>JAHKQU010000025.1:5000000-10000000 GCA_020383195.1 Neomicropteryx cornuta | reverse complement strand
AGCAATTAAGGGCGTGCGAGGCGTAACATATTAATGGATTTCAATTTGAAAACAAAACGCTTGGTCGCGCGCGGTATTTAACGAGAACCTAATTAACAGGCCATTAACATTCGCCGCGAAATGATATTTAATTCAAAGGAAAAAGTCACTGGATTTAGGTTTGTAGGTCATAGAAACAAAATAGAATTTTAGTAATAGTTAGGCTAAAAACGAATTGTTTATTTTTATTATATAATTACAAAACCGTTTTTTATCAAATAAAGAAAACATGTAAATATATCTTTTAGATTAAGGGAATATATTTGTTTAGCATAATATTAGCAAGCAATAAGTATGGTAAAAATTTATTAAAAAAAAATTTATGTGATTTTCAAATATTCCTAAAACGCTCGTAGGTTGTGGGCAAGAGGTATGAAGGGGGTGCGTCCGCTGAAGGGCGAAAGCGGAAACGCGTGAATAAAAGGTCGCCTCATACCTACATTCGAGTTAGTGTTGTTT
Source organism: Neomicropteryx cornuta (assembly GCA_020383195.1). Classification (NCBI taxonomy): domain Eukaryota; kingdom Metazoa; phylum Arthropoda; class Insecta; order Lepidoptera; family Micropterigidae; genus Neomicropteryx; species Neomicropteryx cornuta. The sequence continues at coordinate 9,999,502 of JAHKQU010000025.1, read as the reverse complement.
AGTTTTTTTAGCAGACGTGACTGAGCACCGTTTCGCTGTCAGTTTTTTATAACGTCAATCGATAGCCGTCGCGAATATTAAACTTAGTTTAAAATTTTTAGAAGTTGGTGTAACTCTATTAATTACGTACCATCCAACCAGAGGTTTTGGATACCACGAGAGCTAAATGTTAATCACGCAACGAGATAAAATCGAGCTAAATCAACGAGGTCACAAATTACCAAAACAAATGCACTTCAGCATTCAAGACTCGTTTAGTAAACGATGCGAAGTTAGGCTGGAGATTTAGCATATCGGTGAGTGAATTGAAGACAATCTGACATTTATTTTATAAAATAAATAGTCACAAATTGTCACTATTTCGGAGAACTGTAATATAAACTGTCAATGTTTGTTCGCATTAATTTAATTAGTACTGAACTTTATTCTGTGTTTTAAATTGTGATTCAGACAATATCCTTTTGCTTATTCAACGGATTTACGACCCGTTGAATATACTGGTTTGAATAAATAGTGTGATAACTTTCAAAATCTGTTTTTATTGACTTTAATCATTTTTGAACTTTTTGAATTCGTTGCATTATAAGTCAGGCTAGCTTGATTTGAGGAGACTGACTCTTGGAAAGCTCGGATCTACAGTCCACCTTGAGAACGTGGCATCAGAAGCCACCCAGCTGTGTCCCGACTGAAGAGGACTGGTCTTCGGATCCGCTGGAAGCGGATCGGCCGGGACACCGTACCTATTTACAAACACGATATTCTAAACTGAGCACGCCCTGTAATGACAGCTAGCTAAAGCTGCTGGGGTTACATGACTCGCCCAATTAATTTATTTAGCTCACAAGTGTGAACTCACTTACCAGCGAATAACCTAAATTTAGGTATTCATAAAAATACACTCGTTTCTTGTGTATTTACCATTTTAGGTTTAATTTGTCAAAACCGTAAAGTTAATTAATTTTATTTATGAATTTATTTTAAAATTAATGGGCGCATTTTAGTTTAGTGTAAAATACAATAATATTTAGTTTTATATTTATCGGTTATAATAAAAGCACTTAAAGATTTTTAATAACATAGGTTAAGATAAGTTAGGTTAACATGAAGCTAAAAAACACTAAAAAAAACACTAAGCAGGTCTTATTATATTTTATACTGGGTGAATAAAATACTCTTTATTGTTTTAGAAAATTCCTTTCGGTACGCCGGAAGGCGGAGGGAGATTTCACCGGATTAAAGTATGGAAAAGGTGAACTCTAATTCAACGAACTTGTATAAAACATTCCTTTCGATATCTTACGGACTTTTTACGTTTTATTTCAAGTAACAATAGTAAGCATTTAAAGACAAATGACGATTTTTCCTTGGTTATGTGACTTGGTTCATGTCCATTTCAGGATTAGTGGGAAGTTTTCTATAAACATAAATATTTAAAAACAAATCTGTAGAACCTTCTAGAAGCATCAGAAACTGTCTAGGAAGAAATATTTAAGAAACTTTCTATATCTTTCTACCACATTCTTTATAATTTTCGAATATATAATAAAGCGATAATCGAGATAATAAATAATTTGAATTCACTTAATTCAGCAATGTTGTTTAAATGTAAAAACGTTTCACATGTTTAACTTACGAGAAATCCAATCGGAGAAACATTTGGCTATCTATAAGGGTTGCTCATATCAAAAATTGTTTTAAACAAAAGTTTTAGGGGATACATAGACCCACGATTAACATTTTGAACGGTATAAGTTTACATTTAAGTAAGTAAGTTTAAGTTTTAGTTCAAGTTTAAGTGTAAGGTAAAGTTTTTTTTATTTAACTTTAAGATAAGATATGTACATTAACTTTTAATACCCTAATTAATTAATCCCATACCATAATAATAAATGCGCATAAGCTAAATACCTCTTAGTTTTGTATTCAGCGTTTAGGAGTTATAGATTATAACCGTGTAATGGAACTAAATCGTAGTTAAAACAGTGATTTCTTCTTTTTAAAACAGTGAGATTCAAAACATTCATTCAAAAAATAATCATAAACATAAATAGGTACCTACCTACTTGCTAAATGTCATTCTGTCAGTTCAACATTTTGTAAAGTTATGTCATTATGGGAGTAATTTCTTTTTTATTTTTGTTCACTCCAGTTCATATGTGTTTCGTAAAATTGTAAAATTCCCAATTTTTTTAGCGATTACAAAATTATTTAAATTCATTGCCCAAATCCCCCATTCTCGCCCCTTAGTCTAATTTTATCCATTAACAAACTTAACCGAGATTTTGTGCCCTTAAACTTGGAAGTTGGAAGTATCAATTTGGAAGTGATTGCTGTGAAATACGGTAGTTATCGTGCCCACAAAAAAGCGATATAGATAGATATATAAACGTTTTAACTGAGGGTGGTTTTGGGTTCCGTCGATTTTTTTTTACCCATTGCAATAGATAGCTTTCCTAATGAAATCTACCTAAAAATAGATTCTCCGCTTGTGATTTTTACTTGATATGCAAATGTAAAAAATATAAAAAAAAAGCACATACTAAATTTACTCATTTAACAACCCATAAATATTGTAATTAGACATACTTTCGATTAAAAGCTATCATGATTTCAATCATGAAAACCTTAATTTAATAGCTGTTGTTTCTTGAAATAAATAAATACATGAATATCTTGCATATATTATAGAAGTTCAATAGGATAGCTTAGTAACAGCAAGTTTTTTGTAGGGAAGGCTTTATTCGGATGAAATAGGAACCAGACAAGTTAGGACAAGCTTTATATTGTATTTAGTTGCTTTGACAGTACTTGTATTTCATTGTTTCAGCGGGTAGGTTATTTATTTTAGGATTATATTGTCATTATTAACGCGATAATAAATTTACGGTTATATTTTCAATTTAGGATTCAGGGTGGCTATGGTGAGCCTATAAGCCAGTCAGTATTCTGTTAAATAGAATAAATGAATAATACTTGAATATGATCAAGGCGGAATATTATTTTGGAAGAGCCATATTAAATTTTGTTTAATTTATTATTTACATAATATTATGTTGTTAGGAATGAAAATGCGTTTCCGAAAAATGGGCAAAATATTATTTCCAAATATTTTTTTTCTTTTATTTCTAGCGAAGTCTTGAACTTCGATGGTGATCCCAGATTCGTTTCACTATTGTTACAAACGAGACACATTAATATTTGGTACATTTCACACTAAGCGTCGCAAAGATCTTCACAAGCTGAAAAAAAAATTGTATGTCAATGGCAAAATCTACTCATACAAACACGAAAAAACGCTACACCGATGCCATTTACGACCCTAGTTAATTAAACGGAGTTATTTACTCCGTGACTGGAGTATTTTTCCTTTGAGCGTGTGTAAAAAAGTGACGCGAGGTAGCGTGCTGACAGGCAGTTTACTGCAATAAATACTCCGGCAAAGTGAATGTGGCAATATATACAAGTACCTAACGTTATGTAAAAATAGTAGGTGAGAAATATAAAATTAGCATATACATATATTCTCATAAAAGGGGTGTAATTGAAGGTTATTTTATTATCATAGTTTACAGCAAAAATAGTCTAGGAATCCCCCTCCTCTTAGTTAAAGATTGTCAACTTCAATAAATTTCGTAATAACACATTGCATATTACCAATATTAAACTGACACCGCATGAATATTTCACAAAACTCAAATATGATTTTGAATGTAGTATGTATGTACATTCTAATAGACATACCTAGATCTGGTGTTATTAGTTACGTTAGAATATATTATAGTAGGTGGTGGTAGGTAACTTTGAAAAACTATAGCAACAGTAAGAAAAAAAATAGGAAAATCGTTTAGCACGTTTTTTTTGTATACTTCCTATGAATGCGCCAAAGAAGTTTTTTTTAATAAAAGCGAAAATGTTTTTTATAAACATAATAAGAACTTGTACAGGTGTTTTTACCATTTACGTTACATTTATTATTTTCAATAATGGAACCTTTAAAAGAAACAATAGGAGCTCTAAAAATGAAACTTCTTTTGAAAATAGTAGTAGTAGTAGTAGGGCTTGACCACCTTTATATATCTATTTACTGTATAATAATAATATTAACGAGACTCAACGTCGAAGCCTTTCTTTTACTCATTCGTAGACTGTTAAAGGGTCATGTGATGCTCACTGAATACATACAATAAATACATAAAACATAATAATATTTGATTAATTTAGCTTAGATTAGAAGGGTCAAAATAATTGTATATTTTTTTCTTTTCTTTTCAAGAAAAATACAGGTAAACATATAGATAACCTATTTGACCCAGGTGATGCAAAACTACATTTATTTTATACCCAATTTTTAAATCGCCCTCACAAATATTAAATAGGTCATTTTATAGATACGAACATAGATCAAATTGTATTGCACAAAATAAATACGCCGCGTCGTCTACACCATTATTATAATGAGTTATGAAAATCTGATTGATTGAAAACACCGTAAAAAGTATTTTACGAAGAAAATAGTGATTTCACTTTGAAATACTGAATAATAATGATTGAACTTTGAATGGTTTCATTAAGTGAACTATTACTTTTCTACTTTTTTTTACTGTATTCGCCTAATAAATAAAGGCCATTTTTACAAAAACCATGTAAGTTTGTCACTTCAATATGCTAGAGCCAAGAAGGTTGAAGGAAGAAAAGCCGGCTTACTAGCTCTATGGAGTGCGTGAGAGGTGTATATTTTGAGATAAGTGAGCGTGTGAAAGAAGTGTGTCGGTACGAAAGTGGCAAGTGAAATGTTGATATTTTGGGATGAGTGATAAGCGCACATCGCAATTTAATGATTTTTAAAAGATATTTGGTCGCCTACCTCAAAAATTAGTCGCCTATTGCCTTTATTTTTGAAATATGACCGGTCTGCTGTCAAAACGTTATGCCAGTCTAAAATCCTTTTTTTTTGTCGTGTACATCTACGGAGCTCGAAATCCGAGCTATGCACTAATAGAGCAACCTGCCCCAAAGCGCGCTGAAATTAATTTAGCGCTGTTGCAAATGTTGTTACAGATGTAATTTAGCAGAATACCCGTATCCCCATTCTGCTAAATTACATCTTTGGCAAATTATTTTTGTGTGTTGTACGAAAATGACTGATTAAACTAAATATTTTTTTTCAATTAAAAATTCATATCCAAAATCTTACGTGCATAAAAAATATATATATATTAGGAATGCCAGTAACAAAAAATATTTTTTTATATCGTTTTATTTATGTTATTTTAAATGGCTGCTATATACTCTTTCAATACAACAACAAAAAAACAATATCATGACATCCTAACCTCAGTAAATGATCCCAAAGAAATAAAATTAAGATACCGTTAAGAAAATAGGTTGGTGGGATTTACGCAACATTAAACAATAAAATTCCTTATATTATTAGCTCCTAAAGTTGTACACTAATCATATACCTATAAGGATAATTTTTAGATTTGCCTTATACTCTTATTTAGGAATTTTGAATAGCAGTCAATAGCAGCATATTATTGCAATATATCACGATGTTCATAGACAACAAAACATAAATAAAAGTGTAAGAAAGTCAAATTTATATATAAAATATTTTGGAACTACGCTTTCACACAATACCAGACAGACAATTTGTGTATCCTCTTAGTTTAAAATTTACATAAATTTATAAGATATAGCGACGGCAGCCGGTCAAGGATAATGATATTTTATGCTCTTACCATAAGTCATATAAAAACTAAACACTATGTTTATGCCAAAAATATCTGATTTATAGTCTATAGATAAGATTTTTTATGCAATAGATTGGAATAGATTTGAGTACATTTGTACAAAATGAGGTTTACGCGACTTTAATTTATTCTTGAAATGCTATCGAATTTGATATTCAAATAGCAGTTCTCAGTTTGTGCTCGTTCCTTTTTAATGTCAAGTGTTGGTTACGTGCGAGAACATGTTACAGATTTGTGGTTTTAGGATTATAGCAACGCTATTACTATTTGTTTTAAATCTTAATAACGCATTTTTTTTAACGCGCGAGAATTCATCTAATTTTCATTCACTAGCCGAAAGTAGCAAAAGGACAATAATCGATACAAAACGCGTAAGATTATTTTTGAAATCATTACAAGTGGCCATATCTAATATACCCGATGATGCAGCGCTTTCAATTACGCAGTTAATTCCAAAATATGGCTATCCAGTGGAAATACATAAAGTTATCACGACGGACGGATATATTCTCACTTTATTTCGAATACCTTTTGGCAAAAACAATTTCACCCGTAATGAAATTCCTAGACCCGCAGTGCTAGTTATGCACGGGCTACTGGGCTCTTCGGACGACTGGATCATAACTGAACCCGAGAAGGCTTTAGGCTACATTCTGGCAGACGAAGGCTATGATGTGTGGTTAGGTAATGTCAGAGGTAACAAACACTCCAGAGAGCACAGTTTTCTATCACCGAATCAAAAGGCGTACTGGAACTTTAGTTTGGATGAAATTGCTGAATACGATCTGACAGCCGTGATAGACTATATTCTCATGACAAGTAGACGACGCCAATTGTATTACATTGGCCACTCGCAGGGAACTACTCTATTTCTCATGATGTGCGCGATGAAACCCAAATATAACGCGAGAATTTCGCTGGCGGTATTGCTGGCGCCGGTCGTTTTCATTTCTCACATAAAAAGTCCTTCGATGATTGCACTTCTGAGTTTAAGCGATATAATACATTCACTATTGACGACTGTCGGTACTGGAGAATTCATGCGGTCGACCGAAATCTTCTCGACGATCGGTGAATTGATATGTAACGATAAAGCTCCGACCCTTGAATTGTGCTTAAGCGCCGTATTTACGTTCAGTGGATTCGATGCAAACCAGTTGACTACGAATGTACTGCCTACTCTATGGGCTCATTCGTTTTCTGGCTGTTCATCCAAGCAGATTCTTCACTTCGGTCAAATGTATAAGTCAAATCGATTTTGTAACTTCGACTACGGAGCGCGCGACAATATGAAGAGGTTTGGTTCCGGTATTCCTCCAGAGTTTGACCTCAAGAACGTAACGGTATCAGTAATGCTTGCCCACAGCGCTAATGATTGGGTATCCGTACCCGAAGATGTGGCAATTCTTTACAGATATTTACCAAATGCATCTATTTATATGGTTCCCAATAAGAATTTCAATCATATTGATTATATGTGGGCTAATGACGTGAAATTTTTGTTGTACAACAAAATGTTGAATTCAATGAAAAGTTATTTAAATAATGACCTACAGTAAAATAATGTATTTATAAAATTTATTTAAGAGTACCTACTAGAGCATTCCGAGAAAAAGCATAAAAAACATAGAAAATATTGTATGATTTGTATAATAAAAATTCATATTGATATGGACTTTAATTATTTATTTTTTTTTGCCTTTTATATGGATTTTTTTAAGGGTGGTTTATATAAGTTTAATTTAGTTGCGTCTATGGTTCTAGCAATAAAATAAAAAGTAGGTTTTCATTTTAATTTGTTTTCATGTCGATATTGTCATGTTATGTGCTTACTTTTTAGGTTGTATGTATTTTTGCATTTTGGAATCAATTATTTAATAAAGTTAGTTTTTTTTTATATTTTTATAATTATATACACTCACTACTTTGAAAGCCCCATAGGTGAGTTTCAACTATTCTGGCAAACTATACGATTTGAACTGGGATAGACTCTCGACCACAGTTCAGTCAATTGATTAATTACAAGCTAACCGTTTTTCCTTGAAAGGAAGTCACTTCGTTTTTCTGTCCGTAGATTATCCCGAAAAAATGTCATGTTCTTAAAATTTATGTCACACGAAAGTCTGGATCTAAGAGAGCATAATTTTAAAACCCCCAATATTTCAAGTAGTATACAAAACTTATACATCCTAAAAATAAAAAATAAACTAGGAGCAAATAAAATAATACAATTATATAATTTAACTGAATTCTCCTAAAAACCTTTAGGACGAATTTGACTGAACATTCATTAGTAGATTTGTTATGTCTCATCGAGTATCACGATATTCATCGAGTCACTGCTAATATTAGGGAGTTTAAAAAAAAACTTTAGTATTCACACGCCGACTAATCAAAATGCTGAAATATGTTTTAAACTTACCTCAATTAACGATAATAAAAGGGTTGTAAATATACAAAACATGACAGGCTTTATTGAACTGCAATAGAGTTTATGGGCAAAGCCTGTATATGATACTAAATTGTTTTAAACGCAGACAGTAAAAAGTTGTAAATTTTATTGTTAAATTGATGTTTCCTGATACTGTAAATGGTTCTACGTTCAACCTTTACGTCTTGAAGTGAAACCTATCTCAGTTAATGTTTTATTATACGGCACCCCGAAAATAGGAAATATTTTTTGGAGCTCTTATCATTCTTTAGAATGATGGCTAAAAAAAACAGATATGGTACTGTTTTAAATTATAATGCGCAACGGATAGACGGCTAATGAACGGGGATTAGATTATATATAGAAGCGTACAAATGTTCGCAAACAGGGCATATAACTATCACGTATTTTATATCTGTTACCCACTTTTATTTATTTTATGCTTTAGAAACAAATCGTGATTCAAATGTATAGATCTTTCAATAGTTCAAAATTTAGTATTATAATGTACCATTAGTGTTATTATTATTTAAAATTATTTATACTTTGGAGGTACCATTCCTCCGGTGGTATAGCTGATTAAGGTATTAAGCGTTAAAATAAAGGACTTACTTTAATATTATTTGTATAGATGTGAATTTGTACATTAATTGTTAAGTGATTTGAAACTAAATTGTAAACTTTTTGTAGACTCTGTACGAATAGTAGTTATTATTGCCATTCTCTATATTGTGATATTCACGTATTTACTTATTCCTAATTTCGCGAGTGGATCGCACTTCAATGTATAAGGTACCTACTTATTGAATATAATAAAAATAAGAGAGAAATAAGGGCGCATTTCTAAAAATACCACAATATTCTACATATATTAATTTAGTACTTTGCTTAAAAAAAAACGAAATACACCTTATTATAGTAATGAAAATAAATAAATAAGAAAGTGTTGTTTTTTTCTTGCAACGATTTTCTTTTAAGTTGTGTAAGTGACGCGAACCTAATTTTTCTTTCTAAAGATAGACAATATAATAATCTAGGACATTACTTTAAAAAAAAAAATTTTTTCAAATGATAATAATTATTTAAATACAAAAAACATGTTTCATCGATTCCAAATGTTCCGTCTCTTTTCTACACGTCAATGTTCGAATAAAGCCTACTCTTTCAAATCTCAAGGACAAATGCGTCCCGGGGCGCCTTAACAGGGCCGACGTTGGAATTCCTTTTGTTATTAAAGTTAGTACTAGAAGCATGGATATATTTAGCAAGGGTACCTATATAATTAAATAGCTAAATTTTATATTTATATATTGTTAGGACAATGAAACATTTATTAGGAATGAAACTTTCCCTAGTTTATAAATCTGTGCGTATTTTTAGAACTCAATTCTCTGAAGTTACAGAAGTTTAAACCCTTTGATATGCAAGTAGGTAAAACTATCAAGGCTAAGGGGAGTTATCATGTTTAATTTTCTTGCACGCTACTAAGGGGCAGGTGTAACAATAGAAGCATATAATATCCTGTCGTTGACTTAGTCATCTTGAACCTATTTCTCATTGCTAAATAGGGTTTTAAAAAGTAATTAAATTTGAATTATATTCTTTTATTGTCAGCCTAAACCGTCCATTTTAATTTAAAAAAAAAATGTTTCTCCGTTTTTAATTTATTTTGTTACACAAAAATAAATGGCAATACACAATTACCAAATGAAGGAAAAAACAAATAATATAGACAAAAAACTCAATGATAACAACTAGTAGAAGAAATACGTATATAATTATCTTAATAATATTATATTACAAAAATGTAGCAAAAAACGGATTGTTAATCCGATCGAGTCGTATGTACTGATCGAATGTCGAATTTACCACAGAGATAATTAAATCAATAGTGTAAAATTAACGAATAATACTATAAAATACAATAATGCCATGATAATGATGCCATTTTGATATGATTAAGAGTTAAAAGCATAATTTAATTATATATTTTTAGTTTGTAACTTAGTTTTTAGTGTTTATATTAACAATAGAAATCTTTGATTTGTTTGTTTTACAAATAGTTTTTAAAAATGTAAACTTATCATTAATACCAATTATTTGTAAGACTGTTGATTTCTCTCAATAAAGAATAAAGAATATTCGGTAATTTTCTGAATATTTCTATATAAAGGTTTATTTAAAACGATAAAAGCATAATCGAATGCAAAAAATGATAAGCATTATTTATGCCTATGATAGTCGTATTTAAACACTTATTTTTTTTTATTTTAACAAATACCGAATAAAGTGTAACGAGCATATTATATCTTTTATCTAGGTACAAATATTAGACTTAGAATTGCGCTCAGAAACGCTCGCTGATTTATTATGATAACCAAATTATTATTATGACCAAAACTATAAAATAATCTTGCTAATACTATAAAATCAACCGCTACCATTTTAATATGGTAATAATACATAAATAAAGTGCTTATCTTACTGCCTAAGGCATTAATCATGGCGGTACAGTACTGTGCATAAGAAATTAGTAATTTATTTTATTATGTTGGCTCTGTATGTTCGTAATATTTATTTCGATGTAATATTTAATTTTTAGTGTAAATAGGAAAATATTTTTTTTTTTAATAGAATGTATTATTTAATATTATAATAGTCAATATTTTATTAAGGTATCTATTTTATTTTAAAATCAATATTTATAATAATAATTACACATTATTACTTAGTAGATGTACATAATATTTAAAAGTTGACAAATAACCTTGAATAAGGCAGTTTGCCTATGTGATTAATAGCAAATATTTTATTTTGTACTTATTAAATCAATAAAACATGAAGCAAATAAATATTAGGCACCACAACCCACGGTAGGTCAAATCAATGTTATTATAACTCCTAAACAATAAAATAAAGTTTACTTTTTATACCGAACCACAGAATAAATCAGCTAAATCTGATCGAGTTAAGAGTAATTGCATTACGCTGCAGCTTTTCAGTCTGGGTCACTGAAAATAGAGTGACCATATAATTTCAGCGGTCTACTCGATCACAGACTACGCGATAATAAAAATAATTCGCTTTACAACAATTTATACCATCGTATAAATAATATAAATACAGTAGGTGTTTGTGTAGCTTGTTTTGACAGGGGTCACTGTTAAGCGCAGTACAGACTACCTTGGTATTATCATTATATATCGGAATATTTATTTAAATGTAAAAAAATAAATCAAAACTATTTTTAAAATGTAAGAACCCATAATCATCGAATTTCGATAATAAATATAGTAGTGAGAATTAATTAAGATAGTAGTGAGAATTATAATTATTTTTAGGGTTGATTTCGACCCTGGTAAAACTGGTTATGAAATCGAATACCACGTTATGAAAATTCATTACTGGTTTTCCCCGAAATTGTAATATTTGTATCTGCATAAGTTTATCATTTAAGAACTCTATTAATTCTAGCGGTCACATGCGATGGAATGTGTGAAAAATGAAATGGCCATGATTCGCAATGAGGGCTTCGGATTATAAACGCTCCTCTCTCGGGGATTTCTGATCCGTTTATTTCTCTAGGCCCAATTGAACTGAATCTTTGGGCTTAGATCCCAAGGGGGCGTTTGTTGGCAACCGGCGCAGCCAATCGTTTTCGCCGTCCTCCGTTGCTGGTGGTAATAAACACTACCTATTTCGTATTCTGAGCAAATCCTCCGAGGGCGATAAATATTTAACAGCTGCCTTTACATTGGCACGGTTAAGTTAAATCCACTCCGCCGAACGAATTCAATCTTAGATCCGATGAGTTAATATTTATGTACAATTTTAGGCTTTGACAGTTTGAGAAAAGATATTGTAAAATAAATCTGATAGATGGTGAACATCCGTTTATAACTTTGCAAAGGATTCTTTGAATTTAACCAGTATAACAAAGCACAATGAAGGTTTTAGATTTTGTTTTCTTCTAAATAAAAAACATGTAACTCGAGTGTGTGAACATGTGTGAGCATGTAACTCGAGTTTCAACCAATTAGAAATTTCTTTTATGGACTTTTCGTCTCTCGATTATTTGCTAAATACATTATACCTAAGTGTAGTCCTATTAGTGATAAAATAAACTGACAAACAGTTTAAGGGTCTAATAATGATAATGCATATTGGAATGGTCTAACATACTTATATCTTTAGAACTCGATGTTCAAAAACGGCTTTGACCTTCATACAAAGTAACATTCCTACCAAAAAACAACATTTTTATATGTTTAATACTAATCGGATTTATTTAGGGCGAGCGTAAATTTAATATATAACCTCAAAAAAGCATTCGGGAGGCGACGCCAAATAAATGTGACCTTTTTATTCGTACTGAAAACATTTTTCCGATTTGATTTGCCGTTTCAAGAACGGATGTCTTAGAACGATTAAAAATCTCTAATAATCTAGTTACTGTTTAACTATTGTAAGCGACGAAAAAATAAAAAATCATTAAATGCAGGTTGGTTACGACCATTCACCATAAAATTATAATTACTAGTCTCGCATGCTATATATCGCAAAGCCTTGGTGAGATCTAAACTTGTATTTTTGTAATAGATTATTGAAAGGGTTTATATTTCTAAAATAGGAACAATAAACAGACGGTGAAAATAACCTGGGTCGGTTTATCATTTTCCGTCTTCTCTCAAAGCCAATCTACAATTACCATCTGGCGGGAGCAATGGAGGTACCTACCTAAGATATCTTCGGAAATGTTGATTGTCCTCCATAAGAGAGCGCTCTTTTGTCAACTCTAGTGGCCGGAAGACACATAAAAGCATGCATCTAAAAGGAATTCTTTCATGGCTCGTAATAATTCAGGGCTGCCACCATATAATAAGTATCATCAATAAAATAATAATTTTACTTTCTACAAAATAATACTAAGTAACACTGCGATCATAAAAAATACTCTTGAATCAATACGACTTTGTATTAATAAAGAAAAATATAAATCATTAAAAACAATCGCAAGGCAACACGTAAGCCTCGAAGTCATTATTTATACCCTCAAAAAACAATGTGTTCGAACTTATAAATTTACTGAATTTTGACAATTTTATAGTCTTCTCGGCATCTGAAGATCTAACTGAAAATTACTATTATGTTTTGTAAGACCCAAATACAAGTTTTCCGAAGTAATAAACAACAAATTTTCTTTTTATTCTTTCTTTAGTGCAAATAGATTAAATTTTATAGATAATATTATATGCATAGATAAGAATTTTAAAAACTTAAAACCCAAAAAAAACTTATACCAAGTCTAAAGTGGTTTGCATGACGCCGTGTGCACATAATCACTGGAAACTTAGCCTAGGTTATATTCGATTATTTTTAAGTATAATTTAAGGTGAATTTACACAAAAGAGCATTAAAAATAAATATGATGTGAACTTAGAACTGAACGACAACAAGACAATAGAAAGATAGCTGAAAGTGTATATGAATGAGATATAGGGTGACAAGATATTAAATATAAGTTGAAAGGGGTAAGATTGCAACTCCAGTTGAAAATTAGTGTTTCACATTAAATAGCTTAAATTTTTTCAGAATATATAATTAATTCCTTATTTATTTATTTTGTTTTTTATGGGTAAATACACAGTTAACCATACACACAGTTTATTAAACATTTATTATTATTATTCACTTAAATAAATATTCAGATTCTTATATATATTTAGTATTTAATTTATTTATTAATAATATTTATAAATATATATAAAAAAATATAATTTAATTTACGACCAAAAGTTTTTAACATAAGTATGACGGCATTACTCGGTTAGGTAGAACATAGCGATAATTTTATAAAAAAAAAGTATTTACTCAGAAATAAATAAATAAGTTCAAAGATTATTACTCCTACTTCTGGTCCGGTTGTGTGATCAATGGTAAAATTTGATTGAACAGAAGTAACTTGCAATCACTAGTTAGCAAGTTACCAAGGTTAACTCGCGAAAAGGGTTGTTCTACTCAAAACGTCGGGATTAATATTTTACGCGTAAATTTTATTTAGGAATGTGTTTATTGCAGCCCTGCCCACGACGCTATCACAGCTTTCCCGTGCTCCGGAAAATGAACATTTCCACACTCGCTCGAATATCTTCCCTACTCGAGACACGCTAAAGAATTACATTCGAGACAACGCTAGGTGCTAATTTTATTTGGTAAAAAAGAGATTTTAACATCAATACAAAATTAAAATATGCTTTTATTGCGATAAACATACTATTTTTACATTCCACTGACAAATAAAATATTTTATTAATTTTATAAGTTGTAGATTTTCCGATAGCTTTAGGTGCAGGTTTTACAACCCGGTTAATTAAAAAATATTCAGTTATTTAAAATAAAATTCAAACACAAACACAACAAGCTCTAATGCTCATTCAGTTAGCCCGTTATTATAATAATATTAAATAACAAATAAATAAACTTAATATTTAATCAATTCATTTATTTATACCGTGATTGTTTTAAATGATTGCTTTTATGTTGTCATAGTGTGAATTTGTATTCGAAATATGTTGGCGTCTGGAAATTTTATTTTTAACCACAATTTGTCAATGTAATCGTTACTTTTATACAAGCTGAAAGGAAGTACTGTGTCTAGCCAGCTCATGTTTTACCGTTTTTAATTATCCAGTATAGCCAGTCAATAATGCAGTTCATAAATTTTACTTACAATTAGAATGAAAACACGAAAAAAAAAGAAATTTTCCAAAACAACATTACATTTGCGTATATACAATATAACAAAATAATTATACTTTTATTGTATGTAGGAACGACTTACAGTCGATACCAAAAAATACAGACCCAGTGTTTTGAGTCATTTTATGAGAATTTTATTACTACTATTTATCGATTGTAAGGCTGTTTTGTTCAACAAAGTTTGATCATCTAATTTGTTACAATTTCTGATTCAAGGATTCTTTGTCTTTCGTGATCTTGATAAATTTAATTAAATTAATTTTAAATATTTCCTTTTGTGATTCGTCAACTGGTCTAATGCTTATTAAGGCAATTCAACTATTCTATTTCATGACTATGCTTATTCAACTATCGACAAAAATGGCTCAAAGTATTGTTTTATGCGGTCGATGTATCTCTTCTCCACCTTCTCTATATCTAGGCTTGAGCATGAATCATAAACACCTTCCACGAACATACCATGACAACCTTCTGATAGCATTATCTTACATCTGGATACGCCAAAAAAAAATGGCTGACCAGAAAGAAGGATGGACGTTGCTGCCGTTAAGAATGCTTAACCCCCGTAATATGGGAAGTGACAAACCAGCTAGCTGTTCTCTAGTCTCCGCTGTAATTCTCACAAACTAAATACGTTTATATTTTTACATCTATAAATTCTAAAGGCCATAAATCTTTAATATGTCCCTAAACTGTCTCACAGCCAAAATTCTCATGATAGAACTGACCTCGATAAGTGATTTTTCATGACAGATATCCAGACATTACACAGTTAAACGTGAAGATATATTTTAAATGAATTATACTCTAATGGTATTATAATATCTTAACTATTAATATCATATTTAGAAAGCTTTAACCAAACGTTACAAAAACAACAACCAAGCTAAGCAAAGTTTGTAAAACCGTCGCGCGAGTGCATCGATCTCTATGAAACATAACAAACCTGACCTAGGTCACGTCAAATTGAGTTGAGCGCTTTTAGCGAGATGTTTAAACTCATTTCGAAATTGATTTAAAAATGTAGGTTTTTTTTTTTTTGGAATTCAATGTATTTTTGTCATGAGACCGGTTTAGTTGTCGGCGTAGATCAACCCCCCCCCACCCCCTTAACTATAAGGACACCACTGATTAAATACACCCTGTTATAGTAATAATATTAATAATGTCCTAAATCGTAGATCATCTTTTTCATAACATTTAAGTATTTAAAATCTGTTGTCTGAAATCGAGCCGTAGTTATAATACAGTCATTTTGAACATACTCACTCGTACATAGATACGACCCCATTCGATGCGCTGGTGTATTAAATCTAGGGTTTAATAGATAACACAATCTAAAAGACATTGTTTATAGGTTGAATGTTGAATTGTACATTATGAAGACATCGTCATTTGTCGTAATGATGGCTAACGTTACTAAACTGTTGTAACTTTATGAAAGTGTCAAGTTTTGAGAAGTTAGTGAGAATTCACTAAATATTTGTGTTTCAGCACTACCATTGGGCAGGTCACCCGCACGCACAGGTCGGCAGCCTGGACTGCGAGGAGCGGGTCCTCCTGAGGCCACCGCCGCCGCGACAGAGGGTCAACTCGGCCGTCTTCATGTCGGCCGAACCCTCGGGCCTGGCTGCATTCGACGCTGGAGAGTTCCTACGGAGACATGGCAGTCAATCCAAGCTGTGCAGAAAAGCTAGGTATTCACCAGTCTGTAGTTGAATGCGACTTATTACTTAAGTCATTCAAATGTATGGTTATGGTATGTAGATGTTACACTTTTGGTAACAGAAAGGTAAAAAGATAATATCATATTTCACCTTGTCCCCACACCCAATGACCAATCTTTCAACTTTAGAGCACCTAGAGTAGGCAGCTATCGGCTGTTGAACATTGGAAAATTGAACCTCTTTAGTAGACGTTGGTAAAATTAAAAAATAAAACATAAAAACTACAATCCCAATCTACAATAACATTTAAATCTAATAAAACAGACAATAAATTCTACAATAAAACCTTTCTTAAGAAAACGGAGCATTGGGTCAATTCTTTTATTTCTAGAATAATTGGAATGCTCTTCATAGGTCAGTATTTAACCCTTTTCCTGGTTCCAAGGCTACTTTAAGCGTAATCTGCGAGTTGTTAGGCATTAATTTCTCCTCAACTTCTAAACTCAACAGTATGACCGGAACTAGCTCCTAAATAGTCTAATTACCTAATAATAATAATAATAAATCGCTGACTACTACACTCCGTTATTTGATTTTAAGTTATTTATTAATTAATATGGGTGTTTAAAAAATAGATAACTATTGATATAAAAAAAACAGTGTATGTGTTTCCACCACGCGAGTAGAAGAAGCCTATAAGAAAGTCAATGAAATTTGTCATCAACTGCATAATAAGATATTTATCTATACTTCAAAATGATCACCCCTACACTGGCATCTACATTCAACAATTGTCCGCACGCCTATTTAAATAAGAAGAATATCAACCTGAGAGCTGAATGAGCTTATCGCAATTAGATTCCTTTGCTTAAGATTAGAAAAAATATGTGTCATACGAGTAGTATAAAATAAAAAGCAGTAATCTGCCAAAATTATCATTTTAGGATTTTGTATCGATTTTGAAACATCTTCATCTTTACCCCAAATTGAAGTATGAAATAACAATCTAAAACAGCAATCTGTCTCTATAATATATAATATATTAGGTTGCAATCAAAACAAGCAATCTGCAGCCATGTTAGAATTACTTATATTACCTATATTAAATTATGATTAAGACCTCTGTGTTTTATTGGGATATCATAAGCAACATGTTGGAAACAAAACAGCAATTTGCAAGACTCAGTTTCAAAAACATCATTCAAAAACAACAGGAAATAAAAAGATTTTGATGATATTACCTTATTCTAGATGTAAATTGTTTTTATTAAATTACCACAAAACACATTTACTGCAGATTGCTGCTTTTGATCCTGTACGACTCATCTGTTGTATTTATCGTTGGACAGGTCAGCTGACAACATACCGTTGACCTCAATGGAGGAAGGATCGATAGAAAGGTTGAACCTCAAGTTTCGCCCGCAACCGGAGCCTATAGAAGAGGAAACGATACATCGAACGCGAGCCTCCATAGAAACCGAAGGCTCGCCACCAGCGCAGAGACACTTCGGTCTGCCGATCCTGTCCATATCAGGCCCTTCGCCACCGGATGAGGACGAGGAGCAAGTCGAAGATTATCTGTAAAAAGTAAACTATTCAAGAATGCGAAATGTGCAATGTGTGTAAAAAGTGACAAGCAATAAAATATTTCGGCTGCAAATATAGGCACCACGTCGCGTACATCGCGGCTATTAATTTCATTATCAAGACGAATAGTGTGTTCATATATACATATAGAAAAAATACCACCGTGTGATGTTGAAATCCCCCAAAATTACAGGGTGACAATTATTACCACAAACACATAAATCCAATTTTGCTAAATCATAAAAATAACAAATGCTCGTTACCTGGAACAAACAGATCGCTAGTTCCACAAACAACCAATTTTATATAACACAGTCGATCTTTAAAGTAAAATTTCGACTGTTTTAGAACTGTGAATATATGTTTGGGATCCTCTTCTTGAACGTGTTATTCGATGAATTAAGGATTTTAAAAACCACGCTATAGTAACCAATTATATTTCTTCTGGACAAGTAGATACCTCAATTTAGTTAAGGTTTTTGTATTCTTGACCAACAGCTAACTTTAAATATATACTTATATCTGATTTCATTTATAATATTCTTTCTTAAGTAAAATGTAAGTTTCATGACCAAATTTCAATTGAATATTTTATAAATAGGTATAAATTCGAAGACAAGTGATTCTATTATAAAATTATTGTATCTTATCGTAACGAAGGGATAAATCGTTTTTGGAGGTGCCACTATATTGGAATTGTCACGAGTGAGAGAGACTTACATATGAAAGGGCCAGTAATTGTCGTTAGTTACTCTTGCTATTTCAAACGGTCAACGTTGAATCAACAAACGTTGTGAAAGTGAGTCTCGACTGAGTCGCGGGGGGGGGGGAGGGGGAGGCATGCATCTTTCATGAATGCCGCATATTGATAATAAAGTGTAATTATTTAGGCAATTTACAGTTTGTGAATACCCAAATCTTCAAATGGCCAAACTAGGTCACACAAATATAAAGTGTTCGGAATGTAAATTTTAAATGGTAATAAATAAAATATTCTAAAGTGAGTAATCAATATTATACTTTATTAGGATAACGACAAATACATAAATTTATTAAATAAGATCGCTTTGATTTTGGTACAGAAAGTTTGAATTAAATATTTTCTAATATAACCAGTTGCTATTGAGAAATTTTATTATTTTACTTAATTTGATGTAATCGTGAATACATGCATCATATTTCTTATTTATGAAAACCATCTTTTCGAATTAATGTTTTCCAATGAACCAAAAGCATACCAAAATCGCTGTCTCTACCATTTCTAAATATAATTTACTTCTACCACATAATTTACATCTTGCTTTGGATTTAAGAACTTTCAATCTTTTAAGATTTTTGTTTCGTAAGGGTACAGTAGATCTTATTACCTACTATATAAATGACATTATCTTTATTTAAAAATATTTTTTGTCAATCCCCGAGGGACCATGAAATAAAATGGATCATAGTCATTTCTATTGTAGGACTTTAGTAATGTAATTTATTGTTCAATTCTATCAATTAATGTATCCAAAAGTGTAAATGAAAATATTTAAAAAATATGACCTATCTAATATACCTATAATATATACTCTCTAATATTTTGTTATTTCCTTTGTACACATAGTCAATTACACTCATTTCAATTTTGACTCTCTTTATTGTTTTTATTTAAACATACCTATTATCAATTTAAAAGGTGCTCCTTAGGAAATCAAATGATATATTTTACTAATATTTGTATTTGTAAAATGTATAAATTATACGTTCATCTTATAAACATAAATGTATTTGCGTTTTCTAAATTTCTAAATTCCGTTTTCTAATGAACTTCTGTTAAGTTAATACATTTATTTGCCATTTTTTTAAATTCAGGTAGAGTTGACCTTTAGGTTTGTTTAACTTCAAAATTATTTAAAAAATCATGACGTCAATTTTTGTTTTTAATTTTGAAATCAAATCGTGTCGCCATGATTGTAAGTGTAAAAATCGAATAGGGACTTGTAAATACCAAACCAATATTTCCCATTTATTTAAAAAACTATATTTATTTGTCATGATTACATTTCGTAAATTTAACTATAATACCAATTTATTCTCAAGCTAAATGGCTAGACCTTAACATTTTGGTTGATATGATTATAATGATGAATTTAACGCAATGCCAAATGTTCAAACACAGAGATTTGAAAATGAAAAAAGGCGAAAAAATAGATAAAGAAAATGATTTTCCTTTCGCTTTTATTAGATCGCCTTTTAAGCCGTTCGGTTTTTTTTTTTGCAAAATTTTGAAATTAAGTAAAATATTATAAATATTAAATAAGTTTATTAGGAATGTACCGATTAAATAAGACAGATGGTCTAGAATCGATTTCTGTGTTTGGTGTGGAAAATGCAGAGTTGAAAAATGCAAAAAAATTAGTCTCAAATCACTTTCAAAAAATGACAGCATTTGACATGGGTGTAGACACGTGGTTTGACTTTTCCAGACGGCTGAAGTTGTATTCGAAAACTCTTTGGATTCTTCCCCCGCATTGATGAAATGTGAGAATGGGGGAATCAAGTTACTTGCAAAATATTTGTCGAAACTCGCTGAAATGTTGAAACTAAACACACACATTAGGAGTGCTACAGACACACCATGGGTCCGCCCTGTTTTAAACAATATTTTCAGCGATTTTGAGGCATTTTGTTGATCGTATGAAACGACCAAACAAGGAATAGCATAATAACCTCAAAATAAATTATAATATGATTTGTCCGTGGATCGGGTTTGTTTTAACTTGTTTGAAACACCAACACCTATGTGAAACGAACTTCATTATTATTCTATTTTTATTAATATTAGATAATTTATTTAGTAAACTAAGAACTATGTTTTTATTTTAAACAAAAAAAAAACCAATTTTCGCGTACTAGCTAGCTTATATTTATCTATTTCATTTCATCGCATACCGTTTTTTAGGGACTGGTGGGCGGGGACATTAAAATATTTTTGTCTGAGAAATAACGACACCATAACGCGTCTGTGTTGTCCACCCTGTATATTTTAAAATATAATTAGTACCTTAAAATTGTATAATAAATTTCTTACGTTTAAGTATGTATTAATGGGTGATATATACATTTTAATTAAACGTAATTCCATCGTATTTATTACTATTTCAATTATTTATGAAAAACTTCTATAACAAAGAGTTTAAAATAACTCTATTCTTAAAAATCTATATACATGTTAAAAAAAATCTATGCATGAAATTATTTGATTGGTTATATTTTCATCGTGAAATCAACGTATTTTGTCAATTATACTATGTTTATGTCAAATTAATAAGTGTAAATAATAATTTTATGTAGATTTTTTACGCTCACTTGATATTTAATTGGCGTTTTCATGTAGGATTCTGATTTATACTTAGCGAGTTATTTATTGAATTCATTAATCCTCTATTTACTAAGGGAATAAGAACTAGAGGAAGAGAGGGGGAAGAGGGGACCAGGGGATGCGTAAGTAATAATATTCAATTATCAAAATTTAATTGATTCATATCATCAAATTGAATATTGACTTCTGTATGAATCGTGTAATTTCATTTGGTTATAACTATAGGTAGTAATGACGAAGGTACTTTTGCGGAGTTAGAAAAACTAATCGTTTAAAAAGTCGAGAGAAGTTATCCTCTTACCATATTTTTTTATACATGGATACAGTCCCTAATATAAATATTAAGGTAGGTTTTTAAAATCTTAAGAATGCATATTGAAACTTTCGACTTTATATTATTATTGCATATTTTTGCTATACCGTTTCATGAAAAATATCTAAATTTATTATTTTATTGAAGCACTGGTGTAAATTACCTTTCTTTTAAACGGTTACGTAACCTTAGCCGCGACGCGCGGAATGATCTCTTCGCGGCAGCTTCGATTGGCTGTCGTATCTACGTATTACAAGAACCGTATAATATTATTGCGTAAATTTTATATTATTTTTTTTAACCATTGTGAATTTTGTTATTTCGCCTTTGCAAATTATACTTACTCGAAATCTCGGGGCATTTTAAGGCCTATTAAAAAATATATTAGATACGAGTATAAACTGCCTAGATCGCCACAGACGTAGCGACTGATTGCGACACCTTGCTCGTATATGTTGCTAACCACATGTTATCTAACCACATGTTGCTAACCCCTCATATTATCAAACTTCAATGATTCCCTTGACGAAACTGATTCGAATTATTATTCTATCCAAAGCCTTCAATAAACTCTAAACATTGACCAAATTAGTATCACTTCTCTTTTGTGGGTTAAGTTATTATACATAAGTAAGTTAATTATTTAATTACATTTAAAAAATATTATAAAATTGATATACCTACTATGTTTGTATCTATTCAAACCCATAAATATATTGATTGAAGTTAATAGCTATTTAGATACTTAATTGGAATATATGTACTTTATTGAACTTAATTTTTATTTTTGCACTTTAATTTGCTTAGAATAAGGCCAAACAGCACGTATTATTCTTAGATATATTTGCCAAATTAATAAAGCCTTTTATGTATTAAATTGTGTCTGACAAGAAAAAATACTTTCAAGTGAATAAAATTATTTTATTGAAATAAATAATTTAGGTTTATTTGTATAGTTTTAATGAAATATTGTGAGTATTTATACTTTGTTTTTTCTATAATTTCATTTCAAAATAATACTCTAAACTAATATTACTACTTACTTTTAGGGACCATAAACATATATATTTTCTCATCTATATCTTGGCCTTTAGATTCCCTCCAATGCGTGTGTATAGAAATACATTATATTTACATAATATGAACTATCAGTATATTTCCAATATAAAATTAATACATTAATAGAAATAAGCTTTAATGTAGAAAATTATTATTTGCAAATTAGGTTATTAACCTACCTAATATAAACAGGTAGTTTATTATGGATGACGCTATCATTTAGTCACATTATATTTTGTGCGCACAACGTGTAACTACTTATAATATATATATAGAAATACAATCATTGATTTATTATTGTTATTTATGACTTTACATTGTGAATTTTAGCAATATACAATTCATTTCTAACCTACCTATATATAGTTAATAAAATTCTGAGAATGGTATAATATTTCTTTTTCTTCACTTGTGGTATCTATGTAAAAGGAGTAAGGTAATGTTTTCCATTAGTTACATAGTATGTAACATTTATGACTCTTTACAAAACGGTAAAAAATGTAATTGCAATTGTAATTAGACACACGCGCTCAATAAGTCACATGCTGGTTTTGGTCTTAAACGATAGATCGTAATTAAGTTGTAATGAATGTTGAAATCCTGACTTAACGTGACTTCTTAAAAATTCAAACTGTGTCTTTTCCAAATCTGTGGCGTTTTTACTACGGTTAAGTCATGATAGACCAGCGGGGCTAGTCTAAACTAACTCGCCAATCGCTCGCTGTCAGTTTGACGTTTGTCTAATGTAAACAGTTTCTAATACCACCAGTTTCAGATTTAGATATCCTGTACTCGCAATTATTTACTATTTAATAGTCGGTTTATTTTTTAGTGTATTGTAAATAGTTATAAGAAATGTAAATTAGTAGAATTTAATAAATAATGGCTATACCTTGTTCGGGCAGACATAAAGATTTTAATCTTTTTAACTGCCCGCAGCAGCGGCTAGGTAGCCGCTGCTGCGGGCAGTTTTTTAATAGTAAGATCTTTTCTAAAGTATTTCGTTTTTAAACATTATTTTAGTTTCACCCCACGCGACGTTAAATTCACTTGGTGGAGGAAAAGATGAAAAATAATAGGTACTGCGAAAATGATATTTTTTTTTATAAATTTTGCTGAAGACTCGAATATACATATAAATCTTCTGTTAATTTTGCTTATAAATAAGTAATTTTATTTCACTTAATAATTTGTTTTAACGACCAACATGTAGGTTATCGGTTTATAGGGGCGAATATCACTATTTTACCATTCCGAAATGTCATTTCGTGATACGTCAAAGTAGGAAAGCATGGTTGAAGGAAACAAAAAAAAATATTATTGTACTCAAAAAAATAACAAAATTATTGTACCAATGAGACTAAATAAATATCGACTTACTCCGAGTAAAAATGCATATCAGTCAGTTATGGAATACTTCAAGCCAGTTCAACACGTCGTAATGAGTAAGTCAGTTGAGTAGTTTGTACTTTCGAAAAGTCACTATCTCCTCTATATTCGAGATGGAAAATACTGCGTTTCTCGTCTGGTGAAACGTATTTACCGTCGTATTAAATAGCAAACGCCTCGATCGAATAGTTTAGGATTTTAATCTATTTTACTTTTGCATTATGTCATTTATTACTTGGTTTTAAAAATAAGGCAGATTTGGCTTCAAATTTCGATATAGGTATTTTATACTTACATCTAGCTACATATAAACAATTTTGGTTTACAAGTATGATTTGTGCTTTGTATGTAGGTTCTGTATTTTGTTAACAATAGCCAAAAGCAAGCGTCGCTAACGCTGCGACAGCAGTTATTGTTCAGCCGAGAAAATCGCTGTGGTAGGGTAGCTGCAGGTGTCCAACTGATGACGAGCCACGCAACTGGGCAGATGTTTTTTCATTAAAAATAATCATGATCGACAGAAGCACATTTTCACATTTTGAAAAATGACAGAGGCACATTTTGTGAATAGGTTTATGAATAAGCAAAATTATCGCTTCTGAATCCGCGTGTAATGCACGAAGAGCCATCACATCCTCTCAAGGTCATTATTTGATGCGGCGTTTACGGAGGAGAGGTTATCAGCCCATATTTTTGGGGACTGTCGGGACCACTATTACTGTGATTCGTGAGCGCTACATAACCATGATTAACAACTTACTTCAACTTACTTGTGAAGTTACTTCATTTTATTTACTACTTTATTCTTTAACTCTAACTACTATATCACCACAAAATAATGGTCTCCACTTGCCTGGAACCGACATGTTGATATCAAGGAGTACTAGATTTACTCTATTTAATACTTCCAGGTGACACTGGAAGTGATCCCACACCAGTCAACGTTACCTGGTATGGAGAGAAAACCACCAACAGGAAGTGGTCCCGACCAGTTGCCCTTCCTGGTCGGTAATTGCCAGGTTCCTTTTACTTCTGTTTGGAGAATTTACTTTCAATGTCATCAACAAATAATCAATATTTGAATGTGTCATAAAATTTACATTTAAAATGTGGGTGGATTATATAATGTTTCTGTATGTGTTAAACATATATTTTCGAAAATCTATCAATTGTGTTTACGAAATTTTGTCACCATGTTTAGTAATATTTCTGATAAATAATTGAAATTGAAAATAAAAAATGTTATTATTATTTGTTAATACATATACTTTGGAGGTATTCCTCCGGTTGTATAGCTGGTTGTCAGGTGGTATGATGAAATTATTTTTTGGCAATTGTTTTATTTTTCTTAGCTGGGATAGGTTCTCAGGGAAAGGTTTAAATACAACGCAGTAAGGACTATTCAAATTGTTGATAGTACGCGGAAGAAGTTATGCAATCCGACATTCTTTTTCTTGAAAATTTCCTTTGTTTTGTAGGATCCAATATAGAAGGGTTTCTGCATTGTTCAGTAATCGAGGACCATGCAGGAAATTTTAAATAGGCCTTAAATAAGTTAACAAGATGAAACCTTGTACATCTTAAATTTAAAGGCTCCCATTTTTAAGATTGACGGACAAACATGAAGGCAAATAGGGCATTAGAATCGCTCTATTTTAAAAGGCCATAATCGACATCATTTTTGTCTAATACAGTACAATGCCATTTTGTCCTAGAACTGATTGTATAGTACATATATTAATTTCAAAAGAAATGTCCTCATTTAGCTTCAAAGTTTTTTTCAAACGTGATTCCTTTCAAAGACATCTTGCATGCAGTGATGCCTTTTTCGAAGCCCATCAACAAAGATTGACACGAAGATGATTAATATTTCTTATCAATAATAATAATTCGAATGGATACTTGTTATGACAAATAAAAGAAAGAAAATTACAAAAATAATATTTCATTAACATTTTAAATCACTTTTAAAGAAAATAATAATAATTAAGTACCTTTGTTATTTTTTTTAAATCAGAATGTTTTTTGTAAACACTAATGGCTTTTTATAATTAAGCAATTAATTTTATATTCAATGCTCTGGCGAGTACAATTAAATAAAATGCAAGGCTGTTTAGTTTTTCTTTACCGGACTAATATGATGACCAAAATCGATAAATTTACAACCTTGTTACGTGCTTGTGTCGATGTATCTTGTGTAAAAATAAACCATTTTTTTATTTATTTATTTGTGGAGATCGTGGTAGTCTAGTGTTGAACTATTGGCCTAAAGGTCGCAGGTTTGAATCCGCCCATGGTAATGCCATTTTTAACGCTGCACCACCATCTCCCCTGACTCTAGCATAGGCACATTTGGCCTGGTTGAGTAGGGCCCGAAATATTTGTATATGACCTAGGTCATAGCAATTATTTTTTTTTTAAATTATCTAGGGGCACCAACTAAATTAAATATTGAAATGCATGCTGGAAAAGTTAAAGCATTAGTAGAAACTGCTTAACCCCAAAAGCAGTTAATTTAAATTACACACAACATAAACCCACAAACCTTCGTGTATATAAAAAAAACCCAAAGTATATATTATTTTTTATGAAATGTTTTATTACGCAAAATAAAACATTTCATGTCTCGTATTATTCGTACTTTAAAGCTTATTATTTTTTTATAGCCATTACGTTAGATTATAAATTACAGAGCCACATTGCGGCATCGAATAACTTTATTTTTTGGTATTGTTATCCAAAATCAACGCCAAATTAAATGTCGATGTTGTGTAATTTTTATTGTTTCACAATCGTTTGAGGACATTCAAACTTCAAATAATCATGGCCGTCACACTTTCTTAAATGACATTGCGATAAAAATTAAAATTCTTTAACATTGGGCATGTTTATATTGGTACAAATGCTATAAACCATAGCCAACACAGTGGAAAATTACTTACACTATTTTGAGATAGGCAATATTTAAAAATCTAAAAGTAAAATAAATCACAATATTATCTGTATCACTACAATTTGATTAAAATATTTTTAACACGGTAAATACACATAGGTTTAACAAAAATAATCTATGGAAATGTTGCTGGTGGCCAGCCTGTCTTAAGTCATAACATGATTGTGTCAAGTCGAGTGTTGTCGTCGGCCCAATAATGCCAAAATACGGAATGCTTATTAGAATTTGGTTCGGATAGAAGAACAATGTAAATTTCGTCCCTACAAATGATAACAAAAATAATTTATCAATATGGAATATCATTACTCTGAAATGTGTTTACCGCAGGAGCAAATTCTCGTCAGTAAGTGTCATGGTCACCACCATACCTACTAATAAATGTAGCATATGTTTTGAAATAATTAAATGTCAGCGTTCAAATTGCTGTTTAATGTAATTCAATCGTGGTTTCCTTTTTTTGAAGATGATTACGCGTCTGAATATTTACAACCATACGTATTGGACAATGGAGACTATCAGCAACTTGGAACGGTACTTTCCGACGGCGGCGACAGGTTTGGCGTTTCAACTGTCGTCTTCGACAAGTCCGAAGAACTTATTTGGATGGGAAACCAAGGGGTAAGAATGAATCCACCTCATGTTATACCTTAAATAAATACAAATACTAAATAGCCATATATAAATTAAATAAGAAAAGAAACGTCCTACCTACTTTTCTTATTTTGGCAGTTATTTCGGAATATTGCAGTTACTACATACGTGTGTTAAAATATGTAGATTTATTATAAAGCTAATAATATTATACTAACATTTTTTCTACCAAGGTTTTAGAAATTTAAAATTGTATAGAGAATCACACTTAGGTCAGATGATTAAATGCATAAAAAAAATGTATTTGTAAGAAATTTCTCTAGTTTAGAGAGAGAGAGAGAGACTGTTACTTTGGACAGGAATCTCAAGAATTTAATGAAGAAATGTGGGTCCAATTCATATATCAGGAAAAACATTCCATATTTATTTCCCTCGTTACAGATTTGTTTAGTTCGGTAGGTAGCAACAATAGTGTGGTGTCACAGTTGGTTATTGCTTGAACACTGAGTGTGTATTCACATTATGTCTATGTTAAACATTAGGACATGCTAATATTCAGTTCTAATAAATAGTATAAATTAGGGGATTCCGACAAAAGAGCTTTAGGCTTTTGACTATGTTACTAAATGCCATTATTGTCTCTCTTTTCAAAATTTGTTCATCATCCAAACAAAAAATTACAATAAATACTAGCTGTTCAACTCCGAGCTATGCCCCGGGTTGGCAGATAGGCCCTGCGGACGACTTTGAGGGTGCTTCGCTCCTCATCTATGGGCTCTTCAGGCTATTATGGAAAGCGAAAGCGTCTTGACGTATATACATGTCCAGTGTCGCAGCAACCTTAAAAAAAATGGTTTATTTACGGGTGCTTACTAAAATGCTTATATTAGAAAAACTATATACGCCATCTTGATAAACTGCACTATTTTGAACAGCTTATGAAATTTTGTAGAACAGCCATGTGAAACTCAAAGTCACTGGTGTCGCAAATAACTTTTAAAACTGCGTCCGTCAATCGCGATCTTGTGTGAAATTTGAATCCTTTCATCAAATACAATAATTGGCTGTTTTCAAAATTGATTCGGGCCGCAGGAAAATGCTCAGTGGGCCGCATGTTTATACACCCATTTTTTATTTTTACCTTATATCTAGATATCATATAAAACTATTTATAAGTAATATATATTTTTTACCATAAACAGAAATTTAAATAAAAAAATACCCATAGCTATTATTATCGCTTTATAAGTTATTCTTCTACTTATTATATTTTTTTTCCTCCCGAAATTATAAATAATTTTTAACATATATTAAAAAACTATGAAAACGATGATGGTAGAAAAAAAATATATATTTTTTTTCTTCTGAAAATAGAATATTTTTTCATTAATTTCGTTAAAGAAAGATATTTTTAAATGAAATCACTTAGAAAGATGTTATAACATATATCTGAACATTTTTATTAAAAAAATGTTCAGATCAACTTAAAAAATTATTGATCAACAAAAATCACTAAAGCAAGTAAACAATCTGACAAGCGTTCCGAAATGCAAATTGAGGACATTAATATCTTGGAGGATATATATTTTAGAATACCTATTTGATTTGCAATAAAATTTCAAACGGAATACTTTATCCAAATGCTTATAAATACAAAACAATAATGAACAAATTAAATTACCTTTGTTTATTATGATGTTGACATGGCTGTCGAGATTCCATTAAATAAAATCATTCATTTTTGAGATTCTCTGACACTTTGATCCACGAAAATACATATATGAAACATTGTAAAACACTATTTTTCAATAATATTTATACAAAATATTATTGAATATACAATAATATTTATACGATTAAATCACAATAAAAACACTAAAAAACCATCAACACACATTAACAACCGAAAAACAGCCTGTAATAGCGTTGACTGACTTTGCTAAATTCATACAACAAACTTCACTATACAAGTCGATTGTGTTTCTTATTGAAATGTATTTCCCATCTCACAAAGAAACAAACAGCAATAGGAAACCATAAACCCCCGGAATTGCTAGTAGGCAAAAATTATAAATTAAATACGTTGTGTGACAGTGTCACCTGTCAAAATATTGTTTTAAATATGTGTAGTGTATTTTAGGGTCATGTTACTTCATATTATGGACCTGCAATGCAGAAATATACTTCATTTCAAGTACACGAAAGCGAAGAAGTCAGACACATTGCCACCGTAGACCAAGGAATCCTAGCATTGACAAAAAGTTCACTTCGTTACCAACTCAGGCGGGGAATACCAAAGCATACACACAGGTTAGATATTTAAGATTATTCAAATATTTTCATACATTCATGCATTGAATATTTTTGTATGACGCAGAAATTGGGATGGTGGTAAAAGCACAGAGACAGTGGCATCAGTAAAAGGCTATTTCTTATCTTCTTCTAATGTGTTTGATCCATTCTAGGACATAGGTGGTTAGACTACACATTTTTGCCATCATACCATCACAGTACTTCTATTTGGGTCATGAGCTGGTAGCTGTTAGAGATTATTTTACAGAGCTAAAAAGTTGTTTTAAAGCCTCTTTTTTTGTAGTCTAGTTATCATGCGCGTCAAATTAGGATTACTATTATACAGAATGACAATATGAATGATTGAAAACTTTCCAAAGACTGATGACATAATAGAGACTTAAACACTACCACTTCATCATACACTTTTTTGAGTGGCACAGTGAGGCCGACAAGACCACACAATAAATTAATAGACTCGGAAACAGACACGGCCACAAACAAATAGATAGTTGATGTGATGGATACATAATTCAGAATTTATATAAAACCATTTTAATTTTTTGTTTTTCATGCTTTTAACTTATCTAACTTTAGTGCCTCGCAATAGTGTTAATTTGAAATGTCTTAGGTTTAATAGTGATAGTTCGGAAATTATAAGCGTTCTGAAAAATGTTATAAAACTGAAACATACAAAAATATTCAGATTTCGAAAAATATTTTCAGATCATTGCTCCTGCAACAAATATTTAAATGTCGAAAAATAGTAAGCCTAAGCTGTCAAGAATGTATTTATTGCTAGGTTTTAATTTTGTATTGTTTTTCAGGTCTGTTAATATGATAGACATGCAATGTTTGCTGCAGGTCTCGCCAAACAAGATTCTCATGGGTGGCCATCAGGACAAATTTATTGAGCTCGACTTAATAAAGATGACTGAAACCGTATCCGTATGTATACATAAATCGTCATTATATAGAAAACCTTTTTGTGTATGTGTATGTGAAACTATAGTGATAGAATCTGTATTAATACTAAAACTAGTAATATCGACCAACACTTTTTTTTTCCAAACACAAACACTCCGTTTTCCTATGTAAGATCATTCTGTGCAAACTGTCCTCCCTCTCTCTCCCCCTCTCTCCCTCTCTCTCCCTCTCTCTCCCAATTTCTTCAGTTAAATTTTTTTCACGGTCGCACTCAATTAAGGTAACGTGAGAAGAACAGAAGGTCGCCTGATAAGAATTGTGTAATTAATGAATAGTACAATATTGAATCACTGCTAATGCCCCTTACGTTTAATATCCTCTGGGCAATATACTGAAGCCACCCTTGGATTGTTGATTTTATTACACCTGTAAAATTTACTAATATAGTATGAGTGTGTATTTCTTGAGTGTTTTTTTCCCCACATCGACTCACTCAAACGATTGTCAAACAACAACTGTATGACCAAAATGCCTACATTTTGGTGACACCCCCACTTTTGTTGACGAGTGCTGCCACCTTCATGTTGAGGTTCAAAATTTTTACGACCTCGACCCTCGTATTTACAGTATTTTTAGGGTGTACCCTACAAGCAAATATTAGTATATACTACGTAGAATGTAGGTTAAAAACATTTAAAAAATATATGTATTTGTGTTTCTCTCGAGATGTGGACAACATGTTTAGTATTTTTAAGTATTTGAAAAAAATGCAACAAACAAAAATGCAACAAACATCGTTCAATGCATTAAAAGAATTATCTGTTCTTTATCTTCATCTTATTTCACTGTTCTTCCAGGACATTAATCCGAACGATTGTGTAGTTCTAAGCTGTTCGGGTGGGTCTCTACTGGCAGCGGGTAGTAGCAGTGGCCTGGTAAGCCTGAAGGACCCACGTTGCCCTTCATCGGCTGTGCATGAATTCGTCGCTCATGTTGCCTGCCTGAGTGATCTCGCAATACAGGGCGATACTCTCATCACCTGCGGCTTCACACACGGGTTAGTATAACATTAAACATAAATAAATAGATGAGTGATCTCCCTCTCTGTGTTATTGTAGTGTTTTTATAATTGGTAATCTATGTTAAGCTGTGCTAAATGACATACGCCATGCAAGACATAAAGGCGTTTGGTACGAAGCAGAAGAGTCAGTGTGCCCTCTACAGGTCAGTATTGTAACCCCTAGGGATATGTAATTAATAGATTAATTAGTGTACTATCGGGAAATATCCACACTCTCTTTGCAAACTGATGATACAGTACTTTATTGAGAATAAAAGGAAACAAATATCAGGAGGAAGTCCCATTTAGGAATTTGTAAACCTTCCAGCTGTTCTCCGGTTTAGCACGAGGGTCACATGTGATCACAATCCCCTTAACTGTTTCTATTTTTTCCCCTTTACTTTATCAAGATGCGCCTGGTCGGTGATTTCCATAGCAGATACTCTCTTAATATACATAAAAAGTCACACTTCAGATTAACGAGCAGCCTGACTCCTGTTAGAACAGATTTCTTTTTAACATTTAAACCAATAAATACATATAAAAAAACAAAATATCTCTCAAAATTTATTAACGTTGCTATTTCGCTCATAGTTACGGTGGGGCTCACCAGCAAACGGACTCACATGCGTGGTTTGCAAACTATTTGATATCTGCATCTTTATTACACAGAAAGTTATTAATCTATGTATACAAAAGAAAGTCGGGTTAGTTACATCATTTATAACTCAAGAGCGGCTGTACCGATTGCTGTGATCTTTGATTTTTTGGATTTGTCTCCGCCCCGAATAGCAGAATAACTTAAACCATCGGAAAAACGCACAAAAAAAATATAAAAAAAACAATTTCTCATATATTTTATATGGAATGGCTATGTATTTTGTGGAATTCTGTTTTCAAACGGTAAGTTGCCTTCGAAGATGTTCACTTTGTGAGGTTATAACATTTATCTATAATTAAAATGCATATCATTTTGATTTTTGTACATTTACTGAACTTAGTTAATTTTAAGTATTCTTAATAAAGAACTGAATTTTATTCATCTAATAAGGTAACGGAACATTTATTGACTTTGAGGCAGTACGAAGTTCATCAGGTCAGCTTGTACAATATAAATGTTTAACAGCTAAAATTATTTGTCCTATGTAGATGATAAATACTCGATTATCATCCTGTTTCATGATAATCTATTAGAATAACTAAATTGTGTACATAATTTAATTTTATTTACAATGTATAAATTACATTATCACAATAATAAGTATTGAATAGTTATTTACTTGTGACCTTCATTGTTTACATTAGCTAAATTGTTTTTCACGCTTGCAATCTTGTTTTCTATTTTTTATTTCCTTTAACATTTTCCGTCAAATCATATTATATCACTTGTTTGACCTTCACCCCTGTTGATAAGAACATTGATTTGTTTTCTTAGGTATTAGTTGTCATGATTCTCTATTTTTGGTTTTCTCTTTTAATATTTTGTAACCTGAGTGGTTTAAGAGCCTAATTCACAAGAAACTACCAAATATTAGCATTTTCAGAAATATGAAAATATCGCATATTTAAATAACCATCATATTAATTCAACGCAATTAACGTTGCATAAATTGCTAGATCAGCAAAAATGATTATAACAATAAAAGATAAATTAATGCACATTTAAATGAGTAATAGTAATAAAATTTATACAAATTACATCAAATCTAATAGCGACCATTTACAATTTTAGTCAGATTGATGTTGAAACTTTTTCTATTTTCTTAACTGTGGAGTATTATATCAACGACCGCGCTCCTTCGTTGAAGTGTCAAGGGATCTATTTATCATACAAGGTTTTTGTATAACAGAGTTGCCAATCATAAATGCTGTTATCTTTTAAGAGTATAATCCCTTCATTGCTCATACATGGATAATTTAGTTTATTTATAAACTTGTGGCCTTAAAACTGTAATTTCAGCTATGAAGGTTAGTAAAATAAGCAATGTAATTATACTGCTATTCAGGTACTAGAATAGTGTACTTAAATAAAACCAATATTGATTGTGAAAGAAATAAGATCTAGCTAAATAATAATAATTTATCACAAAAGTCAAAGTCTATCACTTTTTGTGTATGATAATCAGCGCACAGACAGAATCATAGTTTGTTGTGTTTTGTAGTGTAGACTCAATTTGAATTACATAAATTAGATGAATTATATTAGATATCAACTATCCCAGCTCCTACAGATCGTAATGCTATATTTAATAGGGTTTTATTATGAACAATAAAAATTTGAAAAATCACTGTTTCAGTAGTTTTTAAACGGCCTTGGGTTCGAATCTGCACATGTTCATACCATTTTTAATGCTTCATTACTATCATCTACTCTGACTCTAGCACAAGCACATTTGTCTTAGTTTAGTAGTAATTGTATGTGAAAATAATTGTATGTGACCCAGACCATACCAATTACTTTGTTTAAAAAATACAGCAATATTAGAACACCACAGCAATTACAATTTTCAGAGTTTAACTCCAGCAGCTCCCCTCTTTCCTCTCTATCTCTTTTGAATGACAAGTGAGTGATTCCCATACATTACCAGTGTCACTGTCATTGTTACCAAATCGCAATTCACTCCAACCCCAAAAATCTTCGGCGTTTCGGTATATATGTTTACACATCAAAAAAAAACTGATTTTCAGTTATGATTTTTGAAATTTAAAATTAATACATTTTTCAGGATTGGTGGAGCAATAGCCGAAGAGGAGGTCCTTGTGTGGGATACACGATCTCTGAGGGAGGGATGTGGGATGAACGGCACGCATAGTCTAGGCGATGGAATCGGTGGAGCACCATTACTTTTACACTTTTTACCAGCTGTTAGTGGAAAGGCTGCAGTCATGACCGCAGCTGGATATGTGTTCATCTTAGATCTGAATGCATTACCACCCGATGACCATACTTTCGCTTTCCAGGTTATCTTTTTAATTACGGGACATTCACTTGTAGCAATTCAATAATTAAGTAATTGAATCACTATGTTAAAGATTCTGCACTATATCAAATTTCAATTTACCTTGCTCATGCTCATATTTCTTAACAGGAATATATGTATAGTTTCTTAAGTCTATGTATTTGAGAATAAGATTTGACTATCCGGTTCACATGACCCCGGTCAACTATGGAGCTATAAGAATTAATTGCTCTTAGGTCCGCCGGCACATCATACTAACATAATAGTCCTGCAGACAGAATGGTTAAATTATTGAATACTGCCTACCGAGATGACATTTTTTGTATTTCTCTCTATTTTTGGACTGTACTCATCTGGATTGTACTGGACATACAATCGCTTATGAAAGTTCCAAATTTCTTTAGTTCCAAG
The DNA here is from genome assembly GCA_020383195.1 of Neomicropteryx cornuta. Taxonomy (NCBI): domain Eukaryota; kingdom Metazoa; phylum Arthropoda; class Insecta; order Lepidoptera; family Micropterigidae; genus Neomicropteryx; species Neomicropteryx cornuta. The sequence continues at coordinate 9,963,986 of JAHKQU010000025.1, read as the reverse complement.
TAGAATATTTAGCATTTTTTTGTTGTATTGTGAGTTTTTTTTTTTTTTTAGTTTTCTGTTTATTTTATGATCCTATTTACTTTGAGGATATGTTTGTCTTTATATTTTTTTTTCTTTTCAGGTCGACACACAAAACTCAATATGTAGTTCCTTCGATGTGTCGTCTACGAGTCAAGCATTTATATTTGCCGATCATTCAGGTCACATACATCTGTTTTCTCCGCAGCACAATAGCGAACCATTTTTCAATAACTTTTCGAGGTTAGTTATTTTTTTCTTTTAAACAATTTTTTTTTTGCACAATAATTCTCAATTGCATTCATTACGTTACAATGGTCGTTCACTATTGATAGACCCATAAGAAACCTGTTTTTGTATTTAAACTATATTTCATTTATTAATTAACCTGTTCCCAGATGGCTATCGAGAGTTATCCTTAATTATCCTGCTGATTTATGAAATTATTTTTTATTATTTAATTTGTTTTTTATTTAAAAATGTTAAAACTAATTAAGGTAAATCAAAAATGCCTTAAGCTTTATGTTTAATACGTGCTTCTGACAAACAGCGGGGATCTCGCTGGGGGCACTTCAAACGGCAGTTGTGCTACGAGCAGCGATTGGGTTAATTATTAATTCTGAATGTTAATTTTAAAACATATAAATCAATAAACACCATGGTTGGATATATGTTATGGTATATAGATAAACATCCATTTTATAAAGGAAATAAATGATTACTTTTGCAGAGAAACTGAATTTGCAGATCCCGTTGAAAATTTACCATTGGCCAATTTTCTTGATGAGAATTTTCCTCTGTCGTCGGTCCCACTTCCTCCACTAACCACTGGTTCGAAATGGTTCAGCGATTGGCCAGATGAGTTTCTAAAATCTGTTTACCGGTAAGTCATAATAATGAATAGTGAAAAACCTATTTTTATACATTGCTTTCACAGAGCTGAGGGACTGGAAGACTTTACAATCAGGTTCTTTTTCATTTAAATTGATAGATATATGTGCAGATTAAACATGATACTCTGAAATAGCTGGAAGTGGCATGTATGCGTTCCTCAAAGAGATACTTATAGCACTTTTTTACAATCATCTGTCAGGTATATTATTTATCAATCGTCTGATATTTTTGTTACAGAAATTATTTCATTCACAAAAAATGCATAAAAGTCACAATTGATTAAAAAACCTTTAAGTTTCTATTGAAAAAAATACTTTTATTTAAATTTTATTAAGTGACCACCGCTACTAATGTAGAGCGATTTGTGCTGACTGCCATGGTCCTTGTGATACATGCCCTTGACTTGCTGATGTAGTGGCTTGATTGCATAGTAGTGTTGGTACGCTAAGCCTATAAGTGACCAAAAACCATACTAAAATGCAAGTTCTGTCAGTTTAGTTCATCATTAACTCAATCGTGCATAAGGCTGAATGTTTTTTTTTGTTTTACAAACAAACCAATGCAACAAATATAGCGTTTTAGCCATGCTACATGGAGCTATGTTGCACTCACCTGCGACGCATTTACATAACTAAACTTAATCTTATTTTTTACGAGAATGTTTATCTCACAGGTCAAAGGTATTTCACACAAAATCATGTATGTCATATATTAATATAATGAATGGGGGTGTAAAATATTGCTAAATTAAAAAAATATATGCACCTATACATATGTAATATCATTACTCTATAATCTAATCTAATTATTTTTTTTTATTACAGACGACCAAAACCTATTGACCCCGAAGTTTTAGCTACAATGAAGATGCAAGGACCAATTGGTTACTCCCCCAACCCTCGAAGTGCTCTACGCAATCAGGTTGATAAAAAAATGTGATTTTAAATAATATAATATCACAGATCAGATTATACACCGTCGGGCGTCCATGCCGCGATATTGTGGCATCGGGTACTATCTATTTGCATTTTATTTTTTTAATGCTGGCAGTATCGGCCTTTTTTTTCGTAATAAATTTCACCATTAAATGCTACACCTGATTTTAAGAAGAAAAACATTTTGTTGCTGTATTAAAATGTCAAAAGATATCGCCAAACGTTTTACAATCGCTTAGTGTTTACTAAGCGATTAGTGTGTGTTAGTGTGTGTGTTTGCTTAGTGTAGAAATTTATCAAGACGGTTCATGAACTGGCCTAATTAGTATGAATTAGGCCAGTTCATGAACCATCTTGATAAATTTCTTGAATCTAGGCAGATTGCTAGTAACTGAGAATGAGATACGAGTATTATCAGCTAAATAGCTGCTTGCTCAGCGAACAATAATAATAATAATAAATAGAAGAAATATTCCATTTTTTATTACTTTATGAATAAAATATATTTTCTCTATATGTATTTTTTTTTCTAATGTAAGTTAATTTTTTAATATATTTAAAAATTAAACTTAATTTTATTTAAAAAAATATGTCATAAGTTTCGATTCCCCTTATTTATCTATGGATATATATTTTTTTTTATTTTCTGTTGGTAAAAATATTTATTACTTATAATATATATGATAGACTGGTTTGGTTATCGATATAGATCAACCTCCTAAAAGGAGTGCCCCAAATTTAAAAAAAATCTGTATACCATCAAAGCTGTACAAAAGCTTTTCATTGATTCCAAAGCTGAACCATATTGGTCTAGCCTCAGGCTGTAGGCCAAAAACCCGAGACCACTTTGCCATTATTGAATATTGGGAGTGGTACCTACTCAATCTGCCTGTTAATAACTGATATTTGACTAAAAATGTTCTTAAAAAACTGCTACAAACACTAAAATATTTAAATTATTAAATACCTTTTGCTTATTTCAAAAGAAAAAAAAAGCATCCATTTTAAGTATGTTCTTTTTTTTGCAGATGCCTTACTTAGAAGAAAATTTCTCAGAGGTAATGCGGCCAAATGTGATAACATCAGATTATGATGATGTCTTTACTCCAATACCAAAAAGATATCACAAGGTATAGTCAATATGTGTCAAACAGCTCTTACAAAGTTCAAAAATTTAGATTGCGCACATCTTTCGAGACGCCTCTATTTCAGACGAGACTTGATACAAGGATATACTAGTCTAGACTGATCCAGACGATAAGCCTCTCATAAAATGGAGATGTCATATGCCAGTTATTATGCCATGGTGATATTATACTCAATTGAACTAATCTGCTTAGAATTATACCGAATATAGTATATGGTTAACTAGTGACATAGCTCCTAAATACAAGCATTGTATTTATACCTCCCGCCAAATGTATTTATAAAAAAAAATATGGATATTTATTCCAAATGTGGTGTTAATAAATTAATTTTATTATTATTACATAATTAATACATTAATATAAAATTAAATGTTACTTTTTGCAATCAACAATATATACGAGGGTTGTTCGATAAGTACCTTAGCCTACAAAAGAAAAATGAACATTTTGGTGGTGATTTATTTCTCAACATAGTCTCCTTTTAGCTCGATACACTTGACCCATCGATGCTCCAATTTCTTTAACCCATCTGCAAAATACATTTTCTCGAGGTCTGCAAAGTAGGCCTCCTTGGCGGTGATGACCTCCTCATTCGACTCAAACTTCTGCCCGGCGAGTGGCTTTTTCATGTTTGGAAGTCGTATGGGGCCAAATCTGGAGAATACTGTGGGTGGAGCAGAGGTGTGAGCCGGTGCGTTGTCATGATGGAAGAGCACTTTTTTCTTCGCCAAATAGGGCTGGCCGTTTTTTCTGCAATTCGGCGTCAAATCGGCCCAATAATTCGGTATAGTAGAGCCCTGTGACCGTTTTGTCCTTCTGCAGGTAGTCGATGTAGATCACACCAGAATCATAGAAAACGGTGGCCATCACCTTTCCGGCCGATAGGACAGTCTTCGCCTTCTTCGGAGCACGTTCGCTCATAAAGCCAAATCATCATACCTATGTCAGACTGACATAGGTATGATGATTTGGCTTTTACGAATGCAACTAATCCGAATTTAAATTCACAAAGGCAAGGTCAATTTCAAGGAATATCACTTTTATATTTTGGCCCACTCGATACAGACCACTAAAATTGTTCCTAGTTTTTAGATTTTTCCTCAGGTAAGCATCAATTTTTAGAAACCTCAACTACCTTTCCTGCTGGTGGAGGCATAAAAGTGTATAAATACTTATAAGTACTAAAGATAAGTTATACTTTTTGATTACCAGGTTGAAATAAGATATCTGAAACATAGCAATAGTGACACAGAGTTTGATCACTACAACAAAACTGGTTTCCCGGGTCTTGAAGCGACTTTACCAAATTCCTATTGCAATTCCATGCTCCAGGTAAGTCCTACTTTTTGTCTTGATTTTCTAACTAAACAAACCAACTTGTCCATAGACTGACTAAACTGTCAAACTAAATATACTTGTTTCTTAGTGTATCGATGCATTTATACGGTGTTGGTATAGTGCTCGATAGAGCTCTGGCTCGTTATTAATAAGGGTCGTCATCTCTCTCTAACAAAATGAATGTGTATATCTTCAAACGGCGTCTCTATCCTCTCGGTGCTCTCGGTCTCTATCCTCTCGGTGTGTTTTTTTTTTTTTTTTTTTTTTTTTTTTTTTTTTTTTTTTTTTTTTTTTTTTTTTTTTTTTTTTTTTTTTTTTTTTTTTTTTTTTTTTTTTTTTTTTTGACAAAGTTTGCGGTGCGGCACGGTGCGCGGGTGCAGCTCGCTAGTGTTTTTAATAATATTAATTTGTTTATTTGATATTGCTGAGTTTTTGAAATGGCTAATAGGTCTATAAATAGTCTCAGAAAGGGCATGTCTAGAATTGAGCGTAAGCTAGATAGCCAGTCGTCAATTATTTTAGATTTAAAGTTATTAATTTTAAATCTTTCTAACAAATTAAATTCGGTTCAGTGTGGTGCAAGTTCTGTGGGTAGTTTCGTCGCTGCGGATGACGCGAAACAGCGTGTGAGCGGAGCAAAGAATGTGCAAGCGAGAAAGAGTTTGAATTCAAACGGTGTTGCCAGCAATCGGCCGGTCCAGGCGAAAGTGATGGCCGAAACTAAGATCGTGCAGCGAGGGGATTTTGTCAATACGCGTCCCCGTGGCAATCGGCGCCTAACTAAAAATGTGACCGGAAATTTATCTGGCCGAGGGAATGCATCAGTGGAGTCCAGGCCTTCGGAACCATTAATGGAATCGACCGCGTCTACTCCTACCTTAGCGTCAAGAACTTCATCTTCTGGCCTGAGCCGCCCGTTTCATATTGATTTGTCAATCCCTCATTCAGAAGCGAATGAGGCTGTACTTGCTATGCAGGGAGATGGCTGTAACAATTTGCAGCTGCGGAAAAATCCTTTGCGAGTCGATGGCGTAAATAATGGGAGCATCGCAGCCGCAGGGGGACAACAACCGAACGGCTATCAGCGGATAATTGATAGTGACGACGAAACCGACTTTCCTTCTAGACCTCTCTCTGAAAGGCAGCGGCGTAATTTCATGAAAATGAGAGGATTACCGCTGCAGGAGTCTCAGTTCATAAGCGGCAAAGGGAATGCAATTGATGGTGTTTCAGGGGTGGAAGGGCTTGCTTTCCTACACGTATGGCGTGTGAGCAAGGACACAACTGCTGATGATTTATGTGCGTTTCTTAAAAAGAAGATTTCACCTTTGTTTGCAATATCTGTCAAGAAGCTTAATACTACAGGCCTTTATTCTTCTTTCAAGCTAGCTGTGCCTGAATCGTTGAAAGATGAGTTCATGAATCCTGATATTTGGCCAATACATATTAGAATCAAGACTTGGACTGATCTTCGAAGGCAACCGGAATGACTATTTAGCCATATGCATGGCAACGCTATTCGATTTCGGTCCGCAATAGACAATTATTACACGGGAGGCGCGTCCGGCGCGTCCGGCGCTGAATCGTATGATCGTTGTTCGACGCCTCTGCTTATTCAAGACCGAAATGCAAGGCGTAAAAAAATACTTCACTCGCATTCGGTTGCCTATCAAAATGTGCAATCTTTGAATAATAAGTCCGTCGATTTTTACAATAGTGTATTAGAAGGCGGATACTTTCTTGTATTATGTACGGAGACGTGGCTTTCTAGTAGTGTGTTTTCATCTGAAATATTTCCAGCTAACTATACTGTGTGGCGCTCGGATCGCGGTAGTCGAGGGGGGGGAGTGTGTTTGGCTGCCCTGTCCGAATTCGTTGTCAACGCGAAACGTATGGACTTGTTAGAGCCGCCTATGTGTGAGTGTTTGTGGGTTAAATTAAATTTATCTAGTTGCTCGGTTTATGTATGTGTTGTATATTTTCCACCTAAAACGAATGCTGATGAATATCGTATATTTTTTAAGCTAGCTACTGATTTTTTTCTGCATGCGAAGCAAAAGAGAATGCTTATAGTGGGTGACTTTAATTTGTATTCCGCAGTTAGTAGTGTATCTCAGGAATACGATTTGTTTCGTAGTGCTTTAAATCTTAGGCAATTTAATTACATTCTTAATGCCAAGGGGAGGAAGTTAGATTTAGTTTTATCGAATATGGATTTGTCAGTCGTAGAAAATAGTCAGCCTTTAGTTAAACCGGTCCAACACCATCCAAGCCTGCTGATTGAGTTTCCTTTATTCAGGACGCAGAAGCATTTGGAGAAAAGAATCGCGTCGTCATCGAGGCGGTGGTACTTCAACCAGGATTTATTTAATTCGCTCGATATGCATTTATTAGGTGAAGATTGGGGGTCTGTATTGAATGAATCGAATATAGAAATATGTTTAGATAGTATGTATGCCAAGCTATTTGAGGTATTTGACTTAGCATTTAAGCCAATCTCGTCTTCAGTTAGAATTATTCGTAAGTATCCCAAGTGGTATAACGAGGATATTATTTCCGACTTGAGACTCAAATCAGAGGCTCATTTTCATTGGAAATCTACGAATGATGTGAAACATTATAACGATTTTTCTCAACTCAGGACAAAAATAAAAGGCAATATTACAAATGCTCGATTATTGTACATATCTAATGCGGAGAGTAGCATTCTTAATGACCCGCAGAATTTCTGGAAATATGCTCAAGATTTGAAAAAATCGTCTTCAGCGTATGGTAATGTCATGAAATTCGGTAGCGAAGTCTTCACAGGCGAGCAGGATGTAGCGACTGCGTTTGCGCGTTTCTTCAGATCTGTCTATAGTACGTCGCCCCCGTTACTTGACGTGACGTCACTCGCAGGTCGGCAGCCCGCGAATGATAACACGATCTATCTCAAATCGGTTAGTGAGAGAGATATGAACCTTGCGTTCTCAATATTGCGGAATAAAAAATCTGTCGGGCCCGATGGCATTCCAGCGAATGTGGTTAAGCACTGTGCAGAGAGTCTTAAGTCGCCGCTGATGCATATTTTCAATCTCTGTATATCTCAAAGCACGTTTCCTGAAAGATGGAAGATTTCTAAGGTAACGCCGGTGCATAAAAAGGGTAGCAAGGATATTATCGAGAATTTTCGGCCAGTGGCAATTACTTGCGCATTTGCAAAGGTTTTCGAGATAATTCTGCATCGTTATCTATCTTTTACGCTGAATAATGAGATTTGCACGAATCAGCATGGGTTCCGCGTAGGTCGATCCGCAACGTCAAACTTGCTAGTTTTTACTAATGAAGTGGCCCGCAATCTTGACGTAAATATTCGAACGGATGCAATTTACTTTGATATTTCGAAGGCCTTCGATAAAATAGATCACGATATATTATTGAAAAAGCTGTTTGACTTTGGTTTGTCAATCGATCTATTAAACTTGGTTGCTAGCTATTTTCAGAATAGAAGGCAATATGTATCTTGCGGAGACTCAGTGTCTGATACTTTTAATACGTTTTCTGGTATCCAGCAAGGGGCCGCGCTAAGTGGTTTATTTTTTATTTTATTTATTAACAGTATTTTTACTGCAGTAATAAATTGTAGTTTGCTGGTCTATGTGGACGATGTGAAGATTTACCGATCAGTGACTTCACTATCTGACGCGCAGCTTTTACAAGATGACATCAATCGTCTTGTAGAATGGGCTGACGATAACAAATTACAATTTAATGCTTCTAAATGTATCGCAGTATCCTTCTCACGAGCTGTGCGTGAAAAAATAAGTTGTGAGTACTCTCTGGGTAATGAGATCATTCGCAGATGCGACGAAATTCGCGACTTGGGGGTTGTGTTTGATTCGCGTCTAACATTTCATTTGCACATGCGGAGCATAGCTACGCGTGCAAATAAAATGTTGGGATTCGTGCTCCGAACCAGTCGATCTTTGAATAAACCGAAATCCATCTCGCTTTTATACTGCACGTTCGTGAGGAGCATATTGGAGTATAGTTCCATTATCTGGAGTCCTCATGAGGTAACTTACGGTAATATCCTGGAGGTTATTCAGAGGAGGTTCCTTAGATACCTTTATCTCCGTAGGTATGGATATTATCCAGAAATGTTTCCTAATACGTATCCATCAGCATTCGTATTAGGGATGTTAGGCTTTAACACACTCGAGTTTAGGCGACAAATCCATACGTTGTGTTATTTTTATAAGGTTATTCGCGGTTTCATCGAGAATCCCGTAATACTCGGTGATATTGGAATCTTTGTTCCGGACCGTCGTACTAGAGCGCGGAAGCACACGTTATTTAAGCGGTTAGCGTGTCGCACCGACGTATACAAGTATAGTCCGATTGGGAGAGCAGTCGAATTATTAAATTCCATTTCCGTGGAGGTTGATATTTTTGTCTGTTCGCCCAATGGGATTAAAAATCTGCTTTCTATTACGCCGTTGTAGGATCGGCGTGATTTATTTATGCATTAATGTTTGCCTGGAGGCATTATTTTAATTTTTTAGTTGAGTATGTTTCATGCTATTGTTTTTTGTTTTTAATGCTTTTTGTTTTTCTTTTGGTAATTTAATTTGTTTTACTGTAATTATAATGTACATGGGGAAACCTGTTAAATAAATAAAAAAAATAAAATAAATGAAGTTTCCAATTTTTTAGAACAAAAATTATTATGGTCGTAAAGGAATAGTAGGTGATGACCAGTGATGACTTCAGATGCAGAGTTAAGTTCCCTATAACTATATTTAAGATGGTGTTGGTTGAACCTGATTAATCATCGGGTGCTGCTGTGTACCTCTTCTCCCATTTGCAGACTCGTAAATCATTACATCTGATTGTGTCCTCTTCTCTGTTCCATTATCTTCATTTCTATTTGCGTCTCCATGTTAATAGGAGAGGAATAATATAATTGTATCTTTTAGGTGCTCTACTACACGCAGGCCTTGAAGAGGGCGCTCTTGCAGCATACTTGCGCTAAAGAATTTTGTCTCTGTTGTGAGCTTGGTATGTATGTGTTTCTTTTTTAGTTTAAAAATATGATAATGTAGTCCTAAATTTTTTTTATCACAATCGTACATTTTTCAAAATAATTTCTGCCATTGAGAATAAATTAGATCAGAGTTCCCAAATTTTTTGAGCACACCACCCACTTAGTAACACAAATACTTTTCAACGCTTCCCAAATTTTGAGCACCCATATTCCTGTCCATACATGCTGGATTGCATACTAGTTGCCTGATATACCTACTTGTTAGGACTCATCAGCTGTGTGGATGGATTATGATGAATTATAATGCAGTATTTAATGGTCCGATTAAAGAATCACAACATTTATTAGTTTAAAATTAATATTATTCTTTTTATAAGGAGCCTGCTCCTCGCCCTCAACTGCCTTAACGCCCCGCAATTGCCCTTAGCCATGGTGAACGGTACCACACACATTGGAGTTCTTTAGACTCTCTAACCTGCTGTCTGTTTTCTCATTGTGGAAATACAAAATCGCCCTTTATTACCATTTTGATAGTGCCCTTAAAATCCAGGTAAAACACCAGCATAAAACAAGACAAGTAAGCAAAAAAATGCTTTCTATCCCCAAATTTAAGAACTTATATGGCAAGCGGCAATAATGCGTGGCGGTCCCCACTTTATACAATAAATTGCCTGGCGATATTAAAGTGAGTGCTACGGTATCACTATTTAAAAAATACCTCTTAGAAAATATGTAAAATAATGTATGTATGTATGTATGTTAATATGTAAAATAATTATTATGATATAATATGTACCACTAAAATAAAATTTTTGAAAATAACATCTGTGCTATGTGTCATGTTAGGTTTTATATTATTTCTACTTTTCTGTTTTTGTTTTTCATGTTATGCCAAAATCTTTGTTATGTCAAAATCTACCTTGTCCAAAAATGCATGTATAGGGTGTTTTTTTTAGAGGTGTGGTTTTCAATCTGGCACTACTTTTTTCGTAGTTGGTGTTTTTGACAGCTGTCACTTGATTTATGCTCAGTTTGGTTTGCCATTTCATAATGAATAGGTTTACTCCTGAACAACGTTTGCAAATAGTGCAAATTTAGAAAAAAACACTCTAAATTTTTTTAAAATCACTAAAATAAAGTAAAAATCGCGTCGTGGGCTTGTGGTGTGGCCTCCAAGATCGTGCGATTTAACACCGCTGGACTATTTTTTGTGGGGTTATGTGAAGTCGCTTGTCTACGCAGATAAGCCGGACACGATTAACGCCTTGGAAGAGAATATTCGGTGCGTTATTGCTGACATACGGCCCAACTTGCTGCAAAAAGTGGTTGAAAATTGGGCCTCTCGGCTGGAATTTGTTCGAGTCAGCCGCGGCGGCCACTTACCCGAAATCATTTTTAAAACATAATGGCAAACTCTTATCTTTATAATAAACTAAATTCTTAGCCATAACATCAAATTATATGCGTTTTATCTCTTCTTGAAAACCACGCCTCTAAAATCATCTACATACAAAATCAACCTATACATACGTATACCTTTCAATTATGTATACAATATTATTAGTTAAGAAACTTAACAAAAGGACCTGTCGACAGTCTCTGATTAATGAGTCCTTGCTCATTTTATTGTAATAAAAACAATGATGAAATAAAGGCCGTTGTTGACGGCATTGAACTTGAACTTAACTTAGATTGATAAAGTGGCACTTTTAAATAATATATTATTAAAAAGCTCTAGTGCAGTAGTGTGTAGTAGTTAGTGTGTTGCAAATTCAAATGTTCATAGGGTTATAATTTTTCAGCCAAAAATTTAAAAAAATACTGTACATTTGCTATTTTTTACAACATAAATATATATATAATTACTATTTGAACTTAGCAGCCTTTTGGAATTCATATGAAATGTTTTTGTATGATTTGTTTACTATTACATTTTTTATACAGGTTTTCTGTTTCGAATGCTGGACACATCTTCAGGAGCTCCTTGCCAGGCGTCTAACTTTCTACGTGCCTTTAGAACAGTCCCTGAAGCGGCAGCCTTAGGTCTGATCTTGCCCGACACAGTTCAGTCGGCTGTCACTGAGGTACCTGACCTCACAGCTTTAGTGCAGTCGTGGAGCCGTTTTATTCTCCATCAACTGCATTCGGAGCTCGTAGAGTCGAAGAGGAAAAATTTGAGCGATCAGCAGATCTACCTTGACGAGTATCCAATTGCTGAGGTGAATATCTTCTGTGACTATTAAGGGTGTGATGAAATCCAAGACCGTACACCATTCCTAATTATTCCATAGGAACTCTTTTCATACTAACATTATTTTTGAAACATCTTTTTGTACTTTGATTTACGTAAGATTAATTTACATAAACCTTCTAAAACAATTTTTCTTGGCAAAGTTGTTAAAAGTGTTTATGAATCATTTTAAAATGAAGTCATTTTCGGTAAATTCTATCATTGCTCACACATTGACTTTATTTTCTGGAATTATGCGCCGTTTGCGAGAAGCAATATGAAGAAAACATCCAGAATTGTGGAAAAACAATTCATGGCTTTTGCATCACGATAATGCCCCTGCTCACTCATCTTTGCTTGTGAGAGATTTTTGGCCAAAAACAACACTACAATCATGCCTCAGCCACCATATTCACCGGATTTGGCCCCATGTGACTTTTTCTTGTTCCCAAAACTAAAGAGACCTATGAAAGGACGGAGATTTGCAACGATTGAAGAGATAAAGACTGCATCGCTGGAAGAGCTCAAGGCTATACCGAAAAGTGCTTATGAGAAGTGCTTTGAGGATTGGAAAAACCGTTAGCATAAGTGTATTGTATGTGAGGGGGATTACTTTGAAGGGGACAACATAAATATTGATGAATAAATAAATATTTTTTCTAACAATACAAAGTCACCTTACTTTTTGAACACACCTCCTATATACGAGGGATGTTACCAAAGTTCTGGGAATTTAGCTATAATTAAATTACGCCGAATATATAAGTATTACTATTAGTGGTAGACAGGTCTTGACATGTTTATTTAGGTATCTAGTACAATATTCTTTAGTCTGATTTACGTGTTCAGTTGATATAGATGCGTTTTGACAGCTCCGTTTCTGTAACCATGGAAAATGCGGTTAAATCTCAAAGAGCAATCATTTTCTTTTTGTGGAAAGAGGGTGTGGAATCTTCAGAAATTATTCAACGTCTGCAAGGAGTGTTTGGTGAATCTGCAGAATCAAAAAGTACTGTTTATCGGTGAATTGATTGTTTTAAAAGTGGTAAAACATCATTAGAAGACGATCCACGCAGTGGCCGATCGAGCACTTCATTAAATGAAAGAAATATTACTACCGTGGAGGATCTACCGAAAGAGGACAGGGGAATGACTGTTCGTCAAATTAGTGTACACTTGGGAATCGGTACACGGCAAGTTCATGAAATCTTACATGAGCGTTTGGGCGTAAGCAAGGTTTCAGCACGCTTGGGTACCAACGCTATTGAGACCAGAACAAAAACTCAATAGGTTAGACACTTATCATCAATTTCAAGAGCTGTTAGCCCGTTACGGTGACGAATTTTGGCATCGGATAATAACTGTGTGAAATAACAACAAACTTAAACCAACTAAACTTTCTGATATTATTTTTAAAACATGTTTTTTAAAATAAGCCAAAACTAAAGTTTACAATATTTAATATAATTGCTTATTTTAGGCAGCCGTATCACGTCAATGTTGCTAAATTGTTTTATTACACCTTTAACCTATTTTATAAATATTTCATTCAAAACAATAAATATTTTTTTACATAGGACTTTTCAAAATCAGTCAGCTTATCTACAGATGTGAATAAGAACGATTCCAGACGTAATGCTGAGGCGTGGGATAGAGTGTTGATGATGCAAGATGAAGGTGACTATTAATTACTTAACTCCAATTACGTTATCATACATTTTTTTTAAAATGGTAATGACTTGCACAGTAAATACATTTTAAAAAGAAAGAATGTGCTAAAAAGCCCTATCTAACCTATTAACATGAGCTTCTAGCAACCTGCTTTTGGGGCCACTATTCATCTCTAACAAAAAATAAATATTTACATATACCGTGTATTGGCTTTGTCCTGACATATCTGTGTCGTTCACACAGTTCAATTAGTTCACAGTTATAATTATGGTTCATATATTGCAACACAAGAAAGATGGCCACAAACTGTTATTTATGGAAATTTAACTTTATTTTATTTATGTTTAGTTTTTGACAAAAGCGAGTTTACTGTGTAAAACGGTCATAGAAATTTAGTTTCTTTTCTAATTCATTTAAAAAGAAATTGCTTCTTCACGGTTTCTTTTGTGTACCTTTCAACAAAGGGTTTGCTCCTTTTACTAAAGAGTTTGTTATGGCTAAAAAGGCAAGTGACTACGTATACTTACAAATGGTATTATTATATGCTTGTTGTATTACTTTAGATAGTAAACAATTCATAAATACTTTGTCTATATGCAAGCTTAAAATGTTAACTTTAAACACTTAATATTTAGCGGTGGATGGATATTATTAAAATAAAAGCATTTTAACAAAATCACTTATCGGCCTCATAGTCATTATTTTGAGGAAATCACAAAACTCACCCACATACTGGCCAGGTGTTTATATTTCTTGTGTACCATTTTCTCTCCACGGCTCTGATGCTCATAAAAATACAGAAACTGCCTAAAGATATAATTTGCGACGCAGTTTCTGCAATTAAAAGCGCTGTGTAGATCGTGTGGCTCCATAATGTCGTATGACAACACAAACTGTAAAATTTGTTGGTCGAGAAGTGATCTGTGAATAATCGTTTTCATTTTACAATATCACTTGGTTGTGGTGTACATAATTTTTGGTAATAATTATTTTAATCATGTATAATTTCAATGCCCTATAGCAAAACTTCTACAGGAGATACCAAGGTTCATTATAAAATGTAATCATTTTATAGATTTATGTATTTTAGTGTAACCTAAATGATATTATTTTGTTCTACGATTGTATAAAATATTTTTCAAGTATAGGAATATCTCTTGATACTATTAATTAAGATTCAATATACATAATAATAGTTTCATGTATGCTTAAGAAGAAATTGTTTTCATTTTTTTTTTTCAAAAAATAATTTTGGAATCTACTCGCAAGATGATGGAAAGATTTGTGCTACTTATTATCAATGATGACGCCAGTTTAGCCGTGTATTTAAACCTTACAAATATTACAATTTATGTAATTTTTTTTTGATTTTCCAAAAAATTGGGTAATTTTATATGCGCATGCATTTTGTGTTTTTACCGCAAAGATTACAATCGGTACCTGTGGGTGATTCCGGCCGACCAACAAAAGTCCCAAATGCACGAGGCGACATTTTATTACGATGGTAATAAAGAAGGTACTTGCAAATCCCCTGTATAGATTACGCAAAGGCTTCACAGAGATCAGCATGAATAGGTACATAGAGTATTTATGGCTAATCTTTATGCTTAACTTGTAAAGGATAACAGGGGTATTTATCATAACCAAACAAGACTTTACAAGTTAGACGAATGGATAAATCATAATTATTTTTCCTGTGGGTTACCATTTAGTCCTCTAGGCATTGATATAAGGATAAAACTGGGTTGGACAAGGAGCTAAATGTAAAGCCATTAAGAATAGGAATACGAACAATTAAACCTCTCGATCATACCTTACTCAGTGTCTTAACATTAGACAGATGTTATAAGGAAACATCTTATAGTTTAACACCATTAAAAACGAATGTAGCTGACAGCTTTGCTGGTTTTTACATCTATGCATACAAATTTATCCTAACATATACACAATTACTTGAGGCTGCCAAGCAAAGCTCATTTTATTTTATTCAACTTTGTGAAGCTTTTGCCAATTTTGTGCGTAAATCATGTATTTCATTCTTTATTAAGAACATTTATATTTGTACATACTTATTAGGTGCATGTTTGATTGCAAGTAGAATATTATACCAGGAAACTGTATTTTTACTGATGTGGATTATTATTTTCCTGCCTAAAAATATAATTTATAATAAAGTTTCGTTACACTTTTGTTCCTTTTCTGTATAATATCTCTGTATATATACAATCATTAAATTAATCAAAAAGTGATACCCTAGCAATCTTTTGGCAGATATTGCAGAATTATATGTTTGCAACTTCATCAGAATGTTTTGTTACGATGTTCTGTCTAGGAGAGCTTCATATATTAATTGTACTGTATTTTAATGATTCTATTTTTTTTTTTCAATGATAATTTTTATTTAAAAATTTACTGACTACACAGGGGTGACAATAATAGCAAGATTTACTTCTATAATTAACTGCTAATAATCAATTTCTAATCCTGCATAACATACTTCGCCCTTGATCAAATTCACTGGAAAATATGTGTCCGTCAATTAGCATAATTATTAACATATGTTATACATGTTAACCAAAATCGCATGAAGCCTGTTATATTGCATGAAAATGTTTCTTTTTACATATAAACATAGTTTCAGCTTGTTTGAGCCGTAAACTTCTTGGTAAGGTCCATATTTTTCACATTTTTTTTTATGACTTTTTTAGGAGGAGATTCCAACTTAAAAAAACTAGGAACGGAAAATGCTACAAATTCAATGTCCAATTCTCATATTAATGATCTCAACAAACATTCCAATAGAGAAGAAACTGAAATATCAGAATTATTTGGAATCAAACAATTCCAAATTAACAGGTGCCTTAAGTGTAATAGGGAGGTGAGTAGATTTTCAAACAATTTTTGACCCATTAGAATATCTGAATGAATGATTAGGTTACAGTTTCCTCATATTTATGAAACTGAACGTGCTTGGGGTTGATTGATCGATTATGAAAGGAGGGCAGCAATTACTTTACCAGTTGGTATCATCGATTCAGCATTTTTCTGTTAGTCGATGATTCCTGATCATCGGAGTAAATATGAAAGTAAAGTTTTTTTATGTTCAATTAACAAAGTTTGTAACTCGTTTATTTGCATTAACAAATCATAAAGGTGCAAAATGCCCACTGCTATCCACTGTACTACATCAGAGACATGGTTAAGTATGACAATTTAAATGCACTTCCATAATTTTTTATCATAATTATGCAATTATCCAAAACAAAAGTATTTGGTAAAAGTGTAATTGCTATACAAATCACTGACAGCTCGGGCTTATTGTGGAAGAATGAAGGTAAAATACTATAAGAAAAAAAATATTTTTTGTGGTCAGTAGGAGCTATAAAGTTTATATTTTGAATTTTAGGAAACTACCTCCTAAATGGGTTCAACAAATATTTACGACACCCAAGTTCACCCTACTGTCCTGTCACCTTTTTTCCATATCCTGATTTGAAATGATGCTTCAAAAGTGGTTTTAATTACCAGACTTAAAAAATGTGAATGTTTCACCTTTGTTTAATTACTGCATAAGAATATTTTTTATTGTTTTTTTTTTAATCATGCAAAATGTAGCTTATAGTTTTTCTCTAACCTTATTTTTTCTGTTTAAGGACCAACGTGAGTGTGTACTGCTTGCTTGTGCCTTGCAATACCCAAGCTCCAACACGGCCACGGCAGGCCTAAACTCACCGACTAAAGAAGGCATCAGTGTAGAATCCGAAGGTGATCAGGACACTGGGTTTGGTGGATTGGTTCGTGGAGCTTTAGCAGCAAGACGCACGACACCCGCTTGGTGCGAGTCTTGCCGGAGATTCAGGCTGACAGCACAGCGGGCATCACTTCAAGGGTATATTTTATTTGATTGTTATTTTCTGTCTCATATAATCTGTTGTACCTATTTTACATTTAATTATAAATAATTTAAGTAATGATGAAACATTCATATTATGATTGTGTATGGCACATACCTTGTCAATAAATAAATCTGGATTCTCCAATGTAGTCACTCTAAAAGCTTGTAACTTCTTTTACATAATCTTCATGAATATCACTTCATTTTGATTAGTTTTCTATTTCTGTCACTCACTTGCCACCTGCTATTCCTCTGATCTTATCTAACCATCTAACTGGTAAAGAATTTATTTTTTTTGCTGTCTAACTTTCATTTACCCCTTTAATTTCATTTAAACCTTTAGTTCTTTTGCTATATAAAGTCATTAACCCGTAAACATTTGTGCTTGTATAAATGCGTGGACCCGGCCAAGCGGCCTAAACGTTGCATTTAGATGCGCCCGTAAATATATGGAAGAGCAAGAATGCATTCCCCACTTCATTTGATAATTTCTGCTAACATAATTTGATTAATTGATTTGACATTTGTACCATTGGAATCACAACTCAGTAACTCAGCCAATCAGTAACTCAAAATTTATGCAAATCAGTGCAGTGTCTAATATTATTTTTAAATTTGTATTGAAAACACACTGATGCACTTCCATCCCAGTCACCAGCTGCTTTGTAAATTGCCCGTTTGACTTACATTTGACCCGCTAGAATGGAAGTGATTATAAACATTTTGGGTCTGTCCATTATATTACAGTTTTATTAAAAAAAAATGTATTGTCTAATGGTTCTATAGTTGTTAAAGCATTTCATTCCAATCCGCACATTAGCCATACAATTTCAAGGCTTCATTACCACCATCTCCCCTCCAGCACAAGCAAATTTAGATTGTTTGAGGAGGACCCAAAATAATTGTATGTAACCTTAGGTAATGACTTGTAGCAATTGTTTTATTAAATAAATAATTTGTCAAAACTTTTTTTACTAATTTATGTTTATTTATTTTTTTTTTAGGCTTCCACCTGTCTTGGTTATTAACTGCGGTGGATTAACGCCCACTGAGAAGGCTTACTGGTCTGCACATTCGCCAAACAAGGAAGTGGTATGAATAACTTTCCTTTCATCTCGTAAGTAAAAAATAATTTTGCTCAGTAGCTGGATCACAAATCTACAAGTTTAATGTTGCTAGGTAGCAAGAGCGCCAGCTCGAGCTGTTAGCTGTTATGTTGAACGTGTTCAAAATACCTACTTTACAGAGTAGATTTTTTTACAATATATTTATTTTATCAATTCAAATACAATGATTTGGTATGTTTTTGGATTTTTTTATTGATATTGACTATTACTGAGTGGAACTGAGCAGTATATTAAAAAATGAGTTGTTGTGTCAGGCAATTTGATTAAAAAATTATCATATAAGAAATATTTTTTGAGATTAGTGGAACAGAATTGTTTTTTGTGTAAATATCTTTAGGATACCGTTTCAGATTTAATTTAAGGAATATATCAGCTTGCTGGATCGCCCCGGAACTAAGAAATAAGTAAATAAAAAAATGTGGTAAGCGGTGTGGCGCCTACGCAAAGTTTTATGAACAAGATGAGTCCTTAGTATTTAAATTATCAAAAATTAGAAAACAGGTACTTAACACGTTGACTGCCAACTACGAGATAACTCATAGATTGCATTCTTTTCTAGGACGCCAACTACGAGTTATCTCGTCTTGTGTTTATTTGCCATGTTTGTGCAGTTACAATTAAACTTGAAATATATCAGTGCTAATATCGATAGATGGCTTCTGGGAAAAGAACAAAAAATCAATGCTGGCTTGCATGAACAGAAAATTTAATAAAAAAACGAACTATGCACTAGAATTAGAGTTTTTAATATAATGTGATTAAATCAAATTGTCATTTTACGCACTCCGCTGACACGAGAGATCATGAAGACTATATGTATTCAAGCTATCCCCACAAAAACACTTGTGAGGTAAACATAACACCTTTCCGAGCCTAAATGCCATAGAAATATGAAGGGTGATGCTATGTAGTAATGTTCCAAGTTTTGGACTCGGCAAAACTTTTAACCAGCTAGATTATGTTGCATTAGAAGCCAAAATTCTTGCCTTGTTAATTAAGTCTGCATCTTCTATTAATTTTGCAATTTATCAACTTTGAATTACAACTAGCGATGCAACTGTGTGCGTTACGCTATTAATTTTCTATTAAACATTCTGGCTCTATAATTTGTTTGAAAATATGAAATATGTTTTAATTTGTATAAAACGTAATTTTTAATATTTCACAGAATACAATGGAAAATGGTAAAGATAGATCTCCTACTTCCCCTGGAGTCCAACACTCAAAACCTTGTCGGTATGGAACCAACTGTGCCAGGCCTGGATGTCACTTTAAACATCCTGATAAGTATGAGAAACTACCTATGTTTTCGGTGTAAATTTGAATCTATGTTTATTTGTAATATTGAATTTATTTTGAGATTATTTGCCATCTGCCTAGTTAGGTAGAGTTTTGTAAAATATGTAATACTTTAAAAGGCAATAAATAAAATATTATTATTTATTACTTACACTCACGGACTAAAAATCTAATCACATAGCATATTTCTGATTGAATGGTTTTTTTTTCTTTGAAATGTTGTCTGCCAGTAATTCCTAATAGCAAATTTACAAAGTTTTATTATGTTTTATTTCCCTTATATTTCAGACAAAACAAGTCTCCAGAAATTAATCACTCTCCAGAAGAATCAAAGCAACCATTCGTTAAGTCACCTGCAAATGGTAAAAGGTGTTGGATACCTTACAAGCTGAATATTAAGATACTTGAAGATCGTGATGTGGCCGTTGAAGCCATATGGGTAATAAAATAATATTACCTTTAAATTGAACATTGAATTTGAAAGAGAAGCTAGAAATGAAAGCCAACCTATTCCCAAACTTTTTTGTGTCGTAGACCCCTTGCCATGTTTTTCGGTTTTGGGTAGACCCCCTACTTACCTGATATTGATTTTTTGTAAATTTCTTACTGTAGTGAAGTTTAGTGTTAAAAACTTAAAGTTCGCGAAGCTCTGAGACTGCGCGTATGCTTGTAACAAGATGATACAGGTATATCATTATGTGCAGGTTTTTACAAGTTTAAAATGTATTGCGACCACAAAGCGAATGCCTACATCCCACAACTTTATAAACATATATAATATTTTTTTACTTTATAGGTACTTTTATAAATAATGTTTATGTCTTTATTATAAGATAGTATAATGTAAGTAAATAGGTACTCTCAGTGTATGTTGAGATTCACTATCGTGAACCCCCATTTTCATTTCATGGACCCCCAAATTATTTTTTGCTGATGTAGACCTCTTGCAGGTTGTCATAGACCCCTGGGGGTCGATATAGATCACTTTGGGAATCACTGATTTAGATACTTATGAAAACAATCTTGTACAGGTATCCCAAGACCATTCCCATTAAAAAAACAGCAAATTGGTTCCTCAATTTATAGTGTTAAGAAACTATATCAAAATTAATAATAGTTACAAATAAATACAATGTTATGTCGATTTACTCATGTAAAATAGCCATTTTTCATGGGCTTCTCCCTCGGATAACTATGCCACTGGGTTACTGGACCGCAGCCAGTCAAGATCGAGGTCATTAACCTGCCGCGTTGTTCGAAACGTTTTATTAGGACAGAGCTAAATGATCGCTGTCAAATGTGATTGGTCAAACAGAGGCCGATCTAAGAAAAAGGGGTAACTCCTTACCCCTTCTCTAGGGTTGTAAGAGGGATGCTATTGGTCGACATATTATATTGATTTATTGATTGATAAGATTGATTTACACAAATTTTGTTATAAAAATAATAAAATTGGTGATGAAAATTTCTCGCATTTTGTTATATAATTTCTTACTCTTAATAAAGAATATAAACACTCTCTGAAGTCTGCGAGAATGGTCTTGGGAAAACCTGTATATTTAGAAATGTCTATAAAAGCCATTACTCTACCTCCACAAAAGAGAAGAAAATTTACAAATGTTCCCCACATGTGAGCTTTATTTTTTTACCTTTATTCCTTTTACTCCAAATTCCTGCCACTTTGTCAAAGCCTTCTACGTTTCAATTTCTTTCCATTGTGCCATTTCCCTTATGGGCTTGGCTTACTCGTTTAATATAAAACATATATTTATAACATTATAAAATTATATGTTGCTTGTAATGTTTACGAAAAACCAATGTTATTTTAGAAAAGTCTACCTTCGAACGAGCATTGCCCAATTAGGTAGAACTTCACATTCTTTATTAATTTAATGTTTGAAATATTATGCTTGTTAATAAAATAACGAAATGCAATTTTACTTTTTTTTTGTATTTTAGAATAGGTACACAGAAAATTAAAAAATACAATTTGCAATTATATTTTTGTAAATTGCATTGCAATAAGTAGGCTCTTATGCTCTTAGAAAAAAGTTAACATCGCTAAAACATAGTTTATTACCCATACTATTTTAATAAGATTAGTGAACTTTTATTAGGATGAAAAGAGTGTAACAAATGAAGGCTGTGAAAAACAGAAGTACGACTTCATACATAATCAGGAATTACTGCCATCCGATATCATTGAGTATAATCTCTATGCAGTTGTTTGCAGTATAGAGGATTCGCCCAAGAATGTTGTATCGTTTGTGAAAATGGAGAGCAGCGATATTTCGGATGGAAAACCTCAGTGGTACTTATTCAATGACGTAAGGTATGTGTTGTAACTGGTACCATCATCTATCTATATATATATAAAATGACAAGTCCTGACTGACTGTTTCATCATCGCTCCCGCATTAGAAAACACAATAGCTGTTTTCAAATTACATATTTTGGAGCAAAACAAATTATGGAACATGGGTTTATGACCGCTTTCAAAGTGCAGGGTCAGGTGTATCACTTCCGTCGTCTTTCTCTCTCTAAGATAATATATTGATGGCGCATAGCTTGGTCAGATTGTAGTGCTTCCTTCGTCTTTCATTGGGTCCCCACTGTATATGCGTGAAGAACTCAGGAAATGGCTTATGTCCGCTGTTCTATTCATTACATTACAAATTGAAAATGCATTAATATCTGGACAAAAGCCCCATGACAGTCATGGAATCATAGTGTTTCACTTAAAAGTTAAAGTATTAACATTGCTTTCAAATGAGAATTTGTTAGGGACGTGCGTTGTTTTATATATTCTGTCGAATGGCAAAAGCGTGGATTGCCTCATATACACATTTTGTTCTGGTTAAAACAACAAATTTCTCCAAATAAATTAGACGTGTTATTTGTGCAGAGATCCCAGACCTGCGAAAGATCCTCTCCTTCATAACACTATCAAGGCCAGTGTGATCCACAGGACTTTAGATCGTGGTAGTCTAGTGGTTAAGGCGTTGGACTATTGACCCAAAGGTCGCTGGTTTGAATCAGCACATGGTCATACCATTTTTAACGCTTCATTACTATTATCTCCCTGACTCTAGGACAGGCATATTCGGACTAGTTGAGTAGGGCCCGAAATAATTGTATATGACTTAGGTCATAGCAATTATTTAAAAAAAAAATAATAATAGATCACTCTGTATCACTCTGCAGGTACTTGTAGTAACAAAAACTCAAACAAGAGAAGACGGATACCCAATGTATCCGTTCTCAGTAACAAAGTTCTCATATTAATGTGAAGTTTTGTAGCTCTGTAAAATACATGTATAAAAATGTTATTACATATGTGTATTGTATTTACATATTTATATTAGTTTTGGATATTAAGTTTTAGATATAAATTTTATTTGAAAAATAATCTATTGATTTTTTCTATCTATTTTAAGTAATTTTTAATTTATTCAGAGAAAAAATCTCTTGGTTATGTCATTTTCCTATTATTTTTAGTATAACACCAGTAAGTTCTTCCGAGGCCGTTTGCTATGTACCATCATGGAAACGCCCGTGTGTTCTTCTCTATGCCTGCGCAACGTCGGGTGGGATGGGTGCAGTGCGCAGTGACTCCAGAAGGAGCCTGAATACTATGCCTACACCCGCTCCTCTCGCTACAACGCTCGCACCTGCTCCTGGTGCCCTGTGGGCGCCGCCGCCTCGGACGTCCGCCACCACCGCAAGAAGGCGAACGTCTTCTGTCACATTTACACCACTTGCGCCTCATGAAATGCCCACACCAGGTATTTAACGCTTTTGTACTACTTAGTATTTATGACGGATCCAATTAACCTGCCAGATGCATTTGTTGTGTGGATAAAACTGTCCGTCGATTGTCAAAAACGGGACGGGTCAGACGGGTTAATGTAACTATTTTTTTTTTTTAAATATTTAAACATATTCTTATCTATGCACCGCACGAGCGCACTTCAAGTAAGGCCGCACCTAGTCGTCAACTATTATGATTTCAATGTCTGTAGTCATTTCATGACTTAATAGTCTTTGTAAACAACTTACTTAGATAGAGTACTTAGAAATAGTTTAGCATGGATTGTGTGGTATTCTCCATTTATTTATTTTACAGCTTTCCCAAACACCACAAGTTATTACAAACCTATTGTCCCTGCCCAAAATAAAATTGTAAACGGTGTTTTTTTTTAGAGGCGTGGTTTTCAATCTGGCACTACTTTTTTCGTAGTTGGTGTTTTTGACAGCTGTCACTTGATTTATGCTCAGTTTGGTTTGCCATTTCATAATGAATAGACTTACTCTTGAAGAACGTTTGCAAATAGTGCAAATTTATTACCAAAATAATGGTTCGGTTCGCGCAACGTATCGCGCGCTGCGTCCAATATTCGGTCGACACAATCGCCCAGCAGAGTCGGTAATTCGAGATATCATGAATCGGTTTTGCATCATGTTTACTCTTGTGGATAATGCGCATCCTCAGAGACGTCGTACAGTGCGCACCGAAGACGCTATTGCTGCTGTGGAGCAGAGTATCGAGGAAGACCCGAATGAGTCCATCCGCCATCGCACGCAACAATTGGAGCTGTGCCCATCCACTTTATGAAAGATTTTGCGGAAGGATCTTGGTTTGCGGGCTTACAAAATCCAACTCGTGCAAGAATTGAAGCCGAACGACCATCAAGCGCGTCGCAGGTTAAGTGAATGGGCCGAAAACGAGATGGCCACCGATCCCGATTTTCACAAGAAAATTTTGTTCAGCGATGAAGCTCACTTTTGGTTGAATGGGTACGTTAATAAGCAAAATTGTCGTATTTGGAGTGATAACAATCCACAAGCCATTGTTGAGACGCCGTTACATCCTCAAAAAGTCACTGTTTGGTGTGCTCTATGGGCAGAGGGAATCATTGGTCCATATTTCTTCAAAAATGAAGCCGGCCATAATGTTACAGTCAATGGGGAACGCTATAGAGCAATGATTAATGACTTTTTCGTGCCTGAATTGGAGGATGTTGATGTGGACGACCTTTGGTTCCAACAAGACGGCGCTACATGCCATACAGCTAACGAAACAATCAATTTATTGAAGGAAACTTTTGGTGAGGGCATTATCTCGCGTCGTGGGCCTGTGACGTGGCCTCCAAGATCGTGCGATTTAACACCGCTGGATTATTTTTTGTGGGGTTATGTGAAGTTGCTTGTCCACTCAGATAAGCCGGACACGATTAACGCCTTGGAAGAGAATATTCGGAGCGTTATTGCTGACAACTTGCTGCAAAAAGTGGTTGAAAATTGGGCCTCTCGGCTGGAATTTGTTCGAGTCAGCCACGGCGGCCACTTACCCGAAATCATTTTTAAAACATAATGGCAAACCCTTATCTTTATAATAAAACTAAATTCTTAGCCATAACATCAAATTATATGCGTTTTATCTCTTCTTGAAAACCACGCCTCTAAAAAAACCACCCATTATAAGGTTAAGCATGTTAAGTTTATTACCATCATATAAGACTAAAACATAATTTCTTTGCTGCTTCCAGGAATGTTAGTCGGTATGGATGCTGAATTCGTAACGCTAAATCCCGAGGAAGTAGAACTGAGGAGTAATGGACAGTTTTCTACAGTTAGGCCGTCGCATATGTCAGTCGCAAGAATAACCTGCGTTAGGGGGTGAGGTATATTTTTTCAAGGTTTAGACTATTCGAGTGACTATGTAGATAACTTTATCTAACATTTGTTGACTTTTTCTCCAGCCAAGGACCACTCGAGGGAACCCCTTTTATCGACGATTACATATCTACTCAAGAACAAGTTAGTAATATTTACTCTTTTAAATACGAAATAAGAATGGAAGTAATTTAGCAATTTGTATATACAGGATTTAACTCTACGATTTAACATAATTTAATAAAAATAGTTATAAAGTGACTTAAAATAAGGGTTATGTTCATCGCGTTTTCTTCATTCTTAAAGGTTACTTAAAAGTAAAACATAATCAATGTAATAAAGTTGTTTATGCTCATCAGGTTTAAATTTATAGACATTTTTATTCATTTATCATATTTTTGGTTTCTTCAAAACAAATTGCAAAAATTCATTTTATTATATTTTTTCCTTTAAATTATGTACTTCTATCCTTATTATATATTGCAGGTTGTGGACTATATGACCAAGTTCTCTGGTATAAAACCAGGAGATTTAGATGCCAATTTCAGTTCAAAACATTTAACAACCTTGAAAAGCACCTATCAGAAGTTACGATTCTTGGTCGATAGTGGGGTTGTTTTTGTCGGACACGGCTTAAAAAATGACTTTAGGTAAGAAAATGAAATGCTTTGTATTTTTTTTCTTTTGTATTGGTCTGTTCACACTTCAACCGTGTGAAAATTAACTGCAAGAATTTTGCAGAACTTTGACTACTGTAGTTTTGATAACCTATAATTTTAATCAAATGTATGAATGATAAATATATGTATATTAAATGTAGATTCATTCCTAGGAACAAGGAGTGGTATATTTTTAGGAACAATGTTCATTTTTTTTTTAATTTAGTGCAGTTGGCCTTGATCATGTCAACCCTGATCATGACTTACCACATACAATCAAGGTTTAATTGAGGCATAATCTATGACTTCTTCCATTGTTTGTTATATGTAAAGAAACTAGCTAACGAGTGGGTTTTTATCTCGAGATAAGTGTGACTCATTATCAATGCAATCTAGTTTGAGTGTCTTTATTTTTTCAGGGTAATAAACTTGGTTGTGCCTCCTGAACAAACCATTGACACAGTGCAGCTGTTTCATCTTCCACACCACAGAATGGTGTCCCTTAAATTTCTGGCATGGCATTTTCTCGGTGAGGTTTATAATAATCTATAACATATTCATTAATGCCAAGAATAGTCTCAAATCTCTGCCGTAGTATTAAATTGTCCACAGCAAAACATTTGCAGCCTAATGCAAAGTCACTTTTAAGCTGAGGCGTGTATTAACGTGACTATGCATAAGGCCGGCCGTTGGATGCCACATCTCATGATCCCATCTATAAATGAAAGTAGGCAATTAAATATAGCGAGCATTCTTGTATTTTTTTTATAAAAAACTTCACCTGCTTTCCCCCCCACCTCCACCCCTAAATAAATTTTCGGGAAATGGTAAATATGTGTTAATTTATTTTTGAAGGAGAATATAAATACTATAGGTATATCCTCCAAATAAATTTTTGGTAAATTTTAAAATATGTGCTATTTAATTCACGTCTGTAACATCTTCCAATTCTGAGATATAAGTATCTTCACCGACTTTTTTTACCACCTTAGGAACTAAATTTCGATTTTTTTGCTTGCTTAAGTCATGAAAGGAGCCTACAATCCAAATTTTATGATTCTGACTTTTGTAGTTTCGGTTTTGCATTAGTCAGTCACCCAATTCAGAACTTCTCTCCTTATAATATGTGTATAGATTGGCACATATACTGAGAAATATGATGTTACATCAAACCTTTTTACTCTGCATTTACCTGTATATTCTCTTTTAACATGATAATTTTATTCTAAAAACCTCACTTCTTCTGGGAGGAAAACGGATTCACATCAATCAAACATCCATATGAACTTTTTTAAATTTTATCAAATTTTATTCCTTCTGATTAGTTAGAACAGTGTTGTATAAACATGATTGAATATATTTCCGCTGGCTAAAACTCCTTTCCATTGAAAATTAATCAATTTACCTAATGTAATAAATTGCAGGTGGTAGAATTCAGACGGAAACGCATGATTCCGCCGAGGATGCCTGTACAGCCCTGCGACTCCGCAAGGTCTGGGCCGAACTTGGAAGCTCTGGAGAGCTAAGGCACGCGTTGACAGCACTTTATCATGCAGGTGAAACATCGGGGTGGATGGTTCCCCCGCCCTAATGTAGGGATGAAACGGTGCGTCGCTGCTAGAGTTGAATCAAAGTGACACCAGCATGTCTTCCATTTTCACAAAACCAACAACCTCATTAACTGCCATAGCTATTAAATTCAATCCCAAAGGAAAACAAATTAACTATATTTTGTCCTGTACAAAGTACAGAATCAGGTTACATGTAGAAAATGCTGGAATCTTAGCACTTTACTTTTAAATCTAGACTCAACTCTTGCAACAACGTGCCACTATACCCGTAAAGGTTTAGTGGATTGAAATATATTACGAAGGTCGGGTTGTAGGTTTTGGACGGGTTTTATTTTGTTTTAATCTTTTTTAGTGAATCAGGGGTTATTTAAACTTTTAAATCGATCAATGGAATTGTGCTGCTCAAACAATATAAAATATTTTTTTTTCATAGCATTTCATCATTATAATACTTTATACAAAAACTCGTGCCTTAGGAAAAATAAGTTTCTAAATACGCCCTCAAGAGTGATTTTTAACCTCGTTATCGACAGATACGCTCAACCTTCCCAGTATGTTTCAGCCTAAGTTTCGTCTTCTGTATTTTTCAATGGATTTCAATATTTTAATGTACCAAATTGTTACATGCGATTCTGTGATGCATAAACTTGATTGAATGAGGTGAAATATTTTAAGAGTTGTAAATTAGAAATATGTTCTAATATATGAAGTCTCATGGGTCTATCATCTGTTCTAAAATTATAGACTTTCAGACTAGTAATAAACATGAAATATGTAATATACTAAGGAGAGTTTCAATTATCCGTTTAAAATGGGTGTGAGTATGTAGGCTGAATATATCAAAGTAAAAGTGCTAACAAAGAGTAATTTATATTTTTTTCTCATTTCTGCACTTGAATGCTTCATATTTGCCTCTTTTATAATCGGTGAATACGGTTTAATACGGTAGTGGAAAATTTTAAAATACACAGTAAATTGTCTAGCAGTTCAGACCTGTTCAGAAACTGTCTAGTATAACCAAAGAGTTATTGTTGAACCGGATAATGTATAATCTGTGTAATAAAAATCCGGATAAATGAGACTCTTCTGTAGAGTGTATTTCCTCAAGCGATTTACATGTAATGGCATACCAGGGTATTAAATGATCTATTTTGAATAATATTATAAACAGTGGCAAATATTTAC
Organism: Neomicropteryx cornuta; assembly: GCA_020383195.1. NCBI lineage: Eukaryota > Metazoa > Arthropoda > Insecta > Lepidoptera > Micropterigidae > Neomicropteryx > Neomicropteryx cornuta. The sequence continues at coordinate 9,935,314 of JAHKQU010000025.1, read as the reverse complement.
TTTTCAGTAAAATGCAGCGCATTCCTTATTTCATATTGTGATAGTTTTAAATACAATGTTTTGAAACTATCAATGATCAATGTTTTCAAATACAAATACAATTGTTTTGAGATTAAATATCCTCATTAAATTGTGTGTGCTTGTGATTTTTTCTATCCGTGGCTCTCACTAGTTACTTCCCAAGCCTCGAAACTGCAGTTGAGTGTTACGATTGTCTTGATTTACCACAATTTAACCTCAATTCAATTACTAAAGGTTGTGAAAACATTGAAATAGTTTATAATAATGTAATTAAAAGTATTGAATAAAGATAAACTTCCCATGCCTTATATCACATACCATTGTGGCTTACATTTGTTAGAATCAATACTTAGAATAAAAGAGAAATATTTCATATATATCGGATTAGCTTTGCCGTTAATGTTTAATGTAATATGTAAGGAGAAAACTTAAGAAACGGTGCTCGACTATTAGGCTTTCGCATCAATATAAATAAAACCTGAATTTCCATCATACCTTTAGATTAATGCAAAAAAATACTTCCTATATCTGAGAGCATATATAATGATACATTATCATGAAAATATTATAGATGAGAAATAGTGTACTAAGGTCATTATTCTTTTTCAAATTTTGATCAAAATACAGATCAAAAATATAATTTATATTAAATAGTTCATACAAAACAAAATTAAAATGCAGAATTGTCAATACGCTTTTATTGAATATTTAGCGGTTTTTGCAAATATTGTTTCGGAAATCAATAATTGTTCGCTATAATAATGTACCTTTCAAGCAGTTGAAAGTTTCCAAATTTTACCTAGAATCCTAATAGGATAAGTCCTAGTGACAAAAATGACAATTAAATTAGCGTACAACTGATTTTCTAATTTCATTATTTTAATCCGGTCGATATCCTTTGTCCTAAAAGCTTTATAAATTTTATGTTGGAACCTATTTAACAATTGCAACCTTAGACGATTAAAACTATTGAAATAAGTAGCTTCTATAGCTGCCTCTCGCATTCATGCAAGCGTTTCATTGCGTAAATGTAGATGTAAATATGATGATCAAATATACTAATATTGCATATTAATAAAACTTTATGATCTCTCATATTGAAGTACCTGACCTTAGTTTCTAACGGTGTTTTTTATTTTCAAATTCTAGTTTGATACATTTGTTTTTTCATTTATAAAATTTGATATTGTCAGCTTTCAATAAGTACTATTTAGGTAGATTTTTGTTTTCTATGTTTTGCTGGCTGCTTTATTTAATAATTCTTAAGATGTACGTACACGTAGTTTATGGATACACCGTTTCATTGATTTTATTAGTAGTGTTTTACAGATTTGATTCTAGATACTAAAATGCATACATATTACTACAGAAAGTTTTGCCATATTTCAAAATAACCTCTAATAATTAAATCGACTCTTCTAGTTCAAATAACTTGGTCCTTGGTCCTTGGCTTTTCAAAAAAGTAAAGTACCTAATATTTTTTCAAATTCAGCTTATACCTACTGACTCCCTAACTTTTATATTGTTTAAGTACCTACCCCTTTAGAATTTTTAAATTAATTTCAAAAAATTGTAAAAGCTGTGCTGAAAACCAGCGCCTTCTTGTTTTTACAATGGGAAAAGCAGCTAAGCATAGCCTATTTATTGAGATACTATTATTGTATTTATACTTATCTATATATTATAATGCCTCAATGAATGAAATGAACTTGAACTTGTTTTGAATATCTGTCGCAATCTAAAAACTACTCTAATTTGTAATGAAATTACGATGCAATCAAAGTTAATGGAACTATGTTTGGTATAACTATGGATTGGTTAAATCATTAATGGTTTTCAAATTATGCTTTGTTGAAAGTACAGAACACGAATTCCTATCAAATCACTTCATAATCTATTTAATCAAATCGAATAAAAAAACGGAGAGATTGATTTTAGACCTAATGCAAAATGATAAATGAGAAACTGAAACTACTTTTCAGCCTCTAATTTTCAGGTTTTATTCACATTTAATTTTCAAATGATCAAATTTATTGTTATAATATTTTACATATAACATTTAAATATTTAAAACCGAAATAAAGGAGTTTTACAGTGATTAGTCTCCTAGAAATTAAAACAAAACTGAATTGCAGTGACTTTATTTTAAATGTCTTTTCACATGACTGGATTATAAATAATTGTTTGTTTTCTTTTTTATTTCTTAATATAAAATCACACATACCTGACCATAGGAATACAAAACTTCTAGACATAATCTACATAATAAATTTGCCATTATTATCTGGTACTAAAGCCGCAGAAAAATAATTAAGTTTCAAAAATTGTATCAAAAATATGTAACAATCACTTGTATATAATAAGTTTCTAGATTAGGTTCGTGGAGTACTTAAATTCTTTTAAATTATATTCTATTAGAGAGTAATGTACTGCTAATGAGTTTTCATGTCATTTCATTGATATTTTTTCTCAACTTGTTGGTAATTAATGTGTTTTGTAAACATTAATAGTGATGGCTACTTTTTCAAATATTTTGGAAAATTATGCCTTTTTTCGAAATATATTTTTATTATTAACCTCTTGGTCATGAAATATTATAATCGCCATTGTTTATCCCCACACCTTATGGAAAGAATACGGCCGCGCTTATTTCTACATTTTTTTTTTAAATGCGTATATGTTGGGAAACAACTTTGAACGAAATACTGACATATTTTCTATGTTATTTATTTTCCTATTTGCTAGTCTCCATTAAGCGTCTATGTTGTGCTGTTAAAATATTTTGATAAGAAATTAGATCCTTTATGTTGAAAATTTCATAGAATCGACTTCCATAAAAATATGCTATAGGTAGTACTGATTTTAAACAAGGAGTTCAAAAGACAAATACATTGCATTAGGGCAATTAACCGTGATTGTAAGGCGCCTTGACCAAACGAGAGGTTACCAAGTACAACAATTCAATACTAAGCAATTTTTTTTAATAAGCCATTGAAATTTTATTGTAGAAAAGCACACATTATTTAACAGTTGCATATTTTGTGCTTAAATTATCCTTTATAAGACAAGCAATAATAATTATATACCACAAAGTGTCAAGTTTATTTCCCGCTTTATATTTACATCTGCTTGTGGATTTTGTTCAGATGTCTCAAAACGGGTAGCTGAAGAGCGTGGAACATAAATATTATTGTTATAAATAAAACTATATATATTTATGGATGTAAATGATATTTATGTAAATAGAGTAACAATGTGGTACATTAATTTGTTATATATAAAAATACCTTTGGTGATCGGTTTTTGAATCATTTCAAATGTTATATTTTTTTAAATTTTGGTGTTGAGTTAATCGGTTTCACTCTTTGTGGTTCATAGAAAGTTAATTATATTTCTAAATACAATTCAGAAACCGATCATAAAACAACTATTACCATCGACAACTGTTTTTCGGTTTGTCGGTGATTTATGCGAGGGATTTCTTGCAGTGATGAAAATTTATTAAATTGCGTCCATATTAATAACCATTTGTTTTTAATATATCTAATATCCATGTCAGTATTATTAAATCCTTATTCCTTAACACATATGTATGTTTAGTCATTTTCACGAACTTGAGGTTTAGTGAAAACAGACGAACAAACTCAATATAGACTTTGACTTTTAGGTGAATTAACACCTTAACCTGAAATAAAGTCCTATTAGTAATTTTGTGGTTGATGCTAATATTTCCACAAAAACGTGCTTTATAATATTAGTTCCCACACCGATAAACATAGCTAAACACAAGCAATAATATATTATTTATTATGCAATGAAATTTATTTGTACAATAAACAGGTTGTATTTAAAATTACTGCTGTCTTTTAAGGTGTTGATTTATATCAACAACTGAACTAGTTTCATGAAAAAAAGTTTCATATTAAATTAAAGATATCATTGACACTTTGTCACAGTTGATTATTCTGACTGCCGCACCGACTAAATCTAGGTCAAATACTTAGCCAAGGTGTGGCCAAGGTCGGAAACAGCTACACCCGCACAGTTAACCGCACCCGTCCCTTCCGTATCCAGGCATTGTAAATCTACCCCACCGTGGCCCACCGCATCAAACATATAATGCTCTCAAAAATTTGAATTTGAAATTCAGTTTTTTCATAATTAGGAAATATTTTCCCTATATATTTTGCTGACTAATGTTTTGCTGTTAGTATAGATCAACCTCCTAAAGTACAGTAGTCTTTTTAAATACACCTGTATTTAGGATATTTTTCTTGTAGTGATAAAGATAGTTTTTTTGCGTGTTTACGTACGCTATACTCGCTCATGAAGAAAGTTAAAGAAGGGTATTTTAAATTACCTTCTACATAGAAGTCGTGTTATTTCCATGACTGATTATTATTCAAATATCAAATACTAATAAAATAGAAATCGGTAGATAGGTAAAATATAAATGGGCATGTATGGTTAAAATAAAAATGTTACATGTGTAGTCACCACAGCCTGACACTCATTTTGCACTTGACTGTGTCCGTGAACTGTCAAAGCTACAATAATAGGACACAGATGACCTGATGTTGATATATTTATTTATTTAATTTAATATATTCTAAGGAAACATACAGCGTAACTTAGTTTATAAAACATGAAATACATAGTTATAAATTTGGCCAATTACATGAATCCAGTGTTTAACAATATAATTGAGATGTCGGTTCACCTAAAACTGATTACATAAAAAAAGAAAATGATGAGAATCATACATAAAATAAAATATTACACTTATGATAATATATATATGTATATAAAAAAATTATTAATTAGAATATGGGTTGTATAGTTATTATGATAAACATAATTATTTAGGACTTTTACCTCTAATTACCTGTATGAGACGTTTATATTTTACTTACCTTATTTTTGAATAAATTCAAAGTACAATAAAAAATGTCTAAGTCCGAAAGATTACTATTATATTCATGACATATTCTGTGAAGTGTTGCGTTTTGAACATAGTCCGTCTTCGTTTTATTTAATAAGGAAAGATCTGTCGATCTGGTAATTCATTGATTGATTTTTTAAATATATTTTAAATTTGACACCATTATGGTAGATATGTTAGCCCTCTCATTCCTATACAAAATAAAACAACACAAAACTACTTTTATCGGATTCAAGAATTTGCGCATAGTAGTCTATAAATGTCATCAACAGGTATGTCATGGAAATTACCATGTCAAGGTAAAGCTAGAGATACTATTAGTTACATGTGTCCATTTACTTTCGAAAATGTAAATTGAACAATTTACACAAATATACATTTTTAGTATAATATATAGTATAATAATATCGTTCAAAGAATGGTCACATTTGTATTCTCTGAATATTTTATTTTTTGTTAATAAAAAAAACTTCTCTATAGCATTTACAACAAATGTAATGTTGCTATTCTGGCCGACATAGAACTTAATAATTACAAGTCGGTGTTTGTTAGACCACATTTCAACATTCAAACTTTTCAAAATTGACTGCTATAAAAGTTGACTTGATTATTGATTCGTCGTCAATGCCATCTAAAACGCCAAAAATAGTCCATTTCAAATAGACTAACCGTGGTCTTTTAATTTGTGTCACACAATGTTTTTGAATTTTCCTAAAAACGAGGGATATCAGCAACCCTATATATATACTATACTGATCGAGGATTGTCTGCAAGATTTAGCAATGGTAAAGTTGTCAGACTTTAATACCTTCCGCCTAAAGCTACCCATGTGGCTATGTAAATAGTTTGGTAAGGAAAGAACTGCTCCACCGAGCATGAGGCTGTATTCTGTCCAAAGGCCTATGTTATAAGGCTCCATTGTATTCCCTTTCCGAGACTATATTTTCCCTTTAGATGTTAAACCATGACTCCCAGATCCCATCTTTGCATTTAGGTTTTCCATTTACTTTTATGTCCCTCTAATGAGTTTACTTTTAGCTCCTATTCAGCACTATTTAGTAGCATATACTAAAACATGGTGCAATATGGTGCAATTTCGGACTTTAGTTGTTCAAGAGGTTGTGATTATTCTTTCAAAAATACGGCTTGGGGCAGGCTTTGGCACTGTAGCTCATTCAGAAGCCAACCTCTTTTAAATGGTCACTTCCATCTGATATTGCAGAATATAAAACAATCTCTCTATGCTTCTTTTACTCCCTAAAGTCAAGCTACCTGACTTTCTTAAGAATTTATTTATATAATATATTAGCTTTCGTGTTTGAACGTAACTGAACCAGTCTGACCATTTCTAATGAGGTTCTTATATTTCAGCATCTGTTCAAATTTCTACCGAAGATCTTTGTGTCATTGTAAGTCTAGTTTTTGTTGCTTCGTATGTTGTTCACTCACTAGCTCCCATAGTAGTGACGTGCAAAACATGCATAGTCTGTCGAATCCACAGCCTCTCTTTTTCAAGACGCACAAGCGCGATAACCTCCTAGAGGTTACCATGCTCTCGAAGAAGACTAAAGATCCTTATTATATCAGTATAATCCTTATGTATAAAATAATCTCAAAACTTAATCTAGGCTTGTGCATTAAATATAATATATTTTATATCAAAATTACATGGAAAAATTTCATTGTAAAAATATGGCAAGTTGGTAGTTATTAAAATAGTGTTTTTTAAGCAAATTGCAATACGACAATTAGAAAGATAGACACATTTAAAAGTAATGTTTGTATATTGCTCCGCATTTTACTTCCCACAAAATTGTATCTTTGTTCAAACTGCGGAACTAACCACTTACTAGCAGAGACTCCACCAAATGTTACCACGTATTTTGGGACTTTGGGAGAATATTAAGCGCTAATCCTATAATGGCTCTCTCTCCTGTCGAGTTGATGTATTAGCGCACAGTAACTTGAATGTCACCATTGTCTAACTGTATGAATTCATATATATTCTGGAAAGGGGATCATGGCAGTAGGTTGGTATGGTATGACTCATCAAAACTGCTAACACTACCTTGGGTTATTATGGGGTATATCATGTTACTAAGCTCGGAATCTGGATCCTCTGGAGATTACTCTACATGTTCTTGAAAATAATGGATAAGTAATTTCCTAACATACGTCCAAAATACTTCGTTGCTTTAATCCCCCCTGAAAATAAATCCGCCATTCATGGCTTCATGGCCGTTTTGCAAGGCTCCACACTTCTCTGCCCTGAGATGTACTCTCACGCTTCTTCAGCTAAGGTCTGCAACCTTGTTATACGGAGGTCACATATTGCTATATTGCATTCCAAATTATCTAATGTCTTCTTATTATTCTGACCCGCCGTCGACCTACATCGGGTGATGAATCATCATCACTGTCAATAGACATTCTCCTGTCTTCGATTCCAGCACACTTCTCCAAGGCATGCGGAGCTACCGGAAATGATGAACGACGCATAAGGACTGGACGAGCACCTGTAAATGTACCATCAAGGTTAATTATTAGCAATTTAAATTTAAGACAGTATTTAGTACAAATTAAAATACTCTTTGATTTGAGGAAAATAATACGGAGTTACTACATCACAATATTTATGTCATATTATTGTCATCTAAAACCGTTTAAGTTAGAAACCTGAGAAAAAATGCTATGGCCAACTTGGTTTCATGCATTAGATTTATTTAAATTAAAATTATCTACCCCAAGTATATTTAGTGAAATGATTTGCAAAAAAACGTGAGTGTACCATCCTAAATTTCTCTAATAATAATTTATTTTCCAGGTAACAATTTCATAGGTTAATTCAGTTATGATTTCACTGCTCTATGATTCTTTGAGATGGTTATTTTACCCATGTTTAAACACTGTTAAAATACCCCAATTATTAAATTAAATACCAAAAGAACTTTAATGCACGAAAACAAAAAATCAAGCTCAGAGGATGTTAAAAGATTTCTTTTTGAGCTCATTCTTATTGAACCACATTTATCTTCACCTTATTTTTCTTTTTTCACTAATATTATTATAAATTTGTAATTTGATAAGATTTGGAAAATTTCATTTATGTATAAACGTTTTAAAACTTAAAAATTATACTTACAACTAAGATCCTATGAACTTTGCAGGTTAAGTGATTTATATAAAAGAGATTGTACATAAAAAATACAAAAAATAGATTTTTCTAAATATATTTTTCTATATAATTGTAATCTGATTGTCCTGAAAAATAAGCCCTCTCCCCCATTAGTTTTATCTCCATGATACTTTATAGCTTAGCCAGTTTCTGATAAAAAAAAATATTATTTTCACAAGTATTATAAACTTGCAGTGCCATCTATAGCCGAAAAGCACAAAATATCCTTTTACTTATGTTAAGCGCTTACTCTACCTAACCAAAAAGAAAGACGATGTCAGGGAAGGTAGGAAAACAATTCAGTTTTTAACTCGGTCGTGTCGCGTTGGCGAACGCCAAAAACCCGCACATTTTCATCCGAAGAACTCCGCGAACTTCGGCGACCAGTTCTATATAAATCAAACCAACAGTGTCAGTGCATTATGCAGACTGCAAACCAGGAAAGGGCTCTCTTCGAGTCGCCGGTAGCCGACATAAACCGTGAGTACCAGCCTGGCATCTTTACCAATTGTCAAATGTCAAGCCTCGCAAATTGCATAAATCTGCATTCGACTATTGTTGGCCTGAAGTGTGCCAAGTCATTTGGTACAAAACCTTCAGTCTGATATATGTGAAATGTTTTATTTTTCGTATAATAGTGATATAATTCTGTAATTATTTTCACTGCATCTAATGACTAATGCATGCAATCAGCATACAACGACTGGTATATAGTAAATATTTAAATCTGTGCCCAAAATCTATATATACATAAATTAATGTATGTCTGACTGCCTGAAGCATTATAACTCGAAACTACTTGGGCGATTTGGCTATTTTTTTATTTAAATATTCGTAATAGTTTGAAAAAGGTTTTTAGGGAAAGAAAAAATAGAAAATTCGGGAAAAACAAGTGCCGCAAGGCCTAGCTGCCAACCCGGGGCGAAACCTGGGGTTGAACAGCTAGTTTACAATAAATTTACCTCCAAAGTCGGTTTCTGTAATTCTCCAGCATTGCGCACAGTCGCATGAGAGTTCTGTATCTTATAGGACGATTGATTATGTTTTGTCAAATGTGAAAAGTAATATGCGAATTAACTTTTAATATTTTTTTCGAATTGAAATCACAATTTGGTCGGTATATGGTGGGGAATAAGTCTTATTTAATAATATATTTGAAGTTGGTAAAATAACACACAGATCAAATTCTTTTACAAAAGTTGTGTAAGCTTACCTAAAAGTTTCAATGGTGTCCTCACGGTCCCTCCATGAGCCGGAGAATCGTTTCCCGATATGACTGGACCCACTCCGCACGTGCTGTCTTTTCTGCTCTTGTTCAGCAGCGCGATATACGAGTTGGCGGAGTCCATCCTGCAAACGGACGGAGTCTTGTGGACGAATGCCGTCGAGTCCCTCCTCGACATCCTCGTACCCATCAGCGCAACGTGCGATTCCCTCCTCTCCTGTTTGGCATTCGCGAATTCTATCAGAGAGACCTTCCTGCGGTCGTCCCTCGAGCGCCCGGCCTGCCGCCTCGCCTCCCAAGCCTCGTGGCCCGACTTCATCACCGAAGCTGCCAGCACGAATATCACGACGACTATGAAGAACGATGTTGTCGTGCTGTTAACCGGACGATCGTCGCGATTTTCTAGCCTTATAACCTTTGCGCTTTCTTCGCGTGTATAAGCTTTTGGTACAGGTTTCTTAACATCTTTTTGAGTGAAAACGTGTAGCATATGACAGACGTTTTCAAACTCGTAATAAATATTTTTATTAAAAACTATTTTTATGATTTTGACAACCTCATCTTTGGCATTCTCGGCGACTTCTTCGGCGAGAATTTCAGCGGGGTCATTGCACCAGAAAAAACTTCTATTAACAATAGTCCGAGTGAATAACATGAACACGGCTACACCGCAGACAAACGAAAAAGTGAAAGCTTTACCCATCTTCTTCAGGTTTCCTTCCAGCTGTTTACGCTTTGTCACCGCGCGGCGACAGCGGCTTTCAGCGGTGTGCGGCGCGCTTCGCTGAAGGCAGATTAAGAAACCCGTTAATTAATACAGCCCGCCACTCGTAGATACGATATCTTTTCCAGTATTATGGTGGCTGCACACTGCGTATCAGCACCATCGCCGTTTAGTATCGATAAAATATCGTCTGTTTACCTTCTATTTTCGAAGTGTTCACCTCAAGTGACTGCGTCATAAATAAAGCAGACTGCGCATGCCCTTATTCAGACCTATATATACAAAGCTGTACCTACGCAACAAGTGTATATTCATGGCTGTACTGGTAGTAAATTGCAAAGTTGGTTATAGGTCATGAAACGAAATGTTTTATGAAAAGAGGTTGTATTTAAATTGTATGTATATAGATCCTATGATAATTTTTTAAATTATATTATATCATTATTTTTACATCTACAGAAAAAGTAACGTGAAGTATTTTAAACTAAAAATATTAAAACAGTTCGTGCAGTTTATGAAATTTGAGAAAAATACACTTTTTAAAAAAATCAAGATTTCAACATGTAATCAAAGTAGGTACATAACATTACGAGAATAACAACTCGATAAAACAAAGTATCCGATCTTCGTAGATAAATTCTTAAGTTATATCACTATAATTTATATACTTATAATAAAGCCATACAGCCATTATTGCGTATACGATTGAGAGGCCGCTTCTCCAGGTCAAGTACAGGTGACCAGCTATTTCAACAGTTGTCTCGTTTTTACGCAGACTATCCGCTAACCATCATTCTAAAAATAATGTGACACACGACACATGTTGTATGGTTCAAAACATTGTCTCAAATGGCGGAATAATATTAATAATAACGACATTGTATGCAGCTAGCTACATTTCCCAGAGACCCTCATTCTTGTTTTATTAATGTTCTGAGTTCGTTGGCATGACTGGTAATCAGGAATTTATATATTTAGATATTGTATTTTATTTTAATATTTAGTGTTAAACTGAACATTATGTTGCCGATACATTATTTTATAGTATTTAATACAAACTTTGAATTTGAATTCAAAGCTCTTATTTTTTTTTTAAACTCATTCAAATTTCGTCACCGAATAATAAGTTACATTAAAAATTCCTCTCAGCTGCTGGGGCCAAGGAATCAACACAAATAGCTGCCTCCAACTTCCCTCAGGGCCTCATAATATTGCTAAGCACTCGTAGTAGCAAAGATCATCACCATCATTCATCATCAAATTAGCTTGGCTTGACTCCTTTACTTTCGACCTATTCTTGGAACAGACCATACATACAAAGTAGATAGTAGCCCGTAGCAAATGATGATGAGCAGTTATCAGTTATCAATAGTCTGATTATGAAAGTTTTCTTTTCTGCTCAATTTTGAGTATTTAAAAAAATATGTAAATATATAATATAAAAAACAAAATAAGTGCAGTATATTGCAAATTTCACGGAGATTACGAGAAAGATTCCTACCGAACCTAAAACGCTTTCAAAGCGAAATTTCTAATATGGACGTAAGTTGTTGCATTATTAACTTCATATTAACTCGACATTATAGGGACATTCAAAACATTTAAAATTATAAAAAAAAATCAATTCATAGGTCATTGCGAATATTCTTACTGGAACAAAGCTTCGCACCGAAGCAACGCAATCATTGCTGGCCTAAAGTCGTCTGTGACGCGCTTGGTACATAAAACCAGTGAGAGAAATACGCTAAGAACTCGTATAAAACTAAGCAAGAAAAAAAAAATAATGTGATTTCTCGTTGAGGTTTGTAATTGAAGTTCAACATTGCGTCACTTCTTAAAGCTTTGTTCCGCCGTGTAGACATATCGGGCAACAGTCCATAAACAGTTTTTCGCTCTTCTTGCTAAGTATGGAAAATATTGATAAAGTATTCGCGTCCAGAAAAAGTAGCCGAATTCGACAAGCGAAATGAAACTGCATCCCAAGAACACTCCAAAAACACCACCCATTGATCCTGTAATTGAAATGGTATTAATATTAAGCATACATTAACCTTCCTTGTGAAATGCACAGGAACTCTTTTTATCGCAGAACTCAAAACCGTTTTTAAGCTGTCATCCAGCGATTATGGATTTTGTTGCCGCGATCCTTCTATAGTTTAAAATCCCAGTTTTCTAATGTTTGTAGCTCGTGCTATTCGACTATCATAAGCAGGAAGAGATGGAACGCTGCGGCCAACTCTTCTAAGTCGTTCCCTTCTAGTACTGTCAGTGTCGCAATTATTAATTTAAACTGTATTCAATTGAGCTGTCGGGGTACTATCTCGCGTATACTTAATAGTCCTAATTTGAGTCAATTTGGCTTACATTTAGCCACGATAGTTGTATAACAATAGATACGTATTAAAAAATATATTTATTATATGCGTTATTAAAACTACTATTATTTATTAATTTATTAATAATAATTAATAAATAGTTGTATGATAGCCAACAGCATGAACGAAAATCTAGGAAATGTAGAAAATTCTAATACAGACGTTTACCTCGCATACAGACATTGTACCACATACATTTAGTTACAAGCTGTTTAACCCCAGGTTGGCAGCTAGGCCCTGCAGGCGGCTTTAACGGTGACTTCGGAGCACGGGATACGGCTCGTTTTTAGGCTTAAGTTTGGTTATTACTTACGGATACCTTCCTAGCTTGGTAGCTAAATATTTTCCATACAATCTTCCATCCACTATTTTACCGTCTTAGGGGTTCAAAATATAGCCATGTCCCTAGTGTTCAAGCTATCTCTATAGCAAATTTAAAAAAAAATGGTGCAGCGGATTAGTCGTGATAGACTTTCGCATTTATAATATATAGTATATATAGTAAGTATAGTGTATTTTAGTTTTTCAGTACTTACTGAATAAAGTAGTAAAAATACATTCAAAACATCATTATGTAATATATATCTATATTAGCAATACGTAGGTACATAGGAACACAACAATCGTTCCTACCTACCCTCGCCAGCAATAGAGTCTATCGTAATTAGCCACCCGCTCGAATTGCGCGTAACGTTCTTGCATCGAAACGCTATTGATAATCGATTCTGGTCGATTTGTGCAGTGTGCTATTTCGTACATTTTCAATACAACTTGTATTTAGGACGTAGGACGTAAAGATGTTTTGCGCAGCCACCTAGGATGCGCGGTGTCCATCAGGTACCAGGCAACACTCTGGAGCATGTCTCCTCCGTTAGCCGACGGTGGTTCTTCGATTCCAAAGCTTCCGCGTCGGAAACGAACTGAGGACCCACCACCATCTTTGTACAATATGGATATATTATATGGTTTAACCCATTGCAAACTTAATTCTACAAAAATGTTATATTGAGAATCTCATATATTTCATTTATAACGTAATTTTCTTTAAAATACACAATAGAATGCGAGGAAGAAATGTGAAAGTGTATGTATATAATAATTATTAATAAAAACTAAAATAATCGCATGCGTGTGCTCGTGCCACCCCTGTGTGGAACAAGTAGGTACTAAAACGCGATTTCGCGATCGATGTTCCTTAGTTGCCTTCGAGCAGTCGAGGAGGGAGCTAACGTCGAAATATTTCTCTAATTTGTGCCTCTAATTTAGGTTACTATTGATAAGGTTAACGCTAGTAAATATTGTCAGAGACGGTTTTATAGGAAGGCGAATCTATATCCTAATATTGACCCTTTATTTATCACACGTGAAAATACATTCATCAATTATAGAAAGCCTAATGATGAATGCTTGCTAGTCTAACGAAAGTCGACGCACATTAGCCTGACTTAAAATTATCTTATAATACTTAGGTGATATTTCGTTTAAAATAATAAAAAAAGATACTTGAAATGGTTACAGTTTATTCCCATTAAAAGTTAAACTTAATTCTGTCCTAAAAGTTAAACTTAATTCTGAGCAGTTTGACATATTAAATTTAAGTCGTACCCATTAAATCAATCCACGTTGCTATGATTCTTTTTTCCCAAACAACACAAGTTTCAGTTGGGTAAAAAAGGTGGACGACGGATTGAGTTTTTCTATCGACGAGGCCCTTACTGCAAAAAAACACGACTATTATAATAATCTCATTAAAAGTGTAAACGGGTTACCCCTCAATAAAACCTGGTAGAATATATTCTTTTGTCTCATAAAAATAAAATAACCCGTCCTGCTCCCACTGCGTTTACTATATGTCTACCTTCTAGAAGAACACCACAATACAAGAACAAACGGCTGTTGTTGTCAATAGCTTTTTTCCAGTAAACCCTTTCCACCACTGTTTATCGAGATGAGACAGTGTGTACATAATCGTAAATTATTTGCTAAATAAATGTGTTTATATTTTTTAAAATACCCATGGACATAAATGCTTATCAAAATTATTTCGTAATCAATAAATTCATAAATCTATCGAATGAAATATTACAGATAATTATAGACCATTATCAAATATCCCCGTATTTAGTAAAGTGTTTGAAAAAACTGTATTCGATCAGCTTTTTCCCCTGTGTCAAATCAATCAACATGGATTTTGGTCCATTTGGAATGGAAAAAAGGTCAGTTGAATCTCATTTGTCAGTTTACTGACATGATTTTAATTGCTATAGATAATAAATGACAGATATACAGACTTTTCTAAAGAATTCGATAAAATCAATCACAGTTAAATTCCTAATAAATTATGGAGTATCGGTATACACGGGGATTTGTAACGATGGTTTATCTCTTTACTGATCAATGTCAAACTGTGACGATGAAAGGTTTTATTTATAACTTTTTCATCATTTCACTTTTTTATATTTTTTTTAGCTTCTGCTGTATCTCAAGGGTGCAACTGAGACCTTTATTTTTCATTATTTATATTAATGATAATGATATAAAAAAAACTTTTGCTTTGCATTATGCTGATGACAGAAAAATATTTAAAATAAATAAAAATACTGATGACTGCATAGAACTAAAATAAATATATTATTAAAAAACTTTGTTTTTTTTCGAAGCGCTTCGCGAACCGCTTCGCGAACCGCCTATCCCCTACTTTGATCCGGTGAAATCTACCTCCGCCTTCCGGCGGGCCGTAAAGGATTTTTTTAACACACTAATTACGCTTAATATTATAACAGTCAATTTTTCATTTTATAGTATAACTTAATTTTTTAACTTTTACTCTTTTTTTGGTCCGTCATTATTTTATTATTCGCATATGTAATATGTATGTAAAAAATAAAAATTAAATAAATATAAAAATATTGAAAGTATACTATAAGCCAGTGACGTCATGCTGCATTGCGTCCATGGTCATCTGCTGGATGAAGGACAATTTGTTGACCACATTCTCACAATCATCGGGGCAATCGCATTTGATGTCCATATTTTTGGACCTTAAGATGTTCAAAGCCTCTTCACTGTTTTCAGGCAAAAAGTCTCTTCGGTTATCATTGCGAATTCTGACGAAATCTGTATTTAAGATGAAATGGTATTAAGATTAAGTGCTACAATGTTTAAGCATGTGTAATAACATGGTTTGAATTTTGAACAAAGGGCGGAAATCATAAAAAAAACAAAACCATAACATAATTAAAATAAAATAAAATAAAATAATGAATTCATTACCAATTTTCAACGATTTTTTAAATAGGAATTTTTCAGAAACCTCAACGCGATGTTGCCAACATTCTCAACGCACTAAGAAAAATATAGCTTTTAATGTACCACGACTTAACTTAGGTCAATTTACTGATTATATCAATAAATAAATTAAAATATTTAAACTTACCATAAAACCTAGAAAGACAAGGAATATTGTTTACATCGCATACCATATTATCACCTACGGCATACTGGTATGGGGCACATCCGCAAAGCGCTATGGTTCTGTTCAATACACACTCGGTGAGGCAGTTTATCTGAGAGTAAGGATCGTAATACTTCAGGCTCATTTCATGCGGAAATACACAATTTAACCTGTAAATGCAACGAAAACTAACGTAATTGGTCGTTTGTTACAAATATAATTTGTAAAACATTGTTGTAAAAAAATACAATCAGAATAGGTTTTTAAATAGTTGCAACACAGAAAACAAGCAATATTATTTACTAATTATTTATTTCAGAAGATGAGGCAAACTTTCTTTGTTTTGTTTTGCAATCGGAAGTTACTTATAAAGTTAAACTCTTTCCATTGAAATCACAGCCCTGTTCTTTAGACCAATGTGGCCACACTTAGAAAAAAGAAACCTATAATTGAGATCTGGTTATTCAACTATATGATTTTAGTATTTTTAACCAAGGTGAACGTGACCAAGAAACAAAGAGATAGTAATAGAACCAGGTTACGAATGATACTCACTGTGTCTTAGAATAAGAGAGACAGTTGCCACACTTGACTACATATGGAGCTATGCCGAAGAATACTTGATCCCCTTTAACGAGATGCTGGGGCGTCTCAAATCCTGGAACGTCTAGTGACTCTTCGATGTACAACAAGACATCACCACCTTCCGGAGGATTCAAGATGAATGACAAACCCATGTGCATACCACTATTTTTCGGATAAATTATTTTGTCCTGTAATCTGTATAGTATTTAATCAAACGTCATAAAAAAGTTTCACAAAAAACTCAAAATCTACTACCGCATGTATTGAATACCATCACTTGAGAACAGCTGGACTGATTTGGCTCATATTTTTTGTGGTGTTCATTATTGAGGGGAAATGGTTTTAAGAGTATAATTTTAAGAGAATAAACCACTGAATGTATCGAAGCCATATTCACGCGTCATGTTCGTTTGGTGACCGTTATTTTTTTTTTTGACCTTGTGGCTGTAGTCGAAATATTCTGATAAATTGTATTTATGATCCGATTTGGCTCATATTCAGTATATATATTTATAGGTACTTTTTATACATATATATTCTTCATCAGATTAAAAAATATTTGAAATTTATTACAGTATACATTTTTTTTAATAAAAGTGACTAGTTTCAGACTTATCTAGGCCATTAACAGATTCTAAACAAAATTTGACTTCTTCAAATCATTCAAATTTAATGTTACTGTCGCGACCTTTATTTCATATATTTTAATTAAGAAGGTTACATGTTCTGGAAGAGCCTGCCGACTCGTCTACCAGATACTCATCAGTATAGATATTATATCTAGCAACATGAAACTTAATTATTTTTTTTAATTATACACCTTAACCTATTGTTATATGTATTACTTGTGTAATATATACACACAAATTTGTTAGCTTGTTATGTAATATGAAGTTTTTTTTTTATAATTTCCGAAGGTTTGCGTTATTTATCATAATATTTATAGTTTATACACTAAAATTAGTGCGTTTTTATGCGGTCATACAAATAAGTGGAATTAATAAAGTATTTTTTTGTAACTTCCAATACTAATACAGTATTCTATAAAACAAACGCGTTTACAATAAATAATTGGATTTTTATAGTAATGCTAATTTATTTATTTTTCAATAGAATATAAAGTTATTAAAGCATAATTAGTTTTATACCTGTGATTAAACGAGCAACAATATCCTCTTAGAGTGAGCGTATTTTCAAATAATATTTTACACTGATAAACAATATTTTGCCATCGGCAAACTGTTAACAGATCTTCACAGCTCGTTGAAATTCTCTTCATAACATCTCTGGTTCTTAGTTTGTTAAGATCGAATACTTTTTTGAGAGTTTTCAGAAAAGTTATATTTTTTCCACTAATTTTATCAACGAAACCGTAAAGTTGTTTCAGAGAGACTTTTATGGTTGCTTTCGTACTGTTGTCTTTATATTTTCTATAATGTCAAATAAAACATCAATAAATTCAGATACGTACTCGTATAAGACAAGACAAGTGTTTTAATAGTAAAAATAACCTTACTGTTAACTTACAAGCTGTCTAGTAATTTTGTGGCTTTCATCGCATGCATATGTTCGTCGCAAATAGTAATAGTTGGGAACGGAGTATTCCTTATTGAAGCTTGAAAATCTCTTATAACCACTCTGGTGGGCAGCTCAGAAAATCTATTCCACAGAAGCATGGTAATCCAAACGCCCCCAATAAATGATAAAATCACTGCCGTGATCCAGTATATTCTAAAGACAAAGAAAATTAAAGTAAAAGTAAGCGGAAGACAATAATTTAATAGCTTTAACGGAATTATTTTATATTATATGTTTTAAATATATGAGTTATTAAATAGTTAATCTTATACTTCTTGTATTTTGTTTTTAATTCTTGATTTATTTATTATTTTATTTTAGGAATTTAACAGTTTTACAAACCATACAATAAAACAATAGTGTGCTTAAAATCTGGGCGTTTGAACGATTAACCATTTAAATAACTGTGTTGGTAAGCCGTTTAACTGTAGTTCGTACTACAGTTAAACGGCTTTGCTTCCGCTCGGTTATGAAAAATTTTCATTAACCGAGGGTAGATTCATTTTTAGACGGTTTAATTTTGCAGCCAGCCGGCCAGTGACAGTACGTTTGAAATTAGCCTTTCAGGGAAAGCGCGGGAGGTGCCAACTGTCGAGTATCGTTTAATTAAACTTCTTGTTTGTTACAGTTTTTAGCGTGTGTGTGTGTTTTTTTTTTAACTTTACGATAATACAAACCATTAAATAGACCAAGTGTGTTATAGTGTATCTTTAAACTTGTATATTATTAAATATTATTAAGAGAAGACAGTATTTGAACATTCGACGACCTAAATAGTCATTAATAATTATTTTTGTTGAATTAGTCTAATTTCGATTAACGAGTAATAATTACGATCTAATAATTGAAGGAGTCCCTACTGACATTTTGCTGTAAATTTAACTGTTTAAATAACCGGTTAATTATAATTAACGTTAACCTCAATTTACGTTTTTTCTTAGACAATTAAACGCTCGGGCTTAGCTGAAATAACAAAAATATAGTACACACATTTGAACGAGTTTTGTTATAAAAATACCTTTCTGATAGTCTTTTGGATGTCCTTATGTATTTTAAACCATGCACAGATGAATCCTTACAAAAGTCATTGATGAAAGTTTCCAAAAATGATTGGAACTTCCGTAATCCGTTGTGTGTTACATTATCCGTCAAATCACCTATACCAACAGACATTTTTGAAAATAAAATTTAAAACGTCATTTTAAAAACAAAATACTCCTAAAATAGTGTAATTTTATAACAGCACCCTTTCATGCGATGATACTTCACAACGACTGGATTGCGACTTAACATGCATGATATTTTAATAAGTCACATATAATCGGGATTCATCATTTATTCAGAATTGTAATGATTTCATAGCATTTATTCATTGCATGTCGAAAATAACAAGCCCGAGTATATCAAATTCATAGATAAATTCACTGATAAATTTCTGGTTATGCTAAATACCCATAAAACATTCGATTCGATTGGGATTTACATTGAAACATATGTTACGTCACATTTTTTAAAATATAGTTAATCAGATCAGACTATAGAATATGAAAAATGTAGTATTTTTTAGCCTGAAATTAAAAAATACTAAAAAGAAACGGCGTAAAAGATACTAAAATAGTAAATCAATTTTGGAAATATTGTCTGTGTGTATATTTGATCGAAATTGGCGTAAAAAGCTCCGGAGCTTTCTTCCTAAAACGTTGTACATACGAAAACTTCCTGCAATTTATTTGATCCTGATCACTTATGCAGAAGTTGAGGTAATATGATTCGCATTTAATAGGATAATAGCCCGATATCCTTTCGAAAAATCCCATAATTAATTGTGGGAGGAAGTAGCAGGATGAAGAGGTACAAGGACCCAGAGGGCCGATACTTGGCTCCCTGAATGAATGCCGCCCTTTAGATACTGTGGCTTTAGGCTCGTAAGACACTCAAGTTCATCTCGCTTTTATACTGCACGTTAGTGAGGAGCATATTGGAGTATAGTTCCATTATCTGGAGTCCTCGTGAGGTTACTTACTGTAAAATCCTGGAGGTTACTCAGAGGAGGTTCCTTAGATACCTTTATCTCCGTAGGTATGGATATTATCCAGAAATGTTTCCCAATACGTATCCATCAGCATTTGTATTAGGGATGTTAGGCTTTAACACACTCGAGTTTAGGCGACAAATCCATACTATGTGTTATTTTTATAAGGTCATTCGCGGTTTCATCGAGAATCCCGAATACTCGGAGATATTGGTCTCTTTGTTCCGGACCGTCGTACTAGAGCGCGGAAGCACACGTTATTTAGGCGGTTAAGAGCCAGCATATCATGAGGTGACCTTGAAGTTCGGCCTTTGCAAATGGTGTCGGCCACGTGCACTTCGAGCGTCCGTCGACAACATCAAAGAATAAACATTTGACAGTTTTTTTTATATTAAAAATATAAGACAATTAAAAAAAAAATCTAAGTTTAAGGTTTTCTGTAGAATTTTATTGCGGACATTTTTATGTATAACTTAGGCTTACGTCACATATGTAGTTTGGTTTATGAGAATTTTAAAAAATAAAACTTAACAATTTCAATATTTTTTTATGTAAACATAGGATTATTTATTTAAAAAACTAGCTTAAAGGTTTGCTAGAAAAATGTTCAGTTAATCTAATTATATTTTTTATATATGCCTGGTATGAAAAGCTATCTTGGTAGTAGACCTCAAAAACACGCATGAAATGCAATTCGAGTGCGTTATGGCTCTTAACATGTCGTACCGACGTCTACAAGTATAGTCCGATTGGGAGAGCAGTCCAATTATTAAATTCCATTTCCGTGGAGATTGATATTTTTATCTGTTCGCCCAATGGGATTAAAAATCTTTCTATTACGCCATTGTAGGATCGGCGTGAATTGTTTATTTGTTAATGATTGCCTGGAGGCATTATTTTAATTTTTAGCATAGTATGTTTCATGTTATTGTTTTTTGTTTTTAATGTTGTTTGTGTTTCTTTTGGTAGTTTATTATTTTTTTTTTTACTCTAATTATAATGTGTACATGGGGAAACCTGTTAAATAAATAAATACACTAAAACATAGTCAATCCAAAAGAAATCAGGAAACACCATTTGTACCAGCTTGGACCGGAGCCCTCTAAATGCTCATCATATGTCCACTAACTACTAAGAAATATGTACTTCGATACATGTTCAAGTTAATATCTGCGTATAGCAGCTCGAAGTATTTGAAAGCTGGTACTGAAGTATCTCCTTGACCTACTAGGCCAGGTGCAATCACATTTCTTGGAGCTCCGCCAAATTTAAGCGATTACGTGAATTGTCAATTACGTGAACGCCGTTTAGCATCACTTAGTTTAAAGTACAGTTTGAAGCAACATTCCCAAGTTTGAAGTATCATGTCCCAAGGTACAGTATTTCACATTCACGCACTTTACCCACAAGCATAAGCCGACGCGACGTCTAAACAATTCTACCCCGAATCTTTGTAGCGCAAATTGTTACAGCTTTCAACATTTTTGCCCTTACAGAGGACACAATCTGACGGAACGAACGGCCACGGAGAAAGCTTACAAACGCAACCAATTTGTCATCGGACAAGTTGGATGAAACCAACCGAAAATTTGGGGTAATAATAACCTACAACTGTTTATCTACAGCAATTTATCTGTTTTGTTGTATAAATAATTCTAAAAAATTACATAAGTAATTATATACCTATGGTGCGCTGATGGACAGTTATTCTTCAGTATCGTGATGTTGGTATGTAAAAGTACATCTTGATCGCAATCTAAGCGGTTAAAATTCTCTAAATACTACGAAAAACCAAATAACAAACACTTTTAAAAATTAAAATCTCTAGCACATTTAATGGAATGAATTGTAAATTGAAAAATCTTTAGAAAAAATATTTTTCATTTATAGTTGTCGAATAACGTAATGCCTTTTGTTTAATGGTAAAAAACCTTACGTATAAAAATAAAATTGATTTAGTCTCTGACTTTAATATTGATAAATAAAAAAATTGGATTCAGAGAGATTTTCAGAATCCTAAAACACATATTATAGCAGCCGAATTTTTTTCGGTAACTTTTTTTTTTGTTTTGAACAAAGGACCTATAATTTCACGTATTTCACGAAGACTTTAATAATTACGTATGTTGATTTCCAAATAGGTTATTTCAGGTTCTGATTTTCCCGCCATCTTGTGATTGCTTACACAAACTCATGCAGAAACTATTAGACAAGGTATTACATATTAAGCACAGATGGCAGCAAGGATTTTTATGGTAAGTAATATGGTAAAACATGTGAATACTTTTTTTTTCAGATGAAAAAATTTAGTTTTAGGTAGATTTTATAGATATTTTAATGAACATATGAAATTCGGTTTAGGACTTTCAACATAAAATTCTTATTTAGTAAAAAAGATTCTTCCAGGAAATAACCGCTATCTGCTGGTAATGCAGTTTTCAACACACTGAGTTTTAAAACAATTTTGTTTATAGACTCGGTTTCTGTTAAATTATAAAATATTTTTTTACTACAAAGTATATAGGGTCTGTATTGTTCACAACCAATATTTTTATTAGTTGGTTACTGGTGGTGCATTACTGGCACATTAGAAAGGGGACTTTTGAAGTTAAATTCATACTATCGATTTTTTTTTTCGAATGTATACAATACTTATAGAGTTGTTTATCCAACAATATTTGTATGTGCATTGTTCTGTTTTAATTCCTTTCACAATTCTCTTTATTAATAGAATATAATATTCCGGTAAATCATATGAAATAGTGCGTTGCAGTAAGTAAAGAGGAAAAAAAATAATTAAAATATATATATATAATACAAATACAATATTACTATTTTTCAGATTTTCGCATCGGCATAAAAAGCGCACATACAAAATTTGTCGGACAACTCAAAGAATAAAAAAAACGCTACTCTGAATTAAATCATGCTCAAACCCCGGCCTCTGCCTGCAGTGGCCGTCGATGCGACAACGAACCCCGGAAATCGCGCTATTTCAATGAAGTCAACATAGATTTTTCTCTACGTCGGAAGTACTTTTTCAGAAACTGAAATTCTAGCATGAAAATAATATTGAGCTCACTAGTGTTGCATCCTGCAGAAAGTAATATTTTATACAAAATCACTTCCTCTTGAAGCGATTGTATCACATTTTCGCAGTTTATGGCAAGAACTTTATTAATATTAAATAATAATAACGCGAAAATTATGCCAGAATTACTATAGAACTCATGCGAACTTACTATAACAAGAGTTATAGAATATACCTTTCAAGTCTTACTCGGTAATGGATAGTCTCGGTAGTCTTCAGGGTCGGAACCATAGTGTATTTATTACTGCTAATAAATAACCTCTAGAACTATCTTAGAATTACCTGAGACTAAATTCCGTTTGCATATACGAGTACTTTTTAGCGTCAAAAACGGTACCTTTCAGTAGGGAATGTATCTCAAACTTCTTATTTGGTATCATGTCGGATTTTAGATAATGACCTTTTAAGAATGATCATTTTAACTTCGGTGCCGGTAAACTTCTTCGATATTAGAAACACTTCTGAACTTTATGAGGCACCAAACACACGCAGAGGGGGGAGAAAGTTCTAGCCGCCCAAACTTGAAACGGAAGCGAGGTGAGGGTCTCGAACACGCGCATTCGCATCGAAATGGAGTCAAGGCGGAAGCGAAAACCGCCCGCCTATCGGGCGGTGAAGCGAAGCGTGTTTATCTTAACGTTTTCTCGTGCTAGTTAACTCCTCAGCGAACACTATTTTATAGACATGTTTGTCTTTCTTTACTGAATTCGGACGAAATTAATTTTCCAACTTTTGATGAACGCCTTCTCTGTAGTAATGAGAAGAACATCAGCCTCTCATAAATTTGACATGAATCCGAGAAAATCTTTGGTAGGTAAAATAATACTCGGTTATTGGAATTTTTGTATTGATTCTTAATAGTAAAAACAGGTAATAGGAAAAATAGGAAATTGGTTCATTTTACTAAACTAATCTTGTGATCACATTTGATAGTAGTAATTTAATTGCTATTTTATTTAAAAAAATACAAACCATCTATTTAAAGTATACTTAAGGTAAATGAATCGTTTAAAATACAAGACAGTAATATTTTTATTGTTAGTTAAGTATGAAAGTTTAAAATATAGTAACAGTTATTTATAATGGAATCATCTAATTAGAATCTGCTTCTCCTAGCTATCTATTTATCTGCTAACTAAAAAGCTACGATTAAGCTTGCCATGTTACTAGATATAGTAAAGCGTATTTTAAATTATTCTTTGTTATATTTTTACGGGCTTTTTCGAAATTAAACAACGAAATTTTTCTTACCTCTTCATATTAAAACCAGTCTTCATCTAATTGTCTTTTTGGGCGTCTGTAATTACATTTAGAATGTTTTTTACAACGTTTTTTAGATGACAAAACATTATTTTGTGAAGGTTAGTGTTATTTAAAAAATATAAATTTTGTACCGTAAATGTTGTAACAACTGCCTTCTCAACGCGGAGCTGAGATGGATCGAAGGTACCTGGATGTATGAGGCGGTTGTGTATGAGTCTAGACTTGCAAATGAATACAGGAAACACGCTACTGGAATAAACAGCAGATCCTGATCAACTCCTGTCATGTATTCAACGACTTACTAATACGACACTGACAGTCCATGTGAATTCAATCACCCCGGCAATAACCGTGCTCTTTTTAACATTCTAAAGTATAGACCAGTCCTGGCCGTTTCGCGGGGCTGCCAGCATAGCTACAATATATATTAATTCTAGTTTTGTTAAATTGCCCTTAAAAATGTATTCCTCTGTTTATTACATTTTAGGAGATATTTTACTACTGAAAATCCGCAGGCATACAGCCAATGCGAGGTATGGTGCGCTGATATTGCATAACAACATCAACCGTAGCTATTTAGTTGCTACACAATTCCCTCAAAAAGTTACGAATGCGAAAGACTTACATTTTTGTGTAGGTTGATGCTCTTAAAAAAAAAACATTGGTGTTTGGATCACATCGGAGGCTCGTCGAATAAAACAGATAAAAAACAAATTAGGTATATAAGAATGTAACAGTATATACGAATAACATTGATAGTTCGATAGAAAGCGTAAATCTCATATTCGAGTTTCAAAAATTGAGCAAATAGAAACATGTAAAAAAATGTTTGATGCGACATTATAATTGACAAACATTAGAAAAACAAAATAAAAATTGAGTTAAAATTTATAATGATTCGAAAGAATGTCATGATTTTTTGTGTTTTTATATTTTAATCTACTCGGACCTGAGAAATAACCATCTAAAACGGACATCGAATGTACTCGTATTATTAAAAGTGCTGCAGGTACTAGTGGAGACAGGAAATGGAGCAAACCATTATAATTTGGTACCATATGCCTTTAATGACGCCTGTACTGTAGATCCTAACTGTAAGACGGCAGATTCTAGTGAAATAATTTACTACTACTAAACAATGTATAGAAGTAGTTGGAAATTCTTGTTTACTTTTATTTAACTCTTTATTTTTTGGTACCTAGTAGTGTATTACTACGTTCCTTGAAAATAAAAATAAAAATATTTTGATCGTAAAATATTTAGGAGCTCTTTTTTGTTATCGCCACGATTAAATAAATGACTTACTTAAATTTTTTAAAGAATTCGGTCCACGGTTCGTTCTTAGAAGGATATAATTATTCCTCAAACATTTTTTTTATTTTAACAGAATTTTTATTTTTATGCAACTAATATCTAATAACCTTGATCGTGACATTAATTATGGTCATATCTATATGTCTAGATCTATATAATTATTCTTTTTAGAAGTTTGATTTACGTTATTTACTTAAATCTCGCAATAATGCCCAGTAATTAGTTGCAACGCAAACCTATTTTATTTTTATAAATGTTAATATCTAACGATACTACACGAAAATTATTAGAATTATAGTGTTAAGGCTACTTATTTGTTTTAAGCTAATCTATGTTGCAGTTACACAAACTTTTCAACGCTAATATCTCGGAGAGCGTTTCACGCCAGAGATCCAGGATTAACTGGCGAAAGTTTCTTCTCCGAACCGGATACTCCGCCTCCAACTTCTCCCATGTGTTTCCTCCACTTTTAACTATAAAGTCAGCTTAATATGAGATTTATGATGCCGCTGTCTTCCAACGCCGTAATTGATAGACTAACTAAAATTGAATGGGCTACTTTTGTCATTGACTCCCATGCTGGCAAAATGGTAAATTATATAAATTATGTTTTGCCAACATGAATCGATTACATACTCGAATGGCTACACATTTTCATAATTTACTAATGATTATTTCTATTATTTTGTCATGTAGGTTAATTAAACATTAGTCATTGATTAATATGCTAATGTTGCCAATACTTTATTTAGCATAATATAAACTTTTGATACCCTAATCTGCAAACTGGCCAACTGCACTTTTGGAGGAAATATCGATTTTGTACATAGAATTTATTTCAATTTTTAGACATGTATTAGTAAAAGTAACGACTCCTAATATTTTAAAAAACTCCACACACGCGCCTGCGGTACCAACTTGCTATCGGTTGCATCATTTCTTATCTCCACATGAGCCTGCGACACTTTTAGCCCATTCGATGTGTGTTCTATATAGCCAGTGGCGAAAGTGAGTAATTTTTCAGGTCTTAGGAGAAAAAAATAAAAAATAAACATAGGTATACAATGGTATCATGACATTCTTTCAATCCATCAAAAATTTTAATATCATTTCAGTTTTTTTTTGTAAATTTTGATTTGCAGCTAGTAATGAACCCCCCTCCCCCCCTCCTTCATATTTATTTTATTTATTTATTTATTTCAGGAAACAACAGCTTACATAGTAATTACAATAAACAAAAAAACAATTAAAACATAAAGCCAATAATAGTCCTCCAAACTTAAAAAAATAGAAAACCCATTCGGGAGCGAGGCCGGGACCAGGAAGCAGGAGGGGTTGGGGGTTGGGGATTGGGGACAATCACCAGAATATAATATAAAACACAATATAATATAAAATATAATAATTTCTACATATACATATGAATATAAATATACTATTCAAGGGCTAGACTAGACACTCTCTTGAATGCCGGGAAAGTAGTGTTAAATATATCGATGTCACTTAACATGCTGTTGTAAAGCTTACATGCTCGATGTAATATGAATTCTGTGCATAATTCGTACTCAACCGTGACAGATGGAATGTCTCACACTGGCGAGTAGGTCTAGATGGAACCCTCAAATCTATGAACCCCAGAAGATCAGAGCAGTCGATGTGAGCATTGACAATTTTATATAAAAGTAACATATCAGCTCGCGATCTTCTAAGCTTAATATTAACTTCTCCCAAATTGACCTTTTTCATAGACAACCACGGACTTGGTGTATTTCATGCTCTTTTTTTTAAATTTAAATCGATATTTAATATTATACGTATAACCTCTCGGAACAACCTGTAAGTATTGCATTATGATGTATGCATTATTATGCATTGGCGCTGTTAGCAAGGCGCCTGGACTCGTTATTCGAGCGCACGCGAGCAAGTTGCGATGCATTGTTCTATTTATTACATGCGCTCTAAAAAGCAGGTGAGCTTAACACTTTCCTCAGATAAGATAGGTATGTCATTATTGGTTTATGTCACGTTAAGAGATGACTATCTGTGGCAATGCTACCCAGGCGCCAACCCGCTTATCTTTCCTAGGTACTAATTCATTCCAAGGGTTGTGCATAATATTAATCATTTTTTTTTTTATATTTATTTTTTTAATCCTATTCACAAATTAGGAATTACAATGATTATTACATCTGCAGAAAATTCTATTATAAAATAATATTTAAATTTCTGAAAATCCCTATTATACCTAATACCTATTACAACATAAAATGTATTACCCGAAAATCATTAACTCAATGTGTTTGTTCAATCGTTTTTTTTATTCTTTTGGATAATTTTATTATTCTTTTGAACAGTTTAGTTTAAATGAGATCACAATTCGTTTAAAAAAAATGCTTTATTATAAACTTATTTATTTATTTATTTCAGGAAACAACAGTAATTACATAGTAATTACAATAAACAAAAAAACAATTAAAACACAAAGGCAATAATAGTTTCCTTCAAACTAAAAAAAATAGAAACCCATTCGGGAGCGAGGCCGGGACCAGGAAGTAGGAGAGGTTGGGGGTTGGGGACAATCACCAGAATATAATTTAAAACAAAATATAATATAAAATATAATAAATTCTACATATACATATGAATATAAATATACTATTCAAGGGCTAGAGTAGACACTCTCTTGAATGCCGGGAAAGTAGTGTGTAAAATTGGAAACACAAAAAAAATGGGTATTACATTAAGTTGCTGTCTTAAAACAAGTGCCCTTTTGTCAAGTTCTGTCAACACTAAAAAAATACTTACCAATTTTCTATAAAGCCTAAAAAAAGTACTAATTTTATTCTCACGGTCATTTTTAATTTAATAGTATAGCGTAGCTACATATCTCGACTACAGCTGGCAGCATCGCATAAATAAAGGCGACGGTGCCGGAAGAGTATAAACGTTCATCAAAAATGCGTTTCAATCATCTCATCACTTGAAGTTGAAACCCTCAATTCTAACCTAACCAACATCTTTCTGGCCCCATAAAGGCTTTTATATTATCTAAAAATAGACGTATAACCTATTATTCAAGAAAATAAATTCCTCATTAGGTCCAATCATAACTAAAACGATGGCGGTAAGATATAAAAATAAAATCCATTTATTTTCAAAGGCTGTTTTTTTTTGTGTACTATGCAGTAAAATAATAATTTTTATTTGTTAAATTTTGTGGAAACATCCGCTTAAAAATCGCTTTATATTTGGCGAAATTTTCAAATTAAAATTCATATAATCAGGAACCATGTTAACAAGTATATATATGAAACCGCAAACTACCGATTATTTTCGTATATTTTGCATAATTTTAGAATAAGTAGTTTACAATGTTATCGATTTTTTAGCTACCTAACTAAAATGCGTTATTTACAAAAACAAAAAAAAAAGTCGACACATTCGTCCAACGCGATGCGATTAGGCTATCGCAGTGTCCATCAGACATGTGTTAAATTTTGACCTGAAGATGAGTTGTTTCTGCTGGTACACTGTATGTTAATTTTTATTAATTTAATCCTGAGTTATTTTTACCAGCCCTGCAATTGCAACCTACTCCCTTATGCAGTACAGCACAGCGTTGGCGCGTGTAATAAGTACTTAGGTTCGTGTTCTAATTATTATGGCGGCAACTGCACGGCATTCCAGTAAGTCCATGCGGGCCGTTAGCGGGGTGGTGTAATGTGCTCCTTGTGAGCCATTTATTTACGTTTGCACGTTGTAAATTGTCTTTTTATTCAAATTTTGTATTCATATTGAAGGGTTAATAAATAAAACAATAATAATATGATATACAAAATGTTATCTTATAAAAAACCCATGACTAACAAAATTCTTGTACATAAATAAATATAAATTAATAAAAATACATACCTTATTTTTTGGTATTGCAGTTGAATTTAAATATTGGCAACGGGAACATTGCACAACTTATACGTGAAAAAAAAAGTTTTAAAATATTTTCTTAGCGATTGTTATTCAATAACGATAAGATTGAATTATTAGATTATTTGTTATTCGATTTCAATACGAAGTATTAATATAACATTAGATCTAATAAAGTGCTTCGGAACTCAGTATGAGTCATATCGCTACCCATCTCTTTGGCGTGCCTTTACCACCAGACTATTTACGTCTTTCACAACCTACGAACCTGTATGGATCGAAGTATTAATAGACTATCAAACTACTTTTTGTTAGGTACGTAAGCCAAAAACGCTACTCAAACAAAATGTAAATTTATTGGCGTCGAGAACGAGTACAAATTGTTAGCAGCTTTATAAGGTTTATGCGAAAAAGCCAATGCCGAAGAAGAATACGCATAAAATGTATTTTCATTAGTCTTCGAGGGGTATCTGCCGTCTCTCTTCTTCGCGGTGGAGGGAGATGGGGATGGAAAGGGTAAGAGGGACATACTACGAATAAGAAAGACTTTTTCTTTCTTATTGCACACCTTTCAACTTAGCTTGAATAGGGTTGGCAATAACTAAAAACAAACAGTTTTTTTGGACCTTTGAAATAATTTACACTTTTTTCATATTAGATTTCAGAAAAGTGGTACATAATTTTAGCATTCCAACAAAATATATAGACACTAAGTTTTAATATGTAGACAGCTGTTTGGAGTGGACATTTCTACTGAGGAATTTTATTCAGTTACTAAGGCTATTTTTTTTCTTTAATTTTACCTACTTTATTTGCTAAATAAATCCTAATCTTTTTAAATCCATTCAAAAATTATAAAAAAAACCTACACAATGACATTAAAACGTTTAGCTTATCTTATTTTGAACATATTTTAGGATAAATATTGCGTTTAAAAGAAATATGTATGCGTGACCCTCAGTCACGCGTGCTGCGTTGACATATCATTGCGACGTTGAAAAATTGTTGAAAAACGACGTAAGCTCCCCCCCCCCACCACCACCCCACACCTCTACCCCTCCTTAACAACCTCAACTTGCCGGAAGTGTGTAAGATGTGAAAGGTCGAACGCGAAGGAGAGAGACAGGCTTTCATTTGTCATCGAGTTCCTTTTCGCCGTATTTTGAATCGATTTTTTTCAACACACTAAAAGCACCTTACAAAATGAATTTTCCACATTTCCACAGTGCGAAGTATAAATGCAAATAACCACATTGGAATATAAATCTTAGTAATATAAAATCAAAATGACACCTGCCATTTACAATATTCGAAGAGCATGTTTGTAGAAAAAAAATCCTCACTTTGTGACACCATTTTAACAAACGTCATAAATTCCATACAGGTACTCTTCAAACTTTATTTTCCTATATTAAGCGGGTTGAGTTAGTCGGACACTTTGTATGTATACAGGATGTCCCAGGATCATGGGGGATGTTTATATTCTCTATTACGTCCAAGAAATTGTATTTTAAAAAATGCGAAAATAATTCATACCCAAATTTATTAATTTCATCAAAGCGGTCGTGTAAATTCCCTTTTTGTAATTCGCTCTTTCGTTTTTGCGCTCAGCCAACGCCGGTTAATGACCCGGCGCGGCTCGGCTTGTGACAAGTACGATTTAATATCATTACGTAAAGTTTACATTTTTTTTCTAGGAAACCATGATGTATTTTGATATGACGTCAAAACAAATCATGTTTAAAATCGCAGGGCCAATTAGTTAATTTTTTCAACGGGAATGGTGTTGGGATACACTCTATAAAGTGGCCGGTAAAAAAACGATAAAATAACGTTACAAGCTGCAATTGTATAAGTATGGTGTAAAATAAAATTTGTAATCGCAGTATACTGCCTTCGTCATTATTAATGTTGATGAATAATGATAAATGATGAATGATGAATATCTAATTTATATACATTTTGTAAAAAAATGTTTGTTACATTGATTGTGGTTTGCTTTTCGGTTTAGAAGGGAAATAATTATTTCTATCGTGCACCTACGACTAGCGTATAGATGGTATAAGTCAAAAATGTGTATTTTTGAGTTATATGCAGTACTTTTCTTGTTCCATCAAACATACAGATATTATTGAGTCTATAATCAAAACTTGCTATTAGGTTAATTATTAAGTACAATATTTTGAAATCAACCATACTCAGAATTATAAGGATATATACGGGCATAACTAATTTATACTAATATTTTTAATTATACCGACATCAATTTCAAAAAAACACATTTAAATGTTATTAATAAACTTTATTTATTTTGCAAAAATTTTGAGTATGTTAATTAATGAATTAATTGATTTTAATAAAAACAATATTCCTAATTAATAATAAAAAATATCAGTTTTCACATAACATTATTGTAGTCTTGTAAAAACTCAAAATATCACAGAATGATTAACAATATTACAGAGTAATGAAAGAAAATAAAATACAATCTAAATATGTGCACACCGCAAATATTTCCGCATAATTGCATTGATTTGTTCATTATTGTGTTATTTTGAGGATATAACATTGAGGATTATAGAATAAACATTACTAACAAAAATCATTGAAAGATTTTAACTGAAATGAATCTTATCAGCCGTTAGGTGTCAATTGTGATTTGTTGGGTTATAATACTGTGTCCCACACGTAAAGATTTTCGTTCTTTTCCGACTAAAATAGTAAAGATTCACAATTCAATCTTGACTTAACGCAAATGTATGACTCGTAAAGCAATTTCAGCAGCTGACGTTGAGCATAGGATGGTGGTCCACTTCTTCGACTCTGATAAGTTCAAAACACTCGTTCAACATACATATAGTACACGACAAATACAAAATGAAATGTTGTTTAACCTGCATTTAAAAATGTTTATGGTAAACGAGCGTTGCAATTCATTATACCATTCTTTTTTAATAATTTGCCAAGATCTTTAATTAAAAGTAATATAAAAACTAAAAAAATAAAT
This sequence comes from Neomicropteryx cornuta, assembly GCA_020383195.1. Lineage (NCBI taxonomy): Eukaryota > Metazoa > Arthropoda > Insecta > Lepidoptera > Micropterigidae > Neomicropteryx > Neomicropteryx cornuta. The sequence goes on along the minus strand of JAHKQU010000025.1, from coordinate 9,902,604 downwards.
ATAAAGTTAGAAATATTTTCTATGAAATCTCACAAAAACACTCTATTTAATTGTTTGTAAATAAAGTGACAGCGTGTTAAATATTATTTTAAAATTTTATTATAAGTATACTTATTTTGTGATTGTAAAATACTACTAAGCTATAAAAATGTATATAATTAATGTGTATTTGTATATTGTAAAGGACGTGTAAAATACAGAACAAAATAATTTGAAAAAGTTTCACAATTATTAATATCTGTATTTTACACACCTGACTTCCAGCAGGTAAGCCTTGGGCTTGACTGGTACAGTTAAAATTCAATATAAAGTAAAAAAAAAACTTATCATTAAAAAAGGATGGATTATTAGCCGATATTATTATTGGATTATTAGTGTAAGCGCTGTAAAAAAATAATAATGCTGGCCTGACTCCCATCGAGCTTTGGTTACATAAACATATAATGTTAACCAGTTTTATTAGAATTTTATTTATATAGTATTTATCAAAGCACGCCGCAGGTGTGACTATTCGCAAATGAAAAATGCACGGTGAATAAAATTTAAAAGTAAGCCAACATTGCCACTGTACAAAACTAAAGAAGGGAACAAAAAAAATTAAATTATAAAAACAGTCGGCATCCATCTTGTTGACCGGCCGCAGCAGGGCGTGATGGAGACAAATGAGTCCGCATTATTCCAAACGTGATAGGGTCGGGTCTCCAGGGTCTCGCTCGCACCTTCAACAATGGAAGAAGTAATATTAAATTTATATCATTATTAAAATTTCTTCTTTGTCCATGTCCATGCCCATGTTGGGGTGCAGGAAAAATAAATGAAGAAGTCACCGATGAACATTGAACTGCATAAACGCTTCTGCATAGAAACCTAATCGAGCTACATCATTTCTCGAAAATTCTCTGCCTATAAAATGAATATTCGCAAAATCATTTAAAATTGACCCCTACCAATGTTACATCAAATATTGACTGCGCCTTAAGGCCAGTTAAGATTCATTCAAATTAATTTTCAAACTTAAACCTGAATTTTTTAAAAAGTGTATTCTAATGATCTTGGGAGTTTTAATGTTACCAGGGCGTAACGATTATTCTTAACAGCGCTGTTCATACCTTTAATACGCGTCGTACAGATAAACAATAATCGATCTTTATAAATAATCAAACGTTAATCAGAAAAAATATTGGAAAAACCATTCCGAATTACGAGAAAAACGAATTCAAAATTTAATAGAAATCGTTTTAATGTTTGAGAACACGGTTGGTTTGAACGCATGGCTCAAGGTCGGGCAGAGATCTCCCGACCACGCGGCTAGCGAAGTACTTCAAAAAAAGCCAATTTTTTTAAATAATTATTATTTGGACATATATTTATTATAATTAATATGCTATCTATACTAGTCTATACCATTTTAGGTTAGGAAAAACTTATAATCAAACTTCAAACATAAATGTATAAAGACAAATTAATTTCTGGAAAGACAAAAAACTGCATAAAAATTAAAAATTAGTTTAAAATGAGAAATAATTATAAAATCCTAAAATTGTATTTAAATTAAAATTAGGTATAGAATAACTTCAGAAAAACAGCGGTAAAGGCATGATTAAAAATACAAAATAATGTTGTAAAATTAATAAATTAAAATGAAATTACTCAACTATCGCTTTGTTGTCAAATATATAATCGAGTAGTGTTATTTATTGATAACCTCGAATACTATGTATATGTTACCATTAATGTCCGTAAAATAGTTAAAGCGCGGATTATCTAGTTACTCTACAGATTAACTGCGTTAAAGTCTGCTTTGCAGTTTACCTAATTATTCTGCAGGTACCTTAAATAATCTACAGATTACCGACCAAGAATTTATTAATGTGAAGAGAATATGTTTTCTTCTTTAATAAAACTCCAACTGTAAACTAAACTGTTAAAAGTAACTTAAATTTGGTAGTTACAATTCTCGTCCATTAATTTTCACAATACTAGGTTAGTATTTTATAGTTAAAACCTCTTTACACTAATAAAATCGATTATTTTTTAAAAACTATTAAATTAACTTAATGTATAATGTATAACATTACATACATATAAATTCGGTTTTGCGACAAGCACACCTGCCTTGGTAATTTGAAATTTCGTAGATGATGTATTTCGTTAATTTCAACATTATCGTCTATCGGACATTAACGGTAACATATACACACCTATTGTTCAGGTTTCAAAGACAATCAGAAAATACATGGTAACGAATACTATTGATCGTTTTTATCGGGACTATTGTACGCGTATCGATTAATTTCATATTACGCTAAAAATGGGGCGGTTCAAAGAATATTCGACGTGAAAAATAGCTTTTGTTGTTTAGTTCTTTAGTAATTTAGTTCTTTTACTGTTAAACCAAACGATATCCATTAACCTAAAACTCTTCTTTAATGTGTATTGAGGCTAAGAAAGTAAAAAAAATCCTTACGTATCTGCAGAATTAGGCATAAAATTACATATTTTCAATACAAACAAATATTTTTTGCTTACAAATCACTGTACTTATTTCCTGGAGTATTTTCTTTATATATTTGGGACCCTCACATTTTATTACATATCTAAATTATTATGACATCGAAGCAGTCAGCGGTTAGCAAGCAAACCCGTATTCAGACGTTTTCTCAGATCCGACAGTCCATCGAAATTTTTAAATGACCTTAAATGAAAACCCTTGAGTTTTAGACGTAAAATACTTCTTCTTAGTTTTTGTTAACCTGTTTAAGGACTACTTAATACTTTTAAGCTCTAGCACGTTCCTCGATTTGTGAACAACCTAAGAAACCCTTTTATTTAGGTCAAAAAGACCATTCCTAAAAAATTAAGGAAATTATCCTGAAGAAGAATGTCTGTTTTCATATTTTTCTGTTTACTGGAATAGTCCTAACTTTAACGTTTTTAAACCTATCCCTTAAGAACCCATTCTAGCTAAGAATAAGAAGTAAATAAACATTTTACGCGCTTACTAACCTGCCAACCAAAATAATTTAATTATATAATAGGTTGTATTTTTATTTACTTTCAAAAATAATATTGATATTTATCTAGAATAGCGATTTATAGACAAATTGGGTGTTTATCAGATCATAGAATGAATTTTAAGAGAGTCACTATACTGATTTCAATCTACAAATAAAAATTAAATTCTTTCTCATTAGTACTATTCGAATTGAAATTTGCAACGGACGGAATGGCGGACGGGGATAGTAGCTTCTCATACATGAATGTATTTATAGAAGCTAAAACTAAGTCTTGGAGGTTTCATTTAAATGAAACCATTGCTATATTGCTATATTGCTATATTATTAAACAAATATTTATTATTTATTTGCACTGCCTAAAGAATAATTCAAAACTGAAAATCACAATTATTTAACCTCTGAATCAATAGCAACTATTTCGCTATATTAAAAAGTATATCTTGGAATAGAAAGATATTTTTTAAATACGATATTTAATGCATACCATCTGTTTTATGGGATTACTTTTCACATGCTTCTCAACCTTAAAGAGGATTTAGCTTTTAATAACTCTGTTTCAGTAACCACGTAAAAGTCTTTTTGAACCATTTTAGTATGAATTTTCATCTTTTTCCTAAAGCCGTGATTAACTTCCACACTAAGCAAGTCCTATTTATAGGTGGGGGAGGGGGCGACGGGATGAGGCGTATACCTTAATTAATGTAAAATTACAATGTTCCTTATAATATTAAATTCGACAATTTCTAGATAATTTCTGCTTCTATTTAATTTAATGGTTAAAGGCCTGACTTGCATTGTCTACTTGCATTCAGTAAGAAGTAAAAATAATAATAGTTCAGTTTTTCATTTGACAACAAAAAAGTAATATGCATTTGTAAATCTGCTGACTAAAAAATAATAATCTACACAATATATGAGGTTTCAAAATAAAAATTTAGGTATTTTATAGCCAATGTAAATATAAATTTTTAAATGTGAATTCCTGAAAAATAAATAGGGCACTAATGAAAATGAGAGTTCAAGTTACTATTAAAATTTAGAACATATATATATATTTTTTACTAATAAAAGTACATATTTATTTTATACATATTGTAAAAGTATTCAGAAATTACTGTAAATGGCCACGATATCTCTATTACTAAAACTGTACACGCAAATTGTAAATGATTTAAAAAAAAATATATATAAAATATATGGTAATTTATTAATTACAGAGGTAATATCAGGTTTTCTTTACAATATCGATGACTTTCAACACAAATTAAGTAAGTCGATAAGCAGTGTCGCCTCCGTAAGTCATACTATTATCAATTAAAATAATTGAGCTTAAAAACCGTGAAGAAGTGTTGGTTGAGCAGTTTCCGCGTTCCGTGCCTCTTAAGACTGACAGAACAATAAGAATTATCGCCCGTCAATCTGTTGCATAATTTTTAATGAACCCGAAGATATGATGCTTGTGATATGGCGGCGCTTCTGAGGCTTATTCTAGTTGGGATTAGTCTTATATTTTTACCAGTTTCGTTGATATAAGCGTTATTAAACATTTTTTCAATAAACATTTTTTTTTACTTACCAATGGCCAGTTTTTGGCCAGACAAATATTTATTCTAGCAAAATTAAAGATGATAGGGTTTTGAAGGTGCATAATGTATTTCTGCATTGAAGTTCAGGTTAATTGGTTTTTAAATTGTGAGTATTTTCTTGTTTTAAAAAAGTTTACTTTTACTAAAGTTTATATTGAATGTATTTTTTTGAATTTCGTTTTAAAGTCAGATTGTTTGCATGTTTTTGAATTTCAGAAAAAATATTCCATAAATATAAATGTTCCTAATATTACCCTTTTATTTAATTTTGAAAATATTTACAGAAATAGTAAGATAAAAAAAACTTAATATTACTACTACTTTAAAATGTAATATTACTAGAAAAAGAAATCTAATTTATACTACTCATAATAATAACAAATATCGCCTAAATACTACATTTACAATAAATACGAACCTAGATATGTCTTATGTATACCAAAAAATATTCAATTTTTCACTATTATTGATATATTTTTTTTTTTAAATTAAATTTACCTAATTTAAGTTCAGGATAATATTCTTGAGTAAAAACCGTTTCGGTTTTTGCCTCCGGGCATCAAATTAATCGCGATAATGCATTCTCGGTTTTTCAGGCTTTTTGTGTCGTTTTGTGTAGCAGAAAGACTTTTTTCTAACGGTGTCAGCATTTTTCTTCCGTCCTTTTATCCTCAGCCTGTCTCTGCCATAGCAATTGGAGACTTAAGTTGATGAAGGGCAAAACCTACAAAATGTCGAAAATGAGATTTTTGCATAGATGAAGGTTTTAAAAGATTCTTTTTCACATATCTCGGATCAACGGTGTATGTATAATATTAAGCAAGATTTTTAGTGGGTGAGGGGCTTAAACGCACCTTTAGAAAAGGATATGACTGGATGAAGAAACTGAATCTAAATGAATCTAATTTATTTTTTTTTCAATAGAATTCAACATTGTAGAAGTATGTCTATGTTCATCTATGCTATATCATTATTATTCTTCCTTATTTTTGTATTTTAAGCTACTATACCTACATACTTTAATGTATATTTACTAATGTTATATACTATATCTACTTAAAATTTGCAGTAAAAATGTCTTTTATTACCTACCCCATTTTCGAATATCGATAACCATTTTAGCTCAATCGTAACCTGAATTCAACCCAGGCTAAAAAACTAAAGACATGATTCCGTTTTTGTAAATATCTTATCTTTACTTTTTTAGGTTTCTAAAAACAAAGTTATGTTGGTGTACGCAATATCATATTTTAACAATAACGCGGATCTACTTAACAAAAGAAACTGTACCTATAAAACGGTAAAGCTAATATTAATTTATTGCGACATTTGCTTAGACTTTCAGTAAAATTTACGACCTCGAAAACATCCTCACGGCAAACTTTTGGCTTTCCTCACTTTGTGAATTGCGTTGTGCGGTTAGTATGAGAAATGCTGCAAGAATGTAATCTACCTTATACCTCATTATTTTACTTGTAAGTAGGTCGAAAGGAGGTTTGCGGTAATAAACATTATAAGTACCTATTCAGCATTGTACGTAAATGAGATGAAATTAAACAGAAATAATATATGTTTATCGCGATGAAAATTTACCAGTTTGCTGAAAACATTTGTTGCTAGATTCAGTCGACTTCGGTTTACTACTTCTTTATATTTCATCAATTTAATAATAAAAAATAATTTTAGTAATTAGCACTAACCTAAAATTTAAACGTATTTTTTTAAACTGACATAAATTAGACTAATGTTATTAATGGTACTCAATCACATTTAAGATAATTAAACATATTTTTTAACAAGATAAAGCCTCTCTGCGGTAGCAACATCTGTAAATTTTGTAATTAAATAATTTAAAATATTGATGCACAAATTTGAGAGAAATTTAAGTTATGATAAAAGTCTATCCTTTTTCCGATAACTTAGTTTAAGACAATTAGAAGGAGTGATATGAGACTATATTCCCATCAATATAGTTTAGTTATAGTTATAGGGATGTGTGGCATATATGTTTATAAAGTACAATATAGTTTGTTTAAACAAAATATTTATTTGCACACATTACGATATACGCCGTAGGTCACAGGTAAGGAATGCAATCCCGCAAGACAATTATAATCACTTTCTTAATCCCGCGGGATCCAGGTATTATTGGGATCTCGCAAGGTAGACGAAGACTTCTCAATTAAATACCCTAATTAAAGGGTTTTAACTTAAGCTAAACTTTCTGGTATATTTTAATTTCTTTAATTTCATTTCTAAGACTAAACTTAAATATTATTTTGAAAATAACTGCGCAAAGAAGTTAAAGTATTAGTTGTCTTGTCGGTTAAACGGCTTCTAACCTTACAGATTACGTAGTCAGCAGCGGAAAAGGCTCCATCTGTACTACGCTACTAGAAACAAGGTATGTGCCTTTTAATCCACGCTAAGATTGCTATTGCCCTATCTAGGTTGGGGTGTTGCTCCAGATCCAGAACTTCCACCACGCACCGTTCCATCGGTTCGCGCCTGGCTGCGCGCAGAGTAACATCTATGAATTTCGTTTCTCCGTAATCCCGCCAATCCCCCGGGATTTCACACAATTTTCGATCGGGATTAGTCCCGCATATTGCATGTGAGTCTCGGAATTTCGGATTCCCGGTAGATATCTCGGTATGGAATTCTCGTAGTCACAACAATCATTTTAAATAATGCAGTACCTTCATGGTAACTTTATGTGGATACATTATATTTTTAATATAATTTATTGAAAACAGACTTTAGTGACGTTTCAATTTTATTACCCGATTATTCTAAAATAATCATTAAATTCTATTTGTTTAAAAGACGCTCAAAGTATTTATTTAGATTTGGTTATTTATTTTTAAGTTACAGAAATACACACATACAATACATAAAAATATACAATCATAAAAATACAACTTTTTTTTAAAACATTAGCCTATTAAAACTAAATTTAGTAATTAGTAAATTTAATTAAAATTGCAAGTTAGAAACAAAACATTCTGAGAACATTTTTTTAAATTAGGATACAGAGGTTGCTTGAAAAAATAATTTTGTGTTATTTACTGTGCAAATCAAATGAATATAAATTATAAATACCAGTCTTAATTTTTATTAGTTATATAAATTAACGTTTGATATAGTCTCATTTAAAAATCTGACGAAATATTTATAAAGAATTGTGTACATACGAATAGGTGTTCATACAAATTGCTAGTGTAATGAGACCGATTAAATGTAATTTAGCATTCCACTTTAAGTTGATTCATGGCGTTAGAATTGCCTTTTGTATTTCATTGTATGCAATTAATCACTATTAATCATTATTAATTAGTACCTACTAGTTATCCAGTGAGCACGTAAAAGGATCTAATTATAGAGATGCTCAGATTGATACGAGGAAGCGTTCGCACGTAATTTTTCGGTCGAGGAATTGCAATGCGAATGCTTTCTTTTGTTGAGCGCAGATGAACGCTTACTGTAATAAATGGCCATGTTTAATAAACAAAACATACTAATATATCCAATGTCTACAAGATATTTTTGATGACATTTATAAATACCATTATGTAAACGGCAAATTCTTTTATAAAAAACTAAAAATATTTGCTAGGAAAAATTTTATTCATTTTATTATTTACTTTGTTTTATTCCAATAGACTAACCTGTTAAAGTGCTTGGTGTAACCCGTATTCAAAATATACAAAATAAATACAAATAAACAGATTTTTTTTTACAACAACGAAATTTTTTAGTTATGCATACCTAATTTGTGGGTAACTTTAATAACATTTTGAAAGTGACATTGCGTCAAATTTAAGTAAAATATGCTTTAAATATCTAGAATTACTTTTAAGAAATAAAATGCCTAAATTTAACAAATAAAAAAAAATAGCACTTTTTTTTGTAATAATTTATTTTTCATAACAATTTCTACAATAAATACTTATAGATGAATGGGAGGTTCTTATTTTAGCGTGTCTTTAAATCGAGCATTTTAGTAAAGTTATAGTTTCAAGTGGTTTTTGTACGATAGTTTTTATTTAATAACTGACCTGCCAGTTACTAAATAAAAACTGTAAAAGAGCTTTGCCTCTGTAAACCATCCAATTTGAAGTCTTGCGTCCATAAAATATTATAACAAAAATAATGAAACACGGACTGCCACACGTAACAGACCATACGTGGTTAAACGGTTGCAAATGCCAATCCGTACATTAGGACTAAGACTAAGTGTAATATCAATATTACCCTACATAGAATTTTATATGCAATTCGTAAAAAAGTGATTGTATAAGAAGGAGAATTGACGACACGCTTATATCATTAACAATGGCCGCGATAGCAAAATAATTGTATAAACGAGAATATGCCTATTCCCGTTCCCATTGTGTTCGGATCGAAATATAATAACAAGATGAACCGTTTCACTTTTCTTCCTTTCATTTCATAACGAGTTTTGTTTTGAAGAAATGATTTCGTTATCATGCGAACTCATCGTTTCGGTTTGATGCTGTTGTTATAACTGTAAAATCAATTCTGTTATGTTATTAAACCATTACATTACACCATTACAGAATAAATCTTTTTTCCAATTAATCGTACTACATTTATGACCATTACTTGGGGCTAATTTTGGGGACTTTTAAATATTAAAAAAAAAACACATTTAAAATAATGAGCTCTTTCATATTTTTTCCCGATAATATGAAAGAAATCACTATTTTTAATGTGTTTTTTTTAATATTTAAAAATCCATTGTTGTGAAACCTAAATCTATTTCGTGTTATATATTCGTAATATGTATTTGTGCTTCACAAAAAAACTGTTATATAAAATCAACTTAATATAGTTTCATTATGGTTTATAAGCAAAATTTTCAGTGTTAATTAATTTAAACTGTTTTTTCTCAGCATAAAGTGTATTAGAGAAATTCGGGGGAGTTCCATACTTCCGATTTAACCAACCTGGGCATGAACCCAAAAGCAATGTCGACCTAAGGTCATAGAGGGATAAAGCTTGGCTTTTCTTCGGAACTCGAGATTATAGGAGCGGGATAGGTAATAACGGGTAGTAATCAATCCGCGTAGAGGTTATTTAGAACTTACCGAAACGTGTGCCTGTCGCTTATTCGGATTACGAAGCGCCCTGCGCGCATGCGCGGGCGGTTCACGTCCCTTCAGTAAAATGGTGGTCGACTGAGAGATGTCAGACGGTTGTTTGTTTTCTTGCATTCATATTTTATTTGCCGAAAATCGTTTCATTTTAATTAAACAACTTTATATGCTTATTTATTTGTAGTATATAATCCGTCCGATATTTTGACAGTGTGGGTGTGATGTTTGTGTTGTGAATTCTTTTAATTTGTCAAAAGGTTGTGTTCGAGGTTATGTTTACATCGCGCTTTTTTATGAAAGTAGTGTTTCCAAATGGTTGATGATTCAAAATAATATGTACCTCTATGCCTAAAATGTTTTGCTGTGCAAGTTAAATGGTGGTATATATATATATAAAACAGAGCAATAACGACAGCTACACTGAGGTATGTTTTTATCTATTATTAACTACTTGGATGTTTTTTTGTTACAAATATTTCATAAAATAGGGACTATTAAAAAAAACTGTCGCAGTATTTATATACCAAGTAATGATAAAGAATATCGTATTAGCTATAATCTTTAGAAATTGTGTTTTAACTTCCGAACTCCAAGTAGGTAGGTAAAATTGTTCCTTTTCAGGCGTTCATAAACTACTTAAGCTACTTAGGGGGGTGGGGGGAATAAAAGATTTTATTTTATTTTTATTTATTTATCAAATTACATCGTCTCAGATTTACATACGTATTATCCGAACAAGAGGCTGTGATATAGTACTCCTTTCGTTATACTGTGCCTTAACTAGAAAAATCTGTATCAAGGGAAAAAAATCACAGACTAATGAATTAGGTAGACGCGGCGTAAGCCAAATCTTCGTACTGCGCAGTGTACCCTCTTTCAGCCATCTGAACGTATTGGTGATAATATACCAATCAGATGCAAACCTGACACCAGGCGGAGGGGCGGAGCTTAGATTTCGTAATTTTGTCATAGCCGTTGTAACCCACTTACAGCGCTTCTATCCCATTAACTATTTCTATGGAAAAACATATTATTAGGTAGGTAATTAAATATTAATTTGAAAATTATGATATTTACATAGGTACTTACTTTAAATTCATTTAGAGTAACGAAACTAACACTGCGCTTTTTTAACTTTCACTACCTACTATAAACCCTAAATTTTCTTTAAAAGAAATGGTAAAATTTCACCAGTGAAATAGCGTTTGTTAGTTTGTCATCGTATGTATAAGAGTAGCTATTCTTCTCTGATATCAGTACTATCAGACACGCGCAGTTCGCAAACGGGAATACCCCAACGAATTAATCTTATCGCGTAAAGTTTACATTTTTTTTTCTTGGAAACCATGATAATTTTATGTGTTATCTTTACGAACCATATTTCAAACCGAAGGGTTAATTAACTGATGTTTAGATCGGGAATGGTATTGTGACACGGTGTATATGACACTAATAAATTAAATTAAATTACATACATTGACTGAGACAAAAATTTAGGGTAATTTAATTTAGCTAGATCTCGATAGCGGTTACTGCAGTTACAAAATAGTTGTTATAGAAATTTAATATTTCGTCGTTTCTGTCATTTTTGATGTATATTATTGTTTAATAATTTTAATTTTTAATTATTTGAAATGGTTTGCCCCTTCCTCTATAATCCACTATTTTTATTTTCTTTCTTTGTTTTAAAATAAAACTGTAGGGTTGTGCTGAAATACAGAGCTTGATCAGTAAACGAGTAAGGAAGATAGCCATTAGCCGTAATCGTACAAAATTGTAAAATTATATGCAAGAATGTCCAGACGACATAGTTTAACTATAAATACAGTCAAAAGTCAAAAAAATAAAGCGAAATGTAATATTTTGTTTGTATTGTGCCAAATTTGAGGTTAGGTATATTTTTAAACAGATGGTATCAATTCGGTCAGCGCGCGAATTCCGATGCCGCGCCGATCGATCATAGCCTCGACATCCTTACGGCGTAGGGCGACAACTGAGCGTTCACAACAAAGACATTATTATTACTTTTGGTTTTTTATTTTACTATTTTCACGTAAAGTTTACATATTTTTTTCCCGGTAAAAACGATGAATTTTGTTTGATATAGTCTCTTCACAAAAAATACTAGAAATATTAAGACCAATTAGCTGGTTTTTTTTTATCGGGAATGGGTTTGAACCGGTATATACTTAAGTAATTTAATTTATTAACATTTTTCTTTAAAAATATTTTTTTATGCTAAGCGAAACGTTAATTTCATGCAAGTTTAAATAAATAGTAGTAACTATTTTACTTATTAAGTTTGACGATTGTTTAATCCCGGTATTCTTTCTAATGCTCAAGATCTCCAGTTCAGATGAATGGTTGTAGAATGTTAGCGTGGTGGTGAGATTTTTAAAGTGATATATGAGTTGCAAGAAATTAGATTAAATTAAGTTATGAAGCTGTAGCAATGTAGCAAACGTCTTATTCTCTTTCTACAACATGCTAAATAAAGGAGGAGGTTATCGATTCGATATGTATTTTTTATGTTTCTTTTTTGCACATCATAGTAAATTTTTTAGGGGCCCTCATATTCATTATGTTAACTTAAATATAAGCCAGGTTAGGTTCAAGTAAATCAAAATTTTCCGTTCAAAACGTTTTAATGTCGAATTGGGTTTTAGGCGATTTCGATTATTATTTTCTTTTCGATTATTGATTGTATCGAAATGCTCAGAGTTATTTCTATCGGTTAATTCTAGGGACCCATTAGTTTGGTAGGAAGTCTAAAAAAAAATAAAACTGACTTTAAACCACTAATAAATAATATAATAAACTTCTTATAAAACGGTTAAAAAATAGATCTATATGAGACATGGCATACGGTGCGTTTTTACCCCGACCTCAACATCTTAATGGATCAGTATTTTTATCGTTTTAATAAGAAGTTTGTTGTAGTATGTTTTTAGTTGTATTTTGAAGTCGGTTTTATTTTTTTGTGCCAAGGTTGCACAGGGATGTGGTTTGCACTTCCAAAACCAAAGTGGAACTCTTTTGACATGCTTTTGGCAATATTTCATGAGTTTTAAATGGCTCTGCTAAGTTATCTAAATTATATACTATATAATATTATTAAGAGAAAGCTACACCCCATCTGCCTGCGTTAGTGGGATCACTATTTGTTATGAGGTTAATTATTTGTATCCCCACCAGCTCCCGGTCCATCATCTCGTGTGATATATTTTTGAGCAAGATTATAGATTTCTTATTTTAGAAATACACGTTGCATTTTGGCATTCCTTTGTCGTCATTTATTGATGCGTCCTTTTTTATTATGCCGTCTGATTCTGCGATACGGAATAAAGTTCGTCGCGTCGGTTCGTTGACTCCGCGAGTGCTTCTCTCTGGAGAGGAAACTTTGCTACTATCGAAACACTCCGACACAGGCTCTCGTCATCCGACGTCGTCAGAACATAATATGACTAGCTAAGTAGGCGTGTTATATCAGGCGGGTTGGCAGCTAGGCCCAGCCTTTTATTTATGAGTTGTAGATATCCTCTAGAATCGTCTATAAATAATCATCCTGCCCTCTTTATACCCTTATTTAACTGGATTTTTTGAAAATGGTGAAACGCGTATTTATTTATTTTTTAAAATCTAAAATTCATTTTTAACTCTGTACGTAAAATCTTCTGAGGTTTGAACATAAAAATATTCCCTTAGGGGTGGAAAAAGAGGAAGGGAGGGGGGAGCTGGGATTTTAAATAATCTTTTCTTAGTGCCTACGTCATAAGAGGAAAGTACTTCAAACAAAATTCAAACTTTGTGTGATTAATTCCAACATTTAAAGCATCACTCAAATTTAAGAAAATTAACTTTCGCAAACAATCACAAGCTAAAGAGTGTAATTTGTCCGCATTGTGTTCGCAAGAGCGAACGGCCAAAGAGAAACTATGCCAAACGTCAACGTCGGAATGAGTGCCTGCTTATTAAGGCTTGCGACACGCCGAGCCATCCCGCCTCATGCAGATGGCGTAATGGTAGGGAAATCCTTTGCGGTTTGTCACTGGCTCTGATCATTCATGCAGCAGAGAACTTGTTCCAATATTGACACACCCCTACTTTTATTTTAGTCTTTTCTAAAATAATTTTTTGCCTAGGTTAGGTTGCCTAGGTACTACGTTTTTAACTTTCCGAACTCAATAGGTAAGGAAAGTATTATTTTAAGCGAAAGTTTACCCTCAGTTTTTCGACAGTTGTTTACCATTTTGATCATTTTTGAAATGACGGCTTTATTCATGCACTTAAATGTTTATGTCTGTAAACACGGTAGCATCTAGACACGACATCGTATGGTGTAGATGTAAAAAGATTTAGGAACATCGTATTACAAAATTTATTTCACTCTTAACCCCGAAAATTTACCACGTGCTCAAATTATTATTATTAAATTAACAGAATTTAACATACGCCCCAAGACGCAAGGAACGAACTCACCGGTCGGCAGTTTAATATTTATGCTACTGAGGGGGTCAAAATTAATGGTTTAGTATTCTAAGTTCATTGGCACTAAAACGTTTGAGAATGAGTCGTTTTAACCGTTTTAATGTGGGATTACCTTTCTTCGTTTTCATACATTTATTGTTTGTAGTGTTTATTGTTTCTATGTCACTATTACAGGTTTTATCTTGACTGGTTTCATTTGCATCGTAATAATACACATAGAATTATTTATATATCTGCGCATTCGTGTTAAATATTTCGTTATCTAAAGCGATACTTAAATTAAACTAAGAATTTCTACCTACTTGGCCACATTTTCGAGGCTATGTGTGCGCAATAATATAACTAATTATCTATACAATGTGCCATTATTTTAACTTTATGACTTGTTTTTAAGTGAGAGGGTATAGACTAATCAAAGTATAAAGTAATTAAATCTACTTAATTAGTTTTATTTTATCATTTGTACCTTAAGATATTCGCGGTTTTAGCAGTTCACGCGTTTATAAAGTGCGTTCATATTTTTTTTATTTTAACAGAGCTATACATTCTACAGAACCCTTTATGTAAGAACCTAAATCTACTTAGTAATAATATTGATAATCTCATCCGTGAAATTTATTTTTTATCATCTTCCGGAAATATTAACTTTTCAATTGGCCCCAAACATTTCCATGACGTTCATTTATTGCATAGTTCATACAAATTTCATAGCAAGTAGATGTACACATGTCTATTTCGCTTTGGGTTAGCAGTTAGGTACTAAGGGCAGCGTGTATGCCTTCGGCGCCCAAACGATCCGTGCCTGCGACATTCGGCACTTTTGTATAGTAGGTACCTATAACTAAATTCGCATATTAAATTTTATCGATCGATTTTCGACCTACGATGGAACAATCACCTCAAACAGGCAAGAGTCTATTTATACTCATTAGAATTTAACCTTAAGTATATTTTTTCTCCCGTAACGATGCATTGATACATCAGAGAAGGATTGACAGATTATTTTATGTTATAATCTTATTACATACACCCTATTCAGCTAAGCTAAATTTCCTTGTATCTATATGGTATCGATGAAGCGCTAGATACAGCGTATCAATTCACAAATTCGAACTCGTATTCATTGGGTTAATAGTCGAACGCCGTATAATTACTAGATCACCATGATTTTTATTTATAAATAAAATAACGAATAACGTTAAATATAATTGGGTCAAATTCTTACAATTTAAATTCTGTAAAATCATTTTATCATAAAGATTATGTGATACAATGTTAAAAGTAAATTTTATTTTAAGTTTCTCGCTAATTGAAGATATTTTGTTACATTTTACAGCTAATTACTGATTGTACACAGAAATACAACACACATACATACATACACACACACTACTGTAATGGTTACATAGAAATACACCAGAAATTGTGTCCGCAGTCAACATAAATACAAAGATGTGTTTGTTTATATGTATGATAACATTTACCGCTACAAATCTACTTATTTGTTTTGTAAAAAGAGATAGGCATTACGAAAAATTATGTATATCTGTTTTGTCTAAACTACACACTTCCGATACGCGATTTAACCACACTGAGCTGTGTTTGAATTGAAGATGAGTGAGACCGATATGTATGTGACAACATGCCACAAAAAGATTTAGTATTATTATTTGATTGCCTAAAAGTATGTTTTTTCACGTTGTGTTTAGAACTGCATCATCTCGATGTCACGTCACTATAATCGATGTCACGTGACTATAGAATATGCGACAATATTATAGAGTCTCGGCATAGTATAAAGTTTTCAGATTTAGCTAAACTGTTAATGATAATCAGATAGCTTTTTAATTTCATTGTTCCTTGTACCGGAATCGTACATCCGCTAATTTCATAGATAATTAATATTCTATTTTGCAATTATCTGCATCTAATATCTCATTTATTTTATTCAATACTGATGATCTACACAAAATGACGTATTTTTGATAGATCAAATGTCCAGGCATATTGTTAGCCAAGCGATAATAATAATTGCATTCAATTGATGACAGTATTTCAATTAATTGGAACCGTTCCGGTGTTTTAATACAGTATTTCCAATCCGCAAAGCGTGTCATCCAAGGCTATGTTTGTGTAGATTGTGTATTTAATTGTTTCTTCATTATTTACGCATCATAATGTTTTTTATATTCGTGAAATTTTAATTATCAATATAGGTTTATAATAATTATGTATTATAATATTAGAATGAATATTATGTTTTAGAATTGAAGCTTATGTTATTTACGCTTAAATTTGAAGGCATCTGTTAACCTGTTAACTATGTTAAATGTTATATTGCATTTGTTATACAAACTACACTCAAATTAGTGTGAATCGGGGAGATAATTTTTACCCGTTTTATTTAGTAACAAGATATTTAGTCAGGTAGCAGTATGTTATATTCCAAATGAAAATCGGATTCGTTACTTTGCGTGACCACGGTAAGCCTTATTCATTTTGGAAAACATTAATAAATCAATTAAGATACGTATTATTTTTAAAAAATCATTACGAAGCAAATTGGATGTATCGTCAACCCATCTATAACCCTGTAATCAACCATAATATAAATAAGTATAAAGTATACAAAGAGAATAATGAAATAATGAATCTATGAAACTATATAAAGACACATTAGGTAAACTTAAATTACATAAATCATAAATAAGTTAATAAGCATTTAATTACACCCATTGTTTTGAAGAAAGGTTAGATCAGGCAACAGCTATTATGTGTGTACGAATTTATTTCGTCATTCGTACTTAGAGAAGGCTAATCTAGTGTTATTATGATGGAAATACAAACATAAATTGATTGTGGTGATTTCACGGATGGCGGCGCAACAAGCGATTACAATTCTGCGTCCGCTGCAACGCGGCCGGCCTGGGCTTGCGCTTGTAATAGGCGATCTGTCAAATTGACACTCTTTTCGTACATGCTCATTAATTTCTGATTTGTAGCTCATAACTTAATAAGGTTTTTATTGAATGTACCACTGTGACCTAAATTTTTAAGCTGTATGCATTATTACTGATAAAACTTATATCCGGAGCGCCCCGTTTTTTCTAAATATGTTACTTTGAATACTGTTTTTTTCGACAGATTTTTTAACGCGTACTTAAGTGTATTTCAGTTATATTATCTATATATCTGGCTATATAAAAAAAATAATAGAGAGCCTTTTTATAGTGCAATATGACACTGAATTAATGTATAAACTACCAATTTTGGTGCACCCACTTACTCTATAAAGTAAAAAATAAATAATTATATTACTTTTTAACATTTCATTACGATTTAACGTTCATTGAAAAAAATTGGACTTGAAACAATACATTAAAATGAAAAGAAAAATAATCGACCGCTACGTTGAAGTTTATTATAATTATTTTGTAGGTTTTAGGTTGCAAGTAGGTTTATTTGTTTTCTTTTTTAAATTTTTATATCCGCGTTTGTTTCTTTATTATGTCAATATAACGCTACGTTAAGCGCAGTTTTAGTTCATTGTTTTAAATTCCCAACAAGGTGGGAATTTCGTTGGGTAAAACAATATTGTAGAAAAACGATTATTGATGCATACGCATAAAATTATGAATTTCCGTTCATAAATAATTCCTTCAGTTAAATAATTAATACCTCATAATTTGATGTCAGAAAACTAAACTTAAACAATTTTGAAATTGAAAAGAAATAAATGTGAATGTCGAATAACACTCCAATTGTTATTTACGTTTACTAGCTGTTAAACCCTGGGATTTACCCCGGGTTGGCCGGCCGGCGGCACTCGAGATAGGTCGCTTCGCTTTTCATCTCTAGGCCCTTCAGGCCGTGCTATGCAGGTTGGCAGCTAGGCCTTGAAAGCGACTCAATTTCGGCGGAATTTCCATCCTTGTAAAATCATTAAGTGCTAAAAATGATGGTAGGTTATTTTTAAAGTAGATGTTTACTTTAAGTGGTTCGTTTTTCTAATCTCAAATTTAGCTACGACTTTTTTGTGTGGTATGTAATATGCTGTTTTCATATAAACACCATCTCAAAACAAATTTAAAGACTGTTTAACTTTACCTCGTAATTTTCAATATTAATTGGAGATAACAAAAAATAGATAAGTAAACTTTATGAAAAACGACCAATTACCTTATTTATAGTGTTATCTGCCGGCTTCTCGAGATTACAAAACCATTGACTAGGTAATTCCTTTGAATAGCTTTATTGTCTCCGACCAGTACACTCAACCGGACGTATTGTGAAAGCATTGCCGATGTCCTCGAGAGGACTGTGATAGATACATCATGATCAAACACAGCAATCGGTCATGCGGGCTGAGACGGGTCCTATCTCTCCGTAATTAACGGCCGAAGCTGTAATCAAGCCCGCGACAAGGGTCCGTCTATTGGATCCCTCAGCCTAATGGCTATGTAATAGTATATATCTCTTATATTCTAAGTGTTGGGGCAATCTTCTTACACGAGAACAATTCATTTATTTATTTATATCGTCATTTGCGTGCATTCTTATATATAACAGTAAAATAGTGTTTACACAATAAATACATTGTTATATGCACATAATTGTAATTTGCATATTTCCAAGGAGACGTCAATCAATTGTAGTAGTAGTATAGCATTTTGATGCTAGCTACGGGACAGTTAATTATAATTAACTTACCATATTTATAATAATATGACAAACAGTGTCCGTAATAACGCGCGCAAGATTAGCTATCGACTGGTGCGTGTTGACAAGTTTGGCATACGCGGTGAAAAATACGCTTAGGGCTTATCCATACTTTATAATATAGGTTGTTTTTTTTAGAGGCGTGGTTTTCAATCTGACACTACTTTTTTCGTAGTTGGTGTTTTTGACAGCTGTTACTTGATTTATGCTCAGTTTGGTTTGCCATTTCATAGTAAATAGACTTACTCCTGAACAACGTTTGAAAATAGTGCAAATTTAGAAAAAAAACACTCTATTTTTTTTTTAAATCACTCTAAAATAAAGTAAAAATCGCGTCGTGGGCCTGTGGCGTGGCCTCCAAGATCGTGCGATTTAACACCGCTGGACTATTTTTTGTGGGGTTATGTGAAGTCGCTTGTCTACGCAGTTAAGCCGGACACGATTAACGCCTTGGAAGAGAATATTCGGCGCGTTATTGCTGACATACGGCCCAACTTGCTGCAAAAAGTGGTTGAAAATTGGGCCTCTCGGCTGGAATTTGTTCGAGTCAGCCGCGGTGGCCACTTACCCGAAATCATTTTTAAAACATAATGGCAAACCCTTATCTTTATAATAAAACTAAATTCTTAGCCATAACATCAAATTATATGCGTTTTATCTCTTCTTGAAAACCACGCCTCTAAAATCATCACCCTTTACATCCATGCAAAATACATATCATTTGTAGATTTATTGAACTTAATTCATTTTGAGGCGGTACGAAGTTCGTCGGGTCAGCATGTATCTTATAAAATAGATTCCAAATTAGATCGTTTTGACGAAATATATATTTGCAACAACGACTGAATTCTAAAACAGCTGTTTGGTGATCGGTCACGCCAATATCGATCATATTTTTATTTTTACGCCCGTTTTACACCAAATTTTTCTACGATTAACGCACTTTTTGGCAGATTAATTTTAGACACTTTTAGACGGTGATAAGTAAATAACAAAAAATATCTGTCGTGTGAAGCAGCTTGCCTACTGTACAAATTCTGGGCTGGGTTGTGGCAGCCGAGAGTGAATGTAGCAAATAAACGGCAAAAACTCGGTTCTCACGACTCACAATAACAATTATTATGATTTTCACCGAGTTCACCACGAATTATGAACACCGTACATACGGAAAAAAAAAACACTTCACCTAGCGTAGCGGAAAAGACGGCTACCTACTAACACATAGTATGATTACTATGCTAGTGTATCTACTGTTTTTGATCAAACTTTAATAAGAGGACACAAAACAACACAACCCGGTAATTTCTCCATACAAACACCGTTACTCTCTTATTTACTCTCTTAGAAGAAAAATAAATGAATAGTAAAAATAGATTTTTAAACACAAGTATACAAAATTTCGTGTCTCTGCTGATCACCGTTGAGGAGTTCCATCGTCTGGAGCTTCATTTTTTTTTATTTATATTTATATTCTGTTTGGCCAAAATATTTATTTTAAAACATTTATTTTATTTATATTTGAATTTCTGTGATTATAATTTTATTATTGTTAATAATGATTTTGACTTAAGTCGGTCTACTAAACCGACATACAAGCTAAATAAAAGCTTGTTATAATACTGCATATCATTTTATTTTCTAATTATCTAGGCTTTTGTATAGTTAAAAAGTTAAATTTCAACAGCCTCGAAAAGTCAGTATGTTTCCATACATTTTATCTAAACTAACTATTTTATTTTATAATTTTATCAATACTTTGGACATACATATCATATTGACTAATAATAATCAAGAAATTAAAACTACCAAAGCATAGTTGATTTCATAAAGATGCAAGTGCAATCTCAAATTGACAATGAAAAAGAGACAATGAGAGCCGACCACGCGCGAGGGACAGAGAAGGGCGCTGTCAGGAATAAGTATGTAGAATCTTTTAATTTGGCATCAATCATATTTTTAGGTTATATGTCATGGCCTGAAATATTATTTCTACGTTTTTTACCCGAATGCATGGCCATCATTAGACACCGCTACTTAAAAATTGAATTTTGCAAAAAAAAAGGGAACTGATTGTTATTTTGTGCACAAAAAAAACATATATCATAAGTATATGTTTTTCCCCCACTCAACTATTTTTTCTTGTGCTCGACTGATATAATGTGCGGATTCGAACCTGCGAGACCGCTGGATCAAGAGTCAAACGCTTTAACAATCAACCTAACGTAATCACGATTTAATTTGAGTACCTACTTACTTTATGTTTTTTTTTAAATTTTAAAACATATCTTTCATTCTATAGCTTGAGTGTCATTAAATAAACAAATACAAAATAAACTTTAATTTCCCAATGTTGATTATTTTAATACCACTTATTGCTGATTGGATTATAATACCATATGTTATTTCTATAAATGCTGTCTTGTTAGGAGGCTAAGTATATATTTATTTTTCTTTTAAAAAATATCGACGAAAATAGCCTTAATGCCTAACCAACATATTTGTCGATCATCTAACACAATCAATCAGCTTCATTCGCTTTTTAAATTGCGTCTATTGTATTGAATTTAATTTGTCGCGCAACGAATGGTTGTTCATACAAGAGTCGTTCAATGCTAACACACCAATTTTATTGCCTGCAGACATTATGAAGATGCTGGGTATATTTGTAAAATTATATAATGTATTGCTTAAATACCGTATTTAGATGATTTATTACGTTATAATAGGCGTTCGCCGATAGTTACTTATATAAAAATCTGACAGTATTGACATTTGGAAAATTCGAATACTTTTTAATATTTTTACAGATTGAAAATTTTCAAACAAATTATAAAGCCATAATATTCAAAGAAAAATTAATACCGAACGCACAGAGTTGCATCGCTTGAGGTTAATGCACGCTGGTTTCAATACAGGCCTGTATTTTATGAAAGCCTTTCACTCTCACCTATCTATCTGTGCGATAATGCAATACGGTCAAACTTTCATTAAAGTAGTAAAAAAATGATTTAAAAAAGAAATAATAATTATGAAAAATAATATAATGCTGTATATATATATATATATATATATATATATATATATATATATATATATACAGCATCTCCATACCATTATCATGGCGGGGTCATCGTAAAATTATTCATAAATCATAAAATTCCGCTTAGCGCTTTGGCTCGTGCAGTTACGTAGTATTTACCACGACCTTATTTCTTGGTTGGGTGCATTTGTCGGGCATTGCGAAACAGTCAAGCATTTTCAGTGTATAATTTTCCACAGACCCGGTAACCACCATGCCAATTTACTAACCTTACTGGTAACTAACCCTTATACTGGGTAAACACATTCATAATAAAGAAGCCTTATAGGCAATCGATTACCATTCAATAATTTACATAGAAAAGTTAAGAATGCGAATACATAAAAAAAGGAGGTTTTCATTTCGATATGTATTTTTTTTATGATTCCGGACCAAAATGGTCAAAAATAGGAACTCTTTTAATGAGACTTCGTTGTCTTTCAAACTGTCTATCTGTCCTTCTATCCCAGGCCTTAACGGATAGTCAACCAAATTGTCAGATAGTATTCAGATAGGAGGTCAAGTAGCGCAGATATACTATAGGTCATTTAATCAAAAATATTTTTTTCATCGCCCACTGGGTCTAATAAAGTCAACATTTATATAACAAAATATCTTTGATTTATAATATAACATGTGCTATATTGATAAAAAAGTATCTCTTATACCTGTTTTTACTCTCGTTACGTGTTTTTAATGTATTTTATTTAAGTATTACCGATAAAAGAAATTGTCAATGATTAACCGCTCACAATAAGTAATTTATTTATCTTGGTTGAAAACATATTAAAAAAAACAACGCAACAGTGTCATTGAACCGTGCATAATTGCACATTTTAAAATGAAATTTCGTTGGATAAATAATTTTACGTCGTTTGCGTCTTTTGTGGGTCATTGCATTTCTTTGTATTATATATTAGCAACTTAACTCTGCAAAAAATACCCCTGCAAGATTCAAACCTAATTCTAAATCATTATCTTCCTCCATCATGGGATTCTACGATCAATCAGATGACTCGGAGGAGTTTAAAAGTTTCGTCGGAATTAGATGCGTATTCTTATATGTTCCACGGGCGGAATCCGCGATCCATAAATAATGAGGCGGATCAGGCTGCGAGGAAGAGGCATGATCTTCCCTGATGTGAAATATCGACAGGATTGGATATTTTATTACCCCCAGAATTCTGGGAGGAGCTTCATTGTCGAGAACCCCAGTAGATTTGGGTAAATACATGTCATTGATTATTTTTGTGGAGCTATAAATTATTGTAGAAGCAGATTTAATACGAAATGCTGCCTAATTTTCTTAATCCTACAAGGACATAGATAGAATAACCGGCGGCACTAAAAACTGGAGGTTTTTTGAATTTGGCCGCTGGTAAATTTTCGTCTCGATAATCGTGTTATCGGGTTCAAAACGCGTGTCGACTGAATGATTATAAAATTCGTTCCGGAAGGATCGCTGTTGAGTCGTTCATGCCGGTCATAGTTTCATATCGATAAATGTACTGGGATATGAGTCAGCGACAACTTGTTTTTTTTTATTTTTAAATGAAGTTATAACAGGACGGTCTAGCATGAACTGTGAGCTCCACGCCTGATCTAGGCGCGTTATTGTTATCTAGTTGTTTATTATAATGTCCGGGAGTAAAAAAAAATTAGTGCGTGAAACCCACACGCGACTGAAGTGAAACTTCTTCGCGTATTTAAGATGATGACTTTATTGAAATATTACACATGAAAGTACAGATAAGAGATGCAAAGGTAAAAATAATCTATCAACAGCGCTACGAGTTTAGTTACCCCTCGCCGTCTTCTGCAACAGTCCATCGACTCTAATAAATTTCCAGTGTCGCTGCAGCTATCTCATATCTTCTCGGCTATTACTTTTCGTCCAAGAGACTAAGAGCGCGTCCTTCCCAAATATATATAGTTTAAAAGGACAACTAAAATTAATCATAATCGCTTGGCACCATGTTAAAAAAATGTCACATACAATTGGCAACGAAGAATGCAAGGACTTTCTGAATTCACGTCTGCAAACTTAAGGGTTTATCCTTGAGCTTTGTTGATAGTCATGACAAACCTAGGAACTAAACTCGTTTGAAGCTCAATGGTAGGTCGGTTAGTATCAACGGTATGAGGGGTGTGAATACATTCTCTCCTTTTGCCTTTCCCGTTAAAAAGCTGTGTTCCATTGCACAGTTTTAGCGGGTTCAGATTCCGCAGAAGCATTATTGATGTCCCTTTCTCTAAATTTAAGACATGAGAAGGCATTCCAGGTACGTCGAGGAGTTCAGAAATTCCAACGGGTATTAATGGTACCATAAGTGTCCACTGTAGAGTCAAATGACTTTTGTGTGGTGGCACCGCACAACCCGCTCTAAAAAAAAATACTTTATCTTTATTATTTCTACTTTTTGAATTATTACATAATATTAATTGGCAATATTTCGCTGGTTCTTAGATTGATATCCGCCTCGTAAGCGCAAAAAAGAAATTGACGTAAATGTTATTTATTGCTCTTACGGTAATCTTTATGGGCTCGTAGTTTTAACACGCGAAACAACGAGACGCGAATGGAATATTGTTCACAGATTTTCACCTCATTGATTGGCTATTGTATGGCACGTTTTCTTCCTTTGTTTAATTGCTTTTGGACAATCGTTAATTGTTAAAGTCAGTACCCACTCTAATCTTCTATGTTAGTTATCTTAGCTGTCTTAATAAAATAACACTTCTATTATGACACATCAGAATATCTTTTTTCGTACCTTACGTAGCCTAATATAGTATCTTAAACTAAACAAAAATCGCTATCTCTTTAAATATATTTCATAGTTTGACAGGTTTTGTTATACAAATAAGCTGAAAAAAATTACAAAGCGTATGTTTGAATTAATTAATTTATTTACATATATTTTTTCATCGTGTCGGAAGGTCAACTTCCTAAAATGTTTCTTTATCCTGATAAGGCGAATTTAAAAGTTAACGAACAACGAATCAGTATTGATAAATTGCCTAATCATATTTCTTTTGAAATGAAATAGACTTCTTTAAAACTCTACTTCCTTTGAAGTTTTTATGCCTGGTTTACCTCCGACGCGGCCACATTTATTAAAAGTAATACAATTTTATCAGAAAAAAATCAACTCTGATTGGCACTTGATAGGTTGCTTATAACCTCACTAACTAACTTACTTCATAGATGATTTTTAAAAAAAGCAATTCTAAAACGTCAATTCTAAGCTGCTATTTTGTGTGGGTGGGAATTATATTTGAAAATTCATAAAACTGCCGATATAGTATGAAAATATGGTGCAAATTTGTTAGTAAAAGTATTATTTTATATGTGAGGTAGACCGTAGACGGTTTAAAAATTCATTCTGTTTCTGAGGAGTGAAATAAACACGGCAGGCCCCACGGATCACCGTTTCTGCTGTGCACATTGCTTTTCTCTAAAGAATACACTTTTGGTTAAAGTGGTTATAATAAAATTTCCCCGTTTATCGAATATAACCCTAATATCGAAAGCGCAATAAAAGAAAGCATGCTAAAACATCTCATGGTCGAGTAGATCACAAAGCCATCTCAATTTATCGAATCAATTACATAACATTACAAATGAGAAACACACCGAAGTGGTTTGTACATTGGATTTGATGGCTCCACATGTTTGCCAGAGACATTTGGATTTGGATACCTCCATACCATTATGTTGCATCGCCAAATATGCACTTCAATTATTGTGTGGTTTGTTACTTGCGACGAACCTGCATGCAAATCATTCGCGTATGAATGATTGAATAGGTACATTTCACTAGGTATGTTTATTTCTCTAGTGCCCAATTCATATACAATGTGTTTCGGTTTCAAGTGACCAACCGCTGTGATGTGAAACTATATGTAAAATGATCGACGAAAAACTAGGGGAGTCTATCTCTTTAAATAAAAAGTTATTGATTTTTGAAATTTGTTTTCACTGTATGGTCACTTGAAACTGAAACACATTGTATATTTTGCTGGCGCATAAATTATATTTATTTTCGACACAATTGTGTTAGTTATAAATGACCACTGTTTAGTTTTAATATTTTGTAACTTGCGTAGTATAAATAATCGTTATAGCGTAAGTAAATAAAATTACAATAAATTAATATTTTTTGCAAAAATAATATATAATATTAATATGACAATCGGCACGTAACAACGTTCTTTATTTTCTGGTAATAATATTTTAGATAAATCATTAACGAATAATTGATTAAACAGAAGGTCACAAGTGAGCCGCGGCCCAAAGCCAATTTGTGAAAGGACACCCCGGCTATTTGTTACAGAAGAAAACAGCACTAGTCGCAGCCCGGCTACTATTTATTCTGTGCCGTGTCTCACTTTTCGTGAATTTCAGTATAAAGAGTATGATGTAGCAGGAAACAGAACATTTAAATACCACATTTTGAAACAAAAGTTTTTAGGATCAGGATGCATTTTAAAACCTGCAATTCTGAAAGTTCTTCACTTGTATGTTTAATCGTTTTCATGCATGTTATCATTTTAGTGGTGAAGATAATTATCTAATTGCTGGCAACGTATTGTATTGCTAGTTGCTACCATATAAATTGTGAGGCACTAATGCGTTTTCACCTTATTTATATCAAGTAAAATATTGATATTTTCACACTATGGACATCCTGTATATTTAATTGCTTAGGTTAGTATGATTACTGTATTATATTACTTATTTTTATTTTTTTATTGCAAGATAAATACATTTTTATTAACGAACGTTGCAGTGTTTATGTCCCTCTTTCGCGTAAAATCACCCAAATATCGTTTGCACAAATAACTTATTTATTCTAGAATATTAACAAATCGAAATACGATATTGCTGTCTATTATTTGGCATGACCAATCAAATTGTGGTTATCTGCTCGACTGGTCTTTGTTTGCGCGCTGAAATTTCGATGTTCATTTAGCATCGTGTGTTTGCTTGGACTAAAATATATGAAATTTTGTAATAATGTTAAAACCGGGTTAATGTTGATTATATTGTAAGCTATTTAAATTTTATAACTAATACATTACATTGCCATATATTACCGAAGACGTCGATAACTGACAGAGCCTATCTTTCAACCCGTATCTACCCTTAGAGACCCTATCTATTATTTAAGAAATCGCCATAATAATTTTCACTTATTGGTTTTGGTTCTTTTGGGGGTTTACTTATAAAAAAGATGTTGCGTTAAATAATGTTCTTGTAGAGGTTTTGGTTATTTCTGACATAAAGCGTTTACGCTTTATTTTATTATAGATCTATATTTTGCACTGTATAGAGTTTTGCAACTAAACAGCAGTTTAAATATATTTATCTATGAATATCATATACAGGCTATCCCAAGACCATTCCTGGAGACTAAATGGGGTGTTACGTGTAAGTAATTGTATAAAAAAAGAGAAAATAATTCATGCCCAACTTTATATATGTTATCAAAGCGCTCGTGTAAAATCCCTTAATTTTCGCTTTTCCGTTTGCTTACTCGCGCTCCGAGAAGACCGATCAATGACCTCGCGAGCGGACGATCTTATGAGAAGGATGATTTAATATATTTACAATTTTTTTCTCGAAAACCATAATGATTTTTGATATGACGTCAGAACAAATCATGTTTGAAATCGCAGGGTTAATTAGCTGGTTATTTTTATCGGGATTGGTCTTGGGAAACGATGTTTATACGTAGAGTAAATTCGTAGGCTCCTAACTACTCCACCATGATTCACCGCAAAGCCACCGACGCTGCACTTATGCACGAACAAATTCGATAGAACACTTATCTCGGTATAGTACAATTTGTACAACGGTACTGTTTGCTATCCGTCGTCCAATTCAAAGTCAAATTACGATCATTCGGAATCTTGGTTAGCATTGTGGTTGTTTCAACGGTTGAGTTCCGATATTTTCACTGCATCGTCGGTTTTATTACGGCTGTTTCGTTATCATCTTCAGAGTTTTATCTATTTCAATAGCATAACATTACATTAATCCATTAATCATAATGAAATGCAGTATAGACCTACATACTGATCTGCAATGTAAGTCTTTTTTTGTTATCTGCTATACCATTAGTTTGGTTGACGCCCCCGCGTCCGGTGTCACCGATTATCGACCGTTATTAAAAAAAAGTCATTCAGCGACAGTGACGTTTTGAAGTACGCCAGCACCAAGAAGCCAAAAGGTTCGTACATAAAAAACAACAAAAAAAATAAATCATTTGAAGCATCGCGTCAACAGAAAATGCCCGTTTTTAATAAAAAAAAAATATTGTTAATAAAATTACCCTAAAATTTAAAAAAATATATGTTATCACTGTGAATCTCAGAATATTATAGTTTTTTCCATATGGCAAACTTAAAATAGCGAGAACCGTAGAAAAAGTTTTATTTCCAACTATATGGTAATTACACAACAGAACCATGTGTACCATATGATGTACCTATTACATTGAAGTAAAATAAATAATTAAAAAGTAAAGTTGTGTGTAATATTTATCCAAGTGTTATAGTAGAGATGAATGCGTGTGAGTATAATATTTTATGGTGTGGTGCATAGCTAGCCACATACTGTGTTGTTGGCATAGGCTTAACACTACATCCGCAATACACAGAATATCCGTGGTTTAATTCATAATACGCTAGTAATTTATATTGCATTTAGTGCAATAATTTTATTCTATTAATTTTGTTGATTCGGTTGGGTAGTATATTTTTTACTTTAAAAATAATTGCAATGATCTACATTGTACAATTATTTTGGGCCTACTCAATTAAGCTAAATTTACTTTTGCTAGAGTCGTAGGGTGGTAATAAAGCGTTAGAGTGGTATGACTATTTATACCACTTTGACTGTTCATACTAAAGTGGCGGCTTCGAACTCGCACCCGCAGGGTCAATAGTCAACGACCTAACCACAGACCTCACTTTTGACCTTTGCTAATTTACTAGCCAGCAACATAACGATCATTTCAGGATCTTTATTTCTAAATACTAACACATAATGTTCCTGGTATTCAGTTCAGCATAAAGGAATGATACGAAATGACATTACGCGTACGTGCACCGCCTATCTAAGTGGGATTTTCCGCCCAGTCAAAAAGGCGCCCCGCCCGCCCCGGCGTGCCGTCGCGTCGGCCGGTGCAAGATTTTTAATTCGATTCCTCCGGTACGCGAAGAGCTAACTTTCAGAAAAATATATATAATATTACCTATCGCACTAGAAAATCTGAAAGCATACTATGTTTAATTTAATTTTGTACCATGCAATAGGGATTAAAAAAGAAATACAAGTGCACATAAAAGTTTTTCAAAAAATATCAGCAATGAAACATTATTATTATTATATTCTTCTGAATAAAATAAGAATTAAAAAAATATGTCTGAGTAAATAAATTACTAAAAACGATATTAAATTTCAGATTTTGACTACTTGCCAGTCTGTTTTTTCTTTTATTCCCATGTTTCAATTCAAAATATCAGGAAATCTAATATTTGTGTGTTATTATTATTCCTCGTAGCATTGTAGAATAGCCGGCGCATATTATACAACTTGACATCACATAAAATACTTTTTAGGGTTAAAAACCTGGTAGGTTATGTAATTCAGAAAGTATATTTATTAAATTCTTACAAAAAATATATATATATGAGGAATTTACTACCTGCTATTTTAGTTCACGCTTAACCGGTTTTAGTTTATAATAAACTCTTAATTTATCATAAATAATAGTTTATGTAACATAAAAATGTTTACTAAACAAGTATGCCGACTGGGCCATACAATTTTTCAACTTGAATACAGAGTATATGTATACGGCATTATATTTAATTTTATTCTACTCTTTAACGGGTACAACGTAATGGACAATGTAGAGAGATGTTTTAATAGTAAAGATCACAAATTTTAAATTAAATTTAAATAATTTTAGATTAAATTTGTTTGGATTTATTGACAGAAATAGTCATAAATTTAAATTATTTATTTATTTATTTATATCAAAGTATTTTAAATAATTAATACAATACCTAACTAAAATGTTTGCTATTGCTACAGGTTACGTAAGTAGTACATAACGCACAAATTAAAAATTAGTTTAGTATAAAATATATACTTATGAAACATAATAAAGCATAGAATTATAAATAATAGTATAAATAAATATTTATATTATTATTCACAGATTTAGTTTAATACAACGACATAATAATATACTAATATGCGTATATACTCGTATTTTATTCTCACTACCATAACACGTCATCAACATACATTGTTCTATTTTATATAAATTCCAGTTCATTCCAGTATGTTTCTTTAAATATTACTTTAGTGCTAATTGATTTTATATTTTCTTTAAACGGATCAAAACTTTGTAATAATATAGAAATATACTGACAGTTTAAAACATTTGTACTAAACTAAACTATCTTTTAACTGGATTATATACATACGAGTATATGTAGGTGTGTGGAACTATATTGGCGGAATGGTAGGCGCGTACAGGGTGGGAAGGTGGAAGGTAGGGTGTCCCATTTATTCGATGTCGAGCCGCGGTCGGTGACTCTCACTAATTGCCTGTTCGCTTCCCTAATTGGTCGTGTTACACGTCGCTTCCCGTCTCATTTTTTACAGAAATCTGTAATATAACAAATAATCAGAAAGACCTATGTAACATCCACTCGACGTACTTTTTGATGGCATGTGGGTTATAACGCGCGTTTATCCGTCTTTACAATGTTTGAGAATTTAGTTAACTAAAAACGTTCAGTATTCAAAAGGTTTTTAGTACCAACCACCCGAAAATATTTTCCATACTAACAAATTACGTTAAGTTATTTTTTTTATCTGATTATGTAATGATAATTTTAATGAAAACCTAATAATATTCCACGGTATAATATAAAAAAAATATATATTTCTATTAATTTTTAATTATTTCATTATTAATACTAAAAAAAAATCTAGTTAAATAAAAATTTAAAATAAATAAAAAATTAAATATTCAATAAATATCTTAAAAATAAGAGATAATCATAAATCATATCCAAATTTATTATTTTTATGAAAGTGCTGTTATAAAATACCCGTGGTGACGTTCAATCTATAAAAACGCGTCGATCGCATGATGAATTTTGATATGTCGTCCTTATAAAGGAAATCGCAGAACTCTTGGAATACGGTTTCCATTTTAATAAAAAATAAGTGTAAAAAAAAGTACGTTGACACGGGTGTTAAATATGCATTCACTTTAATGATTAATTTAAAACAACATTATTTTATAACATATTTATTTTTTCTTTATGGTATAAAGTATGACATGCGCCCTACTTTTTTAAAAACAAGCAAATTTCTTACATTTGTCCATGTAGAGTATAAGTTACTTTTTACCTTTGGCCATTCATTCCTCCAAATATCAAATGTCTATTTTACTCCTCACTTAAAGGACTTCGCAGTAAGTCTGTTTCTTTTTATGGTTTTTGGTTGTAGATTTATTCTTCAATAAGATAACTTTATTTTCCAAAAACAAACATAAATTGTATAGGAATGACATTTGCAATTTAAAACAGTAAATACATAAAACAGCGGTTATAACATAAGAAAAAGCATTTACGCACCTTTATCCTATAAAGGTGCGTATATAAACTAGTAACATACATATATATTTTTAAACAGACAAATAATAAATTAATCTTTATACATTTAACAATAATAAAATCATACAAGAAATAAGAAAAAAATCAAGAGAAACAGTTTTTAATTTAAAGTAATTCACCTATACTATATAAATTCTTCATTAGGAAGGTATAAATTACGGATATTTGAGTTATAACATAACATATCATAATATACAGTTTTAATATTTTAATAGCTTCTGTAAGATCCAGTACCTACATATAACTAACTTAATGTTAAAATTGCAAAATCTATTAATGGTGTTTTGCAACCGTGTCGCATCAGGAATGAAGATAAAATTTCAGCCTGAAGGCATATCCGGGCGCAGAGCAAGCCCGGTGTAGAAATTAAAGCTGCAAACGTGATTTTCAGTCAACTAGCGCCAGATTCGGCTTGCAATGCACATGCCGCGTGCGTGCTAGAATTGCTAGCAGGCGACACTTTTCGAATAATAAAATTGTCCACGTTAGTACTCCAGCCATTACGTGCATAACAATAACGATCTATATTGCATAAGCGACAATCCTTTGATTTGAAATAAACTTAAACATCAAAACTATGAAGCGGTGACGCATTAAAATGACATTACATTAAACAAAAAAAAAACATTCTATTAAAAACTTTAATCCAACAAAAAATAAACTAGACAAAAATTTAGGCTAGCTTGACCCAAGAAATACCTAAGGAATTAACCTATATTAGGCATTAGCCGTTATAAAAACGAACGAAATTTGTCATTATTAGGATAGGCAGAATTTAAAAAAATATATAGTCCCTAAATACTTTTTTGCAAATACAATTCAACATTTATTACAAATAGGATATTAAACTGATTAGTGAGAATAATAGGAAGTATGTATAGATGTGTGTCCTTGCGATAGGGTTCGTTTTCGTGTGTGTAGTGTAAATGAATATGTTGACGTATGTATTTCTTTAAATATATAGTTTAAAACACTTTTTTTTCATTTCTGACTGTGTAGCACCACATACTATCGTAGTAATTTAAGGCCAATGTTTTAAAGGTGTCAAAGTAGTTATCAGCAAGCACATTAGCCTCATTGAACCCGGGACAGCGAAGTCGATGGCCGAAGCAAGCGGCCCGCAAAGCAAAGCTGCTTAAATTTCAATTGATTTCTTTGTAAATTTGCTGAAACTTTTGTAAAATAACTATAATGTTAATAAAATTGAGGCATGCATTTTTAAAAGTTTATTTTACAGCTTATTAATTGATATAATGGCTTTCCCGAAAAATAAAAGCAAACATCGCATACATTTGTGATGATCGTAAGCTGCTGAAAAAATAGTGATTCGTAAAATAACAAAAATGAAACTCGGCAGATGAGCGCAGTCAGTGATGGCATACATTAATTGAATATTCATTTTTTCTCTCGAAATTGCTGGTCGGAAAAATGATCTGGAAAATCGCGAGCGGAGTAGCAGAGTGATGCGCGCAATGGATGCTGTTTTTTTTTCGTTATTAATTCACATAAAGTTAAAATTGCTTGTGTAAATATTATTACACAGGGAGGTAGAAAGGTTTGGGCCTAATGGTGAAAGACAATGTTTTTATTGAAACTTAATTCCCTCGGACCTCATCACACTTTTCTTGTCGTTTTAGCTTCTATACATACATGCATGTATGAGAAGCTACTATCCCTTTCCTTTGGCCGTCCGTCCGTACGGTCTGTTGCATCTTAAATTGAATTTGTATGTATAGATACTACAGAAAAACAACCATACATTGAAAGCTGGTTGGATAATATAAATATATAACATTTATGTCAACATGTTTTTAGTATAAAACTGACGGCGCGGCGATTGGAACATCTGTTAAAGACCAACTGACCAATAAAGATAATTAGAAGTAAAAAAGAATAATATTAAAATATATTAAATGAATTTATATAAGACAAAATAAATAAAAGAAACGTTTTTAAATTTATACCAAAACACCAAAAAAAGAATATGAAATACAATTCAAGCGTGGAAAAAAAGCTGATTAAATATAATATGAAAAACAACAACTTAGCTTTGATTATTTATATATACAAGAAACAAAATAAACTGATTTAATACAGAACTAAACTAGGAATGTTATCATGGTTTTGTGCATTGGTATAGTATTTTAAGATAGGGTTGCGAATTTTTTGCCGAGTTACTAAAAAAAGATCAATTTGGTAGAAGGTAGTGTATGGGTATGAGTTCACATGACGTCCGCGCCAGGTTTCCTATCTTCTAACAAACTCACAAGTTATTACCCTATCCCACGGGCCCACGCAGTTGGGTTCGTTACAGTAGTATTAAATAAATCACAAATTCAGTACTTAGATCGAACTACTTAGAAGATGCGTTAAGGCCTTCATGCTCTTTCTTTGGGTTTAGAAAGAGAATGTAGTCGCTGGGGTAGGTCTGGATGGGTCATCACTTCGAAGCCGCACTGCTGCCATTGCAGCTTGTAACTTGTGAAAAAGAGCACACCGCGTCGGATAAATCCACGTCTTTCAAGGCTCCGTATTTTTTAAAGTAGGGCAGCATAATAAACGCCCGTGTTCTTGGTTTTATTCCTCGAATTACCAATTAGATTTATTTCCCATAATCCCAGAAAACAGAGCCTCAAATTAAAGGGGCCTTCGATATCCACGTCCTTGCCACTGCATACATTGCTGTTTGGCCTCGAGATGGTAGTGGCGTATCCATTTCTCCAACCTAACCCAACGGCAATTGACCTTATTTGTGCAAAATTCTCAATACGCTCTCAGTATGATGTTTAGAATCTCGGCCAACTACTTCTTAACCAACCGATTGCTCTCCGAGATTAGGTGTTTAGCTCTTTCGATGACCTTATTTTTAGTCGCCTCGACCGGTCCCATAAGCAGGTTATTGGTTTTGGTGGGTGCCAAGGATTTAATCACGATATTCCAATTTAATAACACATTTTATAAAAAAAACTGCTTGACTCGCAATTACTTGCAATCGAATGTATTTTATTTTTATTTTGACAATATAAATATTTTGCGGCTTTAGTGAGATTTCCATCCCTAAGATTCCAGATCGGAAAAATATATCCATGTTTTAGTCGGAGCACAATATCAACATTCAACACAACCTATTATGTTCCTACTCGCAACTCCATTTTCATCCATTAAAATAGTCTCCCGCCGCGGTGCAGTAAAACGCAAATGGCCCGCTGCTCGTCGCCAGGCCGCGTTCACAATCAAATTATCTGCCGGCCAGAGTTGCTCCATTTGATCATTTTCTAGTCGTTGCCTGCCCAATACAAATGAATTTCCACGCGAACTTGGCTTAAAATGCTCCACGAGTAACCACGCACCCTGAACAATATTTATTTAGAAAAAAAATAAAATATTTCGCTGCTCCAGTGCTAAATTGCAATATTTACCATTAAGTTACCTTTGCAGATATCGTAGTGTTGTACCGGGGCAGCGATGTATCTATTTACCAGAAAAAATGTAATAATCTACTTGTTTTCGACATATTTCTTTTATAAAAAGTGTATTTTTTTTGTATTTAGGTACCTACTCTTTTTTTTTTCATTACAATATTAATTTATTTGAATTGTTCTCACAGTCCATATTCACAACAAATGGTTATTATATTTGATGTTCAATTATATTTTATTAAATTTAAGTTGGAAATTCTTTCGAATTCATTACAGAATATTACATTTTGATTATTGCTGCACACAGTCCGTTCGTTCATACAATGACGTTTATGACTCAACGGATGCTGCAATGGACGCTAAAGGATCCAGTAAAATGCGTCCAACAGTCGCATAAATACTGTCGTCATACCACCATCATAAAGTCGTTATACGCCATTAGTAAATGACAGAGGCTTTCCTATATTCATCACGATGTATTCTAGTCGCGTTTGCATTAGTATGTATACCTCCCTAGGTATGTATACTTACCTACCTACCTTCGTTTTAATATTATATTTTTTTTTTGGTACACACGATAATACAGGTAAGACTGAATATCAACTAAGTATATGATATGTGGCCTCTGTACGGTTTTTGCGAATTTACGTCCCCATAGGGGGGGGGGGGGGGAGGGCGTGATAACAATTTCCAGTTGATTTCGGCCATGAGCGTGGCCATATAGCTTCAGCTTTTGTAGTACCTTACTTTAATCACCAGAGCATTTCGGCCAAGCCGCGTACTTGGCCAAATCGCTCTGGTTTTTGTAGTTAGGATTTGTACTTTAATTCCTAGAGTATTTCGGCCAAGCCGTGGTCCGAGCCCTACAAATACAATTACAAACCCCCGAGTAGATTATTAATACGCGTATTGTGCATAACAGGACATTGTAGTACTTTATTACCCAGAGCGTTACAGCATTCGATCCGTTTCGCCACTGCCAATCGGCAATTAAAACCACAATATCGCTTATCAAAGGAGTAAAAGAGATGATGCACTCTTGCTCAGTGTTTGTTTTGTGTTTTACTTGCACTGCTTGTAGTAATGACGCTGGTGCGACAAGGCTGTTGAAAACAATTAAAAGTTCAACCAATTTCTATCACTTTCTAGTGAGTACAAAGAGGCAATAAAGGAGGAAACAGAACACAGTCTGAACGTCCGTCTAAGCAGGAAAAATACTCAAAAAGTATTGAATTGGGACAACCCAGCGCCAAAAAGTAAATGTTATTTAAAAACTGTGTTTGTTACTTTAATTTGTTTTTTTTTAATGATTATATTCCTTCAGAAAAACTAAATGTTTTTTCTCTTAGCAATAACCGACCCTATCGTACTACTCGAGGTATTGTAGTGACAGAATTGTAAAATTATGACTCGAATACCCTGTTGAGTTCATCCCGCGACCGGCCGGAATGATCCGGGGATTAAAGTACAGATGCCAACTACAAAAGTACGTGGCGGGAATCACCTGGTAATTGTAATCACGCGGGGGAGGGGGAGGGGGAGGGCGTACGGTTGCGATGTGGGCAGCGGATGAGAAAAGTGAAAAAAATATGAACTGACCTTGTGTTTTATTTGGACTCGCAGATCTCACTCGATTTTCACAGAATGGTTTAACTCACAGAGTTTTACCAATACAGTCAGGTATGTAGGTACATTAAATAGAATGACAGCAATTGTTGTTACTATAAAAACAAAGGAATATATCTGACTGCACTACGGTCCTGTAGAAAAGAATGAGACACACACAAATGGTTATTATATTTAAATCGAGTTAAAAGTTAAGTAACTAGCAACAGACAACCTAATGTTATTAGCTTCGATGGCGAAAAAACATAATAACCAATGAGATTACACGCAAATACTCGTATATCAGATTATTTAAATAGTCCTAAATGTGTGTCGGGTATTTACTATTGAAACAATACAATTCCAAACAGGAAAAAATAACGAAAATCGGCACGAAGGACCGCCGATACGTCCCAGTCGAAATTGGATGCCATAAAACGTCAGCAGACGCGGCATTTCGAGACAATCAGCCCAGTGCTCGACGGAGGCATTGCCCATATCACTGCAGAGCGCTGCTCCTGCAGCCACTCGGAAGCCTAATACGATTTGTACCTGAGCACATGTACTCACACGTACAGGCAAGTAAACAAAAGGTTATACTGTAGAGTGACCATTGAGAAGAATTATATACCGTCCTTGCTCAAATAGAAACACTGTTAAATTCACGCCCACTTTCATTACTAAGCGGTGACCCATCAGAACCACTCGCAGCCAACGCCCGCTCATTTTCTATCTTTAGGGCCACTCACGTCGCTACCAGCTGCAAATTTAAATGTAGCTGAACAGCCGCTTTGTTCGATCAAACGCAAATGCATGCTACACCATATGGTACAAAATCATTGGGTTCGTTGGAGTCAGGAATATCGTTATACACTTCAAGTACGGCAGAAGTGGAATTCACCATCTCATCCCATTGCTAAAGGGATGGTCGTTCTTGTAAGGGAGGATAACTCTCTGCCTTTTCGTTGGCCGTTAGGAATAATAGAGGAAACTTATCCATGCATCGATACCGTGACACAAGCTGTCGTTATAAGCACCAAGTCTGAAACTCACAAGCGACCAGTGGAAATAAATATAAATTACCAAAAGAAATGGTACAGCTTGCAGAGAAGACTAAGAATTACCTAAAATAGTAAATACTACTAAAAACTTAGTAAGTGTAAGTCATATATGTTTAACGACTGACAAAAATAAATATTAATCACCTGATGATAAGCTTGAATAAAAGATAGAGAAGTAGCGAGCAAGTTTACGAGCATTTGACTCAAGTAGGTTGTTAGTTAGTAGGTAGTAGTTAATATAATTCAAAGTTTTAATTATTTAGCCTATTACTACGCGCTAACCACTACGCGCGTTAGGAGTAAAACCTCTAAGGAAGTTTATTAAATTTGTCATATTATATTTCATACTTATCACTCCATACTGACATCTACATTTAACGATATTTCCGTACGCTTATTTATCACAGAAGGAAACCAACGTGACAGGTGACTACATGTAATGAGTGCATCGCATTCCGAACGTCCTCCAAGGTTTAACCGAAGGAGCTTGTCGCAATTAATTCATTCGTCTAGGAAAATTTCTGTTAGTTTAAAAAAGTGTGGTAAAAAGGTGTTACTTTAAAAAAGTAATATTCTCATAATGTTCAATTTTGGAGAAAAAAAGACAAAGAATTTTTTGCACCTAGCTATCGATGTATTAGATCCGTTGCATTTGAAAGGAGACACATTCGTGCGTAATATATGGCCAATGTAAAACCTTCAGTCGTTTCACTGTGCTACGGCCGGAGTGCTGAAGAAAAACGATTCGATATATTTATGAAATTCGGTTGCATCGCTCTTTGTCGACGTGTGAAGTTAACTACGAACCAACAAATTGAATTGGTGCATAGTATATAGACATAGCACTTTTTCTCTTTGCTATACTTTGTTCAATATTACGCTTTACGATCTACCTACTCATGTATGTATATAAAAAAATATATAGTTTAATATTCGCTGTTTTGTACTTTAATTGAATAAATAAATATATAAGCTTTCTACGAAAAAATAATTATTTACAAATACTTAATTTGTATAAAATTTATCCAGAAATAAAGAATTGCTTGGGAAATAAAAATAAACCTTCGATAGTTTTGTAGGAACAGATTCAAACACATTGTTTTGAATTATTCCATTCATGATGGTGCACAATCGGAGATGATCAATACTTCCAAGGTAGTTTTTCTATTGGGCTATGAAAACCAAGGTAAATGTTTCTGAAATGATTCCACGGATATCAGAAGGCTTGGATTGGGCGTGAGTTACGCGTTTGTTTGCCTAGCCACGCTTAGGTGCAAAAATGCACCACTTAGAGGCGAGCGTCGTACGCAGCAATCATTTCATAGAGAGATAAACATTGGTAAAAAGTTTCCTGACATTAGAGTTGAATAATTTTAGAGTTGCGTATAGCAACAAATATGTTTTACTTAGAGACTTCCTAAACTCAATATGAAGTGCTCGAATAAATATCTTCCAAGGTCAGACTTCGCCTAGCACTCGTAAACGATAAGAAACAATCTGTCCGTAAAGTCACTGCCTTTGCAATAGTGGTGCACGTTTCAGTGCAATGCCTGTTTCGAAATGTAGAATATGTTAGAGTTATCTTCTCTGATTTACCAACTCCACATTCATAAAAGCGATGTAATGGTAATGAGCTCATGCATTTGCAACATTAAGTGGTGCAATGGTACCCCCTTTTTTTGTTATTGGTATTCAGAAAATCAGTCTGAGACGGCGTGTAGAACGAATGGTTATATTTGTTCGCATATATCAGAGAGACGTATATATCCTCGTTCTTCACCATTATTAGATTTTCTATCCTAGAAAATATCTAACATAGACATATATAAATATATATCTCTATATAAACAAGTAAAATAGTTTTAATGCATATTTTAGATAGGTTTATTCTTATAAAATTGTTATAAAGTCACTATAAAGCTCTTAACTTAAAAATACAATAAATCACATCAGATCGTCCAGCAGCTGGGTATAATATTGAATTTGCGTAAAAAAGTTTTACCCATAATAAGAATCAAGGCGCGCCTCATATTTATGTATAAATGGGAATTGTGATTTGAGTAGTGCTAGTTCCAGAAAGGTATCCCGATAAATAAAATGGTGTAGTTTTTGGAGTTTTTAAAATTTACAAAACCATTTTGCCTTATATATTATATTATAGTACTTAAATATAAAAACGAATGTCAAACCGTCGAACGATCTTTTATAATAATATAAACCGGAGTTAACCTTTAATGATTTTACCGGGCGTGGATCCGGATGATGAGATCACGGCGGGCGGACGTGAGCGGCGCATTTACAGCGACACGTCAATTAATACTTCCTCATTTAAATTTGTCGAGCAACTATTTAAGCTGGGAAGGGATAAAGTAAGAACTAACGTTATGAAGTTAACTAAGTCTGAACTTTGGTTATTGCAACTATTACAGGCATTGGTGATATTTAAAACATAATAATTAAAGGCGGTCAGTTATGTTATATAAAGTAAAGCCTATTAGAAAAAAGTTATTTAATTTTTTTCCTGACTTTCGTTTATACCTTCCTTATGCCACCTTTCAAGATTTCTATGGGATTTCGAAGATTTTTATGGGCCTTTGACATTACAAGAGAGAATTAGATAACAAATCTCTTTGTTATTAAATTTGTCTTTCTTAGAACGGGTGGTAGTCTACTTAGTAAGATAATTTGCATTTTACCATTATTTTTTAAAACATGTGCAGTGAAATAAAGAGTACGGCCCCTATATTTATATAATATATCTATTCACGATTCGTTGTCTTTCCCTCTTTCCACAACCACCAGTGCCCCACAATCGTAGGCTAATTCACCAACCACAAAGAATCAAAGCAAAGTTTCTAAAAATATTTCGGTTAATAAGGTTTCAGTAGTTCCTTCATTCCTACTGAAGGAAATACTGAAAAATACAATTTATGGCAAACGTCGACTTTATTAGGCTCTTTCAAAATAAGAAATAATTTTATCAAATTTAAACAATAACATTGCAAATTGATAACAGCGTTTGTATGAAGGTTCTGAGCGGAGTAAATAAATTATTACTGCTCGTTTTTTGTTCAGTGATGATTTTGGATAATGTTACACAAATAATAAATAAATCACAAAACACACAATAATAATAATATTACACAAATCACAATACATTAATATACACAAATCGTTAAAAGGCCACACGCAGGGTTTACCTGCAAGAACGTGAGTTCATATGTATATGTTTCGGTAACTGAGATTGTTTTTTAATCATTTGATTAGGTGTCCACACGTCAACTGTGTCCAATCGATTCGCAAGGTGATTTCGGGTTTGACCAAAATGCACCAGCGATTTTAATTTAGTGGTTTTGCCCGCGACTAATTTATATTTGCACCGGTGAATCAGTTGGTATTCACGGTAAATCATCTTAGAGTAGCGTGACCGAATACTGTTTGTACCGAATACTATGAGTGGTTAACTTCTATAACCTATTCGTACATGAACACGATTTATATTGGTATGTTCGGGTTCGATTCCCAGCGGTGCCTTTTTTTTTAAATTATGTAAATTTGCAATAATTCTTTATTACTTCCTTACAATACGCCGTTTTAAATCTTTTTAAATAATAAAAACTAAGTAGTGGTTAATAATTTTATTTATTTATCTTTATTGAAAAATAAAATTAACATTTAATAAATTATACTATTAATTTAACATTAATATAATTGGTTTCTACTAAATTATGTAAAAAGAAGCAAAGTATATTTGACGATATTCCATCTCCAAGAAGTGGTGGTTATTATACTTCTATTTATGAATAAAAACGTTTCCTAATAAGACAAGAATAAATACAATCAACAGTGATGTAGATACAGCGCGTAACGAACGATTTAAATAAGCTATTGTAATTAATTAAAGGGTTTTACATCATTTTGATCGTAATTTTGGGTCTTAAATCGATAAAGATCTAGCGTCACTATTAAACGTCGTATTTTTAAGATTTTAGATGAAGGTACGTTTGCGTTGTTGGCGATACGTTCAATATTACGGAGGCGAGAAGTGTACGCCGCAACTGTACCTCAACATAAATGATTAATTTCCGATAAAACAGTCCCATCGAATCGAGTGTTGCGATTACTCTTTCATTTATTTCGCTAACGGCGAGAAAAGGCATCTTTTGACTGCAGCTGATATTTTATTCGTGAAAAGATTTGGTCGACGGATATGTCGAGAAAGAGAAAGAGTAAAAGTTTCAGATTGCGTCGACTGGACCGTGAGTTTACCGACTCGTCGCGGCGTGTTGGATCAGTGGGCCTAGTCTGAGCTGCCAATCGACAATCGACTCGAATGTGTCATCACTTTCATCCGCTACCGGCGAAGGAAACGAGATGGCGCTTACCGTTTGGGTCGATTTTCGATCGTCGACTGCCAGGCTAAGGGCACAGTCACTGTGGACAGCTTTAAGAAATATCAGGGACTTTCATTTAATGATATGGCAAATGTTAGAGCACAGTTCGTCCGAAGATTTCTTTCTCAAAAATGTTTAATTATTTTAATATCGTTCATGATATTAATTTTGGTAAAAAGACTATCAAAAATAAGCATATATTAAACCATATATAAGCAAAAATTACCAGCTAGTATTTATATTATAAAAAGATTTTAATAAGCTATAAAAAAATGACCAGAGTGTGACCAAAAGTTAGCATAGTTTTGTATACGAATATTAAAAGAATTATAATAATAAATTCTTTTGACGTACGGGAGATATTTTTTGCTTTCATTCAAAATTCATGATTAGAGAATACTAATAAATTTTAATATTGATTTCTGCTATGGCCTTTTAAATACATATAATGAATAAAAGGTTTGCGGTAACATTCAAACTATGTATCTCGTGCTAGTTTAAATTTAAATATTAAAATTTAGTATGAGCTTTTCAATACAAAAATATACAAAGTAGGTACCTAATTGTAGTAATATCATCCAACATCCTAGAAAGCTGAATATTGGCGCAAAGTTTTTGGTGATCTTTACAATAAAGCATATCGATTGAGAGAAAACTTCAACCGTGCGTTAAAGTATTTTTTTTTTATTTTAATGGCCAGTGGAAGTAGTGCGAATGGATTAAATGCTGTCTCTATCAATGCCAGTAACTCTCGTTTCTAATGCCTATACATGCAACTGTGACAAGATTGAATAAGTGTCTAGCGCTAATTATCTTGGTCTTATATTACTTTTGACGCTAAATTTAGTTAGAGGACTCTAGATATCATTTGCGATAGATTAAGATTATTATTAGAATATTTTTATCACTTAAAAAAAACCCCTTTAGTTTGGCACATAATCAGTTAATAGTCCGATATGACCTGCTAGATATGGGTGGTCATAAAAATGTCATTTAGTTACAATAAAAACATTACATTACACACACACACAACACATCCTCCACATACCGATGTGATTTAATTAAAAAAAAATTGCAACAATTTAGTTAGAGAGCATCATACAATAATATGTTTGTGAATATGTAGGAAATCCATAATCGGTTATAAGAAAATGAAAGTAACCCGAATGGCCTTTTAAAATATTTTTCAGCTATTTAACTACCATTTTTAATGCTATGTTTAAAAGACAATCAAAAAAAATATTTATGTATTCATAAATAATAAATGCATTAAATTACTAAATAAACCGGTAATATTTCAAAATATACAAATCCTAATTAGGTTATTACATTTTGAGTTTATTCCAGGACAATTACAAAGATTTGTAATATTAAATGAAATAAATAAAATGATATAAATACTACATAGCCGTCCTTGTTTTGTTCTTGCAACCGTTTGCGTAAATCCATTTTTGTTTTAATATTGTATTTTCACTTTTTTTTTTTATTTTAAAAGAAAATTCTATAAATATATAAAAATTACGAAATGATAAAAATTATGAATGATATTTAAAAATATTATTAACTACTTATCTTAGAGCTATACTTTCCAAAATACATTTTACCAATAGTATTTAGATGGTAAAAACTTCGTATGTATGTACTTTTCTACTGATAGATTAGAATAGTTATTTTTTATAAAGATAACTATTTGTTTTTTTACAAACAATGTACGAAACAAAAAAAAACTTATCATATTTTATTTTAAAATTATCACCCCATACAACTACATTAAACATTTCCATTCCCGCCTATTTATTTAAGACGTAAATTAACGTGGTAGACAAAACATTTTCATCAATTGCATAATTTATCAATTTATATTTCAAAATGATTACTTCTATACTAGCATCTGCATTAAACGATATTTTTGTATGCCTATTTATTTAAATAAGAAAACCAAAATTAATGTGACCCCCCGAGCATCGTAGCGAGTTTAAACCCGAATGTTCCCGAACGAGCCTATCGCAATTAGATTCATTCACTGCCTAGGAACATTTTTGTATTAAAAAATAAGTTTCACTTCAAAAATGTAATAAGAATACAGGCGCGCAGTGAATTGCGTGTCCGTTATGATTGATGGCCGTCGAGGGCGCGGGCGTCAGGTGGCGTCGCGACGCCTGCGACATGTCCCGATCGCGAGCCGATGTCGAAGCGACGCGACGCCATCGTTAATCAAGGCGACGCGACGCGTGTTCCTCTTCATC
The DNA here is from genome assembly GCA_020383195.1 of Neomicropteryx cornuta. Lineage (NCBI taxonomy): Eukaryota > Metazoa > Arthropoda > Insecta > Lepidoptera > Micropterigidae > Neomicropteryx > Neomicropteryx cornuta. The sequence goes on along the minus strand of JAHKQU010000025.1, from coordinate 9,858,162 downwards.
GAGACCGAAGGATAAAATATCACCTGCCCGACTACCCTCGATGCGCACCATGTATTATTCCAGTGAAATCAATCCTCTAAGTAGGTATAACAGATGCGGGTTAAAGCATGGTTTATTTCGTAAAGAACGCTTGAAAGTAATGTGCTAATCTGGCTAAAGTCGTGCGTCCAGCTGTCACGTAGATTTTTTGCTTTATAATTGATTTTATTCTTATATAAATAGGCTTTAGAAAACATTGTTGAATGTAGATGTTTGTAGATGGTGATAATTTTAAATTTTGAATCATAATATAACAAATGTAATCAACTTCCTTCTAGAAATGTTTTACTTCTAACGTAAATAAGGGGGGGGGGGGGGTAAGGTTAAATTAAAATTATAATAGAACAATTGTTAAGTAAATAACGTAGTATGTAGGAAAAACTTATTCATACAGAGAAATAAGTTAGGTAGATATCCGATTATACTAATATAATAATGTAACCGACCAACTCAATCCCTTAAAAGCCCCCTAAAATCTGAGAAAAAACATCACTCGATGTTTTCAATATTGTTTATTTTGCTAAAATAATTTAGAATTTAGTTTCAAGACTTAAAAACGGCAAAATAAATAACTTAAAAACATAAATTATGGTATTAGTGATCGCTAAAAACGTAATAATAAAAAAATCATTTAAATAACGCAAATTAACCATAGTTAACACTAAAGCTAAAATCCAAGATTTTGGCCACCATATTAAATTTTTCATTTAGAACTAAGCTATTTTTTTTTAATCCCAAGAGTCAAAAACAATACTAAAATATACATTCCATTCCAATTTAAATATTTGCGTGTCATCTTGAAGTTACAAATATTTTAATATCATAATGAACGTAGTGTAACCGCTACCGGGTCTCTGTGAAGAAAACCCAAAATGCTTACATTTAGGTAAGTGAAACAGGTAAGGAGCGCGTGAGAGACGAGGGTGGTGGGGGTGGTGGTGGTGGGTGCACACGAAAAGAGAGTTCACCCAGTAAGAACGGAGAATTAACTTTTGAATGCACTGTATTATACAAAAAAGCCATATCACTGATTGTCCGTCCGTTTACAAGAGATACCATTTTGTGATACGATAAAGCTTAACATGTTAAAACAAACATTTGTAAAATAGGTAATAATGACGTTTGCTACAAGAAAAAAATAATAGGTATTATGAAATCGCTTTGAAATAATATTTGGGAATCATTGTTTCTAAGTTAAATAAGCCACTTTTTGAGATTCTAGGCACACTCTACGTAAGGTTTCCGAAAAATCAGAAAAAAATGCAAGGGTGTCACACGCCTTTAAAACAAACTCATGTGTGTACAGTAGTGATCATAAATTATGTTCTATCGAAACTAGGGTTCATTATATAATGAACCCTAAATCCCTTGATTTTGTAGGTGTTGTGGAGTTAAATACCAAATTTAATAGCCAAAAGCAGTATTGTAGTCGCATTGGCACCTACAGAGATAAAATATGCAAACGCGATTAACTGTACACGCGACATGTCCAACTTCCAACTGCACATTCTTCGCTTACCATCCGACGACCTGTCCTCGGTGCGGAGCCTTTTTGCACCTAGCACCTCTCGCTCGCGCCCGCTGGCCGCGCATCTAGCTTCTCGGCCCGTGCGGAGATGCTCTCGACCCCAGAAACGACCTGACTTCGCGCCGGCGACTCGGCGAGTCGCAGTCGCGTCGGCGATATCTTGAAGTGCGGTCGTCCCGCTCCGCTGCGCGCGAACGGCTGGTTTTGACATACCATTCACGCGAATCCTGTGTTTCATACGACTTATCTTCGGGGTCGCATTTGTGCGCTGGCTTTGTGTGAATTTTATTTTGTGTTTTTTTTATGTGAGCTGTTTTGTGTCGTCGACCCTTCGTCTTCGGCACATCTCGATCTTCCCGTTTTGGATGCTGTTTGACAGACACAAACCTGTTCTGCGGTTGAGATACGTGTGAATGACGTTTGACGCTGTTCTTTGAAGATCCGCTGATTCCAGTTTGAATCTCAGGTACTAGATCCATTTAGAATATTCGACTCAATTATAATAATAAAATATGTTTTTTTTTAAATTTACATATGTATACATATAGGTTACGATGTAACAATTCTTATAGTCATTTTATGTCATAAAGTATATTTTTTTTACATATATAGACACTTCAAACTATTTTTTTTTTCATGAGGTGATTTTGAGTAAAAATTCGATAAATTATGAAAAGACCGACTACTTACTTATTGGTACTAGTAGTTCATTATATTATCGATAAAAGGTATTTTTCTAAAAATGAAGTCTTTCTTAAAATTGTTTATAGGCATTTAAATATGTAAATAAACTTTATGACGTATCTAGATAATGTTTTACAAAGTACCACATTTGAAAATTAGCCAACAGGTTTTTCATATGTATCTAGCTAAATTAAAAGATTCAAACCCCAGAGAGTTAAATCCTTAATCTAATTAGAGTTATGTGAAGTAAACGATTATTTAAATAATTTATTAAAATGCAAATTAAAGTATTCTAGATTTCGTAATATTTATTTATTTATTTATTTATTGCTTGTCCTCTGTTTTATCTCGTAAATTATTATTAATATGTTTTATCTTATTGGGAGGGGAGTTATTGTTGGTAGCCTTGTTGGATAATGCCAAGAGATTAATTATAGGTAGACAACATCTCACAAGTCTGTAATTATCGAATAAGCGTGTAACTTGTTCTTTAACCAGCCGATAATGTTGATAAAAGCGCCATTTAATTTAATTAGGCTTTTAGTAGGCATATAAAAGTACTAATATAAGGCATATATTAGTAGTATTTCCCTAAGATTTTTTTTTATAATGTCTGTAATTGTTAATTATGAAAATTGCACTAAAAACTATTCAAACAATTTGTTGTATCTATTGATTAAGTTATTACGTAAATTATTTTATTATTGCCACTTTTTCATCGGTTGGTAATAATTGTACGGCATCACGATCGTGTGCCTAACCTAACCTACCTACCAATGATGCATAACTTAAATCGTTAGCAAAACAAATCAAGGACTTGTGGCAAATGAGCTCAAACTATGCAAACGTCAAGGCTGTTTGTTAACAAAATAAAAAAAAACTGCCTCTTCGATGTGTTAAAAAAACCGCTAAAGCAATTGCGAGGCCAATTACCTAGCCGAGCACAAAAAGCTCTCGTCTTTATGTGGGAACTGACGCTATAGTGGGTTGAGTTAATAAACGCCGCCCCTAGAGAATCACATTACACCAACGAACTAAATAATCTCCATATTACCCATAAATACCTTTGTTTTCTTGTAATATTCATTGATACTAATTACTCGTATTGTACTCTCTAGTACTTGGTTGATGAGGTGTTAATTATTGACCTAGCAGTCGCAGAGTCGATCGAGTCCGCACATTAGGTCTCCTCTAAATCGGACTGAAAATAATTGTAAAAGTTTATGACCCAGGTCATAGCTATCAATTAAAAATAAATAAATAAATTACATTAATAATTATTATCATCGCCAAGTTCTCGCAGCTCCGATTATACAAATTGTCCCAAAACCATTCCCGTAGACTTAAGGAGTCTAGATGTTTCCAGTTACGAGTAAAAGACTACATAAAAAAGAATGCAAAAATAATTCACTCCTAAATTTATTATTTTTATTAAAGCGCTGGTATAGATTTCAGCGCTGGTATAGATTGCCTTCAACGTGGCGAAAAGCGATCGATATCTTGTAGACTTAACCGAGCGCGGTTGCGAATGAACTGGCGAATGAAGCTGGCGTGGTATGACAACAACGGTATGATTATCACCTAAAGTTTCCTTTTTTCTTTTTGAAACCATGATGAATTTTTATATGTAGTCATTAAAAATCATGTTTGAAATCGCAGTGCCAATGAGCTATTTTTTTAACGAGAATGGTTTTGGGATACCCTCTACAGTGCGTGATAATACATAACCAGTAACGATCACAACTAACCCAGGAATACCTCGGCGATAGTTTAATCCAAAACAGTTACATCCAAAAACACAAACAAACATCCATCTTTATGTAATAGTATAAAGATGATCGATAGATGGCCCGCGCTATTTTGATTGCAGGTAACCATTTACCAACCGGTTTGGTTAAATAATTAATTCGTTACGGCCACTTATGATAAATTGTGAAAATATAATTACCTATTCCTATTAATTTCTCATTTCGAAGCACGTTGGCAATTTTGGCCTTTAGAATCCGGGTCAAGTGACGTAATGTAGATATTTTCTTATCTAATATCGAAATCACTGAATCTTCTCCGTTTAAAATGCTAATTACACTGCAGCCTATATTTTACAATGTATTGAAATTTCACGCTTTTCTAATATTGTTTATTTGGGTTTAATTTTGAAAAGTTTTCAATAAATGATTAGATTTTATAAAAATGATTAACTATTTTTTAAACTATTTCCAAGATTAAAATATTTAGCGTTCCAAATTTAAGATTGTGGCATGTTGAAAAAAAAAAAACTTTCACCGATACCGCTTGACACGTTAAATGCAATAATGTCAAATTTTAATAATAATAATATTTTTTTTTATTTTAATAATTTAATTTAATAATATAATTGACTAATTCAATAATAAAAAGTAAATTAAATGCACATTACATGCGTATAATAGTTATATATAGTAGATATATAATAAAGTGGTAAAATATATTCTATTTTTTTTATCAAACATGCACGTTTGTATTGCAACCAGCTTGCAAAACATTTAAGCTTTGCAAGCGTTTCGGTATTAAAATTCTCTTATTATTAAATTTATCTTATTTCTCTTAGGTAGTTATTTTGGCTCTATATATTTATTTTGAAGGATGAAATTGGCAACCCTGTAAAATCAATAAAAGTTTTATTCGAAATTGCAAATTTTAATATCAGGTTATCATGGCGAAAGCCTCTAATAATATTTGATTTAAAAAACGGTATTTAAGAAATAACTACTTTTCTAAATACTTTGAATATACCTATTACTGCAGATAATTTATATACCATTATATACATATACATGTAAGGAAGCCCGTATAAAAGGGCAAATATTTACTTACTCATAAATAAAATATACGAAATCATCAAATCCAATTGAAATAAAAAAATATTCGGCGATGGCTCGACAAATATTAACTTAGCTAGAATGTTGCAATATGTGTGTGTTGATCATGGATCTGATTTTGCGAGAAAATATCCCGTCAGCCTAAGAAATTTAATCAAATCAAGTCGGCTTGTTTTCAAAATTTTCCAAGCGTATTCGCGCATTTATCCGTGCGTGTAATTCCCAATAGTAAAGAACATACCTATAGGAACATTCACGAAGTTTTCCGATTGGATATTCTTACGAGCACAACTCACAGCATGTGATACGCATTTCTCTAATTTAATATTGATTGAACTTGTTCAATGAATCCCCCTTTCGTTTAAACAAGAACTCATATATATAAACTTTGATAACATAACATATAGCTATGCAGCCACCAACATATTGTACCGAAAGCAAAGACAAGGTTTGCTCAGAGACACTTCACTTTCTTAGCGCCGCGTATTTATAATAAAATTAAAGATATTCTGGGAAAGTCTCTGTCTTTGTTAACATATAAAAAACAAATTTCTTGTTGGCTACTTGAACTCGGCAGAAAGCAAACAGAGACTTTAATCAATTACATACCAAGATAAACTTCTTTTCTGTGTAGATACTATATCTTGTATTGATTTAATATTAATTTATTGTTAGGGTTTTTATATTGAGTGTATATATGTGTATTATTACTATATTATATTATATATATATTTTTATATTTAAATTATTATTAAAATTATGTATTAGTTATTAACCGTACATTTATGTATTATTATTTCAGTATTATTTTTAGTTTTATTTATATATGTATTACATATTATTATTTATATATTACGTATTATTTCATACAATTCAATTCAAATAATTGTAATTGTATGTTGCGCAGTGTGACGGTTGTGCTTATAAGAACGATGCTTTTAGTAGTCTACTTTAGTACGGGCATTACCTAGTTAGGTAGTACTTTGCATTATATGTAATTGATGTTAAGTTACTGTCAACAAATAAATAAATAAATAAATGTGTACTTACCTAGGCACAACTTCGCGTGCACAAAGGCACATGCATAATAACTTAAACACGATCACACTGATTTTCACTGTACCAAGACTTTTGCCAATACATGAGCCAGGTGATAGCGATTTTAGGTAGATTTTTTTTAGACGATACATAAAATTTCTATTTTAATAGTCAATTTGCTTGTGTAAAACCTGCCATATTACGCTCGCTCCTCCCTCAGGGGACTAGCTTAGTAGGTCAGTTTGACACGATCCACTATTCGTATTTTGTTAAACAAGGATGCTCTAACCCGCGTGTACGATGTACGCCGATAATGCTAAGAGTCGAACCTAAACCGACTTCGGTTTAGGAAGATGGTGTAGGGAGGGGTAGGGGCTATAAGAGCGGCTTGCTGGCGTTTGTACCACGCCGGCCGGCGCCGCGGCGGCCCAAACGTCGCGTTTGCATGGCGACGCATATATGCGTCAGAGCGAGAAAGCATTCCCCACTTCATTTGATCATTTCTGCTAATATAACAGTACGATATGATAACTGTACATTTTTGGGAAGAGTTATAAATGGTAGTGTATAGTGTATATATCTAACATATATTTAAAAGTGTGAACATAAAAGTGTCATATTTGAAAAAATCTTTTTTCTGTGGAAGAACTCTTTTTTTTTAAATTGCAAGAGATAAAATAGAGATATTTTATAATAGAGAATTACACGGTGAATCAGATGATACCTGATTTATAAATATTGAATGACTCATGCCTGCACTATGGATTTTATAGTAGACGAGTGAGTTTTTTAAATTTTCCTTAGAAATGAATCCGTTCCTAAGCCCTTGCTTATCTAGTTCGCTATTTTGGATTTGATTGATATTTTCGCGGTTTATTGGTTGAAGTTTATTGTTTCGGGAAGTGATTATTTATGGTTTCATCGCATACGAAACATAATTATTTATAATTATTGACAGGTGATTAAGTGAAAAAAAAATAATGTTGTTGTCCTTTAATAGTTTACTAAAAAAAAGCTTACTAATAAAAATATAGTACTTTAAAACATTAAGATAAACATTTGCTGCTAATAAGTTTCTATTAGTTTAACTATATTTTTATTTTTTTTTATAATAATAACTAAATCCATCCAAGAACCGTTCAAAGGTCATCTGCATTTCCTAACTGTTCCTAACTACTAAAGTTAGGAAATCGGAAGTGCGGCAATTCGTTTTCTTCTCCATAACTAACATAGAGTAAAAATTTTTTTATTCATCTGCATAACTCTGTTGTGTCAGTATGCTATGAAAATACCCCTTTGTAGCGTCTAGTCGCACGTGTGCAGAGTCTCTCATAGTCAGAAAGAGATGGAACAGTAGCGGTAGGGGTTGGTGGGTACCATCACTTCAATTAAATAAATGCCTCGCCAGTCATCCAAGGACGACACGTCATTATTATTTCAAATCCTGAATTGCTACCTATTTATATCCGTGACTTGTAAATCTTCGCTTATGGTAGGAGGATAGACGCCAATTGCGCGTGTAGGCTATTGAGTAGGTTGTCCGGTCCGTCGGACAATTAACTTTAGTTTATTTTCAGCGGGTACCGAAATCTGCTGGTGAGTTTATTTATCTACATAGAGGAATCAAACAGACTAACGGAAATAATATTTACGTCGAAAGCAAACACGTCGCTTTTCGTGTTTTAGACATTTTGCTGTAAACATTGACCCTTACCCGCGGCGCGGCTCTGTCGCCAATTAAATCGCACACGTCAATTAAATAACGTTTATGCTTGCCTTTTCGAGAGAGCACAATTTAATCCGTTTTGTATATCAAATTTTGTGTTGCACTATATTGGACCTTTGTATCGATTTACTTATCGGTTCTTCGATTTTTTTTTTAAAATATCGAATATATCGTACAACATTAAACACAATCCATTGATGCGTAGACTCCACCATGTAAGGGTAGATCCACATCATGTGTTGCAAAATATACTAAGCGGAATGGTGTTTAATCACGACATTTCAATTTCCATGTGCCTAATGCGAATTGCGGTACTTCCTTGCAGAACGAACATACCGGAATTTGCGACTGTTAGTAGGACAACATTCCCACAGAACCTTGTATACTCTTAGCTCTACATTTTCAATGTCCGTAACTTTTGTATTTAGGTAGCACTTTTTGGTAATTATTACTAACTTTAGCAATTTAATGGTTACGTTCTTGAGCATAATGGTTCAGATATTTCTGTGTACCTAATTATGTAATAAGTGGTTAAATAAGCAAATTATTAAATACATATAGCGTCTATAACAGACAGCTTTTTTATTCCAGGTTTATGTTGCTATGATTTGAAAACTATAGGCTTTGTGACCGCCTTTTTTTATAGAATACATTAAGGTTATTTTCTATCAAATTTTATATATTAATCTCAACCTGGCGATTTTTAAATACTTAGTGGTTCAATATTATTTATTTTCTTATACCTCGCTTTAACAGTGTAAACGCAATTTAAAAAAAAACCTTTAAATAGTATTTCTACACAGTGCCTACCTTTTACCACTAAGTAATCAAACAAGCAGTCTTTTGAGCAGATTTTTACAACTTAAAAAATAATAACTTCTACAAAAGATGTTGGTTTAATCAATACGTCAAAATATGATAAAAATGTACGGAACTCCGAAGGGGATGCTGCCAATCAAGTATGAGCTATCGAATTTCTGGTTAATCACATTAAAGCCATGTCAGCGAGAGAACACCTAAATTCAGTCGTGGTCATCTTATAATGAGAAATTCCCTCAGCGTATATCGAAAAACTCTAAATGTTCGGAAATTTAGATGTTTTAATAAAAGTTTTTGAACATTTTCGATGCGACTAATATGAATTCTATATTGCGGTGACCATATTTGTGTGCCATACTCTAAGACGCTCCTAACAAAAGCTATATATATAACTTACATTTGATGATTGTTTTTTAATAGCGGCAAATCACATGAAAGGATAAATTACTCAATCTTTGACAATATTGAAAAATTTTGTACAAAAATTTAATTTTTTGATAAAGTGTAGGATAGCAAAACATTAATTAAGGGACTAAAGAGGTCCTGTACTTAAGAGCACAGGATGTCGATTTAAACCCAGCGGTGAGTTTTATAAAAATGCATTTTTAACTCTCACCTGTCCTCTTTAGTGTAAAATATTATCAAATACTATGTAACCATCTAATTAGATGAAATAAGAAAAGGATGATATTTTAACAAAAAATATAACAATAGTGGATATGTGATTATGATGAAGGACTATGGTGAAATGAGATGATTTTGTGAGTGGTGTATGTATGAAGTGGATGAAAATAAAAATATATATGTATATTATATATATATATAGTGTCTGTATGGCATTACATGTTGAATTATAGCTTTAAAATTCGCAAGAATTTCTCAGGCAAAACTTCGCCGAGTCGTAATTGGTTATACTTATTTTAATTAACCAATGCGCCTATAAAGTTGAGCAATATAATTTCGACGTCGAAGAGTATGCCCTATCTTCAAGTCCTAGGTTTGATATTCAAAGTTTTAAGCTAAAATCATTATATTTCAATTATGTTTATATAAAATTCGTTAGAGGTAATGAACAGTATGTTTGTAAAGTTTTTGTTTTTTTTCTTCTACATTTAAAATACTTTGCTAGAGAATTTCTTTATTCTCTTTGGTAAATAATAACCATTTTTAGTAATTTATTAGTTTGTTTGCGAATAATATCATAGTAGCTTTTTAGTAGTATTTGTGCTCTCTCATTTATTAAGCTCAAAAGATGTTTCAAGTCCCGCGATATTTTTTCTTCTGCCTTTAATAATTTTATGCAAATAGGTTTCGCGGAAAACGTCCGCTTTGTATGATACCTACACATAAATTCATTTCTACATGTACTTAAAACTATAGTACTTAGCTTCTTAGGTATGTAATTTGTGGTTTATTAGGACTCTTAATAACATGGCTGAACTGGAATTTGACATTAAAGTACTTTTATTATACAAATTTTAGCAAACAATTAAAATTTTATAAATATATTTGCTCGCAGATAAATGTGAGGTATTCCGTTTATACTTTTATTAAGCGTCACAATGTAGGGGCAGTCCGCCGGTGACGCATTTTTTAATCTTTGAAATGCCCCGAGCATATTTTACTATCTTATAAATATTTCTTGTTAAATGTATACAAATAAAATTATATGAAAGAAAAGAATTTTTAATTTTGTAATGATGTACTAAAAATTTTTTTTTACATATAGTATATCTGATATTATGTTTGTACATGTCTATTATGGCCTCTGTCCGCGCGGGTAGAATATTCAATTTATTCTACAAGTCACGACTACTAATGACAGCTGATCGCTGAGTTACCTTGCATACGTGAATTGCAACTTTATTACCACTATACCCGCATATCCTGTACAGAAGATTATATATATTTATAACTGGGATTTTTTCTATTGCTAGAGGATGATCATTGATATCTTTATTATTTTATTTTCTTGTTTTTTAATGATTCTACCGTGATGCATAGAAGGCTGATCTTTTATTTTATTAATTTAGGAATTAATGATTTTATTTTATAACCAGCAGATCCTTCTCACAGATAAGGCCCTGTTGGCATCCGCGTTGTACGGCGCCCCTCACATGTCGGCTAATGCCCGAAGGACAGTAAGATTTTACTGGCAAACGGATTTTTACGAGTTAGTTTAAAATTAGACCGAAATATCCATTTGGCAGCGCCGCGGATGAACATGACTAACTTACTATAATAAACTTAGCAGACGTTAGATATATATATTCTTGAAACATGCAATTACATGTTTGTATAAGTAAGTACATAAGAATATATAAAATTTATTTTTATGTATTTATTTTCCATGAGGAATTTAATACATAGGAATGGCCTTACATTTTTAAAAACAGTGTGTTTACAATAAAATTTTATACTGCTTACAAACATTTTTTTCCACACATTTAAAGTACCTACACAAAGATAAGCTAATTTGGCAAGAGCATTTGATACAATTTATAAAATATACTTAAACTTAAACACCCTATATGTACTGGACTATACTATTGTATTGTATGAGTTATTATGACACATGTGTATTTAGATTCTATAATAGCAATAATTAGTTATCAGGATATAGTTTTGGTAGAATTGATAGATGCTTACTTTGATTTTAATAGTCGCAGGATCTATATAGCGCAAAAGGCTTTTGAAAGCTTACATTCTCCTGTCTAACTCTACATCAGGCGTATATTAGACGTAACTATTAGCATAAATAGTTTTTATTTCAAGTTAATAATCACATAATATTTTATTATTATAATAATATATTTTTCCAAAATTATTGTATTTCCTAGAAGGCATAGAAAGCCAAAAATATTGCATAAAAACAAGATCATTTTTAAGGTAAAACATATTATAATGTAGATCTCTTTATCTCATATTTAATTTGAATCGATCTGTTTATAGAAATAGAGGGTGAAATGCATTCATCCTTTTTCATTTTTATTTTACGATCACTATGACAAATGTTAATAACATTTTTTTCATGTGACTATTCCACGTACATAGTTACAACCTTCAAATTTATGCCGGAAGTTAATAATAAATATAATATAATAAATAAATATAATATGATAAATAATAATAATAAATCCATTCATGAATTTTATTTTGGATTGCACATCATCCGCTTGTGCAACTTAATTACATAGTGCTAAAGATAAATATTTAAAATGATTCCAGGAAACCACAAAGAGTGTAGGCAGTATCGCAGTAAAGATATTCTGGCTAACGGATCTGGAGTCATTGGCTTTATAAATATTTTGCCTCGGTTTGGATCTGGATAAAAATTATTAATACATACACTAATACGCTTTTAACCCTTAATCAATTCGACTCTGGTTACCTCAAAATACGCCTTTCTGTCGAATATATTCACGGTCACAACGCTTTTAGTACTTGAATGCTAAAATGTAAGTAATTTCGTTTAGTCGGTCTACTAACGGTCTTTAGATTGATAACGCAATCTTATCTCTAAAATTGAGCTACTCTTATCAATATTACCAATGTCCCACTATAATGTACTTATCTTAATTGATTTGCTGATTTTTATATTAATATGCAAACAATTATTGACCGAGTCACATTACATAATCAATTAATGCTTAAAATTTCAACAAAATTAGCGTGACCCACTAATACATACCAACCTCTTATTGTGTGTAGTCAGCTATATACGCGAACAAATATAAAGTAGCGATGCAAAATGAATAATAAAAAACTATTAGGTTTTAAAATTATTTGGTAAGAAATTTACTACTCGGACGACTACCAAATAGTTTTCGATATTTGAAATATAAATATAAAAAATGTAATTCAAAGCAAATGGTGAATTAGTTAAAATTCTATAGTAAATCAATACTAAATATTAACACATAAATACAACTAATACAATGTTCATATAACATTTTCTTGTAAAGCAGGCAGGAAATTATTAATTTGTTAAGACAAAATTGTGCTGTGAATACCTTATGTGACTGCAAAATGTGACTTACATATTTATTTAGTTTTTTATTGACACGTAGGTTAGGTTCTACTATTCCTTGCATCAGTCTCCATATCTAGAGTGTATTAACTTTTTAATTAGGTTATGGTAGGTAGTATGAAGACTAATATTGGGCAAGTGTTAGGTTATTAGGTAAATAATATAACTAAAAGTAATAAAAAAAATATCTGAATATTATTTTGAACGCATTTATATCATTTTGGACTGTCTTATTTCTAATTATTTTAATTTACCATCATTAATTTACCGTATCCCACCACCATTCCCAATAAAAAATCCAGTTAAATCGCCCTGCGATTTCAAACATAATTTATATTGACTTCATATCTAAATCCGTCATAGTTTCTGGGAGAAAAAATTGTAAACTTTACTTGATAATAAAAAAAACCATTCATAGTGATGAGTCGCCAACGTGTGAATGAACGCTAATGAATTATTTTCGCATATTTTCCTACGATGAGAACGTCCTAGTAATAGAGAAAATAAACACCCCCTTAAGTCTCCGGGAATGGTCTTGGGGCACATTATATATGCTTTCGTATTTTATTTTTTGCAATTTACTTATTGAACAACTGCGTGAGTGAGGTAACATTTTTTTAAATTATTCTTATTTAGATTATTAAACTATTAACTTAAGGGTTCTGTGTATATAAGTGTATTCATATATTAAACATAAGCTTAGAACACGAACACTAAACACGGCGGCTGCTGCTTAAACAAACATTTAAATTTCTTAAAATAAATTCAGAAATTAGTCATAAAGTATTTATTTTACCTTAGATATAGTCGTAAAGTTGTTAGTAGCGAAATGGTTTACCCAACGATGCTGAATTTGGATAATCAAGCTTGTTAGATTTCATTAAAAAAAATAATAGTCAATAATTTTGTTCACCTTTGGTAGTATATTTACAATTTTAAATTGTTACATTATCGATGTAATTTTCACATTTTTAAAAGGAAAAAACATGTCAAAAAGTAATAAAAGCTATGTAATACCCCTTTTCACACACACCAGGTACCTACTTTTCACATGCACAATTATTTACACCTATATTAAAGTCACCCACAAACCCTTAGACTTTTTACCCTCCCATCACACTACACACTTGTATACAAACACACTTTATTTGAAACAGAAGTAGGGGTTTTTAATGTTTATTTATGAATATCCCACTAATTTGTATGAACATCCCACTGAACGTTGTTTTTATAAAAAAATATAATGTAAAAATGGTTTTAAAATCGCCATTTTGTACATCTATGAAATAAAGAAATAAATAAAAGGGTAAGAAGAGTGTATTTTTATAATATTAGGCATTAAAGAAACAACATTTTAACCAACTTTCCCTTCGTTGATTTGTTTTTTGTTAATCAGAAATGTTTGTTTTACGGAATAGGTCTATTTTACGGTGGTGGTCAGAAAGAAATAAAAAGAACTCAGAATTTTAATAGGAGAAATGTGCGGAAATTAAATCGCGGAATGTACGAAAAAAAAACAGGTCTGGTACGATATGTCTAACTCGTTGAAAGTGTTGATAACACTTATCGGCGCGGCGCGGGCGTTGTGCTGCGCGTACGCAAGTCGCAACCGGACCGCGATTTCGTTTTAATTTTACAAGCTTATCGATCATTCGGCAGGCGAGCTGTGTTCACAAAAACACGAATCCATGATATAGCGCTTCGAACGGATTCATTTATTTTTCAAGAATTAACCCCCAATGAATGAGAATGAGATAAATATATCTATAAAAACATAAGGATCAAATACGTATCTGGATAGTATTAAACACACAATCAAACTGTCTGTGGTACCGAACGCTCACTTATAAATTAATTTTCTTGGTATCAAACTATATCTGTACGGACACAAAAACTTTGTCAAATGATACAAGTTCTTGTATCATTGCTTGATACAAGTTCTTGATACAGTTCGTACAATTAGAGTTTGCCTCCTCTACTTTGATGCGGTCTATTTCCGCATTTCGGCGTTTCGGAAGGATTTTTTTTATTCCAATAACCGCGAGCAATATATGAAAGTTCGCACATTTCAAATGATACCTAATGATTGCACATTGGCCTAGTGATGGAAACGTATAAGGCTGTAATAGCCCTGACAGTATGTGTATTCTGACCAAAGTGCTCTCACCACTTTGAAGTACGGAAGCACATGTTTCTCAGTAGAACCGGTATGTGAAACTTCGCATGACCCCGCCGTGTATCGTGTCGGCGAACTGGCGCTACGACCGTCCTTGGGAGCATCCGACGTTGCACATAGCATGCGTAATTAGGCGCGTACAGTCGGCTGTAAAAATATACGCAGTTTCACCCAAAACACCTGAGCGCGTTTCTTCTTCGCTTCTCTCTGTGGCCCGTTGATGGCCTTGGCCTTTCTCCTCGAGCAGACTGTTCTGTCCTATTCTCTGCTGTAGTCGCAACTGTGCTCAGAACCCTAATACGTACGCTGTTCCTAATTCACAACGTTGTTGTTAAAATTTGTCGAAAAATTATTTCTTAATCGACATCGTCTAATGAAGACGACAGGGTTCATGTCAGTGCAGTGCTTATCTATGGCAATGTCACCCTGTAGGGGTCATAGCCATTCTTTTACTGGATTTACGTACTAGTCTTTATGTTTTGCCTGGTAGGAATGTAAAATGAATAAAGGTATTTGTGTTTGCGCACTTGCTTTTTTTCTATAGTTGTGTTATGGAGAGGAAGGCTACATATTTTTTAGGATCCATCAGAATAGGGTCTAAAAATGGTTGTTAATATTAGGGGAGCTGTTGTAGTTATCTTACCGAAAATATTATGAGTAAACTTAGGCCAGGAATTCGGATTTTGACATGCCATTTTCCACCCATAACCTTTACAACAATTTTTGCAGCTGTCCGTTTTAAAAGGACTCAACCCGGTCATTTTCCATATAAACGTATTCTTTTGTGTATTTGTCGGTATAGAAGAAAAATTATAATAAATATAATTATCTCATATTTATTATTATCTAGACTTATATAGAAATAAAGTTTAATTTCTACTTAGATTAAAAGTTATGAGCCTTGAAAAGTTTGTATTTTTCCATACATTTTATCAAAACTTTACGAGTAGACGTTTGACTGAATACAAAAGTCGAGAAAATGCAAAAGATGCAAATTCAATAAAGTTTTTAAAATAAAACAGCTGTAAACAGCTTTACATTTATTCTATTTTCACCAAAATGGCACAGTGTGTTTCTGTTTTTATAAGCCGTTAGATGAGACAGAACGATTTAAACCACGCTCAAGACGGAGCAAAGCGCTTTCGAGGAGAGGCCAAACGTATACTTGTCTAAACCTCAATAGCAGACATGCTTTTATGGGAGATTTTCGCCAGCAGACTGTCATATTTAACTCCTAAAGCTACTCTTTTGAATTATGTGTGGTATTTAATTTTAATTTCAACGTGATAAAATAAAAGTTTACAACATAAACAAAACTAAACATATTTGTAAAATTATTTTCACTAAAAATATTATAAAATTTATTATTACAGCCTTAAATAGTGTAATATTTTACATTTTATTTAAGACAAGTTACAGCACAAATATAGGTTTAACTAATGTAATAAGTTACATATTCTGATAAAAACTAATGTCATGTTTAACCCTTAAATGCATCTTGTTGCCAAATGTATACATACCACGTTTCACGTTATTTTATTGAAGTCGTGTGGTATTTGTTTCCGAACGCACTTTGACGACCATACATAATAAATATATTGAGTGTCGAAAAAGAAATTATGCAAGTTGCGGCGGCAAATCTATTTTTTTTTTACATTTCTATTTGGCGGTCGACTAAGTTTATAGAGTTATAAGAAGCGTCTCCGTAATTTTGTATTCATTGATATACGAGTGCTATTTCTTTTAAAAAAAAAATATATTCTCAACTCTTATTAGGTAAGTTATTGGTTTGATCATATTTTAGTTATAAATTTTATTAATCTGTATAAAAATAATTATAATATACGTATGTTGCCAAATGTCTACATTATGCGTTTGTTGCATATTATTTGCATGCTTATTACTTTCTTGGATTTGGGCTTTTAGCTAATTTTTTTCACTTTTTAGGATGTCTAAGCGGTTGACAGAGCAAGATATTGAAAATATTTTATCAGTTCTAGAAAATGGAGACATTTCTGAAGATGAAGAGTCTATAGGAGACGAAAATGACATAGATTACTACTCGAATGTACAAGATATGATACAGGATTTAGAAGATGCAGAAGAAGATCAGTACAATGCAAATCCTGATTTACCTATTGAAGAAGACCATCTACCGGATGAGTTTTCAGTTCCGCCTCGGTAAAACCTGTAAGTTGCCGGTAGTAAAAGAGTTCATGAAGGACTCTGTTCCAAGGGGATCATATGAGGAACTCGTAGCAGACTATGAAGGTGTAGATATCTCGGTAACTTGTTGGAAGGATAATAAGCTTGTTACGTTGGTATCTACTTATGTTGGTTCCGAACCAGCTGAAACTGTCAGCAGATTTGATAAGAAACAAAAGGAAAAAGTTTCTGTTGCCTGTCCAAAAATTGTAAAAGATACAATGCCCACATGGGTGGAGTAGATTTGATGGACAGTTATTTGGGCCGCTACAAAATTCGAATCAAAAGTCGAAAATGGTACATTCGATTATTTTATACTACTTAATAAAAAACACCACCCAAACATGACACTAGGTGATTATAGATCAGATCTTGCGGAGACATTGTGCAATTATAAAAAAAATACTGAACCCACAAGAGGAAGGCCTTCAAGCAGTAATATATATCGGGAGATAGAAGCAAAAAGACATCGGGGTCCAATGAAGTCTGTTCCTCCAAGAGACGTGCGGACTGATGGCTTAGGCCACAATGAAGAAAGATGCACTTCTAAAAATAGATGCAAACTTCCCGGTTGTAAAGGTTTTTCGTGGACTGAGTGTACTAAATGTAAGGTGGCATTGTGTCACACTAAAAATCGAAACTGTTTTGCTGTATTTCACTCAAAATAGTCTGTATAGTATTTATTTTTAGATTAAGTTGATTTATAGGCCCCTACAAATATGTAAGCATAAATTTAGTACTTAACGCATAGTGTTGCCAATTGTCTACATACATATTTTTTCATAATAAATACCAATTTTTTTATACCAGATTTTTTTCATTATTTTTTATGTTATATGTACCTAAATGCCTACCAGAAAACATTTTTTTCAGGCCGAAATAAAAAATCATGCATTTAAGGGTTAAACCTATACGAAATGGTATATGTTTGCGTGCAGAATTAGAAGAAAATGTATATTTTAAATTTAAATTTAAAAATTATGTTTTCCTATATATTTTCCTATAAGAAAATATTTACGAAAATACTATAAAAATATAATACTATGTGAGCGTTCCAAAGATTTTTTTGTAGAAGTTTGTAATGTAAATAATTCTATAGTCATTTATTATTTTGAAAATATGTTACTAAACGATAATTTTATCAATATATTTTTTAAACAGAATATAACCTTGTACTGTTTCGTGGGATTTTGACCATTTGGCCGCGGTCACTTATTAAATAATTTATATAAGAAATTACACCTATTTTATTATATAAAGATCGGACGGCAAGTAGGTACATAACATCGAACACATCGGTCGAAACATTATGCATACAATTATTTCGCCGTGCCTAGCTTTCATTTTTATTGTCTTGAATATCGCACAATCGCCCGAACGCACGATTTGGTTTAATTTTCGAGATGCTGTGCTGTGCAATTAAGTACGCATAGATATGGTCATCATATAGAAAGTTTGTAGGACGCTTTATTCATTCGCGCCGTCGCAGTGGAATAATCTTAAAATAAACAAATCTTAACAAATTATACCGGCCATCTTTAGTATATATTAGGTTATGCTTTCTCGTTGCTTTCTATATTTATGCAGAAGCACTATCTGTTATCAGCGTCGTGATACCGCGAATGCCTTATCGCTCCAATTTATCTCGAAGATTCTTCTCCGCCGCTTCGTAACATCAATAAAAAGGTAATTAAGGCCTGGTTCCGTTCTCACGAGTCGCGGGTGACATGTGATGTTAGTGCATTCCGCATAGATAGACGTGTCGGTGTAAGTTGACGGATAATAATTATCCGTTATATAAAGCCGTGCGCATAATGTCCAATTGTCTTTATCTGAAAGTGAAACAATTGAATCTGATGTCTATTCGCGCTTGCAATATAAATTAATACCTACTCGCCTTTGTTCGTGCGAATTTTACTCACAAAATAGGTTCAACAATCTCCTTTGGTGATTTTTTCTTTAGAAATGTGAGATAAGCATTTCACATAAGCGTATGGTCGTGTTCTTGCGTCGATGATCGATAGTTTAGTGAGCAAAATTACACAAAGATTTAGTATCAATGAGTACGATTATACTTTCATTACAAAATTTTAACACGTTTACATATTTAGATGTCAAATCATTCAAAATAAAATATTTTTACAAATACACCTTTTTGAATTGACGTACGCTCTTTTTTTATTCCATTTTTTTATAAAACAAATATTAAAAAAATAAGTGATGCACAAACTAAACAAGTAGAGTTACATATTAATCATGTGATGCTAATACAAAAAATTGGAAAATATGAAACAATGTTGCTAGTAAGTACAACCGTCTATCAAAAGGTATCATCTTCGAAAAATCTATATATATAAAATTGACTCTTTGTTTCCTTGTCCTTTATGCATTCCTAAACCGTTAATCCAATTGCGTTGACTTTGGGGACTTTGAGACTTTTCCAACTTTGGGAAGCTGTCGTCAGCACACCCGATTAGGTTTGTGAAATAAATTCAACCATTAAGGGGGGGGGGGGGGTTAATGGGGGTTGTAAGTTGGTATGGAACTTTTAAACCATTGGTTATAGAATCTCAAAAATTGGCATATATAATATAGACTTCTTTATATAATATAGACGTCGAATGAGAAAGTTTTTTTTAATATTCAACCCATGAGGGGGGTTATGGGGGGTGAGCATTTTTATGAAAAAATATATTCTAAGGTCTAAAGATTTGAAATTTTACAAATAGCTTCACCCCAACCCCAACCCGGGATAAGCCCCGGGGTTGAACAGCTAGTAATAAAATGAAAATAAAACTCAATGGGTCCCTTTTTTTTTTAATTACCTACTTCTTTTATAATCTTCTTAAGATGTATCGAATAATCAGGAAACAGTTTGTATAAATAAGTATTAGTGAAATTGTAATTTTTCAATTATTTAAATTTAAAAACCTATATCCGTAATAATAATCTGTTTGTTTATTATAAATAAATATAGTTCTATTAAATATTACTGATTTTAAAGTTGGTATGCCAATTTTATTGACAGGATGTAACTAACTACTCATTACTACATATGTTAGTGGAAAATATTGCAAGAAAACTAAATTATTTTGAAACTAAAATATATTCGTCGCATCGCGTCGATTTCAACTCTTTATGTTGTAAATCGAACACGCACAATTTAAAATGGCATTTGATTAACCTAAACAAGTATTTAGTAAGATTTAGAATAATTCGTTGGCTACATTGGCGAATTGGCGAATTGGCCAATCTATGCGATCGCAGCGTGATTGCAACCGTTTGTCAGAAACGCGACCGCGGGATCCGGAGATAGATAATAGAATTTATATAGTAGAAAACAGCTAATTGGCCCTACGATTTCAATCATGATTTGTTTTGACATCATATCAAAATTCATCAAAAAATTAAAACTCTACGTGATTCCTAATATGAAATCGCTCCTGTCAAAAGTTCGTTCGCCGGCCTTGGCCGAGCGCTTGCTTGCAAAAAGGAATTTACACGAGCGTTATAATAAAATAATAAATTTGGACATGAATTATTTTCGCATTTTTTTATACAATTTCTTACACATAATAGGGAACATAAACATTATTTTATGTCTTCTTCTTTGTTTTGAAAAGAATGAAGAGAATTAGATAGTCTTAATAAGTGACCGTGGAAAGTCTGGTTGTTCTTAAACAGTACCTTTAAGGTCACATAGTACAGAATTTAACCAAACAATTTTACTTTAAAAAAAATAAAGAATATAAAAAAAAATAAAAAACTTAATTTTAGGACGTGAAATGAAACTAAAATAACCTAATTTATTTTTTTGTTTTGATGCCTAGTTAAAAGTCTCTTAAACTTTAATACCTTTATATAACAATAACGAATTGCTTTAGATTAAACATTTTTATTGCATCCATTGGAGTACAGAAAATAATAGTTATATTTTTATATTCTTATTGAGCATATCCAGTCCCAGACAGTGCACAAATGTTTTGAAAATATTTATCAGTCGCTCACGTCTTCCTTTTCTTTCAAATTAATGGCGTTTATAATAAATGATTATGACCATTATCAAGTAACAATTATAAATATAAAAAAAAGACATATAAACTAATAAACCAATAAATAAATTATTTATGAGGTAGACAAGGAATTAAGTAAGAGAAAAATATAAAAGGCATCGTCAGACATCAAACAAAAAAATATATCGTTCGAAATGACTTTTTTCAAATATATATATTTATTTTTAAATATACCAAAGTAACGTTAAATTCTCCCTTCGTTATCTCTAAAAGTACCTATTATGCATTCGATTTAAAAAAAGAGCGATCATATTGATAGTCACCTTATAAATAAAATGCAAGAAAATACGTAGAATTCAAACGCAATAATAAACTAAATTTTCGTGAAAATTTTCCACTTCAAATCCTGCTTTCCGCGCGTTTTACTGCATTTCGTTGAGCGAATGTCATTTGTAACATCAAACAAGCAATGGAGTGCGCAGGCCACTTTTGATGGACTCAACGATGTTAGAGCAGGACAGCGTCGTGTCCAATTTGGAAATACCCACACCAAATTAGACTAGAGGGAGACCTCTATACAAAAAGTGCCGCCTTGCGTTATCGTTAAAGCAAATTTGCAGAAGAAATAGTCTGTACCAATAGTTCCCCAATCATCATGCTCTGATACTTGACCAGATATCATATTGTAAAATATTACTCGGTTATAAAATGTTACATGTATAAGATAATGAACTATGTTTTTGACTGTCTTTATTTATTAAGATTATCAGATTTAATACAAATGCATGTAAAATGGAAATTTTCATTTTATAACATCAAATAATCTTGTGTTGACATTTTTAGTAACACCACTAAAACAGTTTAAAAATGCTGTTCACCTGCAAGCGCAGGTTATTAATTGATATCTAGGTACCAACTTGTATTTATTTTTGTCTAATACAATCTATTACATTTTTTACTCGTCCATTCACGCATTGTACTTACCTACACTAATTCATTCCCTTAATAAATTCGTTTATAAATGCACTACTTTTAAGCGAATTAAATGGAGAAATATTGATATAGTAACGTTACATTCAAATTAAATGACCGCGATTTTCATTATCGCATGGTTAAAATCTAAAAATTAAAATCTAAAAGCCAAGCTAAGAGACAAAGTTAAAATCTGTACATACGTAGGTACTATTAGTAATATTTTTTTTCAACACATGTATGCAGATGTAGCCAACTTGTTAGGCTGAGAGCATGAAGTTAACAAACCCCGCCGTCTATTCTTGTTAATGTGACTCGGTTCACTGTTCACGTATTATTATGGGGTTCATATGGGCCGTGAAATTGTAAAATGGGTATTCTCAAACGAAATAAATTGAAAATTAATAAAGATATTCCGTTTTATTTATGTACTATATTTAATAAAAAAATAAGCAATTGATACGCAACTAACTCCCAGGTTAGGCCGGTATGCACAGTAGTGGCCTGCGCGCCCGCCCGCCCTCGCGCCGATTTGCAATTGAGATGACCGGGCCGACGCGACGGACGCCGCGATGGCGAAAAGCGCCCCCGCTGAAACCTCGTTAGCGGAATTGAATTACGCCGAAGCCGCCGCGCGAACGCGGGGTTATTTCGTGGGCGATAAACCAATTGTCGCGGTCGACGGATTACTATTAACACAGTGAAGTGTGCTTACAGCAATAAAATAAATTGTTAAGATTAATTCGCCTAGATACTATAAAAAACAATTTAATTCTGGGTATTTTTCACTTTATAATTTTATTTCGCCTTTAGGCGAATTAGCGCGTCGCATTAGATTTATCATGAGGATTTTTTATGAGGGAGGAAGAGGGAGAAATAAGGGAAATTTGATGCCTTTAGGTTTACATTAAATATATCAAACTCTGAACATTTTTTGTTCAAGGTAAAACACATTCTGTATATTGGTTCATCTTATCGATAGTTTCTATTATTTTTATTAATTGTCAATAAAACTTAACAAATCGACTGCTTGATCTGCTTGTTTTGGTCATAAATAATACATAGATAAAAATATATAATTTAGTAATAAAGCGGCGATGCATCCTATCGTTGGGTAATAAGGGTCGGTTTACACCGGCTCGACTTGTGCCGAACGGTCCTTTCTAAAAGGCTACCGCGCTAACGCATCTGGAAATGGTATCTACGTCCAGACACTTAATGTATCGAATAGTTTAGGTAGTTTTGTGTATTTTATGTTAAGCAGCGGATGACTTCCCTACTCTCTAAGTCACGGTTACACTGAGGGTTATTTGTCCGGACGGTAAATTGACCAATGAACGGGGTCGCTCTTTCTACTATCCGATCGGGTTACATTGGACAATTTACTGTCTTGACAAATAGTTATCAGTGTAACCCGCGTTTAAGCGATTTAGAATATTGTTTTGCGGTAAAATAAGTGCAGAGCAACGATTCAAAATATCACTTTCACAACGTGCCGCCCGCTGAAATTGGCAAACGTTTCGAAATAGGCCTTTTGCCGGGGCGTTTTTATCGTCCGCCGATGCAAACGATGCGGGTGTACTGCGCCGCGCCGCCCGTGCCGTTCCCTGAACAGACCGAGAGCTAGTGTCATTTTTACAAGCTTTTATTTAGCTCGCATTTGTATGTCGGTTTAGGTCAAATCATGCAAGCTTAATTTGGACCACCTCCTCTTATCCTTCAAGTTGAAATTTGACATGTTGGTTTAGTTCCGATGTCAATGCATTTTTATGGTGAGCAAGACCTGATTCTGCACTTAAATAAAAGCTTATATTTAAAAATGTATTTATACTATTAATTTATACAATATTTCCATTATTTTCTGACCATGCTAGATGAAAGGGTAAGTTAACCGCTAAATTTGAATGTTATATTTTCAAATATATAGGTATTTTACATAAACTCATTTAGTACTTTTCATAAAGCAACGATTTATTTATTCTCTTTTTACCCTCACACGTATGTACCATTTCTGTTTTGTTTTTAGTTTATTATTATATTATTATTGACCACATTAAAATTGAATAACGATCGTCAAAGCTATAACTTCTCGAAGGTAGGACGTTAACCATACAATTTTATAAACGAGCCATTAATTTATCACATGACGCGTGTCGTTTCCTGTACACGATGAAATTATGTTAATAAAATTTTAAAAGTAGGTGATTTTTAATCAGTAAACTTCCAAATATATTCCAAACCTCCCTAATTATGTGTATTACAAATAGAAATTACTCAGAAAACCCCTGATTTACCTGTGATTTTTTTTTACCTATTTTAAGTAAATTGATACGTTTTTGAACACATAATTAACGTCGTACTATGAGTAATACTCATAGGTAAAATCATAGGTAACTCAGACACCCGCCCAACTAATTGGCACTATATGTGTTTTAACAATTTGAAATATATCTGTGAAGATTATTGAAGTGACACGTTGGCCGATTTTGGATGTATGAGTTCGCGTCCTAAACATGCTAACGTTCAGTAAATTTGTAGCTTTGTTTAATATATGTATATACATACTGGCGATGTACCTCATTAACACGATTCCTCAGTATATACTCGTGGAAGGTCATATATTGTATAATATCGTGTCTATGTAAAGTTTTTTGCCTAACTTGACTCTAATTAATTTGAATATCCATAAAACTACTGTTATTTCATAGTTTTAAGTTTTCACCTCTGTCGGTAGTCCTCGATGACTGTCACATATATTTTTTTTTATTTTAAATAATACATTTGTCACTGGCCTAGCTCCATGCCTGTGCCTATATGCGAAACCGACGCCTGGCGTCATTTTTGCGCAACTTCTTTTTTCGATTAAACGTCCACCCGCATAGTCGACGCAGATCGCGTCGATACATTATTCACAAGCGCTTATACGAGATATTTCGTGCCCACTCGCGTTCAACCGTTTTTGGAAATTGGATGCGTTTAAATGCGATGTGTGGGCTAATATAACCTGTTTAGTGTTTCGTAATAAAATCCATCCTAAATATTACCTATAATACATTGAATATCCTATTTTTCTTTTTCATAGTTGCCGAGCAGCACTTTATAACAATAAATAATATTCTGCATATAACATTCCCTCCTGTTTTTCATAGACCCTTTGGATCTAGTTTTATCGATTCTTGCGATATTCAGAACGGGTTTTTGCAATTGCTATCCATCCGATCTTTAGAACTCTTCATTGCCCTCGTGGTGCCAGGTGCACATTTGAAACTAATATATTTTTTCTGTAATAGAAATAATGTAAATTTAACACAAATACGATAAAAACATATCTATTTGAATTTCAAGTATTTTTTTGTTGTATTCAATAAAACATACGTCTTCATTGAGTTTCGAGGTTTTTGAAACTCAAAAACTCACTTTATAAAAATTACAAATATTTATATACTTTCTAAATTCAAAAGATTATTAGTGAAGATTATTTGTGTGTTCCAAAATATCTTTATTTACTTTTAGCACTAATTTCGCTTATTTTTTTATTTACTTTTAGCACTAATTTCGCTTATTTTTTTATTTCAGGTGAGATACGACGTTCATATTAATGCCATTATCATTTAGTACGTGCTCAATCCCGAGAAATCTGTGTAGGTGAGATTGCATTTTTTAATAATTAAGTAAATAAAAAGTAAAGGTTATAAGTAACCTTCGGTAAATCACTAAAGTGATTATAATAAATAGTAAGCTTAGGACATAATTCGATGTTATTAGCCACAAAAATATTTTGAATGTGTGGCGTTGATAATGGTGATGAAGCTGATTTGGGTCTGCATTCGTCAGCGCTGGTTCATGTCCCTAGGGCCCTAGTCTGGCGGCATCTCTCTTTCCTCATCGCGGGCGTGGGAGGCGGATGAAGGTGATGACGCATTCGAGTCAATTATCGATTGGCAGCTCAGACTAGGCCCGCCGCCGCTCTCGTGCGTAGTGATCGAAGCAACGGTATTTGATAAAAGATCGTTGGATCGAAGCGTGAAATAGATTGGCTCTTCTGCGCGCGCGCCTTGTCCCAAACAAACCGTAACTGATATTTCCAGTCGAGCTATATAGGAGGTCTACTCGATGCTTATTTCACACGCTTAGTCCGATAAACGAAGGGTTCAACCCATACATTAACTAGTTTGCCGATGAATCCTTCGTAACCAGGTAGTATTATCCATAGAAAATATGTTTTGCAACGAATCCAACAACATTTGTTATTGGAAGTTAGGTATTTTGTCAAAAACCATTAAAGTACCATAACTTTTTCTGTGTAGACACGTCAACTCCAGTTTGAATAAAAATATTTCATTGTTTATTTACTCGACAATAATTATTGGTTTCAAATATCCACATTAATTATATTTCTTTGTTTTCATACTATAGCGTAAGCATTTCATTTATATATACACAATTAGATATTTATTTGTATGTAATCATATAATATACGTATTTAGTGTATGCATATAATTTATATGCTATATAACATGTCCCTGCCACAAATGGCACCACACTCCACACACAGTACACATTATTTAAGTTTGATTTATTAATTTGTTGTTGACAACCATTTTCATGTTTGGTACATTTTTTTGGCCATGTAAATGTAGTGTTAGAAAATTGTCTTCCTATATCGCTGTTATGTACTTTCTAAATAAATAAATAAATCAATAAATATAATTTCTATTAAGTATTGATAATTATAATCTGTGTTTTATATTTTATATGCATGTGGTTTTCTTTTTTTATTTAAATACTGATTAGGTTTTTCTTACTTAAGTCTCTAAAATTAATGTAAACATGTTATATGTTCAATATTTTATTAGAGTACCGAATAAAAAAAATAAAAAAGTATGACACGTATCATTTATATGTATTGTGATTATAATGTTTATTTACATTGAAAATTATGTTTATAACAATCTTACATTCATAAGGAGATTCCAACCGCGGAAACTTTATTTCGAGATTGATATTCGTTTGTTCATCCAATAGTGTTAAAAATCTGCTTTCTATTACACGTTTCTAAGATCAGCGTGAATTATTCATTTGTTAATGTTCGTCTAGGAGTGTTACTTTTGTTTAAGAAAAATACAAAGTAAATATTTATTTACTTTGTATTTTTCTTGATTACTTGTAGTCATTTTTTGTTTTTGTTTTTTAATGTTGTGTTTATCCCTTTAGTATTATATTTTTCTATGAAATTAATGTGTACATGGGGTAACTGTTAAATAAATAAATAATGTTTTTTTACAACTTTATTTTTTATGTAGGAACTTGTGTAAAAACCATCTTTTAGCCATTCCTAAAACAGGTTTTCAACCTACCTAGTTAAAGTGATCACGACACTCCAAAAGTAGCAATAATATCTGTTTTTTTTCATTCGTACCTATGATAATTGTTTTCAACCTTATTATAAAATTTACTTGGCATCTCCGTGAGTCGTTATTGTGATAAATATTTAAATATATATTTTTGAACGAATAGGTAGTTGCTTCATTTCGTTAAGTAAAACTATTATGCTAAATCGTTTTGTTACATTCCGTGTAATAGGCGGGCGGGCGGGCCTAACCGCGACGGCGACCGCCCGCGTCGTCGGTCGCGGAAGCGGAAGAACCCGTCAAATTTGTCGGAAAAGCAGAAGTGCAAAACGCCGCCATTCCGACGAGCGCAGAAGATACGCAGAAATTGTTGCGCGGCAGGCAGTGTAAAGGCAGTGTAAAAGCAGTGCAGATTTGATTTGGCCGGGCGCGCGGGGCGAAGCCAACTTGACTGACTATTGAGCGCTCCTCAACACCTTCGCGAGAGTATTGCAGAATTGTGCTCGCGGCTTCATTGTTTCCAAACGAAGCTGTCTTTTAACTTTATTACAAATATTTTCATTACATTATTAAAATATACACAATAAAAGCAGAGATTAAATATAAACAGAGGGAAAAAAGAACAAAAAAAGGAGAGTAATATAAGTATAGTTTAGTGTGTTTTAAAATTATTGTATGAGAGAGAGAGAGAGATGAATATATATATACACATACCTGTGAGGTAAAAGTACTAATTATTGACTTTTATACCTACACGGTTTCCGGAAACCCGCGGTAGGCACCTTCGAGCATCACAAGACTCTCAGTAGGCTGTGAGCCTACTTTCCCTTATTTACCGTTACTGCAAACCGCCGCCGCCACTGGCGACGGAACATCTTTTTTCACTTGTTCAATAAATGTATCTATTTATCTTTATTTATCTTTATTTGGGAAATAAAACAGTTACATAAGAAAGTCATCATAATATACAGGCGTACACAATAATAAAAACAATGAAAACAACTTACAAGTATAAAATAAAACCAATAAAATATTTCCACCGAGTGAGTATAAAATTAGTGTTTAACCTAAGAAATGCAAGAGAGATGAAGAGAAGAGAAATCTCATATTAACGTTCCTTTTTTAATAAGTTTTTTTGAATGCCACTAAATTAACATTAAATATATCACACAAACATAAACACACGTAATATAAAAATAATACATACCATAACCTTTTTTTTAATATCCCTTAATATCCACGATTTATGTTTATTTCATTAACATCCATTACAGTATAAATTATTTTTCAAATCTACGTATGCTATTTCAATTTTTCAACTGTAATAATTTAAAAATTACATTTGAAATCAGCTTCTGAGATTGATTTTTAAAGTCGAATGATCAATAATTGCAATATAATAATTTCTTAGAACAGCAATTTGACCGAACTCCGGTACACATAAACAAACTGCTTTGTAAGCGCTACCGAGCTGTTCGTTAGAGAAGCAAACGGCTAAATAGCTGAGAAGCGCGAGGTGTATTTGCGAGTCTACTCTTGATTATTTAGTTAAAGTAACAAAACGGTTATCTAACGTGTACACAGCTTTCCATTTGAATGCTGCATCTGCGCAGATTGTTTGGTACAGGTTACAAGAAGAAATAGGTGAACGATTTATCAATCTACTGGAATTGGTTTGTAGTCTTTCAAACAAATTACAATATACTTCGTTTGAACCTACTAAAATTAAGTAGCCACAACAAATTATGATTCTACAGAACTTGTCGGTTGACTCAGAGCCCGTAAGGCCTCACAAACGCGAAAGGGCATCCCGGACCGGACCTCCCGGTGTGAACCCGTCCAGTAAAAGCAAGCGTACTGCTTGCACTCCACGTCGGCACGCACCATAATAAAACACTGATAACTTTCATCTTAGAGTTGCGCCTGCGCGTCATCGAAAGTCGTCGGCGCGGCGAAGGTCGGAGGTTGCGCGAAAGAGAAAGCCGCCGAAGACGGATACATCACGGCTGACCAGGCGATCTCTCCGTCTCTTTCGCACATCCCGCTAGCCAACTGTGATGTTTAGAGCCGGATGTTGTAAGCTAATTAAACTGTCTATGTTATTAATTTTTCGGAGGAAACCTTTTTTCCCCTAGGCATTGAATGAATCTAATGCGACACGCTCATTCGCCTAAACTCGGAAGAACGCTCTAAGGTTATGTGCTCATTCGACTATTTTTTTGTTATAAATAGATTTAGATTTAGCAAAAGCATTCAAAATATAGAATTCGGTGTTCCACATGGTAGCGTTCTAGGGCCAATCTTGTTTTCACTTTACATAAATGATCTTTTCGAACTTGAAATTGATGGACATCTTATAAACATCACTCACAAATTACACATAACACTTCAAAAAAAAAAAAATCTACTATATACGTATATAATATTAATAATCTATATATATTTTAAGAACACTTTTCAAATTTTTATACTAATCTTAACATGTAAAATGACCGAAATCCTTAATTGGTTTTATAAATTAGTAATAAGTTTTGTTTGTAATTATAAAATGTATTACTGTGGATTTTTCAATAAAAAATAAATAAATAAATATTGTTTGCAGATGACACAGCCATATTTTTTAGCGGTAAAACGTGGACGGAGGTCTTCGAAAAGGCAAATAATACTTTAAATTTAATAAAAACATGGTTATATGATAACCTCCTTACTCCTAATATAGAAAAAACTAAATATATGTCCCACAGCATTACCGACATCGGTCAACCTAATTTGGACTTAAATTTACTAATTCACAAAAATAAAAAGTGAATAAATAATAACAAAAATAACCGTAATTTCATAACCCTCGAACGTGTAAGTTTAATAAAGTATCTTGGGGCTATAATTGATAATAAGTTAAGAATCCGGATGTCGAATTACTAAAAACTCGATCACGAAGATTTATCCGCATATTTAAAACTTTGCGATATAAATTGGACCCAAAATCACATAAAAATGTCAAAATCTATTTGGTGCTGCATAATTGGGTGGGGTGATGTGCTGAAAAAATATAGACCCATTAAAGAAAGCACAGAATGCTGTAATTATAGTTATCAATAAAAGGCCATTTAGATACGATACTGAAGCATTGTCTGACGAATAAAGAATTTCAAACATCCTTATACACGAAAAACATAATCCTAATGTACAAGAAAGGAACACACGAAAGTGAAGGAATGCAACAAAAGGTACCAGATAGGCAAATAACTTAAAATTCCTAACTCCCATACATACACAACATTTGGCCAAAGACACTTTACATTTTTTGCTCTGACGCTTTTAACTCTCTAGACACAGAGATAAAGAATGCAAAAGGAAACCAATTTTGACAGAATGGTTCATTCTTCAAGATAGAGGTTATTAAAGAGATCTATTGTTAGCATAAATATATACTACTGAGTTAAAGTACATTTATGCAAAAATAAGTTTAAGTAGTTCTTTTAGTAAGTATTTGAGTATCTTAGAGTATTGTATATTAGTATATAATGTATTTTTTTTTTATTTATTTATTTCAGGAAACAACAGCTTACATAGTAATTACAATAAACAAAAAAACAATTAAAACACAAAGCCAATAATAGTTTCCTCCAAACTTAAAAAAATAGAAAACCCATTCGGGAGCGAGGCCGGGACCAGGAAGTAGGAGGGGTTGGGGGTTGGGGACAATCACCAGGGGGTATTAGTATGTATATATATTTATCTTACAGTATGTACGTATGTTTGTTTGTATACATTCAGATATATTCCATATTCATCCTTAGAATAGGGGAAAGCCTAGTTGGCAAGATTTTTTGCATTGTAACATTGTCTTTATAAGATTTGCTGGAATTAAATAAATTCTTGTGAAAGTCGAAATGACAAGAGACCAAATGCAAATTTAAATAGTGTAAATAGTATATAAAACTATAAAATTATTTTATAGGATACATTTAAATCCGCACTGAATGTCATTTGAAGAAATTTTAATATTTTTGATTGTGGATTGTGCATTTACAATGCAGCTAAAATATTTTGAATCTGAAGTCACTAAAGGTGAAAGGACTGAAGCAATATTACCGGCCTTAAGTCAAAACGGAGGTTTTAAATCATTGAATTGAATCAAAATTATTTTGAAAACATTCGCAAATACAATTGAGCATTTGCTATGGTTAGTTCAGACGCTTAAATTTCGGATTGACGTATTTGTACACCTCGTATCTGAGGAAAAAGTAGAACAAAATTGAAAAAAATATATGCAATGATTATAGAGGTATACTCACCTCATTATAGAGGGCATAAGAACCTTAATAACGCTCAAATTTAAAAATCAAATGAATTACGGTTGAATTTCTACCACTGGGCGACCATCAGTTAACATAAATATGCTTTTTACAATCCACTAATAAACGTATAAAATCGATGTATCTTCAGTATGTATGTATCTTCTGAAAATCTATTATGAGCTGCATTTGAGGTTTTCTCTCCGCATTGCTACATAATAAAATTCCGTCGCGAGAAGGAAATTTCTCAACAAAAAAGGTACCATTGTAATGCTCAAGAATACGCCCGAGTGGGGGGGGGGGTATAGCTTGCCGCAGACAGCTATGATGGATGGTCATACAAAATATCAAACGGCTCGGGCGACGGTAAAACACACAATGTCTCCCGAATGAAAGGAATTTACGGTCCTAAGCAAACCTTGTCTTATTTACGCTGTCATAAAACACTGAATGTCATATCGTCCGGATACCGTTCATACCGCTCAATAAATAAAACACTCCTAAAGAGTCACAAAGAAATTTCTAACGATATGTATTGTTTTTTTTTTGTAACATTGTATGATTTCTTTATTGTATAATCAAAACAAAACTAGTACCAGCATAGACATATATTTAAAACATAGAATAAATGATAGCGATTTTATAATTTGCCCAATTTAATCTTGTACGCACATTTACGCATATATATACAGGGTGTCCCAAGGTCAATCCCAATAAAAAACAGCTAATGGGTCCTACGATTCCTAGTGGTATTTGTTAAGAAACTATATCAAAATTCATTATGGTATTCGAGAAAAAAAATGTTGAAGTTTCTATTTAAAACCTAATATATTTGTGTAAAACGATTTTACGTTCGCCTGGTGCGCGGAGAGGCGGGGAGAGAGAGGGGAGAGAACGAGCGGATGGTCTCACCGGTTCAGGTAAGAAGGGGTTGGGGCGGGGAGGGGGGGAGGACCTGTAAGGACAAATCTTGCCGGGCGCTTCGCCTAATCTGCCTGGCGAACGCTGCCTAATATTATGATTGTTATACACAAATTTAGTTTAAAAAATAATTAATTTGGGTATGAAATATTTTTGAATTTTTTTATATAATTTCTTACTCGTAACAGAGAAAATATACATCCCCTTAAATTTACGGAAATGATTTTGGGACAACCTGTATAATATTAGGACAAAATACCAATTAACATCCACATTTTGTTCTAAACTAATGTATAATAACTAACTACAATTACAATTTTTGAAAACAAGAACTATTAATTTAAAAAAAGAATAATCTTGTTTCACGAGAGGTAAAAAAGATATAGATAGAATAAAAGATGGGAATATATTAATATATAAAAACCTTGGTGCATAAGCATGTGATCTCATTATACCTAAACCACTAAACGTATGTTTGTTTGGTTCTAGATTAATTGTGTTAATGGTCAGATTAGACTCATTCATACTCCATACAAAGAAAAAAATGAAAATTTAAATTCATATCCATACAAATATTATAAATGCAAAAGTTTGCCGTTTCACGGCTAAACCGCTGAACCGATTTTAATGGTGGATATTACTTGAACCCTGGAGAAGAACTTAAGCCACTGTTTTATTTTTAAATTAACCCCTAAGAGGGTGGAATAGCGGATGGAAGATTGTATGGGAAATATTTAGGTATAATTCTAGAAAGATAGTTTTTTAGTATTTTGGAAAGATTTCAGCAATTCTCTAGGCCAACGCAATTATTTTTTATTCATCCGAGCACCGCAGGCACGAGCCGTCGCGTGCCGATGGCGCCGAAAAAGCCGTCTGCAACCTAGCTGCCAATCCAGGACTAAACCCGGGGTTGAAAATGTAGGAAATATATAAATAAATGTAATTAATAAATGAAGACAAGAAGAAGAATAAAGACCTTATTAAGATTGAGGTCAATACATAATTAATTAGAGCCGTTCGACAGCTTAAGTACATTTCTAGCGGCTGTCTTGAAGCCACTTAGAGATCCATTTAGCTCGCTTAGCTCAGACGCGCTTCCGACTGTCCGTCCGGCTAAAGTTAAAACTGACATTCATCTATAAAAAATTAGCTTCGATGATGAGCTGAACGAAACGGTATTGAAGCAATGCGCGTCGTGCCTAAATAAATTTTAAATAACAGTGCATCGAACGGTTATTTATCTATTTAGATTTTTATAAGAACTATTTATCTTACGTTAGACGCTCGTATTTTGGTTTATGGAATGTAATGTCTAAAAATACACCTGTAATATGTTACCATCCGCCATTAAAAATCTAATAATCTGTGTGGCTACTTAATAGTTATTACACGTATTAAATTATTAAACGAGAAATTTAATTTTAACCCAAACTCTCCCATTTGATTTTCTATAATAGACGCCCAAATAAGGTCCATTTATTTTTGTTTTTGGTACAAGCTTTGTCCTAGGTAATATATTTATTTATTTATTTAACAGGTTTCCCCATGTACACATTATAATTAATGTAAAAACAAATTAAACTACCAAATAAAAACAAACAACATTAAAAACAAAAAACAATATCATGGAACATACTATACTAAAAAATTAAAATAACGCCTCCAGGCAAACATTAACAAATAAATAATTCTACTCACCCTGCTTAACTAAACTAAATTAGCTTTTACTAGAAAAGGTAAGATAATATTCTTTATGTCCATCACATTTATAAATGTATAGGAATGTCATTTTTTTATTGCTAGTAAGTGTGTTTCACTCCAATACTATGAAATATATAAGTAATGTTACCATAAAATCTAAAATTAATACTTCAATGTAACTCTAAAAAATAGAGTATTGGAAAATATTAAATTTTACATGAGTAGAACCATTAAATTTATAAATAATTAAACCTGTCAATTAAACAAATTAAATATTTAATCAAAATAAGCAAACATGATAATAAGAGAAAATAATACAAAGTGTAATAAAATAACCTATATGAAAACCTTAACATTACCCTTAAAAAAGAAGTTTCAAATATCTTTAATATTAAAGATAAACACATGTATGTTTTTAATGTATTAAAAAAGAAGAGTATTAACAAACCAACAACACAATTACATTAATAAACTATATTGCATATACACACTAAAACCACACGTAGTATTACTACAGTTTTTAGCACACTCGTTCATAAACCGCCCACACACGCACGCCCTCAAATAAGCACCATGGCATCAATAAATTCTACTTCATGCGTGTATCACTTTGTAATCTATATATATTTAAAGAAAAAAAAAACTCTTATCTAACGTTCTTATGCTGTCCTAATATTACTATAAAAATGAGGGAATCCCATAATTGTTTTTATATGCTAGTTATGTCTGTAATTATGAAATTTAACACTGTTGTATTTTTCAATAAATATATATAATTAAAAAAACTGTGATAATATTCTTACGTAATTCGCAAAAAACAAATGAGGTCAATAAATTTAGGTTAGTAGGCTTATATAGCGACTATCAGTTAATTTATCGATTTCGCTATCCGTGCTCGACCGGAAGTTTAACTTTCAATTTTAATCGCGTTTAACCCCCCCCCCCCCCTACCCCCCCAAAACCCCGCCAACTTTGTTTCTACGAAGTTATAAAAAAAAACTAAATTACCATTACGTGACGACACTCCGATGACTATATTAGGCAACGAATTCACGTTATATTGCTATATCACATATGTTATGTTACTTATTTCCGGCTGGTGAATGTGTGAGGAGGATTTATATAGTCAAGAATACGAAATTTTAGACACTTCGGAAATTCATTATATTTTATAAGAAAATTACAGTAAATTTATAGAATACAGTAAAGTATAGAATGATTTGCCTTATTTGTCACAACCGCAAAAAATGGGTATTTTCACGTCTCCATAGCACGAAAACAAAGCATTGTCATTTTTAAAAATGTTCCGAAGTAAATCATAAAGAGAATAAATTAAAAGTAAAAAACCATTTTTAAATACAAGCTTTTATTGAAGTGCTTGAATGCGTATACAAAATTTCGTGACTTTGTTGTTGACTGTTGAGGAGTTCCTTTGTCTGGAGTCAATCTTGGGTGTAGAATCAGGTGGTGCTTACCATAAAAATGCATTGTCTTCGGAATTGAATCAACATATCAAATTTCAAAAATGGATCTAATTCAACTTGCAAGATTTTACCTAAACCGACATACAAACATTGCAAGCTAAATAAAAACTTGTAAAAAACCGAAATATCTGCTTTTATAATTACAAACGAGGCCAAAATGTTATAAACACGAGAAACAAATATGCTCGTAAAAATCTGAAGCTGATTTTAAAAAGATAATTAAATATTCATATAAATTACTATCTAAATTATTGAAAAAACTGAAATGTCTCTTTCATTTCCTTTACGCGTGAAGCGTATCTATGAAGCTATCTTTGTCTGTTAGCTGCGTGGCAAACGACGTTGACATGGTCTTATATGTTTTAAATATATATATATATGTTTTATATTTAATTGAATTATATTTTAAGTATAAATATCATCAGGCCGTACATTGTTAACAACTGTAGGAATACATTTCCATTTTTTTTTATTTAATTCTTAATGCAGATGTTGTTTAGGATTTTTTTTAAACAGGGGTACTATATAGGATGATTTTTTCCTTTCTAATGCAGGTACTTTTTTTGCATTCTATACTTTAAACTGACCAACTTTTGTTTTACAAGTTTTTCAATATGTCAAAAAAATAGGTAAAATCCAGGAAAAAACAACTTCTTATAACGTAAAGTTACTTATTATTGACTAGAGAGGGAGTGACCGGCGTTCCGCAACGTGCGATTTTGTCCTAAATTCACTATACACGCAGCGTGAACAAGATGCGCCGCGAGTAAATCAAACGTTCCCCTAGGATATTATTTATTTTATATGAAAAAAAAAAAAAGAATGTCAAAATTAAGAAAAGCCTATAATACAAATGTTGATCTGTTAGAAGTGTAGAAAAACCCCATAAAAGTATCTGTATGAGAAAAAGTTCACCTGTATAAGACACGAGTAAATACAGTTGCTCGAAATTAAATCAGTTCTGGAACCTCGACGTATGCAGATCCCATTATTGAAAGTAAAAATGTAACGATCCTGTAAGGTGTAACAGAATAACATTTTTTTCTTATTGCAGTATTTAATTCCTTTTATGATGGATTCTGTTGAAATCGATAACTTCTACCTACCTCAATTATATACATTTTTTTTAAATTGAATAGCGATACAGAATTTATAATAAGAGCTGTTTTTCAGCCTGATAAACCTGAAGCTGGGTTTGGGCGGGCATAAATGTATTGTTTTATGAAATAAAGGTTGTTCTGCGACATTGAAAGAACAATATTACCTAACACAACTTTTTTGATATGCTTTTAGTTTGTTTTATTGTGATTTTTCGCAATGCGAAATTGGCTATCGAAGGAGTTGGCGTCCATTTACCGATTAGTTACGTAATGCGTCGGCCGTTGAATAATTCACCACGATAAACCGCCGTGGCTGCTTTGACTTTGTTCGCATTAATAAACAATCAATTTAAGCTTCTAACGGGATTGTAATCTGTCGTAAATTATTCATGAATATATAGAGATTGAGAATATGTTGACAATGTTCTTAGATCGCTTGTCGAACAATTTGGAATGCGGTCCCATTCAACACATATATTGTCTTCAATCATAAATCATATGATACTATTTTCTCTACTTTCAAGTAAGACAATTAACTGAGATGAACGACTTATGAGTATATAAATATAACCATAAATTTACAGAAATATAATGTACTCATTTACATAAACAGCATTACCTTCTCCTTCTCTGTGTGTATAAGCATAATAATACAGGATATTCGGAAAGATCACTGTCAAATTTAAAAAAAAAACCTTTTATAGGCAATGATTAAAGCCTCTGCCTGTTAAGAGAGGTATCCCACCCCTAGGACCAAATTTTGGTGCTATCAAAAAAGTTGACAAAGATTAAATTTAGGCCTTTATCTGAGAAATAATATAAAATGAACTTGATATCTTACATACTAAGAAAGTTATAGCAAAATTTTACTTTTTCCCTTTTCCCGCTCACCAGGTCTGATTTTGCCCATTATCGCGAACTTGACCGAGATTTTGTGCTCTTAAATTTTATGTATCAATTTCACAGTGATTGGTGTAAAATAACGGACATTATTGTGTCCACGAGAAAGTTATATCGATAGATAGGGTGGTTTTGTGTTCTAGGGGATGTGAAACGCGAAGATATGTCGAAATTTTCCGGAAATTATGAACGGTACCCATTGCAATAGGTAGCTTTCCAAATAAAATCTTCCTAAAATCCGATTTTATGACTTTTACAAAAACAATACATTTGTTTTTACATCACCTTTATGAAATTCGCATATGATATTTGAGCACATTACCAAACTGTCAATGTTTTATTTATTAGTGCTAAACATTCTTTGACTTTATTGTTATATATTATTTAACCGGCCTCCAATGTGAACTAAACAACTATGGTTGTTTTTCAAGACCATCAATCTATACACAAAAATTGAACACGTTCACATTAGTTGCAACAGACGGACGGACGTCTGGCGAAAACAGGGAGATAGTAGCCTCTTATAAATGATTGTATATGAAGCCTAAAAGAGCCTAATGTAATGTAGCTAATATAGATGCATAACAATAAAGTCAACAAATTTCTAGTACTAATATATGAAACTGACAGTTCGATAGAGCGTTAAAATTAATATAAACTCATCTATGAGCTCACATAAAAACATGTAAAAGAATGTTCAGTACCGCATTATAATTATTATAAATTGAAATATTGTCATAATTTACCGAATTTCGTCGGCTTAGGTCAGAATCATTTTGTCTATTAAATATAATAGATGTAGATTAATTTGTTACTAGTTCATATATCATTTTTTTTTCGTCAAGATTCATAAAGTAAATAGGTAATACATTCCGTTGAAAATAGAAAACAAACATAAAATCCACCCTTTTGACCTTATTTTTTGCAAAATTGCCGGATCTAACCGTTTAAAGTTAATGCGCATATTAATCGACGTTTCTACATTGTGAGCGTGCGTCGAAACGACCGTGGACATTTTGTTTGAAATAACGTGTTACAACGGTTGAAAAACATTTTTTATCTGTATTAAATCGATAAAATAAGTTTGTAAAATAAAATAACAATGCGTGAAATTTGAATTGTTTTTTTTTATATTATTATTATTGTATTACTTGGAACAGTTAAAATTGCATCGCTTTAAATCTGCGTATACGTGCAAGTAAATACAGGATGTATTTAAATTCACCGATGTCCTTTTAGGGGGTTGATCTATGTCAACAATCAATCTTTAATCAGTAAAAACTATTGGAAAAATGTTAATATTTGGAAAACTATTGGAAAAAAACTTAATAGAAATCGTTTTTATGTTTGAGAACGCGGTCGAACGCTTTATTTGTCAATATAGATCAACCTCCTAAAAGGTAATCAATGAATTTAAATACAACCGTATACAGTAGACGAAAAATAAAAATACAAATGTATCGTTAAAAAGCAATAAAATAATCAACAATTTTCAACATGTTCTATTCGTCTGGTTTACTATTGACTTTAGCTTAATCATACTTCAAATGAGCTCTAGATATTTTGACGAACGTTGTGATTACTATCGTCCACCGCTTTGTATAGGTGGACTACGTAATGTTAAACAAAACCCTATTTTATTATATAATTTATATATTTTAATAACGACAAAAATCAATACATTATATAATAACTTAACTATACCTAAATGGGAATTGTCCATACTAGGGTAGTCAAATTTCCAATAAGTTAAATTTTAATTAATTTGCACAGAACTAATGAAATTTTGGTAGATATACGCTCATTGTATCGCATTGTGTTTTTCTTATTGCACTGGGCTACTAACACACGACGGAGCTATATTTCCCTATGGATCTAGACATTTGCGAGGTTGGCAAGATAAGACGAGAAAGTCTGTTTTAAATGGTCCAGTATCTCGAAAAAAGCTTATTATAATTTTACTTGCCGGTTGTGACGGAGGTTGGATTTCGGGTGCTTTATTTATTTATTTATTTAAAAATTACATATACTTTAGAGGTACCATCCCTCCGGTGGTGTAGCTGATTGGCAGGTGATGCAACTAAGTTATTTTAAAGCCAAGTTTTTTATCCTTTTGCTTAGCTGGTAAGGGGTCTTAGGGAATGGCGTGAAGACGCTGCAGTTGAGACTATTCCATTCTCTAAAGGTGCGCGGAAGAAAAGAATGAAATCCGACATTCTTTCTCCTAAAAAAAATCCTTTATTTTGTGAGAATGGTCCTTTCGTCCA
Organism: Neomicropteryx cornuta; assembly: GCA_020383195.1. NCBI lineage: Eukaryota > Metazoa > Arthropoda > Insecta > Lepidoptera > Micropterigidae > Neomicropteryx > Neomicropteryx cornuta. The sequence goes on along the minus strand of JAHKQU010000025.1, from coordinate 9,818,052 downwards.
ATATAGAATGGTTTCTGAAGTTTCTCACTAATGGAGGACCATGCTGGGAGCTTGAAGTAGGCCTTAAATAAGTTAATGAGACGGCATATTTTTCGCCTTGAACTTAAAGGCTCCCATTTAAGGTCAGATAGAAATTTCGTCGGACTGTCAAATCTGCGAAAGCGCCTAAACACGTGTCTGCTTTCTAACCGCTGAATTGCTTCAAGGTCAGAATTTAGATAGGAAATATGAGGGTCCCAGACTGATGAACAATACTCCAAGGTTGGACGAACCAGTGATTTATACGCAAGTGACCTAGAACGTGAAGGCTAAAAACATCGTAAACTCGAGTGCCTAATTGTAATAGATAAAATACACCAAAACAAGAGGAAAATGTTCCATCAATCATAGCCGAGATAAAATCATTTTTGAACCAGTGCCATATATCGATACCAGAGCATGCTTAAAAATATATATTATTGGAAATTGTAAAAAAACCCGTGGTTCATTTTTTAATTTAAAAACAGTTAATTGAAATAAACTAAAATTGTATTCCATGATGATGTATTCCAACCATATTCGTTAATTGTTTAGTCGCCCTCGAGCCAAGCTTTATTGCTTTTTAATAGACTTTTGTCATTTCACTTTTCGTCTAATTATATGCGGAGTATGGTCAATATATCCTTTTACCGCGATTATAATTATTTAGTTATCTCGGTATTGAATTAAGGAGTTAGACTAGTATATCCGTACACCGTGCTTAAAATTTATGTAGTTATCGTCGATTTTCTGACATTCCTCATCACACCAATTTTATAGAAGTATTAATTTTCGTCAAAATTCGTTTTTATCCTCACTCTTTTAGTTCAATTGCACGCGATATTGGAAGTACGGCCCCGTCCTGAGGTCACGAGCTTAGAAAGCTGTGCATCCAGGTTTCGCGAGTAGTTGTGCGACATGGTTGAACTGTCATTAGAGGTGGCTTTTGTCCGCGAGGAGATGGTCTTTTTGCGTAGCGGTCATCGGCCGTTGGGCGCCTCCTCTCGGCCGTGCCACCGTCTGCCGTTGGCCGTCCTCAAAGCGAGCGCTCTTTTTGCCCCGCTACGGTCTCATTACAGGGGCTTCGCGAGCGACTGCACTTCGAATGGACCTCCATGTCCTCGCTCAAAGGAACGAATCGATCCTTATAGGAACCATTTTTATTAGGAGTATATTTACACTCAGGGACAAAGCAGCAACACTGAGGTTTTTTCTTTAGTACTGATTTGTTGCAAAATTGTAATAGAAAATAGAATATTGTAAATATGTAGAAAATATGATGTTTTCTGTCAAGTCAAACATATTCATGTGTACATGTTACGGTAAACACCCGAAATCAGTAAGAACCCGTTCTTACCCGTTACTCTTTAGTATAAAATATTGTCAAATATTATTTATGTAAATTACATGAAATAAGAAAATGATATTTTAACACAAAATATAAAAATAATGGATATGTGATTAAGATGAAGGATTATGGTGAAATGAGATATCTATATTATATACACAAGTTTTATTAAAACCACTACAGTCCTTTCCTGAGGTTGATCATCAATCAAACGCTAATTAGCATTAAATAATGGAAAAATGATTCTCAATCACGAGTAAAATTAATTAAAAATATAATGGAATGCTAACCGAAGTTTAAATATCCGTTGCGCAAGGTTATCGACCTGTCCGAAACATAACAAACCTGACCTAGGTCACGTCAAGTTCAGTTGAGCGCTATCAAAAATCTTAAATGAATTAGGTAACGGTGTGAAGGTGATAATATGTAACGAGGCAGACAAAAAAAACACATAAAATAGCAATATGATACAATTTTTACATTGGTTTGTACAACATATATGTTAATTAATCTATGGTAGAATAGGCGAAGCACAGCAAACGTTAAGCCATATTAATTGTAAAGTAAAATGTAATGAATAAATTTGTTTGTAAATATCTACCATTAATAATTTTATTTATTTTATTAGTTTAAATTGCATAAAAGAACTGTTCGTTGAAATAATAAATATTTTACTGACAGTGTATGTAACTATTTTGATTAGAATTAATATTGTGTGTGCATTTGAGTCATGACATCATTAGTAATTGGTAAGCTTGAAGCTACAATATTTAAATTTGTGAATGTTTTGACGCGCAGCTGGTTTTTTACGTTTCATTGAACACGTTAATATTTTCAATAAACATGAATCCAAAATGACATGATATTTCAAAACATCATTATTTATGGCTTTCTCTGTCAATAGTTTGTGGAGGGCTATTATAACTGTTGACAAACCTGTCTTTGACAGGAAATATTCCCCGAAAATATAATTTACCTTTATGTATTTTTGAAATGACCATATTAACGGGCGTTACGGTAAAATTTAAATAAATATTTACCTTTTATTAATAATAATTGAATTGCTGATTATTAAAAGGGAGCTATGTTACATTTTCAACTTTGCGAGATATTAAAAAAAAACTGATTCATTTCTAATATAATCACATATATTACAAATTTATGCATTTATGAAAAACTTAGTGTGTTTGCTGATTTGTTTTTGTTTTATATTTTTTTTTATTTCTAATAACTTTTTTAATAAAAATAAAACAAATTCCGTAACATAGCTCCCTTTTAATATAATGTAACATATACCCCTTTTAATAATCAGCAATTCAATTACCGAGACGGTTGGCCCGACGTAAAGTATAATTAAAGTGTTTTTATTATGCAAAATACTCACAATTACACAATAAATAATCACAGTTTTAACATAAAACACTAAACATGTGAGGAATGTGAACTTGGATAAGTTGAACGTCTTTGAAAGTAAAAGGGTAAATTAGAAGGGTAATAGAAGGGTAAATTTTTTCTCGTACACATACTTTCATGAAGTTATTCTACCTTTCAGATATGTTATGTATGTTAGTGGATGTGGGGGTTTTGCCCCCCGTGTACCGCGTCCTTTCCAGAACTATTGTACTTTTTAAATCCACTTATAGTTCGCCCTCTAGTCCCGTACTGTAGATAAAGTTCAGTAACTTTTTGGGTGCGATGGTTCTAATCTCTTCTGGCTTGAGGAGATGGTTGCCTAGAAGCTGGTATCTTTTGTACATGAGGGGCCCTCATTCTCCCAGTATGTGTAACGGAGTTTCTGGGCTCACTTGGCAGAGCCTGCACCTGTCGTCGGTCGATAGGCTTAATTTGTGCAGGTGTTTGTTCAGCTTGCAGTGGCCAGTTAAGGTTCTGGTTAGGATCCTTATTTGATTTCGGCTTAACTTCAATAGCTCCGAGAGTCTTTTTTGCGAGAATCCTACTATGAGTTCTTTGGTTTGCTTTTGTCCGGGCAGTTCTTGCCAGTATTTTTGGCTTTGCTTCCAAGCCCAATTTTCTAGCAGCCTACTGGTGGTGCTTTTAGCTATGCCGCAGGCCGGTTCTGGGCCTATCATAGTCATGCTCGCACCTTTCTTTGCCAGTTCGTCTGCTTTCTCATTGCCATCAATGCCTGAGTGGCCTGGTATCCACATAAGTGTGATCTTGTTGTACCTTTCAGATATAGTGAAGTTTGTTTATTAAGTAGTCATGCGTTTTTTTTTTTATTGCGATTGCTTTTTAATTCAACAATTTATTTTTTTTTGTACCCGAAGCTAAGCATTATGTTTATATATGCAAAATAAGTAATAAGAATATTTTTTAAGAAAACATAGGACAAGAAGACATGGTGGCCGTGAGAATGCCGAAAAGATCTGTTCGTGATGCATGCATTGTATCATCGGCACTGCCGTCCGGTCGTCGGGCTCAAGGTGGCTCAAGGCAAACGAGCCTTCTAGCTGGAGTGGTAGCAACGTAATTTTTGAAAAATAAGCTCTCTTTTTGAGCAGAGTATTTTACTGGGGCGGCCAGCACAGATGTGCCTTCCACAGAAGGTCTGAACTTGAAAATCCCCAAGAAGCTACCTTCCGTAGTAACTTTTAATTATCTCTAAAATAAGAAAAAAAAAATAAAGTGAGCCTTTATTAGGCACTACACTATTATTTTGTCTACAATATGCACTATTTTTCTGGTATCGAACGCGAGGCGAAAAATAAAAATGAAAGCATTTTTTTATTTATTTTTTTTAGCTGCGGCTAATTGCAACACAAATGTTTAAACTGACAGCTTGTCTCGCTCGCACTGACAGCTCCTCTCGCTCGCTAATCGGGCTCGCATTTTGAGACTAGCCTTCCTGGCGCCTGACGGCACAGTACTAGCGGCTTCTCCAAAAAATAAGTCTTGTTGTGATTATCTATATACGCTTTTGCGATGAACATAAGAAAGGGGTACAAGAAAATTCGGTGTTTTATTCAGTAAACATCATGACTGCCTTAGTCCTGTATAGCTCCGCGCTATTGAAGATCGTGAAGTTACCTCACATTTGAGGATCCACAGCCAAGCGAGGTCTTCTTTACAATATCGTTCGATTTATATGTAATGTGTTCAAATAGATCTTTTCCACGCCAGTAGCAATGCTGGGTTGGTTGGCTTAGGCTGGAACCGAAGAAGATGCGATAAACCTTAATTACAAAGAAGTCAAACGCCTGCACATAAACTATTTGGACCTTTCATCATTTGTTTAGTAATCATTTTTACTTATATGTACACTTAATGATTTAAATTACGTTGCCATATTCGACTACTGAAGTGTATTTCGAGAGGCAGAGGTGCTGCTTTAGATCTTGTTTTTAATATCATCGGCTCAAGGCTTTTTTACCTGGCAAAACCTTCCTTTAATTGCATCGTATTTTAACGTGTAATTAAAATTATTTATGCTATTCTCAAAGCATGTTTGTCAGTAATTTTTGTAAAAGTTTCAGTACATCAAATATAGGCACAATCTGGTTTTTTACTCAAATTTAAAAAAAATAGTATTATTTATCGCATAATTTTTATTTTTCATAAGAAAAAAAACGACTTTAATATTTAATTGCGTGTTTTTTTAGCCAACGGTATTTGCAAAAATACATTTATATGTAACTTCCAATACTATACCAATAACAACATCAATATCTTTGGCACGGGTCTACAATTATGTGATATTATATATTTTTTTAATGACGTTAAAGATAGATATTGTTTTTGTATGTCTGTTTACTGTTTGCAACTAAAATTTCACTATTTGCATATTCTGTGCATTTTTTTGTAGTATTTTTTTTGCACCTCATTTTAAATTTACTTTAATTCTATTTAATGATAATCAACGTCCTAATTTGAACTGAAATCATATAAATGAGGCAGACAAATTTCGTCCGCAGATCGGATCATATAATCCTATAATCTATTTTTTTAATACAAAATTACCTACCTACAGTTACTATGTAACATAAGTGGGTGTCATACGGTCTATTACAAAATTATTATATACGTATGAATAAAACAGGCCAGAGACGTTATTAACATGAGAAACATACTTTGCAAGACGTGCTGCTAATCTTCTGTAAATGGCCTCTGAATCTGATGTCAATAAAAGCCAAAAATGTGTTCGCAACAACTCTAAAAAAAATATTCGCAATAAATATTTATTTGTTTTCTAACATAAGGACGAAATGGTTGAACTACTTGGGACAAACTTGTCAGCCAAAGGACACGAAACAAAATTTATTATGTGCCCTATAGAAGATTAAATTATTTTGGACATGTGGCGTCAGACGGACATTTCATACGGATGGTATTTCAGAGCTAACAAGTAAATATAATAAATTAGATCAGTCATCAGTATCAAGATTAATTGAGTTCTCTCACTAAAGACGAATCAGATTAAAGAACAGTTATTTTAGACATTAGCTTAAATTATAAGACTTCACAGATTTTGATACAATTTATAAAAAATATCTTCATTTTACACGTTAAGAATTACTTAATGTTAAGAATATCACTGTCTATGAGATTAATTTATTTAGCGAAAATAGACGGTTTTAATAAACCGTATTGTAATATACGTTCGATAGTAGGTACATTGAATATGTATAACAAACCTTAGATAAAAAATAATCAATGATGTAATTTTTTTTTAAGTCCTGAAATTATAATCATTATACATATATAATATATAATAGTGATCATTATACATATTATAACAATTTATACATGCGTTTATTTTAGTTTTACCCGATATTAGCTTTTACGTACGGGAAAAATAAAAGTTTTAAAGCAATCGCTTTAAAACTTTTTTTGTTTCCCATAGGGTCTTTATAGTCGGTTAATAAAATTATTGACAATTTTATATAAATATGATTTTCGAATGCAATTTTTTTTGAATGCCTTTAAGTCTAGATAAATTATATTTGTTTGCTTAAAAACACACAAAAAATAATCACAAAAATAACATACAAAAAAATAAAAATATACGCCTAAAAATCTTCGGATGATCACTTCGAGCAGATAAAGTGAGAACTTTATTATTATTAGAACAGTTTCAAGAATCGTACAAGAAGATAACAAAATATATCAACTATATAATACAATTCAGGAGGCTTGAAAAATATGTATACGAGTCCATGATAAAGTAATGTTTGCTCATCAATAGCGAATGTACCTAGATATTACAAAATATAATTTTACCATTAAAACTCAAGTACATTGTCAATACAATGTACTTGAGTTTTAACAAATAACAAACAATGGTAATTTTCTAAAATTTGAACAAATTTTGATGACTACCAAAATGATAATATTTTTTTTAACCAACTTAATATTATTATTTTAATCCAATTTATTATTTTTCAACTAGTGTTTTAAAAGACATCTTCTGGTTTTTCTTTATTTAAATTCAACGCATATTGAAAACAGACAATTTTTTGCATAGTTTGTTACATACTAATACTAAAAATATCTCAGATTTCGTTATTGATTCGAATGATGAATTCGCTGCGAACAAGTAGAAAAGTGTTTCTCACCATAAGAATGGTAATTGAAGAAATTATCGGCTTAAAAAACTCATCGCTTCTACCTGCCTAGGTTTCATTCAGCCGCTGTCGGCTAGATGTTGCGAGCGGTACCGTTGCTAGCAAAAACATAATGTCTACTTCGTTTAGGGTTGTGATATAGTAGATCAATTTTATTTTGGAATCGAAGCTCACTAAAAATGCCGACGAATACTCGACTCGAGCTTGACTCGCTGATACGCTTTCTGTATGATACGAATGATGAATATGTAACCCATCTCGAGTGCCGTAAGTCCCAATTGTCTGGTAGGTAAGTAGACAGATTATAGCACAGCAGGCAAATAAGAAAAACATAGCAATTAACGATTAATACTAAAAAATGCGTTGTCATCGTAACTGAACCAACATGCCAAATTTCAACTCTGTAAGATGCTTACAAGATCTGACCTAAACAAACTAAGAAACATTGCAAGTTAAATAAAAGTTTGTAAAAATGTATTATTTTTGACCTTTTTTTACCAGTAATCTCAAATAATTGACATAGATATTTCTCAAGAAAATGGTTTTTTGAGAATTTAATTAAATTTGTCAGAAAATTTTAAAAAATGTGTGTTTTGGATATACACGTACGTGCAGGTTTTTTTTTTTAATAAAAATATTAAATTTAGCACACTCTGGTTGCGAAAAGAAATTATTATTATTGCCGTTTTATTATTATAATGCATTCGACCGTTTTATTTTTAATAAATGAATGATGAATGTGACGAATGAATTTTTTGCACATTTTCTCAGCCTTAGTTTTTTTTTTGCCTCCACATTAAAGGTATTTTATTCATTTCCTGTTTTTTTTTTGTTCAAATTCAAAAATGTTCTTCATAAATCGTTCATCATAGCTTTAATAAAAAGAGTATTGAAAATTTAAAATAGATTAGTAAAGAATTATCAAATGCGCCGGTATGTTTTGACCCTTTATAGCGAAGACGATCGCCGCGCGCCACCCGTCGGAACAAATCTAACTTCGCCATGTAATTCCGGATGTGTGGCCATTGGCCTATCGCCTTTCGCATTCGAAATACCTTTTGGATAGTTTCGTGACTTTATTACTTACACCTTCATCGCGTACCTGCGTTAAACTTTGTCGGGTCCTACGGGCAGATTCGCTTTCTTCTTTCTTTTTTTGACGATTTCGCAAGAACTTCAATGTGGTTTACTTTGTATAAACGTCGCATCCGGTAATTTCCGGTCATAGACGTATCTATTAAATATTTTTTTTTATTTAAGAAAATTTATAAATTTCAATAACCGCATTTTGGCAATGAACAGAGGTTAAAAATTTATTTTATAAAATATTAAAAACGGTTTTATTTTATAAAAATATCACTTATAAGGTCTTCCGCCTGTGAAAAATAGTACGTAAAAATGTCAAATATACAACTATCAATAATATATTTATTTAGAGTTCATTCATTTTTAAATTATTTAAACGATTTAGTATGAGATTAAATAAAAATATAATGAATAAATAAAAAACGCATAATATATTCTGAGAATCGGTTTCATCACCTCCTATATACCTCACCTCGTATATAAAAATACATAAAAAGGTTTTGACTTTTATTACTTTCTACATGCGTCTACATACATATCTGATACAAGTCATAAAGTACCACAAATAAAACGAGTCATTTCGGTGTCCTATATGAGAGAGCGGTCCATCTAATTGCTAATTTTTTTTCGTTAAACTATACATATGTTGCAGGTCATACGAAATATGTTTAATTATTTTTTACCATTACAGGACGCTTACTAAAAATATGCAGTAAATCGAAATATTCTATTTGACGCAGTCGCGGCCACAAAATTTAAATCAATTGAACACATATTTCTGTTTTAAATAGTTGTCCTGTTTTAAATATTACTTTTTTGGTATGGAAAACACAAAGGTTTTTAATGTGTAAACATTTATAACGGGACCCCTAGATATCTCGGGATAAAGCGATTTGCTATTTTTGGTGAAATATACGCAGGCGCCAGTGACACGCTTTTACGTCCGAGTAAGCAGATAGCATCGTACACAGCGATCTATTAAAACATATAGGCATATCATACAAATCGTCCTTGTGGAAACCCGACACCGGTAGATTCTTCCCGCCGTTCCATATGCATATGCGAGCAAGCGAGACGTATGGATACTCGACGCAAAGTGGCGTACTTGGGCGTGGTGCGTTTTTACCTTCAGTGCTAGTAATTTATTTCAAGATATAATAATCGATTGATTACGATGAATAAAACTCTTAAGTTTTTTCGATATGATAAGTTTTCTTGAAATGAAAAACACATTCACATACGGGCGCTGTTGTTTACACATCTTAACCGTAAGTCCCGTCACTTATATTTTTTTCTATAAGCGATTCGATTAAAATTTCCTTAAAAGCCTATCTTTACGGGTGAGAAGTTATTACGTTTCGATCAGAGTAACCATTCTATGGATTCTGCCATCGTGCATTTCATAAGCTCGCGAGTCCCATATTCACAGACAAAAGCAGCAGTCGATATGATGACCTTTTGATGCCTCTCGTTGGAACACGCAACGCGGCGCCGCGCCGTTATATAGAAATCAAAATGACTGCGCGTTCATTCGCCAGCCTATTATGACTTAATTATACCAATCATTTATTAAAAGTACTTCGCGGCGTTTTAATACGTACGCTATTTTCCCAACTACCGCTATTCACCGTTCGTTTCGCTACAAAATAATGATGTATCTTTCAAAAGTAATAAATTTAAAAAAGGGACTGGCCTTTGTATGGGAATTCTGGTGAAGCAGCCTTTGGGTCTGCTCTACTTGAGGTATGTCAGGTGTTTGTGAGAGAATTCGGGACATCTTCTGCTCTTCTTGCGCTGAGAAAAAAATCCTGTACGCTTTGCAAGAAATTCCCGTAGATACAGTGTCAGCTAACCGTTTTACTGCCCCTACAGTCCTGTACGCACAAACGAACTTGTAACCTTAACAGACTATTCGGTTACCGTTACTAAACTTTTTAGGTCTGATACGTCTGACTGATCTCCGGTAGACATAAACAAACCGCTTTGTAAGCACTATCGAACTGCGCGGTGGAAAAACAAAACGGTGAAATAGGCCTGGTTGTTTGGTTGGCGTAACATACATAAGGTACAGGAATCGGTTTGTACAGTCTATCAAATAAATTGTATATATACTACAATTTACTTCGTTTGAGCCTATTATGATTCTACTGAACTCTTCGATTAGTTTAGAGGTCGATATTTTCTTCAGTGTGAGTACGAAGACGGAATATTTTCTGATCTTTTCATGGATGACACATATGCGTACCTATTGGTAATCTTCGATGAAGTAACCGCACTGCTTACCAACGCCTTCCCCTCTCCCCCTCCTGCCTCATTAAAATTGCAAGAATTTTTGCAATGGACAGTGCAATAATTTAGTGTGTACTCAAGGTGACGGGACAAAACCGCTTTCCAATCTTCATTCGGGACCTTTACAAATTTGGTAGGTGCTTGTTTGTTGCAATTACTCCTAGCCAACGGTGGTCATCGGTAAACAGTACATACGGCTGCTCTGTCACAAGAAATTATATTGGTCACATGTAACAAATAATTGCACTTCAGGCAATGAGTTCCGAAATCGCGTGCAGAGTTATGAGAAGTCATAAGGCATATAAAGACAACAACTTACAAATGTTTAATAAAAGTCTTACTTTTCCTTCGTCTTTCGTGCGTTTTGAGAAACGATCTGTTTTTTTGTCGTTTCCTTAAATGGAATCTTTAGTTGAAAGTTGATAGCAGATGTTGTTTACACTTTAAAAAATCTAGCCGTATTAGCCAAGAACAAACTATTTGCACGCTGCATCGGTCGCAGTAATTTAATATTGTAATTTTGGTTTATTATTCTTATTATTATTGTTAAGTAATTACAATATTTAGGAGCTAGCTCCGGTGATACTGTTGAGTTTAGTAGGTGAGGAAAAAAAAAATAATGCTTAACAATTCGCAGTCTACGCTTAAAAACAGCCTTGGAACAAGTAAAAGGATCAAATACTGACCTATGAAGAGTATTCCACTGCCGAATTGTTCTAGAAAGCCCAATGTTCCGTTTTCTCAAGATAGGTTTTATCTTGGAAGGATGGTCATTACGGCCAATATAAGGAGGCTTAGAGAGCTGGGATCTTAAAGACTGGGTTTTATAGACTTTATTATGTTTTGGGTTTACGTGCTATGTAATTAACTTAAGAAACAATTATTTTTTTTAATAATTATTGCGTATAAATCTTAGTATAATATAGTAATTAATACATAAGTAATTACACAAAGAAAATCTTGGGTCCCTGAAACTCCTGCTGCGTGTAAAACTTGAAACGTGATTGACATTCGACGCCCGCCCATTAGAAATCGCTGAGTTATTATCAGCCCATCCTTTCGTTCATTCAAATTTATTTTCTGACGAGTCCGTTGCTTTTTTTGCGCTTTACTGATATTTCGTTAATTCATTTTTAATTTGGCCTAAATGTCACTTATCCAGTGAGTTTTTAATGAGCAGTTACAAGTAGAATCGTTTTTATGAATTTTATTACTTTAAATTGAATTCAATTACATAATTCCAACAAAGTGATATTATGAACATACGCAATACAACTACAATTTGAGTCTGGTTTTGCAACATTTGGCTCGAACACGTTTGTAATAATTTATGTTTAAGGATTTATTTGTTTTGTGCGCTTTGTCTACACGCGCGATATAAAATTCGCGTCATTGCGTAATTATAAATGGATGAATTATAATATATATTATATATATGGAGAAAACATAGTCATTTTGATAAAATTCAGTTGATTTAGTTAGCATTTGAATATTTTTTATTACAGTTATCAAGAGCTTTGTTGTTTAGTTTTTTTTTTTAATAAATATTCTTTATTAGTTTTTGTAATCAAAAACTTTTTATTCCACGTTTATTATTGTTTAAAACAAATTCAAACAAAAAAGCAGTTATTACCTACTTTGTTCCAAACATGCAAAGTAAACTTTTTCTCATGCACAACTCTTCGTGAGGCCGTTCTACACCTTAAACTGAACATCTTTTGTCTTACTTAATTTTTCTTAATTTACACATTTTTTTTTATACATAACAAATAATATCCTAGGATACGTTTGGTTTGCCCGTGGCGAGTAGATCGTCCCCATGAAGGGATGTGCACTAGAAAAAAATCATGCTGTATAAACGAAAAAATTAAACTAAATAGCATAAACGCGAAACATGTATAATGGCATATTTTAGGCAGTTGTTTCGCGCTATTAATTGTTACCGTAAACAGAAGTTCTCTCAATTTAGAAAATGTCGAAATGCCCGCCTACTTAGTTCACCACTTAGGCCGCCCAGGGGCGCCCAGGGGCGCTCCGTTAAAAACTGCGAATTTATTTTACTTTGCGATTTCAAAGCAATCAATTTATCTGGTACAGACCATCAGCGCATTTCCAAAAGGCTGTTCAGTTCGGCACTGATTTTTATTTTGTTCTATACACAAAGTACAATATTCTTTATATTCGAAACTCGTTAGATAAGGAAATCATTTTTAAATACAACATTATTATATTATGATTTAGACCAATTTTAAAAAGATGACTATGTGTATGTACACATTTCAAAATAATGCTTTTAATGGGTGATACAAGTAAAAAAAATGTTTTTTCATAAATACTTTTTTAGCTACACCACATATACAAATATTGAAGTTTAATAGGTTTGAGTATTATAAAATTAATATTTTTATATCGGAGAATTAAGATTTCAATAAAATTTATGGCAAAGAAAACCATAATTTAGAAAAAAAATTAACAGATTAATTAACTATTTGTTTTATAGCAAACATGATTATTCATTTTATTATAATAAATTAAAATAATAAATAAAAGAAAGCGCTGCAATAAAAGAAGCATTATACGCATAGAAGAAGTATGTATATTCTTTTCGTGCATAATTTCATAATAAAATGAATAGGCATGTTCATAATATATATATTTTATCTATTATTAGGAAATATGTTCAAAAATGTCTGTTTTAGCGGGCAACACCTGGCAACAACAATCTATATTTTATTAATTTAAAAATAAATATTTTAATCTAAAATTTAAATATAAATAATCTGTTCAAGCCCTGGCTTCGCGCCAGGTTGACAGCCAGACCCTGCAGGCGGATTTAACGGCGCTTTCGCGCATGCATCATATTTATTAAAACAATTAGTAATTATGCTGGTGGTAACCTCTAACTTGGTAATTTCGTTTATGTTAAACTCTGTTAAATCCTAATGTGTTTGTTAATTTGGTTATACGCCCGCGCGCCCCGACCCGTCTGCGCGGGCATTGTGAAACCTTAGGCGGCGCTGCGCTTCGTCAGCTATTGTGAAAATATGTCGCAAGTCCTCATCGAATACCAAATTCGCTACACTCATCGATTTTGAGCGGAACTCGAAAGACGTTCACGTCTTTAAGCGTGTGCACAACTTTTTATAAATCGTTACAAGGCGTTATTTAACTCCTCACGATACTCTCCGTGCCCCTAGACCATTCCCGAAAAAAACCAGCTAACGGGCGCTGCGATTTCGATTGTTATTTGTAAAAAAAAAACTTTCATGGTTTCCGAGAAAGAAAAACAATTTACGCTATAATATTATACGGTTCTTGTAATACAGCTGATCGACGGTTTTATCCAGTCGGCAGTGGCGAGGTCATTGGCCACGCATTGTACCAAATCGCGGCTAAGGTTACGAAATATCGGTCGCGCGTCGCCACGTGCGTATTTTACACCAGCGCTTTAAAAAAATAAATAACTTTGAGAATGAAATATTTCTATAATTTCCTACTAGCAATATAAACACACCATTAGGTCTTCGGGAATGGTCTTGGGACACTATACGTTTATTTCGTCGAAATTAATACGTTTTAATCGCACTTTTACGAATAATACTAACATCGTCATCAATGCCCCATCTAAACTATTATGTCAACAAACTAATGTGTGCTGTATTGAGTTTTTTATAAGACCTCTTAAGGACACTTTAGTTATAATCATTAAATAAAAAGTATTTATTTCACTGTAATAAAACCATAACATATGTTTTTTTAATTTATTTTGATATTTTTGGGCTTCATTGGGTTTATCAATCCAAGTAACCCTGAAAGAAAACACAGATTTTGATAACGTTTCGTACCTATTCCTGAAAGGTATATATATGAGTAGTTTGTATATAAATTTCACGTGCTGTGGGTACGATGTGAAAAGTGTCGGCACGAGTCATCTGGGTGCCGAGCTTTTTACGCTGCCCGCAGTGCTTAGCTGCTAATCCAAACCCGCACATAGTCATTCCCCTGACTAAGCATAAGCTAAGTATACTTAGCTTATTTGAGTAGAGCCCAAAAATAATTGTATAATATGACCTAGGTCTTACAAATTAACCTTAAAATAATAAGATTAAAATTCAGATATATTCAAGATGTTGAACAAGCACTTGAGTTTGAACAAAACTAAGTATGGATCATCAAAATACTTTGCATACCTAAAAAACTGTAAAACGTTTCATAAGAAAATCCTTTTTTAAAGTACGCCTTGGATTGACCAAAGCTAATAATATTTTCATTAATTATTTCACCGACCTATGTAGTTTTTAATAAGAAAATATACATCGCTTTTTAACAATATCACTGCACGCTTCCATCGCTGTGCACCTCAACGTGAACCTCCGCTAGTCATCCGTCCACTTTGAGGTCAGCAGCTTAATGATGCGATGTTTCAACCTCGAAAGGTGATAGGGATACAATAATAATTAAAGTTATAATAGCCCATATTGTAAAGCCAACGAACGCTTTGAAAATGAAACATGTTACTTTTACGAAACCGTGTCAGACATATTTGACACGATTTTTGTGTCACGGAAGTCATTAAAATCGAACCTCAGCAATTAATAATTTACTATGAAAAATATCAATATTGCTCGTATGTTGTACCCGTACAACGGTTCTAAATTACGGCATCAGTACTAATCGAAATAGCAGTAGCTTTTAAACGGTACTCTATTAAATTATGTATAACGTTAATTATTTTCAAAATATTTTTCTACATTATACATTCCTCTAAAATTCCTTGCGATGTTATTTCCTGTGTATACTTTATTAGATCTCTTTAAATATTTATTTCTCTGGGTTGTTAAATTAAATTTGTTTTATTTTGTTTCTTGAAAATCTTTTTGTGCAATTTTATTTTATTGTATTCATTGTCTATTGTTTTTTTATCTACATTGTTGTATGTTAAAAGCTATTATGTCATTCCTATGTACATTTTTGTATATATTGGAAAATAAATCTATCTTATCTTATCTTATCTTATTAATTTTAACACTTCAGAATTTTGTTGTAATATTATTTTATCTCTACGTGTTATACTATTTGTAATCAATATAAAACGTTAAAAGTAACTAGAGTTACTCTTACCAATTACTACAATTAGCGATGCTACATATAATTAGGGATTTGAAATAACCGAAGCTGGATATCCAAAAGAATTTAGTATTACTTAATAACTCTTCTTAACAATCACGATATGATTAACGATATAAATTTTTAAAACAAAAATCTTTTATTAAGATGCATCAAATATCCAGCAACACGTCACTCGGGCACCCAACAAATTCGCTAAAATAATATACCACACATACGCTTAGGTAACGTTTTTTAGATATAAGTAAAACTGTGTAAAAAATAAATTGCGAAGGTGAAGCCATGCTCTGTACAGACCTACTCAATCATGGAACCTACAAAACATGCTTCGCTCAATGATTTCCAACTGTTATAAGCCTTGGGCTTGGTTGGATTTTACATAATATATGTTTGTTTAAATAAATGAAAAATTATAATAATAATAATAAAAAAAAGCAAAGCCAGACATTCACGGTCGCACTGTTCCTACCGGCCGTCAACGACACATCGGCAGAGGGTAGGCTCACGGCTGTGGGAGAGAGAGCAGGACGCTTCATGGAAGGAGGGGGGACAGGTCCCCCCCAGCCTCCGTCATTCCGGTGTTTAATTTTGGAATTATTTATAATTAGGACGTTGTCATACTGCACGTTATCGAAATCTTCTTCTAACTTACTTAGGACCATTTCGAAGTTAACATCGGATACAATTAATGCGGTGTCGGGAGATAGTTGCTGATAGTTGGTGATGTACGCTGTTGGACCAATTACCGATCCCTGGGGTGCTCCAGACTCAATGATTTTCTCTTAGCTGAAGCTATTATTTATTTTTACTTTCATTTTACGGATCGTTCAATAGTCAGAGATCCAATGTTTAACTTTACCACCTACGCCAATTTCTTCAAAAGCCTTAACTATTTAATCAAAATCTAATAAATCAAAAGCTTTCTGATCAAAATAATTATCGAAAATCGGACGTTATTTAAATTGTTATTTATTGCAAATTCAGAAAGCGATATATTTGTGCTTTTGTTTTTAATTATCCGTATTGATTTTCGTATATAAGTTGAAGTTATATAAATATTTTATTGTATGTGTATCGTTACGAATCTTTCTATTATTTTATCAACTATTGATAAAATTGATATTGGCCTATAATTTTTAAAAAGGTTCGGGTTACGTAATATAATATAAAAAACGGTACATTAAAAGCATTGCACAAAAAATCTAAGAATCATGAGTATTGATGGTAAAATATATTTTCTCGGGAGCTACATAAGTAGTAACAAGGGTACGTACTTATTAATATAAATTATTTTTATTCATTTAATCAAAAAATCTCCTAATTGGGCGAAATTTTCTAAGAAATATTTCTTATATTCTATTCTAAATATTCTATTTCCTTTACAATAATCAGGTAAGTAAAGTTATATGAACGACCTCGTTTGTATGTTGTTACCTAAGTGGTTTGACACCGTTTGACCGCCTATACTTATTGCATTCGAGACGATACTTTCAAGAATCACATGACCTATACCGGTAAGGTCATCAATTCAACCTGCCATACAAATAACGGTGATTTAAGAAGATGAGCGTCTAACACACATTATACACATTTGCACTAAGTAGAACATATTGTTACGCAATTCATATAATTGACAAATTCGCCATCATTTATTTTATTTATACGTAGAACCGAGAAACTGTTTTTATCGTATCTTGTCGGCTACTTATAAGTCAGTTAAAGTATAATCATATTGGTTACGTGGTATTCCAGTTCATTATTCATAAGCGTTCAAAACATTAAAAATATAATTATATATATACTATTTATAAGTTTAATAAAGTTATAATGTGTTTAAATAATCGCTTGATCCTCAGTTTTTCTTTCACTTGTTACGACATTTCACTTTCAAGTCGTAATAAAGTCACGTGTACCAAACAGCCATTCTTCAACTTCCGTATCCGCGTAATTTATCATCACCAACCAGCTATAGGCTGCTTAAAAACATCTTATTGAACTATAATATTAACAACCAGAAGATAAATTACACGTCATGTCCATTGTTTTTCTATCGTCGAACTAATTTGTTTATATCAATTTTTGTAGTGATATGTAATAATATATACAAAATATATTAGTAAAACTGTTGATTAGTAAAACATAACAGTTGAAAAAAAAACATGGAAAATATTGTGGTCGTCTTGTTTTTAAGGTGTTCTAAAATTTTTAATACTTCACCCCGCCTGATTACGAGCAAATTTTATATTAGTTAAATATCGCTTAAAGTTAAAAAAACTAAGAAATATTTATAATAGTTTTTTATAACCTAATTGCTATGACCTAGGTCATATACAATTATTTTGGCCCTACTAAACTAGGCCACATGTGTCCACATATCGTTTCCAAGAGCCAGAAGATGGTAGTAATGAAACGTTAAAAATGGTATGATCATATGCGGATTCGAACCTGCGGCCTCAACCATTATACTACCATGATCTCGCTCTTTAAACAAAACAAAGGCTATTGAATTCTTAACAAAATATTTGAGGATTTTCACTAATATATAATTATTACGAACTGAGTTGCTGGGTCATAAATGATTTTAGCGATAGAAATGTGCAACGCCATGCAACTTGTTATCGATAGCTAGCTATCTACGCATGAGTTAATAAACGAAAGGATTCCAAGTTTTCTTTTTATCAGTTACCGATAGATTATGAAAGATAAGTACCCGATTAAAGTTTATTTCTTAATGCGTATCATGGTGGCAATCTTAAATCACCTACATACTTCCGACTTATCAAGAAAAAGCAATATGAGAAAGTAAGAAAGAGTAACTTCATCCGAAAAAGGTAATTAAGTAGGTAAACTATAACAACCATCGTTATGTGAAAAGTATCCATCGATGACTAGAATTTTAGAAAAATACCTGAAACAGATGCCTATTTTTCAGTTCAGTTCAGTTCAATGCCGTCAACAACGGCGTTTATTTCAACATAGTTATTTTATTACAAACAAAATGAGCAAGGACCCATTAGTCAGAGACTGTCGACAGGTCCTTTTAATAAGTTTCTTAACTAATAATACATAATTAATAAGTATAAATAAGTACATGAATTGTTGGACAAGGTAGATTTGGCATAACAAGAATGGAACATGAATAACAAAACAGAACAGTAGAAATAATATAAAACCTAACATGACACATAGCACAGATGTTATTTTCAACTTTTAGTGGTACATATTATATCATAATAATTATTTTACATGTGTTTCTAATAGGTATTTTTTAAATTTATTTTTAAATAGTGCTAACGTAGCACTCTCTTTAATATCGCCAGGCAATTTATTGTATAAAGTGGGGACCGCCACGCATGATTGCCGCTTGCCATATAAGTTCTTAAATTTAGGGACAGAAAGCATTTTTTTGCTTACTTGTCTTGTTTTATGCTCGTGTTTTACCGGGATTTTAAGAGCACTATCAGCATGGTAATAAAGGGCAATTTTGTATTTCCACAATGAGAAAACAGACAACAGGTTAGAGTGTCTAAAGATATTTTTATAGTTTTCCCGGATGCGATTTTTTGTTTCCCTGTTTAACGACAATTTTATAATACGTATTTGTAGGTCTTCAATGTCCTGGATGTATGTATGAAATGAGTTCCCCCAAATGTGCAGTCCATACATAATTATAGGCTCTGCTAAGGACCGATAAAGGTCCTTTAAAATTGATGAGGGGAGACTATTTTTTACCAAAGTTAATTTGGCCAGTAGACATCTTAGTTTTTTACATACTTCCAGGATTTGATATTTCCAATTAAAACGACAATCAACGATCAAACCGAGATATTTATGCTGGTCAACTTGTTCGATTGAGGGACAATCACATTGGCGTTTAATATCGTGTAGACACTTATGAGTATGGCCCTTGATACTAACTTCGTTTAATAATGATTTATTTTGGGAAGACCTTATGTGAATCAGTTTGGTTTTTGAAACGTTTAAGTTCAGTCCGTGGTCATGTGACCATTTGAGCAAGCTGTCAACATCCTCTTGTAATAATGTAGACGCTACATTAATGTCATCATGCGTCACGATTAACGCAGTGTCATCGGCAAACTCGAGTATTTTTGAATTTTTCACAATAAGTGGCAAAGAATTAACATATATGATGTATTCTTGAGGACCGATTACACTACCTTGAGAAACGCCCGTTTTTTGAGATTTACATTCGCTCAGAGTTTTGTTTATTTTCACCCGAGATGTACGGTTTTCTAGATAATTTTTAAGAAGGTCTTGTAAGGGTCCTCTGATACCAACTGAGTCCAGCGAGCTTATTATGTTTTTAAAATTGAGTGTATCAAATGCTTTCGCATAATCAATAAAAACTACTAGACAATGTTGTTTATTATTAAGTGCATTTAATATATAGTCTGAAAATTTTAATAATAGATCGGTAGTTGATTTCCCTCTTTGGAACCCGAATTGCTCGTGTCGTATTATGCTGTAGGTTTCTAGGTAATATTGTATTTTACCGCAAATAAATTTTTCGATTATTTTATTAATTGCTGACAGTATAGAAATAGGTCGATAGTTTTCGTACTCTGTGTGCGAGCCGCTTTTGTAAATCGGCCGCACGATCGACTGTTTGAGTACCTCCGGATATTTACCCGTTTTTAAACACAAGTTTATTAATGACACTAATACCGGACTAATTTTATCAAATAATATTTTTATGTCGCGAACTCTAATTCCATCCATGCCTGGGCCTTTGTTTGTGTTTAGGTTTAAAACTATATTTTTGACATCGTCAATTGTCGCTAGAGGCATACGCATTGAGAAATCAGAATTCGATATATATTGGCTTTTGTTCAATAATAGAGTGTTGCATACAATTCGCGTTGCAGTGACATTTTCCTGAAATTTTATTGCGAAGTTATTTGCCACGTCAAGCTCACCGATCATCATATGATTGACAATCTTAGAGTCACCGCTCGATTGACGCTTTCCCAATATTTGATTTAATATTTTCCACGTAGTTTTCATATCCCCTTTCGAGTCAAGAAGCAATTTTGAATAATACTTATTTTTTGCTTTGCGAATATCGATGTTTGTTTTATTGCGTACATTATTATAGTGCTTTTTGTAATCAATATTATTCGGAGCATTTTTACAGCGTCGGAAGAGTCTGTCTCGCTCTTTCATGCTTCGAACCAAGTCGACTGTTATCCACTGTTTGTCCGTCCGACTGTAGTTAGTACGCGTAAGCTGGACGGTTGCTTCGCGATAACCATCGTCGAATATTTTGCATATTTCGTTACATAACGAGTCGGGATCGTTGTGATTTATAGCTAAATCGTTCCAATTGATTTTTTCGAAATATTCGTAGAGTAATTTTTCATTTATTTTATTGTAACTTATTTTTTGGGGCGACGCACTATTACGGCCCAGAGGTATGCTAACGGCCACTATGTAGTGGTCAGATATTTTAGTTTGGATTATTCCCGGTTTAATATCTAGATACCTACTTTTTATGAATATGTGATCGATGCAGCTTTTTTTTAGATCATTAAGAACGATTTCTTCTCGTGTATAGTCATTTATATATGATTCAAAACCGTATTTATACAGTAATACTAAGTATTTTTTTGTATTCGGCTTCACTGATTTTAGGCAGATATTTGTATCTCCGACAAATATAATTGTCTCGTTTTTTGGTATTGTTTCAATGTGTAATTTTAGGTCTTTTAAAAATTGTATTATATTTGAATTCGGTGGTCTATATGTGGCTATTATATTGAAGGTTTTGTTATTTATCTGTATCTTGGCAATTAAGTTTTCATGCGAGTTATAATATTTTAAATACGTCATACACCTAATTTCATCACGAACAAATACGATTAATCCACCTCCTCTTCGATTTTGTCGCAAATTGGCAAATTTCGTAAAACCTGGGATGTTAAAAAGAGGCAATTGATTATCATTTATATTTACTTCAGAGAGAATTATTATAGATATTTTACTTAAGCTATTTGTTAAACATATAATTAGTTTATCAAAATTTAGTATTATCGAGCGAATATTTAAATGAATTAAATTTAGGTTATGTCGGGAATCAGGTTTTATGTCACTTAGCCATTCCTCAGCACAAGAATACTTATTATTCGTTACATTACTAATAAAGCTGTAAGGCATATAATTCTCTAGCACTTATAAGAGTAAGAAAACAGTTTTTATAGTTATTGAGTGCAGAAAATTAAATATTTCCTGCGGGCAGTGTATCATACAAATCTTTCTCTGAGTAGATTTTTAAAGTGTTTGTATCCGTTGCGGATTTTTTTAAGAGAATTTTATTATTTTTGTACCATATAAATTTAAAAGAGGTTGTAGCCGCTGTTTTAGTTTTCCAGAGGAGGTTTTTAAAGTAATTAGTAAGGTGCTCGTTTATATAGATGCGATTTTTATTACCAGTCTTGAAAATTTCGTTGGTGAGGTTTTTCTTCCTATTACCATAGAAGTTATCCTTTGCTATAGAAGAATTAAACTTCAGCACAAACGTATCACTTTTGTTCTTGTTTCGTGATTGCTTCCGATAGACACGTTCTAAGGACCCCGTCAGGTCTACTTCCAGCTTGGCTGCTATGGTTTCAACCACCTCCAGGTCGCTCCTCTCCCCGCGTCCGACGTCCACGCCAAAGATCTCCACTTCGTTAGAGATACGTTGCTGTTGCAGTTGTTCCACGCGCAGGTTCAGCTGGCTGAAGGCTTCTTCCCTGTTTTGCTCCCGCGCCGCCGCATCCGCAGTAGATTGCTTGAACTCCTGCAGTTCGCGTTTACACTCTATAAGATTATTAGCAAGTTCACGCACCTCCCGCTGCAGTTCAAACACGATATCAAACTTTCGATTGAAGAGAATCATGAGGTCCTTCACCGATAGTTTCTCCAGATCTCTCTCCTCCAAGTGGTCCAGGGCGGGGATGTTAGCACCCGAGTCTTGACGACTAGAAGTTCCCTCGGTGCAGTTTTTACAGATCCAGGTAGCTCTTTGTTTTTTTAGAGTTGTTTCTCTATCGGGACCACACTTAAAGTGGTATGTCACTCCACATCCACTGTGGCACTTAAGGTAATCGTCTTCTTTGGAAGGTAGCTTAGTATGACACTTAAAGCAGTTTCCGATCATTTTCTAACACTATTAGTATTTTATCAAATTTATTGTATTTTAGTTAGGAAAGTACCGTCACGAGTTGATGCAGTCGATTTCTCGTATGCGCCTACCCGCGGCGGTAGTTCGAGCTCGATTTTGAAGTGCTGGTTTACATCAATGAGCAAAATATTGAAGGAGGTTGGCTACAAGTATAAACAATGCCAATGGTCGAAAGTATTTATTGCAAAGAAGCGATATTGTCTTGTCAAAATGGACTTTTTAGAAAATTGGACATTCTGAGGAAAACAAAGGATCAACGACCGTGATTTTATCTTGACGAGATATTGGTTAATCAAAATCACCCAAAAGAGCGCATGTGGCTTGGAAAAAATGATGAAGGTGGTTACAAGAATCAGCCAGGAAGAAAGGGCCAGAGAATAATTATTTGCTATGCTGGTTCTGCTTTGTGCCGGAGGCAAAGTTAATATTTAAAGCCGTCATGCTGGATGCTGGGTGTCCAAGGATGCTGATTATTATACTGACACATTTACTGCGTGGTTTTCAGACTTATTAAATGTTCTTGAAGATCTTTCCGTAATAGTAATTGATAACGCCAACTACCATCCAATGCAGCTGGTACGGATACCCACAGCATCTACAAAGAAATTGACGTTCAAAAATGTTTGATGAGGAATAACGAAGAATTGTTAAGAAAAGTGAAAGCGAGTAACCCGAAAAAAGTCTATGCCTTTTTTGATCAGCTGGCAAATAAACGAGGTCACAAAGTGATAAGACTGCCACCATATATATATATCACTGCCAATATAACCCCATCGAACTCATCTGGGCTCAAGTCAAAGGAGAAGTTGTTGATACGCAAGAAAACTGGGCAAATGTGTGAGGCATAACGAGGAGCTCCAGGACAAGGACGAAAAGAAAGCTATTTTAAGAGATCAAGCACCACCTCTAATAATAAATCTACAAGAAGATGGCACCCATGACAAAGATTCGGATGAGGATGAAGAATTTATTTCTTGAGAAATATTCCTTGAGGAGATTAAAAACGGCCCTTTTTAGCCCACAATACTGTTCTTTATTTATCAAAATATATAGTATTAGTCTTATTAAAACCTTTTATTATTTTTTTTTAAATAGCTAAAAATTAAATGTCATTATTGTATCACCTTATCGATATGCGCCTCTATCATTATTTTGCACATCACTACATCACATTATAGGGCCTATAAGTGCGAGCGAGATAGACGAATAAAAGTGATTTATGACCCAACGACTCAGTTCGTAACGCGAGTACTCTAGCAGATCTATTTCCAACCCTTATCGAGGAAAATTTAGCGTCCTAAGAGCAGAGGTATGAACAAAACAATGTCGACCTCTGGCTGCTAAAAACGTACCACTTTACCTACAACATATAACCACATATATGATTATAAAGCCAGAGTTTTTACCAGCAAAGGTAATTAATGTCCACATAGCTTTATATTTTTTTGATGTGCTTTTAATTTACCTACTTAAATTTCAATTAAAAGAGATAATTGATTTACCTCCCTTCAATCGTATTTCGAAGAAATTCTTTTGAGGGCTCGAGTCGGTAATAAGAGTCGTACGCAAAAGTTAAATGCCACGCTGAAATGTTTCTCTCTTCTATTGAACTGAAAGTACTCTTAAATACATACAAGGGTATTACGTTTCTTTGCTGGCAGAACGGAAAATTGCGACCCTTACAAATATGCTGGCACTTTTAATATTTTGATGGTACTTACCTTATTTTTACATTTCAAAGTAAGTATATTATTTCAAATATTCATTTAATAAGGTTTGAAAGATATCATGTGTATTAGCAATTCATAATAACTGCAGCTATGTTTAAAGTTCAATCCTAATTTATGCAATTTAAACTCGTATATTATGTACGTACTATTTTTCAACATCTCTTTATTTTTTGTGGTTTGTGTGGTTCTAAGTGTCAACCTGTTCTCCAATCCGGTTTGGTGGGCATTATTTTAACGATCGTATCGCATTAAAATAAAATTTAAGGTATTTTTTATTCAAAAGCCTATATCTAGCCAAATCACCCAAGCAAAAGCTAAATCGCCTAAAGTTTTGGTGAGATACATAGGCGGCGGCTGGAGCGGCTTTTAAAAAAATATATACTCAATTAATATTATTTCCGTTATACCTTTACAATGTAAGAGAGTTTTCAAAAAAAAAAAAAATGTCATTTACTTCTTTTAGGCGCAAAAAAGTTTGAAATGCATTTATTTTGCATCTTGGCAAGTCATCTAACCACCAACGAAGGCCCGTTTTTTAACCGAACCTCCTATGCGAATAATTTCCTTTGTATCTTATGCTGAAAAATACTTCATCTTTTATGTGCGGAAGTTCACTACAAAAATAAATATTTAAAACTTTAAAAAATATATTTAAAGGACTATCAATCTTAAAGCTCAATTTTTTTTAAGACCTGTAATATTTTCGTTTAAAAGTTTACGTAAATATTTATTCTACATCTAAATATTTATTATGTTTGCTATAGGTAAAGGTATGCGGTTGCTTATGTCTCGTGTCATATGAAGAGACATCACAGTCTTTAGAGCTTCGAGGTAATACGATACATTTTTAGAGCTAGAAATATGAGATACAAGAATTCTACGTTGTACGAATGGTTTAACTAGATGAGCTGACAATAGATATTTTGTGTTTCTGTTTTGTATGTCTACCGCATCTCTAAAAATATATTTCATTACTTTCTCGGTATCATATGAAAACCGATTTCTGACGCTTGGGCCAACAAACTCTATAAAATTTCTTTCAAGTAATAAATTTTCGAAAAGAGTTCGTTGGTAATTTATTTAATATTATTATTGGCAACTATAAAACAATGAAAACATAGTAAAAAATAATGTTTAAAAATCAGGAATATCATAAAATTTTAGTATGTCAATTAAAATTATTTACATAAAAATATTCATCAGTTCCACTTTTAATGTAGATTACCAGATTCAACACTCAAAACTAAAGCCAGATTCAAAGCAACGGATAGCTTCTTGCCGAAATATGGGTTAGTCAATTTACGTGGTACGGTCAAATAGGTATTTTTACTACTACGTATTTTTTTTATAAAGTGCGAGTAAAATCATTGGTAAAATTAATTGCCTATTTTATTGCCGGTATTATATTTTAGTGCATATGTATTGCCGGCTTATGAATGTGAAGTTTACCAAATAATGGCAACGGTGCCGGACAATCTAATCGGTTATTGTAAACGTTTAGTGTTATGAATTTCAGTTTCTTAATGGCAGTTCAGAAAGGCGTTTTGTCCTCATTTTTGACCCATTGTTGTTAATTTTTGTCTAAAAACAAAAGGGCAGTTTTAGAGTCGTCTGCACATTTATTTAATAAATATACGAGTTTATAATGCACGCGAGTCGTTAAGCGTGTAGAGCTAAAAAAGCAATATATTGATTTTAAAAATACCCGTGAAAACAAATTTCAAATTCTGTTTTAATTAGGCCTAGAAAAAATAGTATAACCGATATGTAGAAGTAAACAATATAATGGTTATCTGTAATATTAATTCACAGAAGAATTAGAAAAAAATATATATACTGATATTTGATTTACCTAAGAAGCCTTTAAAATTTTCCCTCTATATGTTTTGGTGTGTTTTGTTTTGAGTTGAGTAGAGTGTGTTTTGGTTTTTCCCGACCATTAAAAATAGAGCAATCAGAGGCGGTGTAGGAAATAGATGACGCCACAGACGGACAGACAGAATGGCGATAGCAAAGGAGAGCCGTTAGAGGTGCGTGTTTTTCGGCAAGGAGGCACGCGCGTTGGGTTTCTTTCAATTA
The DNA here is from genome assembly GCA_020383195.1 of Neomicropteryx cornuta. Lineage (NCBI taxonomy): Eukaryota > Metazoa > Arthropoda > Insecta > Lepidoptera > Micropterigidae > Neomicropteryx > Neomicropteryx cornuta. The sequence goes on along the minus strand of JAHKQU010000025.1, from coordinate 9,791,610 downwards.
TTTGTTTCTTTGTATTCCTGCCTAATCTACTCTACGATATTACTATCTTTTATTTGTGTTGTAATAAACCTACCGCGCAACGGTACTGTGTTTTCTGTATAAAACGATCAAAACGCGAATCTGATTGGACAAACACGTTTGTTTTCGCACGCAATATTGTCATTAGTTACTGTTTGCTTCGTAGAGATATACGTTTCCCATTTTATAGCTACTTACTTTTTTAATATTTATTAAATATCAATAACAATATAAAATCATTATCTCTCAAATTATTGAAAATATTGTTTTTTTTTTGTTTAGGTCTACCTAACTAGTTCTAAGGCAGGTTTTTTAGTAATAGATATGTTAATTTCATACTAGTTAAATGTGTTTATTTCAATATTTAAATGTTTATTTTCATGAAATCTTTCTTAATTTAGGCGCTCACATAAAGTATTATTTTCGAAAAATATGAGCACTCGTTAAATCTTTGTATATCGTTGATTTAGAAGGTTTTAATGACCAGTCTAACCAGGAACCTGATAGTTAACCCGGGGTTAAAACTACGAAGTATGAAATAGTTAAATACTTTTAAATATCAGCAAAGTCCTCGAATCGCACATTATTTCGTCAACGCAAAGGAGCGCAGACAATGCTCCATATTAAAATGCTGCGTTGACCTTTCCGAAGTGGAAGTTGGCGTCCTTGTGACAAATTACGGTAGTCTTGTGTCAACAGCGGATGTTTCGGTTTTGGGTCTTGCATAAGGTGAATGTCACAAACGAGAGCAAGCGAAAGTCGTCTGCCCCGGACACACACTACCACACTGTGACTGTGACTGTGACTGTACACCGATCGAAAAACAATAATCCCAGCGAGTGAGGTTCCTGAACAAACTTTGTGAGCTATGTTTTTGTTTGTTTTAACTACCGATTTCGGGTTTCGCTCTTTTTGTTTGAGTATAAATTTTCGTTAGACCTTCCCAAGCGAAATGTAACAGAATTTAAATGAACTTATAATAAAGAAAACGTCAACGTAAATCTAAATAACAGTATAAAACAGAAAAACACGCAGAAAAATTCGCTACAAATTTATTGTAGTTTCTAAAATAATGTTTCAAATCACATGTTAATAAGTTTATCAACCATAAATAAAACCATCAAAAATGATCACTACAATAAAAAAAAACCCTTTCAGAACACCGGAAGGCGGAGGTAGATTTCACCGGATCAAAGTAGGGGATAGGCAAACTCCAATTGTACGAACTTGTATCAAAGAGTGCGCGATCAACCCGCCCAGCGAGAGTGTGTATACTGAATCCCTTTTTATACTGTGCCGTAGGGTTCCTCATATCAAAAATTGTCTTAAACAAAAAATGTAGGGAAATTATAGGCTTATAATTATCATTTTGAGCTGATTTGATATTGTGCCTATTAAGAGGGGTATGATTTATTTTAGGGATGTTATTTTGAAAAACCAATTTTTCCCACTCCTAGGACCATTGGTCGGTGGTTTCAAAAAAAAAAAATACTGAAATAAGGTTAAGACTAAGGAATAATATAATATTTAAATGAATTCGATATCTTATATACTAAGAAACGCGAAGATATGTCGAAATTTTCCGGAAGTCCAGACATGGTACCCCCATTGCAATAGGTAGCTTTCCTTCTGAAATCTACCTAAAAACACGGACAAGAGCGAATCGGGCCCTCTCGGGCGCAATCAGGGTTCCAATGGTTCCGTACCAGAACTTTATGAGCCAACAGTCGATCGAACGAATTCAGAGGCTATAGGGCCCAGCACAATATATTTAGAACCGGCTGGCGGCGCGTGAAGCGAGGCGCTCGCTCGACATATATAATTAATTTATTTCCGTAGTTAATAAATATGTGCTAGCTCTAAAAGTATTTATTTAAATGAGATTGCGTAAGAGACACATTTTATCTACACTCATTGCTTGAGGTAACTAAGACATTAAATTTGATAAGGATTATTAATGTGTGGTAATTAAGTTACTATTTTTTAATAACATTTGAAAGGCAAAAATGATAACTGTGGGTCATCCTTATAGGAGAAACATAATATGTTGTAGATTTTTGTAGTCCATTTTAAGATATATAGTTCTTTAGTACATTAATTTAGTTTATCTCTTATGGTTTAGTTAGCATAAGCAAAATGGCGTTTTTTTTAACATTTTTTAGTAATTTGAGATTGTCAAAAAGTCTGGCAGTTTTCCCTTTGCCAACACTCAATACCTAATAATTCTGATAATGTCAAAGTTGTAGCTTCATAATTTAGATTGTCTTAGCATATTGGTGTATTTTTTTTAGTAACATTCTAAGCTGTATAGCCAAATTGACAAACATTAATTATATTTATAAAATAATATGAAGTACGCCATGCACACACGATATAAAATTTCCAGGAATTATTTACAGTTAATTTAGATTCCTTAAGGCAAGTTTGCAAATAATAAAAATGATTTTACTATAGATTTATTTTGCATAGAAGTATTTTTATTGCCACAACTACTAATATATTTTTAGCCTATGTAGGTACTAAGTGAAATAAAAACTAATAATTACTTCTTACGAATAGTTTGGACAGACAAATTTTAACAACATTTTTATTAAGATTACTATTTACTAATCGGTATTAATAAATTACGAACTGGTAAATAACTTTAAATAGCACTGTTTTAATGAATGACTAGCTGCTAATTTGGAGTCAAATAGTATACTAGATAGTTATTCATTAATGCATGATTGTAGACATGGTATAAAAATAATGGTTGATATTAAAAGTTCAGATAGGCTGATGTTCACTTGCCGAACCGCTGTGTGACATTTGCTCTTGGAAATACCGGTCGGTCCCAAAGCGACGGCGTGTTTCCAAAAGCCTTTGCGAAACCTCAACTCGAAAGGTCAAATGATTGGCTCCTTTCTCTCGTTCCTCGGAGGAGTGATTCATCGCAGTTTTATAAGCAGCTAACAGCATAAGGCGCGTGGGATTCGATTAGAAAACGCAAGTTGCATTATCGATGCGACAATGGACAAAAAAGATTTTATCATCATTACATATTATGATGTAATACGACGTTTTTAATTCATTCCCCTATTTAGACGTGTACCGCAGAGATTAAAAATAAGAGAATTACATTTACAATTTACTAAGTAGTATTTGAACGTGGACCTGGAGAAAGATGTTGGAAATCTCACGAACTGCAAAACTTACCAATGTTTCCATTGTGCATCAGATACAGATCAAGCACAGACTCTCAACAATCCGCTAGCAACGCCTTCGGCTACGTTGTCCGTAGACAACCTGGAAAGCCGTGGTTGTTAGCATCACTGACAGTCGCAGTAGTTGTACAAGTTACACTTTTGGTACATTGATTTTGTCAACTCGGTGACTGGATCCTCTGTGGTAACTGCATTCCGGATTGCTCGATGTAGTAAATAAATGAGGTAACTTGTAAATAAATCTTTCCTAGATAGTTATTATCATCGGCAATAAGATAATGTCTGTTGAAATATTATTTAATTTAACTACACATTTTACTCAAACATAATATTTTATGCACCATTAAATTATTCAGTACATAAATTACTACTGATTATGAAACTTTCCAACACCATGATGGTTAAATAACGCGTGAGAGCGCCCTAAATACAGATTGAAGTGGACAGCTAAATTAAACAAGTTTTCGCCGTACGCTCTAAAGTTTGGAGTCCTGAGGGCGGGCCGCGGGCTAATATCCTAAACATTAACATATAAACTACCTACCTACCAGTCTCGGATTTTAATTATAAATCTCGGCGATAATTTTTAATCTTAAAAATAATCTTCATAAACAAAGTCAAACGTTGAACAAAATAGGCTTTAAAATATAAACTGAACACCAGAATAAAAAGTACGCGGTACAAATTAGACCTACGCCTTCCTAACTGTATGCAGCACAGGGGCTCATATTATGATCCCAGCGTTTTGATCCATTTTATTTAAAAGAACGTGAAACATTTTCAAATGTATAGGATTAGTATCTCAATGGCTGATTTTTTAATTTCATCTTGTACACTGGATAACACGGCACTGACAGTTAATTTTAGTGCAACGGGAAGCGCAATTTAAACACCTGACTTTGTATCGCCTTACTAAGTGTTTCATTGAAAAAAATTGCCCTGCTAATTAGAGAGACCTCGACGCACGGGATCCCGTTTAAGACGCAACTTTCCAACTTTGCTCCGCTGGCAAAAGAGAAACTTCGCCGCCTTAACTCCAGAAACCAATTACAATGTCACGAGGAGGTTGGATCTTCCCTTTACTCGGAATGTTATTACTTTTGTTTGGGAGCGTATAAGATGTGAATCCGAACTTTAATGTTGGCTTTCAGCAATCGATGCGACCCAGCGGTTATAAAACGGAGGAAAGTTTATCACTACATGCAAGCTTTCCGGGATGAAAATTAATTTATACATAAACGCTTTAAGGCGCCCCGGGACGCATTTGTCCTTGAGATTTGAAAGAGTAGGCTTTATTCGAACATTGACGTGTAGAAAAGAGACGGATATACTCGCCGACCGCGAATTCGTTACATTTGGAATCGATGAAACATGTTTTTTGTATTTAAATAATTATTATCATTTGAAAAAAATGTTTTTTTTTAAGTAATGTCCTAGATTATTATATTGTCTATCTTTAGAAAGAAAAATTAGGTTCGCGTCACTTACACAACTTAAAAGAAAATCGTTGCAAGAAAAAAACAACACTTTCTTATTTATTTATTTTCATTACTATAATAAGGTGTATTTCGTTTTTTTTTAAGCAAAGTACTAAATTAATATATGTAGAATATTGTGGTATTTTTAGTTTTAGCCATTTGTTGGGAATAACTTCAACAAAATGCACCAAAATACGTTACAAAACACGTTTTAGGGACTGGTGGCGCCTTAAAAGCTTTTTGTAAAATTACTATCAAGCGGCACTTCACGTCAGAATACATTTATACGAGTAGTATTGGACATTCATAACGTCTTGCCAGCTGACAGAGTTTTATTTAATGCTTATCGGCACTTTAAATTATTACCCCCATAGCCAGCATTATGCGCTCACAAGATTATTATGTAACAGTGCAATAGATAAAGTGCAATATTTTCTTGTAATGTAAATAGTAACATTAGTGAACTGCATAAGTATCGGAATGTGAAAACGAATACATGACTCGTGAACTAAAAGTTAAAAATAAACTATCGCCAGATTGCCTATTTCTGCAAATTAGTAGGTATACCTCGGTTCGCGCTAATGTCAGGAAAAAATTAATGGATTTTAATGGGGTTTTCACTATTTTATATAACATCGTTCGAGGCAGGTTAATAGCATCACTGATTCAATCAAATTTGCCGTTAATTTTCAAGCGAGTCCAATTTCCAATTAGTCTGTTTCGGTATGATGATAAATAAAACACGAGAAGACCCTTAACGAATAGTATAGCTTTAAATGAACTAAGTGGTTTATGTTTTCTCATGGACAGGTATTTGTGTATTTGAGATCATAATATAATTTTATTTATATATATTATATAATATTAAATTTTTGAACCTCCCTAATATTCTACGTTTAAGCTTTCATTGTTGGATTATTAACAGGAGGTCCTTAATTTAATATTTATGTTTTTAGCTCCCATACATTAATGTATAAGAAGCTACTATCCCCGTCCTTTGGCCGTCTATTGCATCTTCCAACTCAAAAAGTACAAATGCGATTGAGTTGATTTTTTGTGTGTAGATTATGCTCTTGAAAAACAACCATAGCCGTTTATCACATCGGAAGCTAGTCGGATTATGTAGGTATATAACACTAAAGTAATCGATTTTTTAGTACTGAAGAAAGAAACTGACAGATGGATAGAGCGCTCATCATGTCATATTCATATGAATTTTGTTTATTATTTTAGTTTTTTTTTGCCCGGGGTCTTACATCTGTTTTCTATTACACCTTTTTGATTTCAGCATGAATTATTTGACTGTTATTTTTTGTCTAAGAGCGTTATTTTCAATTATGTTTAGTTTTGATGCCAATTTTTATTTATTTCGTTTTTTTCGTATATCGTGTTTCTTAAACCATTTTGTTTAATTATAATATTGTTATGTTTTATATCCACAAACAAATGTTCATAGTAAATAAAACTTGTTCAGTTAATAAATAAATAATGTATATTTATCTTATCGCACTTTTTTTTCTATTTTTCACAGGTGTTATTTTCACTGCACTTTGACCTTCGCAACCTTGATCGGTGATCACAAATATAATTACTAAGAGCCTGCACGTTGTAAGGTCAGTGTGTATACATATATAAAAAATACATATGTAAAGTAAGAATCGTTTCATATAAATACAAAAGTACATTAGTAAAATTAAAATCAATTTTATAATCTACTTTGGTTTGTTTGAACACTCCTCGTATTCTCATTTAATAATTAGAATAAGAAATGTAAAGTATAAATTTTGACTTGTTAAAAAAATATTATTATTATTATTATTAGTTTATTCATTAAATTTACAACCTATAGAACCTATAGACCTAATAGGAGACCTATAGAAGTAATTAATTTTGGTTTAATCATTTTAACTTATTGAACTTCATTTATTCTTAAATTACTGGTCCAACTGGTTTAAAATATTTACTAAACATTCAGATTATTAATACTAAAAAATATTTCTATAAAAGCCAATATTTATTTTTGTAATTATTTATTTAAGTACAAAAATAAAATCATAATATAAGTCATGTAGTCTAGCCTAACTAGGCGAACTGCCTGTTCCAAGGTAGACTTTTTGTAATTTTTAAATATTGCGTACAGCTTCTAAGCAATGTTTTAGGACTCATACATTAAAATAATATAAATATTGAATATGAATATTGTATTCAGATATAAAAATATATACAATGATTGTAAGTATTATAACATAAACTCTCAGAAAACATATTATTCTGAGAAAAAAATCTTAATTATGTTGTAGTAAGTTTATTTTATTATTATTTGTGATAATCGATACGTTCAGTGGTCTCTAGGCGTGATGACGTCACATATGGATACACCAAGCTATATGTAGTGCACATATACTTAGTGATTTGCTGTTATCAAAACAGAATAATTAAATTTAATTTAAAACAATAAACAGAAGTCTAGTAAAATTGACTAATCTTATCTAGTAAAATCGACCGATATCATGATATCCAGAATTATAACTATGACAGGTTTAGGTTGGGGAATAACTGTTTTATAAACTAAGTTACGCTGTTTGTTTCCCTAAAATATATTAGAAAAATTAATAAATAATCCAATTTGTTTAACAAATAAATTTATCCTTTTTAAATTGTTCTCCATTTCATATTCCTCAAATATGTTACTTATATATTAAAAAAAAAATCACTGAGTTGTTATTAAAAATAATCTGTTGTTTTTTTGGAAATATGCTCAAATCGACTTACATTTTGAGTGTAAATATTTCACCTTTGCATTTTTCCTTTCTTTGACCTTGACTTTGAGCTTATTACATCGCGTTCCGCTCCGTAGCACTGCTGTAATAAATAATTGGCAAGTAGTGCGCGTGCGTGGCTGTGCCGTGGCATGCTCGTAAATTACCAAGCGAAAATGCCGACTCTAATATCGGCATTCAAGCACGGGTAGTTGTATGCATGTTGTGTGTAAGCGCTCTTAGCATAATTATGCTATTTATCCTGAAACGTCTACCCGCGGAGACGTATTGTTTGCACAGCGCCTTCCTCAGTCGCCGTATATTTATTTAATATCTCAGTCCTTATTGCCGTTACAAAATAAAAAATATGTATCAATTTATTTATATTTGTTAGTCAAATCAACAGTATCACAAAATTAACGTGCCTAATCAAGATTAGGACATTAGCTGCATATGCATATCATTTTAACTACAGAAGTGAAAAAAATGCCGTTCACATAAATCACTAGTTACTTCGATTTTTTCACTAGCAGAACTACGCTACATAAAGAAAATTATAGTATCATGTTTGGCTGTCGCGGAATCAAACCTAGGAAGAAAGCCTTATGCAGAATCGCCACTGAAACAATTAATGTTTTAAAAAGGGCACACAGAACTGTTAAAATACAGTCACATTTTTGAAACGAAAGAAAAGCGTGGAAACGTTCTCCCAGACGACAAGTAAGTCTAAAACCTATATCGAGTTTCCCATAACCTACTGGTATACGAAAGTCATAAAAAACCCGCGAAAACTAATTTGTAAAGTTATCGTAAAATAAAGTTTACTGTGCTAAAGACAAACGTTTCAATATCAACGTTCGATATTAACTTGCCACTATAATTGCTTATAGATATTAACCACTGACACATAGAAATCCTCACACACTCCTAGCCATCTATTAATGCTACCACAGTCTTAAGACTGTCTAATTTTGGCAAGATGACAGACATCTATATATAGTTGGTAATTATTAAAATTATTTTTTTTATTAAAATTAAAAAATAAATAAAAAAATCATTTTCATTCAAAAAAATAATAATATTACGATTGTATGTTTTTCCTTTCGTATATTATTCCGAGCAATTTGCCTCATTCTATTTACACACTTATGATGATGTCTGCGTGATTATGTAGTAAAGTTTCACATGCAAAGGTTCACTTGAGAAATCGTTAGGAGCGGCATATATTTTGTGCCATTTTCCGTCTTTCTGTCGGGAAACCATGTCTGGAAAAGTATTAAATAAGTAATGATTAGACCCTTATAATGTCTGTGCTGCATCCCTTTCCCTACACACATATACTTTATATTTGAATGTGCATTTGAAACAAACATCATACCAACCATGACAATCTTGTCACTTGCCGCCAGTTGAAAAACGTAACTTTGTCGGTAAGTAGATCATTTTAGTTTAGATAGGATTGTTTCGAATGTTTTTCATTGTAAACACGTTTTGACGGGCATTCCGCCTAAATATTAGGTTGCCTTATTTGAAATATTATGTAATTGGCCTACGACTTAATATGTCATTCAAGAATAATTTATATTCCATAACAAAAAAAAAAAAAAAAAAAAAATCAATTACGGTAAAAACGGCTAGTAAAGTGTGCATTTTGGAAAAAGTAAAGTGTGCATTTTTTCTTTTTCTAATAACATTTTTATTTTGAAATATTTTATTTTCTTGATTGAAAATATAAATTTCTCTTAAATATTATATTTTTATGTCTGGTTTTCAGTTTGGTTTATATTGAAAATGACATAAAAATACCCAGTTTTTTTGCATCGTCATAATAATTTAAGTCATTGGACCTACCCGGATTTGTTTCCTAGCTCAGGAGTTACAATAAGACACATAAAATAATGAAAAAAGTATTAGAATACCAACCAATAATGACCATAACTTAAAACGTTAAAACAAAAACCAAATATAAACATCCACAAATAATTTACTAAATTTATGTGTATATATCGGGTTCTCGAGGATTTTTCGGGTTTGGCATAAATTTCGAATTGGTGACAGTGATAGTGATAAAAAGAAAAGATAGTACTAGAAAAAGAGTTCGGGTCTGCTAGAGTCAGTGTCACACACACACATTAATTCTTGTGTTCGGGTGTGAATCGGTGTGCATCGATTGTGCGCCACGTTTTCTTTCAAACATTGAATGTTTTTCTATATTGTTTCGCAGTGGATTTTCTCGTTAATTCATTGCCCAATTAGGTAAGAGAAAAAAATATGTAACTGACATTTATTATTAACAATTAAAATAAATGAATTATTAATGAATTCAACGAATTAAAATTTTAAATCCTCCCATTACATTCACATATGAATGCTAATATTTATTCATCTTAACTGTGAGTCCCGGCCCTTACACATTTTTTTTAGTAACGGTAGAGGAATTTTTAGGGGAAGGATTATAAAAAAACTGCGTATGGTTACAGTTGATTAGTCTCCAAGTCATACTAGACTCTAAATTCAACAATGTTTCTGTACGCCTAAATAAAAACGACTAATGAATGCGTATCACTGAATTTACCGTAATACCGTGTCGCATAAGATTGAGTCACTGCCCAGGAAAAGTTGTGAGGTGCGCCGTAAATAAGGTTTACCTCAAAAAGTTGCGTCATACGCTCTGTTTAATGAATATATTTCTTTTTCGACGTTGGGTTTTTTTTGTTAGTCGATCGGCGTTTTCATTATCTAGCAGTGCTAAAACAACACGAATCTGTGTTTTTATCAAGAGATACGCGCGTAATTACATCATCGCTGGTTGAACAAGGAGCGCTGGGTTGCACGGTGCAAATATTGTTACGCTAACATTCGCGCATTATGATTTACGACTTTTGCACGCCGGACTGTCGCTGCGCCGCGACGGGGCGACGCGACGGGCGACGCGACGGGCGACGCGACGGGCGACGCGACGGGCGACGCGACGGGCGACGCGACGGGCGACGCGACGGGCGACGCGACGGCGACTCCGCTTATTAGCGCTACATTGTCTGCGTTGGGCGCGACGATTAATTCGCTTCAGAAATGCCTTCTTTCGGTGCGGGCGCACAATAGCAAGCTCGTTGCTGTTGTATCGCGACCATTTCTGCGCGTCGCGGATTCAACACAAGATGACCCGGCGCGATTGCTTAATGGAATGGCGGATTCTACGGGCGAACGACAGCAATTTGTAACGGTACACAAATGAGACAATTATATTGGTATTGTAAAATATTTCCTCTGTTTGTCATAATTATTAAAGATAAATTTGAATTAAATTGAATATGTATGTATGTAATATATACCTACATTAAAAGTTGCGTTATAGATTGTTATATTTAATTGGTTTTAATTTATACCTAAAGTTGGTACTCTCGTTTTTGATGTTTTCATTTGTTATTTTGTATACCGCCTGTATATGTTTTTTTAAATTTTATATTTCCCTAATAAAGATAAACAAATAATTATATTGTAGCGGCGCTACATATTTGGACTGCGGCTGGCATCTTCGTTTTGGCCGGCGACGTGCGATCGCCGCCGGACGCATCTGATTGGTCGGCGCCTGCGCAGGCGCGCATTGGAACGACGCACCGGCGATTCGCCAGCGACGCAGGCAGTCAGTCGGGTTGACAGGCTTGCAAGCCACCGCGCGCATTATGCGCCGACGACTTTAAATTGTACCTGGCTACTTATATCTTTTACACTGTTATTTCCGTTATTTTACAATTGTTATTTGGTTTTATTATTGTTATGTTTTTAGAAAACCTTATAGATTTTTTTCTAGACAGTGAATACATCTAACTGTGGGAAATCGGCTAAACTTGGGAGGACGCCAGGAGGTCGAATTTTATGTCCCTGTCGCGACCTTTATTTCAGATATCTCATAAATACAGTTCACATATTCTGGAAGAGTCTGCCGGCTCGTCTACCAGATACTCACTAGTATAGACATTAAATTTATTTAATTATTTATTCTGGTTACCCAACAGAAATTGTACACAATGCAGGTAATGACGTAATGACAATATAAATCAATGTATACAATCCTTATACTAGGGTAGCCCAATTCACTAATAAAGATAATTAGAGATAAAAAAGAATAATATCAAAATTTAACAAACGAATTTAAGTGAAATTTAACCGTGTCCGTGGGTATTGATATAGTATTTTAACTTTTGTTTATTATTATTTTAACTTTAGTATTAACTTTAGCTGAGTTGTTGAAAATAAATCAATCTGGGAGAAGTTAGAATTAAATAAATCACAAATTCGGTAAAAAGGGGAAGCTAATCCTGAGGTTGTGCGCGTTTTATTTAGATAGAACGTGTTGCTCTGCTTGCAATTCATAGAGAAATCGACTGTAGAAGGTTTGAGCAATTTATTTTGTTTGAGAGTATTTTATGTAAAAATGACATATCTAGAAAATTACGCCTATCTGACAGACTTAGTCTTTCGTGAAATATAAGATTCAGAATATTTTTTCACCTTTGAACCTGTTCTAACTAACAGCTCTCATAAATATTTTTGGACGGCTTCGATCTGGTCGCAGTATTTTGCGTAAAATGGGTTCCAGGACTGAGCAGCATATTCGAGTTGACCGCGAACCAAGCTATCACAGAGAATGACCTTAGCTTAGAACCTTAGATCTAGCAATATTTTACTTTGAATGCGGAGGTGATGTGCTCATTCGGCTAAACTCGTTCCGCTCAGCTGTCACGTTGATTTTTGGTTATTTGACACGTCGATTTTCTTCCTTTATAAACGGGCGCGCGGAAACATTGTTGAATGGGATGATAAGTTTAGAATCAAGATTATGCAGTTGATGACAAATTTAATCAACTTTCTGCCATGTACTAAAATATCTATGAAATTTCATCGTAAAAGGTGGTAACTAACTATGGGGTTGTAACATAAGGACCGTCGGACATGACAAAACCACATAAATATGTCGATTAAATATTGCCTTTCTTTAAATATATACATAATTAATTTTCATTGTTTGGTTGTGTGGAATGCCTACACCTGGAAATTGGTCGATGGTCTGGATTCAGATTCAGATTCAGATATGTGTTTCCCATTGGCCTGTGGCCAATTGAATTATACAGTTGCCTTGGTCTAATTTGTTTTCAGTTAATCCGCCACTGAATTGAACCTCAAGCATTAACCGGAATTGCTTTGGTATATCTTGCACGTGTGCGATTTGATTTATGAGATTCGTTTGAGCTTTTCTCTCGCCTGCACCGGCTAATCTGATTTGCATTTGTGAATTTTTGGCCTATTCTTCATCTACGAAAAATATATATAAAAATATTTTTTTTAAATTAAATTATATTTAAAGAAACTTCATAATTATTTTAACTTGAAATGTTTTAACACGGCGATTAAAAAAATCGTCCAACGTCAGTTAACCGATTGAATAGCAGAATGTCTATGCCTAGTAGGTACTATATGTAAAAAAAAATGTATATATAGTAGATACATTTTCATTGACTGGATTTGGTTATAGTTAAGCGCGTGTAATTTCAAACTTGGTTAAAATCAGATCTCTAAATCTGCCCGAAAATCAATGCAGATATGATAAAGATATATAATATTTATTTTACGCCTAACTTACAAATAACCCGTTAATTTAATAAAAAATAGCTGCCTTGTATCGAAACAAATTATAGTTTAATTGTGTTGGTCACGTAACAGCAAAATTGCTTCCAAAATGTGTGTGACTTTTATTATCTTCTTAATATATATAAATCTCGTGTCACAATGTTTGTCCTCAATGGACTCCTAAACCACTTAACCGATTATAATAAAATTTGAACACCATATGCAGTTCGATGTGCACTTGAGAGATAGGATAGTTTAAATCTCAAATTATAGTCGCAATTTTAATTTATCGCTAATTTTTTGTCCGTTATTATTTGGCAGTCATAAAACTGACAGATGTCGATACCTTTTTATTTTATGGGCGATTGTGAAGAGCGCGTGACGACTCGGTGCCTGTATAATTTTATTGAACAAGCAGAGGAAAGAGCAATTGTGATATTATTGGAAAATTTTTTAGAAGATCACAATCAACTAATTCAATTGATCAAAAGAGTTTCGCCACGACTGCAAAATGACAATTATCAAATCGTCATATTTTAATTTATTGCTAATTATTTGTCTGATATTATTTGGCAGTCATAAAACTGACAGATGTCGATACCTTTTTATTTTATGGGCGATTGTGAAGAGCGCGTGACGACTCGGTGCCTGTATAATTTTATTGAACAAGCAGAGGAAAGAGCAATTGTGATATTATTGGAAAATTTTTTAGAAGATCACAATCAACTAATTCAATTGATCAAAAGAGTTTCGCCACGACTGCAAAATGACAATTATCAAATCGTCATATTTTAATTTATTGCTAATTATTTGTCTGATATTATTTGGCAGTCATAAAACTGACAGATGTCGATACCTTTTTATTTTATGGGCGATTGTGAAGAGCGCGTGACGACTCGGTGCCTGTATAATTTTATTGAACAAGCAGAGGAAAGAGCAATTGTGATATTATTGGAAATTTTTTAGAAGATCACAATCAACTAATTCAATTGATCAAAAGAGTTTCGCCACGACTGCAAAATGACAATTATCAAATCGTCATAAAAGCCGACAAAGTACCATTAGGTGAACATGCTGGTAGATTCAACGCTCCAACTGTTGATGAGGTTGCTGTTATCATGGTTGGTGATCCAGTTGACAAAAGATCTATAAACATTACACGGCGAGACAACACTGTCAGTACGATTTCGGATCTACACCGTTCATATGACGCACTACAATATCCATTGATATTTTGGCAAGGACAAGATGAATATCACCTTAATATCAATCAGTATGATCCAAATACCGGTAAATTTGACAATTATCTATTTACTTTCTTACTGTATGTTTATTTATTTATTTATTTATTTATTATATCCATAAAAAATTATATCATTACATGTATATTAATATATCGCATGTTATTGATATTCCATAAAAGAAAAGTACAGTTTGTGTGGATTAGTAACACCTCACTAGGCAAATGCCTGTGTCGAGGTGTTACCTATTTGAAATATATAAATAGAGTGATAATAGGGGCGCGAGGTCTATATTAGAGATCCGTGATAAATATATATATATATAGATAAAACATTTTATATATATATATACACATACACACAATAAATATATAACATTTACACACACACACACACATATATATATATATATATATATATATATATACGTAAATACATACATTAGAAACATACTTTAATTCAAATAAACTTATCGTTTTTAGTTAGCTATAATAATACAATATTTATCTGTAGTGTTTGTTAATGAATGTGAAATTTCTAAATACCTACAATTAACATCAGAATTATTATTCTGATGTTTCTGTTGTATATATAATGTATAAAAAGTAAATGAACAATAATATGTGTACTCAAGCAATAGTTTGAATAAGTTGCTTTTCGCATTCTTGCCTTGTTTTGTTCATTAGCCAAAGCCATCATGTATAGATTTTAATTTCGTATTGCATTTTATTATTTATTTTTTTAGGTGATTACAGAAATAATAAAGTTAGCTCAATGAACTACTACGCACACCGAATAATGGTTAGACAACATCAAGACAATTATATCCTTCGATATCGTCAGCTGTTCCATCAATACATTGTTGATATGTATGCTAAGGTCGAAAGCGAACGCTTGCGATTCCTTCGATTCAACCAGGCAAAACTACGATCGGAAGAATATATTCACTTACGAGATGCTGTTGCTGGAAACATCGATGGAAATTTAAATCCCAATGACATCGGTAATGCTTTCATTTTACCTTCAAGCTACATCGGCAGTCCACGGAACATGCAGGAATACATACAAGATGCGATGACTTACGTACGTCATTACGGCCGACCGGATTTATTTATTACATTCACATGTAATCCGAATTGGGAAGAGATACAAACTTTACTATTGCCAGGACAACAAGCCATTCATGGTCATGATTTAACTGCACGTGTGTTTAAACAAAAATTGAAATCCTTAATTGATTTTATTGTTAAATATACAATTTTTGGTATCACACGTTGTTGGCTGTATACGATAGAGTGGCAAAAGCGAGGTTTGCCTCATGCCCACATTTTGGTTTGGCTTAAAGATAGAATCCGTCCTGAAGAAATCGATCAAATAATTTCAGCCGAAATTCCAGACCCATTAATTGATCAAGAATTATTTGATATTGTCACCAAACACATGATCCATGGGCCATGCGGTGTTTTCAACATGACGTCACCGTGCATGGAAAATGTAAAAAAAACTTCCCAAAGCCGCATACGAATGACACGATCACGGATATTGATGGTTATCCAATGTATCGCCGCAGAAGTACTGAGAATGGTGGCCACACATTTACAATGCGACTGCCGAACTTTCCAAATCAAGTTGAGTTTGATAATCAGTGGGTGGTACCATACTCACCACTACTTTCAAAAACTTACAAAGCTCATATCAATGTTGAGCTTTGCAGTTCTGTTAAATCAATTAAGTATATTTGTAAATATGTAAACAAAGGCAGTGATTTGGCCATATTTGAAGTAAAAAACATAAATAAAAATGACGAAATAGCACGATACCAAATGGGCAGATACATTAGCAGCAATGAAGCTATTTGGCATATTCTCAGCTTTCCCATCCACGAAAGAGATCCTGCTGTCCAACATCTGGCAATACATCTTGAAAACGGTCAACGTGTATACTTCACTGAAGAAAATGTTCTCCAAAGAGCGTTCGAAGCTCCGAAAACGACTCTAACTGAATTTTTTACATTGTGTCAAAAACCTGATGTTTTTGGCCAATTCGCGAAGACATTGGTGTATGGTGATGTTCCACGTTATTTCACATGGAACAAATCCAGTAAAAAATGGGAGCCACGGAAACAAGGAAAACCACATCCTTCCATTACAGGCATATTCAAAGCTAAGACATTGGGGAGACTTTACACGGTACATCCAAAGCAACGTGAGTGCTTCTATTTACGTTTGTTATTGGTGAATGTTCCCGGACCAACGTCTTTTGAATTTTTACGAACAGCTAATGGTCGAGTATTCAATACATACCAGGATGCATGTCGTGAACTGCAATTGCTAGAAGACGATAACCATTGGGACTTAACGCTTGCTGATGCTGCGTTGACATCAACACCGAATAACATTCGTCAGTTGTTTGCAATTATTTTGGCGACATGTTATCCCTCGCAAGCACAAACTTTGTGGGAAAAATATAAAAATTGTATGACAGAAGACATCTTGCACCGAATTAGACAAACAAATCAATGCCAAAACATAGATTATACACCAGAGATGTACAATGAAGCATTGGTCTTGATCGAGGATTTATGTGTTCTTATTTCAAATTTACCACTTAATCATTATGGTATGCCATCACCTAATCGTCCAGCCACCGACTTAGTCAATACCGATTTACAACGAGAAAATCAATATGACCATGGAAGTTTAGCAACAATTATCATGAACAGTGAACCATTACTGACAGCAGAACAAAAAATTATTTATGATCGGATTATGCTGGCTGTTGCTGCTGAACAAGGCGGTTTTTTTTTCTTGGATGCACCCGGTGGAACCGGTAAGACATTTTTAATATCGTTGATTCTTGCCAAAATACGGTCGCAACAAAAAATCGCATTAGCATTAGCATCGTCAGGCATTGCGGCTACTTTACTGGATGGTGGGCGAACAGCACATTCAACATTCAAGCTGCCATTGGACGTTCATAATAAACCAGATGCAATGTGTAACATCAAAAAGAATAGTGGAATAGCTGCAGTGTTGCGGAAGAGTTCTATAATAATTTGGGATGAGTGCACAATGGCACACAAATATTCACTTGAAGCATTAAACAGAACTATGCAAGATTTAAACAGCAATAATAAACTTTTCGGTGGTGCTATCTTACTTTTGTCTGGTGACTTCCGGCAGACCTTACCGGTTATACCTCGCTCTACTTTCGCGGATGAGATTAATGCATGTTTGAAACAATCATTCTTATGGCGAAGTGTTGAAACACTTCGATTGACCATAAATATGCGAGTACAATTGCAAAATGATCCATCAGCACTAATATTTTCCGAACAACTACTAGATATTGGGAACGGTAAAATAAAACTGCAACCAAATACGCAATGCATTAAACTACCAGACAATTTTTGCACTGTTGTTCAGGATAAAACTGAATTGATTCAGAGTATTTTCCCGGATATACAGAATAATTATTTGAATCATGAATGGCTTAGTCAACGGGCGATTTTGGCAGCCAAAAACGTTGATGTTGACGAAATTAACTTCCAGATACAACAGTTGTTACCAGGCGATCTGATGTCTTTTAAATCAATCGATACTGTTGTTGATGAAAATGAAAGTGTAAATTTTCCGATTGAATTTTTAAATTCATTAGATATCCCTGGAATGCCACCACATAATCTTCGATTAAAGATTGGTTCCCCTATTATTCTCCTCCGTAATTTGAATCCACCTCAATTATGTAACGGTACGCGTTTGGTCATCAAAAAGATCACCGGAAACATTCTTGAAGCAACCATTTTGGCTGGGAAGTTTAAAGGAAAAGTGGTCCTGCTGCCACGTATTCCGATGATACCATCAGATTCTACCATACCCTTCAAAAGGCTACAGTTTCCAATTCGTTTAGCTTTCGCCATGTCTATAAATAAATCTCAAGGTCAAACAATGTCCATTTGTGGTTTAGATTTGGAAAATCCATGTTTTTCTCATGGGCAACTATATGTTGCGTGTTCACGTGTTGGGAAACCGTCGAATCTATTTGTGTTAGCTAAAGACAGGTTAACCAAAAACATTGTGCACCGATTGGTGTTAAATTAAATTGAAACTGAAAGTATTTATAATTCAAAAAAAAGATATTAATGTTTAAAAGTTTAAGACTGCGTGCCTTGCCTACCTCATTCATGAGTTTAAGCGTCACATGTAATTTACTGTATTATACTGTAATATACTTATATTTGTTATAAAATTAAATGGAAATAATAAATCTGATAAATTTTTATTTTTTACCTATTGATTTCTGCTTAGTATCAAGTGTAAGAACATTTTAATTAATTGTGTTCAACGTACTTCCCCTTCAAATCAATCTCAATCCAGTGAATTTGTATACCAACATCATCATTGTCGTCTTAGTTCGTAAATAATTTCATTGTACTAAAGGGTTATAGTAGTAGAAAGTCAAATAAGGAGATCAGCATATTTTTTTACAAATACCATCTGTGTGAAAAAGCATAGTGGACTCCGTGACTGATGTTCTCTTATTGTTCCTCTTAGATTGTTTACTATAATGTAATATAACAAAAACTTTAGCCACAGCAACGCGTGGCCGGGTCAGCTAGTCTTAATATATATAAATCTCGTGTCATCTTAATATATATAAATCTCGTGTCACAATGTTTGTCCTCAATGGACTCCTAAAACACTTAACCGATTATAATAAAATTTGAACACCATGTGCAGTTCGATGTGCACTTGAGAGATAGGATAGTTTAAATCTCAAATTATAGTCGCAATTTTAATTTATCGCTAATTTTTTGTCCGTTATTATTTGGCAGTCATAAAACTGACAGATGTCGATACCTTTCGACTGGGTTGATGGCGCTAATGTCTGTTATTATTTGACAGTGACAGTTATTCGACGCAAACGTATTAAAAGAGCCCATCAGTTGGCAAAACAAATTGAATCAAGAAATCTAGCTCAAAGAATCAGGACAGCAGGTCATGCACAAGAATCTCAAGAACAGTGTAACGAACGTCTTCAAGAGAATATCATAAGAACAAGAAAATTATTATTTTCAGTCAAATGCCACCGAAAAAATCTAACCTCAACAACGCGAGCGGCAAAGGGACACGACGCAAACGTCAAAACTACGATCGGAATAATATATTCACTTACGAGATGCTGTTGCTGGAAACATCGATGGAAATTTAAATCCCAATGACATCGGTAATGCTTTCATTTTACCTTCAAGCTACATCGGCAGTCCACGGAACATGCAGGAATACATACAAGATGCGATGACTTACGTACGTCATTACGGCCGACCGGATTTATTTATTACATTCACATGTAATCCGAATTGGGAAGAGATACAAACTTTACTATTGCCAGGACAACAAGCCATTCATCGTCATGATTTAACTGCACGTGTGTTTAAACAAAAATTGAAATCCTTAATTGATTTTATTGTTAAATATACAATTTTTGGTATCACACGTTGTTGGCTGTATACGATAGAGTGGCAAAAGCGAGGTTTGCCTCATGCCCACATTTTGGTTTGGCTTAAAGATAGAATCCGTCCTGAAGAAATCGATCAAATAATTTCAGCCGAAATTCCAGACCCATTAATTGATCAAGAATTATTTGATATTGTCACCAAACACATGATCCATGGGCCATGCGGTGTTTTCAACATGACCTCACCGTGCATGGAAAATGGAAAATGTAAAAAAAACTTCCCAAAGCCGCATACGAATGACACGATCACGGATATTGATGGTTATCCAACTAAATCAACTAATTCAATTGATCAAAAGAGTTTCGCCACGACTGCAAAATGACAATTATCAAATCGTCATAAAAGCCGACAAAGTACCATTAGGTGAACATGCTGGTAGATTCAACGCTCCAACTGTTGATGAGGTTGCTGTTATCATGGTTGGTGATCCAGTTGACAAAAGATCTATAAACATTACACGGCGAGACAACACTGTCAGTACGATTTAGGATCTACACCGTTCATATGACGCACTACAATATCCATTGATATTTTGGCAAGGACAAGATGAATATCACCTTAATATCAAACAGTATGATCCAAATACCGGTAAATTTGACAATTATCTATTTACTTTCTTACTGTATGTATAGATTTTAATTTCGTATTGCATTTTATTTTTTATTTTTTTAGGTGATTACAGAAATAATAAAGTTAGCTCAATGAACTACTACGCACACCGAATAATGGTTAGACAACATCAAGACAATTATATCCTTCGATATCGTCAGCTGTTCCATCAATACATTGTTGATATGTATGCTAAGGTCGAAAGCGAACGCTTGCGATTCCTTCGATTCAACTAGGCAAAACTACGATCGGAATAATATATTCACTTACGAGATGCTGTTGCTGGAAACATCGATGGAAATTTAAATCCCAATGACATCGGTAATGCTTTCATTTTACCTTCAAGCTACATCGGCAGTCCACGGAACATGCAGGAATACATACAAGATGCGATGACTTACGTACGTCATTACGGCCGACCGGATTTATTTATTACATTCACATGTAATCCGAATTGGGAAGAGATACAAACTTTACTATTGCCAGGACAACAAGCCATTCATCGTCATGATTTAACTGCACGTGTGTTTAAACAAAAATTGAAATCCTTAATTGATTTTATTGTTAAATATACAATTTTTGGTATCACACGTTGTTGGCTGTATACGATAGAGTGGCAAAAGCGAGGTTTGCCTCATGCCCACATTTTGGTTTGGCTTAAAGATAGAATCCGTCCTGAAGAAATCGATCAAATAATTTCAGCCGAAATTCCAGACCCATTAATTGATCAAGAATTATTTGATATTGTCACCAAACACATGATCCATGGGCCATGCGGTGTTTTCAACATGACCTCACCGTGCATGGAAAATGGAAAATGTAAAAAAACTTCCCAAAGCCGCATACGAATGACACGATCACGGATATTGATGGTTATCCAATGTATCGCCGCAGAAGTACTGAGAATGGTGGCCACACATTTACAATGCGACTGCCGAACTTTCCAAATCAAGTTGAGTTTGATAATCAGTGGGTGGTACCATACCCACCACTACTTTCAAAAACTTACAAAGCTCATATCAATGTTGAGCTTTGCAGTTCTGTTAAATCAATTAAGTATATTTGTAAATATGTAAACAAAGGCAGTGATTTGGCCATATTTGAAGTAAAAAACATAAATAAAAATGATGAAATAGCACGATACCAAATGGGCAGATACATTAGCAGCAATGAAGCTATTTGGCATATTCTCAGCTTTCCCATCCACGAAAGAGATCCTGCTGTCCAACATCTGGCAATACATCTTGAAAACGGTCAACGTGTATACTTCACTGAAGAAAATGTTCTCCAAAGAGCGTTCGAAGCTCCGAAAACGACTCTAACTGAATTTTTTACATTGTGTCAAAAACCTGATGTTTTTGGCCAATTCGCGAAGACATTGGTGTATGGTGATGTTCCACGTTATTTCACATGGAACAAATCCAGTAAAAAATGGGAGCCACGGAAACAAGGAAAACCACATCCTTCCATTACAGGCATATTCAAAGCTCAGACATTGGGAAGACTTTACACGGTACATCCAAAGCAACGTGAGTGCTTCTATTTACGTTTGTTATTGGTGAATGTTCCCGGACCAACGTCTTTTGAATTTTTACGAACAGCTAATGGTCGAGTATTCAATACATACCAGGATGCATGTCGTGAACTGCAATTGCTAGAAGACGATAACCATTGGGACTTAACGCTTGCTGATGCTGCGTTGACATCAACACCGAATAACATTCGTCAGTTGTTTGCAATTATTTTGGCGACATGTTATCCCTCGCAAGCACAAACTTTGTGGGAAAAATATAAAAATTGTATGACAGAAGACATCTTGCACCGAATTAGACAAACAAATCAATGCCAAAACATAGATTATACACCAGAGATGTACAATGAAGCATTGGTCTTGATCGAGGATTTATGTGTTCTTATTTCAAATTTACCACTTAATCATTATGGTATGCCATCACCTAATCGTCCAGCCACCGACTTAGTCAATACCGATTTACAACGAGAAAATCAATATGACCATGGAAGTTTAGCAACAATTATCATGAACAGTGAACCATTACTGACAGCAGAACAAAAAATTATTTATGATCGGATTATGCTGGCTGTTGCTGCTGAACAAGGCGGTTTTTTTTTCTTGGATGCACCCGGTGGAACCGGAAAGACATTTTTAATATCGTTGATTCTTGCCAAAATACGGTCGCAACAAAAACATCGCATTAGCATTAGCATCGTCAGGCATTGCGGCTACTTTACTGGATGGTGGGCGAACAGCACATTCAACATTCAAGCTGCCATTGGACGTTCATAATAAACCAGATGCAATGTGTAACATCAAAAAGAATAGTGGAATAGCTGCAGTGTTGCGGAAGAGTTCTATAATAATTTGGGATGAGTGCACAATGGCACACAAATATTCACTTGAAGCATTAAACAGAACTATGCAAGATTTAAACAGCAATAATAAACTTTTCGGTGGTGCTATCTTACTTTTGTCTGGTGACTTCCGGCAGACCTTACCGGTTATACCTCGCTCTACTTTCGCGGATGAGATTAATGCATGTTTGAAACAATCATTCTTATGGCGAAGTGTTGAAACACTTCGATTGACCATAAATATGCGAGTACAATTGCAAAATGATCCATCAGCACTAATATTTTCCGAACAACTACTAGATATTGGGAACGGTAAAATAAAACTGCAACCAAATACGCAATGCATTAAACTACCAGACAATTTTTGCACTGTTGTTCAGGATAAAACTGAATTGATTCAGAGTATTTTCCCGGATATACAGAATAATTATTTGAATCATGAATGGCTTAGTCAACGGGCGATTTTGGCAGCCAAAAACGTTGATGTTGACGAAATTAACTTCCAGATACAACAGTTGTTACCAGGCGATCTGATGTCTTTTAAATCAATCGATACTGTTGTTGATGAAAATGAAAGTGTAAATTTTCCGATTGAATTTTTAAATTCATTAGATATCCCTGGAATGCCACCACATAATCTTCGATTAAAGATTGGTTCCCCTATTATTCTCCTCCGTAATTTGAATCCACCTCAATTATGTAACGGTACGCGTTTGGTCATCAAAAAGATCACCGGAAATATTCTTGAAGCAACCATTTTGGCTGGGAAGTTTAAAGGAAAAGTGGTCCTGCTGCCACGTATTCCGATGATACCATCAGATTCTACCATACCCTTCAAAAGGCTACAGTTTCCAATTCGTTTAGCTTTCGCCATGTCTATAAATAAATCTCAAGGTCAAACAATGTCCATTTGTGGTTTAGATTTGGAAAATCCATGTTTTTCTCATGGGCAACTATATGTTGCGTGTTCACGTGTTGGGAAACCGTCGGATCTATTTGTGTTAGCTAAAGACAGGTTAACCAAAAACATTGTGCACCGATTGGTGTTAAATTAAATTGAAACTGAAAGTATTTATAATTCAAAAAAAAGATATTAATGTTTAAAAGTTTAAGACTGTCTGCCTTGCCTACCTCATTCATGAGTTTAAGCGTCACATGTAATTTACTGTATTATACTGTAATATACTTATATTTGTTATAAAATTAAATGGAAATAATAAATCTGATAAATTTTTATTTTTTACCTATTGATTTCTGCTTAGTATCAAGTGTAAGAACATTTTAATTAATTGTGTTCAACGTACTTCCCCTTCAAATCAATCTCAATCCAGTGAATTTGTATACCAACATCATCATTGTCGTCTTTGTTCGTAAATAAGTTCATTGTACTAAAGGGTTATAGTAGTAGAAAGTCAAATAAGGAGATCAGCATATTTTTTTACAAATACCATCTGTGTGAAAAAGCATAGTGGACTCCGTGACTGATGTTCTCTTATTGTTCCTCTTAGATTGTTTACTATAATGTAATATAACAAAAACTTTAGCCACAGCAACGCGTGGCCGGGTCAGCTAGTCTTAATATATATAAATCTCGTGTCACAATGTTTATCTTCAATGGACGGCTGAACCACTTAACCGATTATAATAAAATTTGCACACCATATGCAGTTCGATCCAACTTGAGCGATAGGATAGTTTAAATCTCAAATTATAGTCGCAATTTTAATTTATTGCTAATTATTTGTCTGTTATTATTTGGCAGTCATAAAACTGACAGATGTCGATACGGAACGGCACGGAACATGCATGCATACAAGATGCGATGACTTACGTACGTCATTACGGCCGACCGGATTTATTTATTACATTCACATGTAATCCGAATTGGGAAGAGATACAAACTTTACTATTGCCAGGACAACAAGCCATTCATCGTCATGATTTAACTGCACGTGTGTTTAAACAAAAATTGAAATCCTTAATTGATTTTATTGTTAAATATACAATTTTTGGTATCACACGTTGTTGGCTGTATACGATAGAGTGGCAAAAGCGAGGTTTGCCTCATGCCCACATTTTGGTTTGGCTTAAAGATAGAATCCGTCCTGAAGAAATCGATCAAATAATTTCAGCCGAAATTCCAGACCCATTAATTGATCAAGAATTATTTGATATTGTCACCAAACACATGATCCATGGGCCATGCGGTGTTTTCAACATGACCTCACCGTGCATGGAAAATGGAAAATGTAAAAAAACTTCCCAAAGCCGCATACGAATGACACGATCACGGATATTGATGGTTATCCAATGTATCGCCGCAGAAGTACTGAGAATGGTGGCCACACATTTACAATGCGACTGCCGAACTTTCCAAATCAAGTTGAGTTTGATAATCAGTGGGTGGTACCATACCCACCACTACTTTCAAAAACTTACAAAGCTCATATCAATGTTGAGCTTTGCAGTTCTGTTAAATCAATTAAGTATATTTGTAAATATGTAAACAAAGGCAGTGATTTGGCCATATTTGAAGTAAAAAACATAAATAAAAATGATGAAATAGCACGATACCAAATGGGCAGATACATTAGCAGCAATGAAGCTATTTGGCATATTCTCAGCTTTCCCATCCACGAAAGAGATCCTGCTGTCCAACATCTGGCAATACATCTTGAAAACGGTCAACGTGTATACTTCACTGAAGAAAATGTTCTCCAAAGAGCGTTCGAAGCTCCGAAAACGACTCTAACTGAATTTTTTACATTGTGTCAAAAACCTGATGTTTTTGGCCAATTCGCGAAGACATTGGTGTATGGTGATGTTCCACGTTATTTCACATGGAACAAATCCAGTAAAAAATGGGAGCCACGGAAACAAGGAAAACCACATCCTTCCATTACAGGCATATTCAAAGCTCAGACATTGGGAAGACTTTACACGGTACATCCAAAGCAACGTGAGTGCTTCTATTTACGTTTGTTATTGGTGAATGTTCCCGGACCAACGTCTTTTGAATTTTTACGAACAGCTAATGGTCGAGTATTCAATACATACCAGGATGCATGTCGTGAACTGCAATTGCTAGAAGACGATAACCATTGGGACTTAACGCTTGCTGATGCTGCGTTGACATCAACACCGAATAACATTCGTCAGTTGTTTGCAATTATTTTGGCGACATGTTATCCCTCGCAAGCACAAACTTTGTGGGAAAAATATAAAAATTGTATGACAGAAGACATCTTGCACCGAATTAGACAAACAAATCAATGCCAAAACATAGATTATACACCAGAGATGTACAATGAAGCATTGGTCTTGATCGAGGATTTATGTGTTCTTATTTCAAATTTACCACTTAATCATTATGGTATGCCATCACCTAATCGTCCAGCCACCGACTTAGTCAATACCGATTTACAACGAGAAAATCAATATGACCATGGAAGTTTAGCAACAATTATCATGAACAGTGAACCATTACTGACAGCAGAACAAAAAATTATTTATGATCGGATTATGCTGGCTGTTGCTGCTGAACAAGGCGGTTTTTTTTTCTTGGATGCACCCGGTGGAACCGGTAAGACATTTTTAATATCGTTGATTCTTGCCAAAATACGGTCGCAACAAAAAATCGCATTAGCATTAGCATCGTCAGGCATTGCGGCTACTTTACTGGATGGTGGGCGAACAGCACATTCAACATTCAAGCTGCCATTGGACGTTCATAATAAACCAGATGCAATGTGTAACATCAAAAAGAATAGTGGAATAGCTGCAGTGTTGCGGAAGAGTTCTATAATAATTTGGGATGAGTGCACAATGGCACACAAATATTCACTTGAAGCATTAAACAGAACTATGCAAGATTTAAACAGCAATAATAAACTTTTCGGTGGTGCTATCTTACTTTTGTCTGGTGACTTCCGGCAGACCTTACCGGTTATACCTCGCTCTACTTTCGCGGATGAGATTAATGCATGTTTGAAACAATCATTCTTATGGCGAAGTGTTGAAACACTTCGATTGACCATAAATATGCGAGTACAATTGCAAAATGATCCATCAGCACTAATATTTTCCGAACAACTACTAGATATTGGGAACGGTAAAATAAAACTGCAACCAAATACGCAATGCATTAAACTACCAGACAATTTTTGCACTGTTGTTCAGGATAAAACTGAATTGATTCAGAGTATTTTCCCGGATATACAGAATAATTATTTGAATCATGAATGGCTTAGTCAACGGGCGATTTTGGCAGCCAAAAACGTTGATGTTGACGAAATTAACTTCCAGATACAACAGTTGTTACCAGGCGATCTGATGTCTTTTAAATCAATCGATACTGTTGTTGATGAAAATGAAAGTGTAAATTTTCCGATTGAATTTTTAAATTCATTAGATATCCCTGGAATGCCACCACATAATCTTCGATTAAAGATTGGTTCCCCTATTATTCTCCTCCGTAATTTGAATCCACCTCAATTATGTAACGGTACGCGTTTGGTCATCAAAAAGATCACCGGAAACATTCTTGAAGCAACCATTTTGGCTGGGAAGTTTAAAGGAAAAGTGGTCCTGCTGCCACGTATTCCGATGATACCATCAGATTCTACCATACCCTTCAAAAGGCTACAGTTTCCAATTCGTTTAGCTTTCGCCATGTCTATAAATAAATCTCAAGGTCAAACAATGTCCATTTGTGGTTTAGATTTGGAAAATCCATGTTTTTCTCATGGGCAACTATATGTTGCGTGTTCACGTGTTGGGAAACCGTCGAATCTATTTGTGTTAGCTAAAGACAGGTTAACCAAAAACATTGTGCACCGATTGGTGTTAAATTAAATTGAAATTGAAAGTATTTATAATTCAAAAAAAAGATATTAATGTTTAAAAGTTTAAGACTGTCTGCCTTGCCTACCTCATTCATGAGTTTAAGCGTCACATGTAATTTACTGTATTATACTGTAATATACTTATATTTGTTATAAAATTAAATGGAAATAATAAATCTGATAAATTTTTATTTTTTACCTATTGATTTCTGCTTAGTATCAAGTGTAAGAACATTTTAATTAATTGTGTTCAACGTACTTCCCCTTCAAATCAATCTCAATCTAGTGAATTTGTATACCAACATCATCATTGTCGTCTTAGTTCGTAAATAATTTCATTGTACTAAAGGGTTATAGTAGTAGAAAGTCAAATAAGGAGATCACCATATTTTTTTACAAATACCATCTGTGTGAAAAAGCATAGTGGACTCCGTGACTGATGTTCTCTTATTGTTCCTCTTAGATTGTTTACTATAATGTAATATAACAAAAACTTTAGCCACAGCAACGCGTGGCCGGGTCAGCTAGTACTAGTAATAAAATGTTAGGGAAATATAATAGGAAGTATAAAGAAAAGACAAATTTGAATATGACTTAATTTTAACAATTATGTTTCCCCAAAAGCCTGATATTCATTATAATGTTCCTTTTATATTTTGTATCTGTATCTGTATAAAATCTTTTTAAAATATCGGAAACAATTAAAGTAGAACTACTATAGATATGAACTACTACATGAATATTGTTATAAATCTTATCTGGCTGTACCATCTGGCTGGCTCTATCACACGTAGTTCTGACTGCTTTGTCGTTGACTTTCATATACTTACCGCTACCTCGCCGGCTATGCTACTCTTGAGCCTTTCCAAATCTCGCATTGCTAAACTGTTAAATATTGCAATTGGTTAGAATAAAAAATCCGAATGTGCCGAATTTTACCACCGACATTGGTTCCAAGACATTTCCTCAATTTTGTCCAGCTGACATTTTTGTTTCCCTACTGTTGACTGTGTGACTGTTGTGAGTAAGAAATTATATGAAAAAACACAATATTTATATTTTTATACGAGATGGTGTAAATTACCAGTCTTTTCGGTCAGCGAGTGAATTGCGACGCAGTACGTTGCCGTTGCAGGCATCTGAACTCGCCAGTCAGCCCCGCTCCCCTCACCGCTCCACCCCAACCACGCTTTATTGTCTATGGCGTGTAAAAAAAACGCATTACAAAAACCGTTTAATATTATAAATTTAACTTAATTTTTTTTCTCGCTAACCATGATGAATTTTAATTACCGATTAGCTGGATTTTTATCGGGAATCATCTTGGGACTCATAGTTTAAAGAGATCTTCGCCTGCAGGCCTAGAAGTAGTAGATAGATGTTCTA
Organism: Neomicropteryx cornuta; assembly: GCA_020383195.1. Taxonomy (NCBI): domain Eukaryota; kingdom Metazoa; phylum Arthropoda; class Insecta; order Lepidoptera; family Micropterigidae; genus Neomicropteryx; species Neomicropteryx cornuta. The sequence continues at coordinate 9,762,556 of JAHKQU010000025.1, read as the reverse complement.
AAACCATTTCCGAAAACTTAGAGGGTTTCTATGTTCCCTATTAGGTACGTGTCAGAAATTATGAATGCGCTCTTGTAAATTCCGCCTTTGCTCGCAGGCGCTCGCCCAAGGCCAGTCAATGAAAGCGCGACGCGGCCTCGTTAGCGAACGAATCGTTACCGATTTCATATTATCACGTATTTTTTGATATGAGGTCTAAAGAAATCATATTTGAAAGCACAGGTCTGCTGGATTTTTTATCGGAAATGGTCATAAAACACGGTGTATGTGTTCGTTTCGGCGCATTCGTCCGCACCTTATAGTGGCACTATCCCAGGCTGGCTGGCTATTTATCAGCTGGACGAAACCAGACGTTTGTCACGCGTCTCTAAGTACGACCGTGCGATTCGTCAATGTCGGATTTCGATGCGCGCCCTGTCAACAGTTTATCGTGTTTTCCGTCAGCCGCCCTCGCTAACGATCGTTTGCGAAACATGTAGTCCGTGTAAGTGGACCCTTTTCTGTCGCCATTAGCCAGCTAAGTGATCGCAAAAACTACAGCCTATCGGTCCCATCCTCGAAATGTCCACAGTGTTTTTCTTCATCGACAATCAATGCGTACATTGTACCATTGTATTTTGTTTATTTTTACGAAACACTTCTACAATAATAAGAAACCCAATGTCAAACGTCAAACACTATCTGATAACATTAAAAAAAAAACAACTTCAAAATCATTTCGTTTCGATAGCTAATCATTTAATTGAAAGTCGATTTGTCTAAACTGATTATATACGCTAAGCTTTCCGCAGAAAAATAAAACTAATATTTTATCGGAATATAGGTAGTAGGTATAATCATATGCACAAACATTTTATTACTCGCTTTTTTAATTTCCATAAAATATAGCAACGAGTAAAATATGTTTTCCTAAAAATCTGTATATATCTTTAAATAATAAAAATATATTCGTTTTTTTTCCGAAAATTTTCTATATTTTTATCGTTTGATAATTTTGTGCAATGTTGTTTGTTGATTTTGTGTTTTATGTGTAGCGATTAGAGCAGCCAAAAAATGTATTTATATTTATGTATACAATTTTTTATTATTTTAATTTTTTATTATTTTATACCTAGTCAGTTATACCGCTAAATCCTGTGATCCCACTTCAGAGGAGGATGCTGTGATGCTTTCTCGCCATCGACACGAAATTAAGTTATGAGGTTATCTTACGGTAATAATTTTGACATTTTCTATGTGTTTATTATTATTATTATTATTATCAAATAAACAGTACGAGAAAAATGGGTTTGGTAAGATGCACGATAAATGTTAAATAGTTCGTCAAAGGCAGCTTCGAGAGAGATATCATACAATGTAATATTGACGAGGGGTGCTCAAACTTGAACTGCTGGCGATCTACCTCAATATTTTTAGACTACTTACGATCGACTCTGAGAGACTGCAAGTGTGTGTGATGCAGGGTTGTCGTACATACACGATACACCCTACCTACCTAGGTAGGGCGTGCCGTAGCATATATAGATATTAGCTTTCTGCACGGTGCTCAAACGGTCGATCGCGATCGACCGTTTGAGCACCCCGTAAAGTATTTTGTTCACGTATTTTTAGGTTATGAAAAAAAGACTTTATATTAATGATAGTGTTTAAAATAAAACTTATTTGGTATTTTCCAATATTATACCAGTGAGAGTCTCCAATTTGACTTAAAATTGTTTATTATATTAACATTCAAAATTAAATATTCAAGTTGGGAATCTAATATGCTTTCTAATTTTTTACATTTGAAATTTATTTTCTTAGGGTGTTTTTTCTCACCACAAACTTAGTATACGTATATTTGCAAACTTTATTATTAATAATAAATGACGTTGATGTTTATATTGCCGGAAAATTCAGTAAAACCCAGGGTTTACGGTGCGACACTAAACTCTCCATATTAAGCGCTATTTCGGGATTAAAAACCCCAGCAAAACACCGCTTGATTTATCTTTTGACCGTATTAAGACACTTAAATAATGCCCATTAAGCGGACCTTTATCTCGAGCGACCGAACCTCTTTTAATCCTCCGCAACTAAATATAGATTAAGTCACAGAACAAACGCATGGAGATACCAGACGTATGGTATGCATAATGTGTAGAGCTATTTATCTCGCTTTAACGTTATAAATCCGAGCGGGTGAATAAATGGTCTTTCTTAACAATTACCCATATATAGTTTTTAATATGAAAAATTACAGTCGTAATTATATAAATTCAAACTGTTTTAAAGCTAGTATTGGACTGTACAGAATTTTATTTTGAATAAGAGATTTATCAATTACGCCGAGAATGAATATTATTCAAAGAAACTGCTAAGATTTCACCCGTTCCATATTATGCGCCATTTATTTATTTTATTATAATTTTACAAATCTATTAATATGATTTAGGAGTTATGTAAACTTCCTCTTTACTATCTATTAACTGAACTCGCTAGAACTGTCGGCTATCTTCAAAAACCTACCTGTTTTCTATAAACTCAATGTTTTGTAATATCTGAAAATATTAATATCGTTAATTTTATGATTTTTTTATAAATTATAATGTAATTTTCTGCCTAATTGAAAAGTACTATGCGTAAATATAAAAAAGATGAATGTATGAATGAAGTGTTTCATAGCAAAGAAGAGTCTGAAATTTCAATTAAAAAAAAATATATTAATCCAATGGAAAAGTCGAATCTCAGGCAAATAAAATAAGAGTGTATAATTTTATTACTTTATTACTAGAGCACTAGGAAACTAGCAAATCTTTTTAACATGGTCTTTTGCTCCTAGTTGTTCTGTTTAATTGATTATTGACAAATTTAAAACCAAACTGTTCAGCTCGAAAGCAGTCTAATGGAATTCAAGCTTTTTACATCTTTATGTGAGTTATTGGTCCTAAATTGCACGCTGGCAACCCGATCCGTTACGAACGACCAACATCCCTCAGCGGGGTCGTCAAGTCGCGACGCGCGACGGTCGGCCGCACTAGCCCCCCCTAATGGCCGCTTGTTCTCATTAAACGATGGACGGTGGATTTGCAGTGGCCTAAATTACTACAAGGCCCTGTTCAAGTCCCTAAAGGGCGACGGCCACTGCAGGAGCTGCGGTCACAGTGCGTGCTTGGCCACTTTTCCGAGAGCGAATACCCGCCCAGCGTGCTGGCGAGTGAAATTCATATTCATTTTGTAGTATTTCATGCGACGCGTAAAGCCGGATTTACACGATGCGAGTAGCTGAGTGGCCTCAAAGCCTCCGCGAGCAGTGCTGCCAACCATAAGGTTCAAAGTATACTTTTTTTAGGCCTGCGAACGCCATCAGCTTTGTGTTTCATAAATTTGGTAGTCTCTTGTGTGTTTAATTAAGTTATTATTTTTTTGTAATATTTATCAAAACCTTATATTTTCTATATCCATTTTGAGTAAACGGCTTCTTTCTTATATTAATATAAAGAATATACGAGACTTATACAATGAAAAATAATTAAAATCAATTAATTAAACCAAATAGAAAATGTAGTCGAGGACACCGGACGAACTGAACGTGCCAAGGACACTGGCTGCGTTACCACGTGACCACGCACCACCTCCTGGCTGACTAAATAATTAAAGAAAATATGTATGCTTTTGAAGTGAAGAAAATAGAGACCCAATAATAGAAGAAGATACTTTAATTTAATACGTAAAATTATATTACAGAATAGGTTATAAATTCCGTGTTTAACAATGGTTCTATATAAGCCACCTTGCTGTTTTTATATTTAATCGAGTTGGCAACGCTGATCGAGGACTGCCTGTGCATGTTGCTGGCTTGCCTATGTGGTAGGGGAGGGCGAGTAGCTACTAAACTCACTCACAAGTCGCAATCACTTTATGCATTTCATTTGACTGGTACTGTCCATTCGCAAGCCAGCTCGCAGCGCGTAAACTAGGCAGTTACAAGGTAGGATTTTAAAAAAAAACTTACAAGTCTAACTGAGAACCTCCTCCTTTTTTTGAAATCGGTTAAAAGTAGCTTAACTTAAACACTCCTTCAACTTTTCCTACTAAATCTGTTTGAAACAATGTTAAATAACAAGCAAATTTATATCGAAGTCTTATATCACGGGGTCCATCACTAATGCCTGGACTATGAGACCATTTTGTATAATGATTGACGATAAGACACCGATATACAAGATTGTGTAATGTATTTAGTTTTCACCCTCAAATTTGGTTCAACGAGTGATTTTTTTAGAAAGAAAAAGATCGATGTCACCTTGCTTACAACAAAATGACCGGCGCTGATTGGTAAAATTTTGACGCAGATTAAACTAGACTCCGGATCTTTCAATTCGCCAAAGAGGCTTTCTTTTAAAATCAGCATTCGTCGAGGCAATTTGCGCGCCGAGCGAAATTAGTTCTTTCGTCCCGCCAAATTGTTTGGTAAGTTATTCTATTTTTGCGTAACGCAATCAGTGTCTGTATAATGCGAGGAGGTAAGGATAATTCTTGGCTTGTTATACTCGCTAATTGGTTGTTTTGATGCTATCATATTGTTATAACAGAATCATGCACATCATCTCGCCTCGTTTACTTGGCTTAGCAGTAGATATTTCTGCACACCCTGTTCGACCATCAGCTTTCTTTGGGTTTTTTTCCTGGCTTTACTGTACACAGACCTGTGCTGAGCTATCCTGAGACTAAAGGGTGCTCCTGGGGGTGCGCCTGCTTAGTTATGGGAATTGTTAATTTCCTAGGTATTGAAAATAATCGTATCTGTATGTATTTATCCATATAAAGTGATAATACGGTTTTATTTGCTGCGTATATTTCTTGTCATTCCACCTTAGTCTTTTAAATTTAAATATTGATTATGTAACACCCAATCACTGTGGGTTTATTAAAGTAGTCTCGGTAAAATTCATTTTACTGATTATAATAATTGTAAACTTCACTTGTGTTAATGCGGTTCAATGTATCCATTTCCCAACCATCAAAAAGTTATGATTAAATCCGAAAGTATAATTAAATGCGAGCAATCAATGTAACAATTTCGTACTTATTAAAAAGTTAAGATTTTATCCGAAGTATAATTAAATGCGATGTTATCTTTTTTAAAATTTCGCTCCTTTTACGCCCTTATCCTCGCCTCATGGCTAGAATGGTGGGAGGCGGATTTGTTCGCACAAAATTCTTCTAGATTCGGCTGAAAGTTAAGATTTCAGTCGTTCTGAGTTTTAACGTACTAAGAAAGTAATCTTTGCTCAGAACCTTCAAACAAACCTTATTAATTTACAATATGTGATTGTCAAAATTTGTCATAAAATAATTTCCTATTATGTAATAATATAATGTATTAGGACCCATGTTTACTGTAAAATGTTTTTTTTAATAAAGCGTTTGAAATTTACTTTCGCATTGAAGCTAGGCTGCGTGCCTCTAACCGCACTATGAGTGACAGCGCGTCGGTAAAAGGTCAAAAAGGACTTAAGCGCCACTAAGTAAAAGCTTTTATTATTTTTCGGGCTGCTTCAAGGAAAGATCCCGCCCACTTACTGAGTAAAGCTTTATGGTAAAAAATATATATTTATAACATTTTAGCTTCTATTCATACATTGATGAAGCTACTATCGCCGTCCTTTGGCCGTTTGTCTGTTGCAATTAACAACTAGAAAAGTACAAATGCGAAAGAGTTGAATTTTTATGTGTAGAATTGATACCCAAAAAAACGACCATATTTGTATCATGTTCGAATTTCAAATATATGACAACATATGCTATTGGGACGTTGTTACATATTAGTGGTCAGTATAAATTAATATAAATTTATATATGAGCGCATATAGAATTATGTAAAATAATGCTTAGTGGTTCGTTTTAATTATTATAAATTGAAATATTATGTCCGTGTTTATTTATTTATTGTGGTTACACAACAGAAGTTTTACCCAATACAGGTAATGACGTAAAGCTAATGTTATAAAAAATGAACAATTAATATTAAAATAGATTAAACATTTTCAAATAAATAGATAAAATAAAATTAAAAAAATAGAAAAAAAAAGATTTTAGGTAAAATCAAATCAACATAAAGGGCATGAAATACACCAATTTAAACTTTGATTATTTATATAAGTCGAAAAAAATAAACAAAAAACTGATTTAATACGGAACTAAGCTAGGGTTTTGTGCATTCGTATTTGTTTTAATTTGCAGCGTTGCAAAACTTTATTAAAAAAGGTTAGTTTGGGAGAACTTAATATTAAATAAATTACAAATTCAGGAAATAGAAAAGAGGGTAGGGCTGTTTTATTAGTAGCCGCGCCTCAAAATTTACAAAAAGAAAACTGAAATATTACCATTAGTAGTGTGAAGAATGTCATCATACCATTTTAGCATTTTTTTTATTATTTTAATCTACTCAACACAAAAGTACAAAAGTGGAAACCACAGACAGGCACGAGGAGTCTGGGGGACGCCTGTAGAACATAGCTATTAGGCGTCAGGTCTGTTACATAATTTACTAATTAATGTCTAGTTAAATATTTACTACTGCTTAACAATTTATAGAAGCAGTTGATATTACAGGTGCCATAGCCATTCTTGTTTATTTTTTTCTGACTAAATGTTTGTTCACCGTGCATCGAAAACCGCAGTTTAGCTGTATTTGAATTTTTGTTGTGTTAAACCTGATTTTTATTAAATTTGGTACACGTGTGAATAGTTTCCATACAAATATCACATGCGACGTTTGTGAGATTCGAAGCAGTTTGTCCCGAAAAACCTAGAGATAGAGAATAAATAACCCATTTCGAGTGCTGCCTCCGAATAGTTGATGTATTATGTAACGAATATTCATATTCCCTTTACTACTCACTAACAAACGCCCTCACGGAAAATAAATCGAAAATACGCTTTCACCCTTATTCGCTAAACAACCTCACAGTAAGACAAACATTAACTGCATACCTTTGCTCAAATTAACTATTTAATTTTATGTTACATTTGCTCATCAGTTTCACTTTTGATCCAAAACTTATTTACCTACTATATTTTGTTGTATAGTATGTTCACACATAGTTTTAGTATATGTTTAATTAGTGTATCAAACATAGTTTGGCCATATTTTGCTTTGTGTGTAAATTGCATTACATGTAAGGGTATCGCCGTATGTTTTACTTTATCCATAAATATATGAGTAATAATAAATAATAGTATTTCATTTATTTATATGTGTTGCAAGATCCAAAATTGGTTTTATATGTTCTTTCTTTTCAGTTACACCTTACACCTATTGGAAAATCCCTGATTTTAGGCTACTTCGAAATTTTACCCGGACCGTTTCGTTGGAAAGCCAATAAGCCTGCACACTGAGCCACGTAGCTTATCCCATTCATTTTTTTTGTGTTATATGTAGGTACATAGTTTACGAAATGGCTATTTTTTTTTTCCCAAATAAAAATTTGATTACCATCTGCTGCTTTAAGCAGTCACTACTTTCTAGATCAGCCAATCTATGCAATACATACGCCCTATTAGTTAGACGTTTGAGTTGTGTATGCAAACAGTTACGCATGGAGGTACATATCGTGGTAGTCTAGTGGTTGAGGCGTACCGCACATAGTCTACCATTTTAACACTTCATTACCGCCATTTCCCCTGACTCTAGCCCAAGCACGTCTAGCTTAGTTAAGTAGGGCCCAAAATAATTGTATACGGCCTAGGTCTTATAATTTAAAAAAACCGCTAGTTCGCCGGCGTAAGTAGGATCAAAACAGGTTGATTTATACATAATAAATACATATGTACTCTGATGTTAAGCATTTTGGCATAAGTCCAACTATACCTGGAATATTTTTGCCGGTGAATAAATGTATGTACAGGTGGATAACTTTATATGCGTTTTTAGAATAATAATTATATTTTTTAAATTTATTTTCCTCTTACCCTGCTGCCATTTACCAAAAAAAAACTTTTAATACGTTATTACTAGATACTATATTCTTTTTAGAGTATCACAGAACTTTGTATTTTATTTTTTACTTGAAGTTTTATTTGTATATGGTTCGTTTAAATAGTTCCATCATACATAGGTACGTACTTACTGCTTTCACATTTACCTCAAAATGTAATTTTAGTTGGGACCACCTGTAGTGAGTCATAGAACGAGGTTTTCGATTTCGTCTTCGATTATCTACTGTCAATACTGTTATTCATTAATTTACTTCTGTACCCCGGGGGCATAGGACATCATGTTACCACAATCGACTTGTGGAAAACACACTGTGGACTGTGTTTCTGTTTTTTGCATTTATTTATATTGCATAATATTAAATAAATTTAGGGTGTGATTTCAATCCTATTGTATTGGCAACCTTAAAGTGACAGAAATAATTTTTGTTGGAGTTACACATCGATTATTGTTAAACTTACTTGGTTGTAAGTACCATAACATATTTCCCAATATATCGCTACAATTAACAAAAGCTAACTGTAAATTTCACTGTTGATTGTGATGTTTGCCATCATTTGTATGATTTGAATCACAGTAAAATAAAATGGTAACATAAAAATAACAAAATATTATGGTTGCGACTACCAAATTTTCAGGTAGGGTCGTTTTATTTCGTCGGCTGTTTACTCGCGACGCCATATTGTTTTCTAATCAAAATGTTTTTACTAAAACATTTTTTAACTATATCTCTTGTTGCTATTGCAAGAAATATGGTAAATCTAACCAAAGATTTCCTGCTGCTAGTGCAAATTTTTAAACAAACGTTTACGTAAAAATTTTTTTTTCAGTGTAAATTACTGTATACGCGTTTGATCTCTGATATTGCACACCAATGGGAAAGTGAATAATTTGCTCATTTGGGAATGCGGTCGACGCCCTTAGCCAACGCGGTCCCATTCACTCCCCTAATTTGTTCCTAATGACGACAGGGCGGCGTATAGTGGGTGGTAGGTGGTTGTGATCAACCGTTTATTGCCATGATTATTCTTCAATGGGCGGCTGACTTACGGCACACGGTCTGCTGCTTTATGGCGTAAAACTTCTTTAGCTTTTTTAGCTTCTTCCCTATACAACGATTTCAGTGAATTAATCCAACGCGACTCGCTCATTCGGCTAAACTCGAAAGTACGCATTGAGGTGATGTATTCATTCTGCTAAAGTCGAAGCTCGACATCTGTCACGTTGATATTTGATAATCTGCCGTGTTGATTTTATTCTTATATAAATAAATAAGCTGACCCGACGACCTTTGTATATATATATATATATATATATATATATATACAAAGAAACTAAATATATATATATATATATATATATATATATATAGTTTCTTATCTATGCGTGCACAATGACAAATGTGATAACCTCATTAAGTGAACATCTTCGAAGACGACTTACCGTTTGAATTTCACAGAATACAAAATGTATGTTACTCTAATAGTTATTTTGCTATTCAGAATGGAGACAAATCCAACAAATCAAAGATCATAAAAATCGTTTCAGCCGTTCTTGAATTATAACCCGACTTTGTTTTATATATATATATATATATTTGTAGATAAGCGTGCGGAAACATTGTTGGATGTAGACGCCAGTATAGAGTGATAATTTTGAAATATAAACACAACTTGGCAGGTTGAATAGGACTGATATAATTCGAATTTCTTACCTAAACATTAGGCACTGCAGATAATACAAGAGCTACTCTTATGTAAAACTTGTATATCATGGTAATCTAGTATGTCAAAGCGTTTGACTTCTGACTAAGCAGTCGCGCGGGTTCAAATCCGCACATTATGTTTCATATCATTTTTAACGCTTCATCACCACCATCATCTTCATCAGTTTCTAGCCCAAGCAAATTTAGCTTAGTTACAAATGGCACAAAATGATTAAATATATTCTATGTCAGATTCAAAGATGTGTAATAACTGAACACTTTTTAGGCTTAAATAATCCCTACACGATAAAAAAAGACAACCCGGTGTAAAAACTAGACACTGCAGAAGTGAAACTTATTTACGCAAAATCTACATAATAATACACACGAGGTAGAAAACAGGCTATAACGAATAACTAGTCTACCTATAGTTTTTAGCAAGGTACCCACACTGCCGGCCCAGCGCTTCACTCTAGCTCGACGGCGCTTCGCGTGTAGCGTTTTTTGCACGTTCGGTCTCTAAAATCAATCTGGAATGCGGTATGAAGTTTGAATATGCTCACTTTAACACTTCATATATAACCTTCCTTAGAACAGGTAAGAGTTACCTGTTCTAAGGAAGGTCATATATGAAGTGTTAAAGTGAGCATACAAGAGACCAACGCAAAACCCTGTGAAAATATAAAGTGTCTACTCATTAACACTTAATGTATGAAAACATAAAATGAATAAATGAAAAAACAATAATTAAATATATAGGTAAATAAATATTCGATATAAGTAAATAAAAATAATAAAAATAGTGTTCTACTACATATAGTATAGTAATATATATTTATATATCGTAAAGTAGTGATATATATATATATATATATATATATATATATATGTATATATATATATATATATATATATACATTGGGCATAAACGTAATAAAGTATGAGGTATGACGTATCTAAGTAAGCATATTTTTTTTTTTTTTTAAACATTCTAGGTAACTAAAATAATGCAGAGATATGGTTTCTATTATGGTATGAATGAATTTATTATTATTTTATACGCCTAAATATCTAGGTCTTTAAAAAAATCGCTTTCGGCGTTTAAAGGGGGCGGTAGGAGCCTCCCTCCCCGCCCCAGACAAGTTCTGGGCACGTTACTGATTATTAGCAGTGTGAGTGGTGTCATTTCACAGTATAGTAATAATTGATAGCTACGCTTTTAATAATTCTCGCGATGGTTGGTTTAATTGCCCCTTTGGCTCGTCTCGTCCCTCCCCCGCTGCCGTCGCGACAGGGGTTGGATTGTCTCCGAACCCCTGTCGCCGCGGCGATATCAATTACCGAATTAAAGTTGAATTAGCATAATGCCATGCGTTCCCTAATTACAGAGGCGCACCTGCCGAAGACAGCCGCGGCCGCGCAAACTTGCTCAACTCGGCAGTTCGACAATAGAGCGCCGAGCGCGCGGGACGAAATTACTTCCGGCAAATTGCCCCCGATCTCGGCGAGAGGGCTACGTACCATAGATTCGAAATAGTTCTCGTAAAATCATAATAAAATTAGTTGTATTTTATTTCCATACATCAAAGATGCTCTACTCAATTCTAGAATACTAACACTCCATCCCTGCGTCGCGCGGGGATGTTATTAATCATAAAAAAAATCGTAAACGTAGTCGTTATTTTCCCCTAATTGCTTTTTTTGGAGCGAAGCTCCCATGTGGTGACTCAAATGTCACTCTGTTCACGGACTAAGGCTCTTGAACTACAACACCGATTTTGATAATTATTTTTTTAAAATGACCATGACAAAGTCTTCCGTGCATAGATACAAAAAAACATATATATTTGATTGCGCAAAGAATTATAAAAAATTAAATGGTAATCCCTATGGAGAAATACATTTATATACTAAACTCCGCTCCAATGTAGCTCAGGCGCCCTAGTATTTATACAGATAACTGTCTATGAGGAAAATATTCTAACTCGAGGCAATTATCATAATATGGTCACATTACGTCTATTAAATTCTGCATACATATTAGTCGTTAAAAAAATCGTAAATTAGTATGTATCTTATAAGTAAATATTATTTAATCCTTATTTCATATTTATTCTTTTATTTCTTCTATTTAATTTTATTCTTCTATTTTATACACCTTCGAACATGATATAATAAGTTTACACATAATATTTTATTTTGTATCCCCTGTCGCAAACAGAGGGGTGTTATAGGTCTAACGTGTCTGTGTGTCTGTATGCCGTTTGTGTGTCGAGGGTTTTTTAAATTTTAAATATCTTTAGGTTTTATTCTACTTATCAACTTTTAGTATTATACTAAAAGTTGATAAGCATTTTCATAAAAAAAAAAAATTCAAGACAGTTTGGTTATGGTTAGCTAGTACAATCATTGCTAAGTATATTTTATTTAAATTTGTGTTATTTTGCGAGAACTTTTTTTACATTCATTATAGAAAACTTTGATACATCTGCAAACAACGAACTTTCCATACATTTGTTGCAATCGAAGTTACGCAAATGGACAAACTGTCCACGGCATTTGCAGCTGTCGATTCGCTCTCTGACCGATATGTACGCAAGTGTACTGTACTGTACTGTGGTCTTGGCGAACCGCGCTTACCGACCGGATGACGCGAACTTGGTCTTGCCGCCGGCAGCGACCGACCGTTCAGCTCCGATCGAAGATCAAGTTCAGGCGCCTGCGTCTGACCACAGCCAGCAGTCGCAGACGAAACGCGTAAAGCTAAACCAGGATGTATTACAGACAGACATTGCTCTGTAATCTAATAATGTTCACAGAGCTCAGATACAAAAAACCACTATTACTTCGTCTATTTTAGATATCAGTGGCGTACACAGAATTTGTACAGTAGGCAAGACCTATCCTAGGGGGGAGGGGGGGGGGGGGAGCGAATTTAAAAGGTGTTGGTTCCAGGCGCCTGTTAGTTAATAGCTACTCTCGAAAGCGATTAGTGAAAAATCACGCCACTGATTGATATCCGCACACAACTGGTCCTGAGGCACGTTATAGAGTGCACTTAATTTGCGTATTAAATTAGACGTACTGAAATCATAAAAAAAATCCTATATGATTATTATTATTATATAGGTAACCTATTACAGGACATACGAAATTATAAGTAAAAAAAACTATAAATTTGTATGTTCTTAATTGTGTGACTTTTTGTGTGTGTTTTTTGTGTGATATCTTTTTGCTTTTGAATTAATGCTTTTTGCTGTTAGAAACTTTTTATAAGAAAGTTTTTATTGTACTCGGTAGGGTACTTTTCCACTTTAGAAGCTTTGCCTAAATCCACACAGTTTGTATGCGCTCTGAAACTCTTTTACGTCTCGTGGCATAGATTATGGGATGCTGCACAGTCGTACAGGTGGGTGTATGTATTATGGCCGGGATCGCTTTCACGCGTACGGGACGAGGAGGGCAGCTCCCAGTTCGTGCTGCAGACATGCCGAGTTGGCTACTGGTGGAAAAGTCGTGAGAACTGCCCGAGGATTGATCGCTGATCATCTAGCATCTAGCTCATTTGAAGTTCGCACTAACGAATACATACTTAGGGAAATAAAATCGTATCTAGCATGGATAATATTATCGAATTCCTTGTAAATATTCAATAGCCATTCTCGGAATGTGCGTCATAAATCCATATTTTTTTTTTGAAACGTGTAACAAAACTAATAGTTATTGTTTATGCTTAAACTTACCTCTATCACACGGTTTGTGGAAAATATTTTGACTTCATTTTAATTTCGTTAGGACTTAGGATTTCTTTACTCTTAATTATTTCTTTTACAAAAGATTTCGATTTTATCAAGGATTTCGTAACTCGTTACTCTAAATCTTAATTAAAAACAAATAAACACATTTACACGTTATTTTCTTTTTAAACCGACTTCTAAAAGGTGAGATGGTTCTCAATTCGATGTGTTTCTTTTTATTTTTTATTGTATTTTCACTCAGGTATGGTTTTATTTTAATTTCATTAGGTTTTAGGTCAAGTGTAAGGTAACAAAAAAATAAAAAAGTTTTCTGTTCAAAATGTTTTTGTGTCGAATTTGTGTAATCCATTTTGGTTATTTTTAAAGTGTACCGGATTACTTATAGTTGATTTCGTTAAAGTTTCATTTTGTTACTTTAGTGTAAATGTTTTTAAATAAAAAAATAAATATGAACGTGGATAAACCATGACTGAAATTGACAGTGTCCGTGGCATGAAGTTTTCCGGAAGATCTGGATTATTATATTGAGTTTAGGTTCGACCAAGGCTTTAATTTGACACTCCTCGACTTTGGCTTCGGACTCGTATTTGTACTCACTGTCCATTTGAGTCAATTTTGACCTAAATAAGCAAAGGAAACCATTGCGATCTACCTAAAGGTAGGCAGTGAGTCTGCCGGCAGCACTGCGGTAACCGCCTAATACAAAATTCACCAATGTAGCGCAATTTGTCCGATTCCTCTGCGCCTCAGTTTTGCCCTCGTTGAGAATAAAGTGGAAGTATGTACGAGTGTTTGTTTTTGCGTTGAACCGCCCCATTTGTTCCCAGGCCGCCCGCCCGCCCGCCCGCCCGCCTTCGGGAGTCTCGGTAAACATGTAAAATTATTAAACATCGAAAGCTCGCCTTGCCTAGCGTCGTTGCCAGTTCGGGAGCAATCTTAGAATGCGAAATGCAACTCCCGCTCAGCCCGTAATTTAACTATAGTTTCCATACTTCAATTTATCACGTGATGTTTATTCTTATCGATCCCCCGACCCGCATGCCAACAAGATTATTTGCTACACAATTTATTTAGTTATAACAATAGCTCATTTATTTAATCGTATTTTCATTCCCTTCTTTTCTACCACTATATTTTTGTAATACTCTTGTATATACAAAACAATTTGATGATTTCTTAGATCAGACTGAGTTTCATTGGTATGTAATATTCGAAACTGGTCAACATCTATCAATATTTCTAAATCGTAACAAATTTAACCTTAAAATTATTCACCAAAAAAATTGAAATTATATCTAAAAATGTTTTATAGATTAACTTATAGAAATTTATAGATTACCAGACAGCTTTAGTCCTATGTATTTACCTAATTACGACATGCATTATACCCAACTTAACCATATGATGGATGGGGTTGTATATACAGTTGTTTTTAAATTAGGGCACTCCTTTTAGGATGTTGATCTAAATAGACAATCAAGCATTAATCAGCAAAAAATATTGGAAAAATTTTTCTCAATTACGAGAAAAACAACTTCAAATTTGAAAATAAATCGTTTTAATGTTTGAGAACGCGGTGGAACTCATGGCGCGAGCTGGGTCAATGATCTCCGAGCGGGCGGCTCGCGAAGCACTTCGAAGAAAAACAAAGTTTTTTAATAATATAATTATTGAATGTGATTTTTTCTTTCGAATTTTTTTTTTTTTTAAGACCGGTTTAATTATCGATATAGATTAACCTCCTAAAAGGAGTGCCCTAAATTAAAAACCTCTTTATAAGAGATTACTTATACGAAAAAGTGTCTGAAATTTCATTTCAAATGCAAGTGTTCAAAATGCTTTAGCAAAACTAACAGGTACCATTTTTAGTAATCTAGATAAAGGCTTCAAATTCTTTTCTGTGTTTTGGGATCTAGCGAAGGCTTTTGATACGATATATTTATTTATTTATTTATTATTATATCCATAAAAATTAATATCATTACATGTATATTAATATATCGCATATACAACGATACTTTTCAAAAAGCTTTCCGCTATAGGTATACGAGGCATACCACTTGCGTGGTTTGATAGCAATCTTTCGAAAAGCACGCGATTCATAAAAATAGAAAACCATACGCAAAAATGCAAAATAAGCTTCGGCGTTCCTCAAGATAGTGCGCTCGGTTCGATTTTATTCCTAATATATATCAATAATATGCGCAATCATGAAGGAATAGGTTCTGTCACTTCATTTGCGGACGACATAGTGATAACTTTCACCGGAAATTCATGGAGAACGGTCTCTGTAGTTGCTAATGATAGACTAAATAAGTTACATACATGGCTAGACGGAAATATTTTGAAGCTAAACATTGTGAGAACTAAATACAGTAAATTTAGCATTTACAATAGTACATGTATCCCTTTGAGTGTACTACTAGTTTTATGATTTAGGTAGGATTGTTGATAGTAATGTTAAAATTGTTCATAATTATTATGTTAATGTATTGGTAAAGAAAGAATGAAGATACAGAAAAAAAACGATAGTAAAGGAGCCGACCACTATCAAGCTTAATATATTTTTATTTTTAGTTTAACCGCCTCATATATTGTTGTCGTAAAGCACATCGTGTCGCCGAAGTCGCGAGGCAAACGGATGCCCTTTGCTGAATTATTAATGGGGCCGGTAAATGTGACGAGACATGTCTATGGTGCGATGGCTTCGAGTACCCACCACCACTGCCTACTATACCGCTTTACGTCTTTCCGAGAAGCTCGCGTTGTTTGCTCGGCGGATATGATGGAATATTTATCCGCACGATTCGTCGACGGACGTGTTTGCGCCAGTCGCCCCTCTGCGAGATAATCTCGATGTCTGCCGAAGATTGCGTGGCGCGGTCATGATCATCCGAGTTTCTGTTTCACGTCTGCTTTTACCAACACATCAACACATGTGTGTGCAATATCCAAGAAGTAGTTTCTATAAACATAAATTATGTCAACTTTTTTTACTGATATAAATGGTCTCGTTGACGCTTAAGTGACTTAAGCCTCTAAGTAAAAAGACAGTAACTCTCAATTTTACGAAAAAAGAACTGAATATGCAGAAGTGATCAAAAAGTAATTTTAAACAAATTTCAGATGATGTAAAACAGTATTTATCTATTTAAAGCACTAAAAGTAGTTTTAATTTTACTTTTATTGCTAAACATACCATTATCATATGCAGAAAAGCAGTAATATCTAGATCATAAAGTAACCATAAATTTGGTTATGGTAACTATTTTTATGTCTATGATTAGGGATTTACTTTGTTTTTCCTTATTTTGAATTAAATTTGATACTAACCTCAAACGGGATGCCAATTTTATTGAGTGTGTCAGTTTTGGTTTGTTGATTCGTTTTATTGGCCTAAAAAATACCCAAAACGAAATAATAATCAGATCCAGAAAGAGTCAAAAAAACCACTACAGAATAAAAAAAAGAGTAAAAAAAAAGTAAAGAAAAAGACAGTCTATTGGATCGATGAATAATAAATATTTTTTGTGCAAATTAAGAAAAAATAATAATAGGTTAAATTAATTAATCTTAGGATAATCCGCATTTCGATTCGAACTTATCGAAATAACTACATTGTAAGAGGTAACATCAGCTTCTTTAATATATCTAGTGTGAAAATACAAAAACTCTAATAAATATTAGTTAGAAGACTATATTATAAGATTTTCTTCCACGGAATAAATAAATGTAAATGCGTTAACTTTCACCGCAATAAACAGTTTAACATAATAATGTTAACATTGTATGCAAATTGCTCAAATCCTTAATCTCCTTTAACTTTTAAGGCAACTACCACAGACTTTTAAACACCGGCCAAATATCTACATTAGCTGTATAGGCATTTTGGCTTATCATTTGATCTCCTTGCACTTTCGCTGTCTTTAATTTGTATAAAATTATACTTGGATAACCACTTTAGGTACAAGCCCTTATGAGGATGTATCATTCAGTGACATATTATGGCACATTGGCACTTTTAGCTTCATAAAAAGCTACTATCACAATCCTTTAGCCGCTTGGCCGTCTGTTGCAGCTTTCGACTCGAAAATACAAATGTGAAAGAGTTGAATTTTTGTGTGTAGATTGATGCTCTTGAAAAACAACAGTAATAATATAGATATATAACACTAAAATTAACATATTTTTTCTAATAAATGAAACATTGACAATTCGGTAGAAGCGCAAATATCATTCATATTCGAATTCCAAAAATATGACAGCACGCCTGTTAGAAAGTTGTAGATGTATTAGTTGTTATTGGTTAGTTAAAATTAACACAAACTCATCTATGTGCCCAAATAAAAACATGAAGAAGAATGTTCAGTATCACATTATAAATATTTTAAAAATAATATTATAATAATAATTATTATTAATAAATTGAAATATTATATCCGTGTTGCACACTCAAACCTAAATAACCTTCTGTCATCACAACGGCCATCCGGACATCGATTGGCCTAAAAAGTCCCCAACACAAGTGGAGATAGGAAATGAAGGAACCCATTACAAGTTTTTACCACAGGTGCGAGTTGTCTGGGGGAAGATGGCGTTAATAACGCCTGTAGGGCCTAGCTGTAAGACGTCGGGTTCTGTTTAAATAATTTATTACAATGTATAGAAGCGGTTGATATTATATAATAACTTCAGGATGTCATAGCCATTTTTGTCTAAATTCGTGTTAAGTTAGCTGATGAAATTAAATTTGGCTTGAAGGTTAACACGAGATTCGATCTAAAAGCATAGTGTGGCGGTGTTTTACGTGCAAGTTTTTGATTTTTCAATTTGTCAATTGATCGTTTTTCAATATTAATAATACTTTGGAGCTTGGATCTGATAGTATAGCCTAAAATAAGTAGTAGCAGGTTTTATTTAGCAAAGAATAGTTAGAAAAAGTACTTTTTCGTAAAGTTAATGTTTATGGAAAATGGATGAAATGAAGATTTTTAGCAAATTAAGCAATAACGCAGATATTAAATGTGATATATTTAATAAGCAATATTTTTATATCATTGGGATTATTTTAAAATAATGGAGTTACAGTCAATATAGGTATAGATATAAATGTTGGTTACTGCGGCCACGTTCAACGGCGTATGTGAAGATCAACCTTTCAAAGAACAATATCCAATATACGTGTCATAAAGACCAGAGTAAGAGTTATCTTGTCTCCATCTGCCTTTTCTACCGAGTCGCATAAAGTCCGTTGTGCCAGTGACATTCTGCTGACCTTAAATGCGCGAATGGCATCTCACGATCTATCCTATGGATCCTCGTTAGTACCCACTGTTTAAAATTGCGATAAGCTTTCAAACCTCGACATGCACCTACATTCTTTAGATTTTATATTCATATTAAATATTTCTCCATGACATACCTGACATTCTGGAAATTCTTCAGAATTTTTATTATAGTATTATACGTCAAAATTCTACGCGATGATTTGGTTTTAATCAGCATTCTGTTACGAAAATCCCATTGAGTGATAATATTCATGCACCAAAAATATTTAAAAAAATATACATATAAAATATGTATTTTTCTAAGTAAATATATAATGGATATAACCGGAAAGAAAGGAAATGAAAACTTTAAAGCCATATTTACCGAAATATATTCTACGCAATAAATATGTATTGTAAATAATCTTATATATTTATTAATATAGGTGCAGGAACTGAACATAGGTACATTTTATATCATCCTTATACTAATAAACTAATAAACCTTACCTTAAACTCACAATGGCCTAATATATTATATTGGGTGAATCTGCATGACTTTCGAGAATTTCTAAAATAGATTTTATTGTATTTTTATATTGTGTTAGATTTTATCGGTTGCAAATCTCGGGTGAGAGTGCGGGCAGTGTGCCTTAACATTCCCCCATTGTTTGTTTATCCCAGTTTCTTTTGGGACATCTAGTATATTAAAGCAAGACACTTCACCATCTACAAGAAACCGTCAACGGGCAAAAACCCTCCCGTAGGGTATGACGGTTGTGATGCCCTATAAAACGGGTAGAATCATCAAGACCAAAATTCATAGTGTTAACAGATAGTCTCGTCGTTATAGCGAGTCTATTTTGAGCGACTCGACTGCGCTACTGGTTGGCAATGTGGCACATATGCGCTTTCCTCATACAGATCCACTTCTGCGGTCTGCGGTTTGATTATCGGCGTGAACTAAATTGGTATCGCTAGACCTGCTCTCTTATACGAAACGGGCTATCATCATCGCCGGGGGATTTTCACTCGCGCGTCTTTTACGACTATTTTTTCGTTTCCAGTTGCTGGTAGACGGTTGAACTAGTATGACGGACTTCCGAATATAAAAGCAAAAAAGGGCCTCTTTTGTTTTTAATTTACATTAATGCATTATGTAACTTGCAACTTAAAGGAAAAATTATAAGTTTCGCAGACGATACTGTGATTGTATGTTCTAGTGACACGTGGACTGAGTTACAATGTAAGATGCAACATAATTTGGAAACTATTACCAATTGGCTGGACAATAATCTTTTAACTCTAAACATTAGCAAAACTAAATATGTTACTTTCAGTATTACTTCCGCCGGTTTAGTTGATACGGGCTTTCATCTTCGCATCCATGACTGTCAGAACCGAATAAAATGTGATTGTCTTCCTCTGGAGAATGTTGACCATATTAGATACTTAGGAATTGTAATAGACAGGCACCTTCGCTGGAACCATCACATTGATTCAATTGCTAAAAGAGTTCGTTCGCAAATTGTAGTTTATAAAAATCTTAGAAACTGTTTATCTTCCCAAACTTTAAAAATGGTTTACAATTGCTTAACTAACTCTTTAATCACCTATGCGTTAATTGTGTGGGGCGGTGCAACTCGAAAAGCCCTTGAACCATTAATCAAAGTTCAAAAATTAGTTCTTCGCGTGATCAATAAAAAGCCTTTTAGATTTAGTTCGGAAATCCTTTTCTCAAATTACAGGGTGCTAGATATTAGACAATCTTTTATTAAAAAAGTAGTCATACATGTTTGGCAAAATAAAATTAGTAATATACAGTGCACTAAAGCTATGAAGACAAGATCGAACGATAGAGGTCACTTAGTGGCACCAATAATGAAAACTTCTTTTGGACAGAGACATCTCATTTTTCTGGGCCCAAAAATATATAACCAGATAAGCGATGAAATTAGGGATGCTAAAACTAAAGCTTGCCTCGCTAAATCTATCTTAAAATGGTTAATCGCTTTGGGTAGAGATGCTGCTGAGAAATTAATTTCTGAAATAGTTGTTTAGATAAGATTTATTAATACTGTAATTTAAGCGACTTTAGCTACTGAGTAAAAAATATTATTTTAGTTACCTAGAATGTTTAAAAAAATAAAAAAATATATGCTTACTTAGATATGTCATACCAATATGTTTATGCCCAATGTATATATATATCACTATAAGATATGTTTCTATACTATATGTAGTATAACACTATTTTTATATTGAATATTTATTTATTTATATCGAATATTTATTTACCTATATATTTAATAATTGTTTATTCACGTATTTGTTATTTTTTAATTTATTCATTTTATTTTTTCATATATTAAGTATTCTTGATTACACATTTAAATTGTACTCATGTGTGTATGTGTGTGTGGGTGTGTATATCAGTGTGTATATTTGTTTGTGCCTTATTATTTTTTTATATTTTCTCAGGGTTTTGCGCTGGTCTCTGCTATGCACTTTATCACTTCATATATAACCTTCCTTAGAACAGGTAACTATTACCTAGTTAGGAAGGTTATTGACTTACACTCATCGGCCAATTTATATTCCATAACAAAAAAAAAAAAAAAAAAAAAAAAAAAAAAAATACCAAAACTATAACATAGTCAAAATATTTGGCAATTATTTCGAATACCGAAAAAAGGCCATGCTGATGGCGAGTTGAAAAATATGAAACCTAATACTCTGTACATTAAATTAAAAGTAAACATCACGTGGTATAGAATTGATCTTTTTGAAGTTATACTTCTTTGCGCCCGTTGTACTCATTGGGATGGGATGTTGGTCGAGAAACCGCGTCACACGCTAGGAGTAATTTAGCAGCAGCGAAGCTAACGCCACCTTCATACACTACGCCAACTGGCAAGCAAAAGTCAAAGTTATGTAGTAGAAATGTGTTCCACTAGATAGCAAGCATTGTCATTTTGTTTGATTATTGTCACAAGTTTCCTTACCCGATAGCATTGATTACTATACAAGGTGTCCCATAAGTGGCGGATCAAACGAAATGAGGTGATAGGATAGGTCATTTGCAATCAAACTTAATATAAACATGGTCTACCAATTCTCAATGGTTTAGAAATTATACCACTTACAATCACTTTTTTGAAAATACTTACCCCGTCTTACATAAAAAATCATGAATAAAAAATGATCTATTTTTCAACATTTTTCTTCTTGTTTCGTACTTATTAATAATTTATCTTTCTAGTAAAAGTATTTTCGTGAACTTTTCCTCGATATTAAAAAAGTAAACTTGAATTTTGTCATAATTTACTATTTTCATAAAAAAAATACTTAAAGTAATAAAGTAACACAGAAAGTTGTACCACCACTTTAAAAACTTCTACTGTTCATACTGATTCTAAAAAAGGTACAATTTATTGGTATTAGTCAATGTTTCCAATGGGAGGGGTCGGTCAATAATAAAAAAGCTACATAAAATGCAACTTGCAATCTGTAAAAATTGCAACTTTTTTCTAGAAAAGATGCTTAAAATGTGTCAAAACTTATTCGGTCAATCAGATGTCAGCAGTATGAACGTTTTATTTTGTTTAATTTAATGTATTTTTAACACATTTTTGCTTTCTACATTTCTCAAGTTTATAACTTTAACTATGCCTAACCTCACTTTCTCCGTGCGCGCAATATGCTTAAAAAGGGTACAAAGTTTTCTCTTCATATATTAATATATATATTTCGAAATTTCGTTTATTTATTTTAAACATTCAAAATATATTGTTGTAGACTGTCTATCTAAACGAACTAGAGGTGTGGATATACTCGTACATATTATGTTAAATTAAATATTCATATAAAAAAAAAGAGAAACATCCGTCTTGCAGCACAGTTAATATTTTATTCTCTAGTCACTCTCTCAGACCTGACGCGAATGGAACGCTTCTGAGACGCATCGATTTTCTCTTATAAAATACGTTAAGTGCCGTGATTTACGATACATTTGAACTGTAATTTTGAGAGACGATTTATGCCATTTGAATGATATCACGAATCTCATTGCGACTTTTCACTTAATCAAACATGCAAAGAAATTTTCATATTGGTTTAACAAGTTGGGTTAATGTATGCAGTATTTATCATAAACATGGAGTAATAATTATTCCTAATTTTTAACGTGTCAAATAAATGTATATGAGAAATAAATAAATACAAGTTATTTTGTAAACAAATACACATTATGCATTGTATTTATTTACAAAACATAAAAAAACACACTTCTTGTTTTAGTAACTTCGATTATTATTAAAATTTACCTACATCTGTTAGTTAAATCTTCGGACTACAAATTACCTACATCTCTGGTGGTATAATTGATTGGCAGGTGATGCAACTAAGTTATTTTAAAGCCAAGTTTTTTATCCTTTTTCTTAGCTGGGAAGGGGTCTTAGGGAATGGCTGGAAGACGCTACAGTTTAGACTATTCCGCTTTCTAATGGCACGCGGAAGAAAAGAATGAAATCCGACATTCTTTCTCCTAAAAATATTTTTTATTTTGTGAGAATGATCCTTTCGTCCAATATAGAAAGGTTTCTGAAGTTGTTCACTAATGGAGGATTATGCTGGGAGCTTGAAGTAGGCCTTAAATACGTTAATGAGATGAAATATTTTTCGCCTTGAACTTAAATTTAAGGTCAGATAGAAATTTCGTCGGACTGTCAAATCTGCGAAAGCGCCTAAACACGTGCTACTTGCTAACCGCTGAATTGCTTCAAGGTCAGCATTTAGATAGGAAATATGAGGGTCTCAAACAGATGAACAATCCCCATGAACTCCAAGGTTGGACGAACCAGTGATTTATACGCAAGTGCCCTAGCACGTCGCCCAGCAGAACGCAAGTTCTGCATTACGAAACGCAGTGAGCGACCGGATTTTTTTATTACTTCGCTAATGTGCGCCCCCCAATGTAGAGTATTGGATATGTGTACTCCAAGACACTTTACGAGAGACTTATTCGGGATTACCTGTCCAGAAACAGTATAACCAGGTTGGATTATCTTTGACTTGCCAAATTGCAAAAAGGAAGACTTGGAGACATTAAGGTTCATTTTGTTATCTGAAATTCAACTGGAAATGTTGTTGAGATCTTGTTGAAGAATACTGAAGTCGCTTGGATTTTCAATACTTCTATAAAGCACACAGTCGTCAGCGAACAATTGCATTGAGGAACACGTTCAGTTATCAGGTCGTTAATAAATATAATAAAAAGTTTATATAGAACATGGCTGAAGTTCCTTTGTTTAGTTTATATTAAGCATTTTGATGGTTTCGTCAATATTGGCAATTGCTTTAAATAAATTACATTCATCAATTTCAGCCTGAACTAATAAACTACTTCACGTCCCATTATTCTTTCGTGGAAATACAAATTTACTCCTTGGGCTTGTGAGGAGTCGTGCCTCATGAACTCACACATAAATTATTCATGATAGGCGGTTCGTAAATTTAGCTTCGCCGAATTTGCCCTCAATTGTGTTATTTAACTTAAACTTTCCCGCTTTTCACAATTCCACAAAAGCTCGACGTCTGCTCTCGTCTTTTATTTCCTCCTAACTTATTCACTTTCGCCGACGCATACACCAAAATATTGGAACGTCTTTTAGGTTGTTGTGGCAAATATTAATATGAAAAGTTTAAACCATCAAACTTTAAAAAAACGACTTGATTCTGTTCTATTTCTTTATACTTGATAATTTCACAAGTTACACAAAAAAACACCATGAAAACCATTATTTTGGGTAATTAATCCCTTTATAGGACAATTTTTGAGAAATCTACAGATTTACATCGCTGTCGACGTGCACCTCGTTCGTTGACTTTAATTTTAAGAATAACTTTAGTAACTACCTGCTGACGTTCACAAATGGCTTGGCGGGTGCTCGCCTTGAAATTAGAAACCTAATCTACATACCTAAAATCCACCGACCTTTGCATGAATCATGCAAGTTCGCTGGGCACTGGTCACTTTTAGCACAGCTTTTATTGTATCCGTAAAAAAGAGGACATCGTCATGGTGGGAAAATGTAAAGGGGCTTTTATAATTAGAAGGAATACATTGTTTTTAGCCACTCCTCCCCCGTTTTGAAAAATTGGATATCTTTTAGCAAACGTATGAATATCATTGCGACACGCTCATTCATCTGAACCCGGGAGGACGCTCGAAATGCGTCTCGCTCGGAACACGACACGATCATTCGGTTAAGGTCATTGCGCCGAGCTGTCACGTTGATATTTGGTTACCTGACACGTTGTTTTTTTTTTCCTTATATAAATAAAGAGGCGTGCGAGAACGACGTTGAATGCAGATGCCAGTATGGGGTGGTAATTACGAATGTAATCAACTTTCTTACAGTTTTACTCCTAACGCGCGTGTTTAAACACGTCCAGGAAACAATTTTTGTACTACGATTTTGATGTCTTTACATTTGAATTCGCAGGGCGACTTAACAGGATTTATCGGGATAGGTCTCGGGACAGTAAAAGAATATAACATTATATGTATTCAGTAAAGTTGGCATGGAATGCGTACCTAAGCATACGGCCCATCCCGGATAGCTGAACGTCGCGCTCGTTTGGCCCAAATAAATCGCGCTGTTTATCGGAACCGACGCGGCCAGAGATAAGGGGCCTGCGGCGCCGTTTGGCGGTCCCGCGATGTGCCGCTGATTTACCGTTGACCGTTTCCGCGAACAATGCACACTGCGCACTGCAATATTCATTATTTAAATTGATGATCTGTGGTCCGATGCGAGTATGTAAGCCCTATAATACAAATTACTCTTAAATGAAGTAATGTGCGGCTACACCGTACGGATTTAGTTGTCGGACATGGGATGTGCTGTCAATTATTTTAGCTAGATTTAAATTCATTTGACTTTTATTGTATTTTATTGATTTATTTGACCTTGACCTTGTATTACAGTGATGTAAAAAATCTTAAAATGATTGTTTTTTAACTTTACCACTTTACCACAAAATCTATATGACTATGTTACTTAATATTTTATTGAAAATTAGTTATGTCTAGTAAGAGAGTGAGAACCCAAAATCAAAAATAAATTATTACCATTATTTTAAATTATAACATCCGTTTAGAAAATCGGCCAACTTATCAATATTTCACGAACTTAACTGCTGTATATTAAATTAGGAGAATGCAAGATGTCTTATTAGAAGCGATGTTTGTTATCATTCCAGAGTCTAGCGCCATGAACTACGGAGGATTTGTAAATAAACACTAATCGATAGCAATATTTTGGAACTTCGGAGGTTTTATTGGGAACGAACGGATCTTGGGAATGGATTCTACATTTCTGACACAAATCGAAGTTTTTATCAACCTACGTTAGATATTTTATTTACAAACTAGGCTTTGCTTATTTAAACAATATGAAGATTCCAAACATACTCGAATGTTAACGCAGAATAAAATCATTCAATAGAAGCGTGCACAATATGTGTAGGCACGAGTACCCTTTTCCGATTTCCGCATATTTGTAAGCTGGTTAACTATTCGTACTAAACAAGGCGATTGCCATATACACGTATCACAAGGTTATTCTGGTAAATGAGCCTAATAACCCAATGAGGTAAATGAATTAAATTCCTATGGCCTTATAAGAGTTAAGCTTAAAAGTGATTACTAACTGTGCTGAAATGCATGCGCTGTCAATTTAGATGGTTATTACTGTCAATCATAGACGGCCTGGAGTCCATTCCAGTGAATAAGTCCCTGGTTCTGAACTGTTGTCTAAGTTACTAAATACAACCCCATCCAAAGAGCTCCAGCGCTTTATCTCACCACCT
Source organism: Neomicropteryx cornuta (assembly GCA_020383195.1). Lineage (NCBI taxonomy): Eukaryota > Metazoa > Arthropoda > Insecta > Lepidoptera > Micropterigidae > Neomicropteryx > Neomicropteryx cornuta. The sequence continues at coordinate 9,735,970 of JAHKQU010000025.1, read as the reverse complement.
CAACAACATACGATAAATATAGATTCCATTAATATGTTTAACATTTTCGCATCGTGTAAAAATCATAAGAGGCGGATCTGTTCTCTAAAACATTATTTATTAATAAATTTTATTTATTTAGGTTCTCAATACATTTTGACATTATAAGTATATTAAAAACCGTGTTCTTCGCTCGGTCTAAGAAAAACCAAAAAGAAACGATCCAAGAAAATTTTTTTTAGGTAACGCGTGATGCTGTTTTTATTTTTGGCTTGTGTTTTTAGCTAAAAAAAATAATATATACTTTCTGTAGTTAGATAAAATATACTTATATTATACAAATAAACCCCTTCTATGATTTAAAGTGAAAAATCCTCTTTTTAATATTTTTAAATTATTAGAAAACGTATAAAACACACTAAACTAACCGATAACCATTAGAATCTCTATGTGCTATCACTTTAGCGGCGATCTAACGGGACTATGCAATAACGTAGAAAGATTTGTTTGATTGTATTCAACAATTATTACTCAATACTTTTTGTAAGATATACCAGGTAATCTTTAAATATACATTTTGAGCCACCAATATTACATTTTGTGTTATAAGTTTACCAACCAGAAAAAACTTATTAAGGTGCAATTTGGCGTTCATTTTAGGCGTTTTTAATACAATGCTTGTTCAGAATAGATTTAAAAATTCTTTAACGATACTATTAAGCCTACGCCTAACTTTTTATTATCAAAACTTTTGTTTGTTTCTCTGATTGAATGATTGTTATTACCTTAGTTCAAAAGATTAAAAATAAATTTATAGTAAAGTACATTTTTAAAAGTAAGCTTTTATTTAAGAGTCTGTAGTCCACTCGTGGGAAAAAATTCTTCCATAAATGGTCACTTTCTCCTTTTGCGCGCGCGTTCCTTTCTTTGTGTGATTTTTGCACGGGCGGACGGATTAGATTCGTTGCGAGCAGGGTTGCCACAATATCAATCATTATCGACAGCTGCGCACAGGCAAGTCGATCTCGTCTTTGCGTCCGACCTGTACGTGGTGACGTAGTGAGTACATCTTATTTTTTTCGCTTTTCAACGACTTGCAAATCATGTGAAAAAAATGTGCTTTTTAAGATTTCAAAAATGATCCCGTAAGTTTTTTTTTTAAATTTATATAAAAACCCCTTATGAGTATACAAAATTTCGTGTCTTTGCTGTTAACCGTTGCGGAGTTCCTTCCTCTGGAGCCATTCCTGGGTGTAGAATCAGACCATGCTTGCCATAAAACTGCATTGGTATCGGATTTGACCTAAACCGACATACAAACATTGCAACCTAAATAAAAGCTTGTAAAAATAGAGTTAAGTTTTAATGGCCCTTAGTCGAATGGCCCTTAGTCGAATGGCCCTTAGTCGCCGAATTAACGCCTTGAATTCCGTGGTTAAACGGCGTTTAATAAATAGTTTGAAGTTTGTACGAGTAAAGCGTTATCAAATCGTGTTGATTTGAAATCACAATCAACACGGCTTTGTAGTTATATACTTACGCTTCCGGCAACTAATTCAGAGCTTTGTTCTATTGTGCCAGTCGAATTAGTAAACTAATTAATATCGCTAATCCCCGATACAAATGGCTTCAATTGAATTCCGCAATCCCCCCCCCCCATTCCCCCCCCCCTCTTTCTCTCCTTCCACAATAATCAACCCCCGGATGTTGCATTTACCCGACCGATTCGTATTATCGACGCGCAGTTTGTCTGCTGAGGAACCCGTCGACCGAGCGATTTATCAAGATTCAAACCTTGAATAGTATTTGCGTGTGTGTGTATTGAAATTAGACAACAGATGTATTCAATAATCACGATCTTGGTGTCTGAACAAAGTTGCAGATACCATTTTTTTTTAAAAAACCATACGTATATTAATAACAGTAGTTAATAGCTGTGGCTTATAACGCAACTCGGCCGAGTGCGCGAGCGAGACGACAACGAGTGAACGATACAAAACAGCGCAACAAATCGTATGTGTCTCGATCGCACACTCGGCCGAGTTGATTTGATGTCAGTTGTGCGTTTATTGTCTCGCTTGCGCACTCTTTATCACTCTTTTTTTTGTACTTTATGTCTTTGACTCTTTGTCAGTCTGCATTTCGGATAGGCCTCCCAAAGCGCCAAGTTGCATTCAGAGTAAGAGAGAGGGGAAGTGTGTGCTAGGATTTGACGTTCCTTTTTAACACACTCAGGTTTGAATCGAAAATTGCAGAGTACTGTTATTTAATTACAGTTGTTTTTTAATAACTTTATAAACATTTTTTTTACGGGTTCTTTATAAAAAATAAAATTATAATGTCTCTGTAATGCAATTATTAACCACCTGATTTCGTGCTTACAATGTTTTTATCTCGTCCACAAACGCTTGTCACGGGTCTTCGTCTCATAAAATAGCATGCTTGATGCCACTCCGAGTACGGAGTTTTCGTGCCTGACAATTTGTACATAAATATGAAATAATTATAGTACATAAATAAATAAATATCCTAATATAACTCAACTTCCATGTACCACCGAGACTCTCCCGTTGACAATTAGTCTTTGAGCCTATAACGCCTAGGTCCAACGCAGGTTTAGAGCACCGCTTTACAGACTATGTCAAACATTCAACAAATTGTTCCTAGAGGTGGATGTTTTCTCGAAGGCCATAGTTTTTAAGAATTCTGTATTCACTTTTCTAAAGTCTCTTCAAAATACAGCATCCTGAATATCTTATATCTAATATCTAATATCGGCTCTTTTCATAATTAATTTCAATTCACCTCCTTAGCCACTTTGCTTGCCACACTATTTCTACTTCTACTTTTATTTTTGCCACTATTTTTAATTTTACTTTTGTGTACTTATTTATAAAGTAGTACTGTGTAGTTATGCTTGCAATTGCAATTGCTTGCAACTGCATACACTCAACCATGATCTTATTGTCAGTAAACTTATATAACTAACATTAAACATGAAATAAATCACTCTATATGTGAAAAACTTGTAAGGATACAAGACTAACCTATATCATAAGTTTTTCTAAGTTTTCTTCTCATCTCTTGTATCCGTTGTTTTTCTGTGATTAAATAAATAAATAAATAAATAAACTGTTTAAAAAAAATCAAAACGTTAGCTGAGGCTTATAAAAACTGCAAATAACTATTTGTGGGATTTATGTTATTTTAGTAGACTGTACTCGTATATTCTCTTATGTGAAATAAGTAAATAAATTTATTTAAGTTTTAAGACAGTCGCAGTGCATATTGACAGTCTACCTTGAAATTCGATCCTTTATTGTTATAGGACACAGGTTTTACTCTTTGCGCGGTCAGAAAGCAATTGTTGGTTTTTATTTAATTACAGCTTCCTAATATAGAAATTAAAAAAAAACAAACTTTTCTATGTTTTAAACCCTTCATTTGCCTTTTAATTACTATTACTATTAAGGCTCTAATCTCCTTTATAAGAGAGCAATTTAACTAAAAAAGAACTATTAGCAGTTAAGCATTTATTAAATTTATCAGAAATAGAATTGAATTTTAAAAATCTACCTTTACTATGTTGAAGATATAATATCGAGGTATCTAGACATATTTTTTTTATTACTAAACATCCGATGGTATACTTTATAAACACACATATTAATGCACTAGCATCTAATCTCACAAATGTCACTGGAAATGTTAGGCGTTTGAAGCGTTTTGACATTTCAGACTTGGCCAGCAGACAATAGCAGACAGGCTCCATATGAAGGTCGACTCTTTGTTGAAGGAGTTAACCTGCACGCCATCTATCGCTCAACACATCTGATTATAGTCCAAAGGACTGATTACAGATAGGCACGCAAAAAAAAAAAAAAACATCCGATGGTTACCAAATGCCACCCATTGAAAAAAGGGTCTAAAGAAATCGAAATTAATATTTATCTTTTGGCTTCGCCTTAAGTAATTAGCGGACGTCCCTGAAGACCGTTCTTTGCTTACCCATCTGTTAATTCTGGCCGTGCCTAGGTAGTAGGTACCTTGCCTTACTTAAAGTATAAGGATTCCGAAAGTTTTATAGGTTTGGAGGTATTTACTTGCTCTTGCCCTGGTCGAAAGCCAGACAGGGGAATCATTCCAGACATGAGAAATCCCAGAATGAGCGATCGTAAAATATGCACATTCTCGGTATATTTGCCAGGTCGACAAAATCGATACGAATACGGTGTCCCTGCTTCTTGCACCGTATTGTGGGAATGTGTCCTCGACGTTAGCACGAGTCGAGTCCTATCCGTAATCGAGACGGGATGTTACATCGTAATTTACGATGCGAGCGCATCCGTGACCCGTTACTCGAATGCGTTACTCGAATGCGTTAAACGAAAGAAATTTCCTCAGTAAAGCATTTATAATTTAAAATGTGTCATGTGTGACTTTGAACCAATACAAGGTACCACACTATTGAAAGTCTAAAATCGTCGATATTTGAACGTGATTTTCTATTAGAGTGGTTTTTATACCATAAATCGAGTAAATTTATGCAAGTATATAGAAAGATAACTTATTCGAAAAATTGAGATTTTCGAGTACTAATGATTTAAAAGAAGTAAAAAAAAATAATAAAGGGACAGGCCGTCAATGTATGGAAATTGTTTTTTTAATATCTTTGGAAAGAGGGTTGCGAAAGTTACGTGTGTCTATTTAGATTATAACCTCAAGCTCCACTTTAGATAATTTAGATTCTCTATTACTTTTCGCGAAATATGAATTATAACATTACAAATAACTGACATAGCAGGTAAAGAAACACATTTATCTAATGGCACAATATTATATTTAAAATAAACCCTAATGGCATTACTCAATTAATTGTATGATTCTCTTTACATTTAGACTATAACGCACTATTTCATACGATTCACTGGAACAAAACGATGGTCACTCTAGAACAGATTAAAGTCTAGTTTAGTAACCATCAACCTTTATTGAGGATAATTATGTTGTAAAATATTCCCTCTGTATGTTATAATTTTAAAAAAAATCAAATTAAAAAATAATAAATCAAATCACACTATTGCGCTCTAGTGTAGGTAGGCTCCTAATTTAATTTAATTTATCTTTATTGGGGAAATAAACAGTTACACGAGAAAAATTATATACAGGCAGTACATATACAATCATATAAAAAAATAAATAAATAACAAGAATGAAAACAATGGTACCAACTTATGAGTATAAAATAAAACCAATTAAATATTTCCACCGAGTGAGTATACAATAAAATGACATAATTTAATAATTTAGGTATTTAGTTGTTATTGAGGTGCTAGAATATGTTGTGTTCATATGTTCATAAATAATATTTATGGTAATTTTAAAACTCCCGACGTTTTAAAAAAAATATATATATTAAACACTTTGAGTAAAGGGCCAAAAGTAGTATATATTTTTTAACTTTACTTTCACGGTAATCTAAAATGCAATTTGTGACCCCTTTTGTAGTTAGATAAAAAGGCAAGTCTTTAGGCGTTTTAGTCGGTATGATAGTCCATCTGAATTAATTTCAACTCTTAATTGGGAGCCACTAAGTAAAAGGTGTTTCGAATTCAGATTAACTAGTTTATATAAGACTGTGACGGATGAGTCTGCCTGGTCTGCTTTAAGATCCCTACTCTCCAGCCTCCTTATATTGGCCGTAATGACCATCCTTCCAAGATAAAACCTATCTTGAGAAAACGGAACATTGGCTCAACAGTATCACCGGAGCTAGCTCTTAAATATTGTAATTACTTAATAATAATAATAATCTGTGCCGGCACTCAGTAGCAAGTTGCTTCAGTTAGACTAACAAATATCTGTATTAAATAACCATACTTTAAGCGCAATTTTCGATTAAAAGCTAAGAGATAGGAAGGTCCACTCCTTAGACTCCTGCCTACACTAAATGGGAAAACTTGTTTAATAAATTTACTTGTGCGTTTTGGGAGGCTTAACCTATACGGGAACGTATTTATCGTATGATTTGAGACTAGATGATATATAATATATAAAGCCGTATATTCCTATAAAGCCGACAAGGTGTGCTTTTTTACTTTTTCATATTTATAACCCCATCCAAGCTCCATATAAAGAAAAGCTCTCAGTTCGTCACAATCCGTCAGTTCGTAAAAGCATCTCCTGCTAAAACGTCAGGCATTCCACTATGTAAGCCTCTTGTATTTATTATTTTAACTCCCATTTTAATAGCAAAGGATGAATAAATATTTTTTCATGTCGGCACACGCTGCCATATTAACAATTGACTTTAAATTAACATTTGTATAGGAATGGAAAAAAAAAGAAATTATTCAGCCTGAATATTTCAATGGTAATTAAAAAGAATATTTCAAAGAGAGTTTGATATGCAGTGTTTTGGTTTAAATTTAGGCCTGCATTTTGTGAAAATTAATAACTTTATATCCTTTTTGATACGTTACACTCCATACTTAGTCAAGCGTTCATTGAGTGACTTAAAAAATAAACAATACTAAAAACAACATTTCAATGTTGTTGTATGATAGTTAATGATATATATTATTTATATTTTATAAATAAATTAATATATATTGTAATATTAGGGATATTTTTTTTTTACATTTAATTGAATATTTAATAACACAATTTATAAGAGCTGTTTTCTTCTTAATTTTGGATCTGGGACAACGAATTTAGACCCGTGCATTGTTCTTGTCGACTACCTTTATTGTATAAATGAATTACAGCGAAACTTCTTGGCAGCCTGACTTAGTTAATTTATTAATGTGCTTGTCTCCGATTGTTCCAGGTAATTTGGCCCCGATTTCATTGTTGTGAAGGTTCAAAACCTGATGGGAATTCTCAAAACTTAGGCCGTTTGGGTACGCTTATGAATAATTTATTACATTCACTCTACGAATAAACCTGCATTTATACACATTTGCCTACATATTTCAGTAAGCGCATCGTAGGTCATTGGACAGATGTGTAAACTATTTTTTTTACAGCCTATTTATAAGATACCTACCGATAATAGCTGGGCAATATTTTTGTTTATTGATAAAGATTGACGATATAGATAGTTCGCTAGTATCTGTGCTAGTGTGTTAAATGCCGGTGGTTTTAAATAGAAACATCCGTTTTACATCATCACACCTCAATCTTTCCAAATACATTTTTAAATCAGAATTTGTCTAAGGAAACTTACATGTTTAACAGGTACCCGTTTTGACAGTACTGTGCTTGAATATTTTGCCAGTGGGATGGATGGGAGGGATGAAAATTTCGAATTGTAGGGTTATGTGTATCGATGTTATGTGTATCGATGTGTGTATTTATAAAATATGTTTCTATTTAAGTACATTAATAAGAAATGCAATAAAAATATGAAACGAATATTCAAATAATAATTTTTTTTGAAACTTCATTCTCTAAAATTGCTTAAATGATCCTCATTTTAGAAACTATTAAATTAATTTAAATCAATTAATAATTTTAAAATAAATATTTATTATATATATCTATCTAAGAATAATAATAATAATGTGCACTATTAATTGAATGTATGATATTTATTTCATATTTTTTTATTTTTCTTTCATTGGTTATTGATAAGGACATATTTTGGGTTTAAACTGGTTACGTAATAATTAATTAAAATGTGTCTGCCACTTTCTTCTGGCCTCTCTTAGAATAGGTTTATGTTAATCTAGTTAGAATGGCCATGATCCTCCAAAATTAACAATAAATGACTGGTATTTAATCTGTCACTATAATAATAACATTTTATTAATTGTATATATGTATTGTTGTGACATCTCATTGATCAGTAAATAAACTGAAAAAAAAATGCTTTAAATTATCTATTTATGACCTCTTCTTTAGAACAGTTTGTTTTCCCAAAATCCACTTGTAGATAAATCGAGTGAGTACCGTCGTGATTGCGTGACCGTGCGTCTAATGATAATGTGCCGTGTAGCATTTTCGTGATTAGTAACGGCAATTTCGAAGTTCCGTTTGTATCTTTCTAATAATGGTACGAATAATAACTTCATTTTTATTTACCAAGGTGATTTCGTCTTCTGCACCGGACATCAAGGCCCCGTTGCAATAACGTTTCGCCATTAGAAGACCATTAGGTTAAATAAATGGAACTAATGTGACGTGTATTAGTAGGATTGTTGTGAGCACTAGCAACTTTACCAAAACAGTTGTACTATTTTTTAATTTCTTTTGTTGTTAAAATAATGCTGTTGTTAAAAGTATAGGATTATTGTATTTTTTAAAGAAAATGTCATAAAATATTTAGTAGCATATTATAAATAAATAAATAAAAAAATGGTAGAGAAGAAAACATCAAACCTGATTATTTGAACCTCAGAATAAATTTAATCCAAGAGAGCCGCATCAAGATTAAATTTGGTTCTCCTACGACCCTTTCCAATGGTTTAATATTTAAATAGACTCGCCCTAGTCAGTCTGTTTTTACTAGTTGCACATATACAGAGAACAGTAACAATTTTCTAGCCCAAATGGCCAAATAACGATATTTCTTAAAAAAAAGAGGGACAAATGCATTTTTTTAAACTATAAGCTCTTGTGTTTAAGCTGATATTATTTTTTTTAAAGTCCAAAAACTTCTCAGTTTGATTTATTTTGTCAGGTCATTTTCATTTTTTTTTTACGTACATTTTATCATGCACCTTATATATACCATGTATTATTACGTATGTCTAATCTTAAAAACAATCATTGAATAAAAAAAAACGATTATATTCTGTAGGTTGAATGTTTCTTATGTATTGTAAGCTATAAAATTAAAATGAAATAATAAAAAAATAAGACTTACTTCAATTTACTATCTGCTATAGAATCAGAAAAATCGAGGTAATCCCTGGGGTATGAAGGAAATTGCTGAGGAGACTCCGTGGCAGAGAGGTCTAATAGGAAATCGAGCAGAGGTATTGAATTGGAGTTACACATTGTTGGAACGTATCGCAAGTTTCTATGCTTTGTCGCAGGCAGTTATTTTATAATGTTATATTTATTCGTTTCATTTATTGATTATTTAGGATATGCTATACATAAAGATATTTAATTTTTTTTTTACGGTAGATTTTTTTATACGGTAGGGTGTGATGATTTTAATGAGGAGTCGTGTTTTAAGCTGTGAAGTTATTAAAAAAAATATTCGTTACTTAATTCTAAATTGAAAAATATAATTTAAGCTATGTAATTACTGGTACTGTACGATTTATACACAACGAAGAATAACGTGTCCCGAGACCTCTCCCGAAGACTTAGGAGGTGTTTATGTTGCCAATTGCGACTAAGCAATGATATAAAAAAAATCGAATATAATTATTTTATTATTTATTATTTCCTAATCTATTGTTAAAGCGCTGATTTGAATTGCCTTTGGTGTCGCGACACGCGATCAATATTCATAATCTTGACCAGAGCGCGATCAATGACCCGCCGTCGCAAGCTGACGATCAGTGGCATAAAATATATTATATTTACATCACACATGTTTAAGTATAAAGAAAATATAAAAAAAAACTTTGCAATATGACTATATTGTTTTTTTGTCACTGACTCCTCTACTGAGGGACAAATTATTCTAGAAATGCCATTGCCAAGAACACCTACCATAAACAGATGCGAGTAGCAAGGCTAAGAAGTTGACTCCTGCGCAACCGGTTGCAAATTAATACGTAATCAGTTTAGAACTGACAATTTATTGGCTCCCTATGTAGCGCTGTTAAAATGAATCAAGTATCGTGAAATGATGTATTATGGAATATTGTCAAAGGGACGTGTGAATTGAGTTGTACAAAATACCAAAAGACCACTGCTTCATACTACCACACCATATACTAGAAAAGAAGAATTTAGCATGTATATGTAGATAAATTACAAGATTAATTCGTTTTCCATATATTTTTTTTAAAAGAACTGCTTAAACAAAATTCTTGAATATTTATTTATATAAAAAATATTCACGAATTTATCTTTGGAAATAAAATTTAAATGGTAAGGTTTAATAATAGCGCATTCAAAATGTGAAATGTAACGAATATACGACGATATAATTCAGATATATTTAAAATCATATCATTTACCACAACCTTCTATTTTTCTTATTATACCTAATGGTGGTTTGGGTACTCGTCGACATTGATATAACATGCCATTTTAAGATCTACTTCCTTCCTTAAGCTTTTTGTGCCATGCCGGTAGAGTACTCTACTGGCACGGCCTAACCTAATTATTTAAAAAGTAAATAGTATATTATTTCAGTTGTATTAAATCTGGCTATAGAATAAACTCCAGACGAAAAACTAGGTATTTAAAAAAAATATTTATGTATTATTAAAGTTTTTACGGTGAATTCTGTAAAACTAACAGATAACAGTACACTCCTAATTGCCAAGTAAAATAACTTACCCCTTACCAATACTTACAGGCCAAACTATCGCGTTCCAAATTGATACAGTATTCCACAAAGAAATTATCTCTATCCCAATAAAATTGATACGACGATGTTAAGTTAAATGATAGTCCTATTGAAAAATATCCCTCTGAGTTTTGCGTACTATGTTGAATTCGTCATTATAAATAATATTTTTTTCCCACGTTACAGAACGTGTGTATTTGCCATGTTCCGATATTTTTTCCATCCATTCCTTGTGCTAAATTTTATACCTATATTAAAAAGAAATAAAATTAAAAAAACAAGAAGTTTCGTCGAACAAAAAACAAAAAAAAACTACCCTCGTCTAGACGCGTAAATGCGCGGTTTACTAAAAGTACTAATATTGGGTATAAAATACCTATGAAGACAAATTTAAAATTCTGTTTTTATTTATGATTAGAAAAAATAGTAACGCTTATATAAAGGTAAGAATAATATGGCCGTGTCTAATATTTAAGTCGCAGGAGTGTCAAAGAAACAACCTAAAACATGTTTTTTTAACATTTTTTTTGAGAAATTTGATTTCATATATTTAACAAATTCAGAAGATAGTATTGAACTCTATGTGAACATTATGTTTGTTGTTAAACTGGATTGTGTCAAAAATGAGGATGAAATGCCTTTCGAAAGCGGACTGCCCTGGACTACCTCCATAAAATGTCGTAAGCTAGTTGAAAGGTGTTTTTGGGTGTGTGTGGGAGGGAGGGGAATACATACTTTTCGTTTAACAGTTCCATTCTCATAATCACAAAACAAGATTCCGCTTACAACTTTTTATATTGTGCATGCTGCGTGATTTAAACTCTGATAAATTAAAATAAATGTGCCTCGAGGGGTGTAAAGGGGTTTTACATTGCGAGTTAAGCGGGGTTTGAAGAGGGGAGGGGGTAGGCGAGGAGTAGCATCTGTTAAAGTAGTATTACTTTATATTCGCCACTCTAAAATGTATCTCTTGGGTGTCATTCCACTCTGTATCACTCCTTTGTTTCCGGTTGAGCAGTTTCGTTTTAAACGGTCATGAATAAGCACGCTTACTTGCTTTTGTTTGATATTATTAAATTAGAAACGTCAAAGTTGATAAAATTTGTGTTGAAAGATCCGTCTGGCTAGTAAATAAATTATCTGATTTTTCTAAACATATGTGTATATACAACTTTTATAGAAATATAGGTACATATTAATATTTATTTGTTTCTTTGACATTTTGGGCATCGACAAAATTAGGTTACAGATAACAATTTGTAACAATGTAAAAAATATTAGTTACCGTTTGGTACTAATGCAGCCTCTGTTTGCTGCCTTATTAAGTAGACTTATAAGTCTGTTCTAAAGAAGGCAATTCGTTTGTGTGTACTTTTTGAATACAAGATTCACTGATTCACTGAGTCCACCACATGTGACTCAAATGTCACTCTGTTCACGGACTAAGGCTCTTGAACTACAATACCGATTTTGATAATTATTTTTTTAAAATGACCATGACAATGTCTTCAGTGCATAGATACCAAAAAAACATATACATTTGATTGCGCAAAGAATTATAAAAAATTAAATGGTAATCTCTATGGAGAAATACATTTATATACTAAACTCCGCTCCAATGTATGCCGCAGCGAAGCAAAGCGGCGCCCTAGTTATAGTGAAAATAAACAATATACAAATCTATACAAAAACAACAAAACAAACAAAAGTACACGTTGTACAAATGTTGATATTTTTTTATTTTATAAATCTAGTCGCGTCAGGTGATGTGTTATTAATAATAATAAATACTTTATTTAAAATGAAAAAGCCTGCAATATTTGTTATTTGTGAGCTTATTTCCGTTAGATAATATCTAGCAGCTGACCCAGATAGCTTAGGTTAGGTTTTGTGATAGCGAAAAAAGTCTTGAATAAAAATAATAACTAAATTAATTTTTGTTATCATTAAGATCAGTACATTGTTACAGTTTAGCCAGATTATGCCATAGTAAGAATAGTATTGTAATTTGCAATGACAATAAGTATAAAAAATTAAGGTAATAGAGGTAAATATTTTTTATGAAAAATGTGTGAGAGAATTTGAGATGTTTTTTTTATTTGGTGTATAAATTTTTTACAAGAAAACCTAATCTAATATTAGTTTGAGTCCTTCAGAGTCGAGCTTTTTTTACTCCATTTTGGTTATAATGCTTTTTGAGATTATTATATTATGTTTATTTAACCTAAATACCCACTAAAAAAAGAAAAACAGATCTGTGTAAAAACAGACAACCTATACTGGTTTATAAATTATTTTCCATTAACATGGCACAAGATAACTTTTGTGTAATACCAATATACAATGTTATTATTGTTCTAGACATGTTCTAGTGTTATAGACTATAAAAAAAATAGTAGTTTAGTATTGGCAATACCATGAAAACAGAATAACTGAAATAGTCTATGGTTTATTTTTAATTATTTATGTTTTAATTCAACATACGCCTACATGTCAATCTGTCATTTACTTATTTTAAATTTCTCTCCGAATAAGTATAAAACACTCGAAATTTGCATTAAACTGATGATTAATTGTTTTATTTCGATTGAGTGTCAAATTATTTGCATACGGAGCGGAGTGGTAGGGACAAATTTCATTACGCCTGTATAATTTCACTCACGCAATATTGTATTACTACGTCGTCGGTTGTACATTTGTATGCGTGCGTTTTCCGCCCTCAATATTATTATTTTGAATTGAATCTTTGTGCTTGATGCAAATCGATTAAATTGTAGTTGATCAAAATTTTCTTGTTTCTTCTGGCGCTTAACGGGACCTGAATTTGGCGAATTTCGCGAATCGTTGCCAACGTTTAGGCGTGTTTTAAAGAGCGTTAGTCGCTCTCTGCATACTGCTGCACAATATAAAACAAGAATTTAAGACAAGAAATTAAAACATATCGAGCGTAGAAAACGTAAAAATGTTATCCAATTACTCAATACATACATTAGTGGTACGCTGTAATAATCATACAAAAAGCGGTGAGAGTAACTCACAAAAATCTAGTTACGTAAAACAATGATAATGTGAGAACCAAATTGCCTTTCTTTTTTCATTGTATTATATATCAGTATGTCATCAGAGACTGCATGCGGATCGACCTGTATATGCATGTATGCATATGTATGTTTATGTAATGTAGCTTTTCGAATATCTGATATGCACACACTAATCTTGTATTTTATTTCCATTATTTTTAATATAAAAATATTCAGTATATAACAATACTAGTTAGTTATTTAAACTTCAGCGTTGGGTTTAAATCGAAATCCTGCGCTCTCAATTACATGACCTCCTTAGCACTTTTATAAATATTTTTTACACAAATTCACCCAAGTGAAAAAAACTGAAAAAAATCTTTACCATGTTGTGAAAAATTTTTCAAGCGATTTTCCGCTATTAAAAAACTATTATCAAATATAATAAAGCAATGACTTTTATAATGAATAAACAGCTTATATTTTCTCTTTATTTGTAATATATATTAATTACATTTATTTTATAAAATATATTACACATTATTGTTAAATATATAAACGTATTAAGTACAAATAAAAATAAGAAAAAAATGTGATTGAAATATATATTATACATCAATATGATAACATTTAATTTACATCGCACAAATATGTTGAATGTGTGCTTTAAGTATGAATCCTATTAGCTACCGTCGTTTAACACATAAAATACATCTAAAAAAAAAGGTGTAGCTATAACCTCGATAGGTCATTATTACTATCAAAGTATATTGTTATTAATATTAAATAAAACAGTTTTTTAAAAGAACTCTGTCATCACACTATAATTAGGCACGTTAATCTACTTTCAAATTTAGTTTCAATTTTACAAATGTTCGTTCGCATCGTGTGCAAAGCCCAGAAATTTATAATTTATAACTTTATTGTTATTTACAACTGAAGGTAAGGCAGGTCACGATTTAATTTGGTGTATTCGAAAAAGTGTACCCGAATTACTCATTTTAACCAGGTTTTAACAGCAGTTTACTGAAATGCTGTGATTATTATTAACAACCTAGTTTCGACGGCGAAATAGTAACTAAACCTTTCTTATGACTGTCGAAGCCTAAAACTAAATTCTTACCTTTTTGAAATGTTCTTAACATCATTAAATTGTATGACTGACATATTATGGGTGAGAATACTGTTTTAATCTACTCTTATGTTTGTCTAAAATAATTTTAAAACTGTAATATGAGTTGCGATTTAACGACATAGTTATGCAACAAGGCTCACATGTATTATAAATGCCTTATTTTATAGTTGTTTTAGAGAAACAGTGAGTGGCGAGGCTTAACGAGTATTGTTGCGAACTATTTATGCATTCAACCGCTTTATTGCGAATATAAAATAATCTACTGTGTGCCCATTTCAAAACGTTATTCGACCTTATCTTGACTTCACGTCAAATACGTGCATTAATTATGAAATTGAATAATGTACCTATAATAAAATGCATATTTAATAAAATAAATAGTAAAAATCAAGGAAAATACAGATAGCGTGAGATTGTATTACCCCACCACATAATATATGTTAAAAGATAATAAAATGATTACTTAGTCAATTCCACAAACATACACACAGAGACATCGTAAACGGACGGATACAGATTCCGTAAACATTTATTTTTTTTTCCTTCTTTTTTTGTGATGTGGGCGACAGGAACACCTCCGAATGTCTGTGCATAATAATAATTCCACTGAACCATTAGCGCGTGTACATTAATAAATAATGAAGAAATAATAGCAGCCGAGGCGCTATTCTGACAGTTAATAGTGCGCGCCCTAAGCCACGGCGCGCCCGCCTTTTCGCCGTCGTTATAGAGTTTTACCGCCCTTCAATCACAACAATAATTGACTACTGCGGTAGCGATCACTCGAGCATTCACGATCGGAAGCCAGCGCCCATTTCGTTCCTAATCATACTGTTCACTGCGCGGATAAGGCTCATAATTAAAATTCTATTTATCATATTCTGGTAAATAAAAATTAAAGTAAAAAATCCAGCTATTTCTTAAACATGATTTGTAAAGTCGACATGTCGAAATTAATCATGGTTTCCGAGGAAAAAATGTTATGAATGTTAAACCGTTGTCGTCATGCGTACGCCAGCCGATGGTCGGCTCGCAACGCGTGGGTCATTAGCCGCGCTCGGTCAAAGCTACGATATACGAGATATCGATATCGTTTTGACACGCTAAAGACAATTCACAAAATTTGATAATGTTTTTTTTCGCATTTATCTATATGATAGAGAATATAACACCCCCTTAAGTCTTTGGTAATGGCATTGATTATTTAGTGTAATCAACGGTAATGATCTCAAGACATCCCTTATAGATTCGTACGTTAAGTAGCATAAACTATGTACAAGGTTCAAGCAATATTTTGAGAAAACCTATTTTGACCTTAATTACGTTGATTTATGATTATTGATTTATAATTTATAATTGCAATACAAAATTAGTCCCTTAAAGTAGAACATTATAATTGCATTATAGTCGTTTGAAATAAATTTTAGATTTTCATATTTCCTGATAATGTTTTAGTACTAATGTTTAATGTTTTAGTAATAATGTGTTTGTGTAATGTTGTTTTGTTTTAGTAATACATATATGTATTCATTATTTTGCAATAATAACTGCTAAAAATAATTTATAGGTACTATCGCATTCACGGTTTCCTAGGATAACAGCTACTATGGAAACATAGAAAATACCATTATTAAATAAACCCTAATAAAGCTTCGCGTTGGCGTTCTTTCGTTTTATATTTTAGAGGTTTTTTTAATATTTTATAGATAGCATTCTTTATGCCCTAATTCGTTTGGTTTATGACTAACTCCGCGCCGGGACTTACATTGCCAAAGAACAATTCAACCCAACCAACAAGAAGTATCAACCGTTTAATAGCACTTGCATAATAGCATTATGCACATTGAAGATTTATCTTGAACTTCTTGGAGGCTGATTTTTGAAATTGATTTTCGTTCTTGAAATATAAATTAAATAAAAAAAACAACACTTTTATTTCTCGCTTCGCGTTAGTTAGTTAGCATAAAATAGTGCATATTGTAGGCATTTTTTTTCTATTTTTTTTAAATTTCTTAATTTTTTTAATATTTTTTATATATAAACAAAACCTTCAGTTTCTATTTAATTGTTCAAATAATAGTGTAGTTCTTAGCAAAGCCACACTTGTAAATTTTATTCCTTTTTAGAGATATTAAGGGTTAGGTTAGGGATCTTTTTACGTGTATGCTCGTTTAATAAAAGAAATATATAATTTAATTGAACGTCAAAGAACATTTGCGTATGTATCTATAAACTATAGGTTTAATGTAAAATATGGAACTTTTAATCGCGCAAACTGTTCACATTTTAAAAAATAATATTAAAAAATATACCTAAATGTATGCCATAACACATAATTAGTACATTAAATGTATGTATAGTGAGATTTTTTTTTTTAACTTTAGTTCGTTTCTTCCTAGTTTTAGCAACCACTTCTCAGCGTTTGTTTGAAGTTGTGCTGACGTAATCATGTCAATTTCTTCGTAGATAGAATAGATTTTCGGGTCAACGAGTAGTGCATAATATTTATGTAAATAATTATTTACCGTCCGTTGTGCTGAACAGAAAATGCTTTCGGCAATGCATCTCCGCCGAGGCGTCGGGCGTAGGAACAATGGCGAATTACACTTGGCCGATAACACGACGTAATACGTAATACGATCAAGAAGCCCGCAACAGCGGACCGTAGATCGATCGATACAGTACGCCGCTGCGCAGCGAGCTTCGTTATGTTGCCTTCCTTTATTAAGCCAGTAAAACTAACGTTTGAGCATGATTTCATTCATTGTAGCCATTTTTAAAGTATTTTTTTTTTAGGTAGCCAGCGAATGAAACTTTTGTATTGTAATATAGAATGTTTTTTTATAAAATGTTTTTGTTATAGAATGTTTTATGTTTTGTAAAAAAAAAATAATAAAGATTTAAAAAAAAAATGAATCTAATACGACACGCGTGATCACGCGGTGATTCGACGTTGATTTTTAGTTGTCTATCACGTTGATTTTCTTTTTGAATAGACGTGCGGAGACTTTGTTGAATGTAGATGCCAGTAAGGGTGATTATTTTGAATTGTTCCTGATAGATTTAATCCACATACTATAACGCGCGCGGTGTACCTACATATATACTGTGTTTTATTTAACGTAAGTTCCACAAACCAACTGATGTAATATGTGTTTTTTTTTTCACACTTTATCGTCAGATATGAAGTTAGAATATTTGCTATGAAATCGCACAAAACACTCTCTTTAATTGTTTGTAGTAAATTGACTTAGCGTGTTGATTGTTATTTTAAAATGTATAATAAGTATACTTATTTTTGGTTTGTAATATACTACTAAAATTTAAAAATGTATCCCAATGTATGTGAATATATATATTGTAAAGGACGTGTAAAATACAGAAAAAATAATCTGAATATACTTCGCAATTAAAAATATCTGTATTTTACACACCTGGTTTCCAGCAGATAAGCCTTGGGCTTGGCTGGTACATAAAAGGAAGGAATTGTAAATTTGATGAATAAACGAAATAAAAATAATAAATATCTTGTTTGATCCTTAATCTTTAAAAAAAAGACACCGATTTGAAAAATATTATAATGTGAAAAATAATTATATAAAAATTTACACCTACAAAATTGTATTTAAATATACTTTCGATTAAGTAGAAGAAAAAAATACCTAGTAGTACAGTTAAAAAACCCCATTTTTATTTGCTTTAATTGCCTATTATTCATTATTTTCAGGGAGGAATGAACGCCCTAGCCGTGAAATTGATTTATGTGGAGAGGTTACAGTAAAAAAATAGTTTTCATTATCACCGAAGACCTGCTATTAGCCTCAAGTGATTAATTACACTCTGGCAAAGAATATGTAATATTGACATTGTTTGAAGCGCCTTTGATGCCGGCGCACTTGCCGCCTCGTACAAAGAAAGCCGTCTCGAAGCATTCAATTTAAGGACTTACTGTCTTTCTTAGAATACTAACAATTTATTAAACAGTCCCGTCCCCGACAAAGGCTTACCAAATTCGGCAGTTAAAAATGATGTATATTTTTAACCAAACTTAGGGCAGTTCCTCTTAATTTTAAACTAAATATATTGTTGGAATATATATATATATATATATATATATATATATATCGCCCACGAGTTAACAATTCGCTAGTTAACCAAAAAGTATGAATTATACTAGCACAAAGGAGTCAGACTAGGTCCAAGAAAAAAAACAGACATTGTCTACTAACAGAATAGCAGTGGGAAATATGCCAGAGAGGTTTGTCTATTGCACCCAACAGTACCTATATAAATGTATATTTTCTTATTTTCTTAAGAGGTTTAGTTGTAAATAGTATTTCTTAAATACCTTCAGATAAAATTTAATTTTTGCTATCTGGCGCGAAAAGTATGACAATTTAACATTATAGAGCCAGAATACCTAATACAAAATTAAAGATTTATGCTAAAACGTACTAATTCTATTAGATATTTTGGCGCTATGATTTAGTTTGAAAATTTCAATAAGTGAGTCCTCTTTTGAAGTATGTTATTTTTCATTTTGCTCCGTTCTATTTATCTTTCTATTATTTTTATAACAGCCTTCTTTAGAGCAAATATTGCTAAGGAATAAATTCCGTCTATAATTTTATTGGCCCGAACGTGATTAGGTAATTCGTCAGAGTTGCGCCCATCTAATTGTTGGCAGCGAAACACGGTTTTGTAAATAAACGCGTCGCGTAATTCGACACGCCTAAAAACACACTCGGACTCGCCCACGCGAGTTGCCCTAATGCTAAGCAAACTACCGCAGAAACCTTCACTCGGTCAACAAGCCTATTTTCGCCCTCAGAGATTACGTAATTAAAAACTGCTAATTGAGTAAATATTCACCCATATTTGTATATTTTAATTAAAAAAAAAAATACTATTCGCCTCGCTGTGGTCATGAAAAATTGTTTTTTGTTATTAATGCTTTTTGTTTTCTTTTGGTAGTTTAATGTGTTTGACTTTAATTATAATATACATGGGGAAACCTGTTAAATAAATAAATAAACGAAATTAGTCTGTCTGTATGCCGATTTTATACAGGTGAACTTTTTCTTATGCACATCCTTTTACGGGGTTATTCATCAAACTGACCAACTTCGCTAAAACAGAAATAACAGAATGCTCTTGTAAACAAAGAGGAACGAAGACAAAAGTAATTTTGTATTACTCTTAAATAAAATTCGAAAAACTTAAATGTCTCATTACAGAACTAAAATATGAGCTGAAAGTATACCTAGGTTTAAAGTTATTACTGCTTTTATCTATTTTTGTGTGTATGGTATGTGATCTTAGTTCGTTCTGTTAAAAGTATTATGTTAAATTGGAGATGCCTGTAGTCGGCTTCAGTTGTTATTTATCTATCTCTATGTAACTGTCATTATGTGTAGCTGTATGCATTTCTCATACAAATAAAATAAACATAGCTCAGAAACATATATTTTGTTCACGCACCGTTTCTAATAGTTTTTTTTATTATGTTGAGTCACAGATTTAGCCACATTGTTTTGGCAGCGACCTCTTGAAACTTCCTTCATACTTCATACTTCAAATGCTATTTTGTTTTTAATATTTTCCTACTTTGCATATTGCTCTGAATACATGGATTACTGATGTAACATCCGTTAAATGTGGTATTTCTTTGGTTGCAGGTCAGTATTATAATTCATTCTCGTGATTGGTGTTGGCATAACCTAATAATATTATGAGGTAGGTATAAATTAAACCGTATTTTTTTTATTTAACTTAAAAAAAATTGTCATTACATTACTTGTCATTACAAGCGACTGAAAAAAATAAATATCTTTAGCCTTGCCAGCACATTCGTTTCAATATACTTATACATTATACGAAATTCAAACCTTATCTTCGTGCACCTGCTTCCCACTTGAGTTGGTAATCCAATAAAACGGCAAAAAAACGCCATAAAACCTGTAAATCGTGGTCTCCGCGAGAACACCTCAGAAGCTATGTTATAAATAAGGCTTAGACAGACATTCTGGGAAAGTTGCTGTGGTCGGTTATTTTCATAACTACCGCTACAATAATATTTACATGTTTCCTTATTATGATGGTCTTATGTTGACGCAAAACTTAATTGTTCGTCTGTTGTATAAAGCGTTGGATATTTATTTATTTATGTACCCACATATTATATTATTACAAAATTTCATTTTGCAACCGCATCAATTTAACTATTTTAAGTATATTGGATTATAATTACACTCCAACAAGCATAATATTTTATGTTCGATGCCCTTATTTATTAATTTTAGTTGGAGATACTTATGCTATGTTGATATTGTGTGAAAGCCAGTTGGAACGTTTAGAAAAATATAAAAATAATAATGATGTATATTTTTTATTTTACTAAATATAAATAATTCCAAATTCCTTAAAACCTAGCGCTGAGCTTTATCATCGTTTTCTTATAACATCTTAGAAGGTAGATAATATTTGGGTATATTTTATACTAAAAAGGAAAATTTAAAACTTCAGCGCTGGGCTTTTAAAACCTCGAATAAAGAAATATAGATTCTTGCAAGGTATTTTGAATCGGATAATTCATATTATATGAAATGAAAATATTTATGTTATATTGTTACAGTTGAAATGATTTAGTAGGTACCTACACCTACCTACCTATACTAGCGATAAACCTCGCGCATTAACGAAATCGGATTTGCTCCTAGGGTCTTTACGACTTTGGTTTCGTCGGACGCGCACTTAGCGTTTACGACGGGTCACGGATACCCGCGGCCGCGGCGCGGGGTTGACTCGCTCCTGCGGCCTTCATTCGGCAGATGGGCGGTGGCCCTAATTGGCCTTGGCGAATGGACCGTTTATGCCAACGGAGCCTATCCAATATCGGGTCGAAACACCCTTCAACTAGTGATGGGCGACTACAAGAGTTTGAGACTCGACTCATACTCGAGTACTCGACTGTAGAGTCGACTCTATGAATTAAACTGCCTCCGTAATTATATTAAACCATGTTATATTATTACTGCTGATTGAAGAAGGTATGATTTATTCAGGATATTTTCTTTTTTACATTTTTACCCAAATCTCAGACCGCGGAGGGGCGTGCCGCCTATAAAGGCTTAAAACCATTGCCTACCCTGTAAAAATAATTTATAATATTTATAATATAAATACGGTCAAGTACTTATATAAAATATATTTTATAAAAACTACATAAAACAGTAAAAAAATACACCAAATTAATATTGTGCACGTGCGCAAGACGCATTCTCTGCGGTCGCTCAATGCCTTTGAGGTTTGTAGTGTGTGACGTCACGCGACAAATTTCAAGCGGACACTTGGCTCATAGCTCAATACTAAATGTGTGAAAGAGACCATTATTAATCGCTGCGGCTACCTTTGAAAGCTACGCCCATTTCATCGATTAGAAAGAGATAGATTTTGCACGAGTCGAGAAATAGCCATGAGCGAAAATGCACAAACGTCACATATTATATATCGCTCTCTATTTTCGTTGAGATAACGTTTTAATTTACGACGCCATAACATTATACTCACTTCAATCCCAAGACGTGACGTTAAATAATTCATTCGTAAAAATGCCGATTTTAACACAATTGGGTAGAAATGTATTTTATTTATTTATTTATTGATTTTGTTTTTACATATTTCTTAGATGATGAATAACATTGCCCGTATTAAGGTAGGCTAATTTTAATTGTTATTTAATAGATTTATTAAATGCAATTGAGCTGAGCTTTTTTTGTAAATATAAAATAAAAACTATGAAAATTGACATCATACATGTAATATGAATACATAAAAATATAACTATTTTTTTACTAATATATATAATAAGTTGAGAAATAGAAAATATCAATATATATTGCACAGGAATATAGTTAACCAGTATCAATATCCTTTCTACCAACATCATTTAACCAGTTAGTCAGTATCTTTTTATTAAATAATTTGCTATTAAGCTTTATTTGCAGAATATCTTTTATTTTATTATATAGCCTAGGTGCAAGGAAAGAAAAATACCTTTGGGCGAATTTGGTTTTACGCGTATAATTTTGATTCTATTTTCCTAAAAGTTGTATATTTGTGTGGACAGCCAAAACCAAAACAAAGTCGAAATAGACGATATATTTTTTTGTGAATATTTGTGATAATATTCAATCCGAAATTAAGGACCAGTATAAAACGAATCAAGTTGACTTTACATGTTTTTTTCTCTCTTGTTTTCACTTCTACTTGTTTTACTTTCATTTCATTGTTTTTTTAACCACTAAAAACTTCCTTAATTCTGACAGAATGTACTTATTAAAGTGTTTTTTGAGTGTCTTCTGTGGCTCGATAATATTATCTTTAGTTTCATGAGTAATGTTTGTAAAGTAATGAGTTTCAAACGAAGAATATTTAAAATACTTTGAGTAAGTCAATTTAAATTAATTAATAGAGTCAATAAATCAAGTCAATTTAAGTTTTACCCATAGAATTTACATAAAGGTTCATTTTTTTCGCCCACAGCGCTAAATAAGATCCCACCTTCGCCAAACAAGATTGGCACCGCTCGCCACTGACTGATACGTGACAATAAATACCATATAAAATTTAATAAATAGAAATGTGGGTATTCCTAATAAGTAGAGTTCAAACTTGAGTTAACTTCACCCTCCGCTGGCTAAATATTTTTTTCAATCACAACAAATTCCATAACTATAAAGTAATATATATATTTAAATGTACTTAGGGAAAAGCGAATTCTTCTGTGTCTTGTTCAAACAGATATACCGATAATTACTGTTTTCTATAAAACATAGATTTTACTATTTTCCTATCTCACTAATTAAATTCATCTATAAAACCTTTAATATCAATTTTTAAATAAAGTTGTTTGTGAATATTATGCAAAATAAGTTCAGAACCACTAAATCGATTTCTACGCAACCTATGCTGATACTGGTAGTAAAGTTAACACAAATATTTTAACTGTCATTAAAATCAACCAAATAAAATCATTTATGTCTTATCCGGTGCACACAAATTATTTTTTTCGATATATTAAATAATATTAAAGAAAAAAACAGTTTGTTTGTCCTAATGTTTTTTTTAAGCATAGCTCAAAGTTATGAATGTTATAAATCGTGTAGTCGCACAGCAGTCTTAATAGTTTGCATGGTCTTAATTTCGCCCACAGCGTCTTGTACCTTCCAGAATATTTAATCTATACAGATATGTAAATTTGTAATTTGTACGAAAAAAATGTATTTGAATTTTGTACCTACCCTCATTTCGGGCAAAGATTTATATTTAAATCTAATCGGGCTGTGTTTAGGCAAAGAGTATTGTATTTTTACTTTAATTAAGGTATACCGAATAAATGATAATTTTACAATGGTAGTCATTCAAATATTTCTCGGGTCTTTTTAGTTTTAATATTATTTTTTCTGCGGTTTGAACCGATTCGCTAACGCCAAGTTTTACAAGCACTTGACTGTACGGGGTGGTACGGGGGTGGAGATAAAATTTACGGTCGCCTGTAATGAGGCCTCCCTAGTTTATTGCATTCGACATTAAACAAGCGTACACTAAAACTTTACTATTTTCCGCTCTCGACGGAGGACAAAAGAATGCCAAACTTACAAACAAGAAGGAGACCTTAAGAAACTTCGCATGGCGAAATACTGAACGAGGGTAGAAAGGAGTTCTTTAAATAGAAATCGTAGTAGCTTTTCATCAGATAAGTTGTAAAATTTTTCGTAATTGTACAAAAAGGATTAAGATTATAATTTCCTTTTAATTATTTTTGTTTTATTATTATATAAAATGATGAAATATTTCTCTAAAATATAAATATTTTGTAAAATACTATTGCACCTTTTCAATTCATGTTTTATGACCTTAGTATGAAAGAAAACTACTTAAGTATAATAAATAACTTAGAGTCTACCATATACCTAATGTCTTATACACCTGTCGACCATATATTATATACGTTAGTCTTATAAAAGCTTATTATCTAACCAAAAAGAGATCTTTCTAGTCTAGTGGTTAAGGCGTTGGACTATTAAACAAAGGTCACGGGTTCGAATCCACACATGGTCATACCATTTTTAACGTTTCATTACCACCATCTCCCCTGACTCTAGGACATCCACACTCTAGTTGAATCAAATTTTAATGAATCAACATACTCATGAGAACATTAATACATAACATACTCACATCCATAACATAACATACTCATACTCATTTTAATATACTTATATTGGTATAGGTTGGTAACATACTCATGAGAATTTTAATGTTCTTAATCTAGATTTTTATTAGCTTTGAACCGCCCTTTTGCTGTTTTGTGCTAAATTGCTAAAATGCCCACAGTGAAGGGTGTGGGTGTGGTAATGCCGTTTTTTTTTCCAAAAGAAAAAATTGTTTTTTCATCTTTTATAGGTAGCTAGTTTCCTTTGCTGGACTCCGTTCATCTTCATTTCATGAAATCGTTGGTCAGAATATGTCCGGCACGTAAAACGAGGCGCGCAACGTGCCGGCCGCCGCGAACATGCAATCCGCAAGTCAAATACGGCTGATTGCGGTCGCGTCGGCGCGGCTCGCGGCCGCGGCCTGCGGGTCGCGGTGAATCTCCCCGTTGACAACGCATTCGTGTACTCTCGTATGTAAACGTGTCATGCCCCGATCTGGAACAGACCGCTTTGCCATAGTAAAGGCAGGTTTTCACGAAAAACCTGTAATTTTTTTTTCAAATATGACAGATCTATAATATTTTGCAAATATGAAAAACATGCAGCATTTTACAAATATAAAAAGCCTGAAATATTTTACAAACATGATAAATCTGCAACATTTTAAAAATATGATAAACCTGTAACATTTTACAATCATAAACCTGCAATATTGTACAAAAATAACAAATCTGCAATATTTTACAAATATGAAAAATATGCAGCATTTCACAAATTATGGAAAACTCGCATGTTTTACAAATTCGCATTACATGGCCAATAAACAGCATTTACACACAAGGATTAAATAGTTTCTCGAATGTTATCTCCGTGACATATGTTTTGTATTCGCTGTTTTTTACCAAATAAAATTTTAAAAAATATATATAAGATGTCCAGAAAACCTCGACAGATCTCATCACGTACTTTTCTATCAAAACTCTATTAGTAAAAACTCTACGGTTTTGAGATTTACAGTTTAAAACAAATGTTTATAATGCTCGAGCCGAATTACAGCAGTGTAATACTCAATTATCAATGCAGCAGAGTGGATAAAGCAATCAGAAAATTACACATTAGCAGTTTTTTTTTTCTAAGTAGATTGCATTAACGTTTTATTAATTAGGATAGAAGAAGAAAATTTCGAGCACTTATTGTAAAATGGTCAACTAAATAATTATTATTGCAATGTAAAACTTTAAAACTAGCCTAATTTATATTATTGTCATTATTGTTATTTTAATTCGATTAAAATGTCTACTTAGTAAATTATAAAAATTTACTTAGTGCACCCGATAAGGCGGTCTCGTCTTATCATAAAAGTCTCGCCTTTCATAAAATTAAAGATACAGCAATATTTGGCTAAAAATGTAATAGTTGGTATTTACTTAGAAATGGGATCATGTTTTATTGGAATAGGAATATTTTTTTTTTAAATGTACAGTCTAAATATTTATAGCATTTCAAAAATTTATGAAATTTCGAAAAATAGAAAACTAATCTAAATTTGATATGACACTTTTTTATCTCTAAATTTTGGGTAAAATTAGCTAAATTCGTTCGTTATAATAATTAAAGTAAAGTAATTTTAAGTGCAGAACTATGAAAGTTATAATAGGCATCTCATTGCACTACAAGTTACAATGGCTTGTCAGAAAGAAATATATATACGGGTAAAAATATATATATTTGTATATATATTAAAAAAATATATTCATTAAAAGTTAGGTATCTTCCGCAAATGATGAACTCTTTAAGCGTATTTGAAATAGTAAAATCTTTGATGGCGGATGTAACAAAAGGCGCTGAGCGTCGACTTTCACAGCTCATTGTTTACGACCGCCAGAGAATAAGCATATAATTTATGATCTTTTTTCTACAAAATTCAGGAAGGTTTTGCTATAGGTACCTAACTAAATAAGCATTATAAAATAATTATAAATGCTTAGAACATATCAAATAGCAATATAGACACATTCTTTTTGAATGACGAGTATGACAATATCACAGTAAGGCCAAACGATCGCCCCTCCCCCCCCCACATGAATCATACTGATTTGCTTCTATCATGCTGCTCGGTTATCAAAGAACAATGTTTCCAGTGCGTTTTTTTTTTTGTTTAGTTTTATAGTAATAATTTTTAAGCCAATTTGCTAAAATTCCTCAATCAAAAGCTTGCGACGTTGCCTAGCTAGATCTACCATAGCTGGTATTTATAATCACATAGCTTGTTCACGTTCCGTCCTCCGCTATAGAGGAGTTATACAGAGCAAGACTATGATGCCGTACCTATTGTGCCATCAATTATTATTCCATGTTTGCACAATTCGATACGATAGCGATGGGTAACCTCTACAGTTAAGAGCACGTTGTGTCGAGAAAATCACGGAGTTATTCAAAGTGTCACGCTGAAGAGCCATCCGGTGGAGAATAATATAACAGAGAAGTTTTATTTATTTATTTATTGTTATATTGGCCCATAAATAATAAAAATAGTTTAGATGTTTTCATAATACCTCGGATGAAATATACAGTGGTCTCTACAGTAAATAAAATAACGTGCATTCAGAAATGATAATGTAATTAATTACTATTCGTTAATATTATTATTTTAAGATTTGTCACAGATTCGCTATCATTCGTCATTTTAATTAAACACGTTATCGCATTTACACTCTCGCGCTTATAATATCACAAAGCCTATCATTAATCACATAATCTCTTCTGCTTTCCCAATGATAAATTAGTTTCAATTATTTAATCTACCACTGCGTGTCATGTAAACTAATTGCAGGTGTTGAATGAGAAGACTAATGATTAAACATCACAAATTATTTGTTATTGTAATTATTAAAAATATATATATATATATCTTAGTCTTTGCCCCCGGATGCGCAATAAATTGATTTGAAGATTTTGGGCGTTTGCAGGTCTGTAGGCCTAAATAGACAAAATTAAACTAATGTGACAACGTTCAACGCAGGAGGATACTTGATATATTCATTTAAAAAATTAGTTTCATTATTTTCATAATTATGATTGATTTTTATAGCAAAATTGCAATTATATATTAATATTTGTAGTGGCTGGGTAAAGTGCGAAAGCTCAAAATATTTTTAATCATCTAATCTATAAATATATATATATATATGCATATATCACTCGATCACTAGATACCACTAGACTATCACTAGATTGATTTTATTTGAGGCCTTGACCCCCTCTCTTAAATCCCCCATCCTACCCACTGGTTTAGCACTGTGTATGTTCGGGCGACATCCGGAAGGATCAGTGCCAAATCGCCACCGAAGAAGGCAGCATCTCGCGCCGAAACGTCTGGCATTCACTCAGTAAGCCCTCTCTATTTTTCTACCATCCGTATTATCAGTTAAAAAGTATATATATATATATATATATATATAAACACCTTTAGTTTAACATATATAAAAGTTTGACAGTATTGACATTTGGAAAATACGAATGCTTTTTAATATTTTAAGGATTGAAATTTTTTGCATTCTAACTATATATAACATTCTGGCTATATATTTTATTTGCAAAAAATTTCAATCCTTAAAATATTAAAAAGCATTCGTATTTTCCAAATGTCAATACTGTCAAACTTTTATATATGTTAAACTAAAGGTGTTTACCTATTTTAACATAGAAATCATCTAATTAACGGTATTTAAACAATACATTTTACTATTTTACTATATCTTAACGATTTGCACGTAATGTGCATATATTTTACACTTTTCTTTTTATTTTTAACCATAACGATTCATTTTCAGATAAACTACGTTGAACGTAAGTTATTCTTGTAAATATCCATTAAACCATTCACTTCTCATTCATTATACGTCATATTCGTTACATTTTCACACTTTTTTTCATAATTATTGTTTAATTTTTAAATCATTTATTCACTACTTTAATGAAAGTTTGACCGTATTGCATATCGCACAGATAGGTAGGTGAGAGTGAAAGACTTTCATAAAATACAGGCCTGTATTTAAACCAGCGTGCATTACCTCAAGCGATGCAACTATCTGTGCTTTCGGTATTAATTTTTCTTTGAACATTCTGGCTATATATTTTATTTGCAAAAAATTTCAATCCTTAAAATATTAAAAAGCATTCGTATTTTCCAAATGTCAATACTGTCAAACTTTTATATATGTTAAACTAAAGGTGTTTACCTATTTTAACATAGAAATCATCTAATTAACGGTATTTAAACAATACATTTTACTATTTTACTATATATATATATATATATATATATATATGTTTTTTTACGTTATAATAGGCGTTCGCCGTAAGTTTACATCGTATAAAAGTCTGGCAGTATATTGACATTTGGAAAATTCTATTTTTGGAAATTGAAACTTTCTTAAATACTATTTGCGTAAATAAAAACGTGGAAAAGAACGTTCAGTGTTATATTATAATTATTATAAATTTTAATATTATGCCCTTGTTTATTGACTTATATATCGATTGTGGTTACCCAACAGAAATTGTACCACCACTGATAGTAACTGGTACGACAATGCTTAAAAGTCATAAATCTAGCCTGACTTACTTTTAACAACTTTATTTGAGTTTCTCGTATCTTTTTAATAAAACGATTACGCTGTTTTGTAAATAAGCATTTAAAAAAAAAATAGGTTTCTATGCTACGTGAAGGCTTTAATGTAATCCGTTGCTATTTACAAGACGATAACATGCGAATTTAAAATGAAATATTATCCAACCGTGTTAAAAAAGCACTATTTATATATTACTGTTACATTATAAACATTTATGAAATATGTCCTAAGAAGGCTGCACAACTTATAATATAATCATAATTTATTTTGGCAAAAGATGACATATATGTTGTATTTATGCTAATTTTCATCGAAAAAAAGCTTGACTGAAGTCGTTAGATAATTGCCGTAAGTTTCTTAATTTCTCAGTAACGGAAATTACATGATTTGACAGCTGTTGAGATGGCCCAAGAGTTAGCATGGAAGACGATATCAAAGCAAATACTAAAACTGTACTTACAAAGGACAGAAGTGATTGGCGATGACCTGGAAAGATTTTTTTTGCAGTAGTGCTCATGCAGTCACCCCGGTAAAATAAGAAAAAGATATTAGTCATTCATTTAATACAATTTCTCTCTTCGTTCTATTACTATTAAATTTAGCTTTTAACCCATTACGAAGCTATATGAAAACGCGAATGTTTATTTTTTTATTTATTTTATCTGTATATTTTATAGTAGATGGATTAAGTACCTATTTGTATATAGGGGTTTTAGAACGCACGCTAACTCGATTAGTACTGGTACTGGCTATCGGTATCGACTGGTAGGTCGATTAGATCCTTTAAGTATATGATATTATAGCTAATTTGGAATATATATTAAACAGGTTATAATTTATTTATTTATTTAATAAACTGATTCTGGGCGCTCAGGGGAATGATGCATAATTAATTTGTACTTGATAAAAAAAAACATCCCCTTTAAAAGATTTTTCTTTTCATTTTCGAATTGAAACGATGAGAGGAATATTTTATTAACTTTGCCACACTTACTAAAGTGAAAAAAGAAGTCTACCTTAGTACGGGCATGGCTCAATGAGGTTAGCCTAAGCATTTTTATATTATTATTAGTTTTGTATATGTATACATAGCTTATTTAGTAAAATAAATAAAGTTCTTACTAAAAAATTAGGATTTTTAGCATATTAAATATCTATTTGAAACTGAAAAATTGAGCATTTGGGAAAATTAAGTTTAAAAAAGAAATATTTTAAATTTTTGATATATAAGTTTATTAATAACATGGAAAATACCGATTGTTGCGTAATTTTTCACGTCTATTTTTGACGATTCAATCGTGTTTAAAAATCTAGCAGACTCATCGACCGGTTATAATTTCGTCGCACTTTAACATGCCAATTTTTAGGTAAATGCAGATGAATAGATTAAAATGAGTAACCTATTTCATCGCGTACTCTTACTTTACCCGCTCCAATTTGGGCATAATTATTTAGCTATGGCTAATTTGATACATTATAATATAATACCAACCTATATAACCTTTGCAAAATATCCCGAGGTGAAATAGTTGTCAGCTGAACCATTTAGACCAACCTGCCTAACTTTCCACTCACATTCTTGAAGTTGAAGTCTCCCGTTAAGGCAGACGCCGCGGCCAGGAAGAGCGCCCTGACTCATCGAAAAGTTTGAAGTAAGAATGCGAACTTCAACGTTTTATATTACCTGCGAGTAACTTCCGGCAGCTGCCGTTCGAAGATTCGACCATTTTGTCGTTTTGCCCGCCTTGCCGATTTTTCTATTCAATATTCGAGGGTTTCAACAGATAGAAATGAGAATTATATTACCCGTGAGGGTGCTACTTGAAAAAAATCCTGTACGCTTTGCAAGAAATTCCCGTAGATACCGGTTTGTTGCCCCTACAGTCCTGTATGCACAAACGAATGAGTCTTGTAACCTTAACAGACTATTTGGTTACCGTTACTAAACTTTTTAGTAGGCTCAACCAACGTTTGGCAGGTCTAGCCCAGAGGTCTCTGACAGGAAGAAAAAATGATTCCACAATACAAAAAATCTATCACAGTGTGGGAATGCTGTTGGAGGGGGGTCCACGAAGGATAAAAAATACTGGGCTAGGGGTCCACGGGGAAAATAAGTTTGGGAAACATTGGTCTAGCCGAAATCCGGTACACATAAACAAACTGCTTTGTAAGCACTACCGAACTGTTCGGTAGACAAACAAAATGGCGGAATTGGTGAGAAGCGCGAGGTGTGTTTGCGAGTTTACTACGAGTTGACGTAACAAAACAGTCTCGTAAGGTGTAGGTCTCGTAGGTAACTTTTCATTTAAATGCTACACCTTTAGAGATTGTTTGGTATTGCTTTGACGAATTAAAATTAAATATAACTTTATTTAATATAACATATTTTTGTTGACAGTCATTGCGGCATTACAAATGAAAAGCGTTTATTTAAATTGAAAAAGTTTTATGGCGCGAATCTTCAGCGACGTGTCAGTTTGATTTCAATCCGCCCCGCCGTTCGAAAAGTTTGTTTGGCGGAATCGAATATAGATCGTGTATGTACACGTTCAAGTGATACTTTAATTTCATTCGAAATCGAATCCACTCTATTGGAGCGAAGCGGAACGTCCCTTATAGTCGTGATCACGACTTTTTAAATTGAACGATTTCAATCTCGCGCTCGCAATGCCGCTAAAGAAGGACTCACAATAAATGAATCGATCATTTTTAACTGAAAACTACCAACTAAGGCCCGGTTTTGTTCGTACAGAAAGCTCTACGAGGAAAAGATAGAGAGAGAGAAATGTACTGAATTAGGTGGCCATTGAACGTGCCATGTAAAAACAATTTTAAGAATTTGTGGTAAGAACGCGCAAAGCACTTAAGATTCAAAGTGTTATGCGCGTTCTTTCAGAGACATTTAAGGCGAAGCCAAAGGGTAAACATTAATTTCGACTCATTTAGACCCTTTTTTTATGGCTAGCATTTTGTAACCATTGGATATTTAATAATAAAAAAAATATATGTTTAGATACCTCGTTCTTATTTATATCTTCAACATAGTAAAGGTAGATTTTTAAAATTCAATTCTATTTCTGAGAAATTTAATAAATGCTTACCTGCTAATAGTTCTTTTTAGTTAAATTGCGCTCTTATAAAGGACATTCGAGCATTAGGAGTAATAGTAATTGAAAGCCAAATGAAGGGTTTAAAACATAGTAAAGTTAGTTTTTTTAAATTTCTATAAAAGGAAGCTGTAATTGAATAAAAACCAACAATTGCTTTCTGACCGCGCAAAGAACAAAACCTAACGCCCTATAAAGCACTGAATTCCAAGGTCCGACTCTCAATATACTTCGCCTCAAGTTGAAAAAAAACATTGGTAATTTTTTATTTTACTTTAAAATTATTCTTAGAATTTATTTATTCATTTGATTAATTTATTTATTCACGATATGCTACATAAATATTCTATTACATTTTTTCAAAAAAAAAGTACAATAATCCTACACTACAATTTTAACAACATCAACAAAAGAAAAGATACAATATTACACCAAAAAAATTAATTTAATGTCGTATCAGCGTAGATTTATAGGCACACTCACACACACTAAGTTCAGCACACTAGGTTTCGCTGAGAAAGAGGTCACTGTTTCCTAACTAGGTGTAAACATCTGTTCTAAGGTAATTCAGATGTTTATTTACTTCTAAACAAATTCGTGTTTTATTCAATCTTGTATTTTCAAAAATCCTAAAGCTTTAAACACTTTTCAAATTATAACTATGTATAAATCTTAAATCTAAAATTAACAAAAAAAAAAACGCAATATATGATCACCTCCAAATTTATACATAAGAATTTATGATTATCATGCCTAAAAAGGTTTTCCCTTCACGTATTAATATATAGATAATATAAGGTAACTATTTTGGTATATATAATTATTTTCTTATTTTTTTACACAAAGGTACTGGTTATGATCGCAGTTTTTATGTATACTTCAGGAGTCGCTGTCACTAACATAAGTAAAATAATATAAATAAATAAATTGATTTGTAGTGTGCAACCTGCCGGGGCGGCGTGTCGTTCAGTCGCCTATGACGTTATTGAAAAGTTATCTGTACGTCGTCCCGCGCGAAGCCCGCCTTCAATTTGGCCGCATTGTGGCAGGGTGCGCTCCGGAAAGTTTATGATTATTCGAACACCCCTTTTCTCTCCCTCGCCACACCCCCCCTCGCTAAATCCGCAGTGAAAGTACCCCCATTCTTGACTTCACGAGGTGAATGTAGGTTTCGGAAGAAATGAGATCATCAACTTCAGTTGATGCTATCGAAGTTCAAATATAGTGCAGGCTATAGTTATTGTACTGCAACTGCAGGTATTTAGTTAACATATATCATTGCACTTCCGTTTTAATGAAGATAATACAAATTGCCATTGAAATATAAGTAACACTCGCACCTACACAAATATTTAAATTGTCTAAAAACGTCATCAGATATCAATACCTAATTCTGTTGTTGGTCTGCGTGTTAAACTATTGATTGTTTTTTTTCGGGGTTTTTGTTCTCTCACAGTTTGGGAATGCCTGGGATCAATAAACTGCCCGCCCTATATTTTGTCATGATTGTTGTGTTCGGCATCGCACGGGTGCAAGGCTATCAAAATTGTTAGTTTCCGCATCAGCGACGGTGACGTCATCTGCCAGCATTCATGTTCATCCCAGAGGCAGTGTAATATTTTCGCAAATATTCCCCGATACCAACCAACTTCATTGTTGCACCATAATTGGCTTAGCGTTGTCATAGATAGCCATACAAGCGGGTTGTGAATTTTCATCAATTAGGAGGCAAATTAAAACAATGAACATATTAAGAGTTGTGAAAAATAAACATACTATTTGATTTATTTCTAAAACAGGGCATACATACTGATCTGGGGTCTAGCTCATTGCTGCGTTTGCTTCTATTATA
This sequence comes from Neomicropteryx cornuta, assembly GCA_020383195.1. NCBI lineage: Eukaryota > Metazoa > Arthropoda > Insecta > Lepidoptera > Micropterigidae > Neomicropteryx > Neomicropteryx cornuta. The sequence continues at coordinate 9,701,546 of JAHKQU010000025.1, read as the reverse complement.
GGTAAATGAAATTATGGTGAATTTGCGTTAAAAACTATAATAATTTTTTAGGTTTATATTATTTATGTATTTTTTTTTGTTTTAGTTATGCATTTTAAGGTATTTATCATAGCTCTTAATAAACAATTTTATAAAAATATATCATATTCTGTTTATATTTTTCTACATCACGACACTTAAAGAAGAGAATATGATACTGCTTTCGCTTTGGGTCTGGCATAAACCACCTACATAGCCTTAATCTAGTTCTTAAGGATAAATATTATGTGAATTCGGTACTCTAAATATGATGTTTGTTATATTGATTTAATATTGTTTTTTGATAACCAATATTTAGAATTATTTCTGTTTGTTTGTGAGTTATTAGGATGTTTTGTTGAATTTATTAAATTTGTTAATTTCCTATCCATAATACTTCGGGTACAGGATATACCTAATAAATCATATTTGATACTATCTAAAATATTTTTAATATTGGCATTGGTTGCTAATGATGGCGCAAAAGTATATAAGCATGCAGCCATAAGTATTGAAAATGACATCAAATTACCATGTTCAAAAAACGTTCGAAGTGAATGCTATACAGTTTTTTCTGTATTCACATTCTACACAAATAAAAAATATTCAGGATAACCAGATTAATACTGCAGAAGTAAGTCCCTTCTTTCTTTACTCTGCCAGCGTAGAACTTACGCCCTCCGCTCCGTTTACGATCAAAGTTGTTTAGAAGAGAATTCTCCCGCTCGCATAGAAGTTTTTTATTTGGTCTTGATTGCGAATCGCTGCTTGCTGATGCCTTTCAGGGTATTTCTAAACTTGTTATTTTACCGAACACAAGTCGAATAAATGAGTGTTTATCAATGATTTCGTGTAAAGTTTTTAATGAGAGGACCAGCAACTGTATGACTATATTTTCAAAACACTCGAGTTTGCATTTTCACCACTTTACTAAAAATTGTAGTTAAAAGCATCGTCAGGCAGCTATCTTGGTCCTGATCGTCGTCTGAACACATTTCAGCTATTTATGTGACCCATGGATTTACTTATTCCTTGTTAGCTTCGAATGGCAGTTGAATCAGGTTTAGAATACTGTTATCGAAGGTGACTGCGCTCCAGGTAGCGGAATTCTTTCAGACGTATCTGTCAGGCGTTCCATAATACTAATGTATTATGGAACGCCTGACAGATACGTCTGAAAGAATTCCCGCCCACCAATTTTCATTAGTTAATCTATTTGTGAGATTTTTAAACATTAGGAAACAATCCCTCCTCCCCCCGCCTTCAGGTCCCGACTGTTCTTACTCATGTGGTAATCATTACTAGTCCAGGATAGTTATGCAGTTTAGTCGACTGATAATTGTTATTAATAAGTTATAAAAAAGCTTCATTGTGATGATTGATGGTCACTAAAGTGGGTGCTTTGTATGAATGAGTGTATCCCACTGTTTAAAATGTGCATTCTCAAAAAAAAAACTTTCATACACCAATTTGTTCATGGAATTATGCTCTTCACTCCTCTATTCCTCGAATCTACCACTTGTGTAATAGTTTAATTATTAAAAAAAAAGTATTGATGTAATAAATAGCTGAAAAATAAAATTAATTCGTATTTAAATTTTTGTTTCTCTACCAATATTTCTGTTTCGTTTTTAAATGTTTTATTTAGACGATGTTTACTAATCACTGTTTTGTTCGTTTATCTAAGCAATAAAATATAGGAATCTGTGTTTAGATTTATACCCTAATAACTTTTCTTTTTTCTCTTCGTATGCTAATCTGTAGAATTCTTAAAAATTAATTAAATAAACAAAAAACTGCTATAGAAGACTGGCTTTACGAAGTCTTGTTAGAATCAGATCAGAATCAATGTTATGGATTTATCTTGATTGAGCATACATGCAAATCGATCTAAAAAAAAAAGGGGCATTGAGTGTTACGTCACGGTTTATAAAACTAACATGTTATGACCTGCTATAAATTATAATACGATGTATCCTGAAAGAGGAGGATAAACTATAAACTATACATCAGAAACACGAGAGCTTTCGATTAGAACAGTATTAAACCTCCCTCAAAATTTTCATTAAAATAAATACCTATACATTATCTTTAGACTTATGGCTAATGCGATGACAGTTGTTCCTGAAAATTATCATATACTAACCGAAAATTTACATTCCTAGGTTTTCGAAGACGAAACACGAGAAACATAGTTCATAAAATGTTTAATTGTATCCATGCTCTCACGTGCGCCCTGCGAAACAAATAAAATTTCCTACGTTTTTCATCCCCGGCGAGCGGTTCGAGTGATGCTGTAATGTCATAGATACGATCACGTGCCTACATTCATTCGAACGACTCTAACATTGTCGTTTTTTTATATCCTAATATGAATATATTCATTAAACAGGTTTTCTTTTCTTTCTAGGTATGTTATAAAATACACTGACATATCTGCATAAATTGCTGCTTTTTCCGCTCAAACAACGGTACTTTACACTGCCAAAGGTAATGAAATTTATATAATATATTAGGATAAAAATTAAATTAATGGTTTTAAATATCTTGATTAACATTATTAAATCTAACATGTAGCCACACTCATACATACATAAATGCAACTACACTAACAATCGAACTTCGAACCGTTTTTTAGAACGTATGTAGGTTTTATTACCCTAAATGTTTTATTAGAAAATTGTTATATTCATCAAACGAAAGAGTAATACATAATTATAATGACTAGTTTTTTTTGATGCTTTGATCTATGAAAAATAGTTATACCTAGGTAGTTGATATAAAAGTCGTTTCCACTTACCAAATTACTAACAATGTTGGAAAATATGGTCCAAATGCTAGAACAGTTTTGATGAATATATATTATAGATATTTTATGATAATGGTCACTTCAATTATTTATCCAATGTGTACCGGGCATGAAGGTACACTCGTCCGGATGCGATTTTCCTGCGCTGCCAGACGCTCATTAAAACTTTGCGCGTTTCAGCCAGAGACTGTGTTGGCAGCGCTGCAAGGGTGGGGGGGGGGGGTTGAGGCGGCGGCATTTCAATTAAAATGTCCGCCGGAAGGCTCCGTCCGACGAGATGTCATATTTGAATGGGTAAAATAATGAATCCGTCAAACATTTTGATGGCTGTCTACGGATTAGCATAGATTCATCTTATATTTTGTAACATGAAAGATTCAGGCTTGAAATTATTGTAAAGCTAGATATGTAGATATCTTACTCAAAAACAATTAAAACAAAAAACAATGTTTAATCGCCTCTTTTTACATTAGTGGCGGAACAGACGGCAGCAGTGACTGCGACCGTCGACTGCATAACTGCACGTGTAGTTGCACGACTGCATTGCGACTGAAAATGCAGCTGCGGAAAGATTGCAGAAGAATAAACATTGTTGTATTGTATTTCACTATACGGGTGTTTTTAAATTTAGGGGACTCCTTTTAGGGTGTTGATCTATAACGACAATCAAACATTAATCAGTAAAAAAATTTTGGGAAATTGTTACTTACGTTTGTTATTTACGAGAAATTGTTAATTACGAGAAAAACGACCTCAAAATTAAATGGAAATCTTTTTAATGTTTGAGAGCGCGGTTGAACGCATGGCGCGATATCGGCCAATGACCCCTGAGCGGGCGGCTCAAGAAGTAACTTCGAAGAAAAACAAAGTTTTTTAGTAATATTATTTTAGTATGATTTTTTTTTTCATATTTATTGTCATATATTTATTCTGAAAATTTAAAAACTTATAGCATGAATAATTGTAATGTTCTCATGACATGACATGACTCAGGTTATAGCAATTATTTAAAAAAAAAAAACATTTTCGTATTTAAAGACTGAAATAAGATATATATTTTTATGTAAATTTTGTTGTTATTTTCAAGTTAATCCACATATCTCAAATCGCTTAAGTTAATCTCTCTTTGACTTTACTATCATCATAAGAAAATATTTATTATAAATAGATGTTTCTGGTTTCAGAGCGCGTGACTTCAAAAAATGTTATTTCAGAAACATTCTGGTTTTGTATTTTTTTAAATGTGTTTTGCATAATATTTAAACAAAATTATCCTGGGAAAATAAATTATTTTTAATGTAAATAAACTATGTTACGTATAATATCTCGTCTGGATATCTCTCCTAATGCCTTTGTAAACCTGTAAAATTCTTATAACTGAATGCTACAAAAGTAGCATACAGTAGAAAAAAAAATTATTTATTATGAAATCATCATGGTGCTCCATTAAAAGTATAATATTGGTTTGTGTCCATACTGCTATTTCGCAAACCTTAGAATTTTAAACGAGGTTAGCAAAAAAAAGTATTTTATGGCCACTCGTGAGTAATTTTGTTTTGTGCCATTCACTATGTTGCCGTAGGTTTTTATTCACATGGCCTCAAGAAGTTTTACCTGATGTGAAGAATGCTGAAATCCTGAATTTTTATTTTCAGCCAAAGCACATTTCTTTTCTAAGCCTCCGTTTATTTCACGACTAGCCGGATTACACATGTCACTGATAGCTTCACCGGAACGAATATTTATAGGCCCGCTTTGTATGTTGGCGATCGTGCGTGTAAACGAGCTACTTAGACAAACTTTCGTCTTACCGTATTTCACCGGTATCCTCCTTAAAGATGTAATATTAATTATTAATATAAAGTACATTCAAACAAGCATAGCAAAAAAACATACTTCAACTACGGAAACTCACTATATAAAAGACTATATAAAAATATATAAAAAAAGTATATAAAAAAATTATATCCAATGTAATATTATGTCACACATAACAAGTTATCAATTCCACAGGCCTCGTGTTATGTTGGAGCTTATGTTTGCGGCACCTGCTAGGGGTCGCTACGGTTGCCATTTGTTGGTCGTTAAGGTGTCGTAGCTTATGTCTGCGGCACGTGCTATGGGTCGCTATGGTTGCCATTTGTCGGTTGTTAAGGTATCGTAGCTTATGTCTGCGGCACCTGCTAGGGGTCGCTATGGTTAGCATTTGTCGGTTGTTAAGGTGTCATAGCTTATGTCTGCGGCACCTGCTAGCGGTCGCTACGGTGCCATTTTTTGGTCGTTATGGTGTCTTAGCTTATGTCTGCGGCACCTGCTAGGGATCGCTACGGTTGCCATTTGTTGGTCGTTAAGGTGTCGTAGCTTATGTCTGCGGCACCTGCTAGGGGTCGCTCTGGTTGGCATTTGTCGGTTGTTAAGGTGTCGTAGCTTATGTCTGCGGCACCTGCTAGCGGTCGCTACGGTTGCCATTTGTTGGTCGTTAAGGTGTCGTAGCTTATGTCTGTGGCACCTGCTAGGGGTCGCTATGGTTGGCATTTGTCGGTTGTTAAGGTGTCATAGCTTATGTCTGTGGCACCTGCTAGCGGTCGCTACGGTTGCCATTTGTTGGTCGTTAAGGTGTCGTAGCTTATGTCTGTGGCACCTGCTAGGGGTCGCTATGGTTGCCATTTGTCGGTTGTTAAGGTATCGTAGCTTATGTCTGCGGCACCTGCTAGGGGTCGCTATAGTTAGCATTTGTCGGTTGTTAAGGTGTCGTAGCTTATGTCTGCGGCACCTGCTAGCGGTCGCTACGGTGCCATTTTTTGGTCGTTATGGTGTCTTAGCTTATGTCTGCGGCACCTGCTAGGGATCGCTACGGTTGCCATTTGTTGGTCGTTAAGGTGTCGTAGCTTATGTCTGCGGCACCTGCTAGGGGTCGCTATGGTTGGCATTTGTCGGTTGTTAAGGTGTCGTAGCTTATGTCTGCGGCACGTGCTATGGGTCGCTATGGTTGCCATTTGTCGGTTGATAAGGTATCGTAGCTTATGTCTGCGGCACCTGCTAGGGATCGCTATGGTTAGCATTTGTTGGTCGTTAAGTTGTCGTAGCTTATGTCTGCGGCACCTGCAAGGGTCGCTATGGTTGCCATTTGTTGGTCTTTAAGGTGTCTTAGCTTATGTTTGCGGCACCTGCTAGGGATTGCTATGGTTGCCATTTGTTGGTCGTTAAGGTATCGTAGCTTATGTTTCCGGCATCTGCTAGAGTAGAGTTGTGTTGTCTTTTCTGACAACGTAATTTTAATTATTTTAAATAATTATTCTATAAAGAAGTTATAAACATACTTTTTTCGTCATTCCTTATACATATTAGTTATTTCATAATTATTTAACAGAAATTAAATTAGGCGAGTACTATGCTGGACTTACGAATCTCCGTGGTTACTTCTTAAAAACTAAAAAAAAGACTGGTCTAGATATCCTATCTGTCACCTGAAGTACCTACACTAAGATTTACTCTACCTGCAGGCATTTGTAAAGAAAGATCTTTTCAACCATCCTTAAAATGTTTTTAATTTCTTTCTGGAGAATTTGTAAAGAATTTTAGTAAACTTTTAAAACCAAAAGTGAATTTTTAATACGCGCTAGAATCACTTTAAAATAATCTCTATCTAACTTTATAAAATATGAACACCGAGGTTTTTTGCTTTCATACTTCAATATTTTTTTCTGCAGAAAAGGAGCTTTGACCCCAAGTAAGCATTATGAAAACAAAACGCTTATATTCAAAACGAAGCCAAAGCCATAAAAACATCGCCCGGCAGTCTATTATCGCCACGAGGTGGCTGATTTAAAACCGGGTCGGATAACTTGCGCCCGGATTAAATTCCCTCGCGGTCTCCAGGCCTTTCATTGGGAGCGCGTGTTAAGTACAAAAATATTTTTTGTGAAAAATATAGTTTAGCAACTGTAAATTTGAACAATACTTCTGTTTTGTAATCGAATAGGATTGAATACCAATTAAATTATAACATCGCGGTGATTTATACAAAAGTATATAGTCGTTAAGGTTGGCTACTAATTCAACGGCAACGGATTCATATACGCACACACTTAGTATCGCCTAATAAATTGCATGTACTGAGGCAATTATTTTATTCCATTTCAAAATGCATTTATTCATAGGTTTCTTGGGTGTCCTATAAATAGTAGATAAAACTTAAGAAAATAGTTTTTTAACATTTGCAACAAAAAAACTTCAGTCAATGTTTTTTCTCAGCCATTTTGTAGTTAGAATCTTAGATTAGAATCAAACTTAGAATCCCACGATGTATGTAAGGTTTGGGTTAACTTAATTTATGTGTTTGTGTGAGAGTATGATTGTATGATAATAACCCACGTGTAAGTATATGTTGTACTGATCATAATTAATGATTTACCGACATTAGAGGGAGTCAAATCGCACCCTAAATTAGCATTTTTATGAATAAATGCTTGTTTGAGGTTGCCATTTTACTACTGGATCCGTCTTACTACATACTATATATGGAACTAATATACGTTTAATATATATACTCTATACGTTTATTCCATTACGGATTACAAGTTGCCCCGAGAACAAAGGTGTGCTTGGCTCGGTGCAGGTAAGGAGAGAGGCCAACTAGGTATACGGAACGCCCGACCCAGAGACATTAGTCAGCCCGAAACCAAGCCTCTGAGCACTGTGTATGGTTATTCGAAAATTCCTAAATTACAAAAAAAAACAAAATTACAATTCTTAAATTTTTCAATTCAATTGCATATGCCCGTTTTTACCACAGCAAAAGCATTTAATAAATATACCACTTTCGACCGCACCCTATGACGTCATCTGCCTGCTTTGACGGCATAACTATAGGGATGTTTTTGTTTCACAGGATTATTTCTTGTTTAATTTTGCGCGCACATTTTCCTTCTCAAGAAATAACGTTTCTTGTGTTCAGCTTTCAGATAAACGTATACCAAACAGACTACCGAATTTGCAATTTACACATAGCTTACGTAATCTAGCAGAAAACTCATTCCCCAACCCGGTGATTATATATACATTTCAAACCTTTCGGCCATATTAAACATATTTTTGAAAGGTCCCACGGCGCTGAAGGTAGGCCCACAGCAACCAACGACCAGATCTCTTCACGCCGACCCGTTGAACCTTATACGTGCGGTACAGCACCTCGAAGGGATAAAATTTTATTTGTTCAGATATGATTGAAGTTGTGCACTGTAACTTACGCTCGATTACTTCTATACGATATCTTTTTTTACGTCACATCCCGTCGACATCCGTTTTGCAGCAGAAGGTAGAACGGGCAGTAGCCCAGCGCCATTATTGACTGTCAAAATCCGCACGTGTGAAACCGGACTTCGCTCGTACCGGGCACCGACCGTCAATTTACGTCGTATATAGATATAATTTTCTTACGGACAAATATCTAATATCTTCCCTCGGAGGTTATGGAGCGCCGGTCGCCATATCCGAGAAACAATCTCAGAGCGAACGGTGAACTGCGATCTCGTCTTGCCCTCGGCCTCCGGGATTTTCCCACGGCCGCGCAACGTCGTGCGCCAACAGAACGTAAAGTACACCCTTATAGCGGAACGAGCAACCATGTTGCTCTGTAAATGTAGGGATATAATAGCAAATCTATGCATTTCACGATAAGAAAAGTAAAGTAAGAATTCATTTATTTAATAATCGCCGTGTAGCGAATAAAATTTTAATACGTAGTTATAAATACTACCAAATTATCAGTCAGCGCAAAACCTTCACAAATCCGTTGGGTTTGGAAGGAAAGTGTTGAATGCTAATCATACTTTTGACAAATGCGCTTTTTCATAACGAACTTGAGTACAAAACATGCTAATAATTATTATTCTTAGAACCTAAATAAGCCTTATCAATATTCAAATAAAAAGAGAACACTGTCTGCCAACCCGGGGCGAAAGTCAGGGTTGAACATGATAAAATACAGATTATAATAAATAGAAACAATATAAATTAAATAATACATACTCTACAGATATAGATACTATATGATAAGGTGGAATAATATATATAAAATGTAGATATATATTTATATATAGTAAAAATGTATAATATATGGCTTAAATACCGTATTTAGATGATTTATTACGTTATAATAGGCGTTCGCCGATAGTTTACATTACTTATATAAAAGTCTGACAGTATTGACATTTGGAAAATACGAATTCTTTTTAATATTTTTACAGATTGAAAATTTAAAAACAAATTATATAGCCAGAATGTTCAAAGAAAAATTAATACCGAATGCACAGATAGTTGCATCGCTTAAGGTAATACACGCTGGTTTAAATAAAGGCCTGTATTTTATGAAAATTTTTCACCCTCACCTATCTATCTGTACTATACGGTCAATCTTTCATTAAATTAGTAAAAAAATGATTTAAAAAAGAAACAATAATTATGAAAAACAGTGAAAATGTAACGAATATGACGTATAATGAATGAGAATGAATGGTTTAATGGATATTTACAAGAATCACTTACGTTCAACGCATATAATTGTATAATTGAGTTGTAAAGATATTGGCACTTATATTTAATAATTATTTTTTAAAAGTGGCATATTGCCTGAAAAGATAAATGACACATCCTTTGATAATATTGGAGAGTTTATAATATTTTTGTTAAAGTGTAGAATAGCAAAATATTTATAAAATTACTAAAGAGGTCCTGTAGTTGAGAGCACAGGAAGTCGGTTTAAACCCAGCGCTGAGTTTTATAAAATTGCATTTTTAACTCTCCTTTTGTGTGAAATATTGTTAAATCTTATGTAACCATCTAAGTAGATGAAATAAGAAAAGGATATTTTAACAAAAAATATAAAAATAATGGATATGTGATTAAGTTGAAGGATTATGGTAAAATGAGATGATTTTATGATTACTTATGTATGAAGTTGATGAAAATAAAAATAATGAATACGTAAAAAGTGTAAAGTTAAAGCACATGATTAAATATATATAAACATTAATATTTACTTTTTTCTCATTTCGAAAGCAATTCAAGATTATGCATTTTGAATTGCCTAAGGCTATCATCGAAAATATCAAAGTGACTCTTAAGTAAGGGATTATAAAATCGACAGATGAGATGTTATTAAATCCTATAAAGGAGTATTACAAATATACAATGACGTGATGGTTTTATCCATATTATCGGTTTTTGTACATGCATTTATTAGATTATATTACTGTGACGGGATATATATCATTTAGATATGGTTAATTTAACAAGCTTTCTTAGCTATTAAAATGTACCACCGTGTAATAAATATTGAAAATTATTAATATGCATTTTTACCATGAAATATTACCATTTTTAAATATCATTTCATTTCTAATGTATGCTCATTGTAGAATCATCTTCGTGGAATATTGAATTACGATCGGGTTGAACAAGCGCTTGTTACGTCTGTAATTGCGAAGCGATGCAACGCGACGGAAATCATTTTCCGATCTGTTCGTGCAATACATCGCTCGCGCGGAGCCACTCGACTCTGAGGATGATCTCCTCTCATCTCGATTGAGAGATCACATAGGACTAATACACCATATTGTAATTGGAAAATTATATTGAATATAATATTAAAAAAATGAATTTGGTGTATGGTGTATTTTTATTATATATTTAATAGAGCGTGCAGCCCTCAATTTTTGAATAATGTCATTATTTTATTATGATCTTTTTTTTTAATTATTTTTGAACTTAGTTTTTCTTCGAAGCGCTAGCGAACTGCGCGGGCGCGAGGTCATTCCTCGATCTCGCCCCACGCGTTCAACCGACAGCCTTCTTAAACATTAAAACAATTTCTTTGAAATTTCGATTTAGTTTTCTCGTAATTGGGAAACATTTTTTCAATATTTTTTGCTCATTAATGTTTGATTATTGATATATATCAAACCCCTAAAAGGACATCAGCGAATATAATTACACCCTGTTTATAGGGTTGCGTAAGATAATTTATTTTCCGAGACATACAAATGACATTCAAATAAACAAAACATATGGTTTTATGGAAACAATAATGCATGATGAAGACAATAAAATAACAGAAATAAATTTTCTAAAAAGAAAATATAACAAATTTTAGAATAATAGTGGAGATCTAATAAGATGGTTCCTTGCGAAGGATTGCGTCTATAAAATCACCCTTTTGAGAGTAATCATTGCTCACGAATTCGCCGATGCCGTCTTTCCAATCTAATATATATATTTTTTAACGAAGTTTATTCCCAGAAGATCGTCTAGGTTCGCTTTGCATTAAGTAAATAAACTCTTAAGTGATCGATCAGTTGTCTCATGCGCCCAGAGAGGAATTTTTTTTTTTTCAGATTTTCTTAGTGAATACTTTGATTGCTTGCTCGTAAGTAGAATCTTCTGGAAGGCTTCTTACATTTATAAAAAAATTGCAATATCTTAGTATATTTTTTTATGTTTTTCTTTTAAGAAATAATATTGAATAATTGTAATATAACGCTTCCCAAACTTTTATTTGGCATTATTATTTGTTATAGCTTTCTTTTTCAAATACATATATGGAAAACGTAAGTATTTCTTGCTGTCCTATTAGGCACTCGGATCTAGGTACAAGTGGTTGGGAAGGTAGGAGTTATCAATATAAATATTGACTGTTTGAATAATACATATAAAACCATGTTGATACTAGCGTATTCAAAATATGCGTGCGTAAATAGTTTCAAAACTGATTCGTAATATTTCTTTATTCTGTATTAGGAGAAATCAACAGTTTTACAAACAATTGGTATTATTGATAAGTTTACAATCTTAAAAAGTATTTGTAAAACTAATCAAGGATTTCTACTGTTAATATAAACACTAAAAACTAAGTTAAATACTAAACATTTATAGTTAAATTATGCTTTTAACTCTTAATCATATCAAAATGCTGACATAGCTTGAATTCACACGATATATGACATAATAAATCTGTTTAAATGTATATATTAATTATTCATTATTAATTAAATAATTTATTATATTATTATTTCGTTTGATATTATGATAACTTTGTAATTTTTAGCGGAGAAAATCATATATCTTGCTAAGCAGAAATTGTTTTTTTTTCCATAATCTTACTCGAATGAGAGGAAGACGTTAATACGACCATTCGCGAAGGTCTAAATGTATTTATTTCCATCCAACTCCACAAATTGATTCTATTTCGGAACCGCGGGCGGAGCTGCTTTATTTCATTTTTAAGGATTCCATTTGGTTTCAATGTTGCCAAAGATGTAGGGCTTCGGATTTGCGCGGCTTGAATTCCAATTCGTAGATTAGTCTATATCGGGACTGGAAATCGACTTATTAAGCCGAGATCGTGATAGCATCTATTCAGAATGACTTTCTTTCGAATGCAGACGATAGTTTTTTTCCCTTGATTTTTAAAATTTAATGATCTTATTTTCAAAGTATATAAAGTATAGCAAGTGTTGTTTTATTAAGCAAAAAGTTTATAGTAATTGTGGATAGAAAAAAATGACCTGCGTGCATGACTTTACGTCCATTCATGATTAAATCGAATCTTTTTGTTAGAGCTACGATTATGATGGTCTTTTTTATGTCTACCTACACAGAATCTATCTACATGTCAATATTGCAAGGTTTTCTTTCAACAGGTCGGTTAAATTTACAATCAAGGTGGTTGACAATAATTGTGAAACAAAATAAAAATAATTCAATAAGTAAAACTCTCTCAAAAGGAAATATAATACATCGTACATCCCACTTGTAATTTTATTAGAAAGAAATTGTATTGAATATGTTTTGGATACTTCCCGAATAACATATATCGCAAGAGCAAACTAAGGATGCATACCAACTTGAGCACAAAGAGCCGATGACTGTTAGTTTGCATTGTGCGGTGCTGTTAGTTAGTTCCGATTGCGTATGTTTGCTGTACATTAGGAGCGTTGGTGCGGAAGGCATTGTTCCCGCCCCTGATTAACTCCCCAACTTCGCTTCGGTATTATGAAAGGCTGTCAGACGTCTTACTAGCAGAATTGTAAGCTGACTTACAGATGAGGAAACAAACGTGTCTACATTGTTAAGATAATTTAAGTAGTAGGCAATTGCTATGTGCGATGGATTTCTCATAAAAACGGTATTTTAATTTGTTTACCAGCAATCATAGACAAGTTTTTTTTGTTGGTGTAGATATTTAAAGCCTTTATTTTAAAATAGTATTATATAGGGTATACTTTTAAATACCTATTTTAAAACTCCTCATACCTCTCCTAATATAATATTTATAAATAGTTCCTCTCAAGAGGTTTGTTATCTCCATGAATTAGTCATATTTAGGCTACTTATGCTGAATATTGATGCTTATCACAGCATATAATTTCTATTTATATAGGTATATAAATTTAGTGTTATAAAGTCGATTAAATCATATAGTACTAGGAGGTTCTCGGCGCACCAGCCCACACGTGCTTATAACGGAAGCCTATGATAAATGCGCCGCTCACAATGGGTGTGTAGTCTACATCAGGTAGTTTATCAGAGTTGTGTTCGCAGAAAGTTGTGAAATTCGTCGAGCAAGTGATAAAACTATCACTGGCGCGGCCTCCCTATCAAAATAACAATGTTCTCTACAGATAAATACGCGCATCTTAAAATGCTAGTAAATTTTCACCTTGTGACCAAGAATTATAATTTTGTTCCGCTTGGAGGCTGTAAGCCGCTATTAGCAAGTATGTAATATTTCTGAATATTCTACTGAAACGCTTTTTTAGTGCTGATGGCTTGCGGTCGAAGTATAGGCACAGTATAAAGAGTATGTTTCAACGCTCGATAGCGAAATGCAAAAACGGTTAGATAAAAGAAAAGGCCAGGAAATCAAAGATTGTCGAGCTATGGCATGCAGAGACCACTGGAGGATCCCCCGATGCAAACATCAGAGAAAAAAACTTTGGTAATAAATATTATGTTCACCGTTACCACCGGACCCAACATTACATAAGATCAAGTCAAATAAGCTATATGGATGAAAAACATCAGAAATCCTAATCCAGATAAGATTCGCTCTAAAATTCGGATAGGTACTATTACGCAATTCAGATATGATGTTCAACAACTAGTAAATTAATTTGAAGTATCCAAAATGTGGGTATATTAATTAATTTAACCTTGATTGGAATTTAACAAAATGGAGCAACAAATTAAAATTGATGATAAAAGATTAGCTCGTCGAGTTAGGTCGGATTAAGTCAGAACAATTAGTCTCTTCTCATTTGTGTAATCGTGCACTAATGTTACTTATACAAATATATATATTTTTTTCTTTTTGTTTTTGTATAATATCATTACAACTTATCTCTCTCCCCCTATCTCTCTCCCCCTATCTCTCTCTAACATTTCCACAGCGCGCCCTCATAAATACTTTTTCTCTCACACTAAAATTTTAAAGTTAGTAGTGTATCTCAGGAATACGATTTGTTTCGTAGTGCTTTAAATCTTAGGCAATTTAATTACATTCTTAATGCCAAGGGGAGAAAGTTAGATTTAGTTTTATCGAATATGGATTTGTCAGTTGTAGAAAATAGTCAGCCTTTAGTTAAACCGGTCCAACACCATCCAAGCCTGCTGATTGAGTTTCCTTTATTCAGGACGCAGAAGCATTTGGAGAAAAGAATCGCGTCGTCATCAAGGCGGTGGTACTTCAACCAGGATTTATTTAATTCGCTCGATATGCATTTATTAGGTGAAGATTGGGGGTCCGTATTGAATGAATCGAATATAGAAATATGTTTAGATAGTATGTATGCCAAGCTATTTGAGGTATTTGACTTAGCATTTAAGCCAATCTCGTCTTCAGTTAGAATTATTCGTAAGTATCCCAAGTGGTATAACGAGGATATTATTTCCGACTTGAGACTCAAATCAGAGGCTCATTTTCATTGGAAATCTACGAATGATGTGAAACATTATAACGATTTTTCTCAACTCAGGGCAAAAATAAAAGTCAATATTACAAATGCTCGATTATTGTACATATCGAATGCGGAGAGTAGCATTCTTAATGACCCGCAGAATTTCTGGAAATATGCTCAAGATTTGAAAAAATCGTCATCAGCGTATGGTAATGTCATGAAATTCGGTAGCGAAGTCTTCACAGGCGAGCAGGATGTAGCGAATGCGTTTGCGCGTTTCTTCAGATCTGTCTATAGTACGTCGCCCCCGTCACTTGACGTGACGTCACTCGCAGGTCGGCAGCCCGCGAATGACAACACGATCTATCTCAAATCGGTTAGTGAGAGAGATATGAACCTTGCATTCTCAATATTGCGGAATAAAAAATCTGTCGGGCCCGATGGCATTCCAGCGAATGTGGTTAAGCACTGTGCAGAGAGTCTTAAGTCGCCGCTGATGCATATTTTCAATCTCTGTATATCTCAAAGCACGTTTCCTGAAAGATGGAAGATTTCTAAAGTAACGCCGGTACATAAAAAGGGTAGCAAGGATATTATCGAGAATTTTCGGCCAGTGGCAATTACTTGCGCATTTGCAAAGGTTTTCGAGATAATTCTGCATCGTTATCTATCTTTTAAGCTGAATAATGAGATTTGCACGAATCAGCATGGGTTCCGCGTAGGTCGATCCGCAACGTCAAACTTGCTAGTTTTTACTAATGAAGTGGCCCGCAATCTTGACGTAAATATTCGAACGGATGCAATTTATTTTGATATTTCGAAGGCCTTCGATAAAATAGATCACGACATATTATTGAAAAAGCTGTTTGACTTTGGTTTGTCAATCGATCTATTAAACTTGGTTGCTAGCTATTTTCGGAATAGAAGGCAATATGTATCTTGCGGAGACTCAGTGTCTGATACTTTTAATACGTTTTCTGGTATCCAGCAAGGGGCCGCGCTAAGTGGTTTATTTTTTATTTTATTTATTAACAGTATTTTTACTGCAGTAATAAATTGTAGTTTGCTGGTCTATGTGGACGATGTGAAGATTTACCGATCAGTGACTTCACTATCTGACGCGCAGCTTTTACAAGATGACATCAATCGTCTTGTAGAATGGGCTGACGATAACAAATTACAATTTAATGCTTCTAAATGTATCGCAGTATCCTTCTCACGAGCTGTGCGTGAAAAAATAAGTTGTGAGTACTCTCTGGGTAATGAGATCATTCGCAGATGCGACGAAATTCGCGACTTGGGGGTTGTGTTTGATTCGCGTCTAACATTTCATTTGCACATGCGGAGCATAGCTACGCGTGCAAATAAAATGTTGGGATTCGTGCTCCGAACCAGTCGATCTTTGAATAAACCGAAATCCATCTCGCTTTTATACTGCACGTTCGTGAGGAGCATATTGGAGTATAGTTCTATTATCTGGAGTCCTCATGAGGTTACTTATGGTAATATCCTGGAGGTTATTCAGAGGAGGTTCCTTAGATACCTTTATCTCCGTAGGTATGGATATTATCCAGAAATGTTTCCTAATACGTATCCATCAGCATTTGTATTAGGGATGTTAGGCTTTAACACACTCGAGTTTAGGCGGCAAATCCATACGTTGTGTTATTTTTATAAGGTTATTCGCGGTTTCATCGAGAATCCCGTAATACTCGGTGATATTGGTATATTTGTTCCGGACCGTCGTACTAGAGCGCGGAAGCACACGTTATTTAAGCGGTTAGCGTGTCGTACCGACGTATACAAGTATAGTCCGGTTGGGAGAGCAGTCGAATTATTAAATTCCATTTCCGTGGAAATTGATATTTTTGTCTGTTCGCCCAATGGGATTAAAAATCTGCTTTCTATTACGCCGTTGTAGGATCGGCGTGATTTATTTATGCATTAATGTTTGCCTGGAGGCATTATTTTAATTTTTTAGTTTAGTATGTTTCATGCTATTGTTTTTTGTTTTTAATGCTTTTTGTTTTTCTTTTGGTAATTTAATTTGTTTTACTGTAATTATAATGTACATGGGGAAACCTGTTAAATAAATAAATAAATAAATAAAACACACTAAAGTGTATGCATCAGCATAATTTCTATTTTTTTTCCTGGTCTTTATATTAATAAAGACCAGGAAAATTAAGTATTGGGGTTTTATAATGAGCAACGACAAATACCTTTGTCAGTAAGATTGAATGGAGGGAGGGTACTAGGGCAGAACTTATATAAGAGCAAAATCTATTATTAGAACCAAATTTTTTTTGACAGACTTTCATAGTTTTTCTTATGAAGCCATCCACCTTGAAAAGCTTCCGGCGTTATGACTTGACATTTAAGCGAGCTACGGGAAATTTAAGCAAGGAGAGACCTCTTTTCTCCGTAATAAATTGTTGTGAATATATACGCTTAAGCACAGCCGCGGCTGCGGGAGTGTTTTGTTTAGGACGAGCTCAGACCAGAGCGGCGCTGTGAGCCGATTAAACACGAGCTCCAGCCAATAAATTACTCAAGCCGGGCCGTTCAGACCGGATCGTTATTAAGCCCGAGCGTCGAGATCAAGGTGGCTTTTCTCTGTACACATGTTCCGGTCTAAACTCTTCCGAGTGATACCGAAAACTTACCTTGAGGTCGTATTTTGTTCTAAAGTAAATTGACACTCGACCAACATAGCTTTAACATTTATCGTTCTAAACTTGAGGAAGTAAAAATTCTTTGGCGTTTTCCTAGGCAGCGAATAAATCTCATTGCGACAAGCTCGTTCGGTTAAACTCTGAAGGATGCTGGAAATACGACAAACTCATTCGCTTTAACTCGAAATGACGCTCGAAAGTGATGTGGTCATTCGGTTAAAGTCGATTCGCCTAGCTGTTACTTTATCAATTTAGTTATTTATTAACAGGTAAGCATACAGCGAAATAATAGCATATACATTTTCCCAAAGGGTTAATAATAAGCCAATGTACAAAAATATTTAAAACTTTGTTGAGCTTAACGCTATTTTAGAAGGTGTATGTGCGATGTGTACGGTATAAAAGTTTTAGTGAGGGTGTGTGGTTTGCGTCTGTGAGGGTGTATGGTTGTAATTTGAGGTGTGTAATTTGGGGTGTGTGAGGTGAGGGTGTGTAATTTTTATTTTGTTAACATTGATTTTCTTTTTATATTAATAGGCTGGCGGATACTTTGTTGACTGTAGATGCCAGGATAGGGTAAGGTGAGGTGAAATATAGATTAATTCATCATTATGCATATGACAATCAACTTCCTTATTTTTTTACTTTTAGTGGTTTTAATGCTTATTTTTTAATTTGATATTATTGTTGCTCATTTTTGGATATTTAAGGAGCCTCTTAACGAGCATTAAAGACAGATCTTCAATCTTTTTATCTCATCTAACGTCTTTGTCGTGTAAAAAGCGAGCTTAAACGAACGTATTTCGCCCAAAAATCCTTTATTTTAATTTATATTTTATATTTATATAACTTTTATTTATATTTTATATTTATATATTTATATAACTTTGCAATAACCGCAAATAACCTGTAATTTTGTATTATTAGTTTTCATTTTACAAGCCATAAAAATCTACAAATATATGCAGCGTGATCACATGTTCTAGGTCGTATAATAATTATTCATTAAATAATACCTTGTTAGATTGGGTTAATGTTATTAAAGACCTTGGCGTCATCACGATACGAAATTTACATTTTATCTTCATATATAATCATTAATATGTGCAAAAGCTAAGAAGCTGTTTTATTTAATCATTATTATATAATATAATAATTATATAATAATTTAATTTAATCATTAAACCCCTCTCAATCTCTTAAGACATTAGTCCTACTCTCTTTAAAATATGTTGGTTGCTACACTATTTTATTAGATTATCTTGAATTTAATTCGCTAAAAATAAGTAGTTACCTACTGGATATGCATTTTAAATATTTTTTAATTTATTAATTAATGGCCTTGCAGATAATCCTAATATACTGAAATGGTTCAACTTTTACGTTTCTGATGTCTATCAACGTGGTAGCTCTTTTTAAAACTCTTAAACAAAATTCGCAAAATGTTTACCCCGCATGGTTGAAAATGTCAACAAATTGTTAAACTTTATTTTAGATTCGTGTGGTAATTTCTTTATTTTTTGTAATAAAAAACTATTTTTTTTTTTGTTTTTCAAAACGCAATGGTTTTCTGTAAATTCTATAATGTTATGTAATAAATAAATTGTTTAAACAATAAAAATAATCAACATTGCCCCTAAGAAAAATCCTTTGTTTGGTGGTATCTAAACCGTTATTTGAAGCTAATGTATGCGTTCTATCTAATGCTCATCTCTAGCACTTTGCCTAACATTGCAACCCGCAAATCTCAACGGTGTCGAATGCATAACAGTAGATATAAATATTAAGCACTATCGACGATTCCGCACGTATTTCGAAGCTATTCCCAGATCTGTGCAAATCAGCGCGCGCTCATAAACCACTCGATTAGTCTCAGTGCCCCGTCCAGGACACGTCCAGCATCTCGCCGACGGGCTTCCTTCCAGCGAGCCTCTAATCCCACGGGCGATCCGAGAATTGCGCCCGATTCGGTCAGCGAGGCCGCGCCGCGCCAGGAGACGTGCCCAGCATGCAAATCTGATATCGACGTACGGGACACTTAAGGAAGCTTACAACGGCGGCGTGAGCTGACATGTGAACACACTCGATTAATTAATGTAAATCTGATCATATGTTCATATGGACACATTGTAAGCCTACTGAAGAATAACCACTAATGTTTTGGGTTATTTTTATTAGAGTTGTTGAGAATCAGTCAAAGTTGGTAAATGCGATTTCCCAAGTCCATACCATTTTTAATTTACGAAGGGACTTTTAATACATTATTTTTTATTCATTATTTATTGATACGTACTCGTAGTTGGATAAAATTCACGTTTTTCCATAGTTAATATTAACGTGGATCGACTATTTTTACACCTTTATATATCCGGTCATATTTCTACAAAAGTGTACTTTAAAATTCCAGATGGTATTCAAAACGCTAGATTTTATAGAATTCATGGGTCCTTAATCCCTGAAGGAAAGTGATCGTTGAAACATCGATGAAAGTTTATTATAAAATAATAATTGCGTACATACGCATATATCATAACTAGCTTATCTGCTTGTGGAAGTCCGGCTTTATAATCCACCGGCCAGTAATCTACCTCAAGTTAGCTTATTCATATGAACAATCTAGTCGGTGGACCTCTGAGGAGTGGTCGAATTTGGTCATTTTTACAAATTTTTTTAACTGCCACAACTAGGTAGAATATCGTTTGGTATTATTTTGATTTTGACGTGTAAACATCTATGCTGTCTCATGTGACGTAGATATTTTGCATAAGTGAATAAAATTGTTCCGTTGCATATTTGTTATCAATCAAATGGGACTATGTACATATTAAAATACTAGCTTGACATACTTTTATTCAACAAAGTAATTAAAAAATAACGTCCTTATAATTCAATAGGTTTGTAATTTTTATGGCAAAGGACAATTACAGTTTTTTATTTCTCGTTTAGTCAATTATTTGCGAGGCAACTCTAAAACTATTAAAATATCGGACGGCCTAAATATTATATAAATTCAAGCTTGCGTTCCAAATACTTGAATATTTTTTTTTGTTAGTTTTTAGGTATACGGTTTTTTTTGTTTGCAAAAGTTGTGGCAAAATAATAATATTGTTTAAATAACCGACTTCAAAAATAAGCAGGATGTTCTCAGTTCGATGTGTATTTTTATGTATTGTGTATCGATGTGTAACCTATGTATTTTTTAATGTTAACTCATTATCCTCAGTATATATTTTCCCCGGTCATTAAATAAATTCCACCGACATTAGCCTCAGGTCTAGAACTCTAACTTACGCTACAATTTTTTTCTCCATCCTTTTTTTCCCTCAAAATAATTTCATCATTTTGTAAACTATTTACGCTATTTAAATTTGCAACTATCCTATTATCATTTCGACTTTCACGCGAATATGTATTCCTTCTTCTTTGTGTCTTACGTTAGTTCTATGTGAGGGCATAATGGAAGATAGGTGCGAATATCTGAATTTTAAAAAAATGAAATTACTGTAATTAAAAATGTAATATATAAAATGAAATTATTGAAACTATGATTAGACAGGGTTTCATTTATATAATAAAATATAGTCAGTTTTTATAACTTAATAATTATGCTTTTTTGCATTGACATTGACATTTATTGAGCCTGATTTTATTATCCTTTGACGAAAAGTATTGATATTCCCAGATAAATAAAATTTTAAATGTATTGGTTACTTTACCACGTTTGAATAATAACATGTAATAAAAAAAAATATTATATTCCGTTTTATTTCTGTTGTTTAATTTTTTTAACCATAAGCGATTGAAAATTTTCTAAATATTCCGCTATAAAAGAGATAACAGGCAAGGGTTTGTCGAGTCGTGAAATCACTATAATAAGAATAATATAATCTTAGTTTGGCATCTTATTCGATGGTCTGAATTCTGGGCACGTCCCGCGTCTCGCCAGCGCTCGTCGCTCCTCTGGCTGCCGCCGCTCTCCCCAGGGTTCTAATTTATCAAAGGTTATTGTGGTGGAAACTGGATCGGTTTCTCCCCTCATTCGTTGCCGACTCTTTCTCGATTCGCTCTTGAATTTCCATCAGAGCGATTGCAGTATTTAGATGTAAATTTTAGGGAAGCTCTTTTTACGCGTCTCGTTTGTTGTTTAAAAAAAAAATCCTTCGAGCGAAATCGGCGCCATCGATATTACATTTATTTTTTGTTGTCTTCTGCTGTAATAATTAGATTATATATTTCATCTTCAGTATACTTAGGTAAGATATAAATTTAATTTCAATGTAAATTACACTCCGATTACATTTAGAGTGATTGGTTTTTAAAGTTCGTAAAATTTCACTTAAAATGCACAATTTGAAAACAAACGTGCATGTACGGCCTAAAAATTACATGGTTACTGTAAGAGTAACCTAAATGACCCGTGCATTAAAGTTTATAAAAAAGGTATATATCGATTTTTCGTTTTTAACATTTTTTAAAGTACCTAGTTCTTTCGCTTTTTTAAATAAATTTATTTACTACATATTATATTATAAATGCGTCACAACACCAAAAGTTAGATTACATAACCAATTTTGTTTATTTATTAAAAAGCATGTTTCAAAGTTTTTAATAGGAGTGAAGGCGGAATTTACTTATAGGCCGGATACAGCCAACATCCAGAGTGAATAAGGGCCACAGTGAGAACTGTCAACTTACGCTCGATTCGTCTACAGCACTGACCCGAGCGCCCAAAGGCAAGTCGAGGTCGTCGATTCTCACTGTCGCCCTTAAGATGCTACGCCACAGCTTAGACTGCCTCGTAGCGCGAGTCGTAGAGATAGCGACCCTCCAACGACGCCGCATCCTTTATCTAAAATCGAACGCCTGCACCAACATGATCAGTGATAAAGGTGTAACTAAAGCCACCTGGAACACTTGGAAACACCTGGAAGTAAATGATGCGACAATAGTATGGTTTTATATCAAATTTCAGAAAAAATCTATTTGAACGTAAAGTATGTTGGTGCACCTAAACGATAAAATAACAAATCTAATGATGTTTTTAAATTTGTTATTTTCACAAGTATATATATTATTTATTTATTTATTGGTTGTATACGTTTAGTGTAGTATTCGAAAATTAAAAAAAATATATTTATTAATGCACAATGACAATACCAGAGTTTTACACTATAAAACATTCACGATAAAAATAATAAAAAAAAATATGTTAAGAAACAGTTTAACAATTAGCAATCAACTTATAACTATTATACGTATACCTTGAGACCTTTAAACATAATAAACATCAGTTTAAGAGGCAGGCTGATTATCTGGGATGTTGCTATCCGTGACAATCT
Source organism: Neomicropteryx cornuta (assembly GCA_020383195.1). Lineage (NCBI taxonomy): Eukaryota > Metazoa > Arthropoda > Insecta > Lepidoptera > Micropterigidae > Neomicropteryx > Neomicropteryx cornuta. Next base: position 9,678,751 of record JAHKQU010000025.1, on the reverse strand, counting down.
ATGTTCCAAGTAGCAGCGTCAAAGGAATGTACTTACAACGAAAAATATAAGTTTGCTTTAAGATTTATTAAAAAAAAAGCATCTCCGTATCTGATGAACAGTTTAACCATAAAACCATAAAAACCTTGATACTTTTATTTTCCTAATATAAATTTGATTACTGCGGTAGATTAGTACTTTACATTCTTAAACCAACACATTATAGCAAACTAAACATATTGCCAATAAAAAAAAAATGTATTTTCCGTATTATTAGAATTATACATCACTGAAATTAGTGTCTCTAAAAATACCTCTCGTCTTCTGATGTGATTTCCACTTGTCATTATTTCCACTTGTACGATTGATCATTATTTGACTTTTTATGTTTTCAATATTTGTAATTTGTTCGGTGGGATTGTCTGATCACCAAATGGGCCAATGGCTCCTACCTGTCCATTCCAAGTTCAGTAATCATTGCCAATTTTACTGCCTTACCACACCGTTATACCGCCTGCACATCTGGTCGCTGCTCATTACGGGATAAATTCGTAAGAAACGTACCGCGTTACTTAAAATGATATCCAGACAGTTGCCCGTTAGTCAGGTCACGATTAATTTATTTAACTATTTTATTAGGATTTGCATAAAAAACAGTTTAACATGGACAATCTTCATGTTTTAACCTCATTATTGCTAGGTTGGGTTTGCTAAATCTCGCAGTTTGTACTTCAGACCGCCGCCGTTCTTTGCTCTTGACATGGAATTTTAGTTGTGCAAAAAGCGGCCCTGGACCGAGATGGTTGTAGATGGTAATAATGATCTAACGACCTACAAATATGATTCAGTAAAGGTATATCAATTCACGTTTACTTCAATTTAATATTTTAGAATAAAACAATAAAATTTAGACATACATTGAAATTACAAAGAAATTCAATGGATATGAAATTATATATCCCTTATTCACTACTTTGATAATATTTTTTAACCTAACAATAAACATAATCTTTAAAAAAAAATACATTTAAGTATATGTTAGTCCGATTGCTATTATAAAATGACATAAAATCGATTGTAAAAGTGAAATTTATCAAAGAAAACAAATTTAACTTTAAAATTTGTCGAAAAAGAGACAGAAACACATAATAATATATATACTACCGTATAGCACGGCAATAGTAAAACAAAGTTCGTGATGATGCTCGAATGTGGCCGATAAGATAATATGGATGTTCATAAAAATAAACAGCCTGCGATAAAGCTTACTAGCCATTAACCCAAACGCAGATATACAGGCCGTAGTGAACGGATTGCAAGCTAGTACACATGCACTGTATAACGAACTGGTTGAGATAACGAACTTGGCTTCTACGGGTCATTACGGGCTTAGGCTAAAGACGTTAATACATGTTCATAATTTGCAGTGAGTATATTTTCTATTTAAAATATAACGGGCACCTAACGCTTTTTGTTTCGTACGGAGTCAGCTAAACGCGCCTTTACCTCGCAGTCATAAAACGCGGACCGTACAATACCGACGACGGACTGCTTAATCTCCCGGCGCCGTAAGCCAGAGTCGAACCCCCTCGCACCCTCACTCTCCCCCCCCCCACCCCCTACACTCCTCGTAGTGGTTAGGCAAGCCCCGCACCTCCTAATGAAATTACTGACGTTATTACCTCGTGGCGTCATTGCGCTTAAGGCGCTAAATTACCCTTTAGTCCTTTCGGGAGGACGGTTCGCCTTCGTGTGATTGGAATTTCACCTTCGATATTTCTATGGGGAAATAACCTCATCAGTCATCTGTCCTGAGTTTTTCATCCGATGAATATCGCCGAGCAGATGACAGCAGCAGATGACAGCAGCGCTTATTCGATCGTCACAACCCACTCGTAGTGTTCAATACAAAAAACTATAATTAAAAAAATATACCTTAATTAATATTTATTATAGGTTAAGAATTGTAATTATGTTATTTAAATTAGTATCGTACTATTAACGCCAGTAGTACAAGATCTCTATAAACAACATGTTTCCTAGCGACATCGAAAATCTTTTAAACGTCTCAATCATTATTACATTTTGAGCGCTGAAAATGAAAGAGCAGATAGAACTTAACCACCGAATTTCCAATGAAAGCTGCGTTAGCCACTATAAATTTATTTACTATAGGCACACATTTATATTGCTGCGTCGTACGGCTGCTGGCTAGCTATCTTGAGAAGGAGCTATCGCGTACTGAATCGCATAAAGGATATCGGCCATCAAAGCTACGGATGAAATAAGAAGGTGGTGTTATGGCGCGTAATGGCGTCCGATCGCCTGTCTCCTTCCCGCCTTCGCCGTTCAGATGCTATCGCTGCGGGCAGAACGGACGCCACGGCGCTACTGTGCTAAGCAAGAATAGGGCGGGCGGCCAGTCTGCTGTGCGCTTAAGACTGCTATCGGAAACATAAGCGTCTGAATTAGGCACTATTACCTGCCTTCTGTACATTTAAACCGGCCAAATTTCGATCGTCATAAGTACTCGAAATTTAAAAAACAGTTTGAGCCTTGGAATGAATCGGTAAAACAAATAGCGGTTAGTATAAGATAATTACGTTTACTAAAAATTTGTTAATTTTAACATCTATAATAATTATGATGCTGTAATTATTAAACTTTATTACAAATGCGACGCACGCATTTAATAAAATTTCGAACACGATTGGTTTTAATTAATTAATCTATTGTTTAAGACGTAAACGCAATATTTACGAAACAGGAGTGTTTCTACCCTTGTGCCATCAAACCGAAGACTGCACAATAGCACGCAAGCGTGTCTTTAATTATTCTTAATATTTGAACTGTATCATTAAAAGTTAGGTTTTTTTAAAATTGTAAATCTAACAATTAATTTAAAAACAAATTTCCTTTACGCGCGACTTAGATTTTCTTTTCCTAGATCCTATTTATTAATATTGCTTAATTCTTATACAAATCACAAAATATAGTAGTAACATTTGCAATATTAAAACAAATTCAATTTTAAGCACATTCGATACGAAAGGCCGACTTTATTGGGCGCTAAAGACGTTGTTAATCTCCATTAGAGCAATCCCGACGGGCCGACATATTAGACGCCGAAAAATGCCCGCAGGGCCTATTGGCCAACCTAGGTTAAAGCCCGGGGTTGGCCAGCAATTTTTCAACAAACGTTAAAGCTTTGGCTACACGTTTATATTTTTCCTTTGATACACGACAATTATTTAAAGTGCACGAACAACCTTTCTTCAGTGCATCTCGGTCTGTTCATTTAAAAGCCGCAGACTTTTTAATTAAAACCTTCCGCTTTTTTGTGGATCACCTTCTTTTTTAATCATTCGAGATTAAGATGTTTCTAACTATATTGTACATAGAAATATACTTATAAAAATACAAATAAGTAGGAAAATCACAAAACATGACAATATAATACAAGAACCTAATTGAGCATATCGCTGCCCCAATACAACACTGCGATATCTGCAAAGGTAATTCAATGGTAAATATTGCAGTCTTGCACTGGGGTAGCGATATTATGTACCCGTATATTTATACTCGTATGTAATGTATGATGACTCGTATGTGATGAGTTTTTTTTGTAATGATAAAAATGAATACTGTTGGATTTTTCAATAAAGAATAAATAAATAAATAAATTTGACAGTGGACGTATTCTTAAAGATCTATAAATCATACATAAGACCAATACTGAAATATGCTTATCAAGTATGGAATCCCTATTTCAAAGACGCGCAACGAAAATACCAAGTCATCTGAAAAGTCTAAATATACTTGGACTGACAACATTAAAACAAAGGCGGGCGAGAGGCGATCTTATAGAGACCTACAAGATATTAAGTCACTATTATGATGTTCCAAATTTTGAATCCATATACACAATTAATACAAACTCTCACTTGCGAGGACATCATTTAATACTCTCAAGTACAACTTTTAGTTCTAATCCGAGGAAGAATTTCATGTCAAATAGAGTGGTGAATGCATGGAATAAGTTACTAAATGCAGTGATAAGTGCCGGAAATGTGAACGAATTTAAGAACAGCTGGACAAGTTTATCAGAGACGATACAAGTGCAGATTTATGCTTATCAGCATAAGCTGCGTGCCTAAAACTATTAATAATAATAATATTGAGTAAATCCTATCGAGTTTCAGACGAAGAATCATAGCCATTTTTGTTTTAAACCTTCCTTACTTTTTGTTGTAGATTTTTATTTTTCCTTTGGCAGAAAATGTCTTACATATAGATCATAATTATTTGGTCCAATATTTTATCATAATTAAAGTTATATTATTTAGCAACATTTGACAATATTATTTTTAAGGCTTCGTTCTATAGATAACGAACTTTTGCTCGGCTGAACGCCTGTCTGTCAAGAAATAATACTTCGAACTCGTAAAAAAGAAACATCCCTTTTTAGATATTTTTAATTTAACATTGAAGAATAATTTTGATTTTAATATGTGCTAGTGATAAGTTCCTGTAAGTAGATGTTTTTTTAGAGCGAGTTATACTTATATATCTGCGTGAACGAACTTCACACTTGTTTTTGTTGTTTCAGGCTGATACTCAACTATTTTCATGGAGGACATTTACAAAAGTAGAAGAAGATAGCCATTCAAGTGAGTTTGAATTTAAATTTTTCAAATCAAATTTTTATTTCCCAAATCAAAATGTTGCTACTAATACTAAATTAGTGATGTAGTATAATAACTCCATGTTTTTAACTGTCAACGTGAAATTTATCACAAATATCCGAATAACCTCTATCGAATGCTAGTAAGACAAAGCTGTCGAGGTAAAATTGCACTTTAATTTTTTCAATTAACCATATACATAATACGTAAAATTAAAACCAATGTAAAATGTAAGAAAATTTGAATAAATTAAAATAGAATTGAATACATAATGTCTTGTGAGCAAACCCATGACAATGCGCTAGAGAGTTTATTTATAAAGACTGATAAACTGAGGTAACAGAAATACATCGCGGCGTACGGCAAGGCTGTAATTTGTCGCCGCTCCTATTCAATGTTTAATCGGAAGGAGGAAACCGCACAGGTAATAAAATAAATGGAATTACCATCAATGACTCGCGGTATGCAGCAATACGATTCAAGCTTCAGACGAAATACATTTTTTACTTGAGAATTCCAAAAAAACTAAATACATGACTATCGGCGAAGAACATATAATTTAACAAAGGTATTCCGCCAATAAATTGCCTGGTTAAAAGACAGGCAACAGAGGTGCAGTGGTATCGCACGCTCAGCTATATGTTATTTTAGTTTATATCAAATTGCATTCTTTACCTTTAGAAATCAAAAGTTTATGTAAATAATGTTAAAAAAAGTACTTTAAAAAATGACCACAATGTTGGTTATTGTAACTTAAAAAAAAACCTTTTTCATGATATAGTCCAACAAACACTCAGTCGCTCTGATAGAATCGAATGATATTCCATACTCTGTGCCTCACAATAATTTGATATTGTTTTTTTCTACATAATTAGCATTACAATTTTCCCCTAACATGTCTCAATTATTTTCCGTGTGAGCAATTGAAATTTTCAGCTGAATATTTCTTGAGTGGTAGTTTTAAGGAATTAATGCGTACATCTAATTTAATCTGATTGTTTCAATCTCTATCTATAATTGCGTGTCACCTTAGAAAACAGCGACGTTACTATGTAAGTGACCCAATCATCGAATACAGTGCACAATTTGAAAATACCTAGTTAAATTTCTAAAACTGTAATTTTTGAAACTGTTATATTTGTATGTGCAGATCCGGAAAGATAAATAAATATCAGTAGGCTGTACGCGTCCATATTTTATTATAATTATTTTTTCTTCCTACGAATGTCTCATAAGCGATTTTTACACAATTTATTATACCTAGTCGAATCTGTGGTTGCAGGAGTGAGAACTTCTAGTTTTCTCTTGAGTATAATAAATCTAAGGTACACATTCGTTATCTCATACATACGTATTATGTCTCAGTGTAATAAAAGTCCGCGGACGTATCAGCAGCGGTGATTGCCGTCATAACTACCCGCAATATCGGCCAAAGCTCATTCCTTCCTTTGTTACGATAGGTTTCTATATTATACAAGTATTGACGCTGTATATGTGTGTCGCCTAGTACAACTATAATACTCGAAAGGGAAAAGTATCTAGATAGTTGCGTAGGTTTATATGCTCAAACGCAAACCGTAAATTTTGGGAAATGTTTCAAATTTATTCAAGTAATTAAAAAAAGGATATTGGATGAAAAGCAGTGCTATAAAACAAATAAACAGCTATCGTGTTTTTGTAATGTATTTATATTTTTCAAAAGTGTGTAAACACACATTTGGGAGTTGGATGCATAATCATATTTTTTTTTCTGAATCATTGTTTCGTTGCAATGTTTTTCAAGTCTAATCTTTGTTCAACTTGAGGAAATGAGAAACTGCGGTTTTACATACTATGAGTTCTTTACAGTAAGATAATTTTTAGATACTCCATTTTATCGAATATTTTATTTTTTTATTTGACTGCGAATGGCGTTTTTTCTAAAAAACAACAAAGGTCTCGGTCTATTATAAAAAGATCATTCATTGCTCTATACTCTATCTACAGCGACCAATGTTTTTAAAAGTTTTGTGATCAGTATTATATTATACAAACTTAATTATGTGAGGTTTATTAGGTAACAATGATTTCAGATAAGCAGGTTTTTTTTCTGAAGAATTGCCTAACAATTATTTTAGACACGTGTTCATCTAAGCTAAATTTGTTTGTGCTAGATTCAGGGGATATGGTATTAATAAAGCGTAAAAATGGTATGAGTAATGTGCGAATTCGAACTCGTAATAGTCAAACGCCTTAACCGCTAGACTACCACGACCTATTTTACCGTATAAAAAATATTCTCAATCCGAGACGGATTTATCAAGATTAATTTATGAACTCCCGAGGATAATGCAACGTCTCCATGATCATGCGACGCTAGTATGTCCTCACAGGGAACGCTCCACTTTCCTGCACGCCTTTCGCTTAGTGCAAAAAGCGAGCGCTTGCAGCGGCGGCTCTCGACTACACAGCGAGCGTACTTTAATATCGCGACTACCGCCCAAGCGCGCGCCGCTTACCGCCTGGACGCGTGCCAGGGCGGGACTCGAAGACGATGCAGCATCATCTAGGTACGTCACAAGCTAGATTATTATTTAATAAACTGGAAGAGCGATTCAATATCCGATTTTGACTTTACTCTATATTCTTTAGAAGGAAATATGTACAGATACTTTTTACAAAAATACTTAATTATTTAATAATATTGTTAATAAAATTAAAATGCATAAAAAAACATAATGAATGCATGTAGCAAGTTCAAGAGCTAAAAATATATACAGAAAATAACAGACGGTTAAACACTTTATATGCTCGTCGATGAGCACATTATAAAACAAAAAAAAAACCATTTTGATTTTTTATACCAAATAAAATAAACGGCTTCGAAATTGATTGGGCCCTATAAACTATGTTTGCTTGAACATACGTTTCTATGACTCTTCGTAGGTAAGACTCCGTAAAAACTCCGTTTCAGTCAAAAGCCAATAAAATAAAAATCATAACTTACTAGTAATACTACTTGGCTTTCCAAATCCAGTGGCATTACTGGTGATTGCACGTTATTTATTTACAAAGTGCTATCACCGCCATTGTACAGTCAAAGGCACTCGAAGCTTTACCCTAAGCATTTAAAGAACAACCTCTTTCGCATCTCTGTATGAGCGTAAATGAAGTTAATATCTACATATATGACATACCTACACACTGTCGAATCGACTTTCAAGGTAAAGCTTCATTTGCCCTCGACCATATAATGTGTGTAATGTTTGATAAGATCCTGATTCATAAAATGTGGAATCGATCTTGGTCACAGTGGTCGCTCAGCCCGCGCCGTGAGCCCTCTCCGTCGCACTTACGTATGAAAGGCGGTTGATCCATAAAATCTTTCATACGAGTATCTTAAAGAGGGTACTTCAGCGATCGTTCACTTCGCTCCATTGCTCCTTGTTTTTTGATCACAGCGGATTATATAAGCATTAAACCTACATACTGCATATACTACACTTTTATCAAATAATTATATTAGTATACAAGACATTGAAGGGAATATTATAAAGTGAAATAAAATAGGTTTTTTTTATATTATATTATCGCAAATGTAACGACAATACACTCATTTACAACCAACTTAAAAAAAAAGAATATACAATTATTTTGGGAACCTACTCAACTAGGCCAAATGTGCCTACGCTAGAGTCAGGGGGATGGTGGTAATGAAGGGTAAAAATGGTATGACCATGTGCAGATTCGAACCCGAGACTTTGGGTCAATAGATCAACGCATACCCACCCACTCAACCACTAAAATACCACGATCACACACTCAATATACACTTACAATAACAATTTACAAATAAGACCAAAATAAAAACAGAAATGTCTATTTATACAACAATATCGTGATTATTCTTTTTGCTAATTTTAAAACAATTTTCTGATCTCACTTTTGATCTTGTATTTAATTTACTATTTTTTTTTTTAATCAAACGGATATTTGTTCTCATAGACTGTTTGTTGCAAATAAGCAGTTTGATCATAATTTACATGAACTCTTCAACTTCTAACATATAACTATAAGACACTATCTCCAAACTTATTAGGAATTGCGAAATAAACAATTGCGTTGCTCCGAAAACAAAGATTTAACTTAAATCATTCTATCTGAAATCCTACCTGAAAACAAAGAAAAGAAGTCTATTATTTAAATTGGCAATTCCTTTTTTATAATAACCAAATAATATGCTCAATCACAGTGGTATCTATCAACTTCTGACATAAGCTGCTTTACTCATCGTGTCGGCCGCCATTACTCACAGCGCCATCTATGAAGCACATGAGTACACATTCACTGTTTACCGACAGAAGAGCGCTGTGCAGTATAAACAAATTAAAGAAATATAGTTTCTTTACACATATATAAAAGTGAACCAACAATCTAATAGTATTTATTTTCCTGCAACGGACACAATATGCACAGAACATGATTGAATACACACACTAGGATAAATGTGGCGGAAGTTCCTACTTTTTTGCCGGTGGTTTTACGCCATTACGATTTTAATTAGGTGCTATAGTAATATTTTACTACTCAATTGAGAACACACTAAGATCTCGTCTTAATGGAATTCACTGGAGGATCTTAATTCTTAGGAAACCAATGTTACCAATGTTAGGAAGAACTATACCTACCTTTTGAACTTCATTCTGATTTTGTATGTTTCCTAAAAACTAGGTAATTTCTTAGACAATATTAATTATGGCCGACTGCAAAGCTTTATACCCTGACAGACTACACAATCTGTCGAGACCCAACGGCGACGATTTATTGTGTCCGACAAATTGGAGAAAGCCTACAGCCTGTAAAGACACAACCGATTTGTCATATTGGAGCGCACGAACTGCTAGAGAGGACGCCTCGAATTCTTTCAAATCATCAAAGATGCGGCACGACTGATGTTCAGTGTTGCTGGTTGCCGTTTCCACCGGTTTATCGGAAGATCTACCTATGTGGATAAAAATCTACCGCATTTTAATTCGGATAAATATTAGGTAATACACATTCAACCTATAAAATAACCTATAACTTTAATCGACTTAATTCATGACACTATTAATATAGGCACCGCGCCGTCCGCTGGAGTTTATTTTTTTAATTGTAATATATATATAAAGACAATATAATTTTTCGGGAATCTTTAGTTTTAAAAGTTTTAAAGAAGCCTTAAAGATGACCAAATACATTCGTGAAAATCTTTTAACGCATTTTAATTATAATATAAATTTTTAATGATTTACTTATACTGGCCGAAAGTATTTATTCATAAAAGACACACATTTACATTAAATAGGTTCTGGCAAAAACATAATTTTGGCTGCCAGAAACTCAACTAATCTTATAAAATTGCGTACAATATTTACATTCATTATTTAAGTTAAAAATAAAATAAAATAATATAAAGTAATTTGGATAAGTGCCTAATAATTACTGAACAATGAATAAATATAAGACGGGGTAAGCTATATATAAGGTAAATTATAAAATATTTATTGTTTTTGTTTTTTGTTTGTTGTAGATGATAAATTTATAAAATTAAAAAAAACTTTGTTGCTTCGAGAGAATCTATTTAAACACATTTAATTTTCTTTTTTAGTTGTCGTAAATACAGAATAAATGGACAGGAATACCAAGCTAAAAGTGTATAAAAATTGGTTAATTTTCCATAATTACGGTCAAGTGAAAATTTACACTTCGGTCATGATAGTATTACTGTTGGGCAAACTCCTTACTGATCGGCTGAAAGAGCGGGAACGCATAACTCATCGCGCCCATTTCGCTTTTTTCAGGTTTTGAGGTTTACACTTTAATGGTCTTCTACTTAAAACGCATTGCATAAATTCTCAATCCTATTTAAGTATGTGTAGCAATAAATATTATACAAACTGATCCCGGAAGCGTGGCGTCGTAAGTCAATATTGCTATTAGCAATATTGCTTTTAATTAGGCTTATAAGATGACAAGAACGGTCTCCCTGGTCAGCCTGCGTCGGCGCGCTGAGGGGGTGGTTGTCATGGTGTGGCGGCGGCTGGTGGTGGCATGGTGTGGTGGCAGAGTGCGGTGGCAATTCTATCGAAGTTTGTTGTTCGAGTGGGGCGAGCAATCCGTCGCTTGTTTGTTGTGCGTTCGCAGGCGATACATAACTCGTATATTATATATGATGTTGATGATATCAATATTGTTTTCTACGTCAATAGTGCAAACCATAGTGTATTCGTTTTTATGTATCTTAGTACTCCTTATGTAGATACGTTACATAAAAAAAATGTTTTCAAGCTTAAATATATCCACGTAATAATAAACCTTATGTATGTACTAAACCTGTAACGGCCTTTTTGTGGTGTAAGGGCCGTAGTTAATATTGCAGATATAGTGGTAATGTAAAGTAGCGATCTCTATTGTTGCTGATGACTTGCTAGGTTACTAGGCTTACTAGACTTACTAGGCTAGGTGACTGCAAAAGTAGACTCCATGGGAATATTGCCGTAGAAGATTCCTCAGCCAGTGCCTCTCGGCACTACGCTGCTGTGGTTCTCTTGACTCCAACCGGGGTACTGCATATACAGGTTGTATTAATATTCACTGATATCCTTTTAGGGGGTTGAAATTGATCAATATCTAACATTAATGAGCAAAAAATGATCAGGTTGTGGACTTTTTATCAGTTTTCTGTGAGGTATTTTAAAAGGTCTTGTCGTTTCTGAAATATTGACGAAATAATATTAGTTATTGACTGTGCTAATAATTTCAATAAATTTCAATTTCAAGCCCCGAGACTTTGATTGCTAAGTTTTAGGGCTCTTCTCTCAATTCCTAATATTATTGCCTATCCGATATAATGGAAAGCAAGACATTTAATTTGTCATATTCGTATTACTTCTAAACGAATCACTTAAATGGAATATTGACCCTCATAAACAATTATGTAAATAATTGCAGGCAATAAAAATGAATTCCCTGTCTTTATTTTTACAAGCAGATTGTAAACTACGCGAGCCGTTTCATTTTTGTTTTAGCTGACTATACCTAGTGACACTATGAACATAAGTATTATGTTCGCGCTCGTTGCGGACTAACGGTTGCAGCGTATTATCCGAAGTGGGAAGCTTTGGATCTTTGCGAGTGGACGGCGCCGTAAGTCGTTGGCGACGCTTTCGTTTTGCTTGTCGGTTTAATTTCACGGTCTGCAACCGCTTGCTGCTGCAGCCGCAACCGACGACGAATGCGCTGGTGAATTACTGGGCGTCTGGCGTCGCGTCGGAGCGTCGCTGACCACAGTCGAACCGACGCCTAGAAACCTCCGATCGTTTTAATTAATATTCTATCTGCAAATTTCAAATGGGTCGGGAAACTATTTATTACGAGGCGTTATAAAAATACAACTTTCAGAAGATACAATGACTGAATTATTTTATTAATAACCTATCTTATAAGATGCAGGTACTAGGTAGGTACCGATGTAGCCTCGTTGTCCGCATCGCACTATGGAAAATGGTAAAACAACGGCATATTAAAAACGGTTTTTATCGAATTTCGTAACGATATTCATTAGAAACATTTATAAAAATTAGCTGCGAGTATTTGCGAATTTCGAAGTTACTGAAAAAATGTGAAAAAAAGTCAGAAAGCGGAAAACCGCAATCTATTGCGGTTTCAAATCAATAGTTGTAACAATCTATGGCTTTCAAGTGTTCTAAACGTGAACTAATAATTTCCTATATCGAAGGAGGAAAAATAAATGTACACAGTTGGTTGGATTCAGAATATTCAGTAACTTTATCGAACTCGATCTTTCAGAAGAAGCCTAAGAATCCCGTAATAAGAATTATAAAAAAAAAAACACTTACATTGTGCCAGAAATTTCTTTCGATCAGCTGCAAGTGAGGATATATTTCATACTCTTCTTTACACTTCAGTTCCGTACATTAGCAGCATTAGAAAACCACTTCGAATTAGAATTAGCAAAAACTTGAAAGAATTTCATGAAGATACTCTATATCTTTTGAAAGTGATCGAACTCATTACAGATCCAGAAGTTCGCAAAGTATTAAAAGCATAAACATTGGATACAGTAAACATTAAACATTAAATATATAATTTTTCAACAAAAATTCCTACAGTATAAACAGATATTAATAATTTTAAATAAATCTTACAACTAATGGTTTAAGAGCTAAGTAATAATTCAATTAGGTAAACATTTTATATTGAATTCATTTCTTTTATATTTATTTGTAATATTTGTAAAGTATATAATCATTACTTTAACATTATAGATAATATTGTCAGTTAAAAAAAAATGAATATGAATAGTATTAAAATAAATCATAAGAAACACACCAAAATGTGTTTTGGTGTGTTAAACTGAACACAAACCGATAGTTGAAAAAATGTCGGTTCGTATGCAAAATCCATCCGTTAGTTTATTTTAAAAATCGGTCCAAAATCGGTCGCCTAAAACTGCTAGTATTGGTTTAAAACTGGCAGTTTTACACATAACCAAAAAACCGCACCGGTTTTTAAAACTACAGGTAGTAATAATTTGAACCTATTTCTTACCAAACAACACATGTCCAATTTTATTTTCATTTTCGAAAATTCCAAAATTTAACTAAATAGCCGTAATTTATACTTGATTTTATTTTATTGGTTTTCATTACGAATAAAATAAATATTTTTTATAAACCATTGAATCATTTTAGTGGACCTGGAATTAGTCCTTTAGAATAGGAAGGAATCTTTCCTGGAAAATTTCCTTTTTGAAAATGTGTTATTTAGAAAGAAATCGATTCTTTTATTTGTGAAATAAATTACCGAAAATTATTGCTCTATAAGCAATAAAACGGTTACATATTACAAAATAATAAATATAAAGAAATTAATACTCGAACTTAAAAAAAACTTGATGATATTGTTAATTTTGTAGGGCAAACTTTTTGCTTTTTTCAGACTGAATACGAGACTGAATCGTAGATCAATAATTGGAGCAGAAATACCACCCTGCTAATACTTGCATAATTCAGTACGGTTGTCCTGCAACGAGAAAGTTTAAAACGACTGATGACGGTTGATAAACGAATTAACGTTAATCGAATTTAAGTTAATTTAAATCATTTACCATTTATTACTTTATGATTATACGAAAGGAACGATCAACTACTCTAAATTAGAGTGGTAAAAGTACCATACATTTAGCACTCATAAGCGGTATATAATCTTAGGGAAAAGGTAGCAATATAACTGAAAACACACCTATAAACAAAATAAGGATGTTCGACGTTTTGTGTTTCATTCGCCTGCCAAACCATCTCATTGATCCATCCTAAAGCCCTCATGAATGAAAAATTTATCCCGTTTCTCTGTAGTGGTGCTTCCGTTTCGATTTCAAACCTCGATTCAGCTCTGTTTACCGACGAACCCTTGTTTTTCAGCAGCGCTGCGGAGATTCGATATGCATTTCTTTTTAGAACGTAAACGTTTTTTTTTAGAACACGTAGCGTTATTACATTGACATACATTCATTCACGTTTACGACCAAAGAGCTACGGCTTCATATTACGCGTGCGGCGCTTCAGTCACCGCCGACATCCCGTAACTTTCTCTCGATAGAAGATTTAGAACTCGTCTGCTTCTGACGCAGGAACCATTCCAAAAAAGAAACGCATTTTTTTATTTGTTTTACGAAATTGCAAGATTCGCAAGTTAAACAATGCGTTTCTATTTTAGAATGGTTCAAGCACAAAATAGTAATATGAGCATAACAATTTAAGAACTATACTTTCAGGAGGACATAATTCCGGAATCACCTTAAAGCAACAAAACGCCATACGTCAATTCCACCCTTCCTTTATACACTTTTATATATTAATACTTTTTAACTGTTAATACAGATGGTAGAAAATTAGAGAGGGCTTACAGTGCTAAACCATTGGTTAGGATGGGGAGATTTTAGAGACCAGGCACTCAAATAAAAACTAAATTGAATATAAATGTAACAAGTTACAGATGGTAGAAAATTAGAGAGGGCTTACAGTGCTAAACCATTGGTTAGGATGGGGAGATTTTAGAGACCAGGCACTAAAATAAAAACTAAATTGAATATAAATGTAACAAGATACAGATGGTAGAAAATTAGAGAGGGCTTACAGTGCTAAACCATTGGTTAGGATGGGGAGATTTTAGAGAGGGGTCAAGGCACTCAAATAAAAACTAAATTGAATATAATTGTAACAAGATTCTCTAGGATATTAACATATAATTATATAGATTATTAGATATTATAAATATAAATATATACGTATTAAAATAAAATAATATAATATAATGTAATGTTATTATACAATATTATTATATTTACATAAACAGGATGTCTTGTCGACGACTGTCTTTTCTCAATGAGATGATTTATACCTACCGTTGTTTAAAATTACAGGAGGAAATCCAATTTTAATGTTTCCGTAGTTAGTTATTTACAAGTAGAATTTTGTCACAGAAACGATAACTAGTGGTAAATAATATGTATAGGTGGAAACCATGTTGAAAATGTGGTAAAAGAGTTAAAATACAATAAAATTACTTTATAGCACTCGCATTAAAAACGAAACTTGTTGTTTCTTTTTTTTGTTTCTTTATTTTAATTAAAATACTTTCATATAAATTTTAAGTTAGCTAAAGACAAAAATTAAACGTATAATATTTGATGAGATTCGTTGGCTGGCCTGGCAAACAGCGAGCTCGCTCGTGTATCGCACACCACAAATCTCCCCGTCGACGTGAAGTTATTCATTGCACCCTCAGCACTGGCACATCTTAGCAACGCCTCCGCAGAACAGACGGCACCTTGTTTCACAGCATTGGTATTCTATTTTTCCTTAGAACGTATTTCGAGAACCCGGTAAGGCAAGGAATGTTGAACTAATTTGAAATAAAATTGTTAAAAAGCAGCGGATGGCGATTCTGTTAATTCTTAAGAACTACTTCTGACGTTTTTTTTTGTCGCATGTTTCATTTTTTTCTCTTCTTGATGCTCAAACAAATCTCTTGTCCACTAGACTCGCTAAAAGTCTAGTGGTCCTTAATTCCGGTTATAGCCTGGACCTGATGGTTGATTATTTTCCATCTCCGTGGACCCTAGCGAAATCTTTGTTCCACAAAGAAGAGGTTACGTGAAAAAGCAGGAACCGTAGAATTCGTGGAACACTGCTCGGTTGACCTACTTCTAGGCTCAAAGAAAAACTTGCGGAATTTGGGCTTTTTGGTGAGCCCTATAGGTTGATGTTCGAACTTGTAACACCGCACTCGTGCAAACTATCTACATCCATTTCCTCTCCCCAGCCTATCGCCGTACACCTTCCTTTAGTAGGCCTCCTCCATTTCATTCCATCTGCAGCCATTCCAATGTTGCATGTAAAGATTGAATAAACTAAATTTTAACTTATCGTATCAATCCTTAAAAAAATAGACATTGATTTAAAATATATATATTTTACGTCATGATAAATGATGTTTGTATATAGTATATGGTGGTCCACTTTTCGCCTCTGACCAGTTCAAAATACTCATTCGATATTCAACAACACGCGGAAAATACAAAATGAAGCAATATTTATAACTTCATTTATTTTTTTACTGCAATTTTTTATATTAGTCCTTTTTAATAATTTGCCAAGAACTTGTTATTAAATCTAAAAAATGAATACCTTGTTAAAAGAATTTGCTACAATATCTCAGTAAAACACACTTTGTTTCTAGAAACAAAGTGTGATTTATCTAGATAAATATGAAAAATGTAAATAAATTAAATACATAAATAAAAAAATAAATAAATATAAAAATGCATTTTTTGTCTTTTACGTCATCATGGCAGCCATCGTGATATTTATGTCGTTGGTTTTTGTTGTTGTTTATATCTGGGATATGGCTGTGCCGTATAAGATTTTAAAATCTAATTCGCGAGCACTATCATACATGTACCTCAGTGGATACCCCTCAGTGGAGCCACCTCGTCGCACCAAAATGTGTTAATTGCGCGATAAATCCGCGGGAATGTGACGCGACAAATTGGCGCTGTTTTGGTCGGCCGACATTTCGAAGGCGAATAAGACAATTCGCCGAAAAACCTCAATAAGGAAAGCCGTTTAGGAATACATCGTAAGCTAAAATGTTTAAAATTTATGTTTTTTTTTAAAATTTGTGACGGGTTATTCCCATTCCAAGTTATTGTCAGGAATTTCGTAAATAGCGAACAATCCGTTTACATGGCCTTTTTTATCGTATGTACAATGGTGTTAGCAAGTCTAGGCAATTTATAGTTCTTTTTTTTTTTACATTTATTAAACTGTCTATGTAATAAAAATAAGAAGTTAAAAATAAAAATATAATATTTAACATGATAGTCTTTAAAAACAGTAATTGCGACTAGAATGTATCCAATCGATAGCATGGCATCCCTCAGTGCGACGTACCCCTCACTAAACTTGAGGTAACCTGGGTCAAATTTTTGTTAGATTTTGATTACATATAATTTCTTGCTTCTCGTATTAAGTAACATTTTTTTAATATTTTTTTTTGCTGATTATTGTTTGATAGTTGATATAGATCAACCTCGTGTAAAGACAGTAGTGATTTAAAAATACATTCCGTATAGGTAAGATGCAACATTAGCGCAGGCTAGCAGGCTTTTAGATTGGACCACAATTTAAAGTCAATATTCTTCTGATTTTACCCGTTTTGCGAGTTCAAATTATTCAACCGTCAAAAAAATAAAAAAAAACACCATTTTAACCATTAACTTAAGGACCTGGAATTGGCTTTTTAACATTTGAAAAAATCGTTACTTCTTTCCATACTGTATGCAAAAAGGGTGATTGATAAAATGGTTATGTTATGAAGGTTTATACGGTGCCCCGAAAAAAAAACATTTTTCTGGATGTATAGAAAAACAAAAATTAGAGATAAAACGATACAACTTGAAACGTACATTTTCCTTTTATGGAATGTTTACCCGCTCGTGGTTTCGTCCTCGACAGGTCTAATTATCGCCTGCAAAATTGCGAGACCTTATTTTTTGCATTTGCGAGTAACCTAAAGCCGGCCCTGAACCCTCATCAAGCGACGACTGTTTTTACTAAAGTGTGTTACTGGAATTTTGATCTCTGATATTTTAGCGTTATTGAAAAGTGCCCTAAATTAAAATTACACATTTCAACCGTATAAATATAACGATCAAAGCAAACATGATGTTGCGTCATTGCGAAATTAAATTACACGTGTAAATCAATTTTTCAGAAAAAAAAATACTTAACACAGGAATAAAATATATTCGTCTCGACCAATTTATATTATAACGGACCATATTTCATTTTACTACGCTACGTACACAGTTTGTCATAACTACCTAATTAAATAAGCTTTAATAAAATCTACGCAAACTGTATTTGTTTTGCTATATCATCGTTTCATACTGTATCACAAGTGTCGTAACGGATTCAATAAAATAAAAAATATAACACAATTATTCATATTTTGTAACACGAGTAAGACGTGTCTAAAAAACTAGGGGAATTGGTATCTTCTCAACAGCCGGCGGCAGTTTCGAGATCACGATCGGAACATTTAAGAAGATAAATTTCTTTAATCAGGAATTACATTTTTTTAGGTCGTTCATTCGCAAAGTTCAAATTACTTCATCTGGAAACTTCTTGACAATAGCTCGTGATTTATGGCGTCTACGAACAAAGGATGGAAAGTTCCCGAAAACGCTTTTGAATACAAACTAGGTCTTTACATTTACTTGTTCGTCAAGAACGGATTCTTAGCAGTCGCATTCCAAGATTTGTATATACTATACCTAGCGCGGAGCTGAATTTTCTTTGTTGGCGGCCCTAACTGGAGGCAGTTTTCAAACTTTATTTTTTCAGATTGTCGTAATTGATTGTGATTCATTAAATACATTTCAAATGTATATTTATATCTCCAATAAAGAATATTAATATTACAAGCTGATCCGACGAACTTCGTACCGCTCTAAAATCAATAAATGTTGTGTTAACTTATTAGCTAAATTAAATTCAGTTTTTTTATTAAGAATACTGAAAATGTACCTGCAAAGTTCATTAAATGTACAACAATCAAATTTATATGTATCTTAATTATCGATGCGCGCACAATGATAAATGTGATAACCTCACAAAGTGAACATCTTCGAAGATACTTCGAAGCAAATAGAATTCCATAGAATAATACAAAACCGTTCCATACAAAATGTATGAGAAAATGAATTTTTTAGATATTTTTTGTCGTGAATTTTTTGATGTTATTCCAACAATCCAAATCCATAAAATCAAAGATCATAAAAAACGGTCCGACCATTCTTGAGTTATAAGTGGTATAACTAACCCGACTTTGTTTTATATATATATACATTATGTGTTATTGTAATTAATTAGTGGCTTAGGAAATATTGGATTTTTTATTTATTATATTTGTATATTTTTAATTTGTTTCACTTTTTTAAGACACGTCATATATAAAATAAAATACGTCATATATATTTTTAAATCAAACCTAAAATACCCAAGTTATTTTTTATCAAACATTCTTAATGTACGGTCGAGGGCAAACGAAGCTTTACCTTGAAAGGCAAATCGACAGAGTCTGTGGGTATGTATATGTTAATACTAACCTCATCTACGCTCATACGCAAATGCGAAAGCGGTGATTCTCATAGATCACTACACACGCACATACTATCTCTTTTTTTTACGAGTTTCACTTGAAGTTTAAATGCTCGGGGTAAAGCTTCGAGTGGCTTTGACTGTACTTAATATTGCAATAAACTATGCTTAAGTGTCATAGTAATTGCTTAAGAGAAACAAAAACAAACTAACATTATAAATCTATCATTTTTAAATATTTATTTATTTGAAAAAAAAAATATAAACGGCTACAAATAGTAATATACTTGCATATACATAAAAAGTAAAATAAATCATAAAACTAGGTTTTTGCGTGCGAAAGAAACACACCTAGTTATGTACTACCGTAATATCTAATCTGAAATCCCGTAATATTTAATTAGCATGTAATTGTTTGTCGGATTTTGGTCCGTGAGTACACAATACACCTATCCTAAGATGGGCATCTTTTTTTACCGTAGAAAATTTATCAGATTTCGAAGTTCCGAGTCGCAGACCCAGAATTGTAGCTCTCTTAAATATTTTCTTTTTTTTTAAATTAGATAAAATAAAAAAGTTTTTTTTTATTTAAATAGGTTATATTAATGTTTAATGCTGTGCTCTAAAATAGACCCAATTTAAATAATCAAGCTGCCAGACTAAAATTTTTTTACGACACCAAAACGTAATAATCGGTGGTAGATGACGCCCTGGTTCGTGTAGATTCGGTAGATAAAAACAATTTATCCCGTACTCGCAGCAGTTGCAGGTCTGTATAATAAAAAAAAAACTTTTTTAATCCTCCTATGTAGAACTTTTATCTCTCCCAACCCTTATCTTAACCCTTTAATATATTCCGCCGTTTCGACATGAATCCAAGCGCGAGGTCATTAATGTCCATTATAAGTTGGCTCGGTCCCGAGACGCAGAGGACCGAATAATCTTGATGGCGCCCTTCATTACTTCTCGTCTATTCCGGGGCGACTCTTAACCCTACAGTTACTGTTACGGACGTCCTTTCAACTCATAATTTGTTTAACCTCGCATCTCAAACGTTGATTAAAAACCGCATTTCTTTACAGCTTATGTCTTTTTACAACTAATTTACTGAAATTGAGTACAAAATACTTTTTGGAGCATTTTGTCATACCTAATGAAAAATGGTATAGAGATTTTAAGCGGGATCCTTTTTTTCTTCTTACCAAAACATTTTTTTTGTCCACAAATTCGTTATACAACATGTGTTTATAAAAATCACTACTGTTCTTACTGGAGGTTGATCTATAACAATAATCAAACATTATTTTTTTCCAACTAAAAATGTTAAAAATATGTATCTCAATTACGAAAAAAAATGAACTTAAAAATTAATCAATGTCGGGAAATCCGTCGCGCAACAGCATCGATCTGTGTTAAATACAACAAACATGATCTGGTCACGTCAAGTTCATTTGAGCTTTAAGAGCCATAACGCACTCGAATTGCATTTTATGCATGTTTTTGAGGTCTACTGCCAAGATAGCTTTTCATACCAGGCATATATAAAAAATATAATTAGATTAACTGAACATTTTTCTAGCAAACCTTTAAGCCGGGTTTTTAAATAAATAATCCTATGTTTACATAAAAAAAATATTGAAATTGTTAAGTTTTATTTTTTAATATTCTTATAAACCAAACTACATATGTGACGTAAGCCTAATTTATACATAAAAATATCCGCAATAAAATTCTACGGAAAACCTTAAACTTCGATTTTTTTTAAAATGCCTTATATTTTTAATATAAATAAAAAACTGTCAAATGTTTATTCTTTGATGTTGTCGACGGATGTTCGAAGTGCACGTGGCCGACACCATTTGCAAAGGTCACTTTCTTCAAGCAAACAAAACTTCAAGGTCA
Organism: Neomicropteryx cornuta; assembly: GCA_020383195.1. NCBI lineage: Eukaryota > Metazoa > Arthropoda > Insecta > Lepidoptera > Micropterigidae > Neomicropteryx > Neomicropteryx cornuta. The sequence continues at coordinate 9,657,477 of JAHKQU010000025.1, read as the reverse complement.
CCTCACGATATACTGGCTCTTAAGCGTCGCGGAAGCAGAGCGAAACTAATTTTGAATTTATTTAACAATGTATGAGCAAAATTTCTTCGAAATTAAATATTTTTTCGGCGCGCGACGACTTGTTCCTGCGGCTATTTTCTAATAAAGCAACTAAATTAAAACAAAAATGTTTTAATTTAGTTTTAATTTCATATTAGTATTTAGCGGGTTTATGCTGTGCGTTAAATTGAAGTAGAACCATGATCATCGCCCCTAAATGCTCACCTTTGAATAATTATTGTGAATAATGAATGATTAACCCGAATACGAATTGAACTGTGATAATAAGTTCGCGTTTAACGTCCAAGTCTAAGGCCTCGAGGGGCTCTGAACTCAACAAGCCGTTAATAACACGGACACAGTGCAAAGGATTGCCACGGTCTAAATAAATCTTAATTACATAGGCAAATACGAACAATATTAGGGTTGACTGGATTTGGAATAACAGATGGTTCGAGGAATTCAAATTACTGGCTGTTTCAATTTAAACAAGAAAACCGTATTAACTGCGAATACGCACAAAATCTGCATTTATAAAGTACAGTTTCATATTATGAGTTAAACATTTTTAACGGTAATACGGTCAGTTGCATTATTTTCTGAAATCATATTTATCGTAGTAGGTAATTTTGTTTTTTATTTTATTTATTTTTTTTAAATAATAAAAAATAATTCACATATTATGCAACTTTCTACTTAACTTTGCAATGCCCGTACTAAGGTAGACTTTACTAGAAGCATAGCTTTTTAAAGCATAACCGCTTAATAACCTAAGCACTGCGCAACATACAATTAAAATGATTAAAATTCAACTGTATGCAATACTCTAATATATAAATAATAACACATAAATGTACCGTTAATAAATAAAAAATATTTATAGTAATATTTCATTTATTACAAAAATATAATATAGTAATAATCCACATATATACACTCGAACTCATAAATAGCTAAGACGAATACATTTTAAAAGAAACTTTCACGCTATGGTAAAATGTCTAACTAAAAAGAAAGTTTTGGCCAAATTTCTTATTATAGGAAAAACGTATAAGTAACACTAACAGTATAATTTAAAAAAAAGTATAAGTAACGCTGTGTTCAATATTTTGTCATTATTCCTATGTCAGTAGCCCTATTTAATTATGCGTTATAAGTCATAAGTAACACTTTCGTGTTTGTCGACTTTTATTTTGGTATGTAAGAAAGCGGTCTGTAAAAATATCGATTGTTACCTTTTCATTTCGACTTTTACCATGTCATTTCGTGTTTTTTTAAGCATACTATGGCAAAAGTATATAGGTGTGTTTACATCTAGATCAATTAAAGCTTAAAACTACCTAAGTACATATTTAAAAATTTCGAGTTAGTCCCAATATCCTAAAAACTATATTAATTAAAATTCTGCGGAAAGTTTTTTCTAATAGGGTGAGTGAGGCTTGTATGGGTTGTATTTGTGACTAAAATAGGTGTTGTTTATTTAAAGTTTTGGGTTTTAAGTGTGTTAGGTCCTATTTTATGCCAGAGTGGCTTAAAGTAATCCTGGTTTTTATAGAAATATAGTTTTTTATCAGGAAGTTAGAGATATATTAATCTTGTTTAATTTAGATATCGAGTAACGGGCATGGTTCGTAATGCGCATTGACAGCTGAAACAGATTAAAGGTAGATTCAATGTACATATGACACTTTGTTGAAACTAGTATAGACTTTGGTAAAAGATGATGTAAATGGTCTAAATCAGAACCTCATTTCAGTTATTCAAACTTTATAGTGTATCTCTCAACCGTAGATAAATGCATCATTTAACCTGACCATTTATTTTATGAATATCCTTAAAAAACATTCAATTTTCACATGAAACGCCTTGGCGAGCAATCACCAAACCGCCTCACTGAATCTTTTTATCAGTAAACACATATATGGTGCAAGTAATATAAATCTCATCTTCTACTACAAAGATATTTCCTCCGGGAGCAGATTGACCCATTAAACTTAGAAAGCGGCGTTGCGATGTTTTTCTTTGAAAGTTTCAAAAGCCGGCGCAGTTTGCAACCGTTTAAAGTTAGTTTTGTTCGCTGCGTCGCGTGTCGCAACCGTCTCGCTCGCTCGCTCGTCCGCTCGCCTCCCTGAAGGATCAACTTCTTCAGGGAAAGTTTCAATTTTTAATACAACACGCCCCTTTCTATTAGCGTTTAATAACATTATGCTGCCTAGCAACTTTTTTTTTAGCTCATGCTTGCCTACCGCTATAAGGATGTAGCTACTAAATTCTTTTCACCATTCTGTGTTATTAACTGTCTAAAGCTCAAAACTCTCAGGCGGATTATATGATTTAGGGTCATTTAGACCATAGTTATGGTAAGTTAAATGTTCAACGTTGATTTTGTATTGGTAAATAAACTCGAAAATCACTGACGCAATACAGGTACAGGTTGTATGGTACAGGTTGTAAGGCTATATAAAGCATCGAAAACGCCGCGTGAGGTATGTAGCTCGAAACTGGCCGACACACATGACACCGATTTCTGCGACCTAGCCTTAAGACCCGGTGAATATATGCTAGTGATAAAATAGGTATAAGCTTATAGCGTTATACAAAGTCATATTTCAAAATTGACAAAATTAGGATCATATAAAGTTTTTTATTATTTACGATATGATGATACGAAACGGAAAAATGCATTATACATTTTTCGTAGAAATCATAAGAACATAATTAAATTTAAAACTAAGATTTTATTAATTAAATATTAAGATGCATTAAAATAATACAATTTGTTATTATTTATTTGTTTATTATTATTTAGCTTGTGATTTTCAAATGTTTCAAAATACTTTGTAGTGCTTGTAATTTATATTCATATAAGCTGATCCGGCGAACTTCGTACTGCCTCAGAATCAATAAAATTAAATGTTCTGTTAACTTATTAACTGAATTAAATTTGGTTTTATTTTAATGAAATAATTCATTTTATTTTTCAAAATGAATTAGGCTCAATAAATGTGTTCAAACAATTCAAAATTACATAACGAAGCAATTATCGATGCGCGCACAATGACAAATGAGATAACTTCACAAAGTGAACATCTTCGAAGGTAACTAACCGTTTAAAAATAGAATTCCACAGAATACAAAGCCGTTCTGTACAAAATGTATAAGAAAATGAATTTTCATTATATATTTTTTTTTTTTTTACATTTTTTCGATGTTTAATAGTTGTTCTGCTATTTGGGGCGGAGACGAATCCAACAAATCAAAGATCATAAAAATCGGCCCAGCCGTTCTTGAGTTATAAATGGTTTAACTAACCCGACTTTGTTTTACATATATAGATACAAATCAAGTATACATAATTAAAAATACGATCAAAAAGTAAATAAGTTCTCATGATACAAGTACGATGTCTTCCTTGGAATACGCAATGTCAGTTAGATAATATTATGTGCTTCACTGATAATTGTAATATTATAAAAATATAAAACAAATCATACCTATTAATGTAAAATACGTGTGTATGTATCTTTACGAGTATATCTTGTGTTGGTAGGAAGGTTATTCGATTATAGTATATTTATTCGATTGATTCGTAAGACGTCTATAAACGTTTTTATTTTTTAGGATAAAGAAATGCTAGAAAATTTCTTAATATAAATTTGCCTTTTCTTACTTTTCTTTCAATACCTTTTCAATAAAATATATTAATGGCTTATACCCAGTGCGGCGTGTTAAGGAATTTGGAAAGGTAATTGTAACAGAAATCTAATCCGAAATCTCATCTGGTTAGGGCTTTCTCTGCCTAGGCGACATTCCTTGAATTTGCATGATTTAATTTGTCAACTGTTGAGAATTTCTCTCTTTGATATTTTCGGTAATATGGCACACAAGATAAGAGCAATCTATTTTTTGCAACAATCTCTTAATTGACAGATTCCTTAGATACATATTTAAGATTAGCGGTCTTTTCATAGTCCTTCCAGTACGCTACTATGATTAAAAGTTACGACTAACTACATACATATAAGAAAATGCATCTGATGTCATTTTACCGGCGAACTAACGCGATTTTGGATAAGTCCGATGAAATAAAAAAAAGGACCTACTGAATAAAACATGTAAATATAAATCATTTTAAAATCAAATTAATAATACCTACACAACAACAGTAGATTGAAATCATCTGTCTCGTTTGTGATGTTTTTAAAAATATTTACCATTTTGTTTACTTATCTCGATGATGTTTTGAAAATATAAATATGCTATTATAACAAACATTGTAATTGTGCTAAATGAACGTTTGCTATGTTAGACCTACCGCTTGCAGTTGGAATAACTGCACTGCACGTTTTAACTGTAAATTCAGGCGTTGCATGTATGGACCGATAAAATCAGTTTCAAGATCGATTTAAAAGAAGAATCGTTACTGTGTTGTGTATTTTAGTAATAAATGTATTTTTTGCGACTTCAAACGCACGTCCGTGTATTCAGACACTTATGGAGATCAAATACGAAACATCTCGTCAAAAAAACTACTAAAAGCAACATATTATCCTTTTTTTTGTATAAAGTTCCTTATCTTACGGATTGTTTGGATAGCTTGAAATAATCCTAGCATCCCTGTATGCTCTTATACAGGCTCAGCATTTAATAATCGGATCGATCAATAAAAACAATCCTTTTCTGTCTAGCACAGTGAGTATGCCTTTTTTGAATAATCAACTGAACAAACTCTCATAAAGCCTACCACAGTACAGACATTGCCTGTTTAGGTAGTGTTTAGACTATTTTACGGTATTTAGTTGAATTAATTATTATATTATGGATATTATGTAACATAATTAATATCAAATCCGGCGGCTGTGAAAAACACTGAGGTTCTACTATTACTTCAACGGTACACACGTGAATTTATATATCCTAAACTTTGTGCTGTCTCTAAAATCAAATTGCGTGACACAAATGACGCATCATTGACATAGTATTTACAGTAACCTTTGTTGTGGGTCATTATAAAGATTAAAAACTTTATTTCGTCACTAGTGAGCCATCGTTTTTCAAACGTTAAGATACTCTCACTTACGCTCACTACTCACAAACTATTACTAAAATTACCTTCTTCTTGTTTCAGAAACCCAATACTCTTGAAGACGACAGATCGAACGAAAAATCCCAACATCAAAAGCAATCGCCTAATCGCATCTGGGGACGCCATGACACAACGTGCGGTCAACTCGAAGTTAAAAGCACGCATCTGTCTATATGTCATTGGCGCCGATCACTGTAGATGATCTGATGATCTCTAAGACGCATCCCAGCCGACAGTGAAATCCGTTCGATCAACAATCGCTCATCGAAAATAAATCATTACAGTAGTGATGACTAGTAACAATACCAAGCGGACATTTGGTGCTAGCAGTAATGAGTAGACCGATTCGTAAACACGCGAATCTATTTAGTTTTTTAATGTGACATCGTTTCAAACGCTTGTGAACATCATATCATTCGTATTTTCAATAATATCGATCTTGTCATATCTTTTTCCTATAAATTTGTCTTAGACATTAATTAATTATTTAAATATATCTAAAAATATTATATGCAATCAAACCTAGTCAAGGGCCGTATGAATGTAGAAAAATTAAGTTAGTTCATCTAAAAGTGTCTGTGATCCGAGAGTTCTAATTAATTTATACGACATGGCCTGGCTTCTAAGAAGACGCGCTTTTGTAGTGAAGTTGTTTCTATTGCAGTGCCTGATTTGGTTCGGTATTGCGTTGATACTATATTCAGACAGGATGACGAGCAGCAGTGGTCCGGGCCCAGAAGAAGAGGCACCTCCGGTGGTCTACGTCGCCAATAATGAGGTCGGGGCTGCTGAGGTCGCCGAAGCGGCCAGGTTTGAGGCATTCAAGAGAGAGTACAAGGAGAATAAAGAAAGATTGAACCCAGCTGATGCACCAATAGCAAAGAAGAGGGCCGAAGCTTTAAATATGGGCGATGAAGGTAAGGAATTATCTCATTGCGCCCTTTAAAATAAATTCAATCGTTGAAAGATCCTTATCTTCACAATTTGTAAAGTTAAATTCAAGTAATTAATAGAAGTAAAAAGTAAAAAGTTTTTATTTCACCGTTCAGCATATTCAAGTAAAGCTTTTTAGCTTTTAGTTTTTTTTGGGTTAAACTCACATGTTTATAATTTATTTGATTGTGCTTTAAATCCCTTTAAAGGAAAATAATATGAAAATCCTAAAGAAGAGATCGATTGGGAAACTTACAGCTATTTGGTTCGTTTTGAGAACCATTAGGATATTCGAAATCTGCGTATAATTTCAAAGTATTTTAATATCTGTGTGGTAGAGTTTGAATTAAAGTGTGATACTTTATATTCCATCTAACATTATATTTTTATCAGTACGAGTACTTTACTCTTTCAACATTTTTACTCGTTATTCTATTATTTTCTGATACTGGCTTACACGCCATAGTTTTATAGATTATTTTGAATAGTCTATGCCAACATCTATAGGCTAGTAGAATTTATAAACTTTTATTACGATATCGGACTTCGGTAAATCTTTTTTTTCTGGTTATTTCTAGTTTTTTTTTATATATAGTTTGGTTGTTTTTTTGCTGCATTTCTAATTATATGTATTTTTAATAATGTTTTTTGTAATATTATTATCACGAATATCGATTAAGCCTATTATAATGTGATTTATAAAACAAAATAAAACAGTGTGTCGTCTATTTTCTCACTTTTATATGTTAAGAATTAGATAATATTCGAAAATTGATTGAATAATTGTTTTAAAATAATAAGTTCGTCTTAAAAGTTCATTGTAAACTTAATTACCTTAATATATTTTATAAATAATATAAATATAAACTTCTAGTGTCACCTGAATAACCTGGTGATTCTTTAACTCGACATTTATGATTGTCTAAAATTATATTTTTTTATTTCGATGTACATGGAACACTCGAGGATGACCAAAAGTTGTTCCAAAATATAACTAGATTTTCTTATGCAGAGTGTAATTTAACGTGTCTGGCAAGCAGGAAGAAAGAAGTAATTGTCGATTGTCCCCGACAGACAAAGGCGTGCTGCAGGCCCCCGGCGAGGGCCCCTTCGGCGCGGCCTCGGGCGCAGCCCCCGGCGAGCTGGGCAAGGCAGTGGAGTTGCCGGGGAACCTCAGCGCGGAGACCAAGCAGCTCGTAGCCGACGGCTGGCAGAGGAACGCCTTCAACCAGTATGTCAGTGATCTCATCTCCGTTCACAGGACTTTACCCGATACTAGGGATGCTTGGTGAGTACGAAATTATGTAAGCTTCAAATCAATTTAGCTACGCATCTACAAAGTAACCTTAACATAATATAACCCATAAAACAGTGTGAGTGTGGTATTACCATGCGTGTTAGTAAAACGTAAGGAACTTGATTAAATTTACCATCAACTGCATAATAACGTTTAAATCTATATTTTTAAATTATTACCCGCGTACTGGCATTTACAATCTACTTTCAATAATGTTTCTGCATGCATATTCATATAAAAATAAAATAATTGTGACAGCGACTTAGGAGAATGAGCGTATTGTATTAGATTTATTCACTGCTTAGAAAAAATATGTAAGGTTCCTACATTAACCTACGAATAATTTAAATTTTCCAAAGTTTTAAATTTGACACATGACATTATAATTTTATTACCCGCTTAGTACAAAATTCTTATATTGTGTCATCCGTTCTTTTAGATTATTTCTCGAGGCGTTATACTTTTTATATCTCATAAATACTTTAATACTTTTTGTTGGTTATTACCTATTTAATACCTATTTGTGGTTTTACATAGTTTTTTATCGATCAATCAAATGTATTTTTTTTTTCTTGTATGTGCTACGTAAAATTGATGGTTTCTCCAATAAAGATAAATAAATAAATAAATATGCACCGAATATTCGCCGACCGAATAGTTGTTCACTGTTTCGTAGAAACCTTTGTGGTTTGGAAAATAAACCTGGCTTATTTTAAGAAAATCATTAAGTTTCTCTATCAATAATAATATATTTTTAATTTTTTATCACTTAATAACATCATATATAAATTGATCACAAAAAAGTGACATAATATTGCTGTTATAGGAAGACCAATTTTTTGCAGCCGCGCAAATGTTATTCGGGGATTCGACAACATTTCGGCAACATGACGATTTGACAACACTAAGTTTTTTATAAAAGTCCCCTTTTCCTACTACTGTCCTTTTAGGAGGATGATCATCGACAATTAAACCGATATTATTAAAAAAAAAATACTACATAACATATTTTTAAAAATCTTGGTTTTTTTCGGAGTACTTTGCGAGCCGCGCGGTCAAAAAATAGATCAACCTTTTGAAAGGACAGTAGCAATTTTGAATACATCCTCCGAATAGTCGAGATCTTAAAGGAATGACGTCATTGATAGTAGCTCGCCCTGTCCCATACCTCGAACAGATCTCCAATGTAAGAGATTGAGGTAACGTATGCTATGTACGAGTGGTTGGTGGGATTGAATCAATTTGGAGAATAACCCTTTGCCTGCGGGCTGCGGCGCTCGGAAGCTATCACATCAGCTGGCTGACGCGACGCGACGCGACCCAGCTATCTTCTCGTGAACGAATTTATGTGACGGCAACATCCTTCCCGCCACGGGCGTGATGGTGCCGTGCGCTTTTTTAAAAGTAAATTCGTAGCTTAAGCGATGTGCAAAAATTTAAAATTGTTTAATCTCAAACAACTTTTAAAAAAGTAATCGTTGCAAACATTTTTATATTTTATACACGCTTGAAAAAAAAAATCGTACCCACAGCCAGCAATATCTCTGAACGTCGTGCGCCTGTAACCTACAACCTACCAAACTTTGTAATTTCCTAAACCTCATAATTAAAGCTTTTTATATATTTCATAAAAGATTCTCATAGCATTCAAAATAAATATACAAACAACAGAATTCGATATATTGAAAATATCTAATAAAGATAAAGGGTTATTTATACATGAAATTTGTAAATGTGAGATATAATTTCCGGCCGGCTTTTCTCTGAACTGCTTCTAATTCGACTTTAAGACATTGGGTTGAGGATCCAATACTGATGAGCAGTATTCAAGGGTAGGACGAACCAACGTTTTATATGCCAATGCTCGAGCTTTAAAATCAGCACCTTTAAAACTTCGCATAACAAACCGTAATTGTCTGTGAGCCTTTTTCACTACATCACCAATATGAGTTCCCTGATCGAGATAAGAAGACAGGATAATTCCAAGATGCTTTGTGGTAGAGGATTTCACCAGAGATTTGCCAGCTAGTTCCTATTTGAAATCATTATGGATTGAACCGAACTGCATCAAAGGTGACTTGTCCGAATTTAATCGCATGCCATTTTGATTAACCCATCGGACCACCGCATCTATATCGTCTTGCAGTGTTTCACAATCTGACTTATTTCTAAATATCTTAAATATGACACTATCATCAGCAAAAAGTTGCATGAGTGAATTAACACAAGCAGGACGGTCATTTATGAAAATAAGAAATAAGATAGGGCCAAGAACACTACCTTAAGGCGCCACCAGTCCCTAAAACGTGTTTTGTAACGTATTTTGGTGCATTTTGTTAAAGTTATTCCCAACAAATGGCTAAAACTAAAAATACCACAATATTCTACATATATTAATTTAGTCCTTTGCTTAAAAAAAACGAAATACACCTTATTATAGTAATGAAAATAAATAAATAAGAAAGTGTTGTTTTTTTCTTGCAACGATTTTCTTTTAAGTTGTGTAAGTGACGCGAACCTAATTTTTCTTTCTAAAGATAGACAATATAATAATCTAGGACATTACTTAAAAAAAAACATTTTTTTTCAAATGATAATAATTATTTAAATACAAAAAACATGTTTCATCGATTCCAAATGTAACGAATTCGCGGTCGGCGAGTATATCCGTCTCTTTTCTACACGTCAATGTTCGATTAAAGCCTACTCTTTCAAATCTCAAGGACAAATGCGTCCCGGGGCGCCTTAAGGTACTCCGGATGGCACGGAAACTAAATGGGAAAAAGCCTTTCCAACAGAAACCTGAAGACTCCTATTAGACAAAAATGACTCAGTCCAAGAAACCACTTTAGGATCTAGAGATAGATTTCTAAGTTTATTCATTAAACCAGAATGAGGGACGACGTCAAAAGTTTTCGCGAAGTCTAAAAATATAGAATAAACCTCAAGTCCACCATCTAAGGCGTTAGCTATAGTATGAGAGAGATTAGTAAGAGCCGCCTCGCATGAAAACCGTTTGCGAAAGCCGTATTGCTCCTGACGAAAGAAACTAGATGAATTAAGTGTATTACTTATATACTGAACAACTAACCGCTCCAAGATTTTGCAGATTATACAAGTCAAACTTATAGGCCTGTAGTTAAGCCTTCTGGAACCACTTTTAAATATTGGGACCACTATAGCCATTCGCCATTCATCCGGCAAAATATTGGATGAAATACAGATGTTAAAAAGAATAGTTAGGTAAGGGATAACAGAGATCTTTAACATCTGAATAGTTACTCCACCAGGGCCTGGAGAAGAATTGTTCTTTAGACTTTTTAAAACTCTAAAGACATCATCCTCTGAGTAACTGAATGACGTAGGATTTGAAGATGGAAATTTACTTTCAGATGAGGATGAAGAAGGGGAGACTGGGTCATCAATAAATACTTTTGAGAACGAGTCCGCTAGTAATTCTGCTTTTTCCATATCATTCTGCGTTAAAACTCCAGAGATATCAAAAAGATGTGGAATACTACGACTATTGCCCTTTTTTGAGTTTATATGTTTATAAAATTTACTCCATCTGCTTGATTTATCTTTATCAATTAGGATATTTTCCAGATATGTCCCATATGCCTTTTGTTTTTCTATAAGCAGATTCTTTGAAGCCTGACGGAAGTCTATTCTTTGCATACTACACATTGTTTAATTAATTTGATGTTTTCAATCATATTTAGATTTATTACATTTTTCTGGCCAAATAAATGTAGTACTAGAAAAGTATCGCTGTTTTTATTACTAAAATAGTATTTTCTTGTATCACTGTTTTGTATGTTGATAAATATATTTTTTTAAATAATTGCTATGACTTAGGTCACACATAATTATAGTCAGGGGAGATGAAGTGGTAATGAAGCGTTAAAAATGGAGATTCGAACCCGCGACCATTGGGTTAGCAGAGGAACGCCTTAACCACTAGACTACCACGATCTCTAAATAAATAAATAATGGTGAAATAGTATGTTTTTTAACGCCTAATTTAATGCTAGGTAAAAGTGTAAATGTTTGTGTTTATTAAGGTTTAAGAGATTATCGACGTGTATGCGATATTTACTTAAATAGGTTACTTTGAAGTTCTTTTTACAAGCTTTTATGTAATTCAGCATTTTTTTTAGCAAAGCTAATAAAAGACCGTTACGATAAATTAATAAATAAAAATTTCTTTAAAATCTTATGTAAAATTAATCCTTTATCATTTTTTTTTTATATAAAAAGAAAACTAAAGCGACAAAATATATTACTTTTTTCTTCATTTTAATTATATTTATTCATATGATACAGTAACATAATAATGCCGTGATATTGTTTAGGGTTAAAGTGATCTCGTATATTATAATTAAAATAATATATCATTGGTTTTATATTGTTTAAAATATAACCTATATTCTGTACTTTATTATATCCTTTAATGATAAATATAAAATCAAATTATATGAATTGGTCTAAATGATATGTTTTTGAAAGGCGACAAAAAAATATTTTTTTAATATGAATGTAGTGTTTGCGATGCTGACGTTTCATTTTTATGTAGCTTCCGACACTTTTATGTTTATTTTGAACCAAGAAATTTTATAAACCTTCCAAGTATCTTTGTATGAGAGCCGATTTGAAGATATTCAGCGATCGAATATCCGCCCTACTAAAGCAGAAGGCGACGGGAGGGGTGATACCGGAGAGCTCCAGCTGAAGATTTTAATTTAGGTTCTCGTCATTTCTTGTAAGAGGGGGTTGAAATATACCGGCCGGGTTGGTTGTCGAACGGGGAGGCGGTTGAAACGAATAGACGTGATTTAGAAAAAGACGCTCATATACATTCCAGATCGTTTAGAATAAATAAATAAGTTTAACATATATGTGCGTGTATGTCTGTGCCATCATAGTTTCCAAACGGATAAACCGATTTTAATGATCGTTTATTTGTTTGTGAGCTGACTTGATCGAGATTGTTTTAGCAATGATTCAAAAAAATCTGTTTAGCCATTTGGTTGTCGGAAGTTTTTTAAATATTCTAAATTTGTTTTTACTAATAAAAGTACCACATATTATATAAAATTTAGAAAAAAACATACGTAATAGAATCTGTTGTTTACCGATAAAGCATCAAAACATCATTTCACCTTATATTCGAATATTGTTATAAAGGTGCATTTAGATATTTCCGTCTATGTATGTTGGTTCTCAAATCATTTCCCTTTTAAGTAGTAATATATGAGCCTGAAAATTCAAATAATTAATTATGTCATTATCAAGGTTCATATTGGAAAATTCTAAATTGTCCTCTAGAGTATTCGATGGATTCTATGGATTCCCCCGTGCATATTCCTCATCCCTTTTTCTAGAAAAGGCTCAGCGTAAGGTCGGATCCCGCGGGCGTTTCCGGTTTATTAACGTGACATCCGCTTTTCCGGCATTCGCCAACACCCCCTACCATCCCTTCCCCACCCCCACGCACCCCTTTGCCTCCTGCCTAGTATGCAAATCCTTTAGGACTTATAATTTAATACGATTCCAGAGTGCTGACTTTTCAATATGCTTTGCGTTCTTTGCTCGTGCGATGAATTGCTATTAATTTCAGGTAATTGAAAAAGGCTTAAACATAATTTTTAATAGATTCCGAACTGTGCCTTAAGTTTTGCTTCACGAATCCGAACGTTTGACGACCTTTATGAAATACATAACATTCAAACACGCGAATATCTTTTCTCTGTTATACTCATAAATACATAATAACCATTGTAGGTTTCATTCAATTTGTAAGCTCTCTCTTTCTTTATGTTCGAAAACCCCTAGTCACAACCACGGGTCATCTGTTATCCAAGGCCGTCTCGGGTGCAACGGGCAAGATGGGAGATGGGGAGCAAAGCGACCTATGACGATAACATACATGCCGGTACATTGATCTGTATAGTGTATGAGCCTGTATTTAATTTATTACTAACTGATAAAATTACATGGAATTGGTGATACGTAAATAATTTTGATATAATATATTGGCAAAAATAATTTCGGCATAAATCCAATAGTATGATCAAAAATCTCATTAAAAATACCCAAGCCAAATCATTGTAGTATGTATTATGTCAAATGTTTTAATTTTATTGTTCTTTTTTATTTTTTTGATAATTTACGTTACTATAATCCACCCAAAATTCATATATTTTATTTCGACTCTACGTAAATCTAACCCACCTACTAGTGTGCAGATTCCTACTTCCTACGAGAAAGCCGTCAGCCAGGATTTCCCTATAGAATGTAGGATATTTGTTGGTTCGAATGAGGATATGGGATTTCGATTGACATCCTGATAAAGTTGTGATTTACAGCCACGTCTTTGACCTCTTCGATTCACGCACGGAGATTGCGATATTCTCAATTTAGTTACCAGCATTATATCGTGGAATATTACAATATTAACAATAACAATATTTACATTTATTAAAAAATTTCAGACAGTTCAAAAAAATATATCTACGATCGACAAAATATTGATAAAAAGTTAAACGGCTTGGCAATATTAATGGCCATTTGTACTTACATTTTAAGAATATCGTATCCAATTACATTTATGATATATCATATAGCTGCTCTATGAATATGAATTAGGAATAAATTCTGACTATGAGTTTGGTACAACGCGGCACGTAAAGTTCTGCAATCAAGATTAGTACCGAAAGTCCAAGATAATATTATTTATTAAGTGCCGAAAATGCGTTGCCTATGAGTTTCGAAGGGCTTAATGTGGCAAATTTACTAAAACTTTATTCGAGAGTCGTGGATGCTACACCACTACATTCAATATCGGCAGTTTTCGTTGTAAGGTTGAAGCCTGGCTCACACTACATTAATTTTTGACAGTTTACAGCGTACGGTTAAAATTGATAGTTTTAGTCGTACTCCGCAGAGCACATGCATTACGAGCGTATCTGTCAATTGTGCACAGCGTATATTTTGTTATTTTGTAGGGTGGGTAGTTTTGGGGGTTGTTTTGTAGTTTTAAAAATAATGATATTTGCCTTGCCAAAATTCACGTACTTACCATAAGACCGCAATTAACCTCTTCAACGACTTCTCAGTAAATTATCAACTTTTTGAATATGCATACATAGCTATTGAATATTTAGACAATAACATTTCATATATTACGCTCGAGTTACATATTATTTGGTTAACGGATTTTAAACTTTCCCGGTGGTCCTTAATTATAGACATATTACTTAATGTTTTTTTTTACATTCTGTTAGTTTAATTTTATTTCATGAATGAAGCGATTTGCAACCACACCAATACCACTAGATTAAATATACTTTGATGTTAGTAAGACTGAGACCAGTCTTACTAATTGTTATGAAAGAGAAAAAAAACATTTTAACACAATTTATTAAATAATTCTTGTTGCCGACTGAGTCTCGTTATGAGTTCGGAGGCGGCAAATGATCGAGATCAAACATTAAATAAATTATGTTCCTACCAGAATAATTCTTTTAGATATTCTGTATTAGGTTTATGGTGTTATTCTTAGAAGAAATATCGTCTTTAAATTTCACCCTTATAAACAAACCATAAATACGTTGAGAAAAGTCCTTTTACGGGTTGCTTTATCTGGGTTTTATCGTTACGTTCATTTCCGGTTAAACAGCGGACCCTTTTTGGCTTAACTTGTATTAATATCCGGACCTGTGCTATCAAAACGTTCATTTTGGTAAAAACAGATTACCAAGCAGATACTGACGCTCCTGAATAACTAAAATAATGGTAATAAGAATACCTACATATTTATGTATATTTTAGCACTAGACGTATTTCTTTTGTTCTTATAGAATAAAAAAATAGGATATGTATTTCAATATTTTCTCATTGTTACTGGGCACCTATTTTAGGACATTCGTGCCGCCAGCCTGTGAGATATTCCATGATTTAATACGATGTCCCATTTCAGTTTTATCGCATAGTCGACGATAGGGGATTTATTGCGCTCTTATATTCCGCTCTATCTGTTACTTTCTCTTTCTTATTTCATAACCACTACCCGCCGACATAAAGTGGGATATTTTATCTGCTGAGGGGGGGCGTTGAAGGCGTCGAGAAACCCGTGTCCCAGAATACGTCTTTAGAGCGTACGTCGACAGATCCTAACGTGGTGTGGTAAAACTTCACCGGCTGCCCACAGCAGCTCGTCTGTGTTCAGCGACCAGTCGACAATCTTTTAACATCGCTTATCGTCGTCCACTGAGACAAATGTTCGGCGTAACGTTTCGCTACGCTCGCACGTGAGATTCGCCGTTATCACATGATACAGTGAGTTGCTACGCCCGCACGTCCGGACGTCACGTGCAACTGACTTTCATACAGATGCGAAAACATAACAATTTTGTTTGCCATATGAGTGTGTCTACCCTGCTCGAGGGTAAATGTCACCTGATATCCTATTCCTCTAAAAATGAGATGCAAGAACTATACGTTTCACCATTAAAATGTTCACCTGCCAACTATAATATAGTAACATTATTTTTTAGTGTATAATTCAGAATTATATTGTTTCGAGAACTGATTGAATTACCTTAGAACAGCATTTTACGCAATAAAGCCAAACCAAAACAAGTTATTTTTTTAACGATTTTACAATTAAAACTCGGTTTGAAAAATCAGAAGAAAAAGCAAAATTATTTTTTACATTACTTTTTAGAAGGGGTTAAAATAAAATGGGCTGTATTAGATAAATATTAAACTTAAGAGGCGCCAAAGCCCACCCGCAGGGCTTATTAAAGCGAAATTTTTAGAAGGATTTCAAATAAAGTAGGCCGAAATGAGCCAAAAATACCCAGGGAGCGAATCAAACCACGCGATGAGTACACAAGCTCATAGACACACTCAGTTATAATAATAAATACTTTTCCTTGCTAGTTTTCGGTTTAATATGCTTTGTTCTAAAAAGTTGGGCAGATTGCACGTGCCTACCTTCCATTACTACAAAATATTTTGCACCTACAACATAAATTACACCACTAGCTCGTGCTGGTCTAGTTGTTAAGGCGTCCGACTTTTAACACACAAGAGCTGCGGGTTTGAATCCGCACATCGACACTGCTTTCATCTCTTCGTGACCATTTTTTCTCCTGGACCCAAAACAATTGGGCAAAATGTGACTTGTTAACAAGTTTGAGGTTCATTTTTGACATCTTTTTCAAAGGACGATTTTATGGTATTGAAATAAATCACTTTGCGAATTTTGTCAATTTCAATTAATGAAACTACATAAATACACTAATATGCTTGAACTCAGAAATAGCTCACACAGCTCTCACACCGAAACGACGATACTCACCGTATCACTGTTATTAATGCACGCACGTACCTAATGTATTAGTAAAATGATAATTATTTGTTTTTGTTGTTTGTTTTAACAACATCGCAAACAAAACGTGTCTATAAAAAAAAAATAAGTTTCTTTTATTCATATTTCATGAAATTTCAAAATTACGTTTTAACAAAAACGTGTTTATTTTTTTTTTCATGGCTTGTTCGTCGAGAGCTTCCAAGAAATCTTTTGAATTATGTTGCTTTAGCTCACATTTCCTAATTCCATGAATATATTGCTAATCGTATCAGCCTTCTTTTATTTTGCATTTTTTCTGAATCTACTTCATTTCGTTTTTTTTTTTTAAATTCTGGAGCAACTCTAAAAAAAAATATATTTCAAATGAAGGTTTATTATGTTTATGATACAGGATTTGCTTATTTTAAACCGCCAACGAACTTCATTCGTGACATTTAATTAGTCCACACCTTTTTGCATAATGTATAATAATGAATAGCTATATCATTTCGTATATAACATGGTTGACAGGTTGTCCTCGTTTCTCATATATTTGATGCTCATAGCCACCCGTCTCCAATCTTAATATTTAATTTAACACGCTCGCAACCTGTCGACGTTAACACGTTCAGCCCGCACCCGCCCGCCCTCGCCCGCGCCCGCCCGCCCTCGCCCGGCAGCGAATTCCCGTACTGACTGCCGTCGCGTCGCGATGCGACGTTGCCGCTTCTACATCGCTAATGTTATTAATTACAATGAAAGCCCTCGCCCCTATTCGAAATGGCGAATGCTGATGGCTTTAGATTCAGTTAATTTACCGTGATACGATGTCGCCAGTATTTACCGCCCTAAATCAGTTCATATGACCGTTTTAAGACTGATTCCGCGCGAATCAAAGTTACCAACCAACAATCTTGTCAGTATAACTGAAAAATATATTTGCGTATAATTTTTTTCATGTCACAAATATAATAAAAATTCTATTAAAAAAGTTTTACATAAAGTACAAAAGGCTTTTTTGTACTCTTTTATACACGATTTTTTCTCAGTAACCATGATGAATTTTGACACAGTTTCCTAACAAATAACACTAGATATCGCAAGACCAATCAGCTGGAGTTTTTATCGGGAATGTCAAGGGGCACCCAGTATTTGTCTGAACATGAACATTTTATGCGACAACATTATATATATATATATGTATATATTTTTAATTTGTTTTTCTCAAAAATAGGCAAATTTTTCTTATTTCTCTATAGGTGCATTCACGGTTTGACATTAGAAAACACTGTCTTTCTTAGTAAATACATACACTAGTAAAGAAGGCAGGGCACAAAATGTAGCTGTGCTAATCGCTCCCTGTGCATTTATAATAGGATATATGTTTGTAACTGTAATTGACATTTCGGTTTTTTATCAAAATAAATATGTCACAATAAATGAATAAATAAATAGGTTTTTTGTATCATATTTCTTGTAAACACTTACGACACTTAGTGTGCATATTAACGTGACACGACGCGCTCGAACCTCGTTAGTTCCCCAATTAAAAGTCCCTCTCGGAGGGCAAGTTGGGGCTCGTCGGGGGGAGGGAAGGTTCACGGACGCTAGGCTCGGGTCCGTTTCACTTTGGGGAGTGAAATCGCCTATTTCTACATACCGAAACATCCTGTTGAACACCCTGTGAATCTATTAACGAAGTACACCAATTTATTTATTATAAACATACGAATTTTAGGGAAAGTTCCATCACAGATTAATACATAAAAAAAACTAAAATGTTAAAATTTGTGATGAATTGATTGAATGTCATTGTAGGTTTTTTTATTTTAATATACTCAGAACTAAAAAAAAATCACTGCCATCAAAAATGCATGTGATTGAGCTAAAAGTGCCACAGTGGAGATAGGAAATGAAGTTGGTTCCACAGAACCGAGTAGTCCGGGAGGAAGATGCCGTTAATGACACCTGTAGGGCCTAGCTGTAAGACATCAGGTTCTAGTTAAATAATTTACTACTACTGAACAACGTAAAGAAGCAGTTGATATATGTTAGCTACAGAATGTCATAGCCATTCTCGTTTTTCGATCACTATACTTGCTATTACATAATATGACACTTATTACTTGCTATTACATACGTAGACAGTAAAAACACAAATCCTAAAGGCACACTGATGAATGGTTCACCTTGAATTCACCAAAATATACTTTTAATGAGTTTTTTCTAAGTTATTTGATTTTGTTTTGTCTAGACGATTTGCGATTTTAAACAGATTGCAAATCAAAAGCAGTGGTTTTTTTCGTGTTACTTTTTTACACGTTTCTTTTTGCGCACATGATGAGTTCGTATTAATTTTAACTAAACATAACTTTAAAAAACTAATGTGGCAAACTATAGCATGCAAAAAAAATAAAATAATGCTCAAACCGCTAAGGTACTAAGCATACATGAAAAAAAAAACAATCATGCATATCGAATTGTAAACCATCTTATTTTTATGAAGTCGGTTAAGTTTAAGACAAATACATTTTGTAAAACAGATAACGAGATAAATATCCCACCTGTTTATATCTTGATTAGATAATTATAAATTCGTGACATACTCATGCTATCCCATGCCCCATGTTAATGACATTCTTATTATTTGCAATAAATAAATAAATATTTAAACAATTGAACCGTTATTGCGTTGTCTGTTATTTTGTCAAATATAACATTTTATTACTTAAACATTTCAAGTAGAAAGAATATTTAATATATTTTTGAGTTTTGGAATAGTTAGACGAAGTTCCACGAGTGACCTACTTGCTATTCGCTGACGACTTTTTGCACTTCTGCTATAGAAGCATAGATGATATGCCTAAGGATAGAACCTTTATATCATGTTTACTGCCTAACGGCTGCTGCCTGACGGACCACATTCGAGCAATCACTAATTGCGGTAAGCCCATGCTTTTCTATTATAGGCCACTCTCTTTATCCCAGCCTCGCGACCAGGACTTCGCTTTTATTTCGTAAAACTTTAGAAAGTTAATGAATAAATAAAAGTATTAAACGGAACAATAAGCACTTCGGCCATTATTTGCTAAATTCTCTTGAATCACATAATTTAAACAAATTAGTATCATAAACCTCAAGAAGCCTCGACGAAATAAATTAGAGTAGGTAATTGTAAGTTATCAGTGTAAATTTGTAACCTAATAATAAAATTATAGTATACCGGGGATGTCAAGGGTCCGGGATCAGGGGGGGGGTGGGGGGGGGGGGAATTCGACCGACTGCCTGCGTCGCTGGAGAATCGCCCATGCGCCGTTCCACTGCGCGCCTGCGCAGTTGCCGACCAATCAGATACGCCCGGTGGCGATCGCATGACGCCGGCCAAAACGACGCTGTCAGCTGCAGTCCAAATATGTAGCTTCGCTACAATAGTATGAAATAAATTTAACACGTGGTAACTACACAGTATTACACATACTCGTATATGAGTATGTTTATTGTTTAATATATTATTTATAATTTTGCGATTGTACACACATTATTAATTGTATTTTGTAATATATTGTATCTATACATACTCCCACTACATGTATATTTTTGTTTATATAACACATTATGAATTATTAAAAATGCATATTATTGTCTTACATTGTTTAGGCAATGCCTATTTAAGTTACACTATGAGTAATATTATTTTGTGCTTCGTTAAAAATTGTTAATTTATAAAATAAATAAAAATGCTTGAGTGGTATCACCTTTCGGGTTTGTCAGTGCTCATAAAAAAAAATGCAATGTGTATTTTATTTGTTCCATGTATCGGATAAACCTCGCTCCGTTTACACTGATTCGTTTTTCGCACCCATGATTATTTATGTGCTACCCACACTGTTTCTCCTCTCCCCCCCCCCCCCCCCCCTCTTTTTCCTCTCCCCTTCATTCGCCCGGGCACCGCTGAAAATTTATTTCAGCGGTCGCTCGGTGCGCGGAACTTTTCCGATTTGTGTTTTTTTTTGTCGCGTGCTTTATTGATACGACACACGGTTTATGTTTCGTCTTACATAAAAATGTTAATACAATCGCTTCTTATGTACACTCGCTATGTTTATCAGGTTATCTGGAAAGTCATTATATGTTAAAATAGACAAAAAGTTATTATAAGGAATGGGTTAGTTGAAGTTGGTGGAATTAGGGGGATTATTGTGAAGTGAGATTTAGTGTTTTTTTAAACAATAATAAAAAAAAAAAAAATCAGGCATCTTTCGATATCCAAGTTAATGATTTAAGCAGAATATTTTTAGTAATTTAAGTAATCGCCTATTAAAAAAAATAAAGAAATTGTAAATTATTAACCCAAAAACTAAACCAAATTGTAAATCTTAATACTTTTCTTGAGACTGTAGCACTTTTGTAAATCATTTCCACCTACCCTTTTTTTTACATATTAAGTCATATATTTAAAGCTATAGTTTAAGCTATCTATCTTTCTGAACATCTCTAAAATATTGATCTTATTATTTTTTTTCATGAGATTTAAGTTAGTTAGGATGATTTTTAATTTTTTTCGATGTTTCGTCACTCCTTGGCATTCCTTTAATATTTATTTTTTTAGATTTATTTAATTAAAAAAAAACACGAATTTACAAAGATGTGACATAATAAAAAAGAATGTAACAAATTCCTAATTTTTTTCAAAATAGATAAAAAAGTAATACCAAATATCGGTCAAATATTACATTACCAATGCAAACTAAATAAGGATATTTTTTGTGAATAAGAAAAACATAAAAATAACAATCCTATTATTTTTTTTACTTTTTTAATGTATTTCATTTTATTTATTATTATTATTATATTCACTGGTAAAGTCACAGCATGACAAACATAAATTACAATAATTACAATAACAAGGCCGATTAGGAGTTAGTTTAAAGTAAAACAATAAGGTGACAGTTAAATGTAAAAAAATAAGTTCAAAAACTAAGTATAGGGTGTTTTTTTTAGAGGTGTGGTTTTCAATCTGGCACTACTTTTTTCGTAGTTGGTGTTTTTGACAGCTGTCACTTGATTTATGCTCAGTTTGGTTTGCCATTTCATAATGAATAGACTTACTCCTGAACAACGTTTGCAAATAGTGCAAATTTAGAAAAAATCACTCTAAATTTTTTTTAAATTACTCTAAAATAAAGTAAAAATCGCGTCGTGGGCCTGTGGCGTGGCCTCCAAGATCGTGCGATTTAACACCGTTGGACTATTTTTTGTGGGGTTATGTGAAGTCGCTTGTCTACGCAGATAAGCCGGACACGATTAACGCCTTGGAAGAGAATATTCGGCGCGTTATTGCTGACATACGGCCCAAAATGCTGCAAAAAGTGGTTGAAAATTGGGCCTCTCGGCTGGAATTTGTTCGAGTCAGCCGCGGCGGCCACTTACCCGAAATCATTTTTAAAACATAATGGCAAACCCTTATCTTTATAATAAAACTAAATTCTTAGCCATAACATCAAATTATATGCGTTTTATCTCTTCTTGAAAACCACGCCTCTAAAATCATCACCTTATATAAACAAAACAAACAAAGAAGGTCTTGCACATAAAAATATTAAAGCCTTAATACTTTTCACATATTAAATAAGCCAACAGAAAGTAAATCATAACTGTACGCAGTTTATAAGTAATGCTTAAACGTAATATTTTATTTACTTATCATCGATTACATCAGCTTACAAACAATTACTTAGTACCAAACAAACATAATATATGCCAGGTACGTAAATTCTATAAACACCAGAGCATTTCGAAGGCGTAATGGAAACATCTTACGGAAGCATTCAATTCATCCTTATTAGGCTGGAGGCCAGTGTGAGGTTTTCATGAATGTTATGTTTTCTTTTCTTTCAAAATGCATTTATTCTATTTGTGAGTACTGAAAACAATGATTTAATAACTTCTACATAGTTTAAGAATGGTTCAGCTACTAAAACGACTGAGGTAGAAACATGGCTATGCGACGATTATGCGTGGCACGACGGCTTTTTTATTTTATTTTATTTTTGTTTTTATCTGCAATGGCGCCGTTTGGATTAAAATCAGCCGTTGCATGCTTTACACTTTTCCATAAATAACTACGTCCATTGGGACTGAGATATTTTATCGGGTAGTCTGAAAATTAATTCGTTGGATAATCCAAACAGGATGCTTTTATCAGATTTGTTTTAGTTTTTACCAAATATTTTGTCTTTTTCGTTGTCCATTTTATGAAAGGAAATATTTCCTAAAAAAATTATGAGGTTAAAATGTATGTATCATTCGGCATAAGTTTTGTATTTCATTACGAATGATGAACTAGTACTAAGTTTTTCGCTTTATTTAGTATTTTAGGGGTACGCTTCTAATTAAGTCAATTTATCTGTGGTTAGGAAACTGACTTATGATACACCAATTGTTAAATCTTATCTCCGACATAATTTCACTAATTATAAGCCTTTTTCTTAACTGGAGTGAGTCATTAAAAGTTATAAACCGGCCTATAAAAGTATCAGTTTCATCATTCAAGTATCAACATTAGATAACATCTGCTACAAAAAACTTTATGAGTTCAATCAGCGCAGTTTTTAGCCGAACAATCTGACAAAGAATTTACAATTATTTTTAATCATTTAGAAAGTTGTGTTTAGAAATGAATGAAAGCCACATAAATAACGCTTTAAGTTAGGCATTTATTTAAGGTGAGTTCCACGTTATTTGCGAAGCATTTAAAATTGGTATTCATGGTGATTCGCTACGATAATTCTAATCGTACAAAACTAATTGTAGCGGTAGCTAACAAGGTTTGAATGTTTAATATAGCTGGGGCAATCTTCTGCGACTTGTGGTTTTTTAAATTTTATATGAACGATATTAATAGGTGTTTTTAATAGGCGCAACACACCATAATTTTACAATAAAAATGTGCTACAGCCTATTAAAAACTTGGTTAACTGCTTTCATTTTATCTTGATAGTTGTGCTACTTATTAGTACAGTTAATCGACCGTATACAAGTATAAGAGTTCTATTTGTTCTCTTGTTCTATTTCTTATGCAAACAGGATCTCTAAAAATAAGCCTTAAAATAATTAGTAGCATTTTATCAGAGAGACATTCGGCTCATTATATATTGGTATTAATTAAATATAAACCAACTTTTTGGTTTACCAAATAAATAGTTTTTTTTTTTAAATACGAAAATATTACTTTACAAAGTCTACCGCATTTTAAAGGGCCACTTTCCAAAAACGCTATTTTCTATCTTGCGCGTGGTTTTAAATCGTTTTGTTTTATTTGGCTTAATTAACAATAAATATTCCCAATTTTCGTTTATTGCAGCAAATGACAATGAAACAATTGCTCACCACTTTATAACCATATAAAACATTTTAAGCGTATATAGTCGGTGTTATCCATGTTTGTTGTAAAAATTTATTAATCATTTATTATATTTAGATATTGTGACAAACTCTATTTTACTATAATTAACTCGTTTTATGACAAATTGAAATTAGATTTTTTGTGATTACTTGAAAAAAAATGTTGTATTATTTTTTTTTGTATTAGAATCGCGATGAAGCCAATTAAAATTCGAACATCTGCCTAAAGAGTGTGTCTATGAAGTTTTAAGTAATATGTACCACGATGTATGTATGGCTTATTAGGATTACGATATTTCAGACCGTAGACTCTTAAGTGAGTCCCTAATGAGAATTATCAGAAAAATGTAGACTAAAGCTTATGGGATAGCAAAATCAATATTACTAATTCACTTTGCTCCAATAAAACGTCATCGCCCATAAACAGAAACCATGTATCTCAACCGTATAAACCAGATATTTTCTTATGTTGATTTAGTATTCATTCTTTAAATTTTTTATTAGTTGCGGAAATATAAGTTTATGTTTCTACTAAAATTTACTGTGCAAGTAGTTTTAAAAATGCGTTACAATTAATATTAAATAAATATCTAAATTGTGCAGACAACTGTACATTTCAAATCGTCGAACGCAACAAATCCGCCGTAATGGAATGCCATTAAGGTTGGTTTATTAACGATGTCAGTGCTTACAATCCATTAGCAGGAGCATTTCATCCATTTCGAAAACTTTGTGTTGAATTTTTCAATTTGCGCAACTAGTAATTTTCTATGATTTACACTTATTTATATGACATTTTTATCGCTTCAACTTGAAAATAGGTTATACTGATTACCGGATCCTGCGACTCTTTTTCCTTTCATTTAACCTGGGCGACTTTACTGCTTTCTAAGATATTATCAATGATATGATGGTGGTTGCAACTAGTTACAATTTTTTAAACAAAACTACAGCGTTTAATTTTATTTAAGGTAAAGCACGTTGACAGTTGATCTTGAAAATTGATGCTTTTTTTAATTAATTACAGCTTCTTAATATAGAAATTAAATAACCAAACTTTTCTATGTTTTGTCATTCGCCTTTCAATTACTCTCTAAAATCTTTTATAAGAGAGCAATTCAACTAAAAAAAGAACTATATTACCAGTTTATCCTTTATTAATTTTTTCAGAAATAGAATTTAATTTAAAAAATCTGCCTTTACTATGTTGAAGACATAAAATCAAGGTATCGAACGTATTTTTTTTTTATTAAATATCCAATGGGTACCGAATGCCAGCCATAGAAGGGTTTAAAAAAACAACAATACATTATTAACCCAGTTTCGTATATTTAAGGGTTCTTTAGGTTAAAGTAGGAATTCCTAACAAGCTGCTTTATGGTCTGTATTTTATTCCTCGCCATAAAAATAGTAGTGGACATACCTCTTCAAAGGAAATTAATCGAGTATGTTTAATATTTAAGCATGAATTCATTTTATGTGTGAACATAAAATATTGAATAGTCAGTTTGAGTTGACGGATTTTATCTACCCGATATTCATTTACTGAGACCTAACAACAGGTCATTTAACTTTTTGACGCAGGTCAACCGTTATGGCTAACGCACGCTTGAATCAATATTATTTACCTTTAACTCAAATACATTAATGTTGCTACTATATGTAGAAGAGAATTTTCGCTACAAAAGCAAACAGAAAGAAAAATACTTAAATAACATCAGATTACTGTGAATTAACCGTAGTTAACAACAATTTGTTTGTAGAAAACAATACAAAATAATAAAATATTGAGTATATCGAGTTCGTGTACTAAATGTCACTAATTTGGATTTCTGTATATTAAAATTAAATTCACCTAATCAATTTTCACTCGATATAAATTCGCTTACTTTGTAAAGACTTTATATTTTATTGATATTATAAATAAGGAAAAATACGAATATCTATGCACGCAGCTGCGTTTGCCAATTACGTGCTCATATTTTGACAATGAAGACGCGGGATATTCGCCAGTATTCAAAGGTTTCCTACACCCCCCCCCCCACACCCTTCCCCCACCATCACCCCAACTGACCTACCCTGTATTCTTCCCTTATTTGCAAATTTACATTTTTAAAATTCATCACCAAAAATTCTACAACCTTTCACATACTTGGCGGCTAAAAAAAAATTACAAATTGACTAATATTATTAAGTTCAGTCTTAATTTTAGTGGGTATCGATGATTTCATTGTGTAATTATTGTTTTAAATATTATGTTTCTGTAAGATTTGCGTACATATACCATGTATATTTTGTATTGAATTGTTGAATGTATGTTACTTTAACAATCACCTATGTATTTATTAGATATTTCAATTATTTTTATGGCACAACGTCGTTATATATCGTGAATTTGTATGTATATACACATTTTGAATGATTAAATTCGAATAGATAATTCAAACCAACTTATTAAACTATTATTAGTAAAATAAAACAATTACTTAGAAAGAAGAATGTTAGCTTTCATTATATTATTTCTAGGTGAGTTCAATTTTCTCCCTCTCTTTGTAAGGTTGCACCGATGGAGGCCACCGTCTGCCAAACCCAACAATATTACCTCTTAAATATTGATATAATTATAATAATAAAGTTTCTAGAATTAACGTAGGATGTTTCTTTACCTAAATCTATTTCGTAATTAGTTAGTACATAGTATATTTACGAAGATTTAAATAAATTAATAATAAAAACACATTTTAAAAACAACTTTTTATTTAAGAGATAGGATGCGTATACAAAATTTCATGTGCTGTTGACCGTTGAGGAGTTTCTTCGTTTGTAGCCATTCATAAGTCTAGAATCAGGTCATGCGTACCATAGAAATACATTGTTATCGGAACTAAACCAACATCGCAAATTTCAACTCCGTAGGATAAGAGGAAGTGGTTATAATTCAGCTTGCAAGATTTGACCTAAACCGATGTACAAACATTGCTAAAATAAAAATAAAAATAAAACACGTTTTAGCAACAGAGGCTACGAAGCTAGAACGGGCGTTACGTACCAAATTTTATTTAGAAAGCATAGAAAATTAGTGTTAATTAATGTGGTTTTGTTCGTCTGTCTCCAGGTGCAAGGTGCCAGGGCGCTATTTGACCAAACTGCCGGCGACGGCCGTCGTCATATGCTTCCACAACGAGGCCTGGTCGGTGCTCGTGAGGACGGTGCACTCCGTTTTGGACAGGTCGCCGCCACATCTCCTCAAAGAAATCATACTAGTCGATGACTTCTCCGACATGCGTAAGTTTTTCTCGTCCTCAACCTACCTTTGGCCAATATTTGATATACAGGATGTGTCGAAACAATTGAGCATCCCTGGAGAGGGTGAAATGGCAGCTCGAAATATTCAGTGTGTTTTACTTCTGAATGCATGGTTAAAGAGGATTTCATTTTAAATTAAAACATTCTTCAATTTAAACTATCAAGTTATAAAGATAATTATATCCAACCTATGTATGTCCAAATTATGTCCAAAGTTTTTAATAATATAATTATTTTAGAATGTTTTATATTTTCATCAGACTGGTTTATTAGTCGATAATTTAATATCAACCATCAACCCTTTAAAGGAAAATCAGTGAATATAAATACTACCTGTTTGATTTTATTTGATTTTAATTTCAACATTCCAAATCATTGTAACCATTGTTTTTCACTCTTTTGGGTTTTTACTGTAACTGTATTTCCATAATAAAGCCAATAAAGCTAAATAAATAAATACCCGCCGCTAACCCCCTCTTTCAGCCCACCTCATGAAACAGCTGGAGGACTACATGGCGAACTACCCGAAGGTGAAGATAGTACGGGCGGCACGACGCGAGGGCTTAATCAGAGCCAGGCTGTTGGGCGCCACGTACGTCACGGCGCCCGTCATCACATACTTGGACAGCCATTGCGAATGCACTGAGGGTGAGATATTTTTATCATATTTTCTGTTTAATCTATTTATGTATTTTATACGGTAATTGAAAATTTAAAATGTGAAAGGATTGTGTAAAAAAATGCGAATGTACACTTTAGTTAAAAAAAAATATTTAGAAAAAAGATTAAAAAGAAAGAAAATATTTAATCTATTGTTAGGATTCAGAATCATTTTATGACAAGTTTAAGGTAAACTTATCTGTCGTTTTTAACTATTGCGTACAGCTTTTAAGTAATGTTGTGGATATATACACTAAACATATATGTTAAATATAAAACATATATTTTTTAAAATATGCTATTATAATATAAAATATTACCTTCTTTAGAATAAATATATATATTTTATTATGTAGACTAAAAATAAATATTACAAATATACAAACATAATGAAATTATACAGAGCCATCTTAACAAAATAAAATACTAATGTTGTTATACACAGTACTGTATCAGCATAATTAATGCAGTTTATTTATGCACTTTTTCCCCATTAGCATGCGCGGCTGATTTCAGTATATTTATGGTCCATAATATTTATAATGCTGTTGACCAAATGCACTAACTATTCGGGGACAGGAAAAGTAATGGAAGTGGATTGTCTCATGTTTATTGTGATTTGGGTTCGCAATTTAGATTGACTCTCGCGAAAGAATGTTATATATAATTGTATATATATATAAATATTCATTAAATTTTTCACTTCATGCAACATTCTTATGCATAATCAATCACATCATCATAATCAATCACATTTTCACTGTTTTTTATAATTATTTCCATTTTAAATCATGACGCACAAATAGCTACGTTAGGAAAGGTTCTTCATAAAATATAATGCTGTATTTAAACCAGCGTGGGAAAATATTTATTGAACTTAATTCATTTTGAGTATTCTTAATAAAAAACTGAATTTTTATTCGGCTAATAAGTTAACTTAACATTTATTGATTCTGAGGCGGTACGAAGTTCGTCGGGTCAGCTTGTTCAAAATAAAACGTTCAGGCTTTAAATTTTTTGAAAAAAATCAATAAAAATGAAAGTTTAAATAATTGTTTCGAAATTCTAAACGTCTATACTGTCGGTTTATATATAGGAACGGCGTATGCCTCTAATAATGTTAAAAATCATCTAAATGGTTTTTAACAAGTACAATTTATAATTTAACTATATATAAATATATCGGTGTCCATCGGTTTAGAAAATCCGTGTTATTTACACTAACATCCGTATCAGCTTAATACGCGTGTAACGTTTTACCGTTAACAGATGCCAGAAAGGTTTCGCCTGTTTGATATTCCGCAGAAGGCGTCGCGGCGACGCGTCGGGCGACCCTTCTCGAATATGTCGCCTTGTGGCATATGTCCATATGGCAACGCAAGGCGTGCCTGTTTCAAAATATGCTTTACCGATACCGATACCGCTTATATGATACCGATTATTGCTGGTATTACAATCGTTGCCGATCGGTAACTAAGAACTTTCTAACTTCGTCTTAGAAATACGTATCTGCTTCATTTCGGTGACGCTCTTCTCTGTCTTGCGCGTGCTTTTAAATCGCTCTGTCTCATCTAACGCATTAATACTCTGTACCGCTTTTGTTTGATTATGAAAAACAGAATCATTTTTTGTCTAAAACCGTACTTGAATTTGCGTCTTTATAAAATAAACTATGCTTCTGTAGTTTTATTTTTTCGATTTTTATATTCAGGCGATGAGATATTTACGTCTAAACTTTTGATAAAATATATATTTTATTTATTTATTTATTCTTTATTGAAAAATCCACAGTATTATTACATTTTTACAATTGCAAACAAAACTTATTACTAGTATATAAAACCAATTATGGATTTCGGTCATTTTACATGTTAAGATTAGCATAAAAATTTGAACAGTGTTCTTAAAATATATATAGATTATTAATATTATATACGTATATAGTAGATTTTTTTTTTTAAGTTTTATGTGTAATTTGTGAGTGATGTTTGTGGTAGTTGTGAGTCAATACAGACTTTATGAGGCTCTTAACTTTTAGTCAAAGTAAAAAATTAAACTTATTTTTATTTATTTATTGAAAATATAATATTACACTCTCTTAAGTCGTACAATACGAGTATAACTGACATACAAGTATTCTTAAATAACTTAATTAAAGCGGCAAGCGACTGTTACATTGTACCTACAGATGTTTGCTGCCGTCCTAACTAGACGATTCTGTACTAAGGAAAGCAGTTTGGGTTTGTTCCGTCATCTGATCAACATTATAATCACATCTAAAAACTATATAAATATAATGTAAGATAAATACATCAATCAATAAATAATACATTTACATTTTATATATTTCAATAATACATTTCATAGAAGTCTAGATATTTAGGAGACAACACGATATCTACTATTATTTTTCTTCTATATATACAAATGAGAGAGTTACAACATTACAGCGTTTGTATGGAGGAATGACCGAGTTGAGACGAGACAGACGATGTCTTTGACGTCGAAGTTGAATAATGCAAGTTTAGCTTATTTTAGTAGCACCCCATTTATAGCAATAATTAAAAACGTGACAGTAAATATTACCTTTACTATAAAAAAATCACGAAAACCTTTGATCCCGGTTCGACGAATTTTCTCGCTGCTAACTAAAAACAGACGCCGCCATCGTAACGTGTTTTCCTTGTCTTTTCCCCGGGGTCCTTTTCCCTCTCGATGGCCTTCCGGCTCCGCGCTCATCTCCTGTTGACCCACCACTCGAATAAGATTACGAACCTAACCTAAAAATAACGCCATCGTCGTCTTTTTACGCAATTTCTTTGATTTCGGATTTCTACAATTATTGTAGGAAAAAAATTGAGTGTATTTTTATCAGTATTTTTAGACTTTGGGGTTCCGTACTAAAATAGTATAAAACGGGAACCTAAAGAGTTCCCGGTAGACTTCATTTTGTGATTAGTACGAAAATGTGTTTAAAGTACCTAAATATTTAAACTTATTTGCATCCACTAGGACTAATATATAAAGTGATCATTAAAAAGATAGTAAATCGTCCTTCCTCATCAGGGTTTCTTGCCTTGCGAGCGACGTTTACCGTCTCAAATCGGTCCTTATCCTCATACTTATCCTTTCTAAACTACCTGGTAATTTGATTAAAATTCGCGATCGGCTAAAATATTGTGTAAAATCAATTACCATAGTTATTTTTATTTTAATATATGGTTTTATTTCCCCGTAAGAAAATTAAGATTACTCTGACCATTAATTCACTTTATGCTTGATCGATCGTCAATTACGTACTTGCGAATATTTCCTCTAAGGGAAATTATTATTAACTTTGAACCTTAACTCTCATTGTTTTATTATTACTAAGGCTCTCAAATATACGCAGCTGGTCAGACGTGTTGCCAGAAAATATGATCCTATTTGCAGAGAACCCGATTTTCTGTTAGGGCGGGGTGTGAGCTAAGGAAATGAATAGAAGTGAGACGAGCTATTTAGGCTAGGACAAAAAAAGGAAACTATTATTTACTATCATCACATGGCGTATTAAGATAAATGAGGGGCGCGCGGAGGGTTGGCGGGGTAGTTCCATGGAGCGACGTGACCGTATTAATACATCTCCGAGGAGCCGTGATTTTGGAAAACGTGATATTTTACGACGAAACGACGTCGCGGTCGTTAGGGTTTGGTATTTGCCAGACGATTCTTTTTGATACCGAATTTGGGTATTACCATTTTTTTGTATTAAGCTAGTAGGGTGTGCGTTTGTGTGAGAATGGAACTCATTGCTATTAACTATTTGACGCTCATTTTATTTTGTTTATAGCAACGTTTATTATTATTGTATTAGCAAAAACATATAAGGGTTAGTTAGGGCGTACCTACGTGCAACTCGGAAACGATCAATGGATGCCAACAAACACTCGATCATGCCTGAGTAACAAAGCTTGCTCAGAACACAGATACATTACATTGTTTATTGATTTGCTATATTTATTTTACATTATATTTATATAGCTTTTAGTTATTATTATAGCACCTATGCTAAAATAAGCTGAATTTGCATTATTCAACTTCGACGTCAAAGACATCGTCTGTCTCGTCTCAACTCAGTCATTCCTCCATACAAACGCTGTAATGTTGTAACTTTCTTATTTGTATATGTAGAAGAAAAATAGTAGTAGATATTATGTTGTCTCCTAAATATCTAGAGTTCTATGGTATTAATTGGTTTATTTTTGTGTAATTTAAATATAAAATGTATATGTATTATTTATTGATTTGATATATGTATCTTACATTATATTTATTTAGTTTTTAAATGTAATTATAATGTTGATCAGATGACGGAAGTGGCACATTAAGCAAACAAACCCAAACTGCTTCCCTTAGAATAGATTCATCTAGTTAGGGAGGCAGTAAACATCTGTACAATGTACCAGTTGCTTGTCGCTTTAATTAAGCTATTTAATAATACTGATATATTATGTTAAATAGTTATTAAGAGTTGTCATAGTATATTTTCAAGAAATAAAATAAAATAAATTACTAAGGACGTAAGTAATAAATATATGAATAAGATCAAAATATTGTAAGATTTATTTATTTGTCGTATGGCGTTAATGCATTTTCCTGAAGGTGTTTCTTAGCGCAGTTCCAACTGCCTTACTCATGTTCTCACGATATAAGACCATTCATTCGAAGTAGAGTTGCTGCTACCAAGGTGTTGAACAACATTGAAGTAAATAATAATATTAATTTGAAAAACAGTACGAATACCTACTTCGTCTGTTTTATATTTTACTCACTTCCAAGTTTTTAATCAACGACAGACAGTCAATTGCATTAATGCAAATGAGATTTAATAAATATTTATATTATTATTTAAAAAAAACCAATAAATTAATAAATATACTTTCTCCAGTCATCTTTGCATAAAGTTTTCTAGTATTTACTTTGTAGTTATTGGTTTAGGGCAGTGATATCTTGTTTTTTTTTTAATAAGGAAAAGTTATTGACGTACTAGTACTACGGGCGGTTTTGATGTAAGGCAGCGCCATCTTGTTTTATTAAAATTACGAAAAGCAATCGACATATTCTTTTCCACATCATGAGCAGACTTTCTGAAAATACTCCGTCTCGTTTGATTAGGGTACTGGTCATTCATTGCATTACGTATTGCGTATATACAGACCGCTTGAACGATTTATTTTTACCCACCGAAATTAAAAAAGGGACAAACAACGAGGGTGATTTCTTCATTAAAATTGTCATCGTGCGCAGGCTGGCTCGAGCCCTTGCTGGACCGCATCGCCCGCGACCCGACGACCGTCGTCTGCCCTGTGATCGACGTCATCGACGACACGACCCTGCAGTTCCACTGGCGCGGCTCCAGCAGCGTCAACGTGGGCGGCTTCGACTGGAACCTGCAGTTCAACTGGCATGCGGTTCCCGAACGGGAGCGTAAGAAGCATAAGCACCCCGCTGAACCCGTCTGGAGTCCGACCATGGCCGGCGGGTTGTTCTCCATCGACAAGGTACGCACAGTTTTGTTGTTAGGTTTTAACTCACCTGTAGTTATTAAAATCGTCTTTAATTTCAATGACAAACCATCGGACGTACTTTCACTATCGCCCAATCCGAGGGAAACGATCCTTCACTTGTTGACCGAAACATTTCTGGTAGAATGCAATATTCGATTCGTGGGATAACCAGTTTTAAGTATCTTTCTATATAGGGTAGAGTATATTTAAATTCGCTACTGTTCTTTCAGAAGGTTGAGCTATACTAACAATCAAATATTAATCAGCAAAATATATTGGAGAAATGTTTCCCAATTATGAGAAAAATCGTTCGAATGTTTAAGGACGTTATGTGTTTGTCGCGATGGGCCGCGAAGATTCGGGTTGAACACCTGGGCACGGGGAGGGTACGGCGGCGGTACTGAATACTGACTAGCAGTTCTCAACATTGGCCACACCTTGGCTAAATATTTCACCTAGATATGGTCGGCGCGACTTGATGAGGTGGACTAAATAATTAAAAGCAAGGAATAATGAAGTGTAATTATGATATCTTTAATTTAATATGACTCTTTATTTTCGAAAATATTTTTAACCTTAAAAAGGACAGTCATTTAAAAAAATATACATATTTTCGTTGAGATAAAAATAGGTGCCATATTAAATGTAATAAATGTATATTTAAAAATAATTACAAATGTCTTACCTGTCAAAACAAAAGTTTAGGTTATGTTTTGTTTATCGTTAAGGTTTAGTTTAAGTATGATTGATTCTTTAAAATGTTAAAAAAATGAGGCAATTGTTTATAAACAATGAGCGATAAAACGTCGGTAATTAAACGAAAAAGAATAAAAAGTGTTATTAGATTGTCTAAACAAAATATAAAGATTAATGATTCATGATAAATGATTACAGAACATAACAGAAAATTTTTCCCCAAAAAAAAAATAAAAACAATAATAATCTCCCCTTAACAAGCATGATAACACACTAAAATGCACAAATGGTCGTTCATGATAACTATGGGGATAGCATTCAGCACGCTTAACATGATAATATGGTTGAATGAATACGCCTATTATTATCGTGAAAATAACAAAAAAACGAGCATTAACGAAGTGTGGGGAAATCCCTGCCTTTCTAATTTATTCCCGCAATGTCAGAATTACACTAAGAATTTCTCCCCTTTTAATAGTTAAAGTACGTAATAAATGCATATTCCAACGACCACATGTAACTTATAGTATATAGAAATCAAATTTTCTCAAATTTGTTTGTATTAATATTACTTTAAAACTTAAATTAATTAATAAGGCACAAATTCTTATGCCTTTTCGAATTTGTGCTAATTGGCTCCATCATCAACCACCGTAAGGCCTACCTTCTTAAGTTAGCCCAGTTAAATAGTGCAGACTTATTTAACTGTATTTAATTTTTGAGGAACTTTTATTATTAATATTAAAAACGAAACATTAACACGCTCATGTGCAATTTCTCACAAGGCCTTCTTTGAACGATTGGGTACGTACGACAGCGGCTTCGACATATGGGGCGGAGAAAATCTGGAGCTTTCCTTCAAGACGTGGATGTGCGGCGGAACCCTCGAAATAGTGCCTTGCTCCCATGTCGGGCACATCTTCAGGAAGAGGTCTCCCTATAAGTGGAGGAAAGGCGTCAACGTTCTCAAGAGG
Source organism: Neomicropteryx cornuta (assembly GCA_020383195.1). NCBI lineage: Eukaryota > Metazoa > Arthropoda > Insecta > Lepidoptera > Micropterigidae > Neomicropteryx > Neomicropteryx cornuta. The sequence goes on along the minus strand of JAHKQU010000025.1, from coordinate 9,622,178 downwards.
AATTCTATTCGACTGGCCGAGGTAAATTGGCCATTACTTTTCAGATTGTTTTTTTGAGACAAACCTTGCGAATTTTATTACTTCTATGTACTTTAATTATCTAAGTACAGATGTAATTATTAAGTATAACATTTTTTTGTTTATATAAAATTACATGTCTATATTATATTACATGTCTATAACAAAATTTGTTATGTGTATTTTTATTATGTTTTCATGTTTTGTGATGTTGATATATTTTTTTCTAGTTTTATGTAAGTTTGTGTTTTATTTAAACCACAGTTCATCAAGTTAAACTTCATCAAGTTCTCCTCATGTTACCAGAACGTCAGACGCGGGCTCAGAACTGCCGCTAATAAAAAGCAAAGATGATTATTATTTGTCTGCCTTCCCAAAGGTCTGGCTGGATGACTACGCCAAGTACTACTACCAGCGCCTGGGCAAGGACAAAGGCGACTTCGGTGACGTGAGTAGCCGCAGGGAACTCCGGGAGAGCCTCGGGTGCAAGTCATTCGAATGGTATCTGAAAAATATTTACCCGGAACTCTTCATACCTGGCGAAGCGGTCGCCAATGGCGAGGTTTGTTTATTTGTCATTTTTTTTGTATATCGTTACGTTATGGTAACGTAACGTAACATAATATATATGTACAGGATGTCCCAAGACCATTCCCGAAGACTTAAAAGGGGGGTTGTTGTTAACTATTATGATTTTATTATATTTCTTAACAGATCGTTTAAACTCGGTCAGCGGCCTAATTCCGACGCACGCAAGGATCAATGACCTGACCTTGCCCGAGTTATCGCCTCACGCTGAGAGCCACAGCTGTTTTCTCACACACATTATGATATGATTCGTTTATTATTATTGACTTAGTTTACGTTTTTTTTTTCTCGAAAGTTATGATGTATTTTGATATACATTCTTTTCAAAACGCAGGATCAAATAGCTAGATTTTTATCGGGAATTGTCTTGGGACACGGTGTATGTAAACTTCCCCGCGATCAGCTAACGTAAGGTCAAAGAAGAGAAAAAACAATCAACTTTGCATCATCTACCTTAATTTACAAAAACGTGTAATTTATGTTTGTAAAATGTGTTCTCAAAATAATTGTTTTCTATTGTTTCACTATTTTTAGAACAACGTTTGTGAATAAGAGCAATATTTAAAAATAACCGATTAACGATGTTAAATTTCATTATATTAAGATTCTGTTTTTATAACTAGATCACCAAATTGATTTCCATATTAAATAAAGGTCATTTTACGACTCTTAAATGTTCAAAGATAAATTTTGTTTTTGGTCATCAGCTTTAAAAGTGCCCTTAGTTACATGACAATTACGTGGTAGCAAGAAGTCAATAAAATATTATCCCGAAGAAAAAATATAGAACCACAAGTCAAAATTCTTAGTGCGATACTCAGTGTCGAGCTTTAGACTGCGAGGAGATACATTATTTTATTTAAGTAACATTAATGTTAGGATTTGTAATACATATTAAAATGTTTATTTTTATGATTAGATTCGAAACAAGGGTGTGGGTGGTAAGACCTGCTTAGACTCCTCAGCTCGCAAACAGGACGTCAACAAGGCAGTCGGACTTTACCCGTGCCACAGACAGGGAGGGAACCAGGTCTGTTTGAAGGAATTCCCGCGGTGGAATATTCCGAATACCAAAGAGCGTGCATCAACGGAGCACCGGTATCGAAAGTGGAACGAACAATACTTCTAAAATGAGACCAGACACACCATGGTCGCCTCTGCGCACACTTTTTAGGACATTTAGCTTGCGCTTTTCTGCGTCGCTTTTTCAACAGTCTGAATGCATGCATTTTTTTTTTGTTTTATCATGTTGTGTCGCTGTTGCATTTCTCTCGTTCATTTCAATACATTTCCGCCGCAGGTACCCACTCGTCCGGACTCGAGAGAAATAGTTCATTCAAAACATTCTTACATTCTATAACCTTTTTTTTCTACTAAATTATTATATTTTTTATCGTTTTGTTTATTTCCTTCGCTTTGAAAATTGGGTATTTCAAAACGTGCATGGTTTTCATGTTTAATTATTTTACAAAATACATGAAAATGGAGATTTTCTCTAATACTAGACTAGCCTCTTTTGTATGATTCCTTAACTATTGAAGAAAGAATTTCGTTCACAAAATATATTGTTTTGGATACCGTTCACATGTCTTTCGTCTTGAAAAAACATTGGTTTTTAAGAAAAATATACATTTCCTTTCTTTAAATAGTTAACGATCGTACAGCGCTGTTTCGAATGCATAATATAATATATCGCCTACGGCACAGTGTCATGTTGTTTGACGCTACGCTTTTGTTTCCTGATACCCTCGCGCGTCTGCAGATCGCCAACGAGCGCTGGCACCTCTGCGTGGACTCGGCCGCCAACCCAGACGACCTCAACAAGCCCGTGGGCCTGTGGCCGTGCCATGGACAGGGAGGGAACCAGGTTTGCTACCCGATTTGCATAACAATTCTCGGCGATGAATGCTGCTCGCATCGTGATTGCGGCGAGTTGGCGACGTTGGATGCGGGTTGGTTGATCCTGGGACCGAGGTGTGGACACGTTCGATCGCACGATGCCAATACACACATTCGAAACCATTTTGCTTGGTGTATCTTCTTCGTTTCTCTTTCATCATCAATCTTCATTCTATTTCTCATATTTTTATTCATTATTTTTTATTGCACCATCAAAAGATTCAACCATTTGACGATTCAGTCAATGTAATTTAAGTTCGAATCTGAATATTTGGTCTAGTATAAATATAACAATATTTTAGGATATAAATTGCAGTATAGTTATTAGGTCCGAAATATACAGAGATATACAGAGTGTTGTCAGACGGTACGCCAATCTGCAAGGGGTGATCAACACGCGACGCTAGTTTGTAATATTTTAGCCAATATGCTGAACATGGTTTTGGAAAAAAATAACATTTTTGTAATCTCCCATAAGTTAACGCACAAAAAATAAAAAAAACTGCAGGAATTCAAGATGTTCATATACTTTTAAAATCTTCTTTAATTTATGCCTTATCGAACAGTTTACTACATGCCATAAAACTTTTGAATAACTGGAGGAAATCGGTAATAATAAAGAAACTTGGAGCGCTCCTCATTCATGGCAGGATTGCGCAGTCATTTTATCTGTCTCTATCCATGTCCGTACCGAATGGCGGCGACGGGAGAAATTACCTTCCTTTTTAAACACGCTGTATTTGGGCACATTAGGATTAAATATTTTGCAGTTGGTCTCAAATCACCCCTTACAGTTGAACGTACTACCTTCCGAACAGCCTATTATAAAATCCTGCAAAAAATGCTTCCGAAGAAGACACACCAAGACGATTTAACTCGTTGAGCAAAGCAGGAAATGTCCCAATCGAACACTTCACATTCCCCAAAATGGTAGCACGTGGAAATTCCTGAACCTAATTCTGTCCTTGCCTAATAATATAACTTGCCACAGTATATAGTATTTCTTCGTTAATAAATCTTATGTAGTAGAAATCGTTTTATTTTCATTTTTTTATATTTTAAATCGTTCCGATCGCTTTACATTGCTTGATTTCTTGTTATTAAGTAGATTTAACATAAAACTAACAATGCAGCATATTATTTTAAAAAAAAATAATTACATGAGTATTTTTTAGTAGTAACTCAAATACATGACAATTTCCATTTTTTAATATTTTATACATATATGTAAATAGAACATACACGACTTTCTAGTGTAATGTAAATTAGTTAAAGTTCTCCTCTTGTTATATCCTAACTGGGCTACCGCCTATTTTAAGGTGGAACATATTTGCCATTGCATATGTATATATCACTCGAATTCGCGAATTGTATTCTTAACTGCGGTACTCGAGACGGCTCGCTTTGCTCACCGTCATTAAATTCGGGCCTGATTCGTCCTTATTGATGTCGGGTAATTAAAAACTTAATCAAGGAACACCCAAATCAAACTTGAATTCAAATCAAATATAGTATTTTTTAAAAACTCATTATATAAAAAAAAAAAAATACGAATACAAAACTTATAGCCTATGGAATTGATTGTCTCAATAAAATATTAAAAAAATATTTATTGAGCATAATCATTAAAATTCATACACAATGGCGGACTTGTTGATACGAGCAATGTAAATTTAGTGAAAGGCGTTTTTTTTATTGTGCATTTAGTTGATGGTGCTATAAAAATACACCAAAATTGGTTGATGGTGATCATGGTTGTGGTTTAATAATGGTTCATCAAAACTTCATGCAAGTATTTAAGGATCATTTCTAAAAATTGTGGGTTTGCATCATCACTTATCACTAACTATCGTATCGAATTTATGATGGAATGCAAACGTAGATTGAAGTCAATAAAAACCATCGTCGCATAATATCGCACTATAGCTTATATTTATTAGTATTATAATAATATATTAAATATTTCCATTCAATATTAATAATAAAAATGTCTGTTTACGGGGTTTCTGCCAACATTGAGGTCACATTTGAGACCATGGCTTAACCTTAAATTATTGTCTGCCATACGTCAACAGATCCAAGTTTAGGGTTATTTCAATGCTATGAAAGTAAATTGTTGACAATATAAAACGATATAAATATAATACTATAATATTTACCTATACCAGCTATCCAAATATTAGTTTGATTAAGAATAGCCCAAAATAGTTGTATATAAACTAGGTTTGATGGCAATCCTGAAAAAAAAACGCACATTTTTATTTAAAATAAAAAAGAAACAAAAGTCTTACTGGCTCTTAAAAAAATATTTGGTGTTTATTTTTGTGTAATAATTTTTCAAATCCTCCCAACGATTGGCTACACTTAGCGCGGCTCTTTTCCGAAATGCAATTGGCACTGATCGGAATTTTACCCACTCGGAAGAGAGATCCCACGGGTCTAAGATGAAAGCATTTCATCTCACGAAGGCTGCGGCAGGGAGGGAGGGAGGGAGGGGCGGAGATCGTGAGTCCCCACACTTGAGATCGTATGCGAGATTGCAGATTATGCAAAAAATTCGGCCTCCGCTCTCTGCGGCGGCGGCGGCGGCGGCGGCACACATTTGAAAGTTAAATTCGGCTTATATGCGCGAAATGACGGAAAACCCGTCACGCGACCAACGCCATTTTGTGACGATTTTATTATCTATGTTGGCAGCCGAATAAAGCAATAATTTTAGTTTGACATTTAATAAGAACCATACGTTTTTTTAACCGATTGTATGTTTTTTTGTCATGTATGTTTACTTGTTACATTTTCACTGGTTTCAAATATATTTTTTTTGCATGTGGTACGAAATTTCTCTTCAAATAGAAAGTTTCATCCTGAATTATATCATTTTGTGACGTCCGTATATTAGGATTAATAGTGGTGAGGTTTTTCACGTAATAAATCTTAATTTTTGCAAAGGGTCTTATATAGTGCTCCCATAACGTCGTATCTTTTTCTTTCTTAGGGATGACAGACACCCTTATCACTTTGTCGTTTCATCTCATGGTCCTTTGTTGAAATGTTTGTTTCAACAAAGAACCTTTGAAATAATTTGATTTGAACCTATTTTTACAGTTACTCTGTGTTTTTTTTTTTTTTTGAGGGGAATGTTAGAATTTACTCCTTACTCTGAATATCAGCATACACCCAGTTTTATAGGCAAAAGATACAGTACTTAGATTGTGTGAGTATGTAGTACATCATTTTTATTCGTTGCAATAATAATTCCAAAATCACCGTCGACTGAACACGGAAAAACTCTTGAGTAGTTTAAATGTATCTAGAAATCCATATAATCTTATAAATAAAACCCAATCAGATCATCTCTTGTGGGATGGGACGATAAATAAAGCACCTCAAATGTTTTTTTCCACCTCAGCTGACCAAATCCATCACTTATAAAGATTCTTTGTTGCAAATAATAAACTCGAATACCTCGGAGCTTCCTTGATTAATTATAAGGGGTTTCAAAGGGTTTAATTTATCGAGTTTCAGCTGTTTTTAAATTCTAATTTACACCATTTTGCATCCAATGTTTTTTTAATTCAACGAAGTCATTATAAATTAGAGTAAGCATAGGAAAAAATAAAACTTACTGAACTGCGAGATTTACAATAGTACTTACTCGTCGAGTCTGTAGAAGAAAAGGCAGTTCAAGAGCAATTTAATTAGACCACTCGTGAGCTTACTACAATAAGAAAAAAATAATCGCTCGAGATGCGCTGTTCTAATTTTTTTATTAATTTTGCATCGTCTATCTTTTTTATGACATAAAAATTATGCTTATTGCTTGTACGTGCATCTTAAAGAAAAGATCAAACGCGACGTATTAAAATTAATATGCACATATTCATTTTCCACAATATGCCAAGATTACATATTGTGCATAAGGTAGAGATATTAATTACAAATTATTGTTTTTAATAATATTATTTAAAAAAATACTCATAAAAAATGCCACAAAGCTTGTCTGTATTTGCGGTTCAGTTATATATTATTAATCCTGGGTTCAGATCGATGCATTTGGAAACTAAATAAATAGATACAAGGAAACCGGGTGGGTGCAATTGGTTTGGATTCGTGTGTTTTAGAAAAAAGAGAAAAAAGTAAATTTTTACGTTTTATGGGCATTTTAATTTTATATTCGTATTCTTGAGTTATTAAATAATTCGTATTTTGTTAAAAAGTTCATTAAATTGATAAATAATCAATTAATCGATTGAGTTGAATTTATAAATAAAGCTGTTATTATTTCTGGGATGCTGGAGAAAGAGTCACGGGGTAAAGCGGTACAAATTCTTAGGGTATTACTTTAGTGAGTGTAGTTTAAGTAACAATATTTCAGTGAATATCAATTTTTTTTAAATTTTCAATGGAATAAATTTGTATTCTGTTAGACTTTTACTGGTCATATGCTAAACAAAACGTACTATGATTATATTATAAAATACGAAGGTTCGAAAACATTCTGAACATTCTTAAGTTCCTGCATAAAGTAGGAGCTATAAGTAAAGTAATTTTAAATAAAAATTTGTTAATCCATTGCATACATTGATAAAATGCAGGTCACGATATTTTCATCATAAAAAAACTAGAGCTAATTATATAGAAACAAATATAACTACATATTCATATAACTCAAAATACTTGTGAACAAGACATTCATCTTCTCTTGAGTCTCCTTTGCACGTGAAACGTATCCATAAATCTTTATCTGTTAGCAACGTGACAAACGGCGTTGACATGGCCTTAATCGCTGCTAACTTCCGCGCGGAAGGATACACACACATGCAGTAGCATTAAGCTAGCTAAGAAGACGAAGAGTTCGTTTAGCACCTAAAGCAGCTAAATTAGCTGTCCCTTTCTACTCCACCGAACGTGATTCAAAAAAAACAATAACTAATGCGTATTGTGACTGTTGTCTTTAATTATAACGACACTGCTGAGTGTGGGCAAAGTGGTTTAGTTTGGACCTGCGGAACCTTAAATCTTGAGACACTGTTTAATTACACAGCTGCCGCGAGAGCGCACTGCACATGACTATTTTATACAAGAACCGCCCGTAAAGTGAAAAAAAAATGAATAGGGTTTCTTTTTCTTTTCGTTACCTTTTCGCCATTCACTGAGGATGTCTCCTTCACCCCGCGGTGGCCTTTTATTCCTTACTTCCGCAGTCCCTTCATTAGGTAGCCCCGCTTCGCTTTGTGCTGGTATTCGTCGTTTTGTTTTTATTTTTAACTTTGCTGGAACGCCTCAATTTTAACATATTCGCCAATTTTATGTTTATAGCTTCATTTTGACGTTAATTTTAATGCTGTTATGTGGTCGATCACATTAAACATTTGTACATACCTAGAATAATTTGAATGCTAGACGAAAGTAAGTGAATAAATATAATAAAACGTTGAAGCAAAAAAAAATAATTCTAGACCACAATAGTTCAATGTACTATTAAAAAAAACACCTTCACCACAAATTAAATATACATACATAATAATATCAATACCTTTTTTATTTTATGTTTTATTTTGCAATCCATATTTAATACATTCTTTTATACTGAAATTATACATTTTGATACTATTTTATTTTTATATTTTTTCTCAAGTTAATTAGTTTTGTTTATTAAACAAAACTGTTATGTTTTAAACTACAGTGTAAGATTCCCATTTTTATTTGCGTTTACCTATAATTTATAGTCGTGTTTTTGTGATGCTCTTTTATAAACATGGCAAACCAGTAAAAAAAAATATACGTATTTTATTTTATGGATTTATTCAAATATACTAGATAAACATTAGGTTATAAATAATTAAACTTTGTAGATCTACAATTCATTACACAATTCAAGTTTGATTTTCTATTTTAAATAGTGACAGGTGAGAGGTTAACTAACATGCATTGTTGAAATGGATGCTGGTTGTAAACATCATTTTTTATCATAATTTTTTTATTTAACTTTAAGTACAAAGTTAATAAAAATAAATTCAATTTAAAATAAATTAATACATATTTAAAATATTCTAATAAAAAAAACCAATTGTAAATAATTTATTTTTATTAGTAATATTTTAAATTTTTTTAATATTTAGTTTTATTTTAATGATTAATTCTTATACAATTATGTATTTAGCAGCAGTCATATTTATGACTGCTGCTAAATATTATGTGTTCATTATGCAGTCTAGTATTTACGACAAAACAATTATTATTGATTGACATGTTATGATTGTTTGTCCTATTAATTGTTTTATTATTCTACATAACATAGCATTAAAAAGTACTTCATATTATTTTCCACACGCTTGCTAACCTTCAGCTTTTATTTGTAATAAATAACATTACTCTTTATATATATATATATAATATAATAATATAGTAATAAAAAAAAGTAGAAACGGAAACGTGATGCTTTGTCTCTATTAAATAATTTATTATATAGTTGTGTAGTTCCACTTTCGACATCTTCGCTATTTCTTGAGTATTTTAGAATGTAATTAATTAAGGCCTTTTGGTATTTTGAATATTCACCGTTATGACTAACTTATACTAAATATAACTAAGTAGTTATTATAGTTGATCCGGTAATATGTAAAAGTAATCCTTTAAAATATATGTTTTTGTTATTTAACAAACTAGTATTTTAAAGCCATTTCCCTAATTTGTCATCGCATTTGTAAAATATTTTTTTAGGCTTGTTTTGTGTAAAAATTAAAAAAAAATGTAAATATAACGAACATAGATTACCTACATATAACATGGTGTTGGAAATATTTTTTTACATCATATCATAAAAGAATCATTAAATTCAGAATTTGTATTGAATTTTCGCCTTTAAATTTTCTTTCATTTAGTGCAAAATTTTGTTTTCATTAAAATTTTTACTTAGCTTATAGGTAAGTATTCATATTTTATATTTTATTTATCTATTTCAGTACTGGATGTACTCCAAAATTGGAGAGATTCGCCGTGACGATCTGTGCATAGATTACTCTGGTGGTGACGTGGTTCTGTATCCTTGCCACGGTAGCAAGGGTAATCAACTGTGGTTCTATGACGTTGACGTAAGTACCAGTTGAATTCATACTTATCTACACTCTGTAAAAATAATAATCAAATTTGTTATCTTTTTCGAATGTAATCATTAGGACGATAATAAATGTGCAATAATTATACCAGACTCTTTAGTCGACAAAACATAAACATTTGGGTTATGCTAGAGATACACATAAGTCATAAGTGACAAAAAAAAGGAATATAACAAATAATAACGAAATGGACAATTTATACAAACCTAAAACAAAGGCTATATGATATTTTCAATTTTATGCTGGGCAAAGTTTTGCGACCTTTTTAGCGTACCTACATTTCTGCTCGTGGAATGAAACGTGTAATAAAATATAATTCAAATTGCAAATCCTATTAAATAAGCAATATAGAACACCGCGGGGGGGGGTGAGGAATTCTATTTATATTATTTATCTGGTCGCTGAGTGAGAATTCTAAGGACAATGCTATTCTTTTACAGAATATCTATAGTGAATTTTAAAAAAAGGTAGGCACCGTGCATTCAGCTACCTCCCTACCGCGGAAGGTAGGGAGGTAGCTGAATGCACGGTGGTATCAAATTTATTAAATATGGTATGATAATAAAGGTAGTTAGACTGTAAGTGAGTATACTACACCTGAGATACGGTAAATTGCGTAGTTTCAATAACAGAAAACCCTTACTAATATTTTTACGAAACGGAATATCTTTTCGTAAAGCACAATGGTATAAATTATATGGTACCTACTTTTCATGCCACGAGCCACACGATACCGTTTGGTTGATTCACTATAGTTTTTGTATCTATTTGTGTTGAGAGATTCGCAGAACGGTATTCGGCTCTGCGAAACTCAGAACACAAAATACATAGAAGAATACACATAGTGCATATGGGTAAGGTATGGTGATCAGTCCCAGAATGTTTAACCTCCTGCGGGGGGGGGGAGGGAGGTTAAACAACATTTATTTCAAAGTTTTTTAAATTTGTATTATGTTGTATATTTTTCCATACAAAATAAATATTATCCCAGAGAACGTTTAGTTTGCTTGCGGCGTGTCTCGACCACATAAAAAGATGCGAAAAGAATTCATCCTCAAATTTATTATTTTTATTAAAGTACTGATGTAAATTGCCTTTGCCGTGGCAAAATGCGGTCGATATCTCGTATAGCCTTGATAGACCGCGGTCAACGACCCACGCGTTGCGAGCGGACGATCAGCTGGCGTTGTCTTAAGTTGTTTTTATTTCCTGATGAAACTATGTTAGGTATACACCGTGTCCCAAGACCATTCCCGATAAAAATCCAGCTTATTGCCCTTGCGGTTTCAAACATGATTTGTTTTGACCTCATATCAAAATTCGTATAAAAATTGGTATACTTTACTTGTCATAAATTCGGTCACTAGCGAGGCCGCGCCGCGTCGGGTCATTGATCGGCCTAACCGAGCAAAAAATTTAGGCATGATTTATTTTCGCATATTTTTTATACATCAAACACCCCTTTAAGTCATCGGTAGCGGTCTTGGATCATTCTGTATAAGACCATCGGGTATGGCATGACAACGTATTTTTTTTTTTGAACATATTAGATTTTAAATAAACGTCTTCTGGTTGCATTGAACTTAACTAAACTTTATTATTTATTTTCGCGTACGGCCCTTTCGATACTCGAAGAGGTTACCTTTACTTAACTTGATTGGGCAACTTGATAAGGGAAAAAAATACATTTTTTTTTTTGAAAACGCTGTAACGGCATTAATGTTTGTTTTAAACTTTTTTCAGACGCGACAGCTGAAACACGGCAGCAGCGAGAAATGCATGGCGATCCGAGAGGACAAAGAGAAGATTGTGATGGAGGCTTGCAAGGAAGTGGAGGACCGCCAGCAATGGACTTTTGAGAGCTTCAATAAGACTAAGCTGTCTATAAGTTGGAAAGATTAATGAAATATTCGCAAAAAGAATTTATGAAAGAAAGAAAATTATATTCCTCAGAAATATTTCGAGAACTGCTCGAGTTTTAATTTTGTGACTGATCATTTTAATGTGCTTTCAAATTGTTTTCAATCGCGTCATTCTACTGATTATCACAATGCGAACTCAAACTTATTATAAATGTATTTGTGACGCTGTATGAACTACAAATTTTGCACCACCCGGTTTCCACGCCCAACTCAATGTATTACTCAAAAAGCAAATATATTATTAAAAACTATAAGAAGTCAGTGGAAAATCAAATGAGATAAATAAAATATACATTGTGTATAACTATTTGACGTGTGTATAAAAAACATGAAAATGGTTTTTAATTATTTTAGAAATACCTTAGTCCTCTGATTCATCTTTTATATAAATTTACATAATATCTTCTGTGGTGTTATTTTTTTTCGTACGAATAGTCAAAATTCTACTAAAATTATTTTTTTTTAATATATGTGTTTTGCTTAAATATAGGCCACAGCCTATTTATGTACGGTAGTGTGTGAACTATTTTAAAATAAAATCCGTGTAATTTAAACATACAATTAGTGCCAAATCTAAAATAGAATAAATCTGACAATAGGGCCTATTACTTAATATACATAAGTTTTGAATAATTTAAATAAAAACATTGCTATTGTGGTGAATACAATGATTTTTTTTTATAAAAAAAAATACCCTGACATTGCAAAAATGAACCAACTAGTCCTTAGGGACATGGTTCAAAAGATCACTTTGACTATTTACTAGTACTTATTCTTTATCGAATGTAATTATAAAAGTACTAATAAGTAAGGCGTTCCCTTAAATAGGACAAGTACGGATTGAATCGGATGATATTCATTTGAATATCTGGATTACTGGAAATGTCTGGATTATTTCCAGACATTTCGGGCTAACGAAAGAGAGTGAACATTTATTTTTATGTGATTAATAAATTAAAGTATTTCTATAACTTTAGGTTCTTTGTAAATGCTAATCAAATTATGGTCATAAAATGATTTTTTTTTTTTTGCCATTTCTGTACCAATTGTCGGCTGTTTAAAGCAAGTAATTATTTATCCATATAACTACTGACTGAATACATTTATATAACGGAAAATTATAACTAAATGTGTTTTGTGTTTATTGCATAAGAAAACTCCAAATTCAGATTTTATCGGAATTGGGACGTTTATTATTAAGAATATCTTAAATTTCCTTATCAATATAATCTTAAAGCATTATTTTGTGTCGCAATTAATCTGCGAACTTGTATTAACATTACAGCTGCTTTATTTTGCATATTGTCCTTATGTCCTTATGACTATCATTACGAATGTACTCTCATGCTTATGAATATTTATTTGTAGGTTATTTTAAAAATCGATTGACTAGTAAAACTTGAACATCAACAAGAAAAATATAAATTATGTATTTTTACTTTGCTAATAACAGTTTAAAGTTTAACCATCATTCATACATTTGCAATAGTATTTTTAAATGTGATAATGTACTTACAGCTTGTAACTGAGGAAATATCTTAAACTAAATATTGTGCATGTATTCAATATATGCATATCATTTTACATTCAACTAATCACATCTAGATCAAAAAAATACAAATTATTTTATTGGCAATTATTTGATTTTGAGTTGAGACAAATGCGTTGCGTACTTCTAAAAGAAAGAACATTGTAATATAAATACATACTTTGTTCGTTCCGATATATCGTAATGTTCCCAACAAATTATGCAGGAGTTTTTTTTCTGTGTGTAACTTCTACATAATTATATAAACAATATGGATCACATATGTCAATTTCTGCAAGTTATAATTATGGATTAGCTCTTAAATTGAAAAGTTTTTTTTTTTTTGAAACTTCACCTTTTAAACTCTAGAAATGACAATGCTAATTGATTTGCATTTTACTTCTAGGGTTCAATAATATTATTCAGTATAGGATTCTTTTATTTAGTATTAATATTTATTCACCTATCAAAAATCTTGCGGTTATTTTCATTGTAAATATTATACAAGAAGCAGTAATTAAAAATATTTTATATTTAATTATTGAAATATATAGGTTAGTTTCTGTTTATATTGGTTATTAGAATAACAAATGAAAAATTATTTTAGTTTTTTCTTATGAAAAATAATACCTAAAAGTTCCAAGAAAAGGGTTTTCTAGCATGATTTTGGTCATAATCAATATTATGGTTTATTTTTCAATCCCTTCTAACATTTAAATTAATTTTAGAGATAAAGATTTTTTTTTAATATTAAATGTGTCCTAACACAATTTGAATCTTTTTCAAATTAGCCAAGTTGCTCGTACTGTGGTCAAGAAATGATGATGCTGATAAAGCATTATGAATACACGACCACAGGGACAGTGTTGGGACTGCTTAAGACTTGGGCCATCAAAAACTCTAACTTTAATTATTACTTCCTAACTAATTACAGCCTCTAGAAACATACACTATTTTGTAAATGTCATTTGGCAATAGTTTTTATTTACAATTTGGACAATAAAATTATAGGTAATATAATTTTTATGATTGATGTGAGTAAATTTAGGCCATAATAACTAATTACTATTACATGTCATATTTTGTTTTCTATTATAAAGTCTAATTTTAGACCTAATTGAGATTTTTGTTAAAACATAATTCTTATAAACTAACTTTTACATAAAACTGTATTATTTTGTTAGATTTGACTTGTGCCAAGTTCTTATTTCTATATATATTGTTTTATGGAAGCATATTAAAAATATTTGTATTTATTTTAATTGTAATTTTCTTCGGAGTATTCAATAATAATCAAAAATTTTCACACATTTTAACCAGATGTTAAGTTTTGTATATATTATACGTAGTTCAAAGGATTTGCTCAATTAACATTCCATTTGTATGTTTTTTTTTGTTAAGTTAATTTTTATAGTGTGTTTTTTCTTTTTGGTAATGTTATGTGCAATCTAAAGTTGTTTTTAAAGTTAACATTACATTGTTGCAAAACTATTCAAATTCGGATGTGTAATGTTATTATTTCTTCTAAAATTCACCTTCAGGTAGGAATTTTAGTTTGTGATATGCTTTCAGTATAAGGTATATATTATTATCTCATGTATGAAGTATGTGGAATATACTTAGATTATTTGAAATTTTAAAATTAGAATGTTGTTTATGAAATATATACCTACACTATAGATATTTACAAAACTGCTAAAGAACTATGTCATCAAGATATGTTTTATAAAATAGTTAGGATTTCAGATTTGGTTATTTAAATAAAACAAATATATATTATTTATTTTAATTGATATAAAGTTAGTATCTTCGACCCCAATATTCTTTAAAATTTCCTAAATTTAAAGATGTTTAATTATAGTTCAATACGAAATACTACCCAATAATTAACTTAATACCTACATATTATCCACTTGATACTCAAAGTCGTTAAAATGTATGGTTTTTATATCACGTGTCATATCAATTTATACATTATTAGGTTTTAAAAATGTTGATTCTTTTGAACACAAAAAAAGGCATGAGGCCTTTTTAGGCTCTACCTTTTACCTTTTCTTTGACGTTGCTGGTGTCCGATCATGTGACGATCATCTTCGAAAATTGTCGATCTATCTAAATATACATATATTTTACTTCAATGAAATTCCTTCAACGATTAGATTCAATTTACTTTATGTAATTGTCAAATTGCATTGGAGCAAATTTTATGGAAAATAATTTTAAAAGGTCCATTGATTTTACATATCAAATATTTTTCTTCACAAACTCTGGTGTATCGCCATATCAGGATATGGACTGGTTTTCTTTATCCAAGACCTTATCCCTTATTATATGTATAGGGCTGGGCTTCCTAGTATCAATACCTTAAGATTTTCTATCATATGTAGTATCTTCATTAATATATATTTAACTTCCTGTGTTTGTTGAAATCTGTATGGCTGATAGTCTGGCGAGCTTTCCTGTAATAAAAGGTTGTCATTACCTCAATAATGAACTTCTATTGAAAATTTCAAAATGAAAAATTGACCTCAGTATATTGGGTTTTCTTCACCTAAATTCATTTTTTCACTTATACAATTAGTACGGTACATACTGTAGGAAATACCAGTTAAATATTAACCAGAATATCAAAGAGATATGTGAATCGCTATTGTGACAAATTTGCAACAGGAAAGATTTGATAAATTTGAAAGAAAAATCAAATAATCAGCATAATCTATAATTTTGTTTTTATGAACACTTTGGGGTGAGAAGATTGAAAAGAACAGTTCCATTTTATTTACACTCGATATATGCTATTAGTGTTTGTATATACAAATAAAATACTATAAAATTATCAATAAATAAACTTAACGATTCATATCAATTTTCAGTTGACTTTTAATGGTTCTAAATTAGTTGCCATAAATTTAAGGTATTTATTATGTTTATCTTTTATCACTATCAATGAGATTCATAAAATACAAAATTTTAATATAATTCATACATAGTATACCTATAAGACTTTGCCTAATTGTGTAACTATTATTGCCATCTTTGTAAATAAATATTTTAAAATTTGGTACAAATGTCTTACAATTTCATAAGATATCATCAAAGGGCCAACAAACGATTTATAGTATTTTTTCTTTATAAAAAACATATCTGCGGATAAATTAATGCCATGTATAATAAATACAAAGTCTTTGTGTATAATTTTAGTGTTATTTGAATTACTAGTATATATTTGAAAAAATAAAACAAACGTTTACATTTTTTTTTTGGTAAGCAAGTTATCTTTAAACTGAAACTGTATACAAATATATTATATCAACGGTGGTATAGCAAATAAAACAAATTATACATTTTAGAAGTTAACTGAATAACTGTTTATTATTTGACTAAAGGTAATTTAGCTTGAGGTATTTTTTCTATTTATATATTTAACATATGAATCAAAACAAATCATTAAGACTAATTTGCTATTTTTTGTCATAAGTATAGGTAAAAGTAGCCTTTTGTAAATTTAATAATTAGTTATAGCATTCTTTTTACATACCACCTTTGATATAATTATTATAAACACTTTCAACCGGATTGCTTTCTAAGCTTGGTATGATATGAATTAGTATCGCTGAAATTATATTTGTGAATTTTTGCTAGTATTGTAGATTAAATAAATCTTATCAGTGTCAAAGTATCATTAGATTAAAATATTATTGTGTTTAAAATTGAGTTTTTAACACTTTCCAACCAATAAAAGAATTGTTATATGTATTGAATCCTAGAAACAATTTTTAGTTTTGATTGTATTTAATTGTTTTGGATCATGGCTGTTTTAATGTTATTTTCTATTTAAAATGAATTTTTCAATAATTTATAACGGAATGGTAATATTACAATATATAAACATAAACACTATTTCACAATCTTTTTGTAAAAAATATTAATTTGCCAAAATCCTTTACAATCCAAAAAATAAAAATTAATAAATTGGGACCTAGAAATGCATTAGCCAGTACATACCTACTTACTTATAATACTAGTAATATAGTTTGTGTTAGGAAAGTGTTAAAATACTCATACATTCCAATATATAGTTGTAATGTGGAATATGTGCCTTAAATGATTGTAATCTCAACTATGTTATCATGTAAATAGAAAAATTTTAGCATGAACGCCGTACTGTGTTGAGTAATTAGTTTTATTTTATAGGTTAATCAATAAAGTTTTATGTTGGATTTATAAATTTACTGCATTTTCTTATTTTGTTACCTTTTGATTTTATTTTTTCCTAAATTTGCTTTACCCGCAGAAATAATAACATTGGTTAGACATAAAAACTATTATTTATAATTTAGGAGTAAACTATTTTTTTACAATTTTGCAATTCCGATAATATTTTAAAGGTAGATAGCATTTTATTGTTTTGAAAATGACACATGCACATGCACATGCAATGAGACATGCATTCTTATACTTACATTTTTCTGACTCATTCACATGATGCATTACCTTTATGCAGTCTCGCCCATCACATTATCCGGTAATCCAAACCTTACATAAATAATCCTTACAAAAAAAAAACGTCAAAGTAAGTGAATTGCTCTGTTGCCGAGCTATAGAGGTTTTATCACATATTGACGTGCTAAGTGATGTGACAATTTAGGTGAAAGGCGACAATTTTCTGCTTGTATTAATCCCTTCTAAAGTTTTTTTTTTTCAGAATTTGGTATATCTATCCATTTATAAAATTTGAGCAAAATCATATTCCGAAATTGGTGTTACGGATGCCAGTCTCCTAAATATAGTCACGCCTCTGTTTTAAATCGTGCCATCAATGGTGTTATATCAACCATGCATCGTATCCATAGCGGAATGGTGATTTATCCATAATAGAGTAAACACGAGAGACATTTGTGCGCCATATCCAGCCCATTCAGTCTAACTATAGTCCCTTGCAGAAACCACAGAAAGATATTTATTTTTAAAAGGAAAAAAATCTCAACCATGACATGAAATAATTATAATCTTATCAAAATAAATCTTGTTTTAATTCTCAGAATGTCTGATCATGGCATGCACATTTCAAAATTACAACAAACGTCTAACTTAACCAGATACCAACTGATTTACGTAAACACCTCTTTACTTTATTTTACCCTGATAACAAAAAGTAATGTTTTCATCTATTTTATAGGTGGAGACTTAATTATTATTATTATTTTAAGTGATTATTCGGAAAATAGGAATAAATCATTATTAATTATTATTAGTAGTAATTATATTATTATTGAAATAATAATGATGTCACTTATCGTAACTTTCGCGCCTTTTATGTTAAAACTGTTACTAAACAGAACTTCTTTAGTTCCTACACTCCTGATGCAATCATAAATGATTTCTGGTATATGTGTAAAACCTATACATTTAAAAATACAATTATATTAATTGTACGTTAAAAACAGATAGATAGGTACCTAGATCCCGACTGATTTAGGTAAATGTCACTTTACATTAATCACCCTAATAACAAACGGTAATGTTTTCATCTAGGAATAACTCATTAATAATAATAAATAACAGTAATTTTATTATTATTGAAATCATTATGTAAGTCACATCGTAATTTTCACGCTTTTCAATATCATACCAATGTTGACAAAAAGAACTCTTTTAATTACTACTCTCCTGGTACAACCATGGATGATTTCGATATTGGTTATGGTTAAAACCTATACATATAAAAAAACATAAATATATTTATTGTATATTAAAAAAATACGTAGATAGGTACCCTAGATACCGACTGATTTAGGTAAATGTCTCTACTTTATGTTACTCTGATAACAAAAGGTAATGTTTTCATCCATTACATAGGTGGCAACTCGCTTATTTTTATTCAACATAATTATTCGCATAATAGGAATAACTCATTATTAAATATAATTGATTGTAATTTTATTATTATTGAAATCATTATACTGTGACAAAAAGAATGAATGATTTTTATATTGGCTACATATTACAAAAACATTTTAAATTGGATACATATAATAAAAACATAAATACACTTATTGTGTATAAAAAAATAGATAGATATATACCTAGATACCGACTGGTTTACGACTCTACTTTATGTTAACTTGATAACAAAAGGTAATATTTTTTTCTATTTTGTAGGTGGCAACTCGCATATTTTTATTTTAAATCATTAATCATAAAATAAGAATACCTCATTATTCATACTAATTTTATTAATATTTAAATCTTTACATAAGTCACTTATCGTAATTTTCGCGCCTTTAAATGTCACACTTTTGACAAAAAGAACTTTTTTAGTTCCTACACTCCTGGTACAGCCATGAATGATTTCTATATTGGCTATGGTTAAAACCTTTACATATAATACAAACATGAATACATTTATGGTATATTAAAAAAATAGGTAGATAGGTACCTAGATACCGACTGATTTAGGTAAATTTCTGTTTACTTTATGTTACTCTGATAACAATAGGTATAATAAGTCACTTATCGTAATTTTCGTGCCTTTTAATATGTCACACTGTTAACAAAAAGAACTCCTTTAGTTCCTACGCTCCTGGTACAATGACAATGGTTTCTGTATTGGTCATGGTTGAATCCTATACATATAAAATAAACAATTATATTTATTGTATTTTTAAAAAAATAGGTCGATAGGTACCTAGATACTGACTGTTTTAGGTAAATTTCTCTTTACTTTATGTTACCCTGATAACAAAAATCAATGTTTTCTTCCTTTTTTCGGTGGCAACTCGCTTATTTTTATTCAAAACCATTATTCGGAAAATAGGATTAACTCTTTATTAGTTAATAGTAATTTTATTTTTATTGAAATCTTTATATAAGTCACTTATCGTAATTTTCGTGCCTTTTAATATGTCACACTGTTAACAAAAAGAACTCCTTTAGTTCCTACGCTCCTGGTACAATGACAATGGTTTCTGTATTGGTTATAGTTGAATACTATACATATAAAAAAAAACAATTATATTTATTGTATTTTTAAAAAAATAGGTCGATAGGTACCTAGATACTGACTGTTTTAGGTAAATTTCTCTTTACCCTGATAACAATAGGTATAATAAGTCATTTATCGTAATTTTCGTGCCTTTTAATATGTCACACTGTTAACAAAAAGAACTCCTTTAGTTCCTAAGCTCCTGGTACAATGACAATGGTTTCTGTATTGGTCATGGTTGAATCCTATACATATAAAAAAAACAATTATATTTATTGTATTTTTAAAAAAATAGGTCGATAGGTACCTAGATACTGACTGTTTTAGGTAAATTTCTCTTTACTTTATGTTACCCTGATAACAAAAATCAATGTTTTCTTCCTTTTTTCGGTGGCAACTCGCTTATTTTTATTCAAAACCATTATTCGGAAAATAGGATTAACTCTTTATTAGTTAATAGTAATTTTATTTTTATTGAAATCTTTATATAAGTCACTTATCGTAATTTTCGTGCCTTTTAATATGTCACACTGTTAACAAAAAGAACTCCTTTAGTTCCTACGCTCCTGGTACAATGACAATGGTTTCTGTATTGGTTATAGTTGAATACTATACATATAAAAAAAAACAATTATATTTATTGTATTTTTAAAAAAATAGGTCGATAGGTACCTAGATACCGACTGTTTTAGGTAAATTTCTCTTTACTTTATGTTACCCTGATAACAATAACCTTACCTTACCTTAAGTACCTACGCTCCTGGTATACCCATGAATGATTTCTTTATTGGCTATTGTTAAAACCTATACATATAACAAATACACAAACATACTTATTCTATATTACAAAAATTGGTAGATAGATACTTTAGATACCGACTGGTTTACGACTCTACTTTATAATGGTGATGTTTTTAGAGGCGTGGTTTTCAAGAAGAGATCAAACGCATATAATTTGATGTTATGGCTAAGAATTTAGTTTATTATAAAGATAAGGGTTTGCCATTATGTTTTAAAAATGATTTCGGGTAAGTGGCCGTCGCGGCTGACTCGAACAAATTCCAGCCGAGAGGCCCAATTTTCAACCACTTTTTGCAGCAAGTTGGGCCGTATGTCAGCAATAACGCGACGAATATTCTCTTCCAAGGCGTTAATCGTGTCCGGCTTATCTGCGTAGACAAGCGACTTCACATAACCCCACAAAAAATAGTCCAGCGGTGTTAAATCGCACGATCTTGGAGGCCACGCCACAGGCCCACGACGCGATTTTTACTTTATTTTAGAGTGATTTAAAAAAAATTTAGAGTGATTTTTTCTAAATTTTCACTATTTGCAAACGTTGTTCAGGAGTAAGTTACGAAATGGCAAACCAAACTGAGCATAAATCAAGTGACAGCTATCAAAAACACCAACTACGAAAAAAGTAGTGCCAGATTAAAAACCACGCCTCTAAAAAAAACACCCTATATTACCCTAATAACAAAAGGTAATGTTTTCATTTATTTTATAGGTGGCAACTTGCCGAGTATTATTATTACTATTATTTAAATGAATATGATAAAATATAAAGAGTGATAAATGTTGTAGTTCGTTGGCCAAAATCTTCGCCTGATTCAGCTTTTTTTAAAAATAGCCAGATATGACGAAAATTTAATTAAGCCATTTTGAAAACGCCTGCTTATTAGGAGACAGTGGATACCCTTTAAAGGTAAGGGTGAGAAACATAGTTGTAGATGAACTTGTTTCAAATATAAAACCAATAAAACAGCCTACAACATACCACCAAGTAAGTGTTTTATGTAATATTAGAATTTAACTTAGGTAAACAATATATAATGATTTAAAATTTAATAATTGCATTTAGTAGCGCTGAAAGGATATCAACATATGCACACAACTGAACAAGCTTTTTATTTTATCTTATCAGGTAGTTATGTTGCAAGATACATATTTTATTTATTAAAGTAAATTATATGGTAAAAGATAAATGACATTTATTTCAAATATTTTATTAACAAAATAATAAAAAAATGTAAAAACTAGTATTATCCAATCAATTTAGTTTGATTTTTTGCCAAGCCACCGAGAGCTGGAATAACAAAATGAATACCCATTCATTTCGTTATTTGAAGAGCAGTGGTTTAAAAGCTGCTGGCTATAAATATTTTCAGTTATAGCCTTGATAAGGAAAATATATACCAACCTTTCACATTCTTCAGAATAACTTCAGTGTTTGAGTTTGAAAGTCAGCAGTATTTTTTTTTTAATTAAAAACCTGCTCGCTATGGTGCGATTGTTTCAATACGCACGGCTGCAAGACTTCAAATTGCGAGAACGGATAACTCTTGCGGCTGAAAGTTCATCACTTCAATCGGTTCATTTAATGGAATCGATTTAATAAGATTTTCTCAGTGACTTCATGATGAACCCGCAATTAGAATAACTTGCTAGTCTATTTAAAATATATAACACTATCTTAAAAGGTATATAGGTTAACTATAGAAAAATACACGCCGAAACACTGTCTTGACAGTCATTTTAACTGATCGCAATGACAATGTTATGATACAACTTTGTTATAGTGTCTTCGATGTATACGGATAGAAATAAAACAAGTGTGGAACTTTGACGAATGCAAATTTCACGAGAAACCATTCGCAGATAAACTTGAGTGCACGTCCGTCGATCCGTGAGGTCGGAAACGAGCATAGACCAAATATTTATTATAGACAACTTTATGTAACATCTACCTTCGAAGAATGTCTAAATGGATTACATGTAGAAATCTTATATTGTCTTTGTCCAAAAATAGTTTGCCTTTTAGGTACATATATTTTATTAAAGATTTGTTAATAATATTAACCAATTCATTATCAATTTGAACTTTATGTATTTTTATGTAACCAACATTCTTTTTTTAAAGCTCTTTAGAGATGAAATTCAGTTCCCAGCTTCAACTAGAAAAATATTTCGTAAGCATTTTCGCTATCATCTCGAGAACCATTCTTCGCGTTTCCGCAAATAAATTCAATAATTTAATCAATAATATTTCAAGAACTATTGTTTTAGAGTGGCTTCTTTTTGTTCTATTTTAGTGTGCTATGACTAATACACGTACTATTACTAACTCGAAGGTCAGGATAGGGTTTATTCATCATATTACGTACTGAAGACATACAAAATAGCCAGTTAAAGTGAATATTTTTAATGAATTTATCATATTCACCGATTTATCGGGAATTATGCAAATCACTAAAGATTTCAGATTTTTCCAATTATCAAGTTAACTGTAACATAATATAGGAATATGAGTGCTCACTTGGTTTGATAGGGTATCCTGCACGCAACATAAACGTCGTCATAGAATTGAGAATAAATCCATATTGCAAATAGGTTCATCGAATTGATTATAAAACTATTTACTAAAATAGAGTTAAATAAAATAATATTTAATGTGCCGCTTGGCTTTCCGTCGCTGGCCCCTTGACCGCTCATCAATTCAGTAGGAGTACTTTATCGAACTCTGCAGGCGACATCACAGCTGACGACGAATACTACAAACTTTTGTAGTGATGTCATTCCGTGACTCGACTGGTATCACAGTATTTAGGTACACAGAATCTTGTACCCAAATAAAATGTTATTTTTTTAGTTTACCTTTGATTACCTCGATGTTTCTGTAATATTAACGGGGAGGAGAATCCACGAAATAATTAATGCAGTTGCAATGAAGCAGCGATGACTCGTGGCTACACATTTGATGAGCCGTTTTGCGATTCGTTAGGCCCTTCGGGTTATCTGCGCGTCTAAATTTGTTTTTTCGTATCGGTACCCAACCCAACCCAACTCGTGCTTGACCTAGGAATCCAAGAGCTTTCCAAATTAGGTGCTTAAAAACTTCTTAACATGTTACCTAAATACTACAAAGTACTACATTTGTATTAGGCTTTAACACACTCGGTTTAGGCGACAAATCCATACATTGTTTTATTTTTATAAAGTTATCCGCGGTTTCATAGAGAATCCCGTAATACTCGGAGATATTGGTTTCTTTGTTCCGGACCGTTTTACTAGAGCGCGGAAGCACACGTTATTTAGGCGGTCAGCGTGTCGTACCGACGCATACAAGTATAGTCCGATTGGGAGAGCAGTCGAATTATTAAATTCCATTTCCGCGGAGATTGATATCCTTATCTGTTCGCCCAATGGGGTTAAACATCTGCTTTCTATTATACCTTTGTAAGATCAGCGTCAATTATTTATTTGTTAATTAGGGAGGCATTATTATAATTTTTTAATTGTTATTGTTTTTTCTTTTTGATTTGTTTGTTTTCCTTTTAGTAGTTTAATTTGTTTTTACTTTAATTATAATGGGGAAACCTGTTAAATAAATAAATTATAATTCCCATACAAACTCTAATCTTATCTTGAAGCTCTCCTTCCTAGGGTTCAAGCTATCTTCATACTAAATTGCATCAAAATTGGTTTAGCGGCTTAGCCGTGAAAATGTAACAGACAGTCAGATTTTCGCATTTATATAATATTAGTATGGATGGATAGATATGGATATGGAAATTCGTATCACTGAGATGACGAATTTAGCTATTAGCTGTTCATTCGTGAAACGCCCGCCCGCCTTCACTGCGTCACCCATTTGATGAATCAACTGAGGTGGAAGAAGAACGAGGGTGGCTTCGCCTGGCGGCCATCTTGGCGTTATCGAGCGGGGCGCACCGCTAGGGCGCATGCGCCAAACGGACGTATTTTTAATCATAGGAAATATAGCGCCACAGCTCACGCGGAGACATCGAATACGATTTGTATTTGACAGCTCTCGTATTGTTTACATAAACCCGGACAGTTTTGAGTTGGTTTTTATATCCCCATTCGCATGACGAAGCGTTGCGAAAAGGTATCTTATTTAGTGTGGAGGTTTCGCTCGATGAAACCCGCTTTTTCGCCTTTCTTGACATTCCTTTCGTCTCGGTTCACTTGATTTATGAATTGTTTTATATTTACATTTAAAAAAGCTTCAAGCATGAATCGCCTGTTGAATTTGTACAGCTGAACTGAGACGCAAGCTCGGAAGAATTCTGCTGCTAAGATTGTCGGCGCTGCGATCAACAGGTACCTCAACACTGTCATATTATCCGAGATTGCTTCATTGCTATTTTCTATTCCCATAGATAAAATTTACTAAAATCTATTTTAAAATCTAATGAAAATAATTTTGAATAAATATATAAAATAATCTTGAAACATGGAAACGTTTTATTCTACAAAATGTCTAGCATATCATCGCAGCTCGATGAACAATTCACGTGAGCAGTTTTCGCATCTTAGGTTAAATCGAACTGTCGTATGGTGGCGTATACGAGTACCTATATTCTGAACTCAGGGTCACTCACCTCACCCACTTTTACTTATACTTGTGTTCATATTAAGAATGACTAGAGATCTGAAATGTTTTAGATGAGCAATTTTAGAGAATCGTCTTAAGGAAAATCATAATTTCAGTATTAAAAAAAACCATGAGTAACTATAGAAATTTCATTTTTAAAAATATGTTTTATAATAATTTTATAGTACTTTTAATATAAGTACATATATTTTAACCTACTACCTAGTAACGAAAAGTTAAAAAGTACTCGATCCATTGGATGCCACTCCACCCATTCATTGCCTTGAAAAAGCTTGCGTTATTGATTTTTGCAGGGCGTTTAATATCACCGTCAATATCAAGAAAACCATTATTATGACACACTTTAAAAAAAATAACATTTTATTGGTTAAAGTATTTTATTTTAGAATTTAATGGCTTAATGGCACAATCTATGTATAGGTTTGTAGGATAAATACATCATTTTAATTAATTTTATTATTTCAATAATAATTAAATTGTGAATTAACACGTTGAGCAGAGAACGTTTTAGATAGTTAAGGCCCAATTCTGCAGTATCGCTCTCTAGTTTTCCTTGTTTAAGATTTTTCATTGCAAGGAAAAATTTTGGAGATTAGTAAAATGGTTGACGCCTCAAGTGCACAGTGACCAACAAAACACTTGACATTCGTGAGGCAAGAAATGAAAAAAAAACAATGAAATTATCGAATTAAAGCCGTTGCCTCAAGGAAAAGTTTAAGGACGACTCTGCATATGGGTGACGGGGAGCTGGTTGGCTGTCACGCAGTATTTGAAGAACCCTCACTAGCGTGATTTACTTCTGAAACTGACAATTTCACGAAGTTCCATAGTCACGGAAGTGAATGTCTAGAGATCTTGGATCTCACAACATATACTGGATGGTTCGAAATTGCTTACTACCATAAAACTACTCATTAAATTCGGTACAAAATATAAATAAATATTTTTACATTCAATTTATAATTTTCTAGGTTTTTGCGTCGGGACAGGGAAGGAGGGAAGGAGGATCTATTAAAAAAAATAATAATAATACCTGGTCTAGGTTTTACCGAACCTAACTACATTATTTTATTAAAATAACATTACTTTCAAATATTAAAAAAAAAACTTCAATGAGAAATCTCATGGTAGTAAGCACTTTAGACTTTTCCGTTAGAATTTTGATTTAAAACTGCAAATCTGCAAGTGAAATTTATTATTTAACGAATTACTAAATAAAAAAATATATTTTCTTTAGTAATTCTTTCCTTCGTTTCGTTTCTTTAGTATTTCTTTAGGTCGTGGTAGTCTAGTGGTTAAGGCGTTGGATGTTGACTCAAAGGTCGCGGGTTCGAATTTGCACATGGTTATACAATTTTTAACGCTTCATTTCCATCTCCCTTAACTCTAGCACAGGCACATTTGGCCTAGTTGAGTAGAGCCAGAAAATAATTGAATATGACCTAGGTCATACCAATACTTTTCTATACTATAAAAAAAAGTAAAAAAAAAAAGATTTTTTTAGTCGTTGCAATTTGCAAATATTAGGGTAACTTATTGAATTTTATGAGTCGTGACGTTTTAAAAAATCAAATTTCAGTTATCAAGTACATAAATGGCCTTACTTATACTTACGTCAAATGTCGTAAATCTTTGAAGAATTATAGCTAAATTTATGTCAAAACTGCAATTTTGGAGTCATGTTGACCACATGCCACAAACGTAGCGAATAAAACACTTATAAAAAAGAAAAAAATGAGTGAGGGGGATTATATATACAAGTCTTTTCAAAAACTACTACCCTTGTCTATGGTCCATGTCCATCCCGCTTACAAAAACCTTAATATTAACTAAAAATACACACGACCGACTCTGGTCATATTAAATTGAACAAAATAATAATGGCCGATTTTGGGCGAACATTCCTCCCGTTTCAATTAGGGAATTAGCCCGGCGCTCTCAAATAATCCCAAGTATTTATTTTCACAGCTTCAGGCTAATTAATTTTATTTCAAATAAACTAACACAGCGTAACGTTTGTGTTTTTTTAACAATTTTAAAATTAGGACCAAATAATATGTTCTATTATTAATCATTTGAAGAAAAAATAGTACGAAAAAAGTGGATCACCGTGGAAATTATTGAACATTTTATACTCAACTTGACATCCCTTATCACCCCCTCAAATATATCGCATTAATTACCGATTAGACGGTATAATGGCAGGATAAAGAACAATGCCTTGGAGACTCTCCTCCTCACTCCAGATTCGTTTGGCAGCTCGCTCTCACCGCAGCTAAAAGCTCACCACTTTAGAGAGCTCACTTTAAAGTGCTCGAAATAGCACTCTTAAGACCGTTAAGGCGACGTTTACGCTTGAGCTCGTCCGCTTCATCTTCCCGCGTCATATCAAACTTTAAGATATTCAAAGAAAGTTCTATATGGTATAGGTCCCTGTAAAAAGGGACCAGAAAAGGGTGAAGGGGGGTGCGGGTGTAAGGGGGTGCAGAAAAGGGTTAGTGTATAAGCAAAATGCTGTAAAAACAAGTAGCAAGTTCGATGTGGCCATTTTTCTGGCATTTGTAATTTCCCGGATAGTAGTTTAGTATGCATGGCTACAGAAGCTAAAAGACGCTCGGCACTTTCTTTATGAGGTTATGTAGAGACGCGCTGAGCAAAGGTGGCGACGTTACCAGTAATTCCTTGTTATAAATCCGGTTGAAACATATTTTTTTTTTACAAATTACTGATCGATGGAGCTAGATTGAGAATTAAGTAAGTTACTTTGAACTCTGGAGACTTCAAAGATTAAAAAAATAATTGGTGAAGGTTTTGTTGTTAACAAAATCTCACACCAAACATGCCTTAAAGTTAATAGTATGTCAAACAAAATCATACCCCCTTACTACATAGTAATAACAGGAAAATTTACAAACCCACTGTGAACCATGATGACGAAGATCTTGAGATTTTTTTCAGGATGTCACCGGTACATCTAAATACACATTTTTGTTTGATGGTTAATGCAAGGATAAGTAAAAAATAAGGAGATGATGAAAGTAGCACAGCAACTTTAAAACTAAGTAGTAGAAACGGGAATACTGGAAGGTTACTAAACTTTTTGATCAATAATAATTTATTTGCCCTTTTCAAACTTTAATAATTAAAAAATGGACGTAAGATCATCCAAATGACAAGTAAAAAAAATGAAAAAACGTAACAAATTAATTTCTAATTAACTTATATCAATTGGAAATAAACTACTACTGACATATCAATCACTATTTAACTGACACACACAGACGCATCTGAATAAGTTAGAAATCCCACTCTACGCATCTAGCACGGTTTTTCGACAAATTGAATTGCTAAGAAGCGAAAACAGGCGTTTTTTTATGGAAACAATAAACGAGACATACATCAATTTATGTTTATATTTGACAAATCGCTTTTGGAAACAAATCCAGATTGGAAGGCAATCAATTAGAAATCTAATTAATTTGGGGTTGGTAATCCTCGAGGGATAGCTTTTCTTGGCTTAGCCTAACTTTCATTATTTACGAATTGTAGGATATTTTTTTATTTACGATAAAGTGCCCAATTCGTATACGTAATGATTTTCGTGTGCAGTTTTTAAAAATATATCATAATATAAATATCTAATTGGTATCTACTCTAAAAGCATCAAAAGTAATTTCAATCTGTCGAAAAACTGCGCTGTATTCCCGAAACAGAGTTTGGGAATAATTTATTAATTTGATGTATACTATATATCAAATTAATAAATTAAAATATATAATATAACTTATTATACATAATCGTATTATAAATAATATGGGGTCAACCTTTACGTTTTCGCGCATGCGCTCTCTGCTTTGAGTATCCCTCAGAAAGCGCGGGAAACACTAGACATTCGACGCTCGGCCTACCCGCACGCTTACCGAATCGCAGGCGAGACGCGAACGTTCAGTTTCCGGTTCAGAGTTCCGCGCTGAGGCCTTTGTTTTTTATCCTTTTATCCTTAGACCTACAAAGGAAAAAAATGGATATTACCATAACCAGACATTTTAGTCTCGACGATGTGAGTATTGTAACTTTTCCAAAATTAAAATGCATTTAAATGTGTTCAGATAATGTTGAAAATGTTTAATGTTAAAATATATTTAGTAGCATTTTTAATTAGCATTAACTAGGTCGTTCGATTTAAATAACTAAGCTGAAATAATATGTATTTGAACTAAAACTAAAATGACCAACTGTACTGTACTATAGCCAACTATTTCACTAAGAAAATTTCAATATTAACAAAAATACTATTATAATTTTATCATGTAAATATTTCATGTAACAAATCTTTTTATATAAAACGTACCGCATTGGAATCAGTAAATGTCGTTTAACTTATTAACCGGATTAATTCATTTTTTTATTACGAATACTCAACATGAATTAAGTTTAATAAATGTACAACAATCAAAATGATAATTTATTTTAATTATATCGATAATCGCGCATTGGCGCTCATAGTGACAAATGTAATAACCTTACAAAGTGAACATCTTCGAAAGCAACATACAGGTTTAAAATAGAATTCCGCAGAATACAAAGAGAAAATGTATGAGAAAATGAATTTTCTTTACATTTTTTTTTCGTGAATTTTTGAGATGTTTTAATAGTTATTCGGTTATTCGGGCGGAGATGAATCAAACAAACCAAAGATCATAAAAATCGGTCCAGCCGTTCTTGAGTTATAAATGTGTAACTAATCAGACTTTATTTTATATAAGTATATAGATATTAATAAAGTGGACGCTCATAATATGCATAATATCTAACTATATATTTAATAAAAAAAATATATTATATTTATTTTTATTATATTATTTATTATAAAAAAAATAAGTACATATGTACCTACAGTAATAAACGTATTTAAAAAAAACAACGTTAGCATTTCTAGGAAAGAGTACTAACCTATTTAGGTATGACTAGTTATTGTAATTTACAATTGGAATTGATATCACTTCATCTATGACTATTATTTATACCAACTTCTGTACTTATCATTAAATTTAAAATAATTCCAGACTAAAATAGATTTTACGATCCTTTCAATGGAGTCCTAAACAATGTGTCCCAGAGGGAAGGATCGTAGATAGAAAATCAGAAAATTTCTGATGCGAAAAAATCGCTCGAGCGTAAAATCGAAGGAACAGTAGGGAAATTTGTCAAATCCGTTTAGTTGATAATCACTGATTGGGAGTAGAAGGCCTTCGCGAAATGTGTTATTTATCTGATAGATTTTTACGGCTGCTAGAATATTGTTTTGAATTTTATTTGGTTTAATAAATTGAACTAAGTATGAGTTTTTTCGGCCGATTCAACAATTTTCACAGTTGATAAAAAAAACTTTATAATGGTCCTAGTTTTGTCAATTTTGAATTTTATTTCATTTTATTTCAAATATAACATTATTTGAAATAAAATAAATAAATATTTTGACATCGTATTCCGGAGCTTAGCTTACCTTTCTTCACACCCACTAACGCCTTTTCCGCATTTTTACTGTATCAAAATTCATTACCGAATCCTGACCAAAATGCACATTACTCCTAAAATCACCCGTGTGGCTAGGGTATCAATACAAATAGATTTTTGTCTACTCTAGCGTCTCGCCAATTCGACAGGACGTTTTCAATATATGCAAGATGTTTAAAAATAATCCAGTTTTGATGTTACAGTCGTCGATGCGTAGCGGCGCGCTTGTGGCGATGGAGGTGGAACCCGACCTCAGCACCTTCGAGAATAAGAGCGGCTTGGCTGAGGACATGAAGTTCCTGGCTTCCATGCCGGAGCTCTGTGACGTCACATTTCTCGTGGGGGACACCCGCGAGCCCGTCTGCGCAGTCAAAGCCGTTCTCGCCGCCAGGAGCAGGTGACACATTTCCTCAACGCCTTTATTTAAAATTGTATTTTATTTTATTCTATCAGTGGTGCCAGCAGTCAATATTATTATTTTTGTTTGTTTTTGTAAATATTGACGGGCGGCTAGTAATGAAACAACGCGTACATAATATTTTAATTTAATAACAATTTTATAATATTCATAATGTGGCACTAATGTTTACGTTTTTATTTTCCCACATAAATGAGTTTGAATTAATTTTAACTGCCCAGTAATAAATATTACGTTCCAACAACCGTGCTGTCATATTTTTGAAATTCGAATATGATATTTAAGCGCCCTATCGAACTGCCAATGTTTCATTTATTAGTAATAAAAATTTGTTGATTTTAATCTTATATATCTATACTAGCTGACCCGGCCACGCGTTGCTGTGGCTAAAGTTTTTGTTATATTACATTATAGTAAACAATCTAAGAGGAACAATAAGAGAACATCAGTCACGGAGTCCACTATGCTTTTTCACACAGATGGTATTTGTAAAAAAATATGGTGATCTCCTTATTTGACTTTCTACTACTATAACCCTTTAGTACAATGAAATTATTTACGAACAAAGACGAAAATGTTGATGTTGGTATACAAATTCACTGGATTGAGATTTGAAGGGGAAGTACGTTGAACACAATTAATTAAAATGTTCTTACACTTGATACTAAGCAGAAATCAATAGGTAAAAAATAAAAATTTATCAGATTTATTATTTCCATTTAATTTTATAACAAATATAAGTATATTACAGTATAATACAGTAAATAACATGTGACGCTTAAACTCATGAATGAGGTAGGCAAGGCAGACAGTCTTAAACTTTTAAACATTAATATCTTTTTTTTTGAATTATAAATACTTTCAATTTCAATTTAATTTAACACCAATCGGTGCACAATGTTTTTGGTTAACCTGTCTTTAGCTAACACAAATAGATTCGACGGTTTCCCAACACGTGAACACGCAACATATAGTTGCCCATGAGAAAAACATGGATTTTCCAAATCTAAACCACAAATGGACATTGTTTGACCTTGAGATTTATTTATAGACATGGCGAAAGCTAAACGAATTGGAAACTGTAGCCTTTTGAAGCGTATGGTAGAATCTGATGGTATCATCGGAATACGTGGCAGCAGGACCACTTTTCCTTTAAACTTCCCAGCCAAAATGGTTGCTTCAAGAATGTTTCCGGTGATCTTTTTGATGACCAAACGCGTACCGTTACATAATTGAGGTGGATTCAAATTACGGAGGAGAATAATAGGGGAACCAATCTTTAATCGAAGATTATGTGGTGGCATTCCAGGGATATCTAATGAATTTAAAAATTCAATCGGAAAATTTACACTTTCATTTTCATCAACAACAGTATCGATTGATTTAAAAGACATCAGATCGCCTGGTAACAACTGTTGTATCTGGAAGTTAATTTCGTCAACATCAACGTTTTTGGCTGCCAAAATCGCCCGTTGACTAAGCCATTCATGATTCAAATAATTATTCTGTATATCCGGGAAAATACTCTGAATCAATTCAGTTTTATCCTGAACAACAGTGCAAAAATTGTCTGGTAGTTTAATGCATTGCGTATTTGGTTGCAGTTTTATTTTACCGTTCCCAATATCTAGTAGTTGTTCGGAAAATATTAGTGCTGATGGATCATTTTGCAATTGTACTCGCATATTTATGGTCAATCGAAGTGTTTCAACACTTCGCCATAAGAATGATTGTTTCAAACATGCATTAATCTCATCCGCGAAAGTAGAGCGAGGTATAACCGGTAAGGTCTGCCGGAAGTCACCAGACAAAAGTAAGATAGCACCACCGAAAAGTTTATTATTGCTGTTTAAATCTTGCATAGTTCTGTTTAATGCTTCAAGTGAATATTTGTGTGCCATTGTGCACTCATCCCAAATTATTATAGAACTCTTCCGCAACACTGCAGCTATTCCACTATTCTTTTTGATGTTACACATTGCATCTGGTTTATTATGAACGTCCAATGGCAGCTTGAATGTTGAATGTGCTGTTCGCCCACCATCCAGTAAAGTAGCCGCAATGCCTGACGATGCTAATGCTAATGCGATTTTTTGTTGCGACCGTATTTTGGCAAGAATCAACGATATTAAAAATGTCTTACCGGTTCCACCGGGTGCATCCAAGAAAAAAAAACCGCCTTGTTCAGCAGCAACAGCCAGCATAATCCGATCATAAATAATTTTTTGTTCTGCTGTCAGTAATGGTTCACTGTTCATGATAATTGTTGCTAAACTTCCATGGTCATATTGATTTTCTCGTTGTAAATCGGTATTGACTAAGTCGGTGGCTGGACGATTAGGTGATGGCATACCATAATGATTAAGTGGTAAATTTGAAATAAGAACACATAAATCCTCGATCAAGACCAATGCTTCATTGTACATCTCTGGTGTATAATCTATGTTTTGGCATTGATTTGTTTGTCTAATTCGGTGCAAGATGTCTTCTGTCATACAATTTTTATATTTTTCCCACAAAGTTTGTGCTTGCGAGGGATAACATGTCGCCAAAATAATTGCAAACAACTGACGAATGTTATTCGGTGTTGATGTCAACGCAGCATCAGCAAGCGCTAAGTCCCAATGGTTATCGTCTGCTAGCAATTGCAGTTCACGACATGCATCCTGGTATGTATTGAATACTCGACCATTAGCTGTTCGTAAAAATTCAAAAGACGTTGGTCCGGGAACATTCACCAATAACAAACGTAAATAGAAGCACTCACGTTGCTTTGGATGTACCGTGTAAAGTCTCCCCAATGTCTTAGCTTTGAATATGCCTGTAATGGAAGGATGTGGTTTTCCTTGTTTCCGTGGCTCCCATTTTTTACTGGATTTGTTACATGTGAAATAACGTGGAACATCACCATACACCAATGTCTTCGCGAATTGGCCAAAAACATCAGGTTTTTGACACAATGTAAAAAATTCAGTTAGAGTCGTTTTCGGAGCTTCGAACGCTCTTTGGAGAACATTTTCTTCAGTGAAGTATACACGTTGACCGTTTTCAAGATGTATTGCCAGATGTTGGACAGCAGGATCTCTTTCGTGGATGGGAAAGCTGAGAATATGCCAAATAGCTTCATTGCTGCTAATGTATCTGCCCATTTGGTATCGTGCTATTTCGTCATTTTTATTTATGTTTTTTACTTCAAATATGGCCAAATCACTGCCTTTGTTTACATATTTACAAATATACTTAATTGATTTAACAGAACTGCAAAGCTCAACATTGATATGAGCTTTGTAAGTTTTTGAAAGTAGTGGTGAGTATGGTACCACCCACTGATTATCAAACTCAACTTGATTTGGAAAGTTCGGCAGTCGCATTGTAAATGTGTGGCCACCATTCTCAGTACTTCTGCGGCGATACATTGGATAACCATCAATATCCGTGATCGTGTCATTCGTATGCGGCTTTGGGAAGTTTTTTTTACATTTTCCATTTTCCATGCACGGTGACGTCATGTTGAAAACACCGCATGGCCCATGGATCATGTGTTTGGTGACAATATCAAATAATTCTTGATCAATTAATGGGTCTGGAATTTCGGCTGAAATTATTTGATCGATTTCTTCAGGACGGATTCTATCTTTAAGCCAAACCAAAATGTGGGCATGAGGCAAACCTCGCTTTTGCCACTCTATCGTATTCAGCCAACAACGTGTGATACCAAAAATTGTATATTTAACAATAAAATCAATTAAGGATTTCAATTTTTGTTTAAACACACGTGCAGTTAAATCATGACGATGAATGGCTTGTTGTCCTGGCAATAGTAAAGTTTGTATCTCTTCCCAATTCGGATTACATGTGAATGTAATAAATAAATCCGGTCGGCCGTAATGACGTACGTAAGTCATCGCATCTTGTATGTATTCCTGCATGTTCCGTGGACTGCCGATGTAGCTTGAAGGTAAAATGAAAGCATTACCGATGTCATTGGGATTTAAATTTCCATCGATGTTTCCAGCAACAGCATCTCGTAAGTGAATATATTATTCCGATCGTAGTTTTGACGTTTGCGTTTTGACGTTTGCCGCTCGCGTTGTTGAGGTTAGATTTTTTCGGTGGCATTTGACTGAAAATAATAATTTTCTTGTTCTTATGATATTCTCTTGAAGACGTTCGTTACACTGTTCTTGAGATTTTTGTGCATGACCTTCTGCTGTCCTGATTCTTTGAGCTGGATTTCTTGATTCAATTTGTTCTGCCAACTGATGGGCTCTTTTAATACGTTTGCGTCGAATAACTGTCACTGTCAAATAATAACAGACATTAGCGCCATCAACCCAGTCGAAAGGTATCGACATCTGTCAGTTTTATGACTGCCAAATAATAACGGACAAAAAATTAGCGATAAATTAAAATTGCGACTATAATTTGAGATTTAAACTATCCTATCTCTCAAGTGCACATCGAACTGCACATGGTGTTCAAATTTTATTATAATCGGTTAAGTGTTTTAGGAGTCCATTGAGGACAAACATTGTGACACGAGATTTATATATATTAAGATTATCCGATCAGCATCCTATGTAATCTATGCTACGGTTGTTTTTCGAGAGCATCAATCTACACACAAAAATTCAACTCAATCGCATTTGTACTTTTTGAGTTGGAAGATGCAATAGACGGCCAAAGGACGGGGATAGTAGCTTCTTATACATTAATGTATGGGAGCTAAAAAGCAAAAGTAATCTGATTAGTCGAGCAATCTGAGAAAAATAAATAAATCGCTGCAGATTGAAATCTCACGATAAATTGCTTACTCAGTTAATATAATCTAATCTAATCCAATCACGCGGCTCAGCTCCAATGTTCACTCCCACAAAATGCATACCATCCATAAAAGAAAAAACAGTTAATTGGCCCTGCGGTTTCGAGTGCTATTTGTAAAGAATGTTTATAAAAATTCATCGTAGTTTCGAGAGAAACAAAATATTACGAGATAATATTAAACGGATCGTGTATTAACGATTTTTTTGTTAATGCCCAGCTCTGCTGACACCGCGCGCTCGTAGCGCGGTCAAGGTTAGGGTATCGATCCGCGCGCGCGTCGAAATTCGCGCGCTAACCGAACTATTACTATTTGTTAGAATAAAATAATTAATTTGGGGCTGAATTATTTTCGCATTTTTTAAAATAATTTCTTACTCATAGATCACAAACACCACATGGTACGTGGTTTTGGGACTCCTGTCCCAATGTAATACAAATTATGTATGAATGAAGAGTGGTTAATTAAATATCGGTTTTTATCACTAGAAGATCGTAAATCTTGCTCTTACAAATACTTCTAAATTATATAAACGCGGTGACCTTTATTTTAATATATTTGAATGTATACCAATATATTTCTTTATTTATTGTTATGCGTATACACTTACACTATTTTTGACAGTAATAAATATAAAAAAAGTATGTAATAAATAAAATATTTAAAATATACACTTTAAATAAAAAAATGCTTAAACTGTCAACAGGGTTTTTCAGAAAATGCTTTACCAAGCGCCGAGTCCCCAGAGGAAGAAAGAGGTCGGACCCAAGGAAAATAAGCTGAGGTTGTTCCTGAAACGGTCGTCAGAGCCTCTGCTGAATCTTCAAAATGCTGCGCAGCAGGTGATTCGCGTTTTTCTATTTTATGCATGTATGTTTCTGTCGCTAAATATTTACCTTTATGTACCAAACATGTATGTTTTTATATATATATAATATGCATATAATATGATTGCATCATATCCTCGTTTATCTAATCCTGTCTTATATGTTTGTTTGTTTCAATTTGTCCCTCGACCTATCACTGAAGTTAAGCAACATCTAGGGCGTCTATACCTGAACTATATTGTTAATCAATTCTTCTATCTTTTACGTATTAAACGCCTGCATACGCGATTATAATTATAATTTATAGATTACTAAATTTAAATAAACAAAACATATATCTATACTATGTTAATGACGTTTAAAGGTATTTTAACTAGGTTAAAAATCGACGAAATTTGGGTTAATTAATTGACTTAAATGTCGTCAATTATTAATATTGTCGTAGCAATACAATTATTGTCATATCATCGACATCGACAAGCCTTTTAGTTAGTAATGCGATGGTTTTTTTTATTTGAAAAACATAACATACGGTCCGAAAGCATTGGATATAAATAGGTTAATCCTTAAAAAAAAAATTGTACATAGAGCGCGTTTGAAAGAAAATTTATAACATTTACACAAAATTGGAATCGGAAATCAGAAGTACTCTTTTTATGTAAATTAGTATGATATCTATTTTAAAAACGAAGGGAATCCTAAAACCTTAAATTTAAAAACAGCCAAAATACTGTGTGCACTACCCCGTAATCGATAAGCAGCGGTATAGAAAATACCAAAAGTGTGTATTTGGAAATTGTAAATTGTAAATGTGTAAATTGAAGTTATTTTTAGCGTCACTAGACGCTAAAAATAACTTCATATAACGGTCATATTATTATTTTTCACATGTTCACACCACAGTTTTTTACGTTTAATACACTTTTCGACAATTTTAAGTAAACTATAAAAATATATCATTCATGTAAAGCAGTAGTAACTAACTAAAACACATGTGGCATCATTATTTTTATGAAACATCTGTTTTTTCGAAGCTGTCCTGGCCCTGAAGACCATATGTGCTTTTATTTTTATGGAACATTTAAAAAGTGACAAGCAGACACTATTACAACATCAGTTTTCGTCTACACAGAGGTGAATATCGCTTGTTTAGTTCTTCAATCTTCGATTTTTTCCTCCGTCTTAGGTCTAAATTTCCCCGTAAATTAAAAGAGGTTAAAAGAGAATTATACATATATAATATAGAAATATCGAGAATAAATTATTAGAAATTACTTTCGCATCAGAAGTTAATTTCTAGCTTATAAAAACCAAAAGCTAATTGAAAAAAAAAACCTTTCTCTTAAATTTAGTAAGAGCCATTTAGAGAGAAAGTGTTCTAAAACTTACAAGCTTACACTTATTTCTACTGTTGATTTACTTCATTTTACAATAATAAATTTACTTTTTTTACATTTCCATTTATACTAGCCTTTGCTGTGGGCAGTTTAACGATTAGTATCGCTATGCCTGTCCGAAACAAAGGGGGACCAGCATTTATTCATTATTTGAAGCAAAACAAAACGCAAACCTTATAACTATTAACAGTAATAAAGTATTTATTTTACATTATATTTATTTTATTTTATGGGATAATATTTGGTTTATGGTAGTGATACATAAGGTTATTTTCAGCAAACAAAAGGGAATGCCACATATTTCAAAAAAAAAAAAAAACAACCAATACAAAACATACGTAACCCTCTTTAGTGCGTTTTCAATGTGTATAAAAAATAATAGGAAAATTGACTTATTTGATAAAACTATAACAGATCCTCTTTATGAATTTCAGAATCATTTTATTTATTTAAATTTGTTATAGTATACTGATACTATTTAACTAAAGCCTTCTAGGCAACAAAAACAATACATACTTAAATATTTTTATAGTAAAAGGTAGTAAGAAGGAAGTAAGAAGTTACAATTAAATTGAAATATGTTGTTGATAAACCCTACGGAGTCTTTGGCTTGTTTAGGTTCTTAAAAACCCTTTTTAAATTGATTTTTCTTAAATTTAATAATTTCCGTAGGGGTCGCCTTGTATTTGGAAATCCCTTCCCTCACTCCTCGTTTCCCTTTGCCTTAACTCTACTTCTCTCGATCGCACAACCCTAACCACAATTCAACCCCCCCCCCTCCCCCCCGCTTTGCTCTCTACAACGATTGGCTGAATATTAATTTCAATTTCATTCCAATTCCAACCATCGTTTTTGTCTAAGAGCCAGTGA
This sequence comes from Neomicropteryx cornuta, assembly GCA_020383195.1. NCBI lineage: Eukaryota > Metazoa > Arthropoda > Insecta > Lepidoptera > Micropterigidae > Neomicropteryx > Neomicropteryx cornuta. The sequence goes on along the minus strand of JAHKQU010000025.1, from coordinate 9,582,847 downwards.
CATTGATATTGTATAATAAACTAATTTCAAAGCTTTTTAATTTTGTATATAATCTATACAAAAATCTACTTGCAATTTAACTAAAAAGAACTAAAAATGAACTTATCAGGTTGTCATAGTATAGCGACAAATTAAGAACCAATGTCTCAATTCAACTATTTTCGAAGACCTAATGGGGGTTACTAGATGACTAGAACGATTTAATATTAACATGTGAAGTTTAGATTTTTTTCTCAGAATCTATGATGTTTTTTTTATATGAGGTCAGAACAAATCATGTTTGAAATCGCAGGTCCAATAAGCTGGCATTTTAATCGGGAATAGTCTTGGAACACGGTTAATATTTTGCAGCATACATTAACATTGGTAAAAGGTTATTGGAGTCTGACTAGTATCTCAGTAGCGGTTCAACCTCTGGCTTTGCCTCAGATTGGCAGTTAGGCCCTGCAGGCAGTTTTAAGCTCTGAATGAGTCACTTCGCGAACGATAATTCACCAGTTCATACACTTTTAGGTGGGAATATAAGGTATTAAAAATATCATATTGAGGTATTTCTCTAAATAGAATATGAATCGCAATGCACTTTTTTGTCGTATTTATTTGTCACAGGCTCCCTGTCTGTTTTAGAGACATGCGATTCACATTTTCATCGCACGACCTTTTTCGCGCCTTGTCGAGCGACTGATATTCACGATCACAAATCACAAACAGCCCTCGATGCTAAACCGTAGCATGATATAACGCGGTTTTCCTAAATAGGCAATTATTATTATAAACTTTGTTTATATCTGCGGGAGTGCACTTTATAAAATAATCGTATATCTCAACCGCACCATAACACGATAAAAACGAAATTTATGGGACCCCGACGTGTGTCCGTCTGTCTCTTACATGTTTTGACAGACTAGCCGCTGTTGCGGGCTTAAAAAGATTAAAATCTTTATGTCTGCCCGAACAAAGTATAGCTATAGTTTATTAAAATCTACTAATTTACATTTGTTATAACTATTTACAATAATAATACTTATTAAGTTACTTTTTAGTCCAATTATGCGTTAGGTTTAAATATTAAAACTTTTAAACCTATATTGGGTAAAAATAAGTGATGCAACCAAAGATGCTGGCCGATCGAATTCTGGCATTGTCGATGTTTATTTATTTATTCAATATGGTACAATAAGATGTTACAACAATAAACGATATAATTACACTGAATGACTTAAATTAATATAATATAGACAAATTAAACACCAGTCATTTATTGTTGCTCTGAAGTAACATGGCTACTCTAACTAGGTTAAAAAACCTGTTCTAAGAGCAGCCAAAAGGAAGTTGCAGAAAATACGTTCGTTACTAATAACAATGGGGATTATAGGCTAAATATCATAAATACAATATATATTACATACAATATACATTTATTAAATATATAATTCTAATAATTGTGTTACTTATAATTTATAGGCTAAATATACAGAAAAAACTAAACAAAGAAAATATATAAAATTACTTATAGTCTATATATGTTATATAGTTATGTCGATTGCAACACACTGCTCACCATCTTTTCAGATTCGCTTCTGCCTGTTGCGAGGAGCCATTTGGTGATACTTTTTGCAATAAAAGTACAAATAATTTTATTATTATTCGTAATCTAAATAAATTCAAACACTTATTTTATTTTTTTGAATTACGATTTGGTTCGGATCTGTCAGTGACGCTTTTATTAGTGATGCTCTGACGTTTAGAAATGATTGACCCCGCGTGTACACTATACGTCAATATAAGCTTATATTATTATAATCAAAACCACTTACGTTAATGTTCACTAATACAGCGTTTAGAGAGCAGCCGGTGTATTAAATTCTGTTTCAGATGAGCTGGACATATTCTGCTGCTCAGTTAACCAGATTCGACGTTTGCTCTTACATAGATAATATTTATTCTATTTAAAATATACCTAGTGTTGATAAAATGCTTCATCAATGATTAAATGCTTTTAAGACAATACTCATTATCATCTTTGCTGCGCGTATATTCCAACTATTCTATCTATGTACTTGTTTGGAGAAGTTTCTCTTTTCCGCCTTTGAAAGAATCGTGGAAAGCTTTTTCCCCAATTCTCCCTTTTCCGCTTGGAATATTTCAATTTAAACGATTCGCTAGCGTCAGCCTTAAAGACCCTCTACAAGTTGAAACGGGAGGTGATGCTGTACTTGGAATACTTCTTTGCGTCTAAAGAAGAGAGACGATCGAGAGAATACAAAATTAAATCTTCATAGTATGAGATATCAGCGGGTGTACTCAGCTTGGCCAAGGTGTCTGTGAGTGGCTTCAAGCTTTTACGGACTTGACATTCTAAAATTCCTCATTTGTTAAATACTCCGACCAACCGTTAAACAAATAAAGAATATGTCGACGTTTTTATTACATATTTTTTTTATTTTGATCCACTTTTTGGTCAAAATCTTTTTTTAAAAAATACCCTCTACTTATTATTTAATATATAATATTTTAATGACATGTATATCAATTTGTTTATGTGTGTTATTTGTTATGTGGGAAATGACTTTAGTATGTATATAAAATAAAAAGAAAATTTAGATAGTACTATTAAAAAAAATAATTTCGCACACATTAAGAAAATATAAAATTGTAAAGTTACATAGTAGGAATATAAATTCTAGTAATCCACACATTAATTACTAAGCTATAATAAAAAAAATGGTTATTTATATTGTGTTCGAATAATTTCTCAAAAATAAATGATGTCCAGAATCTTGCGAAATGTGAATATATCTAACAAGCGGGCGCCATCTGCCAGCAGTAATATCTTTTTTAAAGGTCTTTAAGTAAGCATTCTTATTTACAAGTAATTAATATTGCTAAGTCAAAAGGTACACTATATTCCTAAGGATCCTTTTCGGTAATCTTTGTGTTTTAGTAAAAATGGATCTCTCCATGCCAAGCTTTGCATGCCAAGGGAAACGTTTCCTTAATAATGAAGTAAGCCAATTTATGTCCTACGATCACTTCGCGACTTCGTTGTCGATGATTTATATATTAGATAGTCGCGAAGTTATCGCAGTGGTTGAAGGCTACAACGAAAACTAAAAGTTACACTCTATTCTGAGATATTAGGACTTGGCTTAAGGATCAGCGTTATTAAGCGCTTACCAGTTTGCACAATTATTGATTTATTTTGCTTTCCCAATGTCCTAATGCAAATATGATAACAAAAGGTTTTTCAAATCATACTTTCAATAATTATACCATAGTTCGAATGTCATTTAGAGTAAAAAATAACAACAATCTATATTTCGATCTGTGTTTATTACATATAAGTTGTAGGGGTATAAACACATTATTTAGCCTAATTATTTTGATCTGATAATCGATTCTTAACACAGCAACACGAGTAAAAAAAATAAATTTATTTATGGAACTTTATAACGCGACGGTAAATATCTTCCATACATCCCCATAATTTGTTTTGGCAGCCAAAATTACAGGTTTTATCTATGAATCTAATTGTGAAGGTATGAATGTAAACACCATGTATTTGAAGGTGTCTCTTTGTATAGGCATTTATTGTTATATAAACCTTGTGCTGAAGACCCCTGCTGGAATGTAACCTGTATATACATAGATATATTATGCATTTATGTGTACCTTTGACAGAGGAGTCCTTACTCGCAGCAGTTGGCACCGATACAGGAGGTAATTGACCTTTGCCGGAATGGTATCATCGCTTTGTCATTATTTTTCATCTCTTTACGCTACATTTAGGCAGTTTCCATTTTAACATGCAAAAAATATGCTTTAACACCTTTGTTATATTATTTATGACCGTATTTGAAATTTTATAATTTTATTAAAAATCCTAATTTGCTTCGCAAGAATTTAATATCTCTGCAATTCGATGTGTTTAACAGCACGATTTTTCGATATCTTCTAAAAATTTTGTTACCTATAAATGTTGATTTATGAAGGCATTTTAAATTGAAATTATGTAAGTAGCCGTTTCCACTTTCTTGTGCGGCTTTGATCATCTCAGATAGATGAACGCAGAAATAAAGCCCCCAAATATAAATTTTATGAGCAACGAAATAAAGTTTATAAACAATAAAATTTGAAGTAAGATAAATTCATGTTAAAATCGAAATTAAATTTTATACGACCAGGCAGATAATAGGAGTTCCTAACTGAAAAGAAAGTTAGAAAATTAGAATCTTCGACATTTGTTTTTCCTGCAATTTCCTGTTTAAATTATGAAATAAACTCAATTTAAATTAGATGTTAGAATTTATATCTAAATAAATAAAAATTTTGTTTTTGGTTAGGAATAAATTTACAAAAATATTAATTACATTGTGAACATGCGCACATTCTTCAATTTAAAGTATAGGAAAATAGTTGCAGAAATGTTTATTTTGTCGATTACTGTGCAACAATTTATTAATCATGAATTATTTTTGCACTGAACAGAAAAAAATAAATAAAAAGTGTCTAAACTCGCTTTCCGAGAAAGTAGGTAATAATTATGGTTTCTGCATTCAACTACTTATACACGTTATACCTAGACCATTTCCGAAGGTGTTAATACTCCCTATCACAATTAAGAAATTATATAATTAAATGCAAAAGTCTTCTCCAAATTTAATAATTTTATTAAAGCGCAGATGTAAATAAACTCCCTTTAAAAATTTTAATATAATTTCCTTATAAGCCATACTTGAAATCGCAGGGCCAATTAGCTGGATCTTTTCTATCGGGAATGGTCTTGGAACACGTTGTATGTTTGCCCTTTACAGTAGGTGTAATTATTCTTACACTACTTTATTATTTCCATAATGTATATTATGTCATACTATTACACATAGATGGGTACATACTTCTAACAATAACAATAACATTGTAGATATTCACATGTTGCAATAAAATGGTTTGAAAATTATAGCATGGCTATTCACTCGATTTCGCTTATTTTTTTATAGTTATGGATTTTGTTATGTAGGTATATTGATGCACATCAAAATGCATATTTACAAATTAAATTTTAAGTAATAAAAAAAAAGCTTTTAGATTTTAGTACTTTTCTTCAACACTTTTAGGTCCCTGAAATAGGGCTTCACTAACCGTTTTCGAGTTTCCCGAAGCAAAACGTTAATACAGAACTAATTTGGTTTTGTCCTATATCCTAACTCGTTTTACTACCGAATCTGATAAAAATCAGATTCACGCTACACCTAAAAAATTAAGGCAGTGTTCCATGTGTTAAATTTGAGGTAGGTAACAAGTTTTTTCTACGATTTATCCCGTAAGATCGCAACGATAAAGAATTTAATGAACAATGCGATAAGAATGATAAGCCGTATAAGTGAAACATATCTAAGTGGTATATTAATTTATTATTATTATTTTAAAATATTTTTATGTGGAAGATATTCAATATTCATCAAATATTGCATATTGCATTGATATTCCTCTTTATACATATGAAAATAATTCAGTTATAATCACTGGTAAGTATATTTCAAAAATACCATTCATATCACTACTTTTTCTAAAAGAATTTGTACTATTTTTTTAATTGTTTTATTTTATTATCTAAGTTAGCTCTAAACAAAAGAGATTGTTTTGACTGCTTATTTACCGCAAAAGAATCACAATAACTAACATACCTGTCTAGAAGAAGAAAAACGGTGAAAGATGTTTGTAGCTTTATTGACGAGCTTATAAAAAAATTAAAAGAATAAGTTATAGTTGTTTCATTATTAATAATTGAATTATTTTTGATATTACATTTTAGGATTCGGGACCAAAATGGTCAAAAGCAGAAACCCTTAGGATGAGAACTCGCTGTCCGTCTGTCCTCGTAAAATATTGTGATATTATGTTGAATACCGCAGATATACGATAGATCATTTTTTTTAAAAATGTTTTTTATTGGGGTTAAAATATATATATATTATTTATTTAACGGCGATACGGTTTCCCGTATACGGCTTTCCTTCGAGATTCCTAAAATATTTTTTTTTGAGAGAAAAATAGAAAGTAGTAAGATAGCCAGTCTCTAGATATTTGACAGCCGATAACATTATACAAAGTGTGCTAAATGAAATTCGCATTTGGCTGATATTTCGAATGTACAATCAAGTTTGCTCCTTATGAACGGAATATGCGATGAACCAGTCAGTTTGAGGTAACACAGTTTTATTGCTATGCATTCACAGATGAACGCTAATGTTTACAGATCCTAACTGCGAGTCCCGAAGCTTTAAAAAAAGTGCGTAATTGGTAAAAGGTCGAATCGGCTTTGCACGTATATGTGTATGTAATATGTAACATCTGGACGCGGATGTAGGGCCATGTGCTCACCCCAACCGGTGCCTTTGAGCACAAAGCACAGGAACTTGTCTTGAAACATAGGCAAAAGCACAAAGTAGCAACACTCCATCAAACTTCACGGTCTTTGATGAAGTTATGGGCTTAGTTTAATTTGTTCAGCTGCCAAGTACAGAATTCAGAGTTTATTGTTTGAGATAATGTTTGTAAAGACATACCTATTATTAATTTAAGTGTATGTATTTTAATTAGATCTTCATCTCGAGTAATTAAAAATATAATCAGATATCCTTATAATAAATTTAAATTAAACTGAACTATAAAAATTCGTATTTCGGGAAATTTCCGATTTTATCCCAAAACAATGTATGAGCACGTAGATATCTGCTAAATTTACTACTTGAATGACTTTAAAAGTTAGTAATTTATATTATATTCTAGTTACTATTAAAAAAAACCGACGTTTTACAATTAGACCCTACGGGCGTCATCAAAGGCATCTCTCACCCAGACCAACTTGTGATGGGTAGCTTCATGCTCTATCTCTATTTGTGTTTGTGGCACATTTATCTGTTGCATCTTTCAACTGGAAAAGCACAAATACGAAAGAGTTGTTTTTTTGTGTAAGACATCAGGTTCTGGTCAAATAATTTACCATTACTAAACCGTAAGAAGCCGTTGATATTATATGATAGCTACAGGTTTTTATAGCTATTCTTATTTTATTTATTTTATTAATATAAAACTGTAAATAATAGATTTTATTGCTTGAAATGTATTTCGTCTACTGTATGTAAAATATCAATTTTGTTATTTTCTCTCATGTTCTATCATTTTCGCACGATATCACTCTATCTTGAGCAACTGTCTTTGTTTCTCCGAGATCAGTAAGAAAATATCTAAATTTGCACTTTCAGCCCTCATCTCAACAGCATCAGACCCTCATCATAGAGGAGTTTGAGCCGGACGTCTTCCGGCAGCTGATAGAATACATTCACACCGGATGCGTCACTCTGCAGCCGAGGACGTTACTGGGTTAATAATTTCTATCACTTCTACTTCAAAATTTTCACAAACTGCTCTATTTATTTAAAGCATATCCTACGTTGAACGTAAGTTATTCTTGTTAATATTCATCAAACCATTCACTTCTCATTCATTATACGTCATATTTGTTACATTTTCATAATTATTGCTTCTTTTTGAAATCATTTTTTTACTACTTTAATGAAAGTTTGACCGTATTGCATAAGCGCACAGATAGTTATGTGAGAGTGAAAAGCTTTCATAAAATACAGGCCTGTATTTAAACCAGCGTGTATTACCTCAAGCGATGCAACTATCTGAGTGTTCGGTATAATTTTTTCTTTTAACATTATGGCTATATAATTTGTTTGAAAATTTTCAATCTGTAAAAATATTTAAAAATATTCGAGTTTTCCAAATGTCAATATACGTCAAAGTAGTGTAAACTAACGGCGAACGCCTAATATATGTATATAGTTATATATATATATAATATATATATACAGGTTGTATTTATATTCACTGATATCCTTTTAGGGGATCCTATACAGATCAATAATCAAACATTAATCAACAAAAAATATTGGACAAATTCGAAATTTCAAAGAAATTTTTTTAATGTTTGAGAAGGCGGTTGAACGCATGGCGCGGGATCGGGGAATGACCTCGCACCCGCGCGGTTCGCGAAGCACTTCGAAAATAAAAGTTTTTTAATAATATAATCTTTTTTTTTGTATGATTGTTTTTTCGTTAGACCGTTTTAGTTTTCGATATAGATCAATCCCCTAAAAGGACACCAGTGAATATAAATACGTCCTATATACCTACTCACTTTCCATCTCAATAGCATTTTTTGTCTATTATAATTCGCTTATTCATAACTTTTATTTTACTAATATTTAGGTAAATTGAAATATTTATTAATAGTAAACTCGTTAAAAATAATATGTATAAGGAAATCAAGGGTGCGTAATAGTTTTACCGTAATAGTTTTTATACCTAGGTATAAAAATCTAAAAAACCGCTACTTTTATGTCTGGTAGTCAGCGGGTGCGCTTTGGGTATCATGGTGGTCCTACCGCAGAAAGTATGCCATTGCTTCAGCTTATAATCTATATAAAAGCTTTAAAATTATTATATTAAAGTATAACCACATCCATACATAATTATTTTCGATTTATTGTTTTTTTTCTATAATGTTTTTACATTATAGAAAACCGTTTTGAGAGCAGAAATAATCCTTTAAATGTATATGTTTTACATAATTTACAACGTTATTAGGTTTAAATAGCATTTTATTGCGCAAAGCTTCTAGTGAAAATGTCTTCTGTGCCACTAAATCAAGTTATTAATTCGATTTATTCGAAAGGACTTTAATTTCCGGTCGGGAATCAAGTTATCCCGCTAACTAAACTTTCATCCTTTCGTTTCATTCGCTCTCAACAGGGAACCAAGGCCCAGGGAGATGCGCTGTATTAAAACTCACTCGTATAATAAGTGCATATAGTCGAAAAAAAATATACATTCGTTCAGTTTAGCACTTGTTGAGTAAGTCAATTGAAATTTAATAGATACAATTCCAATGCAACTGAATTGAACTCTAAACATGAACTTTAATAAATTAAGTATGTGTGATTTTGTTCATTCGTCGTTGGGTTGATTTGAATTTAAAATCTATTTAAGAAACTCTTAAATATAATTTTATCTGCATTTTTGTAACCTTCCTATGGTTATGTTTTTATTTTTGTTTGTAAAAACAAAAATACTAAAAAATTTTTATAATTTTTAGTTATTTCCCATAATGTTTATTTTTTAATTCTTGTATTTCATGACACTTTAATATTAGTAACTTCGGTCGGAAAAATTACTAATGTATAAAATCATTATATGTGTATTTCGGACACTGGCATTGAGGTACTCTAAACTATGTAACAAAATCTACAGTATAAAATAATGAAAACCTAAAAAACTCAGCGCTGGGTTTTTAACCGACATCCTGCGCTGAAGTACAGGACCTCTTTAGTACCTTTATAAATATTTTGCTATTTAACGCACTTACAAAAAATTAATAAACTTTTTTAAATGTTTTGATATTTTCAAAGATTGTGTCATTTATCTTTTCAGGCGTTTTGCAGCTATTGAAAAACAATCATCAATTATAAGTCAAATATCTTTACAACCCAATTATACAAATATATATATATATATATATATATATATAGATTGGATGATAAAATATTTTTAAGCTTTCGCCATTCGGCGTCTTCAGAAAATATATGAAAGATCACGTTTAAAATGCAACTTTCATAAATTCGAAAATCGCATTTTCAACTAAAAGATAAATATATCCAGCCACTACAATTATAATTCAAAACCTTATATATATATATATATATATATAGTAAAATGTATATATATATATATATATATACTCGTATAGTAAAATTGTGAAATATATTTCTTAAATATCGTAATATATATTATGCCTATTTCGGGAACACGTTCCAGTGCATTTCGCGCGTTTGTAAACTCCCTTTATTTAGACACTGCTACACGCAGTCATAATCGAATAACCGTATATTCGTATTTCGAGTTTAATAACGCAACAGCCACAGTGAATCAGATATAAAATCAATAATCAGATATAATTTCTTACTGGTTCAAAGCATATCATTCAATACTTCGTATCTCCATGATTTCCATATTACAAAGTTTAGGACTTACTTTTTTGAGAATATCTGAGGGCGACGTCGCGTCTACCCAGAATAATTTCTAATTTACATTTTAAAGCAGGATTTAATTAATTCCGCGTCATCCGACTTCAAAGTCCTCGACAGATTACTTGCAAATGACAGATTACCAACGCAACAAAAAAAAAAAGAGGACTGGAAGTTAGAAGGGTGGGGGGGAAGCTTTAAATACTAGCAAAGTTTGAGACGTCTTTATTAAAGTATGATAACACTTCTGGAAGATGTGGTTAACTTCACAAAATGGTGGTTTTAGGCCAAATAACACAAGTATAACTTATATATTATGTATGTTTATACCTATATAATAGAGCCACTTATATTATATTCCGTGATCATAGAGACGCAACTCATATCAAGTTTAGATATATGCGAAATTTTTTAATGATTTAAAAATATTGAGTGACAATTGATACATAGTATCAAAGCTAGCCGATTAATATTTATGTGTTTTTCTGCTAAAGCAGATTAATTTAACAATAAAATAAAGTCAGTCAGTGAAAATACTGCGTAATTGAATGTTGGTAATATTCAAATATTTTATTTTTCTTGTGTTTTTATAATGTGAATTAGGTTTATAAAATTCGCAAATGCATCAATATAATGAACCTAATAAACCTGAACCTGAATAGAATAGACTACTATTCAAGTCTAGACTACTTACTATTAGTAAGGACGACCGCTCTTCAATAAAACTGGTTATAGTAAATGTAGGGTTGGGTCACACCGCTTTACGGTGTACATATACAAATAATATTAATTCATTTACTGACATACTTATTCCTCGTTTGCAGTTATAGGTAAAAAAGCTGTCGTCTAATAGACCCTTCAATATAGTTTGTAAAAAATAGTTTTGCAAAAAGGTTCACGAAATGTATAACCTCCTCACCGTATAGGTATAACCTCCTCACCGTTCCTCACTTTCGCCGTTCATTTGTTCGCTTGATAAATCAAAGAAAATGTTCCGTCACTTCGGGACGCATGCCTTTTCATAGCGACTGCTCGGGTGTAAAGCGGCCTAATCTATCCCGAATGGATCTGAGGACTGGCAACTGGATCGTGAGGGAATGCTTATTTCGGGAACACGTTCCAGTGCATTTCGCGCGTTTGTAAACTCCCTTTATTTAGACACTGCTACACGCAGTCATAATCGAATAACCGTAACAGAATCAACATAATTTTGAATAACATTATACAATATGTAACCCACCTACTGCGCAACGTTATTGGGGTGTATCGGCTGCAACCCGATACAATATAGGTTCTTGATCCACTATATTAATTTATTTCATATATTTTATTTATTTTTATTTCAGGCATTGCACACAGCAGATTTTACAAATATGTTATGTTATATTATAAGTACTTAATTCTATCAAAAAAATCCTTACAAGTAGTTGATACCCCAACCACTGAGGATATCTATTCTGAACGGAGTATACTTTTCCTTTTTATGTGTAATATTCTACTAACCGTGCATAAGAATTATTATTATTATTAAATATTTGATATATGATTTTTTATATATTTTTTGTGTATGAGCATGATAGTGTTGGGGTGAAAAATACGATACAGTAAAAAACATTTAATTGCGTAGCGGCTCTGTCAGCGTGTGAGGTGCAGTATCGAATCAGTGCGCGTCGGCGTTTAGTTCCAGCGAAGGAAGAATATAATGTAGGAATATTATATATTGGTTCTTGAGGATTTGATCTGCCAATGAATAGGAGCCATATCTTAATTTGCTTTTTTAATCGTACTAATACAATCTTTTACGAAGTCAGGAAGTAAGTTTCATCTTTATTCTAGGTGTGATGAACGCCGCGGATTATTACGGCCTTGATGAGCTGAGGAGAGCTTGTGCTGGTTTTGTCCAATGCTGCATCACCGTGGACACAGTATGCGCACTCCTGGCTTCCGCAGAACGGTATATCCAGTACAAATGCACTAAGTCCCTAGTTCAAAAGGTATGTCCCATATTTTTAGTACATATTATAAATATTATATGGCTTATGTTGTCATAAAGGGCCTTGTAAAATAGTATTTTATGAATTAAAATATCTCAATATCTTTTTTACGATAAAACATTCCATTGCTTAAAACAACCTAATTGAACCACTGGTTGATAGGGTAAAGGTATGAACGCCACTTTGATACAAAGGTCGCGTATTTGAATCTGAGCTGATTAAATCCTATCAAGTCATGTTTGGCCGTTAAGAATATTGAACGCCTCATTTTTTAATACGTACGTAAAAAGACCTACGCAAACATTAAATTACAGTACATTTTGCAAGATGTTGTGTAAATTTCTGATTTAACAGAAGTAATATAAAGGAAGTAATATATAACTGTTTTATGCTATTTCATATATATATATATGTATATTCGATTTAATAAAAACATCACCTATAAACAAAAACTAACGAGGATGTAATAAAAACTTATATGAGGATATAACTTTCCGATGTTTCCTACCATAATACGTTTTTCGACTAACCACTGCATGTTATCACCATACCTATCACCCAGTGGCGGTACTTTCATAGAACCCGAAAACATGGCTTGCTTAGATTTTTAACGAAAAAAAACCCCGTAATTTTGATATATTTGCAGTTTACCCTAATATTTTATTATTTAAATTATAAACAATATAAACAAAAACCGCCAAAGGGAGTGTTCCCACCGCTCCCCGCAATAGGGCTTGCCTACTGTACAAATTCAGGGTACGCCACTGATCACCTCTTTCTACAGGTTCTGGAGTTTGTCGACGAGCACGGAAATGATGTCCTTAACTTGGGTTCGTTCACATTACTCCCGCAGCACGTCGTCAGGCTCATTCTGGTCAGGGAGGAACTAAGGGCTGACGAGTTTACTAAATTTCAGGTAATTAATAGTATTTTTTCTTCTAAGGGATAAAACTTTTCAAAAATCATAATTTTCTTCACTCAGTTTTTAGTATGTATATTGTTTTCTTTCATGGACACTATTGTTTATCTTTAATTTTATTACAAACTTTTATTTAGCTTGCAATGTTTGTTAGTCTGTTTAGGTTAAATTTTACAAGCTTAATTAGAACCACTTCCTCTTATTCTACGGAGTTGGAATTTGATTCAGTTTCGATGACAATGCATTTTTATGCGTAGTAAACATGACTTGATTCTACACCCAGAAATAGCTCCAGGGGGAATGAACTCCTCAACGGTCAACAGCACAGACACGAGATTTCGTATACGCATTTAAACACTTAAATAAAAACATGTTATTAAAAATGTATTTTTATCATTATTTTACATACCTTTAATATTTTACATTTAAAAACAATTTACTTGTCAACTCCCCTGTCCGCCCGTAACAGCTAGTGCTCGAACAGGTGTTTTGTCAACACTTCTTCACGATCTTCAAATACGTCATCACTATAGAAACCTGACATTTGTTAACGAAACAATTTTTTTTAATAGATGGCGACAGCATGACTCATAATTCTCAAAAGCGATTGTGGAAAGCCACTTCATTTGGAAACAAGGTTTTTTTTTTGTTGTGGGTTGTTATTATTCCTGGTTCCTTAATACGTGTTTTATTTTGCGCTATTTTGATTTCAACTATTTTATGACTTTTTTATAGTAGTGCAAGGCAAATAGGTACAAGGGTACGCTCAGCGCAAGGGAGAATGCGTACCGTGCAAACGTCCGATTCACTGCTACGAGTAACTGGCGCGTCATTTTTGACTATCACGAACGGACTCTTTTGTGTAGGTTTTGAGATTCTCTTGAAAACCATTGTGACGAATAAACCGGCCATGCATATTTTGTGGCGCGCGGTTTGATAGTTTCGGTTCACTCTAAATAACCTAATGTATTTATATTCCTTTTTCTTATACTGTGTTTTATCAATAAGCATTATTATCTATTAAACCATAATATTAATAACGAAAATAATGAAATTTCACTCAATAAAAACTTAAAGAATCACTATGCCTTTCTACCTCGCATCATGAAAACAACAATAAGGCAGTCGAAACTGCGCTTCCCCAACAACAAAAGCCGTACGCTAAATAAATAAATAATCTGTTATCAATTAATCTGAAAGGGTAAATAGTTTGTGTTTATTTCCAGGCGGCCCTGATGTGGAGCAAAAAGTACTGCGACACAAGTCCAAACACGCCCCTGAAAGAAGTAATCGGGAACTTCCTTGAGTACATTCAGTTCCACAAGATTCCTGCGAATGTACTGATGAGGGAAGTCCACCCGCTCGGCCTGGTGCCCTACTCCATCATCATGAACGCATTGGCCTACCAGGTGCGTGAGGTGCTTGGTTCTGTGCGATTCGGTAACTTCGTGCCCAATTTGACAGAGTTCCGACTCAAGTTCTAGTTTTCCGTTATTCTAAAATATCAAGTTTCTTGTTACATATAATGTTTCACATTTTGAAATATTTCCTTTATTTTTTTTTTTAGGTAGACGGTAGTATTATAAGTTTATTAAAAGAATATTAAACTTTATTATTTTTTTTGAATCTGTTTTCGCTTACAGTTTTTATTATATTTTTATGCAAAATTCTATGAGTATGTATAAACCGTTTGCAGTATGAGACACTAACAGATAAAAAAAAATAATGGTTGTTTGTTTAATATTTAATATTCCTTAATATTATGGAAATTTAATTATTTAGTTATAGAGGTGATAGGTAGGTACATAAATATGAATATTAAATTCAAAGTGTAATTGTTTATTTTATTTGATTAAACAAATATTTTATTTTTCTTCATTTGTAACGAAAGCTGTATTTTACTTGGCAAATTAGTGTTTTTCTTTATTTTCTTTGTAACTTTGTAATACATTTTCTTATCTTAAAATATATATATATTTTTTTTAGTATAACTTAATCTAGACCTAAACTAGTTTTCTTTGATTTTTTGTCATTATATAAAATATAAAATTATTTAATCTGAATATCGAAATTTATAGAAATGTATGAAATAAAATGTCATTGAAAATAAATATTGGCCTAGTCAAAATTCGTTCCTATAAAAAATATAGCGTCCTAATATTCAGGTACGATTAAAATGGTTCGTTCTATTTTACTTTTCTGTGACACTTTTTTCACACTGTATTCACTTTTACTTTTTCTTTCACTTTCTTTCTTTTTCACTTTCTTTCATAGTGTATGTTTATTTATCATAGTGAATATTACGCATGTTTATCATGTATATTCAATAAAACGTATTACTTATAAGTTTTAGTTATTATTTTGTCACTACAAAATACATTAAAATAATCATTTTATGAATCGATCTATCCATCGCTTCCATAAATCATTAACAATCAAGAGTTTTGGGATTAGTAAATCATATAATTTATATGTATTGTGAACATCTATGAAAACTCTTTTCCGGGTAGAATATGTACTATTTTCTCGTATCCAGTTAAAAATTTGGAGAAGTGGTGTTGTTATAGTTTGTTTTTTCAAATGTGTAGCTGTTAATTATAACAACCGATCTATTTTGTTATATAAATGTAAAATACTAATTAATTGTGTTCACTTCACTTCACTTTTATGGATCTATACGTTATTAAATTGAGGTTAAATTATTAGCCTAATGACATTACATATAAAAAAAATATTTTGCTTAAAATTATTTACCACCTACGAAAAGATTATAATAATTACTGAAGACAAGACGACGCGTGAAAAAGATATCACGTGATAATACTCTGTAGTTTAGTAAAAACCAGCAACTCTAATATGTACCTCGGTATTTTACGCTGCAATATTTAGAAATTAAGTAATATTTCCTCAGGTAGAGCAATGAATGCGCACCCTCAACTCCAAGATACGTTTTAAAAGGTACCATCACAAGAAAAATTAAATACGCTTTTTCATTTTTCATTTCTTGCTGAATTTAAATAAGTTTCATTTTCGTATATCGTATTATACTGTCATTTTCGTTATTTGTATAATGTGTCACATATTTTACGATATACATATTCTAAGATATGACGTTTGTCCAATAATTTTGATGCTTGCTAAATAAATAACTCGAATCACATGCAAATTAAGTAGAAGCGCATGTTTGTTAAGTATTTTTTTCGTTACTTGATATATATAAAAAAATGCACTTACTGTTCACGATTGAGATATTTTTTCCCTATTTCAATATCATCAGTAAAAGAGGTACATATTACCATTATTACATTAATGTATTAATTGTATGATCAACTCATACGTAGATAGGAGTGTGTAATATTGTGGGAGTATATAAGTGTAACACAAGCATCTTGTTTCGACTTTGGTATACAAGAAGTTATTTTCGGGCAATCAAGTTTTCCTTGATAAGTAGTATAAGAATACATTTTTAGATTTAACTTATCTCTTCTTTTCTTGAAAAGGACTTTGAAGCAATCGGATTCAACAGATATTTTTAACCCAAGCTATATCTTGCTTTCCTAATGACATACAACAAAGATAAAGTCAAAACATATCTCCACTCGCCATTTCTAATGTTAACCGTGTGTTTCACTCCTAAGTAGTTTCGCGTACGTTGAAAATAATGATAATAAAAAACATAACTTTTTTCACTCTTTTTTTGGGCATGCTTTGTAATGTGCCGGTCACAAAATCTATATCTCTATATCCAGTATTAACGTAATTATATTGGATATTCTAATATTATACTCTAGGACCTAATGTTATAATAATATAAACATACAATTTTTTTATATTAAAAAATATGTATACATGTATTATATCCTAATTTAATAATATTAAATTACATGTTTTCTTAACTACGCATATGATTTATAAGGAAACATTTCAGAAGACAACACATTCATATGCAAGTATTGACAGGTCATGATTGATTGCATGAACCAAAAATGAGTGCATTTAGTACTAGACTATTATGAGGCTCTTAGATATTCATGAATGCTCTTCTTAGCACGAATTAATTAATGCATTGGTCGTACTGTCAACAACTCGCAGATTGACCTTAATTACATAAATGTTTTCATGTGTCAAAGTTAGTGCGACGAACGTTGTCTTAAACCCGGTCCTAGAAATGTGCGCAAATATTTGCAAAGATGCACAAATGGATGCCAAATGCGTCTTTTCTTAAATGAAATAACAAAGAAAAAACGAAATACTTATGTGTGCAAATATTTACAAATGGCCTCTCATACATAGTATTTGTGCATCTTTGCAAATATTTGTGCACATAGCTGGGACCGGCTTAATAGTTTTTCATGCTATTTGTTCACTTCGAATATATGACATGACACAATCTAAATACAATTGCGTATATGGCACCTGAATCTGATTTAATTGAATGAACTTCTTCCGTGTGCGTTGTCAGTTTTAGATTGTGTCATTTGCTCTTGCGCTTGTCCGCTAGGGATGGTAGTGATTGTCATGGATGCATGAATGTACGGCGAATGTGTATTGCATTTGTTGCAGGCAGACCCGGCCAGCGTAGACCCTGGCAAGCTGTCGCCGGCGAGGGTTCGACGGTCGGGCCGGTCCATGTCTGTGCAGTCTTCCCTCGACCCGTACGGCTCCAACACGACGCTTTCGTCGACGTCGAGCGACGCGCCCTCGAGCGATGGGAGGCACAACTAACAGTCGGGGCATCGCCCCCCACCCGCACCACCACCGCCCCCCACCATCACGCCCCCGCCACCATCCCAACCAGAACCCATCTCCGTCCCGACACCGCCTCCCGCCCCGCCCACCACTGACAAATCATCGGTGAAACCGGCTGAAAAGCTCGGCCTTTTCTCATCCATCAAACGCGCCGCGAGTAAAAAGTTTGCTGAGCGGAAGTCACCTACGCTATTTGCTAAAGGCACCTCTTACCGAGACCCTCCTTATCCTCTCAAGAAGCAGTCCACCATTCACGACGCACCTCGCTCCAAGTCGGACTCAGCTCGACACGCCGTCTTTACGCGGCAAATCTCAGAGACTGTGGGTGCCACGACGTCTTCCAACGATCCAGTCTTCCGCAAGTGCCATCCGAAGAAATCAGAAGCCGATGTAAGTTTTCCAGTCAGAAAGTCGACTTCGGAGGTCGAGAGCACTTTTCCATTTGACACGTCATTTCCGTTCGTAAAAAAAGCGCTTTCGGAGTTAGAAAATAGCTTTGCCTTTTTCAAACGAAATATTGAAATAGCGTTTCCGTCTACTTCTGAAATACAAACGTCATTCCCTGCGACCTCTGCGGAGATCGAGACGTCTTTCCCGTGCTCCGAGCCGATCGTCCATCCTCCGGAGCCCGAAGAAGAGGATGAGTCCTCGGATACCGTTCCTCCGCCGATCATGTCCCTGGCGCAGAGACGAGGATCGCGCGGCAGTCCTTGTATAGAAATACCAGATTTCTCGAAGCTGGATAGCATCTTGAGAGAAAATCGTGGATCTCTGTGTTCTGCGGGAATGCCAAGTCTTAGCCCCATGTCAGCTGCTACCCCAAAGAGAGTGCGAACTTCGAGCGAGTGTCCTAACGAGTCTCCTAGGTTTCCAACCACACCAAGACCTGCTTCCGTTTCTCCTAAGCACACCTTCACATTTAGAATAGTACTGAAAAAAGTCGAAAGTACTCCTAACACATCAATAGAACGTGAAATTGAATGAGAATTGCTTATTTAGATTTGTGCTGATTTAAATACTTTTTTTACTCGAATTTAAGAATAAATTATTTACTTTTGAAATATATAATGACTGACTAAGAGTATAATTAAATAGTTGACTATTTTTAGTCAAATGTGCAATTATTTCAAAATATTGATTTAATTTCGGCACCGTTTTTTGCACCTAGTCATTTTCATACATATTTTCGTAAATTTTGATTTTTATTTAAAGCACAAATCTAAATTTTTCTTAAATAATAACACTTTACAGTGTAATTTATGCAATGTATAATACATATTAATAATTGTTGGAATATACATACACTGAAATAATAAAATATAATATCCTCCTTTTTGTACATTGACCTGTGTTCTGTATGTTGTTTTGTTTATATGTACTAATAATACTGAAAGTATTGCAACTGAAACACTCACGTGCTTAATAAATGGGTTTCAAATTTTGTTTTTATTTTTTTTCGAATAAACCCTTTGGTGTTTTACCGTAAGGTTTTTAAGTATAAAAAAGCACCTAAAAGGTGACTTAGTCTGTTTTATTTAGCATTTGAGTGAAAATAAATAAATCCATATAAAAATATGGTAATTTACCCATAAATATATGTTGTTATTAATATCGTTAACGTATTGTTCTCTACGTGTTTAAATGTTAATAATGTTTATTTTGTACAGAATAAAGGACGTTGCCATGTAAATGTAAATCTAATGCATGATATGTGTAAGTATTGGTCTTACATTAATAGTGTGTGTTCCGGTGTTCACAAATATTTCTTTGGTTAAATATTATTTATAAACTTGACTGTGGGTATATCAAGATATAAAAAAAACTCTATTAATATTATGTACGATGTAATAGGAATAGTTTTGAAACAAATAATAATTAATCAAAGTAAGTTCAACTTACCACATTTTTAAAGTGATTAATGTAATCCCTGAAATAAAATTAATAAGAACTGCAATTTATTCAATGTCCTACTATAACATCTGTTTGGCCGAAAATGCATTTATTTAGGTTGAATTACTTTGAAATGTAGGCACCATTTTTATATAATTTAAAACTAAAGCCATATTTAATCGAAGTACCAACAATGTTTTTAATTTGTTTTAAGTATGTTAAGGTATTTTAAATTGTCAAATATATTTATTTAATAACCACAATATGTTTAATAGTATGTATACTACTGTAAATAAAATGTAATATCATGGTTTTTATTTTTATTTATTTATTCCAACCAAAATACATATTATATGTACAGAGCAGTAGTAACAGTTCAATGCCTATTTAATGTAACCAACAAGCGGTCTGTTCCAAAGAAGGTAGTGACCGTCGATTTTTGTTAATTGAAATTATTTCGGTATTTAACTAGAAAGAAAATTTTGAAAAAGATTCACGCTTAAATAAATTAAAAGAATTAATTCTGATTATTCATTATTTTCTCGTTATTCGCGTTCTGATATTTTTGAACCAAAATTTCAAAAATACCTAATGCGTAGTTCTTCTACAGAAATTTTCTTTCTTTCACATTCCTAATGTTGTTATTGCAAAATAATATGCCTCAAATTTAATTACAGGCTAAAGTAATTCTTCTATATATATTTGTTTTTAAATACATAGTTTTAACATATTTTATATTTTTTATAAAAAAAAATATAAATTTAAATTCAGAAATTAGCATTGTGAGGTAGGATATTTGACCATTCCCAACCTTAAAATATATGTAAACCTTAAATTAAATAGATGAATAATAATTGAAAAGGCCCATTTAAGCAGTAAAATCGCCCTGCAGTGGCAATATTGTCAAAATTGTTACACACCCAATGTTTAAGCCGTTTCATGCGTAATTATATTTAAACTAATCTTATATTAAATAAAAGTTGATGTTTAAAATACTCCAGTTTGATCTGTCAATGTGCTTTAAATGTTTTAAATAAGGTATATTGAAAAATAAAATAAGTTTAAATTATAATATATATGTTTATATTTTATAACCCGCAGACTTATTATTTATAGACAAGGGATCAATGGGTAAAACTAAAACTCTTACGATTTTTTTAAAATGTACTTTTTTTTACTTATCTATGAATAATTTTTTTTCGGTAAAATCATCATAATTGTATCTCTATTACGGCATCACAGATTATAAATAACTAATAAGTAACTTAATATTGATAACATCTAGTCGAAACATTTTCATGGATATACCGGGTGTCCCAAGACCATATCCGAAAATTTAAAGGATGTTTATGTTCCCCATTACGTGTAAGAAGTTGTACAAAAAATGCGAAAATAATTCATGCCCAAATTTATCAATTTTATCAAGCGCTCGTGTAAATTCCGTTTTTATATTTGGCCCTTTTGTTTGCTTGCTCGCGCTCGGCAAAGACTCGGCGCGGCGCAGTTTCGCAAGCCATTCGCTCGCTTATTAACTTATGACAAGACCGATTTAATATTATTACGTAAAGTTTACAGTTTTTCATCGGAAACCATTATGACTTTTGATATGATGTCAAAACAAATCATGTTTGAAAACGCAGGCCAATTAGCTGGATTGTTTATCTCAATGGTTTTAAGATACGATGTATATAGATGATTTCATAAGTTACGGAATAAACTGAAACTGGAGCGAGGACTATGATTAAAATGGTATCCTAATAAAGGTAACCTGCAAAATAATCGGTTTCGTGCAATGTCCTTTTAGTGTGGAAAAATGAGAGATCAAGCGTGCAGTGATGTTTAGAATTATCAGTACTAACACACGCTGAAAAGAGTCTAAATAACAAAACGGTCTTATGCATAGTGGCGTCAGTGCGCTGCTAGGCTTAAAGTGACTAACATACTAAATTTCAAGCGCTGTCAGTTTAGCAGCGAACTAACGCAACCATGATAGGGGCCGATATTGTTACAATTTTTCAGCTTCGCATGCCAACTCATGCCAAATTTATTTTCTAAGTTGCTTTAACCTATTTATAATAACATAACTGATTATACTATACTATTATGATTTACTGTAATAAAATAAAATAACTATATAAAGTGTTTCATTTACAATACAACCACGTTCGAACTACTCTTAAAAAAATTTTTTTAATAAAAAAATAATTATACTATATTTTTTAAAAAAAGACAGCTGCGATACTCTCGCATCTGATCCGTTAAATGATGCATTTTCATTTTGGAATTATTACTATAGAGTATACTGCTCGCTGTCTGTCCAAACTCATATTCAAAAACAATACTAGGTGATGAGAGTTTTAAACGCTTAAACTATGCATAACTATGGGTTTTATGCTTATTGGTCGCACGATTCGCTGCGACTCTCAGTGCAATTAATACAGAACTTCGCGACCTATTTTTAAGGTTTTTAAGTTGCTAAATAAATACAGAAAACCTTTAACTTAGATTTTTTTTTAAATTGCCTTATATTTTTAATATAAATAAAAAACCGTTAAATGTTTATTCTTTGATGTTGTCGACGGACGCTCGAAGTGCACGTGGCCGACACCATTTGCAAAGGTCGAATTTCAAGGTCACCTCACGATATACTGGCTCTTAAGGCGCCACCAGTCCCTAAAACGTGTTTTGTAACGTATTTTGGTGCATTTTGTTGAAGTTATTCCCAACAAATGGCTAAAACTAAAAATACCACAATATTCTACATATATTAATTTAGTACTTTGCTTAAAAAAAAAAACGAAATACACCTTATTATAGTAATGAAAATAAATAAATAAGAAAGTGTTGTTTTTTTCTTGCAACGAATTTCTTTTAAGTTGTGTAAGTGACGCGAACCTAATTTTTCTTTCTAAAGATAGACAATATAATAATCTAGGACATTACTTAAAAAAAAACATTTTTTTCAAATGATAATAATTATTTAAATACAAAAAACATGTTTCATCGATTCCAAATGTAACGAATTCGCGGTCAGCGAGTATATCCGTCTCTTTTCGACACGTCAATGTTCGAATAAAGCCTACTCTTTCAAATCTCAAGGACAAATGCGTCCCGGGGCGCCTTAAATACCATTAAATGGCCTGAGACGCGAACAGCTCGCACCTCAAACAACAGAAACACGTAGCCTAGTTTTTATTACCCCACTAGACGAAATCTGTTCTGGGGCGATACCTTAGGGGTGATATTTAATTTAAAACGTGTTTTTTGTTTGTTAAAACTTGTTTTTTTTACAGATTATAAATTCAATGTGTATATTTGGTATTTGTGTTTGGCTTATATATTTGGTGTTTGATGTAAAAGGTATATTATGTTATTATGTTTGTTAGTATCATAATTTAAACCTAAGGAATAAATACACCTTTATATACATAATTTAATGTGTATACACGACCTATTTAATATTATGTAAATTGAACTTGATGACTTGTTCTTTTCTTTACATAGCTCTTTGAGAAACGAAGTTTTTTGATAATATGTCAATCAAAAATGTTTATGACAGTATTACGATTAAAAGATAATTGATTGCGTTGTTATTTTCACATATGGTAAAATTCGAAGTGATTATCTAATTGATAAATATTTTGGTTCAGTTTAATTTGGATTACACTATCATTTTTATTTGATCGAATGTGATTTGTAAGTACATTATAAGAACCCACATGAATACCCCTGGGGCTTGGGTGTGTGATATACTAGTGGGTAAATACTAGTTCAAGCAAGTAATAGGTGGTAGTAGCCAGATTTCGAATAGGAAAATTAAAATTATTTTCCCACCAGTTCAAATATAACCAATACTATTAAATTTCTTACAAGATTTGTATGTACAAAATCAAGAATTATCTGCGTGAACTTTCTTTTAATATTTTTAAATTAATACAGAACTTCGCGACCTATTTTTAAGGTTTTTAAGTTGCTAAAGAAATGTAGTACTAGCTAGGAAGGAAAGTATTTTATTGTATTACTTATAAAAATAGAAATAATTTGCATAGCAACAAAATAATTCTATGTTTTAGGGTTCCGTACAAATTGTGTCGCGGGCACGGGTCGTCTGCAAGCGAAAGTCGAGTGCGGCACTAGTTGGAGATGGGCTTCGATCAATGAATGGCCAATGAATCAATCAATCAATGAATCAATGAATGGCTAATGACCAATGAATCAAGTTTTCTTAACGAAGAGTGAAGATCAAGTACCTACCCGATTTTTATATGTGGTGATAAAAATTAAAACGAACGAACTGCATTTGTATAGTGCATTATATATGTACTATATGTACGTACATACATAATATATTTTTAGGATTTTATGTTATAGTAGTAATCAATATGTTTGTCAACATACGTTTTTAATCTACTTTAAACCTGTTAAACTAACAATAACAAATCAAATTTTTGTCAGGATCAAATTATTTATTTCTCTTTCTGGAAGTGTACCCTATTTAAGTGTATTAAATTTAGACAATTAAATTAAATCATTGCAGCTGTCTGAAAACAGTTTTTTTTTTATTAATTAATCGAAGGAGATGGAGGACAACTATTCCAAATGTTTAAATCAAGTTTTGAGCAAAGCTGTTATGAAAGTTATAAAGTTACGACCGACGGATAGACAGTCATACATGGAGTGTATGAATATGTAGGTATATACAACAAGAAAAGTAAGATTTGTCATCATTAGGGCGGGTAAGATTGGGGTCGAAAAGAGAAAACCATTTAGCTTTTGTCAGCACCTATCGGTACAAGATTATACTAAGGTATAGGTACCTACAAAATGTAATATCGATGTGTTTTCCGTAAAAAAACTTTTTCCGCATTGTGATAATAATAGTTAGCAAAGCGTATGAAACAAGTGTGAATTATATATGAATTCATCTGGGGAAATACGCTAAAACTGGCTTAGAAACGATTAAATAAATCAATTCTATCTAATCGTGAAAATCCGAATTAAAAATAGTAGATTTCGAAAATAAAAATATTCGTTGGATGTCAAAGATACTACTGAAGCTGATAAGAATGTTATTATCTTAACAACTTTCGTTAACCAACGATCAATTAAAACATGATTAATCATTAAATAATCTTTTGACGATTGAAATCAAGCAATAACTACGATAAAATGCATTACGTATTAAATAAATCAAATTCAAATTCAAAGTTTTTATTAAACAAAATAAGGTACCGACAATATAATGATAATTTTTACACCATCTAATGCAATTGTAGAAAATCGAGTACCTGTACGAGTTACCTGTTCTAAGAAAAGTTATTTATAAAGTGTTACACTGTGAGTATAAAAGGCATATGCACACATAAAAGATATACACAAAGATAAAACACTTACTATACATTTAAATAAATAAATAAACATAGTTTTTAAATTTAAAAATAAATATTCTACATAAAGTAGTGTTTTATGTAAATACGATGGGCATAAACATATTATAATATGAAGTACCTAACACAGTTTTTTTTTTGTCAAAATTTGAAACCATTTTATTAATTATAAACCAAGAATTTCAATGTTAAGCAAACAAAATAATATAAAGCAGAGATTTTTATGTACCTAAAATTGTAGTATTATTTTTTCAACAGCATCTCTATCCAAAGAGATTAACCAGTTTAATATAGATGTAAAGAGGCTTGCTTCAGTTTTAGAGTCCTTAATTTCATCGCTTCTTTGATTATATATTTTTGGGCAAAATTTACAAAAACAAACTAAAATGGTGTTATAATTTATGATGAATGGAAAGAATGTAACTATACTATTGTACAATTGGTTTTTTTTTATTTTAATCTACTCAACCCATCACAAGTTAAAACCACAGACAGGCACGAGTAGTCTGGGGACGTTTTTAGAACATAGCTATTAGGCGTCAGGTCTGTTACATAATTTACTAATTAACGTCTGGTTAAATAATTTACTACTACTAAACAATTTAAAGAAACAGTTGATATTAAATGATACCTATAGGTGTCATAGACATTTTTGTTTTAATAAAAGGTTGACTATTTTTAGCAACTGTAACTCGAGAAAAGGATATCCGAACTAAAGCTAAAAGGTTTTTTATTGCTCACACGACGAAGTAACTTTTGAACTTTGATTAATGGCTCAAGGGCTAATCAATCTCAGTAATACTAATCCAAATTGCAATCCTTTTATTTCTTTACTATTTTACCTGGCACGCCTACAATATTTTCTATGGCCACAAGGAAACCTTTTAAAATTGTAAAAATATTTTAGTGAGTTATTCGCGGTAATTTTCATAAAAAAAAATTTTTTTTTATACTAAACTCAAAAATTAAATAATTTTAAAAGACATTAAGGACATTGTGGAGCATTTTTTTAAAATTACTTTTCCCAAAAATTAGAAAAAATGCAAGGCAAAATGCAAACTTGCGCTCGATTTTAAGCTAATTATGGTTATAATTTTTATTAGGTAAAAATGTAGTTATTATTATTAAAAACATATCTTATCAGTAAGACAAAACATAAATTTAAAATAAACAAAATATACAGTATAATCAACAAATATCATCTCCAAAAAATATTCAAAGTAAATCATAACTCCCAAATGGTTGGGAATCGAACAAATATTGACAAAATCTTTATTGCCCCTACTTAAGTTTTATCTACTATTTACTAGACACTTTGTATATATTGTTTTTATGGGCGCCATCAAAAAAATATATTTTTTGTATTCTGTGGGATATCGTCTGGAAGGTTTAAAGTAGTTTAAAGGAATGTAAAAAATACTGTTTTTAAAATATTTGGTAAATTGGGCTTAAAGTATTAACTGGGTTCTCGTAAAATTATAAAAAAACGTGTTTCTTTATTATTGAAAAAAAATCTAAATACCAATTTTACACCTACACCATATTTGTTTCTGAGATGTATGTATGTATCCCTTTAAAAATAACTCTTTCACTTTCATTTACCTTAAATAGATTATCGGAAAGTGGTGAAACACGTGTTTCTTTATATTTTAAGTGTTTTAAGAAATAATAGTTTTCAACTCTTAACATCTTAGATTTCTGAGTTTTTACATCAAAATTTCACACTCTCTTTATCCCCACTTTGGGAGGAAAACATCTAAAATTTCTTTCTTGGAAAGTAAGTGAAAAAGGGAATGTACCTTCATCATTCAGACAGGACTCATTATTTTATATATTATAGATTAGCCTAATGAAAGAAATACTATATTATAATTTAATATAATACAATATATAATATAATATTAATATACATTATTACATAATAATAATATTAATATATAATAATACAAATAATATATTATTTTTATAACATATAATTTTTATAATATTTTAAGTATTTTATGATATTTATTTAGTGTTTTACATAAAATTATAATGTCTGTATTAGTAAAATGAGAATGTTTTCAAAGTTTGTCTTGTTAAGTAATCATAACATCAGTAAATTGGCAAATTAACATATTTAACATATGTAAGTGCATTATTATTTTACCAACAAAAATATATTATCTGAACATGTAGGTATAAATCACGTTGGTAGACCGCAATGGTCGAATGCCGAAATTCACCCAATCGTCGAAGAGGTGTCAGTCACAAGGGATGTTTGGTGACTATTAGAAAGAGCGGCCTATATGCACAATAACATAGTTAAATTATCTGAAACAAACTATTGCCTAAAAAAATAAATTTTCATTAATACTTTTATTAGGTTTTTTTATAATAACAAGATCGATAACAAACACGCGTTAGGTCAAGTTCACGACCTATGCGCGTGATGATGGAATCGAATGATCGATTAGACCTATTTTTGATATCAATATATTCAATTGATATGACTCAAAGTATGGATAGAAACTTTGCTATAGGTATGTATGTTTACACAATGGTAGATAATCATTGCTCAATTTGCAGCCCAGCTATAGGTCTCATACGCCATATTTAGAAATTGCTTAAAATATTTATAACAACGAAACTCTTCATGGCACATAATATTATTTCAATTAATTGATTTTATTATAATTGTATTTATGCATGTAACATTGCATTTAAAACAGCACCTTAACGGCACGACCGTTTAATAAAACGACTGATTAAAAAAAGAACTTGCATTTCTTTTCGTATTGGGCGAAACGCGTCTGGCGAAAACGTCCGACACCTCGTCATCGGTTTGTTATCGAAATTGGCCCTGAAAGTCGGCAGGCATTTCGACTAAAACGCGATAAACAAAACAACATATCTGCCCTAATTAAGTTTGAACTTTTTTACAGGTTTTTAGTAGTTTATCCAAAGTGGCTACAGGCTACCCTTAAACCTGGTTTTGTGTAAAAAGTAAATTTATATTTTTTTCCTTAATGAAAACTTATACAATCACGGGCTTCAATAAGTCAAGCACAATTGTGAGGTAAAACGAGTTTTTTTAACTGATCAAAGAAATATAAATACACTGGACGAATTAACTCTAAAAATGTCTATTAAAATGACATACACCGTTTAACCAATAGTTTATTATTAAAATAACAACCTATTAATAGATTTGCCTTTCTATCAACCCTAAAAGTTAAGATAGTACTAAAATAACTGTTTATATGTAGGTACACTCATACTGTATACCTTTATTGCAATGAAAAACATCTAAGTAATTGCAACCTTATATTTCTTACTGTTAATTTTTATTTTAATAATGGCCTATGCTTTTAAGTGATAGAAAATACTTACTAATTATGTTACTGAGTTATAGAACAATAAGTTCTTATAAAGGATCCGTACCTTAAAAAGAAAAACGGAACCCATATAAGATCTTTCTTGCGTCGGTCGGTCATGAAGTTTTCTGGAAAATGACGTGAGTTAGAAATTTGAAATTGACCTAATGTTAGGTCTAAATGACGCGCACGTGCTTTAATATTCAAGATTATGAAATTTTATAGTTATTTGTTTAATAGGGGTAAATCTGGCAAAAGGTTATCATTTTGTATCGTGTACTGTTTATATGGGTTAATTTAATAATTATAAAAGTATTTGTTTTAAAATTTTTGGTTAATTGGTTATAAGATATAGCTCGAAACGTTCGAATACGTGTAGGAACTATATGGCTTTAATTTCAGTATAAACTTTGTCTCTCAACCGATTTTAACGTTGTGGTGGATCTTTTTTTTAATTTTTTACTTAAAATAATAATTTAAGTAACTAAAGCTACTAAAGTAAAAAGCTAAGAGCTAATGCTTAGTTCTTAGTTTTTTGGTTGTAATTCCAATTCCCTAAAATATGCAAAAAAAAATCGAAATTTGTTAATCTAGAAGTCACAAATGTACAGTAAAAATAATAAAATTAAAAAAAAATACAGATCGAATTGAGAACCTCCTACTTTTTTGAGGTTGATTAAAAATAATAATAATACGCACCTATTAATTTAAATGGCCTCTATGTAAATTTAGTATATTTTTCTTTTCTAAAATTATTGTTTGTTTGTTATCAAAATTATTGTTGTTTTGTTGTTATTATTATAACAACAAAACACAATAACCGCAAGGTTGCAATGTGTACAATTATTTTTTTAAATACCTACAATGTCATAATCTCCTAATAATGATTAAATCAGATACGAGTACATGGCTGTTATGGCCTTAGCAAAGTTGTGCGTATTTTCCTAATGCTTTAGAGATAAGATGTATTTTTATTGAAAGAATATTTTACGAATATTAAAAAAAAGTTTGTAATTTTATCCTAGTTTTTATTTGTTGAATGTTTTTTTTTAAATTTAATTGCAATATTTATAACAAACATACGTGTACAACTTTGTTACAACTTTGTACAGCTACGTTTTAATATTAAATTCGTCAATTATTTTTTTTAAAAAAAGAATTGCTATGACTTTACAGGTTTATACTTGGTTATCATATTTGTTGGGATTATATTTTTTTTACAATTAATATAATTTGAATTGAACACAAAACTAAAAGTAAGCTAAATGGCATAAAACATAGTGAACAATTCGACTATATTTCTAATCCCCTCGTTGGACTATAATTTTGTTTAAAAAAAATAATCGTTTCATAAGCATACTAAAATAATCTAGGCTTTATAATTTATATTCACGAAATATCAATAATTTACCGGTCTTACCGGCTTCGGGCCTAGTTAATCCCATAGTTTGGCACAAACAGCAAAGGGACATTACAGATTGCAGCCATATATTTGTTGGCTTACAGATTCATCACCAACATCTTGGTCATAACAGTCAGAAAATTGCTGCTGAACTTTTGATATGCTGGGTGCTATTTAGAAAAATAAGAAACACAATATAAAAGCATCACAAAGCATCGTCATCTGCAGCTTGAGGGGACTACATACGTGAACCATTTGAACGATTCTGACCTATAAATTGTTGCCTTCGAAAAGAAGCCTTGCACGATGAACGAAAAGGTATAAACTCTATTACGGGCATAACGGCACTTATAACACACACCCATTTGTATAAAATATTGGTTACATGTAGTTGTTTTTTATTTAAAAAAATATTATAAATTTACATTTAAAATAGTAATACACAAAAATATATATTTTCTGAAAATTTCCAACGACCAAACGACTTGTCTACGTAACTCGGAATGAGTCCCCGTCTTTCACACACCTGTGTCAAATATTATAGGAACTATCACCGTCCCATCACCGCATGTCGAGTTTCGAAAAGTATATATTTGTAAGAGGTTGAGTTTGTATAACAGGAATTAACATACCTATTCAATTATACTGCGATCGATTGTGGAAAATAAAAAAAAATAATCAATGTATCGTTTTATTTGCTTAAATATTGTGTTAGGTTTGGTTATTAATTGCTTACGATTGATTCCCCGCTGGGACCACCGTAGTCGCTGAGTACAAAGATATTTTGGTTCAACCTTACGAAACAAAATGTATATAGAGTGTAAAACATATAGAGTGTAAAATATTTTAATTATTTAAATCGACTTCGATGTCGTCACTTTATTAATGTTTGAATAGACAGGTGATAGTGAACAATATCCATATCGCTTCGATCTCTAAAACCTCTTAATATTATTTTCTTATCAGTAATTATCATAAAATACCTATTTGAAATGATTCAGTTATAAATACTGGATATTTTAATTTAACTTCAGTGGCAGGAGTATACTCAAACGGGTAAGTAACCTATTATAAATATTGAATATCTTAAATGTTTTCATAAATATTGTAAATATTTATGTTGGGTTTATTTCAATTTACAAATGTTACACTTTAACTGATAATATATCAGTAAAAAAAAACCACCAAATAAATAAACAATATTACAGTAACAGTATTACTGACCACTGGTTAGTAATTGCTATTAAAAATTATTATTTTGTTGATAGACATTCTTCTTTCTTCACCTCTTCGTTACATTCGTAAAAACCATTAATAAAGTCATGCCAACGCCAACTCATGAAGTCAGTTGGGTATAAATTGTACCTAGGATATAATAATGTTTTTAATATGTTCGTAGGTTATAACATCACCCCTACGTATTCGAAGCTTTATTACATCCTGGAGTTTATTGTTTTCTGTTGCAACATTTCATTATTGAAAATAAATATGTCAACATCATTAGGGAATTTCATCCTGAATGTATATAATTGAATTCAAAAACATTTGTCATAGTCGAGAAATATAATTTATTTTCTTAACAAATGAGTGTGCCACGATATTCAAGATTATTGGCCTAATATTTTCACAATCTAATTTCTATTTAATCTAACAAGCCTAACAGCTTTTACACAAAATACCCCACGAAGCAAATTACAATATCACTTTATTTAACTCATATAATATATTTTATAAACAGGTATAATAACAGGTTTTAAGGTATAATAAAAAATAGTTATTTGAAAATTAATAATCACCGCGTTTAATGAACGTTATTTTTTTTTTTTGTTGTTTTTCTATGCGTATTTTTTTTTGTCCTCAGTATTAAGGATGAAGGGTCTAACGCTATTTTTACTGGTGGCTGTAGCCTCCTCAACATGGGGATACAAAAACCCCCATTACCAGCAAAATCGCAGTGGTATGGTACATCTCTTCGAGTGGAAATGGAACGATATCGCTGCAGAATGCGAAAACTTCTTAGGACCAAGAGGCTTCGGTGGTATTCAGGTTAGTGGCCTATAAATTAACCTTTTTATTATTTTTAAAGAATAGGTACTTACAGCATTTTAACCGTGTTAAGCTTACACATACGACCATAAACACTACGCACTTTATTCAAAATAATATGGAAAAATTAAATCTTTACACGTTGGAAATATTATGTGGTTTTTAACATTACAATTCACTTTGTCAATAAATTTGAAATAAATAATAATTTCAAGGAATGAAGCGATTACCTATTTATTGCTACACTCCTCATATAGTTCGGTTGCTCATTTTCAAAATATTATATTTCCTAATAGTAAATGGTTTTTTCCGTGTTCGACCGTGTTGAGAAAAAGCGCCGTTAAACATTCTCAGCTAGGAAAAATGACCTGGCCCGATTTGACTCATTGGAAATTTGAATCTGGAACCTCTGAATTTAGAAGCAGGCGCTTATACCATTACACCAATGCAAAAAAACCTGTCATCGATATTATATATATTGAGACCTCTTAAACAGATTGATGAGGATATAGAAAGAAGATAGCGTCTAAACAAATGAATTACATTACATGTAATAAATAAATAAAACGTAAGCTAATAAATACAACAATATACTATTAAGTTTTGAAAGCTATCATTTCACTTTATTTACAGGTTTCTCCGCCAAACGAAAACTTGAGGGTAACTTCACAGGGCAGACCCTGGTGGGAAAGATACCAGCCAATGTCATACCAGCTCGTTACCAGGTCCGGTAACAGAAATGAGTTCTCCGATATGGTCAGGCGTTGCAACTCGGCCGGAGTCAGAATTTACGTAGATGCCATAATTAACCACATGACTGGCACCTGGGGAGAAAACCAGGGTACCGGCGGAAGCACGGCCAACTTCGGACAGTGGCATTATCCTGCTGTTCCTTATGGTCGTAACGATTTCAATTTCCCCGTGTGCGGCATCGCTCACTACCAGGATGCTAACATGGTATTTTTTTATTTTTTTTTTATTATTGTATTATAAGACTGAATAACATCAATTCTTAACCATTATTTTAAAAACTTATAGGTAAGAAATTGCGAGCTTTCCGGATTAAAGGATTTAAATCAAGGAACCGAATATGTTAGAACGCAAATCGTCAACTACATGAATGACTTGATCAGTTTGGGCGTTGCCGGATTCCGGTAATTAAACCTCGCCATTACATTGGAATATGTTGTCCAATGAACTAGAACTCTCATTGTTGTAATATTTTGTTATAGTATTGATGCCGCTAAGCACATGTGGCCAGGTGATCTTGGTATCATCTACGGTCGCCTCAACAATCTTAACACTAATCACAATTTCCCATCAAACGCAAGGCCGTACATCTTCCAAGAAGTTATCGATCTGAAGAACGGCGAAGCTATCAGCTATCACGAATATACGCCTTTGGCAGCGGTTACTGAATTTAATGTAAGTATTTCTTTTCTTCAATTTCGACACAGGGCCACATTTAAGAGTATGTTGAAACTGGTTTAATTGTTATTTCAAAAACCAACGCAATCTAATCGGCCATTTAACGAAATCAGTTTATTTGTTTTGGTAATTTTGTGTTAGATTTAAGACATAGTCCTAGAGGAAATATTGTAACTGAAACAATACCTTTTGGAAATTGTGTTAAAAAAGCATATTTTTGAAATGACTACGGTTTCTCATCCGCAATCTAAAATAAACAAAATACGTTACCGCCTCAGGAGTTCAATTTTATAGTACAAAAATTTTATGAAACATACCCGTTTGGAACAAAAGACGTACAAAATATGGACTTTTTAAACTCAGCTATGCTATAGTCAAAATACTATAACTTTTTAAATACCACTTAAATTCGTGCCAAATGTCCGCTTTATATGGTTCATTTTACTATTACTAGAGGTTAGCTCGAATCTTAATTCGAAAACGTCTTAACGTTTTGTTGAGGTTGGTACATTGAGGCACAAAAGTAATTAAAAGTAAAAGAATTAAAAATTGAAAAAAAAATGTTACATTACTTCAGTTTTTATTTATGCATTTTTTTTTTGGAGCGTTCTGCACGCCTAAAAATAGGCAGTAAGGTAGGCAAAAAAGTAGTGTATTAAATAGGATTTTTTTATGACTTTTCAAAATTGCCTAAGAACCAAATTTAAATTACAAATTCTGGTATATGCATATGTATCAAAGAGCAAATTGATTTCAGAAACCCTTTACTGAAAGGTCGCATTACTCTTTTTTTAGGACTTTAAAGGTGATCTTTCTCAGTTTTTCAGTAGTTTTTAAATCAGTGGGTAGGTATTTTCAAGTGCCTCGTAATTCGTGGCAACTAAGCAGGTTCATAAGATATGCGAGGAAACGTCGTTATTTTAACTAATTCACGTAAATATTTGATAGATTTCAATATTTTTTAGTATGGTCTGGATCTGTCGACTCACTTCTTTGGCAGAAGCAATCTGAGATGGTTGGAGACATTCGGTCCATCGTGGGGATTCTTGGCGCACTCTGACGCTTTAGTATTCCTTGATAACCACGACAATCAGAGGGGTCACGGAGCTGGAGGGGACATTATTACTCACAAACAGGACAAGCGTTATAAGGTATTTACAAATAACTTTATCAACAAAATTATAAAGCTTAAATCTTCTTGGGTCAAACGAATATTATATTTCATATTTAAGTGAATTTTTCAATGTTATGCTTTCACTTAAACTACGATGTACAATTGACAAAGGTACGCAGGCTCTTATAGATAATGTGTGATTAGTTTATTAAAATATATTTTTCTCAATGAACAGGCTGCCATTGCCTTCATGTTGGCACATCCCTACGGAGAACCACAACTGATGAGCAGTTACTCCTTCACCAATACTGAGGCTGGACCTCCAATGGACGGAAATCAAAATATAATTTCTCCATCATTCAACTCGGTTTGTATAAATTAACGAAAATACAATGGCCATATTCGCAATCACCGATTTGGCTGTCAATCTAATAAAGTTTATTTTTAATTAGGATGGCAGTTGCGGTAATGGTTGGGTATGCGAGCACAGGTGGCGTCAAATCTACCAAATGGTCGGCTTCAGGAATGCAGTTCAGGGAACTGGAATGAATAACTTCTGGCACAACAACGGCAACCAAATCGCTTTCTGCAGGGGAGGAAACGGTTTTATTGCTTTCAATACTCAAGGATCCGCACTCAACCAAAATCTACAGGTAAACATATACTTAACATATCACTGTGTTCGTCATTCTCCTTCTTTATTATTTGGCATATATTGTCATTTTAACTTCTGGTCATAGGCCCGCCCTATAATCGTCCGTCTTTCATTGAACTGCCAGGTGTTTCAGGCTTTTACCTGATACGCGTTCAATATATTTTTGTTTAAAAATAAATGTTCCTTTCAGACCTGTCTGCCAGCTGGAAACTATTGTGACGTCATAAGTGGACAGAAGAATGGTAGTCAATGCTCAGGAAAGACAATAAGCGTTGGCTCCGATGGGGTGGCCAACATTAATATCGGAGCGAACGAACTAGACTTCCATCTCGCTATACACGTTGGCCCTGAGGTTTGTTGAATATCTAACTTATAATATACTGGGTGGTTAGTAGTTAGGCTAGTCTCTTCGGTTAACCGTTACTTTCGTTGGTGCTTCTAAAACTTTCTGTGAAAAGGAACATTCTGTGACACATGCACTTATTACATATAAATTAATGAGAAAACCGCACGTAGAATACATTCAAATATTCAAAGACGAATAATATAAGCCCCAAGTCTATGTTATTCAAACGTAACATTGAGTAGCTTTCTGGAGACTACTTTGTTGGTATTGGATTGAAGATATAACATCTTATACTTGACATAAACGTTTATAATTTTTATTACTTTTTACACTCAAAAGTATACGAAAAAAAAAACGCTGAACATAGTTCTTAAAGCTTGGCTTTATAGCAGAGGACTGGTGGACATCGGTTATTTATATTTTCGCTTTATGTTCTTGGCAGCCTAATAATAAACGAAAACTCTTTCAGCTAGATGTTCTTTTGTGGAGATAAAAAATAGAATATGGACTCTCTCTAAACCATTATTTTATAACGTATAGATTGCTGCTAGGATTTTACAAATTTATTTTAATTATGTCGTTTTCCCCAATTTCAATTTAAATAATATTTATTTTCAATATTCACAATCACAGCACATTTCTTTAATATTTACATTTTCTCTTTTTCAGTCTCGACTCTAAGCTGAGGCCTACAATCAACATCATGAGTCCTGTGATGTAGAATTAACTATCTTGGGACTTATTAAAACCAATTGTGATATTTGTGTGGTATAATATTTTGTATATCTTACTGTGCACCTTTACAGTTTTAATTTTTGTAACTATGGTAAAAAACTATAATGTGTCATTAAAATAAATAAAATCTGTTATGCATACATAATTTATTATTTTTTAGTTTATATTTGGGCAATTTTAACTTCCCTTTAAAACCTATACTCGTTAAATTAAACTTATAAGGTTACGGTTGCGGGTGCAACCTCTTGTGTAAAAATGTAATATTGTATAACCTACCTAGATTATAGCTATTATTAAAGTTTATTGTATGCGAGCTCCGTTCCACCTCCGAAAAGAAAACCTCGTACTTAAAAAAAATATATAATATTACTAGCTGACCCGGCCACGCGTTGCTGTGGCTAAAGTTTTTGTTATATTACATTATAGTAAACAATCTAAGAGGAACAATAAGAGAACATCAGTCACGGAGTCCACTATGCTTTTTCACACAGATGGTATTTGTAAAAAAATATGGTGATCTCCTTATTTGACTTTCTACTACTATAACCCTTTAGTACAATGAAATTATTTACGAACAAAGACGAAAATGTTGATGTTGGTATACAAATTCACTGGATTGAGATTTGAAGGGGAAGTACGTTGAACACAATTAATTAAAATGTTCTTACACTTGATACTAAGCAGAAATCAATAGGTAAAAAATAAAAATTTATCAGATTTATTATTTCCATTTAATTTTATAACAAATATAAGTATATTACAGTATAATACAGTAAATAACATGTGACGCTTAAACTCATGAATGAGGTAGGCAAGGCAGACAGTCTTAAACTTTTAAACATTAATATCTTTTTTTTTGAATTATAAATACTTTCAATTTCAATTTAATTTAACACCAATCGGTGCACAATGTTTTTGGTTAACCTGTCTTTAGCTAACACAAATAGATTCGACGGTTCCCAACACGTGAACACGCAACATATAGTTGCCCATGAGAAAAACATGGATTTTCCAAATCTAAACCACAAATGGACATTGTTTGACCTTGAGATTTATTTATAGACATGGCGAAAGCTAAACGAATTGGAAACTGTAGCCTTTTGAAGGGTATGGTAGAATCTGATGGTATCATCGGAATACGTGGCAGCAGGACCACTTTTCCTTTAAACTTCCCAGCCAAAATGGTTGCTTCAAGAATGTTTCCGGTGATCTTTTTGATGACCAAACGCGTACCGTTACATAATTGAGGTGGATTCAAATTACGGAGGAGAATAATAGGGGAACCAATCTTTAATCGAAGATTATGTGGTGGCATTCCAGGGATATCTAATGAATTTAAAAATTCAATCGGAAAATTTACACTTTCATTTTCATCAACAACAGTATCGATTGATTTAAAAGACATCAGATCGCCTGGTAACAACTGTTGTATCTGGAAGTTAATTTCGTCAACATCAACGTTTTTGGCTGCCAAAATCGCCCGTTGACTAAGCCATTCATGATTCAAATAATTATTCTGTATATCCGGGAAAATACTCTGAATCAATTCAGTTTTATCCTGAACAACAGTGCAAAAATTGTCTGGTAGTTTAATGCATTGCGTATTTGGTTGCAGTTTTATTTTACCGTTCCCAATATCTAGTAGTTGTTCGGAAAATATTAGTGCTGATGGATCATTTTGCAATTGTACTCGCATATTTATGGTCAATCGAAGTGTTTCAACACTTCGCCATAAGAATGATTGTTTCAAACATGCATTAATCTCATCCGCGAAAGTAGAGCGAGGTATAACCGGTAAGGTCTGCCGGAAGTCACCAGACAAAAGTAAGATAGCACCACCGAAAAGTTTATTATTGCTGTTTAAATCTTGCATAGTTCTGTTTAATGCTTCAAGTGAATATTTGTGTGCCATTGTGCACTCATCCCAAATTATTATAGAACTCTTCCGCAACACTGCAGCTATTCCACTATTCTTTTTGATGTTACACATTGCATCTGGTTTATTATGAACGTCCAATGGCAGCTTGAATGTTGAATGTGCTGTTCGCCCACCATCCAGTAAAGTAGCCGCAATGCCTGACGATGCTAATGCTAATGCGATTTTTTGTTGCGACCGTATTTTGGCAAGAATCAACGATATTAAAAATGTCTTACCGGTTCCACCGGGTGCATCCAAGAAAAAAAAACCGCCTTGTTCAGCAGCAACAGCCAGCATAATCCGATCATAAATATTTTTTTGTTCTGCTGTCAGTAATGGTTCACTGTTCATGATAATTGTTGCTAAACTTCCATGGTCATATTGATTTTCTCGTTGTAAATCGGTATTGACTAAGTCGGTGGCTGGACGATTAGGTGATGGCATACCATAATGATTAAGTGGTAAATTTGAAATAAGAACACATAAATCCTCGATCAAGACCAATGCTTCATTGTACATCTCTGGTGTATAATCTATGTTTTGGCATTGATTTGTTTGTCTAATTCGGTGCAAGATGTCTTCTGTCATACAATTTTTATATTTTTCCCACAAAGTTTGTGCTTGCGAGGGATAACATGTCGCCAAAATGATTGCAAACAACTGACGAATGTTATTCGGTGTTGATGTCAACGCAGCATCAGCAAGCGTTAAGTCCCAATGGTTATCGTCTTCTAGCAATTGCAGTTCACGACATGCATCCTGGTATGTATTGAATACTCGACCATTAGCTGTTCGTAAAAATTCAAAAGACGTTGGTCCGGGAACATTCACCAATAACAAACGTAAATAGAAGCACTCACGTTGCTTTGGATGTACCGTGTAAAGTCTCCCCAATGTCTTAGCTTTGAATATGCCTGTAATGGAAGGATGTGGTTTTCCTTGTTTCCGTGGCTCCCATTTTTTACTGGATTTGTTCCATGTGAAATAACGTGGAACATCACCATACACCAATGTCTTCGCGAATTGGCCAAAAACATCAGGTTTTTGACACAATGTAAAAAATTCAGTTAGAGTCGTTTTCGGAGCTTCGAACGCTCTTTGGAGAACATTTTCTTCAGTGAAGTATACACGTTGACCGTTTTCAAGATGTATTGCCAGATGTTGGACAGCAGGATCTCTTTCGTGGATGGGAAAGCTGAGAATATGCCAAATAGCTTCATTGCTGCTAATGTATCTGCCCATTTGGTATCGTGCTATTTCGTCATTTTTATTTATGTTTTTTACTTCAAATATGGCCAAATCACTGCCTTTGTTTACATATTTACAAATATACTTAATTGATTTAACAGAACTGCAAAGCTCAACATTGATATGAGCTTTGTAAGTTTTTGAAAGTAGTGGTGAGTATGGTACCACCCACTGATTATCAAACTCAACTTGATTTGGAAAGTTCGGCAGTCGCATTGTAAATGTGTGGCCACCATTCTCAGTACTTCTGCGACGATACATTGGATAACCATCAATATCCGTGATCGTGTCATTCGTATGCGGCTTTGGGAAGTTTTTTTTACATTTTCCATTTTCCATGCACGGTGACGTCATGTTGAAAACACCGCATGGCCCATGGATCATGTGTTTGGTGACAATATCAAATAATTCTTGATCAATTAATGGGTCTGGAATTTCGGCTGAAATTATTTGATCGATTTCTTCAGGACGGATTCTATCTTTAAGCCAAACCAAAATGTGGGCATGAGGCAAACCTCGCTTTTGCCACTCTATCGTATACAGCCAACAACGTGTGATACCAAAAATTGTATATTTAACAATAAAATCAATTAAGGATTTCAATTTTTGTTTAAACACACGTGCAGTTAAATCATGACGATGAATGGCTTGTTGTCCTGGCAATAGTAAAGTTTGTATCTCTTCCCAATTCGGATTACATGTGAATGTAATAAATAAATCCGGTCGGCCGTAATGACGTACGTAAGTCATCGCATCTTGTATGTATTCCTGCATGTTCCGTGGACTGCCGATGTAGCTTGAAGGTAAAATGAAAGCATTACCGATGTCATTGGGATTTAAATTTCCATCGATGTTTCCAGCAACAGCATCTCGTAAGTGAATATATTCTTCCGATCGTAGTTTTGCCTGGTTGAATCGAAGGAATCGCAAGCGTTCGCTTTCGACCTTAGCATACATATCAACAATGTATTGATGGAACAGCTGACGATATCGAAGGATATAATTGTCTTGATGTTGTCTAACCATTATTCGGTGTGCGTAGTAGTTCATTGAGCTAACTTTATTATTTCTGTAATCACCTAAAAAAATAAAAAATAAAATGCAATACGAAATTAAAATCTATACATACAGTAAGAAAGTAAATAGATAATTGTCAAATTTACCGGTATTTGGATCATACTGATTGATATTAAGGTGATATTCATCTTGTCCTTGCCAAAATATCAATGGATATTGTAGTGCGTCATATGAACGGTGTAGATCCGAAATCGTACTGACAGTGTTGTCTCGCCGTGTAATGTTTATAGATCTTTTGTCAACTGGATCACCAACCATGATAACAGCAACCTCATCAACAGCTGGAGCGTTGAATCTACCAGCATGTTCACCTAATGGTACTTTGTCGGCTTTTATGACGATTTGATAATTGTCATTTTGCAGTCGTGGCGAAACTCTTTTGATCAATTGAATTAGTTGATTGTGATCTTCTAAAAAAATTTCCAATAATATCACAATTGCTCTTTCCTCTGCTTGTTCAATAAAATTATACAGGCACCGAGTCGTCACGCGCTCTTCACAATCGCCCATAAAATAAAAAGGTATCGACATCTGTCAGTTTTATGACTGCCAAATAATAACAGACAAATAATTAGCAATAAGTTAAAATTGCGACTATAATTTGAGATTTAAACTATCCTATCGCTCAAGTTGGATCGAACTGCATATGGTGTGCAAATTTTATTATAATCGGTTAAGTGGTTCAGCCGTCCATTGAAGATAAACATTGTGACACGAGATTTATATATATTAAGATTAAGATTGGAAATTGCTAAAGAAATACGTCAATTCAGGTAAATACTGTCTGTCTCATAGATACTAGATTGGGACTCAGGCAATTTAAAAATTATAAATGGTTATACAGATTTATGCTAATAAATATAATAGAAATAGACTGTTAATAATTAGTCTCCAGTACCTAAATAAATAACCGAATTATGACTCTTGATCGTTCTATTGGACCTATCATTTATCACCTAGCACCCTATAACTACTATAGAGTGCTAGGTGTCGGTTGTTTAAACTAATTAATAAGACCTAAATACTAATTCAAAAACTGCACCTGTGATATACGAGTACAAATTATTTTATGATTTTCAGCTTTTCAAATATGTTGGCAGAATTTTTCATTCTCTCAAATTGTTCAGTGTTAAAATATTATGGGAACCAAAATTATGCAATACTCTTGATGTAGTCTCGCGCTCGTTGTGATTTCCATTTCTCTGTATGAAAGCGAAACATATATAAAAATCTAAACAAGTGTCCGGCGCTTAAGGATGAGGTGTAAACATTTTACATTTATTGAAAACATACCTACCTCATAATAAATTAACAATAAAGAGCGAAAATGTGGGAGGTAAAATGGGATGATTTATATTTGTTTTGATTCCCTGACCCCTGAGGACGTATCGTAAGGGAGAGAAGAGGAAATTATTCGAAAGGATATTCTATACAGAGCGCGGGGAAGAGGTGGGTTTCGAACGCGAGCTGAGTTACAGTATATGGTATTTCGATGACAAAGTATGAGAAAATCTCTGGAAGACAGATCGCTGTGTGTAATGAAAAAAAGAAAAAAAAATAGATTGTTATATTTCATTAAGCATACTGTAACACTAC
This sequence comes from Neomicropteryx cornuta, assembly GCA_020383195.1. Lineage (NCBI taxonomy): Eukaryota > Metazoa > Arthropoda > Insecta > Lepidoptera > Micropterigidae > Neomicropteryx > Neomicropteryx cornuta. The sequence continues at coordinate 9,540,896 of JAHKQU010000025.1, read as the reverse complement.
TGTAAGCATACTGTACTGAAGCGTACCGTACACTTGACAAATCAGTATTGGAATAAATGTGTAAAAAAATCTTTCAGATGCAGTTGTAATTAAAATTTCATTGAAAGAATATATATACTGTTTTTTACTGTCGAATCTAATATATTATATTTATGTATTTTTTAGAAATTATTACAATTTTATTAAAATTTTTTCTTTACGTGTTTGGAACGGGACTCATAAACAATACATTATCAAAATTAAACCGCATTTAGAATGTTGATCATAAAGCATGTAAAAATATTTAATATAAAATAAAAAATATTTAAAGCTTTGTAATTTGTTATTTAAAAATTCAAAACTCTGATTAGGTAGTAATATTTTTATATGCTAAATAAAAACTAGGAAACATTATTTTTAATATATTTTTGAAGCCATTTTAATGTTACATTTTATACGTTTTGAAATGGTAACATGTCTATGGTAATATTTTGAATGATTCACAAATTGTATTTGAGTACTATTTGGAAAGTAGGTAAAAATCGTAATGAAAATCGAAGGGTGCCTAATTAGTTTATGGCTTAAAATTAACGATTTATTGCTTATTTTAGCTCAACTACCAAATTCAGGGTTTTATGTTCAAATTTGATCGGTACGCTATTTTAATTAGTACCTGCATCGACTTTTTGAAATTATCGTAGACCCTTTTAAAACTTTTCGCAATTTTTTAAAAATATTTACATTGTTTGCGACGACCTGATCAGTAAAATCACTTTAAAGCGAGAGAACGCAGCACTTTTTTGTGCTCTGTTTTTAGTGGTTAGTTTATATTAGATAACTGTTAAAATGCTATATAACCATATCATATATAACCTTGCGCAAGAGTGCCTATACTGAATTCCTCTTTCCTCTTTACGGCACAGTTGCCGTAAGGGTTGCTTCTACCAAAAAAAATTTTATTCGAAACTTGTAGGGAAATTATAAACCTACAATTTACATTTAGAACGGATTTGATCCACCGCATATCATATCCAAAGATATGATTTTTTGAATTTTGAAAAACCACTTTTTCCCACCCGTAGAATTTGCTTAGATAAGTTTTAGGCTTTTATCTAAGGAATAAAATAAAATTTCAATGAATTCAATATCTTTGATACTTATAGCAAAGTTATAGTAAAATATCACTTTTTCGAAAAAGCTCCCCCCTATTCCTGCTCCTCCCTGGTCTGATTTTGCTCATTAACAAATTTAACCGAGATTTTGTTTTGATTGAAAAACCAAATTTAGGCGCGGGATGGCCTGAAGGGCTTAAAGATTAGCCGCATAGCGACTCATACCGAGTGCTGTAGCCACGAGTCGTCACTTGCCGACATACGCATACGCATCATATAGCTAATGCCGAATTTCGAGGGCATCTATTGAATGGACCTGGTTTTGCAAGGAACTGTTGAAATACACATTATAATATTTTTAAGTATTCTTTTGGAATAGTAAAAACGACTTAACTTATATTAACCTTTAAAAAGTTATTTTTAAAGCGATTAAGTGTAAACCGTGTTCTATAACATCTGAAAGCATTGTGTTTTAATTTAGAAAATATCTGGAATTTTCCTTAAAACTGACCGAAAGTTAATTCAAGATTGGTAACATCCGTCCGAAGGATAACAATACGGTTTCACTCCAAGTTTAAACTTTCGGATTTAAATTAAATTTTGTTTTCATTTTAACTGATTAGGGATTCGCAAAAAAACTATTGATTTTAGTGTCTGGCAATTTTCTTTTTCATTACAATGATTCAAAGATTTTAATGTACTTCGTATGGTCATTGTTTAACATTAAAAATATTCTAGTTACGATAATGCCCATGACAAATTCTAATTGTAATTCTAACGAAGCTTGAACAAACGAATTTTTTTATTTGCACATTTTTAATAAGGCCATTTTAAGTATATCGATTAAATCATGCACCAATACGCGTTCAATCAAAATCAGGTGATTTGACCTAATCGTTAAATTGACATGTTGCTATGCTAACTGTGCGTAATAACTGGTAGGTAAAAAAAACATCCAATTATTTTATTTATAGCTTTTGAATTAGACTTATCGAACTCTGAAATCTTTTAATCCGACGTGATCAAAAGGTCAGTCGACGCATGGCTAACACGCTGCCTACCCGGTGGTAAAAGGACAAACTCGTGTTATTTGAAAATTTCCTGAGAATGTCCAATAATATAGAGCGCCGAGGTTGAAGAATTAATTGATATTTGCACTGGTTCCTTCATAGCAGATGGGTTTCTTTTCGAATGGTTTTTCCTAATAGGTTTTGAATATATATTTTTTTAATAATCGAATCGAATGAAGGGGTTACCAGAAACACACCATAAAATGCAACTTCACTATAAACTGAGTCGTCTCTGCGCTTTGGTGGATCAATCTTTTCACATTGTTGTGTAACAATATGGATATGCTCTACTGAGAATGCCGATGACTCTGGATAGCATACAAGATGCATATGTCATTGTTTGTTTACATTCCTCAGAGAATTAGCTTCAGAGATTTAGCTTGGATGATTCTTCAAGGAAAGTGTCTGTATTTACAGTTACTTTAAACATCCACATCTAGAAATCTGGGTTTAAGTTTAGTGTAGCTTTATTTATTTGAAAAAAATATATATTACGATATAAATAGTATTTTTATTTTTTTATTCATCAATCAATAATTTTAAAAAAATGTTTAGATAGGTACAAGGAAAGGGGGCAGTGACCAGGGGGGTAAGGACCGTAAGCTCTGTCGGTCTCGCGTATTTTTTTATATTTTAATAGCAAATTTAATAAGATTCTTAGCAAAGGTGCCCTGGTATCGAAGTTGTGTAATTCATTGATCGATTAATTACTTTGATAATACCAAATATATTTATTTATTTATTCATTCATAATGGCACAATAAGAAGTCACAAAAATAAATGATACAATAACACTTACTATAAATTGGATTATTGTTATCCACGGAGTAGATATTTGTATGAAAACTTTCATTTCTATATACAGCATACAGGAAGTTCACTTTTTTTTTATTCAACAACCAAAATAAATTTATATCCAGAGCAGTTAGTAATAATAATAACCTACAAGCATCTGGCAGTGACATTCCCTGCCTGCCTGCCTTGAAACTGTAACAAATGAGGCAGTTTTTCTATCATTTAGTTTGTGTTTCGGTATTAAAACTAGAAAGATAATGGTGTTTAAAAGTATAGTAGTTATTAAACTAAAAGAAATATGGCAATTAAAAATATATGTATATGTATATTAATTGGTAGAAAGTATTTCATTTTATAGTGCGATAGTGAAGGGTATTATAAAATTTAGTAATTAGAATTAAAAATATGTTTTGGTGTCTTTAATTTTATCGCTTTAAATTATCGTTAGTATACAATTTTCATCTACCTTAAGAACCTCCAGTTACTACTTATAATTAATGAGAGTTGCTTTTCGCTTTGGTCCTCTTTTCCTCTAAAACCACTGCATGTATTCGAATGGGGTTTTCCCTGTTGGATAGCTTGGATATTCGGCAAGGTTATAGGCTATCAGTAATGCAATAGAACCATAAAACTACTTATTAGGAATAGGACATCCCGACCCTTGATTAATAAAGCGGAAAATATTAGAAATTGACAGATGACGGCTGCAAAGGGGCCCTAGAAAGTATATAATATTCTAATGCTAAAGGCGATCGGTATACCCGTAAATTACACTCGATAAATAATACACTTAATAAATAGGCTGTACTTATATTTTATAATATTATGTAATACGATACACAATACGACACGACATTGACACGATATTTGTGTGTATTATTACGTAAGTAGTTATGAGTATAATGGATATGACTGAAGTGTACGCTACCTACGCTGGGTAAAGCGAAATATTTACTCGAAATGTAAATGTTCGTTTTGCCGGGAATTGGACGCAAAAATGTTACTAGGTGGTAGCGGAATGAGAAAATGATCATGTCTCGCCGATAGGCCTAACTGATGGGACTTTGCCAAATCCTACTTCACGGCTGCTAAAGGATAAAGATGGCTGTGGGTTAGGTTTGCCGTTAATTTTCAAACGAGTCTGCTTCGTTATGACAATAAATAATGCACAGTCAGACACTTAACTCAGCTGAAATTCAACTAAACGGAGAAAAATATTCATATGGACAGCTATAGCTCTGTCTCTTAAATCAAAATAAATTCTCTTTGAATTAAAAAAAGGAAAAATACAACTTTTTTAGAAAGATATTTTGGAGTATAACAAAAGATCCCCCCTGCGAACCGGTCGGTATAAATCTATAAATAAATCTAATCAAATTAATTTATTAAAAATATGTTAGTAGTTAGGTATTATCAATATTTATCAATAAAGCTGATATTAATTGTTACCGTGTTGATATATCTTTTAAATCAATAAATCTAATTATTATAATACGAGAAATGAATTAGATAAACGCGCAAAATTTATCAGCAGATTTAAAGAAAAAATGATTGGGATATTGATTAGACTCAGTATTATTTTCATTGAGCTTATCTGATCTGATTGGAGACCAATATAAAAGAAGCGTTTACACCTGTCAAGTCACTTGAACACCAAACCGGTAAGTAGATATTTAAATAAGAACTAATTATAGATCATAATATTATTACAATTTCAACATTTTATGATTTAATTTTGAATGAGAATTTATCATATCTAATAACCTTTAGGCCTGACATTGAGGCGGCCCTTTTACTATAATCGATTTTACCCGATTCAATCGATGCGTGTTTTAATTGCATTGTGAATGATTTTTTTGGTAGTAGATTATCGTTATATTTAATTTTAATACGTTTAAAATATTATATCGGGCCGTTGGTTGTAATTGTATTTCTTTTTTTAAATAGAGAATTTGAAGTGAGCACTTTTCCAAATTTACTTTTATCTCAATATCATAGTTATTTTTTGTTTTAATGTTATCCTATTTTTTTCTTATATCTCTAACTTAAATATTGTATGTAAATTGTGTACACAATTTTACTTAATAATAATAATACAATAAAGTTGAGTTTCTGGCAGCCTAAACTATTATTATTTTGCCCGGACCTATTTAATGGAACGTGTCTTTTATGAATAAATGCTTTTCATATTTTAATAAATATGATACTGCATTGAGTACTGCTTTGGGTTATGAAAGTGCAAAATATCCTGTACTTGTTTTTTCATTAAATAATTTTCATAATCTTTACCACATTGTATAAAAATTGTTTTCTCTGCAAGCTAATTTGTGAGTCAAATGAGATTGTTTTATTAACATTTTAAAAACTGCTTTTCAATAAAAGGTTCGAACCGTCGACAGCCGGGTTAAAAGCAAATATTATAGGTGAAAGTTGAATAATTTCATGAAATACAGCGCTGTATTTAAACCAGCATGAATTAAATTTAGCGATGCAATTATTTATGTGTTTTGGTATTAATTTTCGAATTAGGTATTCTGGCTATATATATATAAATTTATACCAAATAATCAGTATGTTATTCCATGTAGGATGCACCATGAAGCTGCTGTGTGCGCTGTTATTGGTCGTTGCGACATCCTCGACGTGGGGTTATCACGATCCCCACTTCGTAGATAACCGATCTTCCATGGTACACCTCTTCGAATGGAAGTGGACCGATATTGCGCAAGAATGCGAAGATTTCTTAGCGCCTTATGGATATGGAGCAATCCAGGTACATAATATACATTGTCCATAAATAAATAAGGATCCTATGTTTTACAAATTGTTCTACGTAAAATGCCACTAGTATGTTTTTATCCCTAAATTTTTTTGAACAAATGAAAGTCCAATGGAATACTTTGTCCAAGAGGCGAATTACGAATTAAAGTTTTATTTTTTACTTTCGTATCCGCTTGATATCGCAAAAAGGATTTTTTTGTTCTTCCAATTAAAATTCAACCTAAAAAGGTAATACACTAAGATCTAAGCCATCTTAAATTTTGCCATTTCGCTCATGTAAAATTCTAGTCGCCCAGTTATATTAAATTAAGTTTTTAACGTGGGAGCTATTACTAATGTTACTGCAGATAATCAACATTTTAAATAAAATATTTTACAGTATATTAAACCATCTTTTTCAAAAGTAAACTATGTCAAAACCACTGTTAAAATGTTCAACATACTTTATGTTAAAGGAAGTTTTTTTGAAACCAGGTCTCACCTCCTATGGAAAATCTCATGGTCACATCTATGGGCCGACCATGGTGGGAAAGGTACCAACCCATGTCGTACAAAATCGACACTCGTTCGGGTAACGAACAACAGTACGCCGACATGGTGAGGCGTTGCAATAATGTTGGTGTGAGGATCTACGTGGATGCTATCATCAACCACATGACCGGCTACTGGCCAGAAAATACCGGCACAGCTGGAAGCACAGCCAATTTTAACGAATGGGATTATCCCGGTGTACCTTACGATACTACACATTTCAACTGGCCTCGATGCACAATCAATAACTATTTCAACCCTGTCGAGGTGAGATATACTCGTATAAACATTTAAGGTATTTAAGTATCCCTTAAACTGAAATACAAAAAATGTTATGAGTTTAATCATTAATGTATGAGCTTTTAGAGAATATAAAAAAGCCTTCTCGAATTCTTAATTCCTTTGTTTGGGTTGCTTCGACTTCTTTATTGAACCGTATAAGAAAATATGCTTAAGCATTAGGTTTCACTTAAAATGTTTTCTTCTATTTACACACGAATTTCTGAATATTCACCCAACTAATATTGTTATTTTGGATTTAAATAATTAAACATATACATTATTTGTATTCTACTCCCATTTCAGGTTAGAGACTGCGAACTTCTTGATCTGAAGGATTTAAACCAGCGCAATGAATATGTACGAGATAAAATTTCCGAATACATGAACCATCTGATCCGTCTTGGAACTGCTGGATTCCGGTAAAGAAAAAGATGTCCTAATGGTATTGTCTTATTCTACCATAGTACATGGTTGAGAGTGGTTTGTTTATGTTGTAGTATTGATGCGGCGAAACATATGTGGCCTCAAGATTTGGAAGCAATCATGGAACGATTAGACGATCTCCCTACTGAGCATGGCTTCGCTCCGGGCTCCCGGCCTTTTATTTATTCTGAAGTTATCGATCTGGGCTTCGGTGAAGCAGTTACTGTTGATGAATATTTCGGTTTGGGTACTGTGACAGAATTCAAGGTAATTGACATTTTTACGTTCACGCAGGGTCTCAAATTCCGCTACTAGGATTCCTAATGTTGTCTTCACATTGAAATATTTTTATTGTAATGGATCTACTCTTTAGAACCTTATGGTATACACCCGTTCATATTACTTATGAACTTAGAGCGAACAAATTATACCCCACCACAATTATTATTGTGCTATACCTACATAATATGTATATAATACACCTTTTGTTGGATAGAAAGCGATGCAAAGCTCGTTGTTTCGCATATAGAATTAATATAAATTCGCAAACGCCATTCCGGGGTACATTCATTTGGATTAATTTGCTGACTTCGTTGCAGAGAACATTTTTTGAAAATACTACAAAATTAGCTCATTACGTTACTTTTTAGAATATTACCTGTAAATATATCTGTCACCCGTGCGTCAAATCTAAGCTACGAGCTCACATATTTTTTTCTATTCTGTATACCCTACACAAGTACATATGTAGGACTGTTATAGTATAAACTTAAATATAAAAAGAGTAAAGATGTGTGACATAATACAAACATTTAAATAACATCCAGAACGTATGTAACTAATACGACTAATAATAGCTACATGTTTGTGTAAGATTGTGAAAGCAAGAAACCGGTAGGGGGTAATAAGAAGGAGAACATACGAGCAGGATGTTTTTTTAGATGTAAATGCCAACAGACAAATATACGAGAACACACAATCCTAATTTTCTATTATCATTCGTAGGTCGGCGTGGAGCTCTCCCGATGCTTCATGGGACAGAATCCTCTGAGGTGGCTCGAGAACTGGGGTATCGGCTGGGGACTAATGGCTAGCGACCTGGCAATAGCCTTCGTCGATAACCACGACACGCAGAGAGGCCACGGACCCGCAGGGGAGATCCTCAATTATAAATCACCCAGAGCCTACTCAGTACGTAATCTCTAACTTGGCTTAATTTTACACATCCATTTACTTGCATATTAACATGGTGTTATTTTAGGCTGCTCTTGCTTGGATGCTGGGTCACGCTTACGGATTACCTCAAATCATGAGTGGCTTCGACTTCACCAACACTGAAATCGGACCACCAATGGACTGGCAACAAAACATCATTTCTCCGAGCTTCAATCCCGTGAGTTACTAGAATTACGTTAATATTGTTTTAAATAATGTGCCATATTTTAGACTAATTCATTAAAAATCTCTCAGGACGGTACATGCGGTAGCGGATGGACTTGTGAACATCGTTGGCCCCACATAGCGCGTATGGTTGATTTCAGGAATGTCGTCAAAGGAACTGAGGTTCATAGCTTCTGGCATAATTTCAACAATCAAGCAGCTTTTAGCAGAGGAGAGGCAGGATTTATAGCTTTCAACATTGAGGTCAATACCCTCAGCCAAAGCATCTACGTAAGCATTTTATTATATTCTTTGCACAATTAAAACTTTATCATATTTTTTAAGCACATTTATCATCCATCGATAGACTCGAAATTTTTAATACCTTTTGGTCGTGTTAGTCGAAAACGAAACTGATTCTAAACGCAGATTTTCTTACGTGAGTATAGTAATCTTAAATTAGTAGTAATCAATCTTAGTCGCGTTAGGACGCCTAATTTGAACTGAATTATGTTTTATGCCAACGAAAATAAAGCTTGAAAATGACATGCAAAGTAAAATGGAATGCAGAATGGGCATATTTACACTACTTAAAAATCTACTTTTATAGCTTTAAAACAACCATATTCAAAACAAAAATTTCAATGCTAGTTTTTTTTTTCTCATAACGGTTATTTGTATAGGAATGAACTAAGCTCACTCCAATTATATTAATCTAGTAAGCGATAATGTAAAATAATAATAGGTACTTATTTGAATATTTTATTTTATTTAAAATGAAATATTTTTTTAAAAAATCTAAACGGAAGCTAATGTTTTTTTTAATATTTTAATTTTGTCTATTAAAGCGACCAAACCGTATCAAAAGTATAAACGGATAGAAGAGCATTTGAGGGTTAACAGAATGTTTCCGTTTTTTGAAAAAAAAATGGAAAATTTACTCTTATTCTGTTTGTTTTCGTTTCTTTCAAATTAATGAAATATGGAATCATTCTTTAATTCAAACTATTTTTACAGACTGGTCTGCCAGCTGGCAACTATTGTGATATTGCCAGTGGTGTCAGAGAAGGCAACCAATGTACAGGAAAAACTGTTTCCGTTGGAGTTGACAGAAATGCTACTATTACTATTCAGGGCAGCGACCCACAGGCTTTCCTTGCCATCCACATCGGTGAAAGGGTAATATTTCAACTTTTATAATAAAATCAACAAACCCGAAAAAAAATACTTAAACTACTTAAATTATCACACCTGAGATGTTTCACGGATCGTTTTATAAGAACATTTACATTTTTAGTTTTAGAAATTAAACTCTAAGATGGGCTAAACAGTCCATCTCAGAGTTTTATGGGGCGTCAGGTTTTACTCTGCGCGGTCAGTAAGACATTGTTTGTTTTTATTTAATTACAGCTTCATAATATAGAAATTAAAAAAAAAACATTTCTATTTTTAGACCCTTCATTTGCCTTTCAATTACTATTTTTCCAAAGGGTCTAATCTCTTTTATAAGAGAACAATTTAACTAAAAAAGACTTTTTAGCAGTTTATCATTTATTATTTCTCAGAAATAGAATTGAATTTTAAAAATCTGCCTTTACTATGTTGAAGACAAAAGGTCATCAAGGTATCTAAATTATTTTGTTTATGATTAAATATCTAATGATTACCAAATGCCAACTATAGAAAAAAGGGTCTAAACGAATTGAAGTAAATACTTATCCTTATAAGCGATAGTAAAAAAAAACTAAGGCATTTAGTCGTCTTTTGTCAAACTATTATTTTTTTCCCAAAAATCGAAACTATTATTACAGCTTTTTGTGTACGACTATTATGATGATTTTTTCATTAGAAAATTATTGCTTAATTAAAGATAAACATCGCAGAATGCTCAGAATTGACTTAATTATTCGAAATAGTAAGGAAAAATACAAAAGTAACGCTAGGACAGTTCTTGAGAGAACTGTGAGCGACGCTCTAAAATAGTTTTGTACGTTTCTTCTACTAAAATGACACTTTTATCATTTCTTTTATCAATAGAATAACAATATAATTTACTCAACGTAGGTACATCATAAAAATGCCAATCATCAAAATCATTCATGCTAATCATAAAAATGTATTCTTTTTTTACAGTCCCGTTTACCGTAAGCGCTTCTACACCAACAGTTGAAACATCGGTTGGCGCATTAAAGGATTCACATTTAACCTACAGGACTTTAATAATAATAGCGTAACTGTGATTGTAATTATAATTATATGTGAATACTTCAATAATGTGTATTTTCGCTACCAAAACAATAAAATTTATATAAAACTTTTGGTTTTTAATGCACATACATACAAATAAGACGCCTGATATATGACAACTGGTTGTGTTTTATAGTATATACTATAAGATTTACTAGCATAAACCTACTCTTACAAATAATAACAGAGTGCTAACAAATTATAAAAACATGTCAATCGTTTATTGAGTTAACGTGCGCAAAAGTTATTTGTAAGCAATTAGTATAACAAACAGAGCGCTGTTTATGAAAGATCAACATAGTGCAGAGGGATGTAAGAATCCTGACACAGAAAATTATAAGGAAATACTTAATGAAAAGTTGTAAAAGCAGAAGGAAATGAAGGGACAAAGAAAAGTATGTAGATTAAAGAGGACAGACGTTTAGTAGTATCGAAAAATGTCCTTAGTAAGTGCTTAGTCAAATTAATGGATGTTACTGATGAAGAAAGTGATATTTAAGCGCGAAGAAATATGAAAATCAATTGCTCAATATTGAAACTGAATTCCCTAGCCCTTGGCTCAGCTTAGACTACCCTAGTTTGGAACAATTCCAATAGTCATTTTGTATCTGCAATGTATCATACTAGTAAATTACTTCACATTCTTGTTATGAGAATCACAACAGAAGGTATTTGAAATTTTAGCAGGAGCTAAAATAATTTCATTCAAGTATTCTACTATTCAAGTATTTAGGAGCCACATAAAAGCACAAAAATGAAATCGAAATATATATTATCTACCCTCAACTACTCTTCATTTCAACTGGTGAACCTACAATTACTTTTTGTGATCCAATGGCTTTCATGTGATATATTTCTATTAAAAGGATGGTTTTTGAGCTGCAACACTGATTTCGTTATCATCGGATTTCCTGACATTTTTCTCAAGAAAAAATGTAGACTTCGCACAATCGACTGCAGCATATCGAAGAAGGAAGCCATCTGGAAGAAGGTTAATGAACAGCGGTGGGCGAAAGCTTAAATTTAGCTTTTGTGTATAATTATTTAAAAAAACACTAACTAGGTCATGCCTAACAGCCAATTATACGGAAAAATTGCCATAAGTAGAGTATTTCAAAAACTATATAAATGTTCAGTTTTAGTACAAGAAACTACATTTTAATATCCATATAATGGGTCCGCTACTACTTTTAAGTAGCCCATCATTATCAGACCCCATAATTATCATAGCATGATCATCATTGTCGTTAGCAGACTGTAATGTCGGAATAACACATAATAATAATAATAACACACGAAGCTTTTACGGAGACGCTTAAAAAAAAATGGATTGTTCGTCTTTCATCATTCCGGGTACGCTATGAGATGGCTCTAGCATTGCAGCTTGAACGACAAAATATTTGCAATGTTTTATCCATCACAGGTCGCGCCTGCCGCGGCGTCGTAAGATTGCATGTGTCTGTATTCATTTGAAGCTATGTTAATACTTATTGCATGCACAATCACGGAATAAAGAAGGCACAATGCGAACGGTCGCGCAAGAAATATGCAATTCGTTTTTTTTGGCTAAGGGCTATTATTTTTAACATTTTAGTGGCGCATTAGATAAGTCAGAGTAATATTTTTAAATGGCGGAAAAATAAATCCATTTTCATCCCATATTTTTTTCATGTTTTTCACTAAAGAACTTTTTTAGTAAGGACCACTATATCAAGTAGGCAATAAAACAATAAGTGGGAGTATTATAAAGTAAAGTGGAAGTACAGTTGTCTAACAAATTGATTTTAGTTATGAATAGATTTTCACGGATACTACGTGTGTTTTGTCACATCCATTTCGATGGGGTAATGAAATGAACGTGACAGGTTTTGGGTTACAAACATAATAATAGTATCTTCTTTTAAAAAGTAACATTATTTTGACAGTTAATGCCATCTAGCAAATAAGCACGGAAGCGATTAAAATCGACGATCGATTGTCCGCGAGCGATAATAAGCTTCCAAAAACGTTCGTGAACGAGAGGGCGCAACGTTACTTTTTGAGGGGCACTTTTCGTGAATTAAAATAGTTTAAAATTAGTTATTTGAGCTGTTTAATTTAGTGAATGTTTTTAAAATGAAAAGCATAACTTCTTGACTGGAGGGTGCCATTTTTAGTATTGAAATTATTAACTTTTATTGAATGGCATTTCGCAGAGTCCAAGCGGAAAGGCTCATAACTAAATTTAAAAAGCGAACTATGGTTGGATTATTTAAAGATAGAGGGTTTTTTTCTTACAACGGACTCGCGTAAAACGGGTCGTTTTTTTGTCATATTATCGTGACGATTTTAAGTGGTTTATTTAGTGGGTGTTCATTAGAAAATCTAATATTTTAATTTAAAAACGGGCTCTTACTAGTAAAAACGCGTTTTTTCTGAAGCTGATAATAAAAAAATGAATTTCGAACTCTCCACATGGCTTCAGGATGCTCCACTGTCATCAAATTAGCTTTTTTCACCAACTACATTACTTCCTCCATGGACTAAAATTGTCAAGTGGTCGCAGACTCCAATAAAGCTTTCGATAAAGTTGATCATAGAATTTTGATAAAAAATATTATTACTGAATATCGGCATTCATGGTGATCTGCTTAGACGGTATTCTTCATTTATTAGTAACAGGAGTCAGTGTGTAGTAATTAGTGGATATACTGGTATGAGGCATTCTCACAAAACATACATATTTATTTATACACCCCCCCCCCCCCCTTGTAAAGTTTCGCCACCACTAACTTATTTAAAAATCCTACAAGTGACTCAATAGTGATAATGCATAACCAATCGAGATTGCCTCTTTGATAAAATGTTCGTGCGACATCCATCACTGTCATGCATTTTACCTTTTCCATCATTCAGCTATATAAACGATAGGACAAACTGGTACCACCTATTTGGTTCAATATATTCCTCGGTAGAGACTCAATTTAAATATTGTGATAAGATAGTTTTTTTTTAGAATGTTGCTGTCAACATTCATTCTCTTATTTGGAGTAGCCTCCCTGACTGAGGCCTATAAAAACCCTAATTTCTGGGATAACCGAACTGGCATAGTTCAACTCCTCGAGTGGAAATGGAACGATGTGGCCGCGGAGTGCGAAAACTTCCTCGGACCAAGAAACTTTGGCGGCGTTCAGGTAACAGACACTTATTCTCTATTCTTTCACAATTATGTATTTCTATGTGATTAAAGAACTGGAACCTATAAACAGTGTGGCGTTAATATATTATTAAATACATTGCGATATAGGCATTATACCTATTGAAATTATTATAATGTAATATATCTGTAACTCTTTTCTGAAGCATTTTTTAAATTTCAAAGAGTTAATACGAATGCAAAATATAATTTGAAGTGTAGATAAATTATTAAAAATATAAAATAACGCGAATTCATGATAAATTATACAGTCGACTCTCATAGATAATCTCTGCCTAATAAAATAGTTATTAATATTGACTAAATCAGATCAATCTAATAGTCATTGGAATCTTCATTCCGTTCTTAATAAACCGGCAGCCGAGGTGAGGGAAGTATTACGACAAGCGTAAATTAAATATGCTGTCTTTTTAGAAACAGTATTGTTCTTTACTAACAAGTTACAGTATATTGCAAAATTAGAAGATGATAAAACTGAAAAAGTTGGCAGGGGGCACCTTTTTCAGGCAGCTGGCAGGGGGCAGCTATAAAAAAATATGCAACTATAGTTTTTTTTCATTTTTTTTTTTTTGAGGATTTGTTTCCTTTTAGGGTTTTTGACTACGACTTTTACCTAAAGAACACACTGCATCTTAATATCGAAAAATGTAACATATATGGTGATTTTTAAAGGCAGCAACAAAAACACCTGTAATTTTATTTTAATTCGCTATTTTTGCATCATCCTATACTTATACTATATTCACACCATATACAACTGATTTTTAGTAAATATTTATTTATTTACACTTCCAAACAAAATTACAGCATTTAGTTTATAGCGAATTTATTGTCTCAAAGGCAATACCTACTAGTTAAGGAACTTAAGATTACACATTAGTAGGTGAAGTTCTAAATAAATTAAGTTTAGAAATTAGACTTATGATTTTTATATGCAAAATAGACTCTTTCTTATTTATTTATTTAGTTTATTCAACAAATTTACAATATCATTCTTTTATGTACCAGCCAAGCCCTAGGCTTATCTGCTGGAAACCAGGTGTGTAAAATACAGATGTTAATAATTGTGAAACTTGTTCAAATTATTTCATTTTGTTTTAATGTTTATTTTTTTTATTTCACCTTATTATTTTAATTCAGGTGTATGAGTTTTAGGCGGCCTTATTAATTATTAATATTTTTATATTACTTTTAATTTACTAATGTATTTGTAATTTCTTTTTTCCTGTTTCCAAGGCTCATTATTCCAGACCGTTGTAAATTAAGCTCAATTGACGTCATTACATTACTGTTTGTTCCAGATATCACCGCCTAACGAAAACGTGGCAGTATGGTCACAAGACCGCCCGTGGTGGGAGAGATACGAACCTATCTCCTACGCCCTCGTTAGTAGATCTGGAAACCAGGCCGAATTAATAAGCATGGTTAGGCGCTGCAACGCGGCGGGCGTGAGGGTGTACGCGGACGTCGTCTTAAACCACATGACCGCCACCAGGATAGAAAACTTCGGCACCGCTGGCAATACCGCCAACTATGCCCTGTGGTCATACCCGGCCGTTCCCTACACCCAGGCAGACTTTTATTTCCCAACTTGTCCGGTTGTCAACTACCACGATGCTTATAATGTATGTACTGAATCTAGGTATTTTTACAATAAAAATTTCATTCATCCAGGTTTTAACAAATTTTCTATTTTAATTATTATGATTTATTTTATTTATCTGGAAAATAATACTTTTATTACAAGACTAAATTTTGTTAGATTTGTGTAACTAAATAATATTATTATGACACTAAATTCTTTTGGGTGGGTACAGAAGATGGAATAAACTATTGCTAGTTATCGAACCATGTAACTGACCATCGCAACACTATACCTACTCTGTATCCATATCTTATCAAAATACATCATAGTTTTCGAGAAAAAAATTGTAAACTACTTGATAATATCAAATCGTTCTCTTCATGAGTTCGTTCGCTCACGAAGTCGGGCCACTGACCGACCTTGGCCAAGAGCGAGCGAGCGAACGAAAAAGCAATAGAATTTACACCAGCGCTTTAACAAAATTAATAAATTTGGTAATGATTTATTTTCGATAATTTTTTACTCGTAATAGGGAACATGAACACCCCTTAGGTCTTCGCGAATGGTCTTTGAACATTCTGTATAAACTAGGTATAACAAAAAAAAACAGAAATATTAAAGAGGGTGAAATCACAATCAATAATCACCATGATGTAATTTTTTTGGTAATTTGAATTTTTTAATAGTTTTATTATTCGTCTAAAATATAGTAAAATATTAGTTATATAAAAAACCATTTGAATCTATACTAATAATAAAAACGCCATTTGCTTTCATTTACTCTTTCCAAAATACTTGCAATGATGAGTTTTACTATGTCCATAGGAAAAATATATATAAAAATGCAAATAAAATTGATGAAAGATTAGTGAATAAATATGATTTAAATAATATGATATTGATGTCCAAGAGTTTAGAAAAAAAAAATCAGTCCGTGAAAGTTGCTACTAAGATATACTTGATCACATATTCTGATTACCTGAATATAATTTTATGTTTTTTGTAATAACGCAGTTCATAATAATATTATTGTGACACAGTTTGTCCTTTCACTTGTATAGGTGCGTAACTGTGAACTCAATGGCAAGAAAGACTTGCTCCAATCATCAGAAAATGTCCGTTCGAACATCGTCAACTACCTCAATCTGCTGATCAACATAGGTGTCGCTGGCTTCAGGTATAAATTCAGACTACTAATTTTAACGCAGTCTTTGTTGCTAGTTTCGCCCCTACTGAACTTACTTTGGAGTTGATATTCTTAAATATTCAAAAGAATAAATATACCTCAAATTTTTGTAAAAAAATGTTTGTTTTAGAAAATTTATCTAATAAAATTTAAAAAACGCTACTATTACTTCCGAACTCCTAAGCAAGGGAAGTGTTTTGAGGACAAACTTGACCTACCTCACCCCTCATTTTTTGGGGTCCCATGAGCCCCTAACCATCTAATGCCATATTATCCATTACAGAAGTATTGATATCGCATCTAAACAAAATCACTATTTTTTTTAGATAAAAAATTTCTTTTGTAAAACCGTCAATTTTCATAAGCAATTTTTGATCATAATTTCTTCTCTATCATGGTAAACTTATATATTTTTTAAATAAAAACGGGTTTAGTTATCAAAGTTACATAAATTTAAATCAGATAATTAACCATGGAAAAACGATAAAAGATATTTAAAATAGTGAAGGTTGTAAATTTTGCACTAATTCAGCGCGTGTTATTGCTTCATACAAAAGCTGATAGATCCTAATCTTACTTTTATCAGATTTGACTTCTGCGACGTGGGACCACCTTAAAACCGCAATGACATATTTAGAAGGAATTACCTTATCTTATCTTCAAAGAATCTAAGAAAGAATTCAGTTTCAAATAATTAGCTTTTATTTTTTCGAGATAGATAATGATTACAAGATAATTATTTAAAATGTCGCCTATAGGTACATACGAATTACGTAAATATGCACGTATAAAATAACAATAGCTATGAAATTATTTAATCAGAACCTGAGGTCTTAACTCTTATATATGCCCTACAGGTGTCATTAAAGGCATCTCATCCCCCCCACCCCAGACTACTCGTGCCTGTCTGCGGTTCCAACTTTTCATGGGTTGCTTTATTTCCTATCTCCGCTTGTTCTAACGTTTGCTCACTAAAAAGTGTTTTTAATGTATTTTTAAAGTAAATTATTTTTTCTAAATATTTGTGTCTGTTCCATCTATTAGAGGGTCTAGCGTAGATCTTGGTGTAGATACAAATACACCAATTTTAACATTGTTTATTTCTATACGTATATAGAAACAAAATGAAATAACAGTGGTTCTTTTTGATACTACAACTAATTTGAATATCTAAAGACTCTTTCACAACACGCGTTCGTTTCATTGACGATGTGCCTATGATGATATTAAGTGGAGATGACAATATTAACTTTGCAGATAATAAAAATCTACCATTAATTGATTTTTTGACCAATGATCGAAAACTCAGCACTGCAAAATATAAAAGTACGATAATTACGGTTTTTACAAGATATTTACATAAATTCCAATGAAACATTTTTGTTCCGTACTTCAGTTACCATAAGCCTATTGTATCCTCTTTAGAATCTAAATGAATGGTTGATAGTACGAATAACTTAAGTATTGTTGAAATTATTTATAAAAATAATGTTGAATGGGTACTAAGTTCATTGAAATTCATATTTTTATATTCTTGATATATTTTTGAAATTCGAATATAATATAATGAGCATCACTATCGAACTGTCAAGTTTCATTCTTCAGTACTAAAAAGCATTTGTCATGTTATATACCTACTTTATCTGACCAACCTCAGATGTGATCTAAACGGTTATGGTTGTTTTTCGAGAGCATCACTCTATACACACAAAATCAACTCAACAACAAAATCATGTATGGTTAGCTTTATACAATAATGATACGAGTAAAATTCGGAATAAAAAAAATGATCCACCAAAAATTGAAATCGGTTCTGAAACCGCGGTGTAAACCATGTCTCTGCGAGGACTTTAGTTTTGGTGGATCGGTTTTTGACGTGAAAACTTCTATGGGCATGGGCCAGGGCGAATTTTCGTATGAGAAAATGTAATGGATTCGCGTCTTAAATAAATTTTTTTAATCAGAATCGGTTTTTATATTCTACTTAGCACACGTTTTGTAAACATGAATGTAAGCTTATTACCAATAATGAGATGACATTTTTTTGGTTTGCTACAGAATTGATGCTGCCAAACACATGTGGCCGGTGGATTTAAATGTTATCTACAGTCGTCTGATTGACTTGAACACTCTTCACGGATTTTTGCCCGGAAGCAGGCCGTTCATAAACCAGGACGTAATCGACGTTGGAAACGAGGCTGTTAGGTCAAGGGAATACACCGACTTGGGGGTAGTCTCTGAACATAGGGTTTGTTAATTATTAATACACTTAATTTAATATATTTCTTTTTAAATAAAAAAATGATTATGAACTAGGTCATATACAATTATTTCCGGATTCACTCTTGTTTATCTTTATGGGGGTAGGAAGCGCGTAATTAAATAGAAAAACTAACATGACCATAAATGAATGGCCACGCTGGTGACTGTACAATTTACGCAACGAATTCGACGATTCGCGCGCAAGCCACTTTATACCTGTCTCGCTCGCGTATAAATACAGCTCGGCGAATTTTCGAGACAGAGGTCGACGATCCCCTCAGTTCATCCCACCCGGAAGGAAGGAAGACCTGTCACACCCCACTGCAAGTCGGCCCGCGGGGCCGACTCACCCGAACCCCCAGACCAAGGGGGCCTAACAAGCCCCTCGCTGGAAGAGTGCCTCGAGGTAGTGCCCGCACTATTCTTGAGCGCAGAAACACTAACGTCGAGACAGACTATTATGACCCGCTACCGGATGCATGCTTACCAATCTTTCCGATTGTATTTTGACCTTTTTTTTCAAAGAAAGATTTTTTTTCTTTTTCTCGATCGATTAGGATTTTACCAAAAACAAACTTTGATTACTTTGCAGACAGTTTTAGGGTTTATCGCATCTACCAAAATATGGTATTAAAAAGATAATTGGCCCGAAAACAGACATACATGTTTCTTTAATAGGGTCCTTTTTTTTAGGAAAGTAATCTAATTTACATAATTATATTGTTTTTAAATAAATGACAGGTTGGATGGGAGTTGAGCAGATCATTCCGTGGTGGCAATCTCCTTAGATGGTTCATAAACTGGGGCCCTGGATGGGATCTGCTTCCTAGCGAAGATGCTGTTGCCTTTATAGATGACCATGAGACCCAGAGAGGATTGGGCGGCGGTGGGAACGTCTTGAATTACAAAGAACCCAAACGCTATAGGGTAAATGCATTGGTCGTTTGACTTTAATTTGATTGAGGAAAGGAGTATATATTATAATCTATATTACCTAAAGCCGCTACTCAAATCAAAACGAGGCCCTGAGTTCTAAATTTCCGTGCAAAAGTCTGACTATTTAATTTACACATTGTGTACAAACTACCACATTCATTTATATACACTCGGTTTAAATAAAATTTCAGCGCAATCGGTATAAATACACGTGGTAACGCGCGCTGTACAGTATTAGAGAAAGAGCACGGAAAAATCTTTCATCTGTTTCATTTAATTATTGGTTAAGTTATTATTTTAACCAGCAAAACAAGGATAATATGCTTTAAACGAGGACTTTAAAAATTTCCAACAAAGTTTTTAAAGCAACAAGGTGTTTGTTATTATTAGAAAAAGGTTTTTTGCAAAAACTAACATAAACGATAGAAAAGCGATAAACAATTTTATAGGCCAGCTTGTACTTAATGGACAGATCGGCGTGATAACTATTTTAATTTGGTAGTATTTCTCTGAACAAAATAATGTAGTTTTTAAAAAGAATTGCACCGTAATTCCTGTTACAAAAAATATATTAATATTTTTATGTTTTCATAATTCCTACGACATAGGCCAATCCTACAATATTAGACCAAACCTAAAGGTTACGGAGCTACATGATATTTTGGCACCACAATTTGCTAAAATACTATATATTATAAAATAAAATGCACCTATGTAAGTGCCATAAAAAAATATATTATACATTTAAATGAATTTAAATTTAAAGGTTTTTTTTTAATTTTCAGGCTGCCCTGGGATTCCTTCTCACTCACTCATACGGACAGGCAAGGATTATGAGCAGTTTTAGGTTCGACAATATAAACGAGGGTCCGCCTTCAGATATTCAGAAAAATATCATTTCGCCTACATTTAACGAAGTACGTATTGAAACAATCATATTATGGTTTATTCGGTGAAGATTTTATTATGGTATATGTATATATCTTAGAGTTCAGATTCTACCGATTCTATTCATAAATAAACCTTCGTTGCCATCTTCTCGGATACAATTCCTGATCAAGCGCCGCTTTCATTTAAAAAAAAAATCGACTGCCCGGCCAAATGTCTCTTTTTAATTTCAAATTGCCAACAAAATACAGAAAACGCAATTTTAATTTATTTCATACGTCAATTTATTTCTCGAATCTCTTCACTCTCCAATTTTTTAACCTTCTCCCACTTTTACGTAAGTCACGTTTTGGCCGATTTTCAAAAAATAGACTTATTGACACCCCCGACGAATAACATCTTAAATCATTTTAGCTACTTTTTAGGAGCGCCAAAACAAATTTTAAAAAATCTCTATACTTTGTTTTTGTGAATAATTACTTAAAAATTAAAATTTTTAGGTAATAACAAAAAAAAAATTAGGCATGGTTGAAAAATGATTGATTCTGTTTATTTAGATGTAAATGAAATCAGTTAGAAATTTGTCTATATATTAAAAATTTATTAAAAATGTTGATTGTCAATAGTCCCCTAAAACAGATAAACAAAGCGACACCGTTCCGAAACTCTAATTTGTAACATCAGCATCTTGGAATATAAACATTTTAGAATACATATTGGTTGAGCGACAACGAATATATGTACATCACAATTCCCTTGTGTTATATTGTCCATCTAATACGTTCCTTACGTGAATCCACCGACAACCAATCCCATATATTTTACCAAGACTCCCTTGTCGTGCGAAGACTACACACCGCTACTACCGCCGCTCGCGCGCGGAAGTGTCAAGTTTCGAACGAACGTTATCTGTGCGACCCGCACCGCTGTATTGTCGAAGAAGTAATACACAAAACCCGCGTTAGACAGTGTAATAAACACCGCAATTATAAAAACATTAATCTTTAAGAACAAGTGAATAAGTGAGTGCCGAACCCCAGAGGAGTCTTCGAACATTATACCTAATTACACCCGCGCCGAGAGCGAATCTGGTAAGTCTGCACATCACCTTCATTTGTTTCCCAAAGGTTAAAACCCCGCACCGCCCCCCATTTATGGTTATGTCAACCCGCCTACAGTCCACTAAAAATCAACCCTCGGCGCAACCATAAAAGTGGTCCTTCGAGCCGGATAATAACATTGGTATCAGCCCTCTCTCAAAACTACCTACCTAAAATTGTGTTTGTCATAGTTTCGTTTCGTAGTGAACTCATCAACAAAAAATATACGTGAAGTTATCAATTTTTGTGGGAAGTTAGCTTCATTCATTTTGTGTTTAGCTAGTTTCACCCTCTCTTTTAGCGCTTTGCTATATTATGAAATTCAGCTAACTTCACCAACATTTTACCGCGAATACAAAAAAAATAATTTTATGTTTTTTCATGGTTTATGAATAAAATAATACAAAATAACGGAAATTTATTTATCAAATTATTAAAATCTAAATATTATTTCCTACAAAATATTTTGTAAATTCCACAACAAATTGTCTGTATAAAATCAATTACGAGTAGGTACATACAAAATTCAACATGACTTCTGTTCAAACACGTTCGCAAATACCGCCCCCTCCCCCTAACGTCTCGACTGAATCTGTAAAAAAGTCAGTTAGTCATGAAATTTTAAAATTAATAAAAAAACGAGAGTTTTTATTTCGTAAAGTTCAGTCACTTTATGATATTCGAGAAAACCTCGATACTGAAATCAGTCGCGATACTTTCATTGTCAAGTCCAGTTTGATATCGGAAACTCGGCAACAGTTTTCAACTGTCATTGACGAATATAACTCGCAAATGCTTAACGAAAACCCAAATTATGAACCGAGTTATGAAGTTCTTGATGCATTTGACGATTTGTACTGTTATGTTATGGCAGTTCGCGACAACCTTTTGAAAAATAACTCAACACCCGCTCATAAAAATACAAGCAAACTTCCACCGTTGCAGTTACCTTCATTTAACGGCGATCCTACGCAGTGGACCGTATTTTATGAATCTTTTAAAGCCGCCATACATGACAATCACGACTTGACAGATACCGAAAAAATTCAATATTTATTGGGTAAACTGTCCCAAAAAGCTCTAGCTATTTGTCAAGGCGTTGCGCCAGTTGGAAAAAATTACCCAATAATTTGGAAGTTACTAGTAACGCGTTTTCAAGATAAGCGCTCACTTGCAACGTCTTATCTAGATCAGATTATTGATTTAAAACCACTTACATCGTGCAACTTCACGTCGTTGGAAAATTTTATGCATAAATTTTTGCCTGCTGTGTCAGCTTTAAAAGAGCTTGAAATTGAAGACCTCACGGATTTCATTCTTTTATTTATAGCATTGAGAAAGTTAGACACAGAGACTGTGCAAAGTTTTGAATCGCTTCATCGTAAGGAAGAGTTACCTACTTACGACCAATTAAGTGATTTTCTGCACGAACAGTTAAAAAATCGTACAACGTGCGCGATCTAAACCTAATACCCCCGCTGTTAGTACTCAAAAATCTGTACCTAACAAACTTTTGAAGCCGCAATCTTTTGTGGTAAACAAACCGAGTATCCCATGTTGCAAAATATGTTCAAATGATGCTCATCTATTATATCAATGTCCCGCCTTTTCTAACATGTCCCAAACTAATCGTTTCAATTTTGTGAAAGAAAATTCATACTGTGTGAATTGTCTAAGTGATTGGCACAGAACCGCCAAATGTAAATCGAAACACAATTGTTCGACTTGCAAACGCAGACATCATTCGTCATTGCATTTTTATAATAATGCTTCTGAAGGTGCTGAATCGCCACAAGCTGGAACAAATTCCACAGTAGCAATGTGTAACTTAAATACAGCTTTGCCGCGCACCAATACCCGTACTGTACTTTTAAGCACTGTCAAAGTACATATCAGCCTTCCGTCCGGTGATCATTCATCTGAACGGTTTCTTTTGGACACAGGCAGCATGTGTAATTTTTTGACAGAGTCTACGTGTAAAAAATATGGTTTTCATATCAACCGCTTCAAATCGTCAGTAATGGGGCTCGGTGCCTCTTCGCGTCCTGTCAAAGGAACAGTTAATTTTACTTTTACGTCCCGATTTAACAAAAATGATCAACATACTATCAATGCGCTCGTCATAGATAAGATCAGTGAAAACTTACCAACTACTGCAGTTGATACCTCCGCTCTAAGCTATCTTAATCAGGTGCAATTGGCCGATGATAGCTATCACACTCCAGGGGCCATTTCGGGAATATTAGGCGCCGAAATGTGTTCGCACTTGATAGGTCAAGGAAAAATAATGAGCAGCGCAAACATGCCTACAGCTTTGCAGACCTCCTTAGGTTATGTAGTATTAGGTGAAGCGCCCATACAACCCTTTAATCAAAACGAAACAATAAATATCAGCAAATACCGCTCATAAAAATACAAGCAAACTTCCACCGTTGCAGTTACCTTCATTTAACGGCGATCCTACGCAGTGGACCGTATTTTATGAATCTTTTAAAGCCGCCATACATGACAATCACGACTTGACAGATACCGAAAAAATTCAATATTTATTGGGTAAACTGTCCCAAAAAGCTCTAGCTATTTGTCAAGGCGTTGCGCCAGTTGGAAAAAATTACCCAATAATTTGGAAGTTACTAGTAACGCGTTTTCAAGATAAGCGCTCACTTGCAACGTCTTATCTAGATCAGATTATTGATTTAAAACCACTTACATCGTGCAACTTCACGTCGTTGGAAAATTTTATGCATAAATTTTTGCCTGCTGTGTCAGCTTTAAAAGAGCTTGAAATTGAAGACCTCACGGATTTCATTCTTTTATTTATAGCATTGAGAAAGTTAGACACAGAGACTGTGCAAAGTTTTGAATCGCTTCATCGTAAGGAAGAGTTACCTACTTACGACCAATTAAGTGATTTTCTGCACGAACAGTTAAAAAATCGTACAACGTGCGCGATCTAAACCTAATACCCCCGCTGTTAGTACTCAAAAATCTGTACCTAACAAACTTTTGAAGCCGCAATCTTTTGTGGTAAACAAACCGAGTATCCCATGTTGCAAAATATGTTCAAATGATGCTCATCTATTATATCAATGTCCCGCCTTTTCTAACATGTCCCAAACTAATCGTTTCAATTTTGTGAAAGAAAATTCATACTGTGTGAATTGTCTAAGTGATTGGCACAGAACCGCCAAATGTAAATCGAAACACAATTGTTCGACTTGCAAACGCAGACATCATTCGTCATTGCATTTTTATAATAATGCTTCTGAAGGTGCTGAATCGCCACAAGCTGGAACAAATTCCACAGTAGCAATGTGTAACTTAAATACAGCTTTGCCGCGCACCAATACCCGTACTGTACTTTTAAGCACTGTCAAAGTACATATCAGCCTTCCGTCCGGTGATCATTCATCTGAACGGTTTCTTTTGGACACAGGCAGCATGTGTAATTTTTTGACAGAGTCTACGTGTAAAAAATATGGTTTTCATATCAACCGCTTCAAATCGTCAGTAATGGGGCTCGGTGCCTCTTCGCGTCCTGTCAAAGGAACAGTTAATTTTACTTTTACGTCCCGATTTAACAAAAATGATCAACATACTATCAATGCGCTCGTCATAGATAAGATCAGTGAAAACTTACCAACTACTGCAGTTGATACCTCCGCTCTAAGCTATCTTAATCAGGTGCAATTGGCCGATGATAGCTATCACACTCCAGGGGCCATTTCGGGAATATTAGGCGCCGAAATGTGTTCGCACTTGATAGGTCAAGGAAAAATAATGAGCAGCGCAAACATGCCTACAGCTTTGCAGACCTCCTTAGGTTATGTAGTATTAGGTGAAGCGCCCATACAACCCTTTAATCAAAACGAAACAATAAATATGCAAACGTTTTGCACTATTGTTGAAACACCCTTAGAAGGCGTCCTCGAGAAATTTTGGCAGTTAGAAGATGTACCTGCTACATCACAAACATTTCTAAGTCCCGATGAGCAAGAGTGTGAGAATCATTTCCAATCCACTTGTAAACGTGATAGTACCGGCCGATACGTAGTATCACTTCCCTTCAAACAGGAACCTATTGCATTGGGCAATTCGTTCCAAGTAGCAAGAAGACGTTTTTTATCATTAGAAAAAAGATTAGATGCCGATTCAACACTTCGCAAAAATTACAACGAAGTAATGAAGGAGTATCTAAACAAAGGTTACATGTTTCCAGTTCCAGAAGCACAACCTAACGAAAAACCGCACTATATCATTCCTCATTTTGCCGTTTTGCGCCCCGATAGTTTAACAACCAAGACTCGGGTAGTATTTGACGCGAGTCAAAAGACAACGTCTGGCTTATCACTAAACGATGTTATGCATGCGGGTGTAAAATTACAAAATGATATTTTATGCATTTTATTAAACTTTCGCTTATTTCCGTTCGCT
Organism: Neomicropteryx cornuta; assembly: GCA_020383195.1. Lineage (NCBI taxonomy): Eukaryota > Metazoa > Arthropoda > Insecta > Lepidoptera > Micropterigidae > Neomicropteryx > Neomicropteryx cornuta. The sequence goes on along the minus strand of JAHKQU010000025.1, from coordinate 9,514,709 downwards.
GTTACAGCTGATATATCTCAGATGTACTTGCGCATTTCTGTGCATGAACCGCACCAACGCTTCCAGAGAATTTTATTTCGATTTAATTCATCTGACCCGCTAATGACATACCAAATAACACGAGTTGTATTTGGCATGAATTCAAGTCCCTTTTTGGCTATTCGTACGCTACATAAGCTAGTGGCAGACGAAGGGTCCTCCTACCCTTTAGCCGCCGAAGCTTTAATGCGTGATTTCTATGTAGATGATCTAGTATCATCCGTACTAACTTCAGACGGAGCGACTAAACTGTATGATCAATTGATCAGTCTACTTTCGTCCGCAGACATGAGTTTGCTTAAATGGAACTCAAATTCTTCTGCTTCAAGTAAAGCATACGGAGCAGTGGTATATTGTCATACCGTTCACAAAAGTGGTGAATCGTATACAAGTCTCGTTTGTGCGAAGTCCAAGGTAGCCCCTCTAAAAATAGAATCCATCCCGCGCCTGGAAATCTGTGGTGCCGTTTTGTTGTCAAAATTACTTCGTCTAGTTTTAGACACCTACTCACCGCGCGTATCCATTGACAACTTCTTCGCTTTTACCGATTCAATGGTAACGCTCCATTGGATACATTCGTCTCCCCACAGATGGAAAACCTTCATTGCAAACCGAGTCTCGAAGATTCAAGAGAACACCCCGCCTTCGAATTGGCACTTTATTCAAGGAATTGATAACCCCGCAGATTGTTTATCTAGAGGACTTACCCCAAAACAACTGATGGATCACAATATGTGGACATCGGGACCCCCTTGGTTAAACCAACCCCGCAACGAATGGCCTATTTCACCTTTCATCGAGCAAACCGATGACATTCCCGAAGCCAAACTTTTTTCTTTTCCAGTTGTCAGCTCCGCATCGGACCACCCGTTTTATAAACTGGCCTTACGCGTATCTTCATGGCCTAAGCTTCTGCGCTCTATGACATACGTGCTTAGGTTCCTCAAGAAATTACCAACTCGAGGCGAGGTCACCGCGTCTGACCTAGACCTGACAGAGGTTAAAATTCTCGAGGTGGTTCAGTCTGTACATTTTGCCAATGAATTAACCGCTCTTAAAAGGCAAAAATGTGTCAGTATGAGATTTCGCAAACTGAATCCCTTTTTAGATAAATCTCTTATCCGTGTCGGAGGTCGTATTTCAAATGCACAACTTGAATATGACCAAATGCACCCTGTGATTCTGCCGAAAAAGGATCACGTCGCAGAATTGATTGTACGATATTATCACCGTAAATACTGCCATACTGGCCCGCATCTGCTGCTCAGTTTGCTGAGGCAGAAATTTTGGATACTTTCTGCACGATCACTTGTGCGAAAAGTAGTCCAGTCGTGTAATCTTTGCTTTCGAACTAAACCAAAGCCTACTTATCCTTTTATGGCTGACTTACCCGCATACCGCGTCCAACAAGCAAAAGCGTTTACTACCACCGGAGTTGACTATGCAGGACCGATATCTATACTTAAGTCTAGATATAGAGGTGCTCGAGTGCAAAAAGCGTACTTGTGCCTATTCGTATGCATGAGCACAAAGTGCTTGCACTTAGAAGTGGCATCCGACTTATCCACTCCTACTTTTCTAGACGCTTTCAAGCGCTTTCTCGCCCGCCGCGGACCCTGCTCTATTATGATGAGCGACAATGGCACTAATTTCATCGGTGCTAAATCCTATCTTAAGGATCTATATGATTTCATTGCTTCTGAATCTTTTAATGAATCTGTCACTCGAGAACTAGCCGACATGCGAATAACATGGCGCAATATAGTCCCTAGAGCCAGTCATTATGGAGGTTTGTGGGAAAGTAACGTCCGCAGTGTTAAAATGCACTTAAGAAGAATAATGGGTGATCAACTACTGACCTATGAGGAGCTGAACACCGTTTTAATCCAAATAGAGGCACTGCTGAACTCACGTCCTCTATGCGTTTTAAGTACAGATCCTGATGTCAGTGCATTAACCCCCGCACACTTTCTTACCTTGACCCCGCTAAAACATTTACCCGCTGCCGATGTAACGGCAACGCCTTTAAATCGACTCACTAGGCATTCCCTTTTGGACAATCTAGTCCAGTCGTTTTGGCGACGTTGGAGTTTGGAGTATCTTCACACGTTACAAACACGCGAGAAATGGAATACCCAATCCAATCCTATAACGAAAGGCATGATTGTCATCATCAAAGAGGATAAACCCGCTCCACTTCAATGGCCGCTAGGGGTTATTGAAGACATCTTTCCCGGAAAAGATGGAGTCGTAAGAGCCGCCTTGGTGCGAACAAAACACGGCTCTTATAAACGACCAGCCGTCCGTTTGTGCCCATTACCAACACAGTAAATTAAATTAAACTCACCCGCTAGTTTTAAGTTTTAGTTTTAATCAAACCGCTTCTCAAACCATTAGTTACTAGGTCAAAGTGACTAAACCGTTTCCGCATTTTATTGTTAATATCTATCTATACATTTAAACCAAGAACTTTCGCGATAAGGGGATTTTAGAATCAAATATTCTAACGCCGGGGGGAATGGTTGAGCGACAACGAATATATGTACATCACAATTCCCTTGTGTTATATTGTCCATCTAATACGTTCCTTACGTGAATCCACCGACAACCAATCCCATATATTTTACCAAGACTCCCTTGTCGTGCGAAGACTACACACCGCTACTACCGCCGCTCGCGCGCGGAAGTGTCAAGTTTCGAACGAACGTTATCTGTGCGACCCGCACCGCTGTATTGTCGAAGAAGTAATACACAAAACCCGCGTTAGACAGTGTAATAAACACCGCAATTATAAAAACATTAATCTTTAAGAACAAGTGAATAAGTGAGTGCCGAACCCCAGAGGAGTCTTCGAACATTATACCTAATTACACCCGCGCCGAGAGCGAATCTGGTAAGTCTGCACATCACCTTCATTTGTTTCCCAAAGGTTAAAACCCCGCACCGCCCCCCATTTATGGTTATGTCAACCCGCCTACAGTCCACTAAAAATCAACCCTCGGCGCAACCACATATGTTATTCGCAAAATTTCACACAGAATACTTTTTTCATATGTATTTATATAAAAATATATCAAAAGATAAAAAGATTAACTTATTTACCTTTGTTGATGGTGGTGCATGGCGAGTGACGCATGGTGGTCGACAAGGTTAAGTTAACCACAAACACAATATTTATTTTTTTAATTCTGTAGATGCACTAAAACAACTTTCAAACACTTTTGTTATGTAATTATTTTAAAGAAATAATAGCCTCTAACCACTTAAAAACCTTTAAAAACCATCCTAAACACAGCACGCCGACGAATTGACAGCGCGCGAGAAGAATCGCAAACTAAATTATATCGAAGACATTTGACATTTGATTTTTTAATGTTTCAAAATGGCAATATGTTGTTATTTTTTAATCGGGCTAATTAACTAATGTAGAATTTTATAGCAATGGAAAAAAACAAAATATTAAGTTTTTGTTATTCCTAACAAATAGTCCACTTGTATTTTAATGTTGTATTTAGGCTATATTTGTTATTATTATTAACTATGTAAGTAAAATAGGTTTCTGTTTCTAGATTTATCTAATGGGGATTTTTTAAATATATTAATACTTTCTTATTAATTAATTAACTTTATTGCAATAACGACATTTATATCATTTTTTATTCATAATAGGCATTTTGGGTTAGAATATTCTGTCGGCGAGGAAAAACAATGCGGTATTAAGAAATACTTTTTGATATTAGCTAGATCTTTTTTATTTCCGATATTTTAAGAAAGTTTATTTAGCATCGCGGACTCACCTATTTATATCAAAAAAATACATACAGGCCTTTTTAAAACCAGGATGGTTCCTGTGCCGACAGTTGGGTCTGCGAGCACCGATGGCGTCAAGTATACGAGCTGATCTCATTCAGGAATGCCGTGGCTGGAACCGAAGTGCAAGGTTTCTGGGATAATGGCGGCAACCAAATCGCATTCAGGCGAGGCAATGCCGGATTCGCGGCTTTCAACATTGAAAACTTTGATCTAAGTCAAACTATTCAGGTTAGTCAAATGAGAAAATAAAAATTATGATTAGCACCATTTCCTTGTTTCTTAATAGAGAAGACACACTATAGGGCTAAGTGTCAGGGAGTCAGTGGGTGTGTGTGTGTGTGATGTGTAAGAGAGAGATAAAAATGTAGATTGTAGATATGCGGGGGGAATTAATTGGTACCTATGCATTAGTGAATTAAGAATGGTTTTATATTTTTGGGAACTATACGAGTATTCACAAATTATTATTGAATATCATTGTGCCTTTTAATTTATGATTAAAGTGTCTATGTTTATAGATTTTTGAGTAAAGTGGGAGGGAGGGGAGGCTATGGATGTACACTTATAACTAAAATAAAAAAATCCTCATTATAATTACCTTTAAAATGTCGTCATTCTTGTGTCATAGAAGAGGAACACTATATACCCGTGGCTAAGATTATATTCGTAACTCCAGGAAGTTTATGTTTCCGTATTTTTAAAAAAAGTTATAGACGCCACAGTGGACATAAGCCACAGAAACCAAAATAAAAAATAAACAGAGTATACCTAATTATATTGCCAACTGGGTGGAGCTTCAGGGTAAGAAATAAAATCTTCTTCAGGATCATGTTAAAAAATAAAATCATGGATTGCAATTTTAAAAAAAATCTAAAAGTATTTAATAAAAAACCAAAAAATAATTATTTTGTTTTGTTTAGACCGGCCTCCCAGCTGGTAGCTATTGTGACGTAGTCAGCGGCAGCAAAGTGAATGGAGCATGTCAGGGAAAAACGGTGAACGTCGATGCATGGGGAAACGCTCTCATCATAATCAGAGCATCTGATGAAGATCATGTCCTTGCCATACATGTCGGCAAAGAGGTAATTTTAATTCACTCCTTAAAGACAAACAGTTAAAATGACAGTCCATTCATCTTTTGATTTGCAGTTTTAACTTAAATATATTTTAATGGTGGAAAATCGACTTACGACACAATAAATATTCTCTATAGCCAATACAAACGGATTTTTCAACGTAGAATTTGACTTGAGGAACAATTTTGCACTTGACTGTATAAATTATTTTACAACGATCTCCGTGATATTTCGCAGAACAATTTCAGATAAGTAAAAGTAATGTAAAATAAATGTTTACTTCCAAGAGCAACTTAATGCATAGGAATGACAATTTTTAATGCAATCTAATAACTTATCTAATTACGTTTTAAAAAAAGAATATTGTAAAATATATTGTAAATAGTATTTTTGTTGATGAATGTACTCGAAGCGACCGGTAATACATATTTGAATTACTCTTGAAGTACCGATTTCATTATAATTACACCGACGCGATTGGAAGTGACCGTTTTTTTATAAATAAACAATTAAAGACAGTCTGGATAGATACCGTCATGTGTAGCTCATCATTGCTAAAAGTGTTTTAAGTGAATATTGCATGTTTTGTATATATAAATTTTATTAAATAAGTTAAAAGTAGGAACGAATGAGTTCATATAAAAACCCGCAAGGGTTTTGTGAACAAACAAATTAAATATGTATTTTGTTTATAAATAAAGAACTGAAAAATAAATAAAATAAATTGATTATACGCACATATATAATTAAGGTGACTGACAAATAGTGTAAGAAAAAAAGATTTAAGTGTTGCATATTGTAAATAAAATAAAATATATTGCTACCTAAATATTCCTATAATAAAATGCATATTACCAAAAGATGAGACATTGGTACATGTACCAAATATTCCTATAATAAAATGCATATTACCAAAGGATGACACATTGGTACATGTGCCAATGTCTCATCCTTTAACATCATCAAACAAAGCTTTTTACATGTGGACACAGAATGTGGTATAGTGTAGTAGTGAAAGTCACTTAAAATAAGAGACTAAACATTGTTTTTTTTTTCAGTCACGGCTCTAAGAAGTCCGTCAAGAAGAAAAGGATTCAACACGAAACACGGGAGAAAATGGATTATTTTTATCTAATACGATATAAAAAATATGTATAAAATCTCACTGATATTATAATATTGTATAAGAGATCTCCTGTTTTATTTGAATTTACATATTATTCGTAATTTTCAAATTATAATTTCAAATTTTATCCGTATACATAAACAAGGTCGTTTTGGTCCAGGTGTTGGGGCGTTTGACTATAGACCTAGAGGTTGCGGATTCGAATCAGATCAAATTATAGTCACACCATTATTTCAACACTTCATAGCCTTTCTGGCCTTTATTACTCTAGCACAAGAAATTTAGCTTAGTTAAGCAAGCCCCTTTCAATTATATCTGACCTAGATCATAATAATTGTATTTGTAAAAAAAATATTCTCAACCGGAGTCATTTTAATTTGTCGCTAACCCAGGGTATATTTTTTTTTTTTTTTTTTTTTAAATAATTGCTATGACCTAGGTCATATACAATTATTTTGGGCCCTACTCAACTAGGCCAAATATACCTGTACTAGAGTCAGGGGAGATGGTGGTAATGAAGCGTTAAAAATGGTATGACCATATGCGGAATCGAACCTGCGACCTTTGGGCCAATAGCCGAACGCCTTAACCACTAGACTACCACGATCTCACAAATGTTATTTATTATATAATATTTTGATACACGACACCCTGATACAGGCAGTGCCTAGTGGGGTATACAGGTAGTACCTAGTGGGGTAATTTTTCAACAGTGTGAGTTTGAGCATTCAATAAAATATTGCTAACTAAGCTGATTGTCTAACTTCGAGAAGTATCGGGATTATTTTTAGGGTTACGGACCAAAATAGTCAAAGAGAAAACGTTATGGTGAGAGTTTGCTGTCTGTCACAGGCCTGTATCTTCTAAAAGGTTGGATACATAAAGTTAGGTCATTTCATCAAAAATAGTTTTTTGGGTCCACTGGGTTCAATAAAGTGAACGTTTTAAGAATTTATGTTTGTTTATTTAACGCGTGCTAGATCTATGGCAAGGGCTATCTCTCTTAGCAGATTTAAAATATATTTTAGTTTATTTTTATGTCGATGCTGATATAAGTTTTATTGCTAAAATCTTTCTTTCTTGTGTGATAAGAGTCGAATACTATCTAGTATTTTAAACAAGTTTTACTATAATGCCCTGGTCAGCTAAGCTAGCTTTACAGCTATAAATTGTGGTAAGTTACGTATTTACTCAGACATACTAATATTAGTATAATTACGATGAAAATGGTTAGATTAATGAAACTTTGCCTGCCTAGAAAAGACATTCTTTGGTTGTTGTGCAGGAAACTTCCTCAACTTTTGAATCGTATAGAGTTTAGGTTGAAAGACGATTTGGATGTTAATCAGTGAAGTTAGATGCAAATTTTAATCAAATAAATACGACTCTACCAGCTGATCATCCGCTCTCGATGCCAGGTCATTGATCCAGCTACGAGATGCGCGCAGTCAAGGCTGCGAGATATCGTCGACATGCTAAAGGCGATCTATACCAGCGTATTAAGAAAATTAATAAGTTTAGGGATGAATTATTTTCGCATTCTTTTATATAACTTCTTCTTACTCATAAAAGGGAACATAAAGACCCCCTTAAGTTATCGGGAATGGTATCGGAACTCCTGTATTTTAAATATTAAATGAGATTGTTAAATTTCCTCACTGGGGCGTACATTTAGTTGGTGTGGCCACGTCAACATTGAGTAAAGCATATCATGCTCGCTTACATAAAATTATATATCTTCTCTGCTATTTAAGTTTTAATATCATTTAAGTCAAAAGTATGCGATAATTTGAGATTTTTTTAAATAAAAATGTTGTTTATTATTATATAGTAGGTTTATTTTATCAGTGATTAAAAACTATAATAAAAAACAAACAAAAATAATAATTAATTAATAATTAAAATTAATTAAACATTAATTTTTAATTGATAATAATAATTAATATTATTATAATTGATTCATTATAATAATTAATAATTATTGATTAATCATATTTAATTAATAATTAGTGTAATTATAATTTACACTTAATGACAATATTATCTTATATTCTAATAAAAATAACAAGATAATTTATGAGAGAAAATTTGTGCGTTTGTATGTTTGTTCGAGATAATCACCTGAACCACTACAACGAGAAGAATTCACATAAAAATTTGCAGACATTTTTCTAGTTATACCTACCTCTTGGACCGTCTGGATCTTTCTTTTAAATATAGAGTGTTTAGAGTAGTTTAGACGATTATCAAACGCTAAAATAAATACGCAGCAGCATCTCTAAAATTAATAGTTTACCTAAAATACATACCAATAAGACATTTTTAATTATTCCGGTAGCGCTAAAGTTTCACTAGGTCTGTTGAAGACCCGAAGGGCCTTCACATGAAGCAATGAACGCTCCCAACGTCGCTCGCAGTGCCTAGCTGTGTCGAATCTGCTGTAAAAATAGTCGAATTGAAATTAAAATCATAAACTCTTTCGAGCCGCCTCTTTCCAATCAGGGAATCCATCCAACATAACATTTCAATAAAAATAATCGAATTGAAATTAAAATGTTATATACAGGTTGTTCCAAGACCATTCCCAAAGACTTCAAGGGGTGTTTTGGAAATTGTATAAAAAAATGCGAAAATAATTCATTCCCAAATTTATTGATTTTATCAAATTGCCATTTTGTACTTTGCGCTCTTCCGTTTGCTCCTCGCAAACCACACCGGGCGGCGTAGTGCGGACCAACTTATGACAAGTATTCATTTTTTTTCTAAGAAATCATGATTTTTTTATATGACGTCAAAACAAATCATGTTTGAAATCGCAGAGCCAATAAGCTGGATTTTTTATCGGGAATAGTCTTGGAACACGATGCATATTATATCCATTTTATAGTCAGCGGTATCGATAAAGCTTAGTAGTCAGAAACAAACAGCATGTGTAAGATAAGAATTTGCTTCGCTGACATTATTGTTTGTGGTCGGTCCGTTGAACTTTGCATATTTTCCATTTCCGTGGTTTTTTGTCAACATTTAACTTATATGCTTGTAATCAATCACGTGGACAGGATGTTACTCTATATTCTCGTCATTATTTGTTTTGCACATATTACGGTAACGTGTTCAGAAATGATTTATTCAAATACTAATCAGTGGCCAAATAGGTCGACCATTGTTCATCTATTTGAATGGAAATGGAAAGATATTGAAGAGGAATGTGAAAGATTTTTGGCGCCGCGCGGGTTCGGTGGAGTGCAGGTAATGGCTGTTTTATCACCTCATACTGTGTGATTATATTTTGAGTCAATAACGCTAACATTTTATTATAATAAAAAAATAAATAAATTATAACTCAAGTCCTTTTCTTTGGACAGTTCACACTGGTCCGATTACGTAACACCTACATCAATATACAACTTATTATTTTTAATTGAAACTTTTTATCCACATGTTATTCACTATTATTTTAATTATTCTTTCTTTTAATAAATTGACATTATTTAATTTATTTATTGTTCATTATTGACTCAGGTAATGTACATTTATTGTAACTACTACTTCGATCATATTGCCATGCGTGAAGCACATACGATGAGTCTAGAATGTGGCTGTCGAAAGATTAATGATTCTAATATGCAGCAGGTGCCGGTCGCTTGTTGGTTACATTAATTGCCATTGAACTGTTACTACTGTTACGTATTTTGGTGTATAAGAATAAATAAATAAATAAATATGCAAGCAACGAATGAAGTAAACTTGTTTTTGGCAGGGCTATTCAATAATCTTACAACTTTCAGATCTCACCTCCGTCTGAAAACATAATCATATATAATGAATCTGACATAAGCAAGAGACGACCATGGTGGGAGAGATATCAGGTCGTTTCTTACAAACTTATCACGAGGTCAGGAAACGAAGACGAATTTCAAGACATGGTCAAAAACTGTAATGACGTTGGCGTTAGGTAATGTCGGAGTCAGTCTGGAGTAATGATTAAATCTATTATCATAATCAGTTAATAGAGATCGCGATAGTCTAGTGGTTAAGTCACTGGACTACTGACCCAAATGTCTCGGGTTCGAATCTACAGATGGTAATAAGTACCATTTTTAACCCTCCATTACCACCATTTCCCCGGACTTTAGCACACTCACATTTGGCCTAGTTACGTACGGTCCAAAATTTTGACCTAGGTCATCACAATTATTTTAAAAAACAAAAATATATTTTTTTTAATAATATCGTATATAATAATTATTATAATAATTTAATAATATCGTATTTAATAATTATACGATATTTTTTTTAATATATAATATTCAAGGCACGAACACGACTTCTTTAGTATATATGATAGTATTGGAGTGTCAATCGCTTTTACGAATTTGTTGTACCACTTATTCTCAGCTGTTTTATGTGCCTACATACTTGAGTTCTTCAATTTTATTAATTATTTATTATTTAGGAAATATTCTAAATAATAAATAATAATACACGGAAAAAACGTACAGAACTAATTTCTTTTTCTTTTTGAAGACGGTTTTTAAAATTTATCTCTTCTATAATCATTATAAACTCTCATGCAGTTACAATACATATAGGTATAATGCAGTGCTTGAAGATATTAATTTGGCATTACGGTGGAAGCATATGATGATATATTATAGGAAAAATAGCAAATATATGTTTCTTTAAGTAATTTAATTGAAGTTAAACGTAAGTTGAAAACGTCAAATAATTCAAAATGGCACCAACCTTGACAAGTTTGAGCAGCAGCTGTGCTACTCTTGTGCCATTCCAAATCGCAAACGAAACGTTCAAATCTTGCTAAAAAATGGCAAGTTTTGAACGTGAAATTGCCAAAACGAATTTTAGGATCTACGCGGATGTCGCATTGAACCACATGACTGGTCCAGGAATGGTAGGAAGGGGAACCGGAGGCAGTTTCTATGATCCAGAAAAGTACTCATATCCAGAAATACCCTACACAAGAGCTGACTTTCACTACCCTCCCTGCCATATGGACTTTAACGATGCAGTGAAGGTATGTATAAGAAATACATAAACCGCAAAACAAAAATTTTCAAATTTTGTGTATTTACGATAATTTTCAATTAAATACTTTTATGTTATATTCAATACAACTTGTACAATATAATATACCAGTTAGAAAAAGAAATTATCTAACGCGAGAGATAATAATAGTAATAAATACTTCATTTGACACGCACATTTGCATTTGCATTTGCAAATACGTAACAAAAGGGAGAGCCAACTACCGCCTAACCCATAGATAAATAAGTCTGAAAAAATTGTAATATTACTGAACATTACATTATTTATGGATACATTATTACTTTAGCTAGTTAATAAGATGAATCGAGGATAGGATTGGAACGAGGATAATTATGTGTAATAAGAAAAAACGAGATGTTCTTTGAGAGCCTGACTCTTGAAAAAGGCAGTATTAGGAGATTCTATAATGCTGCAATGATAACCACGCGGAGCCGCGAAGGACTTTGCGAATAAAGCTGATTTGAAATTCTCAAGGTTTTATTTTATTTTATTAATTTATTTATTGAAAATATACTACTACAACTCTTAATTAGTACAATATAACTATGTAACATAGTATTATTAAATAGCTTAATTAAAGCCACAAGCGACTGTTACACTGTACAGATGTTTCCTGTCTCCCTTACTCGATGAATCTGTACTAAGGGAAGCAGTTTGGGCCACGTCCGTCATCTCATCAATGCTACCAATTATAGGTTGAGGTAAGTCGCGGTTGGACGAAAATTTTAGTGAAGATATGTTGGTGCTATGGAAGTCTGAGGAGTGCCAGAATCTTAATATATTTTCTTTAGTTTATACGCAACCATTACACATCAGTCCCAAAAATAAACACATAGATGCGAGACCTCATTACTTTGTCAAACGATAGAAATAATACGTTTAAAAATAATGTACGAATATTAACGATTACGAAAAATGGTGATATTGTGAGTAGGTATTTTACCAATTCAAATGAATCAAGCTAAATTGTAATTTTGGAAATATATCCCCATAGGTAGACACTTAGATACCTACGTCTATAAACCTTCGTATTTAGAGCATATTTAATTCGCGAAAACTATGATTTTAAAGTAAATTATTACGATATTTTCTTAGTTCAGACATTGTTATGTATATTTTTAAAATATCTTAATTTTTATTTGTCCTTGGAGCACATGACATTTTTTTGTATATTATTATTATTTTATAGGTATATTTTTTTAGGTGCGACAATGTGAACTGTTGGGACTGAAGGATTTAAATCAAAGTGTTGAAAATGTGAGAAATATAATTGTAAATTTCCTTAATAAACTTATCGATTATGGAGTTGCTGGATTTCGGTAAGATTTATACACTATATTCACAGATGTTTCATTAGTAGAATAAACGTTTGTATTGGAAAACTCGTACCACCGCACCAAGTCTTGAAATCAAACCTATGATATTGTTAGGGGTCGATTAAGTTTTAATGGTGTATGTATAGTAATTGTTAAGTTTCGGCGATTAATTAAAATCCAGCCTGCCCTTTTAGTTGATATGCGTCTAGCTTTTTTAATTATTAATATATTATTTTAATGACAACTTAAATGGGTGGGTAAGGTTAGACGAAATCATTTTTGTACATCTATATGTGCAATGTAGAAAAAAATATGAAGATGCTTTAAAAAAAATGTTTAAAGGTTAGAATTTACTCTTTTTTCAACCTTAATATGAAAATAATATTTTTTCATGTATCCTTAAAACTTTAAGTTTTATTATTCAGACACCAAACTCTTAAAAATATTTACATATATTTAAGCTTTTAAATAAAATTAGAATGATTCAATCATGAACAGAAAATTTAACCACGATGTAAGTTATAATTCTTAAAAATACTCGTTATAGCCTTCTGCCTTCTTCTAAATAAATAATTTGAATTTGAATTTGGCAATATCTTTTTCGAACTCTTACCGCGTTATATACAAAAAACAAAACAAGTTTTTATGATGAGTTAATAATAAAGATATCACGGGTAAAGAATTTTAACAAATACATTTAAATTGAGTTGGAATCTATTTAAATGGCTTAATCAAGAATATATAATATAGTATATGTATGGCTTAATATAGTACCTATTACAAATAAGGTAAATAATAAAAGGCCTCAAAAAAAAAGAATACATACTTGCCATAAAAATATTGACAGAGGTATTGGGCTTCTATATTTGTTCGTACCCTATTAATTAATAGGTACAGAGTTCTATTAATAGGGTTCTATTAATTCTTGGAATCACAGGTTATAGTTAACTATTATAAAAATATTATGAATAGTTATTTATTGGTAACTTATTTCATTACAGAATCGACGCTGCTAAGCATATGTGGCCAAAAGATCTTAAAATGATTTACAATAGATTAAATTATTTGAATGTAAGCCATGGCTTTGAACAAAATACCAGACCATATATTTACCAAGAAATAGCATTGATACATCCAGGGGATGTGATCTCAAGGGAAGAATATACTGACATAGCTCCAATTACGGAATTCAAGGTATAGGTCAGACAAATTGAATTTATGATAACATAACCTATTACGGTCGATCAGAACATTGTTATTAGCTGTTTACCCTTCATTTTCACTCTTGTGAAATGTATAATAATACAAAATACAAAATATAATACAAAAATAGGAAAATGTATAGAAAAAATAAAAACCTGTGCATGTGTAGCTTAGATAACAAATCAAAGAAGTAACCAGCATGTTCTGTGACAAGAAATTCAAACTTTTTTGCAAACTTGACATCAGTTCATTTTTGCAGATTGTTGAAATACATGAGTATTTGCGGAATAGAGAAACAACCACCTCTTCTAAGATTTTTAAAAGTATTTTACAATCGTTTCAATCATCGATGATAATTTATTTCAGGTTGGTGCTGAATTAGGACGATCCTTCAGGGGTAACAATCCCCTCAAATGGTTGAAGACATGGGGACCGCAATGGGGCCTAGTTAACAATAGTAAAGATGCCCTAGTGTTTATCGACAATCATGATAATCAGCGTGAAGTTAGTAATTTAGTACTAACTTACAGAGAAGCTAAAGCATACAAAGTAAGAAAATTAAAAGTAAAAGTTATTACAAATTTATGGTACCTAAATACACAGAAATAGAAAACGTTGTTGGCCCTTCGAGCCGGATATCACTAAGTATTATCCGTCTACAAACAATATCGCATTAGAAAAATGAGAGTGAAGTAAAGTAGGGTGTAGTATTTAAGCAATAAATTAAAATTTCATACAGCTGTATAAAATACTTTCTTGTTCTATTGTGGTTACAATGAAGAATGCGTGGTCTGCCGGCTTTTCTAAAGATCTGAGGCTGACCAAAAAATTTCTTTTCTGAACACATTTCAAATACTGCTTTGTTCATCAATCCCAACTGTTTTTTAGAAAAAGGGAGACTGAAAATTTATTTGTATTTATTCCAGCGTTCTCTCTCGAGTGTCACACAAACTAAACATGCAACTATTTCATTTTTTTTCCTATATTCCTAAGCTGCTACTCTCAACCATTACAATGATTTCCATGGCAGCTACACTCTTAACAAAGATATTTATTTAATTTTTTTTTTTTATAGGCTGCAGTTGCTTTTTTACTTGCTCATCCATATGGGTCTCCGAGGATAATGAGCAGTTTTAAATTTCAGAACTTCGACATTGGACCACCTATTGATCAAAATTACAATATTTTGACGCCATCTTTTGATGAGGTACCTCAATTAGTAATGCTTACTTTCGTTAAAATATATATTATATGAAACGAATTTCTATCAGGCTCTCACATTTCTACGAGTATGAGTTCTATTTGACTTGGCCTTTTTAAATGTATTACGAGTATTTCGCAAAATCACAGCTGTCGCAGTAAGACAGATAATTTTCAGCCTAAAATCAGGACTCCGACTGGCAACGCCTCCAGACCTGTTACTTTAGCTACCATTTTAAAAATAATATTGATATGAAAATGAATAATGTACCTATTTACTGTTATCACAGAATGGCCATTGCAACAATGGGTGGGTTTGCGAACATCGATGGATGGAGATCTACCAAATGGTGGCTTTTCGTAATGTTGCCAATAACTCAGAAATGAGTAACTGGTGGGACAACGGAAATAATCAATTCGCTTTCTGCAGAGGAGAAAACGCTTTTATAGCAGTAAACATTGAAAATGCCGATCTAAATCAAAATATCTACGTAAGCAATCCTTGTGTATTTGTGTAGTTTCATTTTTAATAAGATTCTTCAATCTACGTAGCTGAAAAATAAATATTCTATTAGTTCTTCTGAATCTGATCATTTCTTAAACTTTTAATTACCGTCTGTTGGTGCCAAATATATGTAGGTTGCATGAACAAAGCAGTTTGTTGTTATCAAACAAAATATACGCAGTTGAGGTTTTGTTACTTAATTAACTCATTATTTTTTTCAGTTTATCTGTGGATACAGGCCTCTAAATATATTTATAATTTTATTGACAGACTTGCCTGCCGCAAGGCACCTACTGTGACATCATATCTGGAAAGAAGGTGAATAATAAATGCACAGGAAAATATATTGTCGTGGATGAAAATAAATATTCAAACGTTAAATTGAATAGCAACGATGTAAACTTTTATCTAGCTATTCATGTCGGGAGCGAGGTAGGTACCTTTATTTATCTAATTAATTCAAGTAAAAGTAAAACGTTTATTAAGTTCCGTTTTGTCTATTTATTCCCAATAAGCGTACCTACCAAGTACTCAAAGAATTTTATGCTACCCATTGTAAACGGGATAAAAACCCAGATAACCCTAAAGACTTGTGGATGGGTGGGTCGCTTTGTAACTCACCTTTTGTCCCTTCGTTAGCCGGTATCCAACACGCGTTTCACCTCTTTTTATGTTTGACGTGAGATACCTAGTAACTGCACACTATGACGGCAACTAGCACCAAGCGTCCGTTAACAGTAAAGCGTTGTTTGTGCCATAAAAAATAAAAACCATAGCGACATATTTCCTTAGTGGGGAAGTTGACATTTTTTCTTTTAATCTTAAATAATGCACATATTCTCAATGAATATTTTTTTCTTTCTTAATTTAAACATACTGTATGCGATCGGCTGACTTTTGTGTAGCATACGTCACCAGCGCAGTGACATTGATAGTGTGGGGCGTGGGCGGCTGCGTCTTGGGCCTTGGCTGAAAATGTGACTGGAGTTGCCATACTTAACCTGTGGCCCGCGGGCTGCATGCGACCCGCCTAGCTTTTTTGTATGGCCCTAAACACATTTATTATCAGGGACTTGATTTACAAAATCTGCCATTCTATATTTCGTATATCTTGAGATTAATTTTGACTTTGACGTACGAATAGTGACACCCAAAGAGGATTGTCGTTTCATATTTTTTTCGTCATACCAGTATAGTGTTGCGGCCCGCGATGCTTTACAAATATATGTAATGTGTCCCGAAGACAAAAAAGGTTGAGTATCGTTGGACTGGAGGGTTGAGGTATGACACGCAACGAGTTTTCGCATAAAATAAATTTAAGTACGGATTCGGTAAAAGTTATTCGGATATCTTGATAAATAATAAAGATATTTATAAGATATCCGAATAATTCTTTAAACATTGTTAAGGAAATCTTTAATAGATAAGATAAGATAAGATAAGATAATTTATTTTCCATGAACAAAGTTATTGTACAGGAATGACAATTACATATTTGTACATACAATACTTAATTTAACAAATTATATATATAAAAAAAAATCTTTTGTGCCGAAAGAGGTCTCCCAATAACTGACAAAAAAGTTAGGTGAAACAGCCGAAGTCTAATGGAGACAATTGTAAATTTTTGGGTTAAGTATAATACTCATATTTAACCAATACAAACGTAATTTTCGTAAAATACTTAGCAACTAAAAATCTTGTGTTGTAAGTAAAACAGTCAAAGTCTAATGCAGTTGTAAAATTGTGCGAGGGCTGAGTAAAAAATACATGGAATATTTAAATTTAAATTAATAATTTAAATATGACATTGTAAGATTATTTTTTTTTTTCTTACTTTTGTGTTTGAATGTTAGAGACCACTTATAGTGAGTCTGCTATGAAGAAAAAATGTTAACTTTTATGATTGGTTTAAACGTTTCAAAGAGAGCAGTGAGGATGCTGAAGATGATGAGAGGCATAGGCGGCCAAGAACAATGACTACTAATATTCTACTGCCGAATCACTATTAGAGGGTTTTTTTTTTTAGTAAAATAACTGCTATAACCTAGGTCATATACAATTATCTACTCAACTAGGCTAAATTTTCCTGCTTCAGAGTCTGAGGACATGGTGGTAATGAAGCGTTAAAAATGGTATTGTCATGTGCAGATTCGCACTTGCGACCTTTGGGTCAATAGTCCAAACAATCGCAGAAGTTGGTTCACATAGATCTTGTGAATCGATTATCACCAGCATTTTGGGCATGTTTCGCGTGACCGCCAAATTTGTTCCGAAACTGTTAAATCTTAAACAAAAGCAGTATCGCAAAGACCCATCCAAATGTTGCATGAAGTTGCTGATGACCCAGAATTGCCCAAAAGGGTCATAACCGGTGATGAATCATGGGTGTACTCGTATGGATATGACATTGATACAAAGGTGCAGTTGTTCCAATGGAAGACCAGAAGAGCTAAGGCCCAAAAAAGCATGTCAAGTTCCATCAAAAGTTAAGGTTCTCAATACTGTTTTCTTCAATTACAATGGGATTAATTGTACACTACGAATTCCTACCACCAGGTTGCACGGTTACATAGAAGTTGTATGCTGTATGCTCACGCATACAGTTCCCAAAAATGAAGAGAACTATGAAAGGACAATGTTTTGCGACCATAGAGGAGATAAAGACTTGTAGGGGTCACTTGAATAAGCCGAAGTCCATCTCGCTTTTATAATGCACGTTCGTGAGGAGTATATTGGAGTATAGTTCCATTATCTGGAGTCCTCATGAGGTTACTTACGGTATTATCCTGCAGGTTATTCAGAGGAGGTTCCTTAGATACCTTTATCTCCGTAGGTATGGATATTATCCAGAAATGTTTCCTAATACGTATCCATCAGCATTTGTATTAGGGATGTTAGGCTTTAACACACTGGAGTTTAGGCGACAAATCCATACTTTGTGTTATTTTTATAAGGTTATTCGCGGTTTCATCGAGAATCCCGTAATACTCGGAGATATTGGTCTCTTTGTTCCGGACCGTTGTACTAGAGCGCGGAAGCATATGTTATTTAGGCGGTTAGCATGTCGTACCGACGTATACAAGTATAGTCCGATTGGGAGAGCAGTCGAATTATTAAATTCCATTTCCGCGGAGATTGATATTTTTGTCTGTTCGCCCAATGGGATTAAAAATCTGCTTTCTATTACGCCGTTGTAGGATCGGCGAGAATTATTTATGCGTTAATGTTTGCCTGGAGGCATTATTTTAATTTTTTAACTTAGTATGTTTCATGCTATTGTTTTTTGTTTTAATGATTTTTGTTTTTCTTTTGGTAATTTAATTTGTTTTTACTTTAATTATAATGTACATGGGGAAACCTGTTAAATAAATAAAATAAAAAAACTTGTAGGGTACACAAGTACAAGGGTCACGAGTGCACACAACGCGCTTCAGACTCCCGGTACAAAGTCCGTCGACCGAGGGCAACGCTGCCCGAACTCGTTTCGGGCTGAGGCGGAGGGTTTTTTCTCCGGCATACCTGGCAGGCTATAAGACCGGAGGTCGATCGTCAGCGAGCCGCTGTTTCACCTGAGTTCGCCGCACTTGTAACACTTACTCTCTTCTGCCGTTGTTACGCCGGCCCGTGTCCTTACATAATGGAGTTTAAATATTATAATGAGAATTGGAGTATTTAATGTAACCAGTGGATAGCGTAATAAATCTTCTAACAATCACAACAAATTATTATCTATCCTCCGGCTTACCCCAATGAGCCGTTACAGACTGAATCGCTGAAGGAACTGAAGGCCATATCTAAAAGTACATTCCAGAAATACTTTTTGACGTCTAATATGTACTATACTAAAGCAACGCACGAACCAAAGCACATATATGGCCAATGAACCTCAACCTGAATGCTCAAAAATTTCACTTCATAACTTTGAAGTAGGTACAAAGCATGCGAATGAGGTTCCAAAAGAAAGCAGTGTGGTGTCTCTTATATGGTTTGTTGACGAGGAGGCTCTATAAGGCGACGCTTCGACTAAGTTGCTATTCTCTTCATGATTCAAATTTATTTATTACCAAACGTACATCTCAAGACATCAATACCAGCAAAATGTAAGATACATTATATGCTAAACCGATTAAAAATTACCGCCTAAAGCGTTTTAAAATATGTATCAGAACTAGGGTGGTCCGATCAAAAGGGTGTAAAGGCTGCTTTCAACCATAGGTTGCATTAGGCTTGGATGTGTGATCATGTTAGAAATGTCAAGATGTAAACCTAATCTCTGAAGGTTTTATCGCTATCTGTAAATTTTTACATTTCTCTAGGATAAAAACAACCATAAAAGCTTAAAATAAACTTTATTTTCTTAAATTAAATAATCATTAATCATAGACATATTTGTAATATTGCTTTTTTATTATTTTAGTAGTTTCATCAGCACTATTCAGACTAAATGTATGTACAAAAATAAACTTTTAAAATTATTAATGTAAATTGAATGTAAGATTAATGTATTTAAATTAAAATCATGTAATTTTATTTTCAGTCACGGTTACCTGGAAAGGTATTTTAAGCTGCTGAAAGAAAGAGAATTATTGTTCAAAAAAATAATATACTTCAAGTGACAACATTAATTCTATCTAATATACAATGAAATGGAAAATCTATTTCTAATTACAAATTTATTTATTTTATTTTGTTTTAATAATTGTTGCTACAGAAGGACCTTGGTAATCCAAATGGATATAAAACAAAGCACAGCCGAATAATCATGTTGTGTAGTTTATAGTATGAAAATTAAAATTACTGAATATAAGATGTGTACTGAAGTTAATTTTATTCATTTTAGAAGCATTTTTATTATTTTAAAAGATTATTTTATTTTATTTGATTAAACAAGAATCATTGCTATCGCTTCAGTAATTTTGCGATGAAATAATCTAGCTTTTTAAAAATTAATCATCGTACTTGGTACTCAATTCTTCTGATGTTCTTAATACTTTCTAAAATTGATTTTTAGATTCCAAAACTCTTCGCAATCACAGAACAGCTTTCGCCACTGCTAATAAGCTGAAAATTCTCATTTTGTTCTTCAATCCTAACATTGAGTGCTTACGCTGAGTTATTTCTTTAATAAACAAGTCACAAGTATTTACTGATATGCTTCACCAAAACGTCTCGTTCACCTACTACATGCATATTTAAGGTTAGAAAGCTCGCAACTGCGGAATTCACACATCTATCAGCGTAAGCATGTTCACGCAGGATGACTCAATGCGTGAACCAGACTATCAAACTTGGCCAGGTGATGGAATGCGGGCAGCAGCCGTGGATGACTACGGCCTCCTCTCTCTCACTGACAGCAGTCCGGATTACCGCGTCGTCCTGATTATTTGGAGTTTGGACTTTCAAAGTCCTACTGTATTATATTTATTACATTTTTACATGGTTTTTTTTTTGTTTACAATAAACGATGGCTATTCATTGCAGAAATAAAGACTATAGTATTTGAAACTGCCCAGTTAGTGGGGTCTATAATATTTATTTCATTCAAACATTTTATAAATTCATGGTTATGTATCTCTTTTATTTTTAGCCTGGACCTAATTTACCTACAATAAATCTTTTGAAACTCAGTTTTTTTCCATTGATTATATTAAAGTTTACCTTATCGTGAAACCATATGAACTTGTAAGTTATGTATTGTCACTCCAGTAACATATTTATAGTACTTTTTTTAAAAAACAATAATTTGTCACATAACAACATCATAAACTTGTTTTGTCTAGATTTAGTCGCAGAGAATTAATTTCTGTAAAAAAAATGTTTTTACCAAAATAGCACATAGGAGATATTGATATTGGCAAAGACAATAAGGAGTAAAAATAGGTACTGATAATTTTTTTTTGTACTATTTAGTTGAATGTGTGTTTTAACAGGAAATTTGATATAAATTAAAATATAATATCACTAAATTAAAATAACCATCACACATAGGAATTAGATTTCATAAAAATAAATTATCTTTTTATTAATATCTACAATAAACATCAAACTTGCTGTCATTAAAAGGATCATGCAATGTTTTGACTATGGATTAGTGGTTGTTGCTAAAAAAAAAAATAGTCTTGGTCGTTGCGCAGCTTCTAGAGAGACCAGCAGAATTGAAAACCCATTGGTTTACTAGATCTTTATACTACATTCTTATAAGTACCATAAATTAAATTCTTAAAAATTATAAATATAAAAATAAGTTTTATTTTTGTTTAATAGGGCATTATCGTCTTAAGGAAATATAGGCGGCAAGTCTAAAGCATTAACTACATTTTATGTCATTTCTTTCACTAGAAAACAAGATGAAATTTAAATTAGTATGCACAACATCCAGAGATTCTATTCTGGGCGCTGGCAGGAATGTTACTCTGTTTTATAAATGACTCTGACACCCCTCAAGTCGATGTTGGCTATGCATTGGTCAATGTGTATCAAAACATTTTTTATTTTATTTAAAAATAAATAGTTAAATGGACCATTTCACCCACGAACTAGATAAACTTAAAAATAAAACTTCATAAGTCATGAGCGACAGTAAGCATACCAAGCAATACTGGGTAGGCACAAATTTAAAAAAAACTACGCAGTCCACTGTCATTCATCAACAGTCCAGTCAACGGTGGTCGTGACTGCTTTTGCTCCTCCGTATCTCAAAGCATGGCTAGGGAGGTTTATAAAAATCACAACAGTTTGAATTTGTGTAGTAGCTCTCACTGCTAATGTGGAGAAAAACTACATTTATTTTTTATTTAACAAACCCATAAAGAATTATGTAAAATTTCATTTACTACGAAATTTTCCAATAATTTGTTGATATTACAACAATGTGTATATAATAATGGATAGTGTTCAAAAATTATTTTTATCTTTGTTGCAAACCGCAGTTGTCCAGTTTTTGCAGTACGCCGACACAGGACATTTAAGGTCATTACTGTCCTTCAGGAGGTCGACTATATAAATAATTAAACGTTAATCAGAAAAAAATATTGAAAAAATGTTTGCCAATTACGAGGAAAACGAATTTAAAATTTAGTGGAAATTGTTTTAATGTTTGGGAACGCGGTTGAACAAATAGCGCGAGGTCGGGTGGGGGATGAAAAAAACAAAGTTAATTACTAAAATTATTATTTTAGTATGATTTTTTTTCAAAATTATTTTTTTTTTGTTAGTGAGACTGGTTTAGTTGTCGATATAACCTACTAAAACGAGAGTAGTGATTTTAAATTGCAAAAGTCAAATTGCAATTCCTCATTTCAGCTTAATAATTTTAGGTAATTTATCATTCTGTCTCAAAATATAAAAATAAACATTTAATAAATGTTATTTCACTACACAGACAGGGCGTGTGTATTTATTATCACATAAAACATCAAATACAGATAATTTTGTGTGCTAGAATAACAATTATTGAAAAACACTAATAGATCCGGGAACCGAACCTAGATCTCCTATTTTTATAACAATTATACCAGCTGTGAAGAAATTTTCACGTAAAAAATAGCTAATTTATAAAATCTATCATTAATCGTAATAATTTATAAGTACCTGAAATACATTGTAACCTCTAGGACAAATGTATAAACTCTTATGGTACACAATTAAAGCTACCTTTCTAGACCACAAAAGACCACATTTGAATTGCTTAAATCATGATAAGTAGTAAAAATGTTTCGTACACTTCAGAAATTTTGTTTTATTTTACCCAACATTAGTACAAAATCATACCAAGGGAGCAATTCTTGAAAGCTATCCAAAAATTTAGTATGTCAAATTAGACGGTTTGTACTGGCTGTATTTCCGTTCAGTTCGCTGGCTAGTTCGGTTTTGCGCCATGAGTGATAATTTTAGCATGCTAAAATTTTCAATTGCTTTCAAGAATTGGCCCGTTGGACTCAAAAATTAATCTCAATTCATTTACTGGAATACTTGAATTTATAGTAAATATTTAAATAAATTGTAATAAATCGCCAGAATTGAATTCACTTTGGAATGAACGTTTTATCTGCACATTGGGGTACGTTTCCCTCCACAGCTTCACGTGCTCCGGTGAAAACTGATCACAGAAACTTATATCCAAGAGACGTAAATGCTTGCACTTGGTGAGTATCCTGGGGAAATTATATTATCATACAATGAAGAGTCAAGTGTGTAATTCATTCACATATGCAAACGTTTCGAACAACGAGGGGGAAGGACCAGTAAAATCATGCACTTTTAATATGTAGGCTGCAGTATTGGATATGATACAAGTTGTGTGGTAAGAGCTTTGATACCGTTAAAATCACTGACTAAACACGTTCAAGTGAAATATTTTTGGTTACTAATGCAGTTATTTCGTTTTTTTTTTCATAATTTAAGCAAGCTGCATTGGATTTTTCATGTATTTGAATTTTAAAAATCTTCAAATAATGTTGACATTCTAGGCAGCTTATTCACATGATTTTAAAGGAAAAAATACGCCCATATGACTCATCATTTTTAAAATCAAAGGAACAAATTACAATTACGAACTGGTTTTGAGTTGCTTTAGGGTTATTAACACAATAGCAGGTCCCAATTAGAAATGCATGAAGAGCGCAGGAGGACAGCTGTGACTGACGGACAGATACTAGGATATTTTACAGCCATCACAGATCACAGAGATAAATTTAATAGAAACAAACGCCTCCTTCCTCCTGATCCCAGTTTTGGATCCAGTTTCTTTGCAAACTTTTAGAGGTGGTGTTCTCTGTGCCCCAAAATCTAAACTCGTTATGATCACATTATTTCAAGCAAATTAGCCTAGTTAATCAGAGCCCAAAAATAGCTGTCAAATATCACTTATAAATAAATAGTCACAAATCATTTACCGGCGGCATATGTAAGGTGTTATAGCACACAGTCCCATAAGGTCGATTTGTTCAAGAGTAGGACAGGAGTTTATAAATCCCTTGAGATGAAAATCTGAGATGCCCCTAAGTGTTGACAAAAAGATTTTCTTCAGCTCAAGGTTCCACAATGACTGGAGCCATTCACCTGAAGAGCCTGCTTGAACGCTGAAAGAAAGCAAGCATATTACAATCTAACTTAATTCTTATATTGGCACAAATGAGCCTAGGATTTTGAGTGCACAAAAAAAAAATTACTTTTCTGTAACTATAAAAGTATTTCTACTTTTATAAAAAAAAAAAGGTTTTTATTATTTATTAATATTTTTTTAAATAAAAACCTTGCCTAATTAGGTCTCGATATTAAAATCATACACTAAAAAAAACATTAATGTCTAATAAATTATTTTATTTAAGTAAATGAATGATTACATTTATTTTTTAAAATGATTATTCCTGAAATTAAATCAATGAAAATAGTCCTATTTGGGTATGTACATAATAAAAAAAAAATAACCGGTAAAAACGAAAAAGTGTTATTCTTGTTTTGAACATTAAAAACACTAAACAATGCGAGCAAATGTTGATAATGATTTAGAAGAGAGGGACAATATGTGGTAAAAGTGAATTTAGGTCTCTCTTAAAAACTAGTCAAGTGTAAAGTTCGGTTCTATGATTAGAAGGGTCAGTACTTTTCTTAGAGACTTTAGTAGTACATAATCTAATACTTTAAAACAGGAGTGCTCAAACTTGAACTGCTGGCGATCTACCTCAATATTTTTAGACTACTTACGATCGACTCTGAGAGACTGCAAGTGTGTGTGATGCAGGGTTGTCGTACATACACGATACACCCTACCTACCTAGGTAGGGCGTACCGTAGCATATATAGATATTAGCTTTCTGCACGGTGCTCAAACGGTCGATCGCGATCGACCAGTCGATCGCGATCGACCGTTTGAGCACCCCTGCTTTAAAAAGTACTAGAAAGTGGAGATAGAAAATGAAGCAACCGATCACAAGTTGGAACTATAGACAGGCACCTTTAGGAAGATGCCTTTAATGACGCCTGTAGGGCTTAGCTATAAGAGGTCAGGTCCTGGTTAAATAATTTACTACTACTAAACTATGTATAGAAGCAGTTGATATTATATGATAGGGTGTCATAGCCATTTATGTTTCTCAAGACCCCAAACGAAACTTCCAAACTGCAATAAAATTTAAATGAGATTCTCACCACCATCCCAGGTCTATTTCTTTAAGCTGCCTACAACTTCCAAGAGCCATAATTCCACTTGCAGTCAAGGTTTTTGATTTCCAGAAATTGACCGACTGTAGATTTAAACAATTTGCACCAAGAACTATGGCTACTTCATCCATTCCAGATATATTGCAGCAATCGCCTAAAGTATAATATACACCATTATTCAGGGCACACATTGTGTATTTTTTTTAAATAACTTTAAGGAAAATAGTATATAGGACAGACAATAACATATAGGAAATTACCAAGGTCAATGTGTTCCATTTTAGGGTTCCTCCATAATATATTTACCATGTCTATTGTGTTTATTTTAGTTCTATAGAAGTCTAAACGGTTTAGATTGTGTAAGACAGCAAGCGGTGAAAAGTCGGTTATCCCGGAGCAACCTCTCAGTGCAAGTTCTGAAAATATAGATATACTTAAGTACACCATATTGACAAGAAATATGTTCATAGTGTAACAATAGTGTAATCTCTGATTAGTTTTACAGATACTTTTTAAGATTGTAAACTTATCATTAATACCAATTGTTTGTAAGACTGTTTATTTCTCTAATAAAGAATAAATAAATAAATAAATAATACACTTTTCGCATAAGCTATTTGGGCGCTTCGTTACATCAGTTTGCATGCCATTGCAGACTGAATTTGATTTCCTTGACGTGCGCCAAAGACGCCCGCAGGGCCTAGCTGCCGACCCGGGGCGAATCCCGGGGAATAGCTAGTCCTTAAAAAAAAAGAAGAACAAAAAAAAATGTAGAATTGCAACAAAAAAAATATTTAAACATGTTTAATATCTAGTCTAGTTCAAAAAATAATAAATATTTTAATTGATCATTATCGATATAGGTTCTTTAAATATTATTGACTGAGTTACATTTATTATATGTAAAAAAATTGCATTTACATTATTGCTCTGTTTTAGCAGCATGTCAAAAAACAAGGACTAAAAAGGTAATGCTTAATTCACTAATCACATATCACGGTGCAGCACGCTATTAAAGAAGTCAAGCAAGCTAATATATTTTTGTCACAGATTGCCAGCTATAATGAGTTTTTTTTATTTGGAAACACAAACATAAGATGGAATGTCAATATGTAAATAATATGAAATTGGATATCATAAATGTATGTTTTACATTAGCGTAGCCAGCATTTTATGCCAGCTGCGTAGAAATAGGTTCTTACAATTCTATCTTGAGAAAACGGAACATTGGGTTCAATTCGTTTCTTTCCAGAACAATTCGGCAGTGGAATACTCTTCATAGGTCAGTATTTGATCCCTTTCCTTCTTCCAAGGCTGTTTTTAAGCGTAGACTGCGAGTTGTTAAGCATTAATTTTTTTTCCTCACCTACTAAACTCAACAGTATCACCGGAGCTAGCTCCTAAATATTGTAATTACTTAATAATTCTATTATTATTATTCTTTTCTTCCACGTACCATTAGAGAATGAAATAGTCTCAACTGCAGCGTCTTCAAGCCATTCCCTAAGGCCCCTTCCCAAGAGAAAGGATAAAAAACTTGGCTTTAAAATAACTTTGTTGCACCACCTGCCAATCAGCTATACCACCGGAGGAATGGTACCTCCAAAGTATATGTAATTTTATATAATAATAATATAATCTATATTATTTATGAAAGATAAAAAATAATATAAAATTACATTACTTCCCGTTTCTGTCAACTGAAAACTGATTTTATTAAATCGAAAAAAATTGATTTAGAAGTCAAAATGGAAACTGACTGAAACGTGCAAGACTACCTAATCAAAAATTGTAAAAGCTTTTTATTAAATTGACTACATATAATAGTATCTGACAAATGTTAAACTTCAAAAATAATTACCTTGTAAAGATAAGCAAGAATGGGAGATGCAATTGACAACATTATCATCAACAAATTTACAACAATTCAGTCTCAAATTAGTAATGGTTGAGCCGTTTTCCTCTAAAAACCTAAAATATTATAATGCATTATTTTTTCTTAATAAATGATTTTGAAAATAAATGGACCATGCCCTCTTTAATAAATACATATAAATATTCTGTGTGGGTTCACTTCTCGCTTGAAAATAAAAGCGATAGAATCTAAAAGTTTTGACTGATGAACAATTGAACTAAACACTAACTACATTTCTATTTTATTTATTATTTTTAAAAACTTATTATTTTTTTACAAAACACCTTTACATTTCCCCACAAAGACGGTGCCTTTTCTGTGGGTGAAAAAAAAACATTCTATATTACAGTATAAAAGTTTCAAAAGGGTTACAAAATATAGTATAAATATTTATGTGAAATTGTTATATTCTTGAGCTATAATAAAACACATTGCTTCCTAAGAGGAACTTTATTACAACTGACGAAATGCCGTTCCAAACATTTTGGCGAATTCAAATCTGTAGGTATGGCCTAACAAATACAATATCTATTACAAAAATATAAAAGTCTAAAGGGCTTTAGGGAATTGGTATTGTCAGTCATAGTTGACTATTTTGAGGTTTCAATCTTCATCACTAATAGAATAGTAGGGATTTTTTATTAATCTAGATTTCTGAGCTAGCAGTGCAAAGGTAATGCTGTTCCAATCGCTCCATTGGCTATTACGTAGAGTTTGAACAGTTTTGTAATCCATTTGTATATTTGTATTATACCACTCCACAATTTTTTTATTAACTTTCCTGCTTTGTATAGGTACCGCAAAAAATAGTACATAATATAAAATTAGGCCTAATACGCTACCTAGTGGTGCTTCAAACGTAAAATCATTTATGAATTATTTTATTAAATAAATTAAACAACGGAAAACTTTAAAAGGAATTCTGGGTACCTCTAATTCTAAACTCATTTGAATTAAAGGTATATAAACACTTACTGGATAATATTTGCAACTTGCAAAGAAGGCCAGCTGCCACACCACGATAAATCCAGTTTTTGTAAGGGCAAACATCTCGCGGATAGGTAAGTTAAAGCCTAAAAAAATATAAGTTGTCTTCACTATTTACACAGCGATTTAAATTTAAATTTATGAATAAAAGTAGAAGCATAAATCTTACATTAGCATTCACGCAGTACCAGTACGGTTTCAAACTGAGACTTTGATAGAAAACTGGATCATAGGCCAACCTGTTGAAGTTCTTGTTAACTTGGGCACATCTAGTCAATGACTTCAAATCCAGGAAGCTGAAGATCAATAATAAGATTTCATTCTGAAAAACAAATTTTGCAGATGGTAACCAAGTTGACTGAAGATCCTATCAGAATAATATTATTTGTAGTGACAATATAAAAATAAGGCGATTGAAATAAAAAAAAACCTGTTTAACCTCACGTTTGTCATATATGCGTAAAACTCCATTGGCTGGTTAATTAGTATTATTTAGTTGTTATATAGGGTGTTGAGATGAATACATAGACAAAAAAAAATGATTAAATTATACATCATTCGAATCCGTTGAACACTATATCATTCATATCAAAAATAATTGTTGAAAAGTAGACTTGCCCATCTCTTAAATTTTATCATTTCGAGTGAACGTCAGTTTGAATTACATAAGGTTTTTTGTCTATTTTAGACTAAACAAGGTAATTACAAGCTATTATTTTTTTATAATATTATATAAATATAGTGTCAAAGGTTATAGTTATAAAAGATTTTGAGCATCGCAAATCATAAAATTAAAAAAATAAATGTTTTTGCGTTGTGTTTTAGATATTAGATATAGTAAGATAATTAGATATTTCGTTTCTTTTTATTTATTTGTATGTTAAAATATTCAGCGGAAGTATTATTATTATTGTTTGTTGAGCAAGCAGCTATTTAGCTGATATGCTCATATCTCATTCACAGTTACTAGCGATTGGCCTAGATTCAAGAAATTTATCAAGGCGGCTCTTGAACTGGTTTACACTTATAGCTTCCACCACTTCCTGTGGTAGCCGATTCCAATTATCCACAACTTTATTGGAGATAAAATTCTTCCTAGGATTAGTGGAACAAAGAGATTTAGATAACTTCATTGAATGGCCGCGAAGTTGCGTGTTTTGGTTAAACATGAATATGTCCTTAAGTATTTTGAATAATATTTTTATACGTGATACACCACTATAACACATCTTCCTTGGTTCAACAATCTTAAGACAGTTTTTGTCCATTTATTATTGCAGTGAAAAAAATGTGTATTGTGTGTGTGTGTGTATTAGAATTGTACATAATGTCTTACTGGTAAATGTTGAAAGCAACCAAGAACTAAATCGGACGTGGTATTGCTGACCTCAGATTTTTGTATGAATGGTGCCACAAACTCTAATAAGTTTGATGCCAATATGTTTGCCGTTAGCAGACCTGAAAACAACAGAATTTGTTTTATTTTATATTATTTAATATAGGCACTCCACCAATTTGACATGCATAGGAATATAATTTTATCCTCCACCATTTAGCTTTAATGATAAAGTTCTACAAATATACCTGCTTACATAATAGTTTTTTTTTATATAAACACAATCAATTAGACTGATCTTTTGAAATCCTATTCCATTAGTATGCTGTATTTACTCATACCATTATCATTAAAAAGTTTTTAATATCACGTCAGATTTGATAAATAATGCTCAGAACTCATTGATCCTTAGTTACAAAATTATTATACTCGTAATGACACTATTTAATTTTGCCATATAGATAACTTGATATTGAACAAATTCCAATTTACATAAATTGTTTTCAAGATTTAATTTGAAGATTTAAGCACGAGAGATTCCGATACGCAAACTAAGAATAGACAGCCAATTGGATGTGTTTTTATTATAAGAAATTTATTTACAAACCCCAGAGGACAACATGATCCATACATAGTTTCAACTCATTAAGAGCATTATAATAATATTACTGTTAGTAATTGTAAGTGGAAACAAAATAGTAAAAGGATGGGTACCCACCTATACCACAACATAAAATCAATTTAAAAAAAAACAATGCTTTCTTGACTGTGGACAAAGATATATTTAAAAATATCTTCCAATGTCAATTTAATTGTGTGAGAATCTCCTTTGGCCAGTTCGGATGTTGTGCATTATGGCATAAATGGACCTCATATAATTATTTTCGGTCACACAAACTAATAATAAGTCATAAAAATAAAAAAAGCTTTAATAAATAACCTGAGAATTTTACCTTTGTTGTTAGTTATTTCGAAATAAACGTTATTTTAATGACGCTCATTTCGGTATTAAATTTGCACAAGTAGGAATCCACTTTTCTCAAATCTCTATTCACTTTTGTTTATCCAATGTTTATAAGTAGGTACCACTTGTCAAAAATTATTTTTTATATAACGTGACGTGATTAAATTGTCTTTATAAAAACATATTTTAAGACGCTCGATGGACATATTTTGAATCTCAATTCAAATTTATGAGGTATCCTAGATTATAATACGATAAACGATATACAATTGATCAAAGTAAAGATAAAAAATGATTAAATTGTATGATAAATTTGCTTTTATCTAAATGGATGGTTTTTAAACTATTTAATAAATCCTTCTGGTTAAGACCCTGGTTCTGGTTAAAACACTTTCTTGAATAAGTTCAAGAAAGTGTTTTTAAAATTTAGCTATGACAAGAATTGGTAAATGAATAAAATGTAAACTATTTTAAGAGATTAGGAAAGTTTTAAAAAAAATGTGTTTATTTTTTTAAATAATTTGATACGATCTGTCAACTGGATGCCTGTCTGTTCACTAATATTAAAATCTTTTTGAAATACTGACAATTTTAAAAATGTGATAACCAGCGGTGCTTGAGGTCTATCTGTTTGCAAGACAGATAGTTTTTGATGGATGGTAGTATTTAAAAACAGACCACATTTTCATATATCACTAATATCCCTTCGAATGCTGTCTGATCACCTTACCATTAAGTGATACCTCAATAGACTTTAATATGATTTAATAGTCTCTAGTCTGAAGTGGTGGCCTCTCAGTTTATCAAAAATAATGTTAGCAAGAAGATAAACAATAGATACCCACCTCTTTTGATAATTGGTTGCTTTGGTTTTCGATCGCACAACAATGGTGAAAAACTAAATAAGTCTCGGTTTACGTCAGTTTCCGATTGTTTTCCTTTCCATCCAATCAAGGTCACCGCATCCAGTTGAGTGTTATAATTTAGTAAATCATGGTTGAACTCTAGTCTTAAAATACTAAAAAAAAAAACAAAATTTTGAACATGCAATTAGATTACAAAAAAAATTGGCTAGATAGAAGTGGGTCATAAATTGTTTACAAGATAAAACTTAAAACAATCAGAGGATCCAAGCCAGATAAAACATGAAAAGCAGCTATGATATCCTATGGCGTGGTAAATTATCAATTTCTTTTATATATTGATTTATTTATTTAATCAAGGAAAAACAATGGGTATAAGAGATTAGTCATATTAGTATAAAAAAAGTTATACATTTTATAACATCTTAACTTTAAAATGAATTAAACTGACTAGCGCCCAAGTGGTTATTTAACGGCCTGAAAAAAACACCCGTAAATTGCCCAGGTCGTTAAACAGCGGCCTAAGTTCCATCCATTTGCCTTTTTTATTTCTCAAATGTTGGTAGCATCGATCTTTTCACTTCCAATTCTATAATAATCTCCGTTAAATTTTATACCTGATTTTAGGAACAAAAACAGTTTGTCTCTGCTTTTAAATCAATATAATTCTCAAACATCTTCCGTTATTCCAGTAAACGAACATGGGCGTTTGCGGGGTGTCGTGTTTCATTTTGGTCTGAGTTTATGAACGTTTTTTAGCGTTTAGAAGTGATCAGAAGCTATTATTTCATAAATATAATTTTTAAGTATTTTAAAAGTGTTTTCGTGTATAAAAGTGTCACAGAAAAAAAAAATAAATATGTTGTTGGTGCCTAACTTCCATTGAGCCAGCCGTCATGTTTTCATAAAGGTAAGTAGGAACATTTAATAATTTGTGTCTTTTATTACATTTGTATTTAAAAACAATTGAATATACTATTCAGTATGAAATTTTATTGCGAATAACATGTGTATTCTGAAATGTATATACTCTAAGATGTTGATGTCGTAAATTTGGCATTTCAGAACAGTTGTCGCTTTGTTGACGTGTTTACGGGTAGTACTATTGACACAAAAAACAATTAACATTTTTTTTTGTATAATTTTTTAAATATATATTATAACATCTGTCTAACTGATTTCATTTAGAAATATCATCATTTAATCTACACAAATAGAAGAAATATTCAGTTTCTTATTACTTTATAAAAAAAATTATTTTGAACATAATTCAACACCAATGCAAAGGCAGCACTTGAGTGACCTGAGAGAAGAACTGGCTGAAAGAATAAATAAAGGCGAGACGGACTTAACAATTAAATATATAAGAGGCTATCCTCAGATAATAAAACCGCCAAAAAACAATTAGACAGCTCTGTACTCGAATATAAAATATCTTATACGAACCTGAACTCGCTACCTGCAAAATTTGATTTGTTTCTT
Organism: Neomicropteryx cornuta; assembly: GCA_020383195.1. Classification (NCBI taxonomy): domain Eukaryota; kingdom Metazoa; phylum Arthropoda; class Insecta; order Lepidoptera; family Micropterigidae; genus Neomicropteryx; species Neomicropteryx cornuta. The sequence continues at coordinate 9,481,653 of JAHKQU010000025.1, read as the reverse complement.
GCACAAATAAATATTTATCAACCTAATTTTATAATTATTACTGAAAGTTGGTTAGATTCTAAAATAAGTGATAGTATTGTAAATGTACCTAATTACCTATTATTTCGAAAAGACCGTAGTGATCGTTGCGGAGGAGGTGTAGCAATATATACTAAAAGGATAATTAATGGCCAATCAATCAAAGTAGTACCAAACACACAATTTAAACTCAGTATGAACTCCCAAATTGACTCTTTGTGGTTAAATGTTACATTACGGTCTGTGAAACTGTTACTAGTTGGCGTTTATCGGCCCGGTTATGTATCCCTTCAGGATGACAAAGAACTTTGCTCATTAATTAAAAAAGCTTCCGATAATAATCATAATATTATTATTATGGGAGACTTTAATTACCCTAAGCTGAAGTGGCCTATTGTTCAATTGACCAAGTCAGACAACGCAGAGTCTGTCTTTGAAGAAATGTTTTTGGAAAGCAACTTGTGCCAGTTAGTGGACAGACCTACAAGATACAGAAAAAATAATGAACCATTTCTCTTAGACCTGATAATGTGTAATGATAAAAATCTCATAACCAATATTAAATTTTTACCACCGATAGGAATCAGTGACCACACCTGTTTGCTTGCTACCTTACAAATAATTACATTCAATGAATCAAGAAATCAATTACGGCAAAGTTTGAGACACAACTATCGCATGGCGGATTACCAAGCTATTAATGAAGAATTACGTAATATTGAGATAATGAATCACAATGCCTCTATCAGATGTCAACACTTGTTGGTCGCTTTTTACAGATCTTTTTAATAAAAATATAGTCGCTAAGATACCAACCTACCGAAACTCCAATAAAAAAGTCAATATAAACAAACCATGGATAAATGGCCATATACTTAAAATTGTAAAAGAAAAAAAGTTACTCTGGGACCGTTATAGGCTTTCAAACTCTTCTGACGACTATTGTAGATACAGAAAAGTCAACAATAAACTGTTGAATGAGACGAGGAAATTCAGACAAAGTTTTGAAGAAAATTTAGTCAATAGTGAAAGTAAACCATTCTATGGATATATTCATAAACAGTTATAATCGAAAGTGAGTGTGCCATCCACAATAAGAGACCCCACTGGAATGCTGTTAAACGATGAAACTGACATTGCAAATTGCTTTTGCAGCACAATTTGAAAAAGCTTTTGTTGTTGAACCACAGAGCCCTATCCCAACAATTGATCCAAATCTAAGAGTCAAAACTTCTATTTGTGATATTAGTTTTTCCCAAGCTATTGTTGAGAAACACTTGAAAGAACTTCACGAAGACAGAGCCGCCGGACCAGACAATATTCCAGGAATAGTTTTAAAAAAATGTGCCTCAGCTTTGATTCTTCCGTTGTCGCATATCATGCATCTCTCCTTCTCTAATGGTGTTTTACCAAAAACGTGGAAAAAGGCTATTGTTACACCTGTTTATAAAAAGGGCGACAAATTAGATCCAATCAATTACCGTCCCATTAGCTTGACGAGTGTAGTGTGTAAGATAATGGAAAAAATAATTGTTGCGGAAATTCGTTCGTTCCTATCAGCTAATGAAGTTATTCCAAACCAACAACACGGGTTTGTGCCACAAAGATCTACTATATCGAATCTCCTGATCAACCTTGACAACTGGACTAGTGAATTTGATAAGCATAACTGTATTGATATAATATACCTCGATTTTGAGAAGGCTTTCGATAGAGTGCCCATTCGTAGACTTTTGGCAAAAATTGAACATCTTAGCATCAGAGGAAACCTACTTCGATGGATGGTCCTTACTGACCGGACAATGCAAGTGCGAATAGGTGACCAACTGTCTTCGGAACGCCTAGTCATTAGTTCAGTACCGCAGGGATCTGTTGTCGGACCAGTTTTGTTTATTCTTTATTTAATAGACTTATATCTGTGTTTAAGTTCAACACCGAGTAGTTTTGCTGATGATACAAAGTTTTTTGGTGACCCATTAGTCAGCTCCGGTCAACTCCAGGAGGACCTCAATAACATAATGAAGTGGACGAAAGACTGGTTGCTGACCCTGAATATCGAAAAGTGTACCATTATGCATATTGGCAAAAATAACCCAAAACTCTTATATTACCTAAATGGAACTCAACTTAAACCTGTGACTTCACAAAAGGATCTCGGTGTCACTATATCAGCCGATATGAAATGGGAGACCCACATTGTAGCAATTGTGAAGAAAGCTAATTCCTTTATATATTTAATAAAAAAAATCTTTTAGAAACATGTCTCCTCAAGTAATGCTGAAGATCTATAATACATACGTGCGGCCTTTGCTTGAGTATGGGTATCAGATATGGAATCCATACTTTGTAAAAGACATACATTTGCTGGAAGGAGTTCAAAGGAGATTCACAAAAATACCCGCTCAACTAAAACGCTTGGAATATGAAGGCTGTCTGTTAAAATTGACCTCATTACAGGAGCGACGTGATCGTGGTGATCTCATTGAGACTTACAAAGTGTTAACTGGACATTACAATTGTGCAAGCATTAAGGACATATTCATGTTTAACCAAAACACGCAACTCCGCGGCCATTCAATGAAGTTATCTAAATCTCCATGTTCCACTAATCCTAGGAAGAATTTTATCTCCAATAGAGTTGTGGATAATTGGAATCGGCTACCAGCGGAAGTGGTGGAAGCTATAAGTGTAAACCAGTTCAAGAACCGCCTTGATAAATTTCTTGAATCTAGGCAAATCACTAGTAACTGTGAATGAGATATGAGCACATCAGCTAAATAGCTGCTTGCTCAACAAACAATAATAATAATAATAATAATAATAATAATAATGTATTTTTTTACTGACACTCTTTAGCTTTTATTTAATATTTTAAAAACTATATATAATTTTAGTGAAAAAAAAATATCAGTACAAGAATAACATATACTTAAAGCGATAATTAAAAGAAATAAAATAAATATGTAATTAAAATTATTTTAAAAAAATTAATACGGCACCAGTGACGATCTCCGTTCGTATCTATAGATATATTTTTTTTAAATTTTCTTTTCATGGTAAAAAAATAAAAGACGGGTGTTATCGTTTTAAATTTTCTTTTATTGGTTGTCAAAAATAAAATTTTACACAAAAATATATTTTTCAAGTTTCACATTTTTTATTTTTTGTTATATACAATGTCTATAGTTATTAATAAAAGCATATTGTAGAGAATTTCATAAGCTATTCAAAATAGTGTAGTTTATTAATATGATACATATAAGTATTTCTAAAATGAGTATTTTAGAGAGCACCCGTAATTTCGCAATTTGAAAAATATCGCACGGCACTCGAGGGTTGTTTTGATTTATATTGTTCAGGTGCACGACGGGTTAAAGTGCGAGATGTACAAAAGTGTAATTTAAAGTAATTATTACCTAGTGCCTATGCAGAATGCATAAGAACTTCAAATGAACAAAATAATAATGCTGGTAAAAAGTATATGCATGACAAACTTGATTTGACAGTCGATTTTTCTTATTTGTGGACAAAAAATTCTGGAACGTGGATTGGTGACCATTGGCTTTGTTTCCGATAAAAGGTGCCACCGACTCTTTCCTTTTGCCCATATTCTCACTAGAGCTCCAGGATTGTAGGTTTCATACACGCTAACACAGAGTGGGTACACATCTTTGGCAAATGATACTTCTGTGAAAGAAAACATAAATTGTATTGTGAGGAGGTTGCAAAATATTTATATTTTATAATTACATACCTAAAAGACTATCCATAGAAACATTACATTGTTTTAAAATATATATACAATCTAGAATATTATTATTTGAAAATATTTTATTTTAGTTACATCTTGGGTTCAATTAGCAGTGGTGCTGAAATTACCTTGTTCGGAATGCGACAGGCTATACCAATATGAATCAAATATTAAGAGTCATATTTTTATACAAAACACTGTAAGCATTACTAAACATGTTAAATTATTTTGGCCAAATTTAGGGGCTAGCTCCAGTAATATTGCTGGTATTGGAAGTTGATGACATTTCCAATTTTAATTTAATTTTGAAAATAATTTTAGACCATAGGATAGGTGTAAATAAAGATTTATATAAAGCATTTAATTGTGAATTGGTAGTTTTATTTATTTATTACAATGTTTAGGAGCTACCTCCTAAATATATGGGGCAAAATTAATGTTTACCGTGGATCAAACACTGACCTATTAAGCGCATTCCATTCGCAAATTATCATGGAAAGAAAAGGATTGAAGGTAACATTGTTCTTTCTCAATATAGGTTTTATCTTGGAAGAATGGTATCTTAGAACCTATTTAAGAAGGTTTAGAAAGTTGTGAGCTTAGTTCAGACCAGCCATGTTCATTCGCTACTCTTCAATAATCCGAATTAAAAATATTTTCTAGTTAAGTAGTGGCTCCCAATTAAAATTGAAATTAATTTAGTTGGACTATCGTATCGACTTAAACGCCTAAAGACATGTTTGCTTGCGTTCGTTTGGACTGCTTCTAGTTCGTCTTTCAGATATTGATTGTAAGGATGATCATACTGATGAGTAGTATTAAGGGTTAGACGAACCAACGTTTAGTATACGTTTGCTCGTAATAGAAAAGCATTCGAATCCAACTATCATTTTCCAGAAAACTTCTTTATTTAAGCGGCATGATCATTCCGACCATGATAAATGGCCTTAAATTTGTTTATTTTAATGTAGAACGTCTTTGACTAAGTACACAATCAAATTTACACATCAGTTCTGTAAGAATATCAAATCAACCAAATTACCCGAAGATGTGTTCACTTGCCTTCCTTTGACTGATTTAAAATCTGTTTTGAGGCACTGTATAAATGGTTTTATCTCTTTATTTTTAATAATGTTTGGCACATATATATAATATTGTTATTATAATTTAAAGTAGATTAAGACATAAAAATACTTAATTGTATCCAGGAGGATAAAAATAATTCGGAAAAATAACATGACTAAATTCATAATTTTTTAAATACTTATCATTTTGTTTCATGAAATGATAAGAGGTAGAGTAAGCAAATCACTGCTCTAACCCAATGGCATTCTTTAGAGTTTAGAGTTTAGGTGCAACAAAACACACACAACACATAAAACAATCCCTTATAACTCTTAAACCTATTGTAAAACTATTAAACAATTATATTATATCTAGGGATCACAAACTTTATTCTAAATCTGTTCCTTTATTATTCCCCTTATCACTGGAATCACTGACCTCGGTCAGTTATTCCCTAAGTAGTTACATTAATCTAATGTCATCCAACGATCTTTTAAAACATATAGACACGGCAACTGAGGGTGAAAAACGCTCAACACCCAAGTAACTCACTTTACGTCGAGTACACTCCTCGCGTATCATACGTCTCGCTTGCCCTCATATGTCATTGCAACAAATCTCTATCTAGCATGGCGGATTGTTGCTGCACCCGAAACGGCGGGGGCAATCTACCGGTGTCGGGTTTTCACAAGGACGATTTGTATGACATGCCGTTTCTATATGTTTACATGTTTTAAAAGATCGTTGATGTCACCATTATCTTTTAAAATGTTATTAATGTTACAAAAAGTATAATTAAAATATATTTACCAACAAAATCATCACTTGGGAAATGGTCATTCTGTGGCATGTATTCAGCAGCATATGATGGCATTTCCTTCCACCATCTTCCGTAAGTCCTCTAAAATTATTGAAGAGGATGTCAATAATATGGATATAGAGTTCTAACTGGAATGGGCTTTTGGTTTGTACAACATGTTTTGATATACGAGGGGAGGTCAAAAAGTATGCGGAATGAAGGGAAAGGGGAAAGGGGGTATATAACCTATATGCTATTATTTCTTTTTCAATATATTGTCCCTTAACCATAATACATTTATTACATTTTTTTAACAATTTGTTGAAACCCTCGAAAAAAAATCAGAAAAGTTACGTCAACTTAATTTTTAAGTACTTTGTATTATATTTTATGCATGTTAAAATAAATTGTTTTTATATAAGATTAAGAAACCGGTAGATAAGATAATGTCTTAGCTGGATCTATACATTGTAATTGTATATAATTGAATAATAAAAGTTGCTTCTAGCAACATTGAAATTGAAATTGAAAAATTTCAGTAAGTTGACTTTCCTTCAAGAGGGCTTTCCACCAAAAGTGTTTAACTTTCTCGATAATATTTAAAGATGTGGTTTCAATGGGCCGTTTAGAATGAGGGTCGCTGTCTCCCATCGTAGCTATCGTCACATATTTTAGAAAACTAGGGTACAGTTTCAATGATGTTCGTATTTTCAATTTAAACCATGAATTATTTTACGCTCATTATCTTTCTTAACCTAAAGGCTAGATTATACATAGGGATGTGTTCTGAAATTAATGGTGTTAGGAGTATAAAAACCTTTAACCCGTAGATTCGAAAGGACGGATACATCCGTCAACCCACCAATATTTGCCTCCTAATTATCGTCAAGAGATTGTGGTAGTATAGTGGTTAAGGTGTTGGACTATTGACTGAAAGGTCTCAGGTTCAAATCGCATATGGTCATAGAATTTTTAACGCTTCATTACCGCCATCTCCCCTGACTCTAGCACAGGCAAGGCACATATGGCCTAGTTGAGTAGGGCTCAAAATAATTATATGACCTAGGTCAAAGCAATTCTTCTATAAAAAAAATATCTGTTCATCAAATTGCTCTACTGTTTATGCCATTCGATTCGCAAATAACAATCACTGGCTTGGATTTTTTACGAGTCAATTGAGTGGTTATTAGTATTTTAATTTTGTATGAGAATTGACATTATGTAAAGTCCATAACTAGTTGAATTTCCGTCCAACAAACTAGTCGCGAGCTGTATAAATCTAAGTGGTTGAAAAAAGGTGGTTTTTGGAAAAAGTTATACATTGTAATGTATAGTATAAATGTACAAATGTTAGATAGCGTAAAAGTGGCAAATAGTTAATAAAAATAATAATAATCTTAAAAATTTGGGTGTTCAATAAGAAAAGTCGATAAAAGCAGTTTTTTATTCGGTAGGGTGAGTTTGCATACCTATTTGTAGAATTTAATTACTCCTAAATGCAAACTCAAAGGGTTATAGATGATTATTTAATTTTGGTTTTCAGGAAATACACAAAGAATAAATCTGGAGCTACAGTGAAGAAGAATAGTGTGATTTATCAAACTTTAGAAGATAGCGAAAACCAATTTATTAATCACTTTTTGCTCTCATTTCTTCTCAATCTCATTACTTAAGTATTTTATTGATGTTTCTTTTGCTATAATCATTCCTGGTATTATTTTTGCTGATATTTTAAAACAATAATTACATAATCGTATCTAACAGTAGTTTTACTTTTATACACCCTATCCATACAAAATAGTTCTACAGGATTTTCTAATTACTATTTGCAGCTATTGCAAGGGGTTGAGATCTTCTATACCTAAAGCCCTTGCATGAAAACCGAACTGCTCTACATAAAAAATAAAAAATATTAATTCTCCTTCACACTACCAAGTGCTCTGAAATCACCCTAAGGCTATTAGCTAAGTACCTCAATATTAAACAAAAGTTCTTCACATGTGCAAAAGATGTCCGCATTGGTTTGGGCCATGTTTTCTAGTGCCAAAATGATAGCAGTACTTTGGATGATGAGGTCTTACAAGCTCTGTAAAGCAACCACACTGAACCTCAAAGAACTAATTGTAGTTTCCGGTCACATAAGTATGCCATATTGGAATGGAGCCATATTTTGTAGTTAACGTGGACAAATAATATAATAGGCTATGTACATTCAACGTTTTAGGGGTTTGCATAAGAAATATAAGTCGATATGGTTAAAACAGCGAGACAAACTTTGTAATTAAATTTTCTCTGAGCGAGTTTAGCCATTTAGTACCTCTCGTTCCGTTTGTAAGTACGATTAAACAAATATAATCTTACCATAACAAATGCTTGGGGAAAATCGCCATAACCTGGAAAAATTGAGGGATGGCCACTTAAATTGCAAGCCGTGTAGTAAATGCTAAGATCACTACCGTATTGAGAACTAAAGTCCTCGACTCTTTGCACAAATTGCTCTAGAAATTCACGACCTTCTGAGTTCGTCGCCTTTGCACTAGCAGTCATATGATCATAACTATTCATTTTGTTCTGAGCGTTAACACATTAGTTTATGGCAGTGTTTATCACAGTATTGAATGCAGTTATCATTTAAAACGACGATCTAATATTTACTAAAATTAACAACACAACTAAAAAAAACTAACAAAAACATATTCAAAACAAACATAATTATGACATGCAATCCTTCCTTCCTCCATTTTTTTTCCCACCCTTTTAAGCAAAATATTGCCGCTATCAAAAAAAATATATTTTAAATGAAGCGTTTACATTATAAATTAATAGATTTATAACAATAATAAAAAATACAAATAAAATTTATAAAGTATGTTGACATTTTTCATAATTTCAGTTTTCATTACGTAAGAAAATTTCTCATTTTTTAAAACATAATTACACCACAAATAACCTAAAACAACATACACAAAATATATTTAGGCTTCACCACTGAAATAGTAAACACTGAATAAAAGATTAATCAAACTTGTACCAAAACAAAAACATCAACGGCCTGATGGTATAAACACTCAATTAGTATAAAGACTTATCAAACCAACACGAGCTTAAATTTGGCCAGGTCGCTCGCAGCTGAAATATTTGAAAGACGCTTTTTTCCACACGAATTAACTAAATGATTTAAATTTGTAAATCAATTATTTTCGCATAGGAAACACAACCGCCCCATGAAATCCTCTAGTAATGGTCTTGGTACATCGTGTTATTACTATATTAGTATTGGTTTTAGTATAATAATATGTGTATTAGCATTAATAATAGTTTATTATTATTAGTATTAGTATAAATCGCTATAGTAGTAAAGTATTAGTATATTAGTTTTAGATTATTAGTAGATTAGTATCCTGTCTACGTTCATGCTTGGTTCTCTTATGTTGTTTCCTTTTAGTAAGAGTCACTCTCGTATGATAATTGTTAAAAACAAGGCAAAAAGAAACAGAATTGTTTATCTATTTTTGAGGTTGTTTACTGTCTTTTCGATTACGGGGTTTATTTTTCACAATCATTAAGATAGTTAGATATAAGAAAAGGCATGATTTTATATTTTGGTAACGGTAATGGTACCTTTTCTTTTTTTTAATGTTGGAAAATTTTGGAAAACGAGATGTGCACATTGGGGAAAATTGGTTTTCTAACTAATTTGACGAATGTCCGTTATTTATTTCAAATCCATCCATACTAATATACTTACTAATACTAATACTAATACTATTCTAATTACATTAGTGGCCATTAAAATCTACATGGATTTGTAAGTACTAACAAGAATTACCTGGACAAAAGAACCAAAGAAGTAATAATGATAGGATTCTCGCTAAAAAAAACTCTCCGAGCTACTAAAATTAGATTGTTCAAAAAAAGAACCTTAATTAGCAGGCCACTGAAGCTAATCAATCACTTCTACTTAATAAACCATCATGCCAAATGTAGACTCTGTGGCTTTCCTGAGCCAACCTAATAACTGTTTCGCAAAAAAAATATATAAAAGTAAAAATCCCTGTGAGACCTAAGATTCTAAGAACAAATACCGAAGACCCAGAGCTTAGGCCTTAGGCGATTGTTTATAAATATTTTTAATTAATTAAAAAAGGCAGTTTATTGATAAAAGAAATTAACAGATGCCATTTTTTTTGTTAAAGAAGAAGTCTTTGCTAGGCTCTTGGCAAGTCAACTTTGACACTTGTAATTTTCAGAAAAAAAAAATAAAAGCAATCATACTTTATTTTGTGTTAAAATTATATCATTTTTGTTAACTACGTATGGTTTTAATTATTAATAATATGGGTTAATTTTCCACATTACTCTATAGTTCGTGTTAGATAGGAATCAATATTAGGGCTGTGATTCAGGTCATGGTGGGTTTTTAATTTAATGTAAGTACTATTTTATTTTAGTCTAATATTATTGTATATACTTGAAATTTAATTTATATTTTAGGCCGAAATAAATGCAGACGAGGCTTTGGCCTCGCTAGATGTGCTTATGTCGGAATTCTTTGCACCGACTACAGGAAATTCGAGGAAAGGAGAGATAGAAATAATGTTAGAGAACTTTAGCAATCAAAGGGACGCTTGGAAACCCTGCCTGTATTTTATCCAAAAGTCTGCAAATCAATATGTGCAAATGTTTTCGTTAACAACTATTGAGGTGAGTTTTATTTGCCACCCTATTAGGCCAATGTTTCCATTATTATTTGTCTTTGAGCTAGTTTAACATGTGCTGCATGCTGGGCATTCGAAATATCTCCCATCTAGTTGCGGTCAATCTTTGCATTTTACTAAGTACCAATTGTTATTGATATACAATTCCAAATAAGGTAATGTAAAAGCAAGCGTAAAGATAAAATAAAAGTGTGAGCTCATTCACCTGGCCTTTTTATTTTACAGAACCTAATAAATAAGCGATGGATGAGCTTACCGGGACAAGACAAATCGGAATTGAGACGATGCCTTTGGTTGTATTTAACCAGCAATCATCAGCATATGCCTACGTTCCTTAGGAATAAAATGGCTAAACTTATGGTGGATATCGCGCGTTACGACTGGCCACATTTTTATCCAGACTTTTTCACAAATGTTATTGAGGTACTTATTTAATTTATAGTGAAATATGTTTTTTTTAGGTAGTAGTTTTTCCAAGAATTGTATTCAGCTAAGAAAGCATGAATTACACAAAATGGCCGCTGAATAATAAAATTCCATTCCAGGAATCCTGGAAGCCTTTCTCACACTGATGTTCTAAAGCTATATAAATGTGAGACTTGTGAGTGAGCTAATTCATCTCTGTTCCACAAGTAATAAAGATATGCATTAAAATTACAAACTGACTGATTCCAGTCCAATTTTTTTTTATTATAATTTTCACAATTTGTAACGGGTGGTTTTTTTAGAGGCGTGGTTTTCAATCTGGCACTACTTTTTTCGTAGTTGGTGTTTTTGACAGCTGTCACTTGATTTGTGCTTAGTTTGGTTTGCCATTTCATAATGAATAGACTTACTCCTGAACAACGTTTGCAAATAGTGCAAATTTATTACCAAAATAATGGTTCGGTTCGCGCAACGTATCGCGCGCTGCGTCCAATATTCGGTCGACATAATCGCCCAGCAGAGTCGGTAATTCGAGATATCATGAATTGGTTTCGCATCACGTTTACTCTTGTGGATAATGCGCATCCTCAGAGACGTCGTACAGTGCGCACCGAAGACGCTATTGCTGCTGTGGAGCAGAGTATCGAGGAAGACCCGAATGAGTCCATCCGCCATCGCGCGCAACAATTGGAGCTGTGCCCATCCACTTCATAGAACATTTTGCGGAAGGATCTTGGTTTGCGGGCTTACAAAATCCAACTCGTGCAAGAATTGAAGCCGAACGACCATCAAGCGCGTCGCAGGTTAAGTGAATGGGCCCAAAACGAGATGGCCACTGATCCCGATTTTCACAAGAAAATTTTGTTCAGCGATGAAGCTCACTTTTGGTTGAATGGGTACGTTAATAAGCAAAATTGTTGTATTTGGAGTGATAACAATCCACAAGCCATTGTTGAGACGCCGTTACATCCTCAAAAAGTCACTGTTTGGTGTGCTCTATGGGCAGAGGGAATCATTGGTCCATATTTCTTCAAAAATGAAGCCGGACATAATGTTACAGTCAATGGGGAACGCTATAGAGCAATGATTAATGACTTTTTCGTGCCTGAATTGGAGGATGTTGATGTGGACGACCTTTGGTTCCAACAAGACGGCGCTACAACGGCGGCGACGGGGGTTTCGTTGGCATACAGCCAACGAAACAATCAATTTATTGAAGGAAACTTTTGGTGAGCGTCACATCAAATTATATGCGTTTTATCTCTTCTTGAAAACCACGCCTCTAAAAAAAACACCTTTATATCAACTTATTAGAAATTTTCTTTATTTGATCAATTTTTCAGCTTCTAAATCTTGGTGGCACTTCAACTCTCTTGGGCCTTATTTTGGCTAGATCATTGAGTGAAGAATTGGGTACACCAAGGGATAACGGTGCAGCTATACCAACTGGACGGCTCACAGAACTTCAAAGGCATTTATTGAAAGGAATTCCACAACTTTTACAGACATTGAGCTGTAAGTATGTGTAATTAATGTTATTACTCATGGCAAAATATTTTTTTTTGTCCTTGCGGTCATTATGTTCCGGATCTTAAAAAATCATTTTGGAAATACAGTAGGATGTACGTGACATGCTAGAGCAGGCAAAAGTTTCACACACTTTTTTAATATCATTTCTCTATCTATGGTTCTGTTAATATTGGTTTCCATTAAATGTGATTCAATTTAGAAGCCAACGAGATTTTTAATTTTTTTAATCTAGGTTAGCCAATCCTTTAATATTTTTATTTCAAAATCAAAACCTCGCCCCCGTATCCAGTATGCGCTTGGTTTCATGCAATTTTAGTAAAGGGATTTCGCATCATTAAGGCAATTTTTATCTTCCAAATACCCTTTTTAAATAGTTTCCATGATACCCCTGTTTTTATCAAGTCTAACAAAAGTGTTTCAAGTTGAACAAATTTGTCATATATCTATGATAATCTTAATCATCACGGACGTACGTAATCTGAATATGAAAAACTCAATCCAAAATGGTTATTAAATATTTTCATTGTTTTTACAATATATAACGTAAATTAAGCCCCTTCAAAAAAAAGTGTTTGGCAAGGTCTACTTTTATGGATTTTAAAAATATTTATTTAAAAAATTTGTTCAACTGGTTATAAATATATACGACCCCCAATGAAAGGTTTCTGAAGCTATAAAATCGATATTATCAGTGTTAGTAGGTATTAAATCATAAATGTTTATAAAACTGCAAAACAGTCTCATATTTGCTGAAAAAATAAAAGTTGGAGAAACTGCTTTTTGGCTTCGCTGACTAAACCATAAGGAAAACACCAAATTAATGTAGTAAAAAATTATAGATCTCAAAAAATCCAGCACTGGCATATCTTATAAGGATGACTCACAGTAAGGATGATCCAGAACTGGCCACTTACAGAGCAACATTTAAAAATGGAACTCTTTGGCTGTATATTACATTTTGTTTCATGTAACTGTCAATTGTTTTTCCATTGTGGCGTCATTTTTAAAATTGCGTATCTTCATCGCTGTGGATTAACCTGTAAAAAATTTTGGTGCAATGATTTATAACAGTGCATCTTCGATCAACTCACTTCGACTTTTGAGGTTGAAGCACCATCGAAAACCGCTATGTATCACTGGTTCAGTGAGTTTAATCGTAGGCGGTCTATGCTCATGGACAAATTTAAAGAAGGTCACCCTAAAACGGTTGTTGTACCACAAAATATCGATGATGTGCGGGAACTAATAATGCAATATCAACAAGTTACATATCGCGAGATAGAAGCGTCCCTGGGCAAAAGTATGAAGAGCATACATTAGATATTACACAAACATTTAACTGAAAAAAAAAAAATAGTTCACTTTGGAATCAGCTTAACTTAAGAATTGATCAAAAACAGGCTCATGTCAATTGGTGCAAAAAAATGTAAAAAAAAATACAATAGTGCTTCAAAAGCTGTTTATAATATCTACCACAGGTGATGAATCTTGGATCTATGCATATGACCCCGAAACTAAACAGGTAACGGTGTGGGTGTTCCAAGATGAGCCGAACCCAACAAAAGTTATTTGTGCAAAAAGCACTTTGAAGTATATGGTCGCCTGTTTTTTTTTTGTATAAATAGACATGTGGCTACAGTGCCACTAGAAAATCGTAAAATGGTTAATTCGGAATGGTAAACGACCATTTGTTTGCCAGAAGTCTTTGAAGAAATAAGAAAGAAGAACCGACAACGCAGAATCATTCTGCATCATGATAATGCTAGCTGTCACACATCGGCCGATACAACTCAGTTTTTGGAAGGTCAAAAGATAAAATTGACGGTAAAGGTCCGATTTGGCACCCGACGATTTCTATTTATTTCCAAACTTAAAGAAAAAATTACATGGTCAACGTTTTTCGAGCCGCAAAGGCCGTTGATGCGTTCAAAATACACGTTTTGGAGATACCTCAATCAGAATGGAAAAAGTGCTATGAAAATTGGTTTCGACGTATGCAAAAGTTCATCGATAATTATGGTGTATATTTTGAAAAGCAATAAAACCATATTAAATTATATACGAGGTGTGATCAAAAAGTAAGGTGACTTTTCAAATTTCGCAGGCTACGTCCGTTCAATCTACGATTTTTTTTGTTATGTCGGTACACTTGTTTTTAACATCAGTGAAAAGTTTCAAGAGTATAGCATTTTTTGTTGTTTGTGAGAGGCATTTAGGTTAGAAGTGTTTTGCGTGCTCGGCGATTTTCTACTGTCCAAAAACATGGATTAAAGAGTTTGCATTCAATTTTGTGTAGAAAATGGAATCAAGTGCTCTAAAACTCTCGAAATGTTGACGGTGGCGTACGGTGAGTCTACTTTATGTAAAAAAATGTTTACAATAGGTATAAACTCTTCCAAGAAAGCCGAGAAGACACCAATGACGAACCTCGCTCTGGACGCCCAAGGTGTCAAATGTCAAGGTGTTGCTCACTGTTTTCTTTGATTATCATGGAGTAGTGCATCAGAAGTTCTTACCACAAGGTCGTACAGTTAATAAGGAATATTACCTCGAGGTTATGCGCCGTTTGTGTGAAGCGATACGAAAAAAACGCCTGGAATTGTGGAAAAATCAGTTATGGTTATTGCACCACGATAATGCGCCAGCTCACACGTCATTGCTAGTTCGTAATTTTTTGGCCAAGAACAACACCGTAATCATGCCACAGCCACTCTATTCACCGGATTTAGCCCTCTGTGACTTTTTCCTGTTCCCGAAACTCAAGGAACCCATGAAAGGACGGCGTTTTGCAACGATTGAGGACATAAAGACTGCATCGCTGGATGAGCTGAAGGCTATACCAAAAAGTGCTTATCAGAAGTGCTTTGAGGATTGGAAATAGTGTTGGCACAAGTGTATTGCATCTGAGGGGGGTTACTTTGAAGGTGACAAAATAAATATTGATGAATGAATAAATATTTTTTGATAAAAATAAAAAGTCACCTTCCTTTTTGATCACACCTCGTATGTTTGTTTCTTTTTTTAGCAGCCCTCGTAGCCATTTTTGTATTTTAAATTTTGTGGTCTTAGGTATATTTCTGATGTAAATTTGACGTTTAGTTACGCAATGAGAAACAAAACAGAAGCGATAAGTAAGATAGATTGTCACCATCCGCCACTGGAAATTGAGGTAAATATTACAAGCATAAAGCCATTTAAAATTAACCAGAAGACTGAAAGGTATAACTTTCACAAAACAAACTTTATTAACTGTTGTAACGATATTGCAGCTGTTGATTGGAATTCAACTTTGAATAATTTGGATTGTAATTCATCTCTGTCACTTTTTTATCAAACCCTATGGTCTATTATTAATCTAAATGTACCAAAGACGAAAACTAGCACGTCAAAACATCCTTGTTGGTTCAGTGGTTCTCTCATAAAAACGTTAAGAGAAAAAGAAAAGTATCACAAAAAATTTAAGAAATATAAGAATCCTCGTGACTATGAATCATTTTTGTTGCTTCGATCAAGGGCAAAAAAAATGTTGAAAAATTGTTATAATTATTATATTAGCACTACCGAATACAATATCAATAAAAATGTAAAAAGTTTTTGGTCATATGTAAAGGCGAAACGAGCCTCAAACTCTATTCCCCAAACTATGCATTATAAAAGCGTAACGGCCGATAATGGTCAGGATGTTTGCGAAATGTTCTCTTCATACTTCTTGTCGGTCTTTAACAAAAGTAGCAACACATCAAGTGATGCAGAAACTCCGCGAAACGATAACTATAACAATACATTATCCTCGATAGCCATAACACTCAACGAAGTCAAATTGCGTTTAAAGGAACTAAATGAACATAAAGGTCCGGGTCCGGACTTGATTCCTCCCTTTTTCATAATAAACTGTGCTCATGAGCTATCTCTACCTCTTTTCATAATATTTAATAAATCCTTACAAGAGGGAATTTTTCCTGATGTATGGAAATTAGCTAACATCGTTCCAATATACAAAAGTGGTGACAACTCTTTTGTTGATAATTATAGACCTATTAGTCTAATATCCTGTTTTGCTAAAGTGTTCGAGTCTTTAATTTACGAGCCATTATATAGGCATTTTAAACCTGCTTTAAGCGCGTCGCAACACGGATTTGTTCCTAAAAGGTCTATAACTTCAAATCTCTTGGAATACACTGAATATATATGTTCATCTTTTAATAAAAGAGTACAAGTAGACTGTATACTGACTTTAGAAAAGCATTTGATAAAGTTAATCATCAAATATTATTAAAGAAGCTAAAGAGTATCGGCATACATGGTAGCCTTCTGAGGTGGTTAAAATCATACATCTCGAACCGTTCTCAGTTGGTAACGATAAACGGCTTCAAATCTTTGCCTGGAGCCATAACATCGGGAGTTCCACAAGGTTCTAACCTAGGGCCACTCCTGTTTCTTATTTTTATTAATGACCTCTGCAGAGAACTGAAATGTCTTCATTTATTCTATGCTGATGACCTGAAAATATTTAATGCCATATCCAGTAGCCTGGACAGTGATAAAATTCAACGAGACCTTGACACCCTTAATAGCTGGTGTAAAAAAAACGATATGGAACTTAATGTTTCCAAGTGTCATACTATTACATTTACAAGGAATAGAAATGTGATTAGGAATGATTACTCCATAGATGGTGTAAATATTGCAAGAGTTGATCATATTAGAGACCTTGGAATTATTTTCGATGAGCGATACATTTTTAATAAGCACGTTGACTATGTCTGTGAAAAAACCAATAGGCTTTTGGGTTTTATTTTTAGAATTATGAAACCTTTTCGTAATGTGCAGTCAATAACAATGGTTTACTATTCATTAGTGAGATCATTATTGGAGTTTGGCTCAGTAATTTGGAATCCAAGTTACAATAATCATAGTCAACGAATTGAATCAATTCAGAAAAAATTCTCAAGAATGCTGTCATGCAAATGCGGAATGGAAAAAACTTTAAATAATTATGAAGAACGACTTCATTTTTTCAAATTAATGCCACTTTACCAACGTCGAAGGATAGCTGATATCTTGTGCCTCCACAACCTGCTGCATGGCAAGCTTGACAGTTCGAACAGCGTTTCAAATATAAGCATTAAGGTGCCTTCGAGGACGACTCGAAGTAACGACACATTTCTTATTTCAACTTCCTCTAATAATATAAGCGATTCAAAACCTTTAAATAGAATGTGTCGTTCTTTTAATAAATATGCTAATGACTGTGATATTTTTCATGACACATTTGCTTCAGTTAAAAGTCACTTGATTGCATTGTTCAAAGCCTAATAATTGTATAATCTCCAAGAAAAATAGTAACTATCATTATGAAATTACTTCATCATTTACTTCAGATAAATAAACTTTTCGTATATTACTACAATATTAGAACAAAAATATTATATTATTAATATTTCCTATTTAATAAATATGTAGACAATTTTATAATATATTATATGTATTTTTTTTTCTAAATTTTAATGTATATATATATATATATATATATATATAAAAATATATATTATTATTATTGTTTTATATTAATTTATATCTCTTAAATGGCACCTACTTGTTATTATGTTAATTCTTTTTTTCTCTCTCAAATTCTAATGTTATAATTAAAATCAAATGTACCAAATTTTGTATGTATAACTAACTTAAGATTACACACATGCATGTTTTGTAAACATGAAATTGGAGAGCATCGAGTGTTATAAAATATATTAACCTGTGTATAATATGTAAGTATGTTTACGATTACTCTCTGTATGTTTACTTTATAAAATAAATAAATAAATAAAAACATTACTGGAAGATCGAAATTTGATTTTGTTATGAACCTATTCACAACTGTCTCAAGATGTATTTTTTATTTATCACATATTTTGAAATGTTGCAGTGTGCTCATTTTTAAGATTGTTTATTACTGTTGTATGAATACTGTTAGATACTATTGTATGAATGTTGTATGAGTACTGTTGTATAAATGCAATATTATTTTTATTATAATTAAGGAATATGATATTAGAAATATACACATTCTAATATTCATACATCTGCAGAATAATCACAGGTCAAAGAGGGCATTTAAAGCATTTGGTTTTTAAAAGGTATATTGTTTTCAATATATACAATGTTTGATATCTCTTCTTTCTTTTAACTTTTTTCATCACACATGGTGTGGTGGTCACCATGGTGTTACCATACTACTATCACATTGGTTGGAATAACACTGGAGTGTGGTGCACAGATGAACAGTTTTCCCTGAACAGCTAACGGATCTTCATAAATTGATCTGTATACCTTATTCATATAAATCGACTAATATTAAATATTAACTTCTTTATTAAATTTGTTAACTACCTAGTTACTTTACTAGTAAATGTTGTTGATGTGAAAAGATATATAAAGTTTTAAAAAAAATAATAAATATGGTTATTTGATAAGTATATACTTATTACATTTTTGCAAACACAAATCTCTATAACAAAATATAAACTGTATTTCTCTGCTCATGTTTCAATTTGAAAATAATGAACTCTATAAAGTTGACTGTTTGTATATACTTAAGTACAAAGGTATATATATACCAGGGATTCTCTAAGTGATCGATATCGACCCCTTGTGGTCGACATTGGTTTCCCAGGGTTCAACATAAACGAAAACTGATTTTGGGGGTTGACGACGTCTAAAAATCACACAAGCAAAAAAATTAACACAAGTTCTTATTTGAAACTTTCAAGATACTGTATAAGTTGTGTTACGTGTACCAACTTGTTATAAAAATGACTAATATTTTAGTAGGAAGTATCATTGTTGTACTTTTAAAAAACTCAACAAGTTGATAAGCGTACACAAGTTCGTACAAGATGAAAAACTCGGCAAGTCAATAAGCGTGGAGAAGTTCATGCAAGATAATGTATTCAATCTTACAAGTCTTTCAGGTAAGTTTTGACTTGTTCTGTATTTGATGCATATACGTGACTTAACACGAACGAAATCATGATCAAGTTGTATCCATAGGAAAAAAACTAGAGATAGGATATTTAAAGTAATTTGGCTATGGGGGTCTGAGGTATCAGTTAATTTTGGAAAAGGGGTCTCTTGCCAATAGTTTGGAATACCTGGTATATACTAAAGCAAATACCTATAAGCTAATTAAATAGCTCTACAAATTTACTGTAATTTATTGTGAAAACTTGAGAAAATAGATTAATTACTTGAACTGGTATGCCTTGCAACGGTGTAACAGACCTCACCTAGTTGGGTGACAATGATGAACTGTGTATGTAATATTTGTAAGCATTACATTATATTAAAAAAAAAACTTGTTATTTTGAAATGTTGAAGCTAATATATATATAACATATAATTTCAGCCATATTGGATAAGTATTCTAAAGCGAAACTAGTCAAGGAGCCAAATGAATCTACTGCATTACCAACCTATCATTGTGAAGAAATGTGTCCAACTACACCAAATTTCTTGCCCAGTGTGCTAGATTCCTCTAATAAGATTGTATCTTCAAGGTTAGTAACTCATAGTTTTTAAGCATAATTTTACAAAATACATGTTATGTTATGTTTGATCGTGATATAGGGTTTATTTAATCCCTGTGCACCCCGTCCTTTGCAGGACTATTGTACTTTAACATACATTAGAGTTTGCCCTCTAGTCCTGTACTGTGGATGAAGTAAAGTATCTTTTTGGGTGCAATGGATTGTATCTCTTCAGGGTTGAGAAGATGATACCTAGAAGCTGATACCTTTTGTGAATCAGATGCCCAAATTCACCGAGCAGGTGTATAGGGGTTTCCGGACTCTCTTGGCAAAGCCTGCGGCTGTCACTTGTGGATAAACTCATAAGGTGCAGGTATTTGTTTAGCTTGCAGTGACCTGTTAAGGTTCTGGTTGTAATCCTTAGTTGGTTCCGGCTTAGTATTATTAGCTCAGTCTTTTTTGCGAGAATCCTATGAGTTCTTTGGCTTGTTTTTGTTCAGGCAGTTCTGGCCAGTACTTTAGGCTTTGGTTTCTAACCCAGATTTTTAGCAGTATACTGCTAGTGCTTTTTGCTATGCCACACGCCGGTTCATATCTGATTATGAGCATGATAGCACCTTTCCTGGCCAGCTCGTCCGCTTTTTCGTTGCCATCAATACCTGAATGACCTGATACCCACATAAATGTAACTCTGAGAGAGTTGAGTAGCTGCACACACAAAATACAAAGTAATGGATTAAGTTGTAATTAATTAAAAATTGTTTTTTTTCCATTTTCTATTTACATAACCTAGGTATCAAGTGTCGAGGTAAAATTTAAGAAATATGATATGTGCTAATTCGGATTCATTAGAAATTGGGTTTTGTATGTTTTGACATCCGATAAAAACATTACCTACTGGTATCTCGATCTTGTTTTTTATATACTGAACTTATTTTAGTTTTTATACATTCTAAAAATACTCAAAATTAGATGTACATAATTTTCATTCACTGCTCAAAATACGGATTTTGCAGAGACGACGAAGGTTGATAGGTTAATTTAATAAACTATACATTTTGTTAATTATATTCATAACCATCTATTTTAGTCAACGATCTTTTAAAACATATAGATATGGCATGTCATACAAATCGTCCTTGTGAAAACCCGACACCGGTAAATTCCCCCTACCGTTCTGCACGTATCAACACTCAGCCATGCTGGATAGAGACTTATCGCGATGACATATGAGACCAAGCGAGACATATGATACCCGAAGAGTGTACTCGATGCAAAGTGGCGTACTTGGGAGTGGTGCGTTTTTCACCCTCAGTTGCCGTATCTATATGTTTTAAAAGATCGTTGACTTTAGTATTACATCTTTGTAAAGGACAGGCCCTATCAGTTTCTGGCGATTGAGAAATTGATAGCTTCCCAAATTAAGGTCAGGTTACTGTCTTAGCGTTATATCTTTGTTTAGGCCTGAAAATGTAATAGCAGGATTTTTATAGATTGGAAAAGTGTTATATAAAGCAGATTCGTAATAAGATCGGGCGGCCACCCATTATATGGGCATAATATCAATCTGTGCAGAAATGAAGTTCAAATTTGCCATTTTCGTATATTTACAACTATAATATTAGAACAGACATTAATTTATATTTAATCAATGTGTAGAAAATTTTATATTATTTCATTTTATATTACTTTATATCTCTTAAATGGCACCTAATTGTTATTATCTATTTTCTTTTTTTTTCCTCTTTGGTATTATATTTTTTTCTCACAATCTAAGTAATTTTAAAAATTAAGCTCATAGGTATTAAGTTAACATTATATCAAATATACATGAATATTTTGTAAACATGAAATTGTAAAGTATCAAGTGCTGGCAACCTGTGTATGAAATATTTGAAAATGACTACGATTACTCTCTGTATGTTTACTTTATAAAATTCATGAGGCCTCCAAATAATGGAGCTATATTGATCTTTCTGTTGATATTTCTATAGTAGTAGTAGGAATATGGACAAACAGATATTAATGAATCATTATTGTTCTTGATAAATTGTTCATGGTATTTGTAAAATTTCTATTTTGCAGGGAAACCGAGACAGAAATAATCTTATTGTGCCTCAATACACTGCAACACTTGTTTTCATGGTTGCCCTTGTCATCGCACGTACCTCCTTCTCTCGTTACGACCGTTTTCAATTGGGCTAGTGCTGCTACTCAAACAGAGGTAATTACTTGAGCTAATTAATGGATTATACTTGAATGTTCACTAGCGGCAACACTTGTGAAGAATAAAAAAACTCAATAAAAAACTTTACTCTGAATATGATAAAAGTGGCCCTTAATCTGTTTCATACTGTTATTCCGACCTCTTGTGATTACAGCGAACTTTGTGAATTGTGTAGTCATAACACACTTGGACGTCTTGGAAATCACTAACGGAGTTTGGGTTAATCACAAAGAGGTTGGGATAACAGCATAGAAACAGATTAAAGGCCACTTTAATCAACTTCTTAACGACGTTATAAAAATCCTTATACCTTTAATCGGAGTGGAGCTCCCATGGATCAATTCCAATAGCGAAATGTTTGTGATGTCAGATTTTAATGATTTCACCACCGATTTTTGAATTTTAAAGTTTTAATTGAATCTACATTAAAAATACTAGGTCGTGACGGAGTTTTAAAATTCAAAATAATAAAAAAGTTATGTTTAAAAAAAATTTCTCTATGAGAAAAGAGAAAAGTTAAGTTTAAGTTTTTCTGTGTGCTTTTTGTTCCAATTTTAGAAAAAGAATTATGAACTGCAGTTTAACATTGTGCCTATTTTTGATTCTTAGGTATTTTTTTATTTTTATACTTTTAAAAAACACTAAACCATAAATAACCAATATCAAGCAGCAAACTGAAAGTGCCCATAACAAAATATTTAGTTAACCCTCTCGCTGGTTTTCGAAACTCCAATATGCTTCCACTGGTCAGGGGTGCGATGGTGGCAATGAAGCGATAAAAACTGTATGATGATATAGATGAACCCAAGACTTCTGGGTTACAAGTCGAATGCTATATGTAGTAATTTTGCTTGTCAATAAATTTAACCTCCAGTTAAAAGATGCAAGTGATCTAAATATCTCATGGTCAGTACTGCGTATTTAAATTAATGTTAAGCATTATTATTGTTTCCGTTTATGTTGACTATAAATTTAAGTGAATTCATACCAACCCAACTAAATAAAATAAATAAATATTAAAGGTGATTTAATTAATTATTTCTTCATTAGTACTGTGAAGCGGTAAGCATGGCGGGTCTTTGTGGCGTATGTGAACTACTATATCGAAGGTACGCACCACCATCTTCTGGCGCCACAGCCTTAAGACTTCAGCATGGGACCCTCAGACTCTTGAGACATCTCACCACTCAACCTCATATGGGATCAAGAGAAGCTGAGGTCTATAAAGTTTCTGCAGAGTTAGTATTTTAAAACTTTCTTTATTTATTTTTTTTTACAAAGAATTGCTATGATATGTCATATACTATTATTTTGGCCCTACTCAAAAATAAGCCAATGTCTGTGCTAGAATCAGGGCAGATAGTGGAAATGAAGCAATAAAAATGGTATGGCCATGTGCGAATTATAAAAGATGATTCTTACATTATGGAAGAAACAAATAAATATTAATGTGGTATATTTTAAAATAAGCTAAGGATGAAAATGTATCGGAGAAATATTATTTTACATAATTTGCTTAATTGACCTGTCGCTACACACTTATTTAGCAGATTACCCTTTTTTAAGTAAGATTTCATAAGCTGACTTAGCCGTATAAATTGAAATTATATGTAATTTTTTGCATATGTATAAAATTTAAAAAATATATATGAAAGTGTTACAATTACTTAATTACTTAAACTGTACATTTCTCAAAGTTAAATATGCATATTTTCAAAAATATATAAAGTGTTATTCTTTAGTATTGCATTGTGCTCAATATACTTAATCTGTTTAGTAAGTTCACTTACGCTGAAGTTTGCTTATAAGTTTGCCTAATGTTTTTTTAACCTTAGTACGCTGCCTAGTTAGGCAGACTTTGTAATTATACAACTTTTTGTAAAATTTAAAATTCAATTATTATTATTATTAATTGTTTTCAGATACTTAGATAAATTGGCAGAATTTCTACGACTGTTTGTGTCCCTACACTTTAGGAGATTAGAAGCCGAGCAGGAGTTTGATGCAATTGAATTTCTGTCTCATTTATTCCAATATACATTCCAGGTGGGTCACAAATTGATTTACGTATGTAATTACTTATGTAATGACACTAAAAACTTAATTAACATTAGACCTGCCGTATTTTATAAAGTCAATATACTTATTAAGTTATAAGGTAGTATTATAACTGATAGCCTAAATTATAATCATTATACTTTTGGATGAAAATTCATTGAAATTGAGATCATAACAATAATATACCTTTTATTATGCAAATGTTTACAAATTTGCAATATTTATTCTTATAGTTTATTTACGCGTGTAACTTTTTCAAAAGTTTTCCTTTCAGTTAATACCGAAATAATTTCAATTAACAAAAATCGACGGTCACTGCCTTCTTTGGTACAGACGGCGTCTAGTTAAGAAGGCAGGGAACATCAGTGCAGTAGGTGCCGGTCGCTTGTTGGTCACATTAATTGCCATTGAACTGTTACTACTGTTCTGTAATGTATGTATTTTGGTGTATAAGAATAAATAAATAAATAAAATACCATTTATGCTAAGAGGGTTTAGTCGGTAGAGATTGTCTTACGGCAATAACCTCACCCTTTTTTAACATATTTATGCGTGTTAAATAAAGTGTTTATAATTATGAATTTACCCTTTGATTGTCTAATTTTTCTTTTTATTAGAGTTGAAAGCATTCTCAGACATTTTACACCTTGTATGCATGAATATAGAAGTGTTGAGGATATAAATTTTATTATTATCTGAACTCTTAAAACACCTCAAAGTTATACATATATTTTTTCTGTCTTTTTCACAATATTTGTTGTTGGCTTGACATGCCTGCATATTTTATTAGGCACTACTCACTATTTAAGAACTGCTTGTCGATCTACGGATTCACACCCCGCAACCGTTAGGTTAGCAAGTCATACTCCTCAACAACCACTTTATTTTGGGGCTACATAGTGTGATTACATGTTATTTTGTAAATATGGCATTCGTTTTTGGTTATTTTTTAATATTTATATTGACATGTTCCATATTGAGACATGCCGTTAATTGATGATTGAGTCTTAAGGATGTTTATAATGATTTTAGGTACCGATGTGTTCAACATTTATCAATTGTCTCGATATTTGGACGCAATTCATAGATATTCTCAAACCCCAAGACTCTCTCAAGTAAGTTTAAAAATCTTTTTATTTATTTAAAATTTTTAAAGAAGTTTTCTAAATATTCTAAATTTAGAAATGTTGTTAGAAATATTCTAAATTTAGAAACATTTCTAAATTTAAACAACATTTCACTAGTCAGAAATTGATCATACTAGTCTCAAAATCATACTATTTCTTTATTCTAAAGACACATAGGAATTTTAATATTGTTTATTTCAGATATTCCGATGCGCTGATGGCTTTAGTCAATGGTGTTCTCAATAAGATTCAATTTATGCACAATCGAGTACAACTCCAGCAGCTGGACAATGATATGATCGATGACGATGTAAGCTTTACTTTTTAATAATTAATCTTAAACTCGTGAAATAAAAAGATAAATAATGCTATATAGCAAATGTTAAAAATGACCTTAAAAAAAACCTTATTACGATACGAAATTTACATTTCATCCTCATATAGAATCTATATGTACAAAATTTAACAAGCTGATTGATATTTTTTTTGTAATAGGTAATTTCAATGGCATTCAGTCCATTAAATGACAATTTTTTATTTTATAGTGTGATTGACTTTAACATTATAATTTGGTTTCCATACAAAAAAAAACCCATGTTCAAACACTTGAAAAAATCCAATATAGATTTTTGTATTTGAGGATTTATTAACTTTATCCTGTAAATTATCCTACTCCTATTCCCGTCCTTTGGCCGTTCTGTCTATCCGTGTCTGTCAGTTGCAATTTTCAACTCGAAAAGTATAAATGCGAAAGAGTTGATTTTTTTTGTGTAGATTGATGCTCTTGAAAAAAAAAACCATAGGTGTTTAGATGAAATTAGAGGCTAGTTCGATAATATAGATATATAACATTAAAGTCATCAAATTTTTAGTACATAATAGATGAAACTGATTGACAGTATGATAGAAAGCGCAAATATTATATTCGAATTTCACAGCACGGTTGTTGGAAACTTATAGACGTATTATTTATTACTGGCCAGTTAAAATTAATACAAACTCATTTATGTGCGCAAATAGAAACATATGAAAGTGTTTAGGGCCACATTATAATTATTATAAATTGAAATATTATGATAATTAAATGTAAAATACCATGGCCATTCTTGTTTTTATTTGGTTGTATTGAATTTAGTTCACTAAATGGTTTTGCCGTTAACCTTGATTCGCTAAAATTATTTAATTTTTATATTCCTGATGTCTCACTTAAGTGGTTTTTTTTAGCAGTCTCTTTAAATTTCCTTGTTGCAGAATAAACTTACTGAATTTTGCAACTATTAGCAGGGCGACATTTCTGCTTATCCATGGTTCTTCAATTATTGATTTATTCAATTTAAGAAGAGGGTATGGTCGCAAAAACTACACTCTGCATAACTTGAAAATATCATAATAGTCACATTTTGGTTTTAATATGATGGACAGGGATTTCCATGCTCTTACCAAATATTTTGAGATTTTAATTTCTAGCACAAATTTCCTGACAACGTGTAAACATACCTATCGATTATTACATCAGTAAAGTCTCTGTTTTGTAAACCTTAGCAGGAAAAAGTGTTTGAAATTTGTAATTTTAACCCTATTGCAATACTCTCAAATAAAGTAATTTCTCGTGCTTGTAAATATGAATATTAAAGAATGAATATTAATACAATATTTAACTTTTTTATGCTTAGTTGATTTGCAAGACTCATCATTCCGTTACTTTAAGGAACTTAATGTATATAACCTGGCTTTGCAACTAAAACTCATGCCAACTTTATTTAATAAAATCAGATGAAATATTTGTTAAACTAATATTATTTTTTTTTTACAGGGTGAAACAGAATGGCAATCATTCCTAAGACACTGTATAGAATGCATAGCAAAAGTGGCTGAATTGACTCCTCTACATATTTTTACTCTAGTCGTAAGTTTCTTAATCATAAACATATTCTCATTATTTAAATATATTTCGATTGTGTTCTGAGGCGATTGTCACTGAGTACAGATTGAAATGCTAAGACCCGGAGGAAATTGCGTCTGAACTTACATCTTATTGCGAGTAGCTCGTAATATCTTAAATAATGTATCCCAGCTAAGTGTGTCACTTTAAGAAATTTGGGATTTTTCTCATTATCGAAAGTTTGTTTGACTGGTGGCATAATTTTAGGAATTTTAAATTGTGTAATGCAATCAATGATTACTATCACATATGACGTGTTAAGCAATAATTGATTTTTAAACTCATGTTGTGATTTATCCAATTTCGAAGCAACTGAAGGAACAATGAGACTATATATCCCATGCGTTTTAATGGCTTTAATTTGCGTATAAACGACTCGACTAGTGCGTAGTTCGACTAATTCTTAAATTCATTCTGACTGTAGAATAATGTTGACAAACAAGATGCTACTATAATGCTACTATGAAAAAATGTTACTATAGCTGGAGGCGATTTAGTTGATACAACAGTTCATCAGAATTCATAATGCTAACCTCCACCTATAGATAGTGACATTGATTTCTTTACTGCGTCTATGTTTAATGAGCTGTACAATAATTTTTGTTCAATAATATTGTATCCATTTAGAGTCACATCTTTCTTTACAGGCCGAAATTGAAATGGAGATAGTGTTGGTTTAGTTATTACGGCTTTTGACCACTTAGGTCAGCCAAAAGGGTCTCTCGCTTCTTGTAAATTATTTTTCCAAAATTTCAACACCATAATTCTTAATGGTTCAACCATTTATGTACAATGAATCATTTAATACAACACCAATGATGAAAGAGTTCGGTCACTATAGTAAATCATTGAAACTTGCTCATACTTTTAATATTTTATTATATAATATAGTAAAATTGTATAATGTATTGCTTAAATACCGTATTTAGATGATTCCTTACGTTATAATAGGCGTTCACCGTTAGTTTACATTACTTATATAAAAGTCTGACAGTATTGACATTTGGAAAATTCGAATGCTTTTTAATGTTTTTACAGATTGAAACAAATTAAATAGCCAGAATGTTCAAAGAAAAATTAATACTGAACGCACAGATAGTTTCATCGCTTGAGGTAATGCATGCTGGTTTAAATGCAGGCCTGTATTTTATGAAAGCTTTTCACTCTCACCTATCTATCTTTGCGATATGCAATACGGTCAAACTGTTATTAAAGTAGTAAAAAAATGATTTAAAAAAGAAACAATAATTATGAAAAACAGTGAAAATGTCACGAATATGGCGTATAATGAATGAGAAGTGAATGGTTTAATGAATATTTACAAGAATGACTTACGTTCAACGTATGACATATGCAAATGATTCGTCATGGCTAAAAATAAAAAGAAAAGTGTAAAATATATGGAATAAAATATAAAATAATAATATAATATATACTCCTTCTTGTCTAGGTTGAAAGATGGCAGTGCTTACTTGGCGTGTATGCACGTGCGTCAGCCCGCACCATTACATCCAATCCAAGCTCTCCTTGTACTAATAATGGAGCAGAGGGGGATCGACTGTTGGCTACACTTCTCGACTTAGCATCTGTGACCAGGGCGATTGGTCGACTAGCTCCTACTTTGTTTGAAGGTATTTGGCATATGGAATTAATCATTGAATTAACCTGACCTGCAAGCTGCAAATGTGAGGGACCCAAAATGTTCCTTCAATTGCCCACCTTGCATATGTGCGGAAAACGACTTTGGCTGGTTTTTAATTAGTATTAATTAGTTGTCATATTAGGTGTTAAAACAAAAATATAGACAAAATAAATCAAATAAAATTATATTTAATAAATAATTGGAAATAATTCGAAAAAAGTCGACTTGCCCACCTCTTAAATATTGTCGCCTTGAGGAGAGATCGTCAGTTTGGATTGCTCGTAGTTTTTTTTATGGATTTTAGACTAAATAAAGTAATTACAAGCTAGGTTTTTTGAATAATATTACATATTATATTTAGTGTCAAAAGTGTTTTGTGATTTGGAGTGTCAAATAATTGAAAAAAAATATGTTTTTGTATTGTGTACGAAGTACCCGCCATTTTTTGTTTGTTAACAACAAACAACAAACAATATTTTATTTCTTTTTATATATTTATATTTATTTGTACATTCGGCTACAGTATTTTGAATAAAATTTTATCGCAACAGGGAAAATGCTGACAACTCGCATATTTGATTTCGACCGGGTTACAAAAACAACATTTGCGAGAAAAAATTATTGGTACCTGTTACAAATAAAAATGTGTGGTTATATGGCACAATTACGGCAAATTAACATATAAAAATATACAATAAACATATAAAGTTATATCAATTAAAATTTATTTTTGTACTGAAATGTTGAACTTATGGTGACACTTCATTAGCTGTCTTGTTGGAGGCTAGAACCTTTATACGGTTAGGCATAGGAAGTCGAGAGACAGTGGAAAATCTTACTGAAGGTCACATTTTTAGTTTTTCTGTTTTATAGAGTCCATATTTATTTATTTATTTAGGTTCACAATCATTTTGACAATACGGCATAGTAATTAAGAATAATGAAACAGTAAATTTGTACAAGCGTACAACACTACTATTCTCTGTTTCCTGTCCCTTAACTAAACTATCATCTCTACTAAAGAAGGCATTGTTCCATCCTTTTCGAGTTTTTAATGTTACTGGTTTTATTCAAAAAATTAAAATGAAGTCTATAACTATGTATGGTATAATTTTTTTTTTAAATTAGCGCATAGAAAAAAAATACTATTGAGTGTACTAGCACAATTGTATGAGTACTAATAATAATTAAAAAGTGAAAAAAGAAATAAAAAATTAAAAAGGACCAAAATTGTATTCGCATGTTTTTTGCATGTATATAATATATTAATTTTTTTATGCAAGTGGTTTTTAAGTTAAAGAACGTAATTTCATAAATCGGCTAAGTGATTAAGGTTGATTACAACTTTTGGTAGCCGAGCCGCGTTAATAATATATTCATTAAAAAATATTATTGACAATTATAATTGAATTTTAAATCTTACTAATCACTCGCTATCCAACGTAAGGAGGTGGCGGATGCTGCTTTGTATCTAAATATACTCTTTGCTTTTTGTTAAAACAATGGTGGAGGAAAGATCAATAATACTTGCTTATAAACATATAATTTTAAGGATTTTTACATCGTACAGACGAGTCGAACTTTCCCCTGAGGACGGGATGTGTGATAATGTGATGATCTCCGAAACGTCCGCATTAAATAGTCTTATACACACGATATTATGTAAAAATACATAAAATTATGTTTATAATAATGGATGACCGTGAAAGTTTCAAAACAGTTAATAAAACTTGCTAATATTTTTTAGAAAGCACAGATACGTCAGAGGTGAACGTCGTGGCTGGTGGTGTTTGTGAGAGACTCATAGCTGCATTGGCTGCTGCACAGCGAAATCGGCCACATCGTTCCAACACTGCACCTATTTCCGGAGCCATGGTCGCTGTGTAAGTATTGCTTATGAAAGTTTTGTCTATTTTTGAATTTTGTGGCCGTAGGTTCAATCAAAACCTTATAACTTTCACTCAGATGTCTGTTCGCCTGACAGATACTTGCGTCTAGCCCATAATCTATTGTAGCTATAGTATATAACTTTGTTTTTTTAATTTTATCTTTATTCAAAATTTCATTGCCACTGCCTTTTTGTTTTTGAAAGAAAATGGTGCATTATTAGAAAGGCTCGAGTTTTATGAGAAAGTGGGCAATTGCAGTTTTCATGAAATTAAACCCATTTTAGACTATTACGTATGTTCATAATTACACATAAATAGTGTTCACACTTCACCGGTTTTTTTATGTGACGATGCGTTCTAGGTGGTCACTTCCTGGCTCTGAACTGAGGCTCTAGTTAAGCACAGATGACCGGTCAGATTTTTTCTTTGGATACTTCACCGAGATGCTGCAAGACATAATCTATGTAGAAATGTTGAAATTTGGAGTTACAGCATCTAGACAATCCGACAGGGCTTTGCGGTAACTGTTTTGAAAATTAAATTAACTTGTCTTTCTGTTTGCTTGTG
Source organism: Neomicropteryx cornuta (assembly GCA_020383195.1). Lineage (NCBI taxonomy): Eukaryota > Metazoa > Arthropoda > Insecta > Lepidoptera > Micropterigidae > Neomicropteryx > Neomicropteryx cornuta. Next base: position 9,450,368 of record JAHKQU010000025.1, on the reverse strand, counting down.
GCATGAAAAAATAAATTAATAATCCAGCCGCAGTGCTTTGATAATGGTTAACCTATTAGTGAAACGTCCCTTATGAAGTCGCTAAGTGATCGTGGTAAGTCGTTTTCATTTTTATAATGCTTAACCACACAAAAGTTTTATTTTGTAACCTATTGGCTTTTGGAAAAATCGTATTTTGCTTGCTAGGAGACCAAAGAAATATTTGGGGTTTCAAATGTGAGTTATACCTAAAGTTAAATAATAAAAATAAAGAGTTAAACCTTGCACACACTTTATTAATTTCCTACAGGTTGTGGGTACTATTTAGACTGTAAGTTTACTTTTAACCCGCGAAGCACATCTACCAAGGGTTTATTGTACAAATGTGAACTGTGGGTAATGTTTATAATGTATAAAAATATCTAATACGTATAAAAAAATAAAACTATAATCTCTCTACGTTTAATATACTTCAAGACTGCTGGAGCACCTCGATAAACTCGAATCAATATACGATCCAGACATGTGGTTTTTCACTTGGTTGGCATGCCATGCTAAAATCAAAATGAGTCTCTCATCTCGTTCTTCTCTTCTTTGTTTTTAAACTGTCACTTTAAGCCCACACACTACTAATAAAATTAAAAGAATTTTAACTCGGTAACTTCAATTATGTATCTTTTTATAAGGGGCAGGGATTGCACTATCCTCGCTGCCTTTTGGAATCCCCCCTCCCCATTACAATTGGGTAACTTTTACTGTTGATTAGTGGGCCTTGTGCCAAAGTTAATAAATGACTAGTTTATTTTTAAACTGATTTGTTTTTATCCCAAACAGACATGCAGAGATGCTGGCCTGTGTAGGTGCTTGGGCAAGCTATATGTGGTGCGGCTCAGAGGAAATATCTACAGATGAAGGAGAGAATGCCGTTACATCGATCCCAACACTTTTCGGAGCAGTCACGCCCCTGCTCATGCCACAGGAAGTTGCCGTAATTCTCATTACCGTTTTTATTCTATTCACTGGCAAATTAAATTATGAAATTCTTTGAAACAGTTAAAGCCGTTTATATTTATCCGAGCTTCAAATTTCCCATCGCATTGGTAATTAAATCATGTGAGTTTGATCAATCACTTTGCTTTGTAAAAGTTTTTGGATCAAAATTCTTATCAATATATAAATACCGCATAAGTGGTTCATTAAAATTAAATTAATAAATGCACGTTTTAGCGTTCAAGAGTTAACTCAGTGTGCATGAAATGCACCATTTAATATGCATTTTTTTTTAATTTAGCTTAAATCGCACATTTAAAATAGAGATTATACTTAATCGAGGTTAAAACAGTTAAAGATGGGAAAACTAATATCATACATTATTGCAACATTCAACATCATTAGTCGACATAAAAAAAAATACTTTTCAGATTTGCTTACAATGAAAATGTTCTTCTGTCAATAATAGACTGTGAACTATTGCATTCTGACGTCGGTCAATTTTTATATGAAATAGACTAGTGATAGTGTACCGGCTCTTCATATTTATGTCTCTTTGCGTACTAGAAATTCATATATGGCACCACACTGGCACACTGATGTGCCTGACGTACAGTTGCTGTAAACCACTTGAAGAATGAATACACCCACTGATACAATGTGTTCTATAATTATACTCTTCGGTATCGGTTGCCTGTTTGACTTTTTATTCCAAAAAATAACTAAAATAATGTGAAATGAGTTTCAACAATTTTTATACATTTGCCACATTTAAACATATTTCATATTTAACAACCTATAGCCTAGTTCCACAGAACCAGTTCCTAGTACTGACTTCCACATTCAATATACAGGTTGTTCCGAAACCATTCCCGAAGACTTAAAATGAGGGTTTATGTTCCCTATTATGAGTAAGAAATATTTTAAAAAAGATGCGAAAATGATTCATCCTCAAATTTATTAATTTTATTAAAACGCAGGTGTAAATTCCCTTTGGAATTCGTTCGCGCTCATTCAAGGACCTTAACCGAGGGCAGTAACTAGAGCGAACATGAGCTGGTGGTTGTATGAAAACAACGATTTAATATTATAACGTAAAGTTTACATTTTTTTCTCATAAACCATGATAAATTTGAATATGTTGTCTCAATAAATTATGTTAGAAACCGCAGGATCAATAAGCTGAATTTTCTAAATCGGGGCCGGTCTTGGAACACCTGTAGAGAGTACTATTATAATTTTATATGATGGATAAATATGAAATAAAGAGATCCATCTCAAGTGCCGTAGGTATATACCATCTGATGATCTATTGGGCCGATGGGTCACACATGATACAAAATTCTAATAAACTATGCATAAAACTGAAGGGGTTTGCTATACGGGACACATCTAGCAAATGATATTCATGATACTGTGATTTCAAAGCGTTGCAAAATACTCAGTTAAGTTAAATTTGTTAATTTTAGGAACCTCCATTGTTAAACCATGCCGCTGCTTGTCTCCTACTCAGCTTATCGACTTCATTGAAGCCACACAATCAGAGTCCACTTCCGTACATTTCGGATTTGTATGCTCAGGCTCAAATATCTCTGCAGCACTTGGAACCAAAGGTAGGTTTTTATTTTGACCCTTCATTTTTAGCTTCTATACATATATGACCATTCCTCGAATCTCCCTCTTGTATAATGAATTCATTAATTGTCTGGATTGCCTAAAGCTAAGTAAATTTCAATTTATAAAAAATATCTTGATGTTATAAATAACCATGAAAAATGTAAATAATATTGTTAAGTTTTTTTTTACACTCATTATTTTAGTTTCGTTCTTAAATTTTTTATTTAGACGATGTTAATTTTAATTATAGAGTATAATTTATATAGTGTTTAGATGTGTTTTGTTTGATGCTTTTGAAAAACAACCATAGCCGTTTAGATCACATTAGAGGCTGTCTGGATAATATAGATATATAACATTAAAGTTATCAAATTTTTATACATAATAGATGAAATTGATTGACAGTTCTATAGAAAGCGCAAATATTATATTCGAATTTCTAATATTTATTATTGACCAGTTAAAATGAATGCAAACTCATTTATGTGCGCAAATAGAAACATGTAAAAGAATGTTCAGTACCACATTATAATTATTATAAATTGATATATTATGTCAATTTACAATTAAATTTATAATAATTACATATTATATTAAAAATTCACAAAAAAAAACTTAACAGTTTTAAAATTTATGATGAATTGAAAGAATGATGCTGAATCATTGTTTTTTTTTTATTTTAATCTATTCAGACCTAAAAAATAACCCACTGTCACCTCTATGGCCATCCAAAACGCACATTGATTGGGTTAAAAGTGCTGCAGGTACAAGTGGAAATAGGAAATGAAGAAACCCATCACAAGTCGGTACCACAGGCGCTCAGTCTGAGTTCTTGAGTGGTGTTTGTTTTTTGATACTCGGCCAGAATGCTAAGTTTTGAAATAAAAGTGATATTTTGTGAGAACATGCTCTATGATGTGCTTCTATTGTTGGCTAAAATATTCCATGAATTAGCAAAGGTGCAGGATTATTTGTAAACATTAAAAGTCCACATCCATCAATCATTCACTCTTCTTTTTACCGATGTCCTATAAACCAATCTTTAACAAAACACAAAATTAACAAAAAAATTTCGAATAAACCATATTCCATTGCAGACGGTGTGTGTGGTGCGACAAGCTCTATGCTCACTCCTGGTACGGCGTTCTGCCACAGGCCAAGCTGTAGGCGGTGTGGCTCTAACATCTCTTATAGCGGCATGGTGCTCCCCACTACAAGGACTTTCCGTAACAGGTTAAGTGTCTTACAATATCAGTAACTAAGTCGATATAATAAAATATATCAAGTAAACTATATATACCAAGAGGAATTTCTTTAAAGGAACTGACAGATATTCCATTATTGATCACTTTATCAAAAATTACTCTCACGTACTGGTTAATGTAATACATTTCCATTGCCATGCAAATTTTAGTACAAAGTGAGTCAGTGAGTGTTGAAATGTAGGAGGTAGTTTTTTAGCAGTATTTTTCTTGCCTACAAGATGTAGGTCAACTATTACAATTATAATTCAAAACATGTATTTTTTTTGTGAAGAATAACTTATAAAGCGACAATAAAAAAAAATAATTTTAATTATAATTATTTAGAAATAATGATTACACCAAAGGGGACTGAGATCCACCTTAAGTACTTATTAGTATTTTTTTTATTTTTCCTAATGGTTAAAAATGATAAATAGTTAATTAAATCTATTTCATATCCCGGAACATAAGTAAAAAGCAACCGTCATCGCTAACCTTTTTTTTTTTTATTGGGTATTAAATATAAACTTTTAGTAAAAAAAATATTTTGCAACATTGACATTTTTTTTGCATGATTAGTAATAATACCATATTCTTGAGAATTTTATAAGCTGTTCAAAATAGTACAGGTTATAAATATTACACATATAGGGTTTTTAAAATAAAGTTTTTAGTAACAGTCATATTTTGAAAATCTCAGGTCAGCATCAAATCACATTATGCGAAGTGCTTGGGCACCTGACAGCTAAAATTCTTTTGTTTATTTTATCAATTATACTGTTCTGTCCTAGGAACATATTTTGTTCAAAATATATAGTTGAAAAGATTCAATAATTTTAAAAATATTTCTAGGTGCTGGGGGTGGTGATGCTGCCATTCCGACTGTTGCTGCCATTGAATGTTTGCCGGCACTGGCCGATTTGCTGTCTCATTTTACCGACCATCCTTTGCACGCTAAGAAAGCACTGGCCACTGCTGTTGAGGTTATCATTTAAGTTGATTAAAAGCATTGGAGGGATAAAGAGAAAATTATCGTGATTTTAATATTAATAGTATTTCTATTTACTAAATATTTTTAGCTTTTGTAAACCGGATCAACTCACACTTTGGGAACTGCAAGATTGTCTCTATTTTTTTGTTTATGGTTAGCAAATCATAAACAAAAAATAGAGATAGTAATTGCATAGCATTGCTGCCTGCATTCTCAAAGATTATTGAAAAAATTATCAAACATCGCTTGACAATGTTCCTAGAGCAAAATAATTTATTATCTACAAACCAATATGGATTTAGGCAGAATCGAGGTACGCAAGATGCGGCGCTTGATTTAACAGAATATATAACTAGAAACATCGACAAAGGGAAAAAATGCGTTGCCGTGTTTCTCGACCTGGCTAAGGCATTTGATACTGTCTCGTTTAGCATTCTTCTTAAAAAATTAGATTGCATAGGGATCAAGGGTAGCGAATATGATTGGTTTAAATCATATCTAACTGATAGAAGTCATGTAGTCAGGATTAATGAGCAGGAGAGCGATACTGAAATAACAACATTTGGTGTGCCACAGGGTAGTGTTTTAGGGCCTCTTTTGTTTTTAATTTACATTAATGCATTATGTAACTTGCAACTTAAAGGAAAAATTATAAGTTTCGCAGACGATACTGTGATTGTATGTTCTAGTGACACGTGGACTGAGTTACAATGTAAGATGCAACATAATTTGGAAACTATTACCAATTGGCTGGACAATAATCTTTTAACTCTAAACATTAGCAAAACTAAATATGTTACTTTCAGTATTACTTCCGCCGGTTTAGTTGATACGGGCTTTCATCTTCGCATCCATGACTGTCAGAACCGAATAAAATGTGATTGTCTTCCTCTGGAGAATGTTGACCATATTAGATACTTAGGAATTGTAATAGACAGGCACCTTCGCTGGAACCATCACATTGATTCAATTGCTAAAAGAGTTCGTTCGCAAATTGTAGTTTATAAAAATCTTAGAAACTGTTTATCTTCCCAAACTTTAAAAATGGTTTACAATTGCTTAACTAACTCTTTAATCACCTATGCGTTAATTGTGTGGGGCGGTGCAACTCGAAAAGCCCTTGAACCATTGATCAAAGTTCAAAAATTAGTACTTCGCGTGATCAATAAAAAGCCTTTTAGATTTAGTTCGGAAATCCTTTTCTCAAATTACAGGGTGCTAGATATTAGACAATCTTTTATTAAAAAAGTAGTCATACATGTTTGGCAAAATAAAATTAGTAATATACAGTGCACTAAAGCTATGAAGACAAGATCGAACGATAGAGGTCACTTAGTGGCACCAATAATGAAAACTTCTTTTGGACAGAGACATCTCATTTTTCTGGGCCCAAAAATATATAACCAGATAAGCGATGAAATTAGGGATGCTAAAACTAAAGCGTGCCTCGCTAAATCTATCTTAAAATGGTTAATCGCTTTGGGTAGAGATGCTGCTGAGAAATTAATTTCTGAAATAGTTGTTTAGATAACATTTATTAATACTGTAATTTAAGCGACTTTAGCTACTGAGTAAAAAATATTATTTTAGTTACCTAGAATGTTTAAAAAAATAAAAAAAAAAATATGCTTACTTAGATATGTCATACCAATATGTTTATGCCCAATGTATATATATATCACTATAAGATATGTTTCTATACTATATGTAGTATAACACTATTTTTATATTGAATATTTATTTATTTATATCGAATATTTATTTACCTATATATTTAATAATTGTTTATTCATTTATTTGTTATTTTTTAATTTATTCATTTTATTTTTTCATATATTAAGTATTCTTGATTACACATTTAAATTGTACTCATGTGTGTATGTGTGTGTGGGTGTGTATATCAGTGTGTATATTTGTTTGTGCCTTATTATTTTTTTTATATTTTCTCAGGGTTTTGCGCTGGTCTCTGCTATGCACTTTATCACTTCATATATAACCTTCCTTAGAACAGGTAACTATTACCTAGTTAGGAAGGTTATTGACTTACACTCATCGGCCAATTTATATTCCATAACAAAAAAAAAAAAAAAAAAAAAAAAAAAAAAAAAATTTAGCGAATTACATGAGTTCACTGATTGCACAATTAAATTGAAAAGTAGGTTCACCCAAAACTGGTTGCACTAAGAAGAGAATGATAAAGAATATTTTTGCATATTTACACTGATAAAAATATATGCTTAATCGGCTAACATGACTGGTACCTAGGTACTCAATTTGCTTAAGTTTTTATAATCTACTAATGGATATTTGTATTTTTTTTAAAAATGTTCTTTATGTAAAACTAAACATTATGTTGCCGATACCTTATTTTGTATAATAAAAACATTGAATTTATATTAAAATATGGGTTCCATTAGTAGATGAATTTACAAATACACCAAATTGTATGTTATATTGTTTAAAATTAATATGAAAAACATATATATCAATCATTAATAAAAATGGTATTATTTTAATATAACACAAGGTCTTTTGATTAAGGTTTTTGTATAATAACCTATATAAGACAAGTAATTTTTCTCACCTTATTTTGATTGCAGTTGAAAATGTGAAAAATCATATTGTGGCATATTCTGTGAAGTGTCTCATTTTGTAATGAGTTTGATCTACTCCATCTCTTAGAAAATCTCCAAAACTGCTCTGGCAGCATCATTCCACATCTGAATACGTAAAAAGAGTTTTCAGCCATACCATTTCTCACCAAGCTTGTTGAATTTCATTATTGTAGATAAATTTGGTCAAGTGGAATTATAAAAATGTTGCAGCGTCCAGTGGAAGTGGTGTTAAACCTGGTGTCCAGCGGCCGGTGCGGTACCAAGGTGACAGCCCAGTCTCTGAATCTCTTCCTGGCTTTATTTCGAACACTGCAACAGCAGTTGGGTCGAGAGTTCACTGACCTCGCCATCAGTGTCTTCATAGAAGCAGCACGGAGAGAACAGCCGGAAGAAGCGGTAGACGGTAAGTCAATTTATGGGTGCTTCAGGTTTGCGTTACTTTGTATCTGTCTGTCACAAAGTGCAACTAAATATTTTATCACGCTAAACAGTCTTTGTCATATTTTTAGGAACACCTTTATCAACTTTTTAATAACAACAAATAACAATTAATTAATGATATTAAAAAAAAATAATCATGTTATAATATATATGCTAATACGCTGCCTATGTATCTGTTCTCTGCTGACTCGAATATGAATACAGCCACTAATGTTTTTCAATAAATAATTCACAAATTTTATTGTTTAATCAAATTTGAAACTTTGAAACAGCAATAAAAAAATCATAAATTTATAAATGAAAACAAGGTGATTACTTTTAATTGTCAATACAGACATCTTGGTACTCGAACAATAGCAAAATTAATTAAGCAAATTAATAATATCATGTTCTCTATGTATTCTCATTGTAAACAACATGATCGTGAAATATCTTCTTTACAGTTTACAACAACGCTATGTTGGTTTGTGTCCATTGTACATTTTGATATGCATTCATTTTTAAAATATGTATTTTGCACAAAGTTTACGAACCATAATTGTACTTACAGCAAGGTGACTTATTTATTTATTGTGGTTACCCAACAAAATTGTATACATTACAGCTAATGATATAAAAAACAATGTAAATTAAAGTATTCAATCTATAAACTATGGTAGCCTGGTTGGCTATTAAAGATAGAGGTTAATACAAAGAAATATATAGTTAAAATATTTATAAATTTCAGTGAACCTATTTTACTAAAAATGAGTTCAATTAAAAAAAATTATTTATACTAATTTAAGCCTAGATTTTATAAAACAATACAATATAAAACTTGACCAGAAATTTTGTTCGCGGTTATATTGGTATAAATTCTAAGACAGCGTTGCAAAACTTGCTGAGTTATCAAAGAAGATCAATTTGGGAGCATTTGGTATTAAATAAATCATAAATTTGATAAATGGGGTAGATAATCTCGAATTTGTGCACATTTTGTCCGGATAGAACTAGTCATTGGATCTTGTTGTTCTGCAACAACCACGATTCACGATCGAATCGACCGAATAATGGTTAATTAAGCAATCTATGTCATTAGAGAGATTCTAAATGTTTCAACGCAAAACAATAATTTAATAAAACATTGCTTTGTTAAGGTCTGCGTGCTTTGGGGTGCTTGGTGCGAGCGGGCGTCGAAGGTGGGGCACTGAGAGGCTCAGACGCTGTGAGTGCTGCCGTGTCACTCGCGTTGCAGCATGCACTGCCTGTAGCACAGGCCAACAATGACGTTGACGCACAGATGGCGTGGTACGAGTTACTCGCAAGGTTTGTTTTCTATAATTTTATTTAACTTTTATTATATTCATTTTCCTCGTAATTTTACCCATCCCACTTACTAAAACTATTTATAAGTAATATATATTTTTTACCATAAACATAAAATTAAATAAAAAAATATGTGTGACGAGGACGCCAATGGGCGACCTTGACACTTGACAACATGGTAAAGGAGGACGTCGATTGGCGTTCTCGACACCTGATGGATTAAAATATGTAACTTTTATCTTTATATGACTCCATAATGCAACAGGATAATGATATACTTATATCACGAATGCAAGATTAAAAATTCTCAGTGTTTCTATTCCTCATGATATATTAAAATACGTAAATCAAGTTTTTAAAACTATTACATTCATATTGCCCCCCAGCAAATAAAACCTATAAATGGAAGTGCAAAAATCACAATACCAACTATTTCTTTCAGCATTCTAATTCACCGCTGGCGTCACTTCTTCCCGAACGGCATCCGTGGATCCCTGATTCAAATGGATCAACAGGATGGGGAGGAGAGTAAAGATACTATGAACCAGTTCCTATCCATCCTCCGAGCTATCGGAGCGTCACTCATGAAGTCAGACATCAACATATTTCGGTTGAATTTGGACACGCTTGAGGGGCTAAATACAAAGTGGAAACTTTATCATAAGGTATGAGATTATTGCTTGTAATTACTTAAAAGTTTTATGAATGAATAATAATAGTATGGAATACTGCTCTCTCTACTTTTGATGTCATTTTGTATGCTATGGTATATTCAATTATTTTGGGCCCTACTTAATTAAACCAAATATGCTTGTGCTAGAGTCAGGGGCGTTTGTGGTAATAAAGTTTTGAAAAATGTACAGATTCGAACCCGCAACCACTGGGTCAATAGTCAAACGCCTTACCACGATCTTGGACCACTTGGAAAGGCAGTTATGGTTAAACTTTGATATTATTTATTCTCCTCCCCTTCACTCTTTTGACTTTTTTATAAGATTCTAAATTATTAGGAAAATATTGTCACATCACAATGCCTCCATGAACATATATGTAGATGCCATGATTCACCATCATAGCATTGGAAAAAACCTTTACTGGCAGGGAAAATAAAAACAATGCAAGACCCCCTTTACTTGGACTCATCTGAATGATGACATCCAAATGTAAATCGGGGAGAATTCAATGACAAATATGTTTTATTTGTTTTTTATTTTAGTGATCCAAAAATCACTAAAACCTGCATTAGCTTTGTTTACATAGAGTTACACCTTTAAAGACCGTATTATAAGTGATATCCATTCAGTTGCCAAATTATCTTTAAAAAATAATATTGGTAAATTTGTTTCCAGGCTGCGTTCAGAGTCGAGCTCCTGGGCCAGTTTCTGACTGTCCTTCTTCATGCGCTGATGAACCGTCAGCATTGTCTTCTGCAGGACGAAATATTGGTGGCTGTTTACGCTATGGCTTCTGTTGATTTTAGCGCTTTCTTCAGCTCGTTCCTACAACATTTCCTTACTAATCTGGAGGGTATAACCGAACAACAGGCTGCCAATCTTATGGATTTCTCTTTTGAAACTGTAAGTTGTTATTTTTATACCTAGGTAGGCACTAGAGATGGGTTGCTTTACTCCTCATCTCCAGTCATGAGCACAGCATCAATAATAAAATGCTATTGATATTAAAAAGGCTCCATATATTTCTTTGAGATTCGATAATTTATATCCAGCCTAAAATTACTTCTTTACTCACAATTAACAATTTTGTTATTATGAATGCCAATGGTGCTATGATGCCAATATAATATTTTTTTAATATCAGCCTGCATAAACTGCCTAGAAGATGAGGAGCAAACAACCCATCCTATGTACAGTAAATTCAGTTGTACAGTAAATAAATAAGTGCTAGAATATGACTCATTTAGGTACCAAAAGTGCCGTCAGCCAACCTGCAAACATTGCAAGTTGGCTGATAGTACTTATGTAATGTGATATTGTATGTTATTTCTGGTCTAGAGTATTTTATGTAAATACTCATAGAGCCAAAACTTCTCAGTTGTTTATGTAAGTCTTACTCAAAACTCCTCTATCACACCCCACTCATTAGTAGAGCCCCAATAAAAACTTCACCTTAAGTCAGGTTCATTCCCGGTTTGTTTAATCCTAGGATAAAATCATAGAAAAACGGGATTTCAAAAGTTCTTGGGAATTTTATTAATTTTAAATTAGTCTAAACATGTCTTGAAATGACCATCAGTGAAACTAGTAACTAATTATAGCTTTTGCTCATTGTTAATGTGACCTTGAGACGAATCTAACATTCTTTTTCCTTTGTTTTAGGATTTGCCAACATTTTCGCAGAACGTAATGCGAATAGTGAATGACGTTCACTGCTACCGTGTTTGCAACGCCTGTCTCGACGAGCAGAGCAACGGCGCTCAGAATGGTGTCATTTGAAATTAGCTAATGCCATCTGGCATGCTGGCATTATTACAGCAAATGACTATTTAAAATGAATGATAGCCAGCCAGTATACCAGATGGAATTTCTTATGACACTATTCTGCATTACATTGTGAATGTTCGCAGAAAAATAATTACTGTTCAAGTTGGAAATAAAGTGTGACTATGACTGAGCACTTGGCCTATATGAAGTGCACAAAACTTAAATGTTTAAGCCCGTAATGATAGTTTAATACGTAATTATTGTCTTAACTATGGTATGAATTTTCATGCTTCATTTAATTCTAGGTTCAGGATGAAATTTGACATGTTTTGATGTACCGTTTTGTGTTTTCTAGAAATAATGAAATAATATTTGGGCAGCGTTTGCAGTAAGACAGACTACCGTTTGGCAAGTCACTGGCGAGCGCTAGCCACCCACCGTTATATCATTTTTTTTCTTACGGTTTATTGTTCTAAAGAAAACGTCAATGATATTATTTTTTTGGTGTCCTTCACATTTCAATAGCCAAGTTTGATTTGTTTGGAGATATTTCCGTAAGAAATTGCCCATCTGTTGACGGGTACATCATCAAATGAACTTCATTAGTATAGTCAGTAAATAAATACTCGCACAAAGAAAAATTTTACTTAAAAAACATTATTTTTAGCTGCTTTTGCTATATATTGCAGCTGCTATTAGCACTAATAAATCTCAATTTATTATCACTAATAGCTGCACCAAAAATATATATATATTTTTTAATAGTTTTAGTAAAAAAAGCACATCCATCCAAAGGACATCAAAAACCTGTTTTCACTACATGTTTGTATTGTGTGGTTTGAGGACTATTAAATTCCCAAATGTCAAAGCCCATTACAGACATATATTTCTCGACCAATCGAAAACATGTTAATTATAGTGATAACACTAGTTTGTGTATTGATTGTGAAAAAATGTATGTCCGTACTTTTATATTAAAATAATTAAATACGATAGTGGCTATGTGGTGAGACCTTAGCTACCACGGGAATTGATGACAAAATTTCAGGCACATAATGATGGAAAAAGGCACTCCATCTGATCAGAGCTGATGACACGTGAATTATACCATTTTTTATGAAGTAGAAGTGCAAAATTAGTCTCTGTTGCCCGTCGGTCGAAAGGTAATCAATCTCACTAGACATTTTAATAATATATAAGTATTTCATATTCAGTCTCGTGTCTGAGAAAATGATGTCAGCCTTTTAAGTGTTTTTTTTTTTATAAGCAATCAAAATTCAAATAACAAAATATTTACACAAAAGTAAACAATTTCATACAAATTAAATGTTACATTCTTACACAGAAGTAAAACAACACATTTACTTCAATACCATTTGTTCAGAGGCAAAGTGCCTTTATTAGGTGCAATACAAAATTTTAAATTTGCTAAATTTTCTTATAGAGGCTTTTAGATTCCTTCCGCCTCTTATGTTTTTGACAGTATTTTATTTTTTGTATTTTTTTTCTTTAATATTTAACAGTACAATTTTACCTCGTAGTGAATTCACTAAGATCTGTACGAGTTGAACCCTTTGCACATGCGTGAAAGTTTCCTATAACTCTTATGTCAGTATTCTGTGAAATAATGTATATATTTTATTTATTATATCTTGAAATGCTATTAAAAAGATTTAGTAAAGAAGCTATTCAAATATCTCACTATCACAGTTGGCGATAAACCTTAATAATTTTAGATTTTTTTAAATTTATGACTTCGTTTTTTTATTTGGTGACAGGAATTTATCAGATCAAATCGTACATCCCCAAATTAATAGAGAGCAAATTAATTCTTTTCTAAAACCACATTTTATTGTAAATTATGTCAGTGTTAATTTATGTATTTATTGTGGTTACCCAATAGAAATTGTACACAATACAGGGAATGACATAAAGACAATATACGAGTATATATATATATTTTTTAAATAATTGACATGACTTAGGTCATATACAATTATTTTGGGCCCTGCTCAACTAGGCCAAATGTGCCTGTGCTAGAGTCAAGGGAGATGGTGGTTATGAAGTGTTCAAACCCGAGACCTTTGGGTCAATAGTCCAACACCTTAACCACGAGACTACCATGATCTCACAAATTCCAATTTACTTTTAATAACATTATTTACAGCCATATTTTTGCCAATAACATTTTTTGACATGTTAAGAGAACTAAATTTTAATTTTAAAAAAAAAAATTAAAATGAACTTTGTTTGCGCTTTTCATTTATATTTTTCCTACCTTGAAAAGCTGCCTTTGCATGATGAGAAAAAAAACCTCTGGGTAGAACATTAAATTCATGTTCTACCAAAAATAGAGAATTAAACTACCTACCGCACAAACAAGTAATCTGAATTTGTAGTAGGCACAAAGCAAAAATATTCATTTTTTTTTCTTTATATTTATATATAATTATATGACAGGGAAGTATTATAATGACAACTTTTCATTCTTCATTCAAAAGACATTTGGTTTTTGTTAAATTTGTATATTGTGTTATTGTAACAAAATAGATAGATATACATACTTTTCATTTACTAAAAAAAGAAATAACCAACCAACATCTATTTTAAAGTAATTTCATATCAAACAACATCTGCTACTTTTACAGATATAATCTTTTGCTAGACTCTACATTAGCAAGTTTATTTATTTTATATAAATACATATTATGTTATATAAGTACATCCTTTAAGAATTAGCATGTTTGATGTACATTCAATTTAATATACTAATAATCAGAATTTTATGGACTAAAAATATTGATAAAAAAGGTTTAACCTAATCTTACCATGTTGTTTTATTGTACAGCAAGTGCAAAATAACCTCTCAAACTTGGTCAATATCCCTTGGCAAGTGTCGTTACCACAACCTGCTGAGTACAGGGAACACTTGCCAAAATACATTGGTCAAAACATTGAGTGCTTATGTACTTTTTGGGTTTAAAACACGTGACAAAATGAATTATTATATTTTGTGTTCTCCATAACACCATTGTGTTTTGTTTAAATATGTATGCAAAATAAAAAGTTTTCATTCAATCAAACATATGTACGTAATATATAAAATGTTGAATATGTAGTGTGCTTTTAAATCATTTTCAAGTATTTTTAATAGTGTACTATTTATTTATTAATGCACACCGAATAAGCTAGTATTTTAAAATGTTTAAACCAATAATGATTCTCAAATGACGAAAAAAAAAGGAACATTAAAGATTCATTAAACCAACGAAAGCCTGATTTCATAATACTGCATTGCACCAATTAACCTATAGTGCCGAGAGAAATATAAAAAAAATACAACCATTCAGAAAATAAATGTATCCAAATGAGTTCGGCTTTAATCGTTTGGAGTAGCTTCATCTTTGCGTTCAACCGTCTCTAATTAGGTTCGTGCCTATGAGTTGCTTCGCTTCTTTCTCCAGCATTCAGAATGTGTCTGCGGCACTCGGTTTTTATCAAATCTATTGTCATTACAATATTGTGCAATAAAAAAACAGTTATAAAAAACGAATTTCACCTACTTAATTAGTGTTTGAATATCGTTTAAATCAATCGTTAACGGATACTGCGCTAACTTCTGGCCTTCGATGGCATGTAAAATGAAACGGACCACTTTAAATGGATGTGTCCATCCATTATGTTACTTGAGCATGAAAAATATTTGATTAATTTTGCATAATTTATGAAACAATTTTGACCACCCTGAAATTATCATGTCACAAAGCATTTGTAAATTTGAAGCATTAACGTATTGGAGGCCCAAATGGCTGTCCATCCGCCGCCGCTATCTGTCTGATGTCCAGACAGATAAATCCACCGGTCTACCCTTTTAAAGTATAAAGGTCTACTATTAATTAACTATGTGATTGGCATCTCCGAAAAACATATGTACTGAATTTAAATAAGCCAATCTGCACCCGTGAATTTTTACCATTCAATTGATGAGTTGGCAATATTGTTTGTGCCAATATTGTTGTGTGTGTGTTGTTGTGTTGTTTGGCGCTAATGGGCCTCGCTATAATATTGTCAGTCTCTTTTTGATTACAGTCCGTGCGCTCGACGCGGAGCAATGGCGGCCAATGTACACACATCAAGTTGTTATTTTCGCGCCAAAAAGTACGACTCCATCAACAAAACTAATTTACAAACAATATACAATAGTATACACAAAATGTGTATCCGACATGGAATTTCATGGCGATTATACCAATATATGAAGAAATAACCTGTTCCTTATCATAACGCATTTATGCACTTTTGAATCTGATAAAATGTATGAAAACTGCGTTTTTATAAGGTACATTTTGATTTTAAAAAATATACATGATATAATTATGAACTAACAAAAAATAAGAAACCAATGTAAAACTTTATGGAGAGTTGAACTAGATTCTTGAGTCTTGTGAACTTGAGTGATAATTTAAACAATAGTCATAATTATAGTAAGTAGGTATGTAAGATGTCTAAAATATCTGATAATATTATCAGAACGTGTCATGTGGGTGTTTATATTGCTGTGCAAAAAACTTGAATATATAGGATATTTAGTGTAAAGTTACTGTAAATCTCATTATTTTAACTCCATTCAGAAGAGTACATTGTTATTTCAATTAGGTTCAATGTGATTTTTACTTTTATCAAGATATAAATATTATGCAAGAAATATATTTATTTATCTGGGTATTTTTTATACTACCCACTCTTTATTTATGTATCAGAATAAACAAAAAAACATTCACGTAACCGTGATGTTTGATACTGATTAAAAATGAATACGATTACTATAATGTAAGATCTCTCTTAAGTCGTATTTAACATATTCTTATCGACCATAGTAGGTTACGTGGGTATTTTAAACCTATATTTTCTATGTTCAAATGTGTTAAAATCGATGTATGTCGTATTTAGTATTTATAATATAATTTAATTAGAATAGTATTCTTTTTATGTCAAAGTACAGTGATTAACCGCAAATACTATTCAGGTTATTTTTATTATGCAGTTTGGCATCTGAATGATTGCAGTTAGTGGTTTTAATTTGAAAATAAATGGTAAATTTACCTGTAAATTTTATTATTAATAATTTTGGACACAATTTACATATACATTTTCAAGTATCTCCTATCTTGCTTGTGGACTGTTCTTTATTGTCGGTTGTCCGTTTGAGATCTTGACTTTGTATTTCATATGGTATAAAAATTCTTATTTTAATCACCTATGAATATTTTTTATGTTCTATTGCCTCTTTAAAGATATATTTATTCTATTAATGTCATTCCTATTTGATTTGTGGTTTAAAAAATCCACAAAATTAGTTTAATATTAATTTTAGGGTTATCCAGTCGCTTGAATATAGTACTATCGATTGCCATAATTACTGCGTAAATAAAATTACATTATAAAATGATGCAATTGCTGTTATTTTATTTCAAAGTATATTTTAACAATGTTTCTGTTGATGTTGTTGACAAAGAGACTAAAGAAGGGAAGAGAAGATGACATGGCCTATAGCTGTGCGATGGTTAATTTACGGCCCGCCCGTGGACTTATTAGGTAGCCCGGCGTGGGTTCAGTTAATTACAAGCTAAAATATCGAGGTCAGGGAACATCATATAGTAGTGGTCATCGCTCCCTATTACATTGAAAACATGTCATTATCGTCAAGAGCTTCTGTATATTTGTCAACATTTATAAATTTTACAGTAAATAAATAAATAAAAATAAACAAAAAATCTAATTAAATTCTGATTTTACAACATGCTAACTATGCTATTTTTTCTATTTAGTGTTAAAAAATCCATAAAACATTATATAATTAGACACAGAGTAGGTATGTCACAATGAAAATATATAGGTATTCTTTTCTTAACTTTTGGACACCGCCAATGTGAGATATCTTTACACGCCAGACATTGAACTTAACCCGTTAAGGTAGGATTTCGTGCTAAAAATTTTGGCGTTAAAAGGGCTTGAGAATGGATTAATTTCTAAGGAAAATTAAAGAAATCACTTGAATTTAAAAAATCCTTAGTGCATGCATGAATTGTTCAATCTTTACAAATCAGGTATCATCCGATTCACCATGAAATTCTCTATTATAATATATCACTTTGATTTTATTCTCTTAAATTAAAAAAAAATAAAACTCATAGATTTTTTCCTGTTGGCTACACAATTTTTCACATTTTGACAAGCTTTGTCAAATATTACACTTTTTTTATTTACACTTTCAAATATACTTTAGATATACGGTACACGGACAGTATGGTACGGGATGCCGGCAAGAGTTAAAATACTTAAAAAGAATGCAAGCAGGTATCAGAAAATCGGCTTCAACCCAACCATCAAAGTTAACTCTACATCATAGTTTTAATTAAAATGTCGATTTTCAGCAGAATATTTAAATAAAAACTTTTTTGGCGCAGATCGAACAGCTGATCACTTGTACGGCCATTCTGTCTGTAAATCCATTTTTATATTGATAATTTTGCATTATCCAATCAAATCAGTTTATCTTCTATATACATATATAAAAGAAAATCGGGTTAGTTACACCATTTATAAATCAAGAACGGCTGAACCGATTTTTATGATCTTTGATTTGTTGGATTTGTCTCCGCCCCGAAAAGCAGAATAACTATTAAAACATTAGAAAATTCACGAAAAAAGTAAATATAAAGAAAATTAATTTTCTTATACATTTTGTACGGACCCACCCACCGGCTTTGTATTCTGTGGAATTCTATTTTTAAACGATAAGTTTCATTCGAAGATGTTCACTTTGTGAGGTTATCGCATTTGTCATGGTCATCAATAATTAACATACATATTTTGATTTTTGTACATTTATTGAACTTAATTCCTTTTGAGTATTCTTAATAAAAACTAAGTTCAATTCAGTTAAACAACATTTATTGATCCTGAGGCGGTACGAAGTTTGTTGGGTCAGCTTGTATTTAAATAAATAGGTGGATATGTTAGCGAAGACAGTTTGGCACGGCTTGTAAAACAAGCGGAATTTCATTTATTATTTTTGTGATAAAACAATGAGATTGCAATTTAACTTTAAGTACCCTCACGTCAATACTTATCAACTCGAAAAAAAATTGAAAAATAATTAAAAAATGGTAATTTAGCCCCAATATCGCTGCCGGCCCATCAACCTCCGCTTATCAAAAGGATCGAAATTGAGTCGAAAATAAAATGAACCAACAAAATAGTCAACAAAAAAGCTAATTTTGTTTGTAAATCACACGAGTTGCGTTAACATATTTGTAAGTATTTTGTATTATATTTTATGCATGTATAAATAAATTGTATTTAGTTAAGATTAAGAAACCGGCAGAAAAGACAATACCTTTGCCGGATTTATTTACATTGTATTTGTATATATCGAATAATAAAAGTTGCTTCTGGCAACATTGAAATTGAAAATTGAATTGAGTCAAAAATATATTTTTATTATCTATACTAATATTATAAAGAGGTAAAGTTTGAATGTTATCTCCGAAACTACTTATCCGACTACAAAAACTCTTTCACCGATATCTAGAATAGACCTTCAGGGTGGACATAGGCTGTATATTATCCCATTAAAAGAAACTTTGAAGTTACTCATCCAGAGTGCCGCAGGTTTAATATTTTGCGTGCTAAAGGCGCCGTTACGAAAAACCAAATTAAGATGGATCACCCCGAGTACCGCAGGCACGAGTTGTTGCGTGCCGAAGGCACTGTCAAAGTCGCCTGCAGGGCAGCTAGTTAAAATAAAATAGCGATTAAAATTCAATTACTATAATCTTTACGTACCCAGAAAGCTTTTAAGGTGTTAGGACTTTTTACTACAACGCCTATCAATTTAAATAATAAATTTATGAATGTTTCCTTTGGGAAGGGGGCGTCAATGTCATACATTGCAACGGTAACCTTTTCTGATAAAGCATCATGCTAACTACTGCATGCTAGTTACTGGTTATGTGAGATGCCACAATTATTCTTTGTACAATTTGAGGGCATATTTTCCAATTATGTCAAACTGCAAATGGCATAATGTACAAAAAAGTAGGGCTCATGCCGCTCGCACGGTTCCCATACAAATGAAGATGGTTTTTCGTTGGAGCCATGTAGAGCGGCCGATCAAATAGGGCCACAGTCAATTGAAAAGGCCTCACCCATAGGAAAGCTATTTACTTCTAAGTTGGGGCGAAAATATTAGTTTCGTGTGGGGAAAGAAAATATTTATTTAATTGTATAATAAATTAAATTTGTACTTTTTTAGATTTTGAATTATACCGTGTAAAATTATCTAAATATATTGGGCATTGATTTTGACAGCTATGTGTACTGTTTTTGAGTAAAACCCACCTAGATTAGATTACCAGTGAGCTCCCAGTAGCTCAGCAATCTTACTCACAAAATCAGAATGACTAGCATACAGTTGGATATTTTTGTCAATGTCCACCCATCGCACTCCGACTGCATCATCACCAGCATTCAGCGGAATTCTACCGACTACTTTGCCTTCATCATCATGAAAGCTATACACCCGCGTTTCCATCCAGGCGTTGTCGGTGTTCCGTGGGTCGTCAACATATGAACTCGCCACCTCCTTACCGCCACTGAAGAAAGTTTCCAAGTCTCTGTCAAAGTGGACCTTATCATCTGCAATTAACATTGTACTTTTAGTACTTTTTTCATTCTGGAGATTAATAAAATTTAGGCTTCATATCGAGATGAGCAATCAATCAAATGATATAGGCAAGTTAATTGAAATGGATAATTTGGGTTTAACAAGCGTAGGTTACACGAAGGTTCATGCAACCTTGGTATTACTCACTTTGGACCCCCTTAAAATTTTAAGATCAATCAACGTATATGTCGCAGTAATATTGCAGGATTAGTAAAATTATAATTCTACTAGAAAAATTATCATCGTTTGTATTATTATTATTCCAACTTGAAATTCACAATCTCACTGGTAAATTTTAGCACAATTATAATATAATGGGCCGCATTAGAAAGATCGTAAGATGCTATGATTTCTCACAAATTTACAGGTTTTTCATGTCAATATCTAGTAAAATTATACTTCTAAAAAATTCTAAATTATAGATTGTACTTCTGAGAAGCGTGAGGAACGGGCAGGAGACAAGCTTGCTGTGATTGGCTGATTTGTCTCCAGGAATAATATTAAACAGTGACATTCCAGATGTTACATTACTAACGAGGGGTATAGTGTCTTTCTCACTATGTTTACTTAATAATTTAAAAAAAAAGCTTTTATAGAACATAGAATAGAATAGCTTCCGAAATAACAAAAATATAGAAGTATGTACATATTTACGTTCATACATTATACTTATTTATATATTATATACAGGGGTATTTATATTCACTGATGTCATTTTAGGGGTTGATCTAATATCGACAATTAAACCAGTTTCACAAAAAAAAATAATAAAGAAAAAAAAGAATGTTGATTAGTACTAAAATAATTATATTATTAAAAAACTTGTTTTTTTTCAAATTGCTGCGTGAACCGCGCGGGCACGAGGTCATGCCCCGATCTTTTGACTTATATTTGATGATTGTTTTTTAATAACGGCAAATCGCCTGAAAAGATAAATGACACAATCTTTGACAATATTGAAAAATTTTTTGAATAAATTTTTAATTATTTGATAAAGTGCTGGATAGCATAATATTTATAAAGGTTCTAAAGAGGTCCTGTACTTGAGAGCGCAGGATGTCGGTTTAAACCCAGCGCTGAGTTTTATAAAAATGCATTTTTAACTCTCACCTGTCCTCTTTAGTGTAAAATATTGTCAAATATTATGTAACCATCTAATTAAATGAAATAAGGAAAGGATGATATTTTAACAAAAAATATAAAAATAATGGATATGTGATTACGATGAAGAATGATGGTGAAATGAGATGATTTTATGAGTGATTTATGTATGAAGCTGATGAAAATAAAAATAATGGATATGTAAGTGTAAAATTAAAGCACATGATAAGTGTGCGTATTATTTATATAATTGTATAATTGAGTTGTAAAGTTATTTGACTTATATTTGATGATTGTTTTTTAATAGCGGCAAATCGCCTGAAAAGATAAATGACACAATTTTTGACAATATTGAAAAATTTTGAAAAAGTTTTGAATTTTTTGATAAAGTGCTGGATAGCATAATATTTATGAAACTCAATTACATAAATAATACACAATTAATAATTATATATAAATACATCATTTTTAATATCATAAATAATGATTTGAATAAGATAATTTCTCAACAATTTAAGAGTTATACTTATCAGCGAAAGACACATGTTTATATGTTTATAAAATGGCAAATTTAGCATGAAACTTGTGTTTTGATGATTTTTAAAGGTGCATTTGTAAAGTTGAACAGGAATCGCAACTACTCAGTTAGCAACCAAGTTTTTAGTAGTTTTTTTTTGGGTTTATCGGCTTACTCATCAATTTTCATATTAAAATTATTCAACAATATGATAATGTCTGCAACGTGATTACTCATAAATCTGTCTATGTAAATCATGTTACCAGAATTAAATAAAAATATATTTATTTAACATTCCTGGGATGTGCTTGAAAGAGGGATAGTGACTAGAACAACACTTGTTGCGATATTATTTCACTTCTTCGTATTTTCAATTCATTTTTGGTTAGTCAAAATTAATTACGGTGACTGGTTTGAGTTACAAGTGGACCTAGCATTATATCTATCTGTTTTACTATAATTGATCAAAATATACCATTAGACATTTCAAGTTCATTTGTGGCTTCTTCCTTAAATTCTCTTATTGCTGTCAAAGAAACATTTTCTCCCGGATCAACCATCCCACCAGGAAGTGCCCATTGTCCATTGTCTCTTCGCTTGATGGCCACAAATTGTAAGATTGGTCTAAAAAAAATATTTTTTTTAATTTTCTATAATACTTAGAAAACAAATGTTAAAGAGAATTTTGTAAAAGAGCCCCTTGAAGTATTAAGTCTTTATTCGAACTTCCTCAGGCCGATTTTGAGTGCCTAGGTGGATTACAAAACAGCGACATTTCGTATTAAAGAGAACTAATGTTTAGCGCCTGACCAACCGTCCGGTGGATGGAATGAAACGTTTCGTTAGCCTACCTTAACGATTATAAAGCGCCGAGTCATCACTCGCCCGAAAGTTAATTTTTGTTTTATTTTATAGCACTTATGACATTTCTGTCGACCGTTATCCATACACCATATTATTGCCTTAAAGGTGTGAAATTTATGTATGTACCCACCTGTGCAAAACAGGGGCAGGTAGGTCGCTAGTTAAATTATGAAAGAAAGATCACAACATTAAAAATCCCTTTCGGTACGCCGGAAGGCAGAGGTAGATTTCACCTGATCAAAATAGAGGATAGATGAACTCCAATTGTACGAACTTGTATCATGTGCGAGCTGCTGTGCGATCCACTCCCCGTGCGGCAGCTCGCGCATTTCAAACCGTACCCTTGCGCAACGAGAGTGCGTATACTGAATCCCTCTTTATACTGTGCCGTAAGGGTTGCTCATATCAAAAATTGTTTCAAACAAAAATTGTAGGCCTACAATTAACAGTTTGAACTGATTTGATCCTGTGCTTATTAAGGAAGGTATGATTTTTTTGAATTTTGAAAGACCAATTATTCCCACCCTTTCCTAGGGGTGGGAATGATTGATGATCCAATGATTGATGTTATCGAAAAAGTTTACTTAGATAATTTTAGACCTTATCTAAAGAATGAATAACATAAAATTAAATGAATTTGATATCTTATATACTGAGAAAGTTATAGCAAAATTTCACTTTATCGAAAAAACCCCCCCATTCCCGCCACCCCGTGGTCTGATTTTACCCATTAAACAATCTTGACCGAGATTTTGTGCAGTTAAATTTTATGTATCAATTTAAAAGTGATTGGTGTAAAATTACGGCAGTTATCGTGTCAACAAGAAAGTGATATAGATAGATGGATAGATAAACTTATATATAAACTTTTAAACTGAGTATGGTTTTGGGTTCTAGGAGATATGAGACGCGAAGATATGTCAAAATTTTCCGGAAGTCATGAAACACGACACTTATTGCAATAGGTAGCTTTCATAATGAAATCTACCTAAAAAAGAGTATTTACAATCCACACTACAAAGAAGTTTCACAAGGTGGGAATGTGAATGTATAACAGCTGTGGGCAGAATGGTACGTTGTTCTTGGCATTTATGGGTAAAGAAAAATTATAATATGCTTAATTGTGCATGATGCACATATTAGAACTATAAGAACTAATAGACATTGTCAAGCTATCTGAACTGTAACACTTTAACTTATTATTTAAAGTTTCTAAACATGATGTTTTATAATAGAGAAACCATTTTTTTAAATTTTCTTGAAAACAATTTCTTGATTAAAAAAAAGTGTAGGGAACCTACCATCCACGGGATTATGTCTTATTTTTTCACAGCCTGTATAATAATTACCAGGTGAAAGCTATCTCACAATGGTCAACACAAAATATGCTTTTCTCTTTTGTGGCCCTGAAGAGAAAAAAATGTGTTTTTCTAGTTTAAGGGTGGGAACAGCTCGTGGGCCAAAATTCATGATTATGTACCTTGAACTCGTAGAGTTTTTAATAGCCTTGCCATTGGAATCTCTTTTCCACCTGGTCACAAGAGGATCTGCCGCATGGTTTGGGCCCCAACGACCAAGTTTTCCTCTGCCCTCAATTCCCGTCCTTCCAATTGGATTCAAAGGAAATCCATTTTTTATTTCATAGTCGTTTTCGTAGCTCACCCTGCTTATGGTGCCATCAATGTTATGCCACTTTGGGTCAAATCCAGGAGTACCTATCAACAGTTTAATAACAGTTAACTCTATGGACAGGTAGTTATTATTTAAACATAATAATTCTAAATCAGAATTGTCCTCTAGTACTTGCGGTAAGGCCATAATGCTCTAATAGAGCTGATAGAGTACTTTAAACTAAATTTCAGTTTAACGCTATTTAAAAAAAGAGAGGATCTGGAATTAAAGAGAGAAGTGGGTGATAATTAGTCGTGGAAGGGGTTAAGGTTAGGTTAGTAGCCCTAACCCACAAGGGCCACTTTTCGTTAGTCCAAGGAATATTGTTTCTGTAATTACATTATGAGTTTAAACATGCATGAATATCACGTTTATCTATGTATATTTTACTATTTATCCGTATTACACTATTTTCATAATTATACCAATTATTATAACTATTATTACCTTTCAACAACCAATAGCAGCTAAAGGGGAGTTCTTTCTAAATACTCCATTCTTTCGTACAAATTTGTCTTTCAGATTAAAATAGAAATATGGATGATGGAATGAATATTGGTTTGATCGATTTACTTCATTGCATTAAAACTTCCAAAACTTCTCACTCGGGACAATTTCATTGGTCCCTGCCATTATATTATGAAAACTTCTTGTACGCTTTTAGAGTACAGGCAATCTGTGTAAAAATCATATATTTTTTACCATAAAATAAACTTTTCATTCAAAAAACTAATTAATCTCGTAAGTTATATGCATTACACAATATATTCAGCCTTATGGATTAGTATGCACAAAATATGCCCTGAACCCCAGCAACGCAGAGTTCAAACTCCAACTGGCGAAGTCATCTTTTGACACTGGGTGGTGCTTTTTTTATGTTGCTGACTGAGTTATGTAACAAGGCACACATCATAAATCCTACATTTACAGCTTTGTTTCCCATTTATCGGTATCGGTATAAGAAAACGCAGCACCCTCTCATATTTAGGTTAGGAATGCGGTAAATAGGTTTAAATCAATGTTTCCTCTCAAACCAGCCTAAAATAGCGCGAACAGGGGAAAAGAGCACCGCCTGTAGTTTTATGGCTCAAGTTATGACGGATATTTTTTTATTACAATCAAAATAACCTATTTCAGGATCGGCCCATGGCTTCCCTGTTAATGAATCCGAAGTGTATGCTGGGGGATCATAACCTTCATACGTTTCTAACCAATTCACTTTATTGTCTGGCACCGGGAAGCGATTGATGTGTGAATCTGGATACAACACAGGCGTTATACTTCGGCATTTAGTATGAATTCGCGTCAATGATGCCATCGCACCCCTCATTCCATTTTCAATGAACGGGGTAAACACAACACTGACAAGCAAAACAAACACAACAGATGTTATCATACTACGGCCACGGACGGCCGAGCCTCATCCACAACTTAACTAAACGAGCGTGAACTTGGCCCCGCTTGCTCCAGCCCCGCTTTTTTATGTCAAAAAATCCTGTTGGAATCTATTACCATTCTAATACATTCTAATACGATTATAAAGGATCGTCCTCATTAGGCATTGTTTTTGCATATCTTCTTGAAGTGTCGCCCATCACTAAATAATAGGTGTTACTTAAAATCTTCTTCGTATATTTTTGGCAATTACGTTCGCATCTGATTAAAATCTTTTCTTTCGGCAATTTCGGCAAATATAACTAAAATGTCTGATGAAATAAAAGCGTAATAATTATTGATTTAAATTTAACGATTGTTATTCATCTAAAAATAAAGTTACAAGAATATTTCATGCAGTGTAGTATGTATTTATTTATTTATTCTAGTACTTAATGATCACTTATTATAATGAAATGATCACTTATATCCCGGTCATATACAATTATTTTTGGCTTTATTATAGTAATCTAAATTTTCATGTAGTTAGGGAACATGGCGGTGATAATGCGTTAAAAAATGTATGACATACACCATGACCCAAAACCATTCCCGATAAAAAATCCAGCTTATTGGCCCTGCGAATTCAGATATGATTTGTTTTAACCTCATATCAAATTTCATCATGGTTTTCAATTAAAAAATTGTAAACTTTACGCGTTAATATGAAATCGCTCTTTTTATAAGTTCGGTCGCTACCAAGGCCGCGGCGCGTCAAGCCATTGACTGACCTTGGCCAAGCGCATGCGAGCAAAAAGGGAATTTACACGAATTTACACGAGAATTTATTAAATTTGGGCATGAAATATTTTCGCATTTTTTTTTAAATCACCCCCTTAGCAGCATCGTGAGACTGATCAGTATAAAGAACGTTGGTACAGTTATGAATTGTTAAATAAATTTAGAAAGGTTATAAACACCCCCTCCCCAACTAATAATAAATGTATTTAAATAATAAAAAAAATATATAGGTTTTATCTCAATTATGAGACCTGTGAGCCCCTGTTCAAAATGCGCCTATCTCAAGAATTATCTGAATAATACGAGAAACAGATTCCTATAGTATATTTCATGCTCTATTAGATGGTATAAGTTTGATTTTGCCCTCTTGGATATTTGACGTAGATATTAAAAATCAAAGACGCGGCGAATTTACATATATACCTACTTTAAGCATTTTTGGTCCAGCCCCTGTTCAAAATGCGCCTATCTCAAGAATTATCTGAATATACGAGAAACAGATTCCTATAGTATATTTCATGCTCTATTAGATGGTATAAGTTTGATTTTGCCCTCTTGGATATTTGACGTAGATATTAAACATCAAAGGCGCGGCAAATTTACGTATATACCTACTTTAAGCATTTTTCGTCCAGCCCCTGTTCAAAATGCGCCTATCTCAAGAATTATCTGAATATACGAAAAACAGATTTCTACAGTATATTTCATTCTCTATTAGATGGTATAAGTTTGATTTTGCCCTCTTGGATATTTGACGTAGATATTAAAAATCAAAGACGCGGCGAATTTACATATATACCTACTTTAAGCATTTTTCGTCCAGCCCCTCTCGCGATTTTTTTTTTTTTTTGGAATGATGTAATGAAACAACCCCCTTTGCCCTACCCTAGTTACTAATTTGTGACTTATTTATTATTAGCTTCTACCTAACTGTTATTGTTTAATAACGCATTACCTGCATTGAGTACGTTTTCTATTAGGTAACCACAATAAATATATAAAAAAACACGGACATAATATTTCAATTTATAATAATTATAATGTCACACTGAACATTCATTAACATGTTTCTATTTGCGCTCATAGATAGATGAGTTTGAATTCATTTTAACTGGCCAGTAATAAATAAAACGTTCCAGCAGCCGTGCTGTCATATTTTTGAAATTCGTATATTATACTTGAGCGCTGTAACGAAGTGACATGTTTTATTCTTTAGTACTAAACATTTGTTGACTTTTTTGTTAAATGTCTATATTATCTGACCAATCTCCGATGTTATCTAAACGGCTAAGGTTGTTTTTCAAGAGCATCAATTTACACACAAAAATTGAACTATTTTGCATTGGCACTTTCTGAGTTGAAAAATGCAACGGACGGTCAGGTGGCGAAAGGACGGGGAAAGGATAGTAAATCTAATACATGAACGTATAGAAGCTAAAACTTCGTCAAGTTATTGAAAAAAGATTAAGTTCGGAGAGGATAGCATTAAATAAATCACAAATTTAGTAAATAGGGTATGAGGGGTTGTTTTATTACAAGCCGTCAAAATTTACAAAAAAAAAACTAAATTCATGATTCGATTGAAAAACTGAAAAATCTACATCATGAAGATTAAAACACGGTAGGAACTGGACCTCAGATCTCATGTTTAACGCGGCTAACGTCCTACCATTGTTTCTTCGCTAGTATATAAATATTACCGACGATAGCTGTTTATCCATATTTAATCAATTCTTCATTACATCAATATAATATTATTTATATCATGTTTTGTTATGTAAGTATGCTATGTCTCCATGATGGACGTGATCTGATTTATGGTGGACCGAACTTGAAAGCAATAAAATGGCCATCCGGCTAACATTAAAAAAACGGAGCTAGCCAGGGGTAGCCAAATAAGATTAGTATTCTTTTTTTTTGCAATTTTATAATTTTTCATATGTATGCTTTAAGATGTACGAGAATTTTATAGTCATTTTATAGGAACCGCGTTATTCATAAATTCACGTATTATTGTACATTTTCAGTGTCTTTTTATTATTTAGATACATACATATTATTTTATTAGGATTTCCGTTACATAGGAATCGTTAGCTTTTAACGGTCTTATAGTATATATCTACTCCACTTCCCAAAACTTAAATTGTTTATAATATTGAAACTAAAAAGTAAAATATATATACTCGTAATTTCTAAATAAATAAGCTTTTTTGAAAAGAAATACATTTTAAATGTTTTTATATTCTTCTGGTAATTTATTATAGATTTCTAGTCCGCTATGTAAAGTAGTGTTTTGAAAACGTACGAGAGGCGTCCGACCGGCTGAATAAAATTATCTTTGCATTGTAGAAATGAACTGATGTATGGGTGTCAGTGCCTTCAAAGGTCCGAAGAAATTCGCAAAGGGCTTCTTGTATATACCATATACAGTTAATATTTCATAGGTTTGAAAGTATAGTAGGCAAGATTCCCGTTGACTTGTCAGGGAAACATAAGAAAATCAATCTTCAATATTTATTTACAAGTAAATAATAATATAATACAATTAAACATAATTTACGTACGAAAAATTTATGAGGAAAGCCGTTTGACGATCTTTTTTACTCCTCAAAGATCTCGCACCCGTGCCTTCACAGACATTACATTGCTTAATATAAACATTCATAAAAAGTAATGAAATTAATTAAATTATTCAAATGCGAACATTTTATTGTTACTCTAGATTTAATATTAATAATTAATATGAAATCTCTAATGCAGCCATTTAGGGTTTTTGGTATCGGGTACGAGGCGCTTCCCCTTTAAGCAATGTGGTCTCAGGCAAAGTTTGTAAATTGTTTATTTTTAGGATAAGCAAGTTACAAATCAATTTATCCAGAATATTGCCAATTAAACAAAACGTAACGTGTGTAAAGATTAAATAAATATGATGTATTTTCAACTTTTTGATACACGCATTTATTGTGAAAGTGTGTTTTACACATATAACAACTACCCCAAAAATGATAAGCTACTGTTTCTTCCTTCCCACAAATAAAGCATAAAGCGCCCGTGTTAATTGACTTTTGCAAAATGCGTTGTCTTATAATTTGTCTATACTCATTAGGATTAAAATAGCTTTTAAAATCTTCTCTACCGGAAAATAACAGCTGACAAAAATATATTACAAAATAACCACAATTGTAAGCATCCTTCTGGGGGAAATTGTCTATCTTTTCAAGATCTTTTAAAGATCTATTAACTACTACCACATTAACATGTTCATCTGGTGCAATGTATCTAGACGGAGTGTTTGAAACATATTTGACGAAACCTTTCATATACTCTATAAATGCCTTATACCATACAATATTTTATTCGGAATTAAATCTACCAAATGGATCTATATATTTGAAAGAATTTTCACTAAAGGCAACTACAGCTAAGCACCAATGATTATTTGTTAAATGCGGCAAAATTAACCTACATTTTTATATACGAATATTATAAAATGTCTCTGTATCCTTTGATCCAAGCCCATTAAATATTTTCTGACTATCTATACTGTTAATAATTTGATATTCGTTAAAATGCGGAAAATCACTAAAAAGGGAAGGTAATAAATCGTCCATGGTAAAGTTGGAGAGCCACTGCGTACCTGACAACTCATCAAAAGTATCTATATTTATATTTAAAGTGCTATCTCCAGAAATCAACTTTGCTACTTTGGAAAATTATCACATTTGCTATAAAAATTTGGATCTTTTATTAATCCATTAGGAAATATTTCATATTCAAAACCATCATTCGCGGAGAAGAAATCATTTTTATTCAACTAATAAGCGTCCAATGTTGTCGTCCCCTGAATTGGCCCCTTTCCCAGGTGGTTTGGTTTATTTACAATCTTTCAGCTTTGTCGGTTTATGAGCAGCAATCTACAAATTTATTTGTATAATAATATGTTTCAATTATTGCAATTTTAAAGCGTCTACTTAAAAAAACAAAACTTTTTGATTGGGCATACAAACGAATTCTGGCCAGTTAAAATGAATTCAAACTCATCTATCTATGAACGCAAATAGAACCATGTAAAGAAGGTATTTGACTGAACCGAGTGAAGGCAGGTACTTACAATCAATCATAATAACATTACTTTCTATGTTATATATTGGTACACATACCGGGCCGCGCGCCGGCGGCCGGCGGTCGAGTAATAAAACTCTCGCATTTCGTTTATTAGTATGGTAAGACGGAATAATGTTGACTCTTTTATACAATAAAATAACAGAATTGTTTTATTCTATATATAGGATAAATTAATATTTTTTAAATTAAAATACCTACTAAATCTAAAAATCAATAGTCTGAAAATGTTATAGAAATGTTATATAATTGTTCTCATAGCTGCTGTACATTTTATTAGGTAGCCATCCCGCAGTTTAGATTTCTCTCGCCTCCTTTTTACCTTTGCTGTATCGTTCAGATTGGAACGTCAGTCAACTCAACAGTTTTTTTAAACTGCCTTTACCAAATTATTTATGTATATTTTTATGTACGTTTAAAATTGTTTGTTTAGCATCACCAGTTCGTGTTTTTCGATAAATTCGATTTTGCTCCAGGACTAACTTCTTGGAGGACATTCACCATTCATATGTTCCTCGTTGCTATCTTCCCATACTACACATATTATAGTAAACTTAGGTGTCACTCCAAATATATACATTTACATTTTGTCTCAATTTTTTGGTTAATTTTCATTCAATAAAACACAAGGCAAACATCCTAGTTACACTGAGACGCAATATACAGACGATCAGTTATTGTTACAAAAAAATATCGTAATAATCAAGTTAAACACTAATTACACCTACCGAATACCGTCCGAAATAATAAAACGATTGTCCCTCTATTACCAATATTATATTCCATTGTTTTCTGCAAGTTGCAATTATGTGAATATCGACGTAAAAACACTAATTACGACGATTAATAATTAAAACCCCTTAGTTAAATCTAAATGCCAAACTGATAAAGAAAATAAACTATGCTCCCGAAATAATTTCAAGCTTCAAATTTATTTAGTTGAACCATACAGGTTGTAAGTTTTTGGGTTAAAAATAGATGTCTTATCAAAAACCTACCTGCAACGCGAACGTATTTAATGATTCGGTTTATAATGGGTTGTATAAAAAAATAAGTATGCAAGCATATTAACAACAAAAAAAAATTTAGAATGGAATGTTTTTCATACTGAATCACATTTTAAACATAAGTAACGGTTTTGTTTTATTTAAAAACATCTTTAAAAATTAATAATAAATAGCCTCCTAAGAATGTATAATATACTATGTGATTATGTGTACTATGTAATTAGTAATACCAAACTTTTTCTTTTTACTTTGTCCTCACACTTGTGCATTTTGAGACGGGGCTGGACGAAAAATGCTTAAAGTAGGTATATACGTAAATTCGCCGCGCCTTTGATGTTTAATATCTACGTCAAATATCCAAGAGGGCAAAATCAAACTTATACCATCTAATAGAGCATGAAATATACTATAGGAATCTGTTTCTCGTATATTCAGATAATTCTTGAGATGGGCGCATTTTGAGACGGGGCTGGACCAAAAATGCTTAAAGTAGGTATATACGTAAATTCGCCGCGCCTTTGATGTTTAATATCTACGTCAAATATCCAAGAGGGCAAAATCAAACTTATACCATCTAATAGAGCATGAAATATACTATAGGAATCTGTTTCTCGTATATTCAGATAATTCTTGAGATGGGCGCATTTTGAGACGGGGCTGGACGAAAAATGCTTAAAGTAGGTATATACGTAAATTCGCCGCGCCTTTGATGTTTAATATCTACGTCAAATATCCAAGAGGGCAAAATCAAACTTATACCATCTAATAGAGCATGAAATATACTATAGGAATCTGTTTCTCGTATATTCAGATAATTCTTGAGATGGGCGCATTTTTAGATGGGGCTGGACGAAAAATGCTTAAAGTAGGTATATACGTAAATTCGCCGCGTCTTTGATGTTTAATATCTACGTCAAATATCCAAGAGGGCAAAATCAAACTTATACCATCTAATAGAGCATGAAATATACTATAGGAATCTGTTTCTCGTATATTCAGATAATTCTTCAGATTAGCGTGTTTTGTATTGCCGATCGAGGCCATGTCTACGCATTAGGTAAACACCCGACAGGATTAACCCTGAATACGGAGGTAAACTGTTATAACATTTTTTTTAATAATGTCTATTTAAAAGGCCATAAAAAACTCTATCGATTTATTATTTCTATTTTCCTTTTTTTCGATTGGTAGGACAGTAATCTCATTCAGCATATGGTGATTTTCGCGTCAGTTGTTATGACGTTCGCTCTATACATTATTAAGTGTATTGCGCTTATTATATTTCACATAGTAATGAAATTTGCAGCAATAAAAAGGCCGTAATTTTTTTAACGGATTGTGTTTTCTTTTATAATTTTATTCTTCTAGTTTATTACCCAAATACCTATATATATAATGGTTCAGCACTTATTTGTTTACCATATTTATGTTATTTTTACAATTTTATAATGTCTATAATTTAAACATAATTCATCTGTATGTAAATTTTTTGCTAATATGTATTAATAACGATGTCAAATATTTTTTTACATCAGTTCGCAAATGTTATTATCAAAAAGTGTAAACGCGCCCTAGTATGGGTCTGGCCCCGAGGCCCGGGTAATGCTCGTCTCTTGTTAGTTTCCCCCGTGATCCGTGTTATTTCGGTTAGATGGATGTGTAATAACGTGTAAGTGTTACAAATTACTTCGCAAATTACGAGCATTTTTCTTGTAAGTAATATTTGTACATAAATATATTTAAATTTATATTTTAAATCATTTGCCACACCGTTTTCCACACAGGAAAAATATCAATCGCCAGTTAATATAAGATTATATCTCTAGGAAAAATATTTAAAAAAGAGAATGTTATGTCACTAGTTCATTCCCATTATACATTTAACAAGGTGCAAGACGAATTTAAACATTTTTCTATTTTTTATCGTTTACTCGTTTTTTTATCGTTTACAATGGTTAAATATATTTCCGAAGTTACCCTTAAAAAAATTGCCAAAAGAATGGATGTGAAGCCCTCCCAAGTTTGTGACATATTAAATGTGACTTCCAAGGAAAGAGAAAAATTTCAAATCGAATGTAATTTAGCAAATAGCAGGAGTATCAAAAGCAAAACTTACAGAAAATCGGGAAAATCAAAAGCCATCAAGCCATTCATTTCTATGATAAAAGATGAAAAGCAACCCACAACAGACTGCAATAAAAATGTATATTATTTGGAAGTCACCATTCTTATAATAATGCTTGCAATTTGTACTTACAATTGTATATTTTAATCAAAATTAACTGTTTAAATTTGTAATTTGTAATCTGTTTGAATTTTTGTAATATTCGTTAAAATTATAGTAAGCTGAGCATTCATTACAATATTAAAAGATTTGTAATTTTTATTTAAAATTTATGTATGTATTCAAAAAAAAAAAACTAAATAATAAAAATCCATTAATAAAATTGGCTTTTTAATATTAAAAAAGGCATAGTGTATACCTGAATTCATGAAGGGCATGGACTAATCGTCTATTTTATAAATTTGGCGGTAAGTAATACATGTTCCCATAGTATTACATGAGTATATCTTTAGTTCAATGTTTCATAGAGGTCTTATATTTCTCCGTAAGATATTTTGCTTGTCTCTCCCCCCCACCCCCCACTGCCATCTTTACCTTTCTCATTCCTGCGTCTGATTGTCTACCGATGCACTCAAATACAAATTTAAACTTGGCATTGTTTACGATTGCTGTTGTGGAACCACAATAAATAAATAAACTGAATGCGATTAACACTATTACAATTAACGTAATAATTGGGCATCTGAAGCACATTTTAAACCTATTTTAAATTTCCTAGATGGCTGAGAACCCTGACCATGTCTCCGTTACTCATCATGGGAATGCAGGAAGACCGTAAGCCTGGATCTTTTCGAGGAGTTCGAAGATGACCAGGTATTTAAAATCACGGTTATAATATTATTTCTTTTGGATTAAAATTATGGAATTATTTTTTTCAATTTTAAAGGTTGGAGATAAAATATAGAAAGGTTTAAAAACATCTCATTGTTTCTAGCCAATATATTTTAATTAACTTTATTTCTAAATCACATTATATGGTAAACTGTTCCAAGCATCAACGGTTCTATTGGAGAGGAAGTGTTTCTTTGTATTTGGGTTGAATCATGCACATGCGCAAGTAAAAGTTAAATAAATAAGTTCTAAAATACCTATTACATTTTTTTTAAATCTTTTGACCTCTGTCCGTTTAAACAGTCAAAGCCGTCAAGGGTTGTCAACAGGTTGACTGGCTTTAATTCTATGACACTTTCTGGTAGTCCATTCCATGCTTCCACGACTCTGTTACTGATGAAGTTCTTTCTGGGGTTGCTTGAAAAGGACGTCCAATCCAACTTCATACAGTGCCCACGTAATTGGGTGTTTTTATCAAAGGTGAATATTTCTCTCAATTCTGCGCAGTCATAGTGAGGCATTAATATTTTAGATGTCTCAATGAGGTCCCCTCTATATCACCTCTCCTTTAATGTTTGGAGATTGAGAATTTTTAGTCTCTCCTCAAAGGCTTTACTCTTTAGGCCAGTAGGTAGGATAGGACATCGAACAGGAGATTAAAAATAATAAAAACCAAATTAAGTATAGAAAAATGTTTTTTAAGTAAACAATTGAATATAATATAAAAGTTATTTGTCGCCGGCTTTGGCCTTAAGTAGGTTCCAGTGATCCTTTCACAGTCCATACTGACCGCGTGAGGACAGTGAATGAATCTGTGAAGAATGAAGTACTTTGCAAAGCGTGTAAACAAAAAATAAATAAATAGATAAGATAATAATGCTCATATAAAAATAATTTAAAATCAAGCCGTAATTTGTAAATACCTTGTTAGCGTGTCCACTGTATATTATAATATTATATTTATAAATATTTAAAAAGTAGCCGTATCCCATAAAAAGTTCAAAATTAAATTATAACCCTAAGATGTCGTTTGGTATGTTTCATTTTTTTGCTCTACAAACTGGCGTATCTTAATACACAAAAAAAATTCAGAGATCCGTGCCAAAAAGCTGCATGGTTTGAACTCTACAGATAGTTCAGGGTTGCCCTTAATATAGTTAGAACCGGTCACAGGCGTTCCGATCGCATTACTACACAACCCTGATACAAGCTATATAGAATCTCATACGAAAAATTCATCTAAAGTGTGAGCCTGTCGAATTTGTAACATATTTCATTGGGTTCAACTTGTGTATCCATTATTTTTCCCTACTTTCCAGGCGACAGGAATAGAACATCCGACATATTCAACGGAAGGTAAGGACCTACCTATTGACGAAGCTTAACAAATTTACATAATCAAATTACAAATCTTTTTTTGTGTCCAATCTTTGACGTTAGATGAAAAAGTTTTATATTTTTGTACGATTTTATGGTTATGGGGAGAAAATTATTGTCAGCTATTATCATTTCTTTAGATCTTCTTCGTGGCATCCACGGAGAAATATGAAACTCTGAACTACTGCTGGATGTCCGCGGAGAACGGCATGCTGCTGGGTTGCATGTTTCCCGTGTGCGTTTTCATCGTAGGAAATACTTTCTTCGCCATCATCGGACAGAGGTACGAGTCTTTACGTAACTAAATGTCTTCAGTGCCTGATTAACACATTCAGCTCCATACGTCAAATGGACCACGCGTTGTCGCCCTATTGTACTTTGACCGAATGGAATATCCCACTCGGGACTGACACCCGTTTCTTACTTTAAGTTATAATTTCTTATAATTGGTAAATTGTACATACACAATTATGAAAATGTTTGTTTTTAATATTTAATATTATAATGTAAATAAAATGATATTTTTTTACCCCCAAATCCATCAAAAACACTTCCAATTCACTAGCGCACTTTTTACTTAACCCATTTTCTTGATAACCACGCACCAAAATGTTGGCGCGTGGTTAAAAAGAAAATGGCATAATTTTTTCAACAGTTTTGAAATGCCTAATTTGTGACATCAGTATCTTGGAGTATACACATATGTTATTCACAATAAAATTTCACACGGAATACTTTATCCAAATGCATATAAATACAAATACCTTTATAACAAGATTACCTTTGTTAAATGTGTCATTGACATCTCCTAAGATGGACACACTCATAAACGCTAAAAAACATACTAGAAATATATAGGGTGATGATTTTAGAGGCGTGGTTTTCAAGAAGAGATGAAACGCATATAATTTGATGTTATGGCTAAGAATTTAGTTTATTATAAAGATAAGGGTTTGCCATTATGTTTTAAAAATGATTTCAGGTAAGTGGCCGCCGCGGCTGACTCGAACAAATTCCAGCCGAGAGGCCCAATTTTCAACCACTTTTTGAAGCAAGTTGAGTTTTGAAGCAATAACGCGCCGAATATTCTCTTCCAAGGCGTTAATCGTGTCCGGCTTATCTGCGTAGACAAGCGACTTCACATAACCCCACAAAAAATAGTCCAGCGGTGTTAAATCGCACGATCTTGGAGGCCACACCACAGGCCCACGACGCGATTTTTACTTTATTTTAGAGTGATTTTTCTAAATTTGTACTATTTGCAAATGTTGTTCAGGAGTAAGTCTATTCATTATGAAATGGCAAACCAAACTAAGCATAAATCAAGTGACAGCTGTCAAAAACACCAACTACGAAAAAAGTAGTTGGTATATATACTGCACAACGTTAACCCGTAGACATGGCGAAAATTCACGACAATGATTTTGATAATTAATTTTTTACCAAAATAGGTATGGGTCGACTAGTTTTCTTTTCTTAAAATCGAACTTCTTAGTTAGTCGAGAATACTAAAGTAATAAGTTAGATAAATCCCGGTATTTCTAGTATTAATAAATAATCCCAATACCGAACCCCACGACTGGACGTGTCAACGCGTGTCATTCATACGGCGACTTTTAGACATGGACTCGTTAACGCGTCATAGCCACGCTTCGGATTAATATAACAAAATAAAAATATATGCAATGATTATAGAGGTGTACTCACCATATTATAGAGATATAAAAACCTCAATAACATTCAGACTTAAAAAAAAAATAATGAATTACGGTCAAATTTCAACCATTGGGCAAGCACTAGTATTAATAAATAAATATGAAGTCGCTGTATTCACTCACAAAAACTATTGCGCCACTGATTGGTTTGTTGGGAATTAGATGGAATAAACTGTAGGCATACTCGCCTGCCTCTTGAAATTGCCGTCGGATAACCACATGTGCAAGCGTTTATTTTTCCCAGGTGCCTCTCCCTGAAGAAGACCGAAATAATCACATCGAAGATTCATGAAATGCTCAACAACCAGGACATGACCTTCGCTACCAGCAACGCGGCTGCGAATGTCGACCTAAAGCAACTGGAAACCGGTTCAGATCTCAGCAACGACGAAGGCTGCCGCGACCTGAACCAACCCAGGTGTTCACAGACCGATAGCATGGATCTCGGAATCACTTCAGGGTTAGTATTTTAAATGTACATGTTTCTTCATGACTTGCGTTACTCACGGCGGTGTAATCATTGTCGCCCCGAATTTTTTACATCAATTATTTATTTATTCATATAAAAAACAAACACGAGGGTTACCTATAAAACAATACAAAGTAAAAATAAAATGAGTATCAACAATATAATTTAAAAATATTTAAATTTATGTCGATGAGCAAAACTTTCTATTTTTCTTTTCATTTCTGAGATATTACAGGGTGAACTTAAAGTCAGCAGTATTCTTTTAAGGGGTGATTTCCAGCACGAATATTAAGAACTTTTGTTCAACAAGTTTTCATATAGCTAACAAAAAAATCCATGTAAAAATATAAAAACTCTATTGTATATATTCCCGTTTTGTTGTGTTATATAGTTAGGTTAATTAATTAGGCTTCTTAATTTGTTATGAGATAACAAATATTATATACCTGTTGAAATTATTTGTCACATTATTAGTAAGCAAATTAATTATTTGGATTTCATTTAATTATCTAAATAGTTAAAGGTCTGTTTTGGTAATCTAAATAATTAAAGAAAAATGCTTATTTATTGAACTTTTAATTTAATTCAAAATTACATTCATTTGTTTGAAAAACGAACGCTTTCACAATTAATAAATCCAGAAAACTAGTGTTGCTGTTCAATCGAATTCAATATCTACAAATATAAATTGCGAACATTGACGTATTAAGTTTATAGTCCCTATTTCTCTTCAAACAATGCGCTATTCGTATTGTTAAACGCATTCACCCATCCGGTTTTAACATACCAAATATTTACATGTTTTCGATGCACAAGTTGGCATTTTGAAACGTAGACAATCGTCGCACTATCCGACAACGTTCGAAACAGATTCAGAACGGCGAGTTGCACTTTTTTTTACATCTGCCAATTTGCCTTTTCTTTCATACGCCACTTTTGGAGGAGTAATGCCGCGTCCATAAAACTTAATATGGCACTGATTGCAAATATCGTTTTTTACATTACGCTGTATAGGTTTGTTTTTTTTTTTTGTGAACTTTCATACAGTGGGGGGAGGGGGAAGTGTAAATAATTTCCGACTAATTTTGTAGGCGTAAGACTTACGGATAAACATGGTGATCGCCATTTAATGGTTAAAGGTATGAATTTCATTGGGTTGTACGCTAAACGCATGGTGCACATTATATATAGGATTTGCGAGTATTAAGAAAGGTTGCATCACCATATGATCTGACTAGAGTTTAATATAACTTATAAGTTATGTATCCGTACTAATATTAAGTTTCATTAGAGATAATAAATCAAATTTTTTACCTAAAGTTTTCTTTCTCGTGGAAAAAATTGATTGTAATAAGGTAAAGTGTGCAACACCCCTAAATTTCATGCATTTTAAGGCTGACAGTGGCAGCTATCACTTTTAAAATCTCACCATTGGGTTGTTTTAAAATGGTGTTAAAATAGCTTGCTTACTTTCCACGGCATCAAAAGTATTAACTAGTAATTTTTAAATCATAGAAAACAGTAAATGACTTCCATTTTTTTCCACCCATTCATAACCTAAACCTGTTTGCTAATTTGAGAACCTGCAAAACTTCGGTTGAGTCAGTTAAAAAATTGATAGCTTTATATATTATGTAATATTTAGTAGATTAAATTTATTCTTTCTGAAAATTATGGCTCATCGATTAACAGTAAAAAAAAAATTTTTAAAACGTATTAACTGAGATGCAATTCAAACCTAAATCTCATTTAAAAATGAGGGTTGTGATGACTACGAGACCGCTACTATGACTAGATACTGCACAGTTGATTAGTACCTGAGATGGACCCAGATTTTCAGTCCACCATAGGATGAAATGGCGTCTTTAAAATATGTATTGTCTAGTTATCTGATAAATAGCAAAACGGATAACTATGTTTAGCCGAGGATTGAATTCTACCATAAATTGCACTTCCACAGGAAATGTCGATGGTAGTCCTGCGTTGTAAACAAATTTTATTAGTCAAACATCAGTCATTTATTTGCTCTAATACTCTAGAGTGCAACTGTGGACGTATTGCAACTTAACAATTTTTAAACAGTCAAATTTTTTTTATATATAACTGGGTTTATACTCCCCTAAAAACAACCCGTGTAGATTTTATTTCACCATCTTTATCATACAACCCGCACAGACAGCGGGATAATTTTTTATTTTTATTTATTTATTTATTTATTTAAATACATTCATACACCATAGTATTATTCAAAATAAATGTATTCAATCATGTAATTTATTACATTTAATTACGGTATTCTAACCTAGTGATAATAATATAATATTAGGCATTTAACTTTTTTTTTATTTAAATACACAGATGAAGACAGAACCATTTAATTTAGGATGTATTCATATTTTCTATGAACTCTTAGATAATAAAATAGTAGTATAAATAATATTTAAGTAATACATTGATAACTTTAATTCTTTGTCATCTATAGCGTAATTTTTAAATGTAATATTCAAGAATGTTTTAGCAATAGGAAAAAAAAATGCAAGCGTAGAATCTGCTCTAAAATATTTAATAGGAATTTTACAAAATGTAGCAAAAAGTATATTTAAAAATAAACAATATATTTTTTAATAATTCCAACGCACAATTATGTGACATCATAGGTTAAATTAAGATACAGTAAGGAAGACAGGATCGTATTATAAATGTAAGATAGTAGTTTAGTTGCTGCATGTTATATTTGAGTTTGACACATTTAATTGATACTGTCGTCAAATCAACGTCAGCCAGATGTCAATGTCGGAATATTTAACTTTACAAAAAAAGTTGGTAAACACACATTAAAAAAAAAAAGATTAACTTTATTTCATGGTAGCGATTTTTTTTATTTAATCAAGAGTATATCTAATTACAACACGTATTTGTTTACCCAACAAATTTTGTAGGTGTATGTTTTTTTATTATTTTTAAAATTTTCGCATCGTGTAAAAATCATAATAGGAGAATCTCCTTTTTAAAACTTTTAAGACCGTGTTCTTCACCTGGTATAAGAAATTACACTACGTGACGAATGCGGTTGTTATTGCTTTAGAAAAGAAGTTCGCCTATTATTAATTGTTACCCGATGCAAAAATGTGAAAAATATCAAAATAAAAAAACAAAACAAAGTATTGTTTTTAGACGTACTTTCGATTAAATAAAAAAAAAACTTCTGAATTAAAATAAAAAAAGCCTTTTACTGGCCTACTAAGTAAACTCAAACTAATCTTGTATTTAAGAAAATTCTCAATTAACAGTAAACTGGAAATTTCAAATATTGGTATGGAATTTAACAAACCAAACGCCTTCAAA
Organism: Neomicropteryx cornuta; assembly: GCA_020383195.1. NCBI lineage: Eukaryota > Metazoa > Arthropoda > Insecta > Lepidoptera > Micropterigidae > Neomicropteryx > Neomicropteryx cornuta. The sequence continues at coordinate 9,408,698 of JAHKQU010000025.1, read as the reverse complement.
AATTAATACATTTTCATTTTAACTTAATTCATGATTCAACTCGGTTAACTTAAAGCTATTCCTTTGATCGATTAGAACTCTGTCCGCACTGAACTTAAATAATAAAAATTTCTAGATTCAAGGAAGATGGTGAGACTCGATAAAGATTCAAGGCCGGTATCTCCTCGTTAGGAGACGATCGCCTTATCTGTTCGACCACCATGCGTCCGTATCTTAATTACTATCTATAGCATGCAGTAGAAGTATCTAGTTATTTATTGTGGTTGTTGTGTAACTTGAATATAATATTATGACTAGATGTGGGGCTTACAAATTACTGTATGATGACTCTGTACCTGAGTTTTGTGCGCGAATTCAGTTTCCGCCAAATGTGCAGGCAGACGACAAGGTAAACTGTATATAAAAGTATTTTTAAGGTTTTCAGTTTGGGCAATGAACATATCCTATTTTACAGCTCGACTGAAATTACAGCCGGTGCAACATTTCATAAAGCATACCTACCGTTGCGAATCCTGGAACTTTGCAGAAGCCAAATGTATCATCCGGTATGCCGTCCGATCATATGTCATGATGCATCTTCATTTGTTTCATCTTCCCGTCTTTGTGGGGCGTGGTCTTTAATCTTGCTATTTCACCAAGGATTCAAACCCGTGATCTTTGGGTCAATAGTCCAACGCCTTAACCACTAGACTACCACGATCTCTGAACCACATACCAAATAGACTAAACCCTTTTTTTGCAATCCATTTCCCTTCTTTGTATAGTTTCCTTGTATCTAAGAGGAATAAGGAACAAAAAAAGTCCTAAACAAGTGAAATTTCATTATGATTTGATTGTTTTTAGACCTCTTTATATATATTTTGTTTAAACTTCTTCTAAGGTTAACCTTAAGGTTCCCTTTGGGTGCAAAATAAAGGTTTTTTTGTTATTTTTATGCGTTAATTTCGCAAGTACCGGTGGAGTAATTTTGTGGTGCATATCTCGAACGGTTTAACGGTGCCCTGATAAACAATGATACTATTTTTCTGTACCAACTATTGGTCTGCATAATACTCAGTATAGCAACCCAGACTGAAGCAAACCCAGATGATCAGTCAGCCTCGCGGGGGTACGAGCGAAGTGGTTATAAGTCCAAACCTAACCGTTCACCTTCTGCGGTAATTTTCCCAACCGTCTAAAATTTCACCTGCAGACACATTACCACCCAAGTTATAGGGATACATGTCCGTTGTTCAATAATGAAAAATATATTTAATTATCTGTAACAAAATTTGCCCAAACGATTTAAAGGATAACGTTTCTTCATTCAGATTGATAGTTTGGGAAGTATTTTAAAAGTTTAAATTGACCTATTAAACGCCGGTTGTATGCAATAAAAAGTGAACCTTATTTTAAACCGTAAAGAATATGCGTAACGGATAAAAATAATTGCATGGTCAGTTCACGATCCTTCAAACCGTTTGTGCAAATTTTGTTGCAGTGTGTGTATAATTTATTTTAGATTTTTGAGAATTATGTTATAATGATTATAATCGAGTAAAGAAGGACCACTAACGGGTGTAAATAAAACTAGTTATTAAGGCTTAGATATACTAGATAGAATGTGTTAAAGAGCGCCGCAAGCCTTGACGGCGAGAAACGGGCCTTAATTCACTAGTTACATATAAAATAGACTATATGCATGGTTGAGTTTATTTATATGTATGTCTGATGTAAAGCTTTGCTGATCTATAGTTTTTTTGTGTTTCTATCCCGACATTCAGAGACTATCACAACTCAGAAGCGAGTTTCATCATCATTTCGAACAGAGAACATTTCGAGTCTTGAATGTGAAATTATTATTGTTTTACTAGAAATCACCCTCTTTGTTCAAAATATTTTCTTACACATCCTATAACTGATTATTTATTTATATGATTATCACAGAATAGTTAAATTAGGTAGAACAGTACTCCCCAAAACTGGCATTCTAACGGTTTTGGTGAGAATATATGTAAAGTTTTTCTTTTTTGATATGTTACTTTTGTTAGTTGAAACAATTCCAAAACGATCCCCACTTAAAGTCGGACATGACAAGTTTGTCATGGTTGGTATGATAACATCATTCGCTCGATTCCACCACCTCTACCTAATTCAAATGGTCTGTGATGGTAATGAATGATTTTTGTGGGTTGCTCGTGTATATAAATATATTTTAAAAGATTTCTTGTGGAGTGTGCGTGTGGCAGAGTGAGGTTGTGTGCGTGTTGATACTACTTGTAAGTGCAATTGCACCAGTGCTGTTTAGGCAATATGAGATTTTTTTAGATTTTTATGGTTTACGTCGCAAGTTATTGCAACCATAATTCAATGTCAAAGAAAGTAGCATGTAAATATATAGTTATGTGTTTAAATATAGGAAGTTTTTGAAGCATTATAAATATGGCAGTATGATTATTACAGCTCAATCGGGGTTGGGGCATTTGAACGGAAAAGTAAAATGTTGGTAACTAATTTTCAAGAGTAATCTTTCATTGAAATCAGAGTAGATATAAGTTTACACCATCAAAGAAAGGTAAGTTCAAAATCATAGATAAAAAACAGCTTAGGCTTAGGCAACGAGGCTTTTTAAGTTTTTTTTTAAATATATGAATGCAGGTTGTAAAGCAAAAAAATAATTTTCTAACAACTTAAAGGTAGCGTTAATATCACAAAATTATAAAGATAATCTTATAAAATTCACTAATAGCGTTTGTAATTATATGTATATAAATTAGAATAAAACGTTTATATTAAATAAATTGTAAAGTTTTACCTAATAATAAACCTTATAATATTCACTAAGAACTACATAAAATGTAATTAGGTACTTATTACCTTAAGATAATTATTAAATACGCGAAATTCAAAATTTTGTGCCGTCTAGTGTCAAAAGTCGAACGGTGATCAATCTATCAGAAACCTTTTAATTTTTTTTAATGTAGCTGCATAATTACTTTACTTTGCTTTAGAGATTTGCTTGCATTTACAATCTGATTTAATTAAATAACGAGCCTCACTTTGTTAATCAGAAATAAAAAACTTTAAAAAAAATTAAAAATTAAAAGCCTTGCTCATGACACATTTATAACCTACAAAACCCAGATGACGTATCTCTTCAGCAAGCAGCCATCTTTAATTTATGAATTTCGCAAATAGGTAAGGCCTTAGCTGTAAAATATTAATTTTTAGGATATAGTATAAAAATGTATTCAAATCAGTATTTATTGTGATATTATGTAAAAAATAGTATTAATATTGTGTATTTATCGTATGAGTGTGTTGTATTTTAGAAACAACCGAACCGAGCGCAAAAAGAGTAGCATGTACATAAACGTTAGTTATGTGTCTATGTGTTATGTGAAATTTCACTGCGTGAACATATTCCGCGATGTAAATGTTCAATGGGATTTACCAATTTCTCGATAATTAGAATCATAACAAGAAATTAAATTGTACGTAACTTCGAATTTCACAATAAAAAAAAAAAAATTAATTCTTGTCAAAAATTTTACTATTGTTATAATATGTAGTTTGTCAGGTTATATAAACGGAATGGTTTCATAACTGCCTATAGCACGGTGGTGTTAATTCAAAGTGCGTTTAAATATACCGGTAGATTCAAAAGAACGAAGTTCAGGATTTGTATTGTTTATTTAAGTTTTCTTTGTCGCATCCTTTTATAGGATTATTCTACACTTTAAACTAGACAACTTTTCTTAATTTTTGATATATGACTTTCCATATGAAATAAATAATATTTTAGAAAGTTTTGGCTTGCACGTGACATGCGGCATGCTCCTGTATCTATGCGTTGAGATAGATACAGGCGCATTGAGCAGATCAAGACCTCACATTTTACCTACATTTTTTGACACAATCAAAATTCATCCAGTTTTGAGTGTCAAGCTCATAAAATGCGTATAAATATTCCTAAATTTCAACCGATTTGAACCCGAGAGCGAGAACTACTTAAACCGAAAAGGTCGGGTAGCAGGCGGTACTTGGAGAGGGAAAAAAAATAACGGATGCGTCAGTTCGGTGTACAGTTTAATTTTGCGTGCACCAGATTAGAGATCTAGTCTCGTAGAGGCTCTCGTTAAACGGTCACCGTCTAGAAGTTTTATATGACCTCGCTAAATAAATAAATAAAGTTTTTATACTGATATAAAATGTTCTACGATGGATTCGCCCATTAAAAGACGCTCAATGTTCCAGAGAAGCATATAAGTAAAAAATGTCATACATTAATTATTCAAGAATTGTTATTTGATTATATTTCTTAGTGAACTGTTTAAGCGAAGAGCCATATTTTCAGGTTCATAGAAACATGTGCCATTTTATTCTGTGCTATTTTTTTAAATAATATAAGTTAAAGAATATTTGTTATTGATTTTTTATTAAATGATTGTGTTTTAACTTATTTTTAAACTTTACCAAATACTTTATTATTTACTGTTATTATTTTAGAAATTAGGACTATGCACTCTGCCTAAAACCATACAAAATTGAACCTGATCGCGCAATTAAGAGCGAATTTTACTAACTAAATTGATTGCCATATTTAACCAGATACATTCAATCTGTAAACATACCCTAATAAGTCATTTTTCTTCAGTTTATGTAATAACTTTAAACTTATTTTTTGTAATTACACTCGCTGCATTTGCTATTCAAATAAAAGTCAGTCTACTAAGTTTTTTTTTGTACTATATAAGGTTTTTCATCATACTCGCACATCGTTACTTTAATATAGTTTTAATGGTAACATTCATATAGAATTTCGAACGAGCTTCGAAATGGCCGCAGCAGACTACCATTAGATGATTATTATAAAAACTGATATATTTAAAATGTTTAAAAAAATATTAAAAAAATATTTGTAAAAACGTAAAAAATGTTTAAGAAAGAACATACAATCACTGATATAGTATTCTTTAGATTGCTCGACTTCTAAGACATCATAATTTACTGGAAAAATCTCAGTTTCATAACGACATGGAAATATATTCTGTTAGTTTAAACTGCAAAACAATGAAGTAAATAAGCGCCATCAACGATTTGACTAGATTATCGTTTCTAAACTGTGAACATTTGTTAAATGTAACTTCTTTGTAGTTGGCGTCTGGCCTATCTGCCAACGAAATATTATATAGTTAATATTTCGTTGGCAAGAAATAGCGCCATCTACATCTCGGCATCGTTTCTTGGGCGCCTGCTAATTGTATGAGGTTGTGCTATCTAAAAACTACTACATAATCAATGATACAATTAACAATGTGACATATCTGAGCATTTTTAGTATATTTTACATACTTGAAATATCTGTAAAGAAAGATTAGTTAAAATAAACATTTTCTGCCTAAAGTGCGAATTTGAAGCTCGTGGCACCACGGAAATACTTAAGTACTAATTTCATTAAGACATTTTTTTTCAAAAGATAGTCAAAATTGTTTTTATTGGGGTTTAGATTAAGTCATCCCAACTGAACCAACCAAAAAGTAATACATTCACAAATTTAATTGTGTTTTTACTCTATATTGCACTGCCTAATATTAAATATAATAATTATTAATGTACTTATGCGACTTTTGCACTGTCTATGACAACTTAATGCATTTAACCAACGATCTATAATATATGTACACTTCACTACATCTGGATGTAATATTGTCATCAATTGGTAATTTAAAACAACTTTAATAATTAAAAATAAATGTTGTGGATAATTAATATTGTTTATTTTTTATTTACAAGTTCCGAAATATGCTCCTGTGATACTTTTCTTCTTTCTGTACATTTCATAGATCACGGAAGTATCATAGCTAAGTAATTGAACACCGTTACGTACCGTAGCAATGAAACACCTCCGCGGGCCCACGGGTTCTACAAAAAAGTGTCACAACACCACAACTTTTGTAAAGAGAAATGTCCGGATATGTCCGCTAACCGCTAAAAGATTTATTCTACAAAGACTGCCCAGACCAAAAACCGCATCACATCGGTACATCTGGTTATAGGGCCATAATTAAATTATTTTAAATGTGCATAGAGTATATGTAGCTGGCATCGGATTGACCGAGTTTAGGCACATCACAAAATGATTGAGAGACAGCAATATAGGAACAGATTGAGGATTTGTGATTGTAGAATTCGGAGATTACATGTATAATGTTCGGGGCAGACTAAAACAGCCGGAGAATTTATAACCTACCGAATGGGCAGCATCCTTTGGAAAGTAGGCCTGCAAAAGTGGTCTCCAGGAATGCTCTAGTTCTACATAAACGTATTCCAGCATACACAAACGCACTCGGTAATAATGTTTTTATTTATATGTGATTTTTTATTGTTATGTGGCCGAATGGTTTTTCATAAATGGTTTGGCTCCGACCGGGACTGATAGGAGGAAATATAGGGGAGTTAAAGGAGGGGGGTACCGCCCCCCACAGCGCCGCAATCTGGCTTGTGAAAAAAGGAAATCTTTCAATGGTTCCCACATTTTCAGAATACGTTCAATGGCCGACAACAAAGACGGTTAACCACCTAGTTTTTAGTGAGATCGTAAATTACCATCAGCTCCCTCACAGAGGTGTTTCAGTTTTTCATTCCATACTGTAAATATGGAAAAATATTAGTAAAATGTCAGTACATCCCTTGATCCCACACTTTCACCTCCAGCCAACGTGATCTAATCGTCGCACGAATTATTCTCATAATTTTAGTAATATTAAAAAAGCATGATTATTCGTTTACCGGGACACATGGTGGGTCAAACGGGATAGCCGGGACCGAGGCTCTAAACCGGTGACATGTCCCGGCGTACCGGGACGTATGGCAACCCTAGGCTAGTCTGAAGCCTACTCGCCACTCGCTCGCCGTCAGTCAGAGGTTTGTCTAATGCAATAATGGTGCAAACAAATGTCAAACTGACAGCGAGCAATCGACAAGTCAGATTCAGACTATCCCCTTGGGCGTCAGGCGCCCTACATCCTTGCGATTCCATTAAACATTAGAATTAATAATTATAGATTATCGCGTAACAAATTACTTTCGCTTTAACCGTTCCAATTCACGCGAGAACTCACGACAGGTGGGAACTTTTTCATATATGGGTTTCGGGCGCTTGTAGGTCTGTAAGTCAAATAGATAAAATTAAATTAACGTCACGACATTTAACTCGTGATGCTTGATATATTCTTTTAAAAAAATAGTTTCATTTCATAATACTGATGTATCTGGCAAGACTGCAATTATATAATAATTAAAGTGTTAAATAAAGTGAAGTGTAGTGTAATAATTGAATATATTTATCTTTTAGTTGAAAATGCGATTATCAAATTTATAACAATAATCAGATGACAGAAGTGGTACAGCCAACTATGTTTTTGTCGCTTCAATTAAGATTTATAATTATAAAATACATAGTTGTAATGTAGTAGCGAAGTGATATTATTATAATCAATAAATCCGACCAAAATGTTTGAAACATTATTACACTTTTTTAGCCGTTCATCCCTTGAGCCGGAGAATTATTGTTACCTTATCAAATTTATTGGCAGAAACTTTTATCATTCCTCTATCGTAAACAAAGTATTTAGTTTTAAATATTAAGGTAGGTATTTAAAGTTATGATCGATAAAAAGATAGCCCCGATTTCGTTATGCTTCACTTTTTTCTGTATGTAACCGAAAATAAATATATATTTCTTCGTGAAAAATAAATAAATATAAAGCTTACATTGCCAAACAAACAAAAGTTATTTGTATATATTTTATTTGTGATAAAGGCCGTTGTATTATGAAGGCCGTATAAACAAAGAAGAAATGATCGAAATGTCAAAACACAAAGTGTCAATTTGCATTTTGCAATTGTTTGCTATTTGCCACAGGAGGAGAAACTCAGCCCAAATGCATGACACGATGATGTTTATTTAGGCGACGAAAATTGTGAAAATGGCATTGTCGTGCTGTGTTATAAATTGTTTAAACAAATCGGGAAAATCCGTCCAAGATCGGCACAGTTTTTTTTCCTTTCCTGCCAAGGTATGTAATGAAATGTAATACGTATTTGTATTAAAATATCAAATGTATACAATTAAATTGATGGTTATGTATGTACATTTTTGTTACTTATTGTCAAAAAATATAAAAGCAATCAATAAAATAATAAAATGTGTAGTAAAAGAATCTTTTTTTATTCTAACCTAAAAACTTGCTATTTGGATGGGTTTTTACGTAAAAATCAAAAAAAGCACGGTTTGTAACTTGTACCAAACGTCGATTTAGGCTCATCCGCTTAAAGTCCTCGGCTTTGCCTCGTCCTTTAAACTGCGGATTAGCCAAAATCAGCAATTGGTACACGTTACAAAATGTTCTATATAAATAAATATAAGAGAATAATATAAATTTGAGACGATTTGAAGATTTCATATTTGCTGGGCACTGGATGAATCTTCGCCGTGACAAAAACTTATTTTCATTTTTAATCCAGATTTATTTTCAACATGAGAACCGTCTTTCAACTGCCATTATTCATTCTATTAAACCTTTTTTCAGGGCGCAAATAATTATGAAATATTTATCAATGTTATCGACCCACATTTGAAGCCGAATGCTCGGAAGAAAAAACGCCCTTACATCTGCGATGCTCATTTCGAGAAGTCTTGCTTCAATGAATCTGATATCAAAATTTGTAAAGATGGAATAGAAGTAGTCGTTCCTCGAACTTATAAACGTCTGGTGAAAAACAGTATTCCTACTCTTTTTACGGTATGTGGTGGACAATTTTTACTTGTTTTCATTTGATAGGTGCCATTTACTGTTTTCCCTTTTTTGCAGAAGGAGGAACATTCGTGGTTGCCAGTGAGACAAACAACTGAGTCTGAAAAGACACGCCGCGGTGATATTATTGTTGGTGAAGATGTGGTTGCCCAATCTTCTACAGAAACAGAGCCACACATTTCTGCATCATCGATAATTTGCAAATCTGTACATGCCGATCACGAAGATATCAATGAGCTTCAACCGTTACCTGCCACAGAGCTGCAAGCACGTGCATTATTGCCGAATTTTCATTCTCGACATGAAGATCATACATACTTTAGCAGTTCAAGTTATTCACAAAATGAAGATTGTGCAGTTCCAGCGTCTGTTATAAGCGTTGTGGAAACTTGCTCCAATGGCAGCAGGGTGGCAAAGACAAATAGTGATAATTATAGCATGCAGCAATTACTCACGGATTGGCGAAATAATGCTCCCGGAGGACTGTTGCATTACTGGGGTTTAATGGAAAACAATGCATATGTACTTTTCGGATATTACGTAGACTCTGCTGTGACCAATCTTCAACGGATAGTTAATATAAAAAGCGATATGAGCACGGAGGTATTTTAATCTTCTGGTCGCCAGTTGTCTAGGCAGGCGGTTTTCCAGGGTGAAAAACCATGTGTAAACCACATAGAAATTACGTGGTTTTCCCACCTGGTTTTTCACACTGATTTTCCGTATGGGAATAAGCAATAGTTGTTTATTTTGAAATATTTTTTCCAATTGTTCTCAATTTATTTTGGAAATTTACAGCTGTACTCTTGTGGTCGTCGTTCGACATATCCGATAGCCAAAAAGATCACGTGCTTTGAGGATTTCTTGGCAATCCTGAAAATAGTCACGTGCCTTCGAATATGCTATGGAGCATCCTGCAGTGAAGGCTTCTTCGAAGCCAAGCCCCACTCGAGCAATAAAAGATGCGCATCGTGTCAAAAGCATTATAGGAATGAAAGAGATAAGGAATTGAAACGCATCAAACGATCACGCATGAAAAGCGTTAAAATGCAAAAGGAAAGCAAAAATTTAAGAAACAAATATCAGTTAAAAAGGTGAAAATTTGGAAATCACTCGTAACAGAACAATCGCACTTGTTATTATTTTCTGCAATTAATACATATAGATAGATAGAAAGATTATTTATTTATTTATTTATTTATTGATTTTTGTTTTACATATTTCTTAGATAATGAATAACATAACCATACCTAACTGGACATTGCCCGTACTAAGGTAGGCTAATTTTAATAGTTATTTAATAGATTGATTACATGCAATTGCGCTGAGCTTTTTTGTAAGTACAAAATAAAACTACGAGAATTAACATTGATATACATACACGTACATGTAATACGAATACATAAAAATACATAAAAATATACATATATATTTATTAATATATATAAATATATATAAGATATTCAAGATATTGCAAGTAAATTTCAGAGAGTAAAATAGATGTACTTTTTGTATCAACAATATGAAATATGTTCTGCTGTAACAATATATCAAACTACTATTTATTGTTATGTAGTATCATGCAATATGTACCACTAATATAAGATTGCGAAGACACTAATTTTATAATAGTGAAAAAATAGTACTTTTCACAGCGAGTGTGGAATGGCTTTATTTTCCAAATTCGGGGTTTGCAGACCGAGCCGAAGGCGAGGTTTGCAACGGATTTGGAAAAAAACCATTACACACGAGTTTGAGACATTATTTTTCACCGCTCTAACCTCGAAAGCGCGGCAAAGCCGCGATTTCGAGGTTAGAGCGGTGAAAAGTATATTTCTACTTGCTGTATTTTTCGCTGAGGTCATGTAATTGCTTTCAGATTCTTACGCTGCAAGACCATATTAATGGACTTATCGTTGAGTGTTCTCGCAGTGATGCAAAAAAATTGCAACAAATCATCCCGAATGCTCGGAAGAAAAAACGCCCTTACATCTGCGATGCTCATTTCGAGAAGTCTTGCTTCAACGAATTTGATATCAAAATTTTCAAATAAAAAAAAATTTGCAACAAATCATCGAAAACTTCCGAACAAAAAAAAAACGAAAGAAGCCATAATGAATTGCTACAACTACTCTCGCTTGGAAGACAAACGAGGTATTCTTTACACGTAGGAATGGATGTTGCAATGTTAGCCATTAAGAATTAAAAGCAAAGAGCTTATTTCCACTTGAGACATCACAACATTTTAGCACTTCCATCAATTGCTACACTCAACGCTTACCTGAATGAAAATTTTGTGCAAAATGCATAACCACATGTATAATACAGCACAGCAGGACGAGAAGAGGCATAGGAAAAGCTATACTTGTTCAGTCGAAAGATTCAGTCGCCTCGCCAGGAACAGGTGAAAATGTTGTCCAAAGATAAAATTGTAGGACGCAGCGAAGTTTTTCTGTGCTTTTCTATGATTATCTACGATTATTAGAATATTCATAAAATGCGATGTAAAAATATTAGGAATATTATTAATATTCATTATATTATTATTATAAGAAACTACAAAATAAATACTGTATCACAGGCGAAATGCTTAGATGCAATAAACATCTATGTACGTAATCATATTATTTTATTGGCATTCAATGACCCACATAACAGTCATAAAATCACTTTTTGGTAATGTCAGAAGATGTGAGGGTAAAAGAAGTTTTACAAAAAAGTTTTTTCAGTTTAAAACTGATAAAATGTGGGAAATAATATTTTTAGCTGAATATTTTACCTTTTTTATTTCTTTAAGAATTTCACTAGCGTAATTTTTAAACTGTCAAATTTGTGAAAAAATTATAAATAATTTAATTCGGAAAAACTACTGAAAATTACCAAAAATGCTTAATTTGCAACTTCTTTGTCACTTAATATTATTCATTAACGATAAAATAATACAAACGAATTTTCAACACGTTTTGGTAAAACCAGAAGATGTGAGGGTAAAAAAGTTTTACAAAATAGTATATCCAGTTTCAAACTGAAAAAATGTGGGAAATTTGTTTTTCTAACTGAATATATTGATTTTTTCATTTCTTCAAGAATTTTACTTGCGTAATTTTCAAATGTGTGAAAAATTTTAAAATAATTTAATTTAGAAAAGCTACTAAAAATTACAAAAAATGCTCAATTTGCAAGAAATCATACAAATTCAGAAAAATGAGAAATTATATATATCAGAATTTTCACAAAAATTTATAATTTTTAGATTTTTTTTTTATTAGATTTTTAAGTTAGAAATTTTGAAAACAAAGTTGTCAAAGTATTTTTTTTTTAAATTCAGTTTTTGAGTTGTGCATAAGTAAGTAAATGATACAATTGATTAAATTAAATCTGTGGCTTGGTAAAAGAAGTGCCTATGTCATTTTTTTCATTGTTGAGTATTATGATGCGATATACTTAAAAATCCCCAAATTTTAAAACCCAAATTTAAATTTATTTTTTTTTTGTGTTTTTTAAATCTTTAAATTAGGAATTGAAATTTTGACATGGGCACTTGTACTGAAAATTTGGGGATTTTTAAGTATATTGCATCATAATACTCAACAATGAAAAAAATGACATAGGCACTTTTACCAAGCCACAGAAATATAGTGAAGCTATAAAAAGTGTTTTTAGGCATTTCTGAGTTGAAATACTTAATTTCCAACTCCGACTTGAAAATGTCACAAAGTAATTTTTTTGTAAATTCAGTTTTTGAGTTGTGTATAAATAAATAAATTATTAAATTGATTTAATACAATATAGTGAAAAGCTTCACCGCGACTCAAAACTGAATCGCGACTCGCACGTTGTCAGTTTGACGTTTGCGCAATGTATTTTTGCAATAAACAAACGTCAAACTGACAACGAGCGAGCCGCAAGTCAATTTAAGACAAGCCCTCATTGTCAACGGACTTTCGCGAGGCAATGAATATTTAATTAGGCTGAAAGTATTCATATTCAGGCACTAGTAACAAACTTTCAAACACCATCAAACGATTCTGCATCGAATTACAATAAAAGGAAGATAAATGGTTGCCTTAATGTTCTGATTAAAATGTTCTTCTTTTTTTTATAAAGGCAAGTTGACATTGCACTGCAAATCCGTACATTCAAAATTTAATTACTGCGAAAGTATTCATATTCCGGCACTAGTAACGAACCATCAATCACCATCAAACGATTCTACATCGATTTATATAAAGAAAAATTAAATTGGTTACCGTGGGGGTTGTAACTAATATTTTTTTTTCACATTTTTGTTTATTGGTTTATAATTAAACGGCTAACCATCAAACGTTTATAATAGACCATCACTGACCATCAAACGATTGCAAAAAAAAAAAAATGAATTGGATAATAGATGGGGTGCTAACTATATGGAGGTATCTTTTGCCGGGTAATGTGACAGCGATGACTTTTGCAAGCTCTTGAAAAGACTTCCATTATGGCTAGAAATATCGTTCATTGTATGAACGGAGATGCTAGGAGGTGAAGTTGGCTCAGTGCTGTGGTCGTTTTCGGCTCACCCCCCCCCCCCCCCCTCCTAGCGAGTTTCTCCTCCTTTGTTATTTGATAATCAACTGTCAGTCGAATCGTCACCGGAGGAGAAAATGATAACGGTGCATAAATAAGGTGACCCTGTTATGTAATCGTTTAATGTAGAATGTAAAAGTATCGTTTTCGCAGTGCTCTACAGTGTTAGTGACTGTGTACACGATAGCTCAGTTACTTTTCTCATATTGCTACTATAAACCGACGGACTTATAGGTTAGAATGGTTGAGTTATCTTAACATCAAAGTGTGCCAGTTAAAAACTTCAATCGTGTGATAAAAGTTGTTAGTCATTTTGACATGGATAAACAACAGACGCGCTTAATACGCGTTGGCTCTAGGAATAGTCAGGTAAAGTGCAATTTTATTTTGACTAAATAGTACCATGCGTAATTCTTAAAAGGAAATAATTTGCGAATTCGACTATAGCGTATTGGCATTTACTTATTTGGTCAGTTGAAATGTTAAAAGATAAAGAAAAATAAGAGATAAAGAATTATATTTTGTTTTATAACCCCTAGAGAGCGTAGTTTATTTTGGCGCCAAAACCCGTTGAGACTGTAGTTATTGACCTTGAAAAATCACTCACTACTATAAAATCCATAGTGCAGGCATGAGTCGTTCAATTTTTACAAATCTGGTATCATCGGATTCACCGTAAAATTTTCTATTACACCATATCACTTTGATTATGTTTGTCTCGTAAATTAAAGAAGAAAAAAATAAAAATGTTGCCATTTTTTTTTTTTTTTTTTTTTTTTTTTAAATTACGAAATAAACAAAATCAACACTTTTATTTACATTTTCATATATTTATAACTATAAATTATAATTTAAAAGTCTTCCAAAATATGTACATTTTTCGGAAAAAAGTTAGAAAAAAGTTATAGATATTGGAAAGGTAGTACATTAGTGTATTTTCAATACACATTTATAAATAGTAGTAGAAACTACATTAAAATGAAAAAAAAAAAAAAACAAAATTGTTTCGTTAAGATTTTAATGAAAAAAACGTCAAGTTAATGAATAATACAGAAATAATACCAAAAATAATCAAAATCAAGCGGCTAATGCGGACGTCCTATCACGTCGTACGCTCTCAACGGACATAGAAATGTCCGCGCGGATCGACGTCCTATCACGTTCTACGCCCTCTAGGGGATAAGAAAATTTGGATAGTTCGTGTAGGTTTTTTTTTTATTTTTAAAAGTTTATTTATTATTTGTGACAGGATGTTTTTGTTTGAAAATATCGCATGTCTCATCGAGCTTAGTTAAACTAAACAGCCGTTGGATGAAATAGCATGATTTATTACCACGTCCCACAAAGACAATAGCTCATTGGCCCCTTAAGCTATTCAACGGATGTAATTCGCCAAGGCAACTTAATTTTTTTCTGGACAATTTACCGCGCTGAATATACTATACGAATCTGAGTTAGTACTTAGAAAGCCGACAAATTTTCAGTCATCCAATTTTCATATATATTTATGCCAGATATCTTCTCTCCTGCCCAACAAAATTTTATTAATAGCATTCTGCAGACTAAATTCTCTAATATATTAATTAATTATTATCGCATTTCAGTTGGCACTAATCCAGACGAACCATGTGATCGAAAGGTTAAAACAATTGAATCCAGAATTTCAATTTGAAGTCAGTGAGTATTGTATTGTTAAAATATATTTCAAATAATTATTGTTAAATTCTGTATTGGTGTTGGATACGAGAACGTTATTTTTCGATATTCTCTAATTTTAATTTTTGTCGTGAAAGTGTCACGCACCGTTCGCTTACCAATAATAGGTAGCCGCAGTCGCAAACGTGAAACCTATACTAGCAGCATATTGGAGCGGAGAAATGCAAAGTTCAATTAAATATTTTTTCTAAAATTCAAACAAGAAGCGCGTAAAAATTTAACACTGGATTTTCCATAGAGAAAATATTTTTAAACATAACTTTTTTACTATTTCCAATTGTAAAATTCTGGCTCCGTCGCGACCTCGTATTTTTCGTGTAGATTTGATTAAAAGTTTAAAATTCCAAAATCGGTGGTGCAATCATTGAGATGTGACATCACTAACATTTCGCTTTTGGAGTCGATCCGTGGGAGCTACGCTTCGCTCCGATTAAATTCACGATCAAAAATTGCTGCAAATTCTCCTTTTCATTATCTCTTTTTTTTTACTCGGCCACTACTCTCAGCACTTTATATTTCCTTTTTTTGCAGGTTGTGACATGGCTCACCAAACGGTATTCTGTTTTGTTTGTGTCGATGCATAGTTACATCCAAGCACTCAACCATATTTATCTCGTCATTGCTGCATACGCCAGATACAGTATTAAAAATGTCATTGGCTCATTGCATTTCTATTAATATTTAATAGAGTAGCATGTAGCGTATATCTGAATTCATAAAGGCATTGACTGATCGTCGATTTTTTTTCATTTTAGTTTGGTTTTGACGTTTATATATTTAGTGAATTTGACGGATTTGGCGTTAATGATTTGAGTTTTATTTGCAAAAGTTATGTCGATATAATATTAAACAAAAAACAAACATTTTCGTAATAAAAAATGGGTGATACATCTGAGTGCGATATTTTGTTCAGTGAATGGTTGAATTTGTTACCCTGCGCACGGTTGATCGGATAATCGAAGCCCTACTGTAGTGTAGTACTCGAGATGTAGATAAATTTTTGCCTTGAAACTATACTTTTAAAATGCAGCATTTAAAATATATAGCTCAGCAAAATTAATTAGACTCTATACGATAAGGTTTGCAGTTCCTGTATCACTATGATGATGCTGGTACGTAATAATAACATTACATGTTAATGTAATTGGAATGCCGCTGTGCTCGCCATTGTTTTGCAGTGTTAAGTGACATTTCATCTACAAAATGAGTACTTAGCTATATTCAATTTAATTCTATGTATATCCCATTGCCTGGCGCTGTTGTTAATTTCATATTTTTTTCTGCAGCCACCATGATGACACTCGGAGACAAAATCCTCAACATTTCCCTGCCGAAGATCGGCGAGAAGTCGGTGTTCACCCGGGAACTAGAGGACGCCCTAGCCAAGAAGACTGTCGACATAATAGTTCATTCCCTGAAGGATTTGCCCACGTCTTTGCCAAACGGAATGGGCATCGGAGCTATCTTAGAGAGGTATTTGCTTATATTTTTGTACCGATCGCTTGGGAGCGCCCGTCTAGAGGAGCGAGCTATCGGAACACTTTTGGAAGCGCCTTACTTCATCCTTCAACGTTGCCAGAAACAACTCTTATTCGAGAACATATTACACAAAATAGACGGTAGCTAGATCTGGTTGACACTTTTTGCCAGCTGAGGTCAATTTTAACAGACAGCCTTAAGTTCTCTATGTATCCAATATTGTTTACTCGACATTGGGATTTAATTCGCATAAGAAAAAGATAATTTTAGCTTTGTTTTTTTATGACCATAAATACTTCTGTAACCACCCTCGTGTTATTTTCAGGGAAGACCCTCGCGATGCGCTTGTCCTGAGGGAGGACCTCAAAGGTCTTACGCTGGAGACACTACCGAGCGGTGCTGTGATCGGTACGTCAATTCTTTTTCAACCGCCTTACACCCGCTACTAGATTTTGACGTGAAATTTAGTCATTTCTCCATGCAAAAGTTGTAGTATTAAGACTTTTTCATAGATATGGAAGTATATAGTACTGGTTATCGTTTTATCTCGTAATTATCTGGGCTTGTATAGAATTAAAAATTTGTATATTTACATACATTTTATTAAAACTTTAGACGCAAATATCTTATTGAATTAGTAAGAAAATTGAGATAATAAAACTACAGAGGCAAATTTGATTTCATAAAAATGCAATTTAAACTTAGTTTTCTGACTCTAGCACAGGCACATTTGAGTAGGGACCAAAATAATTATATATGACCTAGGTCATAGCAGTTCTTTGTATAAAAATAAAAAAAAATCTGGTGTAAATACCAAGCTTAGCTAAAGTAAACGCCGTTAAATGAAGTAGAATGAATTAAAACCACTCCCAACACAGAACGTTTAACGGGCCCCATAATTAATAAGAATAACATTTACCTACTAGATTGAGATACAAAGTATTCTGGTAGATTCGAAAGAACGATGTTCAGAATGTTTTTAAATTGTATTCATTGGCAAGAATATTCGAAAAGTTTCTATCAAGGGTTTATTTAATGTTTTCTTGTCATACACATCCTTCTATAGGGTTATTCTACACTTTAAACTGATTTATATTTCTACATACAAAATAAATAATATTTTAGATACGTTTGGTTTGTTCGCGGCGTCTCGTTCACGCGGCGTGCTCCTGTATCTATCTCAATGCAATGCAAGTAACTGCATTTAAATGACATAGTACCTACTTTTCTTTGACAAATTGAAAAGCTTGTAAAACAAAAGTTGTCCAGCTTAAGTGTAGAATAACCCCGTATAAGAATATGTTTGCTATAGGCACGTCGTCTTTGAGGCGAACGGCGCAGCTGGCAAAGTCCTTTCCTAATCTAAAAGTGATCGACATCCGAGGCAACCTGAACACACGTCTCAGCAAACTGGACAGGAAGTTCGAGAGCTCGAATTGCGCCGTCAACAAGGACTGCGAGTACTCCGCGTTGATCCTCGCCGCCGCGGGCCTCACCCGAATGGGCTGGACCGACAGGATATCACAGGTATGCAAACCTTCTAAATCCAGAGGTCCCGGGCTCGAATCCTCAGTTGAACAAATCCAGCCTGATCATTTTTCGGCGCTTTCTTCAACCCTGTCGACTGAGTTAGGTAACAAGACATGCACAAAATACAGACTTGCGAGGTGTTGTTTGCCTGTAATGAACGGCCTCGAAAACAACAACATGGCAGTCGGAACTGTACACAATAGCACCTCCCCGACAACACAAGCCATACGAATGAAGAAGAACAGGTGACTCGAACATCATCTACCGTGTCGTATAGTCCATTTATTCACGGCTTCAGTCGCTATCACAGGCTTTCGGATTATAAGATCCAGTAGTTGTTAAACGTCTAATACTGTGATGCCTTTTAAAGTTATCAAACCAGCCTTTACTAGCATTATTTAAGGCCTACTTCAAGCTCCCAGCGTGGTCCTCCATTAGTGAGCAACTTCAGAAATCGTTCTATATTGGACGAAAGGACCATTCTCACAAAATAAAGGAAATTTTTAGGAGAAAGAATGTCGGATTTCATTCTTTTCTTCCGCGCACCATTAGAGAGTGGAATAGTCTCAACTGCAGCATCTTCAAGCCATTCCCTAAGACCCCTTCCCAGCTAAGAAAAAGGATAAAAAACTTGGCTTAAAAATAACTTAGTTGCATCAGCTGCCAATCAGCTATACCACCGGAGGAATGGTACCTCCAAAGTATATGTAATTTTTAAATAAATAAATAAATTAAAACCTGGCTAGATTTTGTGATCTAACAACGTAAAAATCTAGCGCTTTCGCAAATTAGCTGGAGAATTCTCACTTTATCCTTCAATGCTAACGTTGAGTCACAAAAGTCAAGTAATTTTATTTATTTATTTATTTAATCAAGGAAAAACGACGGATACTAAAGATGAAAAGAAATAACAAATAAATTTATAATCTGGGTTAGTCTTGCATTCTTACAAGTTTTTCATATATAAAGTTATTTATTTCATATCTAATGCTCATACGCAACGATGAGATCATGAGTAATGCATATGATTCTGGTTATTTTATTTTTTTTTTATATATGTAATATAAATCCAAACATTTTATTTACTTTTTTTACAATGTTTTCAATGTGAGTATTAAGATGAAGTTCATGAATGCTGTTAAACTCACAATAGCCCCCTAATCTGTCAAGAGCCTCTTTCAGGCGCAGGCAGTCTTGTAGACCATTAACTGCAACATATGTAGGCATTTACTAATATATTTCACCATAATGTCTTATTCGCCTACTACATGCACATTTAGGGTTAGAAAGCTTGCCACTGGGGAAGTCTGGGCCAAGTAATGGAATCACTCATTCACTGACAGCCGTCCGGATTACTAAGGTTTTACGCAAGTATGTCACATTTCGGTAAGTAATGGGAAGCGTATTCTAAGCGTACAACAAGCTTATTCGATTGCTGATTACTTTAAGGTGGTTTTCTCAGTAGCGGTTCGAAATCCACACTGCTTAAATATGTTCCTATTAAAATATTTTTTATATAATCTAATACAAACTTTAGGTGTTGCCGTGTTCAACGCTAATGTACGCCGTGGGACAAGGAGCCTTGGCAGTGGAGTGTCGGTCCGATGATGACGATATCCTGAGGATTCTCTCCGCTCTGAGCGACAGGGCTACGTATTGCAGAGCCCTCGCCGAGAGAAGCTTCCTCAAGACGCTCGGTAACACTTCAATGTTTTTATGAATGCATCTGCGTCTCAATAAGTTAGTTGTGTAAGTCGAAACCACCCCACAATCAATTGTAATATGACATATTATTCCGTACCTATCTTACCTTGAAACAATTCAGCGTTTAGCAAGCAGACATGTGTTTAGATGCTTTCGATTTTTATCTGACCTTAAATGAGAGCCCTTTAGTGCAAAAGATAAAATATGTCGTCTTTTCAATTTATTTAGGGCCTTCCTAAAACTTCCAGCATAAAATGTCACACGGAATACTTTAACAAATACTTATAAATACAGGGTGGCTGAGACCAAGTGTTACCAAATGAAAACCCTGTAATTTTTTTAATTTTGATTATTTTTTATTGAAATTTCGTGGAATATGTGAAAAACATATTACATTTTATGAAAAACATGTTAGTGCGCGATATGACCTCCTTTGGCTCTGATTATTTGATTCAATCTTCCATAGAAAGCATTGCATGCTGACCGAACGTGGGCTTGCGGAATTTTATTCCATTCTCGAACAAGAGCTGACTTCAATGCATCAACACTTTCATATTGTTTAGTGGACACCTTACTCTGCAAAATGGACCACATGGAGAAATCCATGGGATTCAAGTCCGGTGAATATGGTGGCCATTCTTCCGACGAAATCAGCCGTGGAACGCAATTTTGTACAAATTGCTGTGTCGCTCGAGCTTTGTGAGACGGTGCCGAGTCCTGTTGGAATGTCCAACGGTTCGTTTACGTGCCCAAGGTAGCAAAGCATCGTTTAGGATCTTTCGGCGGTACACCTCTTGGTTTACCTTGACTCCCTGTTCGATGAAAACCAGAGGAGTGCGTCCATCCGCAGTCACTGCAGCCCAAACCATAACAGAAGCTGGTGATTGCTTGCGCATGGCAACTCTTGCGTCCAAATTATCGTTGGACTTGTGCTCTAACTGAACACGATCATTTTGTTTATTCACATACTGTTGAATGGTGAAAATTTTCTCATTAGAAAAGACAATTTTTGGAATCTCGTCACGTTCGGCCAAGGCCTTCAATGCTCGTGTTCTTACAAGCCTAACTATTTTTTGTGTCTCCGTAAGATCTTGAACTTTTTGATCATCAAGTGTATTTCATTTTTCAATATGGTGTGAAGTGAATGCTGTATCGTGAAACATGCAGACGTGCTGCTAATTGATTGGCACTTTGACGAGGATTTCGTTGGATTCGTTGCTTCACCTTTCGAATCATTTCTTTTGATGTTGCTCATTTTATTACGTTCAAATGCTGGAGCTGACGAACTATAGCTGTTTGTGAAATTTCAGCCAAATACAGTGCAATTACACTATTACGTTTAAATTCCATTACGATTTTTATATGAAGATATTAATTTGGAACCATTCTTTTTTGACCACATGTAAAAAACTAACCAAACTTCAATCTGTCAAAAAATTGACGCGCGAAAATGACAACTACACAAATGACAGCAGAGTGAAGTTGGTAACGTTTAGTCTCAGCCACCCTGTACAAATGTATAATAAGATACTAATTACCTTTGTTTAATGTGATGTTGATATCTCCAAAAATGGCCGCCGCTATCATGATTATGTAAAATAAAAACATTTATTTTTGCAATCCTCTGACACTTTGATGCACGAAAACACACATATAACACATAATAATATGTTATAACTACATAAAACCATCGTAAACACGGAAGCAAACGCACGTCAACGAAAAACAGTAATGGCGTATAATGACTTTCTTATTGAATTGTATGTCCTATCTCATAAGGAAACAAACAGCAATAGGAAATCATAAATCCCGGAATTGCTAGTAGGCAAAAATCATATATTAAATACGTCGTTTTCGAGGCCAACTATAGTTATCCTCGACACGCGTCGGGTTAATTACCAATGACCCTCATCACATTCACCTTTGAGGGTTGTCGCAATTGGTGACCCAACGGGGCTGTTACACCTCCAAAGTATATGGATAATCAAATAATAATAATAATTGTTCCTCAGGTGGAGGTTGCAGTGCTCCTGTAGCAGTTTCGACCAGTTTGAAAAAGTACACAGATGGCAGTAGCAAAGGGATGAAGCTGAAGATGTCTGGTGCCGTTTGGAGTCTGGACGGAAAGCAAACTGTCACAGATAACTCCGATTGTGCATTCATAAGCTATAATGAGAGTACATCACCTCCGAGGAAACATAAATTGTTCGAAGAAACGAACAAAGAAGCGAAAAAACCTAAATCTATGCACGTACCGCCGGGCAAATGCGAGGTTCTAACAAACGATTCGCTCGCACAGGGCGAACGGTGTGCAAAAGACAAGGGCGACAACGATGACAAAAACTGCTGCGTACGCAATAAATCGGCCATCGACATTGAGAGCCTTATCAATATACACGGAAAATTGTTCATATCCTGTCCATATTCATCGCAAAACGGACTCTGCCCGATCGACCTGCCCGTCGGCCAAGATTTCATGGCCAAATGTCCGTATTTTGACGTTGAAAAGAATTCGGTCAACAAGTTGATCAATGTTGAAAATCCATCGACGAGCTCCGACGCAGATATCAGCCAATGTCCGTTCATGTCGAGTCAGATGGCGGGCATTTCAAAAAAAGAAGTGTCCGGTGTAACCACGAAGAGTGACAGCTGTCAAAGTAATCTGTACTGCGGCCTAACGAGGCACTTTGACATATCCGTTGATATTATTGATAAATGTGAAGATTTAGGTAAGGAATTGGCGCAATCGTTGATTCAACAGGGTGCTTTAGAAATAATGAAAATAACCCAAGATTATATTCATTCTTTTCATGTTGCGCCCAAGAAAGAATGAGTATGTATTATTTGTACATATTTTTTTTAATATATTGATTATTCATTCTAATCTACGGATCTAAAGGGTATCTCTTAATATTGAGGCAGTTTTAGTACTTTTAGCAAATATATTTATATGTTGACATTTTTTTTTTAAATAAATATAATGTTAAATATCGTTTTTTTAATTTAAGCCTTTAAGTACAATAAATTTCGTTTTCTAGCAGTAGTTAAATTCTCATTTTAATTTGGCATCCATATACCGGATGTCAGATTACACGTGGAAGCAACTTTGGATAGAATTTTTATGCCAAATGCGCCAGATTGTTTGTGAGATGTAAATATATATATATATATTATTGTTAGTCAACAGATGGAGAAAAAAAGTAGAAGAAGATAGAGATTGGGTGAGTACCTCTGCCGGACGTTTTGAAGCTCCGTGGCCCCTTCTTCAACAGCTAAACGAAGACTGGTCTAGGTATATCATCTGTCACCTTGAAGTACCTACACGTTGGTTTATCTGTTAGTGGTCGTAGTGGGGAGGTGGGATTGATATAAAATACATACAATATAATACCTTAAAATTTATAATAATACTATTTGAAATTTCTAAACCAACATAATAATCATTACGCGTTAAAACTATAAATCATGTTAAATAAACTTTAAAACAGAAAACAGAAATAATATAATTTAATTAATTAACCAGTCAGTCAGTTTTGCAGTAATAATCTGCAAAAATAAAAAAATAAAAAACCCAAAATAAAGATAATCATCAGAAAATGTTATACGAGTATATCTATATGTACTGATATAAACGACTTAACTATGAACATTCAAACCACTCCCCTGGCAAGCGCCTAAAACCCAAATATGGGCCAACTCCCAAAACTTAAGTACGGGCGTATTTCCAGGGAACGACCTAACCACCCTTACGCTGTAACACTCTGCGTCCTCGCGTGAGTCGGTATTGGTAAGTTCGAGACAGCGCCACTGACAGATGCGCGATGGTTGTTAATTCGGACACAGCTTATTTGTCGTCTCGCCGATATAGAATGCGTCGCAGTAATTGCACTGCAAATAATAAATGCAATTAACAGTTGAGCAATCTGCATGCGTCCCTATTTTGTAGTGTTCCGCAGTGTTAGGGCTAGAAAATTCCACGGACGAAACGTGAATATTACAGGTCTTACACCTAGGCCTATTACAGGGAAATGAGCCCGGAATGAAACAGGGTTGAACTACCGGAGGACCCGTTTTCGAGAGAATATTCCTAAGGTTAGGTGGCCTCCTGTAAGATACCGAGGGTGGTCTTGAAAAGAGATCCTTAGTTGACGTATTCGAAGAAATAATAGGGAATAGATCTTTAAGAATGAACTTCAGTTTTTCAACCCCGGGGAAATAAGTGGTGCACACCTTCAATGAGTCACTTTCCAACTTAGAATTATGTTTAGTAGAATCATATTGAATGTGCGCTGGCAATATTTTGCGATCAAATAATCCCAAAGGATATTCGCTCTTCCTAAGGGCTGTGCTAAGCGAACCAATGTAATTGTTTAGACTCTCAGTGTTATTGCAGATACGATGACCCCGTACAGAGAGAGAATATGGAATAGAGCGTTTGGTGTGAGGAGGATGACAGCTGTTGAAATGGAGGTACTGTTGATTATTAGTCGGCTTGATGTGAACAGACGTGAGGAGAGCATGATTCGAAAATGTTATGTCAACACCAAGAAAAATAATCCTATCCCGAGAAATGCTCCAAGTAAATGAAAGAGTACTAAAGTTATTAAGACACTCCAGAAACGATAGTAAAGAGTCATGGCTATGGGTCCATATTAAAAATATATCATCAATGAACCTCACCCACATTAATGGTTTTTGATCTTGTGTTTTAAGGAAATCTGATTCAACAAGGCTCATAAAGAGATTGGCATAAGAAGGTGCCATTTTGGTCCCCATAGCCGTTCCACTGACCTGTAGGTAGTATTCATTATTAAAGTTGAAGGCGTTACGCGTCAAAACAAACTGTGCTAAATGCACCAGAAAATCTGTAGAAGGCTCATGGGATGGCGAACGTGACGATAGAAAATGCCGGATACTCTGAAGTCCTACATCGTGAGGTATATTTGTATATAGCGAAACTACATCAATAGTCACCATCCACAGTTCTGAGAGAGACGCAACATCAACGCATTTAATTAATTCCAAAAATGTTATATAAAAATAACAATCTGGAACTATTTTTAGATCCCAAATTCAAAAATTTTTACGACAAAAGAAACTGCAATTATTGATTCCATTGGTTTTTAATAATATCCCTTTGGAATTAAAAAACGGTAAATTGAACAAGACCTCAAAAAATAAATTTAAAAAGTGTTGCTTTGAAATCAGTCAAATTCAAAGGTCATTAAAATGCAAAACGAAAGGTTTCTTTGTTCTGTCATTTCTCTGTGCCTTTCTTTAAATAAGGTAAAGTATTTTCGGTGTAAATGTAAAATGTTACTGATTGTTAGTAGTTTTAATATTGAAAACGGAGTGCAAAGCGCATTACGTAACTTGAAATATATTTAAAAGTGAAAGACGATTGAATACCTGCATATGTAATGCATCTTACACACACGGTATTCGTCAGATAAGCCCTGGGCTTAGCTGGAACGTAAAAAATAAATATAATGTTATTTACATAGTTATTTTGTACTACCTACATAAGCGTTGTAACTAATATTTGGTATACTTTCGATACAATAAATCAAAATACAAATAGATTCATCATATATTATAGAAATCTTTTTAGGGAATTTATAGATTTCAAAGTTTCACACCGAAAAAATATAGACTAAAAATGGAACAACCATGTTTTAACATACTTAGCTAAACCCCTCAGTTCTGCGTGTCATACCACACCTTTACCACAGGCTTTAACACACTCGAGTGTAGGCGGCAAGTCCTTACATTATTCTATTATTATTTTTCTGTTAGTTGACTTTTGAAAAATAGAATTTCACTGAACCAAATTATGCAGCCTTAAGTACCAGTTGTACTTCATTAATATTAGTAAGTTGGTAATTTATAGAATCTTAAGTACGGTACCTGTTGATTATGCATTAAAAAATTAGGAATAAATATTGAAAATCTTATGAAAAATTTTTGAAAACTTAACCTCCAAATTTTGAGTTTTGAAGAAATGTATTGTAAACTTACTAATTGATCTGAACTTAAACTAATTGAACAATACTTTTGTGTTTATGAGTAATATAGTGACATATTTCCATCATATGATGAAAATCGCCTGGTGGCGCAGTGGTATAAGCACCTTCTTCTGAATCCAGAGGTCCCGGGTTCGAATCCCCAGTGGGCCAAATCCGGCCAGGTCATTTTTTGTCGTTGAGACTATTTTACGGCGCTTTTATCAACACTGTCGACTGAGTTAAGTAACAATACATACACAAAAACATATTCAGCTACAGACTTGCAACATGTTGTTTGCCTGTAATGAACGGCCTCGCATCATGAAAACAACAATAGGGCAGTCGGAACTGCGTCCAAAAGCGCCTCCCCGACAACATAAGCCATACGAATGAAGAATCATATGATTTTGTAGCGGTGCTACATATTTGGACTGCGGCTGGCAGCGTCGTTTGGCCGGCGACGGTCGATCGCCGCCGGGCGCATCTGATTGGTCGGCATCTGCGCAGGCGCGCATTCGAACGGCGCACGGGCGATCCGCCAGCGACGCAAGCAGTCAATCGGGTCAACAAGCTAGCTAGCCACCGCGCGCATCACGCGCCGACGACATTATTATTGTACCTGACTATATTTTATTTCCTGTTATCTTAATTTCGACATTTTCATTTGTTATCTAGTTTTAATTATCCGTTTCTTGTAATCGTTGACATGTCTCCCATAAGGGATTCATTGTAGATGACAATATTGATGTGATGCGAAAAATTTAAAAAGGCTTAATTGCTACCTTAAAAAATATTTGGTTTTAGGTTTTATTTTTGGGGAACTACTTAGATAGCTTTTAATTTTTTCCATTTTGCCATAAAGTATATTTTGTTAACATTTATTTTGATAATAAATACCTATATTTTTTAAATAGGTTATAATCTTTCATTATAATTTTATTAATATCCTAGTAAAGCTACAAATACGAATAAACAAATTATCCAGGATGAGTAGAAAAGACAAACTCAGTAGAACGTTGAACCGCTAGAGGCCGGCGGTATTCTTTATTTACATGAATCCCTATTGGGAAACATTTCAACAATAGCGTAGTATAATGATAATAAAACTAAATAACAGTTGTAAAATTTACGGAAATAACAGTGAAAAATATTAATTATCAGGTACAATTTTATGTCGTCGGCGCGTGATGCGCGCGGTGGCTAGCTAGCTTGTTGACCCGACTGACTGCTTGCGTCGCTGGCGGATCGCCCGTGCGCCGTTCGAATGCGCGCCTGCGCAGATGCCGACCAATCAGATGCGCCCGGCGGCGATCGCCCGTCGCCGGCCAAAACGACGCTGCCAGCCGCAGTCCAAATATGTAGCGCCGCTACATGCCTTCCCCCTAAGGAAAAGAAAACGATTCATATTAGAAGGGAATCGTTTTCTTACTCCTAACTTGCAAAAGAGACTGAGGCTTTCCTTAGGCATACGACAACAAGGTATAGGACGGAGAATACCAGGATGTATATTTATGTAAATACTATATACAGTGTGAGCGATATTCTATTTTTAAACTCGTCCTATGTTATTCAAAATAATTACATATATATAGCAGTAATGAGTCTGTAGGTGATAGATTGATTAAAGCTTGAATGAAAATTAATAGACTACATTAATTACTGTACTGGTTCCCAAGGAAGCGTTGATCAACTGACATCGACTGGCGATGACATCGACTGGTGCAAGACCAGCGACCCGCGCCTCAAGAAGTGTATCTCCATCTTCTTGTCGAGATGCCAAGAGCCAATCACTATCAAAGCTGGCAAATACTATGCTGTGTCATTCAGGTGTTCACTGCGCTTAGTATGAGTATTGCAATTCTTGTAATAACAGGTCTCCGTCTGTCCAGAATAACAAACTTTCCTTCGTTTCAGATCATGCAGGCCTCCTTGTCGTACTTCACCTTCCTGCAGAGCGTCAGGACTTAAAACTGCGCTGCGGCCAAATACAATATTTTCTTTGTCAAAAAAAAAAATAAGGGCTGTTTATGTTCCCTATTTTGCAAAACTAACAAATTATATAAAAATCTCTAAATTTATTATTTCTATTATGTTTTCCTAGGCCCTTATTTAAAACCTATTGAGATAGCATCGTCATTTTTTCTCCCAAGTATCGTGTTTTTCTTGAAAGTACTTCTTTTGTTTAATGGCAATGTCTATCCGGAAGCATGTATGAAGAATGTGGTAGAAATATATAGAAAGTTCCGGAATATTACTTCCTGGACAGTTTCAGAAGCTTCTAGAAGGTTCTGTAGATTTGTTTTTGAATAAAATTTTTAAACCGTTAAAAAACCGTTGTCTTTTGTATATAGAAATACGAACCCCTAAAACCTCTCACTAATACTGAAATGAAGATGAATCAAGTCACATAACCAAGGAAAAATCGTAATTTGTCTTTATATGCTTTTTTTTTGTATTTTTTAAAACATGTTGGCCGATGAGTACAAGTCTATAACCTTCCTAACTAGGTAAGAGTTACCTGTTCTGAGGAAGGTTATATATGAGGTATTACAGTGAGCATTCAAGAGACCAGCGCAAAACCATGTAAAAATATAAAAATTAACTAAGGCACAAATATACACACACACACACATGAATACAATTTAAGTGTCTACTCGTTAACACTTAATATAAGAAAAAATAAAATGAATAAATAAAACAATTAAAAAAATAACAAATAAATAAACAAATAAATGAAATGAATAAACCATTATTAAATATATAGGTAAATAAATATTCCATATAAATAAATATTCAATATAAAAATAGTGTTATACTATATGTAGTATAACACACATATGTACTCGTATATGTAGTTTAACACTACATGTAGTATAGTAACATATCTTATATATAGTGAAGTAGTGATGTATTAAATTTTATTAAACAAATATTTCTGAGATTATTTTTTCAGCAGCATCTCTACCCAAAGAGATTAACCATTTTAATATAGATTTAGCTAGACTAGCTTTAGTTTTAGCATTCCTAATTTCATGCCTATCTGATTATATATTTTTGGGCCCAGAAAAATAAGATGTCTCTGTCCAAAAGATGTTTTCATTATTGGTGCCACTAAGTGCCCACTATCATACGATCTTGTCTTCATAGCATTAGTGCACTGTATATTACTATTTTTATTTTTCCAAACATGTATGACTACTTTTTTAATAAAAGATTGTCTAATATCTAACACCCTGTAAGTAACTTGAGAAAAGGATTTTCGAACTAAACCTAAAAGGCTTTTTATTGATCACACGAAGAACCAATTTTTGAACTTTGATTAATGGTTCAAGGGCTTACTATTGTAGTTTGAAAATACAAAATAATAGTTAAAATAATTTTTCAAGAAATTGATGAATAAATAAATAAATATGAATATAATATAATAATAATATTTAATATAATTTAATTGAATATAATATTTAATATGAGTTAAATATGGATGCAAAAGACGTGTATTAGTATCGAAATGCTAGCGTCGAATTGTGGTGCAGGCGGGCTTCAGAAATTTTTGAAGCGGTAAAAATCCCGCATTGTGCAAAACGACGTCTGTCCAAAAATGGGCGTGGCCTAAAATCCATAGATTACAAATTTGAGGCCAGCGTCACTCGCCTCACTTTTTAAGCACGCACCATTGACGAACGAAATGTCAACACATCACTAGTGGCAGCGGTACAATAAAATAAATATACTGCACTTCTTGAACACGGGCTGATTTTTGCGTAATTATAGATGGCTATAAATAAAGTTGTTTTGGATCGGGAGCCACTAAAAATATCCCTTAGGTACAAAATGGCAACGATTTTCATTTACATTTCTGAAAAATACGTGCTGAGTGTGTAAGCGGCCTCAAAAAAGCGAGCCGAGAATGATGGGCAAGTTCTCTTTGGGGCCACGCGCACACTGCAGTCGATTAGAGTGATTAAGATAAGATCATTTATTTTTCCTAGACATACAAAAATCTACATAGGAATGAAATATTATTTTATAACATACAAGAATGTGCCAGCAAATCGAAGACAGCCTGCAGCAGAGACACCCGAATTGTCATATTCGAGCGTGCGAACGAAGGCGTCGTCTTCATGATGCCTTCAATTTTTTCAAAATATTAAAAATCAAGAATGGATATGACAACCTGTAGCATCAACTGCTATACTATACTTGTTTAGTACTAGTAAAATATTTATCCAGAACCTGACGTCTTATAGCTAGGGCCTGCAAGCGTTATTAAATGCATCTCCCACCCAGACTACTCGCACCTGTGGTACCAACTTGTGATGGGTTGCTTCATTTCCTATCTCCATTCGTGCCTTCGGCACTTTTAGCCCATTCGATGTACGTTTTAAATGGCCACAGAGGCGACAGCGTTTTTTTAAAGGTAATAATAATAATAATCATTTTATAACGTAGCATTGAAAATTCTTTTTCATGTTTTTATTTGCGAACATAGATTAATTTGTATTAATTTTAACTGGCCAGTAATAAATAATATTTCCTGCTTTCATATTTTTAAAATTCGAATATGATATTTGAGCACTCTATCGAATTGTCAATGTTTCATTAATTAGTACTAAAAATTTGTTGAATATCATTTGTTATATATCAATATTATTCGACCAGGCTACAATGTGATCTAAATAGCTATGGTTGATTTGTTTTCACAAAAAAACAACTTTTTCGCATTTGTACTCTTTGATCGATGCAACAGACAGATGGATAGATAGAAGGCCAAATAATGGGGTTAGTAGTTTTTTATACGTGGATGTATAAAAGCTAAAAATATGGTGTTTTAGCTCTTACCTATAATAAATTGAGAATAAAGAAGAAAACCTAATTAAAAAATCGACCTGAGGAAGGCCGAAAAAAGTCTTAATAACTACAAAATACAAACCTCTGCAAGATCAAAAGAGACTCTTTCACATACTTTTCTTTAACGTTTGTTTTCCGTGTGAATTCTAGAAAATTTAAAAACACATCCACTGTGTTAAAACACGGTGCGACTGGCACACAATTTATCGGACGGTTGGGTCAAGTTGGCTGACCGGCCCACTAGTATTATAACCTCACCTTATCTGAATCAGCTGCTCAGTCCCATTCCATGCCGCTAATTTCGGGCTATTCCAAAAAACTCAAAAGGTATCGCTCAACTCTTACTTTTACTTTATTTTTCGCTTTAGTACAATTTTCATACTGAGAAATTATTGTAAGATTGGACATTTGAACGATGCATTTGGAATTTCTAATTGCTCAAGAGCCGGGAAATTAACCAACTAGTCAAACATATAAACCGGCCTTTAAAATAAACAAATACCATAAAAAATACCATAGTAGTTAAAAAGGCCATACTTTGGTTTGTCCTTCCTTCTCAATCTTATGAACTCTCACTTTAGGTAGTAGGTATTAGGTTTATATACTTGTTTTTTATTTAATGTATGTATTTCGATGCTTTACCAATGCGCTTTAAACGATTCTACCAACAAAAATAATATGTCCATATGACACCCGTATAAGTTAATTGTTTTGTTGGCTTCAAGCCACTGAACCTTCAATGCGTCGTCTCCAGCATCCAATGGAAGACGTCCAGTTGTATCTCCACTCTCGTCGTGAAAATGAAAGGCCGTTGATTCAACCCAAGCATTATCTGTATTTCTTCGGTCGGCCATATAAACTGTTAATATTTCTCTGCCCGCCTTAAAAAAGTTTTGGAAATCTAAATCAAGTTGGTGGACCTTTTCTGAAAATACATAAATATCTGATTTAGTCTTTGATATCTGTGATTTTTATTTTCTTTTACAGGCTCCATTGAAAATAAATACAATGTTAAAATATTTTATGCTAACACAGTCATGGCGTTTGAATTTACTACGCCACGAGGCGGAAACCAGGTCTTGGCGAAATCAGGAATAAATAATTCTAAATATTTTGATTGTTGTCAGACTGAGTTTTGAGGTATAGGTAAATGTAAGAATGCTCCTAAATGGTCGCTTTATCGGTCCCAGAACAAAAAATCGCAAACTTCTTTTTTTTCTTCTTCTATTATTAATACAGACGAAAGTTGACCCCCATTTTTTGGCAAATATTTTAAGGTCACCTGAATCCATTTGAAAATTCATTGGTATTGGTATGTGTTAGTCTGTAAACACGATATTTAATTTTTTAAATTTAAGAGCTGTTCAAAAAATCTATAAAGCTTTATATAACGTGTTTATATCATTTGGATCTGAAATATTGACATTACAATACAGCATTATACCAACATTATATACATACATAACCGTAAATATTAACTATGTCTAACTAAACACTGGAAACAATAACACATTTACGCGATTTCCCCAAAACTTATATTTTTCGAGATGTTGCACTTTAGAACTCGGGCACCACCTTTCAATATTATTGAATGCATACGTGTCTACCTACCGTTAAATGGTGTTTAGTATACCTATTCAGTTTTACACGTGGATTTATTTAAAATGTGTAATTAATGTAAATTATTTAAACATTCTTCATTTTTCATTTACGACAAAATAATATTCTGGGCGATCTATACGCATCTATACGCATCAATTAAACGAACTCAAATATAAAGCGCGCCGTTAGTGAAATAACCGTCTAAAATGGCGATTTTTTACATTAAAACCGTCGAACTAATTTGTTTCATAAAATGAACTTACCTTTTGACATTTTTAGGGAATTAATCGCCTCTTCTTTGAATTCCCGTATGGCTGCACGGTCTACGCTTTCTCCTGGTTCAACAAATCCACCAGGAAGAGACCATATTGTATTAGACTTATTTCCTTTTATTGCAATGAATTTTAAGATTGGCCTAAATGAATTAAAAAATATTAATGCGATTAATATTATAAGACGAATATGTGCTTATTAAAGTCATTTTCTAACCATAGTCCTTAACCTACTGTAAAAAAAGATAGGAGGTTCTCATGTAGTTTCATTCAGGAATGGTTTGAGCGATTTAGTTTTTTTGCATACGATAGAGGATTTCTTAGAGTTTGTCCCATTTCATTTAAGTTTAGTTGCGTCTAGTGTATGTACTTAAATTCGTTTATTAGGTATATTTTATATTTATTCTTTTTTAACTCTAATTATCCTACCCTAGTTTACGGATTGTATACTTCAATTTGTTGTCTACGTCATTAGGTACCTGAATTGTGATTAATTTTTGCTGGGTAGCAGCAACTAAATAAATATAGGTACCATCTGGTACATTTTGAAAAATGCTTAAATAATTTCTACGAGTTTTTTTTATGATTCGATATATTTTTATGATTTTATGATTCCAGGCCGTTTTTTTATACACTAATCATATGAAAAAAATCATCATGTAAAAAAAATAGTAGTGCAAAATGCAAACGCAAACAAATATAAGCGCAAACGTTAGTATAAAGATATAAATACCAGGTTACGCATCTGGCGATGGGGAAGGTTTAGTGATAGGTATAGAATGGATAGCGAGATTACTTTTTTCGATAATTGCGTAACGCATTATTTTTATTTTTTCGGTTTTTCGCGTACCAGATTTATTTCCCATTCGTTCAACATTCATCGGTTACAATAAGAAGCATTCTCAAGGAAATAAGTTTGGCTTTTACAATAAACTTCTTACTGCTAGTAAACAATTAGAAAACCGATAAACCAAAACAGTGAAGTCGGCACAGAGACATGGATTATACCGAAGTTGCGTTCGGTGTGTTTTGAGAAATCAACGTCCTCTTACTTGTAAAAAATATTCTAGCATCAGTGCACACCACAGGGTTGTGGTGATGTTTGAAATACGTTAATATCCAAAACTTTTTACCTGCACTTAATTTTCGCATCAACAAAATGAAACAGATCGATAAGAATTTTACCTCAATGATATTGGGTCAATGACAACTCTATGGGCAGCATCCCTCTTCCACGTGGACACCACATTATCGGCGACATGATTGGGACCCCACCTTCCCAACTTTCCCCTTCCTCTTAAGCCAGTCCTTCCGTTTGGATTTCGAGGATATCCGTTTATAATTTGATATCTTCCCTCCGAGCTGATTCTGCTATTGTTCACATCTTCCTGGTTCCACAGTGGCGTGAAACCTTTGGTGCCTATGCAAACGGTGCGAATATTACACTAAAACATTATTATTATCATACAGCGAAAGAGAAAAAATGACTTTAATAATAACATAG
This sequence comes from Neomicropteryx cornuta, assembly GCA_020383195.1. Classification (NCBI taxonomy): domain Eukaryota; kingdom Metazoa; phylum Arthropoda; class Insecta; order Lepidoptera; family Micropterigidae; genus Neomicropteryx; species Neomicropteryx cornuta. Next base: position 9,374,677 of record JAHKQU010000025.1, on the reverse strand, counting down.
GAGAAACGAACTAAAGGCATTGGCCGATTCGTGTGAATGAAAACTAGGTGCAAGTTTAAAACTATCCCCCGAATTGCTAAGCCAACACACGTTGAACTATAATATCCAGCTAAAATAAACACTTTCTAGAAAGAAAAAGCTGGGTTTAATTCTTTTCTTCCTCGAACTATTTGCGAATTGAATGAATGCCTTAGAAAAATCTATTTATACTCTTTCTCCAAATAAAGACTTTGCTTAAATGTGAATCATTCTCATTATATACTATATAGTAAAACAATGAAAAATTTCCTTGGCAATCACAATTACGATATATTACATAATCATAATTATTTATGGGTACTTTATTTTATACATTTTCGCTACACAAATAAAAATTAAGTATTAGCCCTTTTACCATAGTAAAAATGCTTAAAAATTACCTATATCGGGATCAGCATAAGGTTTTCTATTCAAATTATGTGAAGTGTAATCTGGAGGGTCATATTCCCGATAAACCTTTGACCAGTGTACTTTATCATCAGGCACGAGGAATCGTTTAACATTTGAATCCGGGTAAAACTCTGGCCACCCGCAATGGCACCTGCAATGATCTTCACGCGGATGACGAAGATGACTCGACGAAAAACAATTTATAAATGTCGTAATGGTCCCAACTGACACGAGAACGAACGCAAAATATTTCGAAGACAGCATATTTTATTATGGCATAATATGTTTGAACTAACGCTAGCTAAGCCTTGGAGCTGTTGAAATGCCATTTTAAAATAATTAAATACATTTTAATGACATCCGTTATACGTAAGAATCGACTAAAACGGGTTTGAGTTCAAAATTTACAAGAACCATTTATCTACTAATTGTATTATACTTAAATTCTACGCGCGTAGAAATAATAGGAAAATACGCGTTTTGAGCAACGATGTCTTTAAACGCGCATAGATGCGGCATGTCATACAAACATTTTAAGAAAATGGTACGTATCTTTGACATGAGAATTTAAAGTTATGACATATTCTTTCAGTAACAGAATTATAGCTTGCAACAATTGTTTATGAATTTTTAAGAAGGATAATTTAATTTATGAATTTTTATTAGTAAATAAAAATTCCGTGACCTAAAATTCTTTGGGACCATTAAATACTTTCTCTCTCTTTAGATTCTCTTTAATTTGGTTTTTACTAATGAAAGCATTAATCAACTTAGAGATATTAGGGTTAAGATCCCCAGATAATTTTTGATATGCTATAGCATCATTGAGTTGTCGCAAACCTTCAGCGACATAATCTTTTTTATTTAAAATTATATATATATATATATAAAAGAAATTTTAGACCATAAATAAATTAAAAAAAAACAGCCGTATTACAAAATTGGAGCAGGTGTCGCCCAGAACAGACCTTGTCTAGTGGGGGTGATAAAATCCACACCACCTATCTATTTTGCTTTGTATGAGATGCTTCTTTTTCTACTATTTTTTGTAACATATAATCGTTTTATGCTATTTTATATGTATGTTTTGGATTTAATAAAGAAAAAAAATAGCTAAGCATGCATGCGTCCGTAGAGGGTTTTTCACGGTATTTCATGCCTTTACCGGGAAAATACTAACTGTCATTAATTCGATATCTCGTCTTATTTCATGATTAATCATCACAAAATTATTATTATCAAAACTATTCGCCTTATTTAAAAACATTCAAATATTTATCAAATGAGTATTATAGATTTAAACCTAAAAATAAAAAACAACACTGACTTATCTAACGATACAAATCTAAAAAAAATGTTTATCAGTCAACCCAAAATTGAATAATTGCTCCCTATGCAATTATGATTAGATACCGACCTAATCCATGACACTAAGATAGGTTGCCATGATCTCCAAGCAAAAATCAAGATACGGACATTCAAACAAATTGTAATCTGTGTGCAAAGCTAAACTTTGCACACAGATTACAATACAGACATTTGTAGACTTTGTAAGCAGTCTTAAGAGCCAGTATATAGTGAGGTGACCTTGAAGTTCCGGCTTTGCAAATGGTGTCGGCCACGTGCACTTCGAGCGTCCCTCGACAACATCAAAGAATGAACATTTGACAGTTTTTTATTTATATTTAAAATATAAGGCAATTTAAAAAAAAACTAAGTTTAAGGTTTCCTGTAGAATTTTTATGCGGACATTTCTATGTATAAATTAGGCTTACGTCACATATGTAGTTTGGTTTATGAGAATTTTAAAAAATAAAACTTACCAATTTCAATATTTTTTTATGTAAACATAGTATTATTTATTTAAAAAACCAGCTTAAAGGTTGTCTGGAAATTTGTTTATTTAATCTAATTATATTTTTTATATATGCCTGGTATGAAAAGCTATCTTGTCAGTAGATCTCAAAAACATGCATAAAATGCAATTCGAGTGCGTTATGGCTCGCAGGTACGTATTTATCTCGTAAGTAGTATTAAGTACTCGTAGTAATCTGAAAGGAACAATATTTGTTACAATTTGTTATTTGACGACGCTTTTACACAACTTCTGTTAGCGACCAAAGATTTAAATCTACAGACACATGCCACGGTAGAGAGAAGAAAGAACCCACCAGGGGTTGCATGCCTGGTGCGGATATCGTGTTAAGACCCCAAGAACGAAAACTATTAAACAAAAAAAAAAATAGTAAAAGTATCCGTCCGTCCGTCCGTCGCACTTTTTTTTTCAATGTCGCAGAACGACCTTTGTTTCAATAAACAATACATTTTAATATATCCAAGCCCAAACCCAGCTTCAGGTTTATTGGCCTACTTTTTACTACTTTCAACTTGAAAAGTATAAACGTGAAATAGTCGATTTTTTGTGTGTAGATTAATGCTCTCGAGAAACAACTATACTTAGCTGTTTAGATCACATCGGAGGTAAATAGATATAAAACATTAAGAACAACAAATATCTACTGCTAATTGGCAAACTATGACGTTTCGATACAGCGCTTGTTTGATATTCTAATTGTAAAATTATGATAGCACGGTTGTTGCTACTTATTATTTATTACTGGCCAGTTAAATTATTACTATTTCATCTACGTGCGAAATAGAAACACGTAAAAGAAGGTTCAGTGCCACAATATAATTATTATAAATTATAGCAGTGTTACTTTATTTATTTATTGTAGTTACCCAATAGAAATTGTACACAATACAGGTAATGACGTAAAGAAAATATACGAATATATATATATATATATATATATACAGGGTGTCCCGTAAGTCGTGGGTCAAACGAAAAGAGGAGATAGGGGGGGTCATTTCCAATCAAATAAACTAAATTTGTCTTAATCCAATTCTTGATAGTTAAAAAGTTATAGCATTTTTAAAAAAAAAAATGGAAATGCCAATTACGTCGTCTAAAAAAATTTTCATAAAAAAAATACAAATAATTTAGATGTTATTTTTTATTTATTATACTCGTTAATAGTGCTTCTTTCTAATAAAGGTATTTTCATAAACTATTTTCGTATATTAAACTAGTTAAACTTAATTTTTCTAAAAAAAAATATTTTCTTAAAAATAAAACATGGGATTCGAATGAAGCAGATATAAAAAAAATGTACTAAAGAAAATTACCCCATTATTGAAAAAACTTCTACATTTCATGCTGCTTCTAACAAGGTATAACTCATCAGCCTGTCTTAAATACAACATTATATTTTAAGTGAATATTTAAAAAAAGGTAATGTTCGGTATAAAATGCATTTTACAAATTCAACTTCTTTACAAGTCAGAACTCGGCAAATAAAAAAAATAAATAAATAAAATGTGTGTATTTATTACATTAGAGGTTCAAAATGTCTCCCACCAGCCATAATACACATACGACATCTTTGTAAAAAAATGTTTTCAAAGCTCTTAAAGCACGGTGATTATTATTAATTATAATTGTAGTGGCCCGTATTTTTGGCGAAGATCCTGCTCGTTCCGAATTTCCTTCTCATACACTTATTCTCTAGAATAACTCATAAATGGTACTTGAGAACAATTGAACTGCAGGTAGCAAAATGCTCGCTTGGCGACGACCCTTGCCGCTCGCCCGCAGCCCTTCTGCTAGTACTTAATCAGTGAGTGAGTGATTTGCTATCAGCTTGTATGCACGTTACGTTATCAATATTATATATTTTAAATAATTGATATGACCAAGGTCATATACAATTATTTCGGGCCCATACTCATCTAGGCCAAATGTGCCTGTCCTAGATATAAATGTGCCCAATAAGATTAAAAATCTGCTTTCTATTACACCGTTGTGTTATTTTTTTAGAACAAGATCAGCGTGAATTATTTATTTGTTTGTATTTGTTTGCCTGGAGGCATTATGTTAATTTTTAACGTGGTATTTTTCATGATTAGTTTTAGTTATTTTTTTGTTTTTTTGACATTGTTTTTTGTTTTTGATGTTGTTTTTTTTTTCTTTTAGTAGTTTATTTTTTTAATTTAATTGTAATGTTTACATGGGGAACCTGTTCAATAAATAAATAAATATATGAATAAATAGAGTCAAGGGAGATGGTGGTAATGGAGTGTTAAAAATGGAATGACCATGTGCGGATTCGAACCCGCGTCAATAGTCAAACGACTTAACCACTAGACTACCACGATCTCATTGAATTAACTAAATTTTCCTAAACTAGGGTGGCCCAACTGACTAATAAAGATAGTTTGAGGTTCAAAAGTATTAAATAAATTACAAATGTAGTAAATAGGGGGGGAGGGAGGAGGTTATTTCATTACTAGCTGCGCGTCAAAATTTACAAAAAAAACTAAAATGTTCTAAAAATTTATGAAAGAATGTATGTTTTTTTAACCTACTCAGACCTAAAAAGTAACCAACTGTCGCCTCTATGGTCATCCAAAACGCTGGTACCACAGGCGCGAGTAGTCTGTGTAGGAAGCTGCGGTTGACGCCTGTAGGGCCTCGCTGTAAGGCATCAAGTTCTGGGTAAAATAATTTACTACTACTAAAGAATATATATAAGCAGTTGATATTATATGATAGATACAGGGTGCCATAGCCATTATTTTTATTTTTTCCGTTTGCGGGTGGCACCAGGTGCGGCCTGTTCCCTCCTAGCTACGTCACTGGAAAGGTCTTAATATACGCGTGACCTAATAAATAATGTATTTCCGGAGCGCTACAAAAACTAAACCTTAAGCAAAAGTTAAGCCAACTTATAAAAACAGAGATGCGTATAGTATATTTATTAGTTTTTTTTATGACGCAATCAGAATCCGAAAAAAAGAATAACTTATATTTAACTATTGTAACTAACTGTATAATACCAAAAAATGCTGCTGTACAGCTTAACTTTGCGGACACTTATATTTCAAATATCTTTTCAAATTTTGTCTCCCAAACCATAAAACAAAACGTTCAACCAACAAGATTCACGGTAAAAAATTATTGTGCTGTTCATTTATTTTTTTTAACAATATGCAGCTATTTTTTTAGCAATATTTTTAACTCTATTCTATACAATTTAACTGTCTATTCCAGAATATATATTTTTAAAGTAACATCGATTGCTTTCTTCGCAGTTCTTGTAGATAGAATAGAAAAGTCTAGAATAGTAACTATCGGTGATAAAGTTGAAAATTAGCAGTGCGTAATGGATACAGTTTTCACTATTCATTGTTCCTGTTTTCACTTATAAATCAACCAATGAATAACAGCCTCACCTATACCTCTCATTAAAAGTTTGAAAATAAAGTTGCTATGTAAAAAAAATAATGTCCATATTATCTGTAAAATAGATTTGTATATTAAGTAGCACTATTTATCGAACTAAGCCAAATTATTCTTTAAAATAAATAGTATTAGGACAAATAATATGTTATTTAAGATCCTAAATATTTTTCCTAAACAAATAAGATGAGAGTGGTAGTAAAATCTAAAGATTACCTTTCTGGCATTGGAAACGGTATCCTATAAGTATACAAAAGCTATTTTCGCTTGATCATAACAGTTATTCTTTGCAATAAAATTGACTGCAGTAACCCATATTTATTTATTCTTTCATTCCTGAGTCAATTACATAGCTTGATATAAAAAAGACTTTATGGAAACTTTTTTTGATTATAAAAAATGCAATGTATTCGGTAAAAATAGTTATTGAACGATCGAGAAACACTAGCACACGACGTATTCTTCATTATGGTAAAAAATCGAGATGGATTTGTCAAAGCCGTTTAATCCTAAAAACTGCCTATCAATTATATCAATATTAAAAACATTCTTTTCATGAAAAATTTCTTGGTTGATAGAGAGAGATCTGCTCTTGATTTAGGCTGTAATCTCGAACCCACTATCCGCGTATCACCTGTTTTACCATCTTCGAATTTGAACTTATCAAAGAATACCCCCATAAAAAATAGTATTCAATGATTTGATTACAAAGTAAAAAAATACGTACCTGCAAAGAAATCACTGTTACGCTACAATAGTTTTAATAAATACAATTTGGATATAAATTATAAAGTCCAAATATTTGTATAGTTATAATATGCATATTACAGAGTTGTTTTTCAAATACATACATTATACATAACTAACAAAACAAAGTTTTTTCTGTACACCGGGTATTTTCGATAAAAATATAAAATCAAAACATGGTATTTTATTAAAAGACATTCGTGTTTATTTTATTTACAATTCTTTAATTTTTTTTTTTTAGTAGTACTTTGTAAATTGTAGTAGTCATTCAACATCAGTCTTTATTTGAAGAGTTTTCTCAGAAGCGGCTCACAGTCGGGACTGCAAAAACAAAATATATATTAGGACCTCAATCATCCATTTATTAGGTAACACAAATATTATATAACATAATTATATAAAAAAAAAATAAACCAAATAAAATATTTCTTCTAAGATCTCCGACACTGTGAGTGTACCAAGAATACTGGCTGCGTTACCACGCACCACTTCCACACTGACTCACTGAGCAAAGAATGAACCCGGGCGAGATCCCCCGACTTCTCTCTCAAGAGTTTGCCAATTTTGCAAACTCTAGCGCATCGGTAGACCATGGATCCAGTGTCTCTACGGCGAATGCAACAAAGTTATAATTTGTTGACAGCTCCTTGCACTTGCGTCGGTTGGAATAGACGGCGCTGCTGCGCCAATCTGATTCGAGGTGTTGTGAACGTGGCTTTCTGCGAGTGTGTCTGCACACGTAACATCCAATGTCAAGGTTTTACCACGGTCCCATGGTACTAACGTGAATCCATCTGGCCTTTTCCCATTTATCAATGTCACGCCAGGAGGCTCCAGCCGGCTAATGTCTACAAAGGCAGGTGTTTTTTTTATTGCATTATGGCGCGACCAACGGCCAGCATTTGTCTGGCACAAAGACTTTGAAGACCAAAGGAATCTCCACTATCCCCGCAGTGACACGTATGGGGCAAACAGAGTTTCGCACCAAGCCGAAGGGCTATTGATATACGAAGGGTGGTGGTGACAATAATGTCCCTAGATACGGACTTGGTAATACTTTTAACCAACCTCCTGATTCTTTCGCTATTGAAGCCAAAATACTTGGTTTATCAGTTTTGCTTGTATTTTCTAATAATTTTGAAACAAATACTTATACTAAAGGAATATCCCAACTTTTTTGTACAGCAGACCTAATTTTTAATCCACCTATTTTGTCAAATAATTTAAATACCTTATGTATATAAGAAAATAGTATAACAAAAACTGTTTTTGCTAAATAATATGTACTTAATAATTAAAAATAATTTGCCTAGTAATTAAACTAGTCTACCACTATCACTGTTTCGAAGAATTTAACTTGGTATTACTAAATTACCTACCTGCGCATTAAAAAAACAGACTTAAAATAAAACAGGGAAATCTGCAATACTTGGCTATTATTATTAGAAGGTATAGAAAATTATAGTAAACGAAATTATCTTATTTAATGATTCAGACATTCCTACTGTATACAAAAACACAAAATGCTTTATTGAGAAATTATCTAGATATATAAACAAAAATAACAAAATATAAAAAACGAACTAGAAAGCTTTTATTACATAGTAAGTCCGATTGAATGGTAAATTTATCTATATAACAAGACACCGTTGACTATTTACTGCATAAAGGCACATTCTCACTAAAGCAAAACCAAGTGCGCAGTCATACGGCGACGATAGATTGACTAAGAAAATAAATCGTACAGATCCCCTGAAAGTGTAAAACTGTATATTTATTTTATATGGCCATTCCTGGTAAAAAAATACTTACATTTATTTACAAGAAGATGCTAAGAAAGAATTAAATGTTACCTGTTCTCCGATATGTATAGCTATATAGTGATCCTCATCAGATCCACGAATGCTGATGTTGGCGGTGCCACTTGAGCTAACCGTTATGGTCCGTCCTGAGCACTGGTTACCGTTTTTGACTCCGCTTATGACGTCACAATAGTTGCCAGCCGGTAAGCAGGTCTGGTAAAAAAATGTCATAGTAATAGGTACGATTATATGGAGTCATTATCGATTACATCCTCAATAAGCATATTTACACTTCTTATTTCCATATTTATACTATACATACATAGCTTTGTTTTGTTTGTTCTTAGCTTTGCTTGTTTATTGCTTGTGCGTATTACTTAAAAAAATAATTTAGTTACTTATTCACTTTCAATAAAGTTATTTTTCGCAGACAGGAAAATATGGTTTTTACTCGACTTCCTCTGTTTTTGAAGTCGGTTACATTATTATAAAAATTAACAAGTAAGCAAATACTAAAAAAAATATAATAAAAAAAAACTTTAAAAAAAACCTACTTTAAAATAAATCTTAAAACAAAAAATCTAATAAATAAAACAATAAACTTTCTAAACAATAAGTTAGTCAACAATAAAAAACCGATACAACAAAACGAGACATTGATTATACTAACGTCGCACATGGTGTGTTTGTTTTATTTTTTTTTATGTTTTTTTTACTCTTTAATGATCAGTATTATTTTTTTAGATTGTTTTTAGAAGCATAATTATGCGTGTCAATTAAAGTACAGAAAAATGCGAACAAAAGAATTTGCAACGGCAAAGTGACGCCCTTTATCGCTATTGCATCTGTTAATCTTGTTTATTAACATTCTGTGCAAGTGCCATATGTTTGATTTTTATTTATTACTAAAAATAAACATTCCTTCTTACTTGAAGGTTTTGGTTGAGGTCATTGTTTTCGATGTTGAACGCGATGAAGGCATTCCCGCCCCTGCAGAAGGCGATCTGGTTGTTATTATTGTGCCAGAAGTTGTTAATGCCAGTATTGCCGGCGGCATTCCTGAAGCCGACCATCTGATAAATTTGTCTCCAGCGGTGCTCGCAGACCCATCCACTACCACAGCTACCATCCTATCAAAAAAAAAAAAAAAAAATAACTGGTTAAAATATTTCTTTATCTTAATATAGTTTATGATCCCCTAAATGAACAATGTTGATTTTTTTAGTTGTGAAAACCTTTAGTTGTTTTTCCCATGTCGTTTTTATAAGATCGACCACTACACATAATATAGTTTCTTTTGACATTCTGAAACGATCTAAAAAACTCTTCATCCCAAATAAAATAGTCCATTCTTGGCAGGAAAACTTTGTGTTTATGTCGCAGCACAAATCCGTTAATATCTCATCATCAGAAAATATCCTGCCGTCACTAAAATATAGAATTATCTGAGATCCGTATTTTAAATATAAATACAAAATTAAATTAGGTACTATCCAAAAAGTTTCAAATTCAAACCTCAATCGACGTGACGTCAAACCTCAATTCGAGACGTGTCAGCACTGACAGCTCAACAAAGCACTCGTCGCCCCGCGCCCGCCTAAACAGCGACCAGCTGTGCGTCAGCCGCCATTTTTAAACAGTGATTCTACTATTACCAGCCAATATCGGTGGGTAACAATTTACATATAGTAACGAAATTTACCAAGGTAAGTGATCAAACAACTCTTTTTTGCGAAAACTAACCATTACCAATAAATTTTAACTTCAGTAACAGATTTTTTACTGCGGATCACACAACCGGCCCTAAATGTTATTCTAAACTATGCTCTAGTAAGTTAATAATCGATCCTCTACATTTTAGTCCGATATAATTTCAATTTTTTGTTCACTTGTAACAATATGAGCACATTTATTGAATATTTGATTAAATAATACCTAATTTATAATATCATCATACAATAAATGATAGGTAGGCACTACGAATATGCAACAGTAACTGAATCTCTAACACTGAGCAATCTATCTAAAATTAGCACACATTTAAAGATAATAAGTCATTCAATTTTCTTTCATAGTATAGTTGTTAGGGCTGTTGACTATTAATTCAAAGGTCGCGGGTTCGAATCAGCTTTAATAAGTTGATTGGCTGAAAGTTTGAAATAATTGTCAAACCATTTTTAACGCTTTAATCATTTAATCAAATCATTTTCTTCAGCATCTTTTCAGATTCTTAGGTTTAGTTGAGTAGGACACAAGATTATTTACAAGGTTTAGTTGAGTAGGACACATTTATGCCTATAACATAGCAAATATTAAAAAAAAACTAAGTTTATTGAAAGTCACGCCTCATTTAATAATATTATATTAGTCCACGGTCCACGAGATAAAGTAGACAGAGGTATAACTAAAGAATTTTTACCTTACAATATTTTTTGTGCATTATGGGAAACTACAGATGCATAGTTAATTAAAACGGGGGTCAACCCGTCAATAATTTTTGAGCTAGTTTGTTTTATCGATAACGTAACCACTTACCGAGTTTATTGACGGCGATATGATATTTTGATTCCCGTCCATAGGGGGTCCAATTTCAGTGTCGGTGAAGCTAAAGCTACTCATCAATTGCGGCTGGCCGTAAGGATGAGCTAACATGAATGCTATCGCTGCCTGAAAACCATTAAATGCATAAATGTTAGCTATAAATACAACTTTGCAAAATATTCAAGCATTCAAAAAGGTGAAGCATTCAAAATTACCTTATAGGCCTTTGGTGTTTTGTAGGTGAGGATATCTCCTGCTCCACCGTGACCTCTCTGGTTATCGTGGTTGTCGATGAAAACTAATGAATCTCCGCTTTGAAGGAATCCCCATGATTCACCGAAGGTTTCCAGCCACCTGAGGGCGTTATTTCCATGGAAGCATCGGGACAGCTCTAAGCCATACTGAAAATTTGGGTAATTGCAATTAATTACAACGAAACAACCACATTATCGAAGGACATTCCTAAAGGTTCGATACTCCGGTTGCGATAAAAAAAAATGCGTAAATCATTCCAATGTACTCACATTAAACTCCGTTACGGCTGCAAGAGGTGTATATTCATGATAACTGATAGCTTCACCGTGTCCAATATCAATAACTTCCTGGTAAATGTAGGGCCTGGCTCCGGAAGGAAATCCATGGGCAGTGTTGAGATTGTTCAAACGGTTGTAGATTACCTGTAAATCGTGAGGCCACATATGTTTTGCAGCATCAATTCTGTATTTAGAGAAGGAGATGTTATACAATTGAAATACGTAAATAAAAATGAGTATAGATTTCAAAAGGTTCAACTGACCGAAATCCTGCGACTCCTAAATCGATAACATCATTCATGAAATTGACTATTTGCGTGCGCACGTACTCAGTGCCTTGATTCAAGTCTTTCAATCCGACCAATTCACAATTTCGGACCTGGAAATGTAAATTTAGCAGATTACTCAGATTCTTTGAATGGCCTAACCTGAATCCTCTTCTCCACATTCCCGTTAAGATTTTGTCTTACTATCCGATTAAGCGAAATATTTATTTTAGTCGAAATAAATGTAATATATTTCACCTATTCTGCAATATAGGAAGCTCTTTCAAACTGAACACAATACATACACAATAGGTACAATGTATATATCCAAAATTGTGGGGTTTAAATTATCACTCGGTTACCCCTGTTTGATTAAATCAATTAGAAATTAGATTTATTGGGGATTTTATAGCAAAACCATAGACCCTTTGTCTAATAAGCAGTAAATGAATCATTTATATATAAAATATATATATACATAAAAGAAGATGATTTACCTCATGGGCATTCTGGTAATCGTTGATTCCACATTGCGGCCAGTTAAAGTCATTACGACCATAAGGTACTCCTGGATAATGCCACTCGCCAAAGTTTGCGGTACTTCCCCCCGTTCCCACGTTCGTCTGTCCGTGCCCTGTCATGTGATTGATGATTGCATCCACATATATCCGTACTCCTACAGCATTGCATCTCCTCAACATATCAGCGAACTGTTGTCTCGAACCTGAGCGAGTCTCAAGCCTATAAGACATTGGTTGATATCTCTCCCACCACGGTCTGTTCTCCCAACCGATGATCAGGTTCTCATTGGGGGGTGAAATCTATAAGAAATTATGAATATATAAGATCTCATTATTAAGTAGAAATAATGTTAACATATTTACCAAGGAAGGCACCAATAGCAAATAGAAATGATACAAAAAAACATTTTTTTTTCACATTGGACTCATTCTAACATATGCACATATATATTTACATTAGATTTACTACAGATAATACTAAAGGCTCTCTTGTTCACAGGAATTATATGAGATAATTTCTCCTCCCATTTCACCTAACTCGCACAGCGTAGGGACGACTAAGAGTAGTTGGAATTTACTTGTTTTTGCCACAGAGCTATTCTGGAACAGGTTCTCCAGTAAAGTAAAAAGGAAAATGAGCGTATAGAACTCAATACAGTAATCATACCTGGATGCCTCCGAAGCCGTTTGGAGCCAAGAAAGTTTCGCACTCAGTTGCAATGTCGTTCCACTTCCACTCGAAGAGATGCACCATCGTAGAACGGTTGTCCCAATAATATGGGTTTTTGTAGCCCCATGCTGATGTAGCTAATGCTACAAGTAAAAGTATAGCCAGTGCCTTCATTCTATAAGCTGAAACCACATTTTTATGTACTAAATATATTTTTAATACCATATATTTTAGCTAGAAGTAAATGAATAAAACTTATTGATTTTTCAACCTTACTAGGTAAACTAAAGTAAACTAAGTAAACTTAAGTAAACTAAAATGCAAAAAATATTTGAATTCGCATAAGCCACTACGGAGCTAGTGGCTTATGCGAAAAATACACATCGAATTTCATGAAGGCCTCCTTTTTTAAAATCGGTTAAGGTTACATTTAAAAATTTTCAACTTACGATTCAATAACTGTTTGTTTGCCAAAATAAATAAATAGTGTTAGTGTTTGACAGATTGTTAGTCTGACAGCCCTGAAAGAGGACTATTATTGCAGTAGTCGCTAGTTTGTATCCACTAACTTTTTCTGACTATACTTATATATAAATTTTAAAACAAGTTTGTTGTAGTTAAGTAAATTAAAAGTAAATATATTGAGGTAGAACTTTACATACCCGTAGAATTAATATATAAATGATGAAATGTAAACTGTAATTAAGAATAACACCTTTTATATATTATTTGATAACATGATTATGATAAGTCTCTAGGTGGGTATAAATTAATGATTGATTATAAAAACAACCCGTTAATTGATCATGAACAGATAACAGTGTAATTCCATAGATTATTAAATCATAAATTAAAACTCATATGGCGTGATTTAGTATTATAAAAATATAGGGGGCTGTTATCAGTTAAGTAAAACTAAAAATTTATGATAATCATCAATGTAAAGGATTATAAGTGTGCATATAAGATTGGTATTAAAATAATGAGATTAATTTTAATATTAAGGTATCCACCCAAAATAAATTAAAAATTACGAGATATGAACGTTTCCGAGTTCTATATATATATATTTCGGCGCTTTATATCTCGGCCTTTTGACATTAATATAATATACCAACTTTGGATCAATGTAAATTTAATATGCTTTTAAAGGTATTTAATTAATAAAAAGCTATTCTAAAGGCATGCATTTTTTTAAATAATAGGTTTTTTTAAATTCCATAATGAGTTTAACAGTTGTAACCTCTTACAAACCAGCATATGGCCTGAATTGGTAGAATAAATGCCGATTTTCTTTCGTCTGCTTTTACGGCCCTGATCGTATAAGATTTTGTTATCTGGTGAAACTAGAAGGAAATCCTTTTTAAGTGACCGATGCTATAAAATGTTGGGCCAATAGTCGAACACCTTAACTACTAGACTACCACAATCTCATAAGATTAAATAAGGATTAAAGTTAAATATACGATTCCTTACTTATAATTTTGGCATAATCCCATGTCAACATAATTAATAGAATATCTACTCTAATTTATTTTTAATAGTGTTACATAAATGAAACTAAGAATGAAAAAAATATTTATTATTTTTATTTATTATTATTAATATTAATATTTATTTATTATATTTTAAGTTTAATAAAATAACGATTTAATAAGATTCGTTATTTTACATAGGATTTATTTTTTTTAATACTTTAATATATTTTACAATTAAATACAATGTAATGCTAAAACACAATTTAATTCAACAATATATAATTTTACATAAGCAGATTTATTGAATTAAAAAATGAACAATTAATTTATTAATGAGGAGCAGGATAATGGATACTTGACAAAAAAAATATGATAATTATAAAGATGGGTTATTTATGTCGTAGATGAAATATAAACATACGTATTAATGTAAAGTGCAGACATATGCCTAAGTATGTATATGTATATTCCTGACATAATAATTATTTTAAATTATTCGCAGGTTATAATGTTATTTGTCATTCGAAGGTTAGGTACTAAGATCATAATGGTAATCCGTGAGCATTGTAACAATGACCACTTCAACGACTCAAACTCTTTCCGTCCGATAGCGCCGTGGACCGTGGCCTTACGGATGGTCAACTATCCGTTTAAGAAGTTTACAATAAATGTGGTATTTGTCATTCCAAAATTATCATCGACACCAGAACCATTATGTTTTAAACGACTAATACTCGAATACAACTGGACGTAAGACAACGGAGGTTCGTCAGAAAAAAAATAATAAAAGCGTTATCATCAAACCAGTCAAAAATCCCTGGACACGAATGACACCTTTGATTTTGAAACATTTTTATATATAAAATCACGAATCACTTTGAACCCTATGTTCTGACCTTTCAGGCTACCCAAATGCACGCTACATCAATTCACTCAAAATACTGTTAAATATATTGAAACCTGACTAGACTTCTCTGTGTAGGATAGAGATCGAATAAATTATATAGAATTTTTGCCACACAAACTTAAACGATACCGCCGTGTTAGTATAAAAGGTCCTGCAGGCGAAATTGACTGTATTCGTGCGTTCCTGCATTCATTCGTTGACATTAGTCAGAAAAAAATAACCTCAAAAGTACTGTACTTTTTATTTCAACATCTTAAGCATTTAAAAAAAAAGTTTTGTTAAAAAATATAAATATATTATAATATATATGACCATAGATGCCACTTTTTATTAACATATTGCCGTATTATGCAAACAATAATAAAAGCTATGTATCTATATTTTGAATAGGTGAATATATAGATAGGGCTTACTATAAATTTATTTTTTTAGTTCGAACCCGAGAACACATTTTAGCATTAAAGGGTGAGAGGAAGTTTGTTTTTCCACATCTCTAGTTTTCTTGCGCCCATGAAGCACGTTTTTTGTAACGAATTTATAAGGCATACAATATTTTTATGAAACAAAATCAATAAAAATATTTACACTATCGATTACCTCCGCCTTTTTTCAATTTCGCGTTTTAAATAAAGCAAACACGGTATTAACAGTTTATGTCAGCGATATAATTACCATTGTTCTTTATTTGTTATATTTTAAATGATCGAACAAATAAATTATCTTGAGCCAATTTTCTCTTTAGATTTTTATGATTTTGGTAAAATCTCGTAAATATCCAGTAGCGCTTGTGAATAATATTACTAAATTTATGACAAATATCAAACCGCGCCGTTACACATCCAGATATTAAGTCGTGAGCTTGGCTGGTATATGCACGAAATGTTTACGACGGTCACTCGATAAAATAAAATTCACGTAGATTAAATGAATAAAAAAAGAGTTTTTTTTATTGATATCGTTCAGTCCAGGGCTTGAAAACCAAAATAATAATTCTCTTTTTTTTAATTTTATAATTATTCAAGTACTTTTAAGATTTATCTGCTGGAAACGAGGTGTGTAATACGCGCAGTTTTTTTTTGTCTTAAAAGATATCTAAGTAGTTAAGATACCTTTTGTTAAAACTTTTTTCAGTATTATCTTTGGTTTATTACGTTCGTTAGTTTTTATTCCAATTATGTTGGAAAAATCAGCAATAAGTTATAGGCCAAAATGGGTCCTGTAATTTTTGGATAAATATTAACAAAAATCTAACTTCACATAATATAATTGTATCTTCTATATTTTATTGCACATATATTGTATTACCAATTTTTTAAAATTGTCATTTCATAACGAAGGGGAATGAATACAACGCCCCTAGTCAGGGCCAGTTCACCAAATATCATTGCCCTCCCTAACTAACATTTTTTTTTATGATATTCTTAGTATATTTGCTCGTTTTTGTGTATTTGAAAACTTTATTTTGGTCATCATAAACTCCTTGCAATCATCAAACTGGTCTGCATATTTTCTTAATAGTATGCGATCACAGGAAGAATAATTAATAATGTGTTAAATATGTAACATTTAAAATAATGTGAAGGCGAATCAAACCAAATATCCCAATGTTATATTTATATTTATATATTTAATAAGCTTATAGTGATAACATCAACACATATCAATAAAGCAACAATTTGTATTTATTTTAATATGTACAAAATTAAACTGAAGTTTTCATGTAATTTATATTATATCACAGATAGACAGATTCCAAAACTTTTTTCGGTAATAAATGCTCCACTTCGTCCACCCATTAATATTCTTCATTTTATAAGCGGGACTGAAAAAAATAATTAGAAAACATGAAAATATTAGAGAATAATGAACAATATTTTTTATATATTTGACGTTAAATATTAAATTAAACAAATCAACATGGAAAAGGATAGTTTACAAACATATGGGATCAACTAAAAAGACCCATAATTGATTTTTGTTGTACTTTCAATATTTTGTTTATGTATAAAATATACTTCGTTTTTTAATTAGGCTTTTGTAAAATATGTAATAATATTTAGGGTTCCATAACAAGAATATTATAATGCATATTCAATTGTATATACCATAAAGAGTAATTAAAAGAAAAATATTTTTTTTGATAAAAATATGTTTTTTAATGATATATACTTCAAAAAAATCAGATAAACCTGAAGTAAAATTTACCTGTTGTCCAGTGTGTATAGCTACGTGGTAATCCTCGTCCGATCCACGAATGCTGATGTTGGCAATGCCACTTGGGCTAACCGTTATGGTCCTTCCTGAGCACTGGTTACCGTTTTTGACTCCGCTTATGACGTCACAATAGTTGCCAGCCGGTAAGCAGGTCTAAAATACCCCACAAAAATTTAATAATATTAAAAAATATATATAAAATTACTTATTGCTAAAGTTCGAATGTGTCTTTTCGATAGTACTACTGAAAAACAATATTCCTAAACATTTAAATGATTATGTCTTAGTAAAGCCTAAGCAGAAGAAAACCCTTAATTTTGGCTAATGATGATTTGGTCAGTAAAGTTAAGTACTCTATGGATTGTGAAACCGAAAAAAAACTATAAATAAGTTTATTATTAAAATAATTTCGTTTCTTTTCGTAAAAGTTTTGGTCTGTTTCGTAGTATCTTACTAATCACTGTTATTTTAATAGTGATTGATGGCTGACCTGATATAGAAAAGAGTAATACTTTAATAGAAAATGTTACAAGTTACTTAAAATGAATGTTACTTAAATTTTTTGAATTCTAGGTTAATTACGGTATTTGGGATTTGGGAAGTATTCCATTTCATTTGGAATTACAAATGTTTTGTTTGTAATTCGAAAAAATATTTTATTAAAATTTGGCAGTAAATTCTCGTCAAGTGAATGTTTTTTTCCCGAGAATGGTTTCTTACCTGAAGATTTTCATTGAGATCGTGGTTCTCAATGTTAAAAGCGATGAAACCAGCACCTCCTCTGCAAAAAGCTATTTGATTGTTACCATTGGACCACCAGTTGGTCAAAGGTGTTCCTTGTATTTCATTCCTGAAGCCGATCATTTGGTAGATCTGGCGCCACCGGTGCTCACAAACCCAACCGCTTCCACATGATCCATCCTGGTAAATAAAGTTCTTTCTTGATAAAGCTAAAGTAGCCCACACAAAATACTTTATGTTTCGAAATTATGAAAAATAATTTTAAAGAAATGTAACTAGCATTTATTTTAATTTAATATTTTTAGTCGTTGAAAACAACAAATGTGATGTAGTATCAACATTTAATTTTATACGAAACATTAAGTTCATTTATTTAATATAACTATATTCAATCGTTACTGCACCTAAAACATATATGTGCGCTTATTTTATTTAAAAATATAAATCTTGGAAATGAACTAATTAAATTTAATGATATTTTAATAGCGGTAAATCGCTTAACATCAGTCAGAATTTTTGATAATGTTTAGAATTTTACTATTGCTGGATATGAAGATAAATTGAAAGATTAAATGCGATTAATGAGAAGAGTTTCTGGATTTGATACCGCGAGATTTGTCGTAAGGGAAAAGTTTAAAGAAATGCAATTCTAGCAAATATGCATAGTGATTTGTAAGTGATATGTCATAAAGTATCATGATGTACATATAATATTAAATAATACTAACTGGATTAAAGCTTGGTGAAATAATGTTCTGCTGTCCATCCATAGGAGGTCCTATTTCTGTATTAGTAAAGTCGAAGCTGCTCATTATCTGAGTTTCCCCATAAGGATACGCCAACATAAAAGCAATAGCTGCCTAAAATGAAGCAAATTTTATATTAAGTTCTTCATAATATAGGTAATATAGGTAATTGACATAAAATTAAAAGATCAGGTACAAAATATGGACGTCCCCAAATATTTCGTCTGGTCATTTATTTTTTTATTTGTTTTATTTTATACAGTTAGTGTAGTTAGTGCTATATCCAAAAACAAATATACATAATCTTTATTTATTTAAATATAATAAACAATTACAATTACTATTACTATTATAATTAGCCTACATTAGTACGGGCAATGTCCATTTAGGTATGGTTATATTATTCATCATCTAAGAAATATTTATAAACAAAAATCAATAAATAATTAAATAAATATATCTATATTAACAATTTGTAGGTACATCCAATCCTTCCTACCTTCTGAACAGTTAAAAAGCAAATACACAAATACACAAAGCTTATTTAAACAAGTATAGGTAATATAAATTTCGAAAGGTATAGGTAATATATAATATAATAATTATGTTTTGTGAATAATAAGTTTTAGTATAGTTTTTATATTATTTAAAAAATAAATAGATAATTGATGTTCTTGGGGTGTGGACTTTTGTTACTAAAAGCCTCTACAATTAATAAAATTTAAACCTTTAGAAGATCATCTAGAAGTCTAGATAGATAAGAAAGATACTGTGGAATCCATGGGCAAAAAGTACACTGAGAAACTGGTATTGCAACTAGCAAGTAATATTTACGTACCGAAAATTACCGAAATAAGACAATATTTGAGACAATGTATTTCAAATAGTAACGGAGGAAAAAAATGATTTTTTTTCTTACTAAGAAAAATAAAAAAGTCGGCTTAAATTTGAGGAAATCATCTACCTGACATGAACATATAAATAAATGGCAATGTTACCGTCGAGAAACTGAAAAAAAAAACAATTTTATTTAGACGCTTATTTAAAATGACCTCCGGTATTTGTATAGGTTATATTTAAAATCATTAATGTCCTTTTAGGGAGTTGATTTATATCTAAACTGGTCTTTGTCCATGCATTTTTTAATCAATTGCAAAATAGTTTGAACTCCTCTGCTTCCGCGACGCGTAGTGCTCAACTGAATTTGACTTGATCTACGTCAGGTTTTTTTATGCTTCCGATAGATTGATGTACTCCAGCGAGGTTTGACTATATTTTAAATCAGTTTACCTCGTAATTGAGAAACATTTTCTAATATTATTTGCTGGTTAATTTACCTTCTGAAAGGACAGTGTTAATTTTAAATACACTCGATTGTTAATTTTAAAGACACTCGATTGTTCGATATTAGGAAATTAGTATCGTGTATGCGTGCTGACATTATAAATGGCATTGGAATAAATGTAGGCGTATTAATTTTATTACCTTGTATGCTTTGGGTTCTTTGTAAGTTAGGGGATCTCCGCTTGTGTGGCCTCGTTGATTATCATGATTGTCGATAAACACAAAAGCGTCGGCACTTGGTATCATTCCCCATCCTTCACCGAAATTGCTAAGCCATACCAGGGGATTGTTTCCGCGGAATGCGTTAGATAATTCCACGCCGTACTGAAAAAAAAACATCATAAACACAACGACAAAACGACGGGTAAGTCTAAATTTTAATTAAATTTACCTTGAATTCGGTGACGGGGGACATCGGACGATATTCGGTATGGCTGATCACATCTCCACCTAAATCAATAATTTCTTGGTATATATAAGGTCTGGCATTTTGTACAAATCCGTGGTCAGTATTCAAATTGTCGAGCCGATCGTAGATCACTCTCAAGTCTGCGGGCCACATGTGTTTTGCAGCATCAATACTGGAGAAAACATAGTTATTTTAGCGAATGTGCGCATCGTAATAAATTTAGTGTTACATTAAATGTGCACTTATCATTACCGAAAGCCAGCCACACCCATAGAGATAAGTTTATTCATGAATTCAGTCAGTTTTTGGCGAACGTATTCAGTTCCTTGATTTAAATCTTTCAATCCGAGCAATTCGCAGTTGCGTACCTGTAAAATTTATGATTTTTTTTCTTGCATAAAAATAAAAAAGAATTGTCAAGCTAGAGAGAATAAAAAACCTCGCTATTTATTTATTAAAGTTCATTAGGAAAATCACAGGTGCAATATTTATAATACCGACTGTATTATAAATATTGCAACCACAAATTAAACATTAGACCTAATTATGTAAAACTAAAACAAACTACGGTACAAAACACGAAATGTGTGATCATCTCCTGTATGTTGAAATTATTTTTTTTATGCACGCTAGGTATATCATTAACAAAAAAGATAAATAAAATAGAGTCCATATGATTTCCTATGAAAAAATAAAGATAATATATGAAAATCTATATTTGAAACCATATATTCAACCATGTATGTCAACATGTTGAAACTTAAAACGAGTGAAACTAGCATAAGAAAAAATAGTCTATCCGATTCATTAAACTTGGAGGCACCTTATTAATTATGGAATATCTATGATAGTATTTTGAGCGACAAGGGTTATCATACCTCGAAAGGGTTATCATAATTATGAACATGACATATGGGCCAGTTGAAGTCATTACTTCCATAAGGAACGGCTGGATAACTCCATTCATTAAAAATGGCCTGGTTGCCGGCGGTTCCGACATTTTCTGACCATGTACCGGTCATGTGGTTTATAATGGCATCCACGTATATCCTGACACCAGCCGTGTTGCACCGTCGCACCATACTGGCGAATTCCTGTTCGTTGCCTGAACGGGTCGTCAGAACATATGACAGCGGCTGGTACCGCTCCCACCACGGTCTACCCGCTGAATTTATTACCAAATTCTCATTCGGAGGAGATACCTGTAAGGATGAAGACTTAGTTAATGATCTCGCGTGAAGAATTCATTCAAAGAGTCAACTTAAACCAAAAAAATGTAAAACAAATAATGATGTAAAGAGCTAAAAACATGCTTATATATATTCTTTACTTCATTCTTCTTGTGCACTATAATAGAATGAATGTCAGAATTAGAAATTATGGAATTGTGTTAGACTTTTAAGACATAATTGCTTGAGGACGAGAGCTATATTTAATGACCTTTTTAAGTAAATAATTTTCACTGAGGTCTTTAGTTTGTACCGCAAAGTATGCACTGTTTAACTGTAAATATATTATTCGGGATTTAATAAAACACTGTAACGTTTGCATGGCTATTGAATAACACTGAAACCACAATTCCGATTCAAATTATTTTGCTATCATTCTAATCATAGGTACCTGAATGCCGCCATATCCGTTGGGTCCCAAGAAATTTTCACATTCTTGAGCGATGTCGTTCCACTTCCACTCGAAGAGATGTACTATCGTGGAATGGTTGTCGTGGTAATGAGGGTTCTTATGACTCCATGATGATGTGGCCAAGGCCATCAGCAAGATTATGAGTTTCATCTTTATGCCGTTCTCTGACGAAAATTAAAAATATACAATAATTTAAAATTCTGTCCTTAACAAACATCACCTGTCATATAAATTATAAATAGTTTTTTTTTCACAATTTACGGTGTTATAATTTTATCAGTCCGTTACGTTTCCATTTAGCAAAGAGTTCCGTAGTATGCTAAAAAGAAATATTACACATTTTTTTGTTCTTTCAATCTCAAAATAATAATTTGGAATAAATAATAAAGAAATGATAATAAAAAATTACATACCAGCAACGCTAAAAAGTAAATTGTTAGATTTCAGGACAAAAAAAAATCTATAAAGTGCCTATTTATTTTTTATTAAAATAGCTGTTTCAGTAAAGTAATAACACTAATAATGCATCATACCTAGATTTTTTTAGGATATTCCCTATTTTTAGAGTATTAAATCAATGATTATAATATTAATAGCAGTTAAAAGATTTCATAAATAAATAAAGCATTAATAATAACTGTACCAAATATATTAGGTAAAATTTTTACTACTAAAAGACGGAATTATTATATTTTCTAATTTACCACACTATGAAGCATTTTATTCTAGGGAATGAATCTGATTTTTAAAGGATACCAGAACGGCATACAAATAGATAAATATTTAAAATTAGAGTTATTCATATAAGGTTCTGGACCAGGAACTTTCATAATAAAGAATACTAAAATAAAATTTACTCTACATACCTAGGTATGTCTGATATAATATGCAAACTTCGGAAAACATGCGAGAACAAACAAAAAAGTTATAATAAAAATAGCTTTAATAACTTACCAACTGATTTAAAAAATTACAAAGTACTGCAACCCCACGGAGTTTATGTACTGCAAGTATATGAACATCTTATCCGATATTATCAGAAAATAATAAAAAAAAATGGTATCGCTATCAAAGATTATCCGAGCCGCATGTGATAAAAGTCGAAATCTTTGGTCGCGATCAGTCAAAATAATTTCTAAATTAGAAGTCTTAAAAAATATTAAAAAGCCTATCTTTTATCATTTTAACACATTTCTCTAAACCAATAGTTAATAAGTAGCTTATACTAAAAACAAAACCAATACTATATTATTCTTTATATGTATATTAGTACTCATATGATTGTGTAATTGAGTTGTAAAGTTATTTGACTTATATTTGATGATTGTTTTTTAATAGCGGCAAATCGCCTGAAAAGATAAATGACACAATCTTTGACAATAAATTTTAAACAATTTTTTAATTTTTTGATAAAGTGCTGGATAGCATAATATTTATAAAGGTTCTAAAGAGGTCCTGTACTTGAGAGCGCAAGATGTCGTTTTAAACCCAGCGCTTAGTTTTATAAAAATGCATTTTTAACTCTCACCTGTCCTCTTTAGTGTAAAATATTGTCAAATATTATGTAACCATCTAATTAGATGAAATAAGGAAAGGATGATATCTTAACAAAAAATATAAAAATAATGGATATGTGATTACGATGAAGTATGATGGTGAAATGAGATGATTTTATGAGTGATTTATGTATAAAGTTGATGAAAAAATAAAAATAATGGATATGTAAAAGTGTAAAATTAAACATATATGCTTTTTACTAATACCAGAAACAAGTTTTAAATATATTATAAAGGAAACATGCATTACCTGGTAGTTAAAAAAGATGGTCGTTATTCATTTGTGTTTAAATAATTCGTCATAAGTTCTCGTATTAATTAGCACAAGCAAGATTAATACTTTTTTTTGAGAATTTTTACTTTCAAACCAAAGCGTCATCCATTTATATAAACTGTGATATGTAATAATTGTTTTGGCCCTTAATTAACTGGGCCTATTTTGCTGAAGAGATGGAAGTCATAAAGCGTTATAATATATAGCATGACTATAATGCGAGGATTCATATACCCTTGACCGCTGGGTAATAATTCAAACTACCACGATCTCACGTTGTAATTTTATTTTACGCACAAAAGTCAAGTTGCTCTTCTATTTTTTATAAATATTGTAATATAAAAAAAAATATACAGGATGTGCATTTATTCACTTTAGGGGGAGGGTTTAATGTAATAAGGGGTTAATAGGGGAATTTTGAACTTGAAAGTAATGCATGTATAAATAAATTGTATTTTAGTTAAGATTAAGAAACCGGCAGAAAGTGCAGTGTCTTAGCTAGCTCTATTTACATTGTATTTGTATATATTTAATTAATAAAAGTTGCTTCTGGCAACATTTAAAATTGAAGTAAAGATCCAGATTATCAAATTTAATATAGTATTTTGTTTTTGTAATTCACATCAATCGATCAAAAACTACGTATCCCGTTAACCCTATCAGCTGTTATCGCTTGAAATTTTAATAATAAAAGTTAATATTGCAGAACCTTATCTAAAAATTTATGTTAGCAACCGATACAATTTCACTTTACTTTTTTATCGTTCTATATTTGATTTACAATCATAAAAATTAACCCATGGCTAGTAGTGTCGATGTGAGACTTTAAACTCACCCAACCGGTATGCAAATGAGCTCGATAAAAGCAGCCACCACTGCCCACGTTTTCACTACGACGACTCGGTCTACGACTGGTACGTTTGATCCAGTTTTACTACTACTACGTTTGACCTAGTTTCTGGTTCCTGTTTGACCCACTGGACTGGTCCACCTGTTTTGTCGAGCTTGATGACGTCACGTTTTTATTTTTCGCATCGCCGTGTTTCGAACCCGAGACCCGAGAGCGGCGCCTTACCTAACTCACCCACATCGCTCAATATTGTTGAGGACATAAACTGCCCATCTAAACCAGTCGGCCGGTTCGAAAGAGACAGCGGTATGCCCGTCCCCCTCTGACGATTGTGGGAAAGAGACGACGTACCGCCATCTCCCTCTCTATGCTGCTGATGACGTCACGTTTTTATTTTTCGCATCGCCGAGATTCGATCCTGGACTCGAGAGCAGCGCCTTACCCAAGTCGCCCACATCGGGATATATTCTAGATCGAGGTAAAGGAGCTATCTAAAGCAGCGGGCGAAAAACCGGTAAGAAGCAACCGAGTTTCGAACCATATTAATTCTATTTTTCACCACCAGATGGTGTCAGTTTTCTACTAGCTAGATGTTGCCATCTGTGAGCTTGCATTTCAACCGCGTTTCATTTCAAGTTTCCGAAGCCGGTCTCCTCGGCGTGACGTCCGCCGCCGTTCGATGGCGCTAGTCTCCGCTGCTTAAACCAGTGCTGCCACCTATGACGGAGAGTGTGAACCGCTGAAGCAGTCAAGATCCGAAGCAAACTATATTTCTCCGCCAAGATGGCGTTAGTGTTCCTAACCAATTTCTCCGCTAGATGGCGTCTACTAGCTAGATATTGCCATCTATCAGGGGAGTGTTACATTATGTTAGCATTTCAAGATCCAAACCGCATTCCGCCTCCGCTCGATGGCGCTCCTCTCTTAAACCAGTGCTGCCACCTATGACGATGACTGAGATCCGCTTCGATGTTGACGATGGGAACGTATTTAGATTAGTTAAAATTCAGGTGTTGTGATGAGAACAGACACTCAAATATTAAGTTGGAATCGATGTCCGATGGGAACGTATTTAGATTAGTTAAAATTCAGGTGTTGTGATGAGAACAGACACTCAAATATTAAGTTGGAATCGATGTCCGATGGGAACGTATTTAGATTAGTTAAAATTCAGGTGTTGTGATGAGAACAGACACTCAAATATTAAGTTGGAATCGATGTCCGATGGGAACGTATTTAGATTAGTTAAAATTCAGGTGTTGTGATGAGAACAGACACTCAAATATTAAGTTGGAATCGATGTCCGATGGGAACGTATTTAGATTAGTTAAAATTCAGGTGTTGTGATGAGAACAGACACTCAAATATTAAGTTGGAATCGATGTCCGATGGGAACGTATTTAGATTAGTTATGATATGAACATAATTTTGATGTTGAGTGACGTAACAGACTGCGTTAGAAAATTATGTGTGGTGATGAGAACAGGCTAATATTAAGTTGGAATCGATGACCGATGGGAACGTATTTAGATTAGTTATGATATGAACACAATTTTGATGTTGAGTAACGTAACGGGTTGTGATAGAAAATTCAGGTGTTGTGATGAGAACAGATACTCAAATATTAAGTTGAAATCGAAGCCTGATGGGAACGTATTTAGATTAGTTATGATATGATCTCAATTTTGATGTTGAGTAACGTAACGGGTTGCGATAGAAAATTCAGCTGTTGTGATGAGAACAGACACTCAAATATTAAGTTGGAATCGATGTCCGATGGGAACGTATTTAGATTAGTTAAAATTCAGGTGTTGTGATGAGAACAGACACTCAAATATTAAGTTGGAATCGATGGCCGATGGGAACGTTATTAAGTTGGAATCGATGTCCGATGGGAACGTATTTAGATTAGTTATGATATGAACACAATTTTGATGTTGAGTGACGTAACGGACAGCGTTAGATAAGCACTCTCCTCATCTTGAAGATAAATTTTTTGAAAGTTTGAACTCTGGTAGCTAACAAATTAGTTCGCGTCTCATTAATTATGCATAATTAAAAGCGTTTTAAAATTTATGTTTTTCAAAAATTACATTTTTAGATTCAGTTACAAAACTTACCACTGAGATGCATAGATAAAAAGTTGAGTTTTTTTAATGATATTTGAAGTTTCATTTAGCAAAAAATCTGATGCCATCTGCGATAGCAGCTGAGAAACAGAGAATCGCAAGTTTTCGATTCGATCGGAGTCTCCTCAACGCGACGCGACATCGAGACAGGATACTTGTTTCTTTGTCTCTTCGGCTTCAAGATGTACCTCGTTGCGAACATAAATAGATTGCGTTTTCCACATTCCAATCCCCTCTCGGGATAACGACCGCGTTTGACTCGGAGAAGCATCAGTCAGTCTCCTTGAATCAAAATGAATTCTAATACAGGAACGAACTAGTACGAAACGAATGTATTGGTAATCGATTAAACATATATAACTTATATATAATAAATTTAGAATAAAACCAGCTAAGCTTGCTTGTAAAATGTCAGTTCTCATTTGAAGCGTGTAGTATTCGATCATCATGAATAACCTTTCTCACGATGAATTTATAAGAGATCTAATTTACATGTCGAGCGTTGAAGACGGTGGTTTCGGACAAATGTTTTCAATTAATATATCTGATAATCCCTATTTTTGCAAAGAT
Source organism: Neomicropteryx cornuta (assembly GCA_020383195.1). NCBI lineage: Eukaryota > Metazoa > Arthropoda > Insecta > Lepidoptera > Micropterigidae > Neomicropteryx > Neomicropteryx cornuta. The sequence continues at coordinate 9,347,007 of JAHKQU010000025.1, read as the reverse complement.
CATTGCTTAATTGGGGATAGTAAAAGAATAGAATGTTTTGATAGTTTTCCTGAAAATCAAGTAAATATATCTCGAGAAGAATGGTATGAAGAATGTAAAAATTTCCTAAATATTTATAATCCGATTCAACTCGATACGGAAATTACCGCTAAAATTATAAAGTCTCATATTGAAATGAAATTTAATAATTTTAATGCATGTTGTTGGTGCGGAAAAAGTATATTTTACATTACACAAACGCTTTGATGAGTACGGACCTGCCCCTCTGAAATCTTATCGAACACGCTATAAAACCCTATGCAAGATCGAGTAAAATCATACTTCAAAATGCACACGTACTCGTTAAGCTTGTTCAACATTCATCTTTGCGATAAGTGTGAAAAAGATCATATTGAAGAAGATTATATTGACGAAATGTCAAAATTAAGATGGAAATGTTTTCAATTATTAGTGGAACAGAGGAAAAAATTTAAAAGCAGAGAAAAGGCGGAGCAATACAAACTAAGAGTGGAGCGAACACTTGGAGGATTATCATGTAAAATATGTAAAGAAAGTTTAATTGAGATATGTAAAAATGTTACTAAAGAGGAGTGGGAACGTTTGTATGAAAATGAATAAAAACCTTTTAAAAAATATATTGTTTATTTACTAATTATATTTAAATACATTATAAGTGTATAATAAAAAATAAGATGTATGCAAATAGATATTGTATTTGTTTTTGTCAGGTTTATTTTTGTTAATTTATTTAACATTTCAACACCCACTCAAATATTAAGTTGGAATCGATGGACGATGAGAACGTATTTAGATTAGTTATGATATGAACACAATTTTGATGTTGAGTAACGTAACAGACCGCGTTAGAAAATTCAGGTGTTGTGATGAGAACAGACAAATATTAAGTCGAAAACGATAGACGATAGGGACGTATGTGTGGTGATGAGAACAGGCTAATATTAAGTTGGAATCGAAGGACGATGAGAACGTATTTAGATTAGTTATGATATGAACACAATTTTGATGTTGAGTAACGTAACAGACTGCGTTAGAAAATTCAGGTGTTGTGATGAGAACAGACAAATATTAAGTCGAAAACGATAGACGATAGGGACGTATGTGTGGTGATGAGAACAGGCTAATATTAAGTTGGAATCGAAGGACGATGAGAACGTATTTAGATTAGTTATGATATGAACACAATTTTGATGTTGAGTAACGTAACAGACTGCGTTAGAAAATTCAGGTGTTGTGATGAGAACAGACAAATATTAAGTCGAAAACGATAGACGATAGGGACGTATGTGTGGTGATGAGAACAGGCTAATATTAAGTTGGAATCGAAGGACGATGAGAACGTATTTAGATTAGTTATGATATGAACACAATTTTGATGTTGAGTAACGTAACAGACTGCGTTAGAAAATTCAGGTGTTGTGATGAGAACAGGCAAATATTAAGTCGAAAACGATAGACGATGGGGACGTATGTGTGGTGATGAGAACAGACAAATATTAAGTTCGAATCGATGGACGATGAGAACGTATTTAGATTAGTTATGATATGAACACAATTTTGATGTTGAGTAACGTAACAGACTGCGTTAGAAAATTCAGCTGTTGTGATGAGAACAGGCAAATATTAAGTCGAAAACGATAGACGATGGGGACGTATGTGTGGTGATGAGAACAGACAAATATTAAGTTCGAATCGATGGACGATGGAGGCGTATAGTATTAACACTCATATAAAAACATGAATGAGAAAGGTAAATATAACAAATAGTTATTTTAGCTTGAAGGATTGTCTCTATGGCTAATGCTATAAAATAAAAGTGATGCTGTAAATCTTCAACAAATGAATGTTGACTTTGAATAAATTAGAAAAAACGATTAAACATAAATAATTTGGATATAAAAGCATTGGATAAGAAAATATTATCATCATTCATAATGAAGCTATTACTCATTACGCTCCTAATCGGTGCGACTTACTCGTGCGACCCCCACTCTTGTTTGAATGGAGGTCAATGTAGCCAAATTTCTTCAAAACCTGGATGGAGATGTTCTTGCGAACAAACAGGTTACTACGGATTTAGGTGCCAAATACCCTGTGACAACGAAAAGTCATTTCAATATCCATGTATAGATGTTCCGACTCGCAAATCAGTCAATAGTTCAATTACTGCTAAAAATGAAAGTCAATGCGATAGCAATACGTGTCATAATGGAGGTATATGCATCTCAATTTCTTCAAAGCCAGGATGGCATTGTTCTTGTAAGAATACTAATCATTATGGGTATCGCTGTGAAATCCCCTGTGATAACACAAAGTCATTTCAATACGATTGTGTAGATTTCATAGATGAAATTCAGGAGACTGTATTACACATTTCTATGAATACTTCTAAACTCATTCAAAATAGTATTAATGATCATAATTGACTATTAATAATCTTTATTATGTCCCTACTCAAACTTTCAATATTTACATTATCCATTATTTTTATAAAGCATTATATTAATACTTTAAATATACTCATCATTAGATGTGGTGAAGAAACCTGTTGATTAAGGAAGCAAAGTCTGCGTGCAGTATCTAGGATTCGACAAATCGCATAATGAATGGATAAATAAGAATAATGTTGTATAATAAAAAAACAAAATGTTTTAGATTATAATATTTTTATTAAAAAAATTACAATTAATATGTGTTTTATTCCAATTGACGAATTAAAAATTCAAACATAATACATGCGTTATTCAAGGAGCATACGCCGTTCCTTTTGCGATGAAGCGGACACTTTTTGAATATCCAATTAATTTTATGCAGCGAGGGATAGTCACCGATATCTTCAAGATTTATTACTTTCCAATCAAAAATAAAATCTTGTAAAACAATCTGTTTTTCCTTTCCTTTAACGAAAATCCTTCGAAATCCTGTTAGTAAATTGGTTATATAATCTCCAAGTTCTTCGTAAGGAATATTTCCATCTGTATAATTCAGCTTATGATAATTTCGCGTAAGCCATTCGTTAGACTTTCTTGTCTTCGCTGATAAAGTATTAAAGTCGATCGGAGATTGAAAAATCGAAACATGTTCAAACTTGATAGATTTTACTCCAAATTCTTTTATAATATATTTTTTATCGTCTGTTGTAAATGATTGAAAATCGACAACGATGGCGTCATCCATTCTCCGCTTTCTAACCAGGAATAAATTAAAACTTGTATTTATTCTCCGTTTTGTTTAAAACGTTTTTTCGACACACCTTCTTGAGACGAGACTCTTGCACTTATCATATTAGCTAATTTAATTGCAGAATTAAAATCATCTTCATCACTCATCACGCCAACCGTACCACGAAATGTTGACTTTTTCCAATAATTAACGGGTTTTTCATGTATAATATCACAAGTTCTGTATAATTCAAGTTTAATTATGTATTCACTGTCCGCACGCTGAGGAGCTTCCATAAAAAGCCGACCTTTATCCGTTAATTGTGTAATCTTTGATGACGGAAGTTCCGTTACGAGCTCCAAATCCCACTCGTTTAATTTGTAAACTGGTGTTTTACGCTTCTTTTTATTGATCTTTTCGGTTTGGAAAATATTTTCCCCGTCATCACTCCAAGTTAAATTATTTAGATAATTTGTAGCATCCATTGTAAGCGACAACACTCGGTGAGATGCAAAACAAAACTGAGAGTCTACATTAAAATGTTTCTAAAATGAATCTAATCATGTAAATGAGACAAAAAATAAAAAGAAAGAAACGGAGAAAATTATTAATCAATAAGTGAGAGGAAAACGTAGCCTTGTTTAGACAGAAACTTATTAAAGGCCAAGCGCGTGCGTTGACCTAACATTGCACGCGCAGAGTCCATCCGCGTACAATGCTCTCAACGCATCGACAGAAGTTCTTTGTTCGGATCTTAGATAAAAGCGAGTCGGGGCATGTTCGGAGCATAAGTCGATTCCTCTCCGCAACGACAACATGAACTCTGCGCTGCAAACTTCATCCGTGTGGTCGATTGAAATAAAGGATGAATCGAAGATTAATAAAAATCAACTCGTTCTTATACTTATCCATATTTTTAAAATAAAGAGGGAGTCAATTTCAATTTTCGAAAGAGGAGTGGAAATGAAATTAAGCTATTCCGCTAAAAAGCAAAAGATGGAGGAACGCCTTAGTGGAATATTGGATTTAATAACAGTGAATTGGGTTAATCCCAATTTATCCAGAGAGGATAGGTTGGAGGTTGATACTATTATGAGTGAGATATGGAAGGATAAAAACTAAGGTAAATATTATTTCTATATTCTTATTTTATTATTAATCTGTTTTGCATATATTTAACATATTTTTTTTATGTTTTTTCTCAGCTGGTTCCCCATCACAAAAACACGTATACATCTTCATTTCAATCATGGCATCAAATCAATCGGGTTCACTGAAGCGACGACATTGTGAGGAGTGTGATTTAGACATTGATGATTCAAAATACGTAAGTCATTTGAAATCCACCATTCACAAGTCGAAGTGTTCAAAAATTTGTTTATCCGATAGAATTGATGAAGTGAAATCCGCTTTCAAAAATAGAATCAAAACATATCATATAAAGAACATTAATTTAGAGGAATTTAAGACCTCAGATACATTTTTAAATGAAGTGAATTTTTATGTAGAACAGTTAATTAACGATCAGCTTCAAACTTTAAAGTGTGTTAAGTGCAACTTAGTGTTATACGCAAACTATTTACATCCTTCGACAAACGAGGAAAGCGTAAAATCGTTTAACACTAAGAACGAAGTGATCGTGGTAGAAAACAATTTTAAAGAAATTTATGACAAACTAATGAAAGCCATCGGCCTTCAAGCCGATGAGTTTCAAGCTATGAAATCGGGGTGGACACTAGTTAATATTTTATATTTAGAAATTAATATTAATAAATGCCAATACTTCCCCGGTTCTAGCTACATATTACTGCCTAAAGATATCGCATATAAGCGTGCCATTATTAACGTAGAAAATAACGATGTTTATTGTTTTTGTTGGTCAGTTGTAGCCGCGTTAAAACCTGCAAGTAAAAATCCGACTCGAACTAGTTCGTATCCTAATTTTAAAACGCTTTTAGATATCGAGGGAATATCATTTCCTATATCTTTTAAAGATATTGGAAAATTTGAAAAACTAAACCCTTCGATATCGATAAATGTTTTCATTTTAGAATACAATGAGAAAAACGATAAACACTTTCTTGCAGGTCCTATCCGCCACACAAAGACTAAAAAAAACAATCATATCAATTTATTATATCTTGATAATGAGAATAGCGAATTTGGTCATTATTGTTACATTAAAAATTTAGGTAAATTAGTTTCATCGCAGATAAGCAAACATCGAGGCAAAAAGTTCTTGTGTGATGGTTGTCTTTCTTATTTTACCTACGAGTCCGCATTGGAAAAACATCAAAAAAGAGATTGTGTGCGTCGTGTCGTAAGATTACCTCAAAATAAACCTCGTAAATGTAAATTTGTTAAAAATGCACAAGAAAATATTCTTCAGTTCATAAACTATGATAATCAGCTTCAAGTTCCGTTCATTGTTTTTGCCGATTTCGAATCTTATTTAGTACCTATAAGTGGTTGTGAACGCGATCCAACTTCCAGTTTTACGCAAAATATTCAAAAACATATTGTTTTTTCATACGGGTTCTATATTTTTTGCAATTATGATAAATCATTATCTTCCTATTTCTCATTTTGCGGTGAGAATGCAGTCAAACATTTTTTAAAATGTTTACACGAACAGGCTTCCATAATATGCAGACGCTTACACGATATCGTTCCAATGCGACAATTAAGCAACAAGGAAAAAAAGATTTTTTTTTCGTCGAAGCTTTGTCATATTTGTAAATCTAGTTTAGAGGGGAAAAAGAGACATTTCGATCACGATCATTTGACTGGTGAACCGAGAGGTTTATCATGTGATACGTGTAATTTAGAATATACTATTCCTAATTATTTACCAGTATACTTTCATAATTTTTCGGGCTTCGATAGTCATTTCATAATACATGAATTAGACTATGATGATGAGAAAATAGAATGTATACCGGATAATAAAGAACGTTTTATTTCTATAAGCAAACATATGCATGTAAAAATGTCTAATAATAAAACTTTTAATTTCCAAATTAGATTTTTAGATAGTTATAGATTCATGGCGTCTAGCCTCGATTCTTTATCGAAAAATCTAAACTTTAACCAATTTATTGAATTAAGAAAACATTTTCCCGACGATAATGATTCTAAATTATTAACAACGAAATGTGCTTTCCCCTATGACTTTATAAAAAGCTTGAACGAATTAAAAATTAAGACTTTGCCATCCAAGGAACATTTTTTCAATGCCTTAAAAGATGAATCTATTTCTGACGATGAATATTTAAGAGCTCAAAATATTTTTAATCATTTTAAATGTGACAATATTGAATCTTATTCAATGCTTTATTTAAAAGTGGACATTTTATTATTAACAGATATTTTTATAGAATTTAGAAGAGTATCTTATGAAACATATGGATTAGATTGCTGTAGATATTTCAGTCTACCGGGTTTTAGTTTTGATGCTTTTCTTAAATTTAGTAAAGTCAAATTAGAATTGATTAGCGATATTGATATGTTGAGTTTTTTAAAATCTTCTATTCGAGGAGGTTTCTCTGTTTCGAACAGAAAAATCGCATCTGCTAATAATATTTTTATGAATGATTATGATGAAAGTAAAAGATCATCCTACATCATATATCTTGATGTCAATAACCTTTATGGTTATGCAATGTGCGAAAAACTTCCAGTTTCTAGTTTTCGCTGGTACAGTCAAGATGAAATAGATAATCTGGATATTGATACTTTTGATTGTAACGGGGAAATGGGAATAATTTTGGAAGTAGATTTATCGATTCCAATTGAAAAACATGAATATTTTGATTCATTTCCTCCATGCGTCGAATCGAGAGAAATAAATGGTGTTAAAAAATTAGTGGGGACTTTATACGACAAAACAAATTATGTATTGCACGGAAAAAATTTGAAGCAAGCTTTAAAATTAGGAGTTAAATTAGAAAAAATACATAGAGTTTTGACATTTAAACAAGAAGAAATTTTAAAAGATTTTATTAATTTAAATAATAAGAAGCGATCGGAAGCTACGAACACTTTTCAATCCGATCTGTATAAATTGTACAATAATAGTTTGTTCGGTCGAAGTATTATGGACCCCGAAAAATTTGTTCAAGTAAAAATAGCATCTTTTTGGGATAATAAACTAAATAAATTCGGAGCAAGACGCTACGTAGCTAATCCACTGTTTCACTCTTCGTTAATATTAAAAGAAAATTTATGTATTATACAACTGGAAAAAAAACAAATCTATTTTAATCAGCCTTTATATTTGGGTTTTTGCATACTCGAAATTAGTAAAACCGTCATGTACGAGTTTTACTATGACTATCTTAAAGTTAAATTTGGTAATAAAGTTGATTTGTTATACTCAGATACTGATAGTTTTGTTTTAGAAGTATTTACAGAAAATGTTTACGATGATATAAAAAATGATTTAAATAGATTTGACACTTCCAATTTTAGTAAAGGTAACATATATGGTTTGCCTTTATTAAATAAAAAAGTTTTAGGATGTTGGAAATTTGAGACGGGTGAAGATTTAATAAGAGAATTCATCGGAATAAGATCAAAGTGTTATGCTTTTGTCACTGAAAATAAATCTCTTATTAAAAAATCGAAAGGAACTACAACTAAAACTATGAATTTCAATGATTATAAAAATTGTATAGTCAACGATATTGAAAAGTATGTTAAAAATAGAAATATTAGATCTATCGGTCATAATGTTTTCACTACAATTGTAAACAAAAGAGCTCTTCAAAATTATGATGATAAAAGAGTTTTGAAAGACGATAGAATTACTACTCACGCTCATGGAAATTGTATATTGTAATAGTATAAGTAACAAATTAAGAATGTCATGTTCTATCTATCGAAAGCTCAGCATGTTATGCGAAAATATTATGAAAGTTCCTACCTTATTTTAGAAGTTTTCATGTCAGCGTAAAGATGAGTCAGCTCCATATCTAAACTTTGTTCCTATAAATCAAATTTTTATTTTAAAAACATTTTAATTATGCATATTAATGAGATATGGACTAATTTATTAAGATGTCTGTTTAATTCAGCTTGAAATGATACCCATATTGAAAAAATTTTTTTTTGGGTAATTGAATATCTAAAAACTAAACTTTTTATCTATACATCTAAGCGTCAAGTGCGATATATCATTGAAATCAGGATATGAAAGCGAATCTAAACATGTAATTTTTGCCTATGAAAGCGAATCTAAAAATGTAATTTTTGAAAAACACAAATTTTAATTTAATTATGCATATGAATGATACATGAACTAATTTATTAAGATGCCCGTTTAATTCAGCTTGAAATGATACCCATATTGAAAAAAAAATTTTTTGGGTAATTGGATATCTAAAACTAAACTTTTTATCTATGCATCTAAGCACCAAGTGCGATATATCATTGAAATCAGGATATGAAAGCGAATCTAAACATGTAATTTTTGCCTATGAAAGCGAATCTAAAAATGTAATTTTTGAAAAACACAAATTTTAATTTAATTATGCATATGAATGATACATGAACTAATTTATTAAGATGCCCGTTTAATTCAGCTTGAAATGATACCCATATTGAAAAAAAAAATTTTTGGGTAATTGGATATCTAAAACTAAACTTTTTATCTATGCATCTAAGCACCAAGTGCGATATATCATTGAAATCAGGATATGAAAGCGAATCTAAACATGTAATTTTTGGCTATGAAAGCGAATCTAAAAATGTAATTTTTGAAAAACACAAATTTTAATTTAATTATGCATATGAATGATACAATGAACTAATTTATTAAGATGCCCGTTTAATTCTACGTTAAATGATACCCATATTGAAAAAAAATTTTTTTGGGTAATTGGATATCTAAAAACTAAACTTTTTATCTATGCATCTAAGCACCAAGTGCGATATATCGTTTGAATCGCCCTGTAAAGCTCGATTTAAAAATGTAATTTTCGAAAAACACAAATTTTAAAAACGCTTTTAATTATGCATATTATGAGATGTGAACTAATTTATTGTAATGTCCGTTTAAATCCGCGTTAAATGATACCCATATTGATAAAAAATTTTTTTTGGATAATTGGATATCTAAAAACTAAACTTTTTATCTATGCATCTAAGCGTCAAATGTGATATATCATTGAAATCAGGATATGAAAGCGAATCTAAAAATGTAATTTTTGGCTATGAAAGCTCGATTTAAAAATGTAATTTTCGAAAAACACAAATTTTAAAAACGCTTTTAATTATGCATATTATGAGATGTGAACTAATTTATTGTAATGTCCGTTTAAATCCGAGTTAAATGATACCCATATTGATAAAAAAAATTTTTGGATAATTGAATACATAGAAACTCAACTTTTTATCTATGCATTTCAGCGCCAAGTGCGATATATCGTTTGAATCGCCCTGTAAAGCTCGATTTAAAAATGTAATTTTCGAAAAACACAAATTTTAAAAACGCTTTTAATTATGCATATTAATGAGATATGAACTAATTTAGTGTAATGTCCGTTTAAATCCACGTTAAATGATACCCATATTGATAAAAAAAATTTTTTGGATAATTGGATATCTAAAAACTAAACTTTTTATCTATGCATCTCAGCGTCAAGTGCGAGATGTCGTTTGAATCGTCCTGTAAAGCTCGATTTAAAAATGTAATTTTCGAAAAACACAAATTTTAAAAACGGTTTAATTATACATATTAATGAGATATGAACTAATTTATTGTAATGTTCGTTTAAATCCGCGTTAAATGATACCCATATTGATAAAAAAAATTTTTTGGATAATTGAATACCTAGAAACTCAACTTTTTATCTATGCATCTCACCGTCAAGTGCGATATGTCGTTTGAATCGCCTTGTAAAGCTCGATTTAAAAATGTAATTTTCGAAAAACACAAATTTTAAAAACGCTTTTATTATGCATATTATGAGACGAGAACTAATTTATTGTAATGTCCGTTTAATTCTACGTTAAATGATACCCATATTGATAAAAAAAATTTTTGGATAATTGAATACCTAGAAACTCAACTTTTTATCTATGCATCTTACCCCCAAGTGCGATATGTCGTTTGAATCGTTCTGTAAAGCTCGATTTAAAAATGTAATTTTCGAAAAACGCAAATTTTAAAACTCTTTTAATTATGCATATTAATGAGATATGAACTAATTTAGTGTAATGTTCGTTTAAAACCGCGTTAAATGATACCCATATTGATAAAAAAAAAATTTTGGATAATTGAATATCTAGAAACTCAACTTTTTATCTATACATCTCACCGTCAAGTGCGATATATCGTTTGAATCGCCCTGTAAAGCTCGATTTAAAAATGTAATTTTCGAAAAACACAAATTTTATATGTAAAAACTAAACTTTTTATCTATGCATCTAAGCGTCAAGTGCAATATGTCTTTGTAAACGGGGTATGAATGGGAATCTATGTGTAAACAAATACAGATCATTTGAAAAACATTTTATTGTGTTTTTTTTATTTTATATATTTAAATATCATGTTAACTTTTGATATATTTAACCTAGAGCGATGTGTAGTACATCTTTGTAATCAAGATATAAAGATGGATCTATGTAAGAAAGAATGTTAAAAGATTGTAAAAGATTCATATTATTCAAAAAGCGTTGATTGTTAATAAAGCAATGTAATTATGTAATGTAATTATGTCTATGTATTCACTTTTTAGTTATTTGAACATATTTTGTGTATTTTATTTCACATACGTGTTTTTGAAGATTGAATAAAAAATAAAAATTGAAATATAAAATGTTTTTTATTTACTAATTTATTTAAGATAAATTAGACAGATCACTCAAATTACGAAAAGATAAAATGTGACTTACCCAACAATTGACTTAGAGTCATTTTATCACTTTCACCAAACATATTGCACGATATTTTGAAGATTTCCGACTCGTTCAACCGAAGACTGATACAGTACTAAATTTTTGAACGCTATATATTGGCAAAACCAGCCGACTTTAAAATGTCAAGATCTCACGGTTTTCACGAAAGCAGTTGTATAAATTGAAATAAAGTGGTCGAAGGCAACCAATAAGTAGTGTATAAATTATCCCAAAATGTTGAGAGAATCGAAATTTAACGGCAGGTACTGTATAAATTATCCTCGCGTCAAGACTACGCGACGCATATAAATTTTAATGAGCTTTTAAAATACAACCGAATACAGAGCATTGAATAATGTCTACTAATTTTATTAATAATATTTGTATAATGTTCTTCAAAACGCATTTTTTTTTAAATTTTCGCCTTAAGATGTTATTTCTGTGGGGAAAAATATACTTTATATCAAACAAAATATGCTAATAAATATTTTTTTTCCTAAAATTATCTTTTTATTATTATCTTGTGAGTAAGAATTAATATTGTCGATGCTTTGAATGTTCCGATCACCATCGAGCGGAGACGGAATGCGGTTTGGATCTTGAAATGCTAACATAATGTAACGCTCTCCTGATAGATGGCAATATCTAGCTAGTAGACACCATCTAGTGGAGAAATTGGTTCAGAACACTAACACCATCTGGCGGAGAAATATAGTTTGCTTCGGATCTTGTCTGCTTCAGCGGTTCACACTCTCCGTCATAGGTGGCAGCACTGGTTTAAGCAGCGGAGACTAGCGCCATCGAACGGTGTCGGACGTCACGTCGAGGAGATGGCAATATCTAGCTAGTAGACGCCATCTGGCGGAGAAATTAGTTCGGAACACTAACGCCATCTGGCGGAGAAATATAGTTTGCTTCGGATCTTGACTGCTTCAGCGGTTCACACTCTCCGTCATAGGTGGCAGCACTGGTTTAAGAGATGAGCGCCATCGAACGGCGGCGGACGTCACGCCGAGGAGACCGGCTTCGGAAACTTGAAATGAAACGCGGTTGAAATGCAAGCTCACAGATGGCAACATCTAGCTAGTAGAAAACTGACACCATCTGGTGGTGAAAAATAGAATTAATATGGTTCGAAACTCGGTTGCTTCTTACCGGTTTTTCGCCCGCTGCTTTAGATAGCTCCTTTACCTCGATCTAGAATATATCCCGATGTGGGCGACTTGGGTAAGGCGCTGCTCTCGAGTCCAGGATCGAATCTCGGCGATGCGAAAAATAAAAACGTGACGTCATCAGCAGCATAGAGAGGGAGATGGCGGTACGTCGTCTCTTTCCCACAATCGTCAGAGGGGGACGGGCATACCGCTGTCTCTTTCGAACCGGCCGACTGGTTTAGATGGGCAGTTTATGTCCTCAACAATATTGAGCGATGTGGGTGAGTTAGGTAAGGCGCCGCTCTCGGGTCTCGGGTTCGAAACACGGCGATGCGAAAAATAAAAACGTGACGTCATCAAGCTCGACAAAACAGGTGGACCAGTCCAGTGGGTCAAACAGGAACCAGAAACTAGGTCAAACGTAGTAGTAGTAAAACTGGATCAAACGTACCAGTCGTAGACCGAGTCGTCGTAGTGAAAACGTGGGCAGTGGTGGCTGCTTTTATCGAGCTCATTTGCATACCGGTTGGGTGAGTTTAAAGTCTCACATCGACACTACTATGGCTTTCATCTATCTATTATCTATTTTTTGCCTATAACGTTGGCTGGCGTTGCCTTACCCCCCCCCCCCCCTCAACCGCCTAACAGTCAAATGGACTATGCAACTGAGCGGCGTGCCATAAATAAAGGGTGTTAATAATATTTTTTTTTGGGACCGGCTAAGGTGTCGATATAGATCAACCCCTTGAAAGGTGCAAAATTAACAGAAATACACTCTGTTTATATATTTCTTGACATTGAAAATCTAATATTTATATTTTATTAAAATACATGATAAAAAAATGTTGTGTTGTTAGAATCTGTTGATGAAACAATACGGACATTATATTTCAATTTAATAATAGATATTATTAATTACAACTGGTCACTAATAATTAATACCCAACAGCCGTGCAGTCAAAATTTTGAAGATTTAATATGATATTTGAGCGCTGTATCGAAACGGCAAAGTTTAATTTATTAGTACTAGAGATTTGTTATAAAGAGCAATGGTTGTTTTTCAAGAGCATCAAACTACACACTAAAATTCAACTCTTTCGCATTTGTACTTTTCGAGTGGAACGATGTAACGGACAGACGGACACACAAAGCGAAAGGGCGTGGTAGTAGCTTCTTATGCATGAATGTATAGAAGCTAAAACTACCTGTTATCACTTGAGTTCTCATTGTTGTTTCTTCAAATATTTTATATATTATAATGTTTATTATTTATTATGTTACTATATTTTTTATATTGCAAAACTTGGAACCAATGACTGTAATAAATGCCAATAACTGTAGAAAAGAATTCCAAAATACTACCCACAATTTAAAAGATTTCTAAAATATCGCAACATTGTTATTGCTGCCACTGAAAAGCACTATGCAGATTATGTCTTAGACTAGTTTTGATTAAACAAGTTCTTCTTAAATTTACATATATATTCAGACACTCTTTAATTAAACCAGGCATTAACATTTAAGAGTCGGCATATTAAACGTAGTTTTAGACTCAATATCGGTGCGTTGTATTTATTAGTTTTATTTTGAAAACCTACATAAAAATGATTTCAGAAAAATGCGAAGAACAGATATCACTGGATTGGTATGATTTAAAAGGTTAGTTCACACATGTATGATATAAATCTAATTTTCAAAGTTATAAAGACATAAATATTGTTTAGATTTGTTTTTAGTTTTCGCTTGTTTATTTTTTTTTTTTTTTTTTATTAAACAAAATACTAATTCTATTTGTTTGTTCACTAAACCCTTGCGGGTTTCTATGTGAACTAATTCGTTCCCACTTTTTACTTATTTAATAAAATTTATATATACATTTTATAACATATTCAATATTAACATATGATAACACTTTTAACAATGCTGAGCTACACATGACGGTATCTATCCAGACTGTATTTAATTTGTCCAATGTGTTGCCTCATTTTTGTTTTACGAATTATTCTAATCTATAATAAAACATTTGTACGTAAGGTAGAGGAAGGTTTTTGTAATTTTAGATGATGATGTTAATTATACACCAAATTTAGGTAAAATCAATAAATAAATGGGTTAAACCACAAATGGTAATAAAAATTCTAATAAATGAAATAATTCTTATATTGCCTAATAAATTATATTAGCCAGAGAAATAGGAGAATTATCCATTTTGGTCTACGTGAACAGAATAATCGTAATATTATCGGTAATAAGCCGAAAGTTAAAAAGATCGGTCAGTCACATGTAAGTAGGAAGTCCGGGAACCAGTAAACATTTCTTGTAGTTTTATTTATTTACTCTTGCTAACCCTTATTTATGGTAGTTTAGGTTTCATTGGTGAAGTTTTTAACAAATAAAATAAGTCTGGCTATTAAATTTCGATTGGAACGATGAGTTAAAATTACAAACTCATGCAATCTATTCTCGCAAGGATGCTTAATAAAAACGAATACCCTAAAACTATCAGAAAATAAGTATCAGAAAGTTAGGGTTTTTTTTTTATTTCCAAAAATCTGTTTTTTTATATGAACCGATGTCCAGAACTTATTTTCATCTGAACGAATCACTTTAAAATAATTTACATCAAAATAATACTCAGTAAAATAGCAGTCTGAATGATTTCCGAAGTTGGAAAATATCTACCGTACCGTGAAAATTTGTCAGTGGCTATCATTCAAAACCATTTAAGAGCTGGATATAGTTAAAACGCGCGCTGCCGCACTCTGCTGCGCGACGTCAGCTATTTATATGTTGTTGTTAATTTAATATTTGTTAATGTCAATAATTTTTTTATTTTTGAATAATATTAAATAATAATTATTAAAGTAAATTACATTTCTTATCGATCCAAATTTTGTTTTTAAAAAAAACTTGAAAATATTATATATTATTGTATGAAAGTTAAGGAGTGAGGGTCCAGTAACGAAATAGATAATTGGGAAAAATCTATAGGCTTATAAGTTATAATTGTTATATGTATATTATTATTTAAAAATAAATGATTATAAAATATTTATAAGCAAGTGAGTTAAAGTAGATCTTTTAGCAGTATTTGAGTATCTAAGATTATTATGTATTAGTATGTTGGTATGTAATTTTTATATAAAATATTTATTTCTCTGTGTACATATATGTATAATGTATTAGTATAGTGCAGTAGTGAAGTGTATTAGTATATGTATGTTTGTTTATATACATTCAGATATATTCTATGTATTTGTGATTATTATGTAAGTGTATTTTTTGATTTTTTTTGACGCGGCAACTAAGTAGACTTTTAAGTATTAGACAGAATGTCTACCTTAGAACAGACGATAGCCTAGTTAGGCAAGATATTTTGCATTATAATAATAATTTTATAAGATTTGCAAAAATAAAAATGCAAAATGCATACGACTCAATATGTAAATGGGCTCACGATAGTGGATTAGTCATAAATTCGAGTAAAACTAATTACATTCATATTCACAGCACCCACAACAAAAGCAACCACAGTATAGAATTAAAATCACACCTCGACGCGTGTCTACATAGCATACAAAAGCCTTGCTCTTGTCCCTCCTTAAATAAGGTCGCTACAAATAGATATTTAGGACTGACCATTGATGAAAAGTTTAATTGGGGTCCACATATCGAACAAGTATGTAAAAACCTACGTGCAATACTAAGCAAACTATCGGTTTTAAGATATAAAGTACCCTATAAAATACTAAGATTATTATATATATCACTTGCGGAAACACGAATAACATATGGAATTAGTACTTATGGTAGTATATATACATTTAAAACATACATTCAAAAAATTAAAAAACTTCAGCTTCAAATAATAAAAACTATAGTACCAAAAAAAATTAAAAAGTGAGGAAAATAAGTTATTTAAATATTGTAATACATTACCAATAGAAAAAAAAATTGATTATCAGGTAATATTGGAACAATTTTACTCTATGGAATATAAACAGAAAATACCGCACAGTATAAAAACAAGGCAAACAACAAAAGGAATTTTGGAAGTGGCGAAATTCAACAATGAATATGGCAAAAGAAGGCTGGAGAGAATTGTTCCAATTTTATTTAATAACCTTCCGAGTAATATAAAGCAATCTAATAACTTATCTAATTACGTTTTAAAAAAAGAATTAAAAAAAATATATTGTAAATAGTATTTTTGTTGATGAATGTACTCGAAGCGACCGGTGTGAGATGTACTCGTACCGATTTCATTATAATTACACCGACGCGACTGGAAGTGACCGTTTTTTTTATAAATAAACAATTAAAGACAGTCTGGATAGATACCGTCATGTGTAGCTCATCATTGCTAAAAGTGTTTTAAGTGAATATTGAATATGTTTTGTATATTTAAATTTCATTAAATAAGTTCAAAGTAGGAACGAATGAGTTCACATAAAAACACGCAAGGGTTTTGTGAACAAACAAATTAAATATGTATTTTGTTTATAAATAAAGAACTTAAAAAAAAAAAAAAAAATAAATATAACCTTTATAGTTTAAGGAAAATACATTAAACATTAGTGATTAAACATAGCATGTAATAAAAAAGAATGATTTTCTCAATAATAAAGGAAACACACTGACTATGAAATCTTGTGCTTTTCACAAGTGATGTTAAACCTGCTTGCAGTCATTGCTTAGTTATTCTTAATAAATAGTAATAATTTGTACATTAAAAAGGATTTAATATGAGAAAAATATAAAATAGAGTAAACAAAGATGCAATAGAGTAAAAAAGAGGAAACGGCCATGTAACCTTTACGCAAGGTCAAAGTTTTTTTTAAATAAATGAATAATTCTAAAAAATTAATAGGAAAATTTTTGAGGTGGTTCCGGGTTATATAGTCGCTTGCAGGCTTGTCACTCATTTTTCCTGCGCATATCCATTTTATACTAGACAATATAAATTATTTAATAAATTATGATAACTATACAAAATAATATTTATTAATTTATTTTTGTTTTAATTTATTATTTAGTACATAACTAACCTTTTTTTTGTTTTAAGGCTGTAAACAAGGCAATAGTTTACAATTGTAGGTATATCTACCATATTTAACTAACCTACCTTCATTAAAAAACCGTAACATGCGGATAACTGTGTGAACACCACTAGTTGCCAAGAAGATTGTGCTTATTGCACTAGGAAAACCTGTTCAGTAAAAAAAACTAGCGCGTATACTATATTGCTGTAATATTGGCGCATTAACGATTAATAAACATATAAGTCCACTATTTTACAATATGTATTAATTTCTTAGTAGTATGGTTTTATATTAATAGTTTTAAAAAGTTTTAATTATTTTTGTAAATATATATTTTTTGCGATTTCTTTCTGTCACACATAATAACTCGTTTATATAGTTACTAATGGAATATCAAAAATGCCGTCTTACTTCTTATTTTGTTTTATATAAGATATTAAGTTATCCAATTATCAATAAAAATGGTAGAATTCGAATAAACCATTTTCCTGGCTAGCTCCTCAAACCCAAATATGGGCTATCTGACAAGTTTTTATGTTTTTTGTCGTGAAACGACTCAATCGCCTTACACTGTATTATCAAAATGTTCACGCGCCCTCTGATGGTTGTCAATTCAGACACTAAGTTTATTCGGTCGCTTCGTAAATGTAGAAATAGTCGCAGTAATTGCAATATGGATAATAAATACATTTGATAGTTGAACAATATGCGCATGTCCTAGTTCTGGGTGGGTATTAGGGCTAGAAAACTATCTATATAAAATATAAATATGGTAGGTCTCCTAAGCGTTACAACTGGCTTTCACGTAATATCAACATAAATAAATAAAAAATATTAGATACTTAAGCACCTCCAGATAAAAATCATAAGTACATCACACATTTCATTTTATCGCTTCCATGCGGGTATATGTAGAGATGTAACCTGAATGAAAATCTTATCTTATAAAATCCTGAAGTCGATATGGATGAAGAAAAAAGCCGTGTTTTAATAATATTGACTACTAATATATAGTAATTTTTACTTTATACTATAAAAGTATAGTAGCAATGATTGCAACAGTACTTTTTCGACATTACCATAAACGAAAGGAACTCAAAACGAGAACACTGAGGAAGCTATTAAAAATTGTAATAGTTTTAAAGTTTTGAATAAAAACATTTTAGTAATTTTCAAACAAAAAAATTTGATATCCACATAAAATATTTCGACCGGGTTTAGAATTTATTTACTATTGTAGTATCTTAATAAACCATTGCGATGTGACTGATGTGTGATTTGTTGTGAAATGCTTGTCCTGTTTTCTTAAAAATATCACTAGAATTATACTTATTTCTATTTCAGATTCCTCTCAAAAAAGACCGAAAGGATGGGGTAAACGTCATACTCAAGTATTGTTGGGATTTTTCTTATGCACAATAGGATACATTTTGAAAGTAGATATGAGTTTAGCAATAGTAGCGATGACTGACAAACATAATACTTCTAATGCACAAGTACGTATGCGATTTAGTTTTCTACAATATTTTTTTATTACTTAGACATTAAAAAAAAACACAAACTTTTTTTTTTATGTTTTGTATGTTTTGTAAACCATGAGACATTGAAAAAAGGGTATATGTGGTCAAATAGGTTTTAAATGACCTCTTCTATTACCCCTTATAAACTTTCTATCGCACTGCCAAACATTCTGTTGGTATAAGAAAGAAATCAATATGGCATATAACCAATTCCATAATTGTGTATCAATTATATATTTTAAAATGTTTTCGCACGCTTATGCTACTATTCTTATGAAAATCAATGTGACAGACAAATATTTTAGATTAACTGCATAATAATATATTACAAAATAAAATTATCACCCATACTGGCATCTATATTCAACAATGTTTCCGCATGCCTATTTATTTAAATAAAAAAGATCAACGTGCACATTAGCCGAAAATCAACGTTACAGCTAAGCGCAACGACTTTGGTCGAATGAGTAAATCACCTCTAAGCGTCATCCCAAGTTTAACCGAATGAGCGTGTCGCAATTAAATGCCTAGGTAAAGAACTTTAAAATACTTGGTTTGCCACACAGTTCGAACATCCGATGCGTGGCGAGCCAATGAGACGTTTCGGTTGAAGACGCAAACTATTAATCTACATACCTACATTTTTTTTTCAGGTTTATGAATGGACTAAGAAAACACAAGATGTAATTTTATCGTCGTTCTTCTGGGGAAATACGATCATTCAGGTGCCCGCCGGGATGCTGGCCTTGAGATACGGAGGAAAGGTCATGCTCGTTATATCGTGCACAATAAGCTCCGTGATATCGTTTAAGTTACCGGTTTTGACGAATTGGGTAAGAAAATTTTAATGTGTTTGGAGACTGCGCGCGCACTATTGTATCACTATTGTTACACTATTATATTTATTTATTTATTTATCTTTCTTTGGGAAATAGAACAGTTACATAGAAGGAAATCATACGCAGGCGGTACACATTAATAAAATAATAAAAACAATGGTACTAACTTACAACTATAAAATAAAACCAATTAAATATTTCCACCGATTGAGTATAAAATTAGCGTTTAACCTAAGAAATGCAAGAGAGATGAAGAGAGGGGGAGGGAGAGGAAAGGTAAATTTCATGTTAATGTTTCTTTTTTAATAAGTTTTTTGAACGCCACTAAATTAACATAAACTATATTAATATCTGGATATTTTAAATTTAAGGTTAAACACATTCTATAAATGGGTTCATTTTGCCCATAATTAGTTCTAAGACGTGGGATGTCTAGCAAATTGTTTGCTTCTTTTTACACGAGAAGGTACCCTGAGACGCATTAACTCAAGCAGAGAGCTATAGTTAACTGCATCTTACTATTGTATTGTTGCACTATTGTATTGTATTGCTTGGTTTGATACCCTACAACCCTCTTTGTCGCTATACATTGACTTTTAGAAAGAATGCCAGAATTCATCAAAACATCATTCGTGCACTTTGAATTTTATTAGTAAGAGCTACAGAAACTAATTGGCAATTTTTGTAAAATTGTTTACGATATAGGTACTTGGTTTGATACTAAGTTTAGTAACATATTTTAGATGATTGTAGATGCAAAACAAATAAACAAAACATATTTCTTAGGAGCATAAAGCTTAGAAGAAAAATAATTTAGGTAAATTTTATTAATTCTATCCAAAACTAAAATCTTCCTAAAATTCTACTACTCGCATTGTATTGTTTGTATTTGTCATACTTTGTAAGTGTCATTATTTATTATTTGGATAAAATGTTTCTTTTGCCTTGTCTTCATGATAAAAACACTATTACAGTTATTACAGTTAGATAACATTTTGCATTCCCGACAAATTTTTAATTTACATGAGTGTTTTTTGTAATTAAATGAGTTTAACTTAGAATAAATAAAAGCATAAGTGTATAGCTATACGTCAGCAGGCCGCCATGTGGTAATACGGTCCAATAATATCCAAACAATATAAAACACGGGCAAATTTAAAAGAAAATGAGGAGCTACTGCCTAATGCACTCAAGGCACTCAAAAGGCACTCATTACAAAGTACTTGAGCCTGCTTAAAAAGCTTCTATGGATTCAATGGAGTCCAATTGATCTCGAAAATTATTAATGTTATATCATACCTACTGATTTATTGCCAATCTGTGTTTATTTGTTTTAGGGCGGTATGTATTTGACATGTGTTTGTAGGGCACTCTTGGGCATGGCAATGGGCATAATTTTTCCATCGATGCACACGATTCTTGGTCAGTGGGCACCCCTTAAAGAAAGAGGAACTCTGACAGTATATACTTACGTAGGTACTGCTTATATTATATTCAATTTAGGTTGCACCAAATATTTAAAATGCATAACCTAATCTACATTTATTCATTTATTTAAACATTGTATATTATGTAAGATCCAACCAAGCCCAAGGCTTATCAGTTGGAAATCATTGGCAAAGCATGTTTTGTAGGTTCCATGATTGAGTAGGTCTGTACAGAGCATGCTTCACCTTCACAATTTATTTTTACTTAAATCTAAAACATTATTCCATAATAGTAAGTAGAGATAAATATCTTATGTAACTAAATTCTTGCGCTTATTTATCAAGTGTCCAATCTCGGTATTATTCGTTATCAAATTCATAGCATTTCGTTTTTAGGTCATTTTTGACTAACGATTTTTTCTATTCTTCCATGAAATTGGCATCTTGTTAAATAGAGTTGGAATTAAATACGGAAGTTTTCTTTTACCGTAAAAATTGTTGTACGAAGGTATGAATAATCTTTCGTTTCCCCCCCCCCCCATGTTTGACTTGCCTATCATACATAATCATTGATCAAAACAAAACTTGTGTTAAATATTTCTACACATGCTTGAATTAATAAAAAATATTAATATTACGTTTCCTAATTTTTCAAATAAGTATGTTTATAATATACTAACGGTTTTTTATCTTTTCTTAGTATGCAAATGAGTTAATAGATGGCTTCACATACTAGTTCCCGTGATACTAGATCGTTATAGTAGCAAAGAGCAGATAACATTTTTTTTTAAATATTCAGTATTCTGCGCAGTTTAAGTTAATATAGGCTCAACTGGTTTGAAGTAATTATGTTTATATTAAATATTTGTCAGACATAATACTTTCAGTGGTAAATTTTCGGCAACAACTTTTTGGTATTTTGTATTCTAACCATATTAGGACAATTTTTAGATGATTTGAATCCTATAAAATGGTGAATTAATGTAGACTGGCTAATGTAGTAAGCTTCGGCCAGCTGTATGTACAACATTGGTTGTACATACAGCATTGTGTCGGCATAGAAAGCCGAGAAGATATTGAAGGGGGCAAGAATATCGCCGGTCTTTCACGTCGTAGGACATCCACAAACGATCGTTCTCTCTGCAGTAAGGACCACCAGTGGATCTGTTTAATATAATTTGCATTAATGATTACGTTTCGCAGGGGCACAATGCGGCAAGATACTCTCAATGTCTATGTCCGGAATGCTCGCTTCCACCAGCGTCGGCTGGCCGTTGATATTCTACAATACTGGTATCATAACTGCCATCATGGCCGGTTCATATGCTTGGTTAGGTTCCTCTTCTCCTAGCAAACACCCAACAATCACAAAAGAGGAGTTAGCATATATTGTGAATAATCGCGGCTCAAAGAAAATGAACAAGGTAAGAAAAGAAGATATTATTGTATGTGTTATTGAAACTTTTTATTGAATAATTTTATTTAAACAAGTTTTTTTAAATGCCAAGTAATCTTTGTTACATCTTACCTGCGTAGTTCCCATAATATAATATTTCAAGAAAGAAATCAGTAAGAAATCAGTAAGAAATATTGTGTATATAAATTAAATAATATTTGTTACAGCGTGGTAAAACGCCCTGGAAACAAATGTTAACTTCAGTTCCAATGTGGGCTACTCTCATCACGCAGGGTGGAAATTATTGGGCATTTAGCACCATCTTGCTTGAAGTACCATCCTATTTTGCACGCATAATGAACGTCGATTTGAGAACGGTAGGTAATACTTGTTTTTTATTTGCTACGCTTAAGAGAATTGTTCCCGCAAGCTGATTGTTGTGCGGGCGTGGTTAATAAATCTAACCACTGCCTAAAAAAACAAGAAGTCTCTGGGAACAATTATTTTTCTTGTAATCATATTACACGTGCGCTTTGTGACGCCGTACAGTAAACCAAAGTGGAAATATTTCAATAACTTTGACCACCAAAGTCCCCGATATGCATTGAGGCCGATATCGAATATGGCCCCCTTACTTTTCTTGCATTCCGTGAAGCTCATTTGACTGCGGTTCGACCCTCGCAAGGTTTTACGCATTCAAAGCAGCATTTTAATTCTTTGTCTCCCATTGCAATTGCTAATTGGGTAGGGAGAAACAAACACTACATTCTTTACTATGATCGAATATTTTTCTTGGCTAATGCCAGTTACGTAGTAGTGGATTGCCAATTGATAGTATGCTTCGAGTACATTCTACGCCGATTATAATAATAATATAAATTATATTTTATAAATCCATGTATTCTATTATATTCTCTTACTAAATACCCGCAACGCAATATGAATATATTTTTATAAACCATACATACATTTATATATATTAGGTTTAAATTGGTACTTCCAAGAAACATTTGTATTTAAATTTTTTTTTTAATTGAAAAACGTAAGTACGCGATATTGAAACTCATTTATGATTTTCAAAATTTACAGAATGGATTCCTTTCTGCTTCGCCATATTTGGCCATGCTTTTGACAAGCATCTCCCTCGCGACGTCGTTCTTAAACGCAAGTGGGTATCACTCACGGTCGCCAGGAAGATAGCAAACAGTATTGGTAAGTTTTAGAACAGGTGATAGCGTATTATATTTTGCATTATAATATTACGTTTATAACATTTGTAGGAATTAAATAAATATTAAAATATGTTTGGCGCGAAAAGATACGAAACGAATATTCGATAAATGCCAGATAGATTTTAAATAATTTCACGCGGACACTTCAAGGCGCTATTTGAAGGCTGACCCTATTTTATTCGTAAGAAAGAAATAGATTCAGATTAGCGCTACAAACATCCTTAATTCTGTCTGAATATTAAATTATTCCTAATTTTTTGGGATCTCCTTTGGCTTGATAATATTATGATCAGTTTTATGAGCTAAGGAAGAATACTAAAAATACACTGGTAGGTGAGTCAATGTAAAATTATTTAGTTGAAAACCGTATTTCTTTTCAATATTGAATATTTTTTACTTATAGAATTACCTAGAAGCCTATTTTTTTTAGGACCATTTTTATTGACCTAAAAGTGTAAAAACTGCTGAAGCAGTACCTAATAAATGAAAAAAATTATGGTAGTTTTGAAGTAGTCTAAAAAGTCAGTTCTCTCCATATCAAGGTTTAATAGAATAACATAGCCTACTATAATCAGTGGTACTTTTGTTCAGGCATGTGGTTAGGCGGTGCTAGTTTGGTCGCCTTTGCCTTCGTTCCAGCAACTCACTTCACAGCTGCCGTGTGTCTGCTGATCCTGACTCTTTCAGTGCACGCTGGGGTCACTCTGGGGTTCTTGGTTTGTACCTATTACTACTTTAATTAAAACATATGTATATTTTGGATGCAATGATACAATATTTTCTATTATTTACAAAATCTCTCTCTTTGTAAATCGTATCATAAATCAAGAATTTTGGCAGCGATTGGGTATCGTTTTCATCAAAATGTTTCCAACATTAGGCAGTCATAAATTAAGCATTTTAGAGCAACACTTATGCATTTTAAACTGACTTCAACGATTCGTTCCGTATTTTTACTCCGAAATGACTCAAGCGATTAAGATATATTTTTTTTTGCATATGATAAAGATTTTTTCAGGTGTCCCATTAGAGTTTAATTTAGTTAGATCGAGTGTAAGGTAAAATAAAAAAAAATATATAGTCGAATCGTTTAAAACATTTTTATTTATTATTTTTTAAACTGTACCAGAATGCTTGGAGTTGATTCAACCGATGTTTTATTAAATTACTTTTAGTGTATGGTAGCTAAAACTAAATTAATAGTAAAAATACATTTATAAAAACATGCTTTTGTATAAGTGCTTGAATGCGTATACAAAATTTCGTGTCTGTGCTGTTGACCGTTGAGGAGTTCCTTCGTCTGGAGCCAATCTTCGGTGTACAATCAGGTCATGCTTGCCATAAAAAAGTATTCTCATCTGAACTAAACCAACTTGTCAAATTTCAACTCCGTAGGATATGAAGAAGTGGTTCTAATTCAGCTTACGATATTTGATCTAGACCGACATAAAAACACTGAGGAGCGAATCGACCCATCTCGAGTGTCATGCCGACTAGGATACTGCGAATAAAATAGGCTATGCCTGATCTTACTGATATGCCTAGTTTGTATATTTCCATATGTTGTTCCCAATCCTTTTGATCTGTAGGCATATAGTTTTCGTTACTAATTAACTCTGATTCTGCGATTAAAGTAGACTACATGAGATACCATTGAAAAAAAGTGAGTAATTGCCGGGTCTCACGACTAAGATGCACCAGCATCAGTGGAGGTTTGATTTTTTTAATTTCCTATCGTTATCGTGACTATGTTTTTTTTTTCATTCGTTTCATACCTAATTCAATTATTTTGATTCCAAATGATATATTCCACATAATAAGTAATAAATAACAACGTTCCTTCCCAATTAAAACGCAGCTGATAACGCTCTATTCAAATAATAATCTCGCCGTCAAAAAATATAAAAAAATATTTGCATGGCAGTACCTACCTACAATAATAATTATTGTAATGTTTTTTATTTTCTCAACTTTCAGGTAAACCTAATAGACCTTACTCCAAACTTTGCGGGGCCCGCTATGTCACTTGGAAATACTCTCGCTAACATAGCCTCTACACTTGCACCAATAGCTGCGGGGTATATCATCACGGATGATGTAAATATTGCAACTTTAGTGTTTGCGTGTATGAATAAGATAGCGATACGGATAAAAGGAGTTGTCGAAATAATTATAATCCTACGATGAAAATCATGTTATGTATTGGTGATACTAAATTGAATATATCGACAATTTAAATACATGCAGGTATGTGAGATTGAGGATAAAAGTATTAACAACGTGAAGACAGCTATAAGGCCAATTCTCCATTTTACTTGTATTTGGAAGTTTGTGCCGTACGAGACGTTCTAGTTGCCTGATTTTTTGTATAATTTGTATACAGCTGCGAGAGGAGCTGTCAGTTCTCGCAACTAATTGCGCTCGCGTTTCGAGACTAGCCCTGCTGGTTAGGGAGCCAGCGGCCAATGGCAGTGCACAGTCGCTCTCTTCACGCTCTCTTCCATGAGACAATTTTATAATTAAACTCCGACGAAAATTTTCTTTCGGTCTATATGAATTTGTGCGTGGACATACTGAGAACTTTACATAATCCCTGAATGCGGCGTTTAAAAATATGCGTTTGAATTGGTCAGCTTAAGTTGTATTTTTGGAGTTGATTTTATACGAATTAATGATTTTAGTATGCGTTTTGAAGCTAAGGAATGACCATAAAAAAATTAAAAGTATATTTTCTATCCTTTCTTGACGATTTTTCTTATACACATTGGACAGGACTTTAAAACATGTGTATGTTTACGTGAGGGTTGATGCACTTATTTTTGATAATATTTTAGGGTTACGGGAGGATTTTAAATTTTTAAATTGTAATTATTCGTGTCTAATCAAAGTAATACTTACTTACCTGATTGTTTTGGATGTCTAAGTATTACCAAGTTTTACGTTTCAAAGAATTCTATTTAAATAAAATTATATTATTGCAATATCCTGTTATGATAAAACGTATTGCCTACCCGTTCGTTTTTGCATCTCGGCCAAAACAATTTCAGGTTCAAATCGGTGTGCGTTTGTTATTTTATAATCTATCGCCATCTGTCGCTTAGTAGAGCAACTGTTGTAAAACAAAATAATTGATTTATATTTTTTTTTTTGTTTTGCAGACTGATCAGCTCCAGTGGAGATACGTTTTCATTTTGTCTGCTGGAGTGATGTACGTAGTCAACACAATTTTCGTCGTGTTCGGCTCATCGGAAACGCAGTACTGGAATGAGTGCGACAGCGAGAGTGATATAAAATGTAGGATGTTAAAATAATAACACATAACATCATCGATATTCGTACCATAATTTTAATGTTATCGTTATTTAATAAAGTGCCCCTTTATCGATTGCTTTAAAGATATTCTTCTGGGATATATTTTATATTTATACAAGATGTGACAGAGCATAGAAAAGGCAAACAATGCTTCAAAATAAGCATGGAGTAGTTACATGCGTATAGGTATTTTCATATTTGAAATATATTAACTTTTATTAATAATAAAAACACTACAAGCTTTTCTATAGATCTATGAACGCGATACACTGATGATGTGTAACGCCTTGATAGATGGCGCCCAAACCTAAGACACGAGTAAATATGCACACTCTAAAGAATGGCGTGAAACACTTTAATTCAATGATTCAATATTAAATCACTCTTAAAATGCATAAAAACGATACACGTAATTGTATATTCCAGTAGTGTAGCATTTAAGTTATATTGTTGATTTGAGGACAAACACATAAAAATATATATGGAATCATCTAGATATTAAAAAATAAATAGCTGAACTTCATCTCTTATCTTTACATGTTTTACGTATAAGCGTTAATAACACGTAATAAAAATATTAACACGATGCAGAAAAGCGTCGATTAAAAAAAGAGATTAA
The DNA here is from genome assembly GCA_020383195.1 of Neomicropteryx cornuta. Lineage (NCBI taxonomy): Eukaryota > Metazoa > Arthropoda > Insecta > Lepidoptera > Micropterigidae > Neomicropteryx > Neomicropteryx cornuta. Next base: position 9,319,387 of record JAHKQU010000025.1, on the reverse strand, counting down.
TGGTCAATGGTGATCATTGAAAGTATGGTTATTTTCAAATTGGGCTGAATTTGGCGTTTAATTGGTCTAAAACATTGGATATTCGGTAAGTTATTTTTTTTTTATTCATTATGGTACAATAAGAAGTTACAACAATACATGATATAATAACACTGAACAAGGAATTAAATTAATATAATATAAACAAATTAAACACCAGTCATTTATTGTTACTCTGAAGTAACATGGCTACTCTAACTAGTTTAAAAAACCTGTTCTAAGAGCGGCCAGAAGAAGGTTGCAGAAAAAAAACAATACTTATTACGTACGCGAGACGTTACTAATAAATGGGATCATAGGATAAATGTCTGTATATATATATATATTATATACAGACGTTGAGACAGAATTATACAATATACATTTATTAAGTATATAATTCTAATAATAGTGTTACCTATAATTTATAGGCTAAATATACAAAAAAAACTAAACATAAAGAAAATATTTAAAATTACTCATAGTCTATATATGTTATATATGTTATGTCTATTGCAACACACTGCTCACCATCTTTTCAGATGGTGAGCCTATTGCGAGGAGCCATTTGGTGATGCTTTTTGCAAGATTGAATTTACTTTTTGCTTTTTGCAATACTCATCTGCGCTGTTGAGAAGTTTAGGTCCAAGGAAATCGAGATGCCTTTGCCCAAAAGTGGTATTCATTTTTGGCAGTACCATATTTCCTCGTAGCCTTGATCGAGTTAAAACAATTGAAGGATTTAAATTATCTAAGATTTGTTGCTTAAGAATGACGTTGTAGTCAGAAAATAAGACGTCAAAACTATAGCGAAAAGGTTTCCGATTTATAACTCGGAGAACTGCTTTTTGGCACTTTATTAGGGGGGTCCACTGTACGAGAAGCGCCTCCCCAAACCGAAACGGCGTATGATAAAATGGAATTTGTCAGGGCGTTATAAACCATTTTAAGTGTTACTTTGTCTAGGCAGTTCCTTATAATTTTACAAACAGACATTTGTGAGCGTAGTCGTTTACTCAATAGGTCAACGTGATCACTCCACCGAAGATGTTGATCAACTTGTACGTCAAGATACTTTACAGTCATAACACCTTGCAGTGGAATACATGAGCAAGTCGCAACATTGGTGCAGTCATGAATGCAGAATCTAAAATTCGTACTAGCTCTTCCCCTATTCGTGATACTGAAGGTAACATAGTTTGTCTTGCTGCTATTTAACGTCAAAAGGTGATTATCTAACCATAATTTAACTTTTCCTAAATCGCTCTGCAGACTCTCTTGTAATCCTGACCAGGTATTATTGGAGCTTATTATGACAGTGTCATCAGCAAAACTTATTATTGCACCAATTAAGTTGTACTTAGAGATAATTGCCGTTTTATTAACCGTGTTTATTTTTTAGGGAAGTCTAACGAGACTACTAAATTATGATGAAGATCTAACATGTGTAAAACAAGAAAAGCAGATTATATAGAAAATTTATTTCATTTAAATTATTTTAATAAATATATTTATTTGAACAATATAAAAAATAACAAATATGATTCGAGGTACAATATATTTTATAATGTACTGTATCGTATTAGATAAGAATAAAATTGTAATAATTTAATATGTTATGTTCAAATATTTTATTTATAACATAAAATATTACAATGATATAAGAGTATTACAATGATATAAGAGTATTACAATATTTTTTTTGTTTGATTAAAGTATTCCTGAAATTATTATAGTTATTTTTTTTAATATTATATTCAGATATTATAGATATAAAAGTATGCAAAATGTTTTAGGTAATCCAAACATTTAAGAAATTTCAATCCCCGGTAAGCGAAGATAACAACCAACTGCAATCGACTCAGTTTGAAATAATTTATTATTTTTTTTTTAAATTTTAATTACAATTCACCACCTAAACACGTGGAATAAAAGGTTTTTGTTTACATTTTACGTTCAAGATAAGACTGACTAAGGCTTAACAGACTAGACAACAATAAAGTATATATTTAGAGAGCTGATGCAATGGCCTTTAAGCATCTTTCATCAACCCAGATGATAAGACAGAGCCCTATGACTAAGAAGAGTGGAATGTAGAGATACGAGTATAAAGTTAAGAATAATCTCATAACAGACAGATTTAACTAAAAATATATTTATTTTGTTCTTAGTGTCAGTATCCAAAAATTAACTGACGACTAAAATGTACTGTTTTTTTTGTTGTTGGTTGAGGCCATTATTTTCGATGTTGAACGCGATGAAGGTCCCTACAGAAGGCGATCTGGCTGTTATTGTTGTGCCAAAAGTTCTTTATACCAGTATTGCCGGAGGCATTCCTGAAGCCTACCATCTGATTAATTTGTCTCCAGCGATGCTCACAAATCTATGTACTTTCCTCAGCTACCATACTTTTAAGAATATTATCCATAAATAAAACACTTAGCAACTTAGTAAGACAATAATGGCAACGATCTATAAATTTAAAGTAAAAGTGAATACATTATTTAGCAAAGAGGTAAAATTTACACAATATGGTTAGACACAACCCCCTTGTTTATACGCAGTTACATAAGCATCAAAGGTGACCAATGCCACCAAAAAGTACAATAAATCACATCCCTTTGGAGTACTGTGGCAGCTGTTTGCGAGCTAGCAATTGTCGGATGTGACCGCCAATTAGTTGCTAGCTTCTTGCGGTCACGGTCGCTTGGCTGGTTTGATTAGCCGTTTACCTAGTACCTAATAAGCACGAACAAAGCACTTAAACGTACCTTTGCGGCTGAGCTTGTGTTTCTACTGAGAGGACCATAACATCGTACATTAAATGTTTAATCGAAGGTACCAGCGTGTAATACATATTCTAAATGTATAATTAAAATAATAATTTTATTATTTTAACGCCCGTTTTGTTTAGGTTTAACGCAATTTGAGACAGTTTGCTTTTACTGCACTTTTAGATTGTAATAAGTAAATAGTAAACAAATATCATTCACCTGAAGCAGTCCAACTAAGAAACATATGTCGGATTATTTTTAGGGGGCATCTGTTTTGAAAATTGACAAGCAAACGCTATTATAACATCAGTGTCCGTCTACCCAGAGGTAAATATCATTCGTGTAGTCCTTCAATCTTCGTTTTCTATTTTCTCAGGTCTGCATTGTAATAACGAAACTTCTCTCTACGGTCCTCGTCGAGAAGGTCCTCGTTATCTCCGGGATTGAAGATCTTTTAGTATCGGCGGTCGAGACTCGCTCCCTTCTACAGCACGGAGCTTCTCAGGACTAAAATGTAGCAGTGGCTGAAACCATAAAACGTAAAATTGTTTGATGACCATACAGTGTAGGTAAGGAAGTCCGTCATTGTTGGATACTACTAAAATTTGGTAAGTAGGTACAGTTACGTGAATTATAACATAAAATGGCATGACTTGATTTGTATAATGTGACCATAGTGCAACGATGATAATAGCGTAGCTAACTTCAGTGTTATTTTTTTTTTTAGACATCATTAGTTATATTTCTTTATTCTGAAGTCAGGTAGAGCAATGTTGTCCGTAGCCATGAAAAGGGTGTAAATTTGACGAATTTTTTTTTTTATATATAAAAATAATTGCTATGACCTAGGTCATATACAATTATTTTGGGCCCTACTCAACTAGGCCAAATATGCCTGTCCCAGAGCCAGGGAAGGTGGCGGTAATGAAGCGTTAACAAAATGTATGACCATATGCAGATTCGAACCTGTGACCTTTGAATCAATAGTTCAACGCCTTAACTATTAGACTAAAACCATCTCGCAATCTCACAATTATAATTGTTTCATTAATTTTATGCCAACAACCATCTCTATGAGCATTCACACTGCTGTATTCAGGCTGATAAGTAGGCCAGAGCTGATTACTCGTATGATATATGGTGTGTACTAACACAATTTGATCCTCAGTTGGTACAAATTATCTTATTTATGCAGGTAGTTATGTAAAAAACGTTTTTTTTTTTAAATGCCATTTTGTTAAAATAATTTTAACGGCGCTGAAGTTAAGCGATTTGAAACCAGGTAATTATAATTGTCAATATAAATGTATAAATATAATTATAAATGTAAATATAATTGTCAATAAACATTTTATTACTTAACGTTAATCGTTAATGAATTAAATTAAGGAAGTATTAATTTTGGTTGATATACAAACGATCGTTTAGAGACAAGGTTATTCATTTAAAATGCTCGCAGGCAATATGCCCTTGTTGTGAGACTAAGGTTTAATTCTTTCTCGCACATCGAACACACAAAGCGGGTTTTTTTTCTGTCGAATACTCGTTTCATTTCGCGTCCTAGATAAATAGACGATTTCGATCGCACATTAGTTTTCTCCTTCCAGTAAACAGACTAACTTGATAGTTCCGTTATGGAGCGGTACTTATTATAAATGACTGTACAATTTGCGAAAATAGTGGTTTTAGACAACTGTAGTTATTGACTGTTCAGTGAAATTAAATTTATTTACTTTAATTAGTCAATAACTCTCATATTTTAGTGAATGTGAATACGTTTTAGGATGGTGATTTGAAGTAATCTCTGATAACTAAAACGTATATTTAATTTTGTTGATTTTTAAAGTGTATTAAAAATATATTTTTTGTATCCTTTTCCTCATATAATTGCGTACTGTATGTATTAATAGATGTATTAATAGACAGCGATACTGTGCCCTAACCAAGAACCGTGTTTCTAATAGTTGCTGATAGTTCGTAGTATTATTTATTCTATAATTATCGCAGACACGTTACGTAAGTATTATTTTTTGTAAATGTAAGCTAAAACATTTTTACGGATATCTCTTAACTATATTGTTTTTAAAATTGGTAATAACCAGGAACCTAATAACATTTATTATGAGCATTGTGTCTTTATTCTAGTTGTTTATATTAATGCCTAATATTATTTTATAAATTGTATATAACATAATATTATGTTGTGATAAGTTAACAAATTCATGATACGTTACCACAATGAACATATTATTTAGGCATTTTTTAAGAAAACAATGTACATATTTGGTGAAAATAAATATTTATAATATAGTAGTCATAATATAATGATGTTCTTAGTATTTTTATGTGTTTTTTTTTAATTGTCAAAAAAACTTAAATTTGTTGTTATGAGGAGTACATAAAATAAGGACTGAAAATGATCGTTAGCTTCAAAGACCATAATCTCAAACATACTTTAGATATTTAGGAAAAAAAGTTCCTACCCGTCTATTGGTTAAGGAAAATAGTTAGGCAACAACTTTTAGTTATTTTATATTAGGTTAGGTTAGGTAATAGGTATATATTAAGGTGAAGATTTTTATTTTATATTTATCAAAGTGAAGGTTTTGATAGCAGACTTCGCTCAGCCACAGGTTAATTTAAATAATATATTCATATAATACAATAAAGATTCTAAATATAAACGAACTTCTTAAAAAAATAAATATTAAACTACCCCTTTGAAAAAAATATTGTCGAAAATCAAAAGTATTCTAGAAATGCTGTTACAGATTTGGAAAAGGTATTTAAAAAACTTTTAATAAAAATTGTACTTTTTTATAAAAAGATATTTCAATCAAAAAAATGTTTGAAATATTATTGAAGACTAGATTTCAGATAAAAGTGGTATTTTTGTAATTAATTATTTTTTTTTAATATCATCCCATTACGTCGTTAAATATAAGATGTATATATTTAGGGACCCACTGACTAAATGACATTTATAGTCTTAAAATATTGTTTTTAAGGTCAAAAGCCATTATTAATTTACGAAAAGTATAAATATAATTTTACTGTCTAATAATATTTTGTATCTTCTGAGGATGTATGTATTAGAAGTGCTTAAAAAATCATTATTACTATTCTAATATTCCTATGATTAGGATTCAATGACTAGTAGTTTGAGAATGGTTATACGGTGAAATTTTAAGAATTATTCTGCAATCCCAATTTCCTTACGGATATAGGACACAAGTCTTGAAGGCCTCGCATCGAGTAACTTTGCGAAAATTACCAAAAAGTGATTCGATGCGAACTTTTCTGCAAATTAGGATCCGTTAGTTACTCATAGGAACATTATAAAGAAGTACTTAAGGACAGAATGAAAGAATATTTGTATTTATTTCTGCTCACAGATTTCCCGCACAATCGAAATGCCTCCAAATTGGACTGAATCGGATTTCAAATCCTTGATTGTGATCGCAGTGATTATTATTACGAATGCTAGAGCTAAAAGCGTTCCTTCTTGTTTAGGAAGCATTTCGTTAGGTGAGTACTTTATAAATATTTACATTAATGTTAGGAGATAGCATACGAAACTCTTTATTTTTTTAATTTAATTTAATGTTCAAACTAAAATAATACAAAAAATATATTTAAAATCCATTGCCATCAGAGTTGTTTAATTCCTAGTCTTCTATTGTTTGCTCATGTTTTTTGATTGTTAATATTTAAATACAAAGCCTATATAAAGCCCATACCTACAAAAATATATAGGTTAGGTTAGGTTAGGTTAGGTTAATAAAATATAAGTTTTTGCGTTTTATATTTTAAAACATATCTGTTATTTTTCAAAAAATGAACTATATGCTATCAATATTTCATAAATAATGGTAGGCCGCGGTTTGTCGCGGCCGTGAATGGTAGAGCCGAGCCGTTCATGCCGTCATAGAATTTACACCTTTCCGTTCATCGTACTAAGCTTCTTTTTGCGAACAATGATTTGTAGGTCAGAATCGTTCAAAGGTGTTCTTCGCTCACGTATGTAAAAAACTCTTTTGGGACACTTATCTATACTTAAAGCTATACAACATTGCCTTCACAATAAAAAAATTAAAACATTTTAATCTCATATTAATGACGAGCATTCAAAAACACATATTACAAATAAAAAAACCCAAGATCGAGGGAATAGCTATTATTTACATTTTTGATATCAGGTCGTCAAATATTATCCAATTATATAACTTGTGGCACTGGTACGTTTAAAATATTAAAGGCAAACTCATTGAATCAAAGTCGACATTGTCCATTATGTACTAGTACATAAGACCATATTAGTGACATGATGTTATTGACATCATAACTAGATATTCACATTCTTTTTTCATAGCATGCATTACTAAATATTTAATCCCTTTTTGTAATTCCAATAATTCTATAAATTGACCTCGTTTGGGTATTAAATTTCATACTCATATTAATATATCTATATTAAAATATTTTACTTAGTCCCAATGGACTAAGTAAAATATTATAAATATTAAGTTTTGCATAAAAACCTACACAGCTTTCCGTTAACCTTTAATTTTGATAAAAATGCAATCAATTTTGAACAGATAAAATTCCAAAGTGCCCAAAATGTTCTTTATTCAATTACTTTATAATTTTAAAGTATTAATATTATTCTACCCCTCATGTCGTTGTTAAAGGTTTGATTATTTATGCACAGCCCAAACTACCCTGTTATTATCTTAATATTCTGAGGCATATACCACAAGTTTTAAAATTAAATTAATAATTGAATTTGATAGTAAACCAATACGAACGCGTCATTGAAACTAACTGTAGCTGTTGCCTAACACGTATTTTTATTTTTTTAAATATGCTTATTTGAAAAAGCGATATAGAATTAAATATCATAAATTTAAAAAAAAAATGCTTCGACGGGGTGACAGCGAATGTTAATTGCTTCGATAGCGGGCATTCCTCTCCCCCCGTCCCACACATGTTATTAATATGTATTTATAGAGTGAATGTTGGCGACTTAAACAGAACCTTATCGTAGATAATATATAAGAAACACCGCATTATAAAATGTGTGTGTTTTACTCAATGTAATAATTATACTTTTGGTGTGCTATCTTGCTTAAACGAATGCAACATTGTATGTTTTTGATATACCATCTCTTCTCTGACCTTGCAAACAGTACGTGCATCTTAATTATTGACACTTTAACATTTAAATAATTTTGCCACATAGAATAATGTTATTTTAAGTTTGTTTTTAACACTCAGATGTGTGTGAAAAACAACCGGAATATTGGAACGTAATGGCACAAAAACAGCTTCTAGTGCATCTGTCAAAGAAACATAACACCAACATCGCCAAGAATGTAATCATCTTCCTCGGCGATGGGATGAGCATCCCAACATTGGCGGCCGCCAGGTTGTACAAGGGTCAGTTGGACGGATCGGCCGGGGAAGAGGGCAGGCTGTCGTTTGAGGAGTTTCCCTACACGGGACTTGCTAAGGTTGTTATTTTTATGCATTTCATAATATTTTTACGCTTTGTAAATTCATAGATATGAACTTGAATTATTGGATTTCGTTTTTTTCTAGTAACTACTTTTGCGCATTTCGATGTTTATGATAAAAAAAACCGCTCCGCCAAAAGACAAACAGTAATTCCGTTCGATTAACTTTGACATCAGTAAACCAAAAAAAAAAAAAAAATCACATTAACTATCACAGTGATTTATGAAAACAATGCAACAATAAAAGTTATAGTATTTTTAGAAAAATTACGTTCACTTCCAACAACCAGATTGACAAAATTCCAGGATTTTTTTAGCAAGTTTAAAAAGTTTTCCAGCAATTTAAACTTATGATCGTCACTTAAGTTAGAATCAATCTAGAATATACATCTAATGTTTAATCGTTTTTATATAATATTTATTTTATATAAAAAGAGTAGTTAAAAATTGTTTTTTAACTACTAAAGTTGCATAATTTAGATACCGAAGACTGACTGCCGAATTATTTTATAATGTACTTGCATAGCCAAGTTAATTTAGATGATATGCTGGCAAAATGAATTATTAATAATAATATTACTGCCAGACATACAAGACAAACTATTTCATTGTTGGACAGAAGATATATATATGGGGATGGGACATGTAAAGAGATAAAATTTCAATCATGTTTTATACATCTAGGACTCTATATACATCAATTCCCTACCTTTCAAATCCAACGCAAATTTTATTATTCATTAGACTATTAGACTAGAATTATCTAGAATGTTCCAATAGAATTTGTTCTATACTCTAAGAATTTCTCACGCGAAATTTGAGATTGTTCCTCCTTTATAAAACACCAAAACTAGACCAAATTTCGCAAAACCTTCCGTTATATACCCATTATTTGAATGTTGTTATTTATTTTGGATTACAATCATAGTGTTTTTAGTTTTTTTCATTTTTAGTTTTGTTCATTCATTTCGGAAATCATAGTATATTTAATGGTTAAATTTCTTGTGGACACCTTTAATATGTCAATTCGTAGTGACTTGAATGCGTAGTTGAATATTTAGTGACTACTGGTGTCCTCAATCAATAAATAAGTAATTAAGACAAGGAAAGGTTGGTACCATCTCAGTTACAAGTAGCAATATCTAAGTATCATACCGGAAAATATAACGGTTAACCTATTACATAACTTACTGCATAATAATATCAGTTTGTGCTCAAGCGCCCATTACTCCCAGCTCACACAGTATCTCAGCATATTCTACGTGTGTAGGTACTTAATTGTAACACACGAATTACGCGTCTAACACAGTAATAAACCATATTCTATTAATATATAATCATGTTTTTGATTCATTTAAGACATTTTTAACTTTCATGAAGGAAGATTTAACCACCTTATCACATCACAAACACATTCACCCTTAAACACACTAAATTGTTATTTTTCATTTAAGGGTTAACGAATATTTTTTTGTGAACATTATTAAATGGTACAAATACACAAAATAAAATGTATAGGTAATGTTTCTAACTGACAATGAGGTCCAATCAGGGGTGCTGTCCGGGTGCCAATCAGTACTCGAAAATCGACGACGGTGACTGCAGCGTATAAAAGATTTATGTCGAGTCGATTATCGATTGGCAGACAAGACTAGGCTCACTGGACGTATGATAGCTCTATGGGCATACAGTCGTAAGTTGACGTTTTTTTGCATTTTAGATAAAAGATTTCTCGAAAGTGATAATGATTATAGAGATTAAAAAAATAAAATTTAATACACTGAACCTTTGTCTAGATCCAGTTTTTGTAAATTTATCCTGTGTACTGAGTAAAAAAATAATCTCGCGGTGTCTATATTAATATATTTATAGGATTTTTGAGCCATTTATGGAAGTAAATTATTTACAAAAAAAAAATCATTTAAAGATAAAGGTACCAAAGTTTCAATCCTGATTACTTTTTTAAAAATGTATTTCAATAGTTTAAAATAAATAATTTTGTGATTAACCTCATTAGGAATAGCGACAGACCGAGAAGAAGCGTGCGATAGTAGTGTGCACGGCGCTCCCTTTTCACCAGTTTACGCCGCGATAAATGCCTTTTTTGCGCCAATTTCAATTTTTAACCCCGACCGTATGCCCTTTAATTTTCAGACCTACTGCGTCAATGCTCAAGTAGGTGATAGCGCCTGTACTGCCACGTCATATCTCAGCGGAATCAAAGGGAACTACGAAACGATTGGAGTGCCATCTACCGTCAAAAGAAAAGACTGTCGTTCGATAAGCCAACGGGAAAATGTTACCAACATCATGACTTGGGCGCAGGAAGCCGGAAAACACACAGGTTTTTTCGCTATTACATTTTGCTCGTGCACTCAAAATTTGCTGGGTTGTTTGATTACAAAAATTAATAACGCATACGACTTTTCGACACGGATAAAGCCTAATAGAATGGTGTCACTGGTACCTTCAATATAATATACCTATATTTTACTAATAAGTACGTTTTGTTTCAGAGCTGTGAAAAAATATATAACTACAAGTCAGTCATGAGTAAAACAATCAATTAAAAAAAATACATTAAACTCATATATATATATACTTTTGTTTAATTTTAAACAAACCTGAGAGTAAACAGATTCATTTATACCCGTCAATAATGGTTTAAGCTTAAACGGATGGTGTCCCGTCCTTAGTTCCCGACAATTTATGACTAAAATTTACTTCTCCTAGCGTGTTCATTTTTACAAAAACTTAAAATAATAACAATCGATACAAAAATTTAGTCTATATCTCACGTTTTCTCTTAAGTACGTTTTTTTTCTAAATATTGCCAATCATTTTTGTCAGAAATCGTATAAGTAATACAGCTAAGATAAGATAATTTATTTTCCACGAACAAAGTTATTGTACAGGAATGACAATTACATATTTGTACATAGCGTTACATTTCAATTATAAAAAAAAACAACAACAGAATAAGACAATAGAGAAATAAGAATAAAGAATACAATAATAACAAAAAAAAAAAAAAATATATAAAATTAAAAAAAATACATGAACAGAAGTTACATGTGCATTGTGTATACCTAATTTATCACTTAACTATCTAAATTCCTTAAAACTATAAATATTTTTTTCCAGAATATATTTCTTCAACCTAAGCTTAAACTCACGAAAATTATTTATACTTTTAAAAGCTTTTAGGTAGCATATTAAAATATCTTAAGCCTAAATAATGACACGTAGATTGGTATTTGGCGGTACGGGCTGAGACAGATTGAACATAATTACTTTTATGACGTGTATTAAACTCATGAATATCACTATGTTTATTGGCAAATATTTTATTATTATAAAAAAGGCAAATTGCTTCTAATATATATATACCATAAATTGTAAGTACACAGCCCTCGTTAAATATTTATTTTAGGCTATAAGTTTTACTGTAAGCTCACCATAAAGTTAAAAGCATTTCTTAAATTGTTTATTAGATATATTAAGTTAAATACTTTATAATTGGGACTATTCTAGTATTCCATTTATGGGAGGAAGAAATGGTTACCAATACTTATATTATATACGTATATTTAATATTTTCGTCTAATATAAAGAAGTTATTCATTATGTTCATTAATCCAGAACTATGCTGGAAGTTTTAAGTAGGCCTTGGATATATTATATATTTTGTGTAATTATAAAAACATAGAAACTGACTTATTTTGTATATCATGCAACATACAAGTGAGCGAATAAATACCTAAACAAGACAAAGAGTAAAAGAAACCGTTTTAAAACTGTTTAAATAGGCACTTATGTAAGGTAATATTGTATAAAAACAAATCAAGAGTTTTCACTTTATTTTTACGTATATCTACTGTACTACTGGCTAAATGCCTGTACAAAGAGTTGGCAACAACTCACTTCTACTTAGCGAAGAGCACCGAATCTGAAATCTGGAATCTGGGGAATCTGAAACAATCAAGTCAAGTTCAGTTCGTGTCGCACACGCGTCCTACCTAAAAACCAAGCGATTCTTCTAAATTGGTTTAGAACACACAGTTTGTTTTTTTAGGTATAGTAACAACGACTCGAGTCACCCACGCCTCACCGGCCGGTGCCTATGCGCACGTCGCATATCGGTATTGGGAGTCTGATGCAGATATATTAAAAAAAGGAAAAGATCCGAAATTGTGTCCGGACATAGCACATCAACTCATTGAAACCTCACCTGGAAATATGTTGAGGGTTGGTAATTTAGATCAATATTTTTCTGGTATTTTACAGGGTCTCCCGAGACTATTCCCGAGGACCTAATGAGGTGTGTATATTTCCTATTATGAGTAAAAAATTATATTAAAAAATGCGAAAATAATGCATCGCTAAATTTATTAGTATTAATAAAGCGTTGGTGTAAATTTCCTTTAGCATGGCTTCGCACGATCGATAAATCGCATCCCTGGCTGAGTTGCGTACGATCCCCAGTCAAAGACTAAACATTGAGGTTTGGGCGTGTTGGGTTTGGGTTAGGTTGGGGCGTGTGAGGTTACGTAAAGCATTTTTTTCCCGGAAACCATGATGAATTTTGTCTTTAAAAATCTTATATGGAATCGCAGGGCCAATTGGCTAGTTTATTTTTATAGGGATTGTTCTTAGGATACGGTAAATATTCATTTATTTAATTTAATTATAATTTACAGTTTTCTGGTAATTCAAATCACTTCCTCTCAGAAAAAAGGATTTTTCTAAAACTGAAATACAATTTCTTATAATCCACCTTAAAATGTTTAGTTTTAACCTAAACTCAGCAACATTAGGTTATGTCGAGAAAGCTGGTACTGTGTTTACCCAACTAGATATAAGCATCTGTTCTAAGGTAAACTTTACTTCTTCAGTCGCCGTGCATAAAGTATCCAAGCAAGTACGTAGATCTTAGTTCTTTATTAATTATTGAAATTGTAACAATGAATCTTATTAAAGTTAAATACGATTATGTGTAATATGAAAATAATTAATGAGATACGTTAGGTGTGTATATTTTGTGATGTGACAGGACTAATTAGCATGCATGCATTAAATAAATGAATAGTTAAAAAACCATTTTAAAACAAATTTTTAAATGCGTTTACAATGACCCCCGTTTTAGCGACTGTGTTTTTTTTTGTTATAGCGGTTTTCACTACTGCACATTGCACATTTTTACAAGTTTTTATTTATTATAGCTTGCAATGTTTGTATGTCGGCTTAGCTCAAATCTTGCAAGCTAAATTAAACCGCTTCCTCTTATCCTACGGAGTTGAAATTCGACATGTTAGTTGAGTACCGATGACAATGCATTTTTATGGCTTCCTCAACTATCAACAGTACAGACACGAAATTTTGTATATGCATTCAAGTATTTAAATAAAAGTTTGTTTTTAAAGATGTATTTTCACTAGTTCGGCCAATGTTTAATATATCTTACTACAAAGAAGGTGAGATCCTTCTTATCTAGTTATGGACTTCCAGACTATTATCCAGATTCAGTGCTTCAGACCAGTGTGGCCTGGAATTCATTGTGTGTTGTTGGATATAAGTGGACTGTACGTTTTTGCGCCAGATGACTTGGCACACTTCAGGCCAACAATAGTAGATTTGCGGATTGAATGCGAGTTTACGAGCTGGATAAAGAGAGATGCCAAAACAGGTCGATAGTAGGTACTCACGATTGGCGTAGCTGCCGGTGACGCGAAGAGAGCTCTCTTTCCAGGTTCTGCTGCTGGAGTGATGCTCTGACACTTGGAATGTTGCGAACCTAATTTGCGGAAGCTTTGTATGAATTTGCGGGCGAAAAAAATGCAGGTTTTGAGGTTATCACACACACGACGACGGTGTCAACATTTGAACTGACTACCTACCTTCCCTGACATCATATTTCGGTTAGGTGGGGTAAGCGGTTGCGGTGTAAAAGGGGAATATAGGTAGGTAAGAGGATGTTTTGTGCATTTCGACTATAGATGGCACTGTCAGTTTATAATATTCATAAATCGTGGATCGAAATAGACCTGCAAGATTTGACCCATAAAACCAACATATAATATTTAATAAAATTTTCTAAAAACGTATATCGTAAAATTGTTTAAAGCATAAAATATAACTAATATTCGAAATAAAAAATCTAAAAACACGGTTATGCTTTAATGAGATAATAAAGACTAGTTCACATAAAAACCCGCAAGGGTTTAGTGAACAATCAAATATCAGTTGTATTTTTTTAATATATTAATAAAGAATAGTTTTAAAAAAAAATAATACGGTAATTATTTTTTTTTAAACAATTTTGAGATTCGCCTTCACTTATTATTTGCCATCGCAATAAATTTTATAGTGGTGTCAAAAGTCTCTAGATGGGTTTAGTTTAGTGGTAATAAAAATTTAATTACTTTAAAAATGCATCAGATTGCTCAAAGTATTTGTTATTATTTTTTTTTATCATATTCATTTTGTGTTCATGCTATTTTTACACGACAGCCGTTGATTAGAAATGTTTGAAAATTTAAATATTTTGATTTGCCACGCAAAGTTATATCCACAATATCTCACATTTCTGTTAGGTTCGACTTTCCCTGGAGCTTCGGAAACTCGAATCGGATACAGTATTTTAAAAATTCTACCTAGGATGCAATGTCAGAATAGAATACATTAAAAATATAATATAGGTAAAGTATAAAAAAACAAAAATGGCAAAAACAAAATAGTTTTCTAAGATTAGTAATTTAAATTACAATAAAAAGGTCCGGGATATACAACAATTTACCCTGGGTACTAATTATTAATTTTTATGGGTTATTTTGATTAGCGATAGAAATATGCCTTGTTCTTCAAATTATTTTTATGAAAATATAGTAACGGCCGCCTAGCGCCCTACAAACGTGTGCGCTACAGACACTACCAAATATTGCATACTGTGCATTAAGTTGGTTTTCTTCACACACACTAATGCAAATGTGCATGTGAGAGGGATAACTCACTTAATTTTACTACCGTGTATGACATAACATGTCACGTCTGCACATGGCTACATTAAGCTGCGTACAAAGTTTACTACATCGGATAATGAAATCAATGGCGGCACATTTAATACTCATTGACAAATGAGATATTTAAATGCAATATTATTTAATCACGCAATTATTCATCCCAACAATAAACTCAAATCACATTAGTGGTAATTCAATATTCATATAATTTCTCATTTTTATGTACTTAACTTTTTATGACTAGATTAGATTAGAATAGAGTAGAGATTAATAATATTTGATTAACAATATTTAAAAATTCTATATTTTAGGTTGTCCTTGGCGGTGGTCGTAAGAAATTACTTCCTAGTTCAGTAGTGGACGAGGATGGTTTGGCAGGAGAAAGACGCGACGGAATGAACCTCATCAAATCATGGCTCAAACTCAAGCAATCCAGGGGACAGACATCGAAATACGTATACAATAGAGATGGTCTGCTATCCACGGATCCTTCGATCGATAACATTCTTGGCATCTTTAACAGCGACCATTTAAAATATCGACTGGACGCAGATCCCGACTTGCAGCCAAGCCTAGAGGAAATGACAAGGAAGGCTATCGAAATATTACGAAAACACGAAAATGGCTTTGTGCTATTTGTTGAAGGTAAGCAATAATTCAATCAGAATTCAGAATTCAGGGTATCAATTTCAGAATAGAGTAAAGTAAGGTAAGATAAAACATTGAAGTCGCATAAGAAATCATTTAAATAACACACTTATTATTAAGTGTGATGTGTGATAATCATTCAGGTCCTAAGTATTTACAAAACGAAAAGCCGATGTATCGATCTAATTATAAAATTAAAAACCCGCTAAAGATGTGAAATCACAGGATTAGCAATGTATCAACAAGTGTGCTCACAATTGCATATAATTGTTTTAAGCTGTAATTTTTATTAATGCAATATTTATTTTACCAAAGAGCTTGGAAAATGAACCCACCACAGCACTATTAATACTAGCGAAAAAAATCATTATAAATTGAAGTTTTATGTGCGTGTTTATTTTTTGGGATTACCCAAAAGAACTTGTACACATTACAGCTTTTGTATACAAATACAATGTATTTTTGAAATTCGAATATAATCGCGCTCTGCTGTTGAAAAAGAATACAGCGGGCAAACTCGTACTGTATGCAGTACGAGTTTGCCCGCTGTATTCTTATAGTAGAAGTGTTAGTTTCACATAAAACGACGCGTCTTCGTAGACACATTATAACTTATGTGGTTTTTAAATAAAGTGATTAAGGTGATATAAAGAATATATAAATTGAAGCATAAATCCCTAAAATAGTTATTAGGAAGAAGAAGGTTTTGGCCGTGGTTTTTTTTAATTAGTACAGTATTTTATTGTAAAAAGATCAATTTGTGTGAAGTATTTTTGATTGTGTTTGTGAGTGTTTTAATTTTTAGTTAGTATTAAATAAATCATAAAATCAATAAATAGAGAGGGGGGAGGGGACAGAGGTTGTTTTGAAGATGCCGTTAATGACGCCTGTAGGGCCTAGCTGTAAAACATCAGGTTCTGGTTAATATATAGAAGCAGTTTATATATATTATATGATAGCTACAGGTGTCATAGCCATTCTTGTCTTATTAGAAATATAACTTTTTTTCAGGGGGGCTTATTGACTTAGCTCACCACGAATTACTAGCAAGAAAAGCTCTAGACGAAACAGTAGAACTGTCAAAAGCCGTCAGGGCCGCAGTGGAGATGACCGAGGAAAGCGACACGTTGATCGTCGTGACGTCAGACCACGCGCACACCATGTCCTACTCAGGCTACTCGCCAAGAGGCAATGACATCCTCGGAGTCAGCGGGGAAAATGGAACTGACGGTCAGCCATATACTACAATTAATTACGCGAATGGTGTACGACGCGAACATCTGGAAGGAACTCGGCCAACCTATTCTGCAGAAGACCTAAGTAATATTTCTTATTTTTTTGTTGTGGTTCTGCAAAATATTTAATTTTATTGCTGAATTCATTCGCCTGTAATAATAACGTTTATTTTAATTTTATTGTTTAACGTTTTTGTACTTCTTTGTCAAAATAGTAAAATGTGTGATTTGAGTCTGTCTTTCTCAGGCACGAAACTTAGAACCAATTAGTCATGGGAAGTTAAAATTTGGCAAGAAAGTGGAGCGACGATATTGCAATATCCAAAATGAGAAATGCCTTAATAACTAATGTACGATAAAGTTCCTAAAAAATAATGTACCTATATATTGGGGATTATATTTTCTGAATTTAATTTTTATAAACTACTTTAAAATCTAGCTTCCTAACTTCGCTATTGAAAACACAAACTAAAGGCGAAATTTTAAAGAAATTGTTTTAATGTATGAGAAGGCGGTTGAACGCATGGCGCGGAAAGTGTAGAGTTATTGTATTTTTAGATAAAATGTATTAAAATTACACGTAATTAATAAGTATATATAAGGTATAGATAAATTTGGCATATTTCATATTGGAAAGGCCCTGAAGCGAAATACACTCTTCACACAACTTTAGGTGCTGCCCGCAAAAGAAGGCATGAGGTAGAGAAGGTACGGTACTTAAAAGCACACGTCTGTAGATTTAATAATAAAAAATACTTATATACTATTCTCCTGGACCACGGATTTTTAAAGTCTTCGCGACCTACGCCGGGTTAAAACACAGTTTTTTAAAACAAAATTACAAATATTGCCAAAGCGGATGAGTACATATGTACTTTCCTTACAAACGTTAAATACACGTCATACAGATATCCAAAAGAGCACACGAGATTTCCTGTAACCATTGGTCATTTGCTAACGTGTCAAACAAAATTATGATTATACCCTCCTGATTGACTACTGTTTGTTTTTTTCAGGGAGCCCAAACTACACATATCCTTTCCTTCACCCGAGAGATGATGAGGAGACTCACGGCGGAGACGATGTTGGGGTATACGCTCTGGGGCCCTGGTCACACCTCTTCGTTGGGAATTACGAGCAAAATGTTTTACCCCATATTTTGGCATACGCAGCTTGTATAGGTAACGCAGCCACCGCGTGTGACAAATGATGAAGCGTATGACGCCGTCAAAGCCGCCTGCAGAATCTAGTTGGCAACCCAGGGTAAAGCCCGGGATTTAACAGCTAGTCTAAATATATAAAAAAGTTATTTCTTTGTTTGTTTGTCCCTTATGCATTCCTAAACCGTTGGTTCGATAGCGATAACGGGTTTGGGAAGTTATCGTGACCATACCCGATTAGGTTTGTGAATTAAAATAAACATGAAATTAAAACATTAAGGGGGCCATTAAGCGGGGGAAGGGGAAGTTTTAAACCGTTGGTTATAGAAACTTAAAAATTGGCATATAGCTTCTTCACATGACATGGGCATCGAATGAGAATATTTTTTTTTAATTTTCAGCCAATATTAAAATGGTTACGGGGGGTGACCATTTTATAAAAAAATATATACTTAAAATTTTACAAAAAGCGTCTTTACATAATATAGGCCCACATTAACAGCTGATTTTGCGGAATTCAACCATTAGGAGAGTAATAGGGGTTTGAAGTTTGTAGGGAAATTATAAATCGTCGGGTCAAGAAACTTGTAAAATAGCATGTAACTTTTTTACATACCATAGGCATCGAATGAGATATTATTTTGTTAAATTCAAACATTTAGGGGGGAGTTTAAAAGACAAATTCGTGTATTTCATTAGTTTAATGGTTGAGCGCGTATGCCCGCAGGGCCTAGCCGCCAACCGGGGGTGACTGAATTAGTATTAGTTCTCCCGAGTGCCGCAGGCAGGAGTTGTCGGACGCCGAAGGCGTCTTTACGAAAAATCAAATTTAGTCACGTGGATGCCTCTAAGGACGTAAAAATGAGGAGCGAAGCAACCCATCCCGAGTGCCCTAGGCATGAGTTGTTGCGCGCTGAAGTTGCCGTTGCAAAAATCAATTTAAGGCCCGAAGGACCTAGAGATGGAGAGCGAAGCGACGTATCCCGAATTTTAAATAAAAAACTTACTTTATAATTTTTATTTTTTAAATATATTTTAATACAAATATAGCACAATATATAAATCTAAACATTTATTTATTATACCTACATTAAGAAATAACAAAAGAGTTGAAAACATCAATAATATATATTATTTTGAAATAATATGTATATATGAATAGAAGCAGCGAGTTTTCCTTTTTTTGAGTGAATTATACACAAAATATTAAATACAGACATTTTCCCTTAGTTAGAAAATAACAACAAAACAAAAGTAAAAATGAAAATATATATTTTTTCTATTTATTATAATTAATAACAGTTATTTATCTTTTATACGAGATTCTCGCACCACACGCCCGTCTACTCTGTTCCAGGTGCCAAGGCGCAATGCAAACTATGCCAGAAACTGTTCTGTACCGTTTATTCGATACCTACAACACCAAATTCAGCGACGTTGATGTACTTGACTCGTGGTGGGTTTCTCTCAAAAATCCAAACTATTTCATGCCACGCTCACACCACGAAACCCTTACATTTTCCTACCAAACACATCACGCATACAATTAAACTTATCAAAGATTTTAAATACTATTATGTACTCAGGCGCAATATGACATACAATGCAATAAAAAAAACAGCCGATTCAATAATGAAGTTTATCGTATCAGTTGAGCCATGCGAAGCCATTACTGTGTTTCGTTTGTTTTCGTGAATTTCCTTCTGTGCTTATTATGATGGATTTATATGTGATTACAAGACATTATTTTGTTTAAATATAGTGTCTAAAGTAGTATATATGTATTTTCGTGCATCAGTGTTAAAGGATTGCAAAAAAAAATGTATTTAGTTTACGCAATCACGACAGCGTCAGCCATTTTTCTGAGATGTCAACATTACAATAAACTACGGTAATTTCTATCTTATTATACTAAATTTTATTATGAATCACATAGGTATTTTAAAATATATTCCAAGATGCTGATGCCGTAAATTTAGATTTTTGCACCGGTAATTATTTTTTTCATAAAATGTTTAGATATCTATTATACCCGATTTTGATGATTTTTTTAGACACTAAATCCAACGTGCTTACTCGTAATCTGTACGAATAATTTACCGCAATCGTAAAGTAACTTGGAAATTAATATTTTTATTACTCGATACAGATAACCCAAGTTGACAAATGTTGTTATCCTTAGATTAACTGCTAATAATAGTCAAAATAGAATTATAATTACTTTTTTTTATATATTTTATAAATACATAATTTTATTGAAAAAAAATAGGCAAAATAAAAACTTATAAGTGGCAATATAAAAAAAATATTTAAAAAATACATATTACGGCACCTATCTATAAGGTTTTTTTTTTAAATTTCTGTTTATGGTAAAAAAAAAATACCTATATATATATATATACTTATATATGATATATAGGATCATTGGTAAAAAATAGGTATAATCACTTTAAATTTTCTTTTATCGAGTATAAAAAATAAAATTTTGCAAAAAAAACAATTCTAACATTGAATATTTTTGTTTACATTTAGTTTGTAATAAAACCATATTCTACTAAATTTTATAAGCTATTCAAAATAATGCAGTTTATCGAAATGACGTACCTCCATCGTTTTTCTAAGGGTCATTTTAGTAAGCGGTTATTTTTTGAAAACGTCCCGCTACAATGGGAATATTTGTGCAAAATTCGGGTTAAAAGGACAAAATTGGCCAAATGGAAGTTTGTCTTACGTACATGGTTACAAAATGGTCCATAAAAATGGGATCCAGGGGTCGTAAAATGAGCCTAACCTTTTCGGACACATTAGGTCATTACGCAGAGGCTTAAATAGGCTTTTAGAGGCTCAAGTCGCCCCTGAAAAAGTTATCATTAAAATATAGGCAAATAATAAAAACTATTTTTTTTCGGTATTTTCTATGATATTCCATCAAAAATAACATCTTACGAATATACCAAAGCGTTTATTTTCATATATACTCCTGTGCCTTTATGGAAGACATTTTAAAAATAATAAGTTAATTTGAGAAGAGTATTACATTATTTTTTTATTCATTTTTGAAAATATGTTTAATAAATAAATGAAATGTAAGAAGTAATAATAAGTAGATAGAGTTACTAAGAACCTACTTTTGTTTGATAATGCAATATTATATCAACAAGGCTAAAAAAGGCACGAATTGTTTATGAAAAAGCTTTCGAATTAGTTATTTATTCACGTTTAGAAAAGGTTTTAAATATAAACAAATTTCTCACACAAGAAAGACCTTTTTTCTTGCACCAGATGAATAAGAAAGTTTACTACGGATCCCATCGGATATGAAGGGAAACATTCCAAGTTGATAGCCCGTTAAAATTCTTCTCCAGTATTTCTCATCACATTAGAAGTCTTTTAGAGTGGGAAACTATTGTTTATCAACTGAGATCATGAAGCTACAAAATTAAAACTTAAGGTGCGTGTATAATTTGAAATCAGTCAAGCAACGACTAAAGGAGCATCTGAAGATTTTTAGACTTTAGTTTTTATGTTGAACGTTGATCAAGCTATCCTCGCAGTTGAGTCATTTCGGTGATACGTCACTAATAATGCTAATGGTCGTCTTGGTAACTATATTGAAATATCTCGGTCTACACTAAAAAATATTTAGTAATAATGGTGAAGTGAAAAAATAAACGAAGGGCAGATTTTGATTTAATCCCATTTATAAATCGTTAATTAGTGGGAATAATAAAATAAACCCATTAATAATTTGGGCGATATTATCTGCGGGTTAGGAAATTATTTTTGGTGAAGATAAGTGGTATCAAGTGAACTAGAAACTCTGGATCGAAGGATGTGTACAATCATGTCACAGCACATACAGCATGCATCACATTTGGTCGGTCAGCTATGATGCGATGGTATCAAGCTCTCAAAAAGTGAAAGAGGTTTAGGTAATAGATAACTTACAAATAAAGTAAAACCTACTTCAAAGTAACTGTATATAAATCTAAGATATATTATAATGACCTTATTGATAGTAAACGATAAAAAAAACATTAGGAGTTTTATTTTGAAGTTGGTTTTATTTCTTTAAGTTTTTTTTTATCTACCTCCCTTAAAATATTTCTAAACATAACTTATTTTAAAATTCCAAAATCGGCGGTGAAACCATTGAGATCTGACATCACACACATTTCGCTATTGGAGTCGATCAAATAATACGGTCGAGCCATTCTAATCGCCAATGGATCGAATAAAAAAATATTACTAGTCATGGCTGCGATCGATGTAACAATGCTTGGCAGGTTTTTATTTGGGTAAATATAAACAAAATTCAATCTTTGGTATCTACTTGTACACATAGCGCAGTATGCTATCGCTAGTGAGCTCGCAATGCGCTGTGCACCATTTAGCAGCGCAAATATAGTAGGACGCGCGCTTCGCTGGCGACCGTCCGTCGGACTAATCAAGCGAACCCATCGACCCAGCCGATGCGCTATTTATAGTACAAGCGGTGGGGATGTTTTGTAGAAATTTATAGTAATATATACCATATTATCTATATATAATTTTCATTTTCAACTCCACTGTTGAAATTTCTTTTTGGCACTAGGAACCGGTAATATTTTTAAATAATTGCTTCAGTTTTAATAAGAAATTCAAAACCAGCAGCCTGTCAACGTACTTTTACAAACTGAAATTGTCCGAGCCTACCTATTATTTTTTATAATATAATACATTATTAAAAATTAATCCTTTTTTTTTTACTTTCTTGCATTAAACAAACACGATGAGGGCATTTTGAATTTTAATATATTTTTAGATTGTGGACAGGTTATTTTTTGCCGGAATTACGATGAAATAATTAGTTAGATAACGATGAGTATTGAGCGTCTAAATAAACATGTAATTTATTAGGTTCTTTTTAATATTTAATTAGTGTTATTAAAAAGAGGTGACTTTCTCTTTGGAATCAGTTCCATTGCGATAAGTGCGCATTTAGAAAGATAATTGCTTATAAATTTTGAACAGACCTTTGCTTTCTGGTCAATCGAAAGAGAAATGCAATTTTTTAAACTAGAACTTCTATTTGCTAAATAAATTTAAATTTCGTCAATGACAGTCTGTAAAGTATTTTGAATATTAACTCTGGCGCGTGGTCTACGTATCTCGCGCTTGACATTACAAAAATATGCCACCCGATGACGTGACGTAATAGCTGTGCCACATAATGAAACTGTTCCAAAGCTGATGACCTATTTTGTAGATGCAAACAAAATTATTATAGCAAACACAAACATGCGCACGCTAAGAGGAAATACTATATTAATTATATGAGCTACTAAGAGGAAATACCCTATTTCTAAAAACTGCTGAAAGGAAATACTATATTAATTATATGAGCTACTAAGAGGAAATTCCTTATTTCTAAAAACTGCTGAAAGGAAATAAATACCATAAGCTGCTATAAGGAAATATCATATTTCGATACCATGCTTAGAGGAAATACCTCTTTTTCTATAAACTTCTAAAACAAAATACCGTATTTCAATCAGATTCCTTAATGAACTACACCATATTTCTATAAACTGCTAAGAGGCAATACCATATTTCTATAAGATTCTTAGAGGAAATACTATATTTCTAAAGTTGCTAAAAAGTAATACTATAGTTCTATAACTGCTAAGAGAAAATAACATCTCTTATAAGCTGCTAAGAGGAAATAACATCTCTCTATAAGCTTCTAAGGGAAATACCATATTTCTATAAGCTGCTGCGACCGAGATGGTTTTCACCCTTTATTTGTATCAGTTTTATCTCTTTCTGACATATACGAATTAGTATTGTATGTATAGTATACGTACATTACTACTTACATTTGAATGTTATTTGGGGTTTATATTTTTTACTTTAAATAACATAAAAAAATAATATCTTTGCGATGACTTAATCAGATATTGTTGTTGTTGAGATATTGTTGAACCAACAGCAAATTTTTAGTATGTGAAGTAATTACAGTTATATGCATGGCCAAAGCCTAGAATACTTTAGACATATTTTGAAATTACAATGTGATATAGATATTATATAAAATACAAAAGTTGGGTAACTGGTGAAAAGGTAAGTTGGGTAACTGGCCTTCAATGTAATAAGTTCGCACTATACTTAATACTAAATATTGTCATTTTCTATTGAAGAGTGTATTTTAGGATTATTAAAATATCTATTAGTAATTATTTTAAATAATGAGATATGTTACTCCATGAAAAAAAACTAATTTGTCTAATTCACATAATTAATGACATTTTTATATAGGAGTGAACTATATAATAAACAAATACGAGTATATATCTCATAACTTAATGGATACTCTTTAAAATATTATATCGCGCAGTCAGTTTTATGTAGATCATTACATACCCTTCAATAATGAATACAATGCATAATTCAGTAGCGTTTCAACCGAAATAAGAAGCTTAATAAAATTGGAACCTTGTAGAAGTGATTTTAAACCAAAACAAGGAAAAATGCTAAATTATGGAAAAATGTTTTACGCAGTGATACAAAATAAGGTCGTTAAAAAAATAACTTCAAAAATATTGATTTAGCAAATAGTTGATAGGTATATGTTGTTTTATATTACTTGAAGGTATATACCGCCTTTGCAACACCCATTATAATAAATAACGGACATTTAAAATGCTGTAAGTACATAATGCACATTATGCGTATTTCGAAAGGCCATTTAAGAAAATCTACAGATCCCTTTACATATGTTCTAATAAATCATAAATTGACTACGCAATGAGGACTACTTAATTATTTTACCAATGAAAGGATTTCAAGGGGAGTATATATTTTTGTCAGTATTTCATTAATAAATTTATAAATGTAATTTTGGAAAAAAAAATGAAAGAGGGTAGTTTCAATTGTCTGTGAAGTCTTTACAGTGGAGAATATTATTGACAACGAGAACTTCAGGTTACTAATATTTTTACGAAAAATTACTTGAAAAATCCAACAGGTTGAACGAGTGGTTAAACAAAGATCAAATATTAAATCCCAACATCACAGTAAAATAGGGGTGCAACAGTAAATATTATTTAAATTGCTACCTTACTATTGAAATTTTAAAATTGAACACACGAAGACTTCAAAAACCTTCACACGGGGAAATAGGCTGTGTTATAATCAGTCTGTACCTCATCACATGCCTCTAATTCAAAGCCTATTTAGCTCAAGACATTCATAAAATACTAACCTAGAACGCCATAGCCGTCATAGCATAGGTTATTGAAATAAATTAAATAATAGGTTAAAATAGCCTATAATTCAGACTCTCAGATTTCAATAACCGCCAATGTTACAAAAGAACTCTATTTATGATTTGAAGTAATAGCTCTATTTGTGTCACTACACCTGCAAGCTATCACTCAATGTAGGTATGCCAAAATATACAAATCTATTCATCGCGCCGTGCACTCCGCTGTTGAGAAAGAAACATTACTTTGAAGATTGCCAGATATGTGTTAAAGAAATAATGAAATAACCTCGATAGGTATTCAAACTTTTTTTTATATTATTATGTGACGGCTAACAAAAAAAAATAAATTATTATTTTACGAACAATTTAATAAAAACTAAAATTAATAATTAAAAACTAAGTTTTATTTAAACAAAAGGGAGAGAAAGTACTTTCATAGCATACGGTTAAATTCCTTTTAAATAAATAAAGATAGGTGGATGTTACAAAAGAAGACTTGAAATCCCACGCTACCCAAGATTATCTCATATTGTCAAGAGACCAAAACTAAAATAGGTACCATATTTTTTTAAGTATTCAAAGAGAAGAAATCTCTACTTCGTCGATTTTTCTTTAAGTCGTGTATGTATAAATTGATGCAGGGTGTCCTGAGACCATTCCCCAAGACATAAGGGGGGGGGGGGGGGGGGTTGTGTAACCTATTATGGAAAATATCATGCAAAAATTTATTATATTTTTTTAAGAGATGGTGTCAAATCGGTCAGCGCGCGAATTCCAATGCCGTGCCGATCGATAATGTTCTTGACACTGTTACGGTGTACGGCGACAGCTGAGTATTCACGACAAAGACATTATTACACTATGCTTTTACTATTTTCACGTAAAGGTAACATTTTTTTTTTCTCCGTAACCATGATGAATTTTGACATAGTTTCTTAACAAATAACACTAGAAATCGCAGGACCAATTCGCTGTTTTTTTTATTGGTAATGGTCTTGGGACTTGGTGTATATGTACTCGTATATATTACTAAAATATTATTTTAACCTAAAACGGCTGATCTACCCACCGCTACGAACTCAGACCGAGAAATTGAACGGAACAGTGTATCAATGTCCGACATTAGTTCATATTGGACGGATATGTCGAACTCTCGCATGAGATGTGTGATTATCTCCGAAACATCGGGTTTAAATAGTGTTGTATATATATATGGTATGTAAAAATCAGCAAAATTATGTTGGACTTGGGAAACCGATTTCGACCCCAAGGGATCGATATCGACCACTTTGGGAATCCCTGACTTAGGACATCGATGCTTATGTCACGATTAACCTTATTAGCTAATAAATTATTATCTATAAACATTACCTGTCACAATTTAGTTAAAGTAGATCTTTGTTTCACTCCATGTCGAAACAGATCTTTGCCTGTGTGAATCTCCCGTTTCATACATTTCAATTAACGTTTAAAAATAGATATTTTATTCGAGCCAACAGCCAACACAATTCCTCGTAGAAGCTGTTTGGTTTTGCAATAAATCTAACCACGAATTACGCTAACAGTCATTTCTTTTTCGGTGCGTTAATATTTGTCAGTTGAAAATTGTTTTGTAATTAATGTCATGTTATTAATAAAAATTACGATTAATATATTTTTATAAATATAGTGTGCTGTTTTAAGTAGAAATAACGTAATACAAAAAATAAAACTAGGCGGTGAGAGGGTGATAAAATTTGAGGTGGGTATTATTTTTTTTTCGTTTTTAGACGATACTATATATATAAAAAAATTACAGATTCAAAAGGTGAATGTTTAAAATTATTATTGCCTATGATATAAGCAGTACACCTGTCATTTAATCGAAAGCCTTAGGTTGTATCCGCTAGAATTTTATAACAAGTTGTATTTTTACGTGTTTTTATACTCGTAGGCTGGTCATTTTTAACTATTATAGCCAATATGTGAAGCGCATAATAACGCCATTCTTGGTCTGGATATTTCTTTTTGACATGTTGGAAATTATTAAAGAGATTTATTTTGTTGACATTTTTATATTATAATTATATATTACATATTACATTATAGTTGTGGATATAACTTTGCATTCAATTCTTGTAAGTAATTAAGTCAACGCTAACATAATTCCGGTCTCACAAAAACACGATCGTAAAATCTAAACTCGTCCAAACAATGTTGTATAAAAGGTAACTTTTATGTACATAAAATTTCCATCGCGATAAGCAAATTTATTTTCATATGAATTTAGCTTACTTAAACTACCCCAGACAGATTAAATTAAATATTAAATATATCTTTTGGTCATATTTTATCAATTTGTGAATTAACCTTAACATATAGATACATGTCGTAGAAGTCTTTTTTATAGGACTTTGTAAACTTCTACAACTACTCAAACCAAAATACTTAACCCAAATTCTCAATAATTAATCTATAAAATTGCTGCCTGGACAAAAGGTGGTAAGGTTGAGGGATATTTACGAGGGTACAGACTCGCGATTTTCTGCAGATCCGAAGAACAATCTTGAGGAGCTTCCGTGCTCTTGAGAACTCGATTTCGAGCACTGATCTACTGCTGGGTATTTATTTGCACACTACTTTATTTTATTTATTTGTTGAATAGTTGACAGAAGAAAAGAGTGTTCCTTTCTTGACAGGCTAGGGAGGAAGTGAAAAAGAAATTGTGACAGGTAGTGGGACATTTGAATTATTTTGGCTTTAAGAATAATATTAGTATAGATAGATAATCTACAAAATACTTTTTAGGATTTTGTAAAAATAAACATAAGGTTTACATACATAGTAAAAAAATGCTGGGAATGTACGCAAAATTTTAGTCATACCACTGTCGAACCAGGACAGGACGCAAATAAAGAAATGAAAAAAATAGAAACCAGTATAAGGTTTAAAAAACTATTTGAATGAATATCGATAGGTCATGTCAATTCTACAATTTTTATTATTTAATAAATGTATTTTCAAGAATCTTATTGTTTATTTTTTTTTAACTACGTTACTACGTTTTTTTAATTGCTATAAATTGTTTATTACCTACATCTTTATTCCCGCTCAAAAACTTAACTACAATAATCGGTCGAGTGTATGTTTTGTTAATTTTTTGGTGCCGAATGGGGGTGCGTTAAAGATCGCTGAGATTCATCTAACGCTAAAGATTACTTGTCTCGGAAGGAATTAAAAATAGGTAACGAAGCTACTCATCCCAATTGCCAAATGTACATACAAAAAAAAATAAGTGTTTATTTATAATGACTATATGTATAATATAATAAACGAACGTTGACATGCATATATACGCATATAATGGTATATCGTCACAGAACGAGCTCGCCTAGTGTTATAGAAACCCTTTTGTAAAGTATTAGCGTGTCTTCGTCACCTTGGCATGGCACTCAGTAAAGGTTAATTATAATAATATATATAGTTATAATACTGTAATATATTACATTTTGTTTATTGTTTAAAAAAGGCGTGGCGCCCATCGCGATATTGCCTTAAAAGTTGCCTTTTTTTGTGCATGTATGTTACGCTTATAACATAGAATAAATAGAGGCGATTGATATTATATGACACCCACGGGGCATCACAAACATCCACCCTCGTTTATTGTGAATCGAAATCGACTCGTTTGGACCCGAAAACCGGTGCCAGCAAGGACTTGGCGCCATTTTGAATAATCAATTCCCGTTTACAATATCAGCAGGAAACTTTGTCTTGTTATTGAAATAACGTTGTCCCTTCCTTAGAAACTTATGCAGAGAACACTGTCTTAACCCCTTATTGCCGCCTAACATTTTCAGCTCAAATAGGGGCTCCTTTGTTCTCGCTCTAACTTTCAACCTATCCTGAGCTGAGTTCAGTTCCCAAAATGAGTTATTATGCTTTAAAGCACATCCTTACGCGTTTTGTTAAAATGACACTTTTAGGTCACTGTGCTCACTAAAAAAATACTACCAAACTAATTAAAATTGGACCCTAGTGGTTTTTCACAGTATTTCATGCACCCTTGTTTCGTTGCAATGCCTTAGCATAATATAATTCGATTCGTAGGCCAAAAATAATATTGGTTTGTAAAAGAATTCAAAATAAGATTATTATGAATATCATTTTGACAACTAGGGTCGCCGTGTTCGCTCGTCGTATCGCAAACTGCAGGATGTATTAGAGCGGCGTAGGGAGATTTAGCTTCCGTGACAATGCGATGAGTAAAAACAATATATATGTGATAAAAAACACATTTATTCAACACACTTAAATAACACGAAGAAAGAGAATTGTGAGAATAATAGGAAAAGAATTGCTTTCCAATTCTTTTCCTATTAGTATTTTAATTTAACATTTTTAGATTCGATTTTCGTTTGAAACCATTAACAGAGTACATGACATTATTGATAGATTTTTTGCTGTTAAAAATTTTTGACCCATTTTTTAAGTTTCCGCTTCGTAAGAAACTAATTTTTATTTTCCTGTTAAATAATTACCAAAAATTTCGAAAATCGGCTAAATATTCGACATAAATATTAGTCATCGTAGTCATCGCATGGGAGCTCAAAAAAAGCTGAATCAGGCGAAGATTTTGGCCAACGAACTACAACATTTATCACTCTTTATATTTTATCATATTCATTTAAATAATAGTAATAATAATACTCGGCAAGTTGCCACCTATAAAATAAATGAAAACATTACCTTTTGTTATTAGGGTAATATAGGGTGTTTTTTTTAGAGGCGTGGTTTTCAATCTGGCACTACTTTTTTCGTAGTAGGTGTTTTTGACAGCTGTCACTTGATTTATGCTCAGTTTGGTTTGCCATTTCATAATGAATAGACTTACTCATGAACAACGTTTGCAAATAGTGCAAATTTAGAAAATATCACTCTAAATTTTTTTAAAATCACTCTAAAATAAAGTAAAAATCGCGTCGTGGGCCTGTGGCGTGGCCTCCAAGATCGTGCGATTTAACACCGCTGGACTATTTTTTGTGGGGTTATGTGAAGTCGCTTGTCTACGCAGATAAGCCAGACACGATTAATGCATTGGAAGAGAATATTCGGCGCGTTATTGCTGACATACGGCCCAACTTGCTGCAAAAAGTGGTTGAAAATTGGGCCTCTCGGCTGGAATTTGTTCGAGTCAGCCGCGGCGGCCACTTACCCGAAATCATTTTTAAAACATAATGGCAAACCCTTATCTTTATAATAAAACTAAATTCTTAGCCATAACATCAAATTATATGCGTTTTATCTCTTCTTGAAAACCACGCCTCATCATCATCAAATCATATTGTATAAAAGACATAAAAAATTTGCATTTTAAATTAAAGAAATGGATCCGCTAAATACCAGCTTCCACACACACAAAATACTGGTAATGTTTTCATAGGAACGTCTATGGTCGCGGTTCCGGAACATAGTTTTTGCGATGTTCCGATGAATACGTTGTCACGCTGGCAACATCTAAAGAAAATATCCCAAGAAGTTTGGAAAATATGGAGCTTTGATAACCTTCATACTTCAACGCCGTTCAAAATAGACAAAATTACAACCATATTCGAGCAGTTTCCAAAGAAAGTTCTTTACATCTTGCTTGGCTGTCAATACATAAATTATGCTATCGACGAAAGTTACGCAGAGTTTCATACAATATTTATTTATTTATTCTTTATTGACAAATCCACAGTATTACATTTTTACAATTACAAACAAAACTTATTACTAGTATATAAAACCAATTATGGATTTCGGTTATATACATATTAATATAGTATACATAGGTAAAATAATACAAAAATTGTATCCTAATAGGTGGGCAACATTTAATGAGCAAAAAATTAAATAAATCGTCTTTATACGAGCATGTACATGCGGATATGCATGTCTATGCGGATATGCATATCTATGCATTTATGTATGTGTATGTATATGTGTGTATGTGTATGTGTATGTATATTTGTCCATGCGTTGGGCATGTGTATGTTGCATACGAATATATCAATTTTTAGCAACGGAAATGGCACAACAATTGACATTGATGCGTAATGAAAAGAAATGCATATACGCGCCGGTTATTTTATAATTATAAATTACAATAGAATTTATGAAAATAATAATATTATTTTCATAAAAAATCATTTTAAAAATCAGGTTCTTTTTGGATAAAAATTAACGTAGTTCAATCAATGCAAAATTTAAAATTATTTGTGTAGGACATTCAACAACAAACGCGTCAAATTCATTGCAAATAGAGCCGATTGGAAACATCTACAATGTAAAACAGAATCAATGTATTTTCAAAAACTTAGTTGAATTTGCGTCTTTAGGATATTAACTATGCTTCTGAAGTTTTATTTGCTCTTTTCTTACATTCAGTCAATGAAGTCTATCAATCTAAAGTTTTAATAAAATATTTAGAAAAATACAGACTTTTCCAGGCTCTTAGCTTTCAGAGAAAGTATAAATATACCCTTTTAATTCTATAGGAGCTTGGATAATTAGCGATTTCCAGTTTTATTTTTCTTTTTTATGTACAAATAAGAGAGCCATAATACAGCAGCGTTTGTATGGGGAAATGACCCTTAAGACCGTTAAATTAGATTGTGTTTATTTGCATATATAAAAGGTTTTGTGTCTTAGTATTTTCTGTGTCTGAGTATTTTCGTTCTTAGTTTTAATTGTTAAGTAAAGGCCTATTTTGAACAAAAATATAATGAATCGCTAAATGAAAAAAAAATGTGATGCTATGCGCTTCGTAGGTCATGCGTAGCTCTCCTGCTACGATCGCGTAGGTGTCCGTCGTAGAGAACGCGAGACCCGACCGCAGTGCTACGGAATGGTTTGGTCGAGTGCCACGTTAGCCGGGTGACAACCGCTGTTTGCGAGCTCACGGGAAAGAGAGGTAGTATTTCAAACTTGTTGCATTTCATCTATTTTATCATTCTTTTCAATGAGCTTATCACCCCTTGTAATTAGGCTATTTATTTTAAATGATATGCTAATATCTATTCACTAATGCACTGCAGTATTTTAAAAACTATTACATATTTATACTTCTTTATGTAATTGATATGATTAGGCTAGATATTTGTTTAATTTCTTATATTTATTACTATATCGTACATTTATTTTTAATATTTTTAAGCTTCGCTCAACTAACCTAAACATTCTTGTAATCAAATCAACACCGGAGTCGGATAAGGTATTAAAAATGTTGATTTAAATAAAAATAAGGCCGAGAAATTGCATTAAAACCATTATTATTCAAGTTTACTTAAAATACACTTTAAATTTTGTAATAAATATTTTTATAAATACATATTCCTATGTATAAATATTCGACTGTAGTGCACGTGCAGAATGCTCATGCTGTGGCTATAGGGCTAATTAATAATTCTTCATAGGTAAAAGCTTATGACGTTAAGCGTAAAACAATACTTATATTTGATCTTATATTTTCTGATAACTCCGAATGTTCAATAAAATATTATGGCTTTACTTAATAAAAAAGTAACATTTATTAAATAAGGTTCGCAACGAATCCTACGTTTTAGAAATTCATTTATTATTTATGAGTGAACGATTATGAATAACTAAGCCATTCGACTGAGCACTCATATTAAAGAGCGTTTCGCAATTAATTAGGGTAATTATTTACCCGATAAATTGCCTGATAATTACACATTTTTTTATTATTCAGTTCTTTTAGTTATGTCTTAAAATATCAACCATAATAAAACCTTTCTTGTTTGAGGCTTCCTCTTTTACGTTTTCATTAGGTAATAATTTTCGATAGTACGTTAACATTTTATTGCTATATATACTTTATTATTTTTTAACAAAGTTTCTTTATATTTCCCCACAAATGTAAAAATCATTTTTTATTTTAACACAAAAGTTTCAATAACATTTCAAAAGGTTAGGTTTCAATAGGTTAAAAGAGATAAGAGAAAGGAAAAAACAAGATAATAAAATACAAAAGCAGTCAATACATAAACAACAAAAAAGGTAAATAACTACCAAAAAACATATAAAGTGAAACATATATGTTAAATTGGAGATGCCTGTAGTCGACTTAAGTTGTTTGATAAATGTATTTGTACATAACCGTCTTTATGTACTCGTATAGCTGTAAGCATGTCTAAGCATTAAATAAATAATTATCCACGGATGCCCAAAATGGCTGCTGTGTCGAGAAATAAATTTTAAACTTTACGTGATAATGTTAAATCGAAGTTGTCATAAGTTCGTCCGCTCGCGATGCCGCGCCGCGCCGGGTCATTGAGCGGCCTTGGCCGAGCGCGAGCGAGCAAACGAGAAAGCGAAAGATAAAAGGGAATTTACACGAGCGCTTTGACAAAATTGATAAATTTGGGCATGAATTATATCCGCCTGGATTACCTAAAAAAAGCTCAGGTTTAAATGTGTTACTAGTGTAGTACTTGTGTTTAATATGAAACGTTTAGATGTGAATCAATACGCTTTATAAATATATGTCTACCAAAAAAATCAATTACTGCTATACACTATTATCGTTTATAACATCTAACAGTAAACATTTTTCTTTTGATTTTAAGATTGAAATATTTTATTTAAATTTTAGTTGGCAGCAACTGTTTCTTTTTATTCTTAAAATACAATATTTATTTATTTATTTTTCAAAAATTACATGATACTTTTATAAGGCTACAACAGATTCGTGTCTACATATTAATAATACTCGTAATAATCGATGAGCATTTGGTAGCACTGTTCGCTGTTTTCTTAATTAGACTAAATGTCTGTATGTGTATAAAAATTGTATAAGTTTAGTGAGGCATGATATCTATGAACGATTGAGAATTTCTGAAAAATTTAGATGAGTTGTGGGTGAGTTTCATCGCACCGTGGCCTTTGCGACGCGCGTGCCAACGTCTTAATTGCTGCACTGATGATGGATGATGCTAAATGCGGGCCGTGGCCTGGGAGCGTCGTATCCCATACGAATAACAAATTCAGTCAGAGTATCTAGTTTTGCAGGAGAAATTAAACAAAAATTTTAAAAGTTTGGAATATAAAAAAAAAATGTAAAGCTGTTAATATTATGGCGGACGATTTCTACACTTAACTTATAAATTACAATTTCGATTCTCATTATATATACCACATGCTTGAACCTATGCACAGAAAATGCAATTATTACAATTAGGGTGCAGATTTTTTAATCAAATTGTTAACCTAATTTACATCAGTGCAAGCAGAGATCATGGCAGATCTTGAAGACCCTGAAAGCTTCAAAGTAATAAGAGCAAGAGGATTAAAAGTTTGTTGATGACAATATATCAGCCTAATTGAGAAGAGACTACGTCAAATCTATTTATTGCACTTGCAAACCACATAAGTAACTGATTGCCCTAAAGTAAGTGCACAATTTCGTGATTAATCAGCCAGATACACCATGGGTTAATCATCATGGATGTTCGTACATATAAACACACCCAAAGCTTGCCCAATCGGAGTTTTTAGATTGCCCAATCGGACACTGATATCATAAAAGACAAAATAAAAAATTAAAAACCTAAGAAATTATTGAATAAAGTTCTATTTTTACGAGGGGTTTTACGTCTGACTTTTAGCAATAAAAACATTACAAAACTTCTAAATAAATACTTCGGATGGTTTTAACAATAAAATATTAATACTTCGTTCAATGTAATATTCATGACCATTAACAATTACGTAATGCATAAAGATGGGTTTCGAAAACAATAAATTAAAAAGTTTTTTTTAAAATATACGCTTTCTTACAAACGTTTACAATCAACCTACCACAGGTGCGTGAAATCTAAAAAACTGCAAAGAGTTTGCCCATCAATAAGAAAGTTTTTTTAAGTCTTTTCAAATGTGTATTCGCTAAATATAAAATTTTCAATATAAATAATAATATTTATAAAAAAATATTACATAATAATGTGCTTATTAATATTATCCCTTGGCGGACGATGTGACTGAGACGTGCAATATAACATGAAAATAACTGAAAACATAACGTGAAAATTAACATAATTACATCTGATTTTATGATTCAAATTAATAACGTTAATATTGTTATGTAGTTATGATTGAAAATTTCAAATGCCAACATACGAAATGATTTAGTGTTAAAAAGGCGGCCCCTTAACCTACATTGTTATTTACTTTTAACGATTATAATTATTTGTAATTTTTCCAGATTGTGTAATTTTCATTATGTCCATGGTATTTTTATATCAAATAAAATGTGATTGAGCGACTTTTAGTATTTATTATACTTATAGCCCAGAAGTCAGTGACGTTTTTTTTACTTTGTTTTGCATGGTGTTTTACGATGGAATCGATGAGTTAAAAATTTTTCTCATGTTACTTACTTTAGCAAGGACTCCGTAAAAAGCAGTCTGACTCTGAAGGAAATCTGGCAATTTTTTTTTATTTTGATAAATTTGTATTTAAAAATCGTATTTTCGCATAAACGAACCTCGTTTTATTGTCGATTTATAAAATTTATTTTCTTCAAAAGAAACTACTTTTATTGTACACGTATTATGGTAAAATCCAGTAAAAAACAGCTGATTTCTGGAGTTGGAAAATAAGACTACAGACATTCGAAAATCGTTCCAAAAGAAAACACATATAGCTAATTTTAGCATCAACATGAAAATACATCAACCAACAAAGCGGAGTAACCTAAAAAAATAGTTTCCAAAAATACTCACCGGCTCCTATACTATTACGAAAATGTGGGATTGAATCTTCGCTGGAAAATGATTCGATTCGATCAGACGGACTAACCCTACAATACCTTTTCCCAAAGCAGCCATAAACATATTTAATAACGGCTATCTTCGTCGCTTATTGCTCTAGTTAATAGATATTTCTCAGCTGTAATAGCGTTATGTACCTATATATGATATTTAGTTTAAGTTAATAAAACATTTATTATGATTAAGCGCAACCATTTTAAACGGGTGGCCATGAAAAGTGATATTACAAATTTATTTATTTTTTCGGACCTATTAATTTATTTTATTTTATAAATACAAGCGAAATAGGACTCTAATTTTCTGAAACTAGTAATATGGCCATCTGAGATATTAAAAAATGATCTCTTCACGCACCAACAATAAAATTGGAATTAGCAAACGTAGCGAAGAGATCTTGGTACTTTAGTCGTTAAGGTGTTTGACTTGACTCGGAGGTACGCGGATTCGAACCCGCACATTAAAATCATACAATTTTTAACACTTCATCCATCTTTCGTTAGTCCAAGAAAATTAGGTTAGTTGATTAGGGCATTCATTAGTTTTATTAAATAAACAATCTGATATCTCCCCTAAATATCACCAGAGCCGTAAAAATATGGGTTTTGTAATCATTACTAGGTTTTCAATCTAACTTTTTAATTAGGTCTGAGAATAGAGAACCCTACGTAGTACGACTAAATATCTTCTTTATAAGCGAACACACGATTTCACCCAGAAAGTAACATAATATGTGTATTTTTTTTAATAAAAAAAGATAATTATTTCTCTATGTGTTATTTTTTATAATAATCATGTATTATCAAATAAATCATGATATAGCGTTTGAATCGTACAGTAATAGTTATACATAACTAAACATAATTATGTAAACAACGGACATTATAATAATCAAAGCGTCAAGCGATTACACCGGAAGAATCTGTACCAAAGGAGGCATTCTAGTTATTTTTGCTGAATCTGCTATTTCCGTTATCTGATTGATGCTATAATAACATTTAGATGTAGATAAAAAGATATATTTTCGATAGTTATTTAAAAATAATAATGTGATGTACTGCTGAGTTAAATTTATAAATATTAATAGTAAAATAAAAAAGTCAAACGGGTATGTTTTTAGACTGTGTTATTAGCGAGACGTTATTAACCTCAAATCAGGCTGGATTATTTTTGAATTCATGATACGAGAACATTAATTGCAGGCAGACATCAATATTAAGAAAAGTGCTCTTTAATATTCATAGCGACGAAAACGCTTGGGTTTGGACTCAGGACCTCTGGACCAGAAACAGGCGTTCATAACACTATGCCACCCGCTCAATATTTGATAATTACACACGTCTATATATTTTCTAAGCTTTTCATAATTTTATTTTTAAAGGATCATGGCCGAAAGCGCGGACGTCGAGGTTTCGGAGGAGGTGCCCAAGAAGTCGTGCTGGAACCGCAGGCTGAGGCTGCACGACTGCATCCGCAGCAGACGCAGCCAACTGTGGCGTCTCCTGGCCCTGCCATTCATACCGATCGTTGCCCTCATCATACAGACATCGCTGGACCTTTACGACAT
Source organism: Neomicropteryx cornuta (assembly GCA_020383195.1). Classification (NCBI taxonomy): domain Eukaryota; kingdom Metazoa; phylum Arthropoda; class Insecta; order Lepidoptera; family Micropterigidae; genus Neomicropteryx; species Neomicropteryx cornuta. The sequence continues at coordinate 9,281,396 of JAHKQU010000025.1, read as the reverse complement.
ACACAATTACAGACAAGAAGTCAGTGAGGTCGAGGAGCAGGTACACATTAGTTTAACTAAACGGCTACAACAGGTGCAGCTAGCACTGCTATATATTTTTTTTGTAAAAAAAAGATAAACCTACTTTAAAATAAAAATAAATATATTATACTCATAAATACTAAAAATACTCACACGGCATGAAAATATTTTGAAGAAAAAAAAATACCTTTTGGCTTAATGTACCTTTAAGTACAAAGCTAATATGGGACCGGTCCTGAAACAATCCCTAACGTAATAAAAAAAACCTGTATATTCACACGCAATGTTGATAATAAATTTACCCAGGAATAATCCTATGTAAGTTTATAGTTTTATTATTTCTAGGGTAAAGTACTTAAAAATAAATAATACTACCTTCCATTAGTTATTTTATACATATTATAGATTTATTTACACCTTAGTGTATATACGATCGAGTATTATGTTTTTATGTATTTGTATTATGTATTTGGGTGTGTGTGGTTACAGATTTCATCGTAATTTCATGCACGTCTTGGAAATTTATTACTAGAGAAAATACATTTAATGCGAATATGTTGTCTTACTAAAGCCATGTTGATCAAACTGAAGCACTCAGTTTTTTATCTCTTGATCGAGGATCCTGAATCGTGAATAAGTGAAATTCAGTCGATGAAAAATTCAATAGTTACCGGAGGAAACTACTATGCGCGGAGCGAATTTATACATAAATTCAACACATCAACGGAGGTAGTTTTTTTTTATAATACTCAAACAAAATATAGTTTTGGATCTGGCCGTGATTTATTTTTATTTAAAGCAAATAATATAAATGAATAACCGAACCGTTACTCATACGAAAATATATTATCTTTTTAGCTGTATTGTTGAATTCGTTTTTAATTACCATAAAATTTTAATTTGGTTACTGCGCTGTAACCGTACCGGTAATGTAAGCGTGCCTAATAATAATTAATTAAAAGATTTAGTAGGATTAAATAAAAGATTAAAAAAGAGTATTTTTTGAGGTATGGGCGGAACTTATTAGTTGTCTGCTGTGAGTGAGTATGTTTTATAACTTTCCTTTCAACTGTTTTACGCCAAATAAATCCCTGCCTCCATTTCGCCATACGTTAGGTGCGCAAAAACTTTTAATATCACAATATTGAAAGTTTTCGCTGAAAGGAAAGTTATAAAAAATACTGACAGCAGTCAAATGCCGAATGGCCCTGTCATTTTACCAGGCCGAGGTCGTTAATCTTAAATGTAAAGCGACACGCGTGCGTGAGAAGATATTCTTACATTTCCAGCGCGGGATTAATAATAATTATAATCATCGACGGCAACCGGCTGGGCGCGCGCGTTAACGAACGGGTGAGGTGACAGGTTGTTAACAAGCGCCCATATTAATTAAATTCACGTCCACCCTCTCTCAACTGGGCATTGCAACTTTTTCACGAGGGATTTTAAAATTTACATCGATTAAATGGTTTTTGTCCGGGTTGAAAAATTAAATTTCGTTCATGGATTTATTATTTTTAAAGTATAAAATTCCTCTTATTCAAGGGTTAAGCGTAAAAAAATACTCCTATAATACTGGCGTATGACTATTGACCCAGAGGTCGTGGGTTCGAATTATACATATTTATTTAATTTCACAAAAAGTTTTTTTTTTTCCTGTGTGACTATCTGTAATCAGTCCTTTGGACCATAATCAGATGTGTTGAGCGATAGATGGCGTGCAGGTTAACTCCTTCAACAAAGAGTCGACCTTCATATGGAGCCTGTCTGCTATTGTCTGCTGGCCAAGTCTGAAATGTCAAAACGCTTCAAACGCCTAACATTTTCAGTGACATTTGTGAGGTTAGATGCTAGTGCATTTGTGTGTTTTTTTAGTTTGATATTGTAGTTCTCACTGTATTTTTTAACTTCATATTTCACGAATGGCATTTCAATGTACTCATGGATCTCGATGTTTTTTGTAAACCATGGGGCGTTGACGATTGATCTCAGGACATTGTTCTGGAAGCGTTGAAGTATTTCAATATTGGAGTTACTGGCCGTACCGTAGGCCATGGTACGGGCCGTGGCCCGTATGGTTGAATGCCATATGTCCAGATCGGTTTGAGGATTGTTTTATAAACGAGCACTTTATTATCGAGTGAAAGGCATGATCCGCGCCCAATAAGCCAGTACATGCTTTTGAACTTGGTATTTAACTGAGTTCTCTTGTTTTTAATATGGTCTCTCCAGGTGAGCCGCCTATCTAGGTGCATGCCGAGGTACTTAATGACATTCTTGGGGGGTAGGATTTCTCCTCCTAGTTTCACGGCTGGACAGTCTCCTTTACGTAAAGAGAATGTGATATGGATTGATTTAGAAGCGCTAGCCTTGATACTCCATTTACTTAACCATTCCTTAACTTTATCGAGTTGGGTTTGTAGTATGTCTGAGGCTGTTTGTGGGTTCGGATTACTTGAAAGTATCGCAGTGTCATCAGCAAACGTAGCTGTCATGACACCTCTGGTTAACGGAAAGTCTGCTGTGTAGATGGTATAGAGAATGGGGCCCAGCACAGAACCTTAAGGGACTCCTGCTTGGATCTCTTAGAATCCAGACCTTGCGTCCTGTTAGATAACTTGAAATAATCTGTCTGAAAGATACGACTTCAGAATGCTATAGAACGGGTGTGGTAGCCATTGCTTTATTTTGAAGAGCAATCCTTTGTGCCAAACTCTATCAAATGCTTGCTGAATATCAAGGAAGACCGCAGAGCAGTATTATTTACGTTCCAGCGATTGTCTAACTTTATCATAAACTCTGTAGATATGTTCTACTGTGGAGTGTGCTTCCCTGAATCCAAATTGGTGGTCAGGGATTATCTTTTGATCTTCCAGAATTGGTTTCAGGCGTGTTAGGAGAGTCTTCTCCCATAATTTAGATAAAATCGGCAGTAAGCTGATAGGTCTATAAGAACAGACTTTGCTTGGGGATTTTCCTGGTTTGAGTATGACAATGATTTGTGACACTTTCCATAATCTTGGGAAGTATGACAATCTCATAATAGCATTAAACAGGTAGGTCAAAAAAACTAATGCTTTTTTAGGTAACTCCTTTAAAACTTTTGGTGTTATTAAATCAAACCCTGGGGCCTTTTTCATTTTAATGTTTGTAATCTCTCGACGTATCTCTTGAGGAGTAACTAGCTTTGGCAAAAGACTCATTTGGAAGTCCTTTTGTAATTCCTCGTCAATATCACTTTCAGAGGAGTTAGATGGAGCGGAATTGGGTTGAAACACCTTAAAGAGGTGCTTTGCAAATGCTTCTACTTTTTCTTGGTCACTCCGTGCCCACCTGTTGTCAATCATTTTTATTGGTGGAATGCATTGCTGAGGTCTCTTGAAGTGTTTGGTGGCCTTCCATAAAGAATAGTCATCTTTTTCCGAGGCCGAAAGAGATTCCAGATGCCGCTTGAATGTTTCATTTTTAATGTCCGCAATCATGGTTCTTAGTTGCTTGGCCGATTGATTTAGAGCAGTCTTGTCGGAAGGATATTCGTCGCATTCTACGCTTCTCTGCAATCTTTCGCTTGACTTCTAGTGGATAGTTTACTCCTTGATATTTAGTATCGGTATTTGGGGTAGATCTCCACGCAGCCTCTTGTATGAGGTTTGTGATGTACCCTGTGGCACTTTCTACGTCATCCTCACTTTTGAGCGGGAGTTTCAGTTCAATACAAAAAAGTCACACAAAAAGTTATACTATATATGTAAATCGTACAGTTTTTGGCAGGGGTTGAGTATATATAGTCCAAAAATATTATCCTTTGATTATACGAGTATGTAATGTTTATTTTTTTAAAAACTGTCTGTTATAAGTTATCTTGTGGCGATGTCTTTGGTAGGAGTCGCCATAAAAAAGGTCAGTCAAAACGTTTTCTGTCCTACGATACGCCCCCTGAACGATGTATTTAGTTGAAACGAAGTAAGTTCACAATAGACTTCAACATACCGGAATAGAATGTGTGTCTTCGTGGTTGAACGTTTGGTCCAAAAAAGGTCCCTTAATGGCCAAAATGTATCTACAAATCAATGAGTCTTTTCACACAGTTTTTCAGTTTTTTTTTTTACATTATGTAATCACAGGTAAGCCGAGCAACTTATCTGGGAAAATTGGTAACAACCATGCAGCTGGAGCGGGCGGAAGTGGCATTTTTTATCTTCACAAATGGAAGTACTCTGAGGTAAGGAGCCATATATCAAAATAATAGCATTAATGAACACCAACGCTACTATACTAAGTTAACGTGAAAGTTTAGTAAGCTCTTTTATATTAAAACTTATATTTTATATACAAACTAAAATAACAAACAATTATATTAGAAATTTTTGATTTTTATTAGAATATTATTCTTGGATCGTTATGGCAGTATAATCTGCTACGAATATTTTTTTATCATTTTCCTTTACTTAATCGGTTGCTATTTTTATTATGCATTTATGTAGTTACCGTAATAAAATATACATTTTTTTAAACTTCATAGGTCCAATTTGACGCAAAGGTTTGGAGTGACCGATTCAGCACTGGATTACATGACAACCTTGCCAGCTCTTCTGCTGAGCAACCACAACGGAACGAAGTCCATCAGCCTACTCCAGTTTAAAAATAACTTGGAAGATCTCAGGTATGTAATATTACATGATTTTACTCTGAGAAACTTTAAATAATCTAAGGTTTCTAAATACGATCGCGTCTAGCACCAGCTGGAGGCTCCTTGAAGCCATTTCCCCCATTTCGAGAATATTTATATATACAGGGTGTCCCCAGATCATTCCCGTAAATTTAAGGAGGTGTATATGTTCCCTGTTACGGGTAAGAAATTATGTAAAAATATTTGGTACCCAAATTAATTATTTTTTAAACTAAATTTGTTTGTTTAAAGTTAAAATTAAAGCTGTTTGTTTATTGGGATTGACCTTGGGATACCCTGTATATAAAAGAAGTCAATTCATTTATTCAAAACGTTTTTATGTGGTAATTAATTAAGGAGATCATTTTTAAGGGCTGGCTCATAGAGCTGTTGATATGTCTTCCTCAATCTTCCTTTTTTACCTAAACCAATTTAAATTTTAAAACGACAACGAAATTTGGATACTCACATATTCTTTTATTTGTGCTAGAATTGCACCATTATACTTCTAAAGTGTATTTTTCAGTACCCCTCGAGAGCTCCGAACTAAACAGTTCGAAATATTATGATCCTTTTGTTTCATTACCAGCTGCACATTAAAATTTATGATGAATTAAACGAATGTCATCATACCGTTGTACCTATGTTTTTTTTATATGAATCTACTCAACCCATTACAAGTTGAAACCCATTACAAATGAATGCTGACTGGGGAGAAGATGCCGTTAATGATGTCAGGTTCTGGTTAAATGATTTACTACTACTGGACAATGTATAGAAGCAGTTGATATATAATATCTACATGATGTCATAGTCATTCTCGTTTTTAATATTCGCTGTAATATTTTTAGTATAAATATCGCATGTTTTTATCGTATTTTAATATCCTGCGTAAAGTAAAATTGGCTTTGAAACTGACAACCGTTCGAGAAAATAGATTTACATAAGCATAAAATTCGTTATGAGGTCGTGGTCATAATACGAAATATCATACATATTTTCATTATGCAAACATAATTTGTTAAAGGTTACATTAAAGGCATAGCTGGGAGCGTTCATATTAAAGGAAAGGTTGTTTATCTAATGATATTGTTTACGAAGCAAATTGTGCGTTACTCTAATTAATTTACTTTGACATTTTTGTAGATTTCCGTTAACGATCGCGCTGTTATGAGACGAAAGAAGTATTCCGAGCCAAAGACAACGCTTTCGTAATAACTAGACCAAACCCATTTTCGACTTATCCTTGGCTTTCGTTCAAGCTAATAATTATGCGCGGGCACGTCTGATTTTTGTTGATATTTCTCTATTGTGTATTCCATTTTTTATGAAAATGGTCTTTTATGAGAATGCATAACTTAAATATACATCAATTCATTTCATTTTATCTTTTTTTATCTTTAAATTCTTATTTGCTTCAAAGTTTATTATTAATGTGACGCTGTTTCATCAATTGTGGTGCCTCACATTATTTTGTCGTTTTAAACTATCCTCAATCGCGAAAGATGATCAGGTCTGCTTGACCAGGATTGACCCTCTCTGAGTCAGAAACAGGTAGTAGGTATTTGGATCACTGCACGAGCAAAATAATATTTATGCGGATGTCTCTAAAATAAATAAATAACTTCGCTAACGTACAAGTAAATCGAGGCACTTTGAGTGAAATCGTACTATATGAGATCTAAGTATGATCATTAGCAAAAAAAAAAAAAAAAATCATATTTACATGTGACCAATATTATTGTCAATAATAAAGATTAAACCTACGTAAAATGGTGTTTATTGTTTTACAGGTTTATATTAAATTAAAACTTATATTTTAATTTATAAGAGTGCAAAAAGGTGTATATGTCTATTTGTGACGGATTTGAGTGTGTGAAAGAAGAATGACACAGATGAAATAAAAAACCTTTAATTTTGTTTATAGGTCACTCTATCGCTTTTCGTGTTTTGGTCCAATGCATACAAAGAGGATGGTCGTAAAGAGAATTTTATACTGATTAATCGGGTTAATTTTTGGGCGCGGTCTGTAAGGCGCCATTTTGGAATTGTCGTACAAACACGTTGTTGACAAACACGGCTTGGGAGTTATTTCCAAAAGCCCGTCGTCGCACCTAAACGGGTACAAGTGTCAACTTTGAAATAGTTAAATAGACCATTGGCGTCGCGTTATCCGGGTAAAATAGCTATTCATCCCTAAGATCTGAAATGACGGAAGTGTCGTTTACGAGTACCACCGTGTTCTCCGTGAAATCATTAGCGTATGATAAACGCACCTATGACATATATTTTTATTAAATGGCAAACGTTGGACATGTGATCATTTGCCATGACAAACAAACACCACAAACATTTTTTTTATATATTTTTTTTAAATTATTAGATATTTTTAAATATATATGTAATTAAAAATATGCGATTGTGTGTATGCGTGTAATTGTGTATTGTGTAATGTATATGTATAAGTGTACAGGCGATAACCTAGTTATGCAAGATATTTCACTTTGTAATATTATATTTATAAGATTTGGAACAATAAATAATTCTCCGTTTAAATCAATATGGTCAAAAATCGAAAACTTTGTTTTCTCTAAACTATTTTTTATGGCAGTAAAGATTAGCGTAATGGCGATATGGGCGTGATAACGATTTAATAATAACTACTTGTGTGTTAGATAAATAGAACATGGAATATATTATATTATCTACGGTATTAATTTACTTAAAAAATCAAGTTTGTGTCACAGTAATTTTTGCATATGAGGTGTAATAAAACGTTTCAGGATCATTAAATAAGGTGAAATAGTAGCCTAAAATAACTAATAACTTTTATTACTTTTACAACTAAAAACAATTCATCTACATCATTTAAAACAAATGGCGTCGAAATGTGAGGGCTTTTGGAAATACGCTTGGCGAACATATAGTTTCATCGCGTGCTCAAACAACCGCAACCACTGAGGTAAATCTCATTCATATGGCAAGATGAACAAAGTTTGAGAAACCTAGGTGTTTTTAGATTCTATTCATTATATTTATTTCAGTAATTGTGTTTATTTGATTAAAACTTTATATAACATTCAATTTGTTACATAAGAGTAACTAATATTTCAAACACATAATAGCAGCTTCTAGCTTAAATATATAGTTTCATTATTTTATAATTCCAGAAAGCATTCAACGAAGCGCTTACTTTCTTTCTAAAGGACTATCGGGCGGTTTAAAACAAGAGTAGAAGCGATCTTATAAATAAAGAAATCAACTTACCTATGATTTAAAACAAAAAATATTGGTAAGATTTGTTCTAAATGTAAAAAAATATATATTTGTTAACATAAAAAAAGTTAAAATCAGTCATTTCCGAAACAATGCACGAAGTATAAGTAATATAAGGCACTTAAAAAACCTACAAAGTAAAACATAATGAAATTGAATGTCCGCCTTAACATTTTTTCTCTCTCGTACGCTAAATGGCAGCTAATGAGACTTCAAATTAGTTATAGTGCCAAAAATAATTTAAACATTCCAAAACTGCTTTCAAATTGGCGTTAATTACCAAAAAAATGGAATGTCATAAGAATTGAACCACAGTGTAAAATTTTAACTCGGTGGGATAAGAGGAAGTGGTTTTAATTCACATTTGACCTAAACAAACTAACAAACATTGCTAGAACTAGATCGTTTACAAATGCTTCAAATGCAAATACAAAAGTTTATAAATGATTTGGCTTCGATGGTAAAAAATACTCGCACACTACCGTAGATCACTTAAATTCACTTCCTACACACATAGATCCTTTTTACCTTTTTATTATCGGTTACTTAGTGAACGAGACAGAGGCGTATGTTCTACCGGTCAAATAAACTCTATGATAGAGTGCAAATAACTTGAAAAATATCTAAAATAGAGGTGTGAAAAAAATGTATAGACGTTAATCGAAGGATGGGGAAAGGCAGCAAGTGGGGTGAAGGCAAAGTTATTATCCTTTTAACAGTCCTGAGACAGAATAAATTCATTCATTGTTTATTTGTTAATTTTTTTTTTTTCACTTATTTATTAGAATAATTAATTTCATAACCATACCTAAATGGGCATTCTTAGCTTAACGATTCACCTACACTGACAAACGCATTTTATGAAAAATTATAAAATTCATTTATTATTGTCATCGCACGTTTTTTATATACAGGGTGTCCCAAGGTCAATAAAAAAAACAGCTAATAGGTTCTACGATTCCTAGTGTTATTTGTTAGGAAACTATATCAAAATTCATTATGGTATTCGAGAAAAAAAATGTTGAAATTTCTATTCTAAATCATGTAAACAAATATTTTTCAATGGCTCCTCCCTCGGATAACTACGTCACTGGGTCACTGGGCCGCGGTCAGTCAAGATCGAGGTTAATGACTTGCCGCGTTGTTCGAAACGCCCTATTAGGGCGGAGCTAAATGATTGCTGTCAGATGCCACTGGTTGAACAGAGGTCGGTCTAAGAAGAAGGGGTAACTCCTCTCCCCTTCTCTGGGGTTGTAAGAGGGATGCTATTGGTCGACAGATAATATTGATTTATCGATAGGTAAGAGGGATGCTATTGGTCGACAGATAGTATTGATTTATCGATAGATAAGATCGATTTACACCAATTTTATTACAAAAATAATAAATTTGGTGATGAAAATTTTTCGCATTTTGGTACATAATTTCTTACTCTTAATAGGGAACTTAAACACCCTCTAAAGTTTGTGGGATTGGTCTTGGGACACCCTGTATATATATTTGATAATTTTTATGTAGGGTCACGCAACCGGTTGTTTATTTGCAAAGATAAAATTATTCAATAATTGCTGTTTTGTAAATTTAACAAAAATAAATAAATAAATTTTAGGGCCATTCGTGTCCGTATGTCAGTCACGCTTAATATTCATTCAAAAGCATGCAACGAACGAATGTTTGGGTGTGGTTCTAGCGACTGTCTCTCTAGGGAAATCACGGCCAAATTACCGACCGTACAAAGCAAATACCTTCTCGTTCCGGTATATTTTCATTGAAAGATGTTTCTTCGTTTATTATTAGCTAATCGAGCATATGTTGGTACCCACCAAGGCCCTTTGGGTGGTATAAATGGTGCCTTCTGCGCCCAGGCGATTCATGACTGCGGAAACTCAGGATAGGTTGCTTCGCTCTCCATTTTACTCGCATGGGCTAATAATTTACTTTTTCATATACTCATTTTTGATAGTGTCAGAAATTGGCAAAATGTTAGCATAATTTCTAAATACTTATATTGATCATAATGACTTATCTGATGTGGAAAGCTTAAAAGTCAACTGAGTTCCGTTAGAAGTAATAAATCTCCTATAATGTGTTGCACACTAATGTGATTTCAAGCGTGCGAAACTGTAGCGGCGTTGCTTTTCTGAAACGCTGTGTATGAACAGTAAGATGGTATCAGGTCGGCGCTCTCGGATATGACACCCTGTCCATATCCTTATGAACGCCATTATGTCTGTGTTGTCAAGCAGAAAAACATTTCCGCAAGAAACAACATTCATATCCGAGGTGCCACATGATTCATTGAAGACATGTATAAATATTTAAATGCAACAAAATATGCCAGTCCTGTAAGCAAACGTGACAATCAAGATTTTGCAGGACTACTTTGTTTATCCTCGATAATCCTTTAAAAGCAAAACCTACAATTTATTATTTGTACGCGCGAAATGCCTCAGATATAAAAATCAACATTATTAAGTCATGTTTAAAAATGAGATAAAAAAATGTATAAATGTTTATTATGTGTAATGTATATATATCCTTATTTTCTCCTCTCTTATTATCTCCTTATATATTATCTACCTATTTCTATTATGGTGTACTATATTTTTTTAAAAATTGAAGTAAACTTAGATGTATTTATGAATCGTTAAAAAATGTTTGCTAGCCATTATTAATTTTCGTTTTCCAGAGCACTTAATTCGTTCAGTAGACCTCTTCGCCATTGCTACATTTAATACTAATTTCGCGTATAATTCGTTTATTTGTCAAGCATGCAGTTGCTATAACGATTCCTATAATAGCATTGACATTTTTATTAACATTGAGACATCACAATTTAATCAATATGTTACAGATATAAAGCATTAAAAAAAAATTTTTTTTTTTCGTGGATGGAAGGATTTTCATGTTTTTTTTTTGTTTTTTATAAAGTCTATATTTATCTATTCTATACAGTAAAAATGTAGTGTATATATATATATATATGACACCTAGATGCTAGCTAATCTTTCGTATTTTGTTTCCTTTCGGGTGCGCCAAGAGGGTTGCTCTCGGGTTCCGTTCGCGCGACGGCCGATCGTTATTTTCAACACGTGCTCATCCCATAAATATCAATCTCCCTGCTTGTCCGTTCAATTAGTGGTGTACACTGTACATATTGGTTCCAAGCGGCAACTTCCATTGCTCTGGAACAACGTAAAAGCGCCTGCACTTAAATGTTCTCTATTATTTATAAGAAATAAACCTTATTTATACTTTAAACCGGTTGTAAAGGAAAGTTTTAGGAAGGAGGCTGCTTTAAATTACAAAAAAACCTTTAATGCATGGATATTATCATTATTGGTAGTTTTCCATTTGACGAAATGGTTGGACGAAATTTAGGTTGTTTGAACATCTGATCGACATTCTGGTTGATTTATTAACTCAAAGACGACAAACATGTCAACTAACCTCATAACAACGATGGAGGTAAACTCTATATAGGTACATAAGTAGGTAAACATTTGAATATGTAACGAGGGTCTCTGGTTGACGGTTGATGAATTGTAGAATATGTAGATTACTTAATCTTTATTACAGGACTCAATATCTAGATAGTATAAATTTTAATTAATAATAATAATAATAATAGCGCGACACGTAAGAAATGTTTAAGACTCGATGTTGTGGTGAGAGAGCGCCGTAGACTGATGTTGCCAGGTACCTACTTCGGTCAGGAAAACTTATTGTGGGAAAGGATTTTCCAGATTGTACCACTGTTCCGCATGTTAACATGTTAGGAAACCCTTTAACTTGTCCAGAAGCTTTTCTTTTAGGTCTAAATATGTTACATCAGCGTAGTCAAGCAATGGCTGAGGTATTGAGCAAACAGTGCTGTTTTGGTGAAAATAGGAAAAAACGGAGTGGAAATTAGAGAGTATTTTATATCCTTCTTCCGTGAGTGAAAGACCCAATGACAGATATTCGTCTAAAATATGATCCAATTGTTTTACTAGAATTGGAAATCCGTTAACGGGGATACATAGTCACAAACACAAAACCTGTGCATTAAGTACATACCTAATGGTTGAGCATTCGCAAAGGAAGGGATCTTCATGCTGTCACTCCATTTAAGAATTTTGATTTCCAAAACGCCATCAAAACTTTAGGCAGCTTCCAATCCCGGTCTACCTCGGCTTTCATTAAAGCATTCTAAATTCCAAGCTCTAAATCAGCGTTCTTCACAATGCTTTTGCACGCTGTTCGTGTTGTAATGAACTGCCTGCGAAATGAACTCCCCGATGGCGTTAAACCCCCCAATATTGCCATCTCCTTGCTTCCTCATAATTATTCATCCTAATCTGTGTTCCAATCCTATTAGTGTAAGTTTTTTAGACTTAAACACGGCATTTAAGTAAAGACTAGATATAAAGTTATAAATTCCTTTACACTGAAATATTCTACATTGATATTAGTGACGTTGCGTAACTTGCTGAATGGATGAGACTGAGGGAAAATTAAATGCGTATTTTTTTACATTTTATTACCATTGTCAGGGTTGGACTAGTCTGTCTAGATGTTTAAAAATAAAAATATATAGCTAATGTCATTTTATGATCACTAATTAATGTTGATATAAGAAAATATCGTATTATCATGAAAGTCTGATTAGGACCATAGGAATAGAATATCAAATAGAAAAACTAATTTAGCATATTATCCATTTAATGTGCATAATTACAAACTATATAACTAGGTACTTGATGGATTATATAATCAAATTTAAATAAATTAAATACTTAAAAACTTTGCATAAATAGTTTTTTTTTTGTAAGATAGATAAGATAAGATAGATAAGATAATTTATTTTTCCATGAACAAAGCTATTGTACAGGAATGACAATTACATTACATATTTGTACATACCGTTACATTTCAGTTATATAAAAAAAAAAAAAAAACAACAGAATAAGACAATAGAGAAATTAGAATAAAGAATACAATAATAACAAAAAAAAAGAAATTAAAAAAAAAATATATGAACAGAAGTTACATGTGCATTGATGTATTCATAATTTATCACTTACTATCTAAATTCCTTAAAACTATAAATATTTTTGTCCAGAATATATTTCTTCAACCTAAGCTTAAACTCACGAAAATTATTTATACTTTTAAAGCTTTTAGGTAGCATATTAAAATATTTTAAGCCTAAATAATGACATGTAGATTGGTATTTGGCGGTACGGGCTGACACAGATTGCACATAATTACTTTTATGACGCGTATTAAACTCATGAATATCACTATGTTTATTGGCAAATATTTTATTATTATAAAAAAGGCAGATTGCTTTTAGTATATATATACCATAAATTGTAAGTATGCCCAGTTGTTTAAAATAAGGTCTACAAGATTTTTTATTTGGGAGACCTAAAACCGCTCTGACTGCTCTTTTTTGAAGAAGAAATATATCCGAAATGTAGGGCGCTGTTCCCCAAACAAGTATACCATATCTCAAATGCGATTCTACGAGCGCATGGTATGCAGAAATAACAGTTTTAACATCCATGATCATTCGAATCTGTGATATGGCGTAACAGGCTGATGATAGTTTAGATCTAAGCTGTTCCAAATGTTTACACCAGTTGAGCTTATTGTCCAAGTGAATACCCAAAAATTTAACGTCATCCTTTACTTCAACAGAGTGTTGAAGTTCTATGTCATCATTTTTGAAATTAGTGAAATTTAGTACTACCGTTTTAGACATATTTAAAGACATCTTATTAGCTTTAAACCATTCATGCAGCTCATTGAGAGATGTATTGATTTTAATTAAAAGATCGTCAAGTTCATCTGCTACAACCACACAGCTGGTGTCATCTGCAAACTGAATGATTTCTGATTGAGTTATATTCAGACTTAGATCATTTGTATATATGATAAACAGTAATGGCCCGAGTATTGACCCTTGAGGAACTCCCATATTCATCAATTTGGTGGTAGACAGTACAGAACATTCAGACCTATCATCGTTAGTGTATGTTATTTCAACGCACTGTCGACGATCTTGTAAGTATGTCTTCATTAAATCAAGTGCAATACCTCTTATACCATAGTGGTCAAGCTTTTTAATCAAGATGTCTAGTTGAACGCAATCAAAAGCTCTACTCAGGTCACAAAAGACAGCCGCTGGTAATTTTTTAGCATTTAAACAGTCGTGAATGTGACTAACGCATTTAACTATCGCTTTTTGGGTGGATTTGTTTTTCCTAAAACCAAACTGGTTTTCGGATAATATATCATATTTTGTGAAAAATTCTAAGAGTCTTGTCTCTATAACTTTTTCTAAGAGTTTTGAAAAGACACTTAAAAGAGAAATTGGTCTATAATTTTCAATATTTAATGAATCGCCTTTTTTATAAACCGGTATTATTTTTGAGAGTTTATAGTATTCTGGAAAAATACCAGTATTTATACTTAAGTTAAATAAATATGTAAGAGGTTTAATCAGTAAGTTCTTATGTTTTTTTAGCACGTGTACTGGAAAATTATCAACGCCTGTAGACCTTTTATTTTTTAAACTATCAATTAATTTATTTAATTCGTCTTCTGAGGTGTCATACATAAAAATTGATTTGTCATTTTTTTTCAATCTTTTCATTTTATCTAATACTGATGATGTATTTGAAGAATTAATTGCCGAGGCTAACTGAAGTGGTTTATGAATGAAATATTCATTAAACTCTTGACTTATTATATTTGGATCATTTACTTCAAAGCCATTAATTCTAAGGGATATTGATTTCTCTTGTTTTTTTTTTAATTTTCCATTCATGTTATTTATAATAGACCACGCAGTTTTTACTTTATTATCCGAATTTTGAATACGATTAGAATAGTATTGGTATTTCTCTTTTTTTATGTCATTTCTTATTTGAATTCCAAGCCACTTGAGGTATTTTCGAATATGCGGTTTTGATTTAATGAATACATTTTTCAGTAGCTTCCTCTTTAATTTACACTTGCTTAATAACTTTTTTGAAATCCAATGATTTGTTTTTTTATTAAAATATATCTTTTTTTTTGTGAGCGGATATGAATTATTGAAACAGCTGTTTAATTTCCCATGAAACCATTTAAATGCTTCGTTGGTATCTTTTACATTAAATAAATAATTCCAGTTGACTGTTTCAAGCCACTTTTGAAATTTAGAGTGATTTGTTTCATTAAATATTCTTATATTTCTAACTTTATAATTACTGTTTTTATTTACAATTAGATTATTAATTTCAATAGATTGAAAAGAGTGGTCAGATAAACCAGGATCAACTGTTGTGGTTTTGACAAAATTGCTGGGAAAGTTTATGAAAAAATTATCAAGCAGCGATGATTTCCCAGTAAACATGTCAATACGACTTGGATCACTTTTGAATAGATTTAGAAAGTTATATTCTTTACTCATATTCAATATTTTACTTTTTTCCCGAGAGTTTTCAAGAAAATCTATATTATAGTCACCACATATACATACATATTGATATTTAAAAACAGATCTCAGCAACATATTATACTTAAGCATAAACGAATCTAAGGATCCTCCAGAACGATACACACATATTATTACAAGGTTGAGTTTTTTAATTTCAATCGCTACGCCTTCAAACGAGCGTTCATCAATTAGTTCGGAGATGTCAATAATATTAGTTTCGTAATCAATTCTAGAAAATATAATTGTTCCTCCATGTTGGCGCAATAGTCTCGATTGATTAGCGGCAACACGGTAACCAGGAATCTGAGCAAGATTTTTATTGTCGCTATTTAACCAAGTCTCAGTAAAGCATAAAAAATCAGGCTTTTTAGTTAGCGAAGCAAGAAATAATTCAATGCTACCGATTTTCCGAATGATACTACGAATATTACCGTGCATTATGCAAACTTTCATAGGCTGATTACTTCTTAACATCGCTAGTTTTTTAAAGCCGTTGTGTTATAAAATGTAGAATGCGGGCCAGAATCATTTGCTTCTCGGTTAGCAGACGGAGGACTTAAAACTTTCTTGTTTTGTGAATTCATCGGGGTACTTTCCGGGCGGTGTGTTCTTTTTACAACTGGTCCTGCTGTATTCTTAGCAGCTTTCTTTTTATTTACTCCTAATTTACGGGAACTGATAGACAATGCTGTAATGCAGTTGGGTTGAAATTTAGTTCCTTTTTTTGCTCGCATTGCTCTTGTTGAAGGTGCCTGGACAATTTCAGTAGAATGGGAAGTCGAAGCGATTTCACTCAAATGGTTGTTTGCAGAACGATCACTTGTCTCCATTAAAGGTTGAGGGATATTTGACTGAGCGAACATATTCCGCGGAGATCTAGTTACTGTACCGATGACTTCACTTGGTTCATTTATTTGAAGTGATGATTGGGACCTATGGGCTGCTGTCACTTCATTAAGCATTTTCTGCGTCCATAATTGATTATCTATGTAAAGTCGAGTGCCCTTTAACTGTGCAGAGTGACCCTCGTTTCGCGCTGCTATAAGATGCGGAATTAAAGCTTTTCTTTCGATTCGCTGATTACTAGTGTAATCTTCCAATATCCGAATGTTTGTTCCCTTGAGCTTATTGCTGTTTTGAAGAACTTTTAGCTTAGTACCAAAATTAACAAATTGAACCAAAATGGGCTTATTATGACCTCTAGCTCCCAGGCGAGAAATGTAGCTAATGTGATTTTCATTTATTTGTAAGGAAAGTTTATTTATAAATAATTCACATATTAGTCTTTCTAAATCACCGTAGTTTTCACGTTCCTGTACAGATTCAAGACCAAAAATTAAAATATTTAATCTCCGATTAACTTTATCCATTTGCTCAATTTTGTTGTTGATATTATTAAAGTTATTTACATTACTTTCAAAATTTGATGTCATCTGGCTTGACATATTTTGGAGAATATTGCTGATATCACAAACTCTTTGGCTTATGTCATCAAGCCGATTATTCAAATTAAGGAATTCAGTAGCGTTTGTGATATTTCCTTGGGCAGCCATTATTTTTATAATTTATAATATAAAGGTGGATTATTAACAATATTTTTTGGTTATTTAATTATTAACAATAAAAATAATACAATAGTACATCTGACAACACTGTTTTAGCTTTGAGGTTCAAACGGAAGGTAGTTTGATTGATGAGATATCAATTTTTTGATGTTTGATAACAATCATTTGCAATTTTGACTTACATTAAAGTGTTATTTCCCACCAATAAATCCACCAAACTTTGTGCAAGTAACTGATATGATCACAACTTATATACTTTCCAAGTATCTAACACTACAGCACTTAATACTCAGAAAATTATTAAAATCAATTAAAATTAAACGAGAGATGTATGCATTTGTTGTTGACACTTGTAGCGTTGCCACACGCAGTATCCTAGATATTGTTGCAGTAGTAAGCCTAGATATTGTTTCGAGATCATAGAAATATCCGTTGTGGGTTCTGTATTCAAAAGCCAGTTCCAGTTTAATCATTTATTCAGACTAATGATCGCCCAGTGGTCGAAATTCGATCGTAATTCATTAAGTTTTTAAGTTTGAGCATTATTTAGGTGAGTTTACCTCTATAATCATTGCATATATTTTTTTTTATTTTATTCTATTACCTACGTCAGTTGCAAGCGTGTACAATACGTCATTAGCGTGTGTTGTTTGTCTTAATTCCCTGCAATACCTAGGAAATTTAAAATTTAATGTTAGTACCTGTTGGCGCCTTTCCTATGCATCCCTGGTTGCTCCTACTTACCGACCTACCTAAAACTGTTTTACCGACGACCGCCGGCGAACGAAGTCGCGAGCGAGCGCCGTGACGCTAGCGCCCTCAGCCGGCGACATCGCGAACGAACGAGAACGATTTGAAGACACAACGAACGACCACGTGCGGGTACGGGTCGAGTGATTTTGCAATCGTCGCAAAAACGCAACCTAATTATTTGTCCTTAACAAATAATGCAATAGTGCGAGTGCTATTCGAAGCTATCCGGTGGTAACCGAAACCACCAACAAAGTCGAGGAAAGCAGAGTTCCTGAGTGTTCCCGGTCCAGCTAAAGGTTTGTGTTACATATTCTCCTTAGGTTGCCAACAGGGTTTACTCAGACTTGCAAGAAAAATACAGTCCACAAATAAATTAAAATCGAAGTCGAAACATTTTGGTCCCATTCGAGCCAAATAAGTGAATTGAATCACAGATTTCGCGAGCGAATATCGATTCATCCTTGACATTTGACATTTGAGCGCCAGTGCTTTCATTCGTTTTTCAGTTTATTATATAATAATAATTTATTTGAATATACACTTCAAATTAACAGTTTATTGTTTTTAAACAAAATAGTAATTAGTAGTAAATAACATTGCATAATAGTGAATACAATTCTACCATATACATCAAGTATAAAATTGTAATTGCCGTGTCAGTCATAAATTTAAAAGAAAAAAGGTAAATTTGTTTGCAAACTTGCAATTATAATTACAAAAAATTGGTAAATACAAAAAAAAAGGTTTTAGTACATACTAGAGCTAACAGTATTTACTCCGTTATATCTACTTACTACACTTGCAAAAATGACTTCCATTGAGGCATTAGAAATTAGATGTAGGGTTTTGCATTCTCGAAAAGAGAAATTGTTTCGGCGTGTGCAAAAACTCTATGATCTGGCGAAAAAGGTCGTCAATGATGCGTCTCTAGTAGAGTCGTTCAAAATACGCTACAAGGAATTAGACATAACACGCAGTGACTTTGAAGCGACACTGGAGGAAATCATCACGACAAGTCTAACAATTGACCCAGAGTACAAGGCCCCTGAACAGGAGACTGATGCATTCGACGAAATGTATTTTCGTATTCAGGCTGTCGCAAGCAAATTTCTTCAAGAGTCAAAGTCAGGACCTTCGGATACGACACCGGTAAACGATAAATTGGTACGGCCTCGATTACCAAAAATCAATTTATATTGCTTTGACGGAAAGTTAGAAAATTGGTGTACTTTCTTTGATCTGTATTCTAGTTTAATACACGAAAATACCTCAATAAATAATGTTGAGAAATTTCATTATTTATTGTCATCCACTACCGGACCTGCACTAAGTTTTGTAAAAAGCCTACCAATAACTTCAGATAATTACGAAATTATTTGGAAGGATTTAAAAACAAAATATCAAAATAAACGCGCACTCGCTACGAGCTACCTAGATAAATTATTTGCATTTAACCCGTTGACGGCCGAGTCTGCAACAGGTTTAAATAATTTTATACAAAATTTTCAAGAAAGTGTGCAAGCGATTAAAACACTTAAGATAGATGACTTGAGCGGTTTCATTTTATTGTACATAGGATTACGTAATATTGATCCATTAACGCGTAAACAGTTTGAACAACAATGCGATCAGTCTCAAATACCTACTTTTGACGAATTGACTAGCTTTGTTCAAAACCATATTCGAGTGTTAGAAATGTCAAATATATACGACCCGTCTGTCAAACAACCTGTCTTAAAAAATCGTAATGTGTCAAATCATCCAAAACAAACACCGACAACGTATAAAAAAACATTTGTAGCCACAAAATATAAAAATAAAGGTTATGAAGCTACATCGGTTTGTCCTTGTTGCAGCGAGCAACACTCGATTTATCGCTGTGGTAAATTTCACGCGTTGACTATCACGCAACGAAATGAAAAGACAAATTCTTTGAAGTTGTGCAAGAACTGTCTTAAGGGTTCACACATAGCTGATGAATGCCCTTCGACAAATTCATGTTTTGCCTGCAAGGCTAAACACCATACACTCTTGTGTATGTCCAGTACAACTCAATCGGAGAGTAACAACAGGAAACGAATAGATCGCGACAAAATATCATGCCATGTTTCATCGCAACCTACGGCCACATCCACTGTCTTACTGGGGACTGCATTAGTGAATATTCAGGACACATCTGGCAATTATCAAATTGCTCGCGCCCTCATTGACTCGGGTGCACAGACTTCCTTTATAACGAATGCATGTGCACAGAGACTTGGTTTGACAAGACGAAAATGTAAATTTTCTCTTTCGGGATTAGGTCAAACTAGCGTACGTGATCAGGGTATGACGTCATGCATCATAAAGCCCCGAGATTCTGAAAATCCCGTACTAATCACGGACGCTGTGATTCTTACAAAAATAACCACGGACATGCCTTCCTTACTTGTTCCCACGGAGATCTGTCAAAACTTCAAACATCTCTTTCTGGCTGACCCACACTTTGACAAACCGGCAAGAATTGATCTACTTCTCGCTGCTGACGTATTTCCGGATATATACGACGGAAAAATCATTCGTAACGGACCAGGCATACCGTCTGCTATCCACACTATATTTGGTTACGTCATAACAGGAAAATTGGAACACAATCCAAATGGAGTGACAAGTACTGCAACTTCGTGCTTGGTCGCCTCGACAGAAAATACTATCGATGAAGTACTGAAGAAATTTTGGGAAGTTGAGGATTGCCCATGTAGCATTCCAAATGATCCTGAAGATGACTATTGCGAAAATCTATTTCGCAACGAGCATTATCGTGATGACATCGGTCGTTACATCGTTCCATTGCCTCTTAAACCGATGGCAACTGAACTAGGAGACTCCTATTCACAGGCCGTGTCACGATTACACAACCTGGAGCGACGTCTTGCACGCTACCCACAACTAAGACAAGATTACCAGAACTTCATGAACGAATATGAAGAAATGGGCCACATGGAACTTGTAAACAAAGAGTGTACGCAGCCTACTTCTTACGTAATTCCACATCATTGCGTAATCAAACCATCTAGTTCGACTACAAAACTTCGAGTGGTTTTCGATGCATCGGCGCAAACAACTAACCAAACAAGTTTGAACGATGTACTCTACACTGGTCCTAAACTACAAAAGGATATTGCGGAGGTTCTTCTGAAGTTCCGTCTGCATGCTGTCTGCTTTTCCAGCGATATTTCGAAAATGTATCGTATGATTCTGGTGGAACCCAAACATCGTGGCTATCAACACATTCTTTGGCGCAATTCACCACAGGATCCAATCAAGGAATTCGAGTTGAAGACTATAACATATGGCTTGAACTGTTCTCCGTTTCTGGCAATACGCAGCTTGCATCAACTAGCTTACGATGAAGGAGCTAAGTATCCACAAGCAGCACGAATAATTCTGGAAGGTATATACGTTGATGATCTCTTATGGTCAACTGAAACGTTCGAGTCTGCCTGTCAACTACAAGACGAACTCATTGCTATGCTTAAAACAGGCGGTTTTGAACTACGCAAATGGGCAAGCAGTGACGAAACATTGCTATCTCGAATACCTACAGAGCATCATGAAAAACCTATTTCATTCAACGAAGATGGAGACTCATCGGTGAAGGTTCTAGGCCTTCAGTGGTTGCCTAAAACCGACTGTTTTTCCTATTCAACAATCAAAACTGACTGCGTTCCTACAAAAAGATCAATTCTGTCACACATTGCGAAAATGTATGATCCGTTAGGGCTTGTAGCACCCTGTATCTTCATTGCTAAATATCAAATGCAGATTTTATGGAGATTGGGAGTCAGTTGGGATGAAACACTTCCTTCAAACATATCCGCAGATTGGGCAAGGTTTGTGCGAGAGCAACCTTACTTATCACAATTAAAATTTGATCGCTACGTATCAATGAAGAATTGCGTCCGTCGTCAATTAATTGGCTTTTCCGATGCATCAGAGCGTGGATATGCTGCCATGGTGTATTTACGAGCTGTTGACGCCAATTCTAAAGTCAAAGTCAGCCTACTTCTAGCAAAATCCAAAGTCGCTCCAATTAAAACAATCTCGGTGCCGCGCTTGGAGCTAATGGGCGCTGAACTACTGTCAAAACTTTTGAAATATCTAAAAACTAAGTTAGAAACATCTGTGGAGATTCATGAAATCTTTGCATTCACAGACTCTACTGTAGTTCTCTCCTGGCTTAAAACACCTCCATATATGCTCAAGACATTTGTGGCCAACCGTGTTACTAAGCTACTGGAAGCACTACCGCCATCCACGTGGGCACACGTGGTGGGTTCGGATAATCCCGTGGACATCTGCTCCCGTGGTGCGTATCCATCAGAACTATTGGAACGTACTACATGGTTTTCAGGACCTGATTGGCTATACTCTGCCGTGCCAGAATGGCCAATGAATGCTGTGTCATCTCTACAGCCGTGTGAATTACCTGATATAAAAGCTACACACATATCAAACCTGGTAATTCAGTCCAAACCAAAAGGATTGGGAAATATTGCAGAAATATCTAGCTACGTGGAGGAGATCATTCTAAAATATTCTTCCCTTGTAAAGCTGCAGCGAGTTGTCGCTTGGATGTATCGTTTCATCTATAATTCTCAAAGTTCATCGTCTGAACGAAAGTATGGTTCCTTAAATACCATAGAATTGGAATCTGCAATGGACGTTATTTTGTTACATGTACAAGGTATTCAGTTCTCTGCTGAATTAAAATCAATTTCTAATGGTCTTGTACCGTCGCAAGCGCTAAGGAAACTTGCACCTTTTATAGATTCCCGTGGTCTCTTAAGGGTGGGGGGTAGAATCAGACATGCTGATTTACCCTCTAACACTAAACATCCAATTCTAATTCCAAAAAAATGTCATTTCACTGATTTATTGATAGATCACTTTCATAAAAGGTATTTACACGTCGGACCTCGAGCATTGCAATCTTTATTGCAACAACGGTATTGGGTAATCGGTGCACGCAACAGCATCCGATCAAGACTTTCTAAATGTAAAGCGTGTTTTAAACTAAAGGCGCTTGGTCTACAACCATACATGGGTGATTTACCAGCTAGCCGAGTTAATCCAGGAAGAGCATTTGAATCAGTTGGCATTGACTTGGGAGGACCGTTTTTCATAAAGACACACTCTCGCAGAAACGCTCAAACCACAAAGGCTTATTTATGTCTCTTCGTGTGTTTTAAAACCAAAGGGGTTCACTTAGAAGTCGTGTCTTCTCTTTCCACTGACGCCTTTCTAGCTTCACTCGATAGATTCATCGCACGTCGTGGAATGTGTAAAACTATCTATTCTGATTGCGGTACTAATTTCGTAGGTGCCAACAAGTACCTAAGTGAAGTATGGAACTTCTTCAGTTTATCTTCAACCCAAAATACTATCCTCGATAAAACAGCTCCACACCAGATTGAATGGAAGTTTAACCCAGGCGCAGCACCATCATTCGGTGGCCTGTGGGAAGCCGGAATTAAATCTGCGAAATATCATCTCAAACGAGTTGTCGGTGATAAAGCCTTAACGTTCGAGGAACTCAGTACTTTGTTTGCAAAAATCGAAGCCGTTCTTAATTCAAGACCTCTTTGTCCAATGTCGACAGATCCAAATGAAGCAATTGATGCTTTAACACCAGGACATTTCCTGATTGGAACGAACCTCTTGGCCGTGCCAGAGTACAATTTTCACTCGGAAAACATTCCTACTAATCGTTTGTCACGTTGGCAATTGATTCAAAAGACATCGCAGCACTTTTGGACTAGGTGGAATAGAGAATATTTGCACACGTTGCAACAAAGAACTAAATGGTTATCATCTCCGCCAAACTTAAAGATGGGAGACATCGTTCTAATACATTCCGATAAGACCCCACCTTTGCAGTGGCGTCTTGGACGTGTAGAACGCATTCACCCTGGTAAAGATGACGTTGTAAGAGTCGTCACTCTTCGTACCTCTCAGGGAACTTTGATTCGACCAGTGTTGAAACTTAGTCCTCTGCCCTATACCAACTAACAATGTATCTATTTATTATATTATTTAGTCATGTATTTATCAAGTATATTTATTGTAGTAGTTAAACTCCTATTTATTAGTATTTATGTATTTAGCACAATAACAATTCAAGGAAAAATCGGTATTCGTCGGGAAATCAAAACTATTGATTTCGGTGGGGGGTATGTTGGCGCCTTTCCTATGCATCCCTGGTTGCTCCTACTTACCGACCTACCTAAAACTGTTTTACCGACGACCGCCGGCGAACGAAGTCGCGAGCGAGCGCCGTGACGCTAGCGCCCTCAGCCGGCGACATCGCGAACGAACGAGAACGATTTGAAGACACAACGAACGACCACGTGCGGGTACGGGTCGAGTGATTTTGCAATCGTCGCAAAAACGCAACCTAATTATTTGTCCTTAACAAATAATGCAATAGTGCGAGTGCTATTCGAAGCTATCCGGTGGTAACCGAAACCACCAACAAAGTCGAGGAAAGCAGAGTTCCTGAGTGTTCCCGGTCCAGCTAAAGGTTTGTGTTACATATTCTCCTTAGGTTGCCAACAGGGTTTACTCAGACTTGCAAGAAAAATACAGTCCACAAATAAATTAAAATCGAAGTCGAAACAGTACCAGTTAAAAAAAAAAACAGAATTACAGCCTGTATTTCTATTTATGTTTTGATACAATTGTATCAAAAAAATTGAAAATTTGATTATGAATTAATTAATACATTATCAGTTTTAATTATTCTATGTAAAAATGAGATATGATATTCATAGAGGTATAAGATGGTATTAATCATTATTTTTGCTTGACATTACTACATTGACATTGACAGCCTATTGAAAAAGGAACATTTAAAATCACACAAAATTCACAGCTCGAAACTCATTCCGTTAATGAGCTGACAGTTGTATGAGCGTTTTATTTTATAAAATTTAAGGTATTTGTAACATATTATATATAAATTTTAGCTTTCTGCACTCCTTTTCCATATAAACTTTAACCATGCCAAATCTCACACTCCTCCGTGCGCGCAATATGCTTAAAGAGAGGTACAAAATTTTCTCTTCACATATTAATATATAGAGAGTTTATGTGTTAGCCGTGACCTTTAAAAATCTGTCTGGGCGACTGAGTGGATCCAAAATATGAAAATGTCAATTCCGATGGTCTCCGCGTCATTTTTTTTTTTATAACTCGTGGACACGAAACATAAACAAAAAGATTAGTACAACTTACTTTTTAAATTTATAAATAAATGATATGTTTTTACTGTCATTATACCATTGTTTTACCATAAAAAAATAATTCGTACTTTTATGGTACCTACCGTTCCTACATGGTATGGATCGCTTGATATTGATTTCATTCACGGCTTGACAGTTGCCCTGTTAAGTGCATAGGGTACCAAGCTCTCTCTTTGGTATTTATTTCTATCCCGTATTTAGACAAACAAGTCTGCGCCTTTTCGACACTCTGAATGAGTCCACGCGCTTTAGATCCTTCTCGGGCTAATTGTTATGATTGCTGGTTATGGTTCCCGTAGTTCAATAAAAACCGTTAATATCTATTAGAATTCACACACAACTTATTTGCATAACATATATGAATGTCTTACTGCTGGTAAATTAAGAGATATCTATTTCTTATTTTATCATGGTTAATAAAAGACCTGTTACAGCTTAACAGATCGAGTCTAACAATGGAATGATACTACGAGTATTAGGATTCTTATTTTTCAACACACTTAAATAGTATTCATTGGTGTGTGTGTGTGTGTGTGGCTGTCTATATCAGTGTGTATATTTGTGCCTTAGGTAATTTTATATTTTCACAGGGTTTTGCGCTGGTCTCTTGTATGCTCACTGTAACCTTCATATATAACCTTCCTTAGAACAGGTAACTCTTACCTAGTTAGGAAGGTTATAGACTTATACTCATCGGCCAATTTATATTCCTTAAAAAAAAAAAAAAAAACTATTTTGAACACTAAAAAACCAGTTTGCTTAGTTTCTTGAAATGTATACAAAAAAAAAACTTCTTGCCTTAAAGGATAACTAAATAAAAACAACAACCTTTGCCAACAGGCCCAGTCCTAGATAGTGGGCGCCCTATCGTTTCCCGTCCCTTCTATAGCACCACAGTCGTTTTTTTTTTACTTTATCTTATATTTAAAATAAAAATGTTTTTTGTTTTATTATTAGTATAACACCGTCTGTATTTAGACCACAAAATATTATTATACACATTAACACATACACACAATTAGCCAAATTGAGTACTATGGTCCTAATTACCCAATAAATTTTAAATTTGACTAGAAATATTTAAATTAAATCGTATCCGTATATATCATTCCAGAAGTTCATCGCATTTACTCTGGGAGATTTTAGGTGCATTTTTAAGTAATTTAGATCGATCTGCATATAGTTCATAACAGGATATTCAACAGGAATCCAAAGAAGTGGAATCATCTCCGTGACTTCTGGAGTAGGATTTCTGTAAAACAAAGATTTATATAAAGTACATTTCCTATTAAGGTTTCTCATTTAATATTGCATGTGTCTACTTTATTAAAGTAATTTCTAATCTGTTTAAATATATGAATACATATATTTAGAAAGTAAAAAGTCATTTTAACAGTGTAATATGATATACGCGTGAATTAATTGAAAACTCAAAAAAGAAGATCGCACAATATCCAACGATGCACCATTAGAGATTTGAGAGATTTTGACAAATTATAAACGTTAATTAAAGTATTGATGTGTTAATTACTGAGAGAACATTATAAAGGGGTACATATCCATTAAACAAGAAAATTTATAGGTCACAAAATTTTGCCTTACATAAAAAAAATTAAATGTTTACAAATAAACAATTAAATTGTTCAACGGACAATATTTTAAGTCTGATTCATTTTTTCAGTTGGTTGTTTATTATTTATAGTTCATTGTTTTTATAGTCCATTAAACACAAGTCAACATAGACCATTTGAACAATAATTGACTTATTTGATGATAAAAAGCGCTTACCCTGTTTTAATGAAGTTTGTCCACAATTTTACCATAATTTCTCTAGCATTTTTAGATTTGACATCGGCCATCATTTCTATTTTATCAGTAAATAGATTTGCCCAAATGTATCCAAGTTCATCACTATGCGACGTCCCACCCATGCCCCTGATACCAAATTTGATTCTGTTATAATTTAAATCACCATCTACCGAAAACTCGTAATAGTACACCGGTTGATCATTTCCAGCCTTCTGTTGAAGTCGCAATGAATAGTCAATAGGATGGACATACCACAATTCTGTACATAATGTTATATATGAATCTAGAGTATCTTCACTGATAGATTTATTTCCAAAATAGTACTCTCTAATTTTATTGTTTGCTTGATTTTTAACCACATTGGTTATATTGTGTGGATATAAATCTGGTGGTACTAAAACATTATCAATAACGTTTATTTTATTTATCACGTCCTTATTATTTTTTAAAGAGCTCATTACTGTCATACTTTCATTGCTATTGAATCCTACTAATTGAGGTACTTTATTGTAATTTCCAGCTTTGGTTAACTTTAATGGGTGCTCAGGGAAAAATGGTGCATAATCATTTCCATAGAATTTATCTAGTGTCGGTACAAATGAAGTATAATCACTAATCTTCGGGAAATCTTCTTGCTTTACCTCAGATGCTTTTATTATGTCCATTGCGTGTATTTTCTTTAAACCTTTCACAAGTTCCTCTGGGTTTTCCGTAATGATTCCCAACAATTTTCCTAGTCTAAACGCATTACTTTTATGATATTCGGTGTCGAAAAACCTGTACCCTAAAATTTAGGATAAACTTAGTTAGTGCAAGTGGTAATTAGTGGAAATTATTTCACATTTTAAACATTTAAAAATGCGGTTTACCCTTAGTACATAACTTAATGTTACCTATATTCTCACCTAATATGGATCCACTTTCCATAATGACCCTCTGAAAGAGTCCTTGGGAACTGGGCGATAGTTTTAAAGCAGACACTGCGATAGCACCGGCACTTTGGCCCGCAAGAGTTAATCTTTTTGGATCAATCCCAAATGCCGTCGCACTCCGCTGAACCCACCGAAGGGCGGCTACTATGTCATGAAGGCCTGCATTTCCAGATGCACTAGGAACATCAGCGTTCAGGAATCCAAGAGCACCTAACCTGAGAAAGGACAAATCGTGAAACATAATTAAGAAAAATTTTTTTTTTTTCCAAGCTCGCTGTTGGAATGATGAGGACGAATTAATATTATTACTGGCTAGTTAAAATTTAATACAAACTCATCAATGTGCGAAAATAGAAAAATGAAACTTATTGTCATTTTTAAAATTTAGTGGAGCATCGCATGAAAGGTTACAAAGATATTGTGATAGTATAGTTGTTAAGTTGTTTGACTATTTTTTGACTTAGCGGTCGCGTGTTCAAATTTGCACGTTTTAGTCATACCATTTTTAATACCGTATCACTATTAACTTTCTTTACCCAGCGCAATCAAAACAAAAGCAAGGAATAACGAACATAAATACAATTAAAATATTTTAATAAATAGGTTAAAAAAAATCCAATAATATAAATAAATTTTCTTTTGTATCTAAAGTTTTTAGTTTGTCATTGGGCGAAACTAATAATACGTATTTATATAATTATACATATGTATAATATAAAACTAATAATTGTACGTTTAGATAAAACAATAATATTATGTTGTTTTTACTTTGAAATTTATAAAATAATTATCTGAGCGTGTGTTTTGTCAAATAAAAAAATATTTATCAAAATTCTGTGACCTTTTAGATAATGTAAAACAGGCGTAAAGTTTATTTAAATTGTTATTTATATGGTTAATAGATTATTTAGCCAAAAATTCTAGATAAATAATAAAAATATAAATATGACATGCCTATGAGTAATGGTTATAACGGCAACATCATGTTTGATCAAGTGTTTGGGTCCATAAGTATAGCTCCAGCCGCATTGAAACGCCCCGCCATGAACCCAAAGAATAACAGGCCAACCTTTTTCAGGGCGGTTCTGTGTCGTGGCAGGAGTATAGACGTTCAGATAGAGACAATCCTCGTCCATAACTGGAGAGTATTTAAACGCAGGCTGTGGACAGGCCGGCGGGACCTGAGTAGCCATTAGTATTCCTCGCCAAGGGCGCGGTGGGCGGGGAGGCTGAAAAATATTAATACGGTATCTTTAAAAAGAAAAATATTATTTTAGTGATTAAATACTTAATATTATTAAAACTTTTTGATGTGTAAATATGTATAGCGGGACCCTAGGATTATTCGGTGGATTATATTCAGGCATTAGTCAGTGACGCTTCTGTCAGCGACGCTCGTAATGTCATAGTCAATGACATCGTACGCGATGTGAGAATATGAACTACTTTCTGTTCTACCATTCTAATACTATTACCATTTATTTCAAACTTCAAAAAGTTTGGGGACTGGACGTCGGCTGAATTAAATATTCTTGAAATCCGTAAAAAATATAAGTTTATAATGAAGAGGAATAGTGAAAGTTTAAAATTATATTATTTTTAAATTTTTAATCGTCCATATCGTCCTTCTTAATAAAGCTTAATTGTAAAACGATTAAGCGTCATTAAAGCGTTTTTAATACCCTGTGTTATTACAAAAGTATCATTTAAAATATAAAAATATTTGAACATACTCGTAAATATAATTATTTAAACGTACCATAAATCGTAATTCACCAATTGGTGGTTCAGCGAAAGGTATCTTCGTGAAAGAATAATATTCTGAAACATTTGAAATGATAATTTGGCCTTTAACAATGCCATCTGGTGTGGAAATAGTAAGGTGTTCTTGAGTGGCAACTGCAGACAAAGACATCGGAAATACGAAGAACAGAATAGACATTGTCCAAGGTTAAGAAATATTAAATTTAAATAAAATAGTGAACACTTTATACGAGTATTAGGCTATAATAAAACCACAATATCCACTCGCACCCATCGACGTAGAAAACTCTTTGGCAGTCGTCTTTCAACCATTATAACCAGATTGATTCAATAGTTCAATGTCAATAAAATGTTACTCGTATCAACTTTTATTTAATTTGTGTAATATTTGCATAACCTGTATCAAATGCAAACATCGTTTGTCTATACGGACTTAGGAACGGGTATGGTTAATTGTATTATAATAAAATTATAATTATATAGTGATTTATAATGAATAAGGTAATGAACCCAGTCAAAGAGACACCGACAGTTGTTTTTTTTTATTATTATTATAATTTTGCCTGCATTATTGGGCGTTCATTAATGAGCAATGTCGATTGCACCACGACCACGTGGTATGAGAACTTTTAATAAGTATTCAATTAATTTACATTTTTTATTTACCTACCAAGCGCAAGGATTATCTGCTGAAAATCAGGTATGTAATATACCTACAGATATTAATATTTGTGAAATATAATGTTTCACATAATTCGATCTGTATACATCGCCAACCACCAAAGCCACACAGGCCCAATTTTTTATCGCACATAAGGCGGATTTTAGTTTGAAGGTCTGGTAAGCCAAAAATGCCAGAAGAAAAATAAACAAAATTTAATTTTATTTTCATTTGAAAGCAAAATTAGATTTAAGTTAACGTATTTAATTTTATTTTTTTCATTGCATTAAAAAAAAGGATACCAATAAACGTATTTCAACCCGGGTTTAGCATCTATATACAGGTTGTCCCAAGGTCAATCCCAATAAAAAAAACAGCTAATAGGTCCTACGATTTCTAGTGTTATTTGTTAAGAAACTATATCAAAATTCATTATGGTATTCGAGAAAAAAAATGTTGAAGTTTCTATTCTAAATCATGTAAAACAGATAATTTTCAATGGCTCCTCCCTCGGATAACTACGTCACTGGGTCACTAAGCCGCGGTCAGTCAAGATTAGGTTAATGACCTGCCGCGTTGTTCGAAACGCCCTATTAGGGCGGTGATAAATGATTTCTGTCAGATGCCACTGGTCGAACAGAGGTCGGTCTAAGAAGAAGGGGTAACTCCTTTCCCCTTCTCTGGGGTTGTAAGAGGGATGCTATTGGTCGTCTGATAATATTGATTTATCGATTGATAAGATTGATTTACACCAATTTTATTACAAAAATAATAAATTTGGTGATGACAATTTTTCGCATTTTGTTACATAATTTCTTACTCTTAATAGGGAACTTAATCACACCCTAAAGTTTGTGGGATTGGTCTTGGGACACCCTATATACATTCATGCATAAGAGGCTATTATCCCTGTCCTTTGGCCGTCTATCTATACGTCCGTCCGTCTATCTCTATATCTGTCTATTGCTTAAAAAGTACAAATCTTTCAACACGAAAAGTACAAATGCGATAGAATTGTTATTTTGTATATAGATTAATGTTCTCAAAAAGCAGCCATAGCCATTTAGATCACATCGAAAGCTGGTAGAATAACATATATATTTAATATTAAAGTCCACACATTTTTAGTATTAACGAATGAAACATTGTCATTTCAAAGCAAACGCAAAAATATGTATTTCTTCACGGAGAAGGTTCTAATGCTATTTGTAAACCAACTCGAGGGCCACAGATACTAATTGGTAAAGATGGCTGCATAGAATAGGACCCTGGGCACCTTAGTGGCCCAAAGCAGAGAACTTGCACTCCTTTTTTTTTATTTTGATTTTAAATACCTACAAAATTTCAATGCGCGCAAAAACGCGCGATGAGTTTTTTTTTGGCTTGTCGATATCTTTTAGCACCTGCATCAAACAAACTCTCGCAGGGGTGTCAAAGAAAAATAATATACTTTAGTTAAACACTATTTCAAATTTATGAGTACTGTAGACACCCTAGTGCAGTCTTTAAAATCAAAGAACTAAAAATAAATTTAAGTTTTTTGTGTTTTTTTTTTAAATAAATAATACCATAGATTTAGTCAAATTAATTTATAGTTTCAGTTAAATGGGTTGCGAGTAGACTCGGTATACTCGACAAAAAATATTTAAAAAGAAATTTTAATACATATAATATGTTTTTCAAACGTATCTAACAACCAAAACAAAAAATGTACATTTAAATGATGTTAAAATAGCAAAAAGAGTAAGAAACTAAACTACAATTTAATAAATACATATGAAATCTCGCAAAAGCAGTAAAAATAAAATAAATATAAAAACAGGAAAAACATACACAGGATAATTAATATTACAAGATAAGCGCAGAACAAGCAGTAAATAAAAATAGACGTCAAAAATAAATTAAACTACTAATAGTCGACAACATTAACAACAAAAATAAAATAAAAAATACTTATATATGAAGAAGAAAAAAGAAATTTAATTGTTTTCAGTATTATTTAAAAGCAGAAATAAATAAAATCGGTTTATCCGTTCGGGGAGCTACGATGCCACAAACAGGCACACAGAACACATTAAACGTATAACAACCCTCTGTTTGCGTCGAGGGTTAACAATACTCATCAAAACAATAGGTTTATAAAAAACAATTTGTATAACAATTAACAATGCACCTATTTTTGATAATCTGATGTTTACTCATCGGATTATTCAAAGTTCCTGCGACATATAAATTCTGCAAGGTAAGGCATACATTTTGTACCAATATTTTTTATACCAAATTTAATGAGGAATCTCATAGTGATGAGCATATCCGTTCAAGTTCAAGTTCAAGTTATTTATTTTCCACAATATTTTAAAATATACACGAATATCATATATATAATACATAATAAACATTAAAATAACGACTATTAAAAATTCAAGAGAAGTTAAAAAAGAAAAAAATAAGGTAAAAAAAGGTAAAGAGAAGGTATATAAAGTTAAATTACTTACACGGTTAACAGCGACAACAATTAGCAAAAAAAAACCAAGAACAATAACCTCACTACCGTCAAATTCATAAATCACCGTGCAATAGTTTTGATAAATGATATGGTTAAATAAAATAAAATCAGAAACTGGTTTTATCATCAGTGACCGTGAATAACGCACTAGGGTGCACATCCATAAATATAGATAATGGAATCTAAGAAAGGGATACATAGAAATGGATCGAAAAAGTAAGTTACGTATATATATTCATATATATACATTTACATTATACATTTACGCATAAAATATATGCACAAACACATGCATGTGCACACATATATACATACATTTATATATACATATTATACATCCATATTAATCTCATGTAAGTGTTTTTTTTCTTTTAAATAAGTATACAAAAATAAAAAATAAAATAAAAAAAACAAACAAAAGAATAAAAAACAATGAAAGAATAATATTTATATATTTACACATATCTGTGTATTATTCTGTGTATACAGATTTGAAAAAAGCATTTGATAAAGTGGACTCATAAAATACTTCTCTCTAAACTTTACTATAATAGTATCAGAGGTAATCTACTAAGATGGTTGATGTCCTATGTAACCAACAGAAGTCAGGTAGTTATAATGAACGGTCACAAATCTGACACTGTCCATATTACATCAGGGGTGCCTCAAGGGTCGATTCTTGGACCACTACTATTCATCTTGTACATTAACGACATAATAGCATGTTTTAAAAATTGTTTTTTTCTTTTGTATGCCGATGACCTAAAAATATATGTCACAGTTAACGGCCTTCAAGACTGCTTGCGTCTGCAAGAGGATCTTGACAGACTAGGGGCCTATTATGAAGTTAATAAACTTTTCCTCAATGTAAATAAATGTAAGCATATTACGTTTACTAAAATTAAAAACGTTTTTAGGCACATTTACAATATTAATGGTATACCACTCAACACAGAAGATAACATTCGTGATCTTGGTGTTCAACTCGACTCTAAACTTTATCTTAATGCTCATATTGAAAACATTGTAAACAAAGCCGCAAATTACAGTCTGGTAGGGGTTTTTTGTTTTCATACAAACGGGGTTTTTGTGGATGTCCGGAACTTATTTTTACATAAACGTTTTACTAGTAATAAAACTCGGTAAAAAAGAAATCTGGCTAATAAAAAAGTTGGAAATCGTTTTTCAAAAATACGATACGTTTTTGGCATGCTAGATCAATTTCTCATCTCTAAAAATCAGCCAGACTGCATTGTTATGCAACCCTTTATTGGTTATAATAAATAGCATTTTCGTGAAAATAAGTTCAACACATACACGTATTTTTCAGTTTTTTAAGGCGAAGCATATTGACCAGTCGACCTTAAAATCCGATGCTTTATTTTAATAGGGCGTCAGGTTTCACTCTTTGCGCGGTCAGTAAGCAATTGGTGGTTTTTATTTAATTAAAGCTTCATAAAAGGAATTAAAAAAACAAACATTTTTACGTTTTAGCCCTTCATTTGCCTTTAAATTACTATTTTTCCTGGGGCTATAATGTCTTTTATAAGAGAGCGAATCAACTAAAAAGAATGATTAGCAGAAGCATTGATTAAATTTCTCAGAAATAGAATTTAATTATAAAACCTGCCTTTACTATGTTAACGACATAAGATCAAGATATCTAAACAATCAAATAGGTAATGGTCACCAAATTCCAGTCATATACAAAGGGTCTAAATGAAAAGAAATTATTATTTATTCTTGGCTTCGTCTTAAACGCCCACCATAGCTCGACCCATTGAAACTCAATTGTCAGATTGTCAATTTAAAAAAAAAAACATCAATTTAACCGAAAAACCCTTGGTTGCTTCGTGCGAAAATAAGTTCAAAAAATATTCACCAGCTCCCAGGCCTCCACACTATTTTAAACGGTTTTTAGAAACTACTATCTACATTTTTGAGTTCAGGAGTTTGAACAAAAATATTTTATTGGCTTTATCAGTACCTTTTAAATACGAGTATTTAATTCAATTATTTATATATATATATATATATAGAAATATTTAAATTAAATCGTATCCGTATATATTTTTCCAGAAGGTCGTCGCATTTTCTCTCGGAGACTTTCGGTGCATTTTTAAGTAATTAAGATCGATCTGCATATGGTTCATAACAGGATATTCAACAGGAATCCAAAGAAGTGGAATCATCTCCGTGACTTCTGGAGTAGGATTTCTGTAAAATAAAATATTTTTATCTTATTATTTATCTCGTTTTAAATTAAAACTTATTCATATAGTACGGTTATTCATAGAGCTGGAACGGTTCAATTATTTGATCATTGTAAAAAAAGACATTTCAGCCGACCCGCCTATTCTATATTAGAATTTCTGTCCAAATTATTTATTTGTTATATTAAAACCATAAGGTCAATTATTTCTTTTTTTGTGGACCTACGGAGTTTAGTGGGCGTGGAAGTTGTGAGTGATGCATTCCTCATGGCTTAGTATTTTTGTGTCTGTATTTCAGGGGTTGTTTTGATAATTTTCTGGTGTACGCTTTTTGCTTTCATTAATAGTTTAGCAACATTCTGGTCTTCAAATATAGGTACAAGCCCAGATATAGGTCCTCATATTGCAAACTTTTCAATTATTTTTATATTATTTGCATAATTAACGTTAAATTACTGTCAATAAATAAATGAATAAATGAATGTATCACTTCAACTTTCCACAAACAAAATACATGAAAATATATGTTTTTAAAGTAATATTTTTGGCAATTTTTGCACGAAACAATATTAATATATTGTTTCGTGCTCTACGTGATATATTAAGGTATATATTTACTGCTAATAGCGGTATTTCACGCGGCTTTATAAATAATATGTTAAAAAAAAACGAGTACAATGTATCTCGCGAGCAATGTTGAAATATAAAACGCAGATGCGGTGGACGAAAATATATATTTATTTTGATTCCTTGACTAAAAAGAGGATAATTTAAAGAAAGATATATTTCTTTTCTTGATCATTTCTTGAGCTTCATTGACAAGTATTAGGGCGATCCAGGGAAATGTCTATCGACCATACACCATTCCCTTTACACAAAACGGAGGTCCAGGTAGACTGGACCTCAAACACACAGTGAGCAATCTCTGTATAAACTACATCTCTGGGGGATTTCATCGTTTTGGTTATATTTTTTTTAAATACTTTTATAAGTATTTATTTTTTAATTTTGATCAAATTGATATGAAAACATTTTGAACGAAGAACTAAGTTTATTTTATTTATTTTTTACCTCAAACTTGACACAACTAAACTAAAATGAGACCACCCTTAACAAATTCCCTACCTAATGCAAAGAAAATATTAAAAATCGCTTAAGCCAATCCGAAGTAATGAGTGAACATTCACAAAAATAGAATTGAGAAAAACCTTCATTTTTTTGATGGCTGTAAAAAATACGAAACGGTTAATAATAAAAAACGGTTCTGTAACAATAAGTATAATTTAGGTCTTACCCTGTTTTTATGAAATTCGACCACATTTTAAGCATGATTTCCCTAGCATTTTTAGATTTAGCGTCAGCTGTCATTTCGGCTTTATCAGTATTTGTAGTTGACCAAATGTACCCATTTTCATCAGAATGGCAGGTGCCGTTAATGCCCATTAGGTCATAAGCTAGTTTTGCCTCATTGAAATCGCCGTCTACTGAAAACTCGTAATAGTACACCGGTTGATCGTTTCCAGCCTTGTGCTGAAGTCGCAGTGAATAGTCAATAGGATGGACGTAGCAACTTTCCGTGAAAAATGTTACAAATAAATCAAGGTTTTCTGCACTGATGGCTTCATGATCGAAATAAAACGTTCGGATTTTGTTTTTCGCTTGAGTTTTTGCCTCACTGCTTATATTTTGTGGATATAAATCTGTTGGAATTAAAATGTCATCATTGACATTTATTTTATCCATTAAGTCCGAATGCTTTCTTAACTTCGTTATTACAATAAGACCTTCGTTTGCGTTGAAACCAACGAGTTGGGGTACTTTATTGTAGTTGCCAGCCTTCATTAGTTCCAATGGATAATCAGGAAAAATTGGTAAATAGTCATTTCCATAATCCTTATCCAATGTTAATACGAATGGACTAAACTCGCCGTACGCCTCAATAAAGCCATCTGGTTCTATCTCCGATGCTTTTATTATATCCATCGCTTGTATCTTTTTTAACTCTTCTACGAGGTGTCCCGGGTCAGCAGTGTCGATTCCTAGCAGTTTTCCTAGTCTAAACGCATAACTTTGATGATCTTTGCTGTCGAAAAATCTATAGCCTGAAACATACGTTTAATTATAAGTAAAGTGTTTTGCATTTTTAAGGTGTATATATATTTATTTGACAATATCTTAATCATTAATCTATATTAAAACAGATGGATAGAAAATCTTACAAAAGAGAAGAATAAGGTATCTACTACCTAGTAATTCTTTTCAAACGCATTTATTCTAATAGAAAATTAATTAAGTGTACAGAATGTAATTATTATCCAAAAAGTTGTTTTGACAAATATTGTTATTGTTTTTCCTGTATTATTTTTATTGACGTAAAACTTCTTTAAGCAAACTCGATTGGATGACTCCGATACGACACGTTAGTTACTCTTCGGCGGGACCTAGAGACAACACGATACGTGATAACGTTGATTTTTTTACTTAAATAAATAGGCGCGTGGAAACATTGTTAAATGTAGATGCCAGTATGTGGGATAAATTTGAAAAATCAACTTTATTACTCCTAACGCGTGGCGCGTAACCACTGTTTTTATTATTGTTCACTGTTTTTTTTTTATTTAATTATTAAATAAGTTTAAAAAAAAAACTTAAAAATATTTCGATATTTCACATTTTATTTTTATTATTTTTTAAGCTTTTAAACTTTATCCACAATACCTTAAACATTATTATATCAAAAACGATTATTATCCATTTCGTTATATTTTAAATATAATGTTTATTATTTTAATGTATTGTATGTATGTAATGTAATTGTTTTACCTTTCTTTTATGATTTTGGTTTTTTTTTTTGTTTTCGCCGTTTTATGAACCTAAATATATTATCGTTAACCATTTCTCTCCTTCCACCTATTTTTTTTTCTTTTTACTGCCCGCTTTACTGTGGTGGTGGGTCTGCTCGTAAATGTCACAGGTGACCAAAAGTCAATTTTCTATGGCCCACTGATGAAGCCTTCCCTTGAAGTCGAGTTATAATTTCTATTTTGTTTTTTTTTTTCAAATAGAAATTATTAAAAAATTTAAAAACCCCCGACACATAAATTGCTGACCAGTTGCTTGAACACTCTCGATCAAGTTACATTTCAAACAAAAAAAAAAAAAATAAAATCGGGTCAACCGTTTAGGAGTTACGATGCCGCAGCAGACACGTTAAACTTATAACAGCTCTCAGCTTGGTACGGGGGTTAATAAAACTGAACTGAAACCAAGCAACCCACACCACTACACAAGTACTGATACTAGTACCAATGAATAAGTACCATGTTTCATTCTCAGTGTCTTACCTAATATAGATCCACTTTCCATAATGACCCTCTGAAAGAGTCCTTGGGAACTGGGCGATAGCATCAAAGCCGAAACGGCGACGGCACCAGAACTTTGACCTGCAAGAGTTAATTGCTGTGGATCAATCCCAAACGCTTTTGCACATCGCTGAACCCACCGAAGGGCGGCTACTATGTCACGAATGCCTGCATTTCCAGATGCACTGGGAACATCAGCATTCAGGAATCCCAGAGCACCCAACCTGAGAACAGGGACAACGCATTAAATATATGTTTTTAGAAATACAGATAAAACTCATAGATATTATGTTAGGTAAATTGATTGCGATGAAAAGAGCTATTTTTAATTTAAAAAAATATACCTATATTTATTTTATACCAATCTTGGTTTCAATAGAAATATTTAACAGATCAGAGTATTTAAATAACTTATTGACAATTTTGTGTAATTTCCATTATGCTATTTATTTACATACTCGCACAACTTACATATTATCAGAATATCAAGATCACGTTCTGTCGGTAAAATAAAAACTGTCTATTTAAATTAAAATCAATTAATTTAATAAATTATTTGAAACATTTTTTTTCAAATGTAATTGTTAGAAGAGATGAAACATTGATGATTAATACAATATAATAAGAATTGCCAAGAAATTATTTCAGATTTGGTAAAAAAGGTCGGTACAATTTTTTAAACTATCACGGGTATCTCCTTTAAAAACTATAACAAATTATGGGAACACAGAATGTAAGTCGATCATTGCTAACGGTATATCTTTCTGAGTAAACACTGGTTACTTAGCTGGGAAAACTATTGGCAATAAGTTGAATATAACTTTTGTAGTTTCATAAGGTAGCAACTCGGTCCAATTTTATTCTTGGTTACTATTGGTATTTTATTGTTGGTTATTAAAATGTTGCATATCCCTCTAAGAATTAGAGAGGCCATGCCACTTTTAGACGATAGTATCTCTACATTATAGAGAAAAAAATAGGCTGATCATATTATGGCTTCATCAGAACATGCTTACACTATTTATTTTTTTTTAAACTTAAGTTATAACATGAAACCCTATTAGTTATAACACTTTATTACACCCTTGATAACAGTACTTCAAATGCCCACAATTACAAAACTGTACACTCTGAAATATTTAAACGTAACTCTTGCATTGATTGACTCATCATTTCACACGCAATTTTGAACAGCTGATGGATTATACCCCCTTTTTTTTAATTTTAGATCTCTCTATTCATCACGATAACCCAATAAGCTTGAAGACATTCATTACTCACTAAATTCGTTTATTGATTCGTAAATAAATATGCTAAATAAGAAATTATAATCTTTAAAGCCACAGAGTTAACAAGTTCACAAAATGTAAATTAGTTGTATTTTATTTATTTAAATAGTAATTTCTATGAATATTTATTTTTCTTTCTATAATTAACTACAGTTTTTTTAAAAGGAATATAATTAATTTTGGTTGTCATGTTTTTGATGATTAAACATATCTTTTTTCAAAGAAAACCCAATTTTTTCCTTATTATTAAAACAGATATTTTATTTTTATTTCTCTATAATTTAAATGGAATAAGGAATCTATAAGGAATTGAGCAATATCGCTTGTGTGAAAATACCCAATCATTACCAAACTAAACACTGGCTAAACCATAAATAAATATCCTTATTTTATTAACCTGTGATTAGTGGTTATAATGGCAACGCCATGTGCAACCAAGTGTTTGGGACCAAAACGATGCCCCCAGTTTAAATAGAAAGCCCCACCGTGAACACGAAGAATGACAGGCCAACCATCGTCCGGACGGTTCCGTACCACGGCGGGAGTGTAGACGTTCAGATAGAGACAATCTTCGTCCAT
This sequence comes from Neomicropteryx cornuta, assembly GCA_020383195.1. Classification (NCBI taxonomy): domain Eukaryota; kingdom Metazoa; phylum Arthropoda; class Insecta; order Lepidoptera; family Micropterigidae; genus Neomicropteryx; species Neomicropteryx cornuta. The sequence goes on along the minus strand of JAHKQU010000025.1, from coordinate 9,241,243 downwards.
AACTGGAGTGTATTTACTCGCAGACTGTGGACAGGCCGGCGGGTCCTGAGTAGCCATCAGTACTCCTTGCCAAGGCCGCGGTGGGCGCGGAGGCTGAAAAATATTAATTTCATTAAATCGTTTTAATGTGGTTAGTGGTCACGCTTAGCAGCGACTATGCGTAAGGCCACGTCTTTAGGACTTTTTTTAAAAAAAACACCTATTTAAAAGGCTTAGTTAAGTGAACGTTGATTTTCTAAATAGCATAATATTTATAAAGGTTCTAAAGAGGTCCTGTACTTGAGATCGCAGGATGTCGGTTTAAACCCAGCGCTGAGTTTTACAAAAATGCATTAACTCTCACCTGTCCTCTTTAGTGTAAAATATTGACAAATATTATGTAACCATCTAATTAGATGAAATAAGTAAAGGATGATATTTTAACAAAAAATATAAAAATAATGGATTTGTGATTACGATGAAGGAAGGTAGTGAAATGAGATGATTTTATGAGTGATTTGTGTATGAAGTTGATGAAAATAAAAATAATGGATATGTAAAAGTGTAAAATTAAAGCACATGATTAGTGTGCGTATTATTTATATAATTGTATAATTGAATTGTAAAGTTATATTAGAGTATATTATTGTAAAGTTATATTGTAAACTTATATTAGATGATTGTTTTCAAAATTTTTCAATATTGTCAAAGATTATGTCATTTATCTTTTCAGGCGATTTGCCGCTATAAAAAAACAATCATCAAATATAAGTCGTTAAGATATAGTAAAATAGTAAAATTTACCTATTTTAACATAAAAATCATCTAATTAACGGTATTTAAGCAATACATTTTACTATTTTACTATATCTTAACGATTTGCACGTAATGTGCATTTATTTTACACTTTTGTTTTTCTTTTTAGCCATGACGATTCATTTTCATATAAACTACGTTGAACGTAAGTTATTCTTGTAAATATCCATTAAACCATTCACTTCTCATTCATTATACGTCATATTCGTTACATTTTCGCTTTTAAATCATTTTTCAATCCTTAAAATATTAAAAAGCATTAAATGTCAGTACTGTCAAACTTTTATATATGTTAAACTAAAGGTGTTTACCTATTTTAACATAAAAATCATCTAATTAACGGTATTTAAGCAATACATTTTACTATTTTACTATATATATATATATCTATAAATATATATAAAAATACATAAATATATACACAAATATATATAGTATATATCAATTTTTTACACCAAACTGGTTTGCCCTAAAGAATCGATTAAAATAAAAAAATAATTTGATTGAAAAATGCTACATCTATATGGGGTTTATGATTTAAGCGTTATTTTACCACTTTTGCATGAAACACAAGTACAAAGTATGAAACACAAAATATGTATAACTGTGCAAAACACATTTTTCTATGCACATTGTACAGGAGAATAATTAAAAATAAAACAGGCATATGTAAAAATATTTAATTTTACTTTTATTAGTTACTTAAGAGAATCTTCATACCATAAAACGTAAATCACCAATCGGAGGTTCAGCGAAGGGTATCCCCGTGAAAGAAAAATATTCGGAAAAGTTAGATCTGATAATTTGACCCTTTACCAGACCATCTGGTGTGTTAACAGTTAGACTTTCTTCAATTGCAGCCGAAGAAATGTTCAAACACAATATCACGCACAAAATAGATTTCGTCAAAGATTTAGTATCCATTTCAAATTTCATAATTTAGTAATTTAGACCGCACAAAAAAGTATTTTGATTGACGCAACCGCGGCCGCGGCCGCTGATCTAAACAGAAGCCATGGAGCGTCTCCGATTTTAATAAAACATAGGTAATTAAAAAAACTGGTCAAGTGTGAACGTAATAGACAAGTTTTTATAGCGAAATAATTTGAAAAATCACGCGCTGATTCGCTGTGATGATATTTGTAAAGAATATTTTATTTATTTATTTATTTATTTATTTACACTATAATACAAAATTACATATTTTGTAATGAGTATATGGCGAACTTGTTGCCTCAAAGACAATATCTACCAACCAACCAACCAACTTATAGATTTTACATTGGTAAGTGAGACTTAAATAAATTAAAAAAACAGAAATAAACATAGAAATTTAGTAATAATAACTACTGGAGTTCGGATAGAGAGCAAAACACAGTAAAAATGTTTTCCTAAGTAACGATTAAAAATGAAAATATTGTGCTTTTGTTGTATTTGTATCAAGTGGTTATCTCGATATTATTGAGACTCATTTTAAAATGTCTCTATGCCAAAAGCAGATACGACTTGCCGAAGTCAGGTCCTACAGCTAGGCCTTGTCGCATCATTATGCACTTTTTTGACTTGATAGATGCGGATCGATATACAAACAAAATTAAATATCTCCGGGATTTATATCTGCATCTAATATCAGGGTTGTGCTGTTACTATCTTCGTAATATTTATAATATGTCAAATCCACCTCTGGTTATATTACCAACAAATTATTAATTTATATGCGAGCTAAATCTCAAGTCTATCCCAACAAACATTTTAGGTTATAATAACGTAGTTTTCACCTCTTTTAAGTCACTTTTTGTTTGGTGGTCGACGTCGATTTCACCTAATTGGCACCTTTCTGTGACGTGGAATCGACATACCTGTTAGTAAGTTTAACTTCAAGGTTGACTAGGTGACGTCCGACGTCGACTCGACGTGATTATAACGTGTGGTTATAATTACTTGTTTGGCAATCGCAACCACGATTCCACTTTGATTAAACGTAAATATAACTTTAAAATTACCTAAAGAGGTCTACATTAGCAACGGCTTTACATAAATAATATTTAATATTTTGTTCGTAAATTTTAATATTTTGAAATAGATAAATTTTATTTTTATAATTTTTTTTTTTTTAAAATAAATACGATTACACGGTTACGGGTACGATTATACGATGAGTGATTACACGGTTTTTTATTGTACAGTCGACTGCTGCGCTCGGAACTTAACTAGAGTTAGGTTCCGAGTAAAAAGAAGTAGAGTAGAGTTTAGTTCTTAGAAGAACTAAAAGTTGAACTAAGATGAGTAAAATAGGAGATTAAAGAAATATTTGTTATACTTTATCAAGCTCTTAAATTAAATGAAATACTAATTTTTGTTTTTAACTTATTGATTATAAAAGACGGATAATTTTTTCAATTTTTTAATAGTTACAAAATATGTAAAAATAATGATTTTTGCGAAATTTTAAATATTGACGAAAGTAACAATTATAATCTCAAGTAATATTTTGAAGTGATTTAAAAAAAAAAAAAATTAAAATTAAATCATACCTATTATTAGTAACATTTAAATTAAAATTTAATTAATATGGTAGTAGTCAATATATTTTACGTATTTATTATATTTTAACCAGCCACTGTTAGAGGCTGTTTTTTAATTAAATCCCATAGAAACAAAAAAGAAATCAGACTATGTAAATTTTTCGGTCTTAGTGTAATGCCCCATTTATTTGTAATATAACGGTGTTTTTTTTAGAGGCGTAGTTTTCAATCTGGCACTACTTTTTTCGTAGTTGGTGTTTTTGATAGCTGTCACTTGATTTATGCTCAGTTTGGATTGCCATTTCATAATGAATAGACTTCATGAATCGGTTTCGCATCACGTTTACTCTTTTGGATAATGCGCATCCTCAGAGACGTCGTACAGTGCGCACCGAAGACGCTATTGCTGCTGTGGAGCAGAGTATCGAGGAAGACCCGAATGAGTCCATCCGCCATCGCGCGCAACAATTGGAGCTGTGCCCATCCACTTTATGGAAGATTTTGTGGAAGGATCTTGGTTTGCGGGCTTACAAAATCCAACTCGTGCAAGAATTGAAGCCGAACGACCATCAAGCGCGTCGCAGGTTAAGTGAATGGGCCCAAAACGAGATGGCCACCGATCCCGATTTTCACAAGAAAATTTTGTTCAGCGATGAAGCTCACTTTTGGTTGAATGGGTACGTTAATAAGCAAAATTGTTGTATTTGGAGTGATAACAATCCACAAGCCATTGTTGAGACGCCGTTACATCCTCAAAAAGTCACTGTTTGGTGTGCTCTATGGGCAGAGGGAATCATTGGTCCATATTTCTTCAAAAATGAAGCCGGCCATAATGTTACAGTCAATGGGGAACGCTATAGAGCAATGATTAATGACTTTTTCGTGCCTGAATTGGAGGATGTTGATGTGGACGACCTTTGGTTCCAACAAGACGGCGCTACATGCCATACAGCCAACGAAACAATCAATTTATTGAAGGAAACTTTTGGTGAGCGCATTATCTCGCGTCGTGGGCCTGTGGCGTGGCCTCCAAGATCGTGCGATTTAACACCGCTGGACTATTTTTTGTGGGGTTATGTGAAGTCGCTTGTCTACGCAGATAAGCCGGACACGATTAACGCCTTGGAATAGAATATTCGGCGCGTTATTGCTGACATACGGCCCAACTTGCTGCAAAAAGTGGTTGAAAATTGGGCCTCTCGGCTGGAATTTGTTCGAGTCAGCCGCGGCGGCCACTTACCCGAAATCATTTTTAAAACATAATGGCAAACCCTTATCTTTATAATAAAACTAAATTATTAGCCATAACATCAAATTATATGCGTTTTATCTCTTCTTGAAAACCACGCCTCTAAAAAAACACCCTTATACACTATTATTAATATACACTTGCTGTTATTATTAAAAACAAGTACATTATTGAACTATTAAGTCACTGAGATTACTATGTTATTGATTGGTAGTATTAATACGTGTAATACTAATTTTGTGTTACATACAACTTTGCGGTATTAATTATTGTTAAATGTTATTAATCACAAAAAGTATTTTTTTAGTAAGATTTTGTTATACTGATAATCTTAATATTTGAATAACAATCGGCCAGCGAACCTTAAATTAGTGTTTGAAAAGGCTCAAATACGTTAGTTAGAGGTGGTAAACGAAGCGACCTATTCCGAGTGCAACAGCAGCAGGTCGATGCATCATTTTAAGTTTAACTGATTTCATTTGAGCTCGTATTACCAATTTAATTTATCTATAGAGTTAACATACATCAAAACTCGCTAAAGGGACAGTGTGACATTCCCACAAAGTTTGGGAAACGACAGGCAGCTTAAGAGTCTGTAGCACCAATGACTATGACGGACAACAAAAGTGAAATGTTATTTTATTTGGCAATACCGTTTTATAAGGTTGTCCTACAAGATTCTCATTCATAAACCTTTAAATCATAGTTTAAGGGTACAATCGCACGTCGTTTTACGAGTCACCGAAATGGTCAATGAGGATGTATGTCATTTAGGGCGAGGTCTGTGTTATTAATTGCGCCAATACCCTCATATACATATATCAATGATATAAATATCGTGTATTGTAAGAGCGATATAGGTTGAAATGGTTATTTTATTTAGCAAAACCCAACATTCAAACAAATGAATCTCTCTGTTGGTTTCGTGGGTGCCTCGTCAGTAGAGAGGATCGTGATCTTTCTGACAGTGTATGGTCAGAACCTTTTTCTATTTATGTAAAGTTCGAACGGCTCTCGTATTCACGCTTATTCCATAATTATTTATGTTACAGAAATAAAATAAGTTCCGAGGACTCGTCCGTCGCTGAAGTGATGACGTGGTACACCCAGGCCAACGCAGCTCTCCTCGAAAACCTAACTAACGAAATTAAGGAGACGGACAGTAGCACCATATGGAGGTAAAGTTTCGTCTAACATTCGTTGTTCATAATATTGTACATTGCAATCTGAATTGTTTTACAGTCTGCAGCTCAGTACGACACGCACACGTATGTTTTTTGTTTGTTTTTTATTAGAAAAGAATCGCTATGACCTAGGTCATATACAATTATTGCAATTACAATTACAATGCGCCTGTGCTAGAGACAGAAATGAAGCGTTAAAAATGGTTTAATAATGTGCTGATTTGAACCTGCGACCGCTGGGCCAATAGTCAAACGCCTACTTTAGACTACCACGATCTCTCAATTCATTTTATACTTTCGGTATCATAAGCTAAATATTTTTCTTTTTAGGAATATGAATCTACGAAATCTTTGTATCCATAAATCGAAATATTCAATAAGTTGCAATAGTCAATGAAAATTCTCCCAAAACCTTAACACATATCTATTGTTTTTCATAGTTCATCATTAATCCAATTTTACCTGTTCTGCGTTAATTATTTATTATGTTATCAAACAAGAATTAACCCCTTTTCTAGGTTGGTGCACTATTTATATAAATTTATTTCATATTGGAAAACATTAAACAAACAGTAACAAATATGTATAATGTATTTATATAAGGTTAATTTTCTGTAAGCCATATAAATATTTGTAACAATTACATTAAGACACTCTATGTACATAAAAAAATATTTGGGAATAATAATAAAGTGAATATCCTAACTCGTTTCACTTCTGCAGTGTAAAGTTTACATAAAATATATTTTTTTTATGCTGGGTTAATAATTTAGGCCTAAAAATTTTAAGATTTAGCATTAAATACTAATCTCTTTTTAATTATTTTTTTCAGATACCTTGTAGGATTTAAAAACCTTCTACGGTGCATTGAGAACATCGGTGTGGCGTCAATCTATGGTATCAACTACTTTGCCAGGGGCTACTTAAAGCATAAAGCGTACCTGAGCTACGTCAAGCATCACTTCCTCGGCCACGATCTCCTGGACAACTCCCTCAACTACGTCCCTTCGTTGAAGCCACTTTATCGAGAGCTGATTGAAAACCTCACTGTCTTCAACAAGATCAACGAAAGGTCTGAAATCAACGAAGTCACATCAGCATCTTTTTTCGACAAAATCATGTGCTACGGCTACGATAAGTTTTTTTATGCCTGTATTTTTATGATAATTAAGTACATTCTATTTACTAGATTAGTAGACGGTTTAAAGTATAGTTTGTCCGGTTTCTGGATTCGCCCGGACAAATCGAGATTTGCCCGCGCATGTCTGAGCAAACTATTTAAAATTTTGAAATGAAACTTGCTAGAACGATCTTTGTGTGCGTTTAAGAAGTTTATTTTATTATTTCTCAGTTTTAAAATTGTAGATTTAAATTTAATTCGTATTATTTTTTCTTTTTAATGTTTACATGATAGATTGTTTTTTTTATTTTTTTCTTTCACTGGGTTCAATGGGCGTTACTTTAGAAACCACTGAGAACTCAATTCACATAATATGCAAAACAAAAAAAAAAAAATAATCACTCTAGCCACTCCCTTACCCTCAACCCCCCTCCCTCCCCCCCCCCCCCCCTATGCTCAACATATAGATATGTGGAGTGTGTGTGTTGCTTCTATTTTTACGCTGATCAATATTTTTTACTTCTAAAATTATAAAAAATATTAACTTAAACATCGCAATCGAACGCGATTTCATTGTTGGTATAAATATCGAATTTAGTACCTCCTCCTTTATTTTTAAGTCGCCAAGTAAGTACCTGAGCTAAGTAAGCACATCTGTAGTGATCTCATAAGTGAATTGCGATCAGTGAAATCATTCAAAAGCTAGTGTCAAATGAAAAAAATAAACCAAAAATAGACATGCTTGGATTACGCGATTTGACGCAATGACAATCGGGGATTGTAAACGACTAATTGTGCCAGTTAAGTAAAAAAACAAATTCTGAAATAATGTGCATATAAACGGATGTTTATTATTATTTGCGCATTACATCTCAGCTGTGACGCGCAACAAAATGGAACACGAACCAACATATAGTATAGTACTAATATATGTTTAAAAAAATACTATGATTTGAGTAGTGTGAAACCTGACAGAGACAGACAGATCTCATTGTATATATAGGTTTTAAGGGGTCAAATTAATCTAACTAATTGATATGCAGACATGTACCTACAGACGGCGACTTTATATAATATTCTGAACAGATATGGTTTTATAATGAATATTTTGTTTTGCTATGCTATACATATATTCCAAAGTAAACAATCAACTGACAATGTTTGATTTACGAATGAAAGTGAAAAAAATATTGCCTTCGCCGAAACATACCTCTCACCGAAATCTGCATGGAATTCATATTCATATAAAATTACCGTTTCTTTGTTTGTCCTATATGCAATCCTAAAGCGTTGGTCTGATTGCGATGACGAGTTTGGGAAGTTGTCGTGAGCACACCCGATTAGGTTTGTGAATTAAAAAAACATGAAAAACATCAAGGGGGGTAATGAGGGTTTGAAGTTTGTATGAAACTTATAAACCGTCGGGTCTACAAACTCGAAAAATGGCATGTAGCTTCTTTACATAACATAACATGATTTTGAGAAATTAAACATTTAGGGGGGGGGGGGCAAAGGGGTTGAAAAAACAAATTTGTGTATACAATCAAAAGCCGTGGATTTCATTTCCTACGCTTGCTCGTTGTCGCTCATCGACAGATTTAATATTTCCTTATACAATAATTAATTATAAGGTCGAAATAACGTGTTTAGGAAAAACATCATTTAATACGACGTCGCATAATTTAAGAGCCCTGATCTTTAATAACAACACCTCGCATCGCCTTTATAATACCTTACATAAAGATAGTTAATTATTTATTTATTCATTATGACACAATAGGAAGTCACAACAATAATTGATATAACACTAAAAAAGAAACATTGATATTTTTCATGATAAGCCTTAAGCAATTCAAAATGCGTATTCTTGAATTGCTTCGAAATGACAAAATATATAAGCACACTTCATACATTATAGTTATATATAAGTATATCTATATTTATTCCTAGTAATATCTTACGTAATCATAGATATCTATTTTTGTAGTGTAAATAATATGTATTATATAATATATAATTTATATTTTTTAATATATAATTTGTATAATTTATATATTATAATCTGTATTTTATCTTCACTTAAGCATAAAATATACATGTGTTCTCTTTTTATTTGAATATTGATAAGGATTTTTTTTTACTTTAGTAATTGTTAACATGCAAAATATTGTTAACATGTATTGTTAACATGTATTTCAATATTTTGTTAGAATACCATTTAATGCTAAAAAAGGCCTTACTCGGCCAAGCTAAATAATTTTGTTGTAGCCATGAGGAATGGTGTTGAAAAATGTTATGATTATGGTGAGCGGATTCAGACCCGCGACCGCCGGGTCATTTGCAATCTTATTGCAAAGGCGTTGGCTTAAATTGTTAACACAATCACATTGAGCGTTCATTGAAATCGTTTTTCCACAGCTCATACTCAATAGTGAACAATATTCACCGAACGGGTAGCATCGACGCGGCGATTGAGTACTACGACGCTATTGCCACTTACGTGGACGCACTTAGGAAAATACAGAAAAAGCTTCGAGTCTACATAAAGTAAGCTATTAAAAGATCTTCTCAAACTCCGACACACCTAACTGTACATTCAAACACAAACAAACAAACAATTAATTCGTGTACGACGGCACCCATGAATGCGAACTTTTTTGAAAATAAAAAATCAATACAAATATATATTTTTAAATCGGCGTAAGCCTGCAATATTTTGTGAATCTGACAGTTGGGTCGTATTACTAATGGGAATACCTGTTCTACGCACCTGTCTCTGTCTCCCCTACACACATATTTTTAGTTTACGTATCTGCATATAAAAAAACAATACTTTATTCGTCTTTCCATCTTATTTTCACTCTATGCTTTATTGTAAAATAGTCCTACTGCACTCTTTGTGGGATTATTTTGCATTCACGTAGTTTGTTATTAAGGTCATTAGAATATTAAAATATATCATTCATTATATTTATTTATATTATATTTAGAGCACCGATTGACAGATTATGACAAACGTAAAACAAAATGTTCCTAGAGGTGGATGTTTTCTCGAAAGCCATACTGTTTAAAAAAACTTAATTTTCTAATGTCATTTCAAAATAAAACATCCTAAATTTGACTCTCTTTAATTTTTATTTTAATTAAACTCGACAGTCACTTTGCTTTTCATTATTTTATATTTATGTATGTTAAATATTACTGCTTAGTAATTCTTATCATTTAAACACTTACCACTCATGATCTCATCATTAGAAAAAAATATTTAAATTTCATTAGACATAAAATAAATCACGCTGTAAGTGAAAAACTTATAGAGATAAAAGACTAAGCTAGATAATATGATTATTTCTGTTCACCTATTATTTCAACTAAATTAGGTAGTTTAATAAATACTAACGTCAAATGGATGGCATAAAGAGTGGACTAAGTTGATGACGTGGAGATTAGAAAGAGGAACATAGAGGGTAGACGCCCAATTTTTAAAATATTATACACTTAGACTTTCAGCGTTCCCCACATATAATGATTGTATACATATTATCTATCTACTATTTGTTGTCTACTATTTTTTTTAAATATCTAAACTTAAATTTATTAAAATACTAATAGCGCTATCTAGCGATTAAACTTAAGAACATCCGAAAATTATAAGAAATTACTATAAGGCTCACGTATTTACCATTAGATAGTATTCATTAAAAGATACTTAGGGTTATAATAAAAGTATTTTTTTAAGTTATAGTAAAACAAAAATTATGCATTCCAGTATTATAGTTTTAAATCACACGCTTGAATGAAAATCCTCTTTAAATAAAAGCTTTTATTTGCATTAATACGGCCTCTAGGCAGTCAGTATAAATATTTAGAAAACGTTAGAACCACTCTTGTGCGCTCAGTGATATCAGAAGATTGATAGATTTAAAAGCACGCCTGCTTCGAACAGTCCATAAATAATTTTAAATATCCGTAGAAACTCTTACACAAACGGAGATAGCTTGGTTAAGTATTTTGAAATGTTTATAATCAATAAATTTTATAGTAAATCATTAATGTGAAATCGTACTAAATTTATTATTACGCATTTTAGATTATTTATTTATTTTCAGGAATTCGGTGGAAAAGCTATTAAGCGAAGCAAGTTGGAATGAAGTTGTTGGGACGCTAATATTAGTTCTAGTTCTTGCCGTTTCACCAATCATAATAATTCTCCTAAGGAATGCCGTCAACACAATACAAGTGAGTGTTCGCATAATTTCGGACATTATGGATAGTAATATGTAATACTCATTATATGAGGTATAAAAAACAGAGTGAAGTGTTAAACCCAGAAAAATGCATTGATAATTAAGTACCAACTTTAAAAACGTAAAATCCTCCCGTTTGGCAGATTCAACCGGGATCCAACATTCAGGTCTTAATAGCTCCCGTCGATGATCAGACCTATGTGATCTTTCCAATTTTTTTTTCTGCTTCTAGTACTTCTATCATTAAGTTTCGGGATGTCCACTGTGTCTGATCAACAACAATCTTACAACTGGCATCAGCTTGTTGTTAGATTACTTTCAACAATTTTTCAAAGTTGTTTTAGCTTCTATACATACATTCATGTATAAGAAGTTACTATCCCTATCCTTTGGCCTTTTGTCTGTCCGTTATATCTTTGAACTCGAAAAGTACCAATGCGAAAGAATTGAATTTTTGTATGTAGATTGATGCTCTTGCCGTTTAGATCAGATCGGAGGCTGGTCGCATAATATAGATATATAATATTAAAGTCAACAAATTTTTAATAATAATAAATAAAATATGAACAGTTCGATAAAAAACCCTAATATCATATTCAAATTTTAAAAATACAGCATAGCTGGTGGAATCTTGAGGTCATATTATTTATTACTGGCCAGTTAAAATAAATACAATCTCATATATGTGCTAAAATAGAAACATGGAAAAGAATGTTCAGTTCTATATTATAATTATTATATGTTAAAATAATATTATATAGTGTTGTTTCGTGGTTTCAGGTTTCGATTAAATAATTTACTACGACTAAACAATGTATAGAAGCGTATATGATAGCCTGAGGGTATTTTTTCGACGACTGTCACACCAACATCTTAAAGAAACCTTGGCAACATAGACAATAGACATTGCAGTAATGTTGTCTTTGATATAATTATAAATGTTTAACAATTTAATAATAATTTATGAGATTAAGTTTGTTTTATGTTTTAGATTTACGCTCGAAATCTCAGGGAAAAGGCACGAGAATTAGAGTACGAGAAGGAATTGAGCGATTCTTTACTCTATCAAATGTTGCCTCCGAGCGTCGCCACGCAACTCAAAACTACGCAACAGGTAAATCATAAATTTGAATGCTAATATTTTCTTTAAGATATTTTTTAACCAATTATAATTTCACGTTTATTTTTTATTTTGATTACGAATATAATTATTGGTATTTATTACTTATTTTATATAGCAACCAAAGAAATATGCTCTTCATTCATTTTTTTCTTTTAAGAACCTCGATTTTTCACAGGTGCCCGCAGAGTACTATTCATCGGTGACCATTTTCTTCAGCGATATAGTCGGGTTTACCACCATGTCGGCCGCATGTACTCCTCTTCAGGTATGTGATAACCTTAACAGCTTTTATTTATATATTTCATTAATTTATTAATGAAAAAAACCAAATAAATAAACACAATAACATTATACTCGTCCTGGCAAAAACAGAGTTTTGGCTGCCGGAATCTCAAGATCTTAATTAATCATGTGCACACACAATACAATTTTTACAAACATTGAATACAAGTAATACAATTTTTTTTTACAATTTACCAACTTAATTTAAATCACACTCACAAATAATTTAATATCTCGTTTAAATTTTTGTGAATGTTTAGCTTTTGTTTTTAAATGCGATGGCATTAAGTTCATCAATCCTGACAAAATTATTTTACTTTGTTTTTGTCAGACATTTTTAAATTATGGAATTTTAACGGTTAATTTATCAATTTGACGCGTTTTATACTTATGTGTAAAGAAAAATTTATTTCGATCGTGTTTTAAATATAAAACTAAAAGATGGTAATTGAACATATAAAAATCATTTACACGCCACAATGTTTAAGACCTAAGAAGTTGTTTTTGTACTTAGTTTTAATATGTTTCAATACCAACAATTTTAAGATCCAATAAGTTTTTATTTTACCTAAATAATTTTTATATATGGACTATTTAGTCAACTAAAGATTTGTAGACAGTGATAAGAGTGTCAAATTTGAAGTGTTTTTTACAGTGTTAAAAGTTTTGCAATAATAATCTAACTTCATTTACCCAGATAGTTAGTTGGTACTCGAAACTGATTCAATCTTATGATAACTTACAATAAAAAAAAAACATAAATCCATGAACAATATTTGAATTACAACAAAAGTAATAGTATTTGCTATAAGCAAATAATCAATGTATATGAATTCAAGGTACGTGTATATTTAAAAAAAATGCTTCTGGGAGGGAGAGGAGGGGTAGTGTCTTAATAAACGAGTTTTTGGTGCGGAGGAAGGCGCTTCTAAAAAAACTAGTAAACGGTGTCTTAGAATGAAATTCCTAATAAGAAATACCGACGAGTGATTTAACAAAACGATTTACAACGTTGAAGGGGTAAGAAATGGCTTTACAAGATAGGCATACTACATTCGTTACATTTTTTCGATTTATTATGATGTAATGTGCTGTTGGCAATCTAGAATAATTTGCGTATATTTAAATAATACAAATAATGAATTAAATAAATAATGCGCGTCGTACATTGGCCAGCCTTTCTTGAGCAAGAAACTTTTAAGATACACGAAAATAGAAAGGTACAAAGTCAGGCGCGATTCCTCGGGGGGTTATACCACCTCTCTTCGAAATCAGTTTTCCGAAATTTCTCCATAGTCTAACGTGAAATCTGCCATAATATATATACATTGTCTCTTGAGACCATCCTCGAAGACGAAGACGTTTATGCTTCCAATTACGACTAAGAAATTTTATAAATAAAATAAAAAAATAATAAATTCCCCAAATTGTGGGAACTTATTATTCCCAATCAAAGGGCTGATGTGGCGCTGGTCTCGCTTTGGTTAGAAAAGAATAGTTAGAATAGTTTTATAAATTAGAATAGTTTTTTTTTTAACAGATTAATAGGAACTTTTTTTTCTTATATTACGATGGTCACTAATATATATATTTAGAAAAATTACTGTTCCAATTTTATTAATATATTATCACTTGCTTGATCTTGAAACGGATTAAATTTTATTTTAACTTTAAAGTACCTACGCTTTTAATTTGAGTCACTCATATCTTGGACCTTATTAAATAATTTATTCCGGCAAAGTCTACAAAATATTTCCACTGATTTCTGCCGGGACCAATCAGTCAGTTGAAAGACGAAAATTGTAAGCCAATTTTTTAAGAACTAAATATACATACAATACCTTCCTTATATATTTCAGAAGTCACAAATATAAATATCAAATGAAGACTACAGAAGGTATTCACACTCATACCTAATACAAAAAATAAATCATTATTACACCTAACAAAGCCAAATATGAGTATTTTTAACATTACAAAGGACTAAAATATTCAATAAATTACCGGAAAATTTAAATAAAGTAAAAGGAAATAGTTTTACACTACATTAAAATAAATATTATTACTTTCTTCTTTATGGAAGATTTTAATAACGATATATTTCTCTAAAAAGGAAAAAAGATATCCTGCTGTCTACCATGCCTGTGCTGTGTACATACGAAATTATTTATAATATAAATTATTCTCTTATAAGTAAATCGATCAACCCCGATGACAACACTTTGTAATGCCTAAAATGGCGGAATTATGTAATAACATTTGAAACGCGAGTCAATGCAAATAAATTATCTGACTATTCGATTCCTTCAGTATTTCGCACTTGGCATGTTTCCCTAGTCTTTTATAGGGCATTTTCTGTGGTCATATCGCTCTCGGTACTTCTGGCCGTTGATGTCCTAAGCCAGAGCATTTGTAGGCCTTTAGAGGAAACCTGCAAATGACGTTTATTTGTCCTATAAGAAGTGCAGATAGCATTTCTAACTTATCCATACTCTTCGGTTTATTCACAGCAAAGTCTGTAGTGAGGCGAAATCGGAAAGGCTTTTCTATTATTCACAACTTTAGATCTCCTTCATATATTGTCTTTGAATATTTTTGTTGGTTGAATAATTTGAACAAGCGTCAAACGTTGGAAGTGCCGTCCAATTTCTAGGATTCCCAGGATCAGGCTCGAAGTGCATGCGTCCCCACAGTCTTACCCTATACACTATAATACAGTTAATAAGGGCTAGATAAACAATTTTTTAATATTATATGGCAAAATATTTATAGAATCATATTTTTAGGAAATACCTTAATTTATCACTCAGTATTTCTATACGAGTATAAAATACAATGCCAGTTTTTATTTATATCCTAATTTATGTACAATTTTGGATAAATTAATTTAAATATTTTACTCATAGTTAATAAATATATATAATTTTATACTTTCGAATGACTTTAAGCAATATATGGTAGGACGTCTGAACGTATTTTCCAGGTTGTCACATTCCTAAATTCCATGTACCAGTCCTTCGATGCCAGAATCGAAAGTTACGATGTCTATAAAGTGGAAACGATTGGGGACTCGTACATGGTCGCTTCCGGCCTCCCAGTCAGGAACGGTGGGTGCATTTTTATTAATTCTTGGCAAACAAAACATTCTGGGTACGGAATTGGCATCGAACATCTTAAATGTAAGAAAGTCTTTATAAATATGTAAAACTTATTCAATCGATATTGTTATACTAACACACCACAAATCCGACAGCATGACACGGCGCCAATAAAAACATGAACTACTCGTATACACATCAGCGATGTAGTTCATCTGACGCTTTGCTTGCTTGTTTAATTTTGTAGTTTTGCTTGTTTGTTTTATTTTTTTTACAGTTTTATAAAGTATACAAGAATAAAATTTTAAGAAATTTATAATAGGTTACAGAGTAGGAAAAAAATCATATAAAATGTGTCAGTGCCGGGACTCTTTGTCTCTAAATGCATTTTATTATCTGTTTCCTCACACTGGCTGGTTCGTCGCTTGTTTATAAAGAGCATTCTAGCAAGGAACACGAGCACTGAACTGACCACCAAGACTCTTTTGATGGGTGTACGACCATCGGTCGTTGAGAAGAAAGAACAGTGTTGGATTTGACAATAGACCGCGAAGATGGTAATGGTGGCATTCCTTACAACTTTATATATATTTTTAAATCGGACATTTTTCTTCTGTTAGCGGATTAGTTAACGCCTCAAATTCGTCGGTTCTAGGCGAGAAGCACGTGGCAGAGATTGCAGAGATGGCTCTATCCTTATTGGAAGCCTGCTCCCAGTGTCGCTTACCACACCGGCCATCAGCTCCATCCATGCGGTGCGGGGTGCACACGGGACCATGCGTTGCTGGAATCGTGGGCAGTAAGATGCCACGATACTGTCTCTTCGGAGACACTGTTAACACAGCTAGTAGGATGGAGAGCACCGGCATACGTAAGTAAACATTCAAGTCAATACAATCGGTTTTTAGTAAACATTCAAATCAATACAATCGGTTTTTAGTAAACATTCAAATCAATACAATCGGTTTTTAGTAAACATTCAAATCAATACAATCGGTTTTTAGTAAACATTCAAATCAATACAATCGGTTTTTAGTAAACATTCAAATCAATACAATCGGTTTTTAGTAAACATTCAAATCAATACAATAGTTTTTTTTCGGCACGATTTAATATTATTATCTTTAATATATAATTATGTAAATATTACTGATTATTAGATACCGTGCATAAAATAATAAATCTCAGCGTTTTGGAGATAATCACACATCCCATCGCCAGCAGAGAGTTCGACGCGTCGACGCGACAACATTTGGACATGCGACCTCATAATTACGATATCATTCGATCATACTTAACTGGATTTGTGACAATGAATCGCCTGTGTTCATTTCAATCTGTAAAAGGCACATTTGTTTTTTTTTTAATTATTATCACACAACGTGTCATGAAACCCATTACGTTATAATTTACAAAAAAGAACACTTAATAAAAATATTAGAAATTACAATAGGTACAATAAAAAAACAATTAAAATAAAATCCTGCTCATTTTTAAAAATAGTCGAAAAAATAAAAATCGAAGTGAAAGGAATAACCTTAATTTCATTTACTGGTGTAAAATGTTGATATTTTTTTTCCAGCTGGCAAAGTTCACATAAGCAATGATGTTTATACAATGCTCGAAAAATTCGGAGGGTTCAAAACACAACACAGAGGCGTTGTCACAGTTAAGGTATGCATATTTTTGAATACCAATGTCTACATGCGTTGAATACAAATACTAGTAAAAGCTGTTAACTTAGCTGTTAGCTGTTAATACTAGTAATAGCTTTTAGAGTGATTTAAATATAAATATACAGCTTTTGCGAAAGGAGCAAATCCTGCAACTTCGAATTAATATGTATGGTAATTTCCATGTTAACGTATAGTATATTGAAATAAGGAATAAGGCACGATATCCGTAATTACGGCATTCTCGCAGCACATAAGCCTTACTGCTCTGACTCGTTAGCTTCTAACTTATAAACTTTAAATACTGTCAGATTTATCGGTAAAAAAAATAAATAAATATTGCCATCATAATTACTATGCTTTATTATTGTACTCAATAGTCTCTTCTTCTCTTAATAAGTTACAAATATTTTTTCTTACTTTGCATGTCCTATGGTACGTAGTAAAAACAGTATTTTTTTTTTTTAAATCTTGTTATAAAAACTTTCAAATTATATCCAACGTGGTAAGTACGTGTTTGAATCTTATCAAGTAGTTAAAACGAAACCAAAAATATATAACCTTGAAGACCGTGCCATCTTGCCTGTCAGTGTACAATAATATGAACACAGACTATCATCAAAGTCTCAGAGATGGGAAGCAAAGTGACCCATAGTTTACTAAGTAATTATAGATATCTAGGACATTGAAAAATTTGGTAAAAAGTAATCTAATAGTGTTATTTAAACCCGATCATCGATAGAAAGCGTTTAGTATATATTTGAGTAAAAATTACGATTATTGGATATGAATTTGTATTCATTATGTTATTTTAGTACGTATATAGTTATCATTTATTTTTATTCTTAGCATCTTAGGTTTGTATTTAATTTAGTATTTTAATTGAGTGCCTTGGTCCCTCTAAAATCTCCTCAACCTACCCACTGGTTTAGCACTGTTCGGGTGACAGCCGGAAGGATCAGTGCTAAATTGCCACCGAAAAAGGCATCATCTCGCGCCGAAACGTCTGGCATTCACTCAGTAAGCCCTCATCAGTTTACTCACAAGGCAATTGGCATGGGATATAATAATATATCGAATAAAAATATATAAAAAAGTGTTGAAAATATACCTATATTGGACGAAAGGACCATTCTCACAAAATAAAGGAAATTTTTAGAAGAAAGAATCTCGGATTTCATTCTTTTCTTCCGCGTACTATTAGAGAGTAGAATAGTCTCAAATGCAGCGTCTTCAAGCCATTCCCTAAGACCCATTTCCAGTTAAGAAAAAGGATAAAAAAATTGCCTTTAAATTAGCTTCGTTGAACCACCTGCTAATCAGCTGTACCACCGGAGAAATGGTACCTCCAAAGTATTTGTAACTTTAAATAAAAATAAAAAATAAATAATTTACTTTATTTCTTTTCTATACCGTAAACATTCGTGATAATAGGTTAAGGTGTGTAGTTTAAAGAAGTAATTTAAAATTTTCCTACATATTATGGTTATATTAGTAAGTATCTGGTAGACGAGCAATTAGACTCTTCCAAAATATGTAAACTAGTATATAATATATCTACATACAAAGTCATTAAATAGAACGATACATAGAAAGTGTTCCTGAGTTCCCAAAAATATTGTAAAATATGTTATCATTCGAAAGATTTGATTGGATTTTTAACACATGATATAATTGCACTATATTTTTGATATTAATAAGATGATCAGGTGATTATTTGTACCTTCAGGGCAAAGGCGAGATGAACACGTATTGGCTGGTGGAGAAGATAGGCGGAATTCGCATCTCCTCAGCCAACTGCCGGGCGGACGTCGAGCCGCTGTACCTAAAGAGGCTGTGCTCATTTCGAAGGCACTCCAAGCAGCTGACGCCCCCGATTATTCACGGAAGCAGTTCGCAGACAACATCCCTGAACATCGACCGAGGGAAATTGACGTTATCTACGGAAATCCAAACTTATTCGCCAAATTAAATGTTAAATATAAAAATAGCAAAAACAAATCTTGTTCATTTTTCACTTTTGAAATATTACCAGTGATATTTATTATTTTTAAATTATTAAGGAAAAAATACAATTTACTATATTGAGGATAATATATATTTATAATTTTAAATTATTAAAGTTTTAAATTATGTGTAAATAATATTTTTCTTTTTAAAATATTAGTAGTACATTTTAATATTAGTAGAAACAACAATGTCTTAAAGGATAAATAATTAACTGTTTTATGTGCAATAATATGTATACATTTTAATTTTATTTAAAACTGTTATTATTACAGACACTTCGATTTATTTCTTTATATATCACAGAATTTATTATATATCACTTCATAGATCGTTAAATTAAATAATTTAGAGATATACTTAGAGGTGATATACTTTGGAAATGCTCCGAAGGATTAGTGTACCTAATGAACTTAAACGTACATTTTAAAATGTTACAAAACACAAAAATCGTAATGGACCATATTTTTAACGTTTTTAGAAAACCTAAATAAATAAAGTACTTTTTTATTTATGTTAATTTAAATTTGTCAGAGTACCGATTCTAATGAAGTGTCATTGATTTTACGATTGTAAAACAAAGCTAATTCGGAAACTTTATGGTGGCCAACCGCTCTAGATAAGCAAGATTACGAAATTACAAAATTAATCGGCAAATTATTGCGTTTTCATTTTGGAGTGGTTTAAAAATGAATAAAAGGAAGTCGTCTTCCCACAGGGTTGAAAACCAAAAAATTTAGAACCATCTTAATCGATGTAGAATTGCATTCGCTAACGCGCTAATCAACCAATATACATATCTTCAATTCGTAGGTGGTAGCTACCATTAATTATATCATTGAGGTCTTTACGTTCTTCAACAGTAAGTATGCACGAAAAATGAAAATTATAAAGGTCACGGCGAAACTATAAAATTACTGTAATTCTGGCGCTTAACTTATTATTTTGCCCATAGTTTATAATATAATTTGATAACATTTAGTAAACCTTATCGCTCGCTAATCAAGATTGCTTTCTTTGTTTGCAGCCTAAAATCAAAGATGGAATTAATCTTATATGATTTTTGGCTGCATGATTAAATCCTAAAAAGAAATATTAAACCTATTTTTTATTCGTGGTACTAAGAGCAATATACGCTACGCTGCGGGGTTCTGCACATATTCTTCGTAGTTTATTCCTGTCTTTTCACGTAGTAAATTCTTTTATAATTAAATTATTGAGTAATGTAACGAGAGTTATATTAATATGAATAAATCTAATAGTATTGAGTGTGGAAAAGTGTTTTTATTCTAATTAATTCCAATCATCACCGGAAGAAAAAGACACAACAAACCTACTGTCAATAAAAAAAAACGCACATTAACACACAATAATTACACTACTACACTACTACTAGACCAACCATACAGATACACAATATTTAAAGTTAATAACAATTTACTATGTATTAGGGGTACTACTTAATAGATTTTCATGTTATTTGTAAAATGTTTTATTTCGGCCTAAATGTACATGTTTATTTTTGACTACTATATTGTAGTTATTCTGCATATTTAGAAAATAAAGGTGAAAATTTAATAAATTGAAACCTCCTCAGCGAACAAGAAATAAATACAAAGAGAAATTTGACACATCACCTTGAGAGGTGTGATCCTGGAAGCTAGAAAAATACAAATTTAACGTTTTTCATTCGCTTAATTATACACGCACACACACACATATTTTTTGGCTACAATAAACTTCCGCAAACATATAAATCTCCTGTTATACCAGTATTATTTAGGTGTAATTATTTAATCTTTATAAAAAAATCTTTTTAGTGGCAGTATTTATTGTGACGTAGACAGTCAACTATTAATCAATGTGAATATGGCTTTATTGTAAAATATAATGACTGCTGCTTTTCCTAATGCAATTAATATTCAGCCAATCCAATCAGTCGTCTTATTCTTTGCATTTTTATTTAATTTTATTTTTACAATTTTCTCTCAATGGACAAATATTTAAAACAAAGAGAGCTCAGACTTCCTTTCAGTATTGTGACATCAACCTTTTTGTTTTGTGCATTTTCAATGAACGAAAAAAAAAATAATTGATGGTTAAAAATTATCTGCTAATGGTAATTTCTGCCATAAGCAAATATATTTATCTGTTTATTAATTTTAAAGTGTATGTTAAGTGTATTTATACG
The DNA here is from genome assembly GCA_020383195.1 of Neomicropteryx cornuta. NCBI lineage: Eukaryota > Metazoa > Arthropoda > Insecta > Lepidoptera > Micropterigidae > Neomicropteryx > Neomicropteryx cornuta. Next base: position 9,219,749 of record JAHKQU010000025.1, on the reverse strand, counting down.
TTGAATTACATTGATATTTACAATTTAAACATATACAATTTAATACATATACACAAACATATAAAACATATACAATTAAAACTTAACATTAACGTACGTGTGTAAGGTTTAATTTTTTTATGCCTGCATGTTTTTGATTGTTTCAAACCTGAGTTTTATTTTTTTTTTTAATAAAGAATAAAATAAGGACTTTAACGTATTTTAAATGATTATTTCAGTAATCTTATCGAAATAACATTATATGCTTAAAAATAGAACACTTATTAATAACATTATAGCTATAGAAATTGAAATAAAATAGTCTAATCGTTATAACATTATGAATATCGCTGTGCTTTGCGTTTGTTGAATTATTTAGAAAACATAAAATATTGCTCTATATTCAATACATATCTATATTCAATACATAAAAATGATCAATGTTGTTAATATATGTTATGTCCCTTTCTTGACGTATTTAATTTAATTTAGTAACCTAAAATTAACCTCGATATGTTTGTTGTTAAATGAAATCTGTTTATTTTTTTAAAATGTTTATTTTATTGCTCAGCGTAGGATATATATATATATAATTTTATCATGAGTATAAATATAAGAACGTACCTAATTAATTAATGGTTTTTGCCTGTAAAGTGTCTAGGACTAAAAGCCACCATAATCTTTTTATTTTATCTATTTTACTTTGAGTATGACTTCTATTGTTGTGTATTTTGGGGCTATTGGAGACATTTTTCGGAATTTTAATAAGCGTACAAACAAAATCGATTGGTCAACGGGTATATTTTTTATGATAATTCCAACATTGTTGTTTGAACGGCAGAACATCTAAGTGACAGATTTTGGTTAGGTTTTAACAAAACGTCAAAAAGATCGGTTGTGGCTGCCACGTGACTTTGTACCCTGTTAGAACTTCTTCTTCTACTTCGCGGTAAATTCTGAAAAAGTAAGTTTATTGTATTTTTATGGATTATTAATTGTATTCTGTGTGTTGTGTTTTTCGTTACATAAATGGCGTTATATCGCCTTTGCGAGTACTTTTGTATATGATGTTACTTTTAAAATGCAATCGGGGTGCCAAGAAGAAGGTAATAAAGACGCCATGGAGGGTTAATAGAAATTCGCAGTGGAATAATAGAGACAATTGTTTTTATATATCTAAAAACTGTAATAGATATTTATTTAGTTATCTTTATACCATAGATGTTTAATTAGTGTTCTCAGAACTCATCTTTTATCATTTTAAAAAATACCCTGAATTTACAAAGCTGATAAACGCAGTAAGAGATACACGAAATATGACCCATTAGTGATCGGCCAAGCAATTAACGATATAAAAAAATAGTAAAAAATCTTTTTACAGAAGATTTTAAATGGATTTAAAGAGTTCCTCCGTCTGGAGCCAACCCTGGGTGTAAAATCAGGTAATGATTACCATAAAAATGCATTGTCATTGGAACTGAACCAACACGTCATCAACTCCGTAAGATAAAAGGAAGTGGTTCTAATTCAGCTTGGCTCAAAATGGCTCAAGTGTAAAACAATTTAACATTTCAAATGTTTAATCTTTATAATCTTATTCACAAAATGACCTAATCTTGCTAAATCTACTAGAAGTGGGTACCTCTCTACACGTGGGTACATGCCTTGGGGTATATATTATTTTCAATGATTAGAAAATTTGTCTTTTTAAAAGGGTCTCTATCTCAATTCAATAGTGTCTCTAATCACCACCTTACCGTATCTATTGGCCTCGTTCTGTTGCTAAATAGAGACAAGCGTTATTTTTCTTTTTATAAGGACTACATAAAAACTAAAGTTACAATTCTCAATGGTATCAGTGAAAGATACTAATGGATATTAGAAACAAAAGATGGAAGATTTTTATATTCTCCAACCATATTATAGGTTGTGGTATCTTCTCAGAAAGGTCCGAACCTATCTCTATCTAACCCAATTGACGGTAATTAAGTTTTTTCTGCCCCTGTGATATGCATAAATCTATAATTTAAACACAGATTTATAAATGTTTTTTTTTTCATTTTGCAATGTATTGTGTATTTTGAAAATAAATAGTTATTTAGTGTTTAATTATATACTTTTATTTTCTATTTTAGTAAATTATTTTATTCAGAAAAAGTTTTTTTTAAAATAACTGTTTTTATTTACGAATTACTCGTATATTCAGAGTTTGTTGGTACAGAACCGCACGCCTGTAAATACAATAATCCATTTTGGCACAAGTTTACCAAGATCTGTGTACATCCTTGCATCATTGTAACTTTCATTTCGAAAGATTTCTCTTTTATTTTAAATAGCCTGCGCAGGAACAGAAGTTCCCCTGTTCGATATTTTTTGCATTTAGTTCTCGTTATAACAGCACAGTTTTTTGAAAAAAGTATACAATTAAATATTACAATACCAAATAATAGTGTGTTTAGATTTTTCTATACCTTATCTGTATTATAACTAAATGACGTCAATTTCGATAATGAAAGAAAATATTTTTTTACGTAATTTAGGATTTAAAGAGTCCTTCACACTTAGCAACAGGAAGGTTAAGTGACCGAGGTCGGTTACCAAATATATAAATTATAACATCATCAGCAAATACTACCATTAAATTACATTAATCATATCACAATAATATGTATAACTATTATAGCAAAACTAAATATTCGTGGCTGGATTACACTTAAATTAATGTTTATACCAATGAAACAGAAAGAATACGACAAATAACGGTAAGGACAAACACTCTATTTTTTTATGCATAAAAAATCTATTAACTTCAGATATAGCTAACTCGCCTCAACTTGCGCCGTAAGTCTATAGTATTTTTTGTAGTTTGGAGTAGCAAAAACTAGGTAAAATGTAGTTCTATCAGATTAACTAAAAATAAGAGAAATATTGTTTTACAACAAAAAATAAGATAATGTAAAATTCAACAACATACAAATTCTAAAAATAAGAGAAATTTAAAATATGTTATAACCAAATATAACATAAAAATAATATAGAGAAAACAATTTATGCATACATTTCAAAGTTTATTAATGTGGTAAACAAGTAAAATATACGTAATATCAAATAATAATAATAATAATAAAATATGATAGACAAAAAAATGTTTCGAAAAAGTTTAATATGGCTATAGCATTTATATTATTCAAGATATCGACCGTATTTAAATTTTATATTTTTAAATAAGGGACTAAAACATATCTAAGTACGAACCATAGGTGTTAGGGATGAAAAATTGAGGTTTTAAAGTCCAAAAAATTCTTAACAGGCACAGGATTAAATCCGTTAAAAGAAAATTTGATAAAACTCCAGTGAAATCTACCTCCGCCTTTTGGCGTGCCGAAAGGGATTTTTTGTAATTTGGCTTAGCAAACGCTCTGTTTAAATACAAAAATATTGACTTGAATAATAGCAAGGTATCCATCCAGGTATCAAAACAAAACGAATTTAAATTCAAAATTGCACTCCGACCAGCAAATTCAAGTGAAGAGTGTTTTGGGTTGGGTTTTCAGCACCGTATTTTATTTTAGTACCCCCTCTTCCCCACACCCGCCCCTTTCCGTGCAGGCAGTAAATCCGCTCGCTTTGCGTAGACCGTCGCAGCCTGCCTTGGCTCGTATTCGTTGTTCGAATATTTTTTTATAAAAGACGCTTTTACTTGAATAATTTTCTTTACCCATTGATTGTATATTTTTTACATAGTCAAGGCCAACACATACTCGAACTCGAAGGGTTGCAGCATCGTTGGAAAGTCCATCTGGTAAAACGAAACAAAAAACCTTTGGTAGTAATTAATTTTTTTACTAAGAAAATATTTTATCTAATAAAACCTTAAATTAGATATAAACCTACGCCGATTTATACTTACATGTTACTTTATAAGTAAAAAATCGACTTGATTTGCAAAATGCTTATTGTATTAACGACACAGTTAAATGGCTTATTAATAATGTATCAAGGTACCACTACAGGTAAATCGACGTGTAGGTACTTTAGTAGACAGATGAGATGTCAAGATGAGATGAGATTTAGCTGTTAGTCTTTATATACTTATATATTTATAAATACTAGTTACAAATATCAGAAAATTTTAAAGAACATCTAAAAACAAAATTTCATATTAACTATAAATAAACAAAAAAAAATAAATATAATCACAATTTAATGTAACTTAACAATATTATTATGTGAAAGTGAATACGTTAAGTCAGTTACGGTTAGTATACGTTAGGGTAGTGTTAGTATAATTGAAATCGTGGTAGTCTAGTGGTTAAGGCATTGGACTATTGGCCCAAAGGTCGCGAGTTTGAATCCGCACATGGCCATACTATTTTTAAAGCTTTATTACCATCATCTCCCCTGACTCTAGTATAGGCACATTTGGTAAACTATATACATAGATAAACGTAGATACCACCAAACGTAGTTATAAGATAATTAAAATCACATACATAGCTCATCTGCATTCGCATTTCGTTCTATATTCTCCGCACCTTTACCCTGCAACCGTCGAGTGACGACGCCTTCAGTCGAGCGCGCGTTGCGACGCGTCGTTCTTCGAAGCGCGAAACTGAAAATCTCATTACAGTCTGAAAGAAGCGGAATGCATGGCAACCAGACGGAACACTACGAGCGACAGCTACATCTTTTAATATATTTCATTGCGATGCATAATATTTTATCAAATGAATACATTTTTATTTAAAAACAGTGCAATTACAGCATCCCTCTCTAGGAGCATACATACGATATTCTATCTAATCTACCGTCGTTCTGCGGGCTTACATAGTCGCCATACTGTCTGCGTCGTATCGCAATAATAATTATATCAACAGAAACTTGGTTGTCGTACATCGAAGATATGGGGATCCTCATTCTGGTTTAACCCAATTTTCGATGACATGACATTAATTACCAATAGAGAACAAACGTCCGGCTATCGGACCACAAACACTTGAGAAATATGACGTTCCTAATAATTATGGCGCCAATCAACTGAATTGAAATCTGGCAGCCTTTAAGGTAAATTAGATCGCTTTTTTGTGCCTCAACCAGCAATGGTAATTATTCGGAAATACTATACCGCATCTAATAATTTATTTAATAGTGAATATACCTACTAATTCATTCAGTAGAAATATTTTCTAAAATTTTTTTAATATTTTTTTTAATTGTTATATTAAATTTGTATAGAATCACTAATAAATACATTAAGTTCACGGTGTAAATCCAAATTCATGTTCAAATTACCTCTCTTGAGTTTTTCCTACTTGCGCTGTCTTTAGTTTTAAACATATAGGTATTATAGAAACATAGTTATTTATTTAGTATAATTTCTTTATTTACAACTTTTTTAAGCTATATTTTCGGTCTAAACGGATCTAATGTACCTAAAAAGTAATTTTAAATATTCCTGCCACCTTTTTTTTTTGGCTTTAAATGCCTCTTAAATCAGGCTATTAATCTAGAGTGGTCATTTTACTCCAAAAGTTACAATAAGTATCTGGTATTTAGTTTGTTTCAATTTTAACAAATTTATTCAACTTATATATATAAGTATATATTTTTAATTGTTATAAATAAAAAAAGTTGAATCTAAGTAACCAGCAATGTTTTTGACATCTTCGATCCATCTAGTTAGTAATACTTAAATTGTTGTTTTTAGCTTGTTTTTTTTTCATAATTTTTTTAAACTTTATTATGTATTTATTTGGTTTATTCAACAAATTTACTTTTATTTTCTGATGTATATATTATTCATATTTGTTATTATTTTGCATTGACATTTGACCAAGAATCATTTCAGTCGCACCTGCTTCGAATGTGCTCGGAATGCTGCGATACCCCTAGACGCCATTTCATAACTTGTGAAAATTGTTTTTTTTTTATTATATTGACTTAATTAAAATTTGCTTAAGTAACGTATCTCAAATTATATTGGAACTGTTTGGAATTTATTTTAAAATAATCAATTAGATAATCACGTAGTCATACCCCAATTAGAAAGTCGTGTAGACATACCCTTTAGTATAGATGTATATATTTTTTATATAATTTTACACAGATTAAATAAGGAGGAAGATATAATATTAATATAACAAAATGTTGTTAACTCCTATAAATATTCAATTTGTATTCAGGCGTAATATAAAATTCCTCTTGCAAATCATTATTATGGAAGACTTTTACATTCATGCCAAACGTTTCCGGCATGCAATTGATTTGCACATCTTGTTTATTTATAGTTAAATATTCTTCTTTAGTTACTGAGTCATTCTGGTGCAAGATAAATAACGATAATTATTTAAATAAATTCGCTTTCATAATTGTTGAAACACATGATATCGTCGTGATATGATGATATGTGCGTCGATCCGCGGATATATAGCCGCAATTTAATGAAAACGTCTCTTCAGCCATCCCATGATATATTCTCCCTTCTATGGAAATATGGCACCACAAACGATGCACTAATAAATGTATTTAAATATATCTTGAAATTGATTTACAAAAACTATTTATAAATACATGTCTTTAATATATTTTTTGCAATTGAAATAATAAATGCAACGAGCTTACGGTAGCGGTAAAATTAGGAACCAGTCAATCTGAAATATACGTGTAGTTCTTATTTCAGTAATTTTTGATAATAGTTGCAAAAGTAAGAAGTACGACCGTCTGGTTGCAGGTGTACTGGGATAACTGTCAAAATTGACGTCTCTGAAGTGTTGCCCGAAGCCGGTGGTTCGTAATATCCGGTGGCCTGGGGCAGGACAAGTGGGATATCAAGATCAACCAAATAATATTTGTGACTATTGCGGCTTCAAATGCCAGCCGCTTTCAGTGCATGGATGAGAAAGTACGAGAGCGTCTCTTGCAATTTCGTAAAAACAAAACATTGAAAGACCATTGAGACATTTTCACCTATTTAGTCTTTACAAAAAAGCGACGCCTAACGTTTTATCACATTAAAAAAATAATAAAAAAATAGGTCATATACTTAACCTAGTTTATGTGCTAAATATAATATAAAAGTGCTCATCAAAATATATGGTTGCTCCGTTTTTATTTTATCGCTTTTTAAAAATCAAGGCGCGTTTAAATATAGTTTATATTATAAATAGATTAGTATTTTTATACCTATTTATTCTTCTGAGTAAATTACTATTACAGAATAATAATTATTTTTTCGAAAACTTTAATAACGATATAAATTAAAAACAGCCTTTGTTTGGAGTTTCTAGCGAAGACAACCGGCCAACTTAACCTCGAAATGAGTCGCGATAACTGTATTGAGTAGTACTGAGAAGTTCGCTACTAGTAGAATCCCGCAAAAATTTGGTATTGTGACGAGCGATATACGAGTAAGTCAAATCCAAAGTCCTATTGACGGGGGCGCCAGACCCCAGCTGCAGTCGCCGGGGCGATCTATCGTCCTGCGATACTTGACGCCGTGACTACGTGGCCTCTCTCGAGCGGTTGCTCGAGAAATTTGATGATTTGCCTAAGCGGTTCACCAAATCCACAGCCCGCGTATCTGGTTACTTCAAATGGACGTAATAGGGTGTTGAAACTCAATATATATAAATAACTAATTTATTGCAAAAAAAAATTAACCCTCTGCACGATCACAATAATATTTAGCGATGCGCAGATCCTAAGCACCACGTGACCGGCAGGTAATTACACTAAAGCACCGCACTGCTTTTTGTTAAATGAATATAAACACAACATATAAATTCACAATTAAATTACTTAAGAAATGTTCCCTGTATTGTAGCTACCACGGAAAAAATACATAAAAATATTGTCCAGACTTGGTACAGATAATAAAGTCATACAAAAATACCAAGTCGATATATAAAGCTACTTACAGAGTGTCCAGGGGAACTGAAGTTATCTTAAGAATAAAATGCTAAAGCTCACTCGCCTTGGTGATGGCGGCTAAAGGTACAAAAATACAAGGCTTACTTTGCCATAATAATTAATGTAAATAATGCCTAAAGAGTGGCCACTGAATTTAAATATTATCACTTTTAAGGAAAGCTCTAAGTGTTTACTATTTCTGTTGCTTTCACCGGTCGCCCACGTGCGCCGGCGTTTGGTTTCAATAAAAGATCCCGCGTGATCTCTTACCGTATAGGCCCTCGACAACCGCGTTCGCCGAGAATTGGAACCAAAAGAAGGTCGAGAATATTATCACTTATTTAAAAAGCTCTAATGTATTTACGAATTTACTGTTGCTATCACCGGTCGCCCACGTGCGCCGGCGTTTAGTTTCAATAAAATATCCCGCGTGATCTTTTACCGTATAGGCCCTCGACAACCGCGTTCGCCGAGGATTGAAACCAAAAGAAGTCGAGAATATTATCACTTATTTAAAAGGCTCTAAATATTTACGAATTTACTGTTGCTATCAACGGTCGCCCACGTGCGCCGGCGTTTAGTTTCAACAAAGATCCCGCGTGATCTTTACCATAGAAGGCTCTCGACAACCGCGTTTGCCGAGCGTTGGAACCAAAAGAAGATCGAGGCTTGCCTCGCGGTCCCTGACTTGAACGCGTCGCCCCCCGCTTAGCGTCTTTTCCCCCTCGAGAAACGTATCGTCCGCTGATTGGCTCGTGCTCTAACCAGATCTCATCGATTGGTCAGAGCCTCGACTGAATTTCGTAGTTTCTCCGGTAGATAGCGCGACGCGTTCTGAATTTCTTTTATTTTGTTATTTCTTAAATTTGTTCAAAAAACACAGATTAAACTATTATTTTGTACTTAGAGCTTCCTTTATTTGGCGATATTCTAAAATACAATAAGTTTTCTACTTAACATTGTAGGTTCAAAAAAAAATCATATATTCTTACAGACTGTTTTACAATATTCTTTGTTTATTTAAAATACTTAAAACTTATTGTTATACTATAGTTTAGCCGCGTCTAAACTGATTTTTTTTTTTTTTATTTAAACACACCTTATGCTAGATTATTTTCTAACTTAAATAACTAACAGATCGTATAGCTTACATGCTATATTTTAGGGTTTGTTTCCCTTACTAAATTAAACAAACCTTATGTTATTATTTTCTAACTTAAATAACTAACATTTTTAATACCTAAATATTATGTTGTTTAAAATATTTTACATTTTACATTTTGTTAGGTATAAATAACTCTCTTTTTGACTTATTTTTCGAAAGTTGGTTCCCAGTCATTAGGGTCGGCAATCGTCGGCCACTAATGGCATGTCATTAAATGGCCCTAACGGGATATTCGTCCGAAGGATCAGAGAAAGTTCCCAAGTACAGTCAGGTTTGGCCTTTGTTATTTATACCTAGCCTTGGCGAATATTAAAAACACGGCCTAACTACTTAACGGAAGGCCACGACTGTGTTTGAATCACCGGCGATTTTATGCCCTATGAATCGGCCGCGACACCTATGATATTGAAAAAACATAGGTTTGTTATTTTTAACAATATGGCATGTAAATTATAGAAAAAAAAACAGGCTTTATTAAAAAAAAACATGTTTTTGTTCATTTTTGTTTTTGTTGTTACATATTATATATATATGTATGTGTGTATGTGTGTATAATAGCATTTTAAATAAAATATATTTTGAAAGGAGGTTATCCATAATGTTTAATCATCAAAAACATGAGAACTAAAAGATGCGCGTATAAGAAGGCGTATGATTATATTCATCGTAAAAACTGAAGCTAATTATAGAAATAAAAATAAATATTCATGTGAATTACTATTTAAATTGTAGATAAAACTGAAATTTCTCTTCCATTCGGCACATTTATCTTATCTTGCGACTCCTTTACGCTTGGAACATATCTATAATGCTATCTATGTTGATAAATGTTCGTTCACATAATAATTTCTGTAATATAATTTCTAATAATAATAATATAATAATTTAATTTTGATAATTTCTTTAAATATGTGCCAAATACATTTCAATTTCCAGTCCACGAATACTAACGGATTAATGTTTTAATGTATTTAATCCGAACAATAAATACAATATGTTACTGTGTGTGTATTTATGTCCTCGTTTGTACCTAGGTAGACATTATTTGTCTCACCTGGAGCCGTATGAAAACGGCATCTCCAATATCACTTTGTCAGTTTTTCGCTCGCCGAGCCATACGCTAGCTACAAAGTGTTGCTCGTGTTACAAAGACCACCTTTAGTGAGATCCGTACATAATACTGAAATCGCGTGATCTTAGATGGAAATGTACGCAGTTATAGTTCGCCGCTTTCGATAGAGCAATTCGAAACGTTGCTTTATTCCATTATTCTTTTGCATACATTTAACATGGCCGCCAGATCAGTGACATGCAAAAGAAAAAACTGAATACTACGTCATTTTAAAAACAGATTTCTATTTTATACTAGTTATATTATAAATAAATTGTCAAATATCGTTTATAATGAAAACGAACATAGATATTAGTTTTAATAACAAAAACCCTAAATGTCTTAATTACATTTGTTACCAGTATTTAATTTATTTAGCCTTTTTTTATTTTGTAATTTATTTCATTTAGGACAATCTGGCATTAAATAGCGAAAATCCGAGCTTGCTTAGATTTTTAACGAAAAAACCCCAAACGCAAATATACACTTAATTCGCCCTTATCCCTAAAGATCAAAGAAGAAACTAACTACACGAACGAAACAGAAAGATTACTAAAGGTAAAGGTAAAGGTACCTAATTAAACTAATGAATTCGCGTTTTCTATGTAGTAACAATTCAATATTAAAAAAGTGTGTGAAATTATCGCCGTCTTTTGATTTTCTGTTGGGTTGACGTGAGAAATATTTGTGTTGGAAACGCGTTGCTATGCATTGCTGATTATTGCTAAGTAAGTAGTAGAATGTCTTCGACCCTACAGGCTCATTAAGAGGGAGATTCGATGGATAGGAGAGTGAAGAGTATTTATTCGAGGAAGAAATTGGCCTATGAAATACACTTAAATAGCGTGTTCTAGATTTCGTTAGAAATGAAAGGCCAATTACAGCGCGATGGTCGCTCAGAGATTGTGACGATAAAATATATATACACAGCTTTATGATTAAAGAATTCGATACCTTGATAGATTAGCCAATATAGAGTTGCATTATATTATATTAGTCGTTGGCAAACTACCAGTGATTTTTAGCGTTTTTAGTAATATTATTTTTTATAATTTAAAAAATAACAGTAATTCTGTATGAAAATATTTTTTATTCTAGCGATCAAGTTATTCTAGACATCTTTATGCACTTTTCGTATATGTTGAGACTATGCTTAGATATCGTCGCATATATTTTTAGTTATTTTATCAAATTCTTAAACCCCTACAGATCTGTTTGTTTTATTATTATTATTAACTTATTACATTATTTAGGAGCTAGCTCCGGTGATACTGTTGAGTTTGGTAGGTGAGAAAAAAATAATGCTTAGCAACTCGCAGCCTACGCTTAAAAACAGCCTCGGAACAATGAGATGTCAATACTGATGTATGAAGAGCATTCCATTAGCGAACTGTTCTGGAAAGAAAAGAATTGAACCCAATGTTCCGTTTTCTCAAGATAGATTTTATCTAGAATGATAATCATTACGACCAATATAAGAAGGCTTTGCTCTTCAAAAATAATGCACTGTTGATTCAGTTAATCGCACTCACCCATTTAGTTTCAACTTCTTTACTATATAGTTTTTACACGTTTTGGCACACAAGTAGGCATTTTGAAACGTAGATAGTCGTAGACACCGAACTATCCGATAGAGTTCAAAATAGACTGTTCACTTTTGGGGGGATTATACCGCGATACGTTCTGAAACTACCATACTTCTCAATTCTTGAATATGGTTTTCTTTTATCTTTAGTAGATACGACTCATCATTGGGTTTTTAGGTCTGCGAAGACCCGCCCGCTACCAGCAGTGCAGCTGACTGATCTGACGAATTACAAATAAATCCTGTTACCAAAGCTAGCTAGAACAGTCTCCTTCATAATCTTATTCCTTCAGGAGTGTAAATAAATAAAGAAAATCTAATGTTAGCTTAAAATAAATTACCTAATATGAATATCAAATATACCTAATATGAAAGTAAAGTACCTAAATAATATAAAATAATAAAAGAACATAGCTGGCAGCATTCTAGCCACTATATACCTCTCGTATTCTTTAGAGATATAGATTTTAAATGAGGTAGGAATGAGCAGTTAATTCTCCTTGGGATCTTTTGAGGCTTACAGGCTTAGCGCCAGAAAAGATCTTTTGTCCACCGCTGCTGTATACGAATCGGCCTCACTGTTCGGGTTTTCAGCCCGTAAGATTTACAAACGTAATTAAGGTGAAATAGATCGTTTCAATATGAAATGTAACTCTGACTGTTCTTCTTCTAAGTAGTTTTTATATTTTACAAACTGAGGCTGGTTGTTAAAAGCGTTATCCATTTCCTTCGCCCGGTATTCTACAAAGCAGCGTAAACGAGACAACAACAGATGCAAAATCTGCGATCAACGATATCAACGATTCTCGATAAAGCTACCTACGCACATATATAAATATAATCTTACAATCAGTGATTATATAATAATTTGATCATAGGTAAGTATAGAACGAACGTAAATCTACATTATTCGTTAATTAATTACATATAAAAAAAAATGCACATGCGTCATTAACGACATCTTCCTCCAGATTAGTCGTGCCTGTCTGTGGTTCCAACTTGTGATGGGTCGCTTCATTTCCTGTCTACACTTGTGACTGTGGCACTTTTAGCACATTCGATGTACATTTTGTATGTCCGTAGAAGTGACAGTGGTTTATTATTTAGGTCGGAGTAGATTAAAATAATAAAACATACAATGGTATTATAACATTCTTCCGATTCTTTATAAATTTTAATACCACTTTAGTTTTTTCTTAGTAAATTTTGACGCTTGGCTAGTAATGAAACAACACGGACATAATAGTTATAACGTGGCACTGAACATTCTTTCACATGTTTCTATTTGCGCACATAGGCGAGTTTGTATTAATTTTAACTGGCCAGTGATAAATAATACGCCCTTGTTTCTAACAGCTGTGCTGTCATATTTTTGAAAATCGAATATGATATTTGTTCTTTCTATCGAGCTGTCAACATTTTAATTATTAGCATCAAAAAAATGTTGACTTTATTCTTATATTATCCTATGAGCCCGTATCCCAGTATCCGATCATACTCGTATGGTTGTTTTCCAAGAGCATCAACCTACATACGAATCTTGACTTTGTTCCCATTTGTACTTTTCGAATTGAAAGATGGTTAGCCAGACGACCAAAGAACAGGAATAGTAGCTTCTTACACGTATGTATAAAAGCTAGAATGAATACAATACCACATTTTTAAAATTTTACAAATTGATGTTAGTAAATATTAGGATTCGTGTTTCATATTGACCGTATCTTTTAATTTAAATTCAGTTTTTATTAAACAAAATAAGGCAGCGGTAACATAATGTTTAGTTTTACATAAAGTAAATATTAACATAAATAAATTATAAAAAATAGTAAATTATAAAAAAATATATATTTATTAATTATATAAAATAGAACTAAAATTACTTTTATAGCATATTAGATCTTAATTTTACTCTCTTCCGAATCTTATGCCAAATCTGAAATATTTGAAAGATTCGTCGGAAGTACTAAGATTAGTTTTAAATATACCCTGGCCTACTTTATGAACAATATCAATATTTTGGAGTTGCTATTACTGGCATTTGCAGTAATCTTTGTTTAAACCTGATCTTATTTCAAGAGATAGCGGTATAAATGATTCTTCGTGTGTTCCATTCACGAATATTTTTAAAAAGAAAAGATTCAATTCAGACATCATAGTTTTTGAAACTTGATTAATTTTAGTCGAATGAACGTTATCCTTAATGAAAGTTGGATTGGCAAGTTAGAAACTAATTTTAAACGAATCAGTTTCATAGCACTCAAATAAATTTGTAATTTCCACTAACCTCAAACTGAACGCCTTCCGTTTTATATGTAACAATATTTTTGTAGGACTGTCGAATCTTCTAGAACGCGAATCGCTAGTAGCGCAATTTTCGAGGGTAGAATGAGTTATTCTCGTTACGTTACTAAGTTGACAATTTTAATCGCGTTAGTAATGTGGATACTCTATCGAAGTTTGGGTGACAGGATAATCCAATATTTTTTTTGAGGGGTTTTCAACCAATTTAAACCAGCCTTTGGAATTTGTTCTTAGGTTCAACGTGGAATGAATACATGCATTAATTTTTGCATTCCGCTTTGGGAAAACCGTAGGCTAAATCGATTGACGATTGTACTAATATCAGTAAGGAGTACTTTACAAACTGAGTCATGTTTTTATTTTTCATTCTATTTAATATTTAAGTATTTGAACGTATTTAATACGAACGATTTAAAAATAACGATTATTTTAGTATTTAATTAAACTAACATAGCAAGCATTACTTTGTAAAATCCGTCTGACTAAATAATAATCTAGTAATTAGATAATTGACCATATATAATTTTTAACTATTCCTGTAATTTGTAGTTTACCACGTTTTGTAATTTGACACTATCTAAATCATTCGTTAGGTTTTGTGCACCATTTTCTTAATGTCGGAATATTTTTTTTTTTGTTAGTGTGCGTGCACTTACGATGTTTCTATTTTTAATTATGTTTCTATTTGAAAGGAATGTGCCGAAAATTAGCGCGAGCTTTTTTAACGAAAAAAGAAACTAATTACATATAATTACATAAAAAAAAAATACTGAGAATATTATAAATACTAAGAATATTATAGGTATATTTAAACCCTATTAAGAGTTAAAACTTTTGTTTAAACTTCTCGTGTCACGAAATTAACCCGGACGAAACCAGTTTGCAGACGCTGTTGTTGTTCCATAAAATATTCATATTAATTACCATCACTTTTGTTATTTAGGGCAGTCTAGCTCTAGGACATTATGTAATAGGACTAGAAGTATTTAGTTTCACGTAATAAAGCACAGTGCGCTATTGCAGGCCTTCCTTGAAAGAGTTATTTACAAGTATACAGCATACAATTTATTATTATGTATGTTTAAATTACCTTCATTATTCTGATTTATTTTCAAAACAGCAATATTAAATGTCATCAAGAAAAACTTCAACGCTTCTTTCCTATTAAGCTTGTAGTTAAGTTGCACTACTATTAATATTTTATATTAAGTAGCTACTTTATAACCATTCCACCCACCCATCCACTATAAGTACCTATATGAAACTGCCTTATATATATATATCCATCTGATAAACTATATGCAGAATTTAATATATTAGATATTGTATATTATTAGATAAGTGTAATATTGTATACTAGTAAAAATCTTAATATGCACGATAAGGTCCAACATAGCCACCATACTAGAGCAGCTGCGAACGACCATCTACAAGTTCCAAAAATGACTACCACATTTGGGCAGAGATCTCTTAAGTACATAGGCCCCAAAATTCATAACATACTTCCTGAATCTCTTAAAATTAAAAATTCACACAAGTTGGCAAAAATATTAAATAAGTGGTTAATGAATGTTGGACGGCAAGCAATACCTAATCTAGTGTAGTAAAATGAACTCAGCAAATGTAATATAAAATTATTGATAATATCACGCTTACTAGAGATACCCATAGTTTACTGATAACATGTATAGTTGTATATTCATTTATATGTTATATATATATAGTACATATACTTTTTACGTTATTTTATAAGGTGAACACCGTTAGGTTACTCTATATAAAAGTTTGACAGTACTGACATTTAATGCTGTTTAATATTTTAAGGATTGAATTTTTTTTTAATAGATTATATAGCCAGAATGTTCTTTTTCTTTGAACATTCTGGCTATATAATCTATTAGAAAAAAAAAACAATCCTTAAAATATTAAAAAGCATTAAATATCAGTACTGTCAAACTTTTATATAGAGTAACCTAACGGTGTTCACCTTATAAAATAACGTAATAATCATCTAAATAAGGTATTTAATCAATACAATATACAATTTTACTGTACATATACTTTTATATATTTTAAATTATGTATATATATATAAATATATGTGTATTTATAATCGCTTATGTATTATATAAATATATATATAACTTTATTATGCAAATGTTTACAAATTTGCAATATTTATTCTTATAGTTTATTTACGCGTGTAACTTTTTCAAAAGTTTTCATTTCAGTTAATACCGAAATAATGTCAGATTAACAAAAATCGACGGTCACTGCCTTCTTTGGTACAGACGGCGTCTAGTTAAGAAGGCAGGGAACATCAGTGCAGTAGGTGCCGGTCGCTTGTTGGTTACATTAATTGCCATTCAACTGTTACTACTGTCCTGTAATGTGTGTATTTTGGTGTATAAGAATAAATAAATAAATAAATAAAATATGTTTTGCTTCAATCTATCTACGAGTATATTTATATTATACTCTCTGTTCAACTCCGGGCTTCGCCCCGAGTTGGCAATGTAAAAATGTAAAAATATATAAATCGACACTTGTATTGTAAGTTAAAAATCACAACTTAACAGAAGAGGTAATTGATGGTTCAAACTCGTATAATTTTTATACCTTTTGTTCGTTGAAAGATTTTGCACTTTCTTTATATAAAATAATTACCTATCATTGGCATTAATGATTTTGCAGAGGTTGCTTGTCGAGCCAACTTGCACAGAAGTGGGAGTCTTGTTTGTTTATTCATTGCTCTGGTGCCACATACAAATAACTAATTTTACATCGTAAAATAATTCCTATGTGCATAAAATACGAATGAGTAATCTTAGCCGAAAAAGCAACGTGCGTTTGTGCGCGTTCCCGGCAAAATATGGCAAGTGTACTTCCAATACTACGTCGAAAATACATTTTTGGGAATTACCTATATGCGTGTGAAAAATTCTTTCGTAATAACGAATTTTGATTTTTTGTAAGAGCACCTCGAACTTCGTAATACTAAACCGTAATACTAAACCGCATTTTTGTCACTTACCATACTTTACGTAAGTGTCGAAATGTGTATGCGTAAATACTAAAATAATACACGTGGCAGTGGTACTTTAGAAAATCTAAAATATATAAAAAAAATATATCATAAAGTAATCTTTTATTATGATTACCTAAACCAAATAGGAGGCACCTGCCACGAGTGTCGTAGCCACGTCTGAAACGAGCACGTAATCAAAAAATTCCCACGCGTCCTGCGCAACAAGCAGCTCATATCTGACAATCATTTAGAGAGTATTTATATATGTAGATTCCACGCTTTCACCCAGCGCCAGCCTCCAGCCTCCAGCCGGCAATCGGCATCCTTTGCTCTCCGTTTGGTCCTGAATCAGTGTCCGTGCAGCAGCGGGACGGAGCGGTCTCGTCTCTGGTTGCGTTCTTCGAAATACCGAAAACACCGCTAAATATTCATCTAGTTTACTTTACCCTTTATTGTGTTGCCTTTTAGTTACAGTTCGCGTACGGTTTATAAGCATGTCATAATTTACGCGCTGTATTGTAGGTGTTATTGCGGGTAGTTTGTTAAATAATCAATTTTTAATGTCTTGTTGAAATTTAACATTTTAAATTCAAAAGGATACAAATTGTATTTTTCATCACTTATATTAAAATATCTGTGATTATAAATGAAAATACATTTAGTGAAGGATATATTGCTTGCTATATCATACGATTAAATGCTGACTCAAGGAAAAACAAAATAATAAACTGCATATTATAAGGTATGTATTTTTTATTTGCAATAGATTTTCATTAAATAGTTTTTGTTTAAACTATGTATACTAAGAAGCTGATATATAGGTTACGGGCAAAGTCCACATGGTGTGTAGAGTCGGCATTGCCCGGGCAATGTCAGCTTTGCGCACAGCTGCTGGGCAAAGTCTGCAGAAATGCTTGATTGGCGAACATGGCACGGTGATGCACAATATTGACACTGCCCTAACAGTCTAATGTTACTCAGTAACTAATATTGCGGGCTTGGCTCGATTGTTGACAATTCCAGAGTCGAACGATATCATCCATTACGTAGTTGGATCTTGATGACGCAAGAACAAATGACCTAATTTATAACAGTTATTTTGGACCCTATTTAACTAAGCTAAACTTGCTTGTACTAGAGTTAGGAGAGATAATGGTAAGGATGCGTTAACAATTATATGACTTTAGTGTGCGGATTCGATCCCACATTTTTTAGCGACTTTAAAGATCCGCAGACAAATTGTATTTTTCCGTTAAAGATCGTAAACATTATTAAAAAGATATATTAAAGTCCTTGGCTTCTTGGCTAATTTACATTAGATAGATAAAAAAATATTATGACATAATATTTATTGAATATATAATTTAACTATTGTAGGGCCACGAACATAATTTAGGCGAGAAGCAACTGTTGTCTACTCCATACTGTTAAGTGTCAGGAACCAGCTGTTTGTAACTTCAGCTGTATATATGTAACCATGTTTGCACCGTCTTCAAAGTTTTAATGAATCTTACATTAAACGTTCCTTAACTAAATTTAATGGGGGATTTATCACTATCCGTAATATATCCCCCATTGTATACAAAAATATCCAGAATAATGAGTGAACTTACATAAAAAAATGTTATTTGAAGATTATGCTAAATTTATAAATGCAATGGTCTAAATTATGTATTTAAATGAAAATTGAAACTATTAATATTTATAAAATCTTTATGCTACTTTTTTGCACGGTAACTTTTTTAAAATTCAAATTGAAAAGACGACACGTAGCAACAAAGCCTCGAATTCGTATTATTTTGACGTTTGACAGCTCTCATTTGTATGCTTAGCTTGTATATTTTCAGCCTAACTAGTGTATTCGTAGCTAACACCTACCTATAGCTATCATTTAATATTAACTGCTTAATTTAGCAGTAGTAAATTATTTAACCAGACGTTAATTAGTAAATTATTTAACAGACCTGACGTCTTAAAGCTATGTGCTACAGGTGCCTGTCTGTGCCTTCAACGTGTGATGGGTTGAAAAGATTTAAAAAAACAGACAATAGTATGATGACATTCTTTCCATTTTCATCATCATCATAAATTTTAAGTCCATTTCAGTTTTATTTTGTAAATTTTGAGGCGCGGCTAGGCTCATTTTTTTTTTTTTTTCAATATACGAGTATATGAATAGTCAAAGTTTATATTGGTGTATTTCGTGTTCTTTTTGTTTTTTTTTATTATTTAAAATTGTTTTTTTTTTTGTATTGATGTTTTTTATTTTTTCTATTTATTTAAATTGGTTTAATATATATTAGTATTATTTTTTTTACGTCATTACCTGTATTGTGTAAAATTTCTGTTGTGCGACTATAATAAATATATAAATAAATAGACTTAGATATAATATTTCCATTGATAATAATTATAACGTTCGACTGAACATTCTTTTACATATTTTTCTTTGCGCTCATAGAAAAGGTTATATTAGTTTATACTGGCCAACAATAATTAAAACGGTCCAATAAACGCACTGTCAAATTTTTGAAATTCGAATATGATCGCACCCTAATGATGAGCACTATGTCAGTTTCATACTAAAAATGTGTTGATTTTAATGTTAAATATCTATATGATCCGACCAGCTTTCGATGTGATCTAAACGGCTATGGTTGTTTTTTAAGAGCATCAATCTACACACTAAAATTCAACTCTTGCGCATTTGTACTTTCCGAGTTAAAAGATGCAACAGGCGGACGGGGGGCGAAAGGACGGGGATTGTAGCTTCTCATACGTGAATAATATAGAAGCTAAAATCATAAGATTGTTCATCGTATGGTCTAATGTTGCCCTGATGGTCCAATGTTACCCGAATTGACTGCCATAAGAACATTTGAAAGGAAATCATATTTTTATTTTTTACTACCTTACACATGACGTAACTTGTTAAGCTGTTAATATTGGAATTATAATTGTTGGCCCATATTTTATGAATAATTTTAACTGTAAACTTGTTCAATTTTGCTGTTTATAATCCTTTTAATAAATAAATAAATGTAAGAAGCATAAACAAACGCCCCTAAGAAACCCTAAAATCGCAATCCCTTATCAAGCATATCCGGAGTAATGAGTGAATATACATTAAAAAAAAAATACAATTCGAATTCAGACCCACCTCTTTTTTTTAAGTCTGTTAAAATAACTTATGTACACACAATGTTAATATATACAATATTACAATGGGTAATATGTATTTATTAGTTTGAGTGTATATATGTGTATTATTACTATATTTTATTTTTATAAAAATATATTATTAAATTATGTATTAGTTATTAACGGTACTTTTCTGTATTATTATTTATATACACAGTATATATTATTATATATAAATTATTATTATTATAATTTATATATTATGTATTATTGCGTACAATTTAATTCAAATAATTGTAATTGTATGTTGCGCAGTGAGACATTTATTCTTATAAGAACGATGCTTTTAGTATAGTCTACCTTAGTACGGGCATTTCCTAATTAGGTAGTACTTTGCATAATGTTAATTTACCGACAATAAATAAATAAATAAAAATAAATACAAATATCTCGGGCTTATCAAGTTAGTCTCTTGCAACAAATCCCATTAGTTAATCAGCTATATGGACGATTCGCTTGAAAGCTGGAAAACTCGGATTATTAGCCCCGAGTGTAAACACGCCTCGGGCAGGGCGGCGCCTGCCAATATCAAAAGAATGTAGTCACACAAAAGATTACGAACTACCACTGTTCAGCAATTTGTCGTAATTTGAAATGTTGGCAACTAAGAAATTCACCGCGCGACCGCCCTATAGCTTTGACGAAGAGCTAGTTTTTTCTACGTGATTCGACTTCAAATCCATTTGGCTAGGCACTGCGTCACGTCCACCCCACGTCACGTCCACCCCACGTCACGTCCCCATATCGCATCGTTTCAATTTAGACCTTTTAAATCGAAACTTTTGAAATGATCTGAATCATATTTTCCAGCGTAGGATAAATAATTTGTAATTTTCCCTTACGACGACCAAATATTTTTGGGTATTCCAAAGAAAATTTATGAACTTTAAAAATAATAATGTAAAGTTTTGCAGCCGAATATTTTTAATAATAAGATTAATTTTTTAATACGTGTTATATTTTATTTTTTTGTTTTTGGGAAGATATTCAAAATAAAATACTTTACGAAGAACGTGCTGAGTATCTCAATTAAAAATGCATCTCTATTTTAAAATATTTCATTTATAATATTAAAATGAAAAATATATTTTATTAAGAAAATTTCTGCGAATAGATACCGCAGTTCAAAAAACTATTTTAAAGCGATTTCATAAAACGTATTGATTTTTTCCTAACGCAAGCGTCAATAGTACCTATTTTTCAATATGTTTAGTTTTTAAGTGTGTTTTTTTTGCACTTTTGTTATGTATTTAAAGTAATGTAAACTAAATTTCCCTTCGCTTGACTAGGGTGGGCATTTCCAAGGTTTAATTATTTACCAGGGTTTTAGGGCCTGCGACATCCACACCAAATACCTAATAATAAAGCGTGAAAAATTCTTAAGGCTCGGACGAATGTTCCATTATGTTATCGCTTCACTAGATCCAATAGTCTTTATGAACGAAGGATGTAGGAGGACAAATTGCGGTCGAAATGAGGTTATCTACGTGTACAGAGTAGGATGATTACTTTGCGATGGGCTTTCATTATTTAGGAGATTGCTAAGCAAAAATTTGAATATTACATTTTCTTTTCTGGGAATCAATGCTTTTTTTTATAAAATAATTGTTATGACCAAGGTTACATACAATTATTTTTGGGCCCTACTCAACTAGGCCAAATATGCCTGTCCTAGAGTCAGGGAAATAGCGGTGGTGGTAATGAAATATTAAAAATGGTATGACCATGTGCGGATTTTTTAAATGAACGCTTTGTTTTTAAATATTGGCTTTATATTTTACTAACAATTGGCATGTGTTGACTAACTTTAACTAAAAAATTCGAGTATTGTTATTATTGGTGTACAAAACAGCATCTATTCAACAATTTTAAAATATTAAATTACATAAACAAACAACCAGTGGTGTGAGCATACAAATTACTTATTTATAGACATAAAAACGTGTAGGGATAAAAATAAAATAAATAAAAAAATCTCTTTTATGTAAAGTATGTTAGTAGTGTTGTGTAGTGTGTATTATCCTGAGAGTGCGAAGAGCCTAAGGGTGTGTATGTTGGCCTAATCAAGCACAACTTTTACTATCGCACCCAAACAAAGACGTTCATTTTCAATGGGCCCAATTTTCGCCACTTCACTCCTTTTTTATACGAATAATAATAATAAGAATACTCACTAGCTTAACTGAAGGCTAATCGCCTGTTCCATGGTGTTCAATTTTTGTCCTAATGGAAATTGTCACTACATCAGCCACTACAGTGAAATTCATCAAAATAAATAGTGAATCAAAATCCTATTTCAAAATTCGTCAAAAAAAAGTTCTCCCAAGCAATATAATACAATGATTTAGTGATTATTATATCACATATTATATCATATCATATCATATCATATGATCATATCATATGATGATATGGTGATTATTATATCATATATATATATATATATATTGTAACGATCCTGGCAGCTCCGCGAAACGGCCAGGACTGCTTTATACTTTCGAATGTTGAAAATAAGTACAGTTGGAAATCGGAATAGAAAAGTCGTCAAATTGATCTGTTTTTTAATGAGTAGTGTCTAATTTTGCATATCTTGTAAATCTGTTATACCGGCACCCAATTCGGGTACCTCTTTACATTCGGTTACATTTTGGAACTCAAAATTGAGTCAAGTCATCAAAAAGTCGTAGAGGATACCAATATACAATTTATAAACAGGTGTACATACAGGCAGAAGAGTAGATACCGACGAGTAGGCCCTGGCGGAGCGCGAATTCGGGTGAAAAGGCGCTGCACTAGCGGGTGACCGCCGCTCTTATAGAGTGCCCATTTGTGTCGGAGGGGAAACCCTCTACCTCAGCCCTGGCGCATTCAGTTAACGTCACTCTCGGTCGACGGACTTTGTACCTATGGTGTGATGTCGTCGTCAGCAGAAACCTGGTGCGGTCGTCGTGTGGACTCGTAACCCCACACTTTATTTTTCGATTATTTTACTTTTAACCTTCTACCAAGTCCTAAAGACGAGATAAGAGTGTTTTTTGCGAAAATATATGAATGATAACATATTAACAGCGAAATTGAATAAAGTTTATAGTTTATAATTTATATCATATGGCCAAGAAGTATAATTCTAAGGTTTACAGCTTATTATTGTGTAATTGACATACATTTAAAAAGTAACGAAATGAGTGTGTGAGAGAAATGCAAATTGTGAAAGTGGAGTGATAAAAATAATATATTCAATTATAATAGACAGAAAATGTGTTATATAGTCTTAAACAATCTTACAAACAGCTTTAACAGATTATTTACGGTTAGGAAGAAATGAGTCAATGGTTTGAAACTTTTTATTTTAAGTGTCCTGAATTCTATTAAGCACTGCATTACACGGCGTAACTACATTTCATAAATTAAGGTGTTTTTTATTATTGAAATACTAGATTGTGTTGTGATTGAAATGTTTAAATTGTATTGTTTATGAATAATATTCATTCATTGTAATTCTGAGCGTAGAGCATTAAAAAACACAAATATTTTGAAAAATGTACAGAACATTGACATTTTTCAAAATATTAGTGTTGCACGCTTGCGAACCAACTCGTCCGTTTTGCAATTGCCAAACCGTGAATGTTGTAGGATATGTTCTTGTTAATATGGATAAAATTCCGATTGCATTCGAATTGTCTTAATGGCGTGTGTTAATTTTGATTGTCGAAAAAATTATCGCCGCTTAATATTCACAATCTCGGAGGAAAATCGATGTTTTGGTACCCAGAGGCATTCATACCACTATGCGGTAGTAGACAACAATTCCTTGTATCCCACCGTCTTTGTTTATTTTTATTTATTTTTTTGTGGTTTCACATTGCCTTGTGTTTATTCCTATTTATCCTGTTCGCGTAATCCTCCTTAGCGTGAGGAGTGATGAAATTAATACAGTTTATTTGAATTCCTTTTGGTATCTTACAGGGATTACATCTAACCTTGGTCATTTATAATTTTATATTACAAAGACCTCGTAATGCGCCTTTTCGCTACCTTTTTTAGGCGTTTTATTAAAGCTTGAGAATTCTACTTTTGCGTGGACTGTCTTTAGTAACTTACTAATATGATGATATTTTTTATGTCATTTTAACGATGTTATTTTTTTAATAACAGCATATTGCCTGTCACACAGAATGCCATAATCATTGAAAATATTAGAAGATTTTGAGAAGTATTAATATATTGTTTAGAAAGCTTTGTTTTTAAGGGCAAATATAAATAAAATTATAAAGGTACCAAAGAGGTCTTCGGGATGGGATCGCAGGACGTCGGTTTATAAAAAAGTATTTTTGACTTTTAACCGTCCTATATTATATTGTTAAATATTTTGTTTTTCTCTAATTAGATAAATAAACCTATGCGCACCCCCCCCCCCCCCCCAAATGTTGTCAAAACCCCTCGAGGATCAGCAATTATAAAATAATAATGCAGAAACTTATCGATTCAATTTCATTAAAAAAATCGTTTTGAAGGCGTTTTATATTCTGTCGGAACAGTTTTACTATCCTCGCAATCGCCATGAAATTTGCAATGCAATGCACTAATTTTGGTCTTCATATATAGTAATTATATATTTATAAAAAATAGACAAATTTTGAATATAAAGAAATTTTCATTCTTTACACAAACTTTTATTCATTTTGGATAACTTTTTTATAATTTTAGACGATTTTATATATTTTATATCAATAAAAACTACTTTTTACACATTTTAAAAACATCTAACAGTTGTCTTTTTAGACAATAATAAAAAAAACTAAAAAAGGCCAACATTATCGACTCAAACACTAACAAATTCAAATTCAAATGATGATGATGATGACAAATGTTTTTATACAGTTTTATTCTCCATTGATTCCTTTTTTGGTTAGGAAAAATCAAGATATAACTTTATAAAAACGCAGTTTCATACATTTTATCAGATTCAAACTGCATAAAAGTGTTATGGCGATGAAAAGGTTATTTCCTTATATGTCGCTATGAAATTCTAGGTCGGATACACATTTTGTGTATTCTATAAATGTTGTGTATATTGTTTGCGAATTCATTTTGTTGTTGGAGTCGTACTTTTTGGCGCAGAACTATCGATTTGACGTGTGTGAGACTCGTACACTGGCCGCCATTTCTCCGCGGCGAGCGCGCGAACAGCAGGCGAGAGGAGGTCAATAAAAGCAGCGATGACGTAGCCGTCATCGACGCAGCAGAATTGGCGGGAAAAAAATAATATTGCCAACCTGTCGATTGACTTCTAAAAATTTACGGTTGCAGCTTGGTTCATTTAGATTTAGTACATCCGTTTTTCGGTGAAGCCACTTAGAAGGAGCAGACGCGCGGTTGTATCCGCTAGGCCCTAAGGCATTCTATAGGTTGAAAAGAATGATTTTTAAACTCAAAATATAACAAAAATGCACAAACGAGATAAGTATAAAGGATTATGTGTAAATGAGTTGATTTAATGAGTTACTTACCTAAAAGGTTTTATAAAACAAAATCAAAATTTTAATATGAAAGTATTTATTTAAATATTTGTGAAACTAATGTATTTCTCTATATTTCAAATACAGGGAAACGGCAAAACGAAAGTGTTTTTTTTTTTGAAACTCACATCATACAACAATCATAATATTTTAAATTATGGGTAACCTCGCTCACAATAAGTTCGCATTTCAAACCACACTCCCAGTAGATCGGTGCCTACATTACCTACTATTACTTTTGTAGTAGTCTTATTACCTGAATTTTAAAAAACGTTAATAATAAAATTTGAGGCAATTAAGGTCATCAATTTATCGTGTCCAATTTGTTGGACACGATAAATCGTCGACGTTGGGTCCTGACAGATTGTTTCGTCTGGAATGGGCCATCAGGAATTTATTGCCAGTCCGCTCTCGAAAGTCATTTTTTCTTCATAATGTGCTTTTAGTTTTAGCTCTACGCGCGCGGATCACTCGAGCTCAAAGCACTTTTTATTGATTGTAAAAATAAATTAAAAAACCAACGTAGAATTTTTCTTTTACTGAGACTGCAAAACGTAGTTACGGATGTATAAAAGTAAAACTTATATGGATGTTTCCAATTTTATAGTCACTGGGATGTCAAAAAGAAAAATGTATTTTTATCTGGCAAAATGAACTCATGAGTGAGAGAGAAAAATTATTTAAGGAATGTTTTCATTAAATAATTTTTCTACAAAACTTTCTATGTCAGAATATTTTTATTTTTTACCCACCTAAAAATAAAGCAACCAGTGTGTCAAAAAATGGTAAATAACTATCGACAGGACTATTATTTGTTTTTTATTTAATGTCTCGGATAATGGCAACAAGGCAAGTGCAAAAATAAACATTGAATGTTCCTCGTATGAACAATTACTGCGGATTACGTATATTACGATACATAAATCCCTAAATTATTTAATAATTTAGAAGAAAATATAAAAAAATTAAGTATTTTTATAGTATAATAAATATATTTTATAAATTTTACAAACTAAGTTAATATAATTCGTGTAAAAGGCACCAGCCTTCGTGTACATGGTGCATTACTCAAATAAATAAAACCTTTACTCGAGTATTTTTTTTCCAACGAAAAAGGAAGGATCTTCGTGTGTATATACACTCGAGCCAGCGATAATAATAAAACCATTTTCACTTTGCTTTGAAGTTGAGATTGGAAAAGTCACGGACCCGCCGACGCACATGGTGGACTCACGGATCCGCTTGGCAAGTCAACCAAAAATGCTCTATTCTCATTCATCCGTATTTGAAGTCATAGACGTCAAGGATAAAAGGAAAAAGGAAGGAGTTCGCGTTTTCAAACATTTTTTTATTCCATTTAACAAAAAACTTGAAATTTGGAATAGCGAAAAGATGGAGAATTGATTTTACGATTACAAAACACAACACAACACAAACACACAAGGCAACACAAACACAAGAATTTCTTGCGTTCACAAACACAAGAAAAAAAATAAAAAAAGCAAAGCTTCTTAATTTTTTAAGATCCGTTAACATTTTATTGTAATATATAAAATCTTTATAGACAGATCGAATATTTTCCGTAGAATGTTTTCTATATATTATATATAACAATATCTGCTATTTTATCGCCTTCACACCTATACAACCACAACACAACTAAATACATTAACCTGGGTTGGAACTTACTGTTCGTGTGAGAGACGACATGACTACTAACATCTAATAATAATAATAAATCAGAAAAACAATTCTTTATATGTGTGTATATATTTCATGATTGTTTTTTAAAATCGACAAATCGCCTGAAAAGATAAATGACTCGATCTTTGACCATATTAAAAAATTTAGAAAAGTTTATATATAACCCCCTAATTTATCGACAGATGCTCAATTTAATGAAAATAGATAAAGTCGAAGACCAGAGAGCTGCGAGGTGTAAGATTTTAAAATGTGTGTGTGTTAAAAACTGACCACGGTCACTCCATAACGCCCATTCTCAGTTACATCAAAATTTAAATGTAAAACAACCTGCTATGATTGAAAGAGCTGATAAGATAATGCTTGATTCATTATTATATCGTCGAGCCCAGTCGATTGAGCAGGACAATACGTCAACACGGCAAAATAGAATTCAATACATCGACTGCTTTTACAATCGTTTCGTGAAGACGTTTTGGAGTGTTTTTGGGTGTACTTTTATATTCTTCTAAAAGAAACCAATTGCCATAATAAATATCACCCACTGTATATTACAAATTTTATATGCTATTAAGCATAATTAAATCTTTTCTACCCATGTATCTCATCTTCGTTAACTTTCAATTTTTAATTAATCACTGGTAGTAATATGATACTAGTTGTAATATGATACTCCTTAACGAGCTTCTTGTTATGCGCTTGACGCGTTAATATTACAATTTTCAACTAAAGTCTACTTTTCACATTAATTATTATTGTCGCTACCGTATTACCTTTACTTTAAGGTAAAGATGTTAGGTAAAATGGAACCTTATTGAAATTACTGCCTTAATGTTTATCACAGGCCCCTATCTGGAACGTTTAAACTTTACTGACATTAGCAGTGCCTAAACATTAAATTTTAATTAAAAAGTGGTAAAAGTCAAAGATCAAAATATACAAACTACGCTTTCGAATGAATTGTTTAAAAATCACTTGCATTATTATCATGTGTAACGAAATATAAAAACATAAACATTTGTAATCGAAAAACAAATAATAATCCTCATCAGAATATTAACGAAAAAAATGTTTTGCCTTAATTTTGTTTATAATTTATTTACCATTTATTTATAAGTTAGTTGACCAATCGATAAAATTTAAATAAAAAAAAAATCGCTTCTACAATTTGCTTAGATATTATTAGTCACGCGCTACGATTAGTAATCGTGTTTTCGCATAGCTGCAAATCTATGTGTTTAATAAATATGACATTTTTAAACACAATACACCTTACCACCTTACCTTACCTTACCTTGTTATTGCAGTACCTTTATTGCGTAAAATGCTATTTAAAATGAATGTCATTAATGATGTAACAATAAAAATGTGTTTATAGAATAGTTATGCTTTTAGTTACTTAAAAAGATATATATTAACTTATTTATTTATTCATGCCTATATATACAAAACAGAACAGCTAATAAAAAATCAGTCTATCCTAACTGAACCTATCCTAACTAAGGTAGACTTTATTTGTGGTGGTGTAGTCATAATTATGTTCATAGATTCCAACGCTGCGTTTTATGCTTTAATATACATACGAATATATATAATTACTCTCATACTAATGAATATAAGGATTACAATTTTGGTATTGCTATTAAATAATCTATTATTATGTGAAAAGATACTAATAACTTGGCAATGGGCGGACAGGATTTTTTTTAAGAGAAATTCTTATACAAAATCACAAATGTAGCTTAATTCTACATAAAAATCATGTAAAAAAAAATGTTGTGGTGGTAATTTTGGAATAATAAAAACATTTTTGTTATTAGTATTTATCACATAAAATTACAGAAAATACATGACAAAAAACGGTTTGACATTACAAATTATTAGAAATTAATTATAAAAATTAACACAAGAACTTAAAACAAAGCCTAACCATTTTTTTATATTTTCCTTTTTAAATTGAATAAATCAATACTCGAAGAAGCCATGGTTAATAAGTGAACAAATCGGACGGAGCCAAACAAACCCTAAGCCTTTCGGGAATGCCTAATAAAACATTACCGAAAAAACATACCTCCAAAAGGGTTAATATTTATGTAAACATTTTTGGTGGTAATGACCCATCGAAATTTTAAAAATTTCTTAAGATATAAACTGCATCTTCCAGAAGTTACTTAGCAATTTTAAATACTAATAAAATATATCTGTTTTATTCTGTGATGTAATTGTGTTTTACTTAATGCAGCTTTTAAATGTGTGCACAAAATGTGTTCAAAGGTTTAGCATCATTTAAAAAAGTAACATTTCAGCCTAAAATAACCATTTATATTCATTATGAGCTTTTTTATATTATTGTGTTTTTAAAAGGGTTAAATAATATCTATATATTTATTTTAACGTCTAGTATTTTTATCACTAAATCTATTTTATAGAAGGCGCATAAAAAATGTTTTGTAATTACTTCGAAACGGTAGATTTGATTGAGGCAGTACTGAAGTTTTTTGTAGTGTATTTTATTGAATTTAAAGAAAAACAGATAAATAATATGGATTGTTTATCAGCACATAAAAAAATGGCAAATATTCGAAGAAAATTAATATTGCTGAAAGAATGGGTATTTTTCCTTTTTCTAATAGAAATTTCTCAATGTTTTGCACATATTCAAACCTGCTGTCACTATTAAAAAATAAGTATAGTCCCTTATGATTTTTTTGTCGGCCAGGGAGGAATTTCGAGTGCGTCGATAGATATTTCAGTTAGTTATTTTTTCTGATCGAAATTTAAACTTTCATATTACTATGTGTAAGAAAAAGTAAACATCCTTATATGATTATGCTCGTAATGTACGTGTTTGAACCACCGGGTCAATAGTCAAACGCCTTAACCACTAGACTACCACGATCTTTTATTATTATATTATGGGCAGTGCCAGACTTGGACTCAAACCAGTTTCGGGCTTGGTGACAGTTTAAATAATTAATAAATTCAGTTATTTAACCAAAAAAAATTACAATATCCTACTTAACCTAATAGTTTCATAACATTTTTTTATTTTAACAATGACAAATTTTTTCGATGTCTTTTAAAAACAAAAATCACGAAAAATTAAGTATAACTTTTCGAAAAGATATTTATTAGATTAATTCCATTGTTTAGATTACTTTACTTATTGTCACTGGTAATAATAACCACTTTCACATATCATTTATCCATTTATCCACCGTACAATAAGGACCCTAGGTCCTTACGGTGATTTAAATTAAATTGACCGTAATTAGATTAATGTTTTTGTTTTTATTATTGTTATACATTAGTTATTAAACTTATAGGGACCTAAACTTTATATTATTAACTACTCAATCTGTGCAATCTGTAAGTTATTTAATTTATTAGAGGTAAAAGAAACAAAAAAATATATATATCTATATTCTATTTATTTTTCAATTGTTATTCGTTTGCTAGATGTACGTATTATAAAACGCATATATTTTTTTTTAATCTCCGTTATGTAATGAAGTAATTGTAAATGAAGTACTATATATGTTATTCCTGTATATTATAATATATTTTGGAAATAAATAAATTGTACTTGTTATGTGACTTGAAGGTGTAAAAATACTTCCTGGTTTTGTAACACTAGAATTTCAACTTCGTAAGTAATGCGGTATAAGAGCTAGGATATTTGTTAATAACAGACGCAGACTAATGTTAACTAAGGGATTTTAATATAGTTTGAGATCATTATATGAGGGCCACGCGATCTAAATTAATAATACATAATAAACTATTATGTTAAATATTATGTTAATAAACTATTATATTAGTATTATGTAAGACAACAATTATTTGTATTATTTGTATTTTCTCCTGACGTAGTCAATAAAATTTGAAAAATTCTAAATACCTCTAACTTTAAAACTAACATATAAAATATTATTTGTTTAAATTAATTTAATGTTAAATAATGTTCCTGTGTTTTCTTTTCTTTAGACATAGTTTATATTTATTAAATGTCCGTAGGTAATAATTAACAGTTTCTATTACTTTAATTTCAGATATTTTCTTTCAACTAAGACGGAGGGTACTAAAGCAACAGCCAATTTGACGCGAAAAAGTCAAGGTAAAGCCTTTTTTTCTAAAAATATTGTAATATACAAACTGACCAAGTTTTGTTTTACTAGGTTTCTTAATTTTGACATATTTTTTCCATAAAAAATAAATAATATCCCAGGGATTTTGATTCATTGAAAAACTTCTAGCACAAAAATTGATCAGTTTGAAGTATAGATTGACGACCCCCTTCAGGATGCACATGGGAAAAAGTTCAAACAGTAAAAATAAATATATTATAATATAATAGTGGGCAAATAGTTTTAAGTGCCTCTTCTACCGGCGGTTAAATTGATCACACCACGAATAATATCATTTATTCATTATTTATTTATTTTTCACTAATATTTTTTAATTTTATTAATATTATTCACGTGATGTTTCATCTGGATTCGATGGAACATTTTCCTTTTATACCTCTACCCAACGAAGAACAAACTGCGCAAATGATCTCGATAAAAGAGCCCTGGTTGCAGTCGGAAGCGCGGGGTGGAGGGAGTGTCGGGAACATTACGTTTGTCTGATTAAACTTTGCCTCAACTTTGCATTGGTTTAAGAGTAGGTACATAACCCAGCAGTAGAGGAGAGGTTAGGAAGGAGAGGAAGGCTACAGATCTCTACGCATTTCCACATCTATAATTTTCACTTGCCTATACGTACTTCCGAACTAATTGTATTTGAAGTTACTTATTTTTTCAAAGAAGTATTGTTTTGACCGGTCATATTAGTAATGACGTACTATAGGAGGCAACCGCTGACTGTTATTATTTTGCCTTAACGCTAACACGTGTAAAATAATGCTTTAGCATAATTAAAAGGGTAAAATAGAGATTTATTCTTTTTTAAAGCTGAATTTTTGCTAATAAATATATAATCAGTTTTAATGGTAATAATTGCGTCACAGGTTCAAATTCCTTTTAGGTAGATTTCTTTAGGAATAATATTATTAAAATTTAACTACTTCACCTGTTTTTTACAGTCGTAGTTTTATCGAACGAGAGTAATAAAAACTCTGTGATTGTCGTATTGGGTGAAATTGTTAACAGCTGTTGGATATTCTCGCTCCGAAGGGTATTTAGATATTAGAATAAAACAATTGGAGACGAGCCTATACGTTTGATACAACTTTGGTACAATATGTCCCAGAAACTTCAAAGGAAAGAGAAACGACTAAAATAACCGCGTCTGAAGTTTGGGTGCGACCACACTGCCTAACCCACACTAAGGGTGCGTACACACTATCACAGGCTTCGAGAAGTCTATTGAATCTGGGACATCATCTAATTGAGACCGACGAATAACCTCTTTAAGACTTTGCTGTTAGCTTAAGACGAAATTTTTAAAATTATTAAAAGTATTAATTTTTTACATTTATAGGTCTGTAATAATATTATTAAGCGCTTTTTTAGCGAAATGTTTCTATGCAAAAGAACCGAAAATATAAAGAGATTCGAAAGAATAACTGTAAATCAAATTTATTATAAGACGACGAAAGCATAGTCCAAAGCATATTTAAAAAATAAAGGTATTTTTAAGCGGCGAAAATTAGGAAGAATTTGCGAATTTAGAAAGTCATCCGTCCCCTAATGAAAGCAGGTATCAAAATATCAGGCCGAAAATTCCCGAATAATCTGCCAGCTAGGTGGCAATTAGCTCGCATGAACGAAATGGAATTTTCCACTGGTTAGCCAGGGACTTTCAACTTTCAAATCACCCGCCAGCCGCTGAAAATACCACTTAACTATTTATCCAAATAATCTTAAAACTATAAATTTGTATACCTAGATTTAATAGTATCTAAGCCGTAAGATATATTATGTCATAGCTACTAAGAATTATGTAATTATTAAGTATTTGATTCACAAAAATCGTCAGCCTCATTATTTAATTATTTGTACAAACGAAAATCGGTTAATAGGTAAAGGCCGTTTTCCGCCCCAAATTAACAATACATACTCAGTCACTTTTTATGGTAATACTGTAAGTAAGGAAAGTAATATAAGTACTGATAATATTTACACATTACGCATCCCTTTGAACGAATGTAAGAAAAGTGTATCTTTTCGACTCTTCGACTTTATCTATCGATTGAAAATTATTGTGAAAGTTTAGGTATGTTGTTAAATACCTAAAAGTAGTTAATTCAATATGACTTATTGTAATAAATGATTTTAAAAAGGATATATAAATCAAATAAAAAACTAGTAGTACAAGCTATGCAATAACAAAATACTAAACTGATTTTCAATGGAATTTGAGCAGTCAGTAGGTTTATCGAATCAGTCTCGATAGGACATAGCACTTGAGTAAAGCTCAAGGATAGAGTACCTCTCTGGGATTTCTATGAGTATCAGGCTGTCCGGAGGGTGCTACCAGATTTAAAATCTTCTCCGAGAGTAGCAAGGCGAGGGTGAAAGCACTCTGTATTTCCCAGCCTTTGAGGAGAGTTAAATTCAGTTTTGTTTGTGCACGGTTTTATATTTTAAATATTAGGATCAGTGATTGATCCTTTGGGATGATTTATTTGCATTAATGTGTTTGACGGTAAGTTAGCCGATAAAGCTTGTAAAAGTCACACTTGACTTAGTAATTTTACTTAGAAATAAAGCCAG
The DNA here is from genome assembly GCA_020383195.1 of Neomicropteryx cornuta. Lineage (NCBI taxonomy): Eukaryota > Metazoa > Arthropoda > Insecta > Lepidoptera > Micropterigidae > Neomicropteryx > Neomicropteryx cornuta. The sequence goes on along the minus strand of JAHKQU010000025.1, from coordinate 9,185,532 downwards.
TGACCCGGTCTGCTAAAACAATGTATCATACTTGTTTGTGTATTTACTTCCAACTTATAAGCCGATTGACCTCAGGTAAAAGGGTAGACCGTTTTAGGACAAAATGTTCGGTTTCTATAAGGATATATATTTTTATATTGTATGGACAAGAATGAGACAACTTTTTGGAAAATGTTATCTCCTAAAGTTCTGTGTTTTTTACGCAGTACTAAGAACCTATATCTAGCGTTGGTCGAGTCGATTATTTCATAGGGGCTGCTATCTACGGTTTAACTTTTGACTTTTATGTCGATCGCATAAAGAAATTGCAGTAATGGTTCCTAAAATTAATTATCAAAGACAGGATCAAAAGCAAATGTTCAGATAATTATACGGAACTTTTGCAAAATTATGCCGATCGACGTAAAAATAAAATATAAATTAGCCGTAGAAAATTATTTCAGTGACGACAAGAAGTCAGCCTAAGCCATGAAAAAAATATTTGTTTGGGTTTAAGTTTGAAGTATTAAAAAACTGGTACAGTTAAACTTCTAAAACATATTGTGTCCAGAATTTAATTGATTAATTATTTACGTTACGTGGCTATAAAAGATACGTACTGCGCTTTGAACACAAAAAAAAACTATTGAATAATATAAAATATTACAAACATATCAATTTCTTCCTCTCCTCCTCTTCAGTCTAAGAAGTTAGCAATCAAGCTCTTATTTTATTCCTATGATTTTCATTTTATCATTAGCATTTTTTTTTTAGTCCATAATTTTATTGATTTAAGCTGTATTTCAAGCAATTTGTACTAGTCCAGTCAAAAATGTACGCATGGTCGGACGCTCAGACGATTAATGGACGGCGATAGTAGCATTATTGAGTAGTGTAATATGTAGAAAGAAGCTATACGAAAAGAAAAAAATACTATGCATGAGCGCTTTTTTTATTATTATAGTACGTCTGTCTATACGAATGTTTCACATAGTGACATACCGAACAAAGTCGTATAAAACCAATCAGGCTCGTAAGAAATGCGATAACACAAAGGTGAAATCGAACCGTTGACTGAAAATAAGGTATTTATTTCATTTCATTTCCGTTCGTGTATAACCAACACGCGACGCAGATTTATTGTTTGTCGGTGGTTAGACGCAATGTTGCCAAACTACAATTTGTTTATTATTTTCTAACAATCACAAGCAGAGACGCCCTTTTCGATAGAAAAATATATCGATGTGTACGCGAGCATAATACCGACACCTCCCCACGCTATTTTCTCTTTTTTAAAACAAACAATTATTATCCTTATAGTTATTTTTTTTTATTTCGCACTATTTGTCTCTTTTACTATTGCTTTTACTGTTTTTTTTTGAAGTATAATAATCATATAATAAGCTGAAATTGTTTATTCGATTACATTTATGCGGTTTAGTTTAACAACTGAGTTTCAAATTTATTTCTTCAAATTCCTGTATAAACTCCAGTGAAACATTAAAAATTAAAAATATTTAGTTTAAATACTTTTACATTCTGTACTTTTTGTAAATAAATGTAGATAAAAAAAAATATACCAAAATACTCACTTTGACACAAAATTCTAATGCAATTGTGATATATTTTATTTTTTCAGGGTTTTGCTCTTAAAAAGTATTTTTTTTTATTTGCATTACCAATATGTTAGTTTTTGGGGAAAATAATTCTCACACAATTTAAGAAATGTTCCATAGCTGACAGATACAGATACTCATTTGCTACAGATAGATCTTGCTTGTTCTTTAAGAGCCTTTTCGCGTCTCCATGATCCGAGGCCAATTTATTATCATTGCGGACAACAAAGCATAAATCTGTCGCCGATTGAAAGTTAATTTGCTTGTGATAGTATGATAGTAAAGTGATATTCGTTTTATATTTTTTATTGATTTTCGAGGTTTCCATTTAAAAAAAAACTGAACTATGCAGAAATCAGCAAACAAAAGATGTTACAGAGTTGAACATTAATATTGAGATTCTTCTTTAAAAAATACACGTGTTTCGCCATTTTCCGAAAGTCCGGTTAAAGGAGGGGTAAGATAATTTCTTAAGGATACCCACATCTCATAAATAAAACACAGAACCTAGCTGTCAACCTGGAGCCATTTAAAATAGCACGGTAGGCACTAAGGGCCTAGAGTGAAGCGACCCATCCCGAGTACCGCAGGCTTATGTGTTCGCGCGCCGAAGATACCGTTAAAACAGCCTGTAGGGCCTAACTTCTAACCCGGGGAGAAGCCTGGGGTTGAACAGCTAGTATAATGTATTATAATAAACAAGTGTAACCTTTGTTCGTTACGTTGGGTTACATATGTTTATATCAGACAATGGAGATAACGTTTAATTTAAAATATGAATGGAAAAATATGGTAAATGTTTATTTACTAAAATAAATGTAGAATTATATAATTTTGTAGAACTATATAAACAAATATAAATTTGAATCCTTTCGTGGTAATCCTTTTCGCTTACGTCAATAGGTTTCTTACAAATACCATGCGCATTGTTCTGGATCGATGTGAAGTGCCGTGGGTTATAGGACGAACTTGGTACCAGTACTACTGAAGTTTTACAAAGAGGTAAATCTCAAGAGTTACACAACTCTTAAGACACACACGATATACGCGATACATACGTATCTTTTGAGATGTCAGGAAGCAAGACAAATAAGAGACGAAACAAAGAATATGAACGGGTGAATATGTCAATAGAACAAAGAATATGAACGGGTGAATATGTCAATAGAACAAAAGAGAATCACGTTTCCAAATTGTTAATAACACGTATGATTAATCCAAGCTTTGTAGTAAAATAAACAAAGGAAACATTTTCAAAGGACATAAAATTTTATGCAGAGTTGGCAAACAACCCCAGCTGTTAAAACATCTCATCCAATCCTAATTACGAGCGGAGATACATTATGGCGCGAGAACAATCTCAGGGAGTGGTTTATTTGAAAGCTTTTGGTGGTCGTGGAAGTCTAGTTGTCAAGGCGTTCGACTATTGAGCCAGACGTCGCGTTATACCATTTTCAACGCTTCATTACCACAATTTCCGTAAACTCTAGCACTGGTTAATTTAATTTATTTCAGTTTGGCCGAAAATAACTGTTTATAACCAATATTAATAAAAATAACAAGGGTACACCACTGCGATACATAAAACAACCATATATACACTGTGCCCAAAAAACATTCTTACTAAAAAATCCAGCTAATTGATTCGAATCGTATTTGTAAAGATTAATTATCAAAAAGTTTCTGAAGAAAAAGAACTGTAAACTTTGCTTGATAATATTATATGGTTCTTGTAATGACAGCTGATTAAGCACTTTAATAAAAGGAATAAATTTGGGGATAAAATATTTACGCGTTTTTTTAAAATAATTTCTTTCTTATAATAGGATATGATACATAAACACCCCATTATATCTGACACCTAGGCTGATTGAATTCAAAATCAAATAAAAAAAGATTCTTTCTTACTTAGTATTACTATGATATATATAGTAAAATAGTAAAATGTATTGCTTAAATACCGTTAATTAGATGATTTTTATGTTAAAATAGGTAAACACCTTTAGATTAACATATATTATACATATATATATATATATATATATATATATATATATAATTGTATAATTGAGTTGTAAAGTTATTTGACTTATATTTGATGATTGTTTTTTAATAGCAGCAAATCGCCTGAAAAGATAAATGACACAATCTTTGACAATATTGATATATATATATATATATATATATGATATAAATATAAACACTAGATGCTCAACCCCGGACTTCGCCTCGGGTTAGAAACTAAGCCCTACGGTCTGTATTATTGGCGCCTTCGGTAATAACTTTACAACATCTTTTGTTTGTGATATGTAAGATCCCTTTGAGAAAAATAACTTAACTGGATTTTCGGAAAATGGAGAAAAAGTGTACCCAATACTTTCAGCATTATTTTACATGGCAAAACCTGATCCAACGCTAAGAAGTTTTAATCCGTGTGTCTGGCAGCGTCAATTTAGCTTTATCGATAGTGAATGATATCGAGTTATCGATTTCAGAATATGTACTTGCGAGTCGAATGATTGCGTTTTCACATCTCCCTTATATGGGATATTAAGGTCGAGAAATGTTACAGTGACAATAAAACCATCCACAAGAAAAGTGACCTTACCGAGACACGATTCAACACTTTCTTCGGTCAATGACTGCCCCAAAGGCATCCTTTGGTAGGTATGTGTATGTATATTTGTATTCGCAAGAATATCAGTTTATTATTATACTGAGCTGTTAGCTTGACTTTCAAAATTCCACTAATAAAATTGTCATAGTCATTGGAGTCACTTATTTATTTTTTTTATTTATTCTTATTATTTATTTTTTTAATTGTTGTTTTTAGTATTTAAACAAAATATGTAAATGAGAGTTTTTTCATCTCAACATAGTGTCTTACAGTTTGGCAAGATCTATGAATTATTATTCTTCGTAGAATACAGTTACAGTTTTTTGCGACTGATGGCCCAACAATTTTTTTGCAATTTGTAGAGACGTATTTTCGTTACGATCTAATGGATAAGTTTAGCTCAATGTCGATTAAGCTCGTTTCATATACATACGAATCAGTCAGTCGCCTAATAAACACCGACGTCTTCAAAATCCGTCTTTTGGTCATTTGATCACGTCTCCTAAAACCGCAGGTCTCCTCTTGTGACTGCGATCACGTGTGCCCACGTGCTAATGCTTAGATCCGATCGGAGAGGATTTAAAAATACATATAAAACGATTAATCATAAGGAATATAGTAAAATAAAAGTTGTCGAAAGCGGTTTGTTGAAAACGCAGTTCCGACAGCCTCCTTCTCTTCACGTCGCGAGGTCATTCATTACTGAGAGGACATCCTCATTCACAATAGGCAGGTTAGAAAAATACGAGGATTGTATATTTATAGTCACAATAAGCACGGTCAAATACTAAACAGAATGACTATGACCCCCGTGTAGCTATCATATTGTGGTACAAACTTGTGATGGGTTGGGTGGCCTGCGGCACTTTTAGCCTATTCGATGTGCATTTTGGATGGCCATCGAGGTGACAGCGGGTTATTTTTTAGGCCTGAGTAGATTGATCGCGGTTAGCAATGAAGCAACACAGACATAATATTTCAGTTTTAATAACAGTAATTTAATATTAGTAATAATAATAATTTTAAAGTGGCATTGAAAATTCTTTTACATGTTTCTATTTGCGCAAATAGATAAATTTGTATTAATTTTAACCGGCCAGCAATAAATAATACATTACAACAGCCGTGAGTATTTTTGAGTGCTCTATTGAATTGTCAATGTTTCATTACCGTCTTTTTGATTTCCACGCGTCGTGGACAATTTCCTCTCTCCCCCCCCCCCCCCCCCCCACCGATTGCTTTGTGACGGCTCACCTTTTTTTCACCGATTCAAAGTCTCCCCTTAGAATAGCAGACTTTGTTTACTAACAGCTACAGCAGGCCGCATGCCAGACAATATTCAGCGAAACGATAAAACTTAATAGCACTTACGACAACCACATCGTTTTAACATAACGCTTACATTATTCATAGGAGGTGCACGCATGGGTTTGTTTAGATAACATTTTCTACTTACTAAGGATCGATATCTGCTATATCTTTTATACATATCACAGCGCCGTTTTTTTGTTTTGAATAAAATCCAGACACGCCTACTGCGGATGCGCAATGAAAACACACTGGGCTACGGCGATTTAAATGCAAGCCACGTACTTATCCATTTTTACGCGTGCCACGTTTCGAACGCATATTAATATTACGTTACAAACCTATAAACTAAGTTCAGAGAACATGTTTTTTTAACATGTATCAAACTAAATGTATGTAACTAAATGGCGGACAAACATTTTTGTTTCTTCTCATAACACTACCCGAATTTCTAACTCTTTTATTAGTTTTTGGTCCTATAGATCAGTGCTCCGCAACTTTTTCTCACCTACGACACACCAAAATTCTTCCTAAACTTCCGCGGCACACTAAAAGCTATTTTGCCAAATATAAAGGGTTATTTTTTCTTTGTTTATGACTAATTTGGCGCAGTCATGGTGTGTACAAAGCACACTGCGCAGTTTTCAACAATTGGCACCAGGCGCTGGAGAAACATTGAAAAATTATATAATAATTATTTTTATTTTATACTAAAATATCAAAATACTTTGAATTTTATTGCGGCACACCTGTATCTTGCTCACGGCACACCAGTGTGCCACGGCACACCGGTTGCGGAGCACTGCTATAGATTACCGGTTTTTGTAAGAAACAAGCTGACCCAGCGAACTTCGTACCGCCTCAGAATCAATAAATATTGTATTAACGTATTAGCTGAATTAAATTCGGTTTTATTAAGAATACTCAAAATTAATTAAGTTTAATACTGTACAGAAATGAAAAAAAAACGTTATAAAAAATAGTTATTCTGCTATTCGGGGAAGACAAATCCAACAAATCACGGATCATAAAAATAGGTTAAGCCGTTCTTAAGTTATTAACGGTGTAATTAACCTGACTTTAGTCCGTGTTTTTATACATATATATAGATTTAAATATGTGACATTTTCATTTATTTATAAAAACTTTTAATTTGCCTTATATAATTTTCGTTCTAAAATACAATTTCTTTGTGATAATCAGGACTAAAACAAATGTTGATATTTATCGATAAAAGACTGTACAACTATTATTTATCCTGTGCTTGTGTACTATGAACGGACAGGTGTAAACTCGACTGACATGAACTGCGCTTATAACACAACCCGCGCCTACTATTACTATTTGATTACTATACTATTTGATGGTCCAAAATTATTGCAAAAAACAAACTTAAATGTACCATACAGGTCAACTAGGCAGCAAGAATTGTTCCGTATTCCCCGTTATCATACTAATTCAATGACCAATAGCACCATACCACGTATCTGCTCCCTTTATAACAATAAAGATATTTCAAAAATCGATATATTGAATACCTCCTTATTATCATTCAAAAAAGAAATTTCCAATATCATCAATAATAAAGATAAATAAAATCTAATTGTATTATTAGATTGTTATGTTGTCAATGATTAAAAGTAACTATAAATACTTGTAATTGCAATTACATATAGAATTTACATACATACTATATTTTTATCACATTCATCATAAATTATTTTTATACATACTAAAACCATACTTAATTTATTACTTTATTTATTTTTATTAACATACAAGTGTCACACACTCACGACTACCACAAACATCACTCACAAATTACACATAAAACTTAAAAAAAAAATCTACTCTATACGTATATAATATTAATAATCTATATATATTTTAAGAACACTGCTCAAATTTTTATGCTAATCTTAACATGTAAAATGTCCGAAATCCATAATTGGTTTTGTATACTAGTAATAAGTTTTGTTTGTAATTGTAAAAATGTATTACTGTGGATTTTTCAATAAATAATAAATAAAAAATATTATGTATGAAATATGGATAGTATTAAGTTTTTTTTTAACTAAATGGTATATTTCTTCATTCAATATTATATTTTTTTTTTGACTAAATTATCATTTTTTAGTAAAATTTAAAAGTAAAACAAAAATCTCCAATTTTACGCAAATTTTGGTAGCATTCAGGTACGGTTTTTTTCGTTCTAATGTCGAATTTCGTTCGACACTCGAAAATCGACTCACCGTACACGCCATCCCTTTTTTTCTTACGAGCGTCGGCAGCGAATGAAAGAGACGCCAGAGTCGAGTCGATTGTCGACTGGCAGCCCAGACTAGGCTCACGGTTCTTTGCCCACCAGCGAAGCGGCACCAGCTCCCTCACTCGCCTAATCTCGGTACCTACATTTATCCCTACATGATCATTAGTTTGCATAGATAAATACAGCGATGCGACACCTATATAAAAAAAAAATTGTTATGTATCATTAACGAAAGTATTAGGCCTTTTCCTTCGCCCTAATCTCCCACAAACTTACAACGAACTAATTGTTGCCATTGAATTAAATTTGCTAAATTTTAAATTATTTATAATGTGCATTTAGACATACAATATCGTGATCTAAGTAATATAAAATAAGAATCTCTTTTTAGATACGTGTAGTTTATTAACTATGCAAATCTGTAGATGTCTTCAATAATAAATAAATCATTTAAAATAAAAAGTATTATTTGTAGTAAAACCTACATTTTGGCTGCTGGTACATACCTATGTGTAGGCTATAACTGATTTATATGTACTTATGTTGTAGGATTGGAGAAGGGTATGCCAATCTCGCTCAATACTCCTTCCCATCGGCGGTCTCTATTTGAGGGATAGGGCACAGGATAGGGTCAGTAAAAAAATCCCTTTCGGCACACCGGAGGCAGAGGTAGATTTCACCAGATCAAAGTAGGGATAGGCGAACTCCAATTGTACGAACTTGTATCAAACATTTTACGTTTTATTTCAAGCTAGAATAGTAAGCATATAAATACATTATTACGATTTTTCCTTGGTTACGTGACTTGATTCATGTCTATTTCAGGATTAAAAAGTTTTTAGAGGTTCGTATTTCTATATACAAAAAGACAATGGTTTTTAAAAAAAAATATTTAAAAACAAAATCACTATTTTCACGATTAACGTCAACGCATAGTTTTCCGTGGTAAGAGCGAAACAAGCATACGTTTTTTTGAAAGATGACGAGAATCTAACAATCATTCAGCAAAATCTCAGTTGACGGATACGAAATGATTATCCCCCAACCGAACGACTTACAAAGTTATTTCTCTCGTCTCTTTTGCAAGGGCCGAATTAGGCTCACTTTCTTTCTCTTTTCTCTCGCAAAAGTATATTAATAAAAAAGGATTTCAACCAACCCGAAGGGATTACGTTAGTGATGTTCTTTATATTCGTATATACTAAAGTAATTTTATATTTATGGTATTATGAAACGTGAAAAGATTTTGAAGCTTTGGTGGACGCCGATATTCAGCACTTTACATTAATTACTTTTTTTTGCTATTTTAACATTTTTTTTATTTTGAGATATATTCATTTACTCGATTATTTTAATTGAATGCGTCATATTAGGCATATTTATGTTGTTATTGTCGACAGAGGTGCGTAATTCTTAAAAGTAAGCGTAATAAAACTCTAGAGAAAATACCCTTATAACTATAATACCCTTAATGACTGTTTTTATTTTTATTGAATGTTAAAATGAATATATGAAATGAATAAAGAAGAAAAATATATTTTTAAAAGTTTTAAAGAAAGAGTATTTTGTTATTTTTTTGAGTATTTCTTTTTTTTAAGTCGGTGTCTAGTGGTGTCGCAGTTTCGAATCTGCACTCACACCATTTTTAACGCTTGTTACCACTTTCTCTACTGACTATAGTACAAGCAAATGGCACAAGCGTAGTTGAAATATATATATATATAATTATACTTCTTAGATGCTGCTAAATCGTTATTTTATATGGAATTATTTTTACTCTTACTCTTAAGGTACAGCGTAATTTTAACTAACGCTAATTACAGTGAAACGACGATCACGGTCACAAAAATCACCCGGTAATAGTAAATCTTACTCACCTCATATGAAAAGAATCAAAGAATTAGAGATATTTTTCTCTTAGATCAATCGAAGTGACTCAATTCAAAAATCGCTTTAATTCGGCGATCTACGTTTTTCGGTAATTTGAGGGAGTTTGAGGAAAAGAACAATGTTTCAGCGACTTCCTCTCCCCGCCCGCCCAAGCTCCTCAAGCAGAATGGGCCACAAAGGGCAACGCTAAATTACAAAGAGGGCGGATGACACACATCCGTCCGCCTAACGGGTGGCGGTAGGCGGAAGTGAGTCCTGTCTGACAGCCGGCATGATTTGTTATTATCATACAAATTGTCGCAAGACCGTTCCCGAAAAGTTAAGGGGATGTTTATGTTCCCTATTACGAGTGAGAAATAATATTGAATAACGCGAAAATCATTCATCATACAAATTTATTATTTTTAGTAAAGCGCTCGTGTATAATGCCTTTGGCGCGGCGACACGCGATCGATATCGTAGCCTTGACCGGCGCGCGGTATATGCCCGGCGTCCCGAACTGGCGAGCAATTAACATACGCATTAATGGTTCAATATTATCACGTCTTGGATACCATGATGAATTTTGATATATCGTCTTTACATACCATATTTGAAATCGCAGGGTCAGTTAGTTGGATGTTTTTACGGTCTGATATAGCTAAATTTGTAATCCGAAAGACAAAAACTTAAACAAAATAATAAGAAATATGGGAATAGAAATATTAGTGAATCAATACAATAAAAAACAGCACACCTCCGTATAAACAATATTACTACTTAACACTCACCTAGAACATAGGTTCTTAATTTAGGCTTTAAAAATGAATGCTTTAGGTTATATTTCTTAGAAATATAACAAGACAGACATTGCATAATATTCACCACATTCATTGTATCTATTATGTTTTTTTAAAACACTATCGCTTACGAGAAGAGTGCCACACAAGAGTGCCAATGAGTTGGTTGCCACACATCTAAAAAATAGAAACCTTTTTTAGAAAACCTATTAAGGAATGTTTAAATTATATTAAAGTTTTAATGATTTTTGTTGTTTTTTTTATCATATTTTGTTATATTTTAACTGTTTCGGCATAATGTCATTTATTTTTGTCTAACTGTTCATCTAGATTTTGTTTAAAAGCAATTGGTTTCAACACGAATAGATTTTTTTGTAAATAATATGTTTTTGTAAAATATTAATGCTAAAACTTTAACCCCTTTTTATTGCGATTTAATACTATTGACTGTAAAAATAAATTAATCGAAAAAGCAGTTTTGGCACAAACGTGGTCTCAATATAGATAAATGTTTTTCCAAGCTGTCCAATTCACTCAAATTATAAAACGTAACTTCAAAATTACCGTATTCCGTAAAAGTATTTCCGTTGACATCTCGTTGACTAAATTATACTACCGTAACTTAACATTTTCGAGGTGAAATCTACCTAATATTCGAATCGTCTGCCTTTGATTGACTGTTATGTAGGTATTACACAGAAACCATAATGGGCGAACTGTGCGTTTAAATTACATCTAACTTCACAGGATGGCTGGCTTTAAGCCGAACTTAATTTCGCGAATAGAGTTGATAATATTATCTTTGCGGGTAGTCGAATATAATAAAGCAACAATATCGCGCTCAGATGCTGGCGCCCTATCGAAATCTTAAGTTCCACTCTATATTATCTGACCAGCTTTCGGTGTGATCTAAACCAAAGTTGTCCAAACTACGGCCCGCGGGCCAAACCCGGCCCGGCAGGCGATTTTATCCGGCCCGCCAAGGATTTTGAAAAATTTCGTTGCAAATTTCGTTAAAGCAATTGGCTGGTAAATTTATTTCTATGTATGGCACTACCTATATGTGCGAACAAACTTTTTCCAGGATGAAGTATCTGAAATCTAAATATAGGACAAATTTATCGGATGATCATTTGCAATCATTGCTAATAATTGATGTTTCCGATTTGAATCCCAACTTTGAAGAAACTCTCCAGGAAAAAACCCAGTTCCACCATTCCCATTAAAAATTGCATGAAATAATTTTATAATAATATAATTTAGACATGTTTGTTTAGTATTGTTATATCTGTAATTTACTATAAAAAAAAATTTATAGTATATATATGTGGCAACAATAAAAAAAAATCAATGCTGCTTTACTGGTAATAAGGTTTTTTAATTCACATATTTACAATGCTTGGCCTCCGCTAATGAATTTAAATACCAAACTGGCCCTCGCAGCAAAAAGTTTGGACGCCTCTGATCTAAACGGCTATGGTTGTTTTTTTTTCATAAGTTTTTTCATTTTGTCAACGAACGAGGATAGTAGCTTCCTATACATGAATGTATAGAAGCTAAAATGGTATAAATCATATTCTAAGTGGTAAAGTAAAAAAGCCAACGTGGTTGTTTTGCTCTTGTACAGTCAAGAGTAAAATACCAAAATATTTTTGAACGAATTCGTCCGAAATAATTCATGGGAATTCGTTACACGATATGACTTTCATTTAGCCCTACTGAACTTATTTTCATACGCCTTATTTATGGCAGTTTCAGTTACATTAATTATGTTTTTCAACAAATTATTATTAGAAAGTTTCCAATGGAATCAAAAAGTTCAAATTTAAACTATTTCACCTTATTTTTGTAAGGATTAAACTTATACTAATTACTAATCCCTACCCTAAAATACCGTAAAAAAGCAGTCTGCTGATTGCCGGGGTTGGAAAGTGAGTCGGGCAGTCGGGAGTTGATAATAAGTTCACCTTATCGTATACTTAAGCTAATCGGTTATCTGCCTAGATAAAAATCTTATTGAAATCAATCGTAGTGGTTTAGTTTCTATAGCGTTTGGCTACTGGCCCAACGTTTGCGGGATCGAATCCGCACATCCCCTGACTCTAGCTTGAGCGAATTTAGCCACGCTGAGCAGTAGAGCGTAGAGAACATTTAGAAGTACTTGCATATTTAATTAATATTGGTATGTTGCTTGAGTAAATTGTGCTAGGGAAATCTAAACAACTGAAGTAATTCAAGTGCACAATACCACAGCCGAAACAGGTCACGCGATGCCGTCTGAAACAGGCGGAGAGAGCGTTCAATGTTTTAAATTCCATTTCAGCCAAGTCAAACAGGCTCGACGTTTACTCATATATGTATAAGCACTATACCATTTCATATATATTAATATAATAAGGATAGATTTACTTAAGGATCGTAAGTTGCTCAATATGTAGACTTTACTTATTGTTACATTTTTTTTTAATTTGATGTAAATGGGAAAAAATACTACAGCTTTAATAAATAAACATAGACAGAGGACATTGTTTTACGATTTACGATAATAATACATTATTTTTCGCAGACAGTAAACAATGACTATATATTTTTTACTGAGAAAGCTAACCCTTTGGGGTCACGAATGCCATTAAAAATTGTAATAAAATGCGGCGAACGGGATTTTGTACGCAGCTGTTTATTTATTCATTTCCCCGCATAGCTTTTTATGGAGGTGACCGCAACGGCAAATCTATGTGTTCCTTGCTTGCTTCCTTAAAAATAAAACAAATTTGAGGTTATATTATGGTAAAAATATGGTAACTAAAACTCAGTTATACATTTTAACTTCCATTCTAAACACTGTTTCATATTTGAAAGTCAACTTACTTTTAAAGTATGCATATGACTTGCACATCAAAATTCAATCATTTGGTGGTAGCATTCGTTATGGACAATAAATGTCTTCGCATCATGAAGATAACAACAAGACAGTTGAAACTGCGCCTAACGCCTCACGTATAAGGCAAGCCATACGATATATAAATATATTTTTAACATAACATAAATATATAATATAAATACCTTTGTATAACCTTTTTTCAATAAAGAATAAATAAATTAACACTATAAAAACAACTGTTTATGTAATGATATTATTTTAATTTAATATTATATACAGAGTAATATAAATTTACAACAGTGTTATTTATTAATTACAGGGTGTACCGTGACCATTCCCAAATAATGGGGTGATATTGTTGTTTTTTTTAAATTATGTATGAGTATTAAAAAATGCGAAATAATTTATCCCAAATTTATTATTTTTATTGAAGAGCTGGGATTAATTACCTTTATTATAAGCGGCAACGTAACCTTTCTTGCGACGCGCGCCCGATGACATCGCCGCGGCCGCGTCGATCAGCTGTCGTACTTATTACAAGAACCGCATGATATTATAACTTAAGTTTTTTTTTTTAAGTTAAATACCTGTATGTATATTCATATAGGTATTTAACGTTACGAGTACGACTCGAATCGCAGTGCCGATTTTTTTATCGGGACATTAACCCGCTAAAAAAGACTACGTAAACCTTCACTAAAAGGGCGTACCGCGCAATTGTGGTTACTAAATAATAAAAAAATGCGGTATTATTATCTTGGAAGCTTAGTTACACCTTATCTAGGTATGTCGTGGAAAGTCCATTTCATCAGCAATGACGTCCCACAATGTGTCAACAAATTTTAGATTGCTATGCCTCTTATCAGTTTTATCCCAAATCGGCGAATTGGAGTGAATCAACGCTATTAATATATCTAGTTTCATTTCTTTCTCAAAAGTCAAACAAGCAACAAGTTATTAATATAATAATATTAGATCCTAATATAAAATCTGATGGACTCTCTTTCGACAGCAAGCAAAGCGGGAGCGAGACAAAGCGAATAATCGAAAACAAATGGCATCTTGGCTGGAATTCAACTGGATGCGAATCGGTACTGCCATGTAGATAGAGGAAGAAGCGAAATCACATTTTATTTAAGATTATAATTTATTTATTTTTTTAGAAAACTACAGCTAATACAAAAAATCAAAACATAAAGAGAATGGGAATTTCCTACAAACTTAATAAAATAGAAAAATATATTGAGGAACGAGGTTGGGATTAGGAAGTAGGAGGGGTTGAAGAATTTACTCTTTACAACTCTTTATAAATAATAAGATTTTAGATATACATATACGAGTACTACTCTAAGGTTAGAGCTAGAAACACTCTCTTGAAATCCGGGAAGGTAGTGTTGAATATTTCGATGTCGCTCGACGTACTGTTGTAAAGCTATTAGAGATAATAATTTAAATAAAAAATATCTTTTCAAAACCCATTTTTATACAAATACCCATTACAAATATTATTACTGCAATTATATTTTTTGTTTATATAGCAGAACCAACTTCGTTATAAAGAAATAAGATACTAATGCCTGAAATTTCACTTGTAACCTACACGTTTTTATGAAACGTAACCCCATAAAAAATAACAAATTTAAAAATCACTCAAAATAATCTTTTGAAAGGAGTAATTTTTACCTGTAATCAAAATCGCCTATGCTCCGAATTTTATGTTTTTATATAAATCCCGTGCAATATCCAAATATTTCACTCCTAAACCATCTTGAAGTACGAAATATATACAATACCATTGAATGAATAAAGAAACTGCAATAAATAAATTCGATCGTTCACTGCGTTTTACAATGCGATACACACTTTCAGCTGGACCACGTGCTAAAGATCTTACTTAGATATCACTTAACGATCATCTTTTAAGTATTGCTCATCTGTTTGGGATCATCATTTATCTCAAATATAATTTTTGCCGAACTAAAACATTCCAGAGGTTAGCAAACAGGGGGCACATTCGATTGTTCGTTTAGTTCGTTTAGTTCGATTGAACCCTTAGGTTGTAGACCTAGTTAATTTATTTAAGGTCTACTTAAAACTGCCACTATGGCCTCCATAGATGAACAACCTGAAAATCCCTTAAAATGTTTTTATTTCACATACAGCCGGAGAGACTCCAAAGTGTAGGTAATTAAAATAAATAATGGTTATTTAGCTAAAATTCCTTGTCTGGCAACATTTACAACCCACGCCAAGCGTTTAGATATCGAATCGTGTCTAGCATCGCTTGCCGTCTCGCTTTCTCGTAGCTCATAGCGTTTGCCCGTTTGCACGTGTGTGTAGCACCAAAAACTAGCTGCCTAAAAAACAATCGTATTGCAACTCCGCGCTATATCAATAACGGTTTTGATGTGTAAACATTTATACGCGAACGTTCTAGGTGGGTGAATTTCGAATTGATTCGGATATCAGCGACGCTTTTTGTAGGCCTCAAATTAATTAACGCCTGGATTTAAAATCAAATTTGCTCTTTATGAACGGAATACGCGACGAACCAGCCGGTGCGAGGAAAGACAGCTTTTATTTTACACACCGGGACCAACCGATTTTCGGGGCTAGAATGAATTGCGAATTGATAACGGCGGTCATACCATAGAGAAAGAGTGTGACCGTCACTTATTAAGTAAAATCAAAATAAATAAAAGTACTGGAAGAGAATGAAGTACTGCTATTTAAAGGGGAGATTTAATAATTAGCATCAAAATGAATGAATTATCAACATATTAAAATTCATTTAATTT
This sequence comes from Neomicropteryx cornuta, assembly GCA_020383195.1. Taxonomy (NCBI): domain Eukaryota; kingdom Metazoa; phylum Arthropoda; class Insecta; order Lepidoptera; family Micropterigidae; genus Neomicropteryx; species Neomicropteryx cornuta. Next base: position 9,169,395 of record JAHKQU010000025.1, on the reverse strand, counting down.
GAAATTTCAATCTCACCATCACAATCGATCGTGGTAGTCTAGTGGTTAAGGCGTTGGACTACTGACCCAAAGGTCTCGGGTTCTAATCCGCAGATGGTCATGCCATTTTTAACGCTTCATTACCACCATCTTCCCTGAGTCTAGCACGGGCACATTTGGCCTAGTTGAGTAGGGCCTAAATAGTTGTATATGACCTAGATCATAGCAATTATTTAAAAAAATAAAAAAAAAACTCACGTCGCGAACTCTGATTTTTACACATCTTAATCGTGATTTGAACTGGTGTCTTTTTATATCAAATTAAATAACATTACTTTTATAGTCAATTTAATAATTATATAAATATACGCACAATTTTTTGCACACTTCCTGTGTTTTATTGTCCATTATTTTTGAGACATTTTTTATCAATTTTGGTCACTCATAAAATCATCTCATTTCACCATATCTATTTGGTAAAATGTAATTCTTTTCTTATTTTACAGTATTGTTAAATGCAGGTCCGGCAAATATACGACTATTACTTAATAAGTGTTTTAATTGCATTTGCAGGGCCGGAGGGCGGTAATGAGCTGGCCCAGAGGCGGGGGCGGGAGCTGGCAGCAAGTCGCCCCGCCTCCGCCGACTCAGAGGCTCTTCCGAACCACAACTTCAAGGCTTGCTGTCTTAACGTCAACCCTGGATCCAAGTCAGTATATCTCTCCATTATTAACAAGATTACTATCGTGTGGTGCTGAACATCAGAGCATATTGTTGGAGAATGTATAATCAAAGCGTAAAATGGTCCATTTATAGACATTGACTAAGCAACATATAAAATCGATAACTTAAATATATTTATTTATTTATTTATCTTTATTGGAGAAACCAACAATTTTACACAGTACATATAAAATAAAAAATACATTTGATGGAACGATAAAAAACTATGTAAAACTAAAAATAGGATTCTACTAATAAAAAGTATTAAAGTTAATAACAAAAATAACAAAACCATTTTATATCAATATATATACATATCTACTACACGAATTTAGAATTTATATATTTATAATACTACTTTATGTGAATCAAAAGTTTTCATCGCTCTCCAAAGAAATTCAAATAATATTATAAATGAACTTTTGGCTGTGACGCGAGGTTTAAATTGCCTTTCAGAACATGGCCAAAGTTGATTCAGCTGTAATTAAATATATTTTCAAGAAATAAATAAAAATAAATAAATATGATATTGGTAAATGCTTCCACACTATAAATATTAATAGGGCAGATTGCGATAACATTCAAGAAGCATCCATCGACTGACGGGTTATTTTTAATATTAACATTCACATTCACGCGAAATGAAAAAAAATAAACCACTTATATTACATAGCGAATGATATCTAATATGAAACGGATACTATATGTGATCTCGGCTTGATTTTAGATAACAGAGTCAACTTCGAAGATTATATTGAAACAATCGCCCTTAGAGCCTACAGAACTAGCGGTTTAAAACGCATGTGTAGAACATTTGCGAGTGCAGAAGCGCTCAAGACCTTAGATTTTTCTTACATACGTAGCGTAATCAAATTTGCTTCCCTCTCTTATCCCCTCATTATGCTATTTGCAAAACAGAATGGAACGAACACAGCACCAATTTATTATGCAACTTAATTATAGTAAACACCTTCAGTATGATAGCTACGAGGACTCATTATCCCATCACAATTTACTGAGAATGGAAAGGTAATATATGACGTTATTGCACGGAATACTACATAATAAATATACACCTTTTATTTGCTAAGCAATTTGTGCTTAAGGGTTTCGTTATTTTAAACTCGCGATAAAGAATTATCTGCCTAAGTGTAACACGAATTACGCAACGAATTCGGTAATAAACCTTTTGCATTTTTTTTTTCTTTTGCACAAAGACGACTTTATACTCAACATCATAGAAACTCTCAGAGACAGAATAGAAATTATATTAAGTATAAGTGTTTTCATCACCACTAAACCATTATGTACATCATTTTATATATATACACGCAGCAACTCTTATATTCACACCCTAATACATGGTCACATTATACCACACAAAAACTTTTTATACAGAGTGTCCCAAGGTCAATCCCAATAAAAAAACAGCTAATAGGTCCTACGATTCCTAGTGTTATTTGTTAAGAAACTATATCAAAATTCATAATGGTATTCGAGAAAAAAAATGTTGAAGATTCTATTTAAAACCTAATATATTTGTGTAAAACGTGTTTACGTCCGCCTGGTGCGCAGAGAAGCGGGGGGAGAGAGGGGAGAGAACGAGCGGAAGGTCTCACCGGTTCAGGTAAGAAGGGGTTGGGGTGGGGAGGGGGGGAGGACCTGTAAGGACAAATCTTGCCGGGCGCTTCGCCTAATCTGCCTGGCGAACGTTGCGTAATATTATGATTGTTTTACACAAATTTAGTTTAAAAAATAATTAATTTGGGTATCAAATATTTTTGCATTTTTTTATATAATTTCTTACTCGTAACAGGGAACATATACACCCCCTTAAATGTACGGGAATGAACATGGGACACCCTGTATATACCTAGATATTTTTGTTATCTTGAACCATTGCAACCAATATTGCCCATTCTTAAATCTCCAAATACTAGTTATATTGCTTGTCCATTTATATATATATCATGTTCCCTTGTTCTTTTAAATATATTTAATTGGAAATGCTTGTGTGGTCGGCTTAAGTTGTTGAAGAACGTATTTATGTAACCTTCATTATGTAAGCGTTTCTAAGAATTAATTAAATAAATTTAATACGGTATTAAGCCAACCTCTCTCGGTCGTCGGGCATAATCAACCAAAGACGCTACTCCATAAAATTTTTAGTAGGGCTACTGCGAACATAAACTTACAAGCTAAAATTAAAAAAAATACACGAAGGTAGTACGTAAATTTCCCGTTGTAATGAAAAAAAACTCGAAGCAAAGAGAATTGCTTTCATTTTCTTACAGGGAATTGGAATCTAGCTAGGGTTAATATGCGAAATAAGAAATCAAACATAAAAAAGTTTTTTTCCAGATCTTCTCATAGGTACTCAACAAATCCCCTCGTCTAACTCTCAAATATTTTTTATGTTGCTAATATTTCACATATAGACAAAAAATGTTCTCCCCAATTCGATCATTTGACATTGACGTAGAAAATGAAAAGCAAACCTGTACTGACCACGGATTTTTTATTCTTGTATATCGTACTTGTATTATTAATAACTGTGGTAGTCTAGTGGTTAAGGCGTTGGACTATTGGCCCAAGGGTCGCGGGTTCGAATCCGCACATGGTCATACCATTTTTACCGTTCCATTACCACCATCGCCCCTGACTCTAGGACAGGCACATTTGGCCTAGTTGAGTAGGGCCCAAAATAATTATATATGACCCATTTCACCCCATATTCTGTAAATACTCGAAGAGAATGCTATAATAATATATTTTCATGGGACTGTTTTGCGCTTTCATAACTACTTGATCTCTCCCCTCTCCTCCCTCCGAATAAAGTCATGCTCAGCCACATGGCGACAGTATATATACTGTGACGACCTCCATATTCCAAGAAAGCAATAGCATTTAGATGATCTGGCTGAAATCAGCCATTGTTATGATAACTAAAAGATATTTACGTTATGCTGTGAATTTAACTCAATTCCTATTTCAACATATCTAGAAAATAGGTATAAATGGTTTGAATTAATTTTAACTGGCCAGTAATACGTCTTGAAGCTTCCAACAGCCGTTCTCTCATATTTTCTAAATTCGAATATGATATTTGCACTTTATATCGAACAGACAATATTTCATTTTGAACGGACAGTCGGACGGCTAAAGGTTGATGATAGTAAAACCAACAATGGCTATGACATCCTGTGGCTATCATATATTATCAATTGCTTCTATACATTGTTTAGTAGTAGTAAATTATTTAACCAGAACCTCGCGTCTTACAGCTATTCCCTAGTCCCTACATGAGATTCTTTCAATTCATCATAAATTCAGGCATCTCAAAAATTTGAGGTTCGCAAAGAGCAGGGAATGATGACCGCAAAAAAACCAATTAACAAAGAAAATACGCAATTTCCGTGCAAATATTTGCAAAATAGCATTTATGCGTCTTTGCAAATATTTGCGCAAATGTCGGCTCTGACTTTATGGTTATGAAATGTCGATCGTATATGATCCGGCGTTGCCGTGTCAACCGGAAATGGAAACCGAGGGAATATTAAAATATGTAATCGATTTCACGAAAATACTAATTAATTATCCCTGACTCGCTATTTACGAAAACCAGTCAAAATATTATCATTGACTTGCTTTGAAGCAGGTTTCAGCAATTATTTCAGCGTCTAACGAAACGATTTAGCATAATTGAAAGGGAGTCCAAAATAAACAAGCTTATACAAGTCGCAACCATTGTTTTTTCTGAAAGATTACTTGAAATGATTCATAATTTCACGTTCTGTAATCCATTATTTACAATATAAATTCCAAATCTTCTTGTTAACGATAACTATCAATGCGCTCCGTCGCTAAGATGCTGAAGTTATGAATGAGATATATGTAAACTATACGTGATAATATTAAATCGTTGTTGTCAAACGAGCGTCAGCTGAGCGTCGCTCGCAACGCGTAGGTCGTTGGCCGCATTCATTCAAGGCTACGATATATCGATGCATAAAAGAATTCAGGCCAGTGCTTTAATAAAATTAATAAATTTGGTAATGATTTATTTTCAGATTTCTTACTCCTAATAGGGAACATAAACACCCCCTTAAGCCGTCGGGAATGGTCTTGGGGCTCCCTGTATAATTTATATATATATATATCGCAGTTAAAAGTCATAACCAGCTTTTTTAATAAAGCCTAAACCTCACCGATTATTTTATTTATTTATTTTTTAAAATATCCACTATACATTTTATATTATTACAAATGTATAACTTTGTAATATGATTATGATTTTATTTTTATATTTATTACTAAAGCACAGCGTTACAAACATAAAAATAACAAACAAGGGCGATGAGTTACACATTAAAAGTTAAATATAATTTAAATATAATAAAAACCAAATGAAATAAGACAAAGTTTATATTGAATAAAATCATCAGTTAAATACTAAAATTTACATTATAACAATAAATAGTACAAATGAGATTTTTTTAAATCCTGTTTTAGTGATAAGTCCTACGTCCACTGCGTAAGATTAATCACCATAAATTATTTTTAACGTGCTAGTAGGGTTAAATTAATAAAAAACATTCTTTTGATCAAAAAAATACGTTGGAATATAGTTTTTCAAAACGCAGCAGACGCAATGAATCCAGATACTGTGGAAATACTGTGTGATACGCGGGCGCTTTCTGTTACTTCCAAACTTTTGGAGCCAAATAAGGCCTTCGTTGTAAATCAGGTTTAGATTCTGTAATGTTAAATATCGTATTTGAGTAATTAAATAAATGTTAAATGCATTCTTTACATTTACGTGTTCCAGAACTGGTCGTCGGATCTACCTGAGCCAGATGCTGTTATTGGCCATGATTCCGATCGTCGCTCTAATCCTGCAGAGTTGCTCGATCATGGCCGACGTTTCGACTGAATTTCAAGTGGCGTTGTCGCTAAGACAAGAGGTAAGAGACAGGTTAATCTATTTTTAATTTGATAAATTCATCAAGCCAAAGGATTATTAATAATTTCGACTCATTTAGACCCTTTTTTTATGGATGTCATTTGGTAACATTGGATATTTTATCAAAAATATGTTCCTTGATCGTATTTCTCAACATAGTAAAGGCAGATTTTTAAAATTCAGTTCTTTTTCTGAGAAATTTAATAAATGATAAACTGCTATAAGTTTTTTTTTAGTTATATTGCTCTGTTGTAAAATACATTAGAACCTTAGGAAAAGTAGTAATTGATAGGCAAATGAAAGGTCTAAAACATAGAAAAGTTTTTTTTTTAAATTGGTTTAATGAACAATTTCAACGTCAACTCTCAATATGATTCGCCTTAAGGCTGAGTGAGGGGGTCCACAAAGTGGAGAAAAAGGAGGGCATATTGTAAATCACACACTTTAATTGACAAGAACCTGATTTTGTATGTAGATAAATAGTGGGCGAGAATAACTCGTAGCTGTAAAGATAAAGACGGAGGTGGTGGTGGGTGCCGAGATATGTGACCCAAAAGTCTCAAACTATTTCAGTAAAATCATACGTACCTTGGTTGGCCGCCATGAAATCGAATCGAATTTCCAGGACATTGGGTTCATAGGAATTAGGTGTCTAAATTAATGGGTTACGCTCAGCTTTCCTACTCGTTAAACATAGAAATATTTTAATATAGAAGAAAATGTGCTATAAAAGATAAAAATAGAGGAAATAGCATTTGTAAAAAGTTTAAAAATAAAATAAAACAATTTAAATATTTAATGTAAACAGTGTGTCATAATACAATAAAAATCACATACATAATGTGGATGCGTTGTTTTTTTCTTTATTTTTCATAATAAACTTTATATTTTATTACGCTTTTTAATAAAAATACTTCATATTATTTATTATATAAGACGTTATGTACTGGGCTTATTAGCTTAATTACGCTTTATTAATTATAAGCTTTAAATACCTTTTAATGTCAGCCGCAAGCAATTGATATGATGAAAGGTTATGGTATAATTGTAAGAAAATGCAAAAAAATACTTTTTGGGATAACTTATTTGATTAGAATGATAAATAAATACCTAAAGTAAACGAAGATATTTAGAGCAGAATATACGGAACGGATTTTCTTCGTTAATTTGTTTTTGTTTATCGTGGAGGTAATTAAAGTCTTGAATGGTGGCGGGCGGTAGAAGGGTGGACTCTCCTAGCGTCTTGGTCAGTCCTTTGAATGTATCACCCCCGAAACTGCTTTTTCCCACCCCCCCCCCCGCCACTCACCCTTAGCATAAGAAAACAATTAAAACTCTTAATTGACGTTTCCACTGAGTTCCTTTCAATCTCTCAGTGTAATCGAATAATGTATCTCATATACTTACCTTACCCAAAGACCAGCAACAGGTTACGCAAATAATTATGAATACCTCGTATGGCGGATGTATTCGTATAGTATTTCTATATTTTATGTCTCAAAGCTATAGAAAAATCAAAATACTACAGGAAAATACCAAAAAACTATAACAAACAACAAAAAAAAACAATATAAACATAGTTGTTGTTTTTAGAATGTTTTCGATTTTCTCAATTTATTATTTGAATGTTTGCCTACATCGGTAGAAATAAAATGAGTGTTGAATATCAAAGGTAATTTTGTAAAAGCATGCAAAATAAAAAATAGTCACAATAGTAAGAAACACGGGAAATATACAAAAAGACTAGTTTGTTTTTTATGAAATACGATAGAGGAAGGACAGTGGAACATAAATTAAAAGTAGTACGTGTTTATAAATAATGTTTTTTTTACGAGTTACCGAAACAATTTATGTTGAAAGATGCAATAATTATAAATTATTCTGGCCCAAAAAAGTATATTGCATAATAATGATAAAAATTACCACGGATAGTATGTACTTTTCGCCTATTATAAGAACTACACAACAACTATAACTGAAATCTAGTTCTCTGTCCAAAACACACAAACAAAATACACGATTAATAATAACTTATTAAGTAGTTGTTAGACTTAGTATCAAATAATGTGTAATAGGTATAACCTATATTATGAAGTGTTTAGCCGTTTGATATTTAAATAAATAAAATTTAGAAAAAAAAAACACCAAATATTCATAAGACCATAATATTAATTTTGCCACGCGCATTTTGATGTGTAAACATCTGTATAGGCTCTTTCGTAACTGATCAGTAGATCGTAATAATTTAATTTCCTCAATCATTCAAGGGTTTTCTGGAGGAAATAACCTTTATGGATATTCTACGCAATTTTTACTCAAGGCGTTCAAACACAATTTATCACTCAATATTGATATTGTTTTTACCGGAACGCGAGCAAAGGAAGGTAAAGGCAAGCTACCCTCGTCGACCCATGGCGCTCTCTAGCCCATTGTAATCTTTCCTATGCCCAAATATTATTCAATACATCGTAACACACTGTTTTTGATCATGCTAATGTCGACCTTAGATCCTTAGCCATAGAAGTGTTAATCAAGAGTTGCCGCGGCGAGTGATGATTTACGGCCTCGTCGAAATATATTATGTCCAAATTTAGATACTTTTAAATATCTCTAAAATAAGAACAAAATTTCAAAGAATGGTTTTGCTATACTTTCGGGTAAATCTTATGCTGTAAACCAACGCAAAAAAGTCTTCAATGTGCATAATGCTATAAACAATTCGTCTAAATACGTAGTGGTTGAGGAGTGGTGCATCACCAAAAATTTGAAGATTTTTGATTTTTGAAGATTTGAATGTTTTAAGATTTTCGCTTAGCTGGTCCATTGAATGTTTGCTTATGTTCATTTGCTGAGATCTTCTTTTATTCGCGCATCGCCTTACTAGCTGTAAGTAGAAAAAAAAAGACTATTTAATTTATTTTATTTTTATTTATTTATGTACATAACAGTGATACAATCAAATACTTTTCTCATGCTATATTTATATGGCCAGAAATATTTACCAAATATAAATATTATGTATCAAAATTGGTCGAAAATATTAGATTAATGAAACAATGTGTGTAATACGTGTGTAGTGTAGTGCGTGATGCTTTCATTTTCTGTTTAGCATGGAACGATTCTGCGTGTGAATATATCTTGTGTGATTATGTCTCCAAAATGCGAGTTGAGGAAAATTAATGATAAAAGTTATTAATTTATTTATGTCGTATTTATGAACCTTAGCTTCATTGGCCTGTAAAACGTGTGTTTAAAATGAAACTCTCTGAACATATTTTGCCTCTTGCCTGTAATATTTATAAAGTAAATAAATGTCATAGGCTCAGGGCGTTCGCGCCTTTCGTGCCATTAGTTTATGCGGGTCGCGGCCTTCGTCACGCGCGACTCCACTAATAAACGCCATGACGCTGTTGACAGGACGCGGTACGTGCTCTTGAAAAGTAACATTCGGTCATATTCAATTCTACGGTGACATGGTCGTAATTGAGAAAAACCTTTTTTATTTTTTGTATTTTAAATCACTTTTAGTTTGCCAATATTTAATGTTACAGTTACTTTTAATGCACGGCCCTATCTGTACAAAACGATACAAAAATACATAGGTAGTCAATTTAGAAACGATTTAATAACAATGTCTGTATTAAGTTTTTAATACAATCATTTTTTGTCCAGCTTAGTAGATACATACGTGTATAATATTGGAAAATATTTTATACTAAAGAAAGCAGATGAGAGGTAAAAATGCATGTTTTTAATCGTAAAACTCAGTCCTAGCTTAAACCGACATTTTAAGTACAAAATATGTTTTTAGTACTTTTATAATTATATTTTTATTTAGGTTCATATCTAGAGTTTTTAAAAAAAATAAAAAAACTATAAATACCTACAAAAGTCGAAAATAATGGCATTCGATTTGCAGTTTTTAAAATTGAATCACCGAATGACATACATACATTTTACGTCCACATAAATTAAATACACGATGGTTGTTGTTTTTTTTTTAATATAAATAAAAACTGCATGTTCACATGAACATAAATATATGTTTGTGTGTCATAGAACAATATATCGCAAATATGTAAGTATTGTTTATCGATTTGCTTTTATTTATATTAAATTACACTTATTTAGTTTTTACTATAACATCGATCAGATGACAGAAGTGGCACATTAATCAATCAAAACAAAACCACCTCCCTTGGTACAGATTCGTCTAGTTAGGGAGGCAGGAAACAACACTACAATGTCGCTTTAATTAACATGTTTAATAATACATAGTTACAGTATACTTCTTAAGCGATGTAATATTATTCAAACATCTTAACAGAGTGTCCAGGCACCCACATATTTTTTGTCAGCACTTACTACCTACATTATGTTGGCGGTTATAATGTTCCTTTTTTTGTATTATTAGGTACACCAAATTAAAATCTTGATTTAATAAAATCATAAATTATCATTTATTACAATGATTAGTAATTTGATGATGTTGATAGTGGGACAATTCGTTTTAGGTCATTAACTTATCTTCATTCGCTTGTTTCATTCGGATAAACATTTTAAATAATAAATTTATTAAAGTAATTGGCGCGTCATCGGCAGCAATGAAGTGGTTGGTACCTACATCGCCTAATTTACAAAGACCAATAATAAATTTGGCCCGAGGAAACACCTTGTGGAACACCAAAATCTACAAAGCATTGTTAACCGGAAGCTTTGTTGGCGGCTTTGCCGACAAAGCGACTCGATATAAATAGAGAATGTTGACGTTATAAGTACGAGCAATTTTACATTCTTACCCTCGCGGCAAGAAACGTTACATCCGTTAATGGCGCCTTTGCGAAATGCCTCAATAAAGAGTTGCTTTCACGTGAAATGAGGCTCAGCGGACTCATGCTATGTACTCGTACTATGATCTTCAGTTGGCAACACATATTAACTGATACCTTTGTCGGAATATTACTTTTTTCGATTATATTTTATTTTATTAATAAGGTAAAAATATCAGTTTCTTTCGCTTAGTTATCCGTTTGTCTATTAACGGCTACTAGTTAGTATAAGCAATATATATAATCACAAAAAAATAAACTAACTTCAAGTGTTAAAAAAAAACACATAAGTAACCTGGAATGTAAGATATTTTGAACTAAAATCTTACTTTTTAACTTATTACATTAGATGTTGCGTTACGAAACCTTCTCAAACTTTCCTTTCGCATTCGGGATCAAGCTCGTTTGTAAAGTAGTTGTCATGAAGGTGCTTTGTCGTTGCAGGTCTTGATCACGGCTGCCGTCGACCAGGCGGTGAAGGCGCTGCAGGAGGAGCGCGCCACGATAGCGCTGTCCTTGTCGAATCTTCAGTCGTGAGTTGCTCTATTTTTCAGTCTGCTCCGAACTGCCTTTCCTCTCTCGCCCCCCCCCCCCCTCCCTCACTGCCTTCTCGTCATCCTGCACAGGTGCTTCATTTTGCGGTATTTGTACGGAGGACAAATTAATTTGTCGATGTAGGTGCGTTTTTAAATCAACAGAAAATAAGCGTTAGCTCCTTTTTATTTTTTTTTTAAGTGATTACGGATTATCTGGTTCCTTGTGTGTTCAGATATGCTTTATATGAAAACTAAAGTTTCTTAATACAAATGTGTAGTCCATATATTCCATTTTATTAAAGTATTGGTTATAAGTTTAATGTATGCAATTCAATCACAATCACTAATTCAACCAAAAACACGTTCATGTATCGAGTTATTGGATGTTTTTTATTTATTTCTTCTAACGTTTTTATGTATGTGTTATTGTTAGACTACAGAGGAGTTTACGCATAGTTTCGTAAAATATAGCGGTCGATAATGCCAACATATTAGGAACTGTCTCTCTCTGTCTATGCCTCATCGAGTTACAAAAGATCTTATCACAAGGGTATTACTAATATGACATTCAATCCGCTATCGATCGAATATAGCCAACTTGCGGGGTGGTTATTTCGAAGTAGGTACATATTTTTTTGTATTATTTTTAGCGCCTTTTTTATTTTAATAGTAATATTTTTTTAACAGATATCGGGTTATTTTTACCATTGACGTCATTTTGTATAGTAATTTCAATAAAATAGCTTTGTTTAATTAATTTATTTGTTTGTCAATTTAAGTTAATAAGATCAAGAAACACGTCGTAATATGGATTGTAAATGTAAAAAAAATAAAATATTTAGAAAAATAAAAATAAATCAAAATCCTATATAAATTGTCATTTATCCTTTCGGGCAATTTTCCGCTATTAGAAAACACTCATAAAATATAATAAATAAGTTAAATATACATATAAAGTTTACTGTAATTCTAGGAATGTTTATTTTTGATATATGAAAAGGATTCACTAAAATATAGTATCTTGGAGGTTTAAGTGCATTCTGGTACCCTGAACTGTTTCGTTACAGGTCAAGTCGGAAACCCCGGACCGGACGTCTCCCGGGGAAACATCCAGGGCTCCCTATAGTGTTGTAGAATACTGTTAAATCGTGATCAGTGTCGTAATAATATATAGAAAATATTACATTTCAGGATGAACAGCAGCATTCTCTTCCAACAGGCTATTAGGCAGTCGGATAAAGCTCTCCTGAAGCTTGCAGGAGATGTCGCCTTGGTACAAACACTAAATATATCGTGAGTAATGTCAATGACAATTATACAAAAAATAATTTAATGAAATACACACAGATTAAAAATGATTCGTACTGGAAATTGAGGTAGCGGACGTCAGAATCGTCTGTCTTTAACTACTATTTTAACTATCTCTTTCGATATCGATAGATTTCATAATATTTTTTATCCCTTAATGTGTATACACAACCCGATGGCGTAGTGATAGTTTTCGCCTGCTTCCGACTGTGAAGTTCAATATTCGATCCTCAACTCGCACCATGACAAAACATTCGTGTAACAGCACAATAGGAAAATAAATACATTATACAAAAAAAAACCAGCCGATTGTGAAAGTTTCCTGTTAAATATGTTCTGACGAAAATAACGCTAAAGTGACTATAGTCGTGGTTGTAATCCTGAAACAATTGAATATTAAGTGTACCTTTCTCGAGAACATCCTCCTGGAATTATATTCCCTTTTTTTTATGTTTTACCTAATGTTTTCGAGGATATATTCCTTTGTAAAAGAATAAATATAAGTGTATTTATTTTTTTTTTATTAATAGTTAACCCTATTTTAAGCTAGCTCGTACAAAGCTAAACAGATACAACTGCTGGTGTGGATTTTATCACCACACTAGATAAGGTCTTTCTGGGGTGATACCTGTTGTTACACGGTTGTTTTTTTTTAATATATTAATTTATGTACTTTCCATTACTTCTTTTTATTTATTTTTTGTAGGTATGTTATTTTATCAAATAAATAAAATAAATGCCCATGAAGTAAGTTATCTACCGAAGAACAAAAGGTTTGTACATTTTTGTAGCAAGAAATACATAGTGCCGTTGTCCGAAGGTTATCTATTTCGCCTATACCTAGTTTAATGTTTATGTTCTATGGTTATGTGACGTCCTGAGTCCCCATGAAAGTATAATATGTCATAATGGTCTTCATGTACAACTTTATATATTTTGTACAGTTACATATAAATACTTTATTTATAGGGCGGACAAAACTTTTTCCATTCATTACAAAATCTGCAATTTTCAACACAAAGAGACAAATATTGGTACAAAAGAATAACCTACCTATACTATCTTCATGATATTGTTAATAATTTGAATGGGTTAATTCCCCAACTTCAGAACCCCACGACTATCTTTCGCGGACGCATTACACAATATTATTCATTTTTAAAAATATTTATTTAAAACTTGCGACTACCTTACTATGTTTTTCCTTACGCCCAGCAGAGACAAATTTGAACGAAATGCCAACATTTTAACGTGGGCTGAAGTTTATGTAGATATTTTGTTACATCGCATGTAAATAATACAATATATATAAAGAATATTTTAATATACACAGTAAAAAACTGAAAGCGATAATTAACTAGTAGATTACCTCAAAAGTTTTTTTTTTAATACATGCATAATTACCAATTACGAGATAAATTAATATGCAAATGTATATATGAGCACATATTTTAATTCAACCTAATCTAACCCAACTGACACTTGTAACATTGTTATTGTATTGTATTGTGTTAATGTAGTTACATAAAGAATTTATCAATAGTTTTTTTTATTACATGCAGCTCTGTTAGAGACATATTTAAGGAAATGTTGTAAGTAAAATATTTGTTATTTTTAAACATTTTAAGATAACGGTGCATTGAAATGACTTCATTACCAATTGCAATTAAAAACCAATAAAAATAATTCGTAATAAAAGGTCAGGCCGTATTTTTAAGTGAGATTGACGTTTATTCGTTACTCAATCGCTGATGGCAAAAGTATGCACAAATTTGCATGAATGAAATTTTTGGTCTGTGAAAATTTAAAATCTAATGTTAATATTGTAAAGCTGATAAATACGAAAATTAGGATTAGTAGGATGAACTTTTTTCATAAAACTTTGTCATTTTTTTTTCAAAAATAAACGAAATATTTCCCTGCAGAAAAAGAAGAGATGAAAACCTCACGAATGCAAACGAGGTCAATGACATACCAATCGTGTGGTACACCAACATGATAGGTTCGATGCTGCATCAGAACTCCCGGCACGGCAGCACTCTCACTTCTGAAATTTGGAGGTTGGTGCCAGTGGTATATATACTATACGTTCAATACATAATTTAAACAGCTTACCATTCATCAATCTATCACACACATCATCATCATCTACACGTATAACTCTAGCCGGAACATCTTCATTGACGAGCAGGATGTAACTGATTAGCATCAGCTGTCTAAAGAGCTAGTTATGACGAAATAATATTTAAAATCAGTCTCATAGGAGGCTGATCTACATCAACAACTAAACCGGTCTCACGAAAAAAATATAATTAAAAAAAATATGTAGTAAAGTAAATATATTATAAATACACTTTGTTGTTTTCGAATTACAGCGCTACTCCGCGCCCGTCCGACCGACCGCGCCTCGCCCCGCTTCCCTCCGCGCCCAGGAGCGTAACTAGTGTAAGGTTAGTTTTATTCAGCCGCGTTGTCGAACATTCGAACGCTTTTGATTAAATTTTAAATTCGTTTTTCTCGTAATTTGGAAACATTTTTTGCTGATTAATGTTTCATTTTACTTCGCAATTTATGAGTTTTTTTGCCAATAGTGAATAGAAATACACTCTGTATAATATTAATTTATTTAATAATAATTAGGTATTTCGCTTACTATTACCGGTCGCACAATCGCTTCCGTAATAGTGTTGGGCAAAATTATTTTTTAACAACTCGCAGCCCCCGTTTAAAAGGAAATCTATTTGCGATGGTTCTGGCGAGGAAATAAATATATTTGTTTTTCCTCAATGTTGGTTTTATTTTGTAAGGTTGGTCATTACGACCAATCGAGCTGGAGATTAAATTTAGCCAGAGCGCCTGTTTACTCTACCTTACCAAACAAACACTTTTCTACATCGTAAACTCGAAATCTATCTTATTTCTTTTACTAAGATAATCCCGGATAATCCCGGATAATCCCGGATTTGAAAGCGAAATGTTTCGCATTTTGGCCGCTGCTGATGTTACTTAAATTTTTACTACTAACAGAAACTTAATACACGCGAAACCTGCCGAAAGCGGAAAAAAAATATTCAATTAGAGAGGTAGGCGGATGTGTTATTTTTGAAAATTGGGCGTGGTCATAAAGCATACTATTTTAATAACAGCTCAAAAGCATCAAAATCATCTTTAATCTAGCTTTCTGTGCCCATATGAGCTCTTCTAGTACCCTCAGCCCGTAACAGCCTATCAGTTTTTTTTTAATCTATGTTTTCTTTTGGTACTTATAACTACATAATATATATTGTACATTTTTAGACCTAAAAAACCCACCATTAACTAGTTTCTAAGATATTTTTGTACATATGTTAATGTTCTCATAAATAGCGGGTAAACCTTTTGACACGATAAAAAAATAATATTTAAACTGTCCGCAGTAGCGGCAAGTTTAAGTTTTGATATTGAAAATATATAAATCGAAGTGTCGTGTCATAGCCGCATATACAAGCGTGTACAAACTATCCGCAGGAACGACAGAAGGATAACTGGGAACCGTTCTGAACCGGATATTTAGAGATTGTATCTTTCCATCCTGATTGGCGCGATCAAGGGTTGACACCTGTCAACAACAGGTTGAGCGAAGGCACGGTTTATTCGTTAGGCCGGGTAGCCTTATTATGTTTTTTTTAGCTTTTTTCATTTATTTCACTGAAATTTAAGATTATTTCAATTCAAATAATTATCCCACAAAAACTTTCAATTTGGATCACATAAGATAAAGTTAATAAGTTTTACTATGAAAATAATGCGATTATGCCGCAACCACGAGTTGGTAACGTAAGCATTTTGCCCACCTGTGAAATTGCCAGATTAACTTGAAATTTTGTATTGACGTCAAAGACAACTTGACTTAATTAGATTGTAAATTCCTTCCTTAAACACACTTTATTTAGAAAAATGCTAAGTTGCATTTTACACGTCGTGACGCCAAATCAGAGACCGTCTTGAGACGAGACCGTCTTCAGTCTTTACTCACCGCGCTCCCGGACTAGCCACCTTCCCAGGTAGTCAAACTTATATATAAGTCTTTACTTCGTATCGAGTCAACGCTAATAACAGTTATTTATTAATTTTATTTGTATTTTTACTAAGTCAGAAACTGGTTAGGATAAGTGTGTAACTTCAATAAACTACTTAGTGACCCTGATCTGAACTCAATCTCACCTCACCTTATCCTTACCTACCCGTTAGCGAAAGGAAATTATATCCCCCGTTACACGATACATGTAAAAATGAACCTTATCTACGCTCATAGGCAGTGCGACGAGAGACGAAAGAATTCAAATTATTTTAGTGTCATTTTGTGACGCGTTCCAGTTCAACTATAAATGCTCGTGGTAAAGTTCCGAGTGCTCCCGATTGTACAAGTACATGTCGCTCTTGGAATGGATCGATACGTTCCCCATCCCTGAACCAGTGCGACTAGTCTCAAAACCCAAGTGCGATCAGCGATCGAGAGGGGTTGTTACTTTGAAAGTTTTTTTTGTGTGATACAAACGTCAAGCTGACAGCTTCTCTCGCTCGCTTTGTGGTACTAGCGGTGCATACATGGATTTCTATAGTAGCTATTTCTTAATACGAGCAAAGTTCATAACAATTTTTACTGAAATCTGTTCAGCCATTTTCGTTTTAAGGTGAGACAAACTGACATATAAATATTCTGAAAATACATTTTTGGGCTCACGTTAAAAGTTTATGTTTTACACTGTAAATATAAAATATTTTATAATATTCTCATGGACATTTATCCATACTAATATAATAAAGGCAAAAGTCTCTGTAACGTTTTCACGGCTAAACTCCTGAACCAATTTTAATGAAATTTAGTATGGAGATAGCTTTAATCCGGGAGAAGGACATAGGGGATGGGAGATTGTATGAAATTTATTTAGGTAGTATGCTAGGAAGGTGTTTTGGGCATTTTGGGAAGCTGTCAGGATTTCTAGGTCAACGCAACTATTTTATATTCGCCCGAGTGCAGCAGGCACGAGTTGTGTACGCCGGAGGTACCGTTAAAGCCGCCTGCAGGGCCAAACTGCCAACAGGGAGTGGTGTTGAACAGCAGTTATAAATAATGTTAGAGGTCTATTTTATAGCTACAAACAAATATATATATATTATTTAAAAAAATACTAATATATGATATAGGTTTAACTACATCAATGTTTTAACTATACTATAATGTTATAAATTCTCTATATTTTATACTAAAATCGGTTTGTATAGGGGCTTCTTCCAGACATAGGGATCGGAAAAACGTAACTATATTTCTTAAGACGGCTCTTAATTTTTTTTTTCAAATAATTGCTATGACCTAGACCATATACAATTATTTCGGTCTCTTCTCAACTAGGCCAAATGTGCCTGTGCTAGAGTCAGGGGAGATGGTAATGAAGCGTTAAAAATGGTATGACCATGAGCGGATTCGATCCCGCGACCTTTGGGCCAACAGTCCAACGCCTAAACCACTAGACTACCACGATCTCTAAACACACATTATCTAAAAATATAATATTATGTATACCTACTGATTTACCGAATCGACAGTACTATTTTTTATTCGCTTTAATTTCTTTTAATATTTATTCGTTTGTATACATTTTTGTAAAATATTTAAAAATAATAGTAATTAATAAAAATAATAATTAATCTTTTATATATTTATTTATTATCAACATATATGAAAATTAAATTATAAAGAAAATAATTTATCTATTTAATTGCTTGTTTAAACACACATCAAATCCATTTAATTGCTCACTCACATAGACACCATTATCTAATTATACAAAAAAATATTATTTAGCGATTTTTTGATGTTAAAAAATTGCACGTTTTTTATTAGTATTCGCAGTTTTAGAACAATAAAACAAAAAAACAGATCCACCAAAACGTTGAAGTCGGTTTTAGATTTTTTATCGTTTTTTGTCTTATGCCAATTCCCAACTATTTGTTTTTCAATGCTTTTAGACTCTAAAATTGTATCTTTGAAAACATTCTCTACTCTGTCCCACAGACAACTGTCTGCGTATCGCGAATTAGCGAAAGGCATGGAATGCCTGAGTCTGTCAGCAATCCTCGGCATGAAGTATCTCGCCCGCGGATATCTGGCACAAGCTGATCACGTGGCGTACGTCAAGTATGACACCCTGGCCGTAGATCATTTGCAGGTTATGAAGAACTCTTTTGTCAAAGGAGACGACAATGACGTGGAATACGTCTGCAAGATATGCGATGAAAGGTAACTTTTTATTTATCCGTTATTTTTAATTGTATATTTTTTAAATCAACTTGGATATATTTACCCATGCATCCACCTGAAAATAAATAATAGTAGATTATATTATTTATTTTTCTTTGAACATTCTGGCTATATAATTTGTTTGAAAAGTTTCAATCTATAAAAATATTAAAAAGCATTCGAATTTTTCAAATTTCAATACTGTCAGACTTTCTTAAACCAGAACTTAAGGAAACCAGGTTTGAAAAGGGTTATATTTTTTAATTAAATAAATAACATTTTGCACTTCCACTCTTTGCAATCTTATCAGCGCCATCTGGCCATAAGATTTTGACCTTTTATTTAATTCGTGTTTAGCTCGTATTTATTTTTAGTCAATTCATCTCTGTTTTTGTTTACATTTAGAAGTGAAACGCCCGAGATCTTAGGATTTTCCATTTGTTTGATGATTTAATAAATAATCCATCGCTTAATAATCCGTACGACTGATGGAAAATCTTACAAACGCAAACAAGAATTGTTTACGCTTAATAATTAAACCATAAAGTTTGAAATAACCTGTAGACACAAGGATGAAATTTACAGGATAACAACTTAGGTTTCTTACTATTATCCTGCAAGTAAAATAGGGTCATAATTTTTCACACCATTTAACCGGGATGAGGGCCATGGCCATGGGCCCGAGTGCCTGAGGCTTTGGTCGTCTGGCGGCGAAGGAGTTACGTGCCTCTAGAGTTAGGGAGCGAAGTAACCCGTCCCGAATGCCGAAGGCCCCACGTGCCGCAAGCACGAGTTAAAATGGGGAGCAAAAACTAAAACCTATGGACGTCCATATGATTCAGGGGTTCCGAGATTATTCTTTATTTTTGTGGGGTTCCGTATAATACGAAATATTCATTGAGAGAAGTTTTACTTCAACCCATCAATGTCGGGTGCATGTACACCCGAAATTTTTTGTATCTATTCTAACATTATAACTAACACCGTTTATGATAAAAGTTGTTTATTTATTTATAACATGTATCCTAAAGATTTCAATACACATTCTCTTTACCTACAATGTTATCAAAAAAAATATATATATTTACCAAACCAGGTTACCTAGGGTAAACTTTGTGTAAGAAGATCCTCTTACGCTTACGATAGAGTTCCGAGCAAGTATCTACCTAAAAATATAAGGGTTATTCTGCGATAAATATAATTACATTCTATACTCATACTTATAATAAATACGCATAAATATAACAAACCTGCATAAATTAATATGCATATGTTTAGCAATATTTTATTATTTACATGAAAATAAATACATCTAGACAATTTATAATGTGCGAATCAGATTTATTGAAGTAGTGGCTATACCAGTGACACGCCATTATAAATTGTAAATAATATATAGTAATAATGAATAATAAATAAATAAATAATAAATAGTGATTAAACATTATAATGTTTAGCCACCATTTATCATATCAACTCTTGTTTAGATTGTGAAAGTGGCCATTTAGTTTTTCCCAGTAGGTAAACCCTCGATTGTAAAGGGAGAGATGTATCCCGCAAGAGAAGGATATTCTAATTATAGAAATTAAAGGGATAAAGGATGGCCCCAGAACGACCATTACTTTACATTGTACTCGTATTCTGGAGTTTCTAAGCTATGAATTTCAAATATTATCTCAAAACCACAATAAAACATCGATTTTTATTTTATATTAAATTTAACGAATATGAATAAAATCTTCAATTTAAATATACGTGTTTTTTTTTATTTATTTATTTATTTTTATTCAAAAAAAGACATATAATACAATAAATGGGTTCTGGCAAAAACATGGTTTTGGCTGCCAGAAACTCAATTTGATGACAAGTCTTAGAAACTATACGAACTAAATTTACATACATTTTTAATTAGATAAAATAGAATAAAAAGAAAAACAAAGAATTAGGCAACATTTAACACAGAAAAAAGAGTACATGAAAAATAAGTAACTAACTTTGCAACATACATTAACACAAGTAGAACACATCACTATACAATAATCCTATTGATATTTAATCAATCAGTAACAGAGTGTATAGGTAATCTTTGAGAGAGATTTTATAATGTTTATTGATTTTGGTTACCTCTTTCAAATGAAATGAAAATGTTATACCGAATGAACTTTTATGTAGTTACTCTACAATTCAAACTGAACAACTTATATGTTACAACTTTTCTAATATTGACATATTTTTTCGCATATAACATAAATTATATTTTAGGAACGTTTAGTTTTTCGACCGCGTGCCATCTTCTTGTGGCATGGTATCTCAGGACCGCGCGACGGTCGCTCGACCGCAGAGGTTCCCAAAGTGGCCAGGCCCTGAGAGGAAGAAAAATTGATTCCACTATACAAAAAACCCTATCACAGTGTGGGAATCCTGGGGGCGGGGGTCCAAGAAGGATAAAAAATACTGGGCTAGGGGTCCACGGGGAAAATAAGTTCCGGAAACATTGGTTTAAATGTTAGTAGTTTTTTTTCTACTCCTCATTTTACCAACCTATTTTGATATATTGAAAAAAGAAAGTACAAAAAAAAACCTATAAAAGGATGGGGAAAGGAGGAAAAGTTCAACTTGTAAAAGTGTTACATAAATAATTTGTTGAGGGATGTCACTAGCCTGTTTTGTGATTATCGAATGCCATAGCAACCTACGCAATTGCGTTTAAAATGTTAAAAAACGACTTTCCGAGCATTTTAAATTACTACTTATATAGTAAAATTTCCTTAGGAGACGCTAAGGAACGCTATTAGCGTTCGCTGATGATACGACTTAAATCTTTAGTAGAGATGAATGGACAGAACATAAAGAAAACCAGAAACAGAGATAAATAATGTCAAAAAATAGTTAGACTATAACTTACTCAAGCTTAATGTGGACAAAATAACTTATCTTTCATTCAGCATAACAGGAAGCGGTCAACCCGAATACAGCCTCAAAACATGCTTGCCTTGCGTTGCGTTGCATTGCGTTGTTGGAAAAAAATATCGATATATCGAATACCGATACTTTAAAATGATACCTAAATAATCGAATAGGTATGAAAAGATATCGAAATTCCGATGTATCGATTATTGATTTATTGTCTATTTATCAGTATTATCAAATTGGAAAGAAGACAGTTTGGTATTGCTTAAAATCTGAAATTCCATTTGCATTCCAGGACTTCCAGGATGCTTTGAGATGTACCATTGCAAACTTATGGTAGAAAGCGTTTTATACTTAGCTTGAATCCGACTCGCCACTCGCTCGCTGTCAGTTCGACGAATTAATGAATTACACAAACTGACAGCGAGCGATCGGCGAGTCGCCTTAGGACTAGACCCACAGCGACACTAACGCACTTTGCCTGCCTCGTTTGTCTACAAGAATTCATAAGATTCTGCCTCAGTCCGTAGTTAGTATTGTGTAACAATATTATCGCTAAATAAATATCGGTATACCGATATATCGGGGGAAAAATTATCGGTATAATATACCGATATATCTTTATTTCGATATACCGATATTATATCGCCAACCCTACTGCGATTGCCTTCGTTCTCTTCTACAGAATATTCTATTAACAAAAAAATAAAGGAAAAATTTTCTGCATGAGAGGGGCATGCCTAAAGCAATAATACTACCTTTAATGGCTATTCAGAAAGCTATTGAGTTATAAACAAATCGCTTTATTACCCCATTAAAATTTTATATAGGCTAATACGAGAATACTTAAATACTTCATAACTAATAAACAACTACACGCTCCTCTTCTACTACACACAATCAAGCAGACGTGTAGGATTTACCTAAAGTCAATTCAATTTTCGCGAAACGTTGAGTTTTTCCAAAAAAGTTGAGTTTTTCTCAACAAAACCTAATGTGCTGAGTTTAAGCAATACGCCTATGATTTTACGCTGATCATACGACTTGCCAACATTTATTATTTTGCGTTTATATTTTATGATATTACCTATTCCTTTTTTTTATAGTAAAGCTTAGGATTATTGTATTTTAAATAAAAATATATTAAAATATTTTAGTTGCATGTTATAAATACAGAGTACAGAGAGCGCCACCACATGCGTAATGGTGGTAGTTAAATTTGTAAACTTTTGTAAAATCTGTACAATTATATATATAGCCATTTAAATTTAAATGTCTATATATATATATATAAAAAAAATAATCTGTGTCTGATTGTGCGTTTACCTCTCAATCAAACATTGTACCTTGCTCTAACGATACGTATTTAACAACTATTTTTGAAACTCTGTTACCTTGTTTCCAGATCAAAATATAAAAAGTATTTTGCTGATAAAATTTGAAATGTGGCAGGCTAGATCGTTTTGTGAATTTTCCGTCGGGCTCGAGCAAAATTCACAGATGATTACGTTTATTCAAACGATTACCTCAAAGCTCATGGGATCAGACATTCTGTACTATCGCAAATGCCGCCCGTCAATATTTACGACACATATAACACATTTATACCTACAATTGTGCAATAAACTTTAAACGTGGGCTAAATTATTGTATAGAATACTAAAATAAAGTGTCAATTTTTGCAATACAATTACGATGCTGGTGGTTAAACAATGACATATAAATATATTTCTAATAAAATGAACTATTAATTACGAAAAACTAACACAATTGCTACTTTCTAATATTATACAATGTCATAGGAGTACGTTTTATTTTTTTCAAAAGGGGAGGAATTTTTCATCTCGACAAATGTGTTTTTTTTTTAAATTTATTTTTACTTTTAATCTATCTTCACTCAGGATATGTGCATATGACAAATACTTATTACTCCGGATCGATTTTAGCGATTTCGTTTTTTTTTTTTTTTGTTGCATACGATAGGGATCTTACCAGCGGTGGGTAGTTATTTAGTTTTCTTATTTTACTTTTAGTATAAGATAGGAAAATTAATTAAAAGCATTTTATTCATTCAAAAGGTTTTCATATCGAATTGATCAACGATGAATATTCAGAAACTACAAATAAATACTAAAATGTTTATAATAAAACACTTAAAGAAATAAAAACTAATCTAAAACTAATAAATAATAGAATAAACTTCCTATTATTATTGAGCAATAAAAAGACAGTTCCACCAAAATGTGGAAGTCGTATCAGAGTCGTATATATATTTTTTTTAATAATACTCATTAATTATCTAAGGGATATGTAAAAGGCTATTATATTAATATTAATTAATGATGATACATAATATCGTTAAAATTACGACGGCTTTCGAAATAATCTATAACTATAATATATAACTTAGTTTTAATAGAGTGTAGCAGAAAATAAGCAAAAACGAACCGGATTTGCCTTACATACACATAATAGTTATTAGAATAGTAGGTACATCTGTTCCAACATTTTTTTTTTAAAAACCTTGCAGATTAAAGAGTGAACGAACAGATAGGTAGATTAAAAGCCAGACACGGCCACTTTCAAATAGGTGCTATTGAACAAAGAATAAATAATATATAACATTACTTATCTGTTTTAATATAAAAACAGTTAACTCGCATAGATGTGAAGCTTGTCTTTGGCATCCATTCGGAGGTAACCGCCTAAAGAACATAACCACAAAAGAACGCGTCCATAACATTTACTATAAGGAACAGTTTTCTTTCCAGTCAACCCACATCAATCGCACGTCAAGGTTTAGAAGGAGAGATCAGTGTATTAATATCAATATTACGTTACCTAAACAGCATAAAATGCTATTTTAGTGATTTAGATTATCCCATTATTTTTTATATGCACACGTCTCGATAAAATGATATCAAAAAGTAAGGTTGATAGACGCGAAGAGTTATCTTAAAGCTAACTTTTGACGTTGGCCAATATACGAGTATATTCCAATGGTGTGGCACAAATATTAGGCCCAGCATTGGAAGATCGTTCAGTTAGCATCGGTTCAGGCCAATGTGTGGACTCGCTAAAATGGATATCAAGGTGCTGTTTCTATATTTACTGCCATCTGACCTGGGGGGGCCTGTCATTGAAACTTGGATCTTTAAAAAAGTAAAATGAATGTTGATAAAAGACACAAAAAAAATCATCAAAACGTTTAATATCGACGAAACTAAACATAACTACAAAATAATGTTGGCTATACCAATAAAATAAACAAATAAAAATTATGATCATATAAAATAAAAATGTATTACACGAACGACAGAGAAATACCGCAAACGTGGTTTGAGAACTTACATGGGCGATTTTATAATACTCGTATTTCTGAAGTCGATATAAGTCAGTATTTCCTGGGGAGGGGAGGGGGCAAATATAGTCCGATTGGGAGAGCACTCGAATTATTAAATTCCATTTCCAAGGAGATTGATATCTTTGTCTGTTCGCCCAATGAGATTAAAATCTGCTTTCTATGACGCCGTTGTAGGATCGGCGTGAATTATTTATTTGTTAATGTTTGCCTGGAGGCATTATTTAAATTTTTTAGCATAGTATGTTTTATGTTTTTAATGCTTTTTGTTTTTCTTTTGGCAGTTTAATTTGTTTTTACTTTAATTATAATGTACACGGGGAAAACTGTTAAATAAATAAATAAAATAAATAAGTAGTTTCGCCGGTGCATATAAGTACTACTTAAGTGTGTACAGAAATAGGGTGACCAAAAAGAAATGGAAACAAAGAAGGCTGACATTACATAGAAACTGAATAAGGTTAATGTAAAATTTAACATTTTTTTTTTGCTTGTAATATAATGCGCTGAGCATTCATTTTAGGAGTTTTCTTTGCGTTTAGGAGCAGTATGGAGAATTTCTCGTTGATCCATCTAGGGAGTTCGATAATTTTGGAATACTTATTACATAATATATATCTATACAAAAGATTGTTCACTGAACATACCGAGGTTTACTGAAATCACGTGCGGTCACTCTTGAAGCTCATTGCAAACTAAACGCGTAGCTAACGTGTGCCGTCTTAACGATGACCATACATATTAGCCATAACCATTGGCACATATATTGGCCAACGTGAAGAGGAGCCATATGGAACAGCCCTTCACAGGCTGGACTGTTTAGACTTTCCGACTATATTTTCCTCTGACTGACTTCCATTTTATTTTGCCGACTTTAATCTACACTACTGGCGACATCACTACATTTCCCCGCCTTACCTATAACTACGTTTTATCTAGACCTTTTATCTTTTTTTCCAGTCGCCATGATATATACAAGAATGTGCCCAGGAAACCTGACGAGAGAATGGCAGATGCTTTCATGGATGCGCACAATGTTCGTCTTGATCACCTGAGGATTCACCAACAGTCTCTGTGGGTTGATATCAGGTACTTGCATAGGTACACTCATACAAATGTACTTAATCATTTGTTTTCTTATTTATGATGCCTAATGCTTAACACATGTTTTGACGCCTATAATGAATAACGCATTTTTATTTCATCGCTAATTTCAAGAGAATTTCTGATTTGGGTACACATTGTAAACGACATGATATATATATATATATCACGAACAAATCTATTTATTTATTTATCGTTTATTTGGAAAACCAACAGTATAATATGAAAAATGGTACATACAATTGTTTGTAAAATTAACCGATGACAGGTTTTCGCAAAAGTACAGAGATACATCTAAAGATTAAAATTAAATTAAATTACACTCGCATTAGCACTCTAAATACAGAAATATATATATATATATACATATATATTTTTTTTAATGTATATTATTTTGAAATATGGTATGTTTTAGAAAGTCAGAGGCCAAAGAAAAGAAACTGAAAATGATGTCCAAAGATTACTATTTTATTATTATTTTTTATTTATTTATTTTGTATTGCTAATTTAGTGAAATGAAGTGTAAATAAATGTTAACTCATTAATTGTGCTGATAATACAGTAATAATTACTGAGGTAGGTACATAGGTATATTATTCTTTGAATAACTATATTTATTTATTTTTTTAAGACGACAGGCACGAATACCGAATTTCAAAATTTATATTTACTAAAACAAATATAAATAAAGTGTAAAATGTAAGTTTAATCCTAAAAATAAAAAAACTAAATTTTAATAATAAAACACACCGTAAACATTAATCTCTAATTCTCTTATGAATGTACGAAAATAATTATTTTTATAAATAAAAAAACATTTTAAAATTTCGATATTACATTCATGTTACTCTATAACCGGAGTTACGTTGTTCATTAAATTTACGGACTGACAATGCCAAATTTTAATTATTGACATATTAACAATGAAAACTAAAAAGAAAAATTAGTTTCTAAATTTTGTATAAAAAGTTCTGTGACTCACCATTTAGATATTAAGGTTTACTAGAAAAGCTACTTTATAGGAATGTACCGGTCGAAACGTGTCCTAAAAACAGGTCTCGTCACTGTTATTATGAGCGAGTGAGCTATTTCGATAATAAGAACGCGTCAGTCAGCTGTGAACGGTCACGATCAAACTAAACCTATTGCTGCCAAACGACCGCAACTGATGAACGTTCAATGGCGACTCTTATAAACATAATACCTCAATGTGACATAAGCATATAAATACACACCATTTTTTTTTTACTTTATTTCGCATAACCCATAAATAGATATTTCCGTTCCGTTCTTCTCGTATCTTACATAGAAAGTGCATAATTTAAATCTCGAAATTTTATATCTCATAATCTACTAAGATTTGTAAGTCAGACTTAACGGATAAACGTCGTATTCCAAAGCACTAAGGCTAAATTTGTTTAACGTATACGTTAAACTTTAAGTATGAATTATTTCACCAACACAAAAAAAAAATAGAAGACAAGAGAATAAAGAGGGCGGGAGGAATTTCAATACCCCAAAACCCTGGAATTTAACCAATAAAAAAGAGATATTATTATTGTAAGGTCACGCGCCACTATAATATCATTATAGTCCAGGAGCTGCTGATATATCTTTATTAAAAAGTACAAAACATATTATTATTTCCTCACCCTCAAATACATTCTTCAATCCTATTTTCACTCATAACATTTCAAAATTATTTCACAAGTGATTCAAATAGCATCAATCGAAAGGTCGTTTTGATTGGATAAAACCACAAAAAAAATGCTTTTTTGCATAAATTAACAAGCTTTTAATAAATTTACTTTTTGCGTTTTAACGGATAATTGAATCATAATCCCTAAACTGTTTATACAAATTTATAGGGTCTTTTACACTCGCCACGAACCATTATAAAGCTTTCCAATTAATTGCCAGACACGCCGGCTTCGCGCGGTCTGTAATTATTAGGACCTCTGGCGCCCTTGGAGCATTGCCATAACCGGTCACCAGAGAAGTAATATTATTTTTTACTCCATTAACGATATTTGTACTGAAGTTACACACATTCTTTCGACAAAAGGATTACTCAAATTCACGCCCTCTCATGAATAAATACTAAAATTGCAAAAATAGAATCATAGCAATTGTATGACTCAAGGGATAACCGCTGATACGAAACCTTCGCACAACGATTTGACAATATGGCCGACAGATTTTTCTGTGCTAGTGTGTATGTTAATGTGAATCTTTTTCCAGCGGGAAGGTGGAGGACGAGATATGGCGAGCGCGTCACACGCAAGCCGGGAGTGTAGCCCTGCTGGCCATCGTGCTCCTGACCTCGCCCGTCATTATACTACTCATTAGAAACGCAACCACCACCATACAGGTAACAAGCACAGTATATGACATATAGTATATATGCAGTATAGTACGCAAATGTGACAGCATTCACATCACGAAACTGTGAACTTTTGTGTAATATTTTCGTGTGTGTATTATTTCTTAGTTTGTGAGAAAGTGTGTATGAGCAAAATGTGTAAGAGAGCGCTTGAGTAAAAGTGAAAAGGTTGAACTAAAGTTACAACTTTGAGTGAGGATTATTAGGACGGATAAAATATAATATAATATAAAATAAGGACATTAATAAGTAAATCATCTTAAACCAAATGTTACAATAACTTAATAGTTTATAGTAATGCGGCACCTAGCTAAGAATAAATTATAATATCACTATTCTCTCACTAGGCATTGCCTGTGTCAGAGTGTGGCATTTTTTTTTATCTGCATACTTAAGATTGTAAAAAATTTTAAAAGTTTAGTCTTACTTAGGTAAGGATGGTTTCAAGTACAATAAAATGTATCTATTAAATATTTAAAATTTAAATATATTTAAAATTAATTATTAAATTATATTCACGATATAATAAGACGCTATGTTTACGACTTTACGACCTATTATTAAGTTTTAACTATTAGTTTTATTTGAGAAAGTATTAAGGTTTTTCGAAACCTGCTTGAATGTTAACACCCGATCTTGTTTAGAATGTTGGACATCTGACGAGTCTAAATAACAGTATGTTTATTTCAAACACAACTCTAACAATTTCCTAAACGAAAAACTTTTCTAATTTAAAATGATGCTTATGAGGGATTGACGGCCGAACTTTATTAATATTTCAGAACTTCATATTGGGGCATCTCACTTTCAAGTTATTCAAAGCCGAAACTTTTTAAGAACTCCGCAGGGCTTTAAAAGTACTTGAAACATAATAGGCAGGCACTATATAAATCAACGCACTTTGTCCAATGCTCAATAAAAAAATGAACACACGTTCAATGAAAACTATTTTTACGTAACGCAACTAAATTTTTGGTTATAAACTATTTGTGTGCAGTGTACTTCTTTTATTTTGTATTAGGTAATTATTTCTCCAAAATACTCAACATCCATTCAGTGGCTTCGATCTGTCACTATTAATCTTTACTAATAGTGACAGATCGAAGCGACTAAATAATTTTGCGCTGAACCTGCTGTCCAATCATATTTCTTACTGAATTTTGTCAGCTAGAGTGCGTGGCATCTTCTTTTTTTTTCTTTCGTGGCTTAATGTGAAGAAATTGCTCTAAATCTATTTTAAAATGGATCATTCGCCGTCTTGCATCAGTGAAAGTGTTTTATCAAGCCAAAAAATATCAACATCCTTCTTAATTCGAATTTTAAAATGACTAAAACTAAAATTTTTCATTATTAAAGTATCGTCATCGTATCGTATCGTATCATTTTTTCCGGCAATCATATAAGTGTAAATTAAATGAACGCCTAGATAAATATATCCTATGTGATGTTTGAAAATTGCGTATAAATAAATAAAAAAAGTTCATGTTGCTACTAGGTAGTATAATAAATGAATAATATACCAATGGTACGAAAGTAATACAGTCTGTAGTACTGTTACCTTTGTTGTGTTTCCCCTTCAACTGTTTCTTTCTCTTCGACAGAAAATGGCTATAAAATACTTTTCAATAAGGCGCCAATAGACGGCTTCTCAATGCCCCTTATTACACCCCATGACTTATCCCCCTCCCCCCTCCCCCCCCCCCTCTCGCTACCACCCCCGTGGGCTGACTACTGCCTGTATTCACGCCCGGCTGCGGTATCCTATGTCCTTAGGGATGGAATGGCAGACATTGGATATTTTCAGGCGCGACGGTCGAGAAAAACAAGCGCTAATCCTGATTCACTCGCACTAAGTCAGAACCACTTTACACGGCCGTTCAGAGAACAGGGCAGGCGAAAGTGGTAGAAAATTGTGTTTTCTTTTATTCTGTGCTAAAGTAAACCAAGCTAGTAAACCAAGTGCAAAAATGAAATCTAAACTAGTTTAGTTTTATCAAGTAAAAAATATAAATACTCTAAATGTGCAAAGCTACTTCATCATCAGTTCTTTATATAAAGGCATAACAAAGCAAAGTTACTTATTAAGTATATATATGTAAGGCAGTAGATAATTATTAAACCGACACACGAAAATATCACAATTATCGAAATTTTCGCGAGGTCAGTTAGAGCCTTTAGAGGTTTGAGGCCAGGGGTCAACAATTCAAAAGTCAAAAATTCTTTACTCGATTAAGATATTTCTTTCGAATGTCGCTCAGGGTGTCTGAGCTTGAGGGCCCGGGGTACTGCCACGATAGCTATCAAGTGCATTTTCGTCGACGGAAAAAACACCATTTTTAATTTATTTTCAAGTTTCAAAAATTCCTCCCCTGATAAATCTAAAAAAGCTTTTGTGACAACAATCATTAAGTAAAACAATATTCGTTTAATAGCATAAATTGTATAATATTTATGAAAATCATTATTTTAAGATATATTTCGTAGTCATTCGGTTAATTAATTCTAAATTACTTAGAGAAAGTTTTGTCTAACGGTACTAATAGCCTAATTTGTGCTTTTACTATAATTTTCGTGTTATTATTATTTTTAAATATTTATTGACCTTTATTGATGTTACAAGTGGTAAGTTTATTGTGACAATCATAATGTTTATTGATTATATATTTATGATTGTAATAATGATAACAGAAATACTATAATAAAATTACTTGCATTAAAATAGAATGTGTTTGTGTAAACTAAGCATTGCGATTTTTTGCTCCTCCAGTCAATGAAAACTACCTGTTATCACTTCGGGTTCTATTTGTTGTTTCTACTTAACGTACTGATATTCTAGAAAGAGATGGAGCTCCACTCCTATACACGCCTGTCAACCATGAACTATATGAGAATGGAATTAATCCCACTCCAAGTCCCGTTACCAAAACACATATTCCATTTAATGAAAATGTTAACTAAAACGAATTACCATCACCTGTTAATATATGTTAAGCGTCTATAAATTTGTTACAACAAAATGCCTCAATACCTAAATCATTTTCTTGCAGAGAAAAGTTTACAAAAACTGGGCTCTGGCCATGAAACCAAAATATTGTAATAGCCAGAGAGCTGACGACCGTTTTGTTCATCTAATTTTATTAATATAATAATATTTTTTAATAATTTTATTATTATATATTAAATATTATCCCTGGATTATACATTTTTATTTGTCAATGTCATAAATACACTTGTACTGGAAAAAAGTAGGATTTATTTATTAGCTGAAAATTAATATATTTTATGTATGTAGTAATAATTGAGCCTGGCAACGTTTTTGTACTATTATAAGAAAATTATGACTGATTCTATTGTCTAAAAAATATTCTTTTCCTCGCCTCATAACACCTGCCCCAGGTTTGGCCAGTCAGTTGAAGGTTTTGGAAAAAGGGTCATTGATACAGGTATAAGCCAAAACTAATAAAATTACCTGACCAATAAATGTCGTCAGCTCTTAGACTATAGGACTTTTCGATGGTATTCGTGAGACAGTTGAAACATTAATCTTCATTCGTTTAGTTTGATATAATTTCCTTACCTTCTGTGCCGTTAACTGTATACGACTTTGTAAAAAAACACTCTGCTATGAGTAACAAATATTTTATCACTTTTGGGTATCCTCCCCTCACCCCACCCGCCCTAACTTAACCTCTCCCACCCTGTATGGGGTTATCCTTATCCACCACAAAGACCCCCCAACAACAGAGGTAATTTCAAGATTTGAAGTGTTAAAAATCTAGATGTTTCAACTAATAAATTGAAATGATCAAATTTCAAAGTTTTTTTTTAATTCTTTTGTTTAGTTTTATTACAAATAAATTGAAGAACAAAACACTCCCATTTTCAAAGCATAACATATTCCTACAATACGCTGACATTAATAGCACTTATTCTAAGTTTAATTTAACAATTTTGTGTCATTTAAGGTAAATTTCTTCTATAAATTAAATATATTTGAATCCGATATACAATTTTCACGGTCCAATCTGAAAATAACATATTATTACTTGCCTGATGCAAA
Organism: Neomicropteryx cornuta; assembly: GCA_020383195.1. NCBI lineage: Eukaryota > Metazoa > Arthropoda > Insecta > Lepidoptera > Micropterigidae > Neomicropteryx > Neomicropteryx cornuta. Next base: position 9,136,959 of record JAHKQU010000025.1, on the reverse strand, counting down.
TATTTTTTTTTTAAAATCTATAAAGAAATTCAATAATCCTATAATTGTTTTAAAAAATGTCTCAATTAATATATGCTTATTTAAGCTGACATTTTACCCCCTTCAAAGTTGCCCAATCATTCTGTTATACCTGTATATGAGGCATAAAATTGACGATTAAGCTGGCGTGTTCTGTAGCTTAGGATGAACTTATGAATCTGATAATCGAATCAGCTGTTTTTATAACAAAATGCTTATGCAATTTGAAGGAAAACGAAATAGCATTTTAGCGCAACCCTGATACAAAATTCCACAGAGACATACATTTTTTCAAACCTTAATCAAATTTTTAAAATACAGGTTGTCCCAAGACCATTCCCGATGACTTTAGGGGGGAGAGGATTGTTAATTAATCTATTATAAGTAAGAAAACAACAGATGATGTCAATTCGGTCAGCGCGCGAATTCCAACGCTAATGAATTCTAAGTGAGGTTTAAATAAACAAAAAATATTTTTTTGTTCTTCGACCTAAAACATTTAATAATCTACAACAAATAAAGCCTACCTTAGTACGGGTGCTGCCTAATTATGTAGGGTTTTGAAATATGCTTGTGTAATTTAAAAACTAATAAATAAAATATTATTATTAATGCCGTGTCGATCGATAATGGCCTTGACACCGTTACGGTTTGCGGCGACAGCTGTGCGTTCACAACAAAGACATTATTACATGATCTTATTACTATTTTTACGTAATGTTTACATTTATTTTTCTTCACTTACCATAATTAATTTTGATATAGTTTCTTAAGAAAAAACACAAAAAAACGCAGAACCTATTAAGTAGCTGTTTTTCTTATTGAAAATGGTCTTAAGATACGGTGTACAGATTATTACTACGGTGACTTAGATATTAATCACCGTCGAAATCTCGATGTTAATATTTTTAACTTTAAATGAGTACCAACTCGTAAGTTAACGAAAAAATATCTTCTAAATCGAAACATTGATTACTATGTTCTTTTATCGATTTAAATAAAATCTTCTCTAAAATGCACAAAAAAACGAAATATGTGTGCAAATATTTACAAATGGCCTCCCATACCTATTAGCATTTGTGCACCTTTGCAAATATTTGCGCACATCTCTGGGACCAGCTTATTAATATGGTTAAGTCTACCTAGTTTTGAATCTGAAGTCGATAATGCTAAACATCAATTTGACATATTATGTGGTAAGATTCAGTTACCCTCACATGTTCTCTTTACTTATGCTTAATTAAGATTCTCGCTTAAAACTAATACAAAGTCAACGTACTTAAATCAACGTAGAATCAGTAGAATAACAAGTAATAACAACTGAAAAATAAAAACAATAAAAAATATGACTTACATAGGAACGGACGGACGTTAACCTATAAAATACAAAGTAGTGGTTCAAAATTGTGTTTAAAGTATAGTAACATAAAAATCATTTTGTCAGTTAGTAGACCCTACACAGACTTGACCCAGAGCAATAGCTCCAAAAAAAATATTTGTGCAAGTTGAATGTATGATTGTAAACGTAAAGTTTACAAATATTCGCGTCGTAATAATAAATAATAGTCTAGAACTAAGCAAAGTGGAGCAAGAAGGGGTAGATTAATGGCACTGCGAGAGAGAACCTCAAATATTACCAATTACATTGGCTGGAGGGAACACCGCTAAAATAACAAAGGTGTTTTAAAATAGAAAAGGATGGCCGAGAGAAAATTGCAAAATAATTTGCCAATTAAAAAAATATCGCCGACAGACGAGTAAGAGATCGTTTTAATAAAAATATAATCTGTAAATTTAGGCAAATCAAAAAGAGCGCAAAGCGAGCAAGATTTATTCAAAATTTTATACCTTTTTTAATTAATAGAGATAGAATTTTTGACGATCATTTTCATTGTCACCGAATAATAAAGATGGCGGTGCTAATGACAACTGCCGATCACTTTAACTGGGGCGCATGTTAAATGCTGCCGAAATACGAAGGTCATCTCAAATATATTACGTTTGCACAACGTATTCAAGGACAGGCGATAAAAGTTCGATAAAAGTTGGTTATTTTCTTTAATTTTTCACCGACTGCCGTCTCGACACAGCTTAGTGTCTTGACAATTGACTTAGTTAAACTTCTAACTCAATAAAGAAGACTCAATAAACATGCCTAAGACCTAAGTCTTAGGCAGGTCTCAAATTTAAGTCGCTTGCTTTTCGACGAACCCTTTTTTAGGCCGGCTAAAAACGTAACTACGGCGCTCTATAAAGCGATTTATGACATTTTCAAAACAAATACGCTATAGATTTATTTATTTATATCGTCATGTACATTATTGTAATTAGTAATCACGTGCAATTTATTAGTTTTGTGCATCACCTTCATCAGCATCAGCTAGGCCCTACGGGCGTCGTTAACGGCATCTTCCTCCCAGACTACTCCCGCCTTTGGTACCATTACACCACGCGCCATTACATGACATTCTTTCAATTCATCATAAATTTTAACATTTTAGTTTTTTTGTTTAAATTTAAAATTGTTTTTTTCTTATTCGTTTTAATTTATTAAAATTTGTTTAATATATTTTAATAATATTCTTCTTTACCTCAGCTACCTTTATTAGTCAATTAAGCTTCCTTAGTTTAAGGAGTTTATACTTCAATTTATAATTGTCTTTACATCATCACTTGTATTGTGTTCAATTTCCGTTGGGTAATAAACTAAATAAACACCGACATTTGTACGGACGGACGGACAGACGGCCAAAGGACGGAGATAGTAGCTTCTTATAAGTACACGAACAACGACCTTTTAAAACATATAGATACGGCATGTCATACAAATTGTCCTTGCAAAAACCCGACACCAAAGATTCCCCCCGCCGTTTCGCGCGCCGCAACACTCCGCCATGCATGTCGTATGATACGCGTGGGAGTGTACTCGACGCAAAGTGGCGTACTTGAGCGTGGTGCGTTTTTCACCCTCAGTTGCCGTATCTATATATATATCTATATGTTTTAAAAGATCGTTGTACACGAATGTATGTATAGAAACTAAAACAAAACACGCAATATAACACGATAATAATCTGTTAATCCTTTAATTATACTTGTTGGCCATATGTTTTGTATATTAGTTGTAATCATGTACTATTTCGCTGTTTATAATTCTTTTTAATAAATAAATAAATAACAATGCAATGTTTCTTTTGCCATTTTGTTTTGTGGCGTTTTTATTTCATCAGTTTCTTAATTATAAGTAATATTTTTTTTCATTTTCGTAATATTTAATTTGTAGAATATTAGGAACCCATAAAAAGAATAATTGGCTTTAATTAATATTTAAAATTAAATTCATTTGCTCAAATTAAAAATTGATTTGCTTTAGAATTGCTTTCAGTCGAATAGAATTGAAATGAAGCGGCGTTTTTCCATCAACGATTCGTTAGCTTCCTAAAAAGCTTCGTTAACGTTAATCTAGCTAAACGTGCTGAAATCGTATAAAAAAGTTCTGTTCCATTTAAAACATTGTTATTTCACAAAAAACTGAATAAAAAGTAAAACTTTTTTCAACGTTTTTTTTTCTGTGCTATTAAAAGTTAAATATTTATTTAGTTATAACGTTTTCAAATGGTTTCATACGCGCGAGATATCAAAGGTTACAGGTTTCGATAACTTTTCGTCCCTTTTAAATTTTCTATGTGTAAGTGTATATTTGTAATTCAATCGAGTAATCAGTTCCTAAGGGCATATGACACAAAAATATTATGCTATGAGTTGCGCATCATTCACAACTTCTCACACTACTCCTCGACCTCGCAGGAGTGGGGTATTTCCCTATCCACGACTTCACGAACTTGCTGATGCTCTGTAATTGTTTGTCGCTGCCAGATGTTCGCGCACCACCTCGAATCCCGCACGCAGCAGCTGCGCGTGGAGCAGTCCAAGAGCGACCAGCTCCTGCGGAGAATGCTCCCGGCCGAGGTGGCTGAGCAGCTGCGCGCCAAGCGCTCCGTGCCCGCCGAGTCCTTCACCGCCGTCACCGTATACTTCAGCGACATCATCGGATTCACGAACATCTCTGCCAACAGCTCGCCGATGGAGGTCGTCAATATGCTCAACACGCTTTACAGGTATGTCAATTTGTTGTTGTCAGGTTTGTTTGTTATTTGTGAAATACTAAAGTGCCAATCTGCCAATGTGTCAATCAAGGCACAATGGAAGTTTACTATTCATGATACTTTAAGTACCTACACTAAAGTTTCTAATAAAAATAATCCCTTAACATGACTGAAAAGGTAAGCGACAAATTTCATTATAAAATACTATGGTTAATGAGATTCGCACCTAATTAAATGAGATAAACATGTAAATATATGTAGTCGTCGAAATATAATTTTTCATAAGTGTCGATAGACAACAATTAAATAATCAGCGATTCCCAAAAACTCTTTTTCACGAAATTAGCTTCAACCTGCTTTGGGTGTACTGTGAATACTTTGAGGAACACTGCGATAGCGCACCATTCGGCTCTTCCACTACCTACCGGTTTTTATACTATTTAGACTGAAAATAAAGATTAAATCAAAATGGTTCGTCTATTTACTCTTATTTAATATAATAATATCATTTATGTGAAAATCTTGAATGTATCAGAACTATTTCTTAACGACCAACTAATGACGGTTATGACAAATTATATTTTCGAGGCTATGTTAACGAAAACATGTTACAGAAATCGAGTGCTTTTAGATTAAGAACATTGTAAACATTTTTATAAACTTAGTTTTGGACATATAAGAGTGTTTGACATTTTCAGCCAAACAATCACCGTTCATCTAGTTTTAAGACAATATGTGCGAGTAGGTGGCAGGACACAAATGCCCCTAAAATGTATAGTTTCATAATAAACCTATAATTATTTATTTGTCTATAAAGAAATCTCGATTTATTACATTGTGCTTTCATTCAGTTACTAATTTATTTTTAGGTAAATCCTCCGCTCTTTCATTTCTATTCATATAGTAGATATTCAATTAGACTTTATGAGGGGTAGACGTCTCAAATGGTATTTTTATGTCGCCTTGAGTCAGTTAGAATTTCGGCCGAGTAATAAAACGCAAACTTATTCGGGATATATCGGTCGTAATCTAACCTACCCTACTAGCAGGGTAAATATTCTAGATTCCAAAATATTCACTTTGTTTATAAATCTTTTTGGATCAAATCACTTCCTAGTGGTACCATATGGATACAGATAGAGTACCTAATTCAAATGTTATGTGGCGACTGCAGAATATGTGATAGTGGTTGTTTTAAAAGTAGTGAGTGCCCTGTTTCTTGACCCATGACTATATCGATGTTACTGCAATACGTGCGATATTACTGTCAAAAACATGTAATTTTCGACTATTACTACTTTATAACCAAAATCGTAGTCCGCATATGTAATAAAGATTAAAGGTGACTATAGATACAGATCGTGGGACAATGCAGGCGATGTCAGGATGTTTGATTACTAAAATTAGGCCTACACAGTCCTACCAAATCATGTTTTTCGTTTTATGTACCTTTTTATTAGGAAAGCTATATACCTATTGCAATGGGTACCATGTCATGACTTCGCGTTCCACATCCCCTAGAACCCAAAACCACCCTCAATTTAAAAGCTTATCGCTTTCTTGTGGACGCGATAACTGCCGTAATTTTAAACCAATCACTTTCAAATTGATAAAATTTACGGCACTAAATCTCGCTCAAGTTCGTTAATGGGCAAAATCAGACCAGGGGGAGGGTAGAGGGGGGGGGTGGGTCTTCGATAAATTTTGCTATAACTATCTTAGTAAAAAAGACATAGAATTCATTTTAAATTTTAAAACGGGCATAATAATTTTAATAAGGGTTAAAACTTATCTAAGTAGACTATTTTGATAGCACCTACCATTGGTCTCCCAAGGGTGGGAAAAAGTGGAAAAATTAAAAAAAAATAATACCTTAATAGGCACATGTTCAAATCAGTTTAAAGTGTAAATTGTAGGCCTATAATTTCCCTACAACTTTTGTTTGAAACAATTTTTGATATGAGCAACCCTTTACGGCACAGCATAAAGAGGGATTCAGCATACGCACTCTCGCTGATAAATCCCCTGACCTGAAATTGATCTATTTGTTACATAAAACATATTGCAGCTGGTATTTCGGACACAATATTAAATTAAAGGTGCCTAAAAAATATAATTACAACTTAAACAAACAAGCCTTTTTATGACTAATTTGGGAGAACGAAGCTAGCTAATAATCTCATAGATATCTTGCCAAATTCCGCCAAAAACGTCTTTCATCTCATCTCAGCAGCCATACAGCATTATGCTTTACTCCGGTTTTTTTTTCAGGTTATTCGACGAGAGAATCAGGAAATATGATGTTTATAAAGTGGAGACGATTGGCGATGCGTACATGGTGGCTTCCGGTCTGCCAAAGAGAAACGGTATGTAACTAATCTTTTCATCTGAATACACACCTTACACAACTACACTATAAAAACCATCTCTGCGCCGACTTCAACGATTAACAGATCGTTTTTTTTTTATTCTTCGCTAATTACAAGGACTTTATGATATTATTTATTAGCTATTATTAGCGGCGCTTTTCTCAACGCCGTCGACTGAGTTAAGTAACAAGACATACACAAAAAAAAAACACATTCGGTTACAGACTTGTGCGATGTTGTTTGCCTGTAATGAACGGCCTCGCATCGTTAAATGGTTCTTCTAGATACAGTACACACACACACAAGTACTCGGGGTAAAGCTCCGAGTGCCTTTGACTGTGCATTAATTTTAAATCGGTTTATTTTAATTTTTTAACTTTTTTTTATTATTATTTTTTATCTTTTTGAATGAAACCTCGATGGAATCAAATTCATGCATTTCAGTACAATTTGCAAATCGAAATCGTTTCCAACGAATTCGACATGAAAAAACATTTTGAACGAAAAACTTATATTTTATATTTTAGCTACCTTACATATAACATCACTTAAAGAAACTAAAATGACTACTCCTGATGTTTTTCCCGTCATACTCGTATGTAAAAATAATCAACGAAGGATTATAAAATTATAACATCTAGGAATTTATAGTGGTTTTTTTTTTATGCGACTGCTTTTAGAAAATGAAGGAATCATTTTATAAATACAGTTTAGTTTTAATAATTCTTCCTAACATATTTTTAAATATTCTCTTCGCGTATTATTCAGATCTACTAAACCAATTCCCTCTAACTTATTCCACGCGATTGTAATCAAGCAAATTTCATAAAAACCGCACGATCCAGTACAAACACGTCAAATGAACTCGACCTGAATAAAAATGTGAAGCACGTGTGGAGCTGGCATTTATTTGCAATAAGAACTTTGTGTTTTTCAGTCCGTGCGGGGAATTACAGCTGACGCGTGGGGCGCCGCCTCGCGTCTTCTGAAATAACCGCCTCAACGCGTTATTTCAGAAGTATTTTTATTTCGAGAGAAAAAAGTAATAAACCCCAGACGTCGGTCTTGTCTAAAACATTATTTCTATTCGAATATTTGATTGTTAATGAGATTCAAGAAAACTGTTCGCGAAATACATAAATAGGTAGATTTAAAGAATGGTATAAGTATACAGACAGTATACACTATAAGAAGACTATTAAGTCTTCAGGGCCGGCTCATGTTCATCTTCTTTCCTAAATTACATCTAATATATAACTAAAGATAATAAACTGATAAACGATAATAAAATATGTATTTTAGAAAAATCCATTACCATTATAATTAGTTTTTTTTTTTCTATACTTATTGACCTGATGTTACCTAAGTACCAACCTAAAATGCCTATCGAAGTTATTTTAACATTTCATGTTCTAAGAAAAAAACATTCATTCGACTCACACAAAATTATTAATATAAGTACAACTTTTACTCGATTGAGCCTGCGAGCTACATATAAGTATTTTATTTAAGGCCAAAAATATGTGGACAAAATTAGATAAAATAAAGAAACTTCTATGCTATCTATTTAGATGCTATTGATTGGTTAATTTTGTGCCACGGTGATGCCAAAACGGCCAATCCAAATTACTCCTAATTTTATTTATAAGCGGATGATGAAAGAAAATAAATGAGGTTTGAGCTTAAGTTACATAATTAGAGGATTTTTAATGGGATATCTATGACAAAACACACTTCTATAATAAGTGGAGAAGGGAGGGAGGAAGGGGGTGGTAGTAGGAATTTTTATCTTGTTTTTGGATTTTGAAAAATAACTGATTTTTATAGAATTATATATTTTTTGACGTGGACGAGTTTATAAAATTGGTACTAAGGGGCATAACAAAATCAGGAAATTCTGTATCACAACGCAGATATCAAAACCTATTATTGATATCAAAAATCAAAATATACCATGTGATAACCAAAAGTTTATATATTTTTTGTGCTAAGTTGCTAGCTAAGCGCACTGTACGAATATTTTGAATTTGTTTTGCCCCATATGGAAAATTTTTAATCACCGCAACGATAGTTTTGATCTCAATCGACAGCCTTTAACGAGATCTATCAATCTATATAAATATAATAATGAAAAATACTCCGATTTGGTTATTTTCTTTTCTAAACTGTTCGTCACAGTTTGAAGACGGTATTAAGGAAAAGAAAAGCCGTCTGCATAAATAGAATAGGCAACGAAGCGACCCATCCCAAGTGTGGCAAGCCCGCGGTTAAACAGATAGTACCTTATAAATATATATATAACAAAGTGGTTATAGTGAAGTAAAACCGTATCGGGACTGCGAGAAAGTCGCAGCGTTGCGCTTCAACAATCCTGAGTTACTACTCTCTTAAAAACTTCGTTCTTTTTAACGTAGAAAGCCTAGTTCATCCTAGTGATTTTGCATTTATTTTCCACTCAGGAAACCGTCACGCATCCCAGATCGCAGACATGTCCTTAGACCTGGTGGCCGGAGTGCGGGGCGTTCGAATTCCACACCGCCCTGAAGAGCGGATCGCCGTGAGGGTGGGGGTCAATACGGGACCGTGCGTCGCTGGAGTGGTGGGCACGACCATGCCGAGGTATTGCTTGTTCGGCGATACGGTCAACACTGCCAGCCGCATGGAGTCGGCCGGAGAAGGTGAGATAAGCTTGAGTACATTATAAGGGCCAATTTCAATAAAAACCCGATGACGAGGTTGCGGGTCGGGAGTGTGAAAACGTCTGGCGCCTCGTCAACGGTTTGTTATTTAAATTGACGCTGCTAACCTACAGTCAGTTAGTTATCATAGAACAAACGCAACAGGGCCGTAACAAAATAGGCACAATTTAAATTATTGTTTTGAAGAGAAGCCAAAAATTAAAACAAAATACGACATTTTAGTCAAAGTCAAACTTAAGTCAGTGTTAAAATACGCCACTAGAAGCGATTTCAGTATATTAACAGCGCTACAGTCGCCGTGACCCGTGTGCAAGTGTATTGCCATCTGTGGTTTTCGTCTCGTACTTGCTTTTATATTTTCTAACTAATTAAAATTGACTGGATTTGCATATTTTGAACATCTTAAATCCAAGCAAATACGCATGGCAAAATCCTAGTAATCCTTCAGCTGACAACATAACCTCAAAACGTCAGATGACGCTTCTTATGTCAAAAGTACGCGACAGTGGCGACAGATATTGTATACACAAACCATAGCGGCGAGTAGCGAACTAATCACGAGTGCGAAAACTTATTCTTAACAAAGTCGAACTTAAAAAGTAACTGAAATACACAATTCAATTTAGGTCATGCTTAAAAGTTAAGTTGATCCTAACTAAGAACGACTTTAAGCAAGGACTGAAATTTCAGCCCTTAAGTGAGGCTATATTTTATATACATTTTCGTACTGCGGTTTCCATTCCCCACATCCCCGTTCCCGTTCAGCGGCAATATCAAAACTTCAGTAGTTGAAAACTTGAGGATTTTTAATGTGACACATTTCTATTCTCAGCAATGCGGATACACATGTCGCTGACAACCAAAGAAGCTCTTGATGAAATAGGCGGGTATATTGTGGAATCAAGAGGGGACATTGAAATAAAGGTGAAACTATGTTTTCTTTTAGATAATCTGCAGATAAAAAAAGGTGATAATATGATAAGAAAAGCCTCTAATCTCATTTGCTCAAACTCCCAATCTAAACCCATGGAACTTTTTTATGTGACATCGGGACTTGTTTGATAGTGCTTACTATTCAAATACAATTACATAAATAAGTTAAATCAGAATAGTTACTTCAAACTCCCAGCAAGTTGGAGATTCTTCTTGGAAACTGCATGTCAATATAGCTAGTAACCAGTTCTTCGGCTTAATTAAGCCAATAACTCAACTCAACTCTTACTATCATTTCAGATCTAAGCTACCCCAGTAGACATTGATAATTTTCAGAGTTTTGTGAATTTTCAGAGGATGTGATGAATATATGAAGTTGAAAACTATATATTAATACGCTCCACCGTTCCCGCCACTTGCATGGCAAACAAGATACGGTTATACCTAAATTTAGGATACACACTTCAAAAAGTTCCAACTTACTTCTTTACATACTTTTTTTTTCAGGGTAAAGGACACATGGAAACATTCTGGTTGCTGAGCAAGGAAGGCTTGGAATTTCCAGAAGATGATGTTGATTTACTGAACGCTCCTCCAATGGAGATGGATTTTGTAGACATAATTTAATACTTTTAATTATAGTATCATAAGTAATACCACCATATCCAAAATATAGGTAATTTTTTTGGTTAAGTATTGTTATACTCTACCCTTCATGGTCCACAGATAAAAAAATCAAGTAAAATACATTTACTTCCAATATTATTCAATATTAAATCAGAAATAAGGACAACTTTAAAAACGCATTTTAAATTGTTTTTTTTTTAATTAAGTACACCAGTAATATTCTCAAATTGAGTGGATCTGAAACTGAACCATGGATTGTTAAAAAAAGTATTTTAAAATAGATGAGACTAGTTGAACTGCATACACACACATTAACATGCCTACTCATATACATACATAAGGATGAATCATTCTTGGACACTACTAACAAATAACCATTTTATGTTTTAGTTTCAGTGTGAAATTCATCCACCTACTTTTTTTTGCCTTTACAGACTGAGGATCCTCCAAGTCTGGAGCTGCAGACTTGATTTCGTCCCAGGTCTTGCCAGCTTTTGATCCATCCGCCTAGTCTGCACCAAACACTAAATAAACATGGTCTTTGTATTCTATCCGTGATAGCATTTAGTGAAGTGTGACACACAACATTGTTTTACAGCGAAATAATGTTGAATAGCCAAATATTTTTTTTGGTTTCTTCAGAATTGTTATATTGTCGACAGATAGAAGTTTCCATGCAACAAACACAAATCAATGAATTACCTAAATTGCCAAGAGTCTGTCTGAACTGTGTGTGAAAACTGTTGGTAGTTTGGATAACAAGATTTGAAGAAACATTGAGCAAACATTTATTTATCATTAGATCATGACATGATTAAAAATAATTTCACAGAAAGCCAAACAAGGCTTATATTTTCCCTAATCTTGTGAAATTAAAATATCATAGATTTAGTTTATTATGCTTACTTGATTTTTTTTTTATTTCGCATGTATAATTGCATATACTAGTTCCAGGGAAGATGGCGGCAATCAAGCATGAAAACCTGTGGACTACATCTCAAACTTAACATCTAAACCACAAAAATCTTTTTCCTGTCTCTAGACCTGAAGAGCAAGGAGATTTAACTTAAAATGGATTTTTACTTAGGAGTATTATGCAAGTTTCTTGGTTTATTTCTTATTGTCAGTAGTGTAGAAGCAAGAAGTAGTGTCCTACGCAGACACCCCCATGTAACTTTTCAAAGAGGAATGAATGTAATATTATATATATTTTTATTTATTATATTTCTTAGTATTCGTAAAAAAAATAATGTAAATTTAGAACATTACAAATAACTTTTTGTTTGAAAATAAATTTATATAAATTGGCTATAATACATTAATAAATCAAAATTGAGTTTATTAGGATAATTTATTACATTAAGGGGTAATTTTTTCTAGCTCAATTAATATTGACCTTAAATACTGATAATACATTTTTGCAATAAAAAAAAATGCTATTGGATTCCCTCTCACTAACTAAAAGAGGTTGAATTTGTGTAAACATAAAGTTAAAATTACGACACTACATGCTACTAAGGTTTACTTAAATAATGGATAAAGTTATAATGGACAAAATATTTTATTAAAATGTAACATTCCCACTTAACACATTGTTGATTCTACTGTATGATTACATCATTCCATTTTTTTGCAAAAACTGCTGGGATCTAGGTGATATACAATTACTTCAAGCCCTACCCAACTATGCTAAATTTGCCTAAAATCATAGTGTTTTATTTGTATGAGAAATATTGTTTCATTTTAAAATGACATTTTGCTTTGCAGTTCTTATGTAAGATGTGTTTGTGTTACAGTTTAACTTTATTTCCTAGATCCATGTTCCGACCATTTTGAACGAACTAGTTAATCCAATAAGTATTGACGGAACCTACTCACAAATTGGTGAAATTCACTTATTTAGGTAAATAATTTGTATATTAGCGATCATTGTAAAATGTAATAATTAAAATGATGAGCTTGCAAACAAAATTGGATACGTCCAGTAAGCTATTTTCTTTCTAATACTTCCAGTAACTATTATTTCGAAAATTATTAGTTTAAATTAACCTTCTCCCCTGACAACAAACCTATATGTTAATAATGATTAAAGAAAAAAAAAATTTTTTTTTTTTTTTAATTACTGGCCTTTTATATCTGTAACTAATTGAATGTTTGTGTGTCTTGTTACCTAACTTGATAGTTTTGAGATGACCTGGTAATTTTTGACTATCTGGGTTTCGAACATGGGACCTCTGGATCAGAAGCAGGCATTCATACCACTAAGCCAATAAAATCAATGAAGACATTTCATATTAAATAATAAAATTATGACAACTCTCTCTCAAAAAATATTTTGAAACATAAAACGTTAATAATAAATTGAATTAAGATTTGTTTCATAAGATTTTTTAAATGTATTATCTACAAATGTGTAGACTATAATATTAATAATGGATTCCGGATGGAATGGATGGTCTCCGGTTTTGTTCTGCTCCTCAAATATTATTTTAATAATTTATAAATTAGCGTATTGATACAGACTTGAAATACATTTACATATTTTTTGTACATAGATAGGCATTACGGCATGACCAATCCTTACTATACCAGAGCAATGTACTGTTGACATTGAAAGCCACTAATTGATGAAATCTGACCATGGAGGGTCATAAGTTATCTTTAACACATGTTTATCTGACAAAATAATAGTTATCAATAATAGTTATGAAATAATACATCAACCTACCTACACATCTATACTCCTTTGACATAGAAACAAGCCACGTAGAAAATAAATTGAAAAAATAAATAATTTTAAATTTAATAGTTTTTTATTTGCTTTGCTAGAAACGAACCCTTAAATCCATAAAATATAATAAAATCCTTAACATTGTTAAGATAATTTTGATTTAAAATATCATTAACACATTTTCAAAACCACAATTTATGTTATGCATACTTTTAAAAAAATCTATTAGTGATATTTTAAATCAATCTATCTTTAAAAGTTTGCACACTGTATTAAGTGTACACAGCTGACAGTGAATGCAAAATAGTTTAAACTGAGATGTATTTAAACCTTTCTCTAAAAACCTATCCCAGTTCACTCACAATTAGAAGAAAATCTAAAAATGACACCCTTTTTTCACCCCCCAATTAACTATAAAACAATAGTAAAACATCTACAATGTAACCCTCTTATCACATTTCATCATGAAAAATATGTCGCCCCAAAAAAATAGGTGTCACACTATCACTGACCTTCCATCCCCATTGTCACATATGGTTACATTTTGTGTGACCCCCTCTCCTGACCCTTAACAATGTGTTATATTAAATGGACGACCCTATATGACTTTCAGGTAAAAAAATATCCCCCAAAAATACATAAAAAATGTAAAACTTTGGTGTTGAGTGGACTAACGTAATCCACTGCAATAATCGAAAAAACAAAAAAAGGTAACATTAATCGGTTAAGTACCTCGGTTGAGTCAACCACAAAATAATTAATCACATACGCTTATCGAGTGCACTAAATTATAATGATAAAAGCCTGCATTTTATGATAACTTATATTACAGTATTACAATTTTCTTGGGAACATTCGATTGGACATAGTGAATCACATTAAAATTATTATGTTGGTATGTTGGAAGTTAAAAATTTCTAGTAAAATAATTAACTCATCATTTTTAAAGTACAAACTTAAAATTTATGCAGTAAGTACAATACGGTCTTATAACAGGTTAGTTACGCACTAACCGTTAAATCAAGTTTTGACTGGTCCAAAAGAAATGAAGGATTAGGAAGAAAATAAAAAAGAGTTGAAGCTCGGCGGTCGGCTCGGGAAAATGAGCGTTGACGGATGATTGAAAAATTAAAAGTATTACTTATAACGATTTCTGCATTAAAGGCCAATGGAAAACTTCCTCAGTTAATTTGAAACTGGATAGGAGCGCAGCGATTTCATAATTTGTTTAGCGGCATGTGGAAATGTAGCGAAAGAATTACGTGTTTTTCTTATTCTGAGGAACACGCGCTTTGGATTGATGGAGGCCGAATCTGAAGCTTGAATATATTCGTAGGCCTGGCAAATACCCCAATTACACCCTCTTGATATGGATGTTGGTACACGCAACTGATAGATAAACTCGGTGTTCTTGTGATTGTCTGAAGAAGCGTCTGCTTGATCTTGATTTCGTTAAGGGCAGAAGGAGTACGATATTGGAAGTAGGTGTTCTTAATCTTTTGAATCTTATCCTCTTGGACAAATTAAACATTAAAATTAAGCCAGACTGGACAATTGTGAAGTATAGAAGTCTCCAGAATGGATTTCGGCACCATTGCAGAAGCAGAATCTAATAGCTCGCTTATCGGGTATGATTTGGTCTAGTTATAACTCATTTTAAGTTTTTCGCAATGCTGGTTTGTTTACTTTGTGTGAAATAACTGAAATCGAATTTACAAAATAAATTCGCTTATGATTAAAATTTATATAATTTTATTAAATTCTGTTTGAAAGAACAGGAAATTCGTTAGTCTACGGATTGATATGGTTTATATATTTTTTTATTTTTTTTTTACGTTTAGAACTAGCTACCATGAGCACATAAAACGATAGAAACGTAACGCAAAGAGATATGCGATTTTGTTGTAAATAATTAGTTATTTTTTGAATATTGTATACGTTATAGGGGTTTATATCAAATTAATGTCTTTTAAGCACACTGTAACCTCTCATTGATTATCTGTGCCATTTCCTTACAATATCATCTACCAGGAGTACATAGAGCATAAAAGATCAGCAGCTACTCAAAGCACAGACACTTCAATTTTATTTATATGTATATATGTATAAAAAAACTAATTTATATAATAATTTGTAATATAAATCACAGTTACATTCAAATCACTTAAACATTAAATACCTAATAAATACCTCCCCATTCATTCTGTGCTCCTGTTACTTTATATACAGGTATTTCACCAAATAAATTAAACTACATTTGTCACAACATGCACTATATCATATTGCACTTATATCATATAAGTGCAATATGATTTGCTAACCTTTTACGGTTTATGTACTCCCGATAGATATTCAAAATATACATTTATAATCTTTATCTATGGCTTTATGGTAGCTAGTTTTAAATGATTGTCTTCAAAATTGTTGTTTTTTCGCATTATATAAACTAACTGTACAACCTCGGACTTGTGTTGGCAGCTATATATATATATCATCTAACTGATAATTAAAGTCTCGTTAATATCAGTTCGGCCATTTCGGAGACTAGCCCGGTCAAATAAACAGACAAACAAAAAAATGTGTGTTTTGGTTCGTTCTCATTCAACACAGCAAACTACCGTTTGCCTTGATTAACAGTATGTAGATACTAAATTTACCTAATAAAGTCATCAACGAATTAATAATCAAACTCGAAATGTCAAAATCGAAATGTTAGTGTAAGAAAAATGTTAAGACATTGTTTTCAAAATTGTATATTATATTTGATACTCATTGAAATTATATATAACAAATAAGATATAAAAGTACTGAAGAGATTTTCTTTTTACATAAAATTATACAAAACAGTCTGACAAAAGTGTCATAATTTAAAAAATAATATCAAGATTTTGGAAAAAGCCTTGACTCATTTATTGACCAATTTACACCCTGCAAGATCAGTAAATGAATTGGTATACCTATATTACCATCTGGATTACATATGGCTCTATCCAAAGGCACGCTATAAAGCTTAAATAACATTAACATGCTAAAATTTATGCATTTGGATTATTAGTCTAATCAGTTTTGCAGTTAGTTTCAATTATGCATATGGTTGCGTCTTTCGGAAAACGGCCGACTGAGAGGATCTACGTGAAGAAAAGGATAATCGATCAACCAACGGACTGATGTAGGAATTGCATACATCTGGTCTCCAGAAGACACGTTTGTTTCAAATCAATCCTACAAGTCAATCAAATTTTTATGGGACTTTTGGCACTGAGACTGCTAGCGGGGAAGGAGAGAGAAATTATTACTAATGAAGCTATTCATAACTGATGTTACTACCTACTAATACCTACTTATTTTTCTGAATGTGGTGATTAGTATTGAATACGGAGCTCTCTCTTCACACTATCTAAATAGTTTAAGATAAATACATTCCAAAAGCAATGAAAATCATACAATTCAACTTAGGAAGAACCCAGTCTTCTTCTTAAAAAGCATGACCTTGCTTGTCTTTAAAATCATTACCATAAAATGGACACATTATTACATTCAACAAAGGTATAACTGAAGGTCATCACTGCTTAGACAAATTAAGAGGTCTGGCGCTTCTGTGAACCTGCAGGCACTTGATTGCACAGAATTTGAAAGCTTCATATTGAAAGGGTTTATTGTCCAATCCAGCACCACAAGTGAAGCAACGTGATTCGCTGCTGGTTTTTATCTGGAAATATAATGTGAAAAATTTTGTCAATTTATAATAATTGCTCTAATAATTTGTGTTATTTGTGCTTTAACAGTTAAAAGTCTAACTCAGAATAAGCATGGTCTATTAGGTCAGACTTTGTAACTACACGTTAATACAAGATTGTCTTATGACGGTGAGCTTGCCTTTTTGTAAAGCATTTGCGTCAAAAAATTGTTTATTAGTTAGTTAGTTAGTATTTTATTTTCCACAATATTTTAAAATATACAGGAATACAGGAATATCATATATATAATACATTATAAACATTAAAATAACGACTATTAAAAATTCAAGAGAAGGTACAAAACAAAAAAAAGAAAAGGTAAAGAGAAGGTATATAAAGTTAAATTACTTACACGGTTAACAGCGATAACAATTAGCAATAAAAAACCAAGAACAATAACAAATTGTCTTAGTAGTCATCTTAATAGGTAAGCTACAGGGGGTACAACTACAGGGGGTAGGTAGGTAAAACTACATTTTATGAAACTCACCATTGGGCTAAACCTGTTTATTACCCAAGCCACCCTTATGCATCTGCACGGATACTACATGGCAAAATTTTTAAAAATGGTATAAGTACGGGCACTTGGAAAAACCGAGCGGATGGCCTAAAGGGCCTAAGGGCTTTGCGACTCCAACTAGAGAGTGCCCCAGGAACGAGTCGTTGCACGCCAAAGGCACCGTTAAAGCCTCCAACAGAGCATAATTATATTTGGCTTGGGTTGAACAGCTAGTCATTAAATAAACCATCCTACAACTTTTCCTTTGTCAATAATTATGTCATTAATTTTGTCAGGTAATTTGACAAAATAAAAAAAAATATCTTTAAATATAAGTAGGTCAAATGCTTACTCTGTATTTTATATATAAATTAAGCTTCTGCTCTTACTTTTTTAGATTCATAGATGGCATTAAATAAGGTTAAAATGTCCTTAATAACCTATATATCAAAACGGTAGAGATAAGATAAATAGGCTAAAAAGCCAGAAGCCCTTCATGAAACAACAATAAATTTATAGAAATGCAAATATTATAAATTTAACAAAAATTACAATTAGGTATAACCTTTTCGGAATCAGTCATAGCAAGGAACATGCTCGCTTTAGACTTTTCGGCTTGCTTTTCTTTTTCCCGCTGCCGTTTGGCCTTTGATCTGGCAGCTTTTTTCTCTTTTTCTTGTTCAATTATTTCGAGTGTCAATGGGCCCGGAATATGTGCCTGTAAAATTATGCTTCTTAAAAACTTCCCAGATAGAAAAAATATACTTTTAAAAATACTGTTATTCTTAATCCATACAATGTTTCTCGGGTATATATGTGTTTAAAGTTCCTGTATACACTTTGATTAAAATGCGTAGTAAATTGTGATGGAAACCACTATTGTGTCAGGCCGTTTGTGAGGATGCGGATGAGACGGTTAAACAGGTTATAATTTGTGATTTAGGAATTGGCGTGGGAGACTGGAGAAGGGTACAAGAATTTATGAACTTAAAAAGTAGCAGGTAGTAAATTTTACAGCTGATCTCCAGTCTGCTCGTGTCTCCTTGCAAATCCAATTATTTTCACATTTGTTTTCTCACCCTGCATGATCCGGAGTCCCCTTTTCCACATCCAAATGTAGGGTGAGGCTGTAGCAGCGGTCTTCGAAGCATGAATTAGTGGCGGAAGAATCTAGCCTACCTCAACCGAAAAGAATTGCACTTTAAACTCATTCTTTTTGGCGGTTAAAGCGAGACTACATTTATGATTATTGCAATAAAGCAGAGTACTTTGATATAGAATAAACAAACACCTTTGCATAGTTATGACGTTCAGGAAACTCTCCTTGAAATAGTCTGAAAGCAACTCTGGTTTCCTGGCTCTCTGAGGATACATAAGGAGTCTGTTGCTGATAGTTCCTGATGCAGGGATCTCCGCCAGATATCAGAATATATCTGTCAAAAAAATATATTATAGTCACTGCAAACAGTTTTGCAAAAAAAAATATCTATAGTGAGATTTACATATCAATGACATGACAGATTGACAAGTAGAAAGGCTCCATGAAGGAGTGCTCATGAGAAAAAGTTCAGCTGTATATTTCGGTAGATAATTATAGTGGACAAACTTTAAGCTGACCGTTTTCCAATTGGGACGGAGGTGTGAAATATGTGGAAATACGATAAGCTAAAAAGAAATATGTTACATAAAAGGTCTTGATTAATAATATATATTTCTTACTTAAAATGTTAAGTAAAAGTATTTCTCTTTTTTTTTATATTTAACGGGTGTTTTTTTTAGAGGCGTGGTTTTCAATCTGGCACTACTTTTTTCGTAGTTGGTGTTTTTGACAGGTGTCACTTGATTTATGCTCAGTTTGGTTTGCCATTCTCATAATGAATAGACTTACTCCTGAACAACGTTTGCAAATAGTGCAAATTTATTAGCAAAATAATGGTTCGGTTCGCGCAACGTATCGCACGCTGCGTCCAATATTCGGTCGACATAATCGCCCAGCAGAGTCGGTAATTCGAGATATCATGAATCGGTTTCGCATCACGTTTACTCTTGTGGATAATGCGCATCCTCAGAGACGTCGTACAGTGCGCACCGAAGACGCTATTGCTGCTGTGGAGCAGAGTATCGAGGAAGACCCGAATGAGTCCATCCGCCATCGCGCGCAACAATTGGAGCTGTGCCCATCCACTTTATGGAAGATTTTGCGGAAGAATCTTGGTTTGCGGGCTTACAAAATCCAACTCATGCAAGAATTGAAGCCGAACGACCATCAAGCGCGTCGCAGGTTAAGTGAATGGGCCCAAAACGAGATGGCCACCGATCCCGATTTTCACAAGAAAATTTTGTTCAGCGATGAAGCTCACTTTTGGTTGAATGGGTACGTTAATAAGCAAAATTGTCATATTTGGAGTGATAACAATCCACAAGGCATTGTTGAGACGCCGTTACATCCTCAAAAAGTCACTGCTTGGTGTGCTCTATGGGCAGAGGGAATCATTGGTCCATATTTCTTCAAAAATGAAGCCGGCCATAATGTTACAGTCAATGGGGAACGCTATAGAGCAATGATTAATGACTTTTTTGTGCCTGAATTGGAGGATGTTGATGTGGACGACCTTTGGTTCCAACAAGACGGCGCTACATGCCATACAGCCAACGAAACAATCAATTTATTGAAGGAAACTTTTGGTGAGGCATTATCTCGCGTCGTGGGCGTGTGGCGTGGCCTCCAAGATCGTGCGATTTAACACCGCTGGACTATTTTTTGTGGGGTTATGTGAAGTCGCTTGTCTACGCAGATAAGCCGGACACGATTAACGCCTTGGAAGAGAATATTCGGCGCGTTATTGCTGACATACGGCCCAACTTGCTGCAAAAAGTGGTTGAAAATTGGGCCTCTCGGCTGGAATTTGTTCGAGTCAGCCGCGGCGGCCACTTACCCGAAATCATTTTTAAAACATAATGGCAAACCCTTATCTTTATAATAAAACTATATTCTTAGCCATAACATCCAATTTATATGCGTTTTATCTCTTCTTGAAAACCACGCCTCTAAAAAAAACAGCCTTTATAAAGGAAGAAGTGTATTTGTATAACATGTACATATGTATGTTGTAAAGATATATTGTTTTTTTTATAATTATACATTATAAATATTTCTATATTATTTATATATATTTCTATATATTACATACTTTTATAATAACGTTTGGATTTCAATATGGTAAAATAGATTCCAGAAGAGTGGTGATGGTCTCCTCGGATGATAAACATCCGCAGCAATTTTATAAATTTAATTACATATCGAGTCATAAACAGAACTATAATAGCATTAGATAAGACGTGATATAATATCCACCAGGATTTAGTAAAAAAAGGTTTTACAGAAAAGTGGGAATTGTGTTCTGATTGCTTCAACACCTTGAGGAAAGTGTATGATTATCTTGCATGCCACACAAAACCATTTGTTGCGTTAATAGACATTTACTTTTATCCACAGAAAACATAAAACACTACTCATAAGGACATAACTGGTGTGTTTAAAAAACTGTTAAGGTTTTATAAACTCTTATATCAAAATGATGTAAAAAAAATAAAATCATGACATTAGTGACTATAAAAGCGTAGAGTGCCTACAAAAATTACGTCCATATAGCTCACGCTTTTAGTCACTAATGTCATGATTTTACTTTTACTTTTCTAAAATATTTTATGGAACCACTTCTAATATATAAATTTAGCAAAAATTGGATAAAAATAACTAATGCAAACAGATATAAAAAAAGGCTTATTTAATATTTGTTTAGTAAAAAAAATATTAATTTTAGGTTTTACTTCCATACTTAACAATTTCCGGACTTGCAGCAATAGCAGCTTTGTGTAAAGCAGTATTGCCATCTGTTAAATCGGGCATATTTAATGCTTCCTGGATCTGGATGGGTCCTTCCCAGGTTTCCATTATTGTATCCAATGTAGTTCGATCTCCACTACTAACACAATCCCACAACTAAAAATATTACAAATAAAAACAATTATTGTATTCAATTGAATAAAATAATATTTAAAAAGAGTAGGTAAGGCACTGCTTGATTATTAGTGTTTGTATTTTAAAGAAAATTTTAAAGAACAAATAGATGGATGTTCTAGTATGTCTTAGAAGAATCTTAGAAGGACCTAGTACAAATATGTCTGAAAAATAAGTTATTATAAAACAAATTTATCAAAGTTTCATCTATCAGTTTCATTTATCAAAGTCTTTCGTTTCATTGCTTAGAAAAGGAACGGTAATGTCTAAACGTGTGTCAGTTACCTAAGTAAACATTTTTCTTGAGTCGTACCATCTGACGTGTTTTATAATTAGATGGCTAAAGCTGCTATCGTGATGGGGCCAAATATTATCCGGTAAGCTCGTACTGACATAAGGGCTGGTTTAATTCTTTGTTAACCTACTCTGAATAGTAATTTGTGGTTTGATTAGTTTATGGTTGTTTAAGATGGAGTGCATCTTTATAATTCAGAGCTCGATTGTTGAGCTGAAATTCTAGTGGACAATTGTACGAGATCGGCTCCCTTACAAATGCTGTGTGCAGAATAGGTCAGATAAACATTATATAAAATTTCCTTATACGCGAGTGCATCCTCAATGTACTTAAAAAAATCTAACCTTTCGAATATTTGCTGGCACTTTAGTGTTTGGTTTATTGGTGGGATTTTTACTTTTTGGTTTTTTATTCAGCTTGATGGATGTATTGTCAAACTCCTCTAGTGTTGCGAGTGAGTCTAAATCGACAGGCACTTTTTCACGTGAAACATTTTTGATGGGTGCAGTTTGATTATTCTTCTTTCCCCTCAATGTCTTCCTGTTGTGATGCTCCAACAGAGTCTTGGTCCAGTTTGGCGGGCTAGTCGGCTGGTCAAAGCAGGGCCCTTCATCCTCACTTGAGACTTGATGTAGTGGGGGTAAGGGTCGGTTTATGAGCTCTCTGGATTTCGCCCTGTCTATGGGCCTCGCAGGACTGTGTTTCTGTGACTTTCTCGATCTTTCCAAGTGATTTGCATTTGAGGGATTATTAGGTGCATTTCCTAGTGATTCACTCAGTGCTTTTTGAAATGCCTCTGTTGTTTCTAAAAATAAATAAATAATATTATTTTCAAATAATTTAAAACTTTAAAAAATTTAAATAATTAATTTTATGGATTTTTACATGCAAGTATACAAGAATCAATGCTGTGATTTCGGAGATAATCACATATCTCGGCCCAGGAATAGTTCCACACATTCTTATGATCTGAACTAATTATGTGATCACCTCTGAAACGTCAGGAAATTCTTGTATAACAAGTATGTAATCTGGAAATCTGGGAAAATCATATTTTATATTATTTTTCTCTATTTAAGAAATAATTTATACAACTTATGTTATATAATTATTTGGGATGTGCACACCTAAACTAATTGTTTGCAATTAGTCAGGGAGATTGTGGTAGATTAAGGCATTAGACTATTGGCCCAAAGGTCACAGGTTCGATTCGTCGCATGGTCATACCTTTTTTAACGCTTTATTACCACTATCTCTCCTGACTCTAGGACAGGCACATTTGGCCTAGTTAAGTATTGCCCAAAATAATGCTATACGACTTAGGACATAGCAATTATTCAAAAATAAAAAAAAAAGATAGTAAGAGGTACATTTGGCTTATCAGTTGCAAGTTACTTTTATGACCCAGTGCAAATCATGGCACACTTAGACAAAGTAAGAGGTTCACTTTTCATTATATTTCCACATCTTATTAATTTATTAGGACCAATCTTTGCAAAATTACTGCCTATAAATCAATGCAACAGTTATGGGGCTGGAAGGACCAAAAGATAGGAAGCGACGCAGGCACTAGTTCTCTGGACATTTGACGAGCCGTTGATGCTAACCACACAGTCAATCAGGTTGACACCCAAGTTGTGCAGCTATGTAATAATAATAATTGTAGAATATATAATAGATGTAAATATAGACGCCTACAAAAAGTAGTACTTGTATGGACAGTAAAATATATAATAAAAATTATATGCACCGTATACTTCCAAAGTCGACAATATTGAATGAGCCCTCTGAACTTCTTTATACGTGGGTTTGCGTGTTGGGAAAGGTAAGGCTCTCATCCTGTTGTCATCTTTTGAAAGTGGAGAGCCTTTTCCAAACAGCACTGCCCTGTTGATGGGACCGACAGCTCGGTACAGTACTAACAAGCAACCGGCCAAATCTTCAGACCAACTCACCAGAATATCTTGAATGTGCTGCGAGAAAATCAATATGACTCAATACGTTAATTGTATTTTGTACTTACAACTTTTGTACTTAGTAGCAAATTTATCTAAAATTAAAGTTAAATAACAATTTCAAACCATCTACGTATAGAATAGACAAGTTTGAAAATAACAAGATAGTTCAACAAATTGAAAACTAATTTAGTAAAACATGCTGCCTCCCACCGTGATGAAAGAAAAAAAAGAAAGATGAAAAAAAAAACACAGAAGGTTAAAAAAAAAAGAGATTAGCATAGTGTTCTTCACAACCAACTAGACTTTGGGTAGTACAGGTTCGTCACACAATGCAAACTGACTAATTTTTTTTTTTTCAATTTATTATCCTATATGTTGAAAACCACTTCATCAAAAGTTCATTTATTTAAAATTCATTTTAATAAAATATTTTTTCTAGACCACTATACTGTACAAGTTCCCTGGGGCCAAATGGTCATTGCAATAGTAACAGACTTTCAAACATATAATTTTTTTATGTACAAGTTTTGAGGATTACTTAATAAATATTTTTAGTCACACATTTTTGATTTAATGAGTTTATTTTACAGGCAAGTTCTGTGATTTGTCTGGATAATATTGACATTTTTAGAGCAATAAATAAAAAGTAACTAAAATGGTCAAATAAAGAGGCATCACCTGAGTGAACTGAGCCTGATTGTACCGCCTCAAACTGGATCCCGCAGACTTAGGAGTGTTACCTTGGTTATCTCGCGTGCCCTGGGCCTGGCCTTGGCCTCGACGTACCACATACGAATGCATCGTTTTGTGAATCACCGGGATTCCCCCGGAGAAAATAGCACCGGCAAAATGGCCGCCAGCAACCATAATAATAGCCCATCTCATGCCGCCAGGTTTTGCTAGGTTCTTGCAGGCATTTACCCAGCCCACACCTAGGCCGTCTGAACCGATGGCTTCCTAAAAAAAACAATAATTGCAATATTACAGTATCTAGAAATATGGTTGACACTTTCACTACTATGGATATTGTGGTTTAATTTACTAAATTTTAATAGGAGTTCATATTTTCTTGTAACTGCTTTCAATAGTTTGTTTTTTAATTCATATATTTTTCTATATATGGTATACGAGTATATTGAGCTTGTTTATGACGTAAGTATAAAAAAATAAAAAAAGGATAAATACCAAAATTTACATAATATAGGCAAATACTTTTCAAAGAAAATCTGTTTGTTTGGAGTAATTCGATAATAAATTTACGGTTAACTTAATTTGTTTAATTCGTAAATTAACTTGTGGTTTTCAACTTTAAAATATTTTCCGTTTATTTAATATTTTTTTCCTCTGACCTGTATATACAATTCCTTAAAAAATAAAATATTTATTAGGTACCTAATTAATAAAAAAGAAAATCAACTTTAAATTAAAAGACAATTAAGATTAGTTGAGTAGGGCCCAAAATACTTTTATATGGACCTAGGGCATGACAATCACATGAAAAAAAACTAATCATTACATTGTGTTTGTAATGCACAGAGCTAAAATAAGTGATGGTACATGAACCTATTTCAAATTTATTTTTAAAAACATTTGATAATTTATTTTATTATTATCAAACATCATCATAATAGAAAAAAGAATTGTAAACTTTGCGTAATTATAATGAAATGATTGTATAACGTGGAGCGGTGCGTCGTGGGCCACTCACTGTGTGAAATAAAAAAAGAGGCAGTTTTCACCGTTTTGTAAAAAAAAGTTATTAAATTTGGATAAAATATATTTTGGTATTTTTCATTCAATTTCATACTTATAACAGTGAACATGAACGTCACTCTAAGTTTTCGGAGTATAATTTGGGACATGGTGTATTTTATTGAATTTTTATGATTTGGCACTCTGCAAATAACATTCCTCCTGGTTCCTCAAGTAACATTCCTTTGCGCCAAGGTAGAACCAGGTCTGACCAAACAAAAAGAAAGTGCAAAAGACATTTCACTCAAACTAAAAAATGTATGACATTTTTATTATTATTATTAGTACCTTTTTATGGTGAAGAAGGCAACGGTATACACAGAAAACTTGCTCATGTTTGTTGGTGTAAAAAGCTTTACAATGTCTGGTTGCAGTGGCAAACAGGTCCGAAACAGGGTCTCCAACTTTGTCATCCATTTCCGATTCACTACCCGACATACTTGAGTTGTCATCTGTAAGTTTGTACAGGTAACATTATTACTACTGAAAACATTGGGCATGATTTTTTTTTAATGTTTAATAATTTTTCAATGATCAATTTTTTCTACATCAAAATGAAATTTAGACAAATTACTTATATTGATTGTTATCTGTTCAGAAAGCACCGTATTATCTTCTCGTTAGTTATTTCATTCCACATAGCTGTTTGCAAATAATATAGGACTTGCAAAGATCGCCTATCTATGTACAATAAAATACTGTTTGAAAAAATATTAATCAAGACACACTTTATAAAGAAACAGAGCCCGGCAAACAATGATTTTAATGAGCTCTGCTTATATACTAAACCAATATTTATTAACAGCAACGAAGATTAGGTCGAAGATTTGTATGGAGTGGAGTAGATGTCAGTAACAGAATGTTTGTTAAATTTAATTAAGGTTTACAGTTATGCAGAAATCAGTTGATGATAGAGACGAAACAGCAGTAAATGTGAAAAGATCTAGCCGTCCAGATTGGTTACCCCACAATAGTGGTCATTGCATTAAATAAATCTTTTAGTTTGACAAGAACAACACCACCAATGATTGGATATTACGGGATAAAAAAATGTGGAAGTCAAGTTGGTAGGAGAAGTGGAAGTGGCATTTCAAAATGTTGAAATACCCAATATTTATTACCGTGTCTTGACGTATATTCAAAGAGGGTCAAAGTTGGTCTTCCAAGCAATTTTCGTTTGAGGTTATGCGTATGCCAGTGATGCTTGTAATGAGCAATCTGCTGCTGGCGCGATTCAAATGGACCCGCATTGCAACTGGAGCAACTGCTCGGGTTGCTTGTGGTGCCCAAGGTCAATGCGCCCACTCTGGACACAACACTTTCTTCGTCAACTGAAATAATACAGAACAGCTGCATTGGAAAGAATAATATGTGTTCAGAGTTTAAATTTATAATATATACTTTATTTTGATAATGATTATACAGAACATTAAAAAATATTAATTATACATAGAATACACACTGCACATCAAAACAAATATTACTCATTGATAATATAAACCAAAGCTGAACCGTAAACGGTAAAGTACCTAGTAAAACAATATACGTCTCATTCCAATCCACTCATAGTATTTCCTCATAGACTGAGTGAGGCACTAGTAGGTTACATAGTTGGGCACAAACTCCAAAGGCTACCGTGATTTCACCAAACATCAATAAAGAAAATAAATAATTTCTTACCAATAAGTGGGGTTTCCGAGATCATACACGACGCTGCCTGGACGCCTTCCAACAATTTTTCAAACGCATCTAAATCGTGTAGTTTATATTGTTTCAATTTGGACTCCATTTATAGACAAAATAAATAATCCTAAAAATATAAAAAACCCAAGTAACCAAACTAACCCAATGACAACATAACCTATACGTCACCTAAAGTATGTGACATGTACACCATTCGGGCGGCGGAACTATTTTTACATCACATTGCGTAATTGTATAGTAACAAAATACAATCTCTAAATACAGTAATGTACATTCATAAATCTTTAATTTATAGAAAATATTGCACAACGTTATTACTTTTTTGACACGGCGAAAACGTCAAATCCGCCAACGTCACTTTTTTGTTTTAAATTTTCTTATAGGGCAAATTAAAAAAAAATATTTACGTGTAGTCCACAATATTTTTTTTTGTTTCATATTAATAAACAATATAATCCTAATTAATAAACAATATAAAATAAAACAGGAGTAGCTGTTATAGTCTGCGGCTATCAATTATATTGCTTCTACATATACGCACGTTGCTTAGGTTGCATTAACGATAATTAGGGATGTATTTTTCTTGATGTTTGAAGTATTAGCCAAAAATATGATGCGTGTAAAGTACATTTAAAGTTTCTTACAATCGATATGTATAGGATGGGTCGGTTTTTTTTTTTTTTGAACGCTTTAGTGCACAAGAGCTGCCTATTATAAGAAGAAAACGGTATAAAAGTAAAATTGGTTAACATGTTCCGTTATTTACAAGTTTTCACTGTGCAACTCGTCGCTTATTTTGCTAGCGCATAACGACCCAGGAGTCACTATGTGGATGTGGTTGCACGTTGAGTTCCACCCACACCCAGCCAACCATCGATTGTTGAGTGTGGTATTTAAAACTAAGTATTTACAAAGATTTTCCATAGAGTGTTTCCATAGAGTTTTTCTTTGGCTTATTGTGTTTTTACCTTTTGTTTTTTATATCTACTACTCATTTAAGTCTGATTTTAGGAAGAAATGAGGCATAACCGATCTAGACTTCAGATCTTCACTTAGGTCCCGCAGCATTGGGGAAGGATACAACACACAAGAATTCCAATTTGCGAACTAAACCATTCCCAAAAAAAAATCCAACCAACCCTATTCGTGAAGCCTCTTAATCATATTATATACCATGGCAGGAATTAATTTGTTGTTCAGGTCCCAAATGTCTTATGACACTCAGAATGGTCGCCTTCTTTATAATAAACAAAAAAAAAATGGAACCTAACTGTGAGGACTTAACTCGTAGGATATTAGATAGTGCATATACTAAATTTAATCCATTCAGTGTAAAAAAGTGTTCTAGAATAGGAATCTTTTATCGCAAATAAAAATCCTAAAGCATTTTTACTAGACGTATTCCTCGAATAAGCGTGCCGAAGGAAACCTTCTTGGCCTGCGATTAATAACCTTTAATATGCATTTTAGAACCCTAATTAAAGTATCCATAAGGTACTTGGAACACGAACTCTATACAACTATACCATAATTCAAAACCGATTGACCCAAGGCATAGTATAGTTTTTTTAATGTAGATTTATCAGGAATACATCTCAAGTCTTTAAAAATGTAGGTTAATTTCCTAATTTAAATCTAAGAGATTCTTTGTACTTCTCCCAACGCAAATTACAATCAATAACTACACCTAAGTATTTCGTAAGTGGAAGTTCGGTTAGAAGTGGGCAGTTACAAATATAACTAGTGTGTGCAAAACAATTATTATCATGTAAAACCAGCTTTTATTGCGGATGACCGTTAATAGAGAAACATAAGTAGTTAGAATTTAGAATAGTTGAGAAACTGTATCAAAAGCTTTTGTCAAATCAAGGAACACCATAAGACATTTTTCCCTTTGCCCATTTCATTGAATATTTTTTCTGATTTAGTTTGAGTACAGCGTCTGAAGTACCTAATCCCTCTCTAAAACCAAATGATTTTCTGAAAACATTTAATTTTGTAAAGGGTACTTAATGAATCTACGTTTAACGATTTTTTCATAATTTTAGAAAGAATGCTCAAAAGGGATATAGATCTATAGTTATTGATGTCGTCTTCTCTCCATTTTTGAATATGGGTATAACTAGTGAGTGTTTTAGACTATTAGGAAACACGCCTGTCCGAAAGCTTAGGTTTATATCTAGTAAAATTAAGGCTGTGCAATTTTTCTTAAACACTTCACTGGGGATCCCGCCAATACCAGTACTATTTTAAGGTTTAGAATTTCAATATTTTTTTATTATTATAGAAATATACCGTGTTCCAATATTATATTGTAATTTATAAATTATTTGATAGCGGAGTATCTCTGCATTCTAATAATAAATAATTCTAAACTGTATCTAAGTAATCAAAATATTTTAGTGAATGTTACTAAAGAGTTCCTGGACCTAAATAATCGTTTTTTTTTTAATTTTCAAAGTCCTTGAATGTAGCTCGAATACTTATTTAGGAAAATTTACTGAACTGCGAGGGCGCAGTACTCTCATAGCGGTCGGAATATTCAGACACCGTAAAGAATGACAAATATGCCGAGAGTAACTCCCGCCGTGAGATGAGATCGGGGGCCATATTTACATAACATTTACGCGAAACAGAGTAATGTGTATGATTGATTACACGCGATACGTTTGCGACATTTTACGAAAGTTATAACGCGGCGATAAGCAAAAATCATCGCCGCCATGCAGAAGTTCAACAGTCAACCGAAATCCGACACAAGCGCATTCTTTGCCCGATGTCCATGGAGCATCGAAGTTGGTTGCGCCGCGCGAGGAAGGCGCGTCGTACGGTCGCGCTCTGTCAACTGTGCTTCCGGTGGGGTCGTTCCTCTAACTAAATCACCGAACCATACGCTTTTGGCGGTAATAATTCCACATACAACTCCATTGTGCGCAAAACACGCCGACGCGATAGATCGCGGCCCGCCGGTGGTACGACCCGGAAGTTTTTCGTGCAGTATGGTGCTTTTCGTTGAGACATATATTTTCCGTTTACTTTTTATTGTGTTTCTACAGTGTTTTTGAATAGTATGAATATGTTATGATGTGATTTATCGAAGCGAAATAATGAAAGGTGTAAAATGCTCGCAATTTAGGTTTGCTTTATTATTTTTTTTGACTGCATCTTCAAACACAGGTACTTACAGAAATATTTTAATATTGTAATATTTGTATGTGTTAATATATCCAGGACTTACATCCCCGATAACTCACGTAGATTTTATTTTTATTGATTTTTTTTCTATGTTATTTGATTAAAATTTACCAAAATTGTATAAGACTCCCCCCCCCTACACCCCCCCCCCCCATTTTCTATTAAACCTAGTTAGAGTGGTCATGTTACTTTAAATCAGCAATAAATGACTGGTATTTGTCCATATGATTTTTTTTTTCAGTGTTATAACATTCATTGTTATAAATAATGTTAACTTGTTGTATATCGTTGAGAAATGCACCCCTTGAATATTTAAAAATATATACATACACAATCAATACATACGTACTTATATACATTCAAAATTACATAAATCATTTTCCATATTCCATTTATTTGATCAATCAAATAACAAATAAAATGATAAAACAGTTATTAGCCACTAATAGTTAATGTGAGGATTTTGTACCTAATAAGCAGGAAAGAAACAAGTACCTAACCCCAAAACCCTTACTCTGTAGAGTCTCAAGCTTTAAAACCATTCCCGTAGTCAATAGTACATCATTCTAAAGTTTCACCTTTGAGATTTCACCTTAACCTAACTGCAAAACCAGTCCCATGCGATTGAAATTATGTAAGTCCTTACCCTGTAGTGTGAGTCTTTGTAAGATTTTACAAGACACGATATCAAATGTTTTCAGTAGATTCAGATACACTGGGAAGCATTATTTTTTTATTCATTAATATGTAGTATTTAAAATATAAGTCCGGTGTTATCCAAAAATATGTACTTTGTGTGTTTGAGAAGTAAATTGTCATTTGAGTAAAAGGACGCCATCTAATCGCTATTTTCAGTACCATACTAAATTACTTAAAGCCTATGTGAGTATTAAAAAACATTATGATCGATGCTAATTGCATGAATCATGTCATGAAAAACAAAGCCCTAGTTGTAGTTTAAAAAACACAAACAATACGAGGTTTCCTACGCCAACCATATCGTCGAGAAGAATATGCCAACTAAAACTAACCTGCATTCAGTCAAAGGACTATTTGGATGTAACGATTCATTGTTCTCCCCATTATTGTGGTGACCATTCGTGCGCAGCGAACTCGCTAAAACTTCTTCCCATATGAGCATAATACAATACGAATGATGGCGATGCAAAACATACTGCTGAAAAGAAATACATTGAAACTTCAAGCGAGCGAAAGTATGAGAAAAATATTTGAAATTAAAACTTCGTAGTAAAAAAAGTAAGAGCACGTAATTTTAATGCGCTCACCGGACACTAGAGGCACAACCCAATAGCAGCCAATATTTCCGTAATAAAAATAAAATTGACACAACTCGGGCATATACGCAGCTCGAAGGACGTAATGCCGCCTTCGAATTATCATTTTGTGGGAAAATGTCCAATGCACGCATTTTGGTGGACTAATTTAATTATTTTTTAAGCATCATAAAAGAGATCTGAAAATTGCTAAACACTTCTCCAAATTTTCATTTTTTGGGATTCATGTAATAATTGATATTGATATTTTAAAACACCCATTTTAAAACAACATGTTAGGTGGACAGGCACCACGAAATCCCCAATTTTTAGGGTTCCATACAATTATTAAAACAACAAATTAGGCCCAACAGACAGACGACTGTAAAATTGACAGGCTTCAGGAATTTTCTATTTTTATGGCTCAGTATAATAAACCATATCGATTGAGTACATGAATACAAAAATTTAGCTATTCAAAGTTTATTACCGATTGATATTTTACAACCTAAATAGTGTTTGTATTAGAAGCAGATTAAATAAAAGCTACAGGATTTCTACGGGGGTCATAGCCATTCTTGTTTTATATTTAATTACCATCCGGATTGAAATATTGGCCTCGCAAAGATCACGACTTGAAGTGTATACTAACATATACATATACATATGTTTAGTAGTCATTATTCTAATTGCTCGATCCCCATTTTATAGGTATAGGCCGTAAAAAATATAAATCATATTAAATCATATAAATCAATTAAAAAAATGCAATTCACAAGATTTTTCGAATTTCTTTCCTATTATCCAATTGAAACCCAATTAAAAACGTCCATGTAATATTTAAATTGAAACTCTTTAACCTAATATTTAAGTTGAAACTTGAAAGTCCCAAAAAGTTATCCGCAGTTCACAGCATCGTTCTAAGATGCTGAGGATTATATATATTAGGATTATATATGCTGAGGATTATATATATTAAAGCTCTGTAACCTTTCAAATAATAATAAATGTATGTGATGCTTAGATGGATTACAGAAGTTCTTTGCTTTGCCTCAATACACTGAGGTAAACCCTGGACAGGATGCTTTGCTCATCTGCCGCATACAGGATAAACAGGGAGTTTGTTCCTGGCAGAAAGATAATAAGGTGAGTAAAACAGTATTGATTTTTTGGTTTTTGCGTCCTTTTCTAAGTGATTCACAGACTAACTCCTACATAGAGCTGTTTAATTCGTCTTCTAGACATAGATAGGTCTTTGGTAAGTTCTACAGCTTCAACCTTTGGTTGCTGTCAGAATTTCCTAACGCAATTGCCTGTGCAGCAATGATGGGCCTCTGGCTACAATTAGGTAGGATTGATTGACCTATTTGTTATTGTCCTGGGGTAATATAATATATGCATGACGTGGGCACGAAAGATCCATTTTTAATTCCTTGTGCCTATTTAAATGTGGTTTTGGTCAGAATGTTTTAAATTGCCGACATTGATCAATTACCCAATTGACAAGACCCATATTTGCGCAGTTTTGGCTGATGATAGTTTCTGATGTGTATGTTTTCCGTAATCAGACACCGGATTTAGGTTCACATTTCACGGTAGATGTCCGTCTAATGTCATAATGGCAGTACTGTTGTGTTTTCAGCCGGTCGGAACGTATAACGGCAAGTACGAATGGGCAAAGAGTAACACGCCGGCCAATGATGACTGCTCGCTGTGGGTGCGATCAGCGACTCTCCAACTGGACGACGGACAATGGCAGTGCCAGGTCACGGCCAGTGCTTATGACCTACAGGTCAGGCGATGTTTTCACTTCGGATTATTTACAGAAAACTGTACTTCTAAATTTATACTAATTCGATTGGTCGCTACTTTAAATTACTCTTTATCGTCAGACGTAAGGTGGACATAAAGCGGATTTACCACTAGGCTGCTTATGACGGATGATCTCGCCGTACTTCGGATTGAGTCAGATTTACTGCGAGCAGTCGATTATGACTATATATCGATCGATTCTTTTGTTAACCTGAAGTCTAGACGCGTGTTAATTTAATGGTAAATACACACTATCGATCCACGTGTACTGTAAGGGAGTTCATTTTCTCCAAGCATAGGGCGGTTAATGTGGTGAGTCCGCTTAGTCTGCCTCATAACATCTTCCGCTACGTTCGGGATTGAGATTTCACAAAACCATGCGAAAAGGTCATGAAGTCATACAATGAACATTCAAAACGTATTTAAAAACAACCATTAGTAGTTAAAATAATTTGTTAGATAACGCCGTTAAAATAGACGGCGTTAAAATAGACGATTTTTTAGACGCCGTTAAAATATGACATAACATTTATAAATTTGAATCGTCTTTTTATATAGGTAGGTACATATTATATATTTAATGTCTTTAGTTTTATGTATTTATCTATAGGTTATTAATAAAAATAATAGATTTTTGTGTGTATGACTAAATTTTAGTATACATTTATCCTTATTTATATATTTTTTGAAAAAAAAATCACAGTAATTAATTAAATGTTAATCAAACAAATACTCATTAATTATCACGGTCAATGCCCAGTTAGGTAGGTATGGTTGTTTAATGAAGTTAGGTGATTTAATATTTTTTCTAATATATTATCATGATGCTACCAGCGTTCGCCTACAATAATCTCTTACGTTATTTAATGATTATTTTCGAAAATCGACAGGATGCCCTGTCGAGCCCTCCGGCTGCTCTCGTGGTTCGCTCGGCGCCACAGAACCCGAGGATCCTCTTCAACGGTTCCCAGGTGATGCCAGGCGAGAACATAACCATGCTGGCTGGAAGCCGCGCCAGCGTCGTCTGCGAAGCTCGCTACGGAAATCCGCCATCGGCGCTCGCCTGGTTCCTTGGTATGTACCGAAAATCTTTGTTACTACCATAAGTGTGTCACATTGCTTTATACCTTCTTAATATTGTATTACTGAATAATTATTTGTATGCAGTAAATATAGAATGAAACTACTAAGAAGCACATTCCAGACCGTAGAATAAACGAATGAAATATTGCCATTTATCGATCGCTTTGGTCGATAGAACAATCTGAACGTTTGGCTTGGTAAAGTCAAAAATTCTCGAATGAAAGAGCTATTACTCCTGTCATTATGATTAATATAGTTTTATTCTAAATAATATTACCATTATATTATTGACTATCCGTGTCTACAAGTCTACATCCTTGATCGTAGGTCATGAATTTTAGGTAGTATGTATTATTTGCATCATCAGCGTACCGTAGCTTCCTTTGTCCGAACCATTGTGACCCATTTTAATAAGCTTTATGGTTAGGTAATGTCTATAACGCGTGGGATTGTGGGATTATTTACGTTTAAAAATGCCAATTTGTGCCCCAAAAACGTGTAAAAACGAGATAAACTAATTTGTTGAGTCCGTTCAACCGAACGAATTTTTGAATGTCAAAATAATGCTACAGTATGCCGAGTCTGTCAATGGATGCAATTAAGTCAATTTTACGTAAAATACAATAGTATTTATTTACTCGTCACATCGCTCAACAAGACAGACTCTTTTATACATACATATGTGCATAAATGCATAAACAATTATTGAAATTATTTAAATTTTATCTTATATGCTTACCCTTTGAAATACTATGGATTTGTGGGAAAAAGGTAAATTTTAATAAATATTTTGTTACTTGTATGCGTCACTCGTGGAGCTTAGTAACTGCCCGCAGTCACTAGCTTCGGAGCTCGAGCAAGCAATGAATGCTCTGTTACAACGCTACGAAAGTGCGGGGGAATCTGAAGAGAAAGGGGATATTGTTTTGTAGGACGTGATGGTAAACGGTTATATAATTTAACAACTTGGGTGAATCATATATGATAATTACGCTTTTTTCCTTACATGATGGAAAAATTGTGTTTTGATTAATTTACAGCATAGTCTATCCTAAAGATAGATAGTGAGACGGCCGCCCGCAGAATCTAGCTGCCAACCAGGAAGATTAATGAGATGTAGTAATATTTTAGTTTTAAATCAACAGATAACGAGAGACTCAATGCCTGGAGCCAGACCAATGCGTCGGAAGTGGAGAGACCTCGCCTCTGGGCCTCCAGGTCAGTCCTGGAACTGAGTGCATCCCGCTCCGTGCACCGGAAGCGCCTGGTCTGCCGGGCGGCGCACGCGTCTTTTATAGAGGGTTACAAGGAAACATACGCCTACCTGGATGTGACTTGTAAGTTTTATAACTGTTATTTCATTTCTGAATATTGTAGCCACGACATTAAAACATTTTCTTCCGTTTATTGTTTTTGTTGCTAATATAGATTCTTTATGTCCATCACATGTATCATTTTTTTTAACGCTAATA
This sequence comes from Neomicropteryx cornuta, assembly GCA_020383195.1. Taxonomy (NCBI): domain Eukaryota; kingdom Metazoa; phylum Arthropoda; class Insecta; order Lepidoptera; family Micropterigidae; genus Neomicropteryx; species Neomicropteryx cornuta. Next base: position 9,100,674 of record JAHKQU010000025.1, on the reverse strand, counting down.
AGTTTGTTTAATGTCATAATAATGTAATACCATAAAATATAATGTAATGAAAAACTTTATACCATATATAACTACAATACAATGTAATACTAGAACGGTGCTAAAGAATAATATACAGTATTAAAATTTACACAAGATAGAATATTATATAACACATAATTAAACATGTTAATTAATCAAATCAATTAATTAATTAAACAAATTAGTACAAACTTGACAATAAGAAAACGGTAAAAATAAAATGAAGTCACATTAAATAATTAAAGAGGGAATGGAAAGATAGGAAATTAAAAAACTTAAAAACCTAAAAAATAAAAGATCTCATCTCAATTCCTAGCTATATAACGATTTTTCTACCAAATTCACTTCTTTTCTAAATGTTTTTATTTTAAGTATTTCTTTAAGACATTGTGGCAATTGATTATAAACAAGCAGGCCAAAGTAGAAACTGTTTTTTTGAAATATATTAGTTATAATACGTTAATATACTACTAATAATATACTAATATACGCTAATATTGAATAATTAATCTCAATTTAAATTTAATTTCAATATAACATACTCCTGTAACTTTTAGATTTTTTATAAAATGTTTAAAAATAGGACAGAAAATATTAGATGTATTTAACATATGAAAGTTATCATTACCATTATTTATCTCACATTCATACTCATCGCTATTACAATAAACCTAATACTTTCGGAAATAATAGGAAATGTGTATATTTAATCGCATATTTTAATAAAATAACCATTACTAAAATTAAATTGAAAAATTATTCGTATCTTCAAATAGAGCCCTTCCTAACAGCATACCGCATTCTAACTAATTAATTTACAATATTTTCAAAAGATCACTTTATTGAAGCCCCAAGCAAAACAAAATATTTTTTTATTAAATATTTTCTGCATGCCATATTACAACCTTTTACGATTATTTGTCTAGAAGTTATAGGTATGTGGCAAACAAACAGACGGGTTCCACTATAGGGGTTCCGTTTTTTTACCATTTTTGTTACCATTTTACTTGTTTTGGTACCGTAAGGCTGATACATCATTACTAGCTGTACAACTTCTATAGGTTTTCTCCTCGAGGAAGAGGAGGCAGGAATAATAACCCTAATTCCGTTAGTACTAATTAATTATTTAATCTGATGAATCGGTAGGTACCTCGCTTCTCGAGTACTCAACTTCTTAGTACCTGCTTTGATAGCACAATTATGTATCTTTTTCTTTTTCAGTCCATCCTGTGGTTTCAATACAAGGAACTGAAAATGGCCTCGGCAATTTAGAAGAAGGCACCGGAGCGCTTTCTCTAGAATGCAAAGCGGAGGCAAACCCTTCGCCGTACATCTGGTGGTCCAAAAATGATCAGGTCATCCAAACCACCGGATCCAACTTACTGCTGGCTCCTTTGAATAGAAATAACTCAGGTGAGATAGAAGTGCCGCAAATAAGTTTCTTATATAGTTATTGTTATCATGTAATAGTGCTATTACAGTGTAATTAAATTTATTTATTCATAATGGCACAATAGGAAGTCACATCAATAAATGATATAATTTCACAGACAAAAATGATATACCAGTCATTTATTGTCGTTTGACGTAACACGGCCACTCTAATTAGGATAAAAAAAACCTGTTCTAAGAGCGGCCAGAAGAAGGTAGCAAAATAAATAAAATATTTATTACGTACGAGAGCCTTTTCTCATAAGAATGAGCATAGGATAAATATCATAAATTTGAAACATCATACATACAATAAATAGTGCATATATATTTGTGTATATATTTGATACAATAAATAAATACATTTATTAAATATATAATTCTAATATTTGTGTTACGTATAATTTATATACTGAAATACAAAAAACTAAACATAAAGAAAATATATAACAGTTCCGCCCCCCCCCCAAGACATCCATAGGCCCTCTTTCTCCAGGAAATAGCTTACAAAAATCGACGATAAAAAAAACATAGCTTTCATTTGTTTAGTAGTAATGTTTTGTTTCGTTAATATTAAACGTTTTGATCAAACAAATTGGTGTCTTTTATCATCAACATTCATTTTACTTGTTATAAGGCCCAACCCCCCCTTCCCAGACCCCCTAGCCCCACCAAGTCAGATGGATAGTTACACCTATGTTTCTAGTCTAAAAAAATACTTACTCATAACAAACTATTACGATACATAACCTAACCTACCAATTATATTATATTGTTTATGCAATGACCCTAAGCGCTGACGTTGGAATACCTATGCGTATTCGAAACGAAAAAAATATTAGGAAAATTTGTAGATTGTTTAGGCCTGAAATAAATTACAGTGAACATTGTGTTTTATCTTTTTTCTACTATATATAAAATTGCCGTGTTGCACGTGCTGTGCCGTGCAAAATTCCTAATGTTTTCCATTACAGTTGCAGGCCAACCATCAGTTGAAACCATCAATTTAATTTCATGGCCAATATGCACACCCGGAACAAAATTGTAAATGCACCAGTATTGGAGCATCGAAAAACCTAAAATATTTAGATGTGATTGTAGATAACCATTTATGCTGGAATGAACGTGGACAAATAAAAATAAATAAATAATTAATGTATTAGTGAGTAGATTAAGAAAACTTTTGTTTCTATTTGAATGTATTCGATTTGTAATGGTTGACTTTCCTTCCATTGTACGGTATAAAATTATAAAAAAAAACTCATTCGTTTACGCCACTTACATAACTTTATACCGTCACAAAAGGGGCTCGCCTTGTATGGGCGGTATAGCGAGGGATTAGTAGCGTATCTTTGTCGCTTAAGCACATCGATATAGTTTTAATAGTGTATATTCTAATTTGTGTATTTTTTGTTGTGCTACTGTTATAAAAAAAAGTTTTATTTGATTTTAAAATATCTAAATAGGCATATTTCAAAATAATATTTGAAGCATTCGCTTATGTTCCTCATGTCCATGACGGAGACAATACAATCAGTATATAATTAAAATTCCATACCATATTTACATACATACATACCATATTTCAAAATAATATATATTAAGAAAATATATATATATTTCTGTATTTAGAGTGCTAATGCGAGTGTAATTTAATTTAATTTTAATCTTTACTTGTATTTCTGTACTTTTGCGAAAACCTGTCATCAGTTAATTTTATGAATAATTGTATGTACCATTTTTTCGTATTATACTGTTGGTTTTCCGAATAAACGATAAATAAATAAATAGATAATTAAAATGTTTACTTATTTAATTTAAATACAGGTGTGTACTCTTGTCAAGCCAGGAATTCGGTGGGAACAGCAACTCCTGCGAAAGTTGAAATAGATGTCAAATGTAAGTTAACCTAATCGAAAAATTAAATTTTAAATGAGCTAAGATTTCTTTACAAAGTACATAGGTAGCTAAACTTTTCTTGCCCCTCCCAAAACATAAAGGCACAAGAAATAGGAGATGCTTATGAGTATGACATGATTGCTATTACTGTTGAAGATGATATGATGAAAGTCCCGGATGATTCAGAATGCTCTAGGAAAAGAAATCGATTGGGTGTTTCTTTCTTTTGGTGAATTTGTTTAGTTGAACAATAGTCAAAATCATATATCTAAAAGCAGACCTGACCATGCTTGGCTGAGTTCCGGGGCTAGGCCCTGCGTGCAAATTTCTGATCTTTGTGGTAGTATCAGCATGAATTAATGATTTCTGTATAGCAAGAGAAATTAATTTCGAAAACGAAAAACTTTTCGAAATAATGATTTAGGGCGTAGTCAGCTGAAACAAAATTTTTCATATTCTCTTAGATCTAGCAGAGTCATTAGGGCATAATTATAGCGTTAATCTATCAGACAAAGAATAGACACAATGCGTACTATTGTTTACCCATAAATATACACATTAACAGAGTAATAATATTCCTATATGTTACAGATGCGCCGAAAGTAATCTGGGTCGGTCCTGATATGGTGGTAGAAGCTAACCTATTTTCGAAAGTATCTCTAGAGTGCAAGGCTGAAGGGAATCCGGAACCAAACTATCAATGGCTTCATAAGTATTTATTTTATTAATCTTTACATAAATTTAGACTTTAGTGTTATCTATATTAATAATTTAGTAAATATTTACTTCTAATATCATATTATTTCTTCTATTTTATACAATCTCTATCTTATACACTTTTACTATGTGATATAATACATAGGTCACAAATCGCTAATTTATTTTTCTTTCTGTCTTCAAGTCAAAATACTAAGCCCACCTTAGGACAGGTGTTGTTTAGTTAGGTTGACTTTGTGAAAAAATTATACTAGGTATGTACTAGTAAAGATGTTTTAGTTTTAAAATCTTGTAACATTAATAAAACCATACTCTAATTCGTATTAGATCTCATCGTCGGTAGCTACTAATTGTCTAATATTTGGATAAGTATTTATATTTTATGAGCAACTTCTCAATCAAATTAGGTAAAGCATACGAGGTGTTCCCGTTCCACCTTATTCTTAATTATGTTTATGTGTGTATGATCACTTCGTATAAACGTAACCATCGCCAGTTAAAGTATATATTCGCAGAAGGGCAAATTATATCCCTCAAAATTCTCTTATTATTCATTAAAAATTGACATCAACCAGGTCTCTGATCTGTGCTTTCCGCGGGTTGTCGTTTGCACAAAATTAATTCGTTTTCTAGGTATAGCTAAAAGTAAAAAAACGGGAACGATTTGGTGAAGGATATTTAAATTTCTCCTGTAAAGAAATTATTGTTACAAACTATTTAAGTCAATCTCAGACAATTTTTTCAGCATTTTTAAAATCCTCTGCGACAGTTTTATTTTTAATGCTATGCAAAAAATCAAGTAACGATGTAATAGTTATTTTTAAACTTAAACTATCATCATTATTTTTTTAGATTCGGCTCACACAAAAATATTCCTTGCGTCACAATATAATTATTACGGTAGTAAAATTACATAAGCTGTATGTTTTCAGACCGAATGGAGTTCCGTACGATGTCGACAGAGTGACGATAGTTTCGAATGATGTCATTTACACCATAGCAAATATCACATACAAACATCAGGGCCAGTACTTTTGCCAGGTTTCAAATCAAATAGGCCTAAAGCACTTAAAGCAACAGGCAGACCCTATAACCCTGAGTGTGATTGGGCCACCTCTCGGCATTGACGAAGGTGGAGTCGAAGCTTGGATCGGTCAGCAGGCCACCATTCCAGTTGACGTCTGTGCCGATCCACCGCCCATAAAAGCTTCCTGGCTCTGGGGAAGTCTGAAACTTAATGTACCTTCACAAATAGGTAACACAACAAACCTTAACTTTTTTTTATTGTAAGTGGTTATGGACAAAAAATGACCGTCCTAAATTCTAACTTAAAATGTACGGTCGATATTAAAATATGTGTGACTTCTATAAGTTCTTCCAGCAAATTTAAATCAACAATGAATTATCAAAAATCCTCGCTATACTATCGATTGATATCACTTGAATTTGAATTTTGGGTGCATAATTCAAATCTTGCCTGGCTCTAGACACACGACCTGCGGATTAGTTCGGTTGACGATCGACACTCGAAAATCGACTCGACTGTACGCGCCGTCTCTTTTTTCCTACGACCTTCGGCAGCGAACGAAAGAGACGCCAGCGTCGAGTCGATTATCGATTGGCAGCCAGACTTGGCCCCTGGTCCAAACCACTTTGTGAGGTGTGTATGATGATAATGGCTTTATAAAAACTTCTGTTTGCAATTATTGTAGGTCGTTACAGATCAGTGGAACCAGTGAAGCGTGGAGGTTGTTTTCGATTTGTATTATATATAGAAGATACTATAAAGCAAGATGCTAGGATATACTTATTGCATGTCGAAAATGAAAGGGGACATACGAATCATGCTGTTGCTCTTACACTTCATGGTAATTATGTATATATTACTCATGGTAACGCTATAAATACATATTATATTTTATTAACTATCTTATTTTAACCTAATCCTGTATTTTTGAAGACAGTATTTTTTTTTATGTTACGAAGAAGGTGACCATGACTATTCAAAGGCAGCCATTCTCTATGACTGTATTTGGCGCGAATATACAAGTTGCAAGATTGTGAAAATAGTAATTTCATGAAAATGCCACAAAAAAAGAAGCATTTAATTGTGGATTTAAGTGTATTATGCATATGAAACACTACACCATTAATTATTCATATCATAAAAGAAATGAGAAAAATAATTATAATTAACGTGCTTATTGACTTAGCGGGAGAGATTGGAAGCATTAGCGGTTGAAAAACTTAAACTAGACAAAGGCATTTTTAACGCGTCGATCGCCGTATATTTTCTCGAAACCACGATGAATTTTAATATAATATCGTCTTTACAGTTAATAATGCATGAATAATAGTGATTAATTAATTGTGTACTTAATGCAGAATTGTCATTTTGAGCCCTTTTCAAGTTATTTATTGATTGTAACAATAACTATTATTGTCAATAAGAAAAATAAAAACAAGACATTTTAGAATATAATTAAGAACTTCATCGGTTACTGTTATGAAGATTCAAATTTAGAGAAATGACTATTAAACTAAAATAACAAACCAAAAGAAAACAATATTAATATAACTTATTATAGATATATTTAAAAAGCACTACCTGAAGTATATTAAAATATTTAACAAACTTATTTAATAGATTAATAAATGCATATCATTTGAACGAGTAACAGATCTGACATTATTTTTTTTTTTAATCAGAGATGACGCTTTCGAATATCAATTTTATTGTGTGTCCTCTATCGCAGACACTATTTAGACCGTAAATAGTTTGAAAATACTAAAAGTATTAGTTTTTTGCAAAATAATTTTTAGATATATTTTAAAGTTTTAAAATTGTCTCAAAACACAATTGTGACAGTATTTCACGAAAATGTGTGCCCCGCCATGTACGCAAACATGCTTAGGCACAGTAGAGCTGGGCTGGTTTAGTTGACGATCGGAAATCGATTCAACCGTACGCGCCATACGATTCCTTTTTCCGAGCGTCGTCGGTAGTGTCGGTAGCGAATGAAAGAGACGCCAGATTCGAATCGATTGTCGACTATCAGCCCAGAGTACAGCTCCTAATAAGTATCAAAAGAGACACGATGAATGTGTTCATTGGTAGTTTTATAAGGTAATACATAACTACCTACCTACATATAATATTTTAATTTAAAATTTCAGAGACAGCTAATTATACAACACCACTTGTGGGAATTGCTTTTATTATAGCTGCACTAGCAGTTGTAGTCATTTGCTTGGTAAGACGTTGTAAACAAAGAAAAGGTACGTATTTTTGTTAGTGTTTTGTTACGATATTTTTTTTTTTAATTAAAAAGTGTATTTAGTATGCCGTAAAAAATTGTTAAGAGGCATACAGTCGTATTTAAAAAAGAAAGACATTTATCGCGGCGTCCTACTCTTTCGTTCACGTCATGGATTCCGATACTGGTGTGAAGAGAGCGCGATGCACACAAATGTTGCACGTTTCTTCTTGGTCTGTCGCTGGTCGCAATGCGGATAATCACAAAATAATTTATTGTTAACTATTGAAACACATTTTTCAAAAAGTAAATAAAGTTCAGGAATGAACCTTTATTACCTTTATATGAGTTTCAATAACCTACGACTATTATAGTCGTTTGATATACGACTATTTTGTTTTTTTTTTGAGCCATTTATTATAAATGGCTTGAAAAAACGCTATAAATATAAATATAGACACCACAAGTTTTTTTTTTCTCAGCGCACAGAATTTTTTTTCAAAATATAGGCAGGAATGGTACTAGACATTGTTCAGTGTATTTAATTTCATTTTTATTTTATCTTTGTAACTTATTTTATCTTTGTATTTTTATGTTTGATTTCTGAGAAATCCTTTATCTAAGATGCAAAATAACGACTTACGGCGAAAACGTGTTTTATTGGTGAAGCTTCTGTAATCACACGCTAAGAATTTAAGTATTTATGAAAAACAAATGACAGATTAATATTGTTTTCATTTACTTAAACACCGAGCTCTTGCCGTGTATACAAATAATCTATTAAATCGAATTAAAGTAATCGTTTTTTTAAATATTCGATTTTTATTATTTCATTAGTGTTTTAATTATAATCTGATCAAAATACAATTCATAGATTATGGAAACATTCGTCAATGTATAAGTGTTTGCACGCTGCAGTGCGCAATACCTTCGCGAAAATTTTATTAATAAACCAGTAGTCCTTTCAATAAAAATAAATAAACATTAGATAGGAAACGGTTATAAAATAGATTAAAAAGGATAAAATAATTAAAGCGTATCCCAAATAAACACCCTGATATTATCAATGTTATTACTTGCTAAAACTTTACAATAATGTTAAAAATTACATTTTTTTTTTTGTATAATTTCAGAAACCGTGGAGTACAAATCATCAGAATTAGAAATGTTAGTAATTATTTTTATCAATACAGTCATTATACAGCCAATAATAATGAGAGTTGCTTTTCGAGTATTTTAACTGGCAGCTTGTTATAATTTTGGTTATATTAAAATGTAATACATTTTTTTTTTTCAGTGAGAAGATCCCCAGACTCCCAGCTGATGCTATCTATTCAACCAAAATTTACTCACCAGATGCACTCAAGGTGCGACGAGCGGCACTGGTCTTACAACCACCGACAATTGTTTGATACTTATGTCATTGTTTTTAAAAAAAAAATTGAAATGTGTTCGACGATGGGAAAATGAAACTAACCACACTGTGTTCGTTGCACGATTCACCAAAGATTGTGTTTTACTCATATAACACACACTAACGGAATGCATGAAGTCATCATCAATGTGTTCAGAGTTTTGGTCATCTGGACGAGGCTTATCCGGTGAGGGCTTTTCGCTATTGTGTAAGCGCGTCATGTCAGTACGCATTTGTTTAATTTCAGGAACGAAGCTTTAGGTCGCACAAAGGCATAAAAGATCACATCTACTCGATTCTGGAGCCACGCGTTCAGTATGATGTCACAATATCCAAACAAGGTTTGCCCGCCACTTACCTGAGCGTGTCCAAACCGCTAAACTCGTCTTTTTCATCTAAGCATCGAAATAATTCTAGAAGATCCAGCAGAACGACTAAACAGCGACCCAAGTCGTTGCAAAACTTCGAAAGCCCGAAGTATTTAGATCATGTATTTCCTCAGACAATCGAAATTTGATAACAATATTTTTAAAGATAAAAAGGAACATCTTCCATAATTCTCCTTATAATTTATACATAATATGATATATAGGTACGATTTAACTAATCTTAATAACTGATATAGAAGCTATTTGTAAACCATGCCATTAAAATTGCTGTAAAATACTTTTTTTCTTTATTTAGCTAATAATATTTCACACTTTAGAACGATTTTATGAAATTTGGGCAAACTAAAATTTGCTTATACTCGTACTTTAGAACTGGAGACTAAGGCCCTAGTTTAAGTAAGTGGTACGCGTCGACCTATAGCTACTCGTATAGTCATACTTTTGTTAGTATAACCGGAACAACTAGACCAATCCATGAAATTGTAAATAACCACTCAATGTCCTACCGACGGACTATAATACTAAGAGTATTTATATTTTGTATGATCCTTCTTTTAAGGGAGTCATATAATTACAACAAGAGGTGAATTGTATCAGTTGATAAATTATAATCGTATGTTTACCTGTAGGAAACTGAATATGCTGTCTATCAATAAGACTGATATAAAGTTAATACAGAAAAATCTATGAGAAAGAATCCAAACCACAAACTGGTAATTTCTTATTTAGAATATCCTGGAATACCTCATTAAAGTCATCGCACAGAACCTTCAAGTGATTAGTGGGTAATTATGTAAAGATAGGTAAGGTAGTAGTTTGTACGCAGGTAAATCTTTCTTTTTGGCAGACACTGCTAATAAATTTGGAGAGCAACTGCATTCGCCTCGGCCCCGATTTCGCTTGAACAAAAAATTTCCACAAAAGCGGCAACGACGTTTTTATAACCTTACAATTGTAGGTTCTATCAATAAATCTAAATAAATAAAATCATCTGTAAGAATCATCTGCAGTCATTTTTTTTATTTGAAATAAAAGCATTCAAATAGTAATAATAGCTTAAAATCACAAACGGAGTAGCTAAAGGTATAAATGTTTACTTATTTTCATATAAAAATACACTAAATTTTGTTTTACAATTTTCTCTGAAATTAGATGAACTTTTTTTGGACAAGTTTTAAAATGAAACGCTTCCTTTGGTAAAAATCGATTAGGTACATCAGGTTCTTATCGGAGTTTTTTTGTCAATGCCCGCCTATCCCTATAGCAATAACGTACCGTAAACTTGTGCAAAAAAGAATAATGAATAGGAAGTGGTAACAACGTTTTCTTTGTAAATTTAAATCGCTAAAGCATAACAATGATCAGTTTTTGATGGTGGTTCTTAAAAACTTAAAAACACTCAAAAGACATGGTTATGTAACATTATCCCAATATTATACGTTTTATTATTAGGTTATTCATAGTTAACCGTGTAAAAGTTTTTTTACTAAGTTATGGTTTTCTATATCGTTTTCAAATACGTTATTACTGGAACAAACATAACATACCTAATAACATCGAAACCGTGGTGACAACCTGTTAAAGTTGAACCAAAGGTCTTTTGTCTCTATTCACCACATTTTACGGTACTGGTAACATGTTTGTAAAATCAACGTCGCCTAGCATAACGGCAACACTTGATGCTTGTGATTGGCTTGAACTTCGTACGAGAAGTTAGTTTATGATTGCCTTACCCGAATAAAGATGGCGGTGACTTACCAGTTACCCGCCCTGTCACTGCGTGAGTTTGCTTGACTGCAGCAGCTGCTGTTTCCTCGCCTGCCTGCAGCCTGTCGACTGACCCTGTTGGGGCCTGTGTTGGCTGCGCTGTTGCCAGTTTTGTTTGGGCGTGCGACAGAGACGCGTTTCGCGCGCTTCATGTGCCGGTGTTTCGCGGCGAACGAAAATAATGTCAAGCGGCTCTGTCATTTTTTGTTTTGTGGAAGTTTTTGAGTGAGATTATTTAAAATGGCCACACCAACGGAAATTGGAATTCCGGATTTTGTGCTCCTCGATGACTTATCACCGGAAAAATTTCTGGAAAATCTCCATCTAAGGTTTGAACCTGTTGATTTGTTTTTTTTTTCATTTTCTGACACAATATAAATATTATGTGCTACTGCTACTCGCCACGATCGTCAACTCTCTTCTATTTAGAGCAAGGGCGTGCCTTGAATATAATTATACTGTTATTCCGAAAATAGCAATGTCTTTTTTCAAACTGCACCCATATAACTCATCTTACTTACTGATTTGGTAAACAAATTAAAAATGATTCGATTGGTTTTTTTAATGATTTGGTGACTAAAATGTTTTTACTCTTTTGTAAGTGAAGCGTTTACGAGGTTACACGAAAATAAATGTAACTGTGGTGCCACGAATATTTTTATTTAAATAAGTTCATTCCTGACGTTAAAAAAATAAATTAAGGTTAACATTTACGTAAAAAAAATGACTGCAATGCCCCGTTTCGAAAATAATATAAAATCTGAAGCCAACAATACTTACCTGTATTTTATTGCCCACAGCCTAAATACATAACTACACAGATATAACACTAAAATATCATGAATCATCAATGATGTCATCAACGTTCATTAAGTCACAATTATAATCGATTACGTTTTGGTCATTCAATTAAGGGTTTATACTTATTTGTTTTTTTTCGTCTCAAATGTATTTCAACAATAGACCAAATACTTATGTAGAAACCTCTGTTTTGTCCTACTTCTTGCAACGAGTATGATCACTATCTTGAATATGAATAATATTCAATATTTGCTATAGTAATTCCTATTTCAGAAACTATTTTTGTAAACTAAAATATTAACCATACCTACTCATAAATAAATCTTAAAAATATTTTATTTTTATTGTGCGAGCCTACAATTTTCGGGAACCGCTAACCTCAGGTACCTACCTACCTAATAAATATAATTAAGGCTTTAAGCTTTTATCAAACACAAAAAATAGACCATCATTTTTTTTACATTCTCATTTTGAAACTTGAGGTCTGAGAAGTTTTCCTGTAAACTGTATATAAAAAAAAAATAAGTTTGTTTCGGAGATATGGAGTATTTTTGAAGTATTTTCCATTGATTTGATTGATTTTTTCGTTGATTTCTACTAGATCTAATCAAGGGTAGTATTTTTTTATAATGTAATAATATTTCATTCCCTGTCGGGCTACTATTTTAAGCTTGAGTCACTATCTATTTGAATTTTCATACATGGTCTATTAGCAGAATATCTGGTAATTACGTCTTACCTAATATTAAAAATTACACTCACTGGGTTGTCACTCGCCTTAAACTCATCTGTATCTTGAAATAATAAACGAAGTCAAATGTTAAAATTTATCCTGCATTTTATTTCTCACAATTGTTTGATATTTCCATAAAAAGAAATAGTTTCACAGAGATCCCTTAAGTAGTGTTTCTTTCAGACAAAATACTCCGGAAGGCATTTAAAAAGTTCGGGTGGGGGGAGGGGGGCGAGTAAATAAATAAAACAAAGTATTAATCATTATTAGTAAATTCATGCTAATTATTAATATTTCATTGAAAAAAGGATTTATCAGGCCACAAATAACGGCAAGATACAATTAACATGCACCAAATTGTCAAAGGCTTATATTTTTCATTTACAGAAATTATTCTTGGCAGGCTGTGTATAGTGGGGCGCCTAGACATTTTTATCCAGGGCGGGGGGGCTCGGGCTACTTCGGGGGATGATGCCCCCCGGACAAGTACCTTGAATGAAACACTCCTTAAGTTTCATATAAACGTAAAATTCTACTGATGAAGTTTAATCCGTTACTAGTTTTAGCAAAAATTTTCCGAGTTTTTTTTTTAAATAACATTTGTTTACTAAGGAGTGGAATAATAGTTTTATTAGACACAGAAAAACTGTCAAACAATGAATCCCTGTCTTCAAGCTCGTCGTGTCTATAAAATTTGATATGAAAATGGTAAAATTGCCTATGAAGAAAACGGTTCCTATGTTTTGTGATTTTTTGAATATTTGCGGAACCCTTCCGGCTCCGGTATATTCCAATTAATTTTATCTCAACTTTGCAATTTCATATTTAGGTGGTTTTTTTATCAAACCGATATAGGTATTATTGACAGTATGATTAAAATAAGATAGTGGCGTAAACTTTATTTTCACTCTGATGGCTTTAATATTGATATTCAATAGTTCCTATAAATATCCCCATTGAGATTTATTTTTATTTTATTTATTTATTTATTTAGCCCCGTAATTATCCCCGTAATTATTGGATAATGTACTCGCGAAGACAATAATATTTGTAATACATTCAAAAAACCTAATATGTGCTGGGTACTGCATGTTGATAGTATTATTTTAGTAGTAGGTAATTATTATTTTATGATTAGATTTAAATCTCAAGTATTAAAAAATGATGTAATTAATCAGGTACCTATTAATTATGTATAAAATTATATAATATTTAATGTTCCTACCCTTGCACATATTAAGATTTTCATCTTACCTAAAAGTGTGTGGGCGTGTTTGGAATGTACTTTTCATTTTGTTTGAAAATGTGTGTAGTACCTATGTACTTATTAAACGAAAATAAAAGCCAACAATGGACATGGGGAAATACCATGTGCTAAGTGACTTCAGGTAGTACCATTTTACTCTCACAAATTATGCAATTTATGAAATGAATTCCAAGGGTCTTCATCGGGTGCCAAGGTGATGTCAGTCAATAATGATTATAGATATACCTGGGTAGAGATGGTATAGCCGCATTCACCTTGCCTGATGAAGTCACGCTATTTCGGCGGCCAATAAGGACGGACTCCTCGTCGCCCTCGCCCACTCGCCCACTCGCTCGCCGCCCAACAGACAAATAAGGGGGCCATTAGATGCTAAAATAACTTTTTAATCCCTACTTCTATCAGGATGCATTCCCTGGTTTTTACTTTTTCTTCCTAGCCGTTATTATATTTAATCTTTCTATAATGGTGAATTTGATGCACTTCTATAAAATACGTTTTCTATTTTTTTTCGATCTTTATCGTATAGCGAATTAATTCTGGAGTAATTTTACCTTGCAAATATCAGGTAGAACTGAATCTTGCGCTGGTGTTTGAATACCTATCAGTCCTTCCTATTCTGTGTCTTTTTTTGTTATTCTTTTTGGTAAATAGATTATATATGATTTAGAAATAGACTTATATAAACAAGCAGGACCGATAAAAAAGGCTTAAGGATCGTGAAGTTGGAAAACCTGAAGTTCTTTATCAAGAGCTGTCAAGCGCTCAATACGAAACCCCTCACCCTGCAATATATTAACTGAGGATTCTCTTCAAAATTTGGGCTGACCTGGAGTTATAAAAGCCCAGAGAACCCTGACAGCTTCGATCAAAACTAGTTGAAGGATGTGATATTGCTCATTCCCGAGGACGTATTCTAGTTTATATTTTATATCAGTGGTATCTTTTGACCTATTATGAAAAGTTTTCGTGTTAGATTTTTTATGAAATATGAAAGAAGTAAAAAAAGAAAAAGAACCATGGGAAGGTGATAGCAGTGTTGATTGGAGAACCTGAGAAAGAAATAAGATTTTATCTACAATCCAACTATCGTATTCCTGTACCTATTGGAATCTTCTGAGTATTCTGGTTAGAAACCAATTAAACCGTCCCATGAATTCTAAAAACAATGTTATTATATAATATATATACAAGTTGAATTAAAGTAATATGGTAATGCTTTAGTTTCTGGGAAACTCAATAGGCCATGGTTTCCAATTTAGGAATGCCTGCGTCATAACGCGGTTTGTGGTTTCGTCTATCTTGTATGCGTCTTACGTCAATGATAAATATTTTTTTTATGGGAAACATTACGTAAGACAACAGATTTTTAGACGGTTGATGCACGTATGTAGACGGTCCCTAATAATCATTCGGTTCACGATGGAGATAGTGGGAAATAGATCCGACGGTAGATTCATACTCGTAAATATCTCATATAATCCTAAAATCTCTCACAAGCAACCGCCTTCACTGAAAGCTATCGGTTGAACTGCGAAAATTGATTAGTAAGCTGGTAAGAAAGATTATTTTTCAAATTATTCTAAGCATTACTAATGTTTTTTATTATAGATTTATACAGAATTAGGGGAGCCCGTGAGGTTTGTATTGATAATTAAAGTATAAATACAAATAAAAAAATAAAATAAAAATACATATAATATAATATGCCTGCCTAAAAAGGCAGCCATTTCGACCCATACAAAGTAGCTAGTCCTACCCCTTTATACTGAACGCACCCACAAAAGCCAGCGGCAAGGTTCCGAGGAGTGATGAGCCGCACATTAAGATGTTTCCTTTTAAGGATGAGTATCTAAATAAGAGTAGGTACACTTGTAGCCTCGATTCATCGATCTCAACAGATGATAATATTATACGACTGAATAATTTAAATGCATCAGGTCTATCATTATACGAAACTATTTAATACAACGCGTGTAAACGTCGTTCACGCAACTTGCTACTAAATCAAGTGAACCTACTAAAGAGGGCGTTATGAGCTGTATCTCGACGGGTTTTAACCAAGTAATAGTGGACACGTGAAAAAATTCATACCAGTTTCCAAGTATGGGCTATCAAAAGACCAACAGAACGCACTAATTTATTTATTTATATTACTAAAAACGACTATGAAATATTAAGTTCTATACTATGCTTAAGATAAACTTCATCATGGGATATAAGTATTCGAAGCGGGTATAAGTTTCTTACTAAGACTATGTATATTTAATAATGGCCGTTCATTATTTTCATTTGTGACTCAAATGTGAGTATTCAAAACTTGAATAATTTTACTGGCGAGAGTTGCATTCGGATTCAGAAATACTCTTTTGCGGGTAGTTTCAAAGATTTCGAACCCGTTTATCGATCTGATCATCAGTAGCCATAATTAGTAAAGAAATCAAAACATGCTAGAGGCACTAACGGTCTAATACACAAGATAAACATTTGCTTAGAGTTAGGTATAAACACAATGGTCAACATGTTACAAAATAATAAATACAGAATGAAATACATAATAGCAATAAGGAAAACAAAGCAATGCCAAATAATAGCATAGGTTTACTGTTTAGTGTAAGGACGGAGAGACACTAATCTAATTGCTAAGAAACCCTAAAAAAACAAAAGGTGCGCCCTAGGATTCCTTATATTCTTTTTATAAAATGAGTAAATTATTAAATCGTTTACTGAACCAAATTCCAGAGCAAATGTTAGAATGATACAAATTGATGCTGTATTATTTTAACAATTTATGAGAATTACGTACTTTCTTCGGCTGACGCGTCACGCCGGTGATGATATTTACTTACTATTGTGCTATGATTAGAGGCAGCATTACTCCTTTGTTCTCTGGCTTTTATCCTATTTTAAATATTTTTTCTGTTATGCCTAATGCGGATCTGTTCTTTCTTATTATAGTCGGCAACATATCGAAGTCGCAACATTATTGCAAACTGCATTCATTATCTTTAGTTGTAGTTTTGTTATAAACTGACATCTCATGAAAATGATCCATGGATCATGAACAATTTTCAAGGTATTTTTGTAAATATAATCAAAACTGTTCTATATAAGTTAGTCCCGCCGTTATTTTAATGTTGATTTTTCAAATAATTATACATTTTTATACATCGACTATATATAGCATTTATGTCAGTGAAAATCCGTCCTTAGTCTTGATTTCGAAAGATGCAGCAATCAGAGCCATGTATTTGTTCGAACTGGTGTTTCTTGGCCTTTTTCTTTAAAAGTTAAATAGATCTATAGAATAAGGTGGGCGGTGGAGTTTTATAAATCCATTTATATGATTCACAACCTCAGCTACAATTAACTTCTGGATTTACAATTTAAAAGCACGACATCTCTTTATGAACAAACCGCGCCTAACTTAATAAAAACTCTTGACAGTGGTCTGTTGCGGCACATAGTCAATTGTGACAATTCCGCCAGAATTCAGGCAACGCAGCAACTATACCCACCCCCCCCCCCCCCCCTACTTTAAAATCCTGGCCAATTGAGTCTGATGTGTACGGAGGTTTTTTTAGCAAGGAGAATTTTTAGTTTTTTTTTTATTACCTTTCCTTTACTGAGTCTTTTTTTTTCTTTATTTTCTTTTGGGAGCGCTTAGCCTATATTAGTACTAACACTAATTTTGCACCGAGCCAAATTCTATCGCAATTTATCTAAATACATCCATAGAATTTACGATTAAAACTAAATAAGGCCAACATTCAAATGTGTAAAACTGTTATAATATATTTACCTGTTTTCTTTCGTCACGTTTTCCATTGATTTCATTCGACACGTGTGCCGGTGCGGTTTGGACATGGTACAGTTAGTGAGAGTGCGACGCGTCGGTGAATTTCACGAAGAGATTACCAGCAATACAATTGCTTTGAAATGCCCTTCACAACATTGACCTTAAAATGTTTGCCGATCGTTTTCAATCAATCGGATTTAGGACCGTTTTTTTGAGGGTTTTCATAAAGATAACGAAGGCTTCAAAAACCACTGAGTTTCCAATTTAAGGACCAATTTCGTTGGAATGTAAGAACCAAGTTATTAATGAATCCTGTCGATTTTCTAGGATTGATAACTAAAACTCAACCACCAACAACCTGTACAGCTGAGAATGTCGATGGACTCATAACATACTTTAAGCAAATATATAGCTAACTTCAGCAACCAGAAATTCCTGAAAAGAAATCGGAGACAGAAAATGAATACTTTGAGAAAGTGAAATAATAGTTTTTTATGCAATATTGGATTAATTGAATTTTCAAGGATTGGGCCAATAAAACGCAAACTTCCTTAATTTGAAAAAAAATCGGTATTGTGAAGATGAATTTTAAAATTAATCAATTGATGGTGTTTCTGATTTGTTCAAAATAAAAGGTGTAATTTTGAAAGATACGTCCCATGTAGCAACGAATGTAAAGGTGTGTTCTCGAAAATGAAGTTTCACGTATCTAATGATGAATAAAATATGGTTCCTGAAGGTCCAATATTTTATGAGACAGGGCGTTATAACAAAACCTATCCTAGTGAAATTAATCAATTCTGTCATCTGTCAATGGTGGCTTATCACTTGACTGTTATCTCTATGACGGGCTTTTCCTCCCTCCTCCCCCTCCATAACCCCCTAGATCCGCTAGGAACCCCACTGTATCAGATGCCTATCAAATCGGTTAGCATGGATAAAGCATGGCTACTTTTTGTACCGTTGAGGACCCATAGTATCGTACATGATACTTGCTATATCTGAAAAACTATCATTCTTTTAACTTTTAACCCATTCGATCGATGTGCATTTTGGATGGCCATAGAGGCGATAATGGGTTATGTAGCAGGTCTGAGTAGATTGAAATAATAAAAACATACAATGGTATGACATTCTTTTAATTAACCATAAAGTTTGACTCAATTTTAGTTTTTTTTTTTTTGCTTTTAATAATAATAATCCATGCATAATGTGTTGCTTTTTATGAACAGTATAAATTAATAAATATTGGCCAGTGAAGTTCTGTAGTATACACCTTCAGTCAGTGTCTTTTCTACAATAATAGTAATCGGAAATGACATCATCTCTCTCTGGCTTGCGTACATCGAATATGCATTAGCAGTATGCAAAGAGACACTATACCGTGCATTAGCGTCAGGTGTTAGTCACCTGCATATTTTTAGACAAATGCGTCGCACAGAACCAACCCACTTAGATGTTAAGATCGGCCGAATTCGGGAAAAGGAATTAATTTATCTTTGAACCAATAACACGTCATTATTAACTTTATTGAAATGAATATTGAGTCAAACGGAAAAATATAATTATTATTGACTTTAACTATTGACGAGTAGAAGAAAACAGAGGCTAAGTGGTGGTTCATCTTAAAAAATGCCAATTTTTTGAGATATTCATTTAGTGGTGTTTTAACAACGAAGTAAAGGCAACTCAGTGAATATATACTATACTATTAAAAAATACTATTGTTTAAATAAGATATCTCGGAAAAGCCATTCTGCAAAACAAAACAACATATTAATAGCAATTAATAATCGATAATGTTGCACATCTCAAAAATAACCCTTTTCAATAAAAACTACTATAATTGCATTCGGCCAACAATTACATTATTTTATATTTTTTGTATTGTTTTTGGTTTAGAAATAATAAATGCAATACAATAAAATCTTTTTGGAAATAAGTAAAAAAGAAAAATAAATCTCACGGTTTACCCCGTACCATGACGTTCAATGGTACATCGAGTTCAGATGGTCAAAACATAACGAATATGTTCGCTGAATATTTTGAAAGAGTTTACGAGAGAGATGACATGCTGTCTCTTTCACCTGTTGATGAGAATAGTGAGGTGAATGCAACAGTTTCGTTATCGGCAATTATTATTTTTTTCATGGACTTCAAATTAATTATCAAAAATCTTGATCACCGTGAATCATCTAGCTCTGATGGGATTCCACCATTATTTATTAAAAATCTTGATCACCGTGAATCATCTAGCTCTGATGGGATTCCACCATTATTTATTAAAAATTCTTACCTTGATATTATAAAACCGTTACAAACGGAATATTCCCGGACGCATGGATATGATATGATATGATTGCTTTCAGCCAAAAGCGCCTTGGCTGAAAGCAATGAATGAAGACATAAAATGTTTTTCATAAATTTAAAATAAAATAGTTATGTTAGTTTATAAAAAAAAGCGAATGTTTTGTGATTGCTACTCTATAAAGCTTATTTTAAAGGATTCTTTGTATCAAAGTCTTATGGGGTCGGTGAAGGGTACTTTTACCTTATAGATAGTTATAAGAAATGCTATTGTAATATTTGTTTTAAATGTAAATATTTTTTGTTAGTATAACCCTTTTTTTAGTTTTACATAGGCTATTTATTGTTCAATCAAATGAGTTTTTTGTATGTTACTGTGTAAAACTGTTGGTTTTTCTGATAAATATAAATAAATTAAAAAAAAGATACAAGTACTTCATATACTAAGAACCGATCCGTAAATGGCGTCGGAAAAAACTATACTGAGTAGATTGAAAAAAAAAACACGCAATGGAATCACGATATTCTTTCAATTCATCATAAATTTGAACACTATTTTTTTTTTTTTGTAAATTTTGAATAAATAAGTAATGAAACAACACGAACATAATATTTCAATAATAACAATAATTTAATAATAATTATAATGTGGCGCTGTACATTCTTTTACATGTTTCTATTTGCACACATATATGAGTTTGTATTAATTTTAACTGTGCAATAATAAATAATACGTTCCAACAGCCGTGTTGTCATATTTTTGAAATGATGTTTGATCATATTTTTGAAATTATCTTTGATCATATTTTTGAAATGATGTTTGAGCATTCTATATTCAGGTAGCACTGACACTTTATTTTACTAACGAAAATCCTAAATAATTACAATCAATTGTACTTAAATAAATAGATATGAATGTTATCAGAATTGTAGGTTATTTATTCTGGTGCATTTTGTTAAGTAGGCAACGGTAACGGAAATCAAAAACGTCCTTATCAGCTTGTGTTGATACAAGTCATTTGTTGCCTTTGTAATGTGCGATTATCTTATCTTTCAAGTGAAATTCCTTTTGAACGATCGTTACTCGTCCATTAAATATCATATTTCTTATCTTAGCATCGCCTTTACTTACGAAATAATTATTTCTTAGTCAGATTGTAGATAGTCTTATCGTATTGAACGACTTTAAAATTTCACAGTCGCAGAACAGACTTTATCAGCGGAAAATATTCTAGAACAAATTGTAATTATTTCGTTTCTAAATTGTTGCATTTAGTTTTTTTTCGTTTTACAAACATCTATTACATTTTTGTCGCGAAGAAACATTTAAAAGGGAAAAAATATAACTAGGTAGTCAAATATTGTATACAAAAACAACTTTAATATACAGTATGAGTACATAAATACAAAAAAATATATACTTTACTTTCCTGTAGCAACCATCTTTTTGTCTACATTACTAACGATTCTTCTACTTCCTATGGTACTTTTATCTTGGTAGACAGAGCTTAAGGAGACAAAGGCCACTAAATATACTAAGATATAGTACCTATTTTATTAGTCACCTGCCTGACGAATCATCGACTAAATTATAAAATCTATCCTGTTTGATAGAGCTAAATAATCTATGGTTGGTAAAGTGTAATGTTTCATTGAATACCAAGAAACATTTTATTACTTACGCACAATGCTGTATAATCAGTAAAGTCGAACTTATATGTAGAATAATTCATATAGATATATATATTTTTTAGAGCCATTTTTTTATGTGTGTTTTAATTATTATTCATATTTTTAGTTATTAGTTATTATAAAATTTGATTTAAATAATGGGTTTACCTCAACTAAGTCAATATCAAGTTAAACATTAAAAATGTAACAACAGTAATTATATCTACTTAAACTACTTAAGTAATTATATATACTTAATTATATCTAAAAAAACCCTAACATTTTTCTATTATATTTTAAATTAAAAATTTCTACAACCGCATTTTATTAAAATCGTGTAATTTTTTTTTTTTTTGTTTATTTTTTTAGTAGTGGAGGGGTGAACCGGTGGAGGTCAACTCAATGTTGGACCTTACTCGTATAGATAAAAAACATTAAAATGTGTAAAAATTGTTGGAAAACTTTATAAATAAAAGGAAATTAGCCAATTACTTTATATCTATAGTGCGTACAGATATGATTAGATGAATTTTTGAGTTAGATGATTTATAAAATAAATTATCCGCATATAAAAGGGTGTATTTAAATTCACTGATGTCCTTTTAGGGGGTTGATCTAAATTAACAATCAAACACTAATAAGCAAAAGATATGGAAAAAATGTTTCCTTAATAACAACGAATTCAAAATTTAATAGAAATCGTTTTAATATTTGAGAACGCATGGTGTGAGGTGGGCGACGACAGCTTGAGCAAACCGCTTGCAAACTACTTTAAAAAACCAAAGTGTTTTAATAATATAATTATTTTGGTGTGAAAATTTTTGATGTGAAACTGAATAACTCATTGTGGTGCTCCAACTAATAACGTTTTTGGCTCGTTTCTAGTTGTACTAAGGCTAATTATTAATTTACTAATTAGTAATTAGTCGATCTTAAAATTTTCATTAATAAATAAACACAAAAGAAATATTTGTGTTTATTACCCTACGTAATTTTGTCTTTCGCTAATCACAGAAAAGCGTTTCGTGTATCAGCGATCGCTAATCACAGAAAACGTTTTTAGAAATAAACCCCAAAATACATATATAATAAGAAAATATAACAACCATAATCAATAATATCTTTTAGATTGTCCTCAACTAGCCATGTGTAACCATGTAGGGTTAATCAAAGTGTCAATTAGTAATAAATTT
Source organism: Neomicropteryx cornuta (assembly GCA_020383195.1). Lineage (NCBI taxonomy): Eukaryota > Metazoa > Arthropoda > Insecta > Lepidoptera > Micropterigidae > Neomicropteryx > Neomicropteryx cornuta. The sequence goes on along the minus strand of JAHKQU010000025.1, from coordinate 9,078,011 downwards.
TGAACGAGGAAAATGTTTATACCCTATTCCTGTCGCTGCTCATATCAGTTTCTGTAGTCTAGCGGTTATCACGTTTGGTTCGCACGCACAAGACCCCCGATTCGATTCCAGGCGGAAACAGTTTTATTTTTTTGGATTTTTCACTTCCTCAATGATATTTTTTCTTGTGTTTTAACTTCTATACATACATTCAATACATGTATAAGAAACTACTTTCCCCGTATTTTAAACTCGTGTCATTTTCAACTCGATAATGTCTTCATGCTCTTGCTTTCTAAAGGCATATGTACTTTCTAAAGACAATGGCAAGAACCCCGCCTTTCTATTTACATATTATGAGATATTTTTATCGTTAAAGTAGAGTATAAGTATTAAAATTCTTCGATATAAAATACCCGACGACCTTGAGTCCTTAGAAGCCAACCCAAGCCAACATCAAAGCAGCGGTTGTAGAGTACGGAAACAGGAAATTCTTATCTTTGATAAGTTGGTTCATTTGCGGAATGACCGTTTCAAAAAAAAACCATTTTCATCACTAGACTTCGTTATTCTTTGTCTATATTAGTTATATACGCTTATAAATTATTGCATATAGAGGAACTAATAAAATTCCTAACTAGGTAGTCAGTGTCTTATTTTATTGAAAAATATTAACATTATATCATATGCATTTATCCTACTTCTAAACTTACCTAAATTTATTTCAGAAGAAATTGTTGATATAATTTCATTATAACCGCGTTACTTTTAGATGTAGCAAACCGAATTATATTTAGTATTAGAATTGTTAAGGGTCCGAAATGGTACCCTAAAATAAGCGTTTTATGATCAATATATTTTTTATTTAATACTTTTTCAAGTGTTTTTTTTTTCTTTTTAAAAATGTTATATTTTTACGTTTAATAAAGGAAACGCAGGATATGATCGCCGAGTTAAAACCACCGCATCTATCTCTACACGTAAGTGTTGTGAACGAATTACCTATCCGTTTTAACAGCAATGCTGAGCGAAGGAGATAGAACACGATATGAGTTAAAGTGATTCTCTATTAATAATCTAAAAAAAAATAAATATATAGTGAATATTGTAAAGAACGTCGCTTGGCAGTGGCTTCTCAAATTTCAGGAAACTTCATAATATTTTATAGCACGGAGTTTTACAGGACTAAATCACAGTTACAGGGGTTAAGTCAGTGAAACACCAGTTTGATCCCATTTCCTTTGTTCAAGACTTCTTAGGAGTATACAATTCAATAGGAATTTTACAGTATTGTAATAAAAATATATTAAAAGAAGTAAAATGAATTTGACAGTTGAGGGATGCGTGCCTTGGACCGCAAACTCTACAACCAACGCCATCGACTGATACATCTACTATATCGCGTCGATTATAAAACACAAATTATTGAGAAACTGCACTATATATAGGTATCGAAAATGTCTTTGGTGAGTTAAGGTCAGCTTAGTACATTCAGTGATATGAATAAATTATTCGATTTAAAAATTACTATGGTAAATTTCCTGTTTGAATTGAAATAAAAGATATGTCGTATTTTTTAAAGAAAATTCCAATTTTTATTGAAACGTCGTTTTTAATTTCAATTTCTTATAGAAATTATCATCGAGGAAATTGTGTGCATATTTAATGAAAAAATATATTTCATAGTAAATGTTTTAAAAAACCCACATTAGAAAGTCACTCCTCAGATTCCGGGTCATAAATATCTAACAGAAATTAAACAAAATATATATTTTAATGCAGATGAAAGCACCACGTTAGTAAAAATCGTGCAGCGGTTTGTGTGTCAGATTAAAAGATTAAAGCCGTGGTCATCATCATCATCAGCTTGTATCTTGTATGGTACTAAGCATTAATTAATTGTTACGTTTAACTAAATGCATTATAGATTAATTTATGAAAATTAATTACATCATCTGTTGTCGTCATCACTTGCGTGTGTACATAGTATGTACTATGATAGCCACGACCGCAGTTACTTCACACATTTGCATAACGATTATAATAAGGCATGTCGTTGCGGTGAATCATCTATTAATATGACCGACCGCAAAAATATTTTCTGACTTGTTTTCCTTTTTGTTACAAAAACAGTTTTTTCCTGTAGAAAAAACTGTTATAAAAACCTCTATATATCTATATATAGAGCAGTAATCTATACATATAACTAGAGTGTTACAAATATTCTTTGGTACTAACTAAGCCTAACCTAGGTTTAGTTAAAATGTTTTATTTATGAACTTGAGGAAGATTTTTTTTAAACCGAAGTTTGTGGCGAATAGTTAGTAATATACCTGAAGCTCTGAAGGCGGAATAACCATTTTAAAGTCTCTACCTCTCGCAGAAGCACATTGGGTTAAGACGGGTTAAATACCTAATAATAATCGATTGTGCTTAAAGTTTAACAATATCGGCCTTATGCCCTTTAACATGTGACTTAGCCTAAAAGTGACCACTGACCACTAGAAACGGCGTGTAATGTCACTTTAGCAGCTATATAACCTGACTGCATAAGGCTGTAAAGTTTAATTTAGTAATAAAGGCTGTCTAATTTAGTAATAATTTATTATTTAATAATAATTACTGGGTCGTACGCGATTCTTTTGGGATACGATCTTCAGAGTGTTTTTTTTTTTCTGTACGACATATATATCATAGTGGGTACTCCGACCTGATTATACTTGCAATTGCAAATGTTACAAAATCGTGTTGCTTTGAACCATGGCTGGTCATACTGAACATGCTCTCGAAAGCACCCAATGTGGCAATAACCTTATGTATAGAATATAGAATTATACTATACTAATTATACTATACCCGAGTATAGAATTTGTCCAGCGATTCTACTCACATGGTACAAAAACCACGTCTGATTTATGATCAGCGCTGTTCATTAACAACAATATAATAAAAACGCCTTATTAGTTCAAGAATTGCAGTCGACTTTTGCTCTTAAATGCAATTTCAATCCAGTTTCAATGCCGTCAACAACGGCGTTTATTTTATCATATTATTTTTATTACAGTAAAAATAAGCAAGGACCCATTAGTCAGAGACTGTCGACAGGTCCTTTTGTTAAGTTTCTTAACTAATATTATTGCATACATAATTACAAAACACATAAGTAATTCCGACCACGAAATAATTGAGAATAACACGGATTTTATTTTCCTAATTATAAAATTTCTTAATAAAATGGTGTTTTATTCTCGTGGAGGATCATTTACCACTATAATTGCCTCAATTGCGAAAACTCGTAAAATTTAAACTAACAAAAAATGGTCAAGGTTTTGCTTACCGCACTGAAATCACACTAAGTAGGTATGATTTACTATTTTTTAAATCTTACTTCATAAAATCAGCGCATTTTATATCAGGGGTTTTGTGTCCGAAGAATATTGCTTTGTGGTGAAGTTTAATTAGAAGCGGCAGGTGTTTTACAGCAGAATGCAGTTGTTCTACCGACCGGCTATAGTATGTGATTCTCCTGTGTTCCATCTTCACGCTCAAGGTCATTAAGCAATGACCTATGGCCACGCAGTGTCGTGCGCGTGTTCGGACAGCGAATCAGTGAGCATAGTCTGGGATGCTGATCGACAATCGACTCGACCGCATCTCTTCATTCGCTTGCAAACCACCGTAGCGCCGTGGAATGCTCGTAGGAAAATATTGAATGCTGTGCAGTCTTCACCATCGATCAGTCTCCTCCTATCTCACCTATGCATCTCTTCATTCCAAATCACAAACGCATCGCCCTACTGTCAAACATTTTTGTACTAAGAAATTGTCGAGTGGAAATGAAGACACTGTGTTGGGATTGGCGCAAACCTAGCCCATTGCACATTTGCGATTAAAAATTCTCATTTTTTTAAAACTGTTATTTAACTTAACTTAAGAATAAATTATTTTATTACCTGTTATTATGATTGAACACCTAAGTAATATTACATTCACTACACCATTACACCATTCATTATTCATTTAGACCAAATTTGGAAAGCTTGAAATGGCAGCAGAGCACACATTAAAATATTATTGCTGTTATAACAATTGTTATGATTTAATTATCATATCATTTAAATTTTTATAATGGGAATTCTGTATCCTGTGCCTCGTTAAAAAAAAATGTTTACGATCACATTCTCTGGGTTTCTCTCGCCATCATCGTCGGGAATGTTCCACCATCCGCTGTCGGAGTCTGATTTTCAAAAAAAAAGTAGTATTTTAAAACTACAGGTATAGATTGTTTTTTTGCTTAAATGGATTAAATCTAAGAAGTGTTCCTTATAAATGCATATCTAAGCGCCCCAAACCTAAATCTTTTCACGCAATCAATATATTTTCATGGGAATACGTATTAGTAAAAAATATTTTGATTTTATTATTAGAGAAGAAAAAAACGGTTGGTAAACACAATTTTCACTTGACAGTTTTTTTTGTTTTCTTGTAATAACAATATAGCCCGGCTTAAGAGTGTTAGAGGTGGTTTAATTGCCGTGTAGGTAGTATTTCTCCCAGCCATCTCCAGATTTTAGAAAGCCTCCTGAATCACAGGACGCACGCCATCTTAAATAATTGCTATCTGCACAGCACTCTCAAATGATTTTCTGTTTAGTGTTGATAAACCCGTATCTTAATTTCTATTCCAAATGACCTCTTATTTGTTTTACCTGGAATAGATATGAAAGTACATGGGTACAACTGTGTAAATAAATGACATTATAGTTTCATGTAAAGATACAATGAATTTGAAATATTATTCTATCCGAAACTACTCGTACCAGAAAAGTAATTAAGAATGGTAGATCGATTTTTTTATTGTTTATTAACACGTTTATTGTATTTGTTTATTATGAGTTTTTTAATTGTAGATATATTTCGAAGTTGGTTTTATTGATCAAGTTTTTTTCAGTTTCTTTCAAATATGTTACAAATATAGGCCAATGGTGGTCTGTAAACCGTGCAGTTTTTATTAAATTTGATAAGGGCTATAATTCAGCCCTGTCTCGTGAAGGTCGGAATCTGAAAGAAGGGTAAAAGCAGATGCTACTCTACGTCTACGCCTTCGAACTATGGCAAAATAACTAATTACAACCAAACTTTCCTTTTGATTGAAAATTTTATCACAAACCTACTTAGTCACATTCAATAAACCCGTTCAAAGTAAAAAAATAATTAATGAAAAAAACCCTATTCTTCAAATTTCCTTCTCTGGCGGTACCTTCTCTAATTACGTAACTACAAGATTATATTTTACTTTTATTTTTTTATGATTAAATTGTTTTTTTTTTCTAGTATCTAGGTATCATAAAATATAACTTACGTAACTATTACTTTAACTTAAACGTTTTTAAGTTTAACGTAATTTAAATAATGTTCAATTATTTAAGTAGGAAACTACTTAACTAACTAAAAACGCGGACTCTTCCAGCTCTACTCGTACGCAAACTTACTCTGAGAGCCATTTTAACACAATTCACAAACATCAGTTAATTGCGAGTATTTTACAACAGTAACATCTGCCGCTATAAGTCCAGTTTTATAAACGTGACAGCTATGATTGATTTCATTACAGCTGTCACGTTTATCGTTGTCAATTCGTTCGCAAAGGGTTTAGTGACCTAGCAAAAATATTTTTAACGTGGTCTATATTGATTGTGTTGCCACGAATTGGCTTCGAGTAGACGTGCGCGTTATGAGGCGACAAAGAAGTCGCTTCGCCAGCCTGTTATTGCTTATTGCCTGACATGCACGTTCCACAAGTTACACCGTATGGTGCAGTAAACCGTCTCGTACATCGCCGGCCGTAACTATTTTGCCAGTCGCCCTATTATTTTTTACCCTTCAGCTTCAGTGACACGGAAATCTCGTTGCAAATGACACCATGACAATGAAGCACGATGACGATCGTTCAGCTAAAAATCACGCAGTTATTTTGTAAGCGTTTAAGTATTAGGCTATTTTAAAATCGCGTATTACGTAACCTCAGTTTTATGATTATCGCGCTAACGCCCACCGCTACTACGGAGATGAAATTTTATTTTGAACCTTTGATGATACGATCTTGATGATTTCCTCCACGATTACGGGCAAACGTGTGTCCGATTGACTTTTGAGTTTTGGTCATCCATTTTACCGCTACATTTTTGACAATAATATATTGCTTTTTCTAAACAATTGTGATGGTAAAATGTTGCCTACATTTTTTAAATAGTATATGCATTCATTTTAGTCATAGCGTACCTATCCGTCATCAAAGTTCCAAAAAAGTTATTTGTCATTACAACAAAATTAGTCGATTTTACATAGTAGTTGCTAATTTGAATAGGTAAGTTACTATATTGCATTTTTAATAATCTTGTTGTCGGCTTGACGGTGTTTGACATTTTTTATTATTTTTTACAAACATAATACATGGATTTTACGCATTATCTGTATAACGCAAATCTAATCAATTCTTGAAACAGTATTTATCTTCAGCTGACTATGCTTGTAAACTACAATAACAAACAATTTACCATATTACATTTGGTCAGCTGAAGATTTGGTTATGACGTTCGATGATAACAGAGTTTTAGGAGGAGTTTATAATAAACTGGTAAAAGAATAATCAATGTCTACGAGACATTTTTGCGGAAGGATTATTGAAATAAACATAAAAAAACACGGCACATCAGAATTAGTAACGAAAGGCCACAAAATTTATCCAGAATTATTTATGTATTATGTATTATTTCATAAATTCAATTAAAATAATTGTAATTGTATGTTGCGCAGTGTGACGGTTATGCTTATAGGAACGATGCTTTTAGTAAAGTCTACTTTAGTACGGGCATTGCCTAGTTAGGTAGTACTTTGCATTATATGTAATTGATGTTAAGTTACTGTCAACAAATAAATAAATAAAATAAAATATATAAGGAATATTAATTTCGATTCATTTATACCCTTTTTTCTATGCATCCTGGCATTTGGTAACCATTGGATATTTAACCATAAAAAATATGTTAAATTACCTGAAGGGTCTAAAATATAGAAAAGTTGTTTTTTTAATTTCTATATTATGAAGCTGTGATTAAATAAAGGACCGAATTTCAAGGTCAACTGTCAATATCCTTCGCCTTAAATACATATATGCTGCAATTTTGTCGTTCAGACGAACTGACCTCACATGTGTATCTGTGCCAGTCATATGCGCCTTAGTGCGTGGGTGGGTGGGTGGGTGTTTGAATGAAGTTAATCTAATGATTTAAATATTTATTTATTTATTTAATCGAAGAAAAACAACGGATACAAGAGATGAGAAGAAAACTTAGAAAAACTTATGATTTAGGTTAGTCTTGCATCCTTACAAGTTATATGTATATATAAGTACTGTATTATTAACATGTTTGGTTTGGTTTTCTTCTTAGTGCGATTAATTTGTTTGTAATTATAAACATTTCTACTGGCTTCAAGACAACAAATATTTTCCTAAAATTAATTTCATTTTTTTTTTTATTAAATTTGCTATTTTATCGTCCTCTCTGCCTATACACCCACAACTCAAACACTAAAATAATATATTTTCGTCTTATTTCATCATATTTTATCTAATTAGGTGGTTACATAATATTTTACACTAAAGAGGACAAGCGAGAATTAAATGTGCATAGGTTTATATTAGTATCTCATTCCCTATAATATATGTAATAGGTATTTTGAAAATGAAAATAACTCATAAAAAAAAACACAGATAAAACTTTTCGCTGTCATCGACGATTTGCCTTGGAATCGTGTTGTCTATTTTATGTAACGATTCTCGGATGAGTGCCGCCATATTTGACCCGCACGTAGTCCATTGTGACAGCCTTAAGGTTTATTTTCGTAAAACGGATGCGTTACGAATACGTAATTTAATTACATAGTTATGAAACTATGACCTCGTTTTTTTTTTGACCTAATTGTTTTTGTGTGCGTGCATATTTTCTGCAACATTTGTGGGGGGGGGGGGGCTGCCACAAAATAGACGAAAGACCTTCAGATGGCGTAGGTGCACAGCGAATGATGATTGAATTCTTGCGTAGACATAGATACGGATGTCATACAAATCGTCCTTGAGAAAACCCGACACCGACGATTCATTCGTTCCGCGAGCCGCAACACTCTGCGATGCATGTCTCGCTTGTTCGCATGGCGAGCAAGCGAGAGGTATGGATACGCAAAGTGGCGTACTTGGCGTGGTGCGTTTTTCACCCTCAGTTGGCGTATCTATATGTTTTAAAAGATCGTTGTTTTCCTTGAGTATGCATTCTGTGACTCATGTTGGTCAGTCATCAGTTGGAATGATATCTACACCGTACTAAATTGTATAGAAATCTGTTTAGCCGTTTTCACATCATGATAGAACATTAAAAATGCTGAATGTCTGGATATGGTATTAATAAACTAGCAGGAAAATGTCGAAAATATAAGTGTTGAATTAAGGATGCGTCTCGCAGAAGCAATACTGTTTGGAAAAAATAATAAAATTCACGAGATGGTATTTATATTTTTATAGAAAAATGTACCAAAAATATTTAAGTACTTTTATGACAAGTAATATCTTGTAAAAATTCAAGGTCCATAAAAAGTATAAAAATTATTATATTTTTTTTAAACTGGAAATGCATAAGTTACATTCAAATGGTTATAAGGTAACTAAGTAATTTCTTTAAAGCAGAAAGTACATCCAATAGAACGGGGCCTTAACACGACAATGTATCTGTGTACCATACATTGTCCTTTACTCAGCAGCGAGTAGATTTTATTTACAAATGAAGTAGTCTTATGATTAGGTTTGAAACTGTTTGTGGTGTAAATATTTATTTATTTATTGTTTATTCGGAAAACCAACAGTACAATATATGTAAAAAGAATGATACATACAGTTGCTTGTAAAATTAACTGATGACAGGTTTTCGCAAAAGTACAGAGATACATCTCTGTACAAAACAAAAACAAACAAACAAAAAACAAAAACATTTGTGTTATTCAATGTAAGCCATCAAACCACAGATTTACAAACATCATGTTTTTGTTTAGTATAGTAAGCATAAATACATGATTCAATCTGCTTCTTAAGCAACTCTTCAAATTTTGAAGTACCTACTCACATTCATAATAATAATATATGACCATCGTTAGCTTTTATTGCACTACACAAAATCTCTAATAATTATTTGTCCACCGTTACCTGAATAAATTTACTTCCTTGTACCGCCGAGACTCTCCCGTCAACAAGTACTCTTTAAATCCATAATGCCCAGGTTCAATACAGGTTGTAGACAGATTATACAACAGGCTAAATGACATAAAGAATCAGTGGCAGAATGTCTTTAAAGTTAATGATTTACTTATAATATTAACCAGCAATATCTCCGGAGCTAGCTCTAAAATATTGTTATAACTAATAATAATAATTCCTATATTACAAAAGAAATATAGTAGTTTTAAATTTTATTTAATAACCTGCCGAGTAATCTAAAGGAATCTAATAACTTATCTAATTACGTTTTAAAAAAAGAATAAAAAAAAATATATTATAAATAGTATTTTTGTTGATGAATGTACTCGAAGCGACCGGTGTGAGATGTACTCCTACCGATTTTATTATAATAAGACCGACGCGATTGGAAGTGACCGTTTTTTATAAATAAACAATTAAAGACAGTCTGGATAGATACCGTCATGTGTAGCTCAGCATTGCTAAAAGCGTTATATGTTAATATTGAATATGTTATTGTATATATAAATTTTATTAAATAAGTTAAAAGTGGGAACGAATGAGTTCACATAAAAACCCGCAAGGGTTTTTGTGAACAAACAAATAAAATATGTACTTTGCTTATAAATAATGAACTTAAATAAAAAAAAAATTAGAATGAATTTAATAACAATCTAATGTGTTGGTGGCTGCAAGATACCATTCACAAGGGCCATTAGGAAACCCTTCAAGGCACAGCTTGAAAAATTTAAACTGTTAGTAATGAATAATTAAATGTAATAAGTGTATTTGCTCTTCTTTACAGATACCAGCACAATCGCATCTACACTTATATTGGCGAGGTATTAGTATCCGTAAACCCTTATAAAAACTTGGATATCTATGGCCCCGATGTCATGGCCCAGTACAGGGGGAGAGAGATGTTTGAGGTTCCACCTCACGTCTACTCAATTGCTGACGCCTGCCAAAGAGTTCTTCGGCAGCAGGTAACCTTAAACATATTTTAGAAATTATGGTAATTGAATTTATCTGTTATTTATTTAACCAGATTTTGATCAAAATATACTTATAAAAATGATATAGTAGTCTTGTGATTTAATGAGTTTGACTATTTAAGGATTTCGAAACTACATTTATGTTATTAAGTAATTTTTTAAGCTTCATCAATTTTCAAGTTTGCGATTAGAGCATTTTTATGGCTGGTGGAGAGCCGTTGGAGCTGCTCTGCTGAAGTTGCAAATCGTAAACTGATTGCGTCATCAAGGTTCCATATAAGGGTGTTCCAAAATTGACGAAAGATTTGAATTTGTCGCTATTTGTGCAGTAAATTGTTGACAACCCTGAAAAAAAAACAATTTTACAGCTGATAGTTTAGGGTTAGTAAAATAGAGCGTTACATAATACAACAATGTGTTTTTATTATTGAACAATATCTCAAAAATAATTAAAGTTTTGCAGCCGCACAGTTCGAAAATTTCATACAAAAGAATGTGTATGTGCCAGCAACCCGTGGAGGCCATTTGCACGATGTGTTATTTCATAAATAACCCTATCCTATGTACTTTATGATTCAATAAAAAATCTAAAGACAACCTAAAGACTAAAAACTGTTTTCTATTTAATTCAAATCTTGCGTTAATTTTGGGTCAGCTTGGAGAATTTAAACTCAAACTTTCATTATTTTTGAGATATTGTTCAATAAGGAAAACACCTTGTTGTATCGTGTAACGCTCCATTTTTACTAGCCCTAAACTCTCAGCTGTCAAATTGTGTTTTTTTTCAAGGTTGCCAACAATTTACTGCACAGATGACGGAAAATACAAATCTTGTGTTAATTTTGGGATACTTTTATATGACACAGTCATAAACCAGCTGATAGATGTGTCATGTCACATAATTTATAAATAGACTCAACTGTGACCCTTCTTTACTGAATAGTGTTATATTAAATAATGTTCCTTCATGCCAACAGGGCCGAGACACATGTGTACTCATCAGTGGTGAGTCTGGTTCGGGAAAAACTGAGGCTTCAAAGTTAATCATGAAGTACATAGCCGCCAATACAACTCAAGTGCATAGGGATTATATTGACAGGTGTTTTTTTTTTTTTATCAGCCTAATATGAATGAACATTTACTGGGATTTTAAATACCGGTGTTCTCCGGTAAGGTTTATTATTTTATTTTTTACAACTATGTGTAAAATGAAAACAAAATGGTTCAATGGTGATTATTGTTTTATTAAATTTCATCACAAATGTTTTTTTAAGTTGCTGAAGTGTTTATGGTTTGTTGGCTTACACCTTGCTTTTTAAATATACCCACAAAAAGAAGCCTGGGGCTCTTAAATCCGGTGACTGGAGGCCAATTGACATCGTCATTTCATGAAATAATTTGTTGTGAAAACAGATTTCTGAATAATTACATTGTAAGATTGGCTATATGTGAAGTTACACCGTCTAATGGAAACACATGTTAATCAAACCCAAAGCTTCCAATTCTGATGTAAAAAAGTTATCAATCATGTTACGATAATGTTCTCCATGAACAGTTACCGTAACGCCACATTCATCTACAAAAAGTAAAAGATTCTTCTAGACCACATAGCTTACCATGCTGTCACTTTAATGGATGCAAAGGTGACTGATTTGAGAATTTTATGTTGCCCATAACCGACTATATTTCTCACAAAAATTGTCTTAAGTTCAATTCTTGAGCAGTGTCGAATTGAGGCTAATGGATAGTTTTAAACACTTTCTTGGACAGCGGCAACATTTTCAGTTGATCTTCATGATTCAGTTGATCATATGTTGTGGCCCAGGCTTATGTTTATCTGCTATAAAGCCTCTTTCTTCAAAATCATTCACTAAATGATAAATAGTTAGTTTTGATGGCACATTATTTTTACCCAAAATTTCACGTAATTTTCTAATCATTACAATAATTGATAAAATGTTTTTACAATTAAAACAAATTGATTTATCGAATATTTTTCCATATTAAATTTGCCACTTCTATACAACTTGACTGCCAAATATGAACTTTCAAAATTCATGTTTACCAAAATAACAACCAAACAAAGTAGCAAACCTTCCCGGCGAACATCCTGTATTTAATAATAAATTATGTATTATTTTATTATTTCAGAGTGAAAAACGTACTTATACAGTCAAACTCCATTTTAGAAACGTTTGGCAATGCAAAAACAAACAGAAATGATAATTCATCAAGATTTGGAAAGTACATGGATATTCATTTTGATTTCAAGGGAGATCCTCTCGGAGGTCATATTAGCAACTACCTTCTGGAGAAGTCTAGGGTCATCAGGTTGCAACCAGGGGAAAGAAACTTTCATTCATTTTATCAGGTTAGCTACTTTCCTTATATAAATAATGGTGACAAGGGGAAACCCACATTGTTGGTTTTTATGTTAAATAAAATAAGTTTTTAATTGAATTTAGTGTCCCATTTTTTTTATGGGGCTATGTCGGTCTGACCTAGGCCATTATAAAGCTAAATTTATTTGTTTTCATTTTTCTAAATGGTACTGCTGTTAAATAGTTAGATTAATCGTTTCAGAACATTTTGATTACTTTAATTAATGTAAGTATAAAATATGATAAAAATGCTAATGAGATTAATGTTTTCTACTTTTACTCTGGTTCATACATTTTTATTGATTTATTTTTCATGCAAATGCAGCAATTTTTCTTCAAATATTTACTTTAGTCATAACACATAATAATTTATGTCAACAATGTGAAATTATTGTTATTAATATTACAATGATCCAGTTGAAGATGAAGGTGACACTTATTACGAGCACCTTGGATTTAACTCAGGCCTACAATACCTTTATCTGTTTTAATTTATGTGTATTAATTTGCATATTTAAACATAATGAGAGTTCCTTATTAAGATTAATGTTAAAATTCAATTGAAGGCAATTTCAAACTGTTTCATATAGTCCTTTGAAAAAAATATTTTATTTATATAAATTCCCCTAACATTCATTTAATTTTAATTCATTAACTGTCTAATTCATTTAAATTTACAAATTTGTTCATGACTATTTATATTTATGAACCTTTTTTTACTTCTTTTTAAAGTAGTAACATTGATTATATATTAGTGGTTTTTAGTTTGATTGGAATACCACTCTTTAGTAACTAAACCACAATGCAGATAACGCACCAAGTCTCAAACATCCATAAAATATTTTAATTTTATCGGAAAAGGCCCACAGTTTCATAATTTTAATGACAGTTGGCAATAAATTCTCTCAGTTTAAACTGCAAATTATTTATAAAACAGCCATCTGTGACTTGGCAAAATTAGCTTTGCTAAACTGTAAATATTTATAAACTTCTATGCAGTTTACATCTAGGCTATCTGCCATCGAAATAATAATAACAAAATATGATTACTATTTCGTTGGCAAAAAATAATAGCGCCATTTACATCTCAGCATCATTTCTTGGGCGCTTACTAATTGTATAAGTTTGAGCTATCTAAAAATCACTTTATTATCGAAGATAATAACTAATATTTGAATATTACAATTTTATTTTTAAAGTTCATGCATAAATGTAATCTTTATAATGTTAATCCTTTCATAAACTCTCCAAATGATTATAGAATAGGTATAACAATACCATGGAGGTACGAAGTACGCCTGTTTATCCGGTGAAGCCAAATATCACACGAGTGTCAGTTTTATTACTTGCGCAACAAATTTCACGTAAATAGCTTATACGGCACGGTTAAGTGAGAGATAGATGATTATATCTCGCTGCCTATTTCATACCCGCTGTGAGGGCCCTACCATAGTGGTTGCTCTCGAGCAGCTACATACATTTTATCCAATTGTAAAAAAGTTGTGGTTTAGTTGTGATTGATTGAACTGAAAACGATTCGACTGGATTTCCTGGGACATGAGAAGAAATTCTAATAGCTGTATGCATGGATATTCGAAAGCTTAAATAAGCCACTATATAGTTTAAATATCAAAACCATCCTAGCTTCTAAAACGCTAGGTAAATCCTTCTCAACCAATTACAGCGGCGAGCCCCCACTCGAAGAGGTGTTGTCGACACCTCTTTGTGACTAGGTGTACATCAACAAACTTGCACCATATGCCTAATTCAAGTTTTCTGATATCCGTGGACGTATGCATAATTGAGTTAGCAATTAACTAACCTACGCGTGGATTTAATATAGTTTATTGTTCCTTAAACCAAGAAGTGTACTAATGCGACTATGCATCAGGCAATTAAATTATGTGCCTGTAGCATATTATTCTCAAAGATAACAAGCTTATATTATTTTAACATATCAAAATTAATCATTTCTTTTAAACTCCTAATGCAGTTAACGACAAAGACTCGTTGGAGGATTCAGGAAACAGTGAAGTAAAGTGAAGTAAAGTGTTATAACTTAGCAATGTTCTGTGATCCTTTTTTAAAGATTGCATTATTCAATCATCTGATTTTGTTAGTTCCTGCATCAAGATCACCACTGCAATAGATCATTTAATGATACTTTGTTTTATTTCAAAAAGAATCCATCCTCTTATCGGGAAAGCATACTAGTGCTGGCTTGTGTTCCATTGCATTTAGAAATCCTCTTCATCACATTCCGATGACAGCATGATTTTCAGAACAATGATGACTTTCATTCCATCAAAAGATGGCTTCAAGATAATTATATAACTTTTAATGGTAGTTATTTATCGTATTTATTAAGAAATCCATCAATCAAAAGTTCTATTTTACTAAAATACTAGTAAACCGTTAAACTATGTTTTTCTTATTGCAGACTATGTGACATGTAAATAATTCAGTTGCATACCTTGAATATTTTGTTATTGGAGAGTTGTATATACAAAGCCATAGAGATATTTGTTCCTCGTTGACCATTCACTTTCAATGCGAGCACATATGTCAAAATGGTTGCCATCTGCATTCACATATATTTAGCCGTTGTCACATAGGTCGCATCTTATGCACATTTAGCATTTTTAAAATTTGTGAGATGGATTTTCATAGATGAATAGTAATTCTCACTGTGATTCTAAGAATCTGTACCTATTGGAAATAAAAAACAAGAACTGATGGCAAATATAAATATGCCTTTTCTCACATGAGTTGAAATCCTTTGGAATAACATGTTCTTAGTAGATATCAGATATCAATTTATAAATCTGCTATTAATTTGTATTCCAACACTACTAATATAATATTTTTGCAATATATACATCATTTACTTTGCCTTCGTTCTTCACTTTTAGTTTCTAATAACCTTCATAAGTTATTACGTGCATGCAGCATGAGTATATATCATTTATTGTAAAACCATTGATATTCTGTTTTAGCGTTTTATTTAAAAAAAAACATGCTCGATTGAATGAAAATTATTTGCACGTTTGATAGACTTCTACAAATTGTCATGTTTTATAGTTGTTAAATATTCTGTAAGGGAAGTCACATTAAAGAAGAGTGACTCGTTATTCTATTCCACAATAAATAATTTACAGATTATTGTTTTTGTTTTATGTACCTAATTATATGTAAGTTATTGAAGTTTTGATTTTGGGAATTTGCAACATAATATTAATTATTCCAAACTTGTATAAATTTTATAATTCATCAATGGCTAATAAATAAAGAGCTTAAATATATTTATTTTTTTATAGTAATAATTATATTATACTAATAAATTGAAACAGCTTATATGTTTAAGATTAACTCATAATAGTTGACATTTCAACTCTTGTTTCTAGAAGACTTCTTTTTAGTTTCCGTAAAATTTAGTCCGACTCATTCTGTAAATTATTTATTTTTATGATGTTGAGAACTATTGAAAAGGTATAGTCGTACATGTACATTATTTCTGTGCAGTTTTTGAGCGGAGCATCTGAAAGCCAGCTGAAAAATGTGGGCCTCACGAAAAGCAGTCAGTACAAGATCATGGGACCCAATAAGCCCACAAACAATGACCCAAAACTGTATTCCTTGACGAACAGTGCGTTTAACGCTCTTGGATTTTCTAACAGTCAGATACAAGAAATATGGACCATCGTTGCAGCTGTTATTTTGCTGGTAAGCTGTTTGGTATTTCATGACTATTATGTTTAAGGTTTTTTCCTATTATGAGAGCATTTTTTTTTTCTCGTTGCTTGTTTACTCAAGGACCTGTTAATAAGGTTAGTTCCTAATGCTTTATTAACTTTGTGATACGTATATTGTCAGTGTGTAATTGAAAGTGTGTGTTGTTATTTAACATAGTCAACAGCGTTAAGGAAAACACCATTGAATATTTTCTCAGCAGTAATTAATGACCTGGTGGGATTTAAACTCGGTGATCTCTAAATCAGATGTAGACTTATACCATTTGTCCGCCGTGTTATATGTGCAATAATTTTATAGTTGTGCATTTAATATGTATAATTTTAAAACTAACAAGTTGCTAGCTAAAGGTCAAGAGTATGTTTGATAAATAATTTTTTCAATATTATTTTCAGAAAACAATATTTCGAAGTTTTGACTTTTGTCTTAGTTTGGTCTTGCCAATGAACGAAACTTTATATTTTTAGGAAGTCATCTTAATAGACCTCAAGAAAATTATCAGTTGTGATAAATGTAATTAAAACTGCAATAAAATAATTTATTTAGTTTTGTTTTGTACTTGATATAGTTGATGTTACAATTTATTACCGTTACTTTAAAACCAGATTAAAATAAAAAACTGTTTTTATTTGGAACATTGGTTTTAATTGTAAATATTCAGTTTTTTAATTTAATTTAATTATTAGGGAGAGGTGACATTCTCAAGAAGCGGCGATGGCAATGAGATAACACTCGGCGGTCCAGTTCGCAATTGCTGCTCAGCACTTGGTGTGGGTCCAGAGGCTCTCAAAGCTGCATTGACTGGAAGGGTTTTATCAGCCGGAGGGGAACTAGTCAGTAAGGAACATTCTCTTACCGACGCTGAGTATACGCGAGATGCTCTGGCTAAGGCCGTATACGACAGGCTTTTCTCCTGGATTGTACAACAGGTACAACATTTTCTTATTAATAATCCTTGCTTAGAGTTTCGAGGAGAGATATACTCTGTTCTTGCTAGTGAAATACACTAAGAATTTAAGGTGGCACCTACAGGGAAATATCAAATAATACTTAGGGAGAAGAACTTTGGAATCAATTATTTTCTTTTTAGAGCCAACCGTATAAAATACCTTACGTAAATCTCTATTGACTATTCCTATCATTGACAAAATATTTTATTGACACATTTTACTTTCTATTTTGCTTTTCAAAATGATGCACTATTCGTTCGGTTGAATGTACTCACACATCTAGTTTTAACTTTTTTCCTAAATAGTTTTTACACGTTTTTGATACACAAGTTGAGATTCTGAAACAAACATAATTTGCACAATTCTATAGCGTTTGAAATAGATCTTGAGCTGAGAGTTCAATTTACATCCACCAAATTTTTCTTCTTTTTCATGCGTTTTTCATGCGTTCATTGTAAGGGTAATTCCGCGTCTATAAAGCATAATACATTAATTGTTGCTATGAACAAATGTATTTTCACAAATAAAAATTGGAAAATCCATAAACTGTTAAGACTAGAAATGTTACTTCTGGATTTATTACGAAGTAATAATAATAATAAATAAATGATACTTCATTAGAGCAAGATTAATATAATGGTTCACAATTAGACAGAAGTGATATAGAGTCCACTGAGTTAACATGACAGACACTATGAATTCTTTACTTCAGATATGATTTCCCTTTTTCGTAGTGTGACTGCATTTGACGGGACATATATACTTTAAAATGCTCCCACTGCTACTAACCCCATTACCTTAAACACATGCAGCCTTTTCACTCCTCTTTATTCTATTACCGACTAAAAATTTTGATCTGTCTAATTTTTTCTTGACTGCAAATCACTTTCCTTTCCATCTGAGGTAGGTCCATCACTTGGTTGGTTGGATTAAGCATATTTTAACCGAGGTTATTTCTTTAATCATCATAATGGTTTATTTTAAAGATAAATTCTGCTATCGAGGCCCCGCCTGACGTGTACAGAAATTCTCTTATTGGAGTTTTGGATATTTACGGATTTGAAATTTTTGAAACAAACAGTTTTGAACAATTCTGTATAAACTATTGTAATGAGAAGCTTCAACAACTTTTCATTGGTGAGTATCCATGTATTGTTATTGTCATGATTAATATTATAACCAAACTATCCATTGTTGCTGGTTTTCTCTAAAAACTGTCCCTGAAAATTCTCTGCAAATTTATTATAATATTCAGTGTGAATATATTTGTCATTTTGGTTCTTTAATTGGGAGACAAAACACAAAAAAATATAATTTTCGACTTAGTGTTATTTTTCACATCTTCAAATGATTCTCTGTTATATGTTATATGCCATATCTTATATACAATGTTATAAGTTATGTACACACAATTTGTTTAAAAAACAATGTTTTTTTTTCGTTTTTTATTTTGCATTCTAAAAGTTGCACTTCCTGACAAACACGTTTATTATCAGGGACATGATTTACAAAATCTAGCATTCTATACTTCATATATCTTGAGATTAATTTTGACTTTGACGTACATATTTTTTTGTCATACCAGTATAGTGTTGCGACCCGCGTAGCTTTATAATTATATGTATGTGGCCCGAAGACAAAAAAGTTGAGGTATAGGTGCTTTAGACTATCTCAGACAAAATAAAACAGATACAGTTAGTGTGGATTTTATCTCTCCACTAGACGAAATCAGAACCGAAACGCAGTACTAGCTCCATTTTTGTTAAACTGGTGTTTTATGATCCACTTTGGTGGATTTTATTCTCCTTTTTACACATGGAAAGTCCCGCAATAACGTAACAATACATGAAATAGCTTTGATATTCAAATAATGTTATTAGTCATTAAATTTTGAATATTAAATCAATAATGGCTCATAGAATTTGAGCTTTTCTGATAAATTATCAAAATAACAGTTTGCAAATAAATGTCTTTAAAAATTAAAATGGATGAATTGGATTTGAATATTTAATGTGATAACTAGTTTAGTGCAATTTTTAAATACTGTTAATGTCTTATTAATCTTTGCATAATGGTTAGTTGACTAAACGATATTAAGGTTATTGAGGATATTGGGGTATATAGGGACCAATGAATACATAAATAATATCATTTTTAAAATAATGTATTGTGGTATATTATTTTTCAGAGTTGGTTTTACGCCAGGAGCAAGAAGAATATGAGCGGGAAGGCATACAATGGACGCCGGTAGAATATTTCAATAACAGAGTCATTTGTGAATTAGTTGATGCTCCGCACAAAGGCATTATTTCCATTATGGACGAGGCGTGCCTGAATCCAACTAAGGTAATATTATCATTATATTGAAGCTCGACTATTATTTCTAATCTTATAACTGAGCACTCACAAAACTGTCGCAATTACGGGATGATTCAGAATTGATCGGTTAAAAAAAACATTGTCACTAACCATTTTTTAATAATCTACCTATATCTTTATCCATTTCAACATTCTTAAGTCTTAAAAAAATGGGCTGATCAATTTCTGGATTGAATCCCTCCGAATTATGTCAATAAGATTCAGCCCATGGTACTTAATTAATTCGCTGTGGAATTATATTTTAACTCTCCTGAATTCATCCTTCCGTGTGAAACCATACAATTAAAAAAATAATGTCCTAAATGAGTCTCTAAATTTCAGATACGGAATATATTTTCCCAAAATATTCATTTCATATTATTTTACATATAAAAACATTTTTGTAAAAGAAATTATAGTTATTTGTTATATTTTAAGAATGTAATGCAAAAAAGGATTATGTCATATTTAGATTTTCAATAAAGCTTAATCATATTTTGTTCAAACGATCCTTCACTTTTGTTTGTGTATTAACGCAATCATTTAGAAATGGCTGAAATGGTGTCTCCATTGCTTTGAATTTAAATCTTTAGCAATTTATACTTGTATTCACAGCCTATCGAATAGTTTTTCTGTTCTATCAACAGTCCAAATAAGAACAACTTACAGTAAACTCGTCTCGAGCAAAATGATGGAAGTAAGTTTACGATGAAAGTTAGTTTGTGACTGAGTAGGTTCGCAATCCGGTTGAGCTAGGTAGACTAAAAAGTACTTAGTATTATGTGTTGCTTATTGCAGGTTTCCGATGAAATGCTAATAGAAGCGCTGGATAAAAGATTGCAGCAACATAAGCACTACACATCAAGACAACTCACTCCAGCCGATAAGACACTAAATCACAGAGATCATTTTCGTATTACGTAAGAACATTTATTTTAATTACGTTCCTTAATTTTTACATTACCATCTGAATTACATCCTTTTATGTCATCATTCATTATAAACATATGACGAGAATTGTTCCCGTCATTAGTTCGCATTGGGCGGACGTGTCCAACTCTCCCCTATTGACAGAAATGTGATCATTTTCAAAATATTGGGATTATTTATTTCATATAGAGCGAACAATGCGACAACAGAAAATATTTTCAGCGAACAAGCATATGTAATAACTTTATAAAAATATAAAATATGTATTGGGGATCTGTAATCAAAAAGTTTTGTATTATTAATACAACAAACACCAAGGCAGTCGTAACTATTCTATCAGCTTCTCCCCATCAAAACAAACTCTGTAATAAGAGTAATAATAATCTCCAGCAACACTTCTTTCTACTTTGCAGCTATAAATTTTATGTTCTGTATCAATAAAATTAAAGTCAATTTTCTTTTACTTCGGTGTTACTTTACAAAGTTACTGTAAAATTTTGATGTTACTCGTGATTCACTAAATAAAGTAAAATAATTTAAATATTTAGGATTAACCATCGATAATCGGCTAAACGACCACACAACAACAACGGCTTGGTGGTGTGTGGTGGTATGAACTCCTGCATTTGTTTGAAACCCAGTTGGTCAAATCTGGCCCACAAAGAAATTGAATTTGTTTTTGTTTGTTTTTTTAAAAAATTATTGCTATGACCTAGGTCATATACAATTATTTTGGGCCTTACATAACTAGACCAAATGTGCCTGTGCTAGAGTCAAGAGAGATGGAGGTAATGAAGCGTTAAAAATGATATATGACCATGTTCGGATTCGAACCTGCGACTTTGGGCCAATAGTCCAATGCCATAACCACTAGACTACCACAATCTCCTATTGAACCTATTTTTCTATTGCATTAATGATCATTAATTTAATTGATCCGTACGAAAGAAGAAGAATGCCAATATCATCCAATGAATGATAATAATCTAGTTATCTAATAGTTCATCTATGTAATCATTATGATATTATAATATGTACCATTTAAATACTAAAATAATAAATTTTACAAATAATATTAGTACTATGAGTTTATTAGATTTTATAATATTTCTACAGTTCATGTCTATTTTTGTTTGTGCTAAAATCTACCTTTTGTAAAAATGAATATATTTATACCTGATTATTAATGTAATTACATTAATTAAGAAACTCATCAAAAAGACCTATAGACAGTCTCTGAGTAATGAATAATATAATAAGTATATAATAAGTCTCTGCCTATTTTCAATGTTACCAATAATATAATAAAATAAATACCGTTGCTGACGCCATTGAAACGAGATCATTATATTCCTTTGTAATAAAACATATTTATTTGATAATTTTGTATAGGTAGATAATTGCTGTTCTTTCCACTACGTACGTGGAATGCAATCTTATTATAAAAAACCTTTCTTGCAGTCACTATGCTGGAGACGTAACATACAGTATCTTAGGATTTATGGACAAGAACAAAGATGCTCTCTATCAGGATCTGAAGAGACTTCTCCATTCATCCACAAACTCTAGTCTCTCCATCATGTGGCCAGAGGGGGCCACTAATATTCAACAGGTACCCTTAAATCATATTAACAATCTAAATTAATTTACAAATTTGATTATTATTCTTCAGTTTAATGTACAGCTCACTTCTTGTGTCTAAACGAGCATGTTGGCGCCAGATATATTCCTTATCAGCCAACCCATTCCCTGCGTAAAACCAATAATGGATGTATCGCTTGATCATTGACACCAAAGCTTTTGTAAGCTTTTTATGATTATCAAGTAACTAATTGCAGCCAAAAGAGATCATTTTCATTTTAAAAAGTTTAAATAATTATCCCAAGTTAGATTTTTATCAAGATATCGCCCTTATTTACATGCGTTGCTGTCAATTAGCCTAATAAGACAAAGGGTTTTTGCTTTATTTTCTCACACCTCTTTTTTTTTTAGTAGCCTTTCAGCCCTAAAAAAATAATCCAGCACTTATTTCTTTATAATGACTTTGAATATACTTTCTTTATATATTCTGAAAACCAAAACCTTTTTATTTTTTCAACTTCAGACATCAAAGAGGCCTCCGTCGGCTGCTTCTCTTTTCCGTTCGTCCATGACTGCGCTCGTCGCAGGATTGCAAACCAAGGAACCATTCTATGTGCGTTGTATCAAGCCCAATCCCACACAGAGCCCTAACATGTGGGATGATAAACTGGTTTGTAAACACTTTTTTATTGAATTTTAAATTCTGGCAATTAATTTGTTTATTATACAGGTGGGAGATTCGAAGCATTGGAGATTGAAGAGCATTATTTGAGGAACAATCGGTGTATGAAATACATTTAAATAGTGTATTTTGTATTTTGTTAAATGAGATAACACATTTATGGTTTTACAAGAGATTTATTACTTATTTATTACTTATTTATGTTTTATAAGAATAGTCCATTGACACTTTATAGACACCTCAAATTGATTCGGACTCAAGCTTAATGGTTGAGAGGTCCCACAGTCTAGGGGGACACGGTTTCGAGTCATATATACACTTACAGACTGTTTTTATTTTACTAACCTCCTAACCGGCTGTAAACCGTCGCAGTGGGTTCAACTGGTAACCGAGCACAGCGGACTGCCGACGATCTATAATTATAAGAAATTATCTTATAGACTCATTCAAAATATCAAGTGTCTGAACCTCCTTGGAACCTGCTACCAGAATCACCAACAAAACCCACCAAAACTTCATTTACCTCTAATTCGCGGTAGCATTTGACCGACGGAGCTGTGGACACGTGGTAAGCCTTGCCCAGTGATGTAATTGAGAATATGAACCGGTTTAAAATAAAATTTAACAGTTTTTAATGAATCTCTATTAGATTAGCATCCTACCTGCCTGTCTATATCATATAATATTAATGGTAATATAATATGCCTAATAATTTTTTGTGAATAAATGTGACATTATGGAATTTATATTTTGCAGCTCAATTTTGTGTAATATTAGGTTCTATATGATTTTTTGCAACGTAAACATACATAGATTAGAAATGTGTTATTACATGTTTAGACAGTTTTCAATATTGTAATATTGCTTAGGTCATGAGTTTCTATATTGACTCGAATCTTGATCCTTATGTATTTAGAGTATTTTATAAATGAAACATGAGTATAGTAGAATGTCAAAAAAAATCCTTTTGAAGATATAAATTACTGAATATGTGTGAATTAATGTACTTTAAAAGTTATCCCCAGAAGAAGTTGTCACTAAAAATGTCTCTTCTCAGGTTTCCCACCAGGTGGCCTACCTAGGTCTCGTGGAGAACGTCAGAGTAAGAAGGGCAGGTTTTGCGGCTAGGATTAGATACGACCGGTTCCTGCGAAGGTACAAAATGCTGAGCCAGTTCACCTGGCCCAACTTCAGGCAGGGTTCCGACA
This sequence comes from Neomicropteryx cornuta, assembly GCA_020383195.1. Lineage (NCBI taxonomy): Eukaryota > Metazoa > Arthropoda > Insecta > Lepidoptera > Micropterigidae > Neomicropteryx > Neomicropteryx cornuta. The sequence goes on along the minus strand of JAHKQU010000025.1, from coordinate 9,053,914 downwards.
AAGACGCTGTTCAGATTCTACTGAGGGATAAGAATATCACCGACAACAAGTACGGACACACAAAACTTTTCATAAGGTTAGTATCTTTATTAAAACAATGCTGCCTTGTGTTAGATCAAATAATTATGACCAATACTCAACTCAACTAGGAGTAGCCTACTCTGGTGGTTCTTTGCAGATGCGCCATAAGTTTTACTTATTCTTTCATTTCAGGAGTGCCAAGACCTTGCATGCCTTAGAAGCAGCCCGTTCGGCCCTCATCCCTAGTATAGTGATACTCCTGCAGAAGCAGTGGAGGGGCGCCATCGCCCGCATGCACTACAGGAAAATGAAAGCAGCCTTAGTGATATTGAAAGCTTACAGGTACTTAAATAATAAATTATTTTTTATTATTTCCAATGGTGCGCTATGGCAGCTTTATTCCAAATATGTTGTAGGCTTGTTATACTAATTTGAAATAATTGTATTTTCATGGCTGCTGCTTTGAGTTCAACAAAATGGCCTATTCTATTTGAAAATAAAAATAAATGGGTGTGCGGTAGAAATTCACATACACTCAATAGTATCTTTAAGGAAATCTATTACTACATCAATAACACACAATCAATATGGAACTCGCTTAGTTCTCTGTGTATCTCTCTTTAACCTTATGTTTGCTAGAAATACCTTTACTCATCCATGTGCATGCTACCCGGTAAAATTTTGTAAGACGGGTGCTTAATAAATGCTTATTTTAGAACTATAATTATAATGTTGATAACCAGTATTTTGGATAGCTTATGAAATTCTTTAGATTATGGTTTGGTACAAAAACAAAAAAAATCAAAGTTGCAAAATATTTTTTTAAGGAAAATTTTATTTTTGAGACTCATACATAGCAATAATACACATACATACACTCATACTCTTAAATAAATATTATTGTTATAGATTAGATATAACATGTAAATGTTTACATTTAATAATAAGCTATTAACAATTATGAAATAAAATATTTAATATGAAAAATTGAGTTTTCCTGATATTAATATTTATAAGTATATAGGTTATATTCTTTATATAAGAAAAAGTACTTACCCAAAAAAGAAGTTTATTGCGGTATGTAATTAATTAAAGTTTCTGTTTGCTTTCTACGGAGCTCAAGTAGCAAACGAAAAATTCATTTTTTATATTAAACAAAGATGAAAACATTCCCAGAATATCTTTAAATTTGTTATAAATTTGCAGCATTATAAAAGTGAAGTGTCTGACCAAATTTTGTCTTTGCATTCGGTATAAAATTTTGGTGGCTACTAAGTTACCTCGTAATTATTTTATGACAAAATACCTTATAACTAACTACCTTATGAATATGAGAAACTGTTCAAATTATTTCTTTTTTTGAATACAATAGTCAAGAATAAGAGATCATTTTATATTTTTTTTTATTTCAGAAACTACAAACGTCGCAATTATATAAAAGATTTGCGCAAACGTTTCTCTCAAGTGAGAGGACGTCAACAGCTGAGTTGGCCTCCGCAGGTGCCCCGAGGCCTCAACGTGCCCCTCTTGCAGGCTGCTTACAGGCGATGGCGCGCCTGGACACTACTCAAGCCTGTGCCACGTGATCAGTGGCCACAACTCAAGTCAGTTGTATGCTTTTTTATGCCATCAGCAAATTTAAATGCATCAAAAATAATGTATAGATGAAATTACTTCAACCCGGTCCTTTCTCTTATTTTTAGATATAGAAGAAAAATTAATATCTCTTATTTATAGAATACATAGAATTAAAAAAGCTTATATACATAGAATTAAAAAAATATTTTTTTATTTTGCAAATAAATGCAAAAATAAAACTCTAGGTCTAATATAAAATATGAAAGTTATGCACAATAGAGATAAGCAAAAGGGTTTTGCATAGTCGCATCAGTACAATGCTAAGCCTAAAAGTGATCACTAACCATAATCATACATATTGTGCTGTCACTTACTATACTATATATACAATACATTAATAAGGCCGCAAATAGTGTTACACTTTTATGATATCTAATTTTGTTTTCACAATATAACTTCAGGTAATAATTAAAAATTCTTGTAGGATGAAAATAAGTGCCGCAAGCGTCTTTAGAGGTAGACGATCGGAGTGGGGAGCCATGAGAAGTTGGGTCGGTGACTATCTTTCGCAGCCTGCATACAATCCACAATATCTGGCATACAATTCTGCCATTGCATCGCTACGCAAGTCCGATCCTCACAAAGTGCTCTTTTCTTGTAGAGTCCACAAGTTTAACAGGTATTTACTCCATTCAATAAATGCATATATAGGTGTTTTTTAGAGGCGTGGTTTTCAATCTGGCACTTCTTTTTTCGTAGTTGGTGTTTTTGACAGCTGTCACTTGATTTATGCTCAGTTTGGTTTGCCATTTCATAATTAATAGACTTACTCCTGAACAACATTTGCAAATAGTGCAAATTTAGAAAAAATCACTCTAAATTTTTTTAAATTACTCTAAAATAAAGTAAAAGTCGCGTCGTGGGCCTGTGGCGTGGCCTCCAAGATCGTGCGATTTAACACCGCTGGACTATTTTTTGTGGGGTTATGTGAAGTCGCTTGTCTACGCAGATAAGCCAGACACGATTAATGCATTGGAAGAGAATATTCGGCGCGTTATTGCTGACATACGGCCCAACTTGCTGCAAAAAGTGGTTGAAAATTGGGCCTCTCGGCTGGAATTTGTTTGAGTCAGCCGCGGCGGTCACTTACCCGAAATCATTTTTTAAAACATAATGGCAAACCCTTATCTTTATAATAAAACTAAATTCTTAGCCATAACATCAAATTATATGCGTTTTATCTCTTCTTGAAAACCACGCCTCTAAAATCATCACCCTATATAATAACAAAACAGGTTTATTAATAAGGAAAGCATGTAAATATAATTGAGAAAATATATTTAACAATGCCTTAAGCATAGAAAAATAACAAATAATTTTAAGTTAAAAATATCTATTATTTAAAAAATAATGCGTGAGCAAAAGTATCTTTATCACAAAACTTCTGTAGGCAAGAGGTATGAAGGGGAAGCTTCCATGCCTCTAAAGTCATCACCCTATACAAGGAGACCTACTTCGAGAATAGGCTGAACTGAAATATTTAATTTTTCTTAATATGGTCTATACAGAGTGTTTTTAAATTTAGGGAACTCCTTTTAGGAGATTGATCTATATTGGTCACTGAACTGGTCTCATGAAAAAAAAAATACAATTTTAAATAATAATATAAAGTAAGTAAGTATATCATTAAAAAACATTCTTTTTCTTCAAAGCGTTTTGCGAGCCGCTCGCTCGGGGGTCACTAACCGTTCTCGTGCCATGCGTTCAACCGCGCTCTAAAACATTAAAACGATTTCTATTTAATTTTGAAGTCGGTTTTCTCTAAATTGAGAAAAACCGACTTCACATTCATCTCCGATCGTCAAACGAGCGGATACGAGTTGCCTGCAGCCCGATCGGCGAAGTTCGTTAACCTAACAGTATATCCTACGCGGGACTGACACCCGTTTTTTAGTTTAAGTTATAATTTCTTATAATTGGCAAACAATATGTATGCAAAACTATGAAAATGTTGGTTTTTTTATATTTAATTTTATATTTAACTTTTGTAAATAAAACTCGAATTATTTACCACCAAAATTGTCAAAAACACTTCCAATTCACTATCGCACTTTTCACATAAACAATCTGACTACAAAACCGAACTAAAATGAAAAAAAAACGATGGTTATTTTATGCCTCTCATGAATTCAAGTATACACAACATGCCACGCTTCTAAATATTAATAGAAATGCATTAAAACGGTAACGGTTTTACCTGGATACAGCACCTGTTGTATACGGCGATTACGGGATATACCATTATCGGCGCTGAGTGTATTAAAAACTTTTATGTTACTATGCACTGTTTACATGCAGTTTTTATTTTCCTTTAGGCAGCCAAGAATATCTTTTAACTATACAGGTGTCTTCACTTTTAGTATATATTCATTGATTTGATTAAAAAAAAAATAGCTTGTAATAATTTCATTTTGACATTCGGAGTAGATATATTAATCCATATTTTAGAGAATTCCCTAAGCTCTTTGCAGTGCATATTATAGAAAAATTTTATGCATAGTCTTCTCATAATTTCAATTTATTAAATGTCCGCAAATAGCTACCAATCTATAAAGCTATAAATCCACTATGATTTACAACGAAAAGAGCTCTTAGTTTTGCATTCAATATAAAAAGCTATAAATTGGTACCATTTACTTTTCACAGGTATAACAAAGCTTCTGAAAGGTGCCTGATTGTGACTGAACAAGCTATCTACAAAGTGAACCCCACTAATTTTAAAGTTATGAAGAAGCCACTACCAATAGCAGAGGTTAGTATTTTATTATACTGACATAATATTTTTACAATTAATTTTATTTAGGTAGCAATTGTTATGAATTATATGTACATTTCCCTCTGAACCATTTTTCATTAAAATGCTATCAAAATATAATTACTAATAATACTTAAGTAACTGGTTTATTGCTAGTAAACTTTATTAAGTGTTGGTTTAAACTAATTGGTTCATATTTTCTATCGTGCATTTCCTTGAAACCTTAGAATTTTTTGTTTATAAACGCATGATATGCCAATAATTAGCTAAAATTATTTTGCGTGGTTCTCGTCTGTTATATATTTTGTTGTTAATGTTGTATTTTATTTTTTTGATGGTTTCGCATCCAAACCGCAATATTTTTTATTTATTTATTTTTTTATTGGCATTTCCACCCTCATATGGGATGATCTTTGCCATTATGATTTATGAATAGGACTATAGAATTTACAACTTATCAAAATGGCATAAGTCAATGAGCAAAGTGAACTAGCTACAGATGGATTGATAATTGTCATTGACATGCTGATGACACTCTGGATACTTTTGTCAAAATGTCAAGACTTGTTTTCAGCACTCAGGACAAATAAGTTCACTTATTTTAATTTAAAATGAAATGTGTATAAATATGACAAATGCATAGTTTTAAATAAATTACATACTGGACCTATTTCTATGGAATATGGAATGGTGTTTTTTCCTTTCAAATGTCATAGGCGAGTAGTTAGGTTATTAACAAATTATATTTTCTTTTGAACATTTTTCCAAAATAGACTCTAAAATATTGGGCAAAAGTTATAGATCTCATACAAGTGCCGAAGGCGGTGTTAAAGCTGCCAGCAGAGCCTAGCTGCAAACTAAACCAAAGCTCATAAAATTTCCTTATATCTGTATAACTTTAAATTAAGTAATGAAAAAAAAAAACTATATATCGAATTGAGGACCTCCCCCTTTTTTTTCAAGTCTGTTAATAAATGAAGTAAATGGGAGATAGGTAATGCTAACCGAGTGACTGGTAAAGATGAGAATAAATGACTGTTCGACTAACTATGTCACCATGTTTGTTTTGGGGTATTACAATGTTCAAATATTATTTTCAGCTTGGCGTCGTTCGTGTGATGTCAAGCGATGTCCAACTGGCAGTTCTTGGTTTCCCTGCCATGAGAAATGACTTAGTCGTGGGTTTGGTACCACCAAACCCTGTTCCAGCTGCTCCCATTATCCCCAGTTCTAATATGAATGGTCATCCACATGTGCTTAAGGCCGATCTTATAGGTGAATTGGTAGGAGTACTCGCTAACCGCTTCCACATGTAAGTAAGATTTATGCTCTATTTGTGGGCAGTAAAATGATTTGTCAGTAGCATTTTATTTTTATACCTCGCATAAGGACCTATAAGGATTTAACTTGCTTTTACAATCTGGATATTTCAACCTTAAACTTACAGATGGCCCAAAACCAGAGATAATGTAAATTTAAAAAAAAGTTTTTTCCGGCGATTGGACAAAGTATAAAGATAATGAAAAATTAACAACCAAAAAAAATAGCAATGTGGTATATAGTGATAGGTATTACCATTACCAGATGATATTACGATATTTATCCTAGTCCGGGATATTGCCCGGTGTCTCATTATAAAATTAAACAAAATTAGTTATTAGAGTGTATCATTTTATAGACCTACAAGGAGTCATTAAATATTCATTTACAATAATTACTCAACTTCCACAATACAAACTATCATTTTGTAAATACTTTCAAATAATAATAATAAAATACTTTCATTTACAGGTACTGTCTTACTCGCTCATAAAATCGAAGTGGTAATTCCCGCCCATCCTAAAAGTGGCACAATGGAGAAAAGAATAGAATTTATTGAAAAAAACATGTCAATGTTTTATTAAAATGCTAGTTAAAATTAAAATAAATAATTCTAAATATTTAACTTTAAAAATACATTTTAATATTGTTTTTCTAGTGTCATTATTGTTTTTTTTTTTCAAAAGCATAAAATAGAGACTAATGGGAATGGGAAGACCTTAAATTGCGCACCATATTAGTAATGTAAGAGAAGTTAAAATATTATTCAAAAAAATTGCAGGTTACGTGGCACAGATCTTTTGGTGGAAGTGGAAGTGGGAGATACGACCTGCTGTACTCTCGGAGGGAAATCTCGGCCCCTTCACTTGCCGTCCACACCGGCAGCCTCTTCGCCGGCCCCTTTCACGCATGCGCACAATATTATCACTTATCATCCAGCATCCGCTAAGGCTTAGCTTCTAAGGATTCGATTGTGTGTAAAGATTAATAGTGTAAGACAATCGCATTGATAACGCGGAATAAGATATTTCAGCCTTCCAATCGCTTTTAGACCATAATCAATAAGAATTTAGAACAATTCGTCTTAACGAATTAGTCATCTAATACAATAACACATTGTTCTGTGATTTTCAAGCAATTTCAAACTAAAAGGAAGCCCTTAAAGTTAAGCCTGTTCACAGTTGTATTTTATATATATATATCAAGTTTATCAGAGACAATAAAAGTGTAGATTTAGGTTTAACAGCATAAGCTGCCTGCCTATAAAGCTGTCTCGGCCTCGTTGAAATGAGGGGGAAAAAGTAACATAACAAATAACATCTTATCTTAGAATAAAGGACCATTCCAATAGTTGATTCTTGGTGAAGAATAATTAACAACTGTATGCTATGACTTTATGACCTCTACGCTGTGTTATTATGGAAAAAAATCTTCTTTCATATACCTACGGTCTTATTCATAGCCGCATCAGTATGTTGCTATGCTTAAAAAGAACCACTAACCATAAGAAAAAGCAAATGCTGTCACTTTAACAGCGATCTAACGTGACTCTACATTAACTCCATGGTATTTAATATTTACGCTTGCTTGTTGCAAATATTATTTATAATTATGGATAAAAATAATTTCTTAACTGTACTATTTTCCACCTAAATGTGCATAACCTAAATCAGTTTTATTTTTGCGAAAGTTTATTATTTAAAAATGTTTAACGTAATAAATAATAATAATAATGTGTGTGTATAATGTAATGTGGTATTATAACATTTGAAAAATAGTATTTTTTATAAATTTGTTGTGCAATATTTTGTAAATTTATTTTGTTATAAAATTCTGTCTTACCATTTGACTGTATATGAATGATAGAAAATGATGGTATAATTTATTATTTTTTTATGCTTTTTGTAATGTTTCAATAAAACTCATTTTTAATATGGCTCATGTTTAGATACATTTGTCAGTATCTTAAGATAAAATTGCTGCGCCTTGGTTAGAGGGCCAGGCATCTGAGCCATGGCTTTTAATTCTAGGTGCATAATAACATTGGCCAAACTAATTTTACTTTCCATTTTATATTAATGAATGTTAAATTATAGATTAGGCTATGTGCACACCTAATATAATATAAAATGTGTCGCTTGATTACCCAAATGGAAATAATGGTGCCTTACAATGTAAGAAAAATGACAAAATAGGATTTTCTTTTACAAAGTTAGTATTCTTTTGCAGTATTAAGTATGGTGTCACGCACACAACCTATAGATTTTTATTATTTAGTACAAAATATTTTAACTTATTTTTGTGATTGTTAACAAGCTGTGCCATGACCTTGAAACACACATGATGACCATTCAAGGTTTATTTTTCTGGCTTCAGGCCACGTCAGGTAAACTCACCCCTGATCAGAGCTGGCAAACCGAAATGATCTTCAACAGTCATGCTGCAAAATATGTAGCGTTGCTATATCGCTACAATATTAATAAAGGAAACGGCCTACTAGAAAATAACGGATCAAGGATAACATATTCCTTAGACTGAGCATATATAACAGGGATTGCATGAATCTTTGTCGGGCAGGTTTGGAGGAATCCGAGGGGAAAGCGGGTAAAACCATCATTGAAATTCATCTTATTATTATTATTATATTAACAGACAGACAGCATAGCTGATGGATCTGTTTCCATTTCTGTTCCTGAGGTAGTTGAATATCAAGACAGTTCTTAAATTGATTGATGTTGTTTGCGCTAACGACCGAATCCTGCAGTTGATTCCAAGAGTCCACAAATCTATTACCAATCATATGTTTTCTAGGATTTGTTTGAAAGCTTGTTTTCCTGAGTTTCAAATGATGGCTTCTTAGATACGTGTTCTCATTAGCTGTGAATATATTCTTTAGCTCTTGACAATCATAGTGCCCTGACAACATTTTATATGTCTCAATGAGATCACTATGCTCTCGCTTTCCTTTGAGAGTAGGCAATTTAAGTCGCTTAAGCCCTTCTTCATATTCCAAACCTTTCAAAGTTCCTGAAATTTTAGTTGCTCGCCTTTGCACTTTTTCCAATAAATCACAGTTCTTAATGAAGTATGGAATCCATAATTGAAAGCCGTACTCCAAAATCGGTCTATGTAAGTCTTAAAAAATTTTTTAAATAAATTTTCGGTTATATTTGCGAATGCTTTCCGTACTACGTACAACATAGCCTTTCCCACTATTTTACATATGTGCATATATGTTTTACATTGTGCTACTAAAAGCATACCACTGGAAAGCTAGGGTTGATACAATCTGTATTCAATGCCTCAGTCCAGAGTTTATTCTTTTACAGTATAGGTTATTTCTGTGCGACATGATTCCCTCACTATCTTCTTAAATTAATCTTAAAACTTACACTAATTATTCCTTGGAAGCTAAAATATTTTTACCAGTTTTTTATTTATTTGTATTATTTGTATAATAGTTCTTTAATTTCTTGAATGTTGCCAATGTATATTGAGCTGCTCAGTGGAAGAATGGCCTAAACCTTATTAGCTTTGTAAGGAGTAAAGGACAAATGAAAAATGCAATTTGTCTGTGTATTATTTTTAATATTATTATTTTAAAAACATTAAATTTCTTTTACAAAACATTAAAGTATAAGATATCTTTCCCAATGTAGGAAAAGTGAATGGTAAAAACTAAAAATAACAAATTTAGGGACTGGGTTAGGCCATTATTATTCTAAAATCTTGATTTTAAACTGGAGTTGGGTCATTTTAGGGTTCCAGAAATGATCTACCTCGTCTTAAATTATTGTAAAACGCGTGATGAATAGATGAAAATGTATGAAAGTGATTGAAGATTGGTAAACTTTTTCAATTGGTCGGCCCTCTGGGTGTATCAAATCTAATTCAATTTCTTCCAAAGAAGTGAGCCTATTCGCTAATTTCGTAATTAAAACACAGCTAATTTCATCTCAAAAACTAAATTAATTATGTAGTGTGGTAGATGACAGAAAATTGACATTTATGCATATAAATATGTCATAAACTCGCTGTCAGAAAGCGTTACAGACAGAATTAATTTATCAGCGAAATATACTTTTCTTCTTTATATGTTAGACTAGCTGTTCAATCCCGGGTTTGCAGCTAGGCCCTGCGGGTGGATTTGGCATGCGACAACTCGTGCATGCAGCACTCGGGATCAAAATTGACAATGTACAGCATAGTAGATTTATTTATTTATTTTATAAAGTAAACATATAGAGAGTAATTTTAATCATTCTTAAATATTTCATACACAGGTTGCCAGCACTCGATACTCTCCAATTTCATGTTTACAAAACATGCATGTGTATAAACTTAAGTTAATTATACATACAAAATTTAATACATTTGAGTTAAAAACATAGAAACACAGACATGGCAGAGACAGAAAAAAAATACACAGACAGACAAAATGACGGACAAAAAACGAATGGATGAATGGTAAATAACAGAAAATTAACGTTGATTTCTATGAATTTTAAATATTTATTTTGGAATCGCTTTCAAAAAGCATTCCAGACGGATTGATAGACTGACGATACCTACTTTTGTACTTTATAATATTATAGATAGTTCAGATTATACTGCAAAGTATAGCAGCCATGGGTTCAATGGTAGAGAGCAGACCCATCAAAAATCAGGACTGTATAATAATAATATTTTTCAGAAATACTATTATTTTCATTGTGAAATGATTACTATTATTTTCTCGATCTACTCAAATTTGGGACTGATGAGAAAACATATAATCACTTTCCTTGAACTAAAATCGCTTTGGCAACATAGCTGCACACCTGGATATGGAAAAAGGAAGACAGATCATTATGGTGAATGTTGATGCTGTAAAGAATTCTTCTGTTATAGCTCATAAATACACTAGTTTTTCTCCAATCTCCTCCCGCAAACTTTGTAAGTAAACTACATCTCAAAATTGTAAAGCTCAAAAAACCATACTCTGTACATTTACTGTTTTTACAACCCTTTCATGATGAGCCTGACCTCGGTCACTGATTTCCATGGCAGCTGCTCTCTCACTCACTCTTTTAATGTATAATTTATTTTTGAAAAATATAAATTCTGTATTATGTAGCTAAATATTATATACTGATGTAAATTAAGGTTATAGGGATAAGCATAATAATGTTTTTATGGTCTAAGTATGGATTGGATTGAGTTTAGTTGGAGTATTGTATTGTATTTAGTAGTGCAATTACTATTATAAATGGTAACAATAACTTATTTAAACTCCTTGGTACACAATTCTTTTCATAGTGATACCAATACTAAAATAGAAAGGCTTATAATTTTAGGCTAAAGTTATTTTTTGTAACATTATTTTAGTGTTACTGTGCCATTCAAATGCTTACCTATTCACATTAGTATTATAATATTATGTATGGCATTTATAAATGGCATCAATTTATTTTTTTTTTTTAATAAATTTTTCAAATTTCCTTATTTTTATTTTGTTTCAAATGCTATTTGCGAAGTTCAAAAAAGTGCCCCGCCACCTAGTGTCAAGCTTCAAATTAACACAAAAGATGGATTTCAATCGGCTGACAATTGAAAACGTTTGTTTTTTTTTACACAGAAATTAGGCTTTTTTATATTATTTTGAATGTTTACTGCTTAATTAGTTGTGCGTGCATATTGTCATGCGCTTAAGCTTTATTTTGATATGAAATGAGTTTGATTCCCCATAATAAACCCAGAAAATATTGTTCCATACCTCAATGTCAGAAGTACAAATCGAATAATATTACTTTCTATTTATCAAACACGGTATCAAACGTTTTGGCAAGATGCATTTTTTTTATTCAATATTACTCAATACCTACTCTACTCGGATACCTACTCTAGTATTTTATCCCGAGTAAATACACCTGAAAGCTGTATTGTAGTTGAGTGAATAGTTTCAAAGTAAATGGAAAGTTGATTTTCAATAGGTTTATTGTTTATTTTATGCCATATCTATGCAAAACAAATACACCTTATCTGTTCAACCGTGTTTTTCGGTTGATTGTGAACAATGTTTTGTTTCATAGGGTGCATCCTATGAAACAAAACAAGATTTTTAAAAATGGGTAAAATTGACAAGAGAAGAAGGAAAAGATCAGTGTGTCATAAAGAATGCTGCAGCGAGACTTCAATAAGATACAAAAATGGGCACTTAATAACGGGCTTATTATACCGATAAAACAAAAGTAATGCACATCAGGTCATCGCACGCAACTATTCAAGACGCTGATATATTAATTAAACTACACAGTGATAGCTGTCTGCACAGGTCCAAACCGGATTTTCATTGTGAGCGAATTCATAATGATAAGACACTGGAAAATATCTTGGGACAAACATTTGATAATAAATTTAAATATGAAACACATACAAACTTCGTCTAATAATAACAAAATTTAATAATTTAAAAGGAATCTTATAACATGAACAGTTATGAGTTTTATATTTTGCATTTGTAGATTCAAAAAAAAAATTAAAAACAAGCTTTTAATTAAGTGCTTGAACAACGCTTATACAAAATTTCATGTTTGCTGTTGACCGTTGAGGAATCCCTTCGTCTGGAGCCAATCCTGCGAGTAGAATCAGGTTAGGCTTACCATAAAAATGCAGTGTATTAAACCAACATGTCAACTCTGCAGGATGAGGAAGTGGTTCTAATTCAGCTTAAAAGGTTTGACCTAATCTGACTAACAATGATCTTTTCCGATTGACAAACATTGCAAGCTGAATAAATGCATGTAAATGCCGGATACTTTTAGAATTGAAATGATTACCCACATTTTCACTTTAAATCATCTGTACTGAAAAACATTACTTTCTGTTTGCGTGTATTTGTTTATTTATTTTTATTGGAAAAACCTACAGGAGTCATCCTTTCGAGCACGGATTTGACAGATCGCGAATTGTAAGACACCTAGGTAATAATAATTTATCAAGGAGCAGGGCGGAATGACGTTTTTGGGTCATTTTCGGAAATATACCTAAATTTCGTTAAACCGATTTCAAATCAATTTTTTTTTTTTTTTTCATAAAAATTGTATTAAAAATGAAATTGTGATTGTCGAAATTGTACACAGCGCAAGTAATGACGTAAGTAGCCGACTCACATCATGCAAGCTTACAAGTTACAACTTGGCTTGAGAATGCTAAATTTGACGTTGGCACCAACGATTTTTTACGTTTACAGTGTTGCCAGATACTCGGCTTTTTGACAATGGATCCGCTTTCCGCTTTAATCAACGCGGATCCGATTTTCTCGAATCTGCTCGAAAATTCAAGTTACAAATTACAATTTTAATTATTTTTCTATATGGTGACTAATATTTTACTCACACATTTTTATTATATTAATAATAATGTGGCTAAATTCACAATCTATACGTCGACTTACATTCCAAGTCACAAATTAATGCAAAAATTTACAAAAATGGGTTGATTTGCTGTACGATTTTGTTTTGTAGGAAGGATGTACTTTGTTAGATTGTTTATAGTAAATAAATCTATGATTTTGTTAATTTTTGTATCCGTAGTACTGACATTTTAGCCAAAATAGAGCTCGGAAAAGTGTTGATTTTGAGGACCGGCTCTACTTCAACATATTACATACTCTATAGATTTAATATAACATAAAAAATCATAATAAAACATAAAAAACCTTTCGGTAATCTGTTCTATATTGTACATTTTATATAATGTGATAGATTTGTTTGAAATATAACCCAAAAAAACTCGAAATGGGTTATCAAAGTTGCCCTATTTTGGTCGCGAAGGCTTATTACCTTCGCGACCAAAGGTTTTCAAATCCACCCAACAAAAGTTTTTATGTATTATTAATATCAAATGGCCTAATTTTAATCTCATTTTTATTGCTGAATCAAAGGGTGATGATGGTTTATACGTTGGAGTGGAGTATATTTGGAAAACTCAAATCAATCGTAGATGTTCCCTGTGTCTTATCTCGCATCGATATTTACTCTACCGAGTCTTTTGCTGTTTTAAAAGCTCTTAAAATTGTGTGCGACCAGAAACTTAAACTTCTTAAGCTTCATTCAACGTCTTTCTTCTTATTCATTTGTAGGGTCCTTGAATCATATTGGTGACGATGCGTGTCAACTAGTCTGAGCTGGTCCTCAGAAAACGAGAACGCTAAGCGTCGTGCGGGAATTCAATTGTGAGCGTGTAATTTTCGAACTTGAAGGACCACCTGGGATAACCCAGGAGCGGACGTTAGAATACGGGGAAGAGATGGATGTCGGTACTTACTGTTGACGATCCAATCCTCCGTAGCAGCTTGCAACGTCGGTTACATATTTTTTTGGCTTGGCTGGCACGGCACTTCACTTCACCGAATCTCACTGGATGATGCGTTAATGGTTTTTAAGAGTTGGTTATAATAACGATGCAGGTATCTATGGTAGATGGCACATAAAATGCGCGCGGCGAGCGTACGATCTCTTGCAAGAGTCTCCGATACAACTGACTGTACCCGCAGTTTTTCGAAACAAAAAAACTGCTTCGGTGCGGTGCGTTTCGGTACCGACAAAGATCGACAATTTGTGCGCTCTTCGCTGGCGCGAACACATATTAAAAGCCAAGTTCGAGGTTTACTGCAAGAGCAAAGAAAATCTTTATTGTCTGGATCCCAGGTCACTCGGGAATTTCGGAAAATGAACAAGTGGAGGTCGTTGCTCGATTTGACTCGCAGTGTGTGAACTTTTTATTACCGGTTTCAGATATTAACATTTTTTACGGAATACATTGTATGAAAGGTGGACGAACTCATGGAAATTAAGTTATAAATTTCGGGGTTCCTTTTATACCATTATGCAAAACCAATTTATAATAAAAAGCGTTTAATCAAAAATTCTATAGTAAAAATAAACTATTGTTTTGCGGTCCATCTTAGCAGTACGTCTATTTCCGATGTGTGATTGTGGTTATGACGTTGAAGACGGAGATCACTTATTTTTCTCTTGTTAACTTAATATTAATTGTTCAATTTATCCTTGATCTCTTTTCATGCAACTTCCTCTCAATAATTATCACATTAATTTATTAGCTTCAAATATTTCCAAATTTATTAAATATTTTAAAAATTTTCATATTTTTTGCGTTATTTTCATATCTTACCCCGACCAATTAAGTTGGGGTTTTCGTTGTTTTTATAATTTTAAAAAAATGTGTTATCTGGCATACAGCCTAAATTTAAAGGCTTACTATAATAAATAAACGAAGAAGAAAACGGATGGCATTTGGCGGATGGGGTGAAGGCAAGTGAAGAAAATAGTCAACAAGATAATGCGTACTGATTGTTTTAAACTACCTGTTATTTCTCGCAGTTGGTTTACTTCTCTTGTGCAACTTTTTTAAAAAAAGTTTTTTGTGTGCTGCAACAACAAAAATCTGCCAATCTGATCCTACGCTGTAGCTACCAGAAAATATTCAGAACTTACCGATGTGATTCTGACTTCGGAATTGTGCGTATTTGCCTTGCTTGAAATTATTTTAATATTTATTTGTATAAACTTTTATCATCGCATGTAAGTAATTCTACGTATTTTTTCCCCAGATTATGATAATACGAGGTAGATAGGCAGTTGGTACTGCTTTCACTGAAACCTTATCCTCAAATGGTGAAAGATGAACGATACGAGCATCGTCGATTGGATGCCTACATTCAGTCATGGACCTCCACCCCATATGTCTCTGGATGCAACGCCAACTTTGGCGCCTGTAGACCCTGTAGCATTTAATGTCCCTGGAAACAAAGACCCCGGTGTCAAAAAGATCAGCCCTGGGGCCAAGCCTGAAACTGGAAGGACTATGGACAAAGAAGCTAAGCCATCTCACACGTAGGATTCATTAATTTCCTAAAATAATAAAGACACAATGCACAATTTTCTGAATTCAGAAAATATTCAAAATTATTTTAACAATGCTTATCCATGCCAATATTGCAACGCCATTTAACCACTGAGGTATTATGCTTTACTAGGGTCGCCACTGAGTGTTCAAATTATGGTCCATGAGTTGCGGTCGTTTGGCTGCAATAGATTTTTATTTATTTATTTTATAGGTTTACCCATGTAAATGTTAATTCACACCACTACCTATCATTTTTTATTTTTTAAAAAAAATATGCGTTAAAGTTGTAATATTATAATATTGTACATTGTAATATTATTGTATATATTGTAATATAATGTTGTAATATTTTGCCATGGTATCTGAACTTTTAACACAAACACTTGTTCACACTGACTTTTTTTAAGGGGTGGTTTTTATTTCTCTTAGAACTTAAATATTCATTCGTAATTTAACCAAATTGGCACTACTTATAGGACATAGTATGTTTCAAAAGCTTTATTAACATAATATTGATTAATATGAAATATAGAATGTATGATGATATTGTAATGGCATTTTTAACCTCTCGTTTGGCGAAGGTGCCAACTCAACGATTACAGTCGATCACCTTAACCTTTCTATGAATCAATATCAATTTGTAAATTTGAGTTTAAAAACCAGTTCCATGAAATATTTTTTTGAAAGCTTATTATTGTAAATATTACTCCTATAAAATTTACGAAACGGGATATATTTCATGCTTAACCCATTGACACACGAAGCCGGCGAATCACCGGTCTGTCTTTGCGTAATCATTTTATGCATAAAAAATCAAAAACAACTTTATTCATGTAAATATCGTTAATAAGATAATTACGAATTATATTTTTATGAAAAATATCAGAAAATATCAATTGATCAAAAAATATTTATTTACATAAATATACATTTTTTTTTAATAATTGCTATGACCTAGGCATATAGAATTATTTTGAGTCCTACTCAACTAGGCTAATGTGCCTGTCATAGAGTCAGGGGAGATGGCGGCAGTTAAAAATGGTGTGACCATGTGTGGATTTGAACATTGATTTACCAATGTATTTTTAGTATTTTTCCTCTAGATCACTCATGAAGCTAAAGATTAAAGATAAATTAAAGCGTTTTCTCATTTAATAACCAAAATAGAGAGCGAAATACGTGACGAGTGTGCATTTACTCTCAGTGACTATTTCTCGGTCAGTTCCCTTGTCTGTCAAGTAGCAACAACTCGTACAAACTGTATCTATCTCTTTCTTATGTATTAAATAGACTGCCCTCCTTCTGGGCTCTCGCCTTTCGTTAACACAGTTAGAGCTATGAGCCAAGTATCCGCGTGACATATTTTTTAAAGTGTGTCAATCAGTACAAACTACGAAAGCTGTGCCTTTCATTTCGTATCTTTTTGTGCCAAACGCGTCGCAGCAATTTAGACAAGAAATGTTTAATCAATTTAGAAATACTGCTAAAACTAAACTAAATTTCGCTAAATCAGTATTAAACTTGAAACTGCTGTGGAAACAGTTTCATAAATAATTGTATAAAGATAATTATGCATTCCAAATATGTATTATGTTATATTTATGTGTGATAATTATGTATTATAAATAATAATTTTCACTCGTAAATAGGTGTATTAAATAATTTCTTTTTACATACTTGTATACGTGTCTACTTTGCCCAAACTATTTTAACTGTCAGGAAAAAATAATAACAATTTTGATACTGAATAAGATATAATTAATAAATAAATAATAAATATATTTATATTAAATTGTGTTTTTTATACTTTCATATTAAATATTATATTCAATGTTATACCTATATTATACGAGTATCATTATTATGCTGAATATTCATTTAAAAGTAGATTGTTGTATAGCTAATATAATATATGTGTGTTTCTTTGCTTGTATGTGTAATAGTCTAGTATAATATATTATTTATTTTGTGTGGGTCTTTAACATCAATGACACTATTGTACTTAAAAATCCTTTCTAAGAACCGGTTACTATGACTAGTTAGAAAGAAGCAGACAATAACAAATATACATAAATGAGTTTTCGAGGTGCTAAACATTTTTTATTTGCTAATGAAGTTTTTTTTTTTATTAAAAATGTTGAATTTGAATGTACGAATGTGCACGAGTGGAAAATATTTAAGTTATTTAGTTAATTCATTGTCTTTACAGCTACGCCAGCCTTATTAAAATGGCCATAAACAGCTGTCCAAGTCGTAAGATGAGATTGTGCGATATTTATCAATTCATCATGGATGAATTCCCTTATTACCGTGAGGCTGGTACTGGATGGAAGGTAATTGCATTGTTTAGTGGCTTTTGTCGCCTATTATTATTATTATTTAATATACTAAATATACATAGGTATGATAAAAACTTAGTCCACATAACGGTACCACATTTAGTACTGCGGAACCATGGTAAAAGCTTTAAACTGGTATATCAAGTGTGTTGACACGGTCGCATTGAGCCACATTCTCCACGCTATGAGATCGTTCCACGCTGCAGTGTGTGCGGTTACCACTTCTAAGAGATTGAAATTTTATAAGGACTTATTAGTAAATAATGTTTTTATTATATTTGAAAGTTCACAAATCATTTAGAGAAAAGTCAGAGGATCTGCATGCCTGATCCTACTTCAAAAAGCAAGTCAATTTGTAGATGATGTGTGGTCACACTCAACCGGTGTTCTTTGTTCGACGTCCTTGATGAAATTCTCTACATATGGGTTTCAAACGATTTTTTGTGCTGTTAAATAAATAGCATGTATTTATTAAATAACATATTAAAATTTTATATAAAAAAAAAAAACTAAATAAAAAATTTCTTCCCTAACCTCCGACACTGGCTGCGTTTCCACACACAACTTCCAAACTTGCTGAGTAAAGAATGAACCCTCGCGCGGATCCCCCAACTTCTCTCTCAAGAGTTTTTTTGTAGTTGTCCCGGCCGATCCGCTCTCAGCGGATCCGAAGACCAGTTCCTCTTCAGTCGGGACACACGGGGTGGGGGGTGAGATTTCACCGCCGCTCACCAGCTCGCTTGCCTGGAGCCGATGATAGCCTGCAGTTTCCTCTACCGCAGGGTCAGCGATCTCGTTCCGTTATTCCCGTAGAATTATCCGCCAAGAGTACGATCCAGCCAAGTGTACTACCTCTTGCGTCACACTCGGGGCGGAGTTCTGAAGGTGGACCGAAGATCCAAGTTTCAAAGAGTCAATCACTCAAACCAAGCTAGCCTGATTAAAAATGCAATGGTTTCAAAAGTTCTAAATGATTAAAGTCAATAAAAAAAGATTTGAAATTATTACACTTTTTATTTAAAGTAGTATATTCAACGGGTCGTAAATCCGTTGAATAAAAGCAAGCGTTCGCGCGACCGAGCGCTTGCTTTAAGCTGAAAACCCATTAGTCCGTCGCTGCATAAACACTGACCGGCGTTAAATAATGCTATTAAATTAAGATTCACATTTCTTGCCTATGTTACAATATTTCTTATCTACCTTTTAGAATACTTAAATAACAACAAATATTATATTATACAATTTTTAGAAACTAACTTATAGCTAGACAAAACATGTATATATATAGGTAGTGATTCTCCCACATTCAGCTGATTATTGGCACCAAAAAACTATTGTTTTTATACTATGAAATTTATTTTAATATTAAATGAATTTTTAAGATTTACCGTTAGAAGTTAGATGTTTTTTTTCAGGATTCTCGCGGCTTCTTTTGAGAGGTTTAAAATGGCAAACTTTCCGTTTTGGGGCTCTATTGCGGTTCACTCGTTTCTTGTATTCTTTCGACGGTCTAAGCCGGCCTTTGAAACGGACAGCGTTTATTAGAGGCGTGCCGACATCTACGTCGTAGTTTTCAATATTTTGTTTTTAAAAACGGTAACATTATTTAGAATCGCCTGCCTGGTGTTGCCAACTTATAATTGTTGCGAAATTAATTTCCTGAATGTGAGTTAAATCATTTATTCCACGACAGTAATTTATTCATGAATATAGTTTTGATTGTAAAATATGTGTATTGACATTTTCAGAACTCTATCAGGCACAATCTGTCACTGAACGCATGCTTCACGAGGATCCCCAGAAGTAAAGATGATCCAGGCAAGGGATCCTATTGGGCCATTGACATCTGTATTGGTCAGGAGGATAAACCAAATAAGAAGAGGAAAAGTAATGCTATACTGGTATGTTTTTATGTGTGTGCTGTTAAGTATCCGTTAATGTTTTATAAAGTAACATAAAAAAAACATGCATTTTACACGTAATCAGGTTCTTCACGCAATTATTTTCTTCAGCAAAAGAGTTTTTTTTTTCAATCTTTTTATAATGCAAAAATACAAGTGCTAAAAGCACAAGTCATTTGAGGGTCGAGGGACCAAGAAGGCCTGAGGGAAGATGACCTGGGATTGGCTATCATTTCTGGCCCATATTTATTTATTTATTTAAGCCTAATTTAACCCATAAACATAAGATTTTGCACCAAAAGGGCTTGAGAACGGATTCATTTCTAAGGAAAATTTAAAAAAGTCACGAGTCTACTATAAAATCTATAGTGCCATGAATGAGTCGTTCAATCTTTACAAATCAAGTATCATCTGATTCGCCACGAAATTCTCTATTATAAAATAATAAAATTAAAATCTCTTTTATTTTTTTAACTCACAATTTTTTAAAAACTAATACAAACTGCTTTTATTGATTTTTTCCTATTGGCCACACAATTTTTCACTAATATACGTTAGATATACACTCCCATGTATAACTTTTCTAAAAATAGTGACAGACTGGATGGACAACACACAACTAGTGGACTAGTAAAACAGACTGGACAAGTTTATCAGAGACGACACAAGTGCAGATTTAGGCTTATCAGCATAAGCTGCCCGCCTAAAACTAATAATAAGAATAATAGTACAGTTTGTTTCCAAATGTTAAAAAATTGGTTACGCCGCCGTGTCATTAAATAATTTTTATAGAGTATTCAGTAATGATTATGATAAATTTCAATTCTGAGGTACTAATTGACTCATTGGGATTCCAATAGTGCAAACCTCAATTCAATGAATCGTACTCTTATGTTGGCAGAAATGATCAAATGAAGTGGAGAATGCTTTCTCGGTCTGGTGCATATATGCACATGCGACGTTAGGGCCGCCGGCTGGGTGTGCGTCAATAGGCCTTAATTAATGATTTATTCAGCAAAGCAAAGCTTCTTTCTTACACAATTGAGAAAATTGTTTTGCTTAAAAAAGGCCAAAGTAGGACACTCACAATTTTGGTTGATGATGATGATGATAAATGTGAATATAGTTTTATTCTCCATAAAATTCTACATCGATTTCTTGCTTTTTGTTAGTGTATAATTATGTGTACATTATTTAAAATCAAGATGGTTTCTTTATAAAAAATACAGTTTTCATACATTTTATCAGATTCAAACCACATACATGCGTTATGAGGATGAATAGGTTATTTTTTCATATTTTGGCATAATCGCCATAAAATTCGCATACACATTTTGTATATACTAAAAATATTGTGTGCATAGTTTGCAAATTAATTTTGTTGATGGAGTCGTCATTCTTTGGTGCTAAATGATCAATTTGACTTGTGTACACCTGCCATTGCTCCGCGACAAGCGTGCGAACTGGATGCGAAGGAATACAATAAAAGCAGCGATGACCCAGAATTGGCGGGAAAAATATAATATTGCCAACTCATTAAAAATACTTTCAAATTTTAAAAATTCACAGCTGCAGTTAGGTTTATTTAAGTACATTCGTTTTTCGGAGATGCCAACTGCAAGAACTTAATATTTGAAGGGGCAGATGAGATGAGATCAAGTATGGATAATGCTAATGATCCTGACAGACTCATCAGTATTATCCATACTTGACTATGATATTGTAAATGGTCCTTGTCTAGCAAAGAAGACACAAAAGGAAATACGAAGAGTCCAAAATACCGTGCTTATTTCTACTTTAATATACCTAAAAGGTCGTAGATGACACCATTCCTTAATAAGCATAACATCTTAAATATGGCCAATCGCAGAAAGTTGCATTGAAAGTTTTAATTTACATTTTTTTTATAGCTAACTTGGCCTATTTATCCATACCGTAATGATATTCGCTAAATTCGTAACTGTTTAGATTGTCATATTCAAGGATTTTCATTTATTTTTCACATCAAACAGTAGGGTAAAGTTCACGATTCAATTAGACCATAGCACGGATGCAAGGCTTTAACGCAATCACAACCAATTGAGCAGCTAAAATCCAAAATAAGGTTGAAGACTAAAACTCAACTCAAAAAAAAAACTTTTCAAGCCGACTGTAAGTTGATCAAACGCTGTTCCTCTAATTTAAAGTTTGACACTAGATAGCGAACACTTTTAAAATTCGCAAATCGAATAAGAGTGTATTGTGTGAACTCATAAAATATTTGTTAAGTTTTAATTTTTCTTCAATTTTATTTTTATCTCCAGATATGTCCGCCTGATAGCAACGTCTGTCAAGTTAAAAGCAACTATCACCATGAAAACAGGTGCACAAACTTAAGCAGCAGTCCTTCCGACACATCAAAGCAGTGCTCATATACAGAAGAGGCTTACAGTGATGCAACACACGCAGACTCCTCAAAGGCAATATTTATTAAAGACGAAGCCATTGAAGTCGTTCCACAAGGTGTGCCCTTACTGTTTTTAGTAAATACATGAGATATGATATTTAGTAAAAATTTTTTACTATAGAATCGTGGAGGAAACTAAAATGGCCCCCTTTGTAGGGTTCCATACCTCAAAAGGAAAAACACAACCCTTAAACGTCAGATCACTCTTGCTTCTGTTGGTCTGTAGAGACGTTTTTCTCGAAAACTATGTGATGTAGAAATTTGAAATTTTGCATTTTTTTTAGATGTGAAAGATTATATATTATTTTTTTATTTTTTTAATAGGGGTGCTCCTTAAAAAAGCTTAGATTTTTTTTATTATGTGGGGTATACTACTAAGGGCTACTAGTAAGGGCTACTTTTTAGGATTTTTAAAATATTTTATTCAATTTTTTTTTGTAATCGGTTTAAAATATACAGGTTGTATTTAAATTCACTGATGTCACTTTAGGGCGTTGATGTATATCAACAATCAAACATTAATCAGCAAAAAAATATTGAAAAAATGTTTCCCAATTACGATAAAAAAAGAATTTAAAATTTAATAGAAATAGCTTTTATGTTTGAGAATGCAGTTAAACGCATGGTGTGAGATCATGCGATGAAAGCTCGAGCGCGTGGCTCGCGATGTACTAGTAGCGAAGTTTTATTTTGTGGTAGGTATAGCTGTTCCTTTACACTAGTTTTTATAAATATTTAATTACTAGCGCTTTACCAATTAAACTTTTAATATAATTGTTTTGCCACAGTAATGTAATATATGCACGACTGACTGCCTCAATTGATTTCTGAGGCCGAATATTTGGCCTTCAATTCTAAAAGATGCTTAATACTATCTCGACCTTGAGAATGCTCGAATTTGAACAGCGTTGCCAATATGATAGCCATGTTCTCATGGGTGCTAATGTGAAAGGGATGTAGTACTCTCTCTATTGCTAATCTGACCGTTTTATTTTGACCGTTAACATGTAAGATGACTAAGGTAGCGTTGTCTTTGTTGCTTTCTCGTAAGGCTTGAATGAACGTTGTCGGGTGTGATTAAATGTAATGTCAAATAAACTTGACATTACGTTATAAGAAAAGATAATACTTAGCCGTAAAGGCGTTGATCAATAGTTGACCGGCGTATGCGTCTGAAAAATATGTCCTAATTTAGTAAACTCTTTATTTTTATTATTTCGTCTACAATATGCACTGTTAATCGTATGTAGCATTATCGAACGCGAAGTGGAAAACAAAAATGAACATCGTTTTTTTTTATTTAATTGATATTTCAAAAATGAAAACCAATTTTGAAAATTGACTTTCGAAAAGAAGGTGAAAGTATTCAATGCATATAATGTATAAATCACCCGTCTATACACTGAATGGTTGAGGAGTAGTGGATTTTTTGAAGAACCAATGTTACCCCTTAATTAAACGTTAATAAAGATTACTAACCCTTTGATAATATTTTTTTCTATTTTATTGGTGTCTCCATTATTAAAATAATATGATCTAGTTATCTAATATTGTATGTGATTCTGTCCTATCAAATAATAAAACACAAACATCCACTTCCTTCTGATCCACAGTTATTATTTCAGATGAGTTGATACCCAGCATCAAAAATGAAGATTTGTATGGTCTTGAGTTGATGAATGATGAAATTGAAATACTTCCGCGCGCTTCGCACCTCGAATACTGCAACGGATCTCATCACACCTCTTACACCGATGAGTATGGAAATTATGTGGAAATGGATGCAGACTGCAAATGTGGTATTACTGAATTTATATTTTATTAGTTTTTATATTTTGTTATTAAATACAGGTGTATTTAAAATCACTATTGTCTCTTTAGGATGGTTGTACTGTCCCTATATTATTATTATTATTATTATTGAACGAGCAAGCAGCAATTTAGCTGATAAGCTTGTGTTAAATTGGTTCTTGTTTCACTTTTGTGGTAGTCGGTTCCAGGCATCAACTAATCGATTAGCAATAAATTCTTTCCGGAATGGTGTTGTATGATATAGACAATATAAATGAGGGTTACAGTAGTAATGACCATTCAAAATTTTAAAAGTCTCAATAAGGTCACCATGTTGTCGTCTATCACTAAGAGTTCTTTAAGTAAGGATTCCAAAACTGGAAAGCACATTCAAGCAGAGGTCGAACATAATAATTTTTTAACATTAAATCTGAAGTTACGTCTTGAAATGATTTCTAGATTAGATATGTTATAGAGTTGGCTCTTTTAACCATTCTGGTGATATGTGGCTCGCATTTTAAATCATGTGATATCATGTGGTATCAAAATAACCCAGACGTTACGTCTGAGTTATTTTGATATTCTACAGCCTTTATTTAGTCCCAGGATTATTGTTGCCAATATCTAAAACCATACATTTAATATAAATAACCATCCATTCCATTGAAAGATTCTATTCAAATCGTCTTGAAGTTGACCCGCAGCCTATACTGGGATGTAGACTAAAATAATAGCAAAATAATAGCAAATGCCTTACTTTGATAGTTTCTATATGAAAATAGTAAAGTCTAGTCAGATTAAGAATCTCTTTAATTAACTGTTATTTGTTATTTGGAATATTATAAAATAATTCCTGTAATAACTGTGTGTTTTATAAACGCTAATGCAGGTTTTAACACACTTTTCGACTACCCGAGTCGACTCTTCAGCTCATACTCGGAATCGACTTCAATTGGCCAGGAGACGGGATACGGTAGCCTTTCATCGGTCTCCGATATTTGCAGCCCCGTCACGACCGACGTTGGATTCTTCGAAACTTCTACCAATCCCATCTATGAGAACATCAACTTCAACCAATTCGCAATGGATCAAACAGCGTATATGGAACGCGATTTGCCCTCACCTGCACTTGACGATTCCGTTTTTTTGGGGGATTATTTATAACACTATGTATTATTTTTTTTTACTGCAGTAATTTGCATAATTCCATTTATATTTGTGTGGAGAGTGTATTTCACTGCTAAATTAAATTCTTTGTAAACATATTTGAAAGAAAAAATATGGTTGAACTGAGGATCAAAGATAAGAATTAGTAGAGTAGTTTGGAAATGTGACGAGAGTTAATATACAGGTCATAAATTTAGTTAATTAAAATATGCAATGCTCTTGATGGATTTTGAGAAAAGTAAATTTTCTTGGTGGTTAATTTTCACTAGGAATATAGATCTACTGTTTATTTTTTTATGACATAATATCACTGTTTCATTTTTTTACAACGCATCGCAAGTTCTCAGGTTTCTGTTCAAACTTTTGCTTTGATCTACGTTCAATCTTTTACTGGATAGTAGGTACATGTATTTGAGATTGTTTTATTTTTAAATTCTTGTTAAGTTATTTGAAAATATCTGCATTACTGAAAATTATTTTAGTTAAGGCCTGATGATGCATAAAAAGTGGTACGATTCAACATTTCCCAAACTGAAGTAAATAATTTATTCTATTTGCTATTTGATCGATTTAAATTTATTTTTAACTTTTTTTTCAGCTTTTACTTCTTACATTTAGGTTACTTCATCATTTGCTTTCATAGACTATTTTCCTTGCATACAAATGTAATAACATTTGATGGACATTCAGAATGAAGTGACTAAACTCGGAGTTTGCTACTAAAACTTTAACTATGTAGAAAGGCGCAGATAACCAGTCAGCTTGTTAAAAATAGTTTATTTGCTTTTTATTAAACTATGGCTAAGTTATAGGATATGCAATAAATGTGGGTTCATGCAGTGCCTTCCACAACTAAATATTGACCGAAAGATCGTTGCTAATAACGATCAGAATGGTGCGGTGCTTGTAATAATTTTTGATTTTCAGCTTGAATGCTAGGGCGGAAGTGACAATGAGAGTTAGCTATTTTTTTCCAATTTGCTGGTAGTGCGAGATGTGACTATAGACATGGTATGTGTATGTGCGGGAGTGAGATAAAATATTCATATTTTGTAACTTAAATTTCTATGCGTGCATATGTGATGAAGATATGCTTTAATTAATGTGTGTATGGTATGTTATGAAGGTATACCTTAAAGGTCTAATTTGCGTATGAGAAGATATACTTTAAAGATACATAAGTGTGTGTCCTAATGGTTTGTGTGTTCATATGTGAAAAGAATTATATTAAAGAACCATTTGTATTTAATGCAGGTATTAACCAATGTATATTTCATTCATTATCATTTTCCCTTATTTCAAAATAAAATTAATTTTACTATTGCGTACTTTGCTTTATCAGTTTGAAATTTGTTTTGCTTTAATCTTTTAGTTATTTTTTATGGATGGCATAGCTTTCCACAATTTGATCAATGCCGCCAGCCCCTAACCTAAAAATGTGTCTTCAAAATAAAAATCAGTATGATTCTAGTAGCAGAATTAGTCAATATACATCTCATAAAATTATTATGAAGATTCGTTACTTTTACAATAATCGATTGCGGCGATAACATTGCCGCCATTTAAAATGTTTACCAAAAAAATGTTTCTCAATGTTTATATAAAAGAAAAATATGTCATACAGGATATATTACATATTTTTTTAGTGAACTATTTAATTGATAAACAATCATCATCATTGAACGTGCTGTGTATTTTAGTTTTTGATATGCTGTGGGTTTGAATTTTATTAAAAATGAATGTGATATATAGTTTACACCGTACACATAAGAAAGTAAACATTTATAATTGTTAACAAAAGTTGTCAAAATTTAAATAGTTTATTTACTTTTGTGTGGTTACCAAACTATTGTTATAATGATGCATGTCTGAGAATATGAATGTATACGTAGAGAGTTGTATCAATGTCGTGAGATTGTTGTGAGAAGATTCATGGATGCCCTTCATTCAAGATTGTCAATATTCAAATGGTACTAAAACTGAGTATACTCTGCTAAAGAATAGCGAAGTAGAGCAAATTGTGAATATCAATTATTATTCACAAACTTATATTATGTTTGAACAACTATATTTGTAACCTATCTAAAGTCCTTCCAAATATTTGATAACCCTTGTTCGGCAAAAATAGTGTTCTGTGCCTTATGTATGTAAAAAATAATTTGAAACATTTATAGCAAGAACTTTGCGGAACATTCTACATACAGGATAGCCGCAGGGGGCTATTTTCCTTTTTTTTTCCATTGCGATTGCAACAATATATTTTGTTTGGTCATTTTATCATGAGTTTAAAAAAATACACTTGTTTTGCAAATTGTTATTCAAATGTTAATTATTTTTTTCAACACGACTAATTCAGGGCCATTGGTCGTTAGCAATAGAGAGTTTGGGAAATGCTGTTCTGTATCTGATAGATTTCTTTATCATTTAGTGCATTTTATTCTATGAGATTATATTATGGGATTATTTACAGTCTTCTTCATTATAAAACATGAAATTTTATTTTAGATAAATCAAATTTAAAAATACGATTGTAGTACAAATTTACAAACAGAAATATAGAAAATGCAACATTTATTTGTTATATAAGAATGTTAAAAACTTATAAATTAAGACATGGCGATATCCTTGATGTATTTGTTATAAAAATGTATATCTTATAAAAAAGTTAAAAAGGACAAATGCATATATATTATGATCATACCTACGCCTAATTACATTTACGATGACGTGCTATAACATAGCAAAAAACAAGTAAGGTGTTGGGGAAAAAATATAGATATTTAAGTTTAGGAAGCCTTTTGAGATTCACAGGGCAATCGCAGTTAATGGTCACCGGATGGCTGCCATTTGAGTGAGGAATCTCAAAAATATCATTTATCTCTAGTTGCCATGCAAAAATCATGACATTTGTTTGACAGATCTCGTTTACAAGTTTTTTTATAACAACTTTGTTTTATATAGAATTTTTAAGAATGTTGAAATTATAATTGCCATAATTATTTTTTGCTATTAAGTCAGTGATGAATTTTTAGGTCTTATTTTCTTAGTTTCAACAAATGTAACATCTACTGTTCCATAAACCTTTTCTCCATAGTTAACATAAGTTACTATTATATCATTTAGATAAGATTTATTTACTGTACAAAAATGGATATACCCAACATATTATTTTCTAGTAATGCCAAAAATATGTTTGCGTTATTTCTCATATATTTTTTAGGTTTTATCATTCATTCTATAAAAAATATAAAATCTGATTATTTACTTATAGTGACTGACCAGTGTATAAAACAATGGCAATTCTTCCATATACCATACCGTGTCTTCTATAAAAGACACCTTGATCTTGACTTGCTCACACCTTTAAAAACGCAATTGTAAGGTTAAATTACCTTCCATTTCAAATTTAATATGTAATGTGAACATACTCTTGGATTTCATTATTTTATAATTATTAGAGCAAACTCCAATGCATTGTTATACAAAAATATCCTAAGTTAGGGTTTTTACATAATAGCATTGATTACATAATGGTTTTTAGATTGCTCAACTCCTAAGAATATTTGACAACCACTCTTCAATAACTAGAACACGATCCAGACGTCGCACCAAGTCCTAAATATTGTAATTTACTGGAAAAAGCACACAGTTTCATAATTTTTACAACAAATGGCAATATCGTTTGGAAGTTTTAATTAGAAAGATTATTGTTTCTAAACTAAACATTTGTTAAGTCTGACTTCTATGCTGTTTTCATCTTAATAAAATAAACATCTTGGCATTATTTCTTGTGCACCTGCTAAATTGTATGATATAGAGCTATATAATTAATAAATATTTTTTTCTCTTGGTGGGCACAGCTTTTTGTAAAATGTTTGTTTTATATATTATCATTTTTAAATAATTCCTTGATTGTATTAGTAAACACAATCAAAATAAGTCAAAACATTCTTCACTCTGTTCAGTTTGATTCAAGAAAATCAAGGATGCGACTTGATGGTATTGTTCTTAATGCTAACATGTATTTTACACCCCTTTAAAATAGCAGCAACAGTATGCATAATCAAGTTAGCAAACAACTAAATCGACAACACATGCATTGTTGTGCCCATTTTTTTAATGATGCATAACATTTGTTTCATTAAAAACGTGTTGTTTATTTGAATTTGCCTTCTATTTGGGAGGTGTTTTAATGGTAGCATTACTGTCTTCATATTAGCTTATATTGATGCAAACTCTGTACTGTATGTTATTGGAAGTGGCCCTTATTGCATTGAGCGCAAGATTACTTTCTGTCATTAAGCTTTTCACAATGAGACTTGGAGGACAAGCATTTTATCAGTCAGGTTTTTAAATTGTCTATAGATTGTTGTTGAACATGGCACTATTCGTAATATTATTAATATACGTACAGTAGAGTGTCGATAATCCGGATTAATTGTGACCGATTATGAAAATGTTTGGATTTTTCAATGTTTGGAGTTCATTTGAGTTCATAACAAAAAGAAAACTTGCTATAACCGTTAGTATTACCGTTTAGTGGTTAAATACATATTGGAGCAGATAAAACCATTTTTTTTTTTTTTTTTGTTATGGAATATAAATTGGCCGATGAGTATAAGTCTATAACCTTCCTAACTAGGTAATACTTACCTGTTCTAAGGAAGGTTATATATGAAGTGATAAAGTGCATAGCAGAGACCAGCGCAAAACCCTGAGAAAATATAAAAAAAATAATAAGGCACAAATATACACACTGATATACACACCCACACACACATACACACTCAAGAATGTGTACTATGTGAACTCACATGTGTACTCAAGAATACTTAATATATGAAAAAATAAAATGAATAAATGAAACAATTAAAAAATAACAAATAAATGAATAAACAATTATTAAATATATAGGTAAATAAATATTCGATATAAATAAATAAATATTCAATATAAAATAGTGTTATACTACATATAGTATAGAAACATATCTTATAGTGATATATATATACATTGGGCATAAACATATTGGTATGACATATCTAAGTAAGCATATTTTTTTTTATTTTTTTAAAACATTCTAGGTAACTAAAATAATATTTTTTACTCAGTAGCTAAAGTCGCATTATTAAACCATTCTTCGAACTTGACACATGTAAAGAAAAATATGTATGTAATGCGTCGTAAAATATGTATGTACCAATGTAACAAACAATCGGCTATAGAAACAAAAGTTTTGAGTACGCACAGAGAATAATACAATACAGGTGGAACAGCGTGTAATCATTAGAGTTGAGTCGTTCGTGAACGACCTTTGATTGACAATTGGCAGCAATTGAACGACCCGGGTCAAAGAGTAATCACTGAACAACATTTAGCCGCAGGCCGCGGCCAGCTCAGTTTCTATTGATCATTGATGAAAGGGCGCTATTTAGAGGTTATGAATAGGATAGTTGACAGGTTAAGACAAGGTGAAATCTCTCGTCGCTTCTGACAACTCATGCAAATTGCGTGAGCTGCATGTATTTATTCACTTCAACTTTTTTTTCACCGGAATTGAATTCGGATTATTGACAGTTCAGATTTTTGATGCTCTACTGCACTTGAATAATGGAAATATTTGAAACAGCCTGTGGATTTAGGTTATGGCAATTCTTAGCAGATATTGTTTAATTTACTGTTATTGAAATGAAAATTTACTTTGTTTTATTACTAAAATCATACATTCTTATGGCCTTGAACACTAGCCATAAAAAATGCATGCACTGGTCAAAAATAAAGGCTATTAATATTTGTTGTGGAGCATTAAGTCTTCATTTCAAATAATTGATTTTACTCTGACTAGTAAATTGGTAGATTTAAATAAATAATTAAGTTATCTTTGTAAAAAAATATAAATTTAATCACGATAAGTTTAGTAAATGAGTGTTTAATCTATGTCTACTTTAAATAATGACATTCCTTCGCAATGACGTAATAAAGGTATAACCTTTCAAACTTATTTTTGTGTACTAACGTAAAATATTTAAGGAATTTCTAAGAAAAAAAATAAATAAAATATATCTACTTCTACTGAAACAATATAGAAAGCCCTAGAATAATAATTGTAATATATGTTTCATCCAACAAAAATTTTATTACACTCAAAAAGTGACAAAACTTAGATGTAGATATGTCTTATCTTCAAAACGCTGGTTTCATAGTGCATTAGAATTGCATATGTGTTTAACAGAATTTCCCACAGATGCAATCTATGGATCTCTTTTATGTAACCGGTCTATCCAAATAATATGTGTTTGATTTCATCACATATTTTAAAAATATTTGGTAATTATTTTTGTAAAATTTAAGTTTTCCATACATTCCTGTTTTTTTTTAGATTGTATCTTAAAAATGAACTTCAAAGTTTAATTATATATTCAGAAGTAACTAATATTTTCAAAGTCATTTATAAATATTATATTAAAATAATGTTGGGTAAATTTTGAAGTTGTTATAATGTTACATTTTTATAAGAAAAGAAATTAGCTCTTCTCTTAAGAGACTAATTTGTAAATTGATTGCAATGTTAAATGTGAACACTGAAATAAATAATTTATAACATGTTATAAATGAGCTTAACAACTTTATGAGAATGAATACTTTAAACATATTATCAATGACAGTAGTCCAGTGGGAATCACATTTAAGTAAGCTAAGATGAAGGTGTAATCTTAAAACTCTTAAATTGTAACAAATAAGGCATCTTTTAAAGTAGCATCTTTTTCCTCCCTATAGTTAACATACTAGCCCTTACTAATCCATTTATTCAAAACGAAACCTATTCCATAAAGTGATTGCAACTTGGACAGGGAGATGGGTATGTCCTAATCTGGAGAAGTTGTAAGACAATAAACTTAAAACTTTATCAATTAAACCAAATTAGATCTATACATACTTTATTTCAATTTAGTTCTTACAAGAAGCAGTTATTTGTACAGTGGCGAAAACTTCATTCAATATTTTTAAAAAAACCTTTTTTCTGATACCAATTATAATTTCTAAAATTGATTAGGCCTCTGATTTCCTTGTAGCCTTTCCCTGGTTCAAAGACTACCAAAACCGAGATCCGTTTCATTCACTCTAAGGGAGGGGTAGGGGGGCATATGACAAAGCATACGTAAAGCTGTGCAAATACTTTTAGGTTTAACATAAACATTGTTACAGAAATATTACGCATCTTTTGATAAATTGTGGAATTTACACACTGTATAAGTTCAAGATCTTTTACCACACTTATGAATCAGCCAAACTGTCTTATTAAAAATGTAACACAGATAAACTTCTCCTCTACGACAACACAAGTGTGGGTCGTGTAAAATTCAAACGTAATTAAAGCTAAAGAATGTAACTAGATTGGTGCATTTTTCGTGTTTAATTGCCATATCGAAAAATGTTTTGAAAGATCAAAGGGTCTTTGCGTTGGGTTCTAGAAAATTGTTAACCAATGGTTGGATAAATACTTATTGTTAACCTGCCGAAAGTTATTTTTTGTGGAAAAATTTATGACACTTGTCTTGACTTTTTGATTAAAATGCCCTAAAACAGGAAAATTAATTTAAAAGTGATTTTATAACATTTGACAAATGTTACTTTGATTTTAAGATTGCACTGCATTATTTTTGTAAGAATAAATATATTAAAATATGTTATACTAATTTTACAAATGATATTCACCGTTGATAGTGCTATAGTCATTAGTAAACGAAATATCTATAAATATTAACAGCTGCAAATTTTACGAAAGAAATATAGGATAATCAATATCATTCTATAACAAAATTGTCGCATCATGCAGTTTTTTCGACGGTGAATTACATTGAAATCAAAAGTCATAATAACTTTTTGATAGATTCCAAATACATTTTAATTAAACTTCCAATACGTATGTTCAATTTAAATACAACTAAAATGCATATTTTCAATGTTTTTACAGTCCCTGCTCATATTATTAGAAACACTGCCAATATTCCGATAATTTAACACTGCTACTGGGAGAATATTGCCACACTTCTATTATTAAAGCATATGCATACACTAATCTGCCACAAAATATAAAATTGTAATTAATTTGATTATTTCTCACTTATTCAACTTCTAATATTAGATTTTCAGAATTTTGGCAGTGTTTCTAATAATATGAGCAGGGACCTTATAGTGTGCTTAAGATTGTAAAGTTCTACCTCCATATCAAACATTACTCTGATATTAAAATTAAAACAAAGTATTACAATATTCATTGTGAATAAAATTGTTTTTTTTTTTTGTAGTGGTAAATTATAAGGAATATCGAAACAGATGTATGTCATGTATTAACCGTTACGTGATTCTTACACGTAATAACTTTACATACACTAACTGTTTCACACCAACACCACCCAGAGGGTTTGTGCCTCGAGATGAGCCCCTCGGACCATCCGCATAAAAAACATTAAAGAGACTCCAGGTCGTGGCCCTCAGGTCTAACTAATCAGGTTTACAGGTTTTACTTTATACATTTTATTATTTATTCTCAGTGATTCTCAGTTTTTTTTTTATATATTATTTTTGGGTTTACATATATTTGACCTCTATGTACCAGCCTAGTTGATGAAGCTTATCTGCGAGTGAACTTTTTCTCGTGCACATCCTTTGATTGGGTGGGTTATTCTAAACTTCAAACAAAACAACTTTTGTTCTACGACTTCTTAGTTTTTTTTCAGTATAAAATAAATTATATCCCCACAAAACATTTCGTTCACTAACGACATGTCAAACTTGTAGAACAAAATTTGTCCAGTTTGAAATGTAGAATAAACCCATAAAATGATGTGCACGAGAATAAGTTAATTACAGTGCTCATTGGTTATCATATATTTAGTAAAATTTAGTAATGTGAAGGAACTGCCTTGTGGTCCTGTAGGATGCAAAGGAATCAATCTCCTGTTGAAGGGCTACCACTATAGCAGTTTGATTCATCCGGTGATGATGGGATAGAATAAATCACGTATTAAATTAAATTAAACTTAATTATAATTAACTAATTTTATTATATTAAATTACATAGTGAAATAACTCAAAAATAACAGGATAACAATTGTAAAGAATATTGCAATATGATTAACCAATAAAAGTTTAAACAGGTACGTGAATGATAGATATAGTTATAAGACGATGTCGCTGGCTACCGATTCTTTTAAATATTATTTTCGTATCAATAACTTCAAATCCCGCTGGCGGTCATTTGAGTACGACCGGCTGTTGCTGTCCCTCTTCGACGCTAGTGCCTAGCCGCTGCAAGAATGAGAGGGGTGACTGCGGTCGGTTACCTTCAAACCTGTATCTCCGTCCCTCTCCGACCAATTGAAACAATTTTTCATATTACTAACCCTTACAGCACAGTATAAAGAGGGAGGGAGGGCTGCGCAAGGGTACGGCGGGTTGAGGGCTGCCGTGCGGGGAGTGAATTGTAGTCAGCAGGGAAACAATGCTAGGGCTTCTTGTGGGTAATCAATTTAACTCATTTTGTGATCGCTAAAAAAATAAGGAATTCTATAATTTACGAGAAACATTGGAACTGAAGTGAATAAAAATAAAGAAGAAATTACTAGCATTATGACATAACATTATGAAATGTTAAAATGATAGAATGACATTTAGCAAGTAGGTACCTATTTATGTTGATTATTTTTTGAGTGCGGAAAGATTAAAAAACACTATTTTAATTATGATTTAGTTCCATTACACGGCAATAATCTAAATTCTTAAACATGTCTAAACACAAAACTAAGACTTATTTAGCCTATGCGCAATATATAAATCTTAACTTAAACGTAAACTTATACTGTTCAAAACTTTTATTATGGGCCTATGCACCCCCTAAAACTTCTGGTTGAAACAATTTTTAATTTGAGCAACCATTATAGTAAGGGATGCCTAAATATTTCTCCAATTGGGTTTCTCGTAAGCTAAACTTGTGAAACATTTAAACAACTTTGCTGAATTAAGTGTTTATTATCTCACTGAATGTTTGAGAAGTATGAAGAATGTAGTAGAAAGATATAGAAAGTTTGGAATTTTCCTTTTCAGAAGGTTCTACAGATGTGTTTTTAAATAAAACTTTTTAAAAACCATTATCTTTTTTTATATAGAAATACTAACCCCTAAAACCTCTCACTAATCAAAATCGTAATATGTATATATATGCTATTATAACTATTGTGGCTTGAAATAAAACGTTACACTGGACAGTTCTAATGAGCGACGGAATCCAAACCAAACCAGCCAAGTCGGCCAAACCATTTTGGTGAACATAATTCATTAGGTATGCTTCTTCTTTTCGTGCACCAATATTTTCTTAATATCGTGCATGAATCGTACATTTTAGAGTTAGATCATCCATTTCTTCAGTTTCTATTAATTATTTCTCTTAGCTATATATGAGAAGTATTGAAAACGGTCATAAAATTAATTTTGTCCATTACTGACCAAATGCATTTTGAAATCTTAACTGTTTTGCCAACATTGAAATAAAGTAGAATATTGGTACGTAATGAGGTTCGCCAAAGGACTGCAGGGAAGTTGTGGTAATCAACATCCATTTTGAGAATACGAACATGAATATGTTTGTGTTAGAATTTTTAGTCTTTTAGAATTAAAAGACTAAAAATTCTGAATCTCCAGCCATTAAAGGAGAAGCGACATAGAGGGGACCTCATTGAGACATGTATGTATGTCATGTGTATTAGTTGCTTGAAAAAAACCCTGGGGGTTTTTTTCAAGCAACCCCAGGAAGAACTTCATCAGTAACAGTCGTGGAAGCACAGAATGGATTGCCAGAAAATGTTATAGAATCAAAGAAAATCAACCAATTTAAAAACAACCTAGATGAACATTTAAAAAAAAAACAAGGAAAAAACAATTTTGAGATAATGAGAGGAATTAGATATATAGGCTTATCAGCTATGTTGCCTGCCTATTATAAAATAATAATAATATTGCTGTCATTCCACGCGGCTGCTAGATACTCCACGACGAACTGTTTCTTCGATTACAGGAAGGGAAAGCAAATTAAATATCAAGGTAGATGGGGCGACGCCCGGGGACTATCATTTAGACCATTTCTAATCGTGTACCTTTTGCTTCATGTGCTCCTGGTAGCTAGTTCTAAACGATACTCTTCACTTAGACCACTATATTTTGTTATTTTTTAATTTTATTTTTGCCAGTAATATATGCACTTTTAGAATAAAAAATATTGTAAAATAGGTAGCTGACCTTTTACAATGTATATACTCCTGATAGATGATATTAAAAAAAAAATACATTTAATTACTAAAATTAAAACCGCATGTTCTCATCGCTTCTCTTCACTTTAGACTAGGTACTAATTTGTCACCATATTGACATAAGGGCCAAATAATTTGCTGATCTTTTACGATGTATGTACTCCTGATAGATTTGCTAGAAACGAATGCGGCTCCACAGTAAATGACAATATAGTTTTCACAATTGTTTTTTCGTCCAATAAATAGTGGACCCAATTTTAAGAGGTGGTTTTATTTATTTTATTTTTTTTTTAAATATTTTTTGGAAATTATACTTTTCGTTGATTATGCAATTATACTGGCAACATTGCTTTATATTTTGTAAATTTTTATTTTTAGTCTTGCCAGTAAGATATGCACTTTTAGAAGAAAAATATTATAAAATAGGTAATAATGACATTTGCTACCAAAGAATTGTTGTTTCAAAATTATTTCCCATGTACCATTAGCCAATAGGGGAAATTTTCCTAAAAATTATATATTATATTCTAATAATGTCAACAATGAAACATTTTTAAATAAGCCACTTTAAGATATTTCGAACACTCTTTGTAGAGTATTTTTTTTTAGATAACTTTTCCCAAAAATCCGAACAATATTGCAAGGATGTCACTTGTGCTTAGTTTTAAACTAGTAATAATTAAAATTTTCATTAAGGAAAAATGTATTTATTAGTCTACAGTTTTACTTAATATCAAGGGTACATACAGCATAAAAGGTCAGCAAATTATTTTTTGCAGTTATGTCGATGTTGTGACAAATCTACTGTCTTTATTTTGTTATTATTTTAATTATGTGCCGCTCTCTGGAGTTGCGACAGCATCACTGAAGTGACAATAAATACTAGTTTTTCGTGTTAGATCGATGTGTACAACTGTGCCGATTTCATTTGCCAAGCATTTACAAGAGCGTTTTGTATTCCAAGGGCAATACGTTTTATCATAAAAAGCGGGCGCTTTTGAGTGTCTTGAAGCACGTAAATTTGCTTTTGTTTTTAATATAATGCATTAAATTTGACGGTAATCATTTGATGCACTCGATTATTTTATGGTTGGCTCAACCAAAGTACTAAACCAATTGATTTCACTCTTTTTTGTTTTATCAATTATTGCAGTGGATTACGTTTGCACAGAGGTTTGGAGTACTAGACCAAAGTTTTACATTTTTGATGTTTTCATGTGGGATTCATTCACCCTATAAATCAATCTTAATAATATAATATAATTATATATATATATAATCATAATAATATAATTCAATCTGCACTTATATATTTTAAATTTTTAGACATTCTTCCTATTTGTGTACTTTTTACACATCAGGTACTGAGCAAGAAACCAATTTTAAAAGTAAAACAAAATGCAAAAGTATGAGCTACTTAGGATAGATCTATCAATACTTTTTGCTACCATCTCCTCTCCTGACTCCTGGACAAGCAGGGTTGTTGCGAATATCAACATCAGTGGATTATCAGCATTGGTTTCAATATCAGCATCCGCATTAATCAATGCTGATTTTATTATATATATAAAGTGGGGTTTAGTGCTAGCCGCAAGTGCTTTTAATTGATCAAAGTTCGTAAATCCAAACAAATCGCCACTTTTTCGCTCAAGATTAGTAAACAAACACAAATTTGACTCATTGGCGCACATTGCCCGTGTAAGTGAATCAAAAGTGATTAATATTCAGTTTTATAATGCCTCCGCTATTAAAAAGTGAAATATGGAAGTATTTTACATAAGTAAATAAATATACCGCAAAGTGTAATATTTATAAAAAGGATTACTCTCGCAAAGGATGCACTAAAAATCATAATTTAAACATCCAGAAAAGCATTCCTATTTTTGCACCTGTGAGATCGAAAAATAAACATAAGATTATCAAAAACCTAATAAAACTATCAATTTTACTTACAATTTCATAGTTGGATATATTTTATTTTAGTAATGTATTAAAATCGCCATCAGCTGCACCTGATATTAAATTAAAACATCAGCATTCGATGATATTAAAAAATCTTGGATCAGCAGCAACAACCCTGGTTACAAGTGTTTTAACCCAAGGGCAAAATGAATTTCCTATAGACATAGGTTTAAATAAAATATCATTTTGTTGCTGGCAAATATTTATTTTACATAAATTTACAGCACATGATGTTAAGCATATTATTGTTAAAGATGTGCTCTCCTCTCAAGACTTATAAATAGTTAACATAAAGAATATTAGCTCTTTTTGGCAGATAATGCTGCTTCAGCCCTATCTTCTAACTCCTACCCATGCCAGCTACATTTGAAAGGATTGCAACACAGATTTTATTTACATTGCTAAAAATGAGGTATAAAAGAAAGTGATAACGCAAACAACAATAAATTTGCATTTCAACACAAAATATTGTGAAAAGCGTTAAGAACACGTCTAAAAACTAAAATTTGGTAAAAAGAAATCAGCTATTTTTTTATCGCTAAAATATCACACCAGAGTGAATCACTCCAGGAATTTTATAGATACTTCCATGTAGTGACAAACTTAGACTACTTACGTATTAAAATAAAAGCCATGAAATAAATGTTAATTATGTACAATTAAATAACTATATAAAAACAAAGCAATATAATGGTGTTCATGTATAAATAAGAACAGAGAAAAACCGTTAGCAAATCGTATTATAACCTACTGATAACTCTCATAAAAGATTTGGCAATGCCATATCGCATAGATTTGAATATCATATAGATTTGGCATCACGAAAATGTGCAAGAAATGTATGAAAATTTAATTACTTCTCTTTTAATCAATATTCTTTTATATTGCTTATTATCAAACCCTGATCCTCAATTAGTTTGTTTAAGTTGTTATAGAGCACAAACATCATTGTTCAATTGACCATGTTTATGATGGATGACAAGGCCGTTTTGTAACCGATCAATGTAAGCTCAACACAGGTGAAATGTTCTTAGCCAGAACATACTAAACTTGCATTTTTATTCTAAATACTGTTTACCCTAAGAATAACACATTCGATGATTAGATAACTTTAACTACCTGACATGTCAGATGTAATACATTAATTGATTTTAAAAGATTTGTTTAGAGCTGTTGCAATATTTCCATAAAATCTCAACATTCTACGCTAACAGATTGCTTAACTCAAGCCATAAAAACACAAGTGAAAACTTGAATTTTGAAATTTGTTTTTTTTTTATCCATAAATAAATCACTTAAGTATGAGGTAATATTATACTGCACTTGCCGCACAAGTGATTCGTTTCATTTAAGCACGAGCTTTTTTAAATTGATTTGATTTAAAATTTGGAATAAATAGTAAATCTGCACTAGTTTCGATTAAAAAAATCTCAGGTTTTATTTAAACACATTTTTAATAAAAAATTATAATAAATAGGTAATATTTTAATTTTTATTATGCAGTTATAAGGTCTATGGCTGAATTTTTATTATTATTATTTTCATTTACCAACATTTTTAACCATTATCAGATTAAAATGTAAATAAAACATATTTTTTGTATAATGTTGACAGAGTTGCTGTATGTTTTTGAAAGTATAAATACAGAAATTTCTATCCATTGTACCAAATAACAAACAGAAAAATTAAATTAACCTTTGCATCTTGACTATTAGGATATTGCATAAAATGAGAGTTGTGATTATGCCAGTCGGAAGTCGACATAGAATTGGAAAAAAAAATGATTTGTAGAAACCAGGTTAAAATTATTATTTAATTTTGTGGTTAACGGCTTAATTTGGGAGAAATAAAGTTTTGTGACTTATATTTTGAACAAAAAGTAATGACAATAATTTATAGGTATGCATACACATAATAAAAATGCTTCATAAAATATACAAACCAAAAAAAGACTTAAATATCGAAAGGTTGTTTTTATAAGAGATAGATATTATATTTCCAAACTGATTACCTTAATATTTTATACATTTATAAGCTCAATCTTGCCATATTTGAAAAACAAACAAATTTATTTTTATATTCTAAATCTAACTACTATAGATTTTCTCACTCTTTTTAATATATTTATAGCAAATAACTAGATGACAAGTATTGCAATAATAACCATAAAATATTAATCTTATTTAATTTACAATTTTTATACATTGAATATTTATACCGAAAGAGATTGTTTTTCGTCGATGCCAAATTGGATATTGCACTAATTTTAGAAGATTTTTCAAATATATTTAATGGCATGAATATAGTCATAGGGTGCACATTGGTTAATTTATAGGCATAATTCAATAATGTTATTAAAATTCAGTCTGCGATATTCAATAAAAAGCTAAAGAGAGTCCCTGTGCCAGACCCATGTCCTCTTGGTGTGGTCAAATCGATGAGCCAACCACTGTGACTCCAAAAGGTCAAAACGGTCTTCAGATAAGTAAAGTGGTTTGCCCCTCCTGCAAGTTTTAAAAAAAGGTTTTTAATATATACCTATCTGTCTAATGTGTTCACTTTTGTAACAAATCAAAATTAGAAAACATAAAAATAACTGGAAACCGAATACAAAGTAAAAAAAAACATTTATTTTTAATAATATCAACTGTCGCTGTATTAAAAATAGTAAAAAAAATATGTTATGGAGGACTATAATATGGAGAATACTAGCATGAGTACAAGATAATGGTACAAGTATTCGATCTAGTAAGAGTGAAAATTTCCATATAATGATTTTAGTACGAAAACCCACGGCGAAAAGTATTATTGTCTCATAGTAATACGGTCAAAACCGCAAATATCAACAAATTTAAAGGAACTGTATCATAGTAACCCAATTATTTTTTTAAAATCTTTTGTATGGCTACCGACACTAAATTTTTACTATAGCTTATGTTCTAATCGTGACATGGTCGTACTTAATTATCAGTATTTTATATTTTTAGATGAGAAGAAAATAAAAAAATTAAAACTTTAGCCACTTGAAATGATTGATTATTGTATGAAAACCATCAAATTTCATTTTATTATCGCTTTATATTATTCTTCTATTTAATTTCTGTTTGCTATAATTATGTATATTTTTAAAATATAAGAAAAAAATAAGAAAAAAATAAGATACGTTAGAAAATAACAAGAATAGCTTTGACATCCTGTTCTATTCATTATTTAGTAGTAGTAAATTATTTAACCAGAATCTGACTTCCTACAACTAGGCCCTAGAGATGTCATTAAATGCATCTCCCACCCAGACAACCAACTATACCTATAGGCGTCAAAATCAATGGGTTGCTTCATTTCCCACCCCCACTTGAGCCTGCGGCACTTTTAGCCCATTCGATGTGCGTTTTGGATGGCCATAGAGGCGAGAGTAGGTAATTTTTTAGGTCTGAGTAGATTACAATAAAAACACATAAAATGGTATCAGACATTCTTTCAAATCATCATAAATTTAAAACACAATTTTAGTTTTTTTTTTGTAAATTTTGGTGCAGCTAGTAATGAATCAATACGGATATATAATATTACAATTTAATAATAATAATTATTATTATAATGTGGCACTGGACGTTCTTTTACTTATTTCTATTAGATGACTACACAAATGAGTATATACATTGATGAGGTTGTATTAATTTTAACTGGCCAGTAATAAATAATACGTTCCAACTGCCATGCTGTCATATTTTTGAAATTCAAATATGATATTTGGGCTTTCTATCGAACTGTCAATATTTCATTTATTGGTACTTAAAATGTATTATTCATCCAGCTTCCGATGTGTGTGCGTGTGCGTATGGTTATTTTTCAAGAACACTAATCTACTCTTTTATTTATTTTGATAAATAATTACATTTATAAATAAAATCAGAACGATAATATATATCTAAACATTTATATTTCAAATTAATTGTCGAAGAATATTTGTATGTACGGCATAGACTTGTAAACAAATTGTGTGTCAGGAGTTTTTTAAATTTTTAATAATTTGTATTTTTTCTATATTCTTGTCTTACTACCCGATATGGCGCATCTTTTTAATAATAATGACATTAATATTAGGTTATGGTGTAGCCCACAAATTTACGGGTTGGGCAAACATCATGTTAATTAGTTGCGTATTTATTTGAATTTGCAATTTGTGCTGCTATTATTTATTATATGAAATATATTGTAAACGTAACCCGTTTATTGCTTTAAACGGTGAATATGTAGAATGAGATATTAATAATTCTTTTTCTGCGATCAAAAACAATTGTATATCATTATTTTAGTTATCGAATTTATATGTAGGTTATAATTTATGGAAATTTTAGTCTATGAAATCTGTATCAGTTTTGTATGGAAAATGTTGCTGTGTCAATGTCAATGTGGGAATTAACAAGAAAAAAATGGTAAAATGACAAAAGTGGAAATTTCGCGATTAGCAGATAAGCTCCACTATTCCTTGGAAGAGAATAGGGCGTTGCATTATAAACAGATAAAATAGATAAAGAAATGCATACTTGAGGTCGCGATCTTCCTCATCATAGTCGTCAAGGTAAAGCGATCCCCAGAGGCAAGCGCGTCGCCCGCGGATGACGATGATATAAGTAGATGTGACAACCAGGAATATGCCGGTGCCGCCACCGCAGTCCACAGAGTGTTGGACGGCTTCGCAGACGTCATGTTGTCGACAGCACTGCTGCTTGAGACAGACGACTGTGCCACAGAGCAGGCAGACCGATGACTCCTTTGGCACTGCACCACATTGACCACAGACACGCTCATGGTAGTACTGAAATGCAAAAAATACAATTAATACACAATCGAGGAACTAGCGACACGAGTGAAGCAAACAGAACAGTCGAAGTGAGTGC
Organism: Neomicropteryx cornuta; assembly: GCA_020383195.1. Taxonomy (NCBI): domain Eukaryota; kingdom Metazoa; phylum Arthropoda; class Insecta; order Lepidoptera; family Micropterigidae; genus Neomicropteryx; species Neomicropteryx cornuta. The sequence goes on along the minus strand of JAHKQU010000025.1, from coordinate 9,010,458 downwards.
CGCCCAAGCATCATACTGGCAAAACAAAATGATTCGGATTCTCTCATCCGAAACACGCTTGGGCAATCAAAGTAGTTAAAGTAAATAAAAGTGGGTATATATTTTAATTGTATATTAGACAATACTGGTTTGCAATTTTTGCGCTAAAAATTAATGATATTAAGACGTGGCTTACTGTAAAGAGTCTATCATAATCTCGAGGCAGTCTGAGAAGCCGTGGCGGTGCCCAGTGGCTATGTTGCGTGCGAAGGAGTCTCCTGGCCGCGAGTTGAGCACGAGCTGCCGCTGCCCCGAGACGTCTGGCCCAATTGCGAGCCACTGCCGAGCCACCGCTCCACACAGCCGTACCCGCTCTAAGATCATGCCACTCCATGCCTAAAAAAACACATTGACGATTATAAGGATCTCTCTGTAATAATACCATAATAATATTAACCCATTCCACCACTAATAATATGACATAATTTGTTAATTAAAAACACTATTTAATTATTACAACTTTTATTAGGGCCATTTTGGAAACACTGTTGGTTGTCAAAATATAATTCGTAATTATTTTATTATATTTAATATCGTAACGATATTTACTTGAATAAAGTTGTTTTTGATTTTTTATGCATAAAATGATTACGCAAAGACAGACCGGCGTTTCGCCTTAATATCTAATATCTAAATAATTATAATTCATAAATAATAAATATAATAATTGTGAGAAAAAATCATTCATTAAAAAAAATTGCTTTAAAAAAATTAGTCACCAACCGTCAGTTATGAGATCCAAATAATAAACGAGGCGACCAAATTCAACCTGAGAAGTTTGGATATCGGGCAAATCTTGACCATAAAGATGATGTTTGAGCAACGAAGCTATTCTCAAAAAAGGCAGACACAATTCTTGCACCTAGAAATACAACAGAAAAATTAAACCATAACTTAAGGAAAATACTATCATAAACTTGTTCAATTCTGCAGGTGTACTTTCAAAGATTTGGAATCTATTATATTATAAAATTTTATTTCATTGTACAAAGGTGACAAAAGGTTTGGTGTCTTGATACAAATCTTTGCACGATCAAGACGTCAGCGCCAATTATATTAGCGGTAATAAAAGAGCAATACCTGTTTCTCTAGCGCATCCATATCAATAGCTGTCTCCTCGTCCATGGTGTCCTCTGGAGGCCCATCCTCCGTGAAGAGTTCTGATCCGGCCATGGCACCAAGGAGCAGGCGAGCGGCTCTTCTGAGCTCGACTGGACCATCGGCTGCATCTGAAGCAAGGCGAGCACGACCTCCGGCTGTGAGCGCAGCTGCCGTTTGTGCTACTATCTGATAGTAGGTTAGATTGTAAAGTACTCTCACCATGCATGTGAAGTATGCTAAAAAAAGGATATCACAATTTGAATATTTTATGTATTATAGCAAAATCAGAATATCAGAATGACACTGGAACAAAGACTCATTCATGTCAAGGGTATCTGCCAAGTCTTATTTACAAGTGAGTATGAGCACTGAATATATTCATATATTCAGCTGTTATATTTTTATTGATAAATATATATTTACACTTATTTTCTTATATTATTTTATTTTCGATTCAAACTCGATCCAGTTGATAAGCGAACGTTGATGGCTCCATGCCGGCAGTGGTATGAGAGTTAAAAACCTTTTTTTTATCATTGGTCAATATTTAAAGTAATTAGTACTCTTTTGGATAGCTATTGAATAAAAGTGGCCTCGCGTGAGATTGTGATTAATTGGAGATAGATTGAAACCACAGTTTAACAATATAAAAATGAAATGACTGAACACACATTACATACAGAATGGCCATTGACCGCACAACTGTTCATTGTTCACTCCGCTGTCATTTTTATCAATAATCGACCTAAAGTTATTTTTATGCCAATGTGTAGATATTTTCTTACATTTTTGTACGTGTATATATATATTATACCAAATATAATTATTACGATTGGTGATGGCGAATGGTTGCCAAAGTGCAGTTTAATGATATTTAAAATTCTATAGTGTCGAGTTATATTTAAGTACAGGTTGTGGCCATTTTTCTACCTGCTGGTATTCTATTTTAGGCATTTTGTGGTCTAATAACTATATACCAACAACAATTGCCAATTACAATTCAATTATAATACCAACAATTAGAATAATGATTTAATTATAATACTTAATGATAGTACAATTACAATTATAATACCAACAAGAATTATTTCAGCTTAAGTATGCGGATTACGAAAAATTGCTTATAAAAGGGCTGTTAAGTATACTCGATGGTGGCGCTGAGTGCATTTTTGACGAGTACTGTTAACTTTACAGTGGCGGTCAAAAGGTTAACAGTTCTCTATTTTAATGGGTTTGGAAAATTATATATCAAAACTGTTGGGTCCCAAAATTCCATTTTTAGGGGGGTTGGATTAAGTTGGGCGAGACACAACCTGGCCCCCAACCCTTTTTTGTTATGCAAAAAACACTTTAGAATGTTTTTTTTTAAATATCTATATTTATAAAAAAAACATACAATTATATTTGTTTGTTCAATTAAACCCTTGCAGGTTTCTATGTGAACTAGTTCGTTTCAAATTTTTACTTATTTTAAGGCAGATATAAATGCCTACATCAAGTTTTATACTAATTAGTACAAAATATCAACTTACATACCAACAGCATCCAAAAAAGTATTTGTATTTTTATTTATATAAGTTCTTACACCATCTTAAAATCTTAGGAAAAAATCTCAAATTCATCTTGTCAAATTCAATCAGACTTCTTTCAAATTAAAAAAAAAAATGCTTAGAAAGTAAAGCTTTGTACTCACAGATGTCAAGTTGTAGAGGTACGAGCAGCAAGCAGTGCAAGAGCTGAGCGAGAGGATCTAAGAGTAATTGGGGCACAGGCCTTGAAACGGCGGTTGAGGGGGCTGGAACCAGGGGGGCCGAGGGACCTGCGAGGGAAGGAGGTGGGGCCGGACGGCCACAGAGCGCACGCCATCGCTCGCCGACCGCTGGCCAACTGCTCGCCAAGACGCGTGCGTGTAACGATAAAACTGTAACAATATTAATGATTTTATTATCATCATATTTGTTTTTAAATAAATAGCATACAATTATGTTTCATTTATTTGATTTCTACAATTGTTGCTTAGGACAATATGTCAAATCTGCTGAAAGTACAGAAACACAGTTAAAATAGCCTTCAAACTATTACAATAAACATGTAGTATATTAATACTAGTAGCTATCTTAAATATGTGTGTATAAAAAAATAAATAAATAAATAAATAAAATACTTTCTCAGAACGTTTCCATGCTTTATTACTAAGAAACTAAGTTTTCTACGTAAGACTACAAGTCCCTTGATAGATAACATGCGTCTAGACAGGTTAAGTGAGTAAATATGAGATCAAGAATTAATTTTGAGGCCTTATTTTATTATTATATTTAATGAGCGAGCAGCTTTAAACTGATATGTATCATTACATTATTGATTAAATATGATTTTTTTCCATGCATTTGCTAGCAATACATGTCAGACTTATTGGTCTATAGTTGGCAGCACATTGTTTATCTAATTCTTCTAGATCGTGATCACAGTTACATTTTTCCATATAACGGGTAGAGTGTCAAAGTACGTTATTAATGATAAGAGAGCTGATTGACTTTGCACACCTTTTCAGTACAATTGCAGGTATTTCAATATATATAGGGATAGTAAATAAACCAAGGCTGGAACTTTGATAAAATATATATTTTTCAAGACACGAGACAGATGAACTCGTCATTGTGATAAAGAATGGCCGCGAGGCCAACCGGAAGAGCGTAGACCAAAATACATATCATAGACAATTGTTACTTTATGCAACAACATAAAACAAACAACCGTTATTATAAATAGTTGGAAATTTGATGTTACACAATGGCAATATCGATAACTGAGAACTGTCAATTATTGTGAAACGTCAAATACAACATATCCTATAAGTGACATTTCTCTGACGTTCATATTCATGAAATGTGATTGCTTCTCTTACAACTTAATTACAAATAATTAATTTTATTAATCAGACTCTGAAAATGAGAACCTATGCAGTGGCTTCATCTTCCAGCCAAAACTAGAATATCTTTTGACCGTTTGTGTTTGCCATAGTTTTTTCTACATTTACACTATTATTTGATTCTACATTATTCTCTTCCTGCAGACGTTTAAAACATAAAATGATTGCTGTTATCAATTACTAGTTGTATCTATCGACTCCTTACTTCTAAGCTTAGGATAAATCAAATGTCTATTTCTTCTAAACAATGTTCCTTCGTCACTTTACAATGGTGGTTGCTTTTTGAAAATCTTATCATAATCTTTATTTCTTTATGATTACACAATGTTGGCTTAAGACTTTTTTATAGAACAGGTAATTTACTTCTTAGTTGCCTGGACATGTTAACTGAGCTGGAGAGCATAAATTGTTCTTAGCAGTATTGCGGTACTGTAATTTTGCTATATTACTGGTCAGCATTATCAACATTTTCTCAAAATGGTTTTAAAGGTAGCGATTGTGCGTTAATTAAAACCATTTAATCCGCTTAAATATGGACTACAGACTTATGTTCTATGTCCCAATTGATAATGAACTGTGAAATACTTTTGAGTTGAAAGGGGGACCATTTTCTGATATTACAATTGCAAGAATAACATGCGTGCAAAAATAAACTTTAAATAATCTACAAAAGTTAAATGTTTTCTGGTAGTGATGAAAGAAATCTACTCCTTTACCATGGCAAAAATTTACCGTCAGATACCATATTCTTGTACCAATTTTTTTAACTTTAACTTCTAAATAGTAAATACGAAATAAAGAACTAAACATGAGAGAAATTACGTGATTAAGAATCCAAATTTGCTAGATTACACTATTTTTATGCAATCAATTTAGTTTGCTAATTTAGTTAATTACTAACTTTTTCACTTACCGTGGAGAAGTGGAACGGCACAGTCTCTTCGCGGTCTGTACCTCGGTACACATCTCACCAATGAACCTCCACGCTGTACTAACTCAGCTTCCAGATTGGTTCGAGCGATTGAAGACACAAATGAGAACAGCCTTTTGGGACTGGGCTGCCCGTTAGCCCTTGGCCCTTTGGGTTTAAGCTGAGTAGCATTCGTCATATCCTCCATCGCTTTGCCCATCGCCTCAGATAGTTTGCTCGATGATGACGGTTGACGACAGTTTGATAACATGTCATATATGTCATCGCAGAGTTGCTCCATTCCTCCGCCACGGGAGGACAAACTGGTCGACGGCATGGATCGGCCAAGGGCCGGTGATAAGGGTAGAACGCTGTTTGCGAGTTGCCGACAAACGGGACATAAAAATTCCCCTCTGTGGATAAATGAATAAAATAATCATAATATTATTACTTGCTTGCAACACTTTTGAGAACACTCAAGACTGGAATGGTTCCTTTAGTTAAAGAGACATTAAGACTGGTCTAGGATAGGTTAATTCTGGTACAGTTGGTTAACAACTGGCAGTGTACTTTTAAAAACAGCCTTGGAACAAGGAATTGATAAACCACTAACCATTTCATTGGCGAATTGTCCCGGAGGAAACAATTCAATATTCTTTTTCATCAATATTGGTTTTATTTCAGAATGATAATCATTGTGTGTTAAACAAGGCTTCGCAAGTAATTCAAATCAGTCGGGTTCATTCATCGATTCATAGATATGAGAATATAAAAATTAACTAAGTATTTTCCGCTAAATCAGACGAACTACTAAAAAATCTAACTTTCGCTGTATATTTTGTAATCATTATCTGTATCTTTAAACACCTCTTGTTTTTACATTTTTTTACCATCGTTACTATTGGATAAAATGGGAAGGGTATATTTTTACCTTAAAAAAATAGTATCTATATATTGAGCACTTTTGAGCAATATGCCCACTATATACAGGTATGTCCTTCTAAGGGTAAGGGGTAAGGTCTTCTTTTTATCGGTAATGGTCTACCATTACCGATAAAAAACATCAGCTAATTGGCCCTGCAATTTCAAACATGATTTGAAAAGACGATAAAACAAAATTCATCAAAGATTCAGAGTAAATCATTGTAAATTTTACGTGATTAATAATTAAACCGTTGTTGTCAGATGTCTGACACCTGGTCGTTGACCGCGCTTGGTCAATAACCCGGCTCTTGAAAGAGTGAAGGAACGAGCAAACTCCAAAGGGAATTTACATTAGGGCTTTAATAAAATTAATACATTTGGTGATACATTTTTGCATTTTTTTATATAATTTCATACTCGTAATAGGGAACATGAACACCCCCATACGTGTTTGGGGATGGTCTCAGGACATACTGTATATATTATATTTCACTTAATTGGATCCAGTGTAATTTTTTTTTAAGACTTGGAATAATACATATCTGTGGTACTTACCATTCTATCTTCATACAACATTTCAACTTCTGGATTTTAGAAGTCACAGGTCTATGACAGATACAAGAACACTCACTACTAGAACAACTTGAAGGAAAATTAACTACTAAAATAAAGTGTGTAATCATGGCATGCCTAAAATAATTACCTGTCAGTATGCAGATTGTGTGGCCTCTGTGGATTGGTGAGGGATCTAAGGTAGGCCTGGAGACAATGTAAATGTAAATGGTGACCACAGGATTGGACATGAACACCTCCTTCCCAGCCAATGTTAACTGCCAATAGCCACGAGTCCTAGAAAAAAGCAATACAATTACATTTGGTATAGATTCAACATTAGAGATTTTTAGAACGCTAGAACGTTTTGTTATATATCCTCCTTGTTCATTCCTGAATGAACTTGGTGAATGCACTCAATATCCTAATTTTGAGTGCATTCACCAAGTATATTCATTTCTATCTGCTTTATAAATACAATATTACGATTATAGCCTATATTATAACAAGAGAATGTCAGTATAATAAGGGATTTACGTAATAAAAGATTAAAGAAAAGTCAGATAAGACTGACGATAGATATTAACCCCAATTAAACCCAAGACCATGATGTTGGCATAAGTTATAAAAAAACAATTTTAGAGCTTTTTTATGCAAATATATTACTATGCATTATATAATAAACCTAGCAGAAACTTACAGCATCAAAGTGTTGATCCATCTCATCGACTCTATGGCTGTGATCAGCCGCAAGTGAGTGAATGTTAGGAGCCGGCTGTCGTTCAGCATCACTCAGAGGCAGAGCCCCTCCTGAATCATTTGTACTTGTGCTGGCGGTGGGACTGACTCCATCCCAACCTCCTACAGAGGTTATGTTGTGTTGCTGTGCGCTCGCCAGCCTGCGATGGCCTACCACCGACGTCGACTGCGAGAAAATATTAAAAGCATGAAAAAAAACACATGTTGAAGGTTTTTGAACAAAAAAAAAACAGCCCCTTAAAATTTTGATAATCGAAAGTCTCAATAGAACAAATTACAACAATTATTGAGGTAAAAATTTTTTTATGACTTATTTGAAAAATTCATATTCTATGAAATTACTGAATTCAGATGTGAATATTTGTTTTTTTTTTCAATAATAAAGTGCAATTAAAAAATAGGTATTAATTCCTTTTTAGGTTAGCTGGTAGGGATTACGGCAACAAGTTCGCACTTTTGTAACATTTTTTTTTTTAAATATTGAAACAATCTTTTTAGGAAGTTAGGTAATAAAAATTATACTTATTAAACATTTTATGTCTCCCTTCCTTTTATCGCAAAATGTCCAAATCAACAACCACAGACTGCTAAAGTGAACCTATTGCCGACCGAACCTGACTATTTTCCGACCACAGAGAAAACATTGTATGGGTGTAGTACTTGCTACTTCTTGTGTGCTAGAGTTATAATCAATTTTATTATGCAAATGTAAATATCATATGGTAATGTGCACAAGTTACAATATAATTTAATAGCTGAAATGTAGTGTGAAAGTTAGTAACAACGATTATTTTTCAATTTTTTTATAATTTTCAAGTCATGAGTAAATATTTTTTTGTTTTTTTTATTTTGTATAAGGAATTCCTTATTTAAAATTATTTATATTTGTATTTTACTTATAGTCTTTATTTAAAATTATTTTTTTTTACTCCGAAATTGCATTTAATTTTGAAATATTTTAGGCTTAATTGGCATTGGCATTTTAGGCACTAATGTTTCAAGTACACCTTACCCGTAAAAATATCATTACCTGTAAAAGTACCACTAGTCCAATCGGATTAGCTTCTGTGCTGGGTGAAGTTGTATTGCATATAACGCAGTCATATTCCTTTTCCAGGACCTGTTCTTCTTCTTCGTGCCAGTCCATTCCGGCGCATTCTTCTGAAAATTAAATACAAATTTCAATATCTATCCAACAGATATGGTGAGGAGAGACAAAGCATTTGTGGCAAGTTGATGTTAAAATATTTAGCAAAATATGTGATCTTAAACATAACTTTCTCAAATGAAAAACTTAGAAGTTCTGCATATGTTTTCAGATTAATTCATAAGGAAAGAGAATGGAGGAGGATTGTGATAAAGTTCACAAAGATTATTCTTAATGACATAAATGGAATTTCAATGGTTTTCAAGCGCCACCAGGAAGAGACCCCTTAAAATGTAGACTCCATGGGTAATACAGACAAATCAATTGTATATTATTCTCTGTGACCATATGGAATCAGTTTCTGTAGGCCCACATTGACTGGCGATCTTTTTCATACAAGAGGCCAGCTTCGAAAGGGCCAATAATAAAATTAAAAATTAAACATAATAATTATATTAGTGTGACTTTTTAAATGAAATATTTTAATTAGTCAACATAAATAAACTTACTGCAACAGAAGAAAGGTACATTAAATAATTACGTGAAATAAAGTGATATCTGCATATTGTACTGGAAGATTTTTAGAAAATTATAAAAAAACATGAATGGCTATGACAACCTGTAGCTATCATATAATATCAATTGCTTTTATACATTGTTTAGTTGTAGTAAATTATTTCACCTGAAACTGACGTCTTACAGGTTACCTACAGGTGTAATTCTCCCACATTACTCGCGCCTCTGGTACTTGCTTCATTTCTAATCTCCACTTGTGCCTGCGGCACTTGATTAAAATAAAATAAATCATACAATGATATTTTGAGATTCTTTCAATTCATCATAATTTTAACACCATTTTAGTTTTTTCTTGGAAAGTTTTTGACTAGAATAAAATAGCACGGACATTATATTTCAATTTTATAATACTATTTCAAATAAATAATAATGATTTATTTTATTTGTGTACATATATGACTTTGTCGTAATTTTAACTGGCCAGTAATAAATAAAGTGTTCCAACAGCCGTGCTGTCATATTTTTAAAATTCGAATATGATATTTGAGGTTCTATCGAACTGTCAATGTTTCATATATTAAGTAAAAATTTGTTGACTTTAATGTTATATATATCTTACTATCCAACCAGCCTCCGATGTGATCTAAATGGCTATAGTTGTTTTTCAAGAGCATCAATTTACATACAAAAATTCAACTCTTTCGCATTTGTGGTTATACGAGTATGTAGGTATGTATACTAGAAGTATTGAGATAAAACTCCTCGGCAGAATGAAGACTATATTCTTCAATTATTAGCCATTCGTCTTTGGAAACAAAATATAAAATAATGTAATTACCCGTACCCGACTCCATGGCGGTTTGCATGAACTGGGTCTGTCGCCTGGCGAAGTCCTGCATGAGGCGCTGTTGCCGTTCTTTGGCTCGTTTTGCTCTCTCTTCCTTCTCGTGTTGTTCTCTTTACCGGAAATAAATAAAATAATTTGTGAAATTTGTTTTTAGGTTTTCAGAGCGCACACTGATAGCTTTTGAATCCTGAAAATGATGCTGGTAATTTCATTGCATATAAGAAGACTAAATGACATATTTTACTCGATCATAATGACATCATAAGTGTAATAATACATTAATAGTCATATACAAAAATTTAGGGGATTACACCTAAATACGCAAAGACTGCGAACAATGGATATACTTGGAAAGGTCTATCTATGCCCTACAGTGGACACTAAATGGCAGTTGATGATGATGACATATTCCACGTAAAGAATACATACATAATTTATATCAATATTAAAAATTGTAAGTGATCGTTATTTAAAGCTTTTTTTTGTCCTGATACATTAAATATTTAGATTTTATTGCAATAACTGTTATAACTACTCCATGCCCTAATATTAAAAAAATAAAATATAGTTTTAAATTCATTGATGGCAAAAAGGTCTTCCGAATGAATAAAGTGCCCAGGATAAAAAAAAATATTGCTTGATAAAAAATATTATTGCTTAACAAAAATTATGGGTAAACTGGGTGGTTTAATAATTTGTAAGATATGTAATTATGGTATCAGACCGATAACTATGAGGTAAAATATATATTTGTAAGTATATCATTGTGTTTAATTGACAATCTCCACAGGTAACTTTTGTCGACCACTCTGTAATTATCTATTATTATTCCTATTTTTGATACCTGGCTCTCTGCTCGGCTTGTTTTTCCCGCTGATGTGGCCACAGCTTTCTGCGCACCTCGCTAACGGTGGCCGCACATTGGGTGTCCAGCGTACACAGGCGCCTCAGCAGTCTGCCTACACAGGCTGCACCATTGCCTGAGAAAAAAATATATATTATTATGTATTGTCCAGTTGCATGGCTTGAGTTACCCAAATTTCACTGCCATTACAGATTAACAAAAACACGGGAGCTCTCAGTTAGTAGCAGAAAAGGTGCCTTTCTATTCAGCAAACTCTAGCAAAAGCTAACCACGAATAAGAAAAAATGATGAATTGTAAGCAGGCGCGGATCCCAGAAGGGAGTAAAGGGTGTAATTAGCCCCCCTCCCCAGGAACTTTCAAGAACACTCACCAGTACATATTTTATAATTTTCATAACTTTTTTATAGTGTACCATAATATCATACTCATACCACCAGCAATATTAATTTTAAATTATTTTTATATTTTTAGTATTTAAAAAAGATTATGCTTTTTCTATTGGACACAATTGAAAGTGTAATTGTAAAATGGTTTTTTTAAAGCGGGATAAATTCAAAAATTTGGTTAAATCTCAACTGTAAGTCGAAACAAAAAGTTATTTTTTTGCGCGTTATGGCGCTTTGTGTATATTCTAAAGGAAAGGAAATAAATAAATGTGGAAATTTGAGTCTGCAGAAAATTAATCTAAAACAATTTATTTAACTGCAATTTGCATTTTCTGAGAGAGTTCTAGACGAATTGTTTTAAGACTAATGGTTTTTAGACAAATTATTAAACAAATGTTTTATAATGTAACATATGTCGAATTTTATTGTAAACAGACAAATTTTCCGCAAATTGAAAATGGATGTCCTTTATATTTTACCCTTCCTTCCAAGATTTTTTCCAGATCCACTCCTGACCGTAAGACCATACCACTCACTACTTCAACCTCGAGATCACGGAATGAATAGCCTACATTAGAGTAATATCGATCATGGATGCTGCAGATCAGAAAATGTGTAAATGATCGGAGAGTTTATTATAGAGATGATAGGGTTTTTTTCGTTTAGGTTTTTTGCATGGTCACATTACTACACTACTAAACTAGACCGTCAATCATTATTCGCAATCTGTAGACTGAACTACAATCAGTTTCTGGGGTTTTTCATCGTCAGGATAATCGATTAATTAATATTTTCTTCTTATAATATATATAAATCTCGTGTCACAATGTTTGTCCTCAATGGACTCCTAAACCACTTAACCGATTATAATAAAATTTGCACACCATGTGCAGTTCGATCCAACTTGAGAGATAGGATAGTTTAAATCTCAAATTATAGTCGCAATTTTAATTTATTGCTAATTATTTGTCTGTTATTATTTGACAGTCACAATTATCTGTTAACTCCAAATGATTCTAACAGATGTCGATACCTTTCGACTGGGTTGAGTAAGTAATCAATAGATGGCGCTGCTATGGTAAATCTACGAACGTGTCATATAAGCTACATTTTAACAGCATAATTACCACGTGTTGTTGACTCTATAAAATTAATTAAATTTATTTTGTAGTGAACGAAATACCGTATAATTCAATTATTTCCACTTTTTAAATTTTTGGTGTTAGGATAGCCGGCCACGTGTTACTTAGACTGAAGTGTAAATTGCATTCATATTATAATGAAGATAATACAGTGAAATTAATCCTGTTTTTTACTTATTTGTGCTTCATTGATCAAAACTTTATAATTTAATTTGAATATATGTATGTAAGTATTATCACATAATTATAAAATTTAATTAAAATGTCAATGCAAAAATGATACACAATTTCCTACACTTTTTCAATAGTTGTACAAATATTTTTTTTTATTGTTTTTATTTAACCTCTATTAAAAAATATTTAGCACTTATTATTTCAATGTGCTATGATAACAAGTTTTTCAGATTTTTTTTCTTATATTTAAACGATTAAATTAGTATTTCAATTCTTATTGAAATTATTATATAAACTCTATAATTTAAATATGTACATGTCAGTATTATCACATAATTATAAAAGTTAATTAGAATGATTTTCAATTTTTTTTTCTCATATTTAAACGATTAATTATTCCTCTTAGATTGTTTACTATAATGTAATATAATTATAGTATATAAACCTCACCGATTCGGCTATCGTGAACCATGGATTTCCTATTTGTATGGTCATCTTTATTATCATCGTCGTTAATCTTAGAGCTGCTAGCTGTAGCTTGACTAGAATTGGATTCACTTTTGTCACAGCCGACTCGCTCTGTCGTCGCATTTTCTTGCCTCAGTGGAAAATCAACATCCATGTCATCGTCCAAGGAAAAACTGTCCAAAGATCCTGACATTTGTGAATGTAACTTTAGTAGTAAAGAAATTATGGACTCATTGATCTGGATAGTGTTTCCTTCTGATGATGGACCCTAGGAATAAAAAAAAACATTTTGTAATAGATATATAAAAGTTAAAAATAAAGTTTACGAATACAATGAGACTTTGCCCAAAAAACCTCCCAAATTGGTTTAAGAATTCTTAATGGTACCATTGATATAATCAATTATGGTACCAACGTGCACACCAAAATGATCAGTCTCCTTTTTGTCCAGATGTAGAATGATGGTGTCACAGCAGTTTTCAAATGCATTTAAATGTTTCCTGGGTAACCTCAGATTTTTATAAAGTGGTGAAGGGATTTGCCCCGAGGTTTTGCTTAAAATAATACTAAAAATCCATTTTTCTTCATAACTGAAGTAAAGTCATTGTATTTATTTTGTCTTGAAAAGATGATCTTCTTTTATTTGGAGGGACAGACATTAACTTAAAAACCTCTGACGAATATCAATTTCTCACAAAATATAATTGCATGCCTGTCATCAAAGATGAAGATTCGCAACCATTAGCAACTGTTACTAAAAATTACTCTCATTACTAAAATACTTCAAATAAGTAACTATATTTTTAATTACCGACCTAACATAAAATGTTATTTTTAATAAACATAACATTTTAAAATATTAGGTAATATTTTTTTTAAAATGCGAAAGTTAGAAATGTTTGCTTTTAGTATTTGTGTACATAAACTATGAAATTAAATATAAATATTGTCCAGTTATACTGTGACATATTATAAAATATAATGCTAGGTCAGTAAAAATAGTTAGTAAAGTTACATATATAATATGTGAATGTGCCGCAAGGAAAGTGGCTTACATAGTTTTTTTTTTTTTTTTGGAATATAAATTGGCCGATGAGTATAAGTCTATAACCTTCCTAACTAGGTAATAGTTACGTGTTCTAAGGAAGGTTATATATGAAATGATACAGTGCATAGCAGAGACCAGCGCAAAACCCTGAGAAAAATATAAAAAATAATAAGGCACAAATATACACACTGATATACACACCCACATACACACACACACATACACACACACACACACACACGCATACACACATGAATACAATTTAAATGTTTACTCAAGAATACTTAATATATGAAAAAATAAAATGAATAAATGAAACAATTAAAAAATAACAAATAAATGAATAAACAATTATTAAATATATAGGTAAATAAATATTCGATATAAATAAATAAATAAATAAATTGTAAGTAAGTTGATTCTAGTGTCTGAGATATGGATGATTTTATAGAAAATATCTTATTGACATAATACAAGAATTGAGAAAATAGCTCTACAGAAGTTAGTTGATTTCATAAAAATGCAAATTCAATTTAGTTTTCTAAAATACATAGATTCTATTTTTCACGATTAAGGTACTGATTGTTTCTATTTATACAAGCTGTTAGATAAGGAAGAACGACTGAATGTATCAGGGAGGGAGAAGGGTTGCAATGAAGTTCGTGTAAATAAAATATTATAAATTAAGTAACAATGAAAAATAATGTAAAAAAAAAAATACCTCCACAGGTCTCATTTTAATAGTGGTCGCTTGTTCAGAAATAGGTGTGACGAGTGCCATAGCATCGTGGGTTGAGGCGTAAGGCGCCGACGGGGTATAGGCGAAAGGCACACAAGCACCGGCAGGACTCGGGGAAGGCGATGGAGACTCACTGGGTGCAGGCAGGCCTCGAATGCCATACTGGTCTTCGTTCGATGACACTGATGATATGTCTGTAAGAAAAAGCCATATTAGATTAACATAAAAAAACACTTTATGTAATAAAAACAATTTGAATGTACATGAACAGCAAAATAAATCGGGTTATCAGAATTTAAATTTAAAAAGGGAAATTTTATATATATGCTTTATGAAAATATACTATGTAATTTGTTTTTATACGTGAGACCTCAAGTGAGAAGATAGCTACATACTTTGAATAAAACTTGAAAAATCCTGCTTTCATTATAAATTCCAGTGCTATTAAATTAGAATAAATTTGTTTATTATTTAGTTTTCAGTGAATCCTTACAACCCTTACTTTAAAATTTATTTTATGCTAAAATATGGAAAATTTAAAAAAATATTTATGATTAAAACTGTAAGTGAGCCATATACAAAAAATATACATACCTATAATCGAGTATGCTAATTATTTAAAATATAGTTTTTTTTTTATAATTAACTATAAAGTAAAAGGACATCTTGGATATTATGCAATATCAACAAAAACAAAAAAAAAACAAAACAAACCATCTTGAGTGCTTGAAACGAGAGACATTTCCCCTTGAAGCGCTACCACCATGTCTGTTGAAACTTGCTCAATGCCAGGTAAAGCCAGTTGAAAAGTCTCATCCTGAAAATATGTAGAGTATAAAAATAAAACAGTTTTACATTTATTGTTTAACTTTTAAAAACAAATGTAAATATTACTAACAATATCGTCATCCTCTTCTTGCATAGTATAATCATCAGCCGTGTTGATGACGGTGGGTGCAGTGACTTCGGGTGCACCTACTGGGTTGGCATTGGCAAGCCGCTGCCGCCTTCGTCGTCGCACAAAGTGCCACGCTTCAGCGCGCGTTGCGGCTGTCGTGGACTGTGGGACAACCAACGCTGTGCTGACAGTAGCAGGTGCTGTTAGACGGCCTACCGGTACCGTCGCCGCTGTCGCTGCGCTTCCGCTTGTACCGCTCTCACTGTCGGAACCCTCCCATTCTGTGTCATCTGTGGGCAAATGATTGACCTGCTTTATCCCCTTATTTCATTGTATGCATTGGTATAAATAAATAAGGTAAATAAAAGTCTGTTCAGGAGATGAAGTGGTAAGTTTCAGATACAATTTCACTGCAGTTAGGGATGTATTTTGGTTTTCCCAATTATCAAAGTTTCCTTAATTGCATTTTCAAATTTTTAAGCCACACAAGTTCTTTGATATAGTGAATATTCAAGATTTACCCTCTCACCAACACGTATCTAAGATTATTATATAACCAGCAATTAGATGTATGTAAGGGGTGGTGGATGAATTAGAAAGTATGCTTAGATATAAAAGGGAAGGATGAATATTACCCTTATTAACACGTGAACCAACCGTCCGACTTCATTCAAATATTCCGGCTAACACGGTTTTGACTGGCTTAAAATATTGAAATCACGATGAGTCAATCGGTGACTCAGATCTTTTACAAGTCAATGTAGAGTCTAATATTACTTTTAGTTTGTAATGGCACTCACTTCCGTGCAGTCGACAGTCGCCGCGCAAATTAACCTATTGACTGAACGATATACACATATAATTACAAGTTTTTGGGACTTAATTCTAATCGCTGATCCTTCGAATGTTACATCATCAATTAGGTTGGATATATCTAGAACTTCAGATTCATATTTATTATTAACAAAAATTATAGTAAGACCATGTTCTCGTCTTTGCCTAATCTAATTAGAGACGATATAATAACTTGGCAATTGTGATATAGTCTTGTTATAGCGATTGAGCCAAGTCTCCGAGAAGCACAGGATATCGGGGGTATTTTTTAAGGGATCCTACAAAAACTTGTATATTATTAAGAATACTGCGAATGTTTCCATGAATCACCCTAATTGTGGTAGTTTATCGTTTGATTTTCAGTTTTTTTTATATGTTCACGTCATACAGGATGGAGTGTGGGCCAGAATCATAGCAGCTTGGCAAGCTGATTGAAAACTGAGTTCCTCATTATTATAAATAGGGGTCCTCATCACAGGCTGCGTCTTTGTCCTGTTCCCTTTTGCTTTCGCGGTTGATTTTAAATTAGAAGTTGAATTGCTAGGCAAAAAAAATATAATGAAATAATTACTTATAATATAATAATATAAATATTGTATTTAGAAAAAATAATGTCCAATATAGTCATATATACAGCTGCACTTTTAATTATTGTGTAAACATGTGTAATTACATCAAAAGTGACTAAAAAAACATCTAACTTACTATCCGAGTCGGGATAAGGAGCGTGCTGTGGATTACGAAAGCGGTTAGCCGGTGGAGCCCTTCTGGTCTCAGGAGGTGTGGTCTGCTTGTGTGCGGGTAGGGCGGCCACACCAACAAGCGTGCGTGCGTTATCACGAATGTTGTCACACGTGAAGGCACTCAGCAAAGGAGCGCCTTGGGTTACACCACTGTTGCTGTACTGACAGAGCGGAGACTGTGAAACAACAAATTAAAATTAGAATTTATGATATTATTTAATGATAATGATTGTAAAAAGTTATACTCGAGCTAATTTGAATTTGTGACAAAATATTTTTTACAATTTATGGGCAATGTAGATATAGAGTTTATGTTTCTTTGTTTTTTACTGTTTACACAATGTTAAAAAAGGCTTCTCGAAAATGAGATTTGTGTTTTCCGGTATATAAGCATATTACTTGCGGTATGTTAAAAGAAACATTAACACAACATTGTTTATAAGTAAGATTGTGTAATAATATTTACAGTTTCTTGAGCAGCTTCCTCGGCACGATCAACAGCTACTTCGAGTAGAAAGACAGCCAATGCTACAACGTGATCGGGTGGTGCCGAACGAGAGGCGGTGGAAGCGGGTGGAGGTGGGGTGGCAGCTGGTACAGTGGGGGCTGGCTGTGCCCTCGTTCGGTACACGGCACGGTGGAGTACGGCCAGTAAGGCAGCGTGTAGTGGTGCTGCATCACAGAGACCACGTGGGTCACCGTGAGGAGCTGGCGGGGCGTAGGCGCGGCGGAGGGGAGCCCACAGACCTGCCGTTGCTGCGTCCCGACTTGACTGGTTTGTTTCGCAGCGCTTCGACGATACACTGTAATTATTACAATAGAAACATTATATTTTTTATAATATACTATTCTATACTATTTCACAGAAATTAAGCATTTATTTTTTTTCCAAACAATTAAAAAAATATTTCATGTCTCTAGTGAATAAGCTACAATTTTACTCTGGGGAGCATATTATTAATATTTATTTTTATATTAGATACATTATTATTATTGTTATTAGTTTTAGGCAGGTAGCTTATGCTGATAAGCCTAAATCTTGTATTAGAGAAAAATAAGTAGCAATATCTCTAGTGGGGTTACATTTTACTTAAGTTCAAATTTTTCTTCTAATAGTTAATTCCTGACTTAAGTGATTTGCCCAAGAGTGACTCAGGCGAGAGAATCTGAATTGTTTTATTTTGCCCGCATGACGCTCGGGCGGTACTCACTTCTACCGTTCTGTTTTGATTTCCTTATGTTAAGCTTGTTTAATGCGCTAATTATATTGTTCAACTTACTATTTGCGCTCACTATAGATCAGCACATGGTAAATTTAAAAAAAAAGTCTAACAAGACAATATACTTGCTAAAATCGCTTTGCGATGCTAGAGAGGAAAAAAATAAAAAAGGAATCTCACTACTACAGGTTATCTATTCTGTCCTATTATTGCAAAAACTGTAACGTCGGGCTGTGTTTTCCATGCTTTTCGAGAGTGTTTTCCATGCTTTTCGAGAGTGTTTTCCAAGAGATTCATAGTTTTTTTAAGCCATGTTTTTTTTCTGATTTTTGATGATTATGGATTTTTATTTATAAGTCTTAGGCATAAGAAAACTACAATATAGTAGATTAATACGTTTATAGTCTGTAAAATGCATATATTTTTGATGCCTAAAAAAAATGTAAATCATTTTTTTTTAGTGCTCACTACATATTTTTCCACAATGTTTTATATTCATCAACAAAATAATGTACACTAAAAAAAAAGTTTGTATGATATGTGATTTTTTTCACTGGCAACATATAAAAAAATGAAAAAAACACTGAAACTGGCAAATATGAAAAAAAAAATTTTTTACCTAAAAGTAGATTTTTATATGTGAGTTTTCGTCAAAAACTAAATAATATAAACTTACTAGGCTGAAAATCTCTCCATTGAGTTCTGGAAATCCCTCCTATGAACCGCTCTTTGAAGGACGTGAAGGGGATCGTAGTGTTTTTCCCACACCTCAGGTTTCGGCACAAAAAGACCTTGTTCCAAATTTTCAGAACCTTTTGGCGGTGGACGATATGACGACAACTACAACCAAATATATTATATAATACCTAGTATAAATTAAAAATTTTGAATATATTACGTTATTATGTTAAATGCCCTAATAATTACATTCTACAGAAACTATTAAAATTACCCTATTAAACTATATCCCCTCTAAAAAAACCATTAAACTAAATAACCCCTTAAAAACTATTAAACTATCCCCCATCATTTGGCCATTTGTCTGTTTATCCGTTGCATCTTTTAACTTGAAAGGTACAAATGCGAATGTTTTTAAAGGTAAGATAAAGATGTAAAGTTGCTTCGTACACGGGACCTCTGGATTTTTGAAGCAGGTTCTTATACCTCCGCACCACCAGGCCGTTATGTTATGTTATGTGCAATGTATGGACATCACTTCCAAGTTATAGGGCCATTCAATTAGTTATGTCTGCTTTGAAATATTACTGATTTAATCTAAAATTTCAAATCAATATTTTAGGCTAAAAATCTATATTTTTGGTTAAAAGAGAAATATATTGCAATCATGGCTCAAAACTGACAAAAATCAAATTCTACGAGTATCATCCCTTTAGAAAAAAAAATTAGAAATTAAAGATTAAATTTAGATAGAAATTAGAAATTAAATTTTGTATTTTTTATCACTGCACAATATAGACCAGCTTATTTGTAGAATATTCATTCAAAATAAAAGTAACAAACCTCTTTGAGAACGGTTTCAAAGTTCCTTGTATGGGCGTTTCCTGACCTTTCAGGCATAAGTTCCAGAAGTTGACTGTGGGTTTTGTCTCCAGTTGCAAGAAGGGTACTAATTTCTAATCGTGATTGCGTTAGTTCATCATTCCCTAATGAAGAAAAAGATATATTTTTAAAATATGCTAAAAATGAGAATAAAAGTAGATATTAAGTAACTAAAAAATATACAGAAAATATGGATTATTACGTTTAATGATTGAGCCATATGACAATTGAATTTAATATTTCACCGTACAAAGAAAAATGTCTTAATAATAAGAAACAAAAATTATTAATTATAAGAAACAGTATATTATTAATTAATGTTCGCCCAACTGTGCTAGTTTTGAGCCATTTTAACCTGTCGAGCGTCCAAGTCGCTAAATCGCAGCCTGAAAAAAACATCCGTAGATTGCCCAGGTCCGCTATACAGCGGCCTAAATTCCATCAATTTGCTTTTTTTGTTTTTTAGATGTTGGTAACCGCGATTTTCTCATTTCCAATTCTATAATAATCTCAGTTAAATTGTACACCTGATTTTAGGAACAAAAACAGTTTGTTTTAAAATGTCAAAATAATTCTCAAACATCTTCCCTTTGTCCGGTGTCGTGTTTCTTTTTGGTCTGTGTTTACAAATGGTTTTTAGTGTTTATAAGTGATTAGAAGCCATTATTTCTTTATAATATTATATAAATATAATGTTTTAAGTGTGTTAAAAGTGTTTTTGTGTAGTGTGTAAAAGTGTCACAGAAGTGAGAAATTAAATATGTTGTTTGTGCCGAACCTCCACTGAGCCAGCCACCATGTTTTCACACAAGGTAATTAAGAACATTTAGATGATTTGTATCTTTTAATACATTTGTATTTAAAAACAATTGAATATTGTATTCCGTATGATATTTTATTGCGAATAACATATATATTCTAAAATATATATACTTTAAGATATTGATGTCGTAAATTTGGCATTTCTGAACGGTTGTCGCTTTGTTTATCTGTTTACAGGTAATATTGACACGAACAATCAACATCTTTTTTTTATATAAATTTTTGAATAAATATTATAACATCTCTCTAACTGATTTCATTTAGAAATATCATCGTTTCTCAACATATTCCGTTCATATTCATATTCGAAGAAATATTCCGTTTCTTATTACTTTACGGTAAAAAAAATTTGAACATAATATAATTTTTTTTACTGACTCTTTAGTTTTTCTTTTATATTTAAAAACAATACATAATTTTAGTGAAAAAAAAAATCAGTAGAAGAATAACTTATAGTGCGACAATTAAAACAAATATAATAAATATGTAATTAAAATTATTTTAAAAAAATATAAAAAAATAAAGTATCTATAGATATAAATATATTTTTTTAATTTACTTTTCATGGTAAAAAAATATATTTTAGTTATAAATAGTTTTATATGATATTTAGGAACATAAGTAAAAAATAAAAGACGGGTGTTATCGTGTATCTTTAGTGTTTAATTCTGCGTGATTTATTTTTTTTAATTTTTCAATGAACTGTTTTTCAATATGGTATTTTCATTCAAAATAAATGAATTATGTCTTGCTTTTTAATATGTAATGCCTAAAACTAAAATAAATATTTTTGTACTTATATTATCATTGGTTTAAATAGAGAACGAGCAGAAGCTGTTGAAAAGATTACAAAATAATACCTAAGTTCGTCCTGGATGATACAAGAATAGCTAGAAACGTAAGCAAGCCTTCAACCATAGCATCCTGTTCTTGTTCCTGAGTAGGACTCATGGGCGCTAAACTCAACCAGTCCCTTACACCAAACCTGCGGACAAACATTTTACAAAAACATTACCAGTGACAGATTGAGGTAAAAATGCAATACTTTCTTTGGAGAAGAAGCAGCAAATTTTAGTTTTATTCATTTTTGTTAACACATTTTGTTTTGAAATCACTTGAATTTTAATTAAAGCTATAAAATTTCTAGAGAATTGGTTTCTATATCATAAAACTAAGATTTTTAAGGATGTCTGAAAAAAACTAAAATCTACCAAGCATTTAAAAAAAAACCTATTGATCTAATTCTATTTTTATTATTTGAAAAACCCATTTATGGGTAAAAATATAATGGAGCAATCATAATTATGAGTAGATAGATATAGTTTTTTTTATATACATATTCATATATATTTTTTTTCTTTTGATGATTGTGAGAAATACTTACGTATCTATGCAAGTGTTCACAAACTGGTCTTTGGGTAAGTGCGCGGCACAAACTTGAAGAAAGTAGATGTCCATGTCGACCATGGAATTGCAGAAGTTGGCCTGGATATAGGTCATAGCTTGACCTTTGATTTGCAGACCATTCCTCACCCATATTCCGCTAAGAATCTCATAGAACAGGCTCTGAAATAAAAGAAAATTTGTAAAAATAATTTAAAAACGATAAGTCCTTATTTTTATTTCTAGTAATGGCTCGTTCAGTGTATATAGTGTATATTCTTTCAAGAATACAAAGAGAAAAACATTATTAATTAAAAAATAATAGCTATTTATTTTCATTGTAAGAAGGCGACTGTCTGTTTTTGACATTGTTAAAACAATTTCACATAATATATTTTATCTCTGTTGATACAGTTTGGTTGTCATTTTTTTAAATATATTTTTATCGTACGCGTGTGTTATCGGGAAGGCCTTATTATGCGCAAATCAAACTCCTTCGATGTTGTCTAGACAATGTTGAGAAAGGCGCCGTTGAATATTCCCTGCAATAGAAATGACTTGGCCGAGCCATCGAACCCGGGACCTCTAACACAGCACATTGGGTGTGCCTTCCAAAATAGATAAAAGAGGAAGAGGGGGGAACCCTTAAAATAAAATAGTACATTTTTACGAAACACGTATTTTTTATTGACTGTATGATATTTAATTTAGAGTTTCATCTAAATAGAAGGCTAGGCTCTTTCAATATTTAACCAAAACAATTTTTAAATTTTAAGGCATGATCCAACTTGTGTAAATAATAGTAACTCTTGTAATAATATACTTGGACGGCTTGACCTCTAGCTATTAATAAAAGCGAAGTGACTTTATATAGAAATCTGTAAGGCGTATATTCAATTATTGTATGAGTAAACTTCGACGGAAGTCAAAAGTGATAAGAATTAAATGAACAAAGGGAAATGAAACATTGCGTGCTTTTATGCTTGTACCAAAAAAAACCCCCTCTTCAATTTTATCGACGTCGTTTAGAAAACATATAAATACGAAAGTAACCCGGGAAGATACGAAAAAGATACGGGAAGATACAAAAAAAGATACGGGAAGATACGAAACAGATACGGGAAGATACGAAAAAAGATACGAAACAGATACGGGAAGATACAAAAAAAGATACGGGAAGATACGAAACAGATACGGGAAGATACGAAAAAAGATACGAAACAGATACGGGAAGATACGAAAAAAGATACGGGAAGATACGAAAAAAGATACGGGAAGATACGATAAAGATACGGGAAGATACGAAAAAGGATACGGGAAGATATGAAAAACAAACAAACAAAACAAACAAACAAAACAAACAGCGAGACGATTTACTCTTGGCCATTCCAAATCGCAAACGCAACGCATAACTGTTAAATCTTGCAATATTTGTACTAATAAATTGCAAGATCGAAGATACAATCGAGCGAAGAGTTTGCGATATGGAATGACCAAGAGTATGGACCAGCAGCAGGGAGTTACTTCGACTAAAGAACCGAGTAAGGAAATTAGTTCAATTTTACACAATTTTTCCTTATTTAGCTTTGTTGAGCAAGATAATATTCGAAGACCAAAGCAAATACTATTGTAATAGCTAAGTTATATCATATTGTTATCGCATTTATACAATGCTCGCAATACATCGAAACAGTTTGCACGTAGTAGGTATTATTCTTTACAACGCTGTTGTCCATGATTAGTATAAAAAAAACGCACGCGATCTATATTATAACGCGTACCTACCCAAAAAAGTACAGACGATATACCTATGTAACCTAAGTATAAAACGGCAGATAGTTATTGAAGAAAATATTGTATTGGTATGAAGTATAAATCCTAAGTAATAATACATAAATCAGCATTCGCTGAATTTTTTTGATTTTAATGTCATTAACCATATTATTCGACCAGCCTCCGATGTGATCTTTTCAAGTTGAAAGATGTGCGGACGGCTCAAAAAAAAAAACTACTCATACTAATTGAGTCATGTAATTATTAGGTATTTCCTTACGTTAGAGATATTCAATAATGAAATGTAAACGTTCGCTCACATAAGCATTCATCATTATATAAGTTAACTAAGAGTCAGGGGCAGGTTATAGATACGTGTATAACCTGCACTGATTCACTAATGTTCCTTTAGGGGGTTGATCTATATCAACAATCAAACATTAATCAGCAAAAAAATATTAGAAAAAGGTTTTCCAATTAGGCGATAAACGAATCGACCCCGCGAGCGCGCGGCTCGTGAGGCACTTCGCAAGAAAAACAAAGTTTTTAATAATATAAATATTTTAGTATCATTTTTTTTATGGGACCGGCTTAGTTGTCGATATAGATCAACCCCCTAAATGGGCATCAGTGAATATAAATACATCCTGTATAAATCTTCGACGCCTTCTGGCTAGATGGGTCCAGAAATGCGGAGCGAAGTTTTTTTTTGTAGTTTGTAGTGTGGGGAGTTTTCGCGTGTGCCCTCAAATAATATTTTATATATACACATCGCTCGACATAACATATAAGTTCACATGACCATATTAGTTCGATAAATTATAAATCCTATTGATTTTGAATACATCTGAATCAATACATACTTTTTAAAAAGTATTTTTAACAACGTAGCAATTTTTTATCGGTTTAATTAATACTCGCATTAAAAACTGAACCGTTTCCCCTACCCTGTGTTGCAAATGTTAATTGGTCTGTAGTTGACAGATGCTAGTTCTTAGAGCAATTGCAATAATGTTATCATAACTAATAAATATTATTAAATAAAATAAATCGGGTTCCACATGTGTATATTTCTACATGTACCATTAAAACCACAAACTTGAATCGATAATACTATGGAACTTTTTTATGTTTCATTGTATCATCGAAATTATTGCAAATAAGAAAAAGAAACAGTTATTTGTATACTTAAGTAGAAATCAATTTGTTGTTTACTATCCTTTCTATATTTCTTGGTAAAATAAAATCCAATACTGTATCTCTATAAAGTGCAATATTTAGAAAAAGGCGCTGCTTTGTTCCTATTGTCGGTTAAGCTTCAGCTCGAAAATAATGTGAAAATCTAATTCAATTTGTTAATACGGCTTTCTAATGTTTTTAAGCAGTTGCCAGCAGTGTTTTAATCGAGAATATAATCTGCTCTCTATACTAACGAACGTGTCTAAACGAAACTTCAAAAGTATGGTAATATTTTATTCAACCGGTGCGTGCATTAGTCTAATGGCGGAACAATTAATTCATTAATGGCGGAACAAAAAGCACATTTTTTTAAATATATCTATTACAAAAATATTCATCCTTAAAATAATTTCAAAAGGTAAATAATAATATATTTGATGTAATTTAAGTACCGATTATTGGCTAAAATTCTGCAGCAGTAGCGAGACGCGAGAAGTTTCAAAATAAAAAAAAACCGGCGGGCACATTATAAACAGGGCTTTATAATCTCGCCAAGAGAAGGGAGGCGAAAATGACGTAAAGCGCAGTGAGGCAAAAAAGGACGCAAGAACAACCCAAACTGCGCTACGTTACTCTCGAGCCATTCCAGAACGCCGACCGCATCGCTTAACTGTCAAATCGTTAACTTGAATGCCGATCGTTTGGAAGACTTGACGCGTTCGCGTTTCGAGAAGGCGCGAGAGTAGCGCAGCGGTGGCCAGTTCGCTCACGATTTGTTTGGTCGAACCCGAGCGAACGGACGCGAAGAAGAGACGGCAGTCGGCCCGCGGCAGTCGTCTCGCTCGCTCTCGACGGCGCCGAGTGAGCAGGAGTCGCCACATTCGGTGCGAGGTCGACTAACGCTATATTTGTGTGCAGTTTTTATTTTGTGCGTTGGTAAGTCACCGATTATTTATGTAAAAAAAAAACACACGTATATTAAGGCTTTGTTGTCAGTTGGCGACGACTGAGTTTATTTTTAATTTGCACGCGTCTCTGTATTCTTAGGTCATGAGTGTACTTGTAGATATTTACTGAATTAAAATGCATGGTATTTTAGTTTATGTATTAAGCTTGTTTTAAAATTCGTGTCAATAAATTTCAGATGTTAATTATTCTTTTTATTAAAACCATATCATTGATAATGAATATTTTTACTTATAAACAGGCTCTAATAACTAATGTCATACAAGCAAAAATATGTATGTAGATGAAAGCGGCGCTTTCTACCCACAGTTAGTTTTCAAGTATTTGATTATCTTTACTATTTGAACCGAAAGTTATAATACAGTAATTATCAAAATTCGATATTCCTTATTAGGCACAAAAATTAGCATTTCGTCATTTAAGTACGTAGGTAGGTATTCTAGGACATAAAATATTCGGACAACAGGTTCATCACACCAGGACTCAAATTTTTAACTTTATTTTATATAAATGACTTGCTAAATTTTCGTTTTATATTTTATTTGAGTAGGTACGCGATACGTTCTTAGTAATTTTATTATTTGAATAATAATATTATAGTTCTAATAAAAATGTGCCTTTGAATGCCTTTGTTAGAAGACGAAATACCAACTACACTTTTGACTATGGAACATTTTCAATATTTCTATGTATTTGAGGATTTAACCGACGTTTTTTATTTACAGAAAACCAATGGAAGTTAATTGGAGATCCGGAGGCATTCGTATTTCGTGTTTGAATATTGAGATTAATAGGTAACTCTTGATTTATGGTTAGGAGACATGAGGGCGTCTTTATTCTTGGCGGCGCTCCTGCCGGCCTTATTCCCACCCTCCGATGGTCTGGTCGAAGAAGCCGTCGACATCATAAAGCTGACCTTCGACGTCGGCGAGCACATTCTGGAGTCGTGGGACTTCATAAGTAAGCACATCGACCAGTCGAAAGGCGTCGAACTGCCCATTATTAACAGAATGCAAAGGAAAATACTCTCAAGGATTGGTGAGGTAAAAACGTTTTAAAGAGCTAACTTTTTCTTACATCAAACTAGCCACCCAAAGTCGATTTAATTTATTTATTTTATCGTGTAAGATACAGACAGATTATTCAAATTGAACACAACAAAGATTGCGAGCACTTGCAAATATCCTAGGTCATAGGACCTAGGTCATATACAATTATTTTGGGCCCTACTCAACTAGGCCAAATATGCCTGCACTAGAGTCAGGGGAGATGGTGGTAATGAAGCGTTAAAAATGGTATGACATGTGCGGAATCGAACCTGCGACCTTTGGGCCAATAGCCGAACGCCATAACCACTAGACTACCACGATCTCAGTTTAAAGTTTACAAAAGCTATGTCAATATAATATTAAATATCAAAACATTTTATGTAGAGATTAAATATTAATGTATGCACTTAAACCTGCCTCAAATGATGTTATATAAAATAGTGAAAACCCCATTGAAATCAATCCGTTAATAGATTTAAACAAAAATGGGAATACCGAAAGAATGCCAAAGTAAAAATAAAAATAATACAAATTAACAATAATTAGGCGTCATTTAAAGTATAAACTAACATTCAAACATCTTTACTGTAAACTCAGGCATAAGGATATTTGCATCGACAGATGGCCGTGTATTATTTGAAAGTGTCTGTAATATAATAATACGAGTATAACTGCCGAATTGTATTTTTTGTCATCATAATAATTAAATGATTCATATTAATACATTTGTATTATACTTTCATAAAAATCATGGGTCTGGTTCTAAAATATATATTTAACATGGAGATAATATTATTACCGTTGAACAATTTATTATGTTTAAAATTCGCCCGAAACATTCCTGGTGATATTAATTATAGCCGGATGGACGTTCTTAATCCCGCAAAACCGTAAATAAATTGCACTGCTTAATACATATCTGGTTGGTTGGTTAAGTCTGACGCTGCTGCAGCTCAGCGGCCATTGAGAACGACGCGAACAAGTAGGTGTCCAAAGGCAGTTTTTGCACCACTGATTTTTTAGAGAATCTCACATGAAGTGATATCTGGCTGCGATGTGCAGGTGACCCGCAAAGTGAGCGCGCTGGACCTGAAGATCGACATCTCCACGGCGACCACGCTGTCGACCCTGCTCCTCAAGCTGCCGCAGAGCACGAGACTCGAACTCAGGCTCAACGAGCTGTCCGATCTGATCACGAGGATTAAGATAGCCGAGAGGCAAATGCAGGAATACGTGGAGGTTGTATGACATTTATTTGTTTCCTATACAATAGAACATACAATATTAGGGACGTTGTTAAAAGTGTGTATAGAATTGAGCGAGTTAGAGGTATTAACAATGCTTTAATGCTTTTTGGACCACCTCACAAAAAATTTATAGATAAATTTGAACACTGCTACTAATATGAAAATGTCTATTTTGGCTTTAGAAACATTGCCTACCTGTGTTGTATAATATTCTAATATAGTATATTTACGCATATTACTATTAGAGATACGAAATGTAAAGACTGTTGCTACACAGAACCAGGAGGTCATAGAGCGACTAACCCTGGAGAACTTCGCCGAGTGGGCGGTCAGCCACGAACCGGGAGCCATCCCAGGGTTGGTCGAGAGGATCCACGCGCTGATCGTGCCGGACGGAAGCGGATTGCTGGACAGGGGCGTGCTGCGGCTCATTGTCAACTCCATGAAGGTTAGATTAATGTTACACACATGCGCCTTTTTCGAGCTTATCTATTTTCGAAACAAACATGTTTTGGACGAAGGACTTACCATGGGAAATGGCTAAACACAAACAGCTGTTGTGAAGGTTTTTGCCCGTGCGGATACAATATTTATAAAATACACACGGGAATAGAGACCATTAAAAGGCCGCTCTTGTGCTGAAGTAACTTGCAGTCGCATATATAATGAACGATTTCCTTTACTAAAACCTTCAAATTTCCATCAGGTATCTTGGTATCATTAAGAGAAAGCCAAAGGGCAAATATTAATTTCGATTCATTTAGACCTTTTTTTCTTTAGCTGGCATTCGGTAACCATTAGATCTTATGACTTCAACATAGTAAAGGCAGATTTTTTAAATCCAATTCTATTTCTGAGAAATTTAATAGATGATAGATAGACTGCTAATATTTTGTCTTGATAGACTGCTAATGATAGACTGCTTATTTTGTCGGCCATTAAATTCCTTATCTATTCGGCGCACATTCCGGAAAATAAGATTCAATAAAATAAAAAAAATAATAAAATAATGTACTTAAAATATTTAAGACATACATTATTACGTGAAGATGAGACTATGCATAGGCCCAACAATAGAATTCTACTTTTAACTAGCTTTCTATATATATTTTTTTAATAAATAAATAATAAATAAAAACATACTTTTCATGTGTTGTGTGTACTGAAGGATAATATTTTAAGTGGGGGTATATATTTTGTTATGTTTCGCTTTATTTGAGGTAGTTTTATATAGTGAAAACTTAAGCTTTATATAGTAATCAATATTCATTGTTTTATACTAGTACGCATGTACTTACTGTTTTTTTTTAATATATACAATTTGATCTATATCAATAATCAAATACTATCGACAAAAAAATATTAGAAACATGTTTCCCATTCCAAGAGTAAAACGAATTTAAAATTTAATAGAAATCGTATTAATGTTCGAGAGTGCAGTTGATCGGTGATAGGTCGAGTGTAAAAAAAAAAAAAGGTTTTTTAATAATATTATTATTTTAGTATGGTTTATTTTTTGTGGGACCGATTTAGCAGTCGATGTAGATCTACCCTCTAAAAGAATCAGTGAATTTAAACACTCCTGTATATATGTATATATTGTGAAAGTTGCAATTACTATAAAATTGACCCTACTATATTTTTGGTTACCAGCAAAGAGAAATAAATTCGAATTTGATTTACACTGCGACGACAATGTTTAGTTCACCTAATAAAAATATGCTTACTACCTAAATAACCCTATAGCATAATATGTATTATTATTATTATTATTATATTTACGAGTTAGCTCCATTAATAGCTGATGTTGGTAAGCGATTCCTTGAGTATTTATCTTAGTAGTAACGAAATTTAAAAAAAAGGTCAAAAACCTAAAAATAAACTTGTTCATTTTGTTGTCTGATAGTAGCGGAAATTGTAGATTAAATAATAGTATTAAAAAAATATTAACTGTTTTTTTCTCTATTACTCAGAATACACACAACACACACATACACACATACATTACATTATAGAACACACATATTAATATATTTATATTCTATATTTAATACATATGCAGAAAAAAATATTTGCTATTATCTATATTTTTTAATATTTTTATTTTATATTATTTATATCTCTTTAATGGCACCTAATTGTCATTATGTATTATCTTTTTTTCCTTCGTATTATTTTTTTTATCGCGGATTCTAAATAATGTTAAGAATTATAAAAAACTAATATTAAATGTATTCAATTTTTATGTTTATATCAAATAATCGAATACGCATGCATGTTTTGCAAACGAAATTGGAGGGTCTCGAGTGCCGGCAATTTGTGTATGAAATATTTAAAAATCTCTTTTTATGTTTACTTTATAAATGAATAAATCTATAATTTCAAATATCGTGCCATTTGAAACTAAATCAGGACAATTGATACAGGAAGCTAACAATTATACCAGCCATATTCGACTCGAATCTGAGCTGAGTCGAGCTGAGCTGACACTTCGCAGAAACCGACCCAACAGCCAACTTCGTGTTGATAACATTCACCCACGATGTGTATATCACGAAAGAATGCAGCTAAATAGAGGTAGTATACACAGCAATAATGTTTCAAAGTTGAGCATATTAAATGCACACCGAATCCTGATCGATCACTACTCAAACGCCTCATATAAGGATCCCGTAGTTCATGCTTACACCACAAGGCAAGGATCCCGTAGTTCATGCTTACACCACAAGGCAAGCACAAAGACACACATTGAAAGTTTCTCGTATTAACAATTACTACGGATCACGTACTTTACGATACTAAATCCCTAAACTTTTTAATGACAGAGAAAAAGATATTAAAACATTTAAAAACGTGAAGACAATAAAAAACGACATTAAAATTACACTTATGTCAAAATTATAAATTATAACTTATAATTTATAAATTATTACGTATGCTGTGACGTTGTTATTTGTCTATTATGGATGTTTATTATGTTGAGTGATTACTCAACGACTTTAGTATACATAAATATTTGTATAAGCATTATATTGTACAAGGGAAGGATTACTTGGGATTGCTGTCAGCGCGGAGTATTTTAATTTTAATTTAATTAAAGTGTCGTGAAAAGTGTCACCATAGTCATAAGAACAATGTATCATTATATATTGAGTCGTTTAATTGTTGAATTTGTATGCTAAGATACCTACGGAAAAGGCACCAGCCTTCGTGGGGTTGTATATGGTGCATTACTCAAATTAAAAAAAAAAAATCGCGCGTGGCGTTCAGCGCTGACGTCACAACTGCTGCTCTGTGGTCTGGCGTCGCTGGTCCAGTAGCGAGAGGTCAGAGGGACCGAATCCGTGACGTTACGAAAATATCACCTCTCTAAGTTCAGTTAAATAATGAAACACAAAAAGGATTCAATCAATTTGTCTAAAAAATAATTATTTATTCGAATGAGATGCGCGCAATACTCGATTATAAAATTGATTAACTCGTGTGAGCGAATATGTGTATAAATATCAAAACGATAGCAAAAATATTAAAAGGTGTATGTGTATGTTGAGGGCTAGTATACGTGAGGGTGTATTTGTGTATGTGAAATTATTCTATTTACATAGTTATATTGTTTAATAAAGAGGTGAATAATTAGAAGAAGTCAGGAAATATACAATTTGCGTTATTATCAGAAATTAAAAGCAGACGCAATTAATAAGATGTGAAATCAAATCAAATAATAAATATATTAGAATTTTAAAAGGATGCAGGCGTGCCTCGATTTATATGCGACGCGAACTGTAACAGCTGTAAGACAAAGGACTGAATGACTAACACAAGCAAACAACGCGCGTCGTTGTGTGGGTGTGTGGGTGTGTCGGTGTAGCGACAATCGATCTGGTGAGGGTGGGGAGGAGCTTGCACTCGATTGGTCTGAATTGTTTAATAGTTACGTTACTAGTTTAGTTTAGAAGGATTCACATCGCGTCGTCCACTCAGGCCACTCAGGTCAGTTCGCGTTGGCTCTGGCGCGTCGTCAGACCTTCGTCGTCGAAATGAAAGCGTCAGTGTTGCTGGTGGCGTGTTTCGCGATTTGGACTTGCAACGCTCGGCTACCGAGCATTCCGGAGAGTCAGCTGAGCGAGGTGGACTTGATTCGCGTCAGACTCCAAAACGCGGTGGAGGGCCAATGGGAGCAGCTCGCGGACCCGCGCTGGGTCGAGGTCGTGTCGGAGAAATCCGGGCCCGACGTCGAAATAGCGAAGGTTTTCAAAGAGTTCGGAGATGAGCTGGAGAGCGCGTTTCCTCCCGGTCGCCCGACCGGAATAGAGGCTGTCGAGAAAGTCTGGCTGTGGGACAGGCTGTCGGCTGATAAGTTCGGGGTCGACAAGCTGTACGAGACGTTCAGGAACTTCGTGGTCCGGCAGACCTCGAGCGGAGCGATCGTCTCTTCGCACCAAGCCTGGTTAGACCTGGTCGAAACGATCCTTCTCGACCCTAAGAACTCGGTGCCGACGGCGTCGGAGAGAATGAACGAGCTGGTCATTCACGGAGACATCTACAGGAGAATGATGGCGGTAATGTTTTGTGTTGTTTTTCAGAAAGAGCGAAAAATATTATGTGGTTCGATCTTTTTTCTCGTTGATATAGAATTGGTGATCGATTGGCAGTGCATGTGTTCCGCTTGATTGCAGGAGACCAATCCCGACCTGTGCAGCCTCCAGCAGTCTCCGAATCAGCTCCTCTATAACATGTACAACTCGATCGCCCTCACGGAAATCAAGGGCTACGCTATGATGCAGTTCTCCTGGATGTTGCTGAAGATATACGGGAAAGGTAAAGCTATGCGCTAATAAACGTTACATTTTATATCAACATGCTTGGTGAGCAGTATTTCATTTTTTGAAACCTATACTCATTTCCTAGGTACTGGTAATTTCAATTTTAATTCATTCAGAATAATTTAAAAAATACAATTTTATTTTATGAACCTATTCTTAATGTAAGAATTTCGGAAATTGTTTTGCTATAAACCATTTGCAAACAATGATAATATACACAAGTGTTTTATATCTATAAATCTACATGTATCTACAAATATTAACATTGAAAACGTTAAAATGTTATGTATCAACGCGTATAAGTATAGTATGTATCCGATTTACGTTTATAAAATGAAACCGGTTTCAGCAATAAATGACTATAACGGGTGTTGTTGATTTTGATAACCGTTTTAGGCAATTTCACTCAAGAAGCGACTTTAATGAAGAACCGATACGACAAGCGCGTGTCCAGCACCATCGCCGCCGTGAGGGCGGCCATGGCGGACGCTTCGAGGGCCATGTGGAAATGCGATCCTCAGTATCACGAAGAAGGTAATTTTGGCAATAAGTATTGGAATATCTATATCTTTTGTGACCATCTCTGTCCTTTGTTTTGGTTAGGGTTCATTTGGTCATTTTATATACGGTTGGTATACAACGCCGGGCGCAAATTTATATTTTTTCCCTCTAAGATCACAGTTTATATTTTGCTGTATATTAATTATTCCTCAATTTAATAATTCAAATAAGGCTCAGGGCTTATCTGCTGAATACCATGATTATAAGATGCATTACACCGGAGCATTTCCGTCCCTAATCAATATAACGACTTTATAGTATTAGTAAATATCTACCTTTACATATAATAATTACAAATAACCATACTCCTGGACTTAGAGGTACCTATAGGAGAACGAAAAACATTTAATTATTGAGGCCGGGTCATATAAGCAACGGAACCAGTCTCACGAATACTTTCCCGAGGGTTTCCGGTTAGTACAAAACAGCTATGAAGACCTAACTCGTAACAGCTGTGCCACAGATAAGGACCTAAAAGCAAATACCGCCGGCCTGCTGCGCTACTCTTGAGCTAATCCAAAACGCTAACGCATTATTTAACTGGCTTAACAATGCGTTTGCGTTTTGGAATGGTTGGAACGCAGCTGCTGTGCTCCTTGGCTCCTTATTTACTCGAAAGATTAATATACCAAGATCGCTAGGCAATTACTAAGCTTTATAAATAATTTAAAAAACCACACATTCGCCCTTTTAAGTAAAACTATTCATATTATGTATGCCAAAGAAACCATTCTTGTTTCTAATTAAACAATAGAATAGGTATAGCGCGCACATGACGAAGTTCAGTTATTTACAAAATATTTCAACGATGTTTAATTAACACAAACAATCCTAGCCAGTGGCTTACTCACACTTATGTCACAGACAAACATGATTATCTGTCAAGCGCATAAACATGATAAAGTAAAAAAAAACTAAGAAACGTTCAGCGATACGAGTCGCTTGAAGCCAATTAGGTTTCTGCGTCGTTGCGAAAACGTGACAGAATGGTTCCTCGCTTTCACAAATGCAAACAAAATGTCTTTGATTATAGGAATACATAAATGATTATCGATTTCAATGAGCCCCCTTTTTATTATTAACTTATTGCTATGAGCTATGTTGGGCCCTACTCAACTGAGTTGAATTTGCCCGTGCTAGAGTTAGGGGAAGGTGGTGATGAAGGAATCCGCGACAATAAATAATCAAACGCCCTGAACAGTCAATACAGCACGATCTCTTCGGTTCATGATTGCAAAATAGAGTAGACCATAATTACATATATTTTCATAATTTAAGTAAGAAATTGCGCAGCGCGGGTCGAGGCCAGCGCTGATTCCGCGATTAAGACAATGAGCTGACGAGGATTTTTTATCGAGGTTTCCAGCTTCGAGAGAAAAGTGCAGGATGGTCAGATTAGCATTCCACGAGCGTGCAAATACATATGTTTTTCGTTTACACAGGCGAAACGTTCGCGGCGCTCAAGCGCCTGCTGCAAGGGTATGTGGAGAACGAGGTGGACATGAACGCGGAGGGGACGTGCAAGGAGAACTGCGCTTACTACTCCCTGGCCGAGAACCACGGCTGCTTCAAAGACCAGTGGTGCTCGCGGCAGGCCACCTGCTCGGGGAAAATACTCTCCTGTCAGTATATAGATTCCGATATGTGGATATGTCCGGCGGTAGGTTACATTCCCAGTTCACTTTTTCCTAATCGACCGGGATTTTTTCCGTAACTACATAGATATAAGTAAACAAAAAAAAACTACCGACATAATGAAATCACGCTATTTAAATCATGGTATTGTTACCGTTAAAAGCAATATTATGGGATTGTTTCGGCTTCAAAGAAAATGATTAATATGCCAATGATCTATTAATTATGTAGATCATATTGTTATGCAAGCGAGTGACAACATTAAAACAGAATCTGATTAGATTTTATATTTTCCGAACAGATTCTTGAATATTTGCATTCGTCTCGAGTTTGTGCGCTGATCAAAATCATTATTAGTCAATAATATTTAAAAGAGGATAGCCGTTGGTATTATTAGAATCTAATAACACCAATATTAGCGCGTAATAAATAAGATTATAATTTATTTATTAACATGTAAGCATACAGCGTACTAATAATATATAAATTTTTCAAAAGGTTAATAATAAGGCCAATTAAAGCTTACGCCTATGTACAAAAATATTAAGAACTCTGTTGAGCTTAACGCTATTATTAATAATTTAATTACACTGTAAAACATTTACCAATGACGGTTCTAGTACCTAGATATTTTATTTTTGTTTGGGTGCTTTTATAACATTGATCTTTGCTAGAAATGATATATATCGCATTGTGATTTCATTAGGTGTAAAAATGACTATGTGACGCGTTAATTTCTAACCGGATATTTCAATGTAGCGAGAGCAATGACGCACAATAATATAACAAAGGCGCCACGTAATCTTGGAGTAATCAAGTCTTCAATGACGTTCTATTTTTTGTGACCCCTAAATGCACACAAAATAAAAATGGTCTTCTAATTTTTATATTTAAAAAAAAATATTTTTACATTTTCCCTGTGTTTATTTAACGTTGAGAATTTTAATCTCCTCAAACAAATGTTAGACTGGTTAGGCCAGACAGTGACGAATTTATTGCAGCTAATGGGCGGCTCACAGTCTTTTAGATGCGACACGCCTTTGGTGTTGGCCCACTTGCCGCCGAACGAAAAAGAAGAGAAAATAAACCATTCCTAACAAATGTATCCTCGATGGAGTTTACGCGTTACACGTCCAGGTGACCATTAGTCCGATCCGGTGCGTTTTGCATTTTTTAATTCCTCATAAAGGCGAAAGGGGGTTATATCGCGAGAGGTCGAATGGATTAGGTTTGAAAACATTAAACATCCGAAAGAAGCTATGCCATCGACCTCTGGAGCATTTTCATTTATTATCATTCAGCGAGTGCGCAGATGACAGTCGCGCCGCCAAGGTTTCTTGGGCGGTCAATGAACAGATACCCAACGTATAGTAAACTCCATAATTAAATTTAAAAAAAACCGACAGCATTCATGATTTTATATCTAATACAAAAAATGAATGAAGAAGGTTTCAGTAGACATTGTAAAACATCTGTTTTCGAAAGTTTTATTATTTAAAAAGGACTTTTTTAATAATCCAAAATAACTACACTACTTTTATTTATCTGTCAAATGCAATTCGCAAAGATATCAATTACAGAAGACTTTAAATTGATTCATTTGTAGGTAATTTTAATTAGTGTGTAGGTCGATGAAGATAGTTACAATTTTTAAGAATTATTTAGATTTATTCAATATCAATATAACCAGTTCCACTATCTCCATCCTCTTGCTAATCCAGTTAAAGTGGAGCTTTCGTGATATTTTGAAATACAAACGATAGGGCGAATAAGGTCAACGTGGTCAGTCACGTTTCTATTCGTTAGTGACGTCACGTCCTTTTGCTAGTACTGCCAACCCAAGCATGCCGAGAAAACGCGCCGCGACGCGGGTTCATCAAACGGCCGGCAGGGCGCGCCGCCAGCCCTCAGAATGCACGCGTGCAAAAACGGTCATAAAGTATTTATTTATTACAGAAACGCTGGTTAAATACCCGTGTAAAAAAACAGATATTTTGCCCTGCGATTTCAAACAGGATTTGTTTTAGGATTACAAAAAAAATCATCATTGTTTCCGAGAAAAAAACGTAAACTTCATATGATAATATTAAATCATTTTAGTCATAAGTTCATTAGCTTGCGAGGCCGCGCCGCGCCGGGTCATTCACCGGCCTTCGCCAAGCGTGAGCGAGCAAAAGAAAGAGCGAAATACAAAAAGGGAATTTTAAAGAGTGCTATGATAAAATGAATAAATTTGTATATGAATTATTTTCATTTTTTTATACAATTTCTTAAGGGAACATAAACACCACTTTAAATCTTCGGGTAAATATTATATTTACATGTATGAGATGTAAATGAAACGATTAGTAGATTTAACATTTCTTTGTATTTGTAGCTATGTGTGAAATTTATCTATTTATATTTACATTGTAAAGGTTAAAAAAGACTATTCGAAATAAGGTATTTTTTAGAAACTGAGAAAAATGATTGAAAAATTTTCCCGAAAAAAGGTACATATGTACATATCCATATTTCTACATTAAAACACATTTTTATCGATATAATTATGATAATTTCTTGTTGAACTCTAACAATCAAAGGGTTCGGATTTTGTGCTCACACTAACTTTTAAACCTCTTTGATTATAACACTTTTTTTTTTTGCTAATTTTTCTCAAAATATAAATGAATTATTTAGTATTATTATGTATCGTATGGATTATTCTGTCGGTGAGGAGTTGTTATATACGCAGTTTTGACTGCCTTTGTTATATTGCAAGTCTATAATTGAATGAGTGTCAGTGGAAGTCTTGTTTTATTAGTCACGTTTAAAAATGCGGCATTATAACCGGAGTATAACTGGGCATTGAATTCGGGACCCTTAGGGTAGAAGCAGGCGCGGGCTGCGCCTGCGCCCTAATCAAAAAAATATTATGCGGACTAATCAGTTTCAAACAGATGTGTTTTTAATATTCGTTTTGTGAACACAGCGAACAAAGAAAGATGAACAAAGATGAAGACATTTTGGCTCTATACACATGGTCGACAAGCAACATGCTGGCAATGGGTGACTCGTCAAATTAGTATACCTGTTCACATTTATAAATGTACACCCAACCCAAGTCAAGAGAGCATTCATTTTAGTATTTTTATTGGTTACTGATAGTAATAGCATTTTTTTTAACGTGTCTATGTAGCAGTGCTAATCGCTCCCGGTGCATTTGTAATATTCTTTTATAACTGTGATTTTTACTACTGCATTTCTATTTTTTGTCAAATTAATTATGTAAATGAATAAATAAATAAATAAATAAATAAATAAAGATGAACAGCTAGCCGCTGATAATATGAATGGGAAAAATGTACATTTGTAACAACATTAATAATGCAAATCAACATTGTTATCAGTATTTTAGAAAAAATAAGATGAGCTCATTTCCTGTACTAATAAAATGTCACAATGTCATTTTACTAGGAAATTGATTACTCAGAATTAAATATAAGTTCCCACATTCAGCACATAAAATGAGGTCAAATGAAAAAAGTTTGAGAACAATGAGACTGCATTATTATGTTATCAGGCTTAAAATAATATTGTTATATAGTGGCTAAATTTAATTTAAAGTTTAGATTATAAGTACACATAAATATTACTATTGTTTATTATATTATAAATTAATAGCTGAACTATAAAAATCAGTGGTTTTTATTCCTTGGTTTCTTAATTTTAATTAATGTATATTTAAATACTTTTTAGAGTAGGATTTTATGCTATTTGTGTTGTCAAAATTTAAATAACATTAACTCAAATATGTCAACAACCTAGACTATATTCCCTTATTTCTAAAATAATAAATGGTATCACACACAATTATAAACATTTTGATAAACTCCAAGGAATAAAAATAACGATGATACTTTTATTTCGTTTCCAGACAAGAGCTAGTGACAGAAGATACGAGTGGATCGAGTATGAAAACGGAAGAACTCTTGGCAAAAAAGGAACGTGCCTGCGAGGCGAATCTAAGGTAAACAAACTTCTTATTAAACATATATTATGTTACTTGTTAAAAACAACAAAAACGTCATAGTTCTATTTTGATTAAGCCATGTAAGACTGATGTTAATAAAATGTTTTTTTATGTATCATGACAGATGAACTAAAAGTTAAAAAAAACTGAAACCTTTTAGTAAAAATATAAGCCTATAATAAGAAAAGAAAAGTGCCAAATTAGAAAGATCAGTTCTGAGGAAGTCGTTATAACCGATGGTACAAATACGACCTGAAGGTATTTGACCATTAAATTCCATCAGACGACTAAAAAGCAGAAATGGCTTTATTTTGTAACTGACTCTGTAAGACGCTACTTGCAAGACGGCCCGGAGAAGTCTTCCGAACAAAGCCAAGGCCCACCACGGGCCGAGCTAGTATTGATTTCAAAATGGCATAATCTAATGCATATTAAAAAGATATATGTCACAGGTTAGTAATTGTGTGTTGACTGATACGGACACAGGTCGACTCATGGTGGCGATGGCTGTTCTGGCATTGCTCGTATTGCTTCTGCGTCTGCGACCAGGAAGATAGAAACTCACACAGATATTTCAGCCTGCACGAGGTCACCTCAGATATAAACAACAACAAGTTAGTAAAAGAAAAGCTTGCAAAAGCAATGCTAATGCACGTGTTTACTGACACCTAGAGTAGTCAAATAGATACTCCATTTACCTAATGGCTTAGTTGACACTGGTCTGTCTGGCTTCTTAAGTATATTCATTATTATTATTTTTCAAAAGTGCAAAAAAGAAAGGATATTAAACAAATTTTGAAACATAAAATACTTACAAAGTCAGACGAACATAATAAGTGTCACAATTTGTATTGTCACCGGCTTGCTGAATAACTAATAATATGTTACATGTTCTCATAGTAAAAGAGTGTTTGTTATATACGTTGGATATATGGGTAGACGTACTCTTAGTATGGAAGAATATTTTTTATGTCATTTATATCAAGTGTAATAATTCGAATATAACCGTAAAATTAAATATCCTCTTAATAAATTGTCAAGGTGGACTCATGGTGGCGTTGGCTTGTCTATCACTGCTCGTACTGTTTTTGCTTGTGTGACGAGGTCAGTAAACAGAGCGATCGGCATTTCAGCATGCAGGAGCTAACGTCCGACGCTACCAACAACAAGTCAGTATGATAAAATGAACTATTTAAAGCGGTTTTGGAAGTTGATTTCATTGGGATGCTTTAATTTTACAACTACTGAATCGGGCTTAGCTTTGAAAATATCAATTAGGCGGAAAAGTACGTTAGAATTTTCTTCTGTGCAACATTTTATTTTTATAACCCCTAAAATAAATATCTTCTTCGTGTAATGCCAACACACTAGGTGGATTCGTGGTGGCGGGGTCTCTACCACTGCTCGTACTGTTTTTGCTTGTGTGACGAGGTCAGTAATCAGAGCGATCGGCATTTCAGCATGCAGGAGCTAACGTCCGACGTTGTCAACAACAAGTCAGTATGATAAAATTGGCTATTTATTTAAGGGCAATTTCTTTAAATTGAATATCACGGGGAAGGTTCTAATTTACCTCTTTCACTGAGACTAATAGATCCAACGTTAATAATATGCAGTATTGGAATGGGAAAGTTATTTAAATGTCTTTTTGTAATATAGCCTAAGAATACTAACATTTATTAAAAAACCACAGCATGTTCAAACGATTGCTTCATACTAAAATTAATAAATGTACAGATGCTTATATTAATAGTATTAATGTGTAAATAACTCTAAAGTTGGATTTGAATTTAAATTATTTCACAAATAAAATATATTTCAGGTTCAAGAAGGATTGCACGAACTAGTTATTTTAATTAATTGTATATAGTATAGAATAAATATATAAATAAATTTCTATAAATGAAAATTAAACCATAAAACCAAAATTTAAGAACAACATTTGATACCCCATTATTTTGCAGTAGTTTCATAATGGATGCATGCTTAAATATTTTATTTATTTTCCCTTCAATCTGCATGCCAAATGGATTTATTTGGTTAAAAAATTGTCACTAGAAATAGTAATTATCATACTTTGCATATTTATAAATATAATGATATATTTTATTATAAATACTAACTACATTGCATGTAAAAGATTTTATTTTAACAATATTTGCAAGATTACGGCCTAAATATCTGTCATTGGATTTTTACCCGGAGAATTTTTCTATTTTAACAGCATTTGAATCATTAATAAAAATCACTATTTGGATGTGACATATATTCGGCCAACAAACTAAAATATGTTCTAAAAATGTTTGATTGCATTAAACAGAGTGGTGACGGGTCTTCGTCTGAACAAAGTGGATGGAGTGATACACCTGCAATTGAATGAGGCAACTTTACTTCCCCGCGGAAACATTGATCAGTCCAGCATGCGCTGGGTGCCCATCACGCCAATAGATGTCAGGAGCCCGATGTTCATCAACGGTGTTGACTATCACACAATGTCCCATGGAGAGAGAGCTCTGGATTTGGATGATCTTAACGGAGGCGAAGGAACAGTTATGACTGGTGTCAGGTATGATTTACTGTTTATTTTTATTGATTAGTAACCTAGGCACTAACCGCATAGAAGCACAAATGTTTATAGTTTAGAAAATTGTCAATTCACAGATGGTACAGCACTGTTTTGTAAATTGTCATTTGTCATTAAAATTAAGAAACTGTGCTTTTTTCAATAAATTGCAATGTTTTATGGATGTCAGAGACTTGGTGCGACATCTGTATAGTGTTTTAGTTACTAAAAAGTGGTTTCCAATTTGTGCTTAGCAGTTAAGCAATCAAAACCACTATCCGAACTGTATCCGAAGACAATTCCCGATAATGCAGCGATTTTAAATATGATTTCTATTGACGTGATATCAAAATTCATCATGGTTTCCGAGAAAAAGAATATAAAATTTACGCGATAATAACAAACAGTCTGTCATGCTGTCACGCACGTCAGCTGTTTGTTTGTTCTCGATGCCACGTGCGTTGGGCCATTGATCAACCAGGGCCATGACCAAGTGTGGCAAAACGCGATTGATATCTCGTTTTGCCACGCTAAAGAGAATTGACACCAGCGGTTTAATAAAATTTATAAATTTAGGGATGAATATTTTTATTTTTTTTATATAACTACTTAATCATAATAGGGAACATAAACATCCCTTAAGTTTTGGGGAATGGTCTTGGAATACCAAGTATAATCAATGGTATTTAGATCTAAAAAAACCATTTTGTAAGAATGAAAATGTGTTTTAAAAATGCTTATAGATGAAAATCATGCAATGTTGGAACATGAGTGTGAAACTTCATTTTAGTCTGATTTAAAAAGGAAAAAAGGGTTCTACTTGTCTGACTGAGTGATAACTGTGTGTTTGTGTGGTTTGTGATAAGGACAAAACTTTTATTTTAAATCTTTCAAAATGGGCTCAAATAAATTAAATATAATATATTTTATTTCTGTTTTACATTTTTAGTAGTATGATACAGATTACTTTTCAGTTATTAGAAATGTTTTAGTAGATGAAATCTTAAATAGACAAGGCATTTGTGTTATGTGCTTTACTGTAATAGTATAGAATAATTATTATAGCATAACAAAATGTTATTCTATAATTTATCTTTCCTAAGCGAACAGTATAAAATTTTTGGAAAGAGCTTTTGTTTTGTTACATGCATTTGTGTTACGTGCATGCATTTGTGTTACGTGCATGCATTTGTGTTACGTGCATGCATTTGTGTTATGTGCATGCATGCAGAACATTTAAAACAAAAAAATAGAATTTAATGGACCTAAACTTCGAAGCATCATTCAATCTATTTGATATATAGATGAACATAATCTAATTCATAAGTAGTAAATTTAACATATTATATTGGTTACAGATTCAGAAAACTTGGTGGGCATATAAATTTTGAAATAAGGACAACGGCTTTTAACTTCACGACTGGCAAACTTGCACCTGAAGAAAAAAGCTCCTGGATCAGCAACGATAACACCGACGCGGCCACTTGGTCACCAAGGTACAATTATTTTGAAATTAGAGACAAGAGAATAAATATTAAACCAATGCATTCTACAGCTTATTATGATCC
Organism: Neomicropteryx cornuta; assembly: GCA_020383195.1. NCBI lineage: Eukaryota > Metazoa > Arthropoda > Insecta > Lepidoptera > Micropterigidae > Neomicropteryx > Neomicropteryx cornuta. The sequence continues at coordinate 8,967,075 of JAHKQU010000025.1, read as the reverse complement.
TTCAAAACGATTAAAATATCATTATTTTTTACGGAACACTAAATAATCAGGATCCTAAGATGCTAACTGCTAAATATGGTCTTGCATTATTGCAAGACGACTAGAAATATGCTACACCAGTTATTTAGGCATAAAACATATTTATTTTAATTTTCCAGAAAGAAACTTATCCTTCACAACCCCGACATCCCAACGCGAAGTCTAACCCCATCGGCAGTCGACTCAAAACACGATCAATACCTTGAGTTCACGCACTCAGATATAGATGCGGATGCAGCACAAACAACAGTGCCATACCTAGATATTCAGCAAGTCCTACCATCGGTACCCATACCGCTCACCGGAGCGGGGATATACCACAAGGGTATGACAGGATTCGGTGGCTTCGTAGGAGTTAAAGTATTCACATACGACTACTCCAAACACATGCAGGCTGGTGTCCCCGGGGAAGTTATCAATTGATGAAAGTGACTTACATTAAGATTATATAGTGACATTGCTGGCATATACTTTAAATAAATAAAAATGTGCCCTTTTTTTCTATGTATCCTGGTAATTTATCACATAAATTGTAAACAATATTTTGTACTTTTAAATATCTTAAAGTGTGGTATGTTCGTTTTAAAAACGTACAGAAGGGTCCAACATTTTAACAAATTCAATAAATATTTTGATTATTGATGTTTGCTTTGAAATGAAAATATTTTTCAGGCCTTCCAATTCCGCTGATAAAATTATTTTCGTGTGAAAAACTTTTCTGTCAGATGACAGTGCCATTAATATTATTTTTAATAAATTAGTATAAGTTTCTAAACCACATTGTAAAATGGTATTATATTTTAAATTGTAGAATATGTGATTGCTCAATAATTAATGAATTCAACAAGACATAAATGAAAGTGACTTCATGTTAATATAAGTGTTTTTGTAAAATGTAGTATGGACTAGAGATAATTCTATACTTTTAAGTTTTTATAATTGTAGATTTACGATATAAACTAATATCAATATTATTTTAAAATACTACAGATAGCATATAATAATAATATATCACGCTCCCAAAGACAAAATATAATAGTAAATCTAGAGACTTTCTTAGAGTTTTTTTAACGAAAATTTTACAAATTAAACAAGTGATTTTATATATTTTACAAGTGATTTTACAAATTGAACTGCAAATTTTGCAAGCTTAAATACAAATATAGTTTATCAGATTTAACGCCTCTTTACGAATATCCCCGAATCTAATAAAAGTAACCTTAGTAGAAAAACGGTTCAGAAAAATAAATGGCTCAGGTCCACAGCAAGATCTTTTTTTCATTTACTATTTATTTTGGTTTTGTGATTGTTAACAAAATTATTCGAGCCAATATTATATTCAAAAGAAATTTTAATTTCTAATTTACTTTACTATTGTTCATATATCTGGTTCTCAACAGTAACATTTAAAAAAAAATGCATATTAATAACTTGCTTTTTATCATTCAATTTTTTATTGACTTATCAGGTTTTTGTTCTAAGAGTCAATACAGACTGGTTACTTAAAATACTTATTTGCTAGATTTAATTAAACTAAATTGCAGTACTGTTTATCTGTTACATGTGACACATTCAGAGGTTAGGTGGTTCAGATGGTTATATTACCATTTGGAATTTAACCCTGTCAGATGCTAGCCAAATTAAACGAGTTTCTAAATGTAATGAAATTAAATTAGTATTGTTTGAGTTTTATTAAAATTATTGATTCAAATTAAATATGTAGGTATGATAAGAGACGTTTGGAAAGTACCGAATAAACATACTTAAGCCTATCTGACTTTCACTGCTACTTTTTTAACTGCTACGAAAATTTTAACTTTTATTTATTTATTTATTAAACAGGTTTCCCCATGTACACATTACTTACTAGAACTAAACATGATAATACTACGTTAAAAAATAAAATAATGCCTCCAGGCAAACAATAACAAATTAATAATTCACGCTGATCTTACAAAGGTGTAATAGAAAGCAGATTTTTAATCCTATTGGGCGAACAGACAAAGATATCAACCTCCGCGGAAATGGAATTTAATAATTCGACTGCTCTTCCAATTGGACTATACTTGTATACGTCGGTACGATACGATTACCTCCTAAATAACGTGTGCTTCCTCGATCTAGTCTAACGGTCCGGAACAAAGAAACCAATATCTCTGAGTATTGCGGAATTCTCAGTGAAACCGCGAATAACTTTAAAAAAATAGAATAATGTATGGACTTGTTGTCTAAACTCGAGTGTGTTAAAGCCTAACATCCCTAATACAAAAGCTGACGGATATGTATTAGGAAAAAAATCAGGATAATATCCATACCTAAGGAATTAAAGGTATCTTAGGAACCTTCTCTGAGTAACCTCCAGGATGTTACAGTATGTAATTTCATGAGGACTCCAGATAATGGAACTATACTCTTCACGAACGTGCAGTATAAAGCGAGATTGACGTCGGCTTACTCAACGATCGACTGGTTCGAAGCACGAATCCCAACATTTTATTGGCACGCTATGCTAAGCATGTGCAGATAAAATGCTAGAGGCGAGTCAAACAAAACCCCCAGGTCGCAAATTTCATCGCATCTGCGAATAATGTCATTACCCAGAGAGTAGTCAAAACTTACTTTTTCAAGCAAGGCTAGTGAGAAAGATACTGCTGAGAGGCATTAAATTGTAATTTATTATCAGCTAAGAGACGATTGATGTCATCTTGTAAAAGATGTGTGTCAATATTATTATTATTAAAATTATTCCCATTTCTAAAACAAATTTACTTTGTTTTCAAAAATGTAATAGATTTAGTGTGTAATTACCGTAGATGAATCCAATATTACACACCAGAATAAAAACACAATCAAAACAGTGGACTGCGAAGGGATAATTGGTTAAAAAAAAATCATAAGCTGTTCCTACAGCTAGGAAAAAAATGGTGACTGTTTACTGAGATAGTCATAGAGTTAATCGATTATCTTCAAAATGGAAAAACTATTACAGGAGCATATCATTACTTAAAAAGCTTAGGGCAGAAATTGCGTAAAAACCTAAACGTGTTGAAAAGATGGGAGCATCTTTGGGAGAAGTGTATATATAGACTTAACAGGATTATGTAGAAAAATAAATTTGAAGAAAAAGTATCTCATTAGGTTGGGAACTTTTCAGATAACCCTCGTACATAGTTTTTCTAAAATAAGCGACAGGTCAAGCTCCCGGTTTTACTCCATTTTTGAACATTTCGCCTGGCAACAAGCGTGCGGGCGCAAAGTCGCTCGGGCAATAGAAAGGTTAAGCTGGTTCCATGATTTATTAGTACCCTTTCGCCTCTGCAGCAATTTGTAGACACTTTTTTAATACATTAATTAGATGTACTAGGTCTGACTTTAGCTCTTTATGTTTACATTTAGAGCCTTAATATGCGTCTTGATATACCGGGTGGAAGGGACTTCTAAGGCTAAGCTGCAGGGGTTGATAGTACATGTCAAACCAATCAAAAAGTTTTATGGAAAGGGGGTCACTATCGAATGGTTCCGTACTTATTTAAGATTGAACCAATAGGCGGTATAAAAATTACATTGTTAGTAATATAGGTAAATTATGTTATTAGTAGGATTTTTTATTACAAAAATGTTTTAATAAAAATAGAAATTTAAGTACGCTATCATTTCAGTCTATTTATGGGGGGGAGTCCTCTAATTCACGAAATTCAGTCCACATTTCTTTCCTGGGGCATTAAATGGTCATTTGTATTTACAGTTTCTACAAGATGTCAGTTTTCATGTTAAGTAGTACATTTATTAAACTGAATGCTATTTTTTATAATTTTCAGTTTTTTTTTATCTTATTAGTGTTTAGACCCCCGTAAATGGACTAAAATGATAATGTGGACTTAAAATTTCTATTCGTATTAAAAGATCTGTTCATACAGAGCGTATTAATAACATTTTTGTAATACAAAACCCTAGTAATAATATAACATCATTTACCAATATCACCAACATAATGCAATGTGTATATCCCTATTGGTTCAATCTTAAATAACTACAGAACCCCTCAAGCGACCCCCTTTCCATACAACATTTTGATTGTTTTGAGATGTGCTATCAACTCCTGCAGTATGGCCATAGGAGTCCCTTCCATCCTGTATAAGAAATATATTTATAATTATAATCAAATTTGTGGAAAACATAATAAAATAATGAATTGAGTTATATAGTGTAAGTCTATCAAAACCGTGATGCAAATGCAGTATGCAAACATTCTAAGTAAGCTTTTGTAAATAAAAGTTGTATTATTTGTCGCCAAATCCATCACTTCCAATTCGCTAGCGCACTTTTTACATAAACAATCAAACGTCAAAACCGAACTAAATGAAAAAAAACCTACGATAAGTCTATGCCTTTCATGAATTCAAGTATATGTGACATGCCGCGCTTTTAAATAATAATAGAAATCCATTACAACGGTACGGTTTTACCCAGAAACGGCACATGTCATATATGATGATTACGGTAATTACCGTTATAGGCGCTGAGTGTGTTAAAAATTACGAAAGTTGAATTTATTGGATGGCGGTTTAATTACCTAACCCGAATGAAATAAATTTTACTTTACATATATGATATTATTTGTGGATACTCTTGCTCCACAAAAGGCAACATTGGAGGTAGCAGTCAATTATTATTAATAACCTCAGAAACAATGATATTTTAAGCTTAATGAAATAAATCAGTAGTGAATGCCTCCTCACAATGGATAGTAATTTTTATCTTACCTGAACTCTAAGCGGGTGCATCATGAGAAGAGAGAGAAGATCCTGTGGTGGTAGCAGCTCCGACGGAGACACGCCCAGAGACTTAACGGCTTGGCAGAGGAATGCGGCCAGGTAGCGGTGAAGCGGAAAGTGAAACGAAGCGTGCATCGTCTCAGACTAAAAAAATTAAACACAAACTTATTGTTAAACGTACAAGGTATGTAAGACACAATTTCTACAAAGTTATTATTAATTTCTTAAGAAGTATTTTCAGGGGCTTTTTAATTTTACCCTTCTTAAATATACTTATGTGAGGTTTGTTGAGTTTCAACAATGTATTTTCATGAATAGCGGCCACCGAAACCTTTTGATGTCAAATCCAATTAGTTTGATGGTATTTTGGATTCTAAAAATTTGGAAGTGAAAGCTTCAAGACGATGGCCAATACTTAAAACTTCAATTGCAAATTTGTCTTTACCGTTTTAGCTACGAGATAGCGGGAGTAATCAAAAAAACTAAATATTTACGTTCAGCGGCCTTCAAAACAGCCTTTTGTTTCTCAAGGTGGCGGATTAAAGACGGTAGCTTAAATTTTATGAATTGAGATGCATGTTCTTGTTTGTCGACCTCCAAAATTCCCCCATTAACAATTTCCACTTTGATTAGACTTGTTTTTTGGAAATTCTAAATAACAGATTAAAAACGGTGGCAATATTTATTAATTGAGTTGCATATTCTTGTTTACCTGCCTACAAAACACCGTAATGCTAATTGTCAATTTGACTGTCTTGTATCCTACAGAATCGATTTGGCGGATCCAGATAAAATACATCAAACTCACTCTTTCCATATATGGCCTGGTGTAGTTGACTTGGTCCAGCCAGTCGAGAAGGTAGGATAAACAATATGAAACCATTCTTTTGGCTAAGGGCGCATGCTCTGGGTCCGTTAGGTGGCCAATAACCGACCACATGGGGTAGGCGGCTGCTTCCAGCTCACAGGAAAATGCAGCATAGTATGAGGAGGGTTCAAATTCCACATGTCCACCTAGCTCACGGATGTTCACGTTCATGCCTGCAATGCAAGAAGTTGAAATATTGAGACTGTTTATTGAGTGTATTATTATATTAAAATGCACTCAAATGACTGCCAAAAATATAAACAAGCCATTTTAGACCCTAGTACATATGTATATGTACATATTATATAACGACGTATAAGAATAATGTGGCTAGAATCAAAAAATCGCCTATAAGTCCAAAAGATACATGATTGGTGTAATAATCTCTTTTAATCAATGACTTTCAATTTGAATGACTTTAAATTTGTATACCAAACTAACTTTATTATTTAAACGTTTAGTATTTGAAGTAAATTTGAGTAAAAAATAAAAAACAGGTGTACTTCTAACTTTTGTTTTGGGGTTTATACTCTTCTACTATTTATATTAACAAAAAAGGGTCAAAGCTCGTCAAGACTGGCCACCGATTATCCTAGCGCTGGCAACAAAACATCAAACACAAACGGAGTGTAGCTTCTGTGTGTATCTGTCATCGTGTATGTACGTTATACCGGCGCTTTAATACGAGGTGATGAATGAATTACACCTCGAACTGAACTACACAATGTACAGAAAAACAATAAAAAAACTAGAAAAAATAACTGCACAGCACATACCTTGTAACATGGACAAGAACTCGAACCACAATTCGATAAGTGTGTCATCTTGGAGAAAGACTAAGGCGACGCTACGATGAGACAGCACATTATTGAAGTCGGAGACGAGAGGCCAGTAGCAGTGCTCTTTCATGACACGGCGTGCACAGTCAATCACATAGTGAAAGTTATCTTTTCCTGAAAATGACAAAATTTTATACATTAAAACTTATACAAACATTACTTATCATTTTTTTTTTTAAATAATTGCTATGACTTAGGTCATATACAATTACTTTGGGCCCTACTCAAATGTGCCTGTGCAGGAGATATGGTGGTAATGAAGCATTAAAAAATGGTATGACCATGTGTGAATTCGTGACTTTTGGGCTTATAGTCAAACGCCTTACTACGATAAGACATCAGACGATACTCGAGTAGTACAGATTTTTGAAGAATTAGTACGAGATTTGATGAAATACAAAATATCCTGTTGTTAACGGGATTTATGAATTATTTAACAACAATATTATCTCTATAATATAGGAGTACTCAACAAAATTTATAAATAATGTTGCATAGTAATCCAGCTTAGCGATCTGCTAATACAATACATTTATTATTAGGAACATCTCACCATGCAAAGTGTTTTGTATAAGGATCTTTCCCATCATGAGCTTCAAGGAAACGACCATGACATGCAGCAAATGCAGTTGCTGTACCATCCTCAGAGCGAGGGCTTCGTTGCTAAATAGTTGCACCGACATGTGAACGACCCTGTTGGAGAGGGTATCGGGGTCAGCGGATGCTTCCAGCACCAGAGGTATTCGGGCGTAGTGCATCACAAAGGTCCTCGTTAAGTGTTCCTGTAAATTGAAAAAATAAAAAATGATTTCATTTTACTTCTCATTACCAAAAGGATACAGAGATACGCAATGTTTTTATGTTAAAATGGAGAAAACAGCAGACTGATCACAGCTTTAAAGGCAACTTATATCATTGGCTCTGAATGTATAAAGCTCAAGGCCACACTTTAACAATCAATTTGTTTTAATAAAGTAGGTATACGCTAAAGGTGCATCATACAAACCTACATATAATAGGATACTGGAATTGTGTAATGTGAAATATATACGTCTCAGATTGAATCAATTGAAAGTCCATGCATCCTCACTATCTATGTAAATATATTCAATAAATATTAACGTAACAGTATTTTAAAGATTCACTGTTAATATTAAATATTTTTATTAATATTAATATTAATAAGACTAAATTTTACCCTATCCATAATCAAAATCCTATTGATTATTCGAATTGCCTACATAATATAATCACCTATTTCAGAACATTACAATATACATATATTTTCACACTATCGTTTATTCAGGCGGGAAAATTCCAGAAGGGCTAAGTGCTACATTCATCTTGACTAGCCTCCATATTTAAACTGAACCGCAGTCTTTCAGGGCACATTGGAAACCAGCACTAGAAAGTAAAGAAGAGACTCTGCCCCAACACACTAAGATAAACGGTGAGCACGCCTATTAAAATTAATATTCTTTATTTTATTAAATTTGTTACAAGCTCTCTGAATATTGTTACGATTGTACGATTTTCTTTGAATTTTTGTATCAACTAAATTTTATAATAATCACGTTGTATTCTCGAACTTTTCTGTATCTATTTCCATAAAAAAAATTTGGAAGTTCCTATTGTTAAACTTAATTCCACATAAAAATCCGCAAGGGTTTAGCGAACAATCAAATAGAATATGTATATTTTGTTAATAAATAAAGAATATTAATAAAAAAAAAATCCTGATTCGTAGGAAAAACAGGTACGTAGGGAAAACAGGTTTGCACGAGTATGTTTAAATGTATTTATTAAATTCTCTGTAAAATCTAGTCAAGCTACTAATGTAGTGATTTAACAGCGTTTCTGGCCTGGCCTAACTTCCTAGAGCTCTGGTGTTGACCTGGAGACAGCCAAATGCTTTTTCTGGTCTCAGACTACGAGAATCGACAATTGACCAACTCCAGCCTCCGCCGACTGACTTCTCTTTACTACCGAGCTACGAGTAGTGATCCTTCAAGTGCCCTTCTCTGTACCAGAAACCAGACTAAACTGACAGGAGTACTCCTTTACAGCACCCTGATCAGACCTAGTGACCATCATATCCCCAGATCAAAAAAAGTAACTTCGAAAATATGTTTCATGTTTAAAAAGAGGCATCTTGGCTAAATGTCACAGAAAAATAATAAACTTCTGCATTGATAAGTAACTATCTTTAAGTAACTAAAAGTAATCGCCGAAAAAAGCAAGAAAAATATTTTTCGACTTGGGAAAAATGTAGTGTTTATCTGAAAACTTAAATTTACATAAATGTCTAAAACAAAAATCAAAAACAGTTACATAGTAAATGAGCTTCAAAGTATGTACAAGTTAAAAATTTCTTGTGTGTTTTAAAATCTCAAAAAAATACATAAGTAACTGATCTTTACCTTGTAATCTTGATCCGGTAACATATTAAGTAGAAAACATACTACATTTTGAGGGAATTCATATTTAAATGTCCAAAATATAAATTCTTCTAGTAATGTTGTATGCACCAGTCGTTCTCCTAATGCTGGTAAATAACGAAATCTGAAATAAAAAGAACAATATTTAATATTGTAAATTTAAAATAATTTGTTATATATTCACAATTGCTAAAAAAAAACTGTTAATATAAAGATGTTAATCCTCGGGGCTCCTTTTTCAATCATCAAAGTACCTCTAAGAGACAGTTAATGAGTTTGGTCAAAAAAAAATCTGGGATAATTGCGGCTAGAAAAATTTACAAAAACATTATCACTGATGGTTTTCTAAGTTTCATCTTTCATGATAAACCCTGACTTATATAACTCAGACTTATCTGTTTGCTTTAACTAATTAAACGATTTGATGTATATTCACAACTTTTTCTATTTTGTGGTTTAATTTATAAAATACATTACGTTGGCCTTAAAATAAATAGTACCAGGAGCTGTTACGACCATAAATAGACCGTCAAACAATATATTTAGCGCATTAAATGAGCGTCTGACTAGGAAAACTAAATAGGACAGTTGAAGTGAGTGCCGCCCGAGCGTCATACGATTGAAATGATTCAGATTCTCTTGCACGAGTCACTCCCGGGAAAAGCACATAGTGGTTAAAGTGAAGTTGGATGTGAAAAAATTATGTAATAATCCACAAATAATCTGCACTGCCGTCAAATGGATGCTAACTTTCCTTATCCTTCTTATGTGTGTCATGGGTAATCGATCAACTCTCAAATGAAATTAATTGCCGCTAGCACCTTGACGTTCGTCTTATTTGACATAGCATCTTCATAACAAATAAGTGAATTCTTTAAATTACATTATTAGAGATAAAGAGTAAGTTGTAAAAGGGTGTATTATACATAATTTAGTCACTAATTCATTACAATAAGAATGCAAAAGCAAAAAGTATGTATAAAAATCATTACATATAATAATAGCATTTTCCTATAAGTATATACTAGTTTTGAAAATATTTTTAAAATGATATTTATTCCATCATTCATTATATAACAAGTCTAGTAAATCTTCGATCCTTTACTAAATTATAAAATAGGTTGGTATTTTTTTTTATAAATTTAAAAATGTACTGACTCATCCGGAGGCTCCTGAGATGGAAATGATTTGACAGCTTCCTCATACATTTTTCTTGATTCCGCCATGTAGAAACCATACTCTGTTTCGGCAAACGGTGGCTCAACAAGATTTCGGTACATCTGGAAGAATTGCATATCCCTTATTTACCTTACAAAGAAATTACGATATTACATAGAAATAGCAGTATTGAATAGCAATATTGAACAGTAATTATATTACATTTAGACACCCTCTTAATTAAGGCGACAAACAGCGGCGGCGACTTTAACAATTTTCATTGTGTTGAATCTTGTATGTATTGCTAATATTCTAATTGGGTCTAAAATCTGCACTTTCTAACTAATATTAATTTTTCTTGAACTATTTTTTTTTTGTGTGTTCTTACCAAAGCAGATTTTATTTCCCTACGCTATATGCCCTGCTATTATTGCCATGCAGTTTTAGTAGTTGAAATAATGACAAGGCAACATTCACCTTTCCATTTTTTCCTCACCTCACTTCAGCCATTAAAAAAAAAAAATTATGCAGTTGAGGTAGGTGTCCTGGCTAATTTACTGCACCACTTATTAAACATCTAGGGCTGACCAATAAATATAAACAAATAACTTCTTTGACATCCCCAGAAAGCCGTCTAGCAGCATAATTCCACATCTGGGTAGAGAAAAAGAAGACTACTTAGTTAGCTGGTACCGTAAAAAAATCATATCTGTCTATGTTTCTTAATAACTTAAAAACTACATCAATGATTTAAAAGCAGCTTTTTAAGATATTTATTTAAGCCTTTTAAGCTAGTTATTTAAGTAATATTTTTCATAGTCGTTTAAAGTTTTTCTTTCATATTATCTTGGCAAGTATGTGAATACGTTACTTTTAAGAACGTTTTATTCTGTCGTAAAAAGGAGTACTTTCAGTGAGTACTTTTTATATATTTAATGTTCCATATAAGAATAAAAAGAAATGTTATTTTCCCGTGTCAACAACTCATAGTAATTTAATTTCAGTCAGACTATTGATCGTATCGTTGTTTCAATAAAAACGTAGGTACTTCAATCAGTTGCACAATAAATAATTGGGCATTTTTTAGCTGTAACAGTTAAATTGCACATCGATTTAAACCAATATAATAATATCTTCTCTACCTGAGGGTTGATCAATGCTTTTGTCATAGCTTTTCTCATCAGCTCGCCCATATTGTTGAATTCCATTAGCATAGAAACATAGCCTTCACAGTCTTGAACTGTTATTCTGTAAGTGTCTGAGTTGGATTGAACACCCCAACTGGAAATACAAGACATTCAAAATAGAATTTATTGCATATATTAACAGAAAAATGTTTAGTTACTGTTAATGTTACATACACTCACACACACAACCGCTCACTTGCACTTTCCTACCATACACCTTACACATACACTTTCTAAAATTTAATTAAGCTCAACAACGTTTTAAATACCATTATGTATATAGGTTAGCTTTAATTGGCCTTATTATTAACTATTTGAACTTAAAATGTATATGCTACTATTTTGCTGTATGTATACCTGTTTAACAAATAAATCAAATTAAATTAATCAGTACTAAAAATTTGTTGACCTAATTGTTATATATCTATATTATTTGACCAGAAATTTCAATTCTTTCACAGTACTTTTCGAGTTGAAAGATGCAACAAACGGACGGACAGACGGGGATAGCAGCTTCTTATACATGAATGTAAAAAAGCTAAAACAGAATGCAAATTCGGTTATTATTTCATAAAATTATTTGATAAAAAGTAGTTTAAGTGGATACAGTCGCTACATACCTATTTTCCCTAAAGTGCTGAAGTAGTCGTAGTATAACCCGTGGCATCATAGCTTCAGCAACACACATCAGGTCGGCAGGGGCAGAGCTTTTGTTGGCGCAGTTGTTAATACCGTGGTTACTGCAAAACCTGCAAAGTAGGGAAGGAAAAATAATATGAATGTTTGAAAAAATTTTATGTGTGTTTTCAGGTTAAAATAAATATATAAATATCAATCACATAGAAACTAACCGCTAGCAGTGCACTGCGATTTTTTAGTAAATGGATCATATGATACCTTTGCTCAAATTAAATTATTTATGCAAATCAGCAACAAAGTCTTTAGAATAGTAAAATTCTACCTAAATGCATTCCAACATACCCAACCAAACCACCTTTAAACAAATAATCCAATAGGTGTTATTCTCTTGATAATCATTTTTACATGCATTCTATCCAGACGCATCTTGTTTAGTTATAAATTGATCTCAAACAAGGTAGATATTTCATCACCATGACTATATCCTGAACATAAATTGGCCATAGTTATCATTTCACTGTCTTAACTTGATTTTTTTTTAATAATGAATTTAATAAAAAAAAGACATTAAATGGGTTCTGGCAAAAATATGGTTTTGGCTGCCAGAATAAATATACATACAATATTTAATTACATATAAAAGAAAAAAAAAACATTTAACACAAGTACATGAAAAATAAATAAACTAAACACTAAATAATATTAAGACAAAAGAAACAAAATCCCTATCCAAGAAATTCCATATATATATATTATTATATATGGTAAAATTGTATAATGTATTGCTTAAATACAGTATTTAGATGATTCCCTACGTTATAATAGGCGTTCGCCGTTAGTTTACATTACTTATATAAAAGTCTGACAGTATTGACATTTGGAAAATTCGAATGCTTTTTAATGTTTTTACAGATTGAAACAAATTCAATTTCTGAGCCAGAATGTTCAAAGAAAAATTAATACTGAACGCACAGATAGTTGCATCGCTTGAGGTAATGCATGCTGGTTTAAATACAGGCCTGTATTTTATGAAAGTCTTTCACTCTCACCTACCTATCTGTGCGATATGCAATACGGTCAAACTTTCATTAAAGTAGTGAATAAATGATTTAAAAATTAAACAATAATTATGAAAAAAAGTGTGAAAATGTAACGAATATGACGTATAATGAATGAGAAGTGAATGGTTTAATGAATTTTTACAAGAATAATTTATGTTCAACGTAGGATATATGAAAATGAATCGTCATATATGGTAATTTTTGATACGAATTTAATATTTGATAATCTTTGAGATGAATTTTTTTAATAAATGTTTTGGCATTTTGTTAAATAGGGGTGATATATTAATTTTTAATTGTCTTTCACCATATGAATTATTGTATTTTTGTATTACAAAAGTTGTTTTGTTTTTGACGAGTTATCGAGAATTGGAACGGCTACTGTATTCTCAGATAGGACTATTATCTACTACAGAAAATATTGAAACTATGTAAAAAGAATCTTTTAAGCCATTAAAATATCCAATATTGTGCTAAAAAAAACAAAATTAAAATTATTTAAGAAATTGTGTTGGTAAAGCATGTTTTTAAACATATTGATTTGTTTTTTAAGCTTCTTTCAGCTATTTGAATTTAGGGAATATGACCTTGATTATTCTTATCTGGTGAAGAAGTATTTGTTGTTGTATCACTAATAATGACCTCAATTAGCTAAAATAAAAAACACCTGTCATGTTTGAACATTAGACATGTGCCAAATATTTTTTTAATTAGGGAGTAAGGTACAACCCACAACTTAAATGTCGTTTTTAGAAGTAACATGAAAATTACGTACAAAACTGAAATAAAATAAAACATACCATATTATCTGTCAATTAGTCATTTCATTTTATTTTAATTAATTTGATAATACTATCAAATTAATTTAAATAAAATGAAATACACATACGTGTATGGTTTAAAAACTGAATGTTAAGGTTAAAGGTTTTTTTATTTGTATTTTTCTTTAGTTACAAATATGCAAAAAATGCAGATATACAGATTTATAGAGGTATATGATATTATTATTTTATTGCTATTTCTATTATTTATCAATAGTGAAAATAATAAGGTATATATTAAAAAGAAATAATAAAATAATATGCCCTTATTAAAGATAGCCACTAGCCTAGTAAAGTGATAACATCAATGCAAACCTACATAATAAGGAACCTTTCTATACGAATATGTTTTATTTAAAAGTAGTTATACTATAACTAGATTATTAAGAAAAAAATATGATTAAATAAATAAATATTAGTGAACTAATTTGTTATTCAAAGCATTTATTGCGCATTCTAAATCCAAAGCCTTCCTCAGTATAGGTGCTGCCTAGATAGTAGTGGACTTTTCTTAAACTTTATAGACGTTTTTGATTATTATTTTGCCCATTATATGGTTCGGCACAGCATAGCAGGGGGTTCGGGATGGGGTAAGAAGCGACCCATTTCGAGCGACGCCCGGGACAAAAAGTCCGATCGGACCCTGGTGGCGGTGATCGAGACCCACCCGTCTTCCTTCATGACGCTGGTGTCGCCGCAGTCGCACGCGCCGCCCGCCTGGCTGAGGAACATGTTGAAGTCGTGCGTGGAGTGGTCGCCGCGGCGGAAGCAGTCGCGGCAGATGGACATGCAGGGTGAGATGCCGCACGTGCGGCAGCGGTAGGCCACCACGTGCGGGATCCACACGAGGCCGCATTTCGCGTGGTTGTCGTAGCCGCGTACTGAAACAACCAAAATAAAACCTTGACAAACCATCCTCTATTTCACCCTCTTAAGAGGTTGTTTTTTTTTTTTAAACCAAAAACCAGTTTCGAGATATTTGCATACCAAGCGGTTTGGTCGTGAAAACGTAAGAGACAGACCTTCGCATTTATAATATTATGCAGTATGGAAATGGATTAACTGTATACGTCCTGAAAAAAAGATTAAATAAAATATATAAAACAAAGTAAATAAATATCCCTTAGCGGATGGTGGTGCAACTCGCGGCCGCGGCGAACGCCTGTCCAAGATTGACCAATAGGACCGTACGATCTTAAGACTCGGGATTGCACACGAAGTCGACCGAGTTCACCGCCAATGAAATGGCAGCATGCGCCCCAACGCATCGGACGTGCATCTCAGTCGCCATCTTGCAGTAAGCAGTGCAGCGAAAAGGCGTCGGCGGCGGCGCGCAGCGGGCCTTTTTTGCGCAGCCCTCCGACATTGCATTGGATTATTCGAGAATTATCGCAATATGGCGCGTGCTGCTAATTAAAGCTCTCCATGCACCGCTTGGTGCTTCCTCGGCTTCGACGGATCCACCTCAATTATGCTTCATTAGGACGGACTGCGAGCGTGGCCTTTCCAATCGCCCGCCGTCTGAGGCCACGGAACCCTCATAATATCATATTTTTATTCAATCGGCATTCATTACCTTACTCTTGCTGTCTGGACACCAAAGACTCAAGCGAACGAAAAAAAATAAAAGTTATTTTTCAATTTACACAGACATTGCTGCTTGGGATTGCTATGGACTCACTTTTAAATCGTATTAGTACCACTACCAATTTAAGACTTATGGGTATCACAACTCTAATGGTTAGGTATTTACGAACAACCCTTCAGAACATATCGTATCTACACTCACACTTTGAACAAATAAACATTGACACAAAAATTCACGTAATTCAAAATGCCCTCAACATGTAATAGGAAAATATTTTTAATTAGCTAATATTTCAAATTCAGATAAGTTAAACGCCCAGTTTAGATGTTCTGGAAGAGTTCTCACTAGTATAGACATAATGTCTATCAACATTTCACTTAATTTTTAAAACTAACATATCTTAACCTATTGTTATAAATAGCTCTTTTTTTAGATCACTATTTTTTTTAATGACTGCAGTTCCTTATTATTTAATCGTGCCGGCACAACTTTAGTTTGCCTTTCTCTGAACACATTTTTAAATTTCGGTATTGGTATCATAATACCAATACCGAAAACCAGTAGTGGTGTAATTGCCTTGTGATAAAGTCCCTTTGAATTCTTCACGTGAGAATACTCCATAAATATTTTTAAATGAACCATTTGAGATACCGAAATACCTTGCAGATTCAAAACACCGTTTGAATTATATGTTTTTGTACTTTGTTGGGTACAATTATTTTTAAAATTCGAATCTGTAGTGATTGCATTTTTGTTGTGTCATGGTATTTGTATTATGTAAATTCAAAAAATTGTATTATTTTAATAATTATTGTATGTATTTCTGTGACTTGTGAAAAATAAATAAATCACATTGTACGCATAAACGCCTGCCGCGAAGACTACCAATGTGATGAAATACTAATGAAAAACAACACCGGTACAAAATTGTGAGACGCGGAAAAATCGACGGGAATCTATGGGTACACTCTTTAGTTGGCTGAAATAAAGATGACGATATCTACGTGTAGGAAAATTGTGGTCGACGTTAAAACTAGAATGCCGTTAGAAATAAAGTAAAAATATACCCCTACAAATATATTCAGCAAGCATTGACATTGGATGCCATTGCGAAGCCATTTGGGTACATTCTAAGCGGACACTCATTGATGAAAGTTGTCAACGCGATAGAAAAAAACCAACGTGCAACGGCACGGACGCCGGGGCGAGCATTCCGCAGACGAGCAAACCAGGCATTCCGGGATGAGAAGGTGGAATATTCGCGGGAGCCATCGGAGTGATTAGTCAAACCATTCGAGGTTTCAAGAAGGGCTCACCGACGCCAGTCTGCGAGATAAATTCCAATCGAAAACAATTGCCACCTTGGATATCTTTATTAGTTTTAATGAGTGGTTTATCGTTCTGTGGGCGGAGAATTTCGTTTCTTAAAGCTACCTCACTGCGAAAAACTATGGTTTGGTTCAAGCAGATTGACACTTGTCCTCGAGTTAGACAAAAGACATTGAATAGATATGCCAGACGAGTTAGTTCGTTCCTAGTGTTTTTTTTTCAGGACTTTTGATAGATTCGTGGCATAGTTTCATATTAGCAAATATATGACTTCTTACATATTAGTCAGTTATTTTAATTTGTTGTAGGAAAACAAATGGAATACGTTTAACCCCATAACACACAACATGCCTCAACCATATTATTTAAATGAGTTCATTCGTTTTGAATTTTCACAAAACGATTTTACTCAAATATATTTATTTGTTTATTACATGATACGGTTATTAATTATAATGAATATAAACTTATCTATAAGCGCAAATAGAAATATGTAAAAGAATGTTCAGTGCCACGTTATAATTATTATAAATTGAAATATACATTCATACTAGCAGCACAGCACAGAGCAAGTAAAAATATGATGGCCCAAGAGAACGTCAACGTTGGAAGACAGACGGAGGAATTTACGCAGTTTAAGGTACCTAATAAAGTTACCTGTCTGTAAGCACTATCATAGAAAGTGATAAATGCATTTAATACATACGAAAGGGTCAACATAAACGCCCATAAATCGTGCCGCACGTTAAATAATTTGTTTTTCCTATTACGACGTGCTTACATCATTTTTGAAAGCAAACCTCAATTGAATTAAAAATGGCTTAGTATTCACTTAAGTATAAATCCCGGCGTCATAACGTTTTTTATTCTTATTCTTTTAATTTTAGCATTACGCTAAACATGAAAACATTTAAAATTAATATGTTAATAAAATAAGCATTAATATAAATAAAAAAATATAAAACAGAAAGTAAAAATGAAAAAAATAAATAAAATCATTCAAATCACATACCTACAAGTTTTTTTAACGCATTTCTGGTAATATTAAGTATTGTTATCCGATAAAAGTATTTATTAAACGTATCGTACTATTAAGGATGTTGGAATTGTGTTAGATAGTAAGATGTTGTTTGATAAACACGTTGACTTTGCTACTGCAGAAGCGATCAAACTTTTAGGATTCATTTTACCAAGCTGCCGGGAATTTAAATCGGGTGTCGCTCTAAAGACCTTGTTTTTCTCATATATGCGTAGTGTCCCCCATTCCCTCCCAAATTTGCTATCCCAAATGGCTCCCAAATTTGAAATCCTAAGTGTCCGCGACACACGTATCCAAAATTGAAGGAGTTCAAAATAAATTCTTTAAACACATGGATCGTAAGTCCTCTACGCACTTTGCAAGTAGATCCGAATACATAAAGTTGAATCCTTAGCTGAATTTGCTAGAGATCCCACATCGCAGAACTAATATTATGGGTAAAATGAACCCATTTATAAAATGTGTTCAACCTTAAATTTAAAATACTTATTCATAAATTGATATATTTAATGTTAACCTAGTGGCGTTCAAAATACTTACCAAAAACCAAACTTTAACATAAAATTTCCCTTTTCTCACCCTCCTCTCTTCACCTCTTGTGCATTTCTTATGTTAAACGCTAATTTTATACTCACTCGGTGAAAATATTTAAATGGATTTATTTTATACTTTTAAGAGTGTACCGCCTGTATATGATTTTTGTTTTGTTACGTAACTGTTTTATTTCCCAAATAAAGATATATAAATAAATAATTAGTATTCAACCGATTAACGTGAAAAAGTTACGGAACGAGAGTCCCCTCGGAAAGTGCTCCTGTAGTATCCCCCTCAGTGTTCAATAATATTTTCTTGTATTTAACCCTCCCGCAAAGAGGAATGTGACGCTGTTAGGTCATCGCCTGAAGTTCAATACGATCTAGCGCGAGAGACGACTCCCCCGCAAGCATTGGGTTGATCTCCCGAAGACTGGACACGGGACACGCACGAGAATGATAACATAAGTAGTGATGAGGATACATTGCAAATCTCAGGCTAGTTATGGTAATTATAAAACTTACTTGAGCCTCATATCCCTTGAATATGAGATGAGAGTTAACGCGCTTTTGCAAACAGAATTACAACATGACAAATCCGACGTGACTCCAGTTAAAACACGATAAGGCAGATGAGGAACGATCTCAAGGCCCGTGGGGACATTAAATAACGAGACATCTAATTCTTGACGAATCGGTTAATTATCCAAAACAAAATAGCTGATCGGGCAGACGCACCGCGTAGCCGCCGGCGAAGACGACCGCGCCGAAACAAACCGGCTCCTGGTCAAGAGGAGCCTGTTCCGTAGCGCTGACAGGTGCACGATAACCACTCGTAAATCGTTTCGAAATACCATAACGCGCCATAAAATTTGACTGACGCGAACCGCGAAAATGCGGTAAGCGACAGTCGTGCGATGGACCCTTGGGAGTACGGGACACTTTTGCATTTGACAAGAGCTACGCCCATTTTGGAACAAATATTTAAGAATCATACAAAATTTAAAGAAAAAATATGTTCAACCAATTAGCAGCTCGTACTGTCAAATTTCAAACAACTTACAGTTATGTAGGCCTAAAATATTATAATATATTACCAGATACCATAAAAAATATAAAAATAAGAGTAAATTAAAGAAAGCAGACACTACTTTTTTTAAACAACAATTTGCAATTAATACATATTAGCAAATTATTTATATATAGTTTTAAGGACTTTGAAAACACCTAGTCATATGTTTATATAACAGCGTTTTAGTGAACTGTTATTTAATTAATTCTGGTTTTCTCTTTATAAATTATATCCTAATTTCTATTATAGATAGTTGTTATTAAACATGGACGATCATGTATGTGTATTTTCCGTAAAAAAATATTTTTTATGTATAACACACCACTATACTAACCTAAAATTGTTATTGTACCTAAATTAAATGCCATTTCTATATGCATTTATCTTTCTTCAGATCCTATTGCTTCATCCCATCTCGTCCTGCCTAGACACATATAAATGTGTATTTTTATTAATTTATCTTTAATATATTATGTAATGGTTGGTAGTTTCCCTATTTAAATAAAATAAATTGTAAGTCGTGTCTCTAAATAATCGGCTATGTGTATAAAAAATGTTTACTGTCAAACTAATCACTCTTGAGAAACTTACTTTTAGTTGCCGCCGCGCAGCATCCCAGTGAGAATTGACTTCGACTTGAACCTGAATTTCGGCAGGTCGACGAGAGTTCGACGCCACCGCACGAGCAGGTCTCCGCAGCCGAAGGCGGTGATCGGAAATTAACAAAGGAATCGAACCGATCAAATATTGGGAGTAGCTTGAGGTCTACGGATTAGAAATAAAATTAAAGGCGTAGACGCAGTGGTGAAGTGGTGCGAGCGCTCATTTCCAGCGCAGAGGTTCCTGGTTCGATCCTCAGTGGGCGACGTCAAGTTTCGTTTGAGAAAATGTAATGCCGCCTTTTTTAGGAACGCGCGTATATTTGTTGAGCAGGTCTGCCTGTCATGAGGCCCTCGTGCCGTCCTCTATTGCCACCCAAAACACACATCGAGTGGGGAAATGAAGCAACCCATTACAAGTTGGTACCACAGGCGCGAGTAGTCTAGGTGGGAGATGCCTTTAATGACGCCCGTAGGACCTAGCTGCAGTACGCCAGGTTCTGGTTAAATAATTTGCTACTACTAAACAATCTATAGAAGCAGTTAATATTATATGATAGCTACAGGGTGTCAAAGCCATTCTTGTTTAATATGATTTCTGTGCTGCAAGAGATTCTTTGGTGTTCAGTATAAAGACGCCTTTATACAAATGAAAAATGTCTTTATTGTTTCATTCATAATAACTACAATTTTTTTGTCAGAATTAATTACTTATGTAAATAACATAACATGTATTTCGTATAAAATCTGCTGCATACAATGATTTAATTACAAAATAAATTTAATTAATTTGGATATTTTTTTCGTTACAGAAAATTACCGTTTTATAGCGGCTTCTCGTTTCTCCTTATTCTCGACAATCCTTGCTTTATAAACTGGTTAAAGTAAAGTAGCCAAACAGATCATTTATATGTTTAAATTTTGTAATTAAATTTTATTTTATATGAAATCAACAAGGCTATCTAAATTACGCACAGCGCTTTCTGCCATAAGTCATAGAATACGTCAACACAACTGTTCGTACTTAAGTGACTACTAGCGACCCTATGCATAGTGGCGTAAGTCAGCTGCTAAAGTGATATCAGTCATTTTTTGATGGTAACTTTTAGATTGAGAATATAATGAACATTTATCGAAGTAAAAATGATTACTAGCAAGATTTTTCGTAGAATGTTTTTCATATGGCTTTCGCTGTCCTCCCTCCCCCCCCACCTTACAAAACGCTACCGTTTTACAACTGGTTTAATGAATTCAAGCGTGGCCGTAACCAGCTCTGATGATTTTTGCGAAGGACGTCTTGCGAATCATGATTAAGTTGACAAAAGTATTTGGTGTTTATTATCGGATAGGATCTGGTATCTTCGAGGCACGCGAATGGGGCGGTGATGTGGATTCTATCACCGTTAATGGAAATAAAAGTTGGAATGACTGTCAAACCCCGAAACAATGAGACAGTCGGCGTCGTGGAAAACTTCGAATAAAAGTGAAGACAGGTTGTGTTGGAAAAAAATTGCTAGTATCTTTTCTGTAAGATCCGTCACTAAAAATTTAAACACCTCCACCGAATAATGACTCATCCGCCGTATAGCATAATGTAGGAATCTTAAAAATCTGTGTTTAGATTTGTGTAATATTAACTTTTTTTCTCTTCGTATTTTAAGTAATAATGTGAACTACCATGTGAATCTGTAGATTTCTTTTAAGTATTCTGGTAATGTTGTTAACAATTAATGTCTCCACAGCGCTGATGTGCTACCAGCCGACTGGAAGAACGCTAGTTATATTTGCACGTCAAAAAAATAAAAAAATATATACCAATCTTTATAAATTGTTCTTAAAAATATAGGTAAATTAATCAAAACTCATATCAACCAAGGAAATTAGTTATATTAGGTTTTCGATGGAAATTGCAGTTTCTATGTAACTTATGGGTAATACGTTTTATATGTATTCAAATCTGGCCCATTTTTAATGGTCAAGTGTAACATAAAGTATGGAAATTGACACAATAATATGGAAAAAATATACTTCAGTACAGTTTTAGTTGGAGGATTTTTTTACAAGGAGAAGTTGTTCGAGATGTCATTTGCTCAAACGCAATGATGACTTTTATTGTATTTTATTTTGTATTCTTTACTAAAAAAACTAGTACAATGGTCTATTTATACTCATTACATATTTTAATCACTATTCTACGGTTTGTAGATGACCTTTTGTGCTGGTCCCCGATTAAAATTCAGGGTTTTACATTATACAGGGATGTTTCAAGACCATTTCCGAAGATTTAAGGGGGTGTTTATGTTCCCATGTAAGAAATTGTATAAAAAAAAATACGAAAACAATTCATGGCCAAATTTATTAATTTTATGGAAGCGCTCGTGTAAATTCTCTTTTTGCTCGCAGGAGCTCGAACTTATGACAAGAGCGAATGATGGCGAGATTTAAATGATTAAATTAATGATATGATTAATACAAGTATTCCTATTAGCGCGGTTCAAAGAAAATAAAATACGTTTTAATGAAGTTAAATATAATTGCGTTTTCAATGCCATCCACTGTGCGCGTTGAAATTATGATTGCATTTTCCAGCATCCCACATCTCGCCTATTATGTCATTGTTAATTATATGTTTTTATTATTACACACAAAATTTATTGATAAGGGCGTGGACAGAAAATACCGCTACAAAATAGCGATATGCGATCGGTACGTACAAATTCTTTTACGGTGACGAATTATTATTTATATATAGAGTTTAAAGAATTTAGGACTTAAAATTAGATCTTCGCACAGCGGGTCTTTGTTCTTTTACAGATACAGAAGAAATAACGGGCGACAGAGAGAAGAGAATTGTAGAGAAATCACTATTTGTCTCATATTCAACTCATATAATAAAACAGATGGGTTGAATGCTTAATATGGTTCATTAAGTTAACACTAACATCATCGAACAGTTATATTATCAATGAATTTCTTAGCAGTCTATTACAACGTCAATTTACTGTACCGCTGGTTAAAAATAAAACCAGCTGTAATTATACCGGTAGTAAATGAAACCCGCAGGTGGTGAAACCACTGCCCAATTGGAAAGACAACTTGGACCGCTGAGTAATTGAAGTTTTAACAATGGCCAATATATTGTTACGAGTAGTGGCTACTTTAGTTTCGAGAGCAGCGTTGGAACTAAAACAGTAGGACACTCTAAAACAACGTGAGCAATTGCCTTAGGACCCGAAGCACAGAAAAATGGAATAGCGATACTACTAGCTAGACAAGTACCATTGGAATCTTGCTCTTCTGTGCCCGAAGCCACTTTTAGTCGAAGGAATTTTTAGAATTTAGAACTCAATACTTATTTTAAGTACGTCGCGGAAAAGCGCTTCTTGGTCCAGTTATTTTTTTTGCGGTTGAACTTCATAAAGAAATAATCGATAATAAAGAATAAATATGAAATTAAGAGTAACTTATTATCGTTTAATAATATGATAGATTAGATAGAAAAAAGTATTGGGGTATGGTTATTGATTATGACTATTTGAGTAGCTCTAAACAACTAATAATTTTTATTTTTATGACAATAAAATTGTGTGAAAACAAAGAATTACAGTGATTATTTAATTTTATTGTATAATAGCGGCGCTAAAAGGGTAAAATGCCTCTGAGCAAATCTTGTCTTAATTTATGACTAACGTTCATTTTGAACAAGTTTCAATAAACTTACAGCTTTTTTAAAGATTCAGTACCTCTAATTCTTGGGAGTTCTTCTGATTTTTAGTAGAAGATTTTTTTTTAACACCTCTTATTACAGCAGCCTTTTCAACGTTTATAATACTATTCAAACAGCTTAAGGTAAAACGCCCTCATTATATATTTCCATACAAAATGATTTAGAGCAAAATCAACTGTTCCTAAAACTGTTTTGATAAAATATTTGCGAGCAATAATTATAAAAGATCAGTTTTTGTATTCTTTAAGCAGTTCTATGACTACGTAAGCACAAAACGGTTTCGCGTGTAAACTATTTGTCCAAAATAAATATAGTTTAAGTAGTCATAGAAGGCACAAGAATAAATACAAAGGTCGGACCGAGAGATCGGTTCTGGTCTTATTTTGAGCCGGTCTCGAACAAAAATCAAGGGTATTAATCAAATCAAAATCAAAATCAAAAAATCAAAATCAATTATAGAGTGGAGAGCTCGTGCACGGTCCCCGAATTTACTATCAAACATTGGTAAATAACAAATCAACTAATTGCTTTACACGATTCATAAGAAATAAACAGCGGGGAGAAAAGAATAACATCCCTTGCTACATTAATATGCGAATTAATTGGAAGACAAATTATTCCACTGAAGACACACAATTAGACCAACTAAAAAGTGTCTTTAGGAGACAATGTACCAGGGGAAAAAAAGCATCGATAAATCAAGAGAACACAACAACGATAAATTATACTTTATCTTGCCAAGTTGCGCTTTAGAAGTCTAATTTTAGCAAAAGCCAACATTAACCTATAACACGCTATGGAAGAGGGGTTGTCGAGATCGTGTGGCGCCAATCCGAAGTAATGATTAGGCATACGCGAGAGTGAATCAGGCACACAGGCCTAATTGACTATCAAGGCACAGTATAAAGAGGATTACTGTGATTAAAGGCTATTTCATGTCTGTAAAATACAAAAAAGCATTCTCCACCATAGAGATATTTATACCTTATTTGAGTATGTTAGTAATAAAGATTATTAGTGCGATAGTCTGTAGTGTTAAAACGTTTATCAAATCAAATTCAGATATTTATTTCAGATATTTTAAGTATGCATTTTACGTGTTCTAGACGAGCCTGGCGACTCGTCTAGATACTCACTAGTATAGACATTATATCTAGCAACACTTTACTTAGTTTTTTTTTAATTACACACCTTAACCTATTGTTATAACATTACATTGCCCAAGAAGAATGAAGTAAAGAATATAAGTATATTTTTAGCTGTTTACATCCCTATTTTTTTTAAATTTCTTAATTTCTATAAGTACCTGATAAGTGATATCTGGGCCTTGGAACTAGAAGTGCCTATGTCCAAAAATGACACTTTCCAATAAAGGCATCAAGAGCATCCTTAACTTTTCAAATTGCCATATCTCGCATATTTTTACGATTCATAATATATTTTTTTGAAGTAGGGATATTCATTCGTAACGAAAATAGTAAAATTAGAAAATAACATCAAATTTATAAATAGAACGAGACATTGTTAGTTCTGATTCTAGGTCATATACAATTTGCTTGCTATGAGGATCCAAAAATACTTAGTAAGTAATTCTTTAGATTGGTTGTTTTTGCATTAAAAAAAAGGGTTTTACAAACATCCTGAGCCTTATTGACTTTATGAATTTCCATCTAGCGCATAACTTATAACTTCGTTTTGCATTGGCGCATAGTTAATAAATAATGACTAATGATTAATTTCTTTGTCGTCATTGCTTGTGGATTATTTTGCAGTTAAAAAATAAAATGTTTAGATTAAAAATAGCTTCATATATAACCATCCATATTCTAGAATCACGAACACTGACATCTATTCAAAAACATTGCTGGTTAGAAAGTCAAACAGAAAAGTATGCTAGTCGTAGCTCTAAATTACAGTGAGGCATAGTTTCAATAAACGATTTACTTGTTTTGTTTAAAAAAAAGAATAAAGAACTCGTTTTGTATACAATTCATAAAGTTAAGTAGGTAGGCAAATAATCGATCAGCTCATTGCCCGGGCGATAGAATTATAAATTGTCATAAAAACGTTAAAAACTCACAATTGCACAAGGACAGTTCCAGTACTCGTTTAATTCTAGAATTACTCATTTTGGAGCCATATCTTTTAAGCTGACTGACATTGGCTTTATATTCGCATAACAATAATCTACCTAATCTATATTTTGGCAATATTTTGATGTGCAATAAAAACCAATGTTTAAATTAGTTGTTTTTTTTACTATCACATATTACATTTTTATTTTTTAATTAAATCAAACATGAGTGATTTTTAGAACTACCAATGTTGACAAATTAATGATGAATGTTGGTGCATTAGGTACCAAAGTAAACATAGGTTGTTTTGGAAAGAACTATTTCAATAATGAATAAATGAGCACAGTACCTACTTATGTCAACATTGGTATTTTTAGCTGTAACTTAAAGAGTGATTTTATTCAGAATCATAAGTGTTTATACTCTTCATGTGGTCAATACTGCGAATAGGACAATGGTTGTTATAGCATTAAAAAAAAAATCTCCATCGATTCGCATTTTTAGCTCATTTTGGTCAAAAATGGACATTGGCACTTCTAGTTCCAAAGCCCAGATATAATAGTGCCAGCACAACTTTAGTTTGCCTTTTTTCCATATATATTTTTAAATTTCTGTATCATAAGTATTTCTGATGACAATTACCTTGTATTTATGTGAAAAAAAACTGTGATTTATTCAACACTAACTTTACCAAAATGATCTTTTTTTAGTAACTCGGCAAAAGTTTCGCAACGCTGTCTTAAAATATTATACCAATGCACAAAACCACGGACAAAAACCCTAGTTTAGTTTTGTATAAAATTAGTTTTTTTTTGTTTCTATATAAAATTAGTGAAGCTATATTGTTAAATTTGAACAGCATACTGTTCAAATACTGAACGCCATAGCGTCCAGCGTTCCGACATTTTATTTATTCCGAATCTTCATATTGAATCACACCACGGCTAGGCGAATCGATTGACATTTAAATCATTGAAATTAGTTTAGCCGTTATAAAAACTACAGCGGCGACAACCATACAACCTAACACAAAAAATGTTTCCGTATCCTTGGATATATTGGTTGGTGAAAATATACCTCGGCCAAAACTACTTGGACAATTGCTGATTGCTGAGGGAGCAACGAATACGTTGTGTGATGAAACTAATGAACACTTCTATCATAGCAATCTTTGCTATAAAATAGATTTTCGGAAATACATTTGTACGCCGACCTTAACTACCATAACAACGCATGCCTACTAATAATGTTCAGAAACTGACGAACATAAGACAACATTATTCATTTATCGCCGTGCAGTCAAAATATTTCATCACTACATAGGAAATGTACGGAAATGTATATTTTAATATTAGCACACCTAATTCATTTGAACGTGACTACGAATTGCAATAACATACGCTATTTTTTTCATATATAAGAGTGTATGTAAATGAAATAAATAAATAAAAAAAAAACCAATTACTAATTCCATGTAATTCGTTGCCGTCTGAAACCCACACGTAATAAAACTTTTTTCTTTTCAAGTTAAGGCGTGGACCTGCGGATCATACTTCATATTCTGTGCACTCCTGTACTTACCCCCCCCCCCCCCCCCCCCGCGTTACATTTTTATAAGTACGGTTGAAAGTTGTGTACGCACACCCAAGCTCGTTATCCGAACAGTAACCCGAGTGATTCTAATAAGGTTCTCTTTCGCGGCGGTAGGAGCCAGCCAGTGGTCCTGGTGGGTCCGTGAACAGTAGGACAGCACAGCGAGGGACGGGCATGCGAACGAGTGTCGCACTCGTGCGTGGGCTTAAGGCGCGATTCACCACAAATGCAATGGCGAAGATCAAAGTCGCAAACGAGGAAACTCCCGCGACACGTGAGCGCAGGTGGGAGGGAGTGCGGGGGGGGGGGGAGATCAAGGTCGTTGATCCGGCCGACATTCAAAGATCATTGAGCTGATTCTGTCAACGCGACTTCGATAAGGTAATCATGTCGGCGGAGCACTAGCAGTCCACAATCCATATTTAATTGAGGCCTTGATAGGCTCACGGCAATAGCTTGGTCTATGGCATTACGCATACAATATCGTATCATTGTATGTTCTCAAAATTACTTAACAGGAACCTCCTATCGAGGGTCAGGGATATCCTGATCCTCGATTTTTTTATAGAGAAAGATTTGCTTAGGGTTGCTAGAGATGGATTTGCACTACTTTATAATGCATCGTTTGAAGGTATATATTAAGATTTCTTTACACTAAAAAAAAACATCCCCGGAACATTAACCCCCGTCCCCCCGTTAATAAGTTTACTTAAAGATGTTTTGTTTTTCGATTTAGCTACCTATGTACTTTCTATGCAATTAATATAGTAGTACATAGTTATAGAAAAATGATGTTGTTTTTTATATTATTTTTTTAAGATCTTTGCCTTATACGAAATTCAAGCTGTTTTAAATCAGGTATGTAAATATGTTGGCTCGACTCAGTGAAAAGGCATACCTATAACTACAATATGCGTGCGCATGAATACTCAGATTAGATGTAAATTCTAGTATACGAGATGATCTGGAAGTTTTTGGAACAAGAATATGAAAAACTCTATAGGTCTCGCAAAACACGGTGAAGATTATTCATTTATCAATAGATAAGATCGAAATGGCGAACGGGGCCAGTCGTGAAATCATTTTGTTTCCTTTGAGCCTTCCTGTCAGATTGCATTAAGACTGACTCAGGTCAGCATTTGACATGTAACAAAGATGATCCCGAGCATCTGGTCGCATTGGTGTCAGATGGAAATAGAAACTAAAAAACCGAAGTCCTGGAGAACGCGAATAACGAACGGCACACAACGATGAATCTCATACGAGAGCATTGCTATTTCCACGAGTAATTAAATTTAAATGACCTACAGCAGAAGGTCACATGTAATAATCTATCTAACTCTCAGGGAAATTCATACACAAAACCGAAGGCTGAAGTTGTTGCTCAACTAATAATCTCAAAGACTGACGAGAGTTCAAAATTATAACTATCAGGAACTCATTCATCCTGGGAAAGAGGATGGACAGATAGTCAGCGAAGTAACTTCTAATCATTTAGTCATAGAAAATGGTTGACGACCACAGAAACTTTATAATATATATTTATTTTATTTACATATACCATTTTGATATGCAATTATTGTAAGAGGAAACATATTCGTCGCGAATTTATCTGCGTACACGAATTTTAGACTAGTTTTCTAGATAAACTTAGTGATTTTCAAAAAGAACCCGGAAAGAAAGAATCAGAGAAGGTACAATATTATTTGAAATTAAAAGATATCCCATTATTTCATATTATATCCAATTACCTATACAATTACTCCTAAAATATGATTTTGTTGTAACCAAACGTCATTTTTTTCAGTTGGATTGCACAGTCCGCAGCCTAGATTGTTCTATTTTGGATTAGCAAATACATTATTTCAATATAATTCAATATCTGCTGACCATAAAATAGATCTTTTGCAACACACTTCTTTTTATAATTTTAGCTAGGGTTAAATTTGCCTATCACAGAATTATAGCCTACAACCTTTCTGAACCTATCTTTCCACCATAATATGTACATAAATATGCCTCATTTTTTCAATAATACATATAGTTACTCATTATAACATTAATTCAATCGACAGTTCACTAGACGTAATGAACAACCTAACCTAGCTAAATATGAGTACTATAATTGTATCCGTACCCACGTATTCAAGAAGTACCCGGTTGAAAGAACGTAGTCATGCTATGAAAAAAGTCACTTAAGCACATTCGAAGCTAAATGACACGGCGATCAGGTACAAATGGGTTACCTACCTGTTAAGTACAATCAGGAGAAAAAATTCGAATGCAAATTTTATAGTTGGTTGCTTTTGTCATCACAAAAAAAATCATTAATCGATTGCGAGTGATCGTTCATGTCAAACGACACCAGGCTTTTTAATATATTTTTTCCAATGAGTAAAATTCTTTATAATTGTATAATCTATGTGATTTACGGCCTACGGCTAAACTTTAAGAAAGTGCACGCACTGTCACTGAAGTAACGGAAGTTAACGCGATTAAGCATACGGCCGTTAAAATTAAAATAATAATAAATTAGTAAAAATACATTTATAAAACAATCTCTTATTTAAGTGCTTCCATGTGTATACAAAATTTCGTGTAGGTGTGTGTGTTGACCGTCGAAGAGTTTCTTCATCTGGAGCCATTCCTGGGTGTAGAATCAGGTCAATCTTACCATAAAAATGCATTGTCATCGGAACTGAACGTCAAATTTTAACTCCGTAGGATAAGAGGAAATGGTTCTAATTTAGCTTGCAAGATTTGACCTAAACGAACATACAAACTGCCGAAAATTGCCAGCTAAAAAAATATTGTAAAAATGACTCCAGCTTTTACATAACACACATGCGCTCTCTTCCTTCGTTCAAATGAGTACTCTCTTTTAATCTTTCTGATAAATTTATGCAAAAGGCCGCTACACTTCTTTGTTTATTATTGAGTTGTAGATTTTCGATAAGGTCGCCATTATATTAAAAAAAATATATATCTTAAAATTCTTTATCAAAGAATTATTTGACTATGAACTTAATTTAATTAAGGAATCTTCGCAAACACAACTGTTTAAAAATATACTCAGTAATTCGTAAACAAATGTTAACGAGGAATATTTTAATAATATTCATGAGTAAAGCAAGCCATATTATTTAAAAACTAAAGTGAGTAATCAATATAATATACTACTACATACGATAAAATCAGACAATGAGCATGTACCTTATGAAAGATACAATGTAAGTATTTGCTTAAGAGTACAGTAGTGTACTGATTGTACGACCTTCACGAATCATCGGTTTAATAAACTACGATTGACATTTAATTTTAAGATTGACGCATATTTTGACAAGCTTACGTAGAATAAATTTTTACTAACAAACTATTTACAATTCGAAATAACTACTTGCCGAGATTCGTTTCTTTCCTTTAAACGGGTTATACGATTACATACGTAGTTATTTTTATACCTTTTTTAATTATTTTTTTTTAATACGAATGACAAAATCAGTAACTTTATCAAAAACATAAAGATCCATTATCTCCGCACATCGGTCGATAGAACAATGTCACTACAAAATCTAGTGATTCGATCAGGCACTCGCAGGTGTTTATTGTTTAGTTTTTTTGCGTGCGCAAAACCCACAAGTTATTGGTTTTACAAATACCATACCCATAAAATTAAGCGACGTACTTCCATACAACCCCACAAAATAATAACCCCAAAAAATAATAGGGGCAAAATAATTCTCTTGCTCTTAATATTTAAGTGACAGTCGAGGCAGCCATAAAAAAACCTTATAAATGTCTTGTGTTATAACTTATAATATGATATGAATATGAAAAACACTAAAAATAATAAAAGTACTTTTTCCCAACTTTTAAAATTAAATCTACCGAAGGTTAAGAAATAAAAGCAGGATTACTTTTGAATAAGTGGGACTTATTTTTTATTGTACAAAAAGATGAAGGATTACTTGGGATTGCTGTCAGCGCGCAGTATTTTAATTTTAGTTTAATTAAGGTGTCGTGAAAAGTGTCACCATAGTCATAAGACATTATATTGAGACGTTTAATTGTTTAATGTGTATATTAAGATACCTATGGAAAAGGCACTAGCCTTCGTGGGGTTGTATACGGTGATAACGCAACAAAAAAAAAAAAAAACCTTATATTCTTGATTTTATAAGCATAAATAATTATGACTACACCTCCACAAATGAAGTCTACCTTAGTACGGGCATGGTTCAGTTGGGATAGACTATGAATTTTATTATTATAATAAGTTCTGTATATGTATGCACACATAATAAATAAATTTATATAAAATAAAATATACCAATAATTCGCAATTAGAGATATTTTTCATATACGGCACATATGTAAAATCGGTATTTTTTTTTTATTTTCTTACTTATTACCTAACGAATTCTAAGGCAAATATGGAAGGGGTGAGAAATGAGTATTATTTTGAAAGTGCGAAGTCTCGAGTCGATTGTTGGTCCCGCACGCTAATAGAAAATAGTGCCGATATTTATAATAATTGTTAATCACCCGTGGTAATTAATGCACGTGGTAAACAATGCATTACCTAGCCGATAATTGTGAGAATCACATTAGCATTTTAGTGACAAGATAACCTAGGCACGTTATAATAACAACGTTTCATTATTACTTGTGGGTTGACTGGCATCCATTCAACTGTTCACCCACCACGCCATGCAAGTGTTTGTGTGAAGTCAATACACGCATACATTCCTATACATGTGGACAAGTCGTTCGGTTGAAATGATCATATGGATCATTCCCATTTTTTTTGGGTAATAACATTCGATAGTCATAAATCGAATAAAAGTAGTTTTAAAAAAATCAAAAAATTAATGTCAATATTTGCACAATGCTTAAATATAATTTTTATATCATCCTTTTATTTTATGACAGTAGACATACTATTTCATACTAAATAAGACACGACTTAAGAATTAAAAATAAATTTTGATAAAACAGTGCTGATATTTTTAAAACTTTTCAATATTTAAAAAAAAAAAAAATCTTAATGGTGGTTAAAATACCACTTTATTAGTTGCTTATAAATGATATTATTCAAATCTGTGTGGAAAGAAAAATATAGAGGTTAAATTCCTCCTTATGTTGTTTATTTATAAAAATAAAAATTATTCAAAATTTAACACAAACGGCTGAATAGATTTTCTTGAAGCATAGCTAAAAGCACATTCTCGATCAAATCACCTTTTAAACAAAAAAAAAAAAAATTTAAATCGGTTAAACCGATTGGGACCTACGATGCCACCAGCCAGACACGCAGATGCACAGACAAGTTAAACTTTAACACCCCCCCTATTTGCGTCTGAGGTTAAAAATAGAAAACTAGTAAATAAAGTAATTTATTTATATATATATATATATATATATAAATAATTGCTATGACCTAGGTCATATACAATTATGTTGGGCCCTACTCAACTAAGCCAAATGTGCCTGTCCTAGAGTCAGTCACCCTAAATCGAGGACTGAATTATTCCTTTATTAGAAAATTAATGTATGTATTATTTATTGTCTAGCTTATTGATTTTCTATAAATCTATAGGAAAACACGTCGTTTAAAAAAATAATTTAAATAACTTACTTCATCTGAAGGAGTTCCAGAAAACATCTAATCTGCATACACAAGTCATCGTTACAAAATAGAGCTGCGAGGCATACTGCTATACAAAGTCATTGGCAAGATTTACATTTTAAAACGCTTTGGAAATCTATAATGAATAAATAAAGTTGACTTTATTGAATTTGAGATGAGAAACAGACGGCCAGAGGTCAAGGTGAAAGTAAACTCAGTGATAAAAGTTTTTTTTTGCTAAATGTTATGCCCCAATATTATTAATAATATCCAATTATTTTGGAACACGCTCAAATAACTCACATTGCTTGTAGGTATTTAAAAGTCAGCGGAGGTATTGGTATAAAATTAGAGGTATGTATATTAATACGGTTTTGCGGACGATATAAGAATTTTCAAATTTATTGTCAATAATATTAATTTTGATTAAACAATTAAATGATTATTAAAATTAACCTACCTCAAGTACGGGATAATGCGCAGTTAGGTATGGTTACGTAATTCATTATTTTAAGAAATATGTAAATAATAAATAAATGTAGTAATAATAATAATATGTAAAATTAATACAAATATAATATCCTCAGCATAATTAAATTTACATACTACTTTTACATATTTTGATGATGATGGCTAAACTCACTATGTGGACATTTATTGTCGGGACCATCTTAAAACTTTCCCGAAGCATCAGATGAGTGGATCCTTTGTAGAAACCCCCCCCCCCCCCCATTTGAGTCCTTCAGGATTGAAGATATGTACTTTTATGGTTTTTGTTTTCTCAGTTACTTCCTTGAATTAAAACGGGGGTTTCCATCATTGATGGCGGCACGTGGGTAAGCGCTTCTCACATCCGGTGGTCTGGGGTAAAGAGGGGCTATATTCCGAAGATGTGAATGGTTAGCAATAAAGTCCAGCTTCCACAAATTGCATAATTTTTTTTGCATTAAAACAATATTTTAATGAAATAATTTAAATATAAGGCAAAGTAAAAGATTTATATTGATTAAATAATACTAATTCGTTTCTACTAATACTATAAGCGAGATATATTTACATCTTAGAGATCATTGTGTTAAATTTCAATCAAAAACCAGCCACATTCCTTCCACAGCCGGGTACAATCAAAAACAGGACAATGGTGCCATAATGGCTAAGTACGATATAATTCCCGTCACGACCTGCGAACTCAACAGCAGGAGCTGGTCACGACCGCTAATTATATAATTACTCGCCTCTGCCGCTGCGATGGCGACTTGACTCCATCTTTTTGCGGCTTCGACTGCAGATGCGCGATGGTGTGACGTTTGCTTGAAGATATTTTTAGTTTAACGTGAAAGAGCACTCCGCACATCCTTCAATTTGACACTTGAAAACGGTTGAATGGAGAATTAATTATTTAATTCATAAAAATAACAATTTCCTGAAAAATACATTAATCAGCAACTTAACCGACTACGGGTATATCTCCAATTGATGTACCAACACTGAAATAATTGAAAGGTTTAGGGATTGTTTGTTATTAATGCATATGGTGGGTTCAAAATGTATTTACAATACTTAGCAAGGTGTAGGTAAATCTGATAATTCAAAGTGATTTGAATGCGTCAGTAATATTAAGTTTTCCTGTAAGCCTACGCGAGACATTAGATTGACAATACCCAACGCTGGCCAGAGCACAAACGCGCAAGCAAAAGACGTCTCGCCACAAACTCGTACAAGCGAGATAGCGGAAGCTGTGGAAGCGAGATAGCTGTAATTACATTCAAGCGGAAAGCAAAATAAACCGCAAATCAGGAAAAGCGAAACAGTTAGTCATCTACATAGTACTACTACTATACTATCCAAAAAGTTGCCTCTTGTGACGACCGACTAATCTAGGTAATCCAGGCCTAGAATTACTATTCTTTAAACCAAAGAAGGATAAAACACAACGTTAATTAATTATTAGAATAAATTACCAGAACTCGCTTGTTCTGGTGTTGTATTTTATGTATACTTTATTATAATACGAGTTATGGAATACATAACTTAAGTAAAATATAATATTTATACGTTAATATTACCTATTATTATTAAACTTGAAAATTAAAACAACGGAAATAATCCCGATTAGCTCTGCCCACATCGATATGGTATTGCTAACAATGCCCGTTTAAAATCGGGCTAAACCATCAATGAAATTAGTTGCTGACTTGGACTGTGTTGCTGAGTGGGCAGTGTCAATATTAATTCTGGCCATGTTCACCAATCAATCATTTCTGCGGACTCAGAAAGCGGTGTGCAATGCCTGACATTGCCCGGGCAACGCCGACCGTGCACACCCCGCGGACTTCACCCGTAACATAGTATGCATGTGCGACGACTCAACCCGAATCGTCTCCAGCGCCCAAGAAGCGGACATCGTGCAAATTGCATTCTCGCAATAATTTATAATCACCCACCAGCTCGGAGGCTTTGCATAAAATCCTTTATTCATATCTTTTTAAACGAACCCGTCGGTGTAAGTTACTTCAATTGCGAGCACTCCAGCATACTAACATGGAATGAGCACCATAATCACACTGCTTTAATCATTTAATATTTCGACCATATTTATAATTAGTAATATTTCTAGCGATATAAATGTAGTATACTAGAAAAGTATTTCAATGTATCGCTGTTATATACAAATAAATATACTTTTTGAGATAAAGCGCTACTTATTTTATAACTCAATATGGGCACTGACTTCTAAATTCAAGGTTTCAGCTACATTTTAAGGACGCCATTTTAGATATTAACTGAATTTCAAAATGACTATAAAGCAAAATAAGAAATAGGCACCTATCTACCTTAGTTTAAATCGGATTCAATTAGTAACTTAGAAACCTATGTTAGCGTAAAAAAAATGCATTGTTTCAATAGCATTTTTTTATGAATCTAGCTTTGTGAATAAATCTATTATTTACGAAACATGTTAGGAAATGTGAAATGTGAGGGCTTTTAATATACCTACGTCGTTCCGTGCGGATTGGCACGCCTGCGCGCCCAGCAAACGGGAGTGCGCGGGCGCGTGCGCGGTCTCATAAATCTGCAAGGGCGACCCATCATAACTTATGCAGGAATGATCTATTTATAGGAACTGCATATTTGTCAGTCGCTTTAGAGTAATTAATATTAAAAAATATATATAAAAATATAATGTACCATCGAGGGCACCCGGAACTCAGCCTCAAGTATTTAAATTTGAAGTAAACAAGATAGACAATATTAGCATTGTTTCGTCTTTGTAATAAAATTGGAAGATCGCGGTGCCGTTGTATTGCTCGATAGATCACCTACAAAAATAACTCAGAGAGCTGAATAAACTATGTATGACTTGTAGCTATTTATGCGCAAAATCAAATCAGCTCATTTCACATCACGGGATGCTTATAAACATAAAATTTGAATTAAATTTAATTAGGGCGTGTGTGTCACAAATTGCTACCACACACTAATTAATATATACATACAACCACCATGCGTCACCCGTGGTAACCATAACATACTACTTCTATCTTTTATTTTCTGTTGACATCAACATTTATCTGCCTATCAAGGAAAGGACGCAACTGATTTTGCGCATGTGCAAGAAGACATTGACCTTTGCTTGATTGGACTAACAGAAATAAGGTGAGCTTCCTGTAGCGGATATCATTTACGATTATACAATGGGCTGGTGAAAAGTTGCCCAACTATAAAGTATTTGGACATCACATTCAATTATATGTTTCAGTTTAATGGCCATTGTGAAGCCGTCATATGCATTATTGGGTTTTCTCAAAAGACTTAGGGGTATCTTCCAACCTTAGAGCTCTTGAGTTTCTAATGGAGGTTTAATAAGGAGAAAATTGGAATTTTCCTCTACAGTTCGGTCTCGGAGAGTACCCAACAATTATGAACCATTTTAACTATAGGTCCCTGGAAATGAGAACAAACGGAAATGAGACTGCCAGATTATATCAGAGCGAAAGCCCATTGCCATTTAATATGGTTTTTTAAATTTTGAAAAACCACTTTTTCCCCACCAACGTTTAGTGCTATCAAATAATTTATATAGATAAGTTTTAGGCCCGTATCTAAGAAAAGAAATTAAGAAAGTTATAGAAAAAACACTTTTTCGACCTCCCACCCCCCCATGAATCAATTTGAAAGTGATTGGTGTAAAATTACGGCAGTTATATAGATAGAGACATAAACTTTTAAACTGAGGGTGGTTTTGGGTTCTAGGGGACGTGAAACTCGAAGATATATCGAAATTTTCCGGAAGTCATAACAGATGTGCTAAGACAATGCACACACTGATTCGGGCACGGACTGATGAAACTGCTCAACAAGCTCCCTTCCGACATCGACGTGTTCTATACTCCACCCTCATCGATTAGGTTACACCTGACTCAGCAGGGCTTGGAGGAAACAGAACACTAAATCGTAAGGAAAAAATAAAGGGTTAAAACCTGTAACAAAATGTGATCGCATTGAGGATAGGAGCACGGGATGGGGCATCATTTACACCACCTTTACGAGTCTCGAGCCTCATTTGGCTAGGTTTTGAATCTAGAGTAGAGATGGCGTGGAGCAGAGTGGTTCGTATAAATAGTGAACTGGTGGCCGCTGTCAAGATGGCGACGCTAATTGTACTTATTAAACTATTTTTTTAGCATATTAGATACCTTATATAATTTTATCTATAATTATTGTTGTAAATATTTTTTATGTTCCTCATTACACACACAGTTAGCTTCAAATGATTTAATCTCTTGCTCTCGCACAATATTTATGAAGCCTGTATAATTATTTGTATAAATCCAAGTCCACAGCGGGCCTCTAGGTAAATTTTCAGTTGCACATTTTATTATTTTTTATTTTTTGTTATCAAAATTTTTGTCTTTTTTAGTTTATGAATTGTCAGCTGAGGATCTATGTTTCTAAATCTGACTCCATTACCTTAAAACAGTAGTACACGCGATAAAGGTGA
Source organism: Neomicropteryx cornuta (assembly GCA_020383195.1). Classification (NCBI taxonomy): domain Eukaryota; kingdom Metazoa; phylum Arthropoda; class Insecta; order Lepidoptera; family Micropterigidae; genus Neomicropteryx; species Neomicropteryx cornuta. The sequence continues at coordinate 8,929,064 of JAHKQU010000025.1, read as the reverse complement.
TTAAATGTATTGTTTTTTAAAAAAAATAATTATAAAATTAAATGAAATTTTCGATCGATGGCGTAGTCGTAATCTCAGCCTTTTTTAACGTCCTCGTTGTAGAATTACCACAATTTGCAACTGTTAGTAGATCAATATTTCTACTTAACCACTCTTCCCATCAGATCGATATTTTCAATCTAAAGAGTATAGATATATCTGTTATTATTAAGAGTCTGTGCAAGGAATAACATGCCCACTTTATAAATAAATATTTTTTATGTATAAAATAATCGATCTTTTTGTTCTTATAGTGCCTTTACCTTAGTGATATCTCAATGGAATAATTAAAGCCATAAAATTAGCGTAGTGGGATAACTTCCGGAGTTTGGTAGCACTTGTTCAGTGATTACAACGAAGTTTAGGATTATTAGTTACATGAGCACAATCTTTTGGATATTTTGCGTAATTGTGTGATAAGATAAATGAATATAGGCGATTGGTCTTTGAAATTCGTGAAAAACTTGAGGTATTGCAGCGCCGGGGGGGTGAGTTGATGCGTCGAAATGTAGTCCGGAAGCAGTAATTAAACCGCGCTTGAGTTTTCGGAAATAACTCTCGCGTTTTATAACCAAGAGAACATTGGAGTACGGGACTTTGATTTAGTCAGATTGTGTTTTAGTTTAATTAGATTATTTCTTTGTTATGACATCTTCGTGAACCATTATTGTGATTAATAAATATATAAATAAGTTTAAAGGTTAGGCGATGAACAAAATTGTGACGAAAGATACAAAATGGGCCCGCGCTTAAGTTTGTTGAGCGACACGAGTCCTTATATTTAGTTAATTCAGTTTATAAAATATTAAACAATCTGCCTCTTAGCCTTTGACGCATCAAAATACGCGGTATTTATTTATTTATCTTTATGGGGGTAATTAAACAGTTACATTAAAAAAAACGTATATACAAATGAAAAAATAAAAACATTAAGTAGTACCGACTATAAAATAAACATACATATAAAATAAAATAAATTAATTTTACACGGCGACATAGCTTTAAAATTCCGGATTCTATATCGTTGTAAGCGTAAACACAAATTGTTTAATGTACCACGGTGCAATACCAACTTCGCCAAAACGAATTTGATGGGATAGACATTGTAATGTGAGCAAATCGGTAGTTTTAAAGGCTGTAGAAACGTCCGTCAACCCCCAGCACAATTTGTAATTGTAATATGTAGGGTTTAGGTTATAAAATTAACATCTCTTAATTAAAGTCCTAAAAACACAGTTATTCACCCTCGCACACACCCTGACTTTCTCACACACCCGCACCTAGTTCACTATTAACGTTTTATACATATGTTTTTCTTCTTCACTAACGTTTATTAAAACTATGTATGTAAAAGTGCTTATGGCATCATTACGCTATTTTTCATCTATGTTCATGTTAATGTGCTATATTTTTACCTAATAAAATAAAATAAATATTTTAACAGAATGAGTATAAATTATAACAATTAGTGTTTAAACTAAGAATAGTAAGAGAGATGAAGGAGGGAGAAGGAGAGAAAAGGGAAATTTCATGTTACGGTGTGGTTTAAATAAGTTTTTTGAATGCCATTAGATTTAAATTAAATATATTCTGTATATGGTTTCATTTTGTCTTGTCACACGTGAAGGTATCCTGAGATTTATTTAATATCGGATATCCTCCTACCGCGTCATTCATCTCATAATGCTGAATTTATATGAAGACTTACATCGTTCTAAATATTTGGTTAAGCGGAATTGCAAATTAGCTAGACGTGCGTCGGCAGCGATTATAGATAACTCACGGTCGTGCTAAAAGGGCATATATTTCACAATTTGAACCTGAAAATAAGGATATCAACTCGGTGAGTGAAAACTCAAAGAGAGGAAGTGAGACGAGGGGCACCTCGCCGGCTCACTGCGCCAAGAGTGGAGATGAACTCAGTTCATTCACTCGCCACACTTCATTTTCACTTTCCTCCGGTTGATTGGCACCACCCAGCGCCCATCGCTGCTTTGCCAACTTCAAAACGTATAGTAAAAATCAACAGCCTCATTTATTATGCATAGTAGCGTTGATACGTATAGTAGTGACCACAATTTTCATATGGAAATTCTTGCGCTGTCACTTCAGCAGAGACTATGCATAAGGGGTCACCCATAAATTCGTCACAAAGTGTACCGTCTTGTCGCACGAGTGACTAGCTTCATAAGGTCACATCTAAAAAATTAAAACAATGAAATGTTCTGGTTACATGACTACAGGGGAAGGATCACACGAATGTGACAACCTGTGACAAGGACGAGGGGGGTTCAAAAAACCATTACAAAAGGGTCTGTATTTAACGGCCTGGATTCTGCTACGGGATTTTTTATAGAAGTTTTTTTTAAACGAATGGTTGCCAGCAATTGCATTTTCTAAATTCGCTTTTTTTTTAATGTTCCTAGACTAAAGAGTGCAAATTTGAAGCACCCATCGGATAGAATAGGATAAAACTAAGTACTGGCACTAATAAGGTTGCCCATTGTACAATAGTGCAAAAGAGTCACTCATCCCCAAGGGTCATGGCGCGATTTTTGTGGAGTGGCGCGCAGCTATTATTGCCCGCCAAGTGGTTTCGATTCGATTTATGAGCGGGGATTATGCAACCAATCGTAAGCCATATCTGAAGTAGCGATGTTTTTATTAATTTTAAGCAGAACCTTTCATGTGTCCATTTATAACTTTCCGGTTTTTATGTTAAGTTTTACTCAAGCTCAGGCTTGCGAAAAACGAAAAAAACTGAAGGTAACTCAAATAAATCTAAAAATGGCGGGACCAAGAAACGCAACAAACTATCAATCAAGTATTTCAACATATTTAATATTTCGTCCTCAAAATAACATTTTTTTTCTTGTATTAAGCAAGTAAATGACATGATCGCGAGCATTAGACAGGCTGGTAGTAAACCTCCATAACCACCATAACCCCCATAGTAAGAAGACATATCGTTGAAGCTATCATTTTTTTTTTATCGTTTATTCATTTTATTATTTCATATTTTTTTTTTTGAGGAACAGGTAACTTTTACCTAGTTAGGAAGGTTATAGACTTGTACTCATCGGCCAACTTGATTTCTCAATAAAAAAAAAATAGAAAATTGAGCAAAATGGGGGCAGCAGATTCATAGATTTTTTTTTTAACTTCCTTGTAATATTCTGTTGGTGATTAAATTACGTATAATTATAGCTTCTTAAAAACAGTCCGAAGGAGAGTACTGTACTATTTCAGTAAAGGGTTCCGTAAATATTTTTTCTCACTATAATTGAGGAGATAGGTTTAAGGGTTAATTTTAATATTAAAGTTTCGAGATGCTGGACCTTAAAGAATTTGCATTTATTGTAGCTCATTCTAATATTATTTTTACATTTTCCGCTCTGTTCGCTGCCACCTTAAATAGATTCAAGTCTGTTGTAAAGAAGGCAGTTCTTCTAAAAATAAATAAAGTTATCTACAAATAGTTAAATATAGTAGAGGATTAAATATATATATATACACATAAACAGATAAGCTTTTATAGTGTCACATATGTTAAGTATAAAACTTTTTCAGATATAATACATATATACCATTTGTTTTATAATATTTTTGTTACTAAGTATTAATTTTAAAAAGAAAATTAAATAAAATGTGTTAATATTTAATTCCTACTTTTGATGCAAAATTTTGTAAATGTTTTATTATTAACAATTATTTAGTATCTCTAATTAATTTATTTTAATAAAACATTCTATGGCTATTTCCTCTTTTATTACTTGGTATGTTTTAGGACTAGATCTTTATTTATAATTGCTTGCAAGTTAAATTTCTGATCTACTATTGGCTGCATCTTAATATTTGTCTGTGTATAGAGGATGAGGTTCTCGAAGAGAATCTGTTTTGGATCAAGAACCATCAACTCCGTATAAACATCTTCAGAAGATGAGAGTTTCCGCTTTTTCAGGATCATTCAAAGAAACTTATATCTGTACCATTTCTAAAGGTAAAAGGTTTATTTTTAAACAGTTTCTTCAAATAATGATATCTAAACAGAGTAATGATTGACAGAGCGCAAATGAATGCATTTACTTAAATGCAATCCAAAGTTTTAGATAGGGATTTAAATATGTAGATAAGTTTTATAATTCCTTTAGTTAACCTGTTCAACTTGAAATATTCATATCAATATTGAGATTTCTGTCGACAGTTATGGCAAAATACTTAAAACTAGTTACACTGTCTTAGGGGATTACATTTACAAACTTTCGTACCTATGCCTATGCTTACATACATTTTAACTTAATCTAAGTTGTGTTAAATAGAAATTCCTTTAAAAAGTGGTCAGAAAATGATTATTGCATAATGTGATCCAGGTGACATGTCTTCCTGTTTTCCTCGAAAAAAAAAATTACAAATCTGAAGATTTATACTTAATAAAGGCCACAATTTAAAACATGTTTAATGACAGGCACTTACATGATTTTTTTTTCCTTCTATTCTAGACTTTTTAAGAATGATCCGTTGTACAATTGGGTCTGAGGGGTCTTTATTACTTTTAATTGATTTGGTTTTCTCAATAATCAGAGTCAAATGGGGTTCGCATAGCCTTATTTTTCAGTAATTAATTGAAGGCAGAATACAAAACAGACAAAAGAAACCAAAGTGATAACTTTGAGACTAAGATATCGACCGGTCGCTAAATCACGGTTCTATCCTCAGCACAAAAGGAGAACGGGTGATAAGAAGCTGTCGCAAAATGTCTCCGCCCGGCCCTCGGTTGAGCAGCCAGTAAAGCAGAGAATGCTTAAATACTGACACATTGTACTTTTACATAAACACCCCATGAATACAAAGTTTTATTGGAAACTGATGGGATTGTAAGATGGTTTCTGTCTTTGTATGTAGAAACCAGCTGAAAGACTTACACCCGTATTCATGAACTCTGTTTACGCACTGAGTGTGCTGTATCAGTGCTAATCGTTGACCGAATGCAGTGTGATGCGAAACCATAAATATCGAGATTCATAAATGCCACTCAGCAAGTTTTGGGAGCTGCAATGCCATTTCAAAATTCACAATACGCTATTGGTCAAGTCGCAATGTGTAATACGCACAAAATTTGTGTCATCAGCTGTCATCGAGTCTCGTTCTACCTTGTGCCTTGTTTTTTTTGAGGTTGGAAAATTTGCAATCTCAAAAAAATTGAATACAGAATATTCTTGAAATATTTTTTATAATTCTGCTCACTGTCAGTTGAATAAATTTTAAATGCTCGCCTGACACTATCTAAAGAATAATATTTTTAAGTAATTTATATACATAAGCTTTCAATTCATTAAATTTTAATATTGTAATATTTTTGCATTTTTACTTTGAAGTTACCTGAAGCATTATCGAAAAACACATCAACATATTGGTCAAATTCATTCTCCTGGTATAATGAATAGACATTTCAAACGAAAAAACACAAAACTACAAACAATGCTCTCACTGCGTTCGCAAATACACCTCGAATGCTTGCTTAGCTTTGGCATCTCACAGCGGTTGCATTGCGACAACGAAAACTATGCATTATCTATGAATTGGGATTTCTCAGTTGTGCAAGTGCATACTTGCATAGCAGCATTTATGAATACGGGGGGTCCTTATTCCACGAATACAGCACAAAAGAGCTTATTACTAATAGGTAATCTCCACCGGCTAACCCGGGAAGGCAAAAATGTAAGACAAAATATAAATTATGTTTGTTTTCTTTGTTGGATACTTTGCTTCATTTCCATTATAGATACTCTCTAAGAGGAACATCCATAGCATTTGGTTTATATGAAATGTAAAACATTGCCCCCGTATATCGCTGTCCCGTATAAGACTACTTAGTAGATCTTTGTAGTGTCATGGTGTATAAAGTTATATACAGTGAATACGAGGCTAGGCTAAAAGACTTTCTACAAACCAAATTGAGACAAAAATTCACACTGGCTTAAGTGGACCTTCAAATCGACAAACTAAAACAAGGCTACATACATATATTATTATGTTCATAAAAACTCAGTCATGATACAATTTCATAATATAATAAAAGCTGAGGATAGGAGGGCAAATACATTGCTTTCAAATAAATATTATGTACCTACTTACAATTTGGAATGACTCAACCCAATTATGATATATTTTATAATAAAAAATGTGATGTACTAGGCACAGGGGGTGATGTGATGTATCTGTGCATAAAAATGCTTCCCATTAATAAATAGTTATCTGATGCAAAATAAAATACCAACTTACTTACGTATCTATTACTAATCCGGATTACTATCTATTACTCATAGTATATTTATTACCATATATCATGTATTAGTATAGTTATTGCCATAGTGTATTATTATTAAACAAAAAAAGTAGGGTATTCCAATAGTAGCTATGCGTTATGCAATGTTTTTAATTTAGCATTACTACAACTGAATGTATATCAAGAATCTACCGAATCATGTTGTATGGTAAAGTTTGGAAAATCATCAAGGAAATAAAATAGGAATTGTTTTTTTTGAGAACTTACCTATAGCTGCGAATTCATCGGGAGTTCGGCCTCCAGCAATTAGCCAGCGGCACCAATCGATGGTCTCCCACTCGTCGATAGCTTTACTAGGATTTAAGAGGACATCCAAGAAACTGCCCAGGTGCTGAGGAGAGCCATTGGCACAGTCTGCATGGATATATGCAGCTGCACCGCGTTTGCCTTTACGCATAAGCACCTGTGCCGTGGACGACGATGACATTTTGATAAACGTCGGAGCTGCAGAAAGTGTGCTGGAGCCGGGTCACGCACGGCCCTGCTCCGTGTCGAATCGCAAGGCTATTGACACAAGATACACACGATGTAAAATCACAACTGTCAAGTCACAACACCGTCATTTTTACTATTTCATAACATTTTTATTAGTGAGACACTGCGCATTTATATTGAACTTAAAATAATTCGACATTATTGACATTCGTCGTTCACAATCGCACCGAATTACGTACACCGTACCGAACACGATGTCTACGGTCTTAGCGCAGTAAAAAAACTAGGAAAAAGATGGCATATCACCAATACCCAACCAACACCACAAAATATACGATTGAAATGAAAATAAATCTGCTGCAACTTCATTTCAAACAGTGACCTTCTTACCTCACAGTCACAGTAAAGTCGATGGTTTTTGTAATTTGTAGATTTTCCCGCATTACACAATAAAAACTCCCGATTTCAGCTTAAAATTCCCCGTATAAGTAATAATTAAACATATCACTTTTGTTTTTTTTATTATTTGTTTAACTTTAACAAAATCTGTAGATTTACGCAGTGGTTTATATTTACATACGAAAAAGTTATTATTACGTAAATTTAGACACAGATTGATATATTATATTCCTTGGACAATAACAAAATTAATTCGTATAAATAATACATTTAAATACAAACGTAACTAAGATTTTAGTTATGAGACAAAAACTTATATATATTTAACTTTATAAAGTTTTTATTACATCTAAACACTTTTCTTAAAATAGAAATTTACTCAATTTAACGCAAATAACAATTAATTCATTAATGAAACAAGTGGGAGATCGAAGGAATAAGAGAGTAAAGAACATTATTTGAGGATCAAATATGATATACATTTAGATTAGGGGTACTTTGTGTAATATATTTTAAAAAATAATCTTATTTGTAGTAGGTGTGTATTTAAAATATTGATTTTCAAATATTAAGGATGAAACTGTCCTAAGACATAAATAATATGTTAGTTATTATAAGTTATTTATTATATGTAAAGTTATTCGGCAGTTTCCCCTTTAAATATATTTTTATAACAACAATATTATGAATAGGTTATTGGTTTCTTTGCTCTGGACCGTTTGACTAGATCGCGGAAGCACACGCTATTTAGGCGATTAACGTGTCGTACCGACATATACAAATACTTTCTAGACAAAACATATTCAATTCATAATTTAACGTGATTAGATTATTGCGATGAAGCCTTATACTTATTTCAATTTAGTATCTTCCTATTAGTCTTACAATATTCGTACAGATTTTTAAGATTATTTTGTAATATATGTCAATCATCTATTGAGGATATTTTAATGTAAAATTTTAGATTATCTATTAAGAGAAAAAAAAATATAGTGATAAAGCAGCCCGATATATCATTTAAAAATAAAATATACAATACGGGTCAAGGTGACTAACCCATGGTACTCCGAAAGTAAGACGAATAAATTTAGATATATGGCCATTAATCAAAACAGTTTGAGACCCATTTCAAAGATAAGAATGGATCCATTATTATAAAACAACGTTACATCTTTATAAAATAACATTTCATCATTATAAAACACATGTTATCCATTATAGAGCAACGTTCTTAGTCATTACTATTTCTATAGGTACCTATACTTAGTCTTACCACGTAAGATTAAGTATACAACAAGGCTGTCAAGCAGATACGCTACTGTTAAATAAAAAAAATATAACAGTAGCCCGATCACAAACTCTGACTTATAAGATGCCTTAAAAGTAGACAAATACAAGCATCACTTATCTTGATGACACATAGAGCCGCTTTTTATTTGTATGTAATTTTATAAATAGTACAGAGAAATTACTAACTTATTATATGTACCTTATTATATGTAACTTATTATATGTACTTATTATATATACTTATTATATATACATTTTATAACCTTATTAAATGAATTTGGCTTTTGATTTTTTGACCTGTCGAAATAATTAAACAGATACTTTTTTTAAACAGATAACAATAATTAAACAATAAACAATAATTAACCTGTAAAAATTAAACAGATACTTTTTATCCTGGTAAATTTTCCGGTTTCCAGGATATTTCCACAAGTTAGCAACACTATTACCTTCCCACATGACCTTAGTACCAAACAAGTTATTAGTTTTTAACTCTTGACATTTTTGCTGCAGGCAACGTCCCTTAGGAAGATAGAGATTTATATTTGATAGAGGGAGAAACGAGATACTTCAGATAGATTTTAAAACAAAACCAAATTCTATTAGTAAGTAGAAAACCAAATAAATATAATTTAATAATGATGTATCCTATGGTTAAATGTCTCACAACCTAGTATCGCATGCATCTTTCACCATTGGAAGCTATGATAAAAATAAAACTTATGTTAAGAATAAAAATAAAACCACCATACGGAAACCTAAAAAAATACTTATGAACAAAATACATAGAGATCGGTGCTTAGCGTAATCGGTGCGTAATATAAAGTACCATGTAGTCATTATTAAAGTCTAATTTGTTTGTGAACATAAAAGTAATGATTTTTAGGTAAGTTTGGGAGAAAAATGCTTTACTTCTGATAATAATATTGGGGAGGGTCAAACATATTGTATAATTTTGTCCCTGCATATCGCCACTGAATGAAACAATCTTTTTTTTAAGTTTAATTCATCGATTTTTAGGAATAAATGAAGATTATATCTAAAAAAATGTTTTACCTATAGGAATTACGCATGTTTTGTCTTAAAGCATTAAGTAATTTTTGCTTCACCTAAAGCTACAATATTTACTGTAGGCAGGTTGCTTACGATAGGTATTATTATTAAATATTATATTTTACTTTTAAAATTGCCATTGTTAAAAGTAAAATATAAATTGTAATGTCGGCTACTCACTAACTTACAGCTGGGAGTAATATGGGTCGGGGCAATATCGGAATTGTCGCTACACATATGCCTGCGTTCAGTGAGAGTGAGGAGGATTTAGGAGATCATTTCGGAGATGCTTATTCAAGCCATTATCAACGCATATCCTCAGCAGGACGTTCGTTCTCCCACGCTGATTGCCTCGGCGCTAGGTTTATGTGTAGCCGGCATTAGTTATAATTGCTACTTGACACTGGCCATAATCGTTTGTTATTATGGCCATTAATTTGAAAGAAGAAGAAGAAGACTGTCAAACTTGTCATTCATATAGTTGCGTTCTGAGATTTGCCTTTCGTGGTGCGTTCGTTCGTTGGCCTTCGCAAATAATTGGTGTAAATATGATGTTTTATGTTTACTAATTATTTTGGTCAATAATAGGTACCAGGTTGAATAGCTTTGTTTCTTGCTAGTTTATGCTGATTTAGCTTTATGTGACTAAGGAATTTATTCGGAAGGCGTGAAAAGTTTCCCCCATCACGCCATGGCATTGTCAGTGGACAATATAATTAAACAATATCCGTTACACTGGCTCGTATGGAATAATTCACATCTGGATTTAAAGCAAGAACTTACCAAAGACAAGGTACCCATGTTATTAGGTTTTTATAGATTTTTGTTTAATTTTATTTAGTGTGTGTCAATCTACTTATTAGCAAAAAAGCAATAGCTTAGCTCTCGTAAAATAACCTTGGCACTTTATGTAAATGTATTTATTTAAATTATCGCTTTATTATCAGCTGTGCAAATAGTTTTTTCAAAAAATGCATATTATTGATTATAGTTCTTGAAATATATTTTAAATTAAATACAATACAGTCAAGAAAGGCATCCGCATAGCATTTTTACCTAAACTTACGACCATGCTCGCTCTGCAAGTTTATCAATGGTTGGAACACCGTGTTTTTTTCTAATCTTGCATCAGCCTATCATAAAATTAGTATTATTCATTCTCTGAATATATTACAAACACCAATACCCAATCCATTAAAAGCATTCTCTTCACACTTCACTCTGAAACGCTTCAGAATCTCATATCCCCTGATATTTTAGGTGTATATCGTTATCTTCCGCTGTATGTTACATTTCCAATAATGATACAATCATTATTGTTTAAACTAATAAGATTTTATATTGTGAAAATTTAATGGTTTTTACTTTAATTTTGGTAACTGATATCAAAATAATGACTGCGATTCGGTGGCAATTTATGTGTTATATTTTCTATTTTTACTATTATTATACACAATCATTACTAGTTAATGTGTTTAAACAGCATTAGTGGTTATTTTAAGCGCGGGTCGTCATTTGTTTATTGTTAATATAGTGCAATATTCAATTTTGGTTCTTAGTATCAGGTAATAAAAATATTAATTTCTAAGTTATTTTACTATTGCGGTGAATTATTCAATGGATTTAATGTCTAAAAAAAAATCATCAAAATCGGGTGTGTATTTGTTATTCCCCACCTATACCAAATCTTTTTTTGTTGATGCCGGATGTCTTCTTAATTGAGCATACAAAGAATAATATTAATAGTTAGATTTAATGTTTTAGATATTCACTGTTATTGTTTGCCGACTATCTAAAAATGAATACATTAGAGGACTCTTGACATTATGTTAATAGATTAAGTATTTGAGTACTGTAAGAAAAAAAAATTAGTCCTTACCTTAACTTATAATACTTAACCTACAATATTGCAACACTATCATTTACCAAATCAAATTAACCTAACCTATCCTTACAAAATTAATTAAAAACAATAAGTACAAAGATTTGGTGGCAATTTTTAATTTAATTTACATGGTGATGGCAATTTTTGATAGACACGATGGTACCAGAGGTATTTTGTACGTCGGATATTTCTCTTATATTCTTATTTCTCATATATTTCTTTATTGATTTTTAGAAAGCATTTGATAGAGTGGGCACAGAGTTGATATCTGGAATATGCGAATAGAATATTTTGCTTGATAATGAGTCGATCTAGAACATTGAGTTCATCGCTGGCAGAAGCCATAAAATATAAAGAATACCTCATAAAATAAATATAAATAAAATTAAAAATTATACTTTAGTTAAAAAAATAAAAAATTATATTTCATTGTTTGGCTCGAAAGTTAATTAGGCCTTAGAAGTCAAAATAAGGAAAAGAGAGAATTTTGAAATATATTTTATGTTGATTTGTTTTAACAGATGAAAATACCTTTCTAACATATTTCCCTATTTGCTAGCATAGTAATTTTGATTCATGATCACATTTTTACTGTTTTATTGGAGCTATTTTTAACCTTCAATCATATTATGGACTTACTGCATAACATTTAAAACAAACAATTATGTAGGTTGATGCTCATCACAGTAATTCCAATAGGCAATGTTTTAGGACACAGAACTTTCAATAAGATAAGATAAGATAAGATAGATTTATTTCCAACATATACAAAAATGTACATAGGAATGACATAAAACATTCTATTAACAGCTTTTTACATTCTTGTTTAAAAGGCTACTATCCCCATTCTTTGGCCGACGTCTGTCGAACTCGAAAAGTGCAATCCGAAAGAGTTTAATTTTTAACCTTGAAAAACAACCATAGCCATTTAGATCACATTTAGGCTGGCCAAATAATGTAGATATGTATCATTAAAGTCAATGAATTTTTAGTACTACTGAATGAAACATTGACAGTTTGATAGAAAACGCCAATATCATATTCAAATTTCAAAGGTATGAGACCTCACGGCTGTCGGAAACATGAGGACGTATTATTTATTACTGGCTAGTTAAAATTATTACAAAGTCATCTATGTGTGCAAATAGAAATATGTAAAACAATGTTCAGGGCCACACTATAATTATTATAAAATTATTTTTATTATTATTAATAAATTGAAATATTATGTAATATGTGTTGTTTCGTTACTAGCCGCGTATCAAAATTTCCAAAAAAAGCTATAATGGTGTAAAAATTTATGATGGTTTGATAGAATGTCATGATACCATTGTATAAAAATAACCCACGGTCGTCTCTATGGCCATCCAAAACGCACACCAAATGAGCTAAACGCGCCGCAGCTACAAATGGAGATAGGAAATGAAGCAACTCATCACAAGTTGGTACTACAGGCTCGATTAGTCTGGGGGTAAGATGCCCTTAATGACACCTATAGAGCCTAGTTGTAAGATGTCAGATTCTGTTAAATAATTTACTACTACTAAACAATGTAAAGAAGCAGTTGATATTATATGCTTCAGGGTATCATGGCTATTCTTGTTTTGCTTTTGTATAGCTTCACCCTAAATAACATAAAGATATATGATTTTTTTGGTCATTGGCTAAATAGTTATTCTGAAAAGAGTGGTGGGAGGGGAGGGGGATTAATGAGAACGGATGAGATTAACCTTAAATAATATATATTTTAAATATAGATTTGTTAAAGTTGTTTTTTATAAAAAGTGAAAATGTTTAACTGAAAAATAATGATCATATTTTTTCAACTTAAGACAGAAATATTTGGTCTAAATACTTGTGAATAAGTAAAATCACCTTCATATTTTAATACTCTATCCAAATTCTTACTATCTTCACAAATATCTGCTTTGTACGTATTTCAACAGACCCTAATGGAATTTGTTAGGCATATTAGTCGACTTGAAAGGCTTCTTGCCTACGCGCTTAACATATTGCCAAGATCATTTATTTGTTTTGAACTGACTTCAAGTGTGTGTTTCCACTTTTCTAATATGAATAATGGGCTTATGCAGCTGGTTTTCATGTGGGAAACACGTATACCTATTACGATATTAAAAGAAACACGAAGAATACAATAGTTATTAAATTTAATATGCTAATAATGGTTCTTTAATATCTAGAAATAAATGTAAGATTATACGCAAATTTGTTAACCTCAGTATCCTATCCAGCCTATTTAACCTTTCAACCTATTCAGTGTCGAGATATCCTTACTTTACAGCATACTAAGGCCCTTTTAAACCCCTTTAACTCCTACAATACAATAAAGGTCTTGTGGGCCCAGTTACAGCGCACAAAAGCCTTATTGTGCCCGTTTGACCCTCACAGTGAACTAAAGCCCTTTCAGACCCATTATTCTTACAGTGCACTGAAGCCCATTTGCAACCATTTATTCTTACGGTGCACTCAAGCCCGATTGGGCCCCTGTGACCCTCCACAACAGTGCACTAAAGCCCTTTCGTACCCAATTATTCTTACGGGGTACTGAAGTCCTTGTTTATTTTGTTTTTCGGAGAGGAAAAAACGCTCAAGATTCTGCACTAACAATGTTTAGTTCTATCATTATCTGTGAGAAACATTGGATAAAACCAATGAATTTTAATGTATGTAGCATGTAAAGAATTTTAGTAAGATATGTTATTTAAGTATGTAGATTATAAAGGTGCATTTTTTTTGAGCGAGGTTTTTTTATTTTTGTCAATGAAAAATGTAAATAAAATGCATTTTTTAAATTATTTATTTCCTGTACGTTTTTGGAAAATATAATATCTAGAAGAGATTAATGCTTTTAAATTTTGAATCATCTATTATTTTTATGCTAATTATTTGTTTAGAATATAACTACAGTAGGACCTTGATAATCCGGACGGCTGTTCTGAATTCTATCCCCCAGTCTGTCGGTAAAATATAAAATTATCTTGCAAAAACATGTTCATGTTGGTAGACCTACGAATTCCCCGGTTGCTAGCTTTGAAACCTTAATTGTGCATGCGATAGTATAAGACATTAAATACCTACATTATTATTATTATTATTTTTCGCTGGTCAAGCAGCTATTTAGCTGATAGCTCATATCTCCATCTCAGTTACTAGCGAATTGTCTAGATTCAAGAAATTTATCAAGTCAATTCTTGAACTGGTTTACACTTATAGCTTTCGCAACTTTCTGTGGTAACCGATTCCAATTATCTACAACTTTATTTAAGATAAAGTACTTCCTAGGATTAGTGGAAAACTAGATTTAGATAGCTTCATAGGATACTATTGTGGCTAGTTTATCAAAGAAATGGTTCACTCGATCAACAAAAGCGCTCAACATTAGCATTGAAGGACAAAGTGCGAATTCTCCTGCTTATTGACAGCGGAAAAAGCTTTCCAGTGATCGCGAAGAGGTTAGGAAACGGAAAATTGACTATAGACAACAAGAATAAAAAATAATGAAGTTTGTTAACAATCCGATTTTGGAAGACAGGAATGACTCTTTTTACATGGTTTATGAAAAAAAAAACAATGTTACTCATAAAAAATAAAAATACAGTAATATTATCTTTTAAAATAATGAAGTTGTTGCTAAAATCCGGACGCATTGATATCTTGCCGTGCCTTATTTCATATCCATCCGCATTATCAATGTCCTGCGGGTGGAAATTCGACACACTACTGTTTGAAAAAAAAACTCGTATAAACTCGGGTTTAGGGTTTGCAGGGTTCTACCAATAGATTGCCAGTTACGATGGAGTTTCTAAAATTGCTGCTTGCTGTACAAAAATTAGTTCTTAGATCAATGATGGCAATCTTAATATTAATTTACACTTCCATATGGTCTACTTAATAATCAATGCGTGTTTAGTTAAATAACATTGAGTGTTTAGTACAAATTTGTATTCTTAATAAATTAAGGCAAGCACAATCTGCCTAGTATTAATAATAATAATAATGGTAAAAATATCTTAAATATGTTTTTAAAATTTCAGCATGACAAAGAATTGCGGGATCCGCGGGGTCGTACACCACTCATGTTGGCCGTTACACTCGGCCATATTGAATCTGCTAAAATCCTTTTAGAAGTTGGAGCCGATGCTAACTGTGAAAACAAAGATGGCTGGTCAGGTAGTTAATGAATATGTGTACACATTTCTTTATATTTCCAAGATCATAACAAAAATATAAAGATCACAACCTAATAAATAACCTAACCTCATTCTTCTTTTTTGCAAATAGCACTACAAGCAATGATCATATTATTTAAAGAAAATTCTATATTAAAAATAGATTGATAGTGGATAGATTTATAGTAGATAGCATATGATACAATAGCTAACTATTAATATCAAATTTGGTTTTTTTCTTGTTTTTATTTTGTCCGCAATAGATATAAGGTTAAGTTAAATTGTAATTTATAAACGCTCAAAAACCTAAATATAAATTAATTTCAGTTTGTCGTTATTTTATATGAACCACGTTATTTTATGCGTTCAGGCCGTTTAAGTTTTCGGTGTCAAACATCTATAATGAAGTGTGAATGCGTAATGCATAATTTATGTCCCATTTCAGAGGCCCTGTGGTCCACAGAGGGGGGCCAGTAAGAAAGAAAAAGAATCCCAAAATAATTTTATTTAATAAAGGTCATGTAATTAAAAATCCAATTGTCATCCCCAATACTTTCTAATCTTAATCTTTTAAGTATATGTAACATTTATTTATTAAATAGATTAACATTTCTTAAAATTAATATTGTATGGACTTTATGCTTATTTAATTACCTTTTGTAGCAATAACATATTTTGCGAATATGTATGTTTTTTAGTATCTAAAATAAAAAAATGAAAACTCAAATATGTTTATTTTCATGTATTTATAGGACTTCAGTATATACTATCTAACGCTTTTATATAGTACTAACTAAATAGCAATTGTATGTAATTTAAGGTGGCGCCATGCCGTTTTTCCACCCTCATGCACAAAAATTAGGGCACAACATATCAGTGCCCACTGATCATAGATTTAATATATTTTTATCTGGCCTCTTACTAAGGCATCTACAAACCTAAATACAAAATTTGGAGTGATTTCATTTTTGACAAACATGCAGATCTCATTCCAAGAAAATTTAGGTGATCTCAAAACGTGAACATCTCTCATAAAAGGTCCGAGGTCCGGTAACTTTTGTCTGATAAAAATGCTTGCCTTAACTATTGGATTTGTAAAAACATATATTAAATTCCACTTACAGTTGTTCAAGAAGCCGTGTCAACAGGCGATCCTGATTTGCTAACAGTAGTTTTAGAGCGGAGAGACAATCAACGGCACGCAATACGATCCAATGGTGTTCCAATTCTCCTAGATAAACTCAAAGATGCACCCGACTTTTATGTGGAAATGAAATGGGAGTTTACTAGTTGGAGTGAGTATTATTTTGTTATGCAATATTTAATTAAGAATTTTAAAAGTCGTCTGCAAAAACGAATAATACCCAAACAATTGGTTCTATCATACAAAAACCTATTCATTTGTTCAGCTTTTAAACTATTAACCCTATAAACTTACATGAAATATAAAATAAGACTCATAAAATTAATTGTTTCTAAACAAATAAAAATAACGAACTGGAACTACATATGTTATGTTATGTACTATTAATATACTATATTAATTCTAAATGGATTAAAAAAAAGTGATCCTTGGGTTGGATCTTTTTGGTTAATTACAAAAATATTTTTTATTTTTTGTCATTCAATATGACAGAGTTAGCAGAGTTTATAACCTTTAGCATTACAAAAATGGGGCAATGATTAAATCTCGGAAGCTCTAATCGTGTGAACAAAAAATATTAAATATTTTAAATATTAAAATGACTAAATATTTTTTGAGTGCCTCTTATAAATGGCTCAGAGCAGTTTTGATTTGAATTCATAAACATTTTTTTTATAAATTTGAATAAATTATACATACATTAAGTAATTTTAAATTTTATTAAATGCTTTTAGATTCTCCGCTTTTAAAAGCATCTTTTTCATATATTTGTTCATTTCAGTGACCTATAAGAAAATCACAAATACAAATGGTATTTAAGCTTGACTTTGTTTGCATTTAAACATCCAGCTTTTTCTGATCAATATTCCAACTTGGCTTAGCAACTATATTACTACTACATTTTGATATATATTATATAGTTTACTTTGTTGGTATTTTGGTTTTCAAAATAATTGTTGTATTACAGAGAAATTATCAAAATGATTATCCTTCTAATGTTTATTTTCTTCTAATTCTTAAACTTCCTATTTAGAGGCAATTTTTTTAGATGTTTTATGGGTTCGTATTTATTTATATATTGGCCACAAACAATAATTGCTCCGGTTTGCAGCTCAAGTTTATTCGACATAAGGTATAAATTTCAATGACATTGTGACATTTTCAGTATACAATCGGGATACATTATTAAGTACAAACAGCTACCTACTTGATTCAAAGGACCACTAACCCTACCTATACTATTTCCGCATAGATGAAATATTAAATAGAAGAAAAATGATAACCTAAATATGAATATTTTTTTGAATTTTTGCAAGACAATTGGAGACAATCACATATGTCGTCCTCAGGGGAGAGTTTTTCGCTGAGAAATTATATGTTTTATAATGATTGATGATAGTGAAAGTTTAAGTTCAGTTATATAAAAGTAATATTAATTTTAACACACCTACTTTACTAGGAAAAAATAGTTCTGATCCGTTGATGATGTTTTTTAGAATTTTATTGAGTTTTTTTTTGAATTTCAGTGCCTCTACTATCAAGAATGTGTCCATCGGATACATACAGAGTATACAAAAGAGGCGCTAATGTAAGGATTGATACTACATTACTAGGGTTTGAGGGTAACAGATGGCAGCGAGGAAATAAATCGTTTATATTTAAAGGCTCAGGTTAGTGTCATTGAAAAATATGTAATGATATTTTCATTTAAGTAGCATAAGAGGTATAGCTATTTAAAAGCGACTTGTGAAAAGTGTACTTTATTTAAAAAAATATTTCAATTTAACCGTGAACCCCTTCAATATCCACCCCACCCCTAACTACACACCATTGCATGTCTTCCATTGTTCAAAACGGTGATGCATCGGATCATATCCTTTTTCTTCTTTTTCTCCACGTACTGGAAATGGGTTCCCTTCAAAAAGTTTGTTATTTTTCGTAAAAGTCGCAGGCATGTTTTCCTTTGGGAAGATACGTCAATAAGAAGCTTGGCTATACATTTCAACGCTGTCAAATTTTGAAACTCCCTGAACCAACCACCACTCCATCCCACCTACCCCACTCCAGTGCTCTCGGTTAATGACGGTGAGAGAATATAGAGGAGGCAAAGCCCATTCGATAATGAAGCATCATTTTTGCTCCGTTTAATAATAGTGGAATAGTTGAATTATTAAACGATACAAAATTAAAAGAATGCTAGTTACTGGTGATCTGAAATTATTATTTTTTGTTTGTTTTCTGGAATAATTTTTGCACGCTTGGTAGCACATTTTCCCATGATGTCAAACTGCAAACGGCATAAAGTACAAAAAGCAAAACTCAAATTACGCTCATAGTTGCCATACAAATAATCATGGTTTTTCATTCGAATCACTTGTAGTTGGCTGATCAAGTAGGGTCAATTAAAAACAAAAGGCCTTACCGATAGTTCGAGATTTAAAGCCGCCACTTTCTAAGTAGGCGGGAAACGCACACAAACTCTTTGCTCATAGCTTTATGGTCTCAGAGTACCAAATCAGATCATACTGGGGAAGGAAAGGGGGTGGTCAAGCACTGGGATATGTATGTTAGTCAAAAACTGCTTAATGGATTGGCACTATGAGTCGGCGTATTATCTTGATGCAGATTCTACACATTATTCATCCACAAATCCGGCCCTATCTCCCTAAATCGTACTCTAAGCTTATTCAGCAGGTAATAATACTGATTAATGATTTGATCCCGAGATATCCATTAAATCATAATTATACTAAATAAGTTTAACATTGGTCTTACTTTTGACTTTTTGCTCTTTTGTGTTTTTTACATTCTCCGTAAGGTGCGAGTCTTCCAGTCCATCTATTGTCTCTTTGTTTCTAGATCATGTTGGAAAATTTATGTTTCATCACAGATGATGACATTTTTGAGCAAATCTGTCTGCTTATTTAATCTTTCCAGGATATCAAAACACATGTTTCTCCGCTTGTTTTTCTGATCCTAAGTGATGATTTTTTTTATACCATTTTTGTTCAGACCTGTTCCATGTTTATTTGATCATGTAAAATTTGTCTAATTATCTCAGTGTCAATTTTTACCATATCTTCCTCAAGAAATCTTTACTTATCGGAATTTTAGAACTTTCCAAATGATGTCATAAATTTTTTCAATGTTTTCATCAGTTTTTGAGGAGAAAAAGGCCCGGATGTGCATTGTCATAACATTACCTCCGTAAACTTCCTTCAACACTCGCAAAGTTTACGAAGATATATTTCTTCAATTTAACAAGAATTTTCAAATTATTATTTTTTAACAATGCGTGAAGCCAAACTAAATGGTGGAGTGAAACAAAGAAACTATTATCGTTCAAAAATTAATGTTTCGATTCAAGAGTTTCTTAAGTGTCAACCTATCTCCCTCTTATCATTATTATCATTGTGATGTCACAATGGGCTACAGAATTCAGCGCTTGATTTTCTTTTACGAATAATTAAAAATTCCATATCCCTCAAACAAAATCGGTCACCCATTTACGAACCATATACAGTGGATAAGAGGGAGATATGCCAGATATGTATCTGGGCATGTAATTACTTAGGATACATTTTTACCAAACAACCTTTACACTCATTAGATATCCAATGCATGGTGATAGTTCATCCAATGAAAGTTAATCTTCTCCATCATGGTCAAAATCTATTACATGGAGGATTAGGATGCAGTCCTTGACTTTATTTTAATTCAGCTGATGGTGATAATAACAGCATTGTTGAATATTCTTGATGGAGAAAGATGATCTGATTGGGTTGAAATATCTGAATTGGAAGCAGATATTTTTAACATTGCGTTACCGATATAATTATTTTTATAGTATAACCCTTTATTATATTATTTCTGTTTTTCCAGATGATGGAGCTACAATGCTGGAGTTGGACCACGAAAGCCACCAAGTGTGGTCGGAATCATTTGAGTCTCTCGCCTGTAGCTTAGCAGCCAATTCTCACACCTTGAAGGAGAGTGGAATGCTCACCGGAGGCACTGACAATAAAATGACAATGCCACCACCTTCTGCTGAGGTCATCAGTCAGAGGCTGACCACACCCATCTGTACCAACTATGTAGACATCAACAAGATCAGTTTCGAAAGGTACATTTCATAGGTTACAAAACAAGGTCATCGTCGTCTTATAGTTCATATTCCTCTTTTGATGATAAGCGCATTAATTAAATAAACCAGACAGCCTTTTGATTGATTCATTCATAATTAGCTATTGAAAGCTTTAAATGCAGACTAAAACACTAATAATTAATGAGGATACTGTCTCGATATTCTCTTTTAATTAATTATTTTTATAGTGCTTGCTGATTTTATTTATTAACTAGATACTTTATATTTCCAAAATTAAGTAATCCAATAATTTATAGCATTATCGATGATGCCATCTTTCAAATGGCCGTTTAAGTGGAATTTTTAGATCTTTTTAATAAAAAAAACCATCCTTTATAGTGAATTATTTTTGATATTATTTAAATGGACTAGCAGCTATTTATTTCTAATAATACTAAATCACGAGCGCTGACAATACTCAAGTGTGGCCTAAAACATATTTTTAATAATATAGCAACACCGTTCAGTGTTGTAACGGCATTATTGTGGATACTGTAAGATGGCACTAACCTGGCTAAATTGATAGTTAAGGATCAAAAAGAATTTGACAGACTACCATTCTCTTTCATGATGAGTGTGAGGGTCATTAGTTTTTACGAGATTTTATTTAAATATAGTTTGCCACATTTCACTGACCTACCAAATAAATAGTTTTTGGTGGATTGAAATGTTATAATTTTAATTAAAATTAAGGATTTAAGCTTAATTAAATTATTTATAATTTATACTTTACATATACTTTTACATTGATTTTCATGCTCAGGAACAAAAGCGGAATTTGGGGTTGGCGTTCGGATAAGGCTGAAGTGGTGAACGGTCACGATTGTAAAGTGTTCAGCGCGTCAAACGTTGAGCTCATAACCAAAACTCGAACTGAACACCTCACGGAGGGAGACAAAGCTAAGGCAAGGCCTTCCAGGATTCCTCTTCAGTCCTTTTTTGGAATAGCGGAGAGTGAAGATAAGGCACTCATCATTGATGATGAATCCGAAAATGTAAATATTGTATCTTTTAAAGATATTTTTTTGTTTTTATTTATAAGCAGTTTTAAAACAATATTTTTTTTATTGTCGACTTTGATTCACATTTCCGTGCACTATTAAAAAAAGTATTAAATTGGTTAATAAGTAATAAATTTTATTAATTATTACAATACTCTTCATGAATGCCAACCACATTTATAATTGGCTTTGCAACCTGGTTGTACAAAAATATTAGAAATTATATTAAACTTAAATATAAAAATAAAAACTTAAAAAAAATACAAATACTTAAAAAATATATTGGAATATAAATATATTTTGTACAAAATTGTGAAAGTGTTTATTTTATGGCATTCTGTATCATATTTTTATATAATTAACTATTCAACTCTTATATATGATTTGAGATGAATGTAGTGAACTTCCACACTTTTATAAGAGCAGCTAGTTTTGTTCTACCTGAGCTACTATCAAGATTATTTTTTCTAAAAGTTGGAATTCTGTATCAGTATTTGAGATGAATTACAGTTTAATTTATTCTTTCACATTTATAAAAGCAAATACATTATTAGCCTTACCTAAGCATTAAATATGCTGTTATGTTTTTTAACTTGTTTAACTTTTTGATATAGAAATATCATATTTAACCGTAACCAATTGTTCAGTTTCATCAATTTTCATTTCTTTTCTTTTCATGTATCATCACTCATCTGTGTTCAGACATCCCAGGTAATCATTTTTTTGAATTTATTTATTTTTAATCAATCAGGGTAGTTAGATATATACACTTCTACTTCAATGTACTGATTTTCATTTGGAATATTAATCAAGAGATATATTTTCTATAAATAAGTCTGCATAAAATAAAAAAACAACAATGTTAGTCTGCTCTATCAGAGACCACACTTTCCTTCTCACTCATATATTGCTCTAATGAGAGGACTCTTCCCGCAAGGCTCTTGGTGTGTGTGTGGGTCAATACATATTTCTGTTTCATCTAACGACTGCCTAGAAAACGAAACCCTTTGTGATGAAAAGGATGCAACATTCTCCGTAGACGCACACATACACGAGGCTCTATTTGGGTACAATTATTATTGTAAACAGTATACAAGTGTGCTTTGTGGAGCCGTACAGCGAACTAAAGTGGAAATATTGAAATACCTTTGACTCCCAATGCCCCGATATGTGACATTGCCACTTACTTTGCTTGGATTCTGTGAAATTCAAATTGATTGCTGTACGACTATGCGCAGTTACGCATTCAACGCAGCATTTTTATCTGTCTCTACCATTGCAATCGCTAAATAGGTAGAGAGAAACAAACATTATTCTGTACAAGAAGCAAAATTCCCCTCTACTAATATGATAGTTAAAATTTAGACGTAAATATATTATTACTAAATTTAAGATTCGAAAAAAATAAAACTGCAGAAGCATAGTTGGTCTCATAAAGAAGAAAATTTAACAAAGTTTTAAGAAATACATTGATTCTGTTTCTTATGATTTACCGACAACGAGAACTTGTTTCATCCTTTTGTGATGCACTGTTTTTGTATGAAAATATCTCGAGGCTCATCAAGCTAAGCTAAACTCCGCTTCTTGACGTGTAAAGCCTAGATAGTAAAACGATATCCAGTAATATTTTTTTTCTATAACTAGAAATAAGGGAGCCAAAAACTACAAGGTTTCTGTGGAGAAATGACCGGGTTGAGTCTCATTTCCCGCTCCCTCTTTTTCGTTCAATAAAAGCACGTCCCATTTGTAATTGGTGCCATTGTGGATACTTTGCTGGCAAGTTCGTTTTGTGCTGTGCGCTTTTATTGATCCCAATCTGCTTTTCATTATTTTTTTTATAATTAATATTTTGATCACGCTTGCTGCAGTTGCCACAAAGATAATATTGCAATTAAAAATATCTTGTATATATAACATTATTTCTAAAATTTTAATATCTCACTTTGTAGGTATAACAGACTCATTTACATGCAAGATTATTTATTCCGTTTTTGGAGGGAATATATCTTTCTTACTCTGAGCACACCAAAAAAATCACTAAAAGTTTTCAAACAGGTTTTCAAAAAAGTTTTCAACATAATGTTAGAGTGAAACAGACTTTCATTCAAAAATATCCTATTCTATAGAAAAACTGATATGCAATATTTACATATATTAATTATTCTTTAATATTGAATTGAGATTTAAAAAACATTAAATTATTTTTATTTTTAGTATTTTAAAAAAATAATATAATAAATATTAAAGGAATAATAATAATAGAATCTAATAGAAAATAATAGACTTGTGAATTAATATATTCTTTCTAAAATAATATGAAAGACTTTTACCTGTAATAAGCGATTTGAATATTGTTAACTTCCTTCAACTAAATATCCCTTTGTAATGTGTTACAGGGCTTATGTAGTGTACATTGTACAAATTGAATTTATACACAATTTTTAACACATTTATATGTGTTACGACATTTTGCCAGTTAAATACATTTCAGAATACAATCGGAACTTCACTTAGCATTGCCTTTCAACAACACATGCTATTAATAAAACTGGAATTGTTTTAATGATTTGCAGAAGGAAGTAGTATTCACTGGAAATCCTTGCAATTTGAGTCCTGAGGAGTACTTCTCGGCAGAGGAACTCGGTGCCAGGGACATCGGAAGATCCAAAGAAGTTAATACAAAAATACAGAAATTTAGAGCCACATTATGGCTTTGTAAAACATATCCTTTACAGGTAGATATATATATATATATATATATATTTGATAATAATTGGTATTATCTGTGTTATATTTTTGATCCCTTCTCAACTAGGATACATTTGCTTTTACAGCAGTCGAAGATGGTGGCAATGAAGCTTTAAAAATGGTATGTCTAGTGCGGATTCGAATCCGCAATCGCTTGGTCAGTAGCCAAACGCTTACAAATTAGACTACCATGATCACTCCTACATAATTTTATTTTATTTATACATTTGCCCATTTGGTCATATTGTGTTTAAAATGTTATATTATGTAATACATTTTGATAACAAAAATATGTCTGCCCTGCACATTTTAACTTAAGTGTCCTCTTGCCGGTGGCGCTTTTAAAATTGTTTTTAAATTGTTCTGTCTCATCTATCGCATAAACACTTTGTACCGTTTTTGGTTAATTATGAAGAACAGAATCAATGTATTCTTAGAAACTTAATTGGATTTGCATCTTTATAAAATAAACTATGCTTCTAAAGTTTTGTTTTCTCGATTCTTGTTTTCAGTCCATAAGATATTTAGGAACTTTTGTTTAAATATATGGTAAAATACAGCCCTTTTGTAACTCTTTACTTTTAGACAAAGTAGAAATTAGCTTTTTAATTCTATAAAAGCCTTAATTAGGAGATAAAACGATATCCAGTATTATTTTTCTTCAAAAGCTAGAAATAAGAAAGTAACAACACTACAGCATTTGTATAGTGAAATGAACGGGTTGAGTCCTCTTAAAGGCTAATAATGCCCATAAGTTAGAAGATTTGAGATTTGACTTAACTAAAAGTTACTTTACTTATAACTATATAAATAACTTATATATAAGTAATTTACTTATATAAGTAAATTATATATAAGTAGATATGACTTATAGAGGATGTTTTTTTTAGAGGCGTGGTTTTCAAGAAGAGATAAAACGCATATAATTTGATGTTATGGCTAAGAATTTAGTTTCATTATAAAGATAAGGGTTTGCCATTATGTTATAAAAATGATTTCGGGTAAGTGGCCGCCGCAGCTGACTCGAACAAATTCCAGCCGAGAGGCCCAATTTTCAACCACTTTTTGCAGCAAGTTGGGCCGTATGTCAGCAATAACGCGCCGAATATTCTCTTCCAAGGCGTTAATCGTGTCCGGCTTATCTGCGTAGACAAGCGACTTCACATAACCCCACAAAAAATAGTCCAGCGGTGTTAAATCGCACGATCTTGGAGGCCACGCCACAGGTCCACGACGCGATTTTTACTTTATTTTAGAGTGATTTAAAAAAAATTTAGAGTGATTTTTTCTAAATTTGCACTATTTGCAAACGTTGTTCAGGAGTAAGTCTATTCATTATGAAATGGCAAACCAAACTGAGCATAAATCAAGTGACAGCTGTCAAAAACACCAACTACGAAAAAAGAAGTGCCAGATTGAAAACCACGCCTCTAAAAAAAACACCCTTTATAAAAGTGTTACTCAAAATCTGTCTGTTTAATTCGATTTGTAAATTTTTACAATTACGAGTAAGTACACTACATGTTTTTTTTTACCAGGCAAACTATGTTCCAATAACTCAAAAACTGTTTTCGGGTTTTTGCATTCTGCAATCTTCTTTAATATGGTCTAAAATCTTTCTGAGATGGCAATTATACATCAATTATCATGGTATGCTATCTGGCAGTTAAGCAGTTACATAATTATAATACATAGTTTTCCTACGTTTATGTACATATTTTAGCAAATACCTGTAATGGACGTAAAATTTGCAAAATTGGTTATGGGCTAACGGTAGGTTAACTGTCAAATCACAAGATGCATATACGATTTGGAATGGCTCAAGGCATAGCAGCGTTGGGAATATACTGCGAATCTTATTTCCTGAATTCATTTAATTTTCTATAACCTTGTTTCCTTTATTATTTTTATTTATTTCATGAGATCTGTTTACCTGGTGATATAGATCAATCCCCTAAGAGGACAATAGTTATTTTTAATATACCCTGTATATAATAATATGTTTTAATTTATAGTAAACACGCAAATGTGTAATTTTCAGTTGCAAGAACAAATAATGCCAATTTTGGATCTAATGGCGTCCATGTCTTCCCCGCATTTTGCAAGACTTAAGGATTTTATTCAAATGCAATTGCCCTCCGGTTTTCCTGTTAAAATTGGTAAAACACATTTTACTATATTATTAACCTTTATTTCTTTTAATTTTTCTGCCATTTTTTTTTATATCCTAAAAAAAATATCCTTTAAAGGACCTGCGGAAGACAATTCCTTCCTCAAATTCTTCATGTGTAAACCAACCACTAAAAATTGGTTTTCTGAAAATAATTCTTATGGCATGTAACAAATGTGTTACAGATGGTGTAACAATTATTTTCAGCAATTTTTTTTTGACACTTATTTATACCAATATAATTTTATGATTATATTTTTTCCATACTTATTCTTTTATTTATTTCGTTTTTATGACAATAGAAAATAGAAACAGAAAATAGAAACAGCCGACCAAATGTATTAAATTACGGTTGCAAATCATTTGGTTCATTTCGTACCACAAAAGAATGTGTTTTTTTTTAAATATTTATGTTATGTTAATAGCTTATGAAATCCTCTAGCATATAATTTTATTACTAACTATACAAAAAGTTGCGTAATATTTTTTTTTAAGCAAAAGTTTATTCCACAAAATTCCCCTAATTTTTTCTACAAGAAAAACATTTTTCTTCTGGAAATAATAATACCTTCACTTTTGAATAGCGGATAAAATTCTCTTTTATATTATATATGCTACTTTGGAAAGCTAATAACTTATTAAACATCCGATGTTAAATTGTAGTAGCTAGGCATAGAAAATTTGCAGTTTAGTTATGTTATGCAATTGTGTATTAATATTTAATATCTAAAATTTTTTTTTTTTTTTATGGATAACTGCGACATTTTTGGTAAACCCTTTGTGGTCCGCCTAATTTGCTATTTTTGCTGTATCTATTTTTCAGAAATACCCCTTCTACATGTAGTTAATGCCAGAATCACCTTTGGCAATATATTTGGAACGGACCAATCGGTGCCGCACGTCTCAACCTTAGACGAGGGCGACAGGATAACCTGCATTCTAGACGAGGAGATATTTGATATTCCACCTGGCTATTCAGATACTGGTTGGTTGGTTGGTTCAGATACAGAACCGGTTTATCTTTGAAATGATTATTTTCCTGTTTTCTCAGCATTAGCTTCAAAACATTGTATTATATTTGGCTACTATATCCGTCTTTTGGTCCTCTGCCTGTCTATATATTTCAACTCAAAACTACAAGTGGTGTGAACTTAAATTTCTTTGGTAAATCGAGTCTGCCCAGAAAAGCTCACAGCCCTAAATTAGGTGATACGGAGTTTTGGCTGCTGAGTTTAAGTTTAAGCTGAAGAATTTTCACGCATATTTTTTTTTAATACAATATTTTTACATGTGGACGATGGGAAATCCCCACGTTACTATCACCAGGATAAATCAATTAATATTTTTTCTCAGGCAGGAATGACCAAAAAACATAATGCACAAATGTACGTTTAGATCGATTTGATTATTTTTTTTATAAAGAATTGTTGACTTTAGGTCATATACAATCATTTTGGGTCCTACTCAACTAAACTAAATGTGCTTATGCTGGGGTCAGGGAAGATGGTAATAAAAAAGCATTTAAATGTTGACTATATTTTGTGCGGATTCCAACCCGTGACCGCTGGGTTAATAGACAAATTCCTTAACCAACTAGACTACCGCAATCTCCGCGATTTAATAATTATTTTTTTCTGATGTTTGTTTAATTATTTATTTATAGTAAAATTTACATCAATGTTTTAGGAATTGATGAGAGAAGACAGTATAGTTTTGAAGATGAGGATGATCTTCTACAGTATGCTATTCAGCAAAGTCTAATTGAGGCAGGCAGTGAAAAAGAAGAGGTGAGGAAATTGTGTCATATTAATATTTTTAATATGTTTTTAAAATCATGGTGTCATATTTCTCTTTCTACTTTATAAACACGCTTCTGTTTAAAATTCATGGACTAATTCTATGATAGCCCTTTGTAAATGTTACTCAATCATGTAGTTTATGAAATTGCTTTATTACAGGTTAATATGTTTCAGAAAATGAGAGGTAATTATTGTAAACTGATGAACTGTTAACACAACCGCTTCATGGAAGATTCTTACTACCTTGACACACGCATGGTTTCACATTTTTATGTTTTTTTTTGTAGGAAAGCCATTATACTGTAGAGGTTGCTAAAACCATAGATAGTTTTATTATTGGATGCTCTGACTTTATATGAATTCATGACAAAGAGAAAGAGAAAAATAACCTGTTTTGTAAAATCATCTTATGTAACCGTTTTGTATAGTACGAGGTACCACAAATAAATTATAAATATGTGATCAAACATATTTTATAACACAGTATAATTGAATGTAAATACCATATTGATATATAATCAGACAATTGAAAAACTAAAAAAATAAAAATCATACAGAATAAACAATAACGCACCACGAATTTAACCTTATCCTTAATTCACTTAATTTAAGTCACTGTAGGCCCGAAACTTATTTGAAGCCCTCAATGAGACATATCTGACATTGCCTGGTGAATAAGGGCCCTGAACGTCAATTGTGATGTGTTGAATTGACAATGTAAAGAATTAAGGATGTCAGTTTTACCATTGCTAATATTCAATGAGTATGAGTAAGTATAAGTACAAGTAATGCATAAGAAAAAGAAAATTATAATACCGGATCAGTCTTTGTGACTGACTGGTTTGAAGAGACCTGCAACTGAAGGACCTGCTCGTTTAAAACCTTTCTACTGTAATACCTAGTGAAAGTATTGTCCGACTTCCAATTGTCAATTTTTTCGATCAGATAATTATCTAACCAATTTAACAGACTGAATAGAACCAGGTGATTCCCTCCCCTCACCTCTGCCACCCATACTTCTTTTAATGCTGTACGAACCCATCCCCCCCATAGTTGTTGAAAAGGCTGGTTTTGGTTCACCACATAAGAAAAACTGTTCATTAACTGGTTTGTATTTTTGCAACTTTGTGATGTTTCAACAGTTTCTTGATTGACTAACTTTGCTGTCTGAATAGATTAACTTATTAAGTGACGTAGAGAGGAGAGGTAGTACATGGACCTCGCGACATGAAGCTAGCTAAAGGAGAATTACAGCTCTGTGTGAGCAACAAGTTTTAGATAAGCTACGGCTGTTCTGTTGTCACATTGAATAGAAACCACCAAATTTACTACGAGAGGAAGATTCTCCTTTAGTGTACTCATTATCTCTTTGAAAATGGATCTTTTGCCCACGTTTTTCTTGTACAGAAGGTTTTTTTTTTGTGGTGGCAAGTGTCCCAATTTAATCCTACATATTCAATTTGTTAAACCGGAGAAATTATAGATTTTTCCTGACCTTATTATTTACCTTAGCTTTGAGAAGTATTCTTACAGTCTGAACTTGGAACATTAGTATTGCCTTGCATCGATGGGTTACAAGAAAATCGGTTGAATCCGTGATGGTGCGACACGCATGAAGCTAAATTAAAACGCCAATCGACAAAAGAAAAATGTCGACGATGAAAAATGACCTTGACTACAGTGGATTAAAGGGTGTATAAGGTTAAGTAGACACAAAACTAAAATCAAAGGTTTTTTTTTCTATCTCCATTTAAGATTTCAAATAAGAATCGGGCCACATAATAAGATTTTAATGGTAATATTAATAGAAATTCTTTATTCTCTGCAAGCAGGTTGACATTTGGGAAGCACTGAAATCACAAAAACCTTCACGACCGGTAACTCCCAGCCTTCTAAGTGAAGAAGATCGTCAGTTGCAAAGGTATCAAACGACATTTTTTTTATAATTTGAACTGTTTTTTATGCAATATGATGATGATAACATGATGCATTAGAGATCTACTTTCTTCACTGAGCAATCCTCCTTACCTCCGGTATGTTACCAACCATTAGCGACTACTTATTTGTTGCTATTGAATCCACCATTATTTGTCGTCCTACCATGTTCACTATACACGACCATTGATTCTCTCAGCAGTACAGGGGGATTCAAGATGCCCGAGTACCAGAAATAGGAAAGCTAGTAATCATAGCTCAGAACAATTTATTTGCCTGCACCACAGTACTATTCTTAGATGTGCCGTCTCTGGTTAGTCGTGCCAGTTACTGATATAATGCCAAAAACAAAAGAAATCAGATAAATACAACCATAGCAGAATTGGAAACTTCACCTCCCTTGGTTAATTATAACTGCAAATAGATTGCTTCAATATATTTCATAGTTTTGACAGCATATATTTTCTGACTTACTTCACAATTATGTTTGTTTTTCACTTCCCAGATAATATAGCTTAATAATAAACAGCCTATAATTTCTTTCAGGATGTTTATTATGGTCCAAGATTTTACCAAACCCATTCATCCATTTTATTTTCATAAAAGACAAATTAAACAAACACACAACATTGAAAAGTGACACTTTTATAAGTAGGATTAATTACAGTACTTGTTTTATTTTTAATAACGTTAATGAATTACAGGGCAAGTCCGTACCCGGGCAACCGTTCTGAGATGGGCTCTCCGTCCCCCGCATTTTACACTGCTAATTCGTCCCCCTCACCCTCCCCAACTCCCTGCACGCAGTTCAAGTCCCGCCTTACTCCCAACTGTAGTTCACCCAAGAGATCTCCTCGCAGCCTTTCACCCAACTTTCACATTTGATTTACACTGACTTTCATGTAGTTGCATTTGTGTAGATTTTTGTGAGTTTTAAAATTTAAGTATTTTAAAATTTCCAAACATTTTAACTATTAAGCAGAATCCCAGAATTATCAAGGTTTTTCACTGAAAAGAAATAAATATCCCTATATTGGATCGCATTACAAATTAGAATTTTAATAATATTATTCAATCTTAAAATGAATGTGCACTTTATTGATAAAATGCTCAATCAAAAAAAATCAGCCACAATATCCATTCCTCTTTTGGATGTGGTTATTTTCTTCCAAGATTCTCCAGGTCACATTCTCAATACTTTCCAGCCAATCAATCCTTTCAATCTTGTCATTATTTCAAAGCGATTGTGACTGTTAATTTGAAATGATTTCAGATTTCAAATCTGATAACCTTCCTATAATGATCTTCCGTCACATAATATTTTTGGCCGTTTGCAACTTTAGTCTTATTTTAGAGCCAAATGACATTGGTGCGTTTAGTTCTAGATCTGATCTAATGATATGGGTATCAAACACTTTCAAAAAGTTATGACAAGCATTGAAATCTCCAATGCTCTTATTGGTTTCTCTAAGTTTTAAACATACATTTTCAAATTCTGTCCTATGCACATTTGTTGCTACTGGGGATCTCCTTTTTTTTTTGAAGAGTTGACTTCTGATGCTGACCCAACTGAACATATTAATTTACATTTTCCAGCCATTCATTAGTTGGTTAGAATGATAATAATATTATATAATATCTATATTATGTTTTTATGTAAAACATGTCTAATGATAATATTTTTACAATTAAGTAAAATATACTCCACTTGCACGAAATTAAGTTCTTTCTTTAGCCAGTTTATGCATAGAATCCATTACATTTTATTGCACCATTATATTTGGAATTATTATTTGTAGTTGTTTTATTTCAAAACCACCAATTTTTCCTATACAATATAAAACAATTAAAAGCTATAAACAATACACATCAAAACATAATTTGATCATATTTTATTATTTTTTAGTAAATAAAATAAGTACTATATCACTATAAACTTAAATAAATAAAATAATAATAAGTGTAATTATTCCATGCTTTTAAGATTTGAAATTGCATCCAAAGCTATTCTATGTAGGCATTTGCGCTAGACACAGTAATAATTATCGCTCGATTTTGATCCTTGTGTGTAGGGCAATACAGGCTAGCCTATCGTACTACCAAGATATACCGGTAACGGAGGTGGCCGCGTGTTCAAATGTGCCGGCGTTTGCAAACAGCGACAGCTCCACACCGGACGAAGATCTCCAGGCGGCTATCATGCTGAGCGAAAAGGAACGATTGCTCGAGGAGCAGCAACGCACGAGAGAAGATCGAGAGCTGGCAGAGATCCTGAAGCTTTCGCTTCTTGATAAATAATGTTTGGCCTTTGTTTAACCGTTCTTTGTACATGTGAGTCATTTATACCTGCTTTGTGAATTAAAGATTTTTATATTATTGTGTGTAATATTTGTAAAGGTTACTGTTTAAAATTAGGGCAGTGGTAGTAGTAACTAAATAAGACATTAATATTTATTTTTTTGTTTATTCTAATCATTCAGTATATAATTTTATGGCACTTTTTGTCAAAATACAAAATATTCGTAAATTAATCACATTTAAGTTTGTTGTACAGTCAAGTGCAAAAGAGCACTTTTTTATTCTTACCCCCAAAGGTCATGGTGGGACTGTCGCTTACGGCATTTTCACGGTTCGCATTAATCAAGTTTTATAAAACAGAGGTTCATCGCCCATCACGCAATTTTGAATAGATTTATGAGTGGTTATTATGCACCTGACCGTACATGATGTATTTATTAATAATAAATTCAGTGAAAGTATTACATTATTGTATTTAATGTCATTGATAATAAATTTAAAAATAAGTTTTCTAATAATATTTGTGAGGTTTGCTAGCAGATTCAGAAACAAGTTATAAACATAAGCTGTATGTCCATCAAGTATTAAATACTGCATCAAATTGATTAAATTCATTTCAGACTCAGTTTGAGCTTCTTAATATCCAAAAAGTTTCAACTGTGTTATATGTATCTATGTATTATAGTATTATCACAAAATAATAATAAATAAATATTTTCAACAATATTATTTTATGAACAAAGCTTAGGAGTATGGAAGTATGTAGGGATGCTCTGAGAGGCAAGCTCTGTTGGTTGAGACATTCAACACCGCCATGGTCCTAGAGCGTTCCATCTCTTTCCCCTTCTTGCGTTTTCTTACTCTGAACAACATACCCTAGGATGTGAAGTAACTGCTTCGTCTCTGGAGAAATAAGCTTGAAGGGATATATATGATATTTTACAGGAAATTTCCTTAAATATAATGATTTCCTTTTGGTATTTCATTTTTAAGGTAACTTTTTTACCATAATACAGTAACATACAGTACCATCATTGCGGTTGTATTTACAGTATAGTATCTGTAATCCGGACTTGGGAAATTATAGATAACAAGTGATAGGGTTGGTGGGTGTACATAAATTTTATTAGGAGCAGTGCAAGTGGGCGGGGTGAGGTGAGTTAACAAGCATAAAATTAAATAATGGCCATCAGCACGGCAATAGTAGCTTCATGATTTGCTGAATCCGCAGTTTGCACGAGCAATCGCTTAGATGTGCGCACTCGTTTGCACAGGCTTATGAGAAACAAGCACGACTCCGACAGAACATTATTTTGGATTTTTTTCATAAAAATATGTAATGGAAACCTTAATATAAATTAAAAATTACATAATAAATACCATTCTGGTTTTATTTTATGTAGGATTCCTGTTTTTAATCTGAAATTTCTCTCTGAGCTGAACAAGCTGTTTTAAAAATTTGAATTATTGTAACAACTGTATATATTACGATGTTGTATGTATACTGTAAACATTATTATTAATTTGAATATTTAAAAAAAATATATATTGGAGATGAATCTGAAGGGACACTAGGTAATTTTATCTATTTCTTGTAGATTATTTCATCAAATTTAAATTGAAAATAATAAGTTAAAAAATGATTGTTTTTAGCCGGAAGTAAAAACTACTGAAAATTAAATATCAGAAAATGCTTTTTATAATGGTTAACAAAACTCTCATCAGGATATTTGGTTCACAAACTTAGACCCTCTAGTGATTAACGACTTAAACCTAAAATTACAGTTTTTCACTTGCTACATACAATCATCAGCCCAGTAAGGCTGATGGATTAGCTCATCTTTACCTTTTTTTACTAATTAGCTTCATATTCAAGGATTGAATTTCACAGTGAACCTCCTGTCAAATAATATTTGTAGACTTACTCGATCTAATGACAAAAGTGGTACAAAAAATGAAATGGGCAACACGATTCACATAGTGGAAATGTTCAAGCTCATAGATTGACGTAGTTAGGTCAACCATATTGCTAAACTCTTTTTAGTCTAAACACTAAAAAATAAATATAAATGTCAAAATTAAAACTAGCTGCATTTTTATTTCTAACTACTCTAAAGTAATTCATTACATATTTATATGAAGTGAATAAGGACATTTTTTTTATAACATAAACCTAGTTTTAAACAGTTAAACCATATTCACCACAGATATTTTGCAAAATAATATTTCTGCAGTATTTTTTTACCATTTTATTTAAAATAATATGAAGACTAAACAATACAAGTACTGCACCCAAAAAATACAAAATCATATTTTTATATTAAATTCAATGTATTCCTATTTATAATTATACAAATGTGCTTTTATTTTGTTCAATTTATGAGATTACATAGAGAATTGGTAATTTAGTGTATTATACGAGTATTAATATTAAAAAGTAATCTGTCCGTGGGGACTGGCAACGTTATGTAAATGTTCCTGTGCAAGTGTGCCATATTTACTTTTCACTGACACTCAACGAAGATAAATAGATACATACTTTATAAAAAAGTAAAATATTCTAATTTTAATCTAACATTGATGCGTTTCTTTTTAAATCTATTTAGAGGCAATTTAATATTTTGAATATCACTAATTTGCAATATTTTACAGATTTTAACACGAAGCCAGAAATCATTTTGCAACCTCTTACTGAAGTGAGCAACGCATCTAAAAATGTGCCGTGCCACACTCAAGGGTGTGGTGAGAAGCTGGAATGGTGCATATTTTTTCCTTTAATCGCGCAAACCGTTTCTTTATTCATTAGAGAGAAATGGCACAGTTCATGCGTTAACAAAAATATCTCTGTTGAAGAGTCAACTGTCACCTCTAATGCCAATAAATAATATACTTAAAAAGATGAATAAGATTATTTTGTGAAGTATACTTTGACGTAAAAATGTGTGGTGTATATGTGTCAAATTTGTCTCTCTTGCGGCTCCCCGGGTATAGATCCATGCTTACTCCAGTTGGGAGAACAACGATTTCTAGTTTCATGGTTTTTAAGGAATGAACCTTCGAGTATTTGAGAGGAGGGCTTGCTCATGGCTAATTGTTACTATGCTCATATTAATCTAATTGAATATGAATGGAGGCCATAGCATGAATGATCGAAGTGAATCAGCTGTGCCCAGGGGCGGGCTTACTGATAAAAAATGGCTAAAAATAGTTGCAGGGCATCTTGACAATGTCAATATGTATGAAATGTCAACTATGCATAATCTATCTCTGCTTTTAGACTTGTGCTATGTTAGTTTATTTTCAATGTTTCTGGTAATACAAATACCACCTTTCCACTAGCAAATAATAATTGTTTATGTCAATCAAATTTTAGGCATTTACTAATTTAAAATGCATGATGGTACTATTTCGCAGCTATTGATAATGTATAGACAAGGAAGGACCAATAGACAATCAGCCGTAAGCATGGTCCAGTTAGAAACCAACTAATCTGCATGCATTTTAGTATGTTGAAGATGCACCTTTTAATCAGAGTATTAATGTGACTATGTATAGGGCCAAGAGAGAAAGAGATATATTCAATCAATATTAATTGGTTATATGAATAATATAGAGCCATTATTAAACCCATACTAAATATGATTTATTGTACTAACTAGTTGATATTTGTATCTAAAATAATAAAAATCCAGTCTTTCACTGCTCTCAGCACACTTTTCGGCAAGTTTCGTTCAGCGCAATTTCTTCTATACTCCTGACGTTAAATAACATTAGAGATGTTTTCATAGCTACTAACCTTAAACATATGGTCT
Organism: Neomicropteryx cornuta; assembly: GCA_020383195.1. Lineage (NCBI taxonomy): Eukaryota > Metazoa > Arthropoda > Insecta > Lepidoptera > Micropterigidae > Neomicropteryx > Neomicropteryx cornuta. The sequence continues at coordinate 8,892,376 of JAHKQU010000025.1, read as the reverse complement.
TCAGGTCCTCATAGATTTCTTGTGCTGTCATGCTGTCATCATGGCGGGCATTTTGCAGTATGAAGCCTGGTCATGTTGACCTGGAAATGACTGCTTCCACAGTCAAATTCGGTCACGGGCATCCTGCAAAGTACAAAATTCACATTGACATTTCAACAGTAACTTTTCCAAATCTTGACGAAACTGTTATAAGTTCTTATCTGTGATAAATAGGTAAAGTACTGAGAGCAATAAACTGAATTTGAAGGCAGAAAAACAACAGCAGATGAAAACATATCTTCCTACATTTAATATTATTATCTACGTAGGTTTTTTATATTTTTTGCTCACTTATTCTTTAAAAATATAACAAACATCTCATATAAAATAAGTCTGTAGTTTTGTCTTTCTGAATTTAATCTCGGTCTATAGTAACATGCTATGAAAATATGTTGATTTTATTCAAAAGAAGTCAATTAAGTGCATATAAAAACTATTTATCAATCAATCAATTTTGCGAGCTGCTTGCATATAAAGCACTCATCACATATCACATCAATTTGCTGTGTAATCGTCTTCTTAAGACCAATTTATCTGCGGTTAAAAAGTATTATTTGATCTCTTTATGTGTGTTGAAGATTTTTTATCTTGTAATGAATAGAAATATTTCAATAACAAGGCGTGCTAACACACACTCACTACCTTTCCATTATTCTTAACTTTACTGCTCATTACGTAATAATATACTGTTCGTTCAGCTTGTTATAAATATATTTTAGTAATCTTAAATGTTTAATTTAAAACGTGTATTGTATTTAAGGTGTCTCCATATTTCCGACTGTACGCTAGCAATAAATTTGTCAAAAAAGTTTTGATGAAGATAAAAACAACCTATTTTCATTGGGCACATTAAAAAAAGCACTATGACATTTGGGGGGGGGGGGCTTTCTAAAAGATCACATGCCAACCAGAAAACTTATAAATACTTTCCGTGAACATAGTTCTAAAACCACTCTGGGAGCTTCTTTCCACATCTGGATACAATGGAAGGAAGACTGATAGTATGGTACTTTAACGAGGTCACCCTTAAACTCGATTCATGATTTTACATTTTTTATTATAAAGCTCTCCACCACGCAGATATTCATTCTTCTATAAATATGTAGTAGGTACGTAATAATCCATAAATTTTGTATTTTTAAAACGAAAGCTTAAAATCAGTAATTACTATACCAACTGCCAACCCAAAGTGAACCCCGGGGTTGAACAGCTAGTTTATTTTTTTTTGGCAGGTTTAAGACTTTTATTGACAATTTTTTTATCCCATAAAATTTTAATACATTCCACTCCGAATGTAAAAAAAAATGTATCAGCTGTTCAAGCAAGTGTCAAGCAGTGAATGAAAATTTCCTTGGGCCATTGCAAATTTCGATAACAATTATAAAACAATTTTAAAATGTTTATCCTTTTTATATATTTCTTTAAATATAAATAAAAATTATATTAACTTCTGAACATGGCATAAATACTTATGACAAAATTGATAACGGTAAGGAAAATATAAACGATGCTTTACATGTATTCAGACGTCCGCCGCATGCCGCCATTATAAAAATGAAATAAATGCAGTAAGAAGTTGATGCTTTATCGCGAAAACTTCATCCGGCAATGGACACTATTGACCTGATGGCAAGTTATCGACGCGGATTGTGTTAATTAAAATTACAAATAAGTTTATTGATAGGTATTTACTTTTGACCTTAGATTGTGAAGTCTTTGGGACTACAGATGGAACTCCACTGATCGCAAAGATATTGATCTGATGTGATCTGAGGGGGGAGGGGGGTTGGCTGCTCACACGTTAGCGAGAGAGTAAATTCCCTGGAGTGAGCTATATGTACAAGTGAGGGAATGTAGACAGTCACTAAATTAGATCAGACATATCTATGCATGTTTGAAAAATAAACCGCATTTGGGTCATTGAGGTATTATGTTTCAGTAGAGTGGTTATTTAGCGTACAAATCTCTCATCTCATGTACAACGTACAGCGTACAATGTCTCGTCAGGTGGGATCGTTTGGCAGAAATATGTTTAGTCGATCATGACCGTTCACAGCCTAAAAGACGCGTTCTTATTAATGAAATCACTCGCTCGGACGTATGACGTCACCTGTGTGCCCACTCATACTTAACGAGTTTATCCGAATACGTAGGTATATAGGTATGTCTAGCGTCGCTGTTTTTAGGATAAATTTAATACCTCAATGATTCAGGTTTGCATAATTTATTATTTATTTTTAGTAAACCATAGTTTACTAAAAATAAATAATAAATTATGCAAACCTGCATTAATTAATAAATTACTAACAAAATTATTTTAATTTTTGATTTCAATAATTCTAGAAAATATGAATTGGCTTGAAATTTGGAATGTTCATATCTCTAATTCTATTAATTTACAGAAATAAAACTCTGATTATGACAAATTAGCAATACTGATGGTATATTTATGAAAATATCTTACAATATTTTTCATGCCTTTATAATATGTAATATGCCTTTATATAGGAGTATATAAATAAATATTAATAATCATAAATATGTAAACATTGGATATTTAGTTTCATTTTAATTTAGAATTGGATTATATCCTTTAGGACCAAATCATTTCGTATTGATTTTTTTTAATGTTTTTAATAATAATTACAATAATATTTAATGAAATAAAATATGTTAATTTTATACAAATGTTTAACATTGTTTCATAGTAATTTATTTTGTGCAATTTTAGGTAAGTACATTTATTGATCATTATAACTGAGGTTGTAAATATTGTAATGTCACACCAAATTCATACAGAATACATTTGAGTACATTAAACCATTGGCATAATAATAAATAATATATTATCAGCTTAGGTTTTCCCAATGTCCCACTGGCAGGCGCTTCATTGCGCTGCAGCAAAAATCCTCAAAAACTTTTTTTGTGTTCAAGTAATACTAACCACATTTATCGCTGACAACATAGACATTTAATATCAAGTTTCCTGTTTCCAGTGATGTGGTATTGCCACTATTATTGTAGTTACCTACCATTCTAAGTATAATATTTCCATTTAAGTATGCAAAAACAAAACTAGTTTTGGTAACTACCCTAAACATATTATTCGTTAAATAAACATTTAATGATGCATAAACATTTTTTTCAACTACAGCCATTTATCATATGAGCAGATGATAAATGGTCATATGGTCAGATGAGCAGCCTAGTTTATTTTACAATAAACTTATTTTTTTTCAATAATAGTATAGTTTATTTTTTTTAAATATTACAAGCGACATTTTTCATAAATTCGCTTTTTTTCACCAAAATTCTTAGAAAACACATGAAATATACGAGTATCAGCTGCAGTCTTTTGAAAAATATGACTGACAAAGAAACAAAAAATTTCAACCGCCAGTATAGAACATGCTGACTAAGCCAAATAAAAACCCTCCAATCAGTTCCCGTTGATTAGCCATGCCACCAAGTCAGACCCATCGCAGACACTATTTGTAAGGTTGTCACGTAAAGAGTATTTTATACATTAGACTTCAATTTGTCAGTACTCCTCTCGTATTCTCTTTTTGTATCTAATATCATTATTTATTTAACTCATTTATGTTTGTATTTTTATTCGAATTGTTTTATTATTAAAGTTTCCTTATAAGTCTTCCATTACATCATTATTATATTTTATTTAGTTAATACTTCTCAATAACTATTTTCAAATTGAACTAATGTATATTTCTGTTCTCTTTCAAACAATAATATTTATGTACATAAAAATAAGATCTCAATAAAAATATGAAATTTGAATATTTGTTTTATTTAGCAAAGGACAAATAAACTAACTATATGCATCCTAAAAGTTGGTCATATCAAGGCAGATAAGGAGTCGAGCGAACCCAATCAGGAGAGCCGCAGGCACGAGTTGACGACACCGAAAGCGCAGTAACAGAGGTGCGAGGCCTGGCAACCCGGGGTAAAGACCAGGGTTGTCAGCTACTTTATATAATGCGAAAAAAACAACACTTTGAAGACTATTGTTGAAAACTAGCTACAAGAAGTACATTATGCGATAAAAACGCGATTAGAAACGCAATTTTAATGTTAATAATTAAATGTATTTCTTAAACATCATCATCTATCAGGAGAACATACAACGTAAAAGGTCAACGAAAAATCTTTTTCACCTTTGTGCTTCGCCCTGGGTTGCCAGCTACTTTATATAACGCGAAAAAACAACAATTTTGAAGACTATCGTTTAAAACAAGCTACTAGGAGCACATGAAGTGATTGAAACCCAATTTTAATGCTAATAAGTAAATGTATTTCTTAAACATCATCATCTATCAGGAGAACATACAACGTAAAAGGTCAACGAAAAATCTTTTTCACCTTTGTGCTTCGCCCTGGGTTGCCAGCTACTTTATATAACGCGAAAAAACAACAATTTTGAAGACTATCGTTTAAAACAAGCTACTAGGAGCACATGAAGTGATTGAAACCCAATTTTAATGCTAATAAGTAAATGTATTTCTTAAACATCATCATCTATCAGGAGAACATACAACGTAAAAGGTCAACGAAAAATCTTTTTCACCTTTGTGCTTCGCCCTGGGTTGCCAGCTACTTTATATAACGCGAAAAAACAACAATTTTGAAGACTATCGTTTAAAACAAGCTACTAGGAGCACATGAAGCAATTGAAACACAATTTTAATGCTAATAAGTAAATGTATTTCTTAAATATCATCATCTATCAGGAGTACATACAACGTAAAATGTCAACAAAAAATCTTTTTCACTTTTATTGCTGTGCTTCACCCTGGGTTGCCAGCTACTTTATATTACGCGAAAAAACAACACTTTGAAGACTATCGTTTAAAACAAGCTACTAGGAGCACATGAAGTGATTGAAACCCAATTTTAATGCTAATAAGTAAATGTATTTCTTAAACATCATCATCTATCAGGAGAACATACAACGTAAAAGGTCAACGAAAAATCTTTTTCACCTCTGTGCTTCGCCCTGGGTTGCCAGCTACTTTATATAACGCAAAAAAAAACAATTTTGAAGACTATCGTTTAAAACAAGCTACTAGGAGCACATGAAGCAATTGAAACACAATTTTAATGCTAATAAGTAAATGTATTTCTTAAATATCATCATCTATCAGGAGTACATACAACGTAAAATGTCAACAAAAAATCTTTTTCACTTTTATTGCTGTGCTTCACCCTGGGTTGCCAGCTACTTTATATTACGTGAAAAAACAACAATTTTGAAGACTATCGTTTAAAACAAGCTACTAGGAGCACATGAAGTGATTGAAACCCAATTTTAATGCTAATAAGTAAATGTATTTCTTAAACATCATCATCTATCAGGAGAACATACAACGTAAAAGGTCAACGAAAAATCTTTTTCACCTCTGTGCTTCGCCCTGGGTTGCCAGCTACTTTATATAACGCAAAAAAAACAATTTTGAAGACTATCGTTTAAAACAAGCTACTAGGAGCACATGAAGCAATTGAAACACAATTTTAATGCTAATAAGTAAATGTATTTCTTAAATATCATCATCTATCAGGAGTACATAAAACGTAAAAGGTCAGCGAAAAATCATTTTGAACCTTTATTGCTGTGCTTCGCCCTGGGTTGCCAGCTACTTTATATTACGCGAAAAAACAAAACTTTTAATGTTTGTTAATGTTGTGCTTCGCCCTGCGTTATATAAACTAACAGTTTATATTCTCTGGGATGTATAAAAAAAAAAGATCTGAAAATATACAATATATGGTCGTTTTAAGGAATTATTCTCAGACGTAAATTAAAAGCTTTATAACGAATTACATTAATTTTAATAGCTGCCCGGTGCGTCTCTCTACTCCATTAACGAGAAAAAAGGCGTCTATTCATGAATAATAATGGGCTCCGACATTAGATTTATCGCTGTACAAAAGTAACGTTATGCGTAACTTAGGTACTGAAAAGGACTAAATTTCGAAAAAGAAACGCTAAATTAAGCAAATAGGGGTTTTTGCATTTTTCTTTATATTTTCATAATTATGTTTGCGTAGATCTTATTCAAATAACAGGTTGCTTTACATAGCTGATATCACGGAGACTGACTATAATAATATGTGTATATCCATCCATCCACCCAACTTTCAGATTCAGATCCGCATGCATGTCTTCAAAAATTATATTTATATTTTTTTTTAGATTTCCGATTTGAAATATTGGTTTTGTCTAATGCAATACGAAGTGCAATTCACAATAGCTTCAAAAATGTACTTTTTAAAATATTCACCGGTTTCCCTGAAAAAAAAAAATTAGAATTTAGAAACACTTAGAATGGCACAGCGGGCATGAGACACATGGGACACCACTAGGTACCTACGTAAGGGGTGATAGGTATGATCTTATATGTATATAACCACAGATACATTAAAGTAGTTTTCAATAAATACATCACTTATATTATATTATATATTATATCTCTAGTATGGGTAGCGCATTAGTTTTTCAGCATTTTATCGACTTTTTTCACGGTTATGATTACTACTCAGCTCTCATATTATGATATAGAGATTAAATCCAGGATGTATTACTACCTAATATTATGTATATTAAACATTTCAATGATATCCAAATAAACAAACTAACAGATAACGATATATGATATGATATTTGCGAAACACTTATGATAATTAGAATCGAATTTAGGACAGATGGGAAGAATATCTTACAATAGAGAAGAATATAAACTCCAGATATTTTTTCGGTGACCACTCTTCTTCGCCCACAGAGAAAGACGTGCGTGACGTCTGGAGTTCTGGAAAGACGTGCGTGAAGTTTGGAGTTCTGGATCTTCCCTTAATTTGTATTAATAACTATTTAATATTTACCGCATTTATTCTTAGTTATCGGTGATCTAAATATTATTCAAATACTTTGAACCCATTTCTTGTTTTCAATTCTGAATTAATTCCTTTTAGAAATCACATCCGGTTTTCGCGACAAGGTAGCCAACCGACTGAGGCAGAGACCCATAGATGCTTCATGCAACGAATGCAGATTATCGAAGATGCTGGTCGCTAGATCCGTTTAATCGCTTGACTGCACTTTCTCCGAGAAGAAAGCGTATGATATTGGTCGACACATTAAAGGCGAATAGAATCTCATTACTGCGAATATTGCCGCAAATCAATCTCACTGCACAATCAAGCAAATTGCCATGATTGTAGCATGAAAAACGTGACACCCGCAATACTCATTATACGAAACTTCCGTTATATGCTATAAAGCATTACAGAAATATATACAAAAGATGAAATCGGTCATTACCATTACCAGTGCCGGATTAGGCCAGCGCGGGGCCTGTAGCAAATGCTAACAAGAGGCCCTTGCTTTGCTTTAGGTCTTTAAGTTTAGGGTATCAAATAAACAGCACTTTACATCGTCATTTAAATACATACTTTATTAACTAAATACATACTTTATTAACAAATTAATTACAGCGAGCGCCGCAGCCAGATCTAGACGTTCTACGTCCAGCCGCGGGGTCGTTGCATTTGTTCTCTTGCTACGTGGCTAATCCGGCACTGACCATTTCTATTTTAATATAATTACGTATTATTTATTTATTTTTTCAGATGTTAGAAGGACCAGATACTCTGCGGACCTTTAAATTTAAATATTTCATTTACTACCAGGTAGGTAAACCATGGTTTTTCTTTTTTTCAACACTTTAACGCACACCTAGCTAATCCGATCCAGCAAGTCAGGTCTCCTAGTTCCCTAACTAGGAGACCTGACTTGCTGGATCGGATTAGCTTGCTGACTTGCTGCATGCGCACAACACACAACTCTATAAATATAAAATGGTATTGTAATATTTGTTATTAATGTTTTTGTTAGTAGAAACCCATTTTTAGTTTTACATAGGTTTTTATTGTTCAATCAAAAATACATTATTTTTTGTAATGTGTAAAACTGTTGGTTTTTTCAATGAAGGTTAATCAAAAAAAAAGGTTTCAATAAAGGTTAAAAGGTTGGTGGGTTAATCAAATAAAATAAAATATATATGTTTAACATACTCTTAATTATAAAATAATAAAATGGTAAAACTAGGGAATCCTCATAGTGACGCCTCGTTGACTCTCTGTCATAGGCATGTGACATTAAAACGGATAGTATTAGAAAATTGTAATTTGTCCTGTAATGCAATATAAAACCAGGATAATTATACAAAAAATATGTTTTTGTTGCGCTATGACTGTTTTTTAATATTGCACAAGTCACTCATAAAATCATCTCATAAAACCATAATCCTTCATCTTAATCGCATATCCATTATTTTTATATTTTTTGTTAAGATATCATCCTTTTCTTATTTCAACCAAAATAAACTAATTAGACTATGAAATTGGATAGTTACATAATATTTGATAATATTTTGTATCATTTCATTTGGTATAGACGGACAAACTGAAAATGTGACCACCACTTAAAATCCTGATTAAATAAATGAAAAACGGATTGTTTCATTAATAGAAGTTCTTACTATTTAAATTTCGATAAAAAATTGTAATATTTAAACATAATCTCGCTATACTTAAAAAAAGCTTGAATTCGTATTATCAGATTCTGCGTGGTCACCATATATTCTTAATTTACTTTATGTAGTCGTGGTCTGTGGCCATCTTTTGTTTCCATTATCAGACTAGCTCATTGTTACGGTAACATGTATTAGCATTAGAAATACACGTCTATGCAAAATTGGATTAAAGGAAGTGGATCAAAATACACTTGATTGATTTGACCTACATAAACAAACAGGCAAACATGTGAAGTTAAAAGCTCGTAATAAATCAAAAAGAAAATTCTATCTTCTCGGTCTAATTATATCGGAACAATTGCCTATGAAAACATTGTTCATTTTATGGTTTTTGTTAAAGAAATGTTAAGAATAGTTGCTGCGACTCGACCGCCGCGTGGGCACTTGGAAACTGCTGAGGTCGCGACCTGGGACCTTTGCCGGATTCGGAGAGCACGCGTGGTGACGTCATCCGGTGACCCAATTCGGAACAGCACAGGAACTCGTTATTCGCTCTCCGGCTGCGTAAAGCACGAAGAACAGGCGCAACTGGAAGACGGAAACAATGCGAGCTATTCTTTTCCCGCGAGAGGTCAATGAGATGCCTAATAGGTCAACGGTGTGCACCAGAGTAAAACACTAAAAGAATATAACTTCTCGCTAAATATTCTTTCTTTTAAACCAACTTTAAAGAATTTTTTTATTCGTCTGTATAGGCTTATGTCTATGTTTTATAATCGAAGGTAGTAGGTTCTTCATAATCTAGTGTAAGGTTGGATCTAGTGTAAGTGTAGTGTAAGTGTAAGGTTGGAAACCCGGTTAGTAGGTTGGTAATATTATTACATTACAACTATGTATAACGTCTTCGTTTGTGAATCTATTTTTAGTTTTATATAAGCGATGTTCGTCGTAGTGTTTTTACGAAAATTGTAATCTCCCATTACTGCAATAGATATTTTCTTTTAGTAGGACATGTAGATGCAATTCGACTGCCTAGGTGGATACTAAGACCTTCTGACGGACCTTGTGTGGCCCGTGGGATACAAGTAATAACTTGTGAGTTTGTTATAAGAATTATTACTTGATCCACTGTCTACATAAATACTCCGATATACGATATAATGTTACGACTCCATTATGTGAGGACGCGGACCGGCGCGACGAACTCAGATGAAAAGGCCGTGCACTGGCGGGCGACCTCCGGTCTTATAGACTGTCAGTTGTGTCGGAGGGGAAACCCTCTGCCTTAGGCCTGGCGCATTCGGTCGGTGTCACTCTCGGTCGATGGACTTTGTACCTGGCGTCTGATGCTGTCGTCAGCGGAAGCCAGGCGCGGTCGCCATTTGGGCTCATGGTCCTTACACCTGAAATGAAATAAATCTTTATTACTCTTACGAACGACAAACATGTACAAAAGACGAACTTATTACCAAAACAATCTCTTGTAGTACCCATGATTTTGGTGAGAACATTTAATTGGTGGTGCTATAAAATGCACAAAGTAGGTAGACTCTAATATAGACTTAGCGATACAGGCTACAGTGACCCAGTGAGGGCTTACTAATCCACACAAACTGAACATTTTTTACTTAAAAATCAATAAAATATGACAAACTAATAACAATAAATTGTGGATTGGATATTTCATAAATAAATAAATTAAAAATTTATATTAGGAAACCAGTGAAATAACTCTCTGATATAAGAAGCGTAGTTTAAAGCGTGTTTTAAATACCCTAGCCAGCTCTTACTGTATTGGTAAGTACCTACTCTTATGAGGCCTCTAAACGTTTTAAGCCGAATTAGTTAACAATGTTTATGAGCTGTCATAGTAAAATATATGCATATAATGCCTGCTCGCCTTGTTTATAATGCCTTGTAATTTACTATTAAGAATCGCTGTACCTTGTAAAACAAAATAAATAATAACTATATTAATTACATTAGTTAGTTAATGTTAAATATTTTTTTTAAATGTCCCAATTTAAGTGATCATATATCATCAGAGTAATTAAACTTTGTTAATTCAAAATAGCATATGGTTTGCCTCCTATCGCGAATGGCGACTACTGCATCACGCGAAGTGTCGATCATACGAGTCGTTCTAAAATGTTGTTATTGCGGGGGACATCCTGGTGTGAGCTGTCACCGAACATATGTCCTTGGCGCGTTAGGTACCCGCCGACTCGACGGGCGGCAGATTAGGGGTTTTGGGGGATGCTAGGGGTGGGAGTGATGTGGGTAGGAAATGGAGGCGATCTGTCCTATTGATTAATTTCTCCGCCGCAGGAAACCCAACGAAAAGTTAGTTTTTCCAGCGTAATATTTTTTTCGGGCTGAGACTGATTGCCTACGAGTTTGCGGAACGGCAACGATTCAAGGATTTCCCCGTTTAGTTGGCAAAAGGTAACCTTAATGTCGTGTACGAGGGTTATCTAGCGTACCCGTAGAATATTTAAGAGTACCTAGGTACGTATCTGTATGCATGTACGAAGCTCAGATGGTCAGTTTGACTTGATGGGCTACCTATAGAGAAAATAACTATTATACTAAAAAACACAACGAATCATACATTAAATTATAGCCATTAGAACATATTCTATTTACGCGGATTTTAAGATACCGTGTGCCCAAGACTATTTTACAACCAGACGCGTTTCGTCCAACAAGCGAAGAATCACATTTCATCATATTCATATGGACGAGATGTGATCTTTTCCGAAGCGCCGGGTTTAAGAGCCAAAACGCACTCGAATTGCATTTTATGCGTTTTTGAGGTCTACTGCCAAGATAGCTTTTCATACCAGGCCATACCTTTAAGCTGGTTTTTTAAATAAATAATACTATGTTTACATAAAAAAATATTGAAATTGTTAAGTTTTATTTTTTTAAATTCTCATAAACCAAACTACATATATGACGTAAGCCTAATTTATACATAGAAATGTCCGCAATAAAATTCTACAGAAAACCTTAAACTTAGATTAATTGCCTTATATTTTTAATATAAATAAAAAACTGACAAATGTTTATTCTTTGATGTTGTCGAGGGACGCTCGAAGTGCACGTGGCCGACACCATTTGCAAAGGCCGAACTTCAAGATTATCTCACGATATACTGGCTACATAGTATATAGTATATAGTCTTCTATATACGGTACACGTGTAAAAGATAGCAAAATTGTTGGTTTAATGTATGTGAAAGTTCGCTTCGCTCCAGATCTCTAGGCCCATCGGGCCACTTACGTGCCTACCATGCTATTATTAAAGGCTCCAGGTTGACAGCTAGGCCCCACTTTTTATCTTGTGGGATTTAGGTATCCTCCCTCCAGGGAGGGGAATAATCATTCCCCTCTTTATCCCTTCTTTAACTGGTTTTTAAAAAATGATTATTTTAAAAAGTATCTAAATATGAATTTTCTTCTATGTAACATCTTCGGTTTCTGAGATATTGGTTTCAACATAAAAATATTCACGGCTTCTTTTTACACCCTTAGGGGGGAGGGGGGAGAATCTTTATTAGTGGGTGCCTAGGTCATGGAGAGAGTGTACCGTCGTAATTTCAGAATCTTAGGTTAAACGGTTTGATCTGGGCGACGATGAATCAGTCACTCACTCAGTCATCAGGATTTGTTATTTTATATATATACAGATAGATATATAAAGGTAACTTACTGGGCACTAAGACCGTCAATAATAGGCAATCCGCTAGTAATTACACAATGTTTGTCCATAACGCTATCTGATAAATATTTGGCCCTTATTTTGAATTAAAATTATGAAGAGGTTTGATAATAAACCTTTTGGCGTCATTACACAATGTATAGGCTCGAGGACCGAACAAAAATAGATATATCACCACGTTCGGGCTTATGCCCCGCAACCGCATAACGTAAAAAAAAAACCTAAGAAATAATATAATAAACTTCTTGTAAAACAATAAAAAAACACAATTCACCAAAACGTTGAAGTCAGTGCAGAAACACCTTATGCAACATCATAATAAACCATATCTCTGCTCCGACTTCAACGTTTTGGCGGATTTTGGCGGATCATACACTATAGTAGTAACCTAATGAAGCATCGATCGAATCAACTACTAGCATCAGTACAATTAGTAAAAATAATCGTAATCTGATATTAAGCCAATTCGGCATAAAAACATTTTGAACGGAAAACTTATTTTTCGATTCGATTTCTTACACTTGATTTAATTTAATGAAACTAAAATGGGACACCCTTGGAACCCCCCCCCCCCCCGCCCTCCGAGACACTATACTACACTAAACTACACTATAAGCAATAAAAAAAGAAAATCGAAAAAACCCAAGCCAGTCTGGAGTAATACATACAAAATAACATTTATACCTTATGAGAACTTCCTCCTTTTATTGAAGTCTGTTAAAATGACAAAGCTATGATATATATTTCTGGGATCCTGGGCAAGAAGTGCCTTTGTTAGGAATAAAACTTTTTCAGGATCTATCAGAATATGTTTGTCATAAGCTATAGATAGTATATTTAATCGTTTTTCCTGCTATATAATTTAATTTATCCACATTTTATTATGATCCTAACTATACCAACCTACAGGAAATGCAACGGTTACAAATTGTCCCGATGATGCGCTGCGGATGTGCTCTCTCTAATTACTCAATAGTTGGGTGCGCCCGGGTTGGGTGGGTGGCGGTGGTAGGCCGGGAGGTGGCGGGTGTTGCGTAGCAACCTATATCCATCTCTCTCTCTCTCTATGTGTAAGTGCGTCCTCGTGTATGTAGCTGCGGGTGCAGGCGTCCTTGAATCTCTGCGCAATGCCCTGGGCGCGGGTGTCGATTCGGGGGGAGGGGAGGGAGCCTCTCCCGCGGGGAAAAGCTACAAACAGTCGCCACAACCAATTGTCTCTGACCTACAGACACCCACATTTCAAAAGTTTTTCCTAGAAGTTACTTGACATTTACTGCTATCAGAACCGATAAATATTTTGATATTGATTTATTAAGTACCAAAAATTTTAACGAAATTCACAAAATTACGATAAAATATAAAAGTGTTCCGATGATAGAATCAATGAGTGATAGAATGATTTTTCAAAATGATAATTTACTTTATGCGTAGCTATAAATGGCGAACAGCTAGTATTTTATCACATTAAGCATACGCCTCTTTAAAAAGGTCTCTTTGGTCAGACATAATTCGTTGCGACGACTGTAATTTAGTTTACGACACAAACTAACTACCCAGGGAACACAGAGCGTGCGGAGTGTAAAAGCGAATTCCATACAATTGGATAGAAACGTGTCTATGGTCTCAAAAGCTTGCTTGTATTTCTTAATTGTCAGTTATTCATTAATTGTTACTTGTCCAATTACGAATAGCCATGCGCGAAGTTAGGTTAGGTCCTTTTCACTTGGCGTATAGCTTCATGGGATTACCGATACAAACGAAAATATTTTTTATCAACCCCAGAACATCGACCAACCAACCAACAGGTTTGGCTATTCCAACATCATTTTGGTAAATTGATATATAGGAGGGTGGGGGGGGGGGGAGGAGGTGCAGGGATACAGTTTAATTTTACCAGTTAAGTCATATTTTGGGTATTTAATAAATATTACGCTCGTATTCCAAGGCAATGCACTTTAATATTATTTTTGATCTGTAGAAAATAAAAGAAGTCAACATTGGAATTCCATCAACGAATCAATGTTTGGAACATGAATGTTTATTATTTATACGAATGATTTAAGCTTGAATATGTCTGAGTCAGCTGTAATCCAATTTACAGATGATATTAGTGTTATCATAGGAGCAGAAAATTTGCATTCTCCCTTATGATAAACTTAACATAAAAGACGACTATAAAAGATTGATTTAAGGCAAACAAAATGTTAACTTCTAACAATCGATGTGGCCGGATTTCTGGGTATATATCTAGATAATAATCTCAATTGGCAACACACACATTGACTACCTTAAATCAAAGCTTTCTTCGGCTAACTTATACCCTGTCACGGGTCGATCTAAAGTTATATCTCTTTATTACCTCTCGTGGAAACACATCTCCGATATGGTTTTCTCCATATCATTTTGTTTTTTGTACATTTATTGAACTTAATTCATTTTGAGCATTATTTTCAAAAAAACTGAATTTAATTCAGCAAATAAGACAGAGGCGGTACGAAGTTCGCCGGGTCACCTTGTTTAAAGAGCTATAATTATTTTTATTAAGATTTTTTTTAGATAAAACTGTGCTGAACCATTTTAAGATAAACTTTCCTTAAAAAATCAAAATTCCCAAAATGTTAAGTTGTAGCTAGTTCTCATAGCAATTCTAAAATAGCATAAAACTAAGCACCTATTTGTTATCTTTGTGTGATGTTATCTTAGTAAAATTGTATGAAATAAAGAAAGGAAAGTGGAATAAATATGAACTGTAGGTATTCATCGATGTAGCATATTTATTATCTGTATATTTTATAACCTAATCTTTGTGAAATAATTGAAAATTGTCATTCCTACGCCTTAAGTTGCTCTTGGAAATAAACTTTCACTTTACTTGTTTCCATAATTCAAAGAATGTTCGGCGGAAAAAAAAACCTTCAGAATCTCCACGAAGCGAGGGTGACATGTTTTATTTTCATTTTAATATTATTCTGTGAACGAAATCTGACTAGATTTTCTAGATTAGCTTTTTTTATATATATTTGTCACGCTGACTATTTGTATATATTTGCTGTATATTTTTGAGAGAAGAGAAGAAAATATCGCGATTATAACCAAGATAATTAAGGCAGCCACTGTTGCTGGCAATTTTAACAATGGCAGGCTATCGTTTATTCATTTTTGAAAACAAAACAAAAACAAATTGTATAACTAATAACAATAATTAAACATTCCTAGGTTATCGCGATAGTATAAGTGTGCGTAATTTTAACTAATGACTTGAACTTTCTCACTTTCATTGTGGGTCAAATGGATGACTGTTATAATGAATTACAGTTAAATAAATGTAATGAGAAAAATAAAAATATAGGCGCACATTTTAAAATATTTTTTTCTAACAAAATTATGATCGAAAAAACACACAAATGACACGAAATTTACGTGTGCATTAAAAAAATGCCTTTAAACACATTATGGAGACGTTTCATTAACCGATACGGAAAAAATATAAACTTTACGTAATAATATTAAACCGTTGTTGTAATGCGTACCCTAGCTGATCATCCATTCGCGACACCGGGTCCTTGATCGCGCACCTGTCAAGGTTGCGAATATCGATCGCGTGTTGGCCCACTAGAGGCAATTTATACAAGCGCTTTAGTAAAAATAATATATTTGGGAATTATTTATTTTTCAATAAAATTTCTTACTTTGTACTAGGGTACATAAAATCCCTATAAAATCTTCGCGAATGGTCTCGGAACAACTTGTATATGGATCGTTATACAAAAATACTTTGAACAAAAAATAGATATTTTTTTTATAAACAGTCTATTAGAAAAACATCAACAAAATGCGTTAAATTAGTTGAAAATCTAGTTGTAGGGCCCGACGTTAGCCTTAATGGCGTCTATCAAATGTTACGACTGATGAATTCATTTAAAACACTTAGCACTTCTCCCCGAGATGGGTGAAATGCTCCGACCCACCCGCCCCCTCCACCCTCCCCCTCCCCCCTCCACCCCCTGCCCACCCTCTACTCTCTCGCTATCCCCCTCGTTGCTAGGCGACTAATGACACGGCCGTTGCAAGGCTTTGCGCGGACCGCGGCCGCCCATCCCATCCGTCTATCCGCCCATCCGTCCATCCGTCCATCCGCCCATCCGTCCATCCGTCCATCCGTCCATCCGTTTGGCCCGGAACGAAAAGCGAACGCAAATATTTGGACGCATACAAATTCGGAGCGGAATACAGCGATTTTGTATGTGCATTTCATACATATGTATTCCATTCCAGAAAAAAGCTGGACAGCGGAATGTCTCCAAAACGGTCGAATTTTGGGCATAATTAGGGCATAATTTTGGGCATTTGAATACTCGCGTATGAACAAACCAAATATTAATATTCAATAGGCCCAGATATGACATTTTTAATATTTAGATTTATTATAGACATTTATAAGTACACAACTTATTGTGATTGAAATTTAAAAAAATAAGGTAATAGTGCTGTGTGACCCGAAGAAAATATGAGAGTTTTTACAAGGTGTGCTTTTGGGTTAAAAAATATGGTCGTATTTTTTTAGGATGCATATTTTTTTATGGTTTTGTACTTTTAATTATTTAATTACATTCGAACGATAGATAGATGATGAGACATGCCTTTGCCTATGTACCTAACTATATATATTCCTGTCTATGTATTGCTAGGGCCAATACATTCGTATCACCTCTCCCGTACGATCTTCTATAATTTCATTTAATATTGGAAACGTTCCTCACATGCAGTTGATCCACCCCAAGGGAATGGGCTGTATCGTTCAACCGACAATTCTTGAACTTTTAAAAGGAAAATATTAAAAACAACGTCAGTTGCAAGATTAATTCAACGAGTGAAAATAGGGGAAATAATATTTCAATCAAAAATTGAATCACCGGAGTAATAAAATAAAAATATTATTTAAAGTAAAATGTGCCTGTTATGTTATACGGGCGAACATAATAAAATTATAATTAGTGATGATATTGAAATTTCATCGTCGATTTTCATCTAAGTATGAAACTATGAAAATCTGATCATGGTTAAAAGGTCCCTCCCCTTTATTTTGTTGACTCATAAAATTTTTTTAGGTTTGACAAATAGGTAAGAATTTTATATTTCTTTTTTGTAGAAGTGTTGGTACCAATATTAAATAATAAATGAAAAGGACATAAACAAAATATATTATATATAAATTCCCCTTATTAGCGACGATGAGATCAATTCTGAAATGTCGACATATAAACCAAAAACACGGTCTTTATACGCAATATATAGTAAACTAGCCATCTTTTGCGGTTTACCCTTTAACTTAATATTCATTCAACTTCAGTGGCATATTTAAATGGTTTTTAATTGATGACTTACTATTTTAGTACTATTAGATGACAAAATATTTAAATGGTTTTTAATTGATAATAAAGGTACAATATTTTTTTCGACGCACCCACCCTACTCAACTATGCCGCAGCACCAAAATGATTGTGCTAACGCATAGTACACAGTTTTAAGAGTTCAACATTTATATCGCAGACTTTTAAATGTACGAAGTTTTTATTTTGTGATCGAGTTTTTACGACATCGATAATCGTCAAGCGATTGCTGCCTTTACTTATTGACTGCTCGGGTAACCCCAAGACATTTATGCCACACATTCTAGGGATAAGCATTTTGTTTGGCATAAGCATGAATATGATGTTTTTGTGCAATTTTTGTTCTTGTGAATGAGGACATTTAGGTTCAAATTAGTTTGGCCAATATCAGTAATGCTGTGGGATACTTCTATACAAACAAAACCCTTCCACCTACTTTGGCGTTCTATACCATTGGTTAACATAATAGAATTTGTAAATTTAAAGAAAGCATGTTGTTATTGCAATTTTTTATCTATTAATGCTCATAATTTTATGAATCGGTTGTCAATTAATTATTTATAATAATTACAATTCAATTTCTTTTTATTTAAATTATGGTATAAATCATATTCTAACGCCACATACTTTTGACATAAACATAGAATTAACAATTAATACATTGCTGAATTAGAATGTAACATAGAATTTGAGAGTTGTCAGTATCAACCTAGTAGTGCATTTAGTGTCAAGACCGTTACAATCGACCATACAGTAGGGCATTACACGCATTTCCGGTGGCGAGGGGTTGGGAGATTAAAATTGAGCCAATTCCACGCCACTCTAGGTCGGTATGTGATATGCAGCTCCTATACCTTAATTCGAGGGGTTTCTGGCCCCAGGCAGCCTTAAACGTCCCTCGCGCGCAGTCGCTTCGATTTCAATCGTCGGCGAGTTTGCAGGGAGTAGAACTTTTCCTGTTCCACCGTCAGATCTTTGGACCGTTAGATTTTGGCCCCATACATGACCATTCTAGCTACCGGGATTCACGAGTTGAGCTGCTAGTATTCAACTCAGTATTCCTTAATTTCAAAAAGTTAATTGATCGATCAAAACAAAAAATACCTTTTGGAATGCAAAAAATCCCGTGAAGGGCTAGAAAATTTAGAGATAACCTGGTTGACACTGGCGACTCTCAAATTCTACGTTACATTCTAAATCAGTAATTCTTAATTGTTAATTCTATGTTCATGTCTCCTAAATGACGTAGGTTTTTAAGAGAAGAACAGGTTTGTAGAATGCGGTTAAAGTTCTGTAGCAAAGTTACTATGGAAAAGTAATCGACTCTCTAACTTTTTTTTATGTCGTATATATAACCCGATTCCAACTTGCCAATTACGTACTCAAAACGTATTTTGGACTCGGACAAGAGAAAAGCAAACAAAAATAAGCAGATTTTTTACAATACAAAAAATGACATGTAAATATATGGCAGGTCGGCATACATGACATGTCAGCGTGGAAATCTATTTGTTGCGTTTTAACGACATGACGCCCCCAGCGAACCCTTCAGCTTTAGACGAGCATCGCTTACACGAAATCCCATGCTCTAGCAATCGTTAACTAAAAACTTAAAACTTAACTAAGAAAAAAAAAGGTTAAGTGTCAACCGAGTTTAGACGCCGAGGGTTCTGTCAGTATCGACTTTTCTCTTTTCAGTTTTTTTTTCTTTTAGTTATGCTAAAATGATTGCCTTATTACCAGCACTTTAACCCTTTAATAAAAACGGTATAAATATTACGCATTTTTACATTAAATATTAAAAAATATGCCTCGCGTCACTAATATTATAGTGACTATACAGTATAAACAGGATGGCCCGTAAGTCGTGGGTCAAACGAAAAGAGGAGATAGGGGAGGTCATTTCCAATCACATAAACTAAATTTGTCTTAATCCAATTCTTGATAGTTAAAAAGTTATGGCATTTTAAAAAAAAAAATGAAATTGCCAATTACGTCATCAAAAAAAAATTTCAAAAAAAAAAATAAAATTAATTTAGATGTTATTTTTAATGTGTTATACTCGTGAATAGTGCTTCTTTCTAATAAAGGTATTTTAATAAACTATTTTCGTATATTAAACTAGTAAAACTTTATTTTTCTAAAAAAAAATATTTTCTTAAAAATAAAACGTGGAATTCGAATGAAGCAGATATAAAAAAAATGTACTAAAGAAAATTACCCCATTATTGGAAAAACTTCTACATTTCATGCTGCTTCTAAGAAGGTATCTTCCTGTCATGAATCTTCCTGTCATCAGCCTGTCGTGAATCTAACATTATATTTTAGGTGAATATTTAAAAGAAGTTAATGTTTTGTATTAATGCATTTTGCAAATTCAACTTTTTTACAAGTCAGGACTCGGCAAATAATAAAATAAATAAATAAAATGTGTGTATTTATTACATTAGAGGTTCAAAACTCAATCAAGAATTGGTTTAAGTCATATTTAGTTTATTTGATTAGAAATGACCCCCCTATCTCCTCTTTTCGTTTGACCCACGACTTACGGGACATTCTGTATAGCGGAGGTAGATTTCACCGAATCAAAGAGGCGAATGAAATATTTTGGTCATCCTTTACCGTAAGGGTTGCTCATATCAAAAATTGTTTTAAACAAAAGTTGTAGGGAAATTATAGGTCTACAATTGACAATTTGATCATATTTGATAGTGTGCTTATTAAGGGAGGTATGATTTTTTGAATTTTGAAAAACCAATTTTTCACTCCCCTACTACTAATGGTTGGCGCTATCAAAAAAGTTTACTGAGGTAAGTTTTAGGACCTTATCTAAGGAATAATTTAAATGAATTCGATATCTTATATACTAAGAAAGTTATAGCAAAATTTCACATTTGGAAAAAACCCCCTCATTCCGGCTTGACCAAGATTTTGTACCCTTAAATTTTATGTATCAATTTGAAAGTGATTGGTGTATATAGATAGATAGATATATAAACCTACATAAATAAAATTATAGAATATCTTAGTTATCGAATACTTATTAAAATGTATTGAAATGAGTACATAAAAATATAGAATTAGCTACATAATACAAAGTAACCTTTACTTCATTGTCGTCATATTATTTGCATACGAGTTACTCTCTTTAGTATTCGGTGCAATGTATGCTTTACAACCATAAGACTACTTTCAAAATTGACATAGGGGAGAGGGAACGTTTCCAAGGCGAAGAGCTCAAAAATGGGGTGCCGAAATATTTTTTACTAAATATTAACATGCCCTAGGATCCTGATTTATTAAAACGCGTGCGTGGGGTTGTGAGATACGCTGAGCCAAATCACATACAAACTCGTATATGGCGGAATGTAATATCGGTTGAATTTTTCACATAAATACATCCATTATTTATTATTTATATGGCAAATCGCCTGATAAAATAACATACATAATTTTTGACAATACTGAAAAATTTGGAAACTTTGCTTATTTGTTAAATAAAGCGTGGATATGGCCATATTTATTATAGCCATATAACAGAGAGAAAGGCACTAAAGAAGTTCTGTAGAGCGCAGAATGTTGAATGATTATTTAACCGTGAGGCAATATGGCCACAAACTAAAAGTATATAAAAATCTAAATATTTTATTTTGACAACCTGATAAGTCAATTTTACTTCAAAGCAAGTAAGCAAACATTGCAATTTAGATGGCATTTTATATTTCGAATAAACTTTGAATTGCAATTTAAATCTTAATTGGTATGGAAAAATTGTACAATTATGCATTTAGAGGAAGAAAGCACACGCATTATTATTAATGTATTATTATTTTACAATTTCTCATTTAAATTTCATGCCGTCTGCATCTTCATCGTTATTGTAAATTAATGTGCTGATAACATTCATTCAATTATATTTTCCAATGGCTAAATGAATATACTATTAGTATTTAAATTGGAACCACTCGAAACGAACTAAATTAAATATTTACACCAAAATCATTTATAATTATCAGGAATAACATGCCAGTATTAAATATATATAATTAAATGGAAAATTTCGTCTAGGACGTCCGACAAAGTAAGTTCGCTAAGGACACTGGCTGCATTGCTAGTATTTTAGTATTAAAAAAATATATAAATTAAGTATGATTCATAAAAGTTTGTTAGTCTTCCGGAACTTTAAGTTAGTTTGGCAAGGATTAAGTGTTCTCGAAAGACTGCTTTTTTTCGATATTAGTATAACGTATTTAAGCATCTACCACATTTTCACGCGGACCACGCGAAAAACAGTTTCATAAGTACTTTTTTTTTTTTTTGTTTTTCGCGTCACAAACTCCAACTGCAGTAATCGGGAAGACTGCACTCTAAACATGTTTTGTTTTAACCTTGATTGGTTACAATAAATAAATTGGATTAATGCTAAAATAACAGTTATTCAGTTTTTTAACGCCCATCATAACTCGACCTATGAAACTCTATTACCAGACTGTCAATATGTATAAAAATCATAAATGTAACCGGATAAACTTAGTTCCTACGTTCGAAAATAAGTTCCAAAAATATTCACTGGCTCCTGAGCTAAAATGAAGAAGAATCTATAGCAGGAAGCTCTCTAATTTAAAACTTTTTAAATTAATTACTATTCCAATTGGCGGCCCCTCAGTGAGCCTTTTTCGATTTCACAATTTGTCAATTAGGACGAAATTGAGATTATTTTCGCTGCTTTTATTCCTATAAGCGAAAAGTCTGCACCATTTCCCGTCCTTATTGATTTATCGTAAAAACGGTCGAAGGAAATTCGCATTTTAAAAGCTTTGAAAACGCCGGATGTCCGCTTTTCTCCCGATCTTCACTTTACTTGAGTAAAGGAAATGAGCATATTATGGATTTTTGCTCACATATATTCAAGCAAAATATAATATTACATTATACTAAGCTGTTCGTTTATTATATATTTAAAAATATAAACCACGACACGGGGAGAATAAAAAGTGTTGTGTTATTTTTCAGCTTTCACGAACCCTTCATTTTAGTAAATCACAGTTTGAATAATTATGTTACATAACACACCTGGGATGGACCATCTCTAATTTAATCCGAAAACGAGTAATTTACGCTATTGAAGAATACACTGTTTTTAAAGATTTCATCTATCGTCAAAGAATAAAGAAGCTATCGTGCCCAACGGAAAGTGAGTCATAAAACTAGCAACAATATTTTTTTCTGTTTTCTCTGAACTCTGAAATTTTTAAATTAAAAAAAATGTTCGTAAAATTGCTTGAATGTTTTACGTAACGCCTTTTTTACGTAAAAATAGGGCGTTCCCAAATGTTTTTTAAAAATAATAATAATCGTTTTATTTGTTGACTTTTTTCTGAACTCGGTGTAGGTTTTACTGTCCATCTGTCGTTTTTCGATGTTCGCAGAAATTTTCGATCGTTATTTTGTAAGAATGTTTTTCACAGGAACGTTAACGTTTGATAAAAATGTTTTGTAACGATGACTGGTTCAAACATAGATATATCAAGTACCAAGTAATAATTTCAAAATGACCACGCGACGTTTTCAAACACAATAGTTTTTACGCATGCCCGCTCATTGCTCATCCAAAATTGCTACTCGTGCAAATACATTACTAGTAAAAAAGTAACCTCAAAGTGTCAGTCACCCTGAAGTCTGTGGTATAGGCATTCTTTGTATTGCGTTTTCTGTCTATTTTCTTAAATGTGATTAATTTGGAAAAGTATGGGAATCTAAACCTTAAAGTGAATTTGTGTAGAATGCAAAACAAACTTCAATAAGCCAATTTCATCTAGGTATGGACGAGATTCGACATGCAGCTAAGAAGATACACTGATCAGATACAGATACATTGATGCATCCATACAACCATTAGAAATTCGTATGAATTTGAGGTTTCTTATCAATGGTGGTACAGACTTAAAACATCCATGCGAAACCAAGCGAGAAAAATGAGTGGTACATATCTATGCATTATCTCCATTGTTTTCATTTCATTAAAGGCATTCAAGTTTGACAGCTAAATAATTAGAATTGACTTTTGTGCATATCGAATTTCAGAAACATTCAATCGAATGTAATCGAGTTTTGACAGATGTCATGTACCTAGCCTCGTAAATAAATTGGATATTCGAATTAGTCGCGCGAATCGTTCATGCATTTATTTATTTTGCACAATAATGCGTTAGTTTGAATTACACGTCAACTCAAATATTTCCAAGGTACGTTCAGTAATGTTTTGGATATTATATTAAATTATTTTCGCCTACATTTAAATTATTTATCAAGTTAAATCATAATTAATATCGCAATTTGAATGAAAAATGAAATCTCGTTTCAATGGTTTTTAGAAAAGCGCTATAATACTTTATATTACTTTTTTCACTTTATTTTATTATTATTCATATTTTTTTTGATATTTTCGCCTCCGTTTCGCGCTGTTTTTAATGTGTGATTTAAAGTTATTTATATTTGTAAATATTTGATTCATAAAACTTATTAAGTTTATGAGAGATTGATTTTATATTGACGTACGCCTTAGAAGCCGGCTCGAATGTATATATTTTGTTTTATTTATAAAGTCAGTTACAGCGCATCCTAATACACAATATATAGGCTGTCCCAAAACCATTCCCGAAGACTTAAGGGGCGTCTGATATAAAAAAATATCATCCCAAATTTATTGTATTTTTTAATAGATGGTGTTAATTCGGTCAGCGCCCGAATTCCGACGCCGCATCGATAATGTCTTGACACCGTTACGGCATACGGTGACAGCTGTACGCTCACAACAAAGATATTATTACGCGACCCTTATGCTATTTTAAGGTAGTTTTTTTTTTCTCGGTATTCATGATGAATTTAGATATAGTTTTTTAACAGAAATCGCTGTTTTTTTTATCGGGAATGGTTTTGACCCGGTGTATAAAATTAAACAATGCTAAATGGCTATAATGACCGTCAATAAAATACAAGTAAATGACAGCAAAATATAAATGAAATACGTTTATGGGAAGGGAGTTAGCGAAATCCGCCAAAAGAAATATAACATCGATTGATGTCTTTTCTTTCTATTATTATAGGATAGGTAAGTCGCCTTAAGTCCAATGCTGTCGGAAGGACACTGAAGGTTATGCGGAGGAAACAGGGTATGGGGAGTCTGCAGCCAGCTAAGGGTTGGGAGTGAACGGTTGCTTCTTTACATCTGTATAGAAGCAACCAGAACAATATATACACGATACGTTTCAGTATAGACAGGCAGAGCAAAAGCCTCTGTTGACATAGCGCTGTTAACTCCGACACTTATTGGATTAGTCGCTGGAACAATTCTGAGCGTCACGTGCCTATATACTCGTGCATACACAGTCCATCTACATACATAGGTACAATAGTACCTTCGCTTAGACGAGTACAATAATTCTATCACAGAAGAGTGCACTCTTCTGTGAGCATGCACGACGTACCTAGCGTGCAGTTTGTACACAGTAAACAAGTGCTCGTTACTCTTTAGTAAATGGCGGCAGTGTATACGGATATAATCATGTTATTACGTAACTAAGCTTATTGTACTCTCATAAAATTTATTGAATATGAAAAAAATAGAGCATAGTCGTAAAACAAGAGCACAGAGTAGAGATTTTTTAGAAATACCAAAAATGTCCACAAATTTTGGATAGCGTTCCAGTGTTTTAGTTCCCAAAATTTACAATGGCCTTCCGGATTATATTGATAAAGACAAGACTCGGCTAAATTAATGGATAATATGTACGAGTAATAAATATTCCGTTCCTATACTTACTATAAGTATGCCCATACACATATTATATAATTTATTTATTCAGTATTCCGTATTATTTTATATGTGATATTATTACAACAAAATTATATTAGTAATACAACGGTATATTCATACGTTTTTTATTTTTAATCATCAAAAGGTACCTTAAAAGTAACTATGTAAAGTGTACAGATGTCTATAATACATCAGATGTATAATAGTACAGATGTCTATAATAAGGAAGGCGGGACACAAAATGAAGTAGCAAGAAGCAAATAGCTTCAAATATTAATACCTTAATAATGTTCAAATTACCGTGACAATTATAACGTGATTTTAAATAATTAAACGATAATTTTAAACTTAGTCTGTATAATTCTATCAAGAAACAGTAAAACTTATTAGCAATCCCATATATTTATGATAATATAATATACATGGGTGATTCATATTAAATTTATTTTAAAAAGCCCTATTAAATTTGGTTCAAAAAACATATTTAAATAATTTTAGATTCGATTATTAATTTTCATGATAGTTGAGGTTTTATGCGTCAGAAACGGAGGGAAAACGGATTTATTTAGAAAAGATTGTGACAAGGCAAATTTGGTGCCATTTGATAACTGATATCACAGATACATTATTTTATTGAAATAACATTGCTTATCGTTATAAAAGAAATATTTTTTTAGAACAAATTTTACGAGGAGTCTTATCAAATTCGATCAATATTAATCACATATTTGATGATAGTTTCTTAAAAGCGGTAAATCGCGTGAAAAGATGAATGACATCATTTTTGAACTTTTTAAGTTTTTATTTATTTTTTATAATAATTGTATATACACAAAGGAGTATTTTACAAAAAATAGTTTTTTTCTATTGCACTTTTCACACACACACCTTCGTGTAAACAGGATCCTGGAATCTAGAATCCTAAAGTTCATACACATACAATTGGTACAGTCTTACCTTCATTGGTTGTGCACTGGGAAGCTGCTGTTGCAATTCAGTCTGCGTACACTTGGCCTCTGTACTTTAGGTCCAGGTCATGTTCTAGCTTCCCTACCTGGAACTGCAAGCCTCCATGGCTTTGAGAGTGAGATCATTCACGCGAAGAAGGCGCTCTTCGACTATCTTTTCGCAAATACGCTTTGATCAGCGAATCGCATAACATTTCAAACTCGCACGACTTACTTAATTGCAGCAATTATTTTAAATATGAAGTGGTACTCCTCGATTCGCACTAATCGCAAATAAAAAATACATTTCGTTCGCGCGTTACATTTTTTGTATTCGACAATAAATATTCATCAAACTTTCTAATTACAGTTGTATAATTTCGCCGTGTTTTTATATGAAAATACAAAACTGTCGCAGGGCTGGGTACTTTAGGTTTTTCGGTCAGATTTCGACTTACACTGAGGTCAATTTCGAATTCTTGCTTAAAAATGTACTAGTTCGTTTTCCGACAAATTGCCAACACAAATAATAAACGTCGGCACAAAAGCACTGCATTACATTTTTTGATTTGTTGGCATCATTAGACATGATTATATTATAGGAATTAATCAGTTTCAACTATCACTTTTCGCAATCTGTACACAATATTTAATTAATGTAAATCTAATCAAGATACCTTTGAATGTAAAACCATACTTTACATATTATATCACAAGAAATAGAAATCAACTTTAACGCATTTTTGTGTAATTCAACTCGCTTATCGGCTGCGCCATATAATGAAACACATGGCAAATGTCAGCAAGCGTGATTACTTTATTACTGAGGGTAGGAAAGTAACATTGAATATAACAGGTATGTAATTCTAAATAACTTGAAAACAAAAAATTGTCTAACAAAACAGTTTATGAATTATAAATTGTTTTTACTTGAAAAATCGTTCAGACTTAAGTGTATATTTCAAAAAACTTATTTTACATTTTTTCGAAAGAATTTGTCGATATTTCATCATATATTTTTCTGTATTAGGGGTATAAAACATTTTTATACTAAAAAATTAATAAATTCAATAATGATTTTATATAGATTCATACTAATATAAGTTGGTGGTTGGTTAAGTGTGGTTACCGGTTTCCCTTGTAATGTTGTATATGAGTTTGTATCAATGTATTATTATTGGGAGAGTGATCCAGTACTCGTACTGTCCAATTGTGCCAATAGTACCGTGCTGCTTTATGGGAGAAAAAACTCGTTGTTTTTTTATGACAGCTGAACTATAATACTATAAGATTCTGGTTCAATTCGTTGGGTGAACTAATGAAACAATGTCTTTTATGCAGGTATTGCGATTTTATAGAAAGGAGCATTCATTTTTGAAGCAGCTTGAATTTTATACTTTATGAATGTGTCAAGAAACGTGTGATGCGTTATAGTAGTTTTGCAAATTATATTCAATTTTGGTAAAGTAAAAAAAAAATCTGGAAAAATATTGCAAAATGCAAACAAATACTCCACACGAGTCGGTATTCTAAGTAGCTATGTAAAGCTTGTTACCTATACTACATTTTGTTGAAATTGGTAATATTATAGCAGCAAAAAAGTTAGGTATTCGTTCCATCACAGATCGCAACCACTCCGTACTAATGTATTTCAATAGACCACTCCCCCCTCTCCCTACCCTTCCCCTCAGCCTGTATCCCCGCACAACCCAATCAATCGGGGTGTCGGAAGCGGGCAATGGGGTGGATCGGGTAGGTAGCTCCCCCTCATTCCTGTCAACCCAATAACCCAACCCGCAACGCACCTCCCCTTGGGTGTCGCATATAGGGGGAAAAAATGTCATTAAATTTTCATATGAGAGTACAAACGCATTAATAGTGACATTTTGTAAACGGCAGGGGTCGGATATTGACATTAGCATAGGATTTTTAGGAATATCAGTGAAGTTCAGGCGTATTTTTGGGAGCACAAGGTTCGGTAACAAAACGATCAGCTTGTATTGTCGTACACGAATGGAAATATAATAAATGTTCACAATTAGTGATTCAAAAGTGGTCTCAAAAAGTACAAACCAAAGAGGTAATTCTTGAAAGCAATCTAAAAATTTAGTATGCTAAATCAAGCGTTATTACTCCGGTTTGGATGAAAAACGTAACAAAAAAAGACAAAACCGAACTAAAAACGCTATATTTGGCATACTAAATTTTTGGATTGCCTTCAAGAATTACTCCCCAGCTGTCCTACTCACGCGTCTAATTTCAGTGGCGTACCTAGTGGGTGGCAGGACTGGCAAAATGCCAGGGCCCCCTGGCCCAAAAGGGGCCCGAGGAATCGTATATTATTAAAAAACTGCACAAATTAAATAAAAAAATAGTTTTTATTTTGAACGCATTCGTAACAAAAATAAAAATTTACGCATAACGCACAGTAAATCCCCGTTTTATATTTTATGCAGTAATATATGATAGACATCGCTGTAAGTTTACCCGTTTCATTAGGTAAAATGATAAAAATATTTACTAAGTACATTTTGATGAACACCTGAATTATGTAAGTAAATAATCTATGTTTTTTCTTCAGTAATGTTCGATTCGGATGGCTGACATTGGTTTCAATTATTAAATAAATTTGGTCAAACGGTTTAGAAGTTACAGGGTTATTTATGACCGATTTCAATTAGCAAAGGTTTCATCTATATGTTTTTTTTTCATATTCCTTTTTGAGGAATTTACCTATTTATTACTGATAATGTATTTAAAAAAATCACATGATGAATAAGTTCATAATAAAATATTTCAATACTGACCACCAGTTAGACTTTCCGAATACTTTATCATTTTATTGTACCATGCACTTCATTACATAAAAACTATACGATTTATAATTGAGTACACGGTTTCAACGGGCTGGGATCAGCTGTCACACGTCAAACACATCCTGGTCACGTGATTTTAGTGGGGTATCAATGTACCAGTATAGCCACCACGAGGTCCCATTTGTTTTTTCTTGTAGGGAATCTGTAAAAGTAGAGTTAACCAAAATAATTAAACTACCAGTAGTACTATGACTACTATAAGCTATTAAAACAAATTAGAAATAAACCTTCAGGCGCAATCTTACGCTACGGGAATAATTTATAAAAAAATATTTAGTTGCCGAATCAAAAAAATACCTATATACATTCTCTATATTTCACTCTCTTTCATTATTACGTCCAGACACCCACACCCATGCACACCCACCCACACCCACGCACACTCTAATTTGATAAAACCGTTATCTCATACGCACGCAACACCCGTACCCTTTCTTTCTCTATATTTATATTAAATATTACACATTGTCGCGTGAACGAATGCAGTTTTAGAATAATCGAAATAACTTTCCGTTCGGCCCACGGGGAACATTAATATATTTTACTTATTCATAAAGAAATTAGCCAAGCAATAATGAACAAATTATTATTATGAACTATTATGAACAAATTGCCAAGAAATATAAAAACTGTCGAACTAATTTCAGATAATGTTAGAGTCACTACCAATCTGTAATTTAAAGATGTTTGTTTTTTGAAATTTTCAAATATATTTTATTTATGTTTTTTTTTGTTTTAGCATATAAGAAGATATAAACATTTTTTTTCTCGGAAAGTATATATTGATGTCCTATAAGTAAGTAGCATTAAGATCATTGTTTTATATACATATAAGTTATAGTTTACAATTATTATTATAAAATGTTTAATGAAAAAAAATTGAACGCTAAAACAGACTATGCAACTTCTTTAAAACTAAGGTTTGAGCGCGAACCAATCAGAGCTCGACGAATCGGCGTTCTTAATGCGCGCCGATTTGAAAGGCGAGCGTTTGGCGGGAACCCGCGACGGCGCGATCGAATTCAGTCTGCAATTCGATGTGGTGGCGCGAAGTTCTCCTGCTTATACGGAACTGCGCTGAGAGTTAGGGACGAACGACTCGATAGCACATGTATAAGTTATCCGTTATTTAAATCAAAGTAAAGTGTATTGCTTTAGTTATTAATGTAATTATCTGTATAATTAGATTGCATTTTTGAGACCTTCCGTCTGATAATTCGTTGGAGTGACGTGTTGTGTTAAAATAAAATCTTTTATAACTAGAAGTGCATTAATTGTGTTTCCATTTACACTCACTTTAACCCGACTCGAGATCAGTATGAAAGAAGGCATCCGACCTACATATCGCACGATAGGGTAGGTCCTCGACACCTCCGGGTGCGAGGTGACGGAGTTAGACAAAGGATTTTTGACGCGGTTGATAACTGGCGCCTTGGCGAAGACCTTGTGCGTTAGGCCGCGTCATTGCCCCTTCTTTTGGTACCATTCGAGCCGGATCGGAAGCAGCGAGCGGAAACACAGTAAACAAAAATAAGGTCCTTCGAGAAACAGTCTGAAGTGAGTGTAAACAAACATGGCAGATCAGGACAGCACACCCTTAAGAAAAAGCCAGAGGATTGCAGAGAAAACACCGGCGTCATCCAGAAGTCGCGGCATGGGACGAGGTAAAAGCGCGGGACGGCGCAAAGACAGATCGGCGGAGTCGGCGCCGTACCTACGCGAGCGGCCGACAGCGCTTGCCGCGGAGCCGTCAATTTCACAAGATGACGGCGCCGAGGCCGGGCCATCCGAACTGCTTTCTCAGTTGCGGAATTTATCCCTGGAGCGCCCTGCCTCTCAGGCATCATCGGCTGTGAGTCAGAGATCGCGGAGGTCTGTAGCGTCGAGAAGCAGTCTCATCACAAGGCGGCTGGAAGCAGAGCTCGAGGCGGCCCAGGAGAGAGCGAACCTTAAAGCAGCGGCCGAAGCGGCGAAACTTAAAGCGGCGGCCGAAGCGGCAAGGCTTAAAGCGGAAACAGAAGCGGCGGCCGAAACAGCCAAAATTCAACTCGCATTCGTGGAGGAGAAGCTGCTCATTCAAAAACGAATGATAGAGGCTGAAGAATACGACGATGAAGGCAGCGTGGCGGGCTCAGCGCATTCTTCGCGTTATTGCAAACAATGGACGGAGCGGCAACGAGCAGAAAAGGTAGAATTTAGCGCGCGAAATCTCCAAGCGCTAAACTCAGCGAGCGGCGAGCGAGAGAGGCGCGTTCGCGGCGGCGGACCGAATATGGCGGCCGGTCTACAACAGTGCGCGCCGAGGCGCGAAATAGTGAAAAATGAAAATGAAAGTGTTAGTCAAAGTGCCCTATATAAAGCCCGTGCGAAACTTTTAAAAGATTTGCCAAAGTTTGACGGAAAGTGTAGTGGTGAATATTTAATTTTCAAATCCTTGTACGAACAAGGAAACGAAATGTGTATGTTTTCAAACGCTGACAATTTAATTCGTTTGCAAATCAGCCTAATCGGGGAAGCACGACAGAGTGTGAAAGCTCTTTTGTTGGACCCTGAGAACGTGCCAGACATCATGAGAGTACTCCACCGACGCTACGGCAGGCCGAAC
This sequence comes from Neomicropteryx cornuta, assembly GCA_020383195.1. Lineage (NCBI taxonomy): Eukaryota > Metazoa > Arthropoda > Insecta > Lepidoptera > Micropterigidae > Neomicropteryx > Neomicropteryx cornuta. The sequence goes on along the minus strand of JAHKQU010000025.1, from coordinate 8,860,431 downwards.
GCACGAGTCGAGGAGCTAATGCGGGAGGCCCGAAATACTCCGAATATTCAGGTATGTGACTCTTTATCAACTTTATCTGATTTTGGTTCGGCAGTATGTAATATTGTATATGCATTAAAAAATATGGGTCATAGTGGATATCTTATAAATCCGCCTTTGTTAAAAGAGCTTGTGGGTAAATTACCGCAATATTTACGTTTACAATGGTATGGGTCAGGCCATGGTGAGCATCCTACATTATTAGATTTTGGTAATTGGCTAGAAACAATTTTAGATGCCTCGTCGCAAGAAGACCCTAATAGTGATAGTGTAGGTATTGCCCCGAGACGCCATTTTGAATTAAATAAAGTAGGTAAAAAACCCGAGCCACTAACGACGACGTTCACAAAACCGCCGGCGGTAAAAAATATTTGTGCCTTTTGCAAACGCGATAACCACCAAATAATTATTTGCCGTCAATTTGCCGCGTTAAGTGGAGTTAAACGCAGGGATTGGGCTTTAGAAGAAAAGGCGTGTTTTAAATGTTTAGGCCGAGGTCATAATTTTAAATATTGCAAGATAAAACATAAGTGCGGAATAAACGGGTGTGAGGCTTTGCATAATAAATTACTTCACAAAGACTTAGAGCCACAAGCGACTACCTCGACTGCTAGGTCGGAACCGGGTGACGTGACCAAAGGTCATGTAATTCATACGTGGTCAGACGAGGGGGAAATCCGTCTGCGCGTGACCCCTGTTGAGGTGAAGGGACCCGGCGGTAGTACCGTAGTGCTAGCGCTGTTTGACGAGGGCGCGACGATTACACTCCTACGAGAGAGCGCGGCGAATCAAATTGGTGCCGTCGGCGAATGGTCTACTCTAAAACTGTCCGGAGCTAATGGTATGTCGATACCAGCTCAAAGGTCGAAAACAGTAAACGTTCAGGTACGCGGGGAAGGCGGGAAAATATATTATCAAATGAACGGCATAAAAACCGTAAATAATTTAGATTTACCGTTACACTCGATAAATGTTAAATTAATACGCGAAAAATGGCCGTATCTTGCGCGCGTACCATTATCGGATAAACACGGCGAAATACAAATGATCGTCGGTATGGATCATTATGATTTAATCGCACCGCGACAAATAATAGGTAAGGCGAAAAAAGGCCCTGTCGCTACGCGTTCAAAACTAGGGTGGTCAATTTGTGGACACGTAGGTATAGGTGTAAATGCCAACCGTGTATTACATGTACGTATTGACGAACGGGATGCAGCACTTCAAAACCTTATTCAAGGTTATTTTCAAATTGAGGAGATAAGCGGGCCCGCTAGGCCATATAAGCAAAACGTTAATGAGAGGGCGGAGCGTATATTACGAGAAACGACTCGCAGAGTAGGAGAACGTTTTGAAACGGGGCTCTTGTGGAAGAGCGATGATACCGTACTCCCTTTAAATAGAGGCATAGCTTTAAAACGGTTACAAATAGTAGAAAGAAATTTATCAAAAAATCCCGATAAAGCTAAGGCTTATAACCGTCTGATTGAGGACTTCGTTGAAAAGGGCTACGCGCGAAAGTTAAACGTGGCAGAGGCTGAGGCCTTCGGTCCTCGGACCTGGTACTTACCACACTTTTCCGTAGAAAACCAAAACAAACCGGGAAAACTAAGGTTAGTTTTTGATGGGGCATCGAAAGCAGGAAGCACGAGTCTTAACGACCACTTGCTAAGTGGCCCGGATTTATTAAAACCGCTAATGGGGGTACTTTGCCGATTCAGACAGGGTTTAATAGGGATCACGGCCGACATTAAGGAGATGTTTTTACAGGTTCGCTTGCGGGCTGACGATCAGCATTCACAGCGCTTCTTATGGCGAAATATGAAAACAAATGAGCCGGCCGAAGAGTATGTTATGCAGGTAGTACTCTTCGGTTCGGCCTCATCTCCATGTTCAGCGCAATATGTAAAAAATCTAAACGCAGAGCAGCATAAAGCCAAATATCCGCAAGCAGTCAGAGCCATCCAGGAATGTCATTACATGGATGACTATCTCGACAGTACTGACACACTGACTGAAGCACAGAAACTAATAAATGATGTAATTCATGTGCATAAACTGGGTGGCTTCGATATAAGAAATTGGGCTACAAATCGACCTGAGGCGCTAAAATACGTACAGGACGCGGATCGGTCGCAAGCCAGCGTAAAGTGGACGACCCAAGGAAATAACGTCGGGGAACGTATACTGGGAGTTATGTGGCACCCAGATAGCGATGAATTGGCGTTCGACACTAATTTCACCAAACTCCCCACGGCTTTAGTGAACGGCGACATAATACCTACGAAAAGACAGGCGCTGAGTCTTATTATGTCTATTTTTGATCCGTTAGGTATTCTGGGGCCTTTCACAATAAAAGCGAAAATTCTTTTGCAAGAGATGTGGAGGCAAAAGACAGCGTGGGACGAGTTAATTGATGAACAATTAGCGGATAAATGGGAAATTTGGCTAACTGAATTAAAGGGGATTAAAGCCATACGAATACCGCGCAGTTACCAGGCCAAAGGTCGTTTGGCCTCAAAAATACAACTGCATGTTTTTGGCGATGCGAGCCAGCAAGGCATCGCAGCGGTAGCGTTCGCTCGGTTTACCGATGCAGAGGGGCACGTAAGAGTCGCCTTTATCGCAGGTAAAACCAAGGTCAGCCCACTGAAGCTAATATCCATGCCCCGGAAAGAACTTCAAGCAGCTACTTTGGCCAGTCGCTTAGCGGCTACCATTGTGGCTGAACATACGTGGAAATTCGACTCCATAACCATGTGGTCGGATTCACGTACGGTGCTTCATTGGATACGCAATGACCCACGACAGTACCAAGCATTCGTTGCACATCGTCTAGGCGAAATCGACGAGTTAACGAAAGGTGCTGAGTGGCGGTGGGTGCCATCCACGGGAAACGCGGCCGACATAGCCACGCGTGACACGGTTGTACAAAAACAACCCATAGATCGGTCGGTCTGGATAAGGGGGCCAGATTTTTTAAATGGCGACGAAAGCGACTGGCCGGTCGAAAAGTCGGAAACGCCCGTGATAGACGAAGAAAAAATAACCTTATTAAACACGATTATGACCGTCAACGAAACAAAATGTCCGATCGACATAAGTCGATTTTCGAATTGGGCGCGGCTTATTAGATGTACGGCCTGGATAAAGCGAGCGATTGACGTTTTCCAACGGAGAGGGGTGCGGGGACATCTAACCAGCCGCGAAATAGACAATGCTGAAAATTGTTGGATACGCTGGGCGCAAGCGGAAAATTTCGGAACCGAAATTAGTTGCCTACGTGCAAATCAACCAATTAGAAGAGGTAGTCCGTTAAGCCGTCTTAATGCCTACCTCGATGGGGAGGGGCTTCTGAGAGCAGGCGGACGCATAGATGCCGTAATGGGCGTGGCCACACAAACAAAGCGACCCGCCATTTTGGATTCGAGGCATCGATATACTAGACTTCTAATTCAAAAGGAACACGTAAACTCTAGTCACCAAGGTCGCGAATTAACGCTTAACGAATTAAGACAGAGATTTCACGTGATAAAAGCCCGAGGTGCGATACGAAAAATAACACGCGAATGTCAACATTGTAAAAATGCGCGTGCTAAGGCGATCCCACCTCTGATGGGGCAATTACCTGACATTAGATTACAACACCATGTCAGGCCCTTTACAAATGTAGGTATGGATTATTTTGGACCTTTGGAGGTGACTGTAGGCCGACGGCGAGAAAAGCGGTATGGAGTCCTATTTTCTTGCTTGAATACCAGAGCAGTACATATCGAGATAGCGCATTCATTATCAACCGATGCGGCTATAATGGCGATAAAACGAATGATCGCTAGGAGAGGGGCTCCATCCACTATTCTTTCAGACAATGGAACCAACCTACATGGGGCCAACAACGAACTGAAACGGGCCATGGCAGAAATAAGCGAGGAAGAAATGGCTTCAAAGTTCGCTTTACAAAAGATAGAGTGGGGGTTCCTACCACCTGCTTCAGCTCACATGGCCGGAGCATGGGAACGGATGGTACAATCGGTGAAACGAGCACTATATGCAACTCTCAAGGAAAAGGCGCCACGTGACGAAACTCTGGCAACTCTGTTGACGGAGGCAGAAAATACCGTTAATAGTAGGCCATTGGTACACGTGTCCCTTGATCATAAAGATGAAGAGAGCTTAACTCCCAATCATTTTTTAATTGGAAGCTCATCAGGCAGAGCCGCCATCGGTTCTGTGGACCCACGGGATTTGCATCTAAAGAAACAATGGCGAATAGCTCAGACGCTTGCGGATCATTTCTGGCGTCGATGGGTAAAAGAGTATTTGCCGACACTACTGCACCGGGACAAGTGGCATGAACCCGCCAAACCTCTACAAGTTGGAGATGTAGTGCTACTTGTCGATGAGCGCTTGCCAAGAAACACATGGCTTCGAGGTCTAGTTATGCAAACCCATCCGGGATCTGACGGGCAAACAAGAGCAGTTACCATAAAGAGCCATGGGAAATTGTACAAACGTCCAACCGTTAAGGTAGTGGTGCTACCGGTCCGCGACGGACAGTAATATTAGTTAAAAAATAAATTACTATTTTTAAGGAGAGGGGAATGTCGCGTGAACGAATGCAGTTTTAGAATAATCGAAATAACTTTCCGTTCGGCCCACGGGGAACATTAATATATTTTACTTATTCATAAAGAAATTAGCCAAGCAATAATGAACAAATTATTATTATGAACTATTATGAACAAATTGCCAAGAAATATAAAAACTGTCGAACTAATTTCAGATAATGTTAGAGTCACTACCAATCTGTAATTTAAAGATGTTTGTTTTTTGAAATTTTCAAATATATTTTATTTATGTTTTTTTTTGTTTTAGCATATAAGAAGATATAAACATTTTTTTTCTCGGAAAGTATATATTGATGTCCTATAAGTAAGTAGCATTAAGATCATTGTTTTATATACATATAAGTTATAGTTTACAATTATTATTATAAAATGTTTAATGAAAAAAAATTGAACGCTAAAACAGACTATGCAACTTCTTTAAAACTAAGGTTTGAGCGCGAACCAATCAGAGCTCGACGAATCGGCGTTCTTAATGCGCGCCGATTTGAAAGGCGAGCGTTTGGCGGGAACCCGCGACGGCGCGATCGAATTCAGTCTGCAATTCGATGTGGTGGCGCGAAGTTCTCCTGCTTATACGGAACTGCGCTGAGAGTTAGGGACGAACGACTCGATAGCACATGTATAAGTTATCCGTTATTTAAATCAAAGTAAAGTGTATTGCTTTAGTTATTAATGTAATTATCTGTATAATTAGATTGCATTTTTGAGACCTTCCGTCTGATAATTCGTTGGAGTGACGTGTTGTGTTAAAATAAAATCTTTTATAACTAGAAGTGCATTAATTGTGTTTCCATTTACACTCACTTTAACCCGACTCGAGATCAGTATGAAAGAAGGCATCCGACCTACATATCGCACGATAGGGTAGGTCCTCGACACCTCCGGGTGCGAGGTGACGGAGTTAGACAAAGGATTTTTGACGCGGTTGATAACTGGCGCCTTGGCGAAGACCTTGTGCGTTAGGCCGCGTCACACATATTTCACGTGTAACCTTTTGTATTTCATTGACATAGTTTTTATTATATTTTTTGATATAAATATGTTATCTATTTATATTAATAATATTGAGAATAACTGTAACTAACTTATTTACCCAAAATAAAATAGGTAAAAGCCATATAGACCGTATATAGCAAACAATGGCAGTGCGCTCGCTCGTTGTTTACCAAATTACCTATCTGCAACTAACTGATTATCTTGAGTCAACTTATAGTCAATGCAAGCACAAACTACCTAACATAACCTCAAAACCTATTATGTATTAAACATTAGTAGGTAACAAAGCCCCGGAGACTTGAAATACGTCATGTATTCTTTGACCTGGCGCTCTTTCCCCCCACGATAACAACCTGGTTAGTTCATTTCGGAAGAAATTAAACCCAAAAAAATATAGATGCATTCTATATATTATATATATATATAGATATATATTTTTTTATATATATTTTTTTTATATATATATATTTTTTTTTCGAGGATTATAGGAAACGGTTTACGGTTTCTTTGGCTAGATAGAGTGGAGCAAAGATGCCTCAACCCATAGGAGTGCCTCGGCTCAAAAAACGATGAAGATGGTACCTACGAATCATGTGCTGTAGGAAGATGTGATGGTCTTGTTTTATAATGGGTACTCGTTTTTTTTTTCTGTAGGAATCAATGTTTCTCATATTTCTATTTAAAAGCGCGCAGCGGTTGATATAATAAGTTTATTAAATTATAAATCAGGTTTCTCCCGCGTAATAAATTTCATCTATATGACTCGTCTCTTCAGATGATATTTTATCGGGAGGTCATTGATATGAATGCTTTTTTCTTATAAACCATCTATTTATACGCAGTCCAGAGCCTTTAGTATTTACGAGTATACCACCAAATATGTGATTTTAATAGAGAAGGAGATACGTGTTGAATAAAAACTGAAATATATATTTTTGTTAAGAGATATTTATTAATTTATATCACATATCATTAACATGATGATGACAACTCTAGGAGTAGGTTTAATTACAATTCGTGTTTAAGACGTTTTTACAACGCAAATGCGCCACCATTATGACGTCCTTTTTTAACAGATAGCGTCCATTTATTTTTACTTCAATAATTATATATATTACATTTGTGAATGTACAGGGTGATATTGTAATTTAGTTACATGTAACATTATGTTGTGGAAAAAGTACATAAATAGAATGATTTCTCTCTCAGGTTGGTTTTAAATGTTATTTTTTTAAGTTCAAAGTGCGATACATTTTGTAATTACTATTACACAATCTGCCTTGAACATTATAGTCTTAATTACATATTTGACTTAACGATACAAAGTCTCTTCTGATATAACATGTTTTGGACATTTATTTATTTAATCTACTAGTTATTTTTAGGTTTATTTTTGAATCATTTACAATCATACAACTATATAATTTAAAGATCTTTTGTGACCTTTTGGGATACCTTGAAAAATTTAAACCTGTTTTGTGGCCTTAAAATGCTGGGGTTAATAAATTAATATGGATGCAATAAGCCATATCACGACAGAAAGAAATATTGGTAATGTTTTATGCGTGCACTAATATTTTGATTGTTTGTGTATAGATCATATTCAAAAATTAAAACAATGGATTAAATTTAGCGTAGAGCAGGAAATTCAGATTTAATTTGTAAAAAACTAATATTCAATTTTATAGATTACGCCGAATTGTAAATTATTTTCAAAAACAACCAAACAAAGAAAATCAGTGGAGACTTCCACCCCTCAGAGGTTGTTCATAATCCTTAAATATGTATTTAGTAATGGCGAACAACGACCGAAAGGACATATTTATAACCATTTTTGGACAGATTTTGAGTTATAACAATAGCAAAATAACCACATTAATATTTCTTACTTTAATATTCAAATGAATAACTTTTCTACCTAATCTTTACAGTGTTTCCCTTGTATTCTATAATACTCTATTCAAATCCAGACTTTCGAAATTCAAATCGTGCCGCACTAAGTCTAACGGCTTTTTTAAAACAGCAAAAATAAATGCTATTAAATTTGCTTGGCACACGGTGTTTCATATAAAATGCTATTTTCGTAAAAAAGGTTAACACAGGGTAATTAGGAAAATATGTTTAATATAAACTAACGAGAGGAAATGTACACGAACTGAGATTCAAGTTGTCATTTATTAGTATTGCCACATTCAAGGGTTGAATCCCTTTTACGACTAAGAATTTAAAAAAAACTTACGGAAAATGAGTAAACTTAACGATACATAATACATCCGTTAGAAACAGATCAACAAAATAACATCTTCATTCAAAATACTTAGAATACTTTCAAATTTTATTATTCTAAACATGATATTGATCACATTTAATATGAATTCTTTCTTTGATTTCTACACAAGTCCATTCGAAACATTTAATTTTACTATATGTCTAGGTACAAGTAGTTACATCCGAAATTATAAATACTATATTTAATTATTATAGTGTTATTGAAAATGCATTTTGGGTTTGAACGGCATGCATTTTTTAAATTCCTACTCAAAATTACATAATGTTGATTTGATTTACACTACCTATGATAACTATACAATAATATTTACAAAGACTAGTATTTTTATTATATACACTTTAGTACAACAGTTAGGTATAAGTAATAATAGTCAAATAACTTTACTTAAAAATGATTGTGCCACTGGTAAATTATATTAAAATTTGAAAATAATTGTCCTTTTGGTATTGATGGAATGTTTAAAACAAAAATGTAAAATTAACAGCTGTTAATAAAATAAGGCCTTACTAAATTTCCACCAATTTAAGGCACCAAAAGATAGAATTAATAACATTGGAAATAATTTAACAGAACTTTCGCACTTCTTACAAATATTACAGAAACTCTGAAAAAAAAAACGTAATTTTTATCCGTTTAAAAGTAATGAACGGTAAACGATATTGTAAAAAAGTAAATATTTATATTTAGTCGCAAGTAACATGCCTTACTATATTCTCATGTAAGAAACACATAGCGAAGAAAAAAGGTGTTTTTTTAATATATAGAATGTAGAAATGATGCAAATGTTGGAGATACAAAGGTGGGTCAGGTTAGGTGGTGGTGTCTGAGTACGTGACTTCGAATGCGTATTTATTACTACAACAAACTTAATATGTTATGTTATGCACAATTAATGTGATTACTTATCGGAATATGACATACCTATACTTGGTCAGTCGGGTAAAACAGATGTTTCGCGTTTTAAATACTTTTATTTTAAGTATATTTATACAATTATACAAATTTTTCCAAATATTAAAAGCACATATCATTTGTGTCTAGATTTATACACTCACTCGTCTAGGTTTATTTACTTCAACAGCGTAAATCTGTAGATTTCTTTGAATTTAAATAATAGGGGCTTACAGTTTAATCCCTAACCGGATTTTTTATTTTTAAAATGGTTTGCTTTCATGTTAAAATGATTTGGTTTCATTGTTTCAATGAAACATTAAACAGCAAAAAATATTGGAAAATGAATGTTTCTCAATAGAATGAAAACGAGAAAAACGAATTCCTTCTATCGGGTATCAGAGGAACCAGTCCACGAAAACATAATTAATTAATAGTCCATTCATTAATGAAAAACCAATTGCTGTTCTTAAAATAAACGCTAAATTGACTCATCGAATACGACTTATTTTTTGTTCTAAATTAAATAGATTTCTATGGATGTTATGCAAAACGAGAACGGACACAGACCACTGCAGGATGTTGGTGCTGAATGAAACGTTTTCGGCAGAAAAGCGACCTGATTCAAAACCCTAAAAGTAATCAGATAGCTTTGTGAAGATTGCAAATTCCTTTTCTAAATATAGTTGTTTGCGGCATTTCTCCGCGGTTCTAGGTTAGCTGGAGTCTGGACCCCTCAGCAGAGTGCTGGACGAAAAATAAAAAAGTCCGCGCAGGCCGGGGTCTTCGGCCTCTAAGCCCGCCAGCATAATCTCACATCTCCCACGACGAAGTGCCAGGAACCGATGCTAGCATCGGCATACTCCTGGCCATCCATGGTGGCATCGTCATGGGTTAGAGATGGCTGGAAACGATGTTGAAGTTAGAATACGTTACTTTTTGCTCGCGGGCAGGTTTTTTAGGTGGTGTATATACACCGCTTTAAAATAAATTATAGCTACCATTTTATCCATAGCATATTATTATAATTGTGTCAGACTTTAGAGAAAAGGGTTGCATGTGTACCTTTTTAAGTATGGACACATTGTAACTTTGTGTATTTATTTTTGTTTTTATATATTTCTTAGATGATGAATAACATAACCTAACCCAAGTGGACATTGCCCGTACTAAGGTAGGTTAATTTTAATGGTTATTTAGTAGATTGATGAAATGTAATTGAGCTGAGCTTTTTTAAAAAAAATGTGAAAACTAACATGGAATTTCATTGACGACGATTAATTAGCAGTAAATTTAAAATGATGTATTTATTTCGATAATTAGGTATGTACTGTACGCAATTGCAATTACCTACAAAGACTGCCGGCACTTACCTTTCTTCTGAGCTCACGCGTGCTTCGAGCAGTAACAACTACCAAGGCACCTACCTATAAGGCGCGACAAGAAAGGAGCGAGGCGGCAACGTCGCACCGAGCGCCGGCCGCCGCACGTTTGGCAACGTCGCATTGGCCGGAGCGGTGTTGTCGCATTCGCGGCTGCGGCGGCGGCGGCGCGGGACGCGCTGCGGGCGTTCCTCCGCAGCCGGACATTTATTCTGCTTCAATTAGTGATAGATTACGGTTTGATAGAAAGTTGATTCATTTCAAATTCAAACAAATATATCGAGAAGACTGCGCATCATTCAAATTTATTATTATGAACTCATATAGCAAATGCATAGTGAGGCACAAACACCAAACATTAGGTAATATGATCATTGCTCTATATTTTTGTTACCTGATTTGCATAAATGAGCATTTATAATTAATTATACTAGCTATTTAAAAACCGCCGTGTAATTTTCCTTGAGTACTTACAGCTTTCATGTCATTTTTTTTTGTATTTTTAGGTTAATTTTTTTTCGTTTGATTGCATTATAAAATAAATAAGTCAAAAATACCCTATTTCATGGTATACTAGAAGAAAACTATCGACCTCATTTTGCATGTATGGGAAAGTACGAAAAAAAAGGTTCTGTTGGACCCTGACAAGTTACTAGTAAGTTCAGTAATAATGTATCATTTAAATAGGTCTGGAATATTAGTCACTAAGAAAGTAGATAAGTTTATTAAAGTGTCATAAGCGATTCTTGCGAGATGTTTGCCTGTAATGAACGGCCTCGCATCATAGAAACAACAATAAGGCAGTTGGAACTGCGCCCAATAGCGCCTCCCCGACATTACAAGTTATGCGAATGAAGAAGAAGCGATTCAATCAAAAATAAGAAGTATTCCGGTAGCTATGATTGAATCAGCCTTCTCTCAGTCCCTCAGATGAAAGGTAGCAATGGTGACCAAAGGCGACATCAAAACTACCAGTCTTGTGTTCGTGACGTCACAGATCGTCGAATCGTCCGGCCGCCTCGTGGCAGCGAAAGTCGGGCGCAAAATGAGCGAAAATGGCGGAAAAGAGAGAAGCGAAAGGGAAAAAGAGGAAAAAGTCGCCCCCGTCTCGGCGGCGGGCGGGGCGGGCGGGGCGGGGGCGGGGGCGGGGGCTCCCATCTGGACGTATTGATTTTGTGTCGACACGTCAGCGCTCTGCATGTGGGCCTCGGGGCCTCGGGGCCTCTGGCTCCAGCGACAGGCGGAACTGCACATTGATACATTCACATGCGTGTGAAAACATTATAAATATTTAATTATTTAAAACGACTTTCATCATAAGCTATGAACCTTTGACTGGAGTTAGAAATATAAGCGAGAAATCTAGGTTAAACATCTCGAATAATACATTCGGGCGACGAATTTTAATATTTGCTTCTCGAGTACAAAATCGCGTCGAATTGTGCGCCTTGTGATAGAGCACCAACTTTTTACTGCGGTCTTTTTTCTTTTCATGTATGGAATTATGAATAAATTGTCGCATAAATTAATTATACGAAAATGCCACTACACAAGTCCTAGTAGTAAAAATGGTACCGTTGTATTTTTTTCGTTTGGGGGGGGGGGGCAGATGTCTGCACCTCCATATTAACTTAGCTCAAAAAAATTAACTTCGAAAAAAAAAGATATTAGGAACCTTAGATTACTGCCCTTTCTGCTCCGTACACTTCGCATTCAGGTCATTTTTATTGGAAACAGATAGATCGTCCATCTTAGGACAGGTCTTCAGCACCTAGTTAGATGGACATGGTGAAGTTTCTGACATGCCACTAAGTGCGAATTTAGATGAGAGAAGATGTATCTCATTTTCTCTTTGTATGTTTATAGATAAAATGTTTTTTTTTTTGTAATAATTGCATGTCTAGCTGTAAGTTTTTTCTGTATAAATAAATAAATTTATAATAAATCTATAGGTCACATGTTACTCTTTCCATATCTGAAAATGAACATTGTACATACTAAACCATGATAAAAAGTTGGAACTTCATGGCACTAGGTACTAAGTTTAATCTTAAAATTGTTGCTAAAAGCAACAAATAGCATTAAAGGAATCTATAAATCTGTGATTTTTTTATGAAATTTGAAAGGTTGATATTAAAAATCGTTTGAATATGGATTAAATTTATAACCGATAGATATAGATAATTTTATTAAAACGATAAATTTGTTCATAACGAAATTAAAAGAACCATTACGCACAGAATAACCTCTGCGACTAGCCGTTCCAAAGATAGTTGAATCCTAATTTATATCTTTTTTCATAAACATTTCTAATCTTTCCTAGTCTAATATAGACAATAGAAACGGGTTCTTCTTGATATTTCTGTTTATAGCGCAACGCGTGCGACTATTTGCGTGGGCAAAAAAAAAGTGAAAATTTGGTAGTCAAATTCCGAAAGCCTTTTTGTATGGAAATACAGGTATGAAATTTAACGCCGTATGGAAATTGTTTTCGCGAATTGGCGCCAAACCCCGTCGAGATTCGAAGCCTACAAAAGCGGCGGGAAAAAATATAAAATGGCGGCAAGAAAATAAAAGATGGCGGCGGGCGAACAATGGATCGGCTTCGTTCGGGTTTCTGCATAACAATGCGAATTTCTAATCGAGTTCACGAAACTAGCCGACCGACTCGACCCGAAGTGCCCGCCGAATGTTTTCAACTAGAAAGTTGTGTTCTTTCGCATTGCAAAACGCGATAGTGAGTAATTAAGATCAGAAATTATACACAGCGCACATAAAATTACCAACAGAAGGGGCATATACTTAATACGTTTTCACGCTATGAAGCTGTTTTAGGTTCTTACCGAGTACCATAAGCTATATCTCACACATATGCATCATTTCTTGCAAAGATAAACATTTGTATATTTCAAAAATTGAAATTGCACTATCCGACCCATATAAAAAGTCAACAAACGTAAAAAAGGCGAAAAACGAAAATGATATAATGTTTTCTATAATTAAACACAGCAAAGTACATATTAAGAGTAGCTAAAACAGACTGCAATACACACAATGTGGTAGACTGCGTTAGGGCAATTGAAAACAGTTCGATGCTGAGCAACTATTGTCAAAAAACATTGAACATCGAGCAAACATGTGAAACGACATAAAACATTGATCGTGAAACTTTATTATTATCGAATTCTAAGTTTTAATTAACACCAAGGATTGAAATATACACAACGTCGCATATTTTGCGAATGGAAGCATCGTTATCGGAATTTTCCATTTTAAAATGGAATTTTCCATTGTATTTGTCCAAAAAGGCTCAGTTAGGTGAAAAAACGTAAATATAATCTGATAACAAACTGACAATTGCAACAAACATAGCAGCGCTTAAACCACTTAGACTTTATATCTTTCTCAGAAAGAGTCGATGACGATATTAAAGCTAAATTGTCAGTTTATCATTTGAATTACAACAAAATATTAATAAAGTCCTTATAGAATATACTGTAATAAAATTATGAAACGTTTGAGGAAAACGACCTGAACGTCTTCCACTCGACCGGTTAGCAGAATGGAGTCCAGGGTTTATGGCCGTAAACTTTAGGAATGAGCTTTTGATATCACGGCTGAACCGGGCTTTATTAGCTAGCACTAGATTGTTAGATTCACAGCCAAACACTGTCACTTGATTGTGTTCATCACTTTTATCGGCACTCGAAGTGCACTGCGTAGGCAATTAATTGTCACCGTTTACATCGGTGAGGTTTGTGGATTGTTGTCGGCGCTCCGAAAGCCTCCCGGCTGCTTGGAGTGGTGGTCGCCGCCCCCGCGCGTGGCGCCCTGCAGATGACCAGGCTACCAGCGTTTAGGGAGCGGCTCGTAGGGTCATTCTCCGTTCACAGTCACCGTCGTCCACTTCCAAGGGCTGTTGTAGCCTTTTTGGCTGAAAAGGACAGAGAAACACCAATTACCATTTAGTACACATACGTATCATATCATCACCCAAAATACCTAAAAATATTTTATATTAACATTCACAAAGGCCAACTACGTAACTACATAACTCAATTGTTAATGAAAACTCTCTATGTTTAAATCTAAAAAAACTTATTTAGAACACCCAATCCGTGCTAAGAAAAAAAATGGTGCCTACTTAAAATATTTTTAGTAAGATAATAACAATTTTTAGAAATCAATAACATTAAATATATTACGTATAATGCCGTCCTAGAAAGAACCACGTATTTTAATTATATTTTCACCTAAAATGAGATAATAATTTCTACCTAATGTAGACATCATAAATCATAAAGCGGCTAAATCATTATTTTTACCGATATCACCTCTAAGTACGAGTATATGCACGATTTCTTATTAAAAACTAAGTTAAAACAGGGTACCTGTAGCATCCTAATAAAAACCCGTAAATAAGTTAGATATACGCTGGTTTTATTAGTATGAAGCGTATATGTGCTATTTACGTAGTACCTATATCGCAATTTGAGCGTGCATTCGCGTTAGGACAACAAACTGGTAGCACTGCAGGCTCTGCTATTACGTGCCTACATTTTATTCTAACATTACTTGCATTGTTCTTGGTGTGAGAGAAAAAAGTGAATATCAAACAGTTAGAAATCAATGATATATTTGACTGGAAAATTGTTATTCCGTGGCTAAAATAAACAAAATAAGTCTCCATTCGGAATATATCAGGAAGTCCGAAACTGCATTTAAATTGTTATACTGCAGACGGCCGACCGCATAACAAAAAGCACAACTAACAGTCTGTTAAAAGCAAGCTAAAGAACTCAGTAGGATTCTCGCAAAAATGACTCTGAGCTATTGAAGTTAAGCCGGAACCAACTGAGGATCCACCAGAACCTTAACAAGTTACTTCAAACTGAATAAACACCTGTATATAATGAACATACAATGGCCCCTTATCTACAAAAAGTACCAGCTTCTAGGCAGCCATCTTCATAATTTTGCAGACATTAAAACCATCGAAAGATACTCAACTTTATTTACAATACAGGACTAGAGGGCGAACTATAGATGAATATCAAAGTACAATAGCTCTGCAAAGGTGGGTAACGGGGGGGGGGGTAAGTAGCACCCCATATCCACTAACAAATGTGCCTGGAATGCACTAATATTTTTGGATTTAAAGATTCTAAATTTATTAAGATTTCATTAAATATAATATTTTTGTAGCATCTTTAAACACCGAACATTTTTTATTGTACTTTTTGTAATGTGACAATATTATTATAAGTAATTATAAAACTTTTGATAATATAAATAGTATTTATCAAAACTTTTAACATAACGTTTTACATATTACTAAGAAATAAAATTTCCTTTTAACGATTACCTATTTTTTGCCCTAAGGTTCTCTATATACTAATATTATATTATATTTTCAGTACCTGGTTAGAATGAAATGTTCCGTTATTATTAAAAATAAAATGGGTAGATTTACCGGGTAATACAAATGTACGCGGTTATTCAGATTAATAAGTAATGTGGCAGATATTTAACCTTGGCATAAGGCATACGTATATGCATAAATTGCTAAAAAAAACGCATAGGTTTAATTATAATCCGATAAAAATGACTTATATTTAAGAAATATATTTTCTGTAGTTAAAAACAAAAAGAAGCAATAGTAACGTTTTATTATAATTGAAATCTTTGAACGTCATTATCTCAGTTTTATCAAACGGTAATAATATTAGTGGTCATTTTTTAAGGGCAGTATAATGTTTAAATAATATTTTTTTAAATCTTGCCTAATACTCGACCATACTATTTCTATTTACCTACTTATCAGCCCAGTCACAATGAGACATTTTTTTTTTGTGAACTCCATCTTATAGATTTCAATGATAAGGACTATTAAAAAACTGCAACGTTGGTCAGGATGACTATTTAAACTTTACTCATTTTTCTTCCGATATTTTTTTTTCCAAAATCCTGTATGATTTTTTTTTATAACTCCAAAAATGTTAAAGTAGAAGTTTGCATCTTTATTTTATTTTAAATTAAATATAAATAATAACCACATCTGTCAACTTTGGCCATTTAATTAATAGTCAAGTAGAAATATTAAAACATATACCTAAAAACCCCTTCGAAATTTGTCAATACAACTATCAAACGTCATCAACTATTAAATTATGTTAAAAAAATATATGATATATTTTGTCAGGTAATTTCAAAGGGTTTAGTATTTAAACGTGTATTATTTAATAGATTGAACATTAAATTTACTATCTTTGTGTAATAAAAAAATACGTTTATGCATTATTACTTATCAGTAACATGAACGTTAAAATTGCTATCTTGTGCAATAAAAATGATACCATTCCTGTATCAAACTAATAACGAAAAAAGCCTTTTAACTTGTGTAATAACAAAAATAAAACATTACACAACATTGGCCTCTATATTCGTTGTCCAATTGAACCGCGTTAATGTATTTCTGTAAAATGATGGATATATGAAATGGAGTATGAATCGCATTCATTTTTATTTTATTTCTCTGTAAATCACTTCAATATGTAGGTATCAAATATTTGTGTGAATCGAAATAATCGCATTGGCTCCATTTAAACTTTTTTTATTTTTAGCTTAACATACTAAAACTTTGCCTTTTAATAAATACCATGTTCTAACATAATATAAAAAATGGGTATACTACTCAAATGATTTTGTTAATAATAGGTATAAAATAGGTTTATTACTTGAAATCCTAGCCTTATTGTGTTAGTCTACTAAAATGGTATTCATACATTTTAACCACACAATCTTAGGTAGTCATATGTTTAGTCGACATGAATAAAATTTAAAAACCAATGCTAATATTAAAGAATCCGTATTTAATATTACTCTTTGGTTACTTTCCCCTGGTAAACTTTATAAATGTAACTTTTTGGATCTGTTATTGCATATTATTTTAGGTTTTGTAATACTTTGTTAGCTGTGCATTAATTTGTCACAGCACGAATTAATGAATACGAGTAAAAACGAATTAAATGTGTAACATATATATTTATAATATAAAATATACTATGCGGTCCTGCCCTGCGATCGCCGACTTAACGATTATACGCATAAAGAACTCGTATACTCGTAAGTACAACAAATTGCATTCATCAACAGGATATGTCACGGCCGATATGGGTACGATTCTATGCATAATGTATGGAAGACGGGAATGCAGCTGAATGTGGGACAGTGCTCAGAATTCCTATCGAGTCAATGCCATTAATCTAATGCAAGCGCATTGTGGACACGGTCTCACGACAATCTAAGAAAATTGCAATGAAAAAGAAGAATATATTTTATAGTATCATATATCGGCGTAGCAGAACGAGTTAGCTACATTAAAGAATATAAAAGCCAGAGATCCATAAACAATGTGTCAAAGCTGAACTGTTACTACCTACAGTAGGACTTCATTTGCTGTTTAGCATCTTACTACCGCTATAAGACAACAGACTATTGTAGCAGTGATTATTAGAAACTCCCTCTAACTCTCGAGACCAACTACATACATAGATGTCTCTTGTAGGTATGTAACACGAATAAGATGGAAATATATTATAATGATTTTGTGTACAAACTTAATTAGATAGTTAAATAAATCATCATACATTCTAAATCGTGCTTTTGTCGAGTCTGTTGTTAATTCTAAGTATTGTGTTGTTAATTTCGTTAGTTAGCTAGTTAATTTGCTTTTAATTAGTTGAAATAATAATGCTCCGCTTTCATCGTTAATACACTGCTATGAAAACACATCTCAAAGAAGGGCCTTGTTTCAATAGTTATCGTAATTAGTACAGCGCCAATTAAAATGGATAATAGCACCTATGCCACAGCCTACGGCGTGAACGTTATTATGCTTTTGATGTCAATTATTCAAAGCTAGTTTGAAGTGGAAAATATGTTTCAACGAAGTTTTTAAGTATAGAAACTACTAGGCCCTGCGGGCGGCTTTAACGGCGCCTCAAGTGCGCAATGACTCGTGCCTGCGGCACTCGGTAGGATTGAAAATAGTTGCGTTGAACTGGAAATTCCGGGAGGTTTCCAAAATGACCAAAAACACATTCCTAGCATGTTACCTAATATATTTCCATTCTTTCATTTGTGATCAAACCTTGAAAGATAAAAATAGGTACTGTGAGGTCATTTACAGAAGATAGACATGCTATTGTGGACCTACAATTCTGTAGTATATTAATTTGATATATCTCTAATGTTACTAATTGTTTAGTCAGCATAAAAGCGTCTTTTTACGACTTTATTACAAAACATAGAGATTTCTCTACTATTTTTAAATTTAATATAAATATATTATACTTAAAAACCTTTAAGAGGAAATTCTATAACTAATGGTAAAAATCGCACCAAAATCGATTGTGTAGTTTAGAACTATAGGACAAACAGACAAACGCGGATAGTGACTTCAATTTATTGGTTGATGGTACTTAATCAAGTATGTAACAAACAAGCTATAAGAAACTGAAAATATGATCAATAACATCATTTTGGCGGTGAAGAAAATAACCAAACACTAGGAATGTCTTTTTACAACATGGCGTCGCGTCGGTTGCCATGACATGCGATAAATACAAAAGATGTTAAACGGCAGTCAATGTCATTTGAAGGCCGTAAGGTCTTCATTTATTTTCCATTAGATGCCACTAATTCGAGTGAATAATGATTTTAAATTATTAATTACTTGATTGTTTGTACAATTAATGCACGCATATGTTTGTCTTTGAGAAATATACGTATGACTTCACATATCGTCAAGCTTGAAAACTAACAAATGTCTACATAATAGGGTCATGTATGTTTCAACCTATGAATACACGCTGCACCCGTTTTTTTGTTTTCGTGTAATTGCTATAACCATACAAATGACTCTGCCAGCTTTAACAGGATAACAAAAAGAAACCTGGATCAGTAAGTTTCTCGAACGCCGGTTGCAAATAGTTTATTCGTGTCATCGAGATAGAATTTCGAGTAAACGAACTTTTTTCTTGAACACAAGGTCTGTTCATAACTTTGGACATCTAACAGGAGACCCTGAGGTCTGAGGTTGATGATAAGGTGACAAGTTCGTATACCTAATGTTAAGACGGAAAAATAAATATCAAGTCTACTACTAAAATACGCGTGATTTTTACCTGGTTTTGTTTAAGACGAAGCAAGTTTTAGGACTTGCCCTAGAGACTGTTGCCAGAAAGTTGGATACATTTTCGGGTAGCTTGTATTGTAAATAGGGTCGTTTCATGTCGATGTCATGTCATATTAATGCAAATAAACGTGTAACGAAACGCTGCACCACTATTCAGAATAGTCAGTATTTAGGCCTAAAATATTTTAATATGCTGCCTGAAAACATTAAAAAAATAACTGAGTTCAATCAATTTAAAGGTGCATTGAAGAAATATATTATTGAGCAAAACATTTATAGCTTTAATGAATTTAAATAGTTCTCATTCGTGATGGTCATGTCAAAATATTACTATTAATTTACCACAAACATTTATATATTAGAATGTCCTTTGTGCCACAATATGAAGTTTAGGAAATTTAAATTATTTATGACAATGTTTTAGTTAAATTTAAACAGATTTATTTTTTAATGTCTATTATAAGTACATTATATAATTTGAGAAGTTTGTTTAAATTTGAAATTTAGCAACTGTATTGTGAAAAAAAAAAAAAAATAGTTTTGTACAATATATATTACACAGATACGAGAGTATAAAATATTTTTTTTTTTTTTTTGGTTAGAAAATCTTATAAACAAATTGATTAAAAAATTGTAAAAATAAATTTAAGAGACCTTATTTATAACCTATAGACCTTATTTTGCAGAAACAAGTGATTACATATTTTTGTAATCTTTATACCATAAAAAAAATCATTATATTATAGTTATCATTATATAGATATTAAGTAAATCAAATTAATATAACAGGTAAACATAGTAGAAAAAGTAAAAACACACACGTAGACTAGAACATGGATTCTAGTTCCGTAAGCAATTCGTCCATCACTTAGTTTTTTCTACTATCTGTTAATTTTATTCAGTATTATTTTTTATCAAAAGACTATGAACTTCATCAATGGATGTCATCATATTTGTCTGTTTAAAAATATATATGTATGTTACTGGTTTATATATGCACCTTTATAGGATAAAGGTGCGTAAATGCTTTTTCTTATGTTTTAACCGCTGTTTTATGTATTTACTGTTTTAAATTGCAAATGTCATTCCTATACAATTTATGTTTGTTTTTGGAAAATAAAAAAATTTATCTTTAATTTATCTTTATCTTTATTCTTATGCACCGTTGAGCTAGAGTGGGGTACTTGGAACACACAGCCGCAGCAATCGTTACAGGCAGCTAGGGTGTATGAATACGATAACGTTCAACGTGTTCAAGAGTAACCTTGTGCGTGTGAATATTTTGCGTAAACAACTTTCACATCGGCAGTGCGCAGTGTAAAAAAAACGTATTTTTTTCTGTGCAATTGCAATATGAAAAAAAATAATTGCAGACAACAAAGATCTGGTTAGAGGGTCAGGTAATGCTTATATTTTATAACCTATTAATTACTAAAATTGTGAATATTTGACCTTAAGAGACTTCATACACTCCTTCATCAACTTTATACGTGACCTCAGAACTCCATACAAACGCCGTTCTCAATTTACAACGTTAAAATTTTTTTTTTTATGAAACAACTCATCAAATCAACGTTTTCCGTGATCTTTTTTTACAAATATTTAGGTAATGATTAACTGCTTCTATACAGTGTTTAGTAGTAGTAAATTATTTAACCAAACCCTGACATTTTACAGCTAGTCCCCCCTACAGGTGTCATTAGAGGTATCTTCCACTCGACTACGCGCGCCTGTGGTACCAACTTGTGATGTGTTCCTTCATTTCCTATCTCCATTTGTGCCTGCTGCACTTTTAAACTTTAACACTATTTCAGTTTTTTTTTGTAAAGTTTTATTCGCGGCTGGTAACGAAAAAACACGGACATAATATTTCAATATAATAATAATATAAATAAATATAATTTAATAATTATACTGTGGTACTGAATATTATTTTATATGTTTCTATTTACGCACATAGATCAGTGAGTTTATATTATTAATTTTAACCGGAGAGTAATAACGAATACGTCCTCAAGTTTCCAATAGCCGTGCTGTCATATTTTGAAATTCGAATATGTTGCTTCCATTTCTACATTTCTAGTTGAAATATGCAAAGAAACCGGGTAGTAGCTTCTTAGATATTACTGTATGTATAGAAACTAAAACTAATTCTAAAGAAACCTGCTTTGCCACATTCTAAATAAATAAAGTCAAATTTTGTCACCTCCACTTTTCTTTATTAAAGCCAAAATACGGAATTGTTTTCAGTTTCCGAATATATTTTCGGAATTATTGGAGTTGTCGAATTTGCCACAAAAACGTGAGGTTGCCACAAAAACGTCCGTATTTTGATACGGTTTGTATTTTACAAGCCGTATCCGTGTCCGTACCGTACAGTCTTAAGTGTGACAGCGGTGTACAGTGACACCCCCCAGTCGCCTCGTAAACGGACTCGCCCGGCCAATGGAAATACAGTTTCATGTTATATCTTTAAGTTTTGAAGGTGGTTAATATTGGCTTACTGCACATTTGAAATTATTACAATTAATTAGCTATAAAAGTGGACCATTGCACCATTAAGAGGATAATTTTTAAGATTTTTTCCGGGGAAGACCCCCAGATCCCGGTGTGTTTGGAGTCCGTATTTAACCTTGATAGTCTGGGCAACCTTAGCTATTGGTTGTGGGGAAGGCAAAGCGATCTGGAATTTCCAAGGAGATAAATGCGTCGAAAGAATAAGTTGGTATGAAACATTATGTGCGCGGTAGGCACTCACCGCGCCTACATTAAATTTGACTTTTGCTCGAACAAACTGGGCTGAAGTACTGTTACATTTACCGGCCTGGTATCGCCGCCAACCAACGGTATTATCCAAAGCGGTAATACGTTTTTAATTGATTAATCTACTTACGTACTCGCTTTTCCGCCGGCAATGGCGACCGGTTGCGAGTAGGTATTTTGTCTCTACTTGGTTAGACCGCGTCACTCGCAACCATACTCATAAACACACATTACTCCTTATACAGTCCAATAAACAGTTCTTACACGGAGAATTATATGCAAGTACAATTTATTTCTTATCTAATGCTAATAAAAACATATATAAATTTTCTAACGAACATGATTTGGTGATTACATTACAAACAATATAATTGCTCGGTTTTTGACCTGAATACACAACAAATAAAGGCTACTAAGGTAGGGTTGCCATAAATGGTTTGGCTACGACCGGGACTGATATCAATATGGGGGGGGGGGGGTACCGCCACCCCCATGGGACTCAATCTGGTTTGTGAAAAAAGGAAATCTTTCAATGGTTTCCGCATTTTTAGAATACGTTCAATGGCCGGGAACAAAGTGAGTGAGATCGTAAATTTTTGAATGAGATCGTAAATTACCGCGAACTACATCAGCTCCCTCACAAAGGTATTTCAGTCTTTCATTCCGTACTGTAAATGTGGGAAAATATTTGTAAAATGTCAATAATATAAAACCATGGTTATTCGTTTACCGGGACATTTGGTGGTTCAAAAGGGACAACTGGGACCGAGGCTCTAAACCGGTGACATGTCCCGGTGTACCGGGACGTATGGCAACCCTGTACTAAGGGTAGAGTATTATAAAATATGCTTGTGTACTTTAAAAGCCACTAAATAAAAATTATTATTATTATTTATTTATGTAGTAGACAATATTAGATAGTCGTAAAATGTTTTGGGGTGAGCTTATTGATCATTGATTTAGCTTGTTGCAAACTTAGCTCAAACAGCTAAGATGAATACATAAAAACAACAGATTATTAGTAATCCGGTTCACACATCCATAGATATATCCAGTGTGGGTGTGGAGGTGAAGTGTGGGGTGTGGGTGTGTGTGGGGTTTTGGATTTTTTTTTATTATGTATCAATCCTATCCCTTTAGACGTTTTAATCATTTAATCATATGCAAAAAAAAAAAACGAAATCGCGTAAGGCAATCCGGAGTAATAAGTAAACATTAAAAATTGAAAAAAAAAACCCAAAAATACTTACACGTCGAATTAAGAACTCCTACCTTTTTTAAGGTCGATTAAAAAGTTATTGAAATTAATAATAGTACGAAATGATGGGTGGGTAGGGTAGGTAGTTTAGAAAACGTTCAAGATGATACAGTCGGATGTTGTAAACTGAATTGTGCATTCCTCAAATTCGGTATTCCTAATGCTGCATTCGAAGCTGATACAAGCAAATTTTATAGCAAAAGAAAGGCTCAGAATATGGTAGGGAAATGATGATTGTTTGAATGCATTTTGACTATTTTTACAAATTATGTTTCGAAGATATTCCCTATTACGAGTAAGAAATTATATTAAAAAATGCGTAAATAATGTAACTGTGTAAAATAGTGTTAAAATTTATGAAGAATTGAAAAATGTCATTTAATGTGTGGTACAACAGACGCAAGTAGTTTGGAAGGAAGATGCCTGTAAGATGTCCGGTCCTGGTTAAATAATTTACTACTACTAAACAATGTATTGAAGCAGTTGATATTATATGATAGCTACAGGGTGTCATAGCCATTTTTGTTTTAACGGGAATGGTCTTGGGGACCTCCTGTATTGTCATTAATTTTCCTGTTAAATATAAGTAATCTACCCAAAAACCAATTACATTAATGCAAGTTTATTATATTAAAATAAAAATGATAAGCGATATATACTCGTAAATATTAATTTATCTGCATTTTCCTATTATTTTGCTTATAATTCGCATACGGATAATAAATATATAACTACTAGCATTGGAGTAACGCAATTAACACTGCAAATTTAGTAATTATATAAAATATAATTATCTGTAAAACAGAATGTCGTGGTTATGTCGTTAATGCGAGCGGTTTTAGCATATCAATTACGCGGCAATATGTCAAACAGGCGGCCATGACACCATACAACATCTATTGCGTGTAATTTTGTAACATATACATATACATCTACATATATTCATATGTTTTTTACGAACTTAGGTTATAGGCCATCTTACCTACAAAGTAGGAAGAGAATAATGAAATAATATAGAGAATATTGGATACATTATTGTTATAGGTATTTGTACATTTGTGCAAGTATTACTTAAATACATAAAAATACTATTTTCGTATGTGTATAGACGGAATAATAGTATAATATATTAAAATACAACAATAATGCAAAATTAGTTGAAAGGAGGAAATTTTGGACGCAATTTGGGCTTATTTCAAAAGACTTTTTTTTAAATTTTTATCGACTATAATAAAAAAAAAGTTATAAAGAATATTGTATGTCAATAATTACGCGGGCTTTAAAATATCGGTGTTAATTTTCGGAGGAAATATAGAACTTGCATTTAGTGCATTGATAACACATTTCACACTTTGAGGTTTCAATTGACCTTGTCTTTTCATCTATAAAATGGTATGGTTATAGCGTGACAAAAATTACAATGCCGTAGGAAATCAGTGTCCTGTCGAGCACTTGGTACAGCGTTAGCCTGCCTTGGAAGTATAACCGGTGAGATTTCTAAGTACCTACCTACGTATGTAGGTTTGTATGTATGTGCCAAAAATATTTTTTCACTCGACCTACAAATTTTTAGACTTGTTTAGCTAACGGCTTGTCCGAAGTATGAACATAGTTCTCTCTCACGCTTGACACTCATTTAAAGATCACAACAATGACACACTCAATTTATGTGGGTACTTCAATTTTACTATTTATTTAATTTATTTATGCACGTATTATTATTTATTACATATTTTTCTTTTGAATAATTAATATTCAATATGAAATTCATTACTACCTATCTTAAGGTACGGTTTAGCATGGATTTTATAATTTGACTATATATTAAACTGTGTTTTAGAATTAGTTACATTATAACTCGGTAATACGCACTTTAACTATTTATGATTATTAAGTAAAAAACAAATAAATAATAATAAAACGACTGCGGGTGTGCTACTGTGTTCTCTACGTAAATATGTAAATAATAAATATGTCTTTTTAAGAATCGTAATTTAAATTTTTCAGAAATAATTGCATATGACCTAGGTTATCCAAAGACAGCCATGAGTCAGAATTTACATTTTGAAATAAATATATATAAAAAAAATATATATTTTCGATTAATTGTCCACAACAATTGTTAATATATTAAATTTATTTTAGCAAACAAGTAATGAACATAATTTTATGTCTACTTTTTAAGATTAATAAATACATTTGGCTACATGAATAATCGCGCTAGTAACGGTGTATATTAAAATGCAAAAACTGTCAGTGTGTGAGTGTGTGTACCTATACCTATATACGGCCGATTGTGTTTTGTCATTGCAAAATTTCTTGAAAACGTTTTAGGTACACTGAGGAAATTGTGATTTTGTCGTATAGTCGAACAATAATCGGATTTTTATTTATATTTTATTAATTTTTATCGCGAAGCATCTCATTCTACTATTTTTTTTTGTTTAACGCATAATAATAATATAGAAAACGGACTGAACTGAATCCGGAAAAAGTTATGCACTAGAAGTGGATTGAGGTTAATTTATTAAATATACGGCTTTATAGGCCAGTAAAATAAATGCTATTGGGCGTGCTATGATTCAGACTAGCTATTTTTTTCATTTTTTTTTTTATATTTTCACATTACATACAAAATGTATTGAATAAACAAACAATAAGTAATGTAATTAGATATGCGTCAGGTTAAACTAAAAAAAGCTATTACAAATTTTGGTAAAAGGCTTACTTTTTAATGTGCATTTACTGGCCAATTCGAGATGCCAGTGTCCAAAAATATAAGCAAAGCGAAGTGGTCCGTTGGTTTGTCGGTTCCGTTAAAAAGAATAAATAATGCATAATTCAGAGTGACACTTGGCCAACACATTCGCCTGCCAGCGAGTAAATAGAACTGCTTCTCTTCTATCCGGGTATCTGTGTCAATGCCTATTTCCGTCTTAGACACCGCGACCTCGTCTCATTCGGGCAACCTAGCCTCTGGATTGTTTTCTGAAATATGTATATGTGCTCCGACTGAATGACTTTTCGGATTATGTAAAGACAGTTGCATATAGCTATTATTTACTAGAATAGCCATCATTTATTTTCTTAGAAGCATTACATTCGTGTGGTTCATATATAAACAAAACAATGAATAAAAAAAATAAAATAAAAACAATGTAGAATTACAACGGCGGTGCAAATGGGAAAACACAATACAGACGAAACAATTATTTATCTTAATTTATACATTTTTCGATAGAGTGTGCAGATTATCAGCGGCCGGGGGAAACAGAACAGTAGAGAAGCTATTTCCCCTAAAAGGGAAGAGGGACTATGCACACAAGTGTTGTTTTCCCGGGCGAAATAGGGAACCGCACCTACGCAAACTTGTCATTACTACGCGAAATCAGCTGGACCCTCGGGAATGCTGCATTTAGCTATTAGAATGTTGGGATTTGTAAAGTCTACACTTTAGCTACATATTGTATTTTAATATTGTATTTTAATACACTATGATTTTGAAAAGGTTCAGAAAGAATACCCAAAAATTTCTTATACTAAATATCTGTATCTGAGAAACTAGATGTAATCCTACTTAGGACGATGACGGACGCGGACGTTGTGCGCGTAACTACTCTCTATTCTATCAACCTTTGAAGAGAATTTATGTTGTTATGAACTTTTCGACCAATAAAAATGTAGTCTTCAGAGTTTAAATATAAATATTTTCTTAATTATAAGTAGATTATGTATGTAGACGATTGATAAAAAGGTTTTCATTAGTAGGACAATAAAAATAAGAAAAAAGAAAATGAAATGCTCGCCAAAAACAAATATTTCAGCTCAGATAATAAAAAAATTAGGGTACTGAATCAGCTACATTTTAAAGATACTAAATCTAAAGAAACCCCACACATCCATATTTATTTGGAATCGCAAATACGATGTACCTACCTGCACAAGATATATAATAAAAATGAAGGAAAAATACAATACTCAACTCTTAGAGCAACAACCTTATATGCAAACAACACTTTGGGTTGTTCTTGCTTTTAGCTTGCGGGTCCTTTTGAGGGCCCGGCTCTGGGATTTCGCCCTAGCATCCCCGCCCCGTCGACGGCCCTGCGTACACCAATCACATACTTATTTCCTAATATCTCTCGAAACAGAACGTGAAGTGATAGAGAACCAAATCGTAAGTGCATAATGGCCTAGCTAGACTGTGATTTGGTTAATTTGTAACGCTCTGAACCTAACGAAGCATATTAATTACAAGCAATTATATTCAATACAATATTATTTATTATGTAGTTATGATATGTATTGATTTTACAATAATAAAGCATTATTATTGTGTCACTCATTCATTGACTCTTTATGACGTCACAAAAACAACCCAAGCGTCCGACTTACGAATGCTTACAAAGATGAAACGTCAACGCCGCATTATATAGGTAGAACGCTTAATAGTATAAGAAAGTGCATGGGCTGTCACTTTAGCAGCGAACTAAGGCAACTATGCATAAGGCCGGTATTTATTTGTGTTTTATTAGCTAACTTATAGTAGTTTGTTGGTTCCAAATTGCTAGTTTGTTCTTAAATCTATTTATAAAAAAAAAAAAAATATTATCCATTCTGAGATGAAATCATCGACGGTTGCCGATTTGAGTAAAATGCAATCCCGAAAAATATCAGGTTAAGGAAATGACTCGTTGAAAGGTACATTGAAGGCTCGCTGAAAGACTACTTCAATACTTTGAAAATCTTGTTTTATCTTCCTTTTGTGATTTATTCGCAAACTAAAATAGTGTTTAAATATCGTAATCCAAATTAAAATTTAGGATTTCTATTCTTTCTTTTATTCCAGATCGCAGTATCCCCACACTCGTTACACACTCTCATACGTGAACTATATTGTTTACACTGGCAATTCGTTTTGATACTATTGTATAATAGGTTTTACTTTCCTTTATTTTCCAAATTTATAACTCCTTCTTTCACATATATCTTATTCTTATGTAATTACTTTTAATCGGCCTGATTATTAGTAATTTATTGTGTTTGAATCTATAAATTGTAACGCTATTTGTACCTAATTTACAACACTCTAGTTTGAAAACCGCTGTAATTTTAACAGTTTCATCAATTAATGATTTTCCTATTTATTAAGCATGTAATGTTTAATGTTAGCATTTATTGTTGTCATTATTAAACAAAAATATTGTATAAATTAGGTTAATAATATAATTTAATGGGGTTGATGTCGCTATCAAATTGCTAAGGTTTACATTATATTTATGTACTTCCAACTATATGAATAACGAGACTCAATACATTACGCGTTTTGAGGGTAGTTATCGCTTTCATCGGAAAAGGGTTTCCACTGAGGAAAACAAATAGCTAAATCTAACCAAAATCGTGTTGCCGCTGGTAAAAAAGTGTCAATCTATTCAACAACGCAAAATGCGTTATCGTTGAGAATATCATGATGTTCTTACTCTAAATATCTGGCTCATTTTACCATACTGTGGCTAGCTGACTTACACTGTCTGGCCTAGTTGATTTGAATGGGCTCTATAGTTACTGCATCCATGTAGAGTATGTGGGATATGCCTACACCGACGCGTGTGGTGTGGATTGACATGACAAGAAGAATTCTGTCATTGACTTACTGGCAATCTGCCAAAAACAGATAAGCTGCTGTAAGAGAAGTTCTCGCCATTAAAATCTTACAACACGCGGCGTACCTTTATAATTAGTTTTCATTTTTGTTGTATTTGTCGTAATTAGATAATACTTACATACTTAAAAAAACTAACTATTTGTCCTGCCTGACTTTGAGGCGACTTTTGTCATTATAGACTTAATTATTCTGTCATTAGTCTGCGACTTTGTAATGGGGCTAGTCGTTGAATAATAGGTAAAGAGAGGGAACTAAATATGTATTTATTTACCTGTAGAAATCAAACATCAACTGGTTGTTAAAGGTCATAGTTTTACGGGGGTCGTAATATAGACGAAAAATAACTAAAGGGACTTTCTGTGATTCTATTGAAATGGGCGTTAAGTCGATATGTGTAACTTTTTAAGAGAGTCATAATTACATACTTCTTGCATCAGCAGTTATGGGTTAGAAACTATTTTATATTTCTGGTAAAGCAGACCTACAGTTGATTCTAGTTCGGACAGAATTATAATGAGTTTCTGGCAGTCAAAACGCAGTATTTAATAATGACATGGTCGTGGTGTGGTAGCCTCTATGATGTTCGACTGTTGGCCCAGTGGTCGCGGTTCGAATTCGCACATCATAGTCATACCCTTTTAAAAGCATCTTCGCCGCTATTTCTCCATCAACACGAGTGAAGCTAAAATTTATTAAATTTTGAATTCGTTTTTCTTGTAATTCAGAAAGATTTTTCCAATATTATTAGCTTACATATGTTTGATTGCTGAAATAGACAATCCCCTAAAATGATATCAATGAATTTAAATTTACATATACAGAAATGTAAATCGATGCATTGTGTGTATGTGAACCTATGGATGTAGTATATTTTAAATACCTATACTACTACTATTATTATTACTAACCTTTTTTTGTAAATTACCACATTTTTTATTGCGCCTCTGGCTATGTCACATTTTCATTTAGCGTCGAGCAAAACATTCAACTCAATTTGACCTATTTTTCCATTTCCGGGAAATTAAATGAGTTAACTCTTCTAGGTCGTGACGTCACACTATTGAAACAGGTGACAGAGAATGACCTATTTCTTTTTCCCGAGCAAGTTTATCAATATTTTCAGGTATTACTTTCAACTAATAACTACTACGAATGTAATAAAATCGCAAGGCCAAAATAACCTTGTTGACCTTTTTATGGAGTACTGCATCAGCGTTCATCTATCTGTAAATGCATTGCATTACAATTTTATTCTGATGTTACCTAATTCTGCCTTCTCGGGCTGGCTGGTTCGTCGCGTATTCCGTTCATAAAGAGCAAACTCGATTTTAAGTCCGATGTATCAGTCGGGAGCTAATTCGATTTGACACATTTTGAACGATCTTATCGACTTACTCTGACGATATGGAGTTGGATGGGTGTGAATGGGTTTTATAAATATTGCAAATTATATAAATACTTCAGTCGTAGCAGAATGTACCACAGTAAGGGCAGAATGAAGAGTAAACAGTCACGCTGCAAGGGAATGTTATGGCCTGGAGGCAGACGTTTGGATAAACATATCGAAAAGGATAGGAGACGGTGCTCATCATATAACCGACTTGAGTTATAATGAACCGTAAACAAATTTATTTCGTCTACTGTAAGAGAGAGACTGCGTTCTTGAGAATAAGTGATGCAATAACGTCGAATTATCCTTGAGCGCTGACATAACTAATGCAGTCAGTTTGGGACTAAACGCTTTATTTTTTTAAACAAAGCGCAGCTGTAAAAAGACTTGTTCAGAATTGGTGAAAGCATTTATTTTTAACTACGTCCACAAGTCTAAAAAAAGTTGTACGCTGATGCAAGTATGATCTAAATGGTGATTATGCTTATAGAGAAAGAATCACCAAAATTGGTTCAGTAGTTATAGACCCTAAAACGAATAGACAATGATTTAGGGTATTTCATTTCATTGAGTATACATAGGATATTTGATCAATTATAATTACGAAATCGATATTAGTCTTCGTACTAGTTTATATTGCTATATTGCTTTACGGCTGAAATAGTTAAACGAGAGATCAAAACGAATTTAATATTTATTTTCAATGGCTTACTAATAAATAAATATTTTAATAAATTATAACATTATTATTAAAATTATGAAATAAAATTATTGCATACAATTCTATCATAATAAAAGTATAAGTAACATAATGATGCATGTACCATGTAACGATGTATATATATATTTTTGTTTCTTTGTTTATTTGTCCTATGCAACCGGGGGTGACTGAATTAGTATTACTTTTCCCGAGTGCCGCAGGCACGAGTTGTCTGGTGCCCTAGGCGTCTTTACGAAAAATCATACTTAGGCACGTGGAGGACCTAAAAATGAGGAGTGAAGTTGCCGTCACAAAAAATCAAATTAAGGTGAGCGGGTGGCCTTAGGGCCACCCTGCTGCCAACCCGGGGCGAAGCCCGGGGTTGAACAGCTAGTTTAATATATATTTCCTACCGAAACCTTGTATTGATGTATGTATTGATGTATTAATATCTCAAAAGCCATTGTTGCCGAATCATCGAATTTAAAAAGCTAACTCCATTCCCAGGCATGTGCCTAAATATTTACAAAGATACACAAATACTATATATGGGGTCATTTTTAAATATTTGCACACATATTTAGCTCTTTTTTTGTTATTTTATTTAAGACAAAATTAAATATTTACAAATGGCCACATATAGCATTTGTGCATCTTTGCAAACATTTGCACACATGTCTGGGACCGGCTTAATGTAATTACAGTATTATTGTTTTAATATGGTTCAGGGGCGTTTTTCTACTTTAGATCTTTTAAAAAAATTAAGATTTTCTTCGATATTCATTTTTTTTATTTACAGTAAAACTTATCAAAGCCTTTTGAATTTGTCACATTCGTTACAAGCGGTAATAACCTTGAGATTATAATGTCACATGTTTCATGTTTAACAAAAAATCGATTACGTGCGGCTAAATAGCTACATGTACGCTGTAAAATATAATGTTTCGTTAATAGCGAGATACATGGCTTTTTTACTTGAAAAGTAAGTAGATATATCTGTGAAGAATATAACCGTATTGATATTTTTTATATATCGATACTACCCTCTCTAGTCGCAACTACCTGATGGTTGCCGTTTTTGATTCTCGTCTCAAATGTTATGGGTAAACCGAAAGTGAGAAAAGTGAATAAGGTAACATTAAAACATCACTATATTATTGAAAATGGGGTTTGTACAAAAAAAAACCGTACTGTAAAGCCATACCGCAAACGTACCATCGCCGCTGCCGTCCAAAAAACGTCCATCTGTTCTAAAAAAAAACTTTATATTTTGAGCTCGAAAGGACTCGATGTCAGTATTTCGGTTTTAAGAGCGTGAAAAAACAGTATATCTGATTAATGACTTAGCATGGAGCCAACTAAAAATAAATACTAGAAGATCGCAACGCAACAAGCCGCCGGTTGCTGTGGGCTTAAGATATCACGAGAGAAGGAAAATACTTTTTTCCTGGATTTTAAAGATACTCGCTAGTGAAAAATACGTGTTGTGATTGATAAGAATTACGCGTGAGCTTCTATACTTTTCATACAATATTCAAAATATCCTTTCGCACAGGGAAATGTTATAAAATGCCTTAATGAATCCATTGATATTTTATGGTGAAAAGAAATATCAATAGTAAAACATATTACAAATACGATTATACAAACAGTTTTCACTTCACGAGAAGGTACACCAGCATGGTATGTAAACCAGTAATAATTTTGATCGAAAATAATCTTGATTAAGCAAAATCTTTTTTTATTAATCACGGTCGTGAAACAAGGTCAGGATGTTTGTAGTAAAAAACCGATTCCCACAACAGAGATACGTTTACACAAACAGAAACCTACAAAAACGGAATTGTTTGCACGAAAAAAGTTCTTAATAATATTTCATCGAAATTTTTATGAAGTAAAAATATTTAAAAACATCTTAAGGAAGGTTTCTTCAAAAAACAAAATATAAATATTTTTAAGTAATTTAAGAGCCCATCATTCGCAATAGCTGCAAAAAAATAAAAGTATTTCGGTTTTTAGAGCCACTTTCGTGTATTAGAATATTAAATGGTTTTATAGCTGAAAGCAGCAAACAGATCCCTGCTGGCTGCGTTCAGCGCTCCGTGTTTTTTTTTATATATTTCTTTATTGTGTAATAACCTGCACCTTTTACAAAGACTGTTGCCTTTTCTGTTGGGTAATTAACAGGATAATTTTACAGTTTTTTACAATAACAATAATAACAAATTTTGAAAAAACAATCCGCTTTATGGCAAGTATATGTTAAAATTCAAAAAGACACTTACGAAAGATAAAATATTCAGAGATGTATGCATGTGTATCACGGATATTAGAAGTACTGGGTTATCCGTGTCATTTAATTTGTATAAAAACTGCTTGGACACAAGTTTTGCGATACGAGTCTTACACGTATAAAGAAAGACGTACGTAGAGTAAATTAAGATTATTTTTTTTTCCAATTAAAGATGACGTGATGATTAAAAATTCGTTAAAAAAATGATTAATCTAATCCAAGAAATATTCAAATAATATTTTGAAATGGTGAACAATTACGAAAAAATAAAAAAAACATTAATATTACAATTTTTATTATAAAATTTTAACTCGATTTTTATCGATCTTTCGAAAAGTAAACCGCATATTAGGATTTTTACCCGGTCCAAAAATATGAAAAATATTAACATATAAAAAGCAAATTCAATATTTGTTGAAAAAAAAAAATCCATAAATATAAATACTAGGTAATATTTTCGATGAAATCACATAAATTAAATAGTTGCCTGAATTAAAGCATACTCGAACCATAGCAAAGGCCGTTTGGGTTTCACTAATCTATAGCGATTTCTTTGTAAGTTGCAATTCCTCGGGGACCGGTCATAAAGGGTCTCTCGGTGTATGGGGATGTATTGAACAGGGAGTCCCCTATATTGGGGTCGAATGGCGAATTTGTTGCGGTGTTTAGGCGACGTGTTGCCTTTATAATCCACTTCTTATTCCCCTTGACCAAAGGCGTTCAATCAAGATTGATGTAATAATTTGAACCGGTTGAACCAACAAACATTGAAGGCTGTTACTAGTATGAAGTTAGCCGAATATCATTAGATCTTGTTATACCACTATACCTGTGGAATAAAACCTCCCTTATTTTTCAAAACGTTGTTATTTATTGGATCATTTTTAAATTCATCTCTTCGACATCTTTCTTCTCTACAAATTTCTTTTAGATTTTATCCATTTGTAGAAGAAATTTGTTTTTTTTGTACTTATTTATTTATTGCATGCAATGTAAAAGAATTAAAGATGATTAAAAAATAAATATATATAAAAATAAAAATTGTAAATTGAAAACAAAACGAGCGGATTGGCTTCCCTGAGTAAACCATTTATACTTTACCTCCACCACGTGTGATGCTCCTCGGTCCTCATTTAGCGCAACAAAATATTCAATAACGTGGTATATTTTGTTTTTCGATATAAATAATAGTTTTTATATAAATAATAGTTTTTAAGCTGAAACATGAAACTCTCTACCCTGTTTTCGTCGTCATCGGATTTTCTGTCCTTAAAAGCAAGTTTATAGACGTCAATTTCAATGTCAAAACGGGACTTCTGAGCCAAAATCAGGCGTGTATACTTATAGAAACAAGGCCACTATTGTGGGGAACGTTCAGCGAATTTTATTACAACTGGATCATTTTTGCAGAAGGATCGCCGTGGATATTGACTGTTATGCAATAAGCGCGCCCAATTGGCATAAAGTATATGAACTTACGCTCACCATTAAAAACATCGCTGGTTATTTTTGCAGCATAAGGGTGGTTTATTTGAAATGTTTTCCTTCACAGTACAAGATGAATGAATTTTTCTTATATTATAAAAAAACATCAAAAAATCAACCCCCATTAACTTTAAAATTACACGAATTTTAAATTGCCAACCTATCAGATGATATATGTATCTTGAAAATTCTAATGTTATGAGTTATCAAAATATGAACAATACAGACTCACCATCGGTTCTATGATCTTGAAAAAATAAGGCAATTATTAGAGTCGCCGGCCATTATTTGCGCTCAATCGGTATATATTGTTCAATGACCAATATAACTCGAAAATACCTAATTGGTCTGTTTCTAGGCACGCTTAATTACTGCTATTTTATGCTTTTGCGACCAGCCATGTTATACACGTTAATAATTGAATGAAATGGCTACCTATTTAATTCTTATAAATGCCCTCTGCTTTATACAGTTCTCAACAACTCAATCTGACCTCTCTATTAACCCTCTCGAAAATACACTATATTATTTATTGAGACAGTTACTACACCGTCTGTACTCATCTATGCCAACTGATGAGCCAGTATTTTCACACATATAGGTTTAATGAGTGATTAATAAAGTCCTAAAAGAAAAAAAACGGGAGAATTTTTCTAACCATTACACAATTATTATTTATTTTAAGAATTTTAAAGCATTATTTAGGTGCCATGTATTTTCATTGTTTAATGACTAGTTAAAATTATTAGATAGATGGAAAAAAAGTAGAAAAAGATAGTGTTCTACTGGCGTGGTCCCTTCTTCAAGGAGCGGAGCTGAGCAGAGTAACTCGCCTATTAGGCGAGTTATAAAATATAAAATAGAGTATATAAAATTGCGGATTTCGTAAGTTATTGAAAAATCGCTAATATTTCAATTTAAGTTTATTCAATTGTTCAAGGGATAGTGACAGTATAATTGTTAGAGTGTTTGACTATTGACCCAGTGGTCGCGGGTTAGAAATCGATCATTCCAGTCACACCATTTTTATCGATTCATACCATCGTCTTCCCTGACCTTAACACGAGCATATTTGGCTTGGTTAAGTTGCACCCAAAATATGCAAAATACAAAAAAAAATTAGGTAAATTTATAATTAACTGATGGGATGTATCAGCTGATTATCATCATAAAATGAATGGTTTTGTACATAAAATAGCAGCGGGGTTCATTCACTCAAAACAAAGCGCGAATGCGAAACTTAAACGGAAAGTCAATTAATCAATCATCTAAAATGCTTCAGATGTCAAACGACTTTATCTCCGCTTTCAACGTTTTTAATAAATGATTAGCCAATCAATCACCGTTCTTTTGGTTTAAGTTTGACTGGTTTATATATTTTTTTTTTTTTATTTGATCTGTAACCACTCATTACTCCGAAATGGCTTGAAGGATTTCGATGTTTATTATTTTCATATCATAGAGAATTTTTCAGAATGATCCTATTTTAGTTTTATTTTGTTATATTGAGCGTAACTAGCAAAAAATAAGGTTTAAATCAGAATGTTTTCAAACATTAGTTTAATCGATTTCGATTATTTTTATTAAAAATTGTACGGAAATGCTTGACGTTGTTTCATATAGTTTCATTAGGTTACTTCTAGTGTAACAAGTAACTAAAAATTTTAAAATAAAAAACTTAATATAGAAAAATAAAACTGACTTCAAAATGACATATTAGGTTAAAGAGACATGGTTTACACTAAAGTCGCTTACATTGTGTTTCTGCTCTGACTTTAAACGTTTTGAAGAACTTTGTCATACTACTTATTAGATTGCATCAATCAAAAATAAATATTCCAAATGCTTACTCTCGTAACCTAAAATTACGGGCATTCTCAAAGTGGTGCTTTGGTAAAAAAAAACAATATTTCATGCCACTGTCACGACATACACGTTAGGCCCGTATCTCATTGGTCGGTACGACAGCGATACAACATTCAACAAGACGACGCCGCCTTGAAAATATGCTCTCGACACTGAATCGACATACCTACCGAGCGAATTCCGAGTATTTGTCGCATCGCTGTCGTACCGGCCAATCAGAGAACGGTCCGCAATAGTTCATTTGTATGTATCGTGTTTGTGTTGTACCGCTGCCGTACCGACCGATGAGATGCGGACCTTAATAAGACGCCATGAAACTGTCAAATGTAGCCGTCAAAAGAGTCGCTAGCAAAGAAAAAAAAAAAGAATAGAAATCCGACAGCTGTCGCTAAGTGGACCGGAACAGGCCGAGAATGGCGGAACGAAACGAAGCGACCGCTCGACCGACACGAAGAAAATCTTCCCTGCTTTTAGTACCGGGAGAAAATGCCATTCGTTAGTGGTTGTCGATTCACACAACACACAAAAGTAGAAAAATAATTTATTTATTTATAAAACACATCAGGATTGTTAAATTAAAACATCTCATTGTCGTTGTGGTCGTTTGGCAGTAATTTGTTTAATCACCGCCATCTTCATTTTGTAGAAATAAAGATGGCGGTGGTTTAGTCGATCGTGAACGTTCACAGCCGGCAGACGTGTTTTTATTATCGAAATCGCTTTCTCGCTTATGAAACAGAGGAGTGAAGCGAAGCACTTCGAAGAAAAACAAAGTTTTAAAAAAAATATTTTAGTATGATTTCTTTTTTGTTGAGATCGGTTTAGTTATCGATATAGATCAACCACCTAAAAGGACTGCCCTAAATTTAAAAACCGTATAAGCTTAATGTCGCTGTTTTTTTTTTGATAATTCGACTCCTGAATTTCTTTGAAGTATAATCTCTATTAATATATAAACTTAAACTTAAACTTGTAAGGATACAAGACTAACCTATATCATAAGTTTTTCTAAGTTTTCTTCTCATCTCTTGTATCCGTTGTTTTTCCGTGATTAAATAAATAAATAAATAAATAAATAAATACCCAAATGGGTAGAATATATACAGGTGTCCCAAGGTCAATCCCAATAAAAAAACAGCTAATAGGTCCTACGATTCCTAGTCTTATTTGTTAAGAAACTATATCAAAATTCATTATGGTATTCGAGAAAAAAAATGTTGAAGTTTCTATTCTAAATCATGAAAAATAGATATTTTTCAATGGTTCCTCCCTCGGATAACTACGTCACTGGGTCACCAGGCCGCGGTCAGTCAAGATCGAGGTTAATGACCTGCAGCGTTGTTCGAAACGTCCTATTAGGGCGGAGCTAAATGATTGCTGTCAGATGCCACTGGTCGGACAGAGGTCGGTCTAGGAAGAAGGGGTAACTCCTTTCACCTTCTCTGGGGTTGTAAGAGGGATGCTATTGGTCGACAGATAATATTGATTTATCGATTGATAAGATCGATTCACATAAATTTTAATACAAAAATAATAAATTTGGTCTTGGGACACTGTATAGTGAAAAAAAGGATGGTGAAAATTTTAAAAATATCGTAGAAGTCGCCCATAATCGTCAGGATGCGACTAAATCGGAGCAGTCCTTTCCCGAAATAGAAGTATTGATCCATACATTTCGTTTTAAGATGACTCAACACTTCTCTAAACTCTCCGTGTCGTGTTTCTCTCTTATTTGTATAAATATCGAAGAAAATTATACTGCAATTCGTTTTATCTTATAATTATTCGTGTTTATAGTATAATAATTAAAAAGGTACATTTCTACATTGTCTAAAAGTTGTCTACATTGTACAAAATGAGAGTGGGTTTTAAAACCCTATTTTCAATATCCTATATACAGGTGATCAAATATATAGTCGTACTAAATCCGGACCCGTGTGCGGTTTAGGATGTAGGTAGACCATTTTATCATCATCTGAACAGTATTAAACTAAAGTTTTTGGATTTAAATATTAATATTGTGTCCTAGTAAGTTAATTCTTAACTGAAAGGGGGGGGGAATACTCTTTTTAACACGTAAGTTATAGTAATTTGTGAGAACATTTTATGTGTTACACAAATTCATTTAAATTATAATGTGGGTAAGTGAGAATTTAGTTTTCTAATCACAGTTAAGGGGAAGTGTAAAGTTTTTTGTCCTTAGGTAATTGTGGTTTATTATTGTGACTGAATTTCCTCAGGCGTTGTGCAAAGAAACTACCGTTTGCTACCTTCACTACCTTCGATATAAAAAAGGCAAAAAGGTGATAGAGAAAATTTGTATAATAAACCTGATGTATATTCTTTTTTCTTAGCAAATTAATATATTTAATAAAAATGTCTTCTTTTTGAACTTAAATCTGTCTGTAAATCGTAATCGAGGCTATATTTATAGACACAATAATAAATGGTTGACATATTACTAATTATTATTACTAAAGACGGCGAGCATGATAGTTAGAAATCGTTATCTATTTTTTTTAAATTTTAATGTTCCATTAGAAATTCAAATAAAGAACGCCAAAGAGTTGACCCTATGCGCTAGCAGTGGGTACAGCCAGGAAAATAAATTTGTATGAATAATTTAATAACCAAATTAGGTTTATAAAGAAAAAAATTACAAAACAAAACATTTTTTTTTGTGAAATAACTTAGGGACTTAACCCGGGCCTCCCAATTTAACGCAGGCCAAATTATGAAATTAGCGGGTAGGGTTTAGTTTCTGTTTAAATTATCATAAAATATAATGGTTTCAAATTGAATTAGACTTTTTTTTTTATAAAAATACTAGCATTATAGACATGGTTCGAGTGTGAATATTGTAAATACATAAGAGGTACATGTTTATTTATGACATATCATATCTTTAGATAACTTCGAGTACGGACATATTTTCCGAGTATGGTTTAGTTTATGTCACATCTGTATTAAAAAATAATCTTCAGCTGTTTAACAAAAAAAAAAAATATATATATTTTTCATAAACTCATTGATGGGTCTTAAACAGTACAAGTATTATGGAGCGGTGATAAATATGTTATAAAGTAAAAGAATACATATTTTTTTTTTCATATTTCCCTTAGATTTTTTTTCATTTGCACTCGTTTTCCCTGCTAAAGAAGATATCTGAAGGTTGGGTTTTCCCGGCGAGTAACTTTGAATGAAATCCGACTTGAATCTGAATAGTGCTTACATATATATATATATTTAATCAAAAATATTTACATGGCATAGGTCAGTTTAATATTAAACTGTATATTGTTAAATTACATCGACTGTAAATATACAACTAGGTAGAGTCGGTTTCGGTCGAGTTGAAAAAAGTGAACCGTAAAATACGAAGTCAGTTCAACGCTTCCTAACCTCACTTCCCTTCATTGCTATGCAATCAAGCCGCGTGTGGTGCGTTTAAACGATAACTGGTATATAATTTAAATCTCATCAATATTCGGGTTGGAATAAACCAACTATTAAATGTTTCATATGTATGACTGAATTTTCATTAAACTTAAGAGAAATTTCTTTAATAAATTAAAAATATATTCGTTTTTTTAAAATATATCAGCCGTTTTTAAGCCGAATTATAGAGGTTCGCTTTTTTAATGTAACGTACCTATATTTTTCTATTTTTAGTTTAACTTCCTACGAGATATTAATATGGTAATACACAACCAATTTGGAAGTACTTTGTTACACCTCTATATCCGACCATTACTAACCCTTAGTAAACTACCTTATTTTTAATTAATATTTTTCTCGCTTTTAGGCTTTTACGCTATCGGCTAATGTAAGCATTGTTTAGACTACTAAATAAAAACAAATATGAAACAAGTCGATAAACTGTATTTTGATTTCAACAGAAATATTTAATTATAATTAATTTAGACTAAGTAGTAATTATTTTTTTTACTTACAGGAAAAAACCTGATTAAAGAAATATTTGAAGCTAACTATTATGCGACCATTAAGCGCAACCCTGACACCACAAATCTTATAATAAATCTGTTACCAAATAATAATACTACTCAACTCTGTCAAAAATACAACTAGATAATATGTAATGAATAGCCTGGCACTATATGGACAACACAAAGCAGACGGAACTTCGCTTAATATGGCCTCCTAGACAACTTAAACGTTGAGACTGATAATTATTATTATTTCAAAAATAATGGTTACAAAACAATGATTTGAAACAATGATTACAAAAACATGTTACAAATTCAACGGTGTGTTCGTCGAATGAACGTTAGAAATCTAGCACGTTGTAACTGCGTTGTTTTATAACGTTATAACTGCGTTGTTAACGTTATAAAACTGCATGTTAATTACGCG
The DNA here is from genome assembly GCA_020383195.1 of Neomicropteryx cornuta. Classification (NCBI taxonomy): domain Eukaryota; kingdom Metazoa; phylum Arthropoda; class Insecta; order Lepidoptera; family Micropterigidae; genus Neomicropteryx; species Neomicropteryx cornuta. Next base: position 8,819,212 of record JAHKQU010000025.1, on the reverse strand, counting down.
AACTATTAAAATACCAACGACCTAAATAATATGTAGAAATCGGGTTAAACCAATTTTTCTAAAAATTATTTCTATATTTATATTAAAATATATTTTAGGTCGATATTTTTAACAAATAGGGATTATCGACCAAAAGGGATTATTTGCTAAAAAAAAAAACGACAGAGATTATACAAAATTGACAAAATTAAATTAATTTGTAAGCTAAACAAGGTAAAAAATATGTGTTTTTAGTATTGTAAAATAGGGAGAATTAAAGAAATTACAACTAACGCAGACTCAAAATGCGAAAAATAAAAATTAACCTAAAATAAAGTGAAAAAGCACATACGGAAGTTAAAACCGTTTTATTGTTACACCATACTAAGAATAACAAAACAATGTCAATAAGCCGAAACCGTGCAAATCATCTTGACGGCAGAAAGGGGACAGTTCTTACGGTAAAATAAAATAAATGTTATAAATGGGAATTGGTAAAAATGTATCTCGCTAGATAAATTTATAGTTCGTGTCACATGTCATCAAGCAAAAGTGTCAAATTGATTTTTTTATTATATCAGAACGTAGTTTTTGGGCCGGGTTAAGCCGTAAATCGATTCTTGTGTGACTGCGAAATCCTTAGTATTTACAAAACTTGGGATCTATCCCAATTTGGGATCAATCTGGGCGCGCGAAGAAAAGCTCTCGGACGAGCGGTCGTACCATAACGTTGCCCTCGAAACTCGAAGGTCAGGTCAGCGACTTGGCTTTGCACGGCTGCCTTTTTGTGTTTATTTTTTTTTCTCCGCTCCGCCATTATCTAAGCGAGGCTCCGACCTGGCGAGCGTTCTGGTCGAGACAGACTGTCTCTTCTCTTCTCTTCTCTTCTCTTATTCGGTCGCTGACATTGCCCTACCTGCACTCGCACTCGCAACACCTAAACTCGTATGGAAGTACCTTCAGCCGAGATTAATCACGGAATGTTGCCCGAGTCATAATACCTATCTAAGCACCGTTGTTTTTTTTACGTTAGAATCGAAACATATGGTAAATACGAGTATAATTAGTATTTTTTTTTATTTCCTACCACCTGTACTAACACTAAACTTATTTATTTAATATATAGTAATCAAATAAAGTTATTTACTTACTTTACACGATTATGAAATTGTTGAAAAACAAAAGGGGTCATTATATCCGCAAAATTGGGGGCAACATTTAAAAGCATGTATTAAATAGGCGATATATTATGTAGATTGTTTAATGAGTAATACCTAATAGGTCGTAACATGCAAGTACCTAATACAAAGCAAATGTCTGAATATTATAGTTATGAACAAGGTCCCAAAACGACACAAACTAATGTCGTAATAACAGCTTAGCAACATGTGTTTTAGTAATGTCTTTTATAGTTAGGTACGGGCCACGTCAGTCGGGAAATTGACTGAAGGGTGTGTCGTTAAAAATTCAAGCGAGTCGCCATAATAGAAACGCTTCGAAGGTCTCCCCGAGGGAAGGACCTATTAGGCCAAATATGACCGTCTGCGTAGCTGAATATGATGATAAAGCCACGTCTCCTTAAATAAAAGGCATATTGCCGCAAATACGTACAAATTCACAAATCCATATGCGGGTGTGAGTAGAGTTGCCAAAAGATGGATTTTATAAAACGCAGTATTTTCACAATTAAACAAGAATTATATATAAAAGTTTGACATTGGGAGGAAATCGACACTAAAATATGACAACTGACCATCAGAAAAGATAATATCATTCATTCTTCAGATGCAACGGTTGGAGTGAGTTTTGAAAAGTGAAAAAATCGACGGCGGCCATTTTTAATGGTTAGGAACGTATCAGTACTTTGTAAATAAATGTTTTTTTATATTTAATGACAATTAATATGGCCACCAAGACACAATGAATATTATTCCCGTGAATTTTATTTTTGTATCCGTTTCTAATAATCTCAGTTTTGCCTTATAATGAAGAATATTATAATTATTTTAGATCGGTTTCGATTATTGACATTTTAGAATTTTCACAAGAATTCACAATAGGAACCGGTCTTTTTTCAAAATAAAATCAGGTAAAACATGATTTTCCTAGTTATTATCACTCAATTATCCTATTATATTCAATTACCATTCCTATAAAATTTGTCTGTTCAAAAGCAACATCTTCTACTTATTACTAATATACTTGTAAAATTAACTCGTGGTCGGAAAAAAAAATGCATAAAAGTTGTCACTTTTCAAAACTTGCTGTAATATTGATGTTTAAATTTTTCCAGTGATAATGTAAGTTCATTTACAGACATTTTAGAAAAATTCAATTACTTTAATTACGTAATTACCTTGCCTAATTGCCTAATTACCATCTATAGATGTTACTACTTACGAAGTGAAGTGGACAATAATTTCTGCCAATAAAATAGGTGCTACTTTGGTTTTCTAGTCCTAAAATTCTGTCGACAAAAATCAAAATTAGGCCGTACAAAATGCTCGCAATTATGGATGTTAAAAAGATTGATGAATGATACTTTGAAGATACGTTTGATCAGATCCAAAAGTGACCGAGATCAATATAATAAAAAAGTCATAGATTTACCGATAACAAAAATACTGATATTGTTGCAAAGTATAGTCTATAAGGAGAAGAAGAAGAAGAAAAATGAGAGCGTCATTTTGGTTCAGATTAAATAATACATCCATTCTGCTGGAGGACTTTTAATTTTTATATCTATTTGCAGTTGACGTACGTACTATAGAACATGCCTTTTTTTTTGGGTAGCTTTGCCTGCTATATTCCACTCATTTGATATGTAATGGCCAGAGGTTGTAGTACCAAAAATGCTACATACAAGATGCCGAAGCTATTTCTATCAAGAAGCTTACACATAGTGGCTTACAAATACAACCTGAAAGTGCTATTGAAATAGGCTACCTAATAATTGTTATTAAAAAGTAAATTGACAGCTGTCAATCGAAGTTGCCCATGCAGCTCTGCGAAAGTGGTATGAGGCAATTATTTGAAAGCCAATCTCGTTAAAATTGACGACGCACTTTGTGGTTGGTGCTCGCGATAAATATAGGCGGGCAAAAAAAAAAATGAATGAAGCAAAATGTGTAGCGACCGCAAAACCGCAAAACACCGCGCAATTATTGGGGAGAGGCCCGTCATTCAATGGAATATAAAGAACGAACGGCCAAATGCGTCTCGATCGTAGTAGCACCTACTCTAGTAGTGTTGCCTACAAATCTAACAAATAGACGCTGACATCATTGAGGTTGCAGTGATGTTACGGCAAATAACATCTAAAGAATTGTGCGGAAGCCGTAAAGTATAACAAAACATATTTATTCATATCGAGTTTAATGTGTAGAATATGATAATAATAAAAAACGGCGCAAAAATGAAAAAAAACAAATTATTACAGAAAAATTTCACAACAATACGGCTTTAAATTAATATTTTACGTCACTTCCACGTTATCACAGATTCCATTCAACGGTATGCCGTAAAGTCAAGGTTCGAAAATTGATTTATAATTATTTTTTTTTCTTTTATATGTTTTTAACAGAGTTGCCGTAAGTTTTAAATAATTTTAAAATATTTTTCGTATTAAATTGTCTATGATTTAAATATAATAATTTAATAACTAATACGTCCTCAAGTTTCCAACAGCCATCCTAGCATACTTTTGACATTCGAATATCATATCTGCTCTTTTTATCGAACTCTCAAGGTTTCATCTATTAGTACTGAAAATTTGTTGACTTTAAAGTTATATATCCTCCGATGTGATGTAAACGGCTATGGTAGTTTTGCAACAGCATCAATATACAGACAAAAATTCGTTCGCATTTGCACCTACTTTTCGAGTTGGAAGATGCAACAGATGGCCAAAGACGGGGATAGTAGCTTCTTATGAATGCATGTATAGAAGCTAAAATTGCGTTTATTTTATATGGGAGGAATGTCAACCATAAAATAAAACTATAACATGCAATGTTTCGTTTAGTAAGGTCACTGGGGTACGAAAATATATTCGTCGAATGAGCTTATTACTTATTATAATTACAAAATAACCTAACCTAACCTAACCTAGCTTAGGTAGGTTATTTTATAAATTTAAATGTCGTTTTGTACGATATGTTTAAGGGATACCGACCGCCAAATTAAGGCGTTTAACATATTTCGTCGACAGTTTTGTTACAAATCTCAAACACATACATAGCACATTAGGCCAGTACGATATCTCTAATATCTCTAATAAAATTATCTACATTTGTGTAGACCTTAATATCCGAGACTGAATTTATCTTTAGAAATTTTATAATTTCTCTTTTGTTTGGTATGCCTAAATTGGTAATTCTACTTGAATGCATCTCGGCATCAGTATGTGGTTACTCTGCCCAGGCATATTTTTATATAAATGGTAAATGGTTGTAAATGGAACACCCATAGATGTATTATTGGTATGGATAAGAAATAGTGTTACTTTGTTGAGGTTTGGTGAGAACGCTGTCAGCTTCCCTTCCAGTAACAAAACTGCGTTAGCACAATGTTATGTACGAACATATAAAAGCGAGACAGCGAACAGAATGAGCAGCATAAATTGCCCCAAGCATACCAATAATAGCATTCATGGTTTCACATGGTTTCAACGAAAAATTTAAACTGTTTCATTTGAAGGTTATGATTATTATTCGCTAAGTAAGCAGCTGTCCAGTAATTTCTTTGTAAATCTCAATGAGATCACCACGATCACGTCGCTCCTGTAATGAGGTCAATTTTAACACAAACAGTCTTCCTTCATATTCTAAGCATTTTAGTCGTGCGGGTATTTTTGTGAATCTTCTTTGAACCCCTTCCAGCAACTGTATGTCCTTTACGAAGTATGGATTCCATATTTAATACTCATACTCAAGTAAAGGCCGCACGTATGTATTATAGATGTTCAGCATTACTTGAGGAGACATGTTTCTGAAAGATTTTTTTATTAAATATGTAAAGGAATTAGCTTTCTTCACAATTGCTATAATGTGGGTCTCCCATTTCATATCGGCTGATATAGTGACACCGAGATCTTTTTGTGAAGTCACAGGCTTAAATTGAATTCCATCAAGTATCTCTGCCAATATGCTTAATGAAACATTTTTTGATATTCAGGGTCAGCAAACAGTCTTTCGTCCACTTCATTATGTTATTGAAGTCAACCTGGAGTTGACCGCAGATGACTAATGGATCACCAAAAAGCTTTCATCAGCAAAACTACTCGCCGTTGAACTTAACAGAGATATAAGTTACTAGAGAGAAATGCGGCAGATTGGTAATATTGAACTAAATTAAAGGGTTAATAACTTAAGTCTCCTTAAATTCAGTTAAGTTTAAGAGTCTCGCGATAGTAAGCACCGCATAGTCTAACACACGCGTCGTTTTCAATGCGTTCATATACTTTCATCATGACACCTTCAATTTCTGGATGTCAACACCGTCTTTCGCGCTCTTCAGCTTGTTCCGACGGCCTATCAGCACCAGCGGAGCTGTCAATTCGCCGTTAACAATTACTGACAGTCTCGACAGTCTCGACAGTGTGAACACTGAACGTGTCGACAGGCACTGACGTTTAATTGCTCATGATGAACAGATGTGCCTGCCTGCTGGGTGACGAACCGCTACAAAATATTACTATTAAGTGTACCTATATTTATTTTTATAAGTATGTAGGTACGCGTGAGACAAAGTGCCCGTAGAATAGGGTTGCCATAAATGGTTTGGCTCCGACCGGAACTAATAGGAGGAAATATAAAGGAGTTATAGAAGGAAGGGGGGGGGGGGGGGTGGGTACCACCCCCATAGCACCGCAATCTGGTTTGTGAAAAAAGGAAATCTTTCAATGGTTCCTACATTTTCAGAATACGTTCAATGGCCGGCAACAAAGACGGTTAACCACCTAGTTTTTGAGTGAGATCGTAAATTATCATGAATTACATCAGCTTCCTCACAGAGATATTTCAGTTTTTCATTCCGTATGGAAAAATGTCAATACATCCCTCGACCCCACACTTTCACCGCCAGCCAACGTGATCTAGCGTCGTCGCACGAATTATTCGCATAATTTTAGCAATAATATAAACCATGATTATTCGTTTACCGGGACATATGGTGGGTCAAACGGGACAACCGGGACCGAGGTGACATGTCCCGGTGTACTGGGACGTATGGCAACCCTACCGTAGAAAGATATGGTAGCTGGCGGTAGCAAGAATCGTATATTATATTAGCACCATTACTAGTACCCTTATTATAATCGGAAATAATTGTGAAAGTATTACGTAACAGATTTTCGAAGTAAAACTTCTTAACACGCGACACGCTCATTCGGCTAAATTCGGGAGGATGTTTGGAGGTTATGCGATCATTCGGCTAAAGTCGGTGCGCCCAACTGTTACGTTGATTTTCTTGTTATATAAATGGGCAGACATAAACTGCTGAATGTAGATATATGCCGGTATGGGGTGATAATTTTAAAATTAGATTAATACATTATTATATGCAGTTGATGAAATATTTCATGAAGTTCCTTAGAGAAAACTTACTTCTGGCGCGCACGGTGTAACCGCACAGTTTTATTTTATTGAAAATTGTATTGAATATTGTTAATTTTTTTTATTGTTCCTTACTATTCCTAGAATGTATTCCTCATTTTATCTCTAAACTGATAAACAATCACCCCCCGCATTGCTATTAACCCCAAAAAAATAATTCCAACGTTTATTTAAAGATATAATTAGCATAAATATAATTTTATTTCTTACTATTTAATCTACAGGTAAACTTAATCTATAAAAGCTAAGTTTCCGCGTTGAAATGTCGACGCCATATAGCGGATATCCGAATTTAGTATGTAATATTACGTATAATATAGAATATAGTGCAACGTCTTGGTATATTTGTAAAATCAATACCGACATTCGAGCCGCGTCCCATATTTGTCTCGAATACGTAATAATAAGTCGCAACGTAATAAATTACTGTCGAAACTGAGAAAAGTGGTACAAAGCATAACGCCACGCCATCTACAAAAATATGTATGGCCATATCCAATGTCACGAACAGAGCGGGCTGAGGGCATTAAACCAGGAGGCTCTTCCGACTCTTTCCCTCTCGCCGGACGCGCCTGGCGTCGTCTCCCTCGCTCGGCGTCCCCGGTATCGACTGGAGCGAGCGGCCGACCGCCGCCGACCGCCGCCGAAGACGCGCGAGGAGAGTTCGGCTCGTCGGTCGGAACAGCTGACTGCCCACGTGGCGACGGCCAGAGCGTGCCAGGAATTCCGAATGTGGAATTGGGAATTGGGACGCCACGCGACGTCTCGGGCGAGACTCGTTTCGCCGAATGCTCATTACTATTGTCATACTGTTTTCGCACTAGATAAGACGTCTAGGCCTAATGTACTTTTTTGCTACAATATAATGATTTTTTTATTTTTGTTCCGCTGTTTTTTATTAGTTGGAAAAAATAATATCAATGTGATATCTAAAGCAGCAGATAACTTCGTCGCTGTCACTTTGACCTAATTGAACATCGATTAATTAAAAAGCGGTAGAACGAATTCGTGAGGCATAATTTGTGTGGAATGTAAAACCACTAAACCACAAAGGGACTACAACAATGACAAATAAAAAAAAAATGGTTTCTTTCTTTCGTCCGATTTACTGATTTTACTTATTAATATTATTACTGATTTCCTCTCACTGATTGAACTGCAACGCAACAAAAAGATACTTTGGACGATAATTATAAAAATCCACGCAGAAGATCATGTTTGTGTGATTTCTGTTTAAAATTGTGTGATAATGATTTTTGAATCAGAAAAACAGGATTCGCGTATAACTAATTTGTGTGTTCAAAATAAAGCTACTTTATTTAAAAAGCTGATTGCTATACCCGTAAGTAGAAATACGTCTGTAAAGGCGGGCGTTCGCAGTTTGTGCAAATAAATTTGACAAAGCAATTTTTATTGACATGCTAAAAATAACAATTATATTGAAGAAACACAGGATAGGTACATATATATTTATTATTCAATATGGCCACCTTTGGCTTAGATAATGTTTTATGCAAATACTGTCATTTTAGGATCGCGAAACCATGTTAACGCTTTTATAAAAAAAATATTACAATTTTCTTAGAGTCTTATAATTTCCCATAAATTCTCAATAGGATTGATGTCTGGTGAATAAATAGGTCAATCCTTTTCTCGTATAGCGCTAATCTTGTTGGAAAATTGCATTGTTTTCTATCGTATATTTTTATACCGTACCGCGAAAATCATTTTGTGGCATATTTAACATGCCTTCAACAGGGACTGTTGCATAAATACAAAAAACAACCCCAAAATAGCCACATGCAAGTTACCAGTCATTCAAAGTTTATTTTTTTTTAATATTCGCTAATTTACAATATTTGCACAAGACTATAATGTCCGCTAAGGTTGATGCAGATCCAATAATAGTATCCACCCATAGCGATAGACAATCTGGTATTCTTCCTTCGCGGTTAGTTAGAAAATGAAAAATTTTGCTTATAAATTATGTTTATAAGCAACGGAGAAGATAAAAATTAGATTTTTTTCGAAGTAATTATAAAAACCACTTGAATATTCTGTTAATCGTATCGTGGTGAGCGCGTTTCTGGCTAGGATGAGTACTGTGAGTGACTGGTTTTTTTACTGTACAAATTATGATAAATGTTTGCTAAATACAAAAGTGTTGCTATATCTGGAAGTTCTTCTCCGGGAAAGTCTTTTAACCACAGTCTGTGTAAAATATTGCTGAATAACCTTTAAACGAAAGGTGTTAATATTTGTCTGATAGGTAATACAATAAATAAATAAACCGGAGTACTACAAGCAACATGACCTACTACACTTTGCCAATAACTTGACGTAAACAAGCAAACAGTTCGAAGAACAAAGTTAAAATTAGTCGAGGTAATCGCGGGCTCTGATTCGCCGACTTGAGTTTCACCGTGACGTCACATCCGCCCGAAAATTATGGGAGAGATCCGAGGGAAGTGTCAGCGGCGGCCGTGGAAGTCGGTCGACGGCCGCAGCCCCCGGGCAGGGGCGGCGGGACGGGGCGCAACCACCCCCGCCCACGCAACGTCAAAATACATCTGGGGGCGCAGCTCCCCCTTCACGTCGCTTCACCGCCGACCGCAGACGATGTTAGCGATTTCATTACTGAGCCGGTTCTGGTCGGCCTGGTAAGGGGACGATCGATATCACTTTGAATACACTGACTACGTGCCACATGGAATGTTCTGGAATAGCTGTGAACGAACTGGTGTTGCCGTGTTATAGAGGCATGCTTTTGACTCGGAGAACCCTGGTGGGGTCCATATCGGCCAGGTCATCTTTCAGCGTCGAGAATATTGGTCTAAATACGTTTTTCATATAAATTTCCACTGAGTTAATTAAAGCCATGTCGTTTGTCATGCAGCTAATTTTCTTTCTATAAATACCTATCTTTGGCTTATTACGAATAATACGATATTTTGATTAGTATGTTTTTGAAAATTAAACATTTTGGGGAGCCTCCTTTTATTATATATATTTTTATTATTAAAGCAGATATAAAGGTTTTCTTCTACAATTTACTTCGTTGAGCCAAACCTAATTTTCAATAAGTCTATAGTAAAAAAACAATAAATTTCTATTATTTTATAATAATAGGTATCGAATGCACGATAGCCTTTAAAAATGGAAAATCTTGTAAAAATTATGGAAACAAATATATTATACCTAACACCACCACCACCATAACAGCATTAACACCATTTATAAGTTAAATATTTATTTGAAATGTATAATATTATGTTTTATAACGGTTAGATATTTGACGTATTTATTTGTTTGGATATGTAGAATGTTTGTGTGTGTGTTAAACACATTTTTATTATTTTTTTACAGAAATTTTTCGTACATCTTTTATACTAACACTGTTGCATTTAGTAACAATTAACCTTTCTTTAAACTTTTACTTAGTTACAAATTTAACAAACTTTGTAAAATCAGCTAACATGACCGGTGTCTACTCGATTTGCTTAACTTTTTGTAATTTACATGTTGAAGATTTGTGTTTTATTTTAAAAATCACTTTAGGTTAAACTGAAAATTTTAATATAGCAGATACCTTAATTTTGAACCGCCCACGAAAATTAAAAAGCATTTAACTTTCATGTCATGAAGTTATATCTATAAATTTAACAATGTTTATTCAGTTTTAAGATTTAAAGTTAGTTCGTAGAGCGTATAGACAGACACATAGGAGCGATAATGACCTTGAAACCTAGGTAACCAAATCGATATAGGCACGTACCAAGTTTTAAAATGCACGATCCGCTACGAATCTTTATCTTCGTTGATATACCTATGTAATACTATATACCGTATATTTAATTAATATTTTAATAAAAAACTAGTCGTATTTACCGCCACTCTGAAGATGCTAAATTGACATTATACGGCAATGCCGTGTCTTTAATATTAATTGCAATGTGTAAATAAGCGATGCTTTCTACGTAGAAAGCGTTCGCCATGAGTTTTCATTATTCACTTTTCTGGTGCCAATTACCTACTTACTCACTGTATCAGTAGCACAACGTAGCGTTGTACAAATCAAAATATTAATTTCGTAAAATTATTGTAAATGTCTGGTAATGTTAGCTTATACGCTTATAGCATTTTACATTTTTACATGAGAAATTTTGAGTGTAAAGTTACTATAAATAAAATCGTCATAGAAAGGTTTTTCAGTATAAACAGAAAGTGAGGCTTATTAGTAATTTGCCCAACATTATATTTTATTATTCTTCAAACATTATGTTTTAAATGTTATTAATTAAGGTGAGTTTCTTAAATTTCTTATATTAAGTCTTTTTACTGCAATATTATTTCTTGAACAATAAACTTCCTTTTAAATTAACTTTAGCGAGCGTTTATTTCTGATTTTTAACGTCTGGAAATAGCAGTCAAATATTAGAAAGCCATTTCAGATATCATCGGTTTAAATCACACTTATTGTAACTTCAAATTTTCAATACATAATTTATATTTGTACATATAAACTATTTTTATTCTGTATAAGCTAGCATACGTAACAACGGTTTAATTTAATACGTATCTAATTCTTTTTCTTGGAGACCGTAATGAATTTGTATATGTTTTCTATTTGAAATTGCAAGGCTAATTAGTTACATTTTTTTTTCAGGAATGGCCTTGGGATACTGTGTATAAAAAAATGTTATATATATTTATTGATTTGTATGAGTCGGAGTTACTGAATTAAATTTGAAGAAAAACCTACTTTTTAAAGTTTTGACAATAGTGAATTGCCAGTAGTTGTAAAAACTATTGTCTGATTTAAATGTTTAAGTATCATTAAATTTAACTTTAATTTGAAATAAATTGTGATTTACTGGAGACGCAGTAGTAAAAAAAAATAATATTAAATATGCTATCATAATTTTTGATCAAAGCACATTGTTTAACAAAATGCTACTTACAATAAGTGCGCTTAGACCGTCGTTCACATAATCGGTTCGTTCCGACAGCTTGAAATAAAAGTAGAGCTAAAAGGCGGCCTTGCATAGAAAGGTTTCTCTTGAGCACAAATTAGGCCTCCGCGTGAAGTAAAAAGTTCGAGGCCATCGGATCGATAAGATAACATATTTATATGGTTTCAACGAAGCGATATCGCCGAGTGACGCACTTTTAATGTTAAAGTAATATATCTATCAGAAGAGCGCGGATATTAGCGATGGATTATTAATAAAGGTTATTTTTAGTCCACGTGTCTATATAAATTACAGATTAAGGCACGGGGGCTGTGACGGGGCTGTTCATAAGGCTAATTTAATAAAATTATAATGACAGCGTTTTGCTTTTTCAGTAAAATGAACTAGTATGAGTATATTTAATAAGAGTAAATTATGTAACAGACCTGATGCCTTATAGCAATGTCCTACAGGCGTCCCCTAGACTTCTCGAGCCTGTCTGTGGTTTCAACTTGTAATGGATTGAGTAAATTACAATAAAACAAAAAACAATGGCATCATGACATTCTTCAATTAATCGTAAATTTTAACACCATTTTAGTTGTTTTTTGTAAGTTCGCGGCGCGGCTAGTAATGAAACAACCCCTCCCTCCTTTCTATTTACTGAATTTGTGATTTATTTAATACTAACTTCTACCAAATTGACCTTTTTTCAATAACTCGGCAAAAGTTTCGCAACGCTGTTTATTATACCAACACCAATACAAATACTAAACACAAAACCACGGACCAAATTCCTAGTTTAATTTGAGAATTAATGATTAATTACTTATAATTTAGAAATAATATTGTTATTAAATATGATATGGATTTTCTTGGTTTTAAATAAGGAGACGAAACATAATATGAGTGGATTTATATTCAGAGTTAAAATTATTTTATTGTAATATTAATACTCTATTTTCATATTTATACCAAGATAATACACAGAATATAATAAGATTAATATTTTGTATTACGTATTCATTGTTTTCTTAGCGGAACAATGGGCAAATGTTTCGGAATTCACCCGATTGATCGATCACACGGGAAGGGGTGAAGCAAAGTTGCTCGAGCATTTATATGTATTATGTACGTATATGTATTATGTCAGTATTTAAGCATTCCGATTCAGCACAACGACGTCCTTCGGGACTCGACTCAAGCCCCTGACAGATGGGTTTTGTCCCAGACATCCATCTCGTTAAACCCTGGACACGATCGCACGAGCATTTGCATCAAATATTCACGCTGCATACAAATTACTGCACGGACATGCAGCCACCGCCCTCATACATATACGTAAGAGTAATCATAGTACTAATTCATTATGTATTGTGTCAGTAATGAAACTGCGGGGCAGTTAGGATACATTTTCAGCAGTTTCTTGTTCCTGACACCAAACTGGGGTCACATTTATTTGATCATTATTACAAAAATGTTAGTAAATATAATGATATTTTGTATCACTAATTAGCACTCTAAAGTAGTGATTAAAATAAAAAAATAAATAAACATAAATATAAAATGTATAAAAAAACGCTCAAAACAAGTCGAATATTACTTTTTTAAAAAAGATTGAAAAATCTGGGTTTTATTTTTACCACACTAGGGATAATATGGATACAGTAAAAAAGATGTTATGCTTAAAACTACAAGTTAATATTCCCATTGAAAGGAATGGAATAATAAATCGCTCGTTTAGTTGGAATAAATACATAGATTTTTGAATTGGCAATGATTTTGAATTCCTTATTTTTTGGGGAGCGATGGAGTTATGTTTTATAAATGTCTTTATGTTGAATATTCCAGGATTTATATAAAAAGTAGCAGCTTTTGTTAAATTTCAAACTAAACCAACGGGTATTGATAACTCTACTTGTGATACTCTAATGCGGAGTGTAATTTAAGATAATTAGTAATATTTTTTTATTTATTAATAATTTAATATGTGTATAAAAAAAACTGCGTTTACTTGTGTTAGATGGAAATTAGTTTTCTGGGAGGGTGTCACGTCCTGAAGCCATTTCCGCCAGGCTTCAGGCGTTAAGGCATCCGCCAGAGATGGCCATCAGACACTGAAAAGTCCAATTTTTCATAATTTTATGTATATATCGTAAGCATTCGAACATTTGGGATAAATGTCCGACTATGAGGTCGCTACTTAAGTTTAGAGATGAAATTCTGTATATAAAGGACGATAATTGGGATATTAAACTGACTGAAACGAAAAAGCTTCACGATATGTAGAGGTTTTATATTTCTCCCTCACATCGTACGTATGTACCGTACTCTGCACGTGGTTACAATTTTAATGCGGTTTCATTTTATTATTATCGTAAATATTTCTATTAAACCCATTTTTCTTTCGCATTACAAGACCATTTTGAGACCGCTAAGGATAGCCCGAGGGAGTGGTGTCGGTTTTACCCTTGTTGTGACCGCACAAGCGAGTCCTTCGGGCCTACCTGCAGGCCGCGCACGTCGCGCGCCGCACGCGCCGAGCACAATGACGGAAGCGTGCACGCCGCACGCGCGACGCACGTGCTGGCCGGGGGCGCGAGGGTTGCCCGATTTGCCAGATTTTTTGTATTGACTACAATATATTGAGTATTGCTTTTTAAGCGATAAGATTTTTTACTTTAACTATACTTATTTATGGTACACTATATAGGGTTGATCACCACTGCGCTGCTAATCATGTTTCTATGTTAGGTCAAATTAATTTACAAGATTCGCTACCATGTTGATGCATGACATATGCCGATGATATCGCCCCTAAGCAGTTGTGCTACAAAGCGTGAAATGTAGGTCGTCTTATTTTCCGACCGATTTTAGTGAATTTAAAGTGATTTCGGTCAACGGTTCTCGTTGGGCCCAACGCAACCCTCGCCGCTCACGGCCAGCGTCTGCTAGACCAAAGGTGTCCAAACTACGGCCCGCGGGCCAAACCCGGCCCGGCAGGCGATTTTATCCGGCCCGCCAAGGATTTTGAAAAATTTCGTAGCAAATTTCGTTAAAGCAATTGGCTGGTAAATTTATTTCTATGTATGGCACTACCTATATGTGCGAACAAACTTTTTCCAGGATGAAGTATCTGAAATCTAAATATAGGGCAAATTTATCGGATGATCATTTGCAATCATTGCTAATAATTGGTGTTTCCGATTTGAATCCCAACTTTGAAGAAACTCTCCAGGAAAAAACCCAGTTCCACCATTCCCATTAAAAATTGCATGAAATAATTTTATAATAATATAATTTAGACATGTTTGTTTAGTATTGTTATATCTGTAATTTACTATAAAAAAAAATTTATAGTATATATATGTGGCAACAATAAAAAAATTCAATGCTGCTTTACTTGTAATAAGGTTTTTTAATTCACATATTTACAATGCTTGGCCCCCGCTAATGAATTTAAATACCAAACTGGCCCTCGCAGCAAAAAGTTTGGACGCCTCTGATCTATTATATAATTATATTATTAAAAAATTTTTTTTCTTCGAAGTATTTCACGAGCCGAGCGCTTGGCGATCGCTGCCCGACCTAGTGCCATGCGGCAACCGTATTCTAAACATTAAAACGATTTCTATTAAATTTTGAATAAGTTTTTGCTCGTAATTGGGAAACATATTTCCAATATTTTTGATTGTTGATATAGATCAATCCCCTAAAAGGACAGTGAATTTAAAAGGTTTTATCATATGTAACTTACCACGTTAATTATAAGATTGCTTCACTTTATATATTTATTTATTAGATGAGATGGATCGATATATAAAGTAAAATTAAACGTAAATAAACATAATATTGTTTTAATAATATTATGATGTCATTGTACGAAGTTGCAGTGATATCGATGGCATTTTTGGTGTAATTTTGAAACGAGATAATATATTTTTTTTTAAAGTGAAGGCGTAAAATCTGTATCCGTTTTAGAGATTGATTCTGAAATTGAAGTCATATCCATTTCACTAAAAAGTGAAACTAGTATGTTGGATAACTTTAATACACACACGTGGAACATGCGTTGGGTTGGTTCACGAACATATTTCAGGACAATTTGAGTGCCTTAAACATTTATTTGTGACAAATAATGCGAGACTCATTTTCATAGACATCGATTTTACTTATCAGTATGTTTAATATGTATATTAATAAAAAATACACAAATGCCTTATACAGCTGTGAATGTCTGAAATAGATAATTAATTTGTTAAATAATAATATGTACTAATACGGTATTAGTACATATTCCACTAAGCTGTACAAATACTACGGCGACGCCAGCCGTACTTGTTCATTCATAAAATTGTTTACTTATTAAAACGGCAAGGTTGCAATCTATAACCTTCACATGAAGTTAGTCGTTAAATAGAAATATGATAAATTACGGCCAATTTAAGGCGAGTCTTTATTAATTGTATTCTATCTCATATTTGCCTAAATAAAAAAAATGACTACGTGTAAATAATTTAGAAAAATGCCCATTTTTCAATTTAAGTATCTCTATTCACCTTCATCCATTAATTACATTTTTTTAAAATTAAAATTTAATGAATCGCATGAAAACAATTAATGAAAACTGCAAGACAGTTTCTTGTCAAACAAAAAATATACGAAAGATTTAAACTACATATATGCCTATATACAGTTGTATTTATTATTCATAAAATATCTTTCAGAATATATTTTAATTTGATTTGATTTAAAGAAATATTTTCTATTTAATTTATTAACTTTTTATTCTGTCCCATAAACATTGGTAGACTTAGATTTGCAGAATATACTCGTATTGCGTGTGCCATGTAAACAGGACGTATGTTTTGTAATCGTCTTCTTGCATTGCACAAAAACAAAAAAAAAAATGAAATTTTACTTTATTTTCGCAGTTTTAAAATTATTTAGCTAACGGTAACCTGCTGAAAGAATAGGAATTCATACGTGCACCAAAATGAACTCTCAACCGACCTACCCTACTCCCGAATATGTGATATCAATTTATTCTCCATAATGTATTCAGCAAAGTCCTAACCAGGTATGCACCTATTTCCATACTCATCAGACCGAGGCTTTTATACTGTTTGTCCGCATAAATTATAATGAACCTGTACTTACGTCCCGTCAGCTCGTCCTGTGGGAGAATTTCGAGGGGAACGTCTTCGTGTATGTGTGAGTGCGTCTATTTGTATAATATGCGAGTGTGTAGATAAAGCTAATTTTCAATCCAACTACCGCCGGTTTTCGAGAGAAAATTTAATTTAGGACTTACGAGTAAAACTATAACTATAAAAACAACCAAACCAAAAACACTAATATAAAAGTTTACTTCAAAATTATTCACACCAAAGTCATCGTGGGCCTTGATATAAGTTTTATTATTTAGGTAAGTTCTTAAGGCCACGTCTCGCAGCTAATAGATAAATAAAGATTTATCCCGTAAAAGTTACACATTTAAAATCCTAATACCGATGGCGATAATATCAACCTAATTTGTTTGACGAATTACATCGAAACCTTATATATATATCTTAATATATATAAATCTTATATATATATATATATAGATTTGATGATATAATATTTTTTAAGCTTTCGCCATTCGGCGTCGTCAGAAAATATATGAGAGATGACGTTTAAAATGCAACCTTCATAAATTCGAAAATCGCATTTTAAACTAAAAGATAAATATATCCAGCCACTACAATTATATTAAATAATTGCAGTTTTGCTAGATAAATTAATCAGTATTATATATAAATATCTAAAGAAATAAAATAGAATTTCATCTACTGAAATAAAATTAGAAATTTTATTTATTAAAATATATTTCTTACCTATATTTAAATATTTAATTGAAATTATTTAAATTTAATTTTATTATTAACATTAATATACCGTCTATGGTATGATCTAAATGTGCGCGTTATAGGCGACACCGTTTAAATCGCGCTATTATTCTAGCGAAACAAATAGCTGAGTTACTGAAGCAGGCTCATAGCGGTGACGAAATCGCGTTCATTACAGCCATAGCTACAGAGTCGCATCGCCTGCATGTTATTGCCTATTGCCTGGAGTGCACGTTCCACAACTTACAAAATGGATACAGTCGCGTACATCGTCGGTCGTAATTATTTTGCCAGTCGCCCTATTATTTTTTACCCCGTCCAGCCAGACTCCAGTTTCAGTGACACGGAAATCTCGTTGCAAGTGACACAATGACGACTCAGTGCGATAACAAGAGTATACACAACAAAAAAATAACGAATTAATAAAAAACTATGTTACAGATGCACTAACACATTTTCCATAGAGCCATAATTATCTCATACTAGCGCCGATCTTTTCTCTATCTTGAGATAGTTCACAGCCACGACTCCACGCACCAGAGGATTGGTATTTGCAAAATTCAGAAAGTTTTCCTCTAATATTACCGTTGTATCGAAGACGTATGTATTTATTTATTTATGAAAGTACAAAACAGCGATACAATAAGATAATTCCCTAATACTACATTTACATGGTCAAAAAATGTACTAAATATGAATATGGTTGAAAGAACATACTAAAAAATCAAACTAAAACAATGTGTACTGCGCGTGGAGTGAGTATATGATATGTTAGTTTGTTTGTACGCATGACTGCGCAATAATATACGATGGATTAATACATTTTAACTATCCCTTGATAGTTTCAAGGTCTGAGATTGTGAATGTTGTTTTTTTTTGTCATAAAAAATGTTCAAAAATTACGATAACATCAGTGAAATAATCTTAAAATTAGACGATGTTAGTCTCAATCGTCTCCGAACTATAGCTGATCTCATTAAGCATCAGGGTGGTTTTAGACGTAGAAAAGTATTGGAATATGACCACTTGCCAGATTGCTGTATAGATGAAGACCTCGGTGGAGTACATATATATTCATACCATAGACAAAATAATGGAACGTGTCAAACAAAATTTAAAATAGATTTATTATAATGTTTACAGCAACTGATTAGTGACTGATCCCCTATGCGTGTAAATGCGTTGGCGCACTCAAGCTACGCATGTGTGCGTTGCTTATTATGTGTATTTAGAGTGAAGTGCACTCGTGTGTGCCGACGAACGTCGCTTATACCCTGTTGATAATGCAGAGGGTCTTCCCCTAATTGGTTCCATGTGAATGCCAGGGCAGGTTGGTCAAAGTTACGAGGATCGTTTTTTTTATTATTATACAAAAATATTCCGTGATTGGAAGCAAGAGTATTTCAGGTGCGTAGGTACCTTCAGGTAAATGAAACATCGACACAAACCTACCTTTCTACCTTTTTTAATAGCCATTGTGTTACCATTTATTTTTATTTCATAAATTGTTATGACAGTATCGCTGCCAATATTATTGTTGATAATGTTGTAAATAATTTATTTATTTATTCTTTATTGAAAAATTCAACAGTATTATTTTTATAATACCAAACAAAACCTATTACTAGTATATAAAACCAAATATGGATTTCGGACATTTTACATATTAACATTAGCATAAAAAATTTGGAAGTGTTTTTAAAATATATATTTAGATTATGAATATTATATACGTATACATTAGATTTTTTTAGTGTGTTATGTGTAATTTGTGAGTGACGTTTGTGGTAGTTATGAGTGTGTGTGTGAGATTTGTATGTATATGTATGTTAAAATAAAGTAATAAATTAAGTACGGTTTAAGTATGTATAAAAATAGGTTATGATGGAGGTAATATAAAAATAAATACAATTAGGTTTTATTTGTCTTTAATTAATGATATTGGAAATCTCTTTTTTGAATGATGATAAGGAGGTATTCAATATATCGATTTTTGAAATATCGCTATTGTTATAAACGATATTCGATAACTGGCAATAACTGCTTCGGTAAAAGGCGATGTTGTATTAAAGAAAGAGTAAAATAATATTGACGAATTCATTTTAAATATATGGGTAAAGTTTTTAGAACTGTAATACGTTTATAAAGTTCATTATTGATTCAATTCAAACCCTAACACACGAATTACTTTTATAATACTCATGTTTTTGTATGTCTTAGTATTGTTACCAAATGCAGAGCATATAAAATAAGTTAGCAAATCTATGCCCTTTAAAAAACTGATGGTGAAAATATTTATGTCTATAATTATAAAAAGCACGAACAAAAGGAGGAATTGATAAATTAAACAATTTACATTTGCAATTGATAAATTAAACAATTTACTTTACAATCTCTGAGCCCTGAAATAAGTAATTTAACTACCGCTTCTGTTCCTTTTTTCTTTTTATTATATTTGAAAGTATTTTTCCTAGTGCCTTGCCAAGGATACAATAAGACTATTTTTAAGGCAATAAAAAAAAGTTATCATATGTAAAGCGCGTTTATTAAAATCGTAATAATAAAGATGATAAATAAATTTAATTATAATTTTATATTTTTACTTGCAATTTACGAACTTATTTATAGGTACAAAACGTCATACTTGTAACGATAATAATATTGTTTAATATATTTCTTAGTAGTAAAAAATAACTATCGAGCTTATATTACTATTAATATTTAAGGTCACGTCCCTAAAATTGATTGATATAAAAGGGTCGCTATTGTTGGCACGAGAGCTTTTGTAAAAAGCAAGCCATTATTGTGAATATCGAATTTATATTTATTTCGTGTTCAAATGTCAGGGGCGTCGGAAATAACCAGTTTTGGCTGGTTTTGACACGTGCTCCATTGTTAGATTTTTTAGTGTTATAAAGACTTACTTAATACTTAGTTAATTTATAATTTCTGATGAATTTGTGTGTAAAAGAAGTGCCAGTGTCAAGTTCATGTTTTATAATTTTTAAGTGAGGGTGAAAGTTTAACACATTTGATAATGTTCCACAGAGGTACAAATTTGTTTCAGTCAAGATGGACGGACACACAAATTGTTTCACACAAAAGGTGTTTGTTTAAAAGTATTAAAAAAAAGAATATTGTATTTATATTCATTATCGTTTTGATTTTTTATGTTCTAATTGTCTTTAAAATATACTAATTTTAACTATTAATAACTAGGTAACAGGCTTATCTTTATTGTCTATAAATCTATCGTCGTGTAGGTAAGAGAGGGTTATTAGAGTATGTTATCGAAAATGTGATGGAGATGGGTGACGCGCCGGGGTCTATCTACGTTCTATCTCCTAACTAGGCTAATTGCATGTTCTAAGGTAGACTTATTTGTTCATATGCGTCAATATTGCGAAAGTATTATGTATGCTGATATTAAATGCTTAAAGAAATTTACATTTTTTACTTTTTTTGATATCATCTTCTTGTTGTCTCCGAAATAAATGAATTTGAAATGTAGGGTCCAGAATCTAAGACCCCAAAAAGTCTGTCAATGAAAAATAAATAAAATACACACACATAAGAGGTTAACGAGGTCACAGAAACGCGATTTCTAAGGTGTCATGTCTGTAATTACATCAGCTCCGTTAGAAGCGCATTCCGCGAGGTATCATCGCGAAAACGTCGGAAACATGGCCCAAATTGTACGGGCGACCGTTTGCGAAATTGCCTTTATGAACGTGTAGTGATTGATATACACAAGGAAATAGGAACACGTATCTATTTATATTTTTTAAAAATAATGATATTCAATTTTATATATTATCGCTTATTACTTTTTGAGATTAGTGTGGTGACTGGGTTTTCGATATATATAGGCGAGATAATTATTACTTACAATGAAATATGTTCCCGGCCATATTGCGCATCACACAAGGGACAAAACCGACCATAGGAAATTGTCATTCATAGTGCAGTAACTTTTCCTTGTCTAATCGGCGTGCGCACGACAAATATGTACGCAATGCTTGCGCACAATCATTCACAATGGCGTATTCAGGCATGCGTGTTTCCGATTGTCGCCATATTTATTATTCCGTGCGCCGACGCAATCGTAAAAGCGCGCCAACAATGGCGGCCAAAATGGCGTCCTCCTAATTCCATGCGATAACAAAAGTTGTGTGGCGTTGGCGTAACTAATGTTATCTCACATTTTGTAGTCGAGCTTTTAGAAAATAGATTGTATGCTGATCGAGAATGCAAGTTGGAATGTCGTGTAAAAAACATCAGCATTCGATTTTCTGCCAGCATGTAAATCGTTATTATAGGTCAATTATATTAGAATCACTAGTTTATTAGACGCTTGAATTTCCAATGTAATAAATATGTGCTTTTGACCACGTTTTACAAAAATGCGGTAAAAACAAATTTTCCACTGCATAATCTTGTCGTTTGTATATTCGTAGACGTTTAGCATTTAACATTTATTGATTTTCTCATATTTCGATAAAATGAATAAACGAAAAAAAGGGGTTACCAGGGTTTAAAATCCATTAAAAAAAAGTAATGCGTGGGGCAGGGGCGAGTGGTTAATTTTATGGTCGACCCGACCAGTGTGTTTTATTCACATTCCGCTGTTTTAATACTCGCGATTTGGGAACTGATGAAGATTGACATCAGTGTCATTGCCTCCCCGCTCGCCGCCGGTCCACGGGGGACAATGGGGGACGATGGGGGACAATGGGGGACAATGGGGGACGATGGGGGACAATGGGGGACCCGCACGGCGAGGATTATACCGCAAACGATAATATGAGCGATGGGCTTAACTGAGACGTCTGTAAAATTCCTGCGGCGAAGAATTTCCCAGCACATGCGGCGGCAGTAAAATATCACATTTGAAACTGAGGCTTGAAAATAACTTTCTGTGGTAGATTAGGCGGGGAGAAGAGGGGGGGGGGGGGGGCGGTAATGACATAAAAACAAATGGCCTACATGATGAATAATAACCAGTAGAATACCACACAGTATTTTTTTTTTAATCACCTTAAAACAAACGTCACAAATAATTTTGCAAAAATATTTTTAATGGTTATTGTCACTTTTGAGCTTAGAAGCGTAGCAAAGCGATGCACAAATGCAATTCTTAGCCGCAATGATATGAACGTCTGCCTATGATCAACAGGTCCCGGGTACGAGCCCCAGGTCAAGCCTGGCGCGGAGAACATTCAACGGCGCTTTTCTCTACTCTCACGTACGAACACTCAAACATTACAGACTTTGCGTATTATTGCTGCCAGTAATGTAGGCGCGGCCTCGCATCATGAATTCAACATAAACCTACAACACAAGCCATATTGCAAAAATCGAAAACAAAAAACAGATAATTATAGAAAAAAAAATGTGAAAAATGTTTAAGTAATCAATATAAAGTTATAATTAGCATGTTTTTAATGTAATAGACAATAGTTTACGTATAATATAAATAAATATGTTTTTTTTTTCATCATGCAGCATATAAAAAGTACGAAGTATATTTTTTCTCATCACTATTTTAGAAAAGACAATGATTTATTGTATGCCACTATTATGTGTTATCCATTGCGAGGAAATAAATTACGGCTTGAGCTATTATCAAAGAGATGTTATTTATAGTGCTCACGCGTGGGATAAGAAGGATTAACTTGTTTTCACGCGATACGACGTTTTATATGTAGAATCGTATTATTGACATGTTCAGAGGAGCATTTCTTCCGTGAGACAACTTCTCGACAATTATATTATTTTATTAAAGGTTAACTACAGGGATTATTAATATTAAGTTACTAAATATAAAAACTACATAATTACCATTTATTGCTGACACCTATGTATCGAAACTAAAAGTAATTATGCCCGTAAAAAATAGGGTAGCACATCATTTTGTGGGTTTCATGTATGAAGGTTCAAAACTAAAAATTTAAGAAAATATACTTTAGATTGCAATAGTGCAGTCGGAATTGCAGATATAAATATATATATATATATATTCCCGCGAAGACCGAGAATATCAATCTCACCGAATCTAGTGAAATATAAAAAGGATACATAACAGATTTGCAAGAATATATTAATATATATTTTAGTGTAACCGGAAAAGATTCGATTTACATATGTGTGAAGACTAAATAAGTCTTCGGACGAAAGCTAAGTATACAGATGAGTGAGTTTTAGAACCAGAAAAAGGCTTACACATTCGAAATAGAGACCCGAATATCTTGGAGCCGACAGTGATAAGAGCTATGTGCTGGTCACTGATAAATTTGTGGTCTAGACGCACAACTTTTTTCACTTAATGAGGCTACGAGCATCCCAGCATCCCAATGGTGTAATTCTGTCTAATTTTGCATCGTTTCTGGTAATAGATATCGTGTTATATTTTGATATGTTTATATCAAGGTTATTTTTGGCACAATAAAGGGTTGCTATATAGATTTCTTATCATCAGAGAAAAGATTATGTTTATATTTATAAGGATGGTTTATAATGTCTGTTAATACATTTGTTGTATAAACACCTTAGACGCTTTTCCAGGTTGAATGAATAGGTCTCGTTTTTTAAGTGGATCGTATATGACCTTCAAAATTTACCTTAATACTTGGTCAAGGAAGTCCCGAGAAATGCACAAATATCACCATGCTGTAATATTGTATCTCAACTACAAAAGTACGTATCCATAAGCGAATGGAAAACATCCGTGTTTGAAAGTGTTCATTAACGCGACTCAGTGCATTGGCAGTACTGGTTGAGTTGCTTGCGTTCAATCTAGGTCGCGTCTGTGAATTTAAATGCACCGTGTTTGAACATCAGCAGGTTATTTGTTGACGCTCTGCCATCCATTGGCTACCAGTTTTAACCGATTGGATCTGAAATCACAAGTTTCAACCCAAAAAAATTACAGTTTTGACTTTAGGCACATTTAAAGAGATCAAAAAGAGTTTTTGTCGCATTGTTTAAACGCTGTAGTGATCAGATAGATAAACATTTACATAAATCCTGTCCAAAAAATTGACACATTCGCTTCAAAGGACCTAAAAATAAATAGCGCAAAAAATATATGTACGACTGTCCTACATAATGTTTCAAAAAGTAATAATAATATTAGTATTAGTAGGTTTCGTAAGATATTTTGTTAAATTATATGTTTTTTTTAGAGACGTGGTTTTCAATCTGGCACTACTTTTTTCGTAGTTGGTGTTTTTGACAGCTGTCACTTGATTTATGCTCAGTTTGGTTTGCCATTTCATAATGAATAGACTTACTCCTGAACAACGTTTGCAAATAGTGCAAATTTAGAAAAAATCACTCTAATTTTTTTTTAAATCACTCTAAAATAAAGTAAAAATCGCGTCGTGGGCCTGTGGCGTGGCCTCCAAGATCGTGCGATTTAACACCGCTGGACTATTTTTTGTGTGGTTATGTGAAGTCGCTTGTCTACGCAGATAAGCCGGACACGATTCACGCCTTGGAAGAGAATATTCGGCGCGTTATTGCTGACAACTTGCTGGAAAAAGTGGTTGAAAATTGGGCCTCTCGGCTGGAATTTGTTCGAGTCAGCCGCGGCGGCCACTTACCCGAAATCATTTTAAAAACATAATGGCAAACCCTTATCTTTATAATAAAACTAAATTCTTAGCCATAACATCAAATTATATGCGTTTTATCTCTTCTTGAATACCACGCCTCTAAAATCATCACCCTATACTATGTTTGTCCGTATGAGCGTTTCAATTAATTTTATCAATCCACCGACCATATGGCTTAGGAATGAGGTAAAAGGCCTTAAAGATGCTAGGACCTAGCTGTGAGACTGTTACCTTAAAATCTTAAATTTTGAGTATGTAGTTTTAGGTAGATTTTTATAAAATTTGATTTTTCTGAGAATATTTGTTGATGAATGAGAATATCAGAATTAGTATCAAAACTTCGCGTTTGACGTGTTACCATTTTAATGGCGGTTTGTTTTATTAGGGATTTTTTTATTTCGACTCGTTTCCAATTTTGGCGCCGGCCGGCGAGGCGTCGGCTTTCAAAATGGCGGCGGCTGCGAAAAAACATAAAAAGTAAAAAAAAAAAATACGCAATATTAGCGATAGCCATGAAGGCGGCCGTAAAAGAGATTTATGCCGAGTCGCGGCGAGATGCGATTTGGCGCGAAGCGGCTTTCGAGCCGACCGACCGCTCGAGTCCACTCGTGAACCATAGACACGATGCCTATGATAAGGTTAGATAACTGAAATAAATATTTGAAAAATTACTATTATTTTACTTTATTTGAAAAAAATATATAAAATAAGGGTTTTTTATTTGTGTGTAAAATTTCAATTTATTTAGAAACCATCAAAACATTATGAAAATTGTTACTTAGATTTATCAATAAAAAATAAATAAGTGTTAATTTCGTTGTTTAAAAATAAAATGATATAAAAAACCAATTAATAGAGTTGCACTATCGCGGCAGTTGCTATTACAAATCTTTTGTAATTTCAACTATATAAAATTATAATATTTTTAAAGAGATCAACATACATACTCCTCGATAAGACATTAATTATATTAAAAGATGGTTTTATATCGACAAATACAAAAGGGATTTTTAGATGTGGTTTAGAAATAATAGATATATTTGATTTGAAAAGAAATGTATTATCTTTGAAATTATACTTACTAAACAGTATGTATTTAAAATAATATACGACGGTTAGATAGAGAGAAGATTTAAATTGAGGGGATGTTAGAGGTTCTTAGTTCAAAAATATCTATTTAAATTCTTATAACCTATAAAAAAATCAATTTTTCAAAGTTTTGCGTTGTATATCGATTTCTTTTTAATGCCCAGACGTAACATTTGTGTCTTCTCTGTCGAATTTATGGATACGCATTAGATTTTATATTTTTAAAGATGATGATG
This sequence comes from Neomicropteryx cornuta, assembly GCA_020383195.1. NCBI lineage: Eukaryota > Metazoa > Arthropoda > Insecta > Lepidoptera > Micropterigidae > Neomicropteryx > Neomicropteryx cornuta. Next base: position 8,792,835 of record JAHKQU010000025.1, on the reverse strand, counting down.
AGTGTTATAAAAGATGAAGGAGAATATGTCGAACCCTCTAATGCTTAAAACTTCATCCTATGCAGTAAGAGAACGACATAATGACAGAGAATTGTAACATACTGACTATTTAGTTCAACATATCGTAACTGAAGGCATTCAAATGCTTTAGATGAGTAATCTAGTCTATTTATATTCAAGATTATTTCTTATTCAAGCGAATTGCCTAAACAAACTTTGTTTAAATATTGAGCAAAATATATATATAAAAAAACAAGACCACCATGTTATTGAAATAGCATTTTTAAAAGTCACCCGCTTCTGAAACCAGAAACATCCCATAAATAATAAATTTATTTATTCGAAATTATTAATTTGGTGTGGCTATTTCTTATTGTTTAGCCAGCGTAATTATGTAAGCATCCAACACGCGAAACGTGATAATATCGAAATTTTAGCTTTAGAAACCTATAAGATTAAGGAGGGGGAGAGTTAGGGTATTTTTTCGCACATTTTGAGCTATATATTTTAAACGGATCTACCCAAAAATTAAAAAAATAATAATTTAAAACCTTTAAAAGTAGCCATTCCAAACGGTACAAAAAAAATATAACTTTTTTTAAAAGTTAACTTTGTAAGGCCCATTATAAAAAAGAAAATATATTTCATAATCTTCGACTGTCGAAATATGTGCGCGTTACGAAGACCGCGTCATTTTGCCAAATTTCCGAGAAAAACGTCTGTGATAGACGGACAAAAGGACGCAAGAGTGATCTTATAAGGGTCCCGGTTTTTTTTTTGAGGTACGGAACCCTATAAAGTTATGTTAACGTCGCTTATTCGATATAAATAAAAATAAAAAATATTTTGATAAATAAATTTTATGTGTACTTACATTTTTAAATTAATAAATATTTTAGAGAATAGTAGTAGGTCTTAAATATCCATGCCACAAATGGCACCACATTCACTCCACGCACAGTACATATTGTTTTAGTTTGATTTTTTAATTTGTTTTTTTCAACCATATTCATATTTAGTACATTTTTTTGGCCATGTAAATTAGTAATGTAGTATTAGGGAATTATCTTATTGTATTATACTTTCATAAATAAATAAATAAATAAATAGAAAAATTATACTGAATGTCCCAAGATCAAAGATCCCGAAGACTAAAAGGGGCGCTTGTGTTCCCTATTACGAAATGCAAGAAATTGTACAAGAAATGCGAAATAATTCATGCCTGAATTTATAAATTTTATCGATGTGTAAATTCCCTTTTTGTATTTCGCCCTTTCGTTTGCTCGCTCGACAAGGTCAATGACCCGGCGCGGCGCGGCCTCGCGAGTGGACGATCCTATATTATTCGCGCAGGCCTCGTACACAATAGCGCGAAATTCGGGTCTCGCTTTTGCGATATTGATAAAGCGCGAGAAATTCCTGTACGTATTTCGGTGGCCACATCAAAAGCAGTCGAGTAATGCGAGATATCATTCTATTTATGGAGTTCATAAGCCGTGCTGCTGCTGGGCGGATGGAATCAAGGACACGGCGTGAGCGACCCCCGTGTGCTGGTAACTGGGGCGCGAACCGCGTATTTCTTCGACGAGTTTTATATGAAGGAATCCGAGTTTGTGGTATGAGTGTGAAAGGGCCATTGAAACGCGTTCAGTGATAAAATATAGGTAGTTCTGTATCGTTTATTTTTAATTATAGTGATAACACCACCTTTGCAGTAAAAAGCTTAGTTTATGCTTTGCAAATAAAGAATAGTCAAAACTCGTGTTGGCATTTGGCACACACGAACATAGGTTTCTAAGTTCTAACCGATTAAACGTTCTGATGATATTAATCTATAAAGCGTCAATGTTTAACAACAAAATACAGGTTAATTATGCTTTGGTGGTTGGAGATGGCAATCCTGTGTTTAGTGTTATCAACAACAATAAATAAAATATTGAGGGTTATCTGTATAACCCGCAATAACCCGCTTAATCTCGAAGATGTTATTCTTTGCAATGCCTACTTCACGAATCACGTATAGAGGTTTGCTGCCATACTGCTATTGAATTTTTTGTGAGGTTTTCCTCACAAAAGCGTCCTTCAAAAATTGTGAAGCGGTGGGGAATTCGTGGGACTTTATATCGCCTCTAAGGGCCGGTAGAGGAAACAAGATCGAAGAGTAAAACACCTCTCGAAATATCAATAATGACTATTGGCGATATTCGATGTTCCCTACCGTGATGGACCGGGTATTTCACTCCAAAGCCATAACCTATCTGGCTAGCCAGCCTAAGAGAATCGTCTGGGCTGAAAACAATTTATTAGACAAATATGTCTGCTTTTTTTTCATTTCTCCTGTATAAGTTATCAAAAACAAAAACCTCGGGAACATTGTTCTATCGTAGGGTGCGTTTAAACAACGAAATTATCTTTGATGTTGACATTTTGTTTTGGTAAAGCCATACGGATTAATAACCGTACATGACACACATATATAAAATATAACTAAACATCCAAACCGCCTAGAGGTTATGCTTTGTTATGTTTGTTAAAAACGTCACGAGATATTCCGGTAACTTAATGGTTTGTGTTAATTAAACAAAATGAAGATCTAAAATGTCAAAAGCATGATATGGCAACAAAAACGCTGACGAAAAATATTTTCAATAAAATAAAGCAGACAGTGTACCGGTAAGGAAAAAATGAGCTTTAAAAGTTTTGATGTTACCCAGGTTAGATGTAATCTAGTATGTATGCATCTCAGGCAGTGGTCAAAAAATAATGTAAGGTTCATATTTTTTATTTCTCTGTTTATTTAAACTAATGTGATTCGGTATGTAACTTCGTTAAATTGGATAATCAATCATTTTTTAAAATTAAACACTCTTGAATAATATCACTTTATTAGTAGCAGAGCAGAATTACAATTTTTTAATTATTGGTTCGAAAGAAATAATGAATTTCCCCTGATCTCTCATAAATCGGAGTAGGTGGTGGTTTATGAATGGTTAACCGATGAGAGACATTTAGAAGAAATCTTCGGTATGTTCATGGCGAATTTTAATAAATGTGAATAAAATGGGAAAAAAATTGATTCCTATTTCTAATATATATATATTTTTAATCGCGTAAAGCGATTAGGTTAGAACGGGCTAGGTTACGTTAGCTTTTAGAGCGTGAATAAAAATGATGAAATTTTAAACATTTATATCAATATCATCGGAATAATACTAAGTAAAAATCTTAGATTAGTCATAGTTTTAAATTTTAAGATATAGACATTTTTAAAAATACAATATTAATAAACTCTTATAGTATGTGGCGTAAGTGCTATTAACTGGTGTATTTGAATCGTAGTAAAGGCGATCTGAGAGAGAAGCAAGACGTGCGATGTCATATTGTCCTGCTCTCCCCTACATAGTTTCTCTGTCATGGCACGATGTTGTTTTTTCTCACGCTCGTCTCCCATCTCTCTTCTGCTAAAACAATCATGGCGGGTTAATGACTCCTCGAAATAGAACGTACTTGGTAATGTTGGGTCGCCGCAGATATTCCGATTACAATCAGTAAGTACACATAGTATGCGAGCAACATGGGAAAATCATCAAGAAATGTATCCACACTATTGTCTGCACTGTGTGCTCCTGTGAAAAGATTTAATATGCTATTCTAGGCCCGAAGAACCGGACTTTTGACGGATATTCTTTCACTTTCATACTTTTTTCAAAACCCACAAAATGGCTGACCTGCGCGCACTCATTGCAGCGATTTGAAGATGAGTCGTCTAAAAAAACCTTTTTCTTCGTTTGACTGCGCATCCGTCCGTCTCACAATAAAATTGAAAGTCCACAAGATATCTATAATTTTATGTTCTAATTTATATACCTAGTAAAGATTCATTTCAAAATTTTAATTCCAAGCATGTCAGATGTTTTTACTTAGCAGAATGTGATACATCTCGTGAGGTATAACAGTGCTAGTCCTGGTACCTACATAATCGCACGCGAAGCACTCGGGAATGGAGTCCCAAATTGTAGAAATTAACGTTATTGATTACTACAGAGTGGGTCGAATTTACAATTGGCAATTTTCTGTTTAGCGGGCTTATTATGGTCGATTAACCTAGCAGTCAATGCTTGTAGACGCACCAGGTTTGACTATATTTTCTGGTGACGAATCATCGAATACGAATCATCTTTCTAAATCCAATTCAGACATTTCGTTTAGCTGGATGGTTTAGCCGCACATACTCAGCATAGAACAAAGAAGTTTTGCGTACGCAAAGGAAGGCGCACAAATCAAGTAGTAATTCTTATCTTATCATATGGGATGCATTTTCAAAAATATTTTATTGCTTTCTCGAACGAAGTAGTGAGGATTTAGTGGACGCGCTGTTACGCCATTATATAGCAATTTATGACAGGACATTAAGTCGTATTTTTTTCCAACATTCATTTTTGTGTTATTTGAGGTTTGATGGGGCGTTCAGCTGGCGACTTTTCAAAAAGAATATCACGCGACCTTTTTCGTGCACACTAAACCATTATTAGCGTAGGATTAACTTGACACTATTCGTGATATATTCACGTGAATATCATTTTAATTTATTTTTATATTGTAACACTATATTAACATATTTGTTTTTGAATGAGTTTTGATTATAGTATACACAATAAACAGCCATATCGGAATCATAGATAAAAGAATAAAATAACCAACCTAAAAATGAAACCTAAATATTGAAGCATTTAAATTATTTTTCTTTCACAGATTTTAACAGATTTGTTTGGTTGTATTTCTAGGTAAATTGCATTAGAAAGCTACCTATTGCAATGGGTACCATGTCATGACCATACCACCATATTTTGGCCTTTCACATCTCCTAGTCTAGGTCAAGTTCCTTAATCAGAGGGGTTCAAAAAAGTAAATTTTTGCTATAACTTTAATAGTATCGAATAGATACCGAATTCATTTAAATTTTATATTATCCTTAGATAAGGACCCAAAACCTATCTTAGTAATTTTTTTTTATAGCACCGACCATTGATCCCAGGGATCGGAAAATTGTACGATTTCGTACAATCAGAGTTCCTACTTTGTTCCCGTGAAATCTACCTCCGCCTCCCGGCGTACCGAAAGGGGTTTTAGTATAAGTATCTATGATTGAACATTATATTCATGGAATACTATGTTATGATTGGTTATTACAATATTATGGTTGAACATTATATAATTTAATTATAATTACTATTTTAGTTACCTTTATTATAATTACTATTTTAGTTACCTTTTTATTAATTATGTCATTATTTTTGAATGTGGTGAAATATAGGTGGCTATTATTATCTGTTCAAAATTGTAACCTCTCAAACGGAATTTTATTGCATAAGATATAAATAACTGTTTTGATATCCATAATATACCAAAAAAAAATTTTTTTTTTATTTAAACAAAATTTTCTTTTTACAAGATACTATGAAAATGGAAAAGTAAAGATCGTGTTCATAAATAAATAGATAGGTGCTCTAAAATTTTACACCCTGTCCCTAACCCATTTCCGATAAAAAAAAAATAACTTAATGGTCCTACCATAACAAAAATGATTTGTTTTGACATATTAAAATTCATCATAGTTTCCGAGCAATTCTAAACTTTACTTACGAGATAATATTAAATCATTTTGGTCATAAGACCGTCGGTCGCGCCGGGTCATTGGCGGCCTCGACGTAGCGCCAGCAAGCGAATGAAGAAGCAAAGGGAATTTACACCAGCGCTTTGATAAAATTAATAAATTTGGGTATGATTTTTTTATCCAATTTCTCACACGTAATTGGGAACATAAATACCCCTTAAGTCTTCGGTAATGGTCTTGTGACACTCTGTATAGACAAAATACAAAATTGTGTCAAAGACCACTGTAATATGCTGAAGAGTGGGTAAGGTGTAATGGATTAGTATTAAATGACATAACAAACGCGATCATGACATATGTACATCTCGCTAAAATTGAACCTTCTCAATACATACTTCTTTAATGATACTCAAATAAGCGCTTTCAAAGCTAGTTGGCAACTCTGAAGAGTGTAAGTAAAAAAAAATGAACCGCGATTTTACAGAGCGCCAAAGGCGCCTCTGTCAGCCATTTTGCTTTTTTATTGTTTTTACATTACGGAGTAACTCGAAATAATTACATCCTGGCTGGCACTCCGATGCAATGGCGTCGGCACTGTCACTGGGAACGACTTCAACAGTTGAAAGATATAATTTTAGGTTAAAAAAAATTATTTAAGACGACCATGAACAATTGCGGTATATTTTCGCGCTAAAATAGTAAAAAAAGAATTATGACTATTGTGTACCAATTGTGTACTATTGTGTACCAATTGTGTACTATTGTGTACCAATTGTGTACTATTGTGTACCAATTGTGTATTATTGTGTACCAATTGTGTACTATTGTGTACCAATCTTTAACCGAAGAATATACGTAAAATAAATCTTTCAATAGATCATTATTAACAAATGCCGTAGAAAATCTGTAGATATTTGTATTAAATTGTTTGATGTAGATACTACAATTGAATGGATAAAACAATAAATTTGAAGCATTCGCCTCTTCATTAGGCCGGGGCGGCGAGTGCGGCGAGTGCGGCACATCAAAGCGATACGGCGAACCAATAAAGACCAGCCCAGCCTCACGGAACAAAGGCTCCTTTGACCAACACGACAAACACACAGACGAAACGGACGCCCCGTGACGCTAAATGGGAAAGGCTAATTTTCACACAGGCCAGGAACGGATCGACGAGGGTTGAGTTGTTTATCTTCGGATTAATTGGCTGGCGGGTTTGGATATATGTATGAACTCGAGTTATTGGAAGAAAGGATACTATATGAGCAACGCATAATGTTCAAAAGGCGTATGACGCATTAATATTTCTATTTTAGGCGTTTAATGTCGCTAATTGTATGGTTATGCGAAAAATGTCATTGCAAAATCTCATAAATAATTGATATTGTTTGTCTGTATAGCTGTTAGTTTGATATTTTGTTGTATTTAAAATTTTTCAACTCGACCTAATGTTACTAATTCTCATTCCGATGAAAATTAAACAGAAATATTAAGGAAACAACGCGATTTACTTCTCTGATCTATCTAAAATAAAGTAATCTATTAAAAGTATTACGTAAAAGATAGGGAAGGAAGCGATTCAAGCCAATTGTTACATACAATACTGCCTAATGTATAGTCACCCTATTTCGACGATTTATGCCGACTACCCATCCATTTTCTTATGATTAGTGGCCACGTTTAAGCTTAGCAGCATACAAACTCGACTATACATAGTGTCTGGTGAGTCTGATGTCTCAACGAAATATATATTTCATATGATATTTAATAGTTGTTTTTTTTAGATTTAAAACCATAATTTCAAAGGTGGTTTTAGGTCACGATACCTCTATATTATTTAATGGGCTCAATATAATATAAATTTACATAACGCATAACCGTAGTAACCATACAAACATATTACAAACATCTATCAGAGTTTCGTCTCTTCAGACTCAAAATAAAGGTATTTTTGTTGTTTCCAACTGCAATACTAATTATATTATGATATGAGCATAGTTTTGAATTGTATTAGTAAAACATATTATCCGTCAATTTATCACGATTGATATATTATTTAATCTTAGCAACATAAATTATTTCCTTAACATCACAAACATATTCTCTCTAATTTTTACACACAGAACCACCCATTCTGTATGATACTCATATTATTATATACCTTGAATATATTATAAAACAATTGTTACACACAAACACACTTGCTTTCAGAACTATCTTAAAAAAAATCCTCAGAATGTTGTTTGCAGTTAACCTACATTTATTTTTATTATTATGTTGTACCATCTAATTATATTATTATTAATAGGTATTTTTAATTGGCTAACGGCATAAATTATATTGTTTTAATAATTGTCTGTTTATCTGCAAGCATTTCTGTGAATTTTGAAAAAGATGTAATTTCTTATGTCAATAAAATTTTTCTTATTTAAAAAAAGAAGATGAAATAAAAAGTGCTAAAGAGCACATGAGATTAAGATCGGGAGTAAATAGTGAGATTGGGAACAATTTAAATTAATATAACATGTCCAACGATTTATTCCTTCAAATATTTTTTAATCCTACGAATCCTTTGTCGTGCACACCTAGATAGAGGTCGCAGACGCGCCTTGCGGCAGCGCGGCCGGCGATAGTCGCCGCTCGGCGCGGCGGCCGACGGGCGCGAGTGGCTCGCCGACGACCACTCCGTAGTGCCGTAGAGGTGGGTCGGATGGCGCATTCCGGACAGCTCTTGTGGAACGAGCTTAGTAGCTACGAGTACATACGGAGCCATATACTCGTATGTTAATATATTGAAAGCTGTTTTCATGTTTTGATGCCTAATCATACCAGCGAGGAACATCATCAGTCAACATGGGTGACTCAAATCCTTCGAGTAAAAAATTTTGTATTATGATTGTTTTTGTTGATAAATTTCCTGAAAGTTTTCTAAAATGATTATCTTTAATTCGATATCAAGCTGTAATTAGAATGTCACTTAAAATGCAATTTTTAATTTAAATTGCATGTAATATTCATGAATGCGGGCAAATTTTACAATTTTTTAGGTATTTAGAATTAATGCAACTCGCGTATGTGGGACGATAATGTGTTATTTATAATACTATTACACATTTCATATATTTAAACGATCTATGTAATTTTAAATAATATGCAGATATTACCGTTAATTCAATATATTTCACCTAGTAATATTATAATTACATACACCACATCACAAATACACTCTCTCCCTAATATTAACATACACAAACGCCCCTTCTGTATTACACAATATTAAATAAATGTAACCCAATATAGGTACCCTAACAATAAATACTTAATAGAGAAATTGTATTGTTCTAATAATTGTATGTTAAGCTGTTAGTTTTTCTGTAAATAATAATAATCATAAACAATAATGACTAGCAGTACTCGCATATGTTTGCAGGCTACTGTTTTTGTTTGAGGTGGTTGAACTACCCCCACGCGGCAATAGCAAAAAAACGATTAACTAATATGCGATTTAAGCCATAGAACAGTTCAATTTTTCAATGGATTTCAAAAGTGACGCGATTCATAAATGGTTGTGGCATTCGTGGGCGGTCGCGCGGTCTGTGTGATGAGGGGCAGAAATAATAATTGTTTACAATAAACAAAATATGCTTTCTTCCACAAAACAGTACCACAAAAAGGTTTCGCCCGAACCCGTCATTTCTGTGACCCGACTTTTTGTGGAATGCTAGTCTCCTTACACAGATGACTATTTTCTTTTTAGTCCCAAAAATCATTGCAATTTGATGTTACGAGTACAAATCCGGCGAACAACCATAGACATAGTACAAAGAGGAGGTGCTGTGGTTCAGCTAAGTGAAAAGTGTCAAAAAGTTCAAATGGAGATATTAGCACACACATTTTTTTATTTTATTTTTCTGATATTTAATTGTCTATGCTGATTTACAAAATATTTTACTTTTACCAAAAACAGATGTTACAGATAGAAACAAGACGTTAACAAAACTGCTTTTTTCGCTTTTTGCCAAATTTTGTTTATGATAGAAAATATCTCCGTTTGAACAAGAAAGATACAGCCTAGGTGTGGGCCGGTGAGGAACTGTTGAAGAGCTGCAAATAGAACAGAATAGCGTGAAGTCGCAGCCGGTCGGCGTATCACTAACCTAACCTCCCTCCCTCGCTACGGTGTACCTGTACGAGTATGCGATAGGGCTAAAACATAGTCCATGCTGTATAGAATACTCTTATTACTTGATTATTCATTGTGAAGTACTTAGAATCATTATTATACAATTAGCCATACCTAACTTGGCTACCGCCTGTTCCATGGTAGATTATTGGCTATTGCTACAAGTTTCGTAGATATTGCACAAATTAAATATTAGTCAACATAAGCAATACGTATAAATTATGATAAGACATAAATATATAAATAAATAATACTACATAATTTATTTACGTAATGTGTACATTTTACTATGTTCAATTTGTATTTTGCTTTTGATTTTATTACGTTCTTTATTTTATTTACATTCTGGTTTAGGTGAGCGTTTCAATTTTTTTCGTTCTAAAATATTAATCTAGATCGTTGTAAATTTTTGCACAAGGGTTAAAACATTAAATCAATAGGTATTTAATAAGAGTTTATAAATATCTATCTATCTATATTATTTTCTTGTGGACACGATTACTGCCGTAATTTTACACCAATCACTTTCAAATTAATACCTAAAATGTCTTTACATTTACAAAAATATTTATAATTTATGTACATACAAAGGGACATGGGCCACTATACAACAATTAATGTCGTATCTTGTAACAACACCCTAGACGTAGATTTGACTCTAAAACGGACGGAATACTATATTTTAACCCTAATGGTTGTTGACAACAAGTGCTCTCGTTTCTTGCCGGGATACTAGGTAGGTATTTAACTTTATGTTAGTCACTCGCCAAGTCGTTTATGTAGAGCCAGTTAATATTTTATGTCGCTACTTTTGATAATGAAGCGACCTGATTTCGCTCTATACATAGATACCTACATAGAAAAAATGCAAATTAAAAAAAGCATATTTACAACATACCATACATATTAAAATTATACATTTTGTGTGAAATTAAAAAATGCATATATCTATGATTGTGCAAATTCTAAATTAGTTGTAATAATTTATTGGTACGTAAAACTATATGAAACTAATTCGCAGAAATATTTCACCTTATTTTATTGTATCTAACTATACATATACCTATATCTACATATACCGTTCAACAATATATCCTATAAAAAAAAATATTTTTCAGTAGACGCTTAAAACCAATGGAGCTAGTAAGCCGGCTCGCGCTTAAAACTGATTAATTAATTATTTTTAAAAGTAAATTATGTATTTTATTTTAAATTGAGAATGAAAAATGACAATTTTATGAAAAAAATAAATTGCTATTTTAATATTTTTTATGAATCAACCGATAAAAATAAACTTCCATATAATTTTTAACTATTGTGTAGTATTTGTGTGGCATAGAAGGTGTTGCCTGTCCATAGAATATGATTTACTTCAAAACCTATAACACAATTATATAAATTGCCCAATAATATTTCAATTCCACGAAAAAAATTAGGTAAGTATCTATTGCCAGATAACATAGAGTTTTTTCCTTGTACAGTTTGATATAATATATATATATATAACACAAAATGGTGAAAATAACTCCTTTTCGTTTTCTTAAACTTTATCAAGAGCAAAATTACAAATATTTCCACATAAGGAATCTATAATGCAATTATTTGTTAAATAGGTATGCATAAAATAAAAATATAATAAAAGAACGTATAATGAATGATAAAAAATAAAGAACGCAACATTGTCATGCTAGAATCTATGTAGCGATAAATACCGCTTCAATGTCAAATTTAATTAACTGCTAATATTTCTTGTTGTAATTCACTATTCAAAGACATCCATTAATACTTATAATTAATAACGCAGTATGATAATCATTAAAATAAATTACCTAAAACCATTATATTGGAACAAATTAACGGCATTTGCATAAACTAGGAAAATCATCCCAATTAAATAAAGATGAAAATATCAAACGGTTTTGATTATCATTGTACCAATTTAAAAAAGTAATGAACTTAATATTGCCATATTAAGTTTTGTTTTTGCGTACGTAATTATATTTTGTTTTTACTCAAAGAATGAATTTAAGAAAGATAGTTGTCATTCATATTCAACAAGGCAAATCGACTGTGTATTTCCTATCATAATAAAATATTATTTGACCATGACCGTTTGCGAAACATTGAAAAAGCTAAATAGCTAACACCTTTTACGATACTCTGCAAAATATTGTTGGAGTAATTCACATAACTATTTTTAAAGCGTGAAAATTAGAATAGAAACAAAAAGTTTGGGTTTATGTTTGAAAGACAAAACATATATTTTTTTATGCTTTTTATCACGTTCCCTCAAAACGTCTTTTTACAACACTGAACTTAATTGCCATGTTATTTAAAAATAACTCAATTTAACTTGGTGAGTGGTCCCATTCCATAAGCGTATTTTAAGATCTTTTTCGTCTGTATAGAAACGCTGCAACGATATTATAGTGGTCTCTTTCGGATTACCGTTTTTGTATGTCAGTCGAGCTAAAAATTTAGCTCGAAAATGGTCCTACAGAAAGCAGACAATCGCACAATCGTTAGAATAATTTAAATGCATGCTTTTGTGAGTTAAAACCCACATGGACTAAATATCCAAACTAATATAACTCAGTATTTATTTTATCGGAGGATAACACGACGGACGCTATTAACATATTATTTTGATTATTTTTACTTTTACCAATTTCTTAAAAAAAAACGCGCTGTCAATGCTATTTATTCAGTATGAGGTACCTAAACACGTATTTTGATCCATTTTTCTTACATTTTAAGTTTTAATATTATACCTAATATTCTTTGATGTATAAATTTCACAATATTTAGTTAAAAGTGCATATTTATAAAAAGTAAGCGCTGATTAATCGATAGATATTAAGTTGAGGACCTTTTTAATGAGTTGAGTACCTTTTTAATCATTTGATTTATATTCAAAGCTAAAGCGAACTATTTTCAATTTTTCAAAACTTCTCTAATTTGATTATTGTTAAAAATCGGTCATTCAGGAGTCAGGAGTTTGCCGTAATTAAAAGATTTATTAAGTACCTATAAGTAGGTAAAATATTTATAAATTATTTTTACGCAAGAAATAATGGAACAATAGTGACATTATTTCGATTTGGTTAATATTTTCAAAATTTAACTAAAAATCTAATTAAGATTACAAAAAGGGTAAAAGATATTTTTTATTTTAAAATAGGTATACTTATCAGCAAGTAGGTATTTTCAATTGAAAAAGTTAGCAAAAATAAACATAGAAGACAACGATTTAGTGGCAGTTAAGAAGTATAACTGGCCAATTAAAAGGGTCATTTTAATTAAATCATTAAATCTGTTTTCAATATACCTAATCACTAATTGTAAACTAATTGTTAAAGTGTGCTTGCGTAGTATATACGAGTAGGTATATATTAAATTGCTCTACTTTATTTTTTGATTCGGATTTCCATGCCGGTTGAGAAAAACAGATAACATTGTATTCCGACATTTCAGTTATATAAACATATATATGCATATAATATGTTTAATGCAATGTAAAAATACAAGCTATTTGAAAAAAAAATACCTACAGCTAAGATCCTATGAACTTTGTAGGTTATGTGATTTCTGTAAAATATATTGTATTTGATAAAGTAAGAAAAAAACAAAATCACTCTCAAAAAATTTCAAACGTATTTATTTATGAGTTTTGTACTATTACTATATTTAGGGGTTATAAGCCCATGAACGACAACGACGGAACCCTAAAGCCCTCTAAATATTTTCAAACGGCTCGGGCGCCTACGAGGTTTCCGTCTGTCTGGAGGACAAAGAAAGTCAACCCCCTTCGCCCCCCCCCCCACACTCCAGCATCCTCTTCTTCGACCTTCGTATTGTTGACACGGAGTGCGTGGGAGTGAGTGGAGGTTCGTATCTCGACAATGATATTGAACCAGGCCACAGGCCAAAGGCATAACCTACAAAGCTATTTTAGTCCAAGAGACAGCTGATAATCTGTCGATACAAATACATCTTCAAGGATACAGTATTGAATCCCTTTTACGATATTTATGAAAATACCTAATTATTTTATAATTTTATTAAGTACTTTATGATGAATACATAAATAAATACCTACATCGACGAAGATAATTAAAATTATTATACAATAATGAACATCAAATATGTATTTTATGATTTATGTATAATGTTTTTTGATGTATCTAGTAGTCCTACCTATATATTTAGTGTTTATTTATACTAATTAAAAATAATTTCGAATCGTATTTAATAAATATAATATTTACTTAGTTATCTTTATTTCTAATTTGTATTTTTTTTTTTGGTATAAATTAAAAATAGTTTTTGTTCATTAATCTTATCTTATTTAAATTCGTTTAAAGTATTTTAATATTATTCTTTTTTACCGCTAAATATCTTTATAGGTTAGTTAGGTATCGGTAGTTTAGAAATAAATACAAAATAAATAAATAAATATAAAGTATGGTAGTATTTAGGAGAAATATAATGTAGGTAGGTATTTTTGTTCACCTTTTATTTTTTTTGATTTCAACAAAAATACTTATTCAGAAGTAAATTTTGTGTCCACGTTATCACTAAAACGGCTATTCAGTTTATCTATAAATTGTGATATTAAAAAGGAGTGTCATATTTAAAACTATTATTCGGCATAACTGCAGAAAATTATGTTGTCGAATGCAGTGTTGTAGTGCCATTTTATTTGTTGTTTATTATTATTATAATAATTATTCTGTATTGTCTTATTGTATTGTTATGGTAGAATTTTAGATTCACGTGTGTGCATAAATAAACAAACTTTGAGCCAGATTCATCCGGTCAATTTCTGCTACTTCATAAATCTTTTTTTTTAATTATACTTTTGAATGATATGAGAATTAAAAATAAGTTTTTTTTAAAAACAACTTGGCTAATTTTACCGTACTCTATATCTGCATATATAGTAGGTATACCTAGTAGTAAGAAATAATACCAGCTCTGTTTTACGATATACCGTGAAAAAAATATCATGAAGTTTTCTCTTCAAGTCAGTCGGTGGTTATTACTTTTTTCAGAAACTTAGTATTCAATATAATGCAATTATTGTATGAGCGTTTTAGTGTATACACAAGCGTATTAAAAATTTATATTAAAAAAACATTTTTGTTGCTATATTTTTTACTGTAGTTTTCACATGAATTAATTGTTTTTTTTGGTATGTGGGTAGGTATTCTCTTTTTCTCTTGACGAACGAACGGCGTTTTTGTAATAAAGGAAGCAAGGCGGTCAAATTTTGACCATTTAGTTTATGGGATCATTTAGTATGGTGCATAGTAACTACGAAAAATAAGTTTTTTTTAAAATAAAAATGTTTCGACCTAGCTTTAATTTATTACATAAACGATATTTAGTAACTTTATTATTTTTTACATGCCTTCTGTGCAAGGATTGAGCTATGCTATGTTTGTATGAGATTAATCACTGTTTCTACTCAATTTTGGCATAATTTGGCTATAGCTCTTGGCCTATATCTGAATGGAGCATCTTGTACATACGTTTTACAAAGTGTTTAATTTTATTATTAGTGCATTTATCAGATATGTATTTGGAGTAATCTGCGGAAGTGGGATGTCCAGACGACGAAATCTCCTTTTAGAGCTGCCGTCAATCAGATTATTTTATCCATCACGATCGCCGAGCGGATATGGCACCAGAAGTAAGAAAAGTATCTTTAAGTGAATGCTTTGTTTGCGATGACCTAAATTTTTCACTGCTGTCGTGAAAAAAAACGGAGAAAAGAAACTAAGCTAAGAAAATATTTGATCTAGCGTGGATATCTTGTTTACACGAATTCGCTTAAAGTATAGGATAACAGAGATAGTTTAGTTGCGTTCTAAGCGAGAAAGCGAAACGATATATTGTTGGACCGAATGGTCACGAGCGAACAGCGAATATTCGGCATGACGCGAGGATATTATCCATGGCTCTGCCGAGGATATGCGCGGTAGGCCAACACCGTCATAAATATACTTTCCTCGAATTTCCTTCTTCACTACAATTTGCCACTCTTAAACTTTTATTACGTTAATATGTATTTTTGATACAGTAACTGCTTGATTTTCTTAAAAGTACATTTACGCAATAGCTTCACGAAAAAATGTTTCTATAGAATAGTAGTCAACTATTTGGTATTCAGCGGAACAGTGAAAAATTATGTCGAATAACTGAATAGTTGCCGAATATTCGATGCATCACTAATAAATTAATAAAAACGGTGGACTTGTACTTTACGCATACGTGCCGATTGCTTAGGATAGTAGCTTAATAGCTTGGTTAAGGCCACGTGAAACTAACCGATTTTTGTTACTGTTATTTGTATACGAGTATGTAATTGTAAAAGTGTGGTTCCATTGTGAATATTTTTTTTCTTTCACAATGAAACAACTATCCGTAAATTTATTCATATAATATGATGAAATGAAAAGATAAGCTCTTCGCTGTGACATTCAGACAAATAACGAAGCCTCACCACAAGGGTTTCGGTTTTTGACCATTTTGGCCCAGAACCGTATAAACGGACAAATTTATTTTGAGCGTGCGCTCTACCAGAAGCTTTTACGTGCATTCGAGGGCAAATGAAGCTTTACTATAAAAAGGCAATTTGACAGAGACCGACTCCATCGAAGATCGCAAATAGGTATAATTTAATGTATCCAATTAAAAATCATATCCTAATAAAAAAGTATACTCATCACAAAACACTCACTCCCTAATGGTACACACCCATTCCGTACACACCTTTACATTCAGCTACGATCACACTTTGAAGGAATAAACATTAACGAAAGACGCACACCTCAGTCTGTGCATCAGTATCAACAAATGAAAATTCCCTCAGAATGTTTTTGTTTTATAACACGTAACTTTAATTTACTATTATTTTTAAAAAATGTATTGTTTTAATAATTGCATATATATATTTCTGTGACTTAAAAAATAAAAATACCTACATATAAGTGCGAATAAAAAATAAAATTGTAATCGTAATGTAGATATGGCCAAATCACAAATTTTCTAAAACCTTAAAAAGCGCTTAATAAAAAAGACAAACAAGTTTAACACACCTTAAAATAGGTAGGTATTTGCAATTGATAATACTTATTACCTTTTTCTTATTACCACTACCTTAAAATTACTACATTATTCTAAGCATCTTACAACAGCTCACAGGTTTAATGTACAGGTTTAATTCAGATGTAAGTTTTAAGTCATTTGCAAAAATATACCATTTGAATGGTAATAAATAAAGTGAAAAAAAAACGCAGATGCACAATCCAAGACAATATATGAGTTGAGATCATGAAGAAGGCCAGTTCCCGCAGTAAAATGTTTCCATACAGATCCCAGATCTACTGAAATAGAATTTGGTAGGTCGACGGCTCCCGAAGCCATTTGGTTCTTTGAAGACGTGGAACATTGTGAAATGTTGTATAACGCTTACTTATATTCACAATCGAGAGTATCTATACTTTTTCTTAAGTTTAATTTTACTATCTTTTAGTTCATTATGTAACAAATTGACATAATACCTACAAGTCATGACATACACAAATTAATGGTTATTTCATTTATACAGTTGTAGATCTATTTTTAATATGTTCGTTTTAAATTTAAAGTAAATAAATATAAAAAAGTTTGTACCTAGTGAAATCATCAATGAATTAACTGCAAAAAAGCAAAAACGACGGATCAATTAATTTTGAAAAATGTAAATATATTTAACATGCACAATACTAACACTATTTAAATATTTTTTCTTATAGTAATATTAGTACCAGTAACTTATAAACTAAATTAACTAGCTTAACTTTAAACTAATAAAAATAATTTAATTTAAAAAATTCCCGGGAAAAATAACCAAAATAAAATATGATTTAATTTTGGTACTATGTTTTTTTTATTAATCAATGACAGCTTAGGTCTATGATATATATTTTTTTTTTGAAAAATCATGCCTGATCTCCAAAGAAGATATTTATAATGAGATCACATATTCGTAAGATTGCGATTATGATTACTAAATAAAAAAAAAGTGAAAGTGAAAAAGTGAACTCTGAAAAACGATTAAATAACTAAAAATAGGGAAGACAAAAAGGTACTCACTTTCCAAACAGTGGATGCCATAGATGCGTTTGGGGGTCATGATGGTGCGCTGCGGAGGCCTCATCGGCGGACGTCGTGCTGCCGACCTCGGCCTCGTCGTGGGCTATCAAACGCCTCTGCAGGCCTGGATCCATCGCATGACGTCGCAACGCCTTCATTCCGGGGCTAATCGGGCTGGGCATGTCCGGCGACGGGTATCCCAATGAGGGCTTCACCATCAACTCCGAAAGCAGCGGTCCGTGAGGCGTAGGAAGATAATCCTGTCTCCTGCCTGACGAACTCCTGTGCTGTTGCGACGATGTCGGAGGAGTTTGCAGCAAATTCTGCAGCGACTTGACGCTGATTCTAGGCTTCGGCTCGTCGACGGAAGAAGGTGTGGATGGACCTTGAGGTGATGGTTTGGCCTGGGTCGGCGTCAGTCTGTAATCGCGACCGCTGCTGGTGTCGATCGTCAGTGCCTGGCTGGTGGACTTTCGTTGTGTCGGCGAGCAAGGGGGCATCATTGCACCGGGCTGTTTCAACGAGGCCAAGTAGTTGTTGTTTTGGTAGTAATGTGGGCTTATATTCATGTTGGGACTTTTCTGCTGGGAGTGATGATTTCTCGCATTTCGATGGTTCACAGCCGAGCTGGGATTATACTGGGGTATCTGAAGACCCGGAAGTGGTACATTAGCATTGGAAGGTCTCGAATGGGGATTTAAATTTGGATACATGTTGGACATAAAGGGGTTTGGATTACCTAAATTCATGTTCGAACGTTGGCAGCTGTTGTAGGAATGCGCTATAGGGCTAGTTCTTGCCGATGAATGTGTGCGATTTTGTTGTCCTTTATGGGAATGTGCAAATGCATTTGATGCGTCCATTGCTTTTTGGAACTCTTTCATTTGACTTTCAGCATTAGCCATGTTTGCTTTCGCGGACCTTTGCATTATTGCATTACTGGCCATTGCTTCTTGCCACATCGCCATTTCGAAATGGTTATTATAATCGAATGAAGGTGGAATCATAGGAAACCCAGCCGGACTCATGTACCGCGATTGACTCGGAGACATGTCTGCATAGGCGTTTTGAGGAATATAATTAGGTGGCAGCGTGGAATTTATAGCTTTCAGAAATTCATTATTCTGATTACAGGCCATGGCTGCTGCTTCAAGTTGGCTCAAATATGGTAACCACAACATTTGATTCAAGGCTGCTGATGTTGCTGCGTCGATTTCGCCCGCTAAACCATCCATAGGTGTAATTTGTTTCGATGATATTTCATTCGTCATTTGATGTAGTCCAAGAGATCCTTTGCCGTTTTCTAAATGCCCATTAGCTATCGCAGATTTATCAGGCTTCGAATGTCTCTGCTCTTTTTGTTTCGAAACTTCTTTCTCCAATGCTTGAGTTTTGGTATATTTTATAATAATTGATTCTAACTGTGATAATGGTACAACCAATATGTCAGGATCTTGGAGTACTGACGGAACGGCAAAAGCATCAGGTAATCGTAATTCTGGTCGCTGTAAAAGTAATAATGGAATTTCTGTTCCAGGAGACATGATTATGGCATTAAATTTATCTTTTGGCACAAGAAGAGGGTCGGGCAAATTGCATTCGACATTAGCTTTTAATATTTGAAACTGTTTGATGGGACTATTTTCATCATTGCTTTTTGTAGATGTAACTGATTTTTCGGGCTTATCCTGTTTTTTTTGTCTTCCTTCGAATTGTAAATCAGTAGCCTTTAGAAACATTTTATTAAAGTCTTTTTGATTAGAATTTTTATACTTTGAGAAAATATTATCATCTTGCGCATCCTGCTTAAGGCGCTTCTCAACAGGTTCACCAAACTCCCGTTGATTTTTTCGTACTTCATCTGAGCAGCTACTTACTGTAGGGCTTGCTGATTTTCTACATTTCCCTAAATTAAGTGGTTCATTTTGATGTTTGGTTATCGTAAGCTCAGAAGAGTAACACATTTTCGGCGAAGAAGACGAAAGTAATGTTTCTAAGAATTTTGAACTTTTAGATTGAGGTGGTGTGAAAAGCTCTGGCGATGATGGTATTGCCGGTATGCCACTGGGTTGAGGTGATTGCATTGCATCTGATCCTCTGGAATGTGGTCGAGGCGTTTGAATGCGTCGAGGAGACGCTGATGGCGTTGGAAACCTTCGATGACAAGTTAAATCTTTCGGTAAGTCTTCATTTTTATCTATGTCATTTGCATCAACTGTTAATTTTACTGACAGCCTATTGCTATTTTTGACGCTTAAGTCAGTCGGTAATAAATCATCAGTAGATTCTGGCATAGTATTTTCCTTATCAGAATTATTATCTCCAGTGCTTGATTGAACTACATCATTTCCTTCTTCAGAATTAGAATCTGTATTTGGTGTGGTTATATCTGATATATCGCTTGATCTTTCTATAGCTGATTCATCGTTATTTATTTCGTCTTTAAGATTTCTGTGTTCAGGGGACAAATGATCTTTTTCTTCTTGTTGTGGACTTTTAAGAGGCATTACAACATTACATACGATCTCAGATTGAATGTGTGTTTGTTGAATTAATATTAAATTATCTTTATTATCTTCATCTTCATCTACTTCGTCGTTCTCAGTAACCAACTCGTGATTTTCCTTAGCAGTATTTGTCAATGTGCCATCATCTGACATCTCTGCACTTTCTTGATAATCCTGACAAAATTCTTCCCGTGTAACTTGTGATGCTATAGCTTGCTCCTCAAAATGTTTTTTTGCGAGTTCTTGGCTTATTTGTTGTAAATGGAGTAAACCTTGGGCAGCTGTTATACTATTTTGGCCAGGGGACTCTAGCGATTGTTCTAATCTATCTATAATATCAGAAACAGGTGCATTATCTAAAAGCATATCTTCATCTTCGTCATTATAATCTGCTTCTAAATTATTATTATGTTCGACTAAATGGGCTAGTTTTTCGAAAGTATTTCCTATTACATGATTATCTTCACAGCCCTTTTCGACCAATGAATCTAACAATTCATTTGCATTTATTGCTTCATCGTGGTCATGGTGGTTGTCTAAGTCGACTGGTAAATAATGAGCATCAGTAATAGACTCGAAAAGGTCTTTAGGGACATCAATATTACTTTGAAATACATGTTCATCCGTCATAATTTTTGCTTCAGAACAAGATTTTTCATGAAAATATAGTGAGTTACTTTGATCTGCTTTTACTGGGCCGGGTATCTCAAATGGAATAATATCTCTGTCGCATTCGTCTTCAGATAGAAAAGTAAACTTGCTCAGTTGCTGATGCAATGACGAATCGTTTTGGTCAAGGGCCATAGTAAATTGTTCCTCGTCTTTCACTCCCTGTTGTTGGTTGAATTCCAACTCAGCAACGGCCAATAGGTTATCGAGAGGAGTAGGATTGAAATCTTCATGGCCTATATTGGAATAAGGAGGTCTATGAGGAACTGCTATAGTATGAGATGGAATGTGGGTTTCAAGATCAGGAGCCCAATTTTCGTGTCGTGAGGCATCCGCAGAACAGGGAGCAGAGGAAGAACTGTCCTCCGAAAAACGACGAGTCTCACGGATGCCGTTCTCTTCGATGACGAAGCGCCTTAAGGCAGTTTCGTCGACCGAGCGACTGCGAACACGGGTAGCGATCTCAACCAAGGTAGGGTTGTAATCTTGCACAGAGCTTTCTTCGTGCTCGTCGTGTTCTGTCGGTGAATCGATTGGGCGACTTTCAGCGGCGGGGCAAGGGGGAGCCGGAGATGGGATTCCCTTTCGACTAGCTGTCGCTGCAGTCGTTTCGTCGAAAGGAAAAGCCGAAACCTCTTTTACCTCGCGCTGCTTCTTCTTCGATTTCTTTTTCTTTTTTCGCGAGGTACGCGAGTCGTCAGAGGCTGCGCGCTCTCCGGAAGCGGGGGGCAGGGGAGCCGACGAAGGGGGTCGCACGGCGTTGAAAATCTCCGTCCGCGGAATGACGCACCAGCCGGTAGGAGTGCGCGCGAGGCGCAGTCTGTTCCGCGGGTCGTAGTCTTCGCAGCGAACCTCCACGATGTTGGTGTCCTCCTGACGCACCCACAGGAAGAGCGGGTCGAGACGCGGACGGCGACGGAAGCGGCGGTGGCGCGCGGTGCGGCGACCGCGATCGATCGAGCGCCCTGCGCGGGCGGGGGCGCGGGCGGGGGCGCGCGCAGGCGCCGCTCGCCCCTCCCGGGGGGGCTCTGTGGCGGCGCGGCGGCGGCTGCGGGCCGGCGGCGGGGCTCCGCTCACGCCCGACACGGACGGCGACGGGCCGCCCGCGCGCTCCCCGCCTCGCTCGCCCGGCCTGAGGGCCATCGTGCGCTCATCGTCCGCCCGCGGCGCGATCACATCTCGACTCTCCCCATCCGAACCTCTTCCTCTTTTACGATTCACTCCACTGCACTGCACTATCACCTTTCCCACAGACCTTTCCACTGCGCGCCGTCCCGGCGGCCTGGCACTCCTCTGGGCACTCGTCGCGACGCACGCTCCAACTGTCACCGTGAGCGACTTCGGCCGTGAGAACCTTCGCTCGGTCGTCGCGGGCGCGGGCGCGTTACTGCCGCTCGGCGCCGAACCGCAGTCTCGCCGGCTCGCAGCGTTCCCCGCGCCCCCCGCCCCCCCACCCCATCGCCCGCCCTCCTCATCTCCTCATTCCCTCTCATTGCGCCGCCGCGAGAAGTTGACCTGCGGACGGGCACGAACTACCTCCACATTTATTCCAAAACAAAAAATATGCATAGCTTCTCAATGCTGTTAACTGGTTCTGGATTCCCTTGTTGGTATTTGTGTTAGTATATAAAAACATTCTGATTCTGTAACTTAAAAATAAAGTTATTCTTACAATAGAATAGAATAGGTAGAATAGTAGGTTCCTAAAATACTTTATTTCAATGATAAAATTGACTGAATACATTTCTCATTTAGCATCCCAAAAAAAATGCGAGTATGTCATGGTAATTGATGGTAATATATATTACTCGAATATCTGATTCTATCTTTTTGTTTAATATGAAGCTACAGATAATTTTGTTGCAATGATTTTAATCCTGTGGCCGTTTTGTGGTTTATTATTATTAGGTTTATCTTAAAACAATCGAAAGACAAAAATTACTATAAGACCTCAACCATATAATATTTTAAATTTATTTATTTTTACTTAGGTAACCTAACCTAACCTTCATTTTCATAAATTCTTCCTAAAACTTTCTTTAATAGTTTAATAGGTTTAAAAAACAAAACAACTATCTTAAACAAAAAAATAACGTTTTCGCAACATCTTTCTATATAGTATAAACAAATTCCCTTTCTTTAGAGAAAATGTTAAAACCTAATTGACTTAGTAGTTGAATAGTTTCACATATACACTTTTAGCTTGACTTTTACATCTATATACATTTTATTTTATTTTATTTATTCATACTGTTACGCCTAATAGTTAATTTTATTATTTAAATCAACCTAACCTTCACTTGTTAGTTTTTTTTTTTATTTTGCCCTTCTGTAAGTACTTTTAATCAACAATATTTTTTATACGTTTGATATTATGTTTTATTACTATTATGTTGGTTGTTATTCTTAACAATGAGCATATTGGTTTCCCCAACTAAAAAAGGTAATAAGCTGAATGAGAAACCACAGCAACCAATTTTTTAATTGAATGTATATTTATTTTGGTCAGCTGATCGAATACGAAATAAAAATAAAACAGGAAACACAATTAAAAAGAATAATATTTTACAATGTGTGTTTTTCCCTACGATATATTACAATTACCGATTAAGCTTCAGAAAAACCCTTCCAAATTAAACCCAATTCGTGAATTACCTACAAAGTGGTAGGATAATACATACATAAATAATTTAGCTTCAATAAGCATACAATAAATTTATTATCCTGATTACATTTTTTATAGACAAACAATTTTGTAATTTATATGTAACATAAGAGTTTTTAATCAATTTGATTCATGTCACCTAACCAATTAGTTTCCCAGTGCGGTCCTGTTTTCATTTGGCTCCGCCCGCATCGCCCCGCCCCCCGCCGCTCGCTCCGCCCAGCTTTCCCAAATCGATAAGCGGAAGGGGGTAGATTTTTATTTATTTTGTCATATGTAAATACAAAGCTCTATATTGCTCTCTTTTATTATTACTACAGTTTCTAAAAATATGTATACTTAATTTAGTACTGCGAGCAGTAAGGAGGCAGCTGCATAGATAAGACTACTTTGACGATTGAAGGTTTCCAGCTGTGCCAAATGCAAATGGCGAAAACAATGCTGCGATGTCAACTTTGTTTACATTTTCAAAGTTTGAAGTAATCTACTCGATATTAAGAAACTTTAACTTTGGCACAGCCCTTAAACAACGAAGGCTTCGATGGTGATTGCATTAGAAAAATCATGATTAAATACCACCGAAACATGTGAGCAGCTACTTGTATTTTCTGAATAATTATTTTTTATGTTTTACTTTTTATCATTTTATTTTATTTTACAGATACAGACAGCGTTAGTATATTTTATTTCAAACTAAATATAAATACATAACCATTTAAAAGTAAAATTTGAATATACTAGAATTTAATTTAATACATTAAATTACCCTTTGAACTTATTATTCTATCGATCTTACATTTTAAATTACTCGCCTGCTTGTAAATCAAATTATAATTTCCTAGATTTAAAAATGTAAATAACCTATTCATTAAAGTAGTCAAGAGTTGTTTCAAACATTATTTATTTATTTAATTCTTAAAAATGACTATGACGTAGATATAACTATAATTTAGCATTAGCAGGTTACCTAATATTTATTTATCTAAACATTTTTATGAGATTAAAAAACAATTAAAAACAAAATTAAAAATAATAATTAAAAACTTTTCCAAAATTTTTCAATATTGTCAAAGATTGTGTCATTTATCTTTTCAGGCGATTTGCCGTTATTAAAAAACAATCATCAAATATAAGTTATATAAGTATATATATATTTATATACTCATATATATTTCTGTATTTAGAGTGCTAATGCGAGTGCAATTTAATTTAATTTTAATCTTTACATGTATCTCTGTACTTTTGCGAAAACCTGTCATCAGTGAATTTTACAAACAACTGTATGTACCATTCTGTCTTCTTAAATTATACTGTTGGTTTTCCGAATAAACGATAAAGAAATAAATAAATAAGTATATAATATAGTATATATATAAAATAATTATAGAAAAATAGTTATCATTTATAAACATGTTTGCATAATTTGATATAAATTACGATTTAATGTTTACTATGATACTATATAGGTTATATATGTATATAGAATTTAATATATTTTAACATTATATAATATACCTCATTAGTTCTTGAGAGTTTACTTTGCCAATGACTAGAAACCATAACTTATTTGTATTTTAAATATTGTCGGACTTTTACTATTTTTTACGGAATCAGGAAGTTAGTTGAAAAATTTCGGCGCCAAATGCAAGATTTAGCGCCGTTGACTTATTTCCCAATACGAGTATTTCCTAAACATGCTAATATGCCACGAGCACACATCCGCGGACTCTTGTGATCCACGTATTACATTATTTATTTATTTATAAAATGCATCTTCACCCCAATTTTATTCCTGGTTTACTATAGTTTCCTATGCTGACCATCGGCGTAGAAAGTAT
This sequence comes from Neomicropteryx cornuta, assembly GCA_020383195.1. NCBI lineage: Eukaryota > Metazoa > Arthropoda > Insecta > Lepidoptera > Micropterigidae > Neomicropteryx > Neomicropteryx cornuta. The sequence continues at coordinate 8,767,217 of JAHKQU010000025.1, read as the reverse complement.
ATCGATGCCTGGGACAATATTTTTGAAAATTCAAAACTTCTATTATAACTTTGACTCGTTTGATATGACTTTCAGTATATATTGCAGGCAGAAACTAGACCTGGACATCCCAACTGTGAGCGAGCAACTTGTAGGTGTCTGCCTCTCGAGTGTCCTATACGAGTACGTTGTATCAAGTATGCACTTACCAAGATACACTTCTGCAATGAACGAAAAAGGAAACATTAAATATTAAAAAGATTTGAAATCAACATCTACCTATAAATATTTACTTTGCACTGGCGCAACCTAACCTAACTTACGGACAAATACGCAGGGTCAATGCGGCTAAGGTTATAATCTTGATACATTATGATTAAATCACAAAAATCGCTATGAAAATACAACAAAAGGTCGTTTTTCTCCTCATGCAGATAAACTATTTAGTGACAAGACAAATTTAAATAGTTTGACATATCAACTATAAACAAAAACACTCAGACTAAATCACTTTCACGACACGAGAAAACTGCTATAGACACTTAGATGCTTGAGTACATAGAACGTATGATCAGATTATTTTTCTTGCGCCAAAAATATATAACAAGGATTTGTTATGGTATTGGTTAATAATAGTTACGACAATAATAATAATAAAATGAATATGTACTCGTAAATAGACTTAAGCATTAGGCACTAAGCTGAAAGCATTAATACACTTTCTCTATACCGAAAATATTTTTAAAAAAGTTAAAATATGTTATGACATTAACTCATAAACTTACACAGTTTTGCTCATTCTGTCCATTTAGGTAAGTTTATGTTTAAAACAAATTGTGAGTAATTATAATCATCTGGATATTTGTTTATATAAATTGTACCTAACTTTTAAAAAACACCATTCTACTTTAAAAAATATATTATTCAACGGCTTTTGTAAAAAACCATAACTACTCTATCGCAAGCCCACATCAGTCTCTTCACCACAAGCAAACCCTGACTTAGTTCTCTAATCTCTGTGAAAAACACTCTCCGCTTAGTTTCAGCTAAGTTAAGGATCTTGTGCTTTGATTAACGTCATACCGAGATAGACTCAAATTGGAAATTGGGCTCGTTTTAAAATAGATGACAAATTTGATAGTTTCAGTGAGATTCTCGGTTTTTTTTAATGCACTTTAACCTTGAACTATGCTTTATACCTTATTTAAATCCAACCTAAACGCTTACCGAGGACAAAATAGAGATCGACAGACCCACTTCGCAATACCTTGTTACAGGATGTTGCGAAGATGGCATTTTATTTATTTATTTATTAACAGGTAAGCATACAGCGAAATAGTAGCATATATATTTTCACAAAAGCTAACGCCTATGTACAAAAATATTTAAAACTTTGTTGAGCTTAACGCTGTTTTAGAATGTGTGTATGTGTGATGTGTGCGGTATAAAAGTGTTAGTGAGGGTGTTAGTGTGGGTGGGTGTTGTTATTTTAACAATATTTTCTAATACTTTCATGTAAAGTTTGTTATTGGCACATGGCCTCTCAGGCGCATTAAATAAAATGAGATATTCCGTCGCGTATAGTGTGGCCGCACCCCTATGGACTCCTATAGCCTTGGCGACCGGCGCGTCGCCCACTCGGAAAGGTCTTCAAAAGCAAAAGCGCGCCAAACCTTTTTTTTTTCTTGTCGTGTACAACCTGCAAGGTGAGGCGATCAAAAGCCTGCGCACATCGCCTGTTAACCAATTTGTACACAATATCAATACAACCGTGATCGTATTTTTTGCACTTGCATGCAGACGGGCGCGCCTTGGGGACAATATCGAAATTTGAGGGGAAAAATCCCTTTCGGCACGCCGAAAGGCGGAGGGGGCTTTCACCGGATCAAAGAAGGCGATAGATTGTGCCGTATGGGTTGCTCATATCAAAAATTGTTTTTAATAAAATTTGTAGGGAAATTATAGTTCTACAATTTACATTTTCAATGGATGTGATCCTGTGCCATTAAAGGAGGTAAGTTTTTTTTAATTTTGAAAACCCACTTTTTCCCACCCCTAGGACCAATGGTTGGTTTTATAAAAAAAGTTTACTTTCAAAAGAAATCTACCTAATAACACGGTAATTTAGGTTTCGGTTGGCAAATTTGAACCAAATTTGAATCACTAGAATTCAGTTCAGTCCGTCTAAACCTTTTTTTTTATGCGTGACCAACAAAATCATAATTCATAATCTAAATGATTAATCCAAAAAAAATATAAGTCTTTTCATTTGATTTCTTTAAAAAAAAATTTTTTAACAATCGAAGCCATTTTTTTTATTTGATAAAAATAACGCATTGAAAAGTAACATAATAATACTTTTTACACATACAATGATTCAAATCATGGTAGTCTAACACCTTAACCACTAGGGTTAAGGCGTTGGACTATTGACCTAAAGGTCGCGGTTTCAAATCTGCACACGGTCATCTTTAAGAAATCCTTAAGAACCCGTTCTTACTAGTAAATGCTAATGGTAGTAATGCTTTATTACCACCATCTCCCCTGACAGTAAGACAGGCATATTTGGCCTAGTTATGTTGGGCCCATTTAATTGCATATGCATACAATACATACATATCAATTATTAAAAAAAAATATAAAAAATATTATGGATTATTTATTTATTTCATATAGGAATGAAATAATAGCGTATACTTTTTAAATACTAGGAATTAATAATAAGGCCTTCCGCCTATGCACATGATAATATTTAAAAACTGAGTGTAACTATATTTTAGAAAGTGTATGTGTGATAGAAAAGTGCGAGTGAGTTGCTCGGGGTTTGTGCGTAAGTGTGTAAATAAATGAATGCTTTTTAATTTCCGACTGATATGGTTAATATTTGATTGTAATGGACACAATATTTATTTATGTAGGAATGCACATTAGCTACAAGAAAATGGAGAGAGCAGTAGAAAAAAGTAAAAGATAAATGGAGAACACGTTATTAGTAAACTGTATGAGAAGGTAAATCAATAATCCCTTCTATTTCCGTAAGTATTCACAGAAACAAATATAAAAAATTGTCTGCATTGCCTGGTCGGCACCAGCCGCTGCGGGCATTTTAATAAGCGACCAGTGGAAATGCAGTGAGATTCGATTTATATAAAGCGTAAGAAAGGAAACGGGAGGAAAAAATGATTTTTAGCAGCCTCGCTCCTGTTGAAGTAAATCGCAAATCTAATTCTGGCCAACAGCTTTAACCGGCTGACAAATTCAAAATAAATGCCCATAAATCCAATAACTAAACGGAAATTTACCGCTGCTGCGGGTTAACTTCTTATAAAACTGCTCAGTGCGATAAATGTTAGTTTTTACTAACGTCATGAATGCATAAATTTTTTAACTTACATAATTATATTAATTTATTAATAACAATGTATTAAAGTGGCCTTCAGACAGTTAAGTAACAAATAACATACAATCCCTCATAAAACAGAAATTTCCTAGTATTTCATCGCATATTTATATAAACGAAGTCCTAATTTCAAAGGTCAAATGAAGTTGCCTATTTCGCTATATTATTTTAAAATGATTATACCGATTTGCTATGACCAAGGTCAAAAATTAATTGTGCCTCACGCGACTTAGCCAACTTTCCCCCACTCAACTAGGTTAGGTGACATGATATGGTAATGCTTTTAAAATCGTGTTACCATAATGGGCGGATTCGAACCCGCGACCTCTGGATCAATAGCTAAACGCGCTAACTACTAGGCGACCACGATTCGTATTTGAATAAATATTTTAGAAAACCAAAGTAGTTTTTATTAAATTATATCACGGTTAAATCTATCGAGTGCTTTGGCCATCTCCAAATGAAACAGGAATAGCGGCGAAACCCTGTAGCTCTCATACGAGTATAATATCAACTGGTTCACTACATTGTTTAGTAGTAGTAAATTATTTAACAACCACCTACAGGGCCCCAAGGGCCTACATGCGTCTTTCCCCAGACTACTCCGCCTGTGGTACCAAGTTGTAATGGGTTGCTTCATTTCCTATCTTTATTTGTGCCTGCGGTACTTTTAGCCTATTCGATATGCGTTTTGGATGGCCATAGAGGCGACAATAGTTTTTTTTTTTAAGACTAAGTAGATTAAAATTTAAAATACATCCATACGATATTCATCATTCATTATGATATTCATTCAATTCATCATATATTTTAATACCATTTAAGATTTCTTTAATTGTAACTTTTAGTGCGCAGCTAGTAATGAAACAACTCGGACATTGTTTCAATTTATTAGTATTATACATTTGTTGACTGTAATGCTATACATCTATATTATCCGACCATCCTCCGACGTGATCTAAACGGTATGGTTGTTTGATAACTGAAAGTGTTAGTCTTTTATTATTATAGTATTTAAGATTCGGAAAAAATAAAGTTTTAGGCTTAAGGTTTTCTATCCAAAAAGCACTTTTTAACTTAACCCAATCCGTTTGTACAGAGTTAGTCGTACGCTGAGGTTAAAAGTGAATTATCGTCAATCGTTTACCCGTTGTAAGCCTATGTGCATTTTGACGTGACTTTGTTAGAGGCGGATGTCGCTCAGACTGACAATGCAATCGCGTAATCAGTGTTATCTATAATCATGCAAAGTTTGTAGTTTTGCATAAGTTTAAATAAATTAAATAAAAATTAGCTAATAAAAATGCGCTATAATTGTGAACGCATTTGTAATTGTCAACATTTATTTCATTAAATATAATTTATATTATTTTATTTTTTAATGAAACCGTTAGGACTCCGTTCGTCCGTACGTGGGTTTCTTTTCTAGTTGAATAACAAGGAAAGGTAAAGTAAAAAATACATTAACAAATTGACTGGAATATCCCAAATCCAGAAGCTTCGAAGACACCTTTCTCTTTTTTCTACTTTCTCTATTTTCTGGTAATGGTATGGTGTGGTGGTTTTTTGGATTTATGGTATGGTATGGTATGGTATAAATAAGATTTTCCCCCCTAAGTGCTGGAACCTATTCGTAAGTCTTAAATAATATTTTAGCGTCATCCCACGAATAATTTTTTTTTAGTAAATATTGTTCTTACATAGGAATAACAAGGAAATGAAAAAAAAATACAGTTAAAATCTTATATACATAGCTGTCAAGAAGATCTTTCAAAATATACAAGTAAATATGTAATAAGTTAAAAACTTTAAAATTGAAAATACAAAAAAAAAATATAGCTGAATTCAAAATAAATCTAGATACAACCAAAAATTATTAGACAATAAAAACCCGATCCGCCAAAACCTTGAAGTCGACATGGTTTATACCTACCCGAAGTAGTTGCATATGATGTAATAGTATTAATTTTAATAATTAATATTGTATCTAGAATCAACATATAAAAGAAAGTCGGGTTAGTTATACCGTTTATAACTAAAGAACGGCTGGGCCGATTATTATGATCTTTGATTTGTTGGATTTGTCTCCGCCACGAATAGCAGAATAAAAAAAAATCTTATAGGTAATTCCTTCAGAAGCGATCTACCAAATCGCTCACAAGACAAAGATTGCCCTTATAATTTAGGAGACTAATGAAAACAATTATTTCATTATATGATCGACAGGAATATCTTCAAATGAAACAAGGCATTTTTTCTCTATTTGATAATGAAATGATTATACACTCAAGCTAAGATAAAATAGCATCATTATCGTGTTTTTTTTTTTTTTTTTGATAAGTGACATAGTATTGACCTGTGCTCTGAATGCACGACCCAGAATTCATTTAATTGGCTCTAAGAGTAGAGATTCTTGGCGGACAGCACGAGTTGTAGGCATTCGTGTCGTACTTTTGGCATCAAAAGTAAATCTACTTGGTTGTTTAAATTTAGCTTTGTCTGAATAAGAATATAGAGATCTAGTTGTCTACATTAATTTGAACATATACTTTTTAAAGACATATATAAAAAATTAACTTTTACTGATAATTTTATACCATCTAAGTCATTTATTATTATATAGTTATGAAAAAGAACTAGTACGTTACATATAAATATACTATTATAATGCAGATGTCTGAAAACACTTTAATTTGAATAATGGATGAACTCATTAAATTTAACTGGGATTGATTTTGGGGACTTTTAGTATTTGGTGTTTAAAGCACGACCAAACAGTGTTCATCATTATGATAACCAACACTGTTATCGGTTTTTCTATATATTGTATCAGAAAATTATTTAGGATCTCGAACGAATAATCTTTAATGTCTCATTTTGTAATTAATTTATGTTTTAAATTTTATATGTATGTTATGTTTTTGTTGTTAAATATTTCTTTTTAATTATACGTCACATAACTCCTTGAAACCCTGTAACGTTCTTTAATTTTGAAAAATAAATATTTGAAGTTTGACTATCATCATTTTCTTCTTGCATCTTATAGTCTGTAAATAGAAAATATTCGACAATATTTTATACTAAAGAAAATTGATCGTATATCAACGCCAACATCAAATTGAGAGATGATCGTTTAAAGTTATACTAAGTTAAATAATGTGTACGAAAAAAATATTATTCTTACTAACAATCTATAAAATTCTACCCTGCTTTGCAGGGTCCCACTGGGCGTTGGATCTGGCTATGCGTATGAGCAAAGTAGTTTACCTTTGAACTGCATGTGTAAATCTAATTAGACTTGTTTAGGTTGTTAAATTTACCTAGGAATGTAAAAGAACGAAAAGTTAAAGGATGCAGGATGTGGGATATTTGAAATGAAGTGGAAACTTGAATGCAGTTCGAATATCCTTCCGAGAGAATTTACGGAATGCTTAATGACGCACGCAACACGAAAATGCTGTATGGTTTTTAGTAATTATAATTTTCTAACAAACCTAATTGTTTCCGATGAACCAACATATATGAACTAGAATTTAATATTTTAATGTTCAGTTCAAACTACCGCTTTAATTAAACGCTCCGTTTTACGTCAATACACGCTTGATTCAATTATCTAAAGCGAACATCTGAGGTCAATGACCCTTGGGTATTACGTGTTCATGTTGAATTAGACTTGTGCGAGCGTACGCCAGGTTTCGTTGAGCGACTATTCAGTTTAATAATAATAGATACTAATCTCATGTTTTTGTGAATACAACACGTTGATCCGTTATACAAATCAAAATTACCCTTTTTAAGTGCAGTCATTTGAATATTACCCTCAATATTACTTTTATTTACTTCAAATTCTATTTTAGGTGTGTTTACAATGTCTATAAGTGTCTACAATATTTCTATCTCATCGGCATACGCTTGTCGCGAGTTAGGCCTTTTGAAAATGAGTTTGCGCGCGTCCAATAGTAAACGCTCTATTATCGCGTATTAGAAGTATCCTTAGGTAATTATCGCCCTCGAATCGAAAATAACACTACACAGTTTAAACAAACAACAATATTATTTTGTAAACAAGGGGAGAGGATAGGGGAGTCGATTTAGGATAAATATTAATTTCGATTAATTTAGGCCTTTTTTTCAGATATCTTGTTCTTATGTCTAAAATTCTATTCTATTTCTGAGAAATTTAATAAATGATGAACTACTGTTCTTTTTTTAGTAGAATTTATCGTAAGTTTCCGTCGTACCAACTAATAATAAGCATAAGCAGTCTTGAATGGTTTTCAAAAAAGCTGCTGCGGTGTTTCATACTCGCACACGACACATTGTAATGAAGAATTAGGCTGGTGGATTAAGGATTATCTATTACCTTCTGATATGTGAGTATAGAACGGAGTTCGCGGAAAGGTCATCCATAAAAAAGGAGTTAGAGATAGTAACGCCTCCTTAGATGGCAATGCTCTTAACTTAGAGCGAAACGTGAATCGGATTTCACGAGGAATGCCTTTCTTTTTCATTTTTGTTTCGTCTATTGAATTGAATTGAATTGAAAGCTCAGGTCGAGCTTTTGTTGGAACAACTCCGAGCAGCGCGTGGCGTCTCTTCCGTCTCTGTCGCACTCGTCGAGCGCGTATTATATTGCATAGCCGTCTATAATGCGTACGGGCCTCGAGCTTTTCAAACTTTCTCACCGATTCCCTAGAAATTCAAACTGAAGATGTGCTTTTAATATCCCGCAAACCGAAACAGATTCTTTTGACGGCGGGAAGAACTTACAATTTTATAAAGTGCTTCACCAAAAAGTCGGAATGTGTTTGTTGATTGTATAAGAATGTCGACCTTTTTAAATTAAAATAAAATGAAGGAAGGCACCATTCAATATTCAACATTTTAAATTAGATTTTGAACAGCAGTTAGAATCAAGAATCATGTATCTTTATGGGTCAGACTGATTGTACTGTACACATTTTAAAGAAAGTAATTTGTACACATTTGTTAGACGTTGACATTATGAGCTGATAAATAATTAATAATCAACTAATAGCAAACACCTATTTTTTAATCGTTTGCGTATTTGTAATATTCATTCTTTTTGAATTTGTGTTTATTTCTTATTTGATATGGTAGGTACTGTACATATATTTTTCATCTTCTGTAATGATTATCTGAAATATATTGTTAAAAACAAAAATGGTACACTATTTATATTTTGTTTCAATATGTTCAAATAAGACTTCTTACTCGGACTCTCAAATTGTTCGGTTAATTAATCGTATATCTTGTGCGAACGAAGGAAATTTGGAAAACTCTGCTTGAAGGAATTAGTTTTTATATATAAGAAAGTAAGCGCGGTATAAGTGTGAAAAGGAAGTTTGCCGTCTCTTTTTCTCTCATTCCAAATAAGCTGTACCAACTCTTCCTTGCGTTCCTTCAGAATGTGAGTACAGTGAAGTACAAAAAGATCGGTATGAACTACAATGACTTTTTGTGTGAGAGTTTGGATAAGATGATTTCCGACCTTTACATACATATCTAGTCTGATCCTATAACTGGTCAAGAAATATGTCCCTATATACGACCTTTCCACGCAACATAATCGCACTCACAAGTGATTTCAACCCCATCATAATGGATCCTAAAAATATGTTTCTCCTGCAGAACTTAACCACACACATTAGAACAGGTCGTGGTGTGCTAATTGTTAGGATCTTTGACTATTGATCCAGTGGTTTTGCGCGGGTTCGAGGCCGAACATTAGTCATTCCATTTTTAACGGTGCATTACCTTTCCTGGTGTTAGTACAAGCACATTAACTTAGTTAAGCGGGGACCAATATCTTAGAAAGGTCATAGTTATTCGTTATTCTATGTTTATTATTAGTTAAAACAATATTATGATGTTAGCTTAAGTAATATTTTTGGTGTTGGAAGATGAGGAGTTTTTCAGAGACTTTAATCAACGTTAATTAAGTAAGTCCTCATTTGGGAGAGACAGTAAAAATAAAACAATTTATTATAAAAATAAGAAATAAGATAGGCCCAAGTACCCAGCCAAGGCCAAGCAATGCCTAGGCAAGGGTACTAGGTCAAGGACCTTACGGTACTCCTGATGGATTAGGGATAGACAGAGATGCTTCACTACCGATTTGTAAATGTAATTTTCAATCGATCAGCCTTTTAAGTACTAATACCAATCATAAACCGAACTGAGTATGAAGTGCTAAGTTTATCTAATTCCCTACTTATATAATTTATATGGTTACAGCTCTCTGTGTATGCAAATTGGTCTATCTTGTTATCGATTTGTTTAGGTTATTTAAGTTATTACCTTTTTACAAACCGCCGGGTCATTCTTTTAGCTAGAGGCCAATTATTTTCTAAAAATTAAAAATAATAATAAAATAAATAATAAATAGAGATGCAGCTGAGTCATTTCGGATATCATTATGTTATCGTAATACTATTTCATTTTTCGACCATTACTGTACGTCGCCTGCGTTTGTAGTTTGTTTTGGTTTAGTTGCACGTCTCTCTCTAATCTGCCGCCATTCTTCTCACTCTCGTTTTGGTTCAACGTGTTCAATATAAAATAATATATTATAGATATACTAGCTATTCATTCCTGGACTTTGGCCCTGGTTGGTCCGCTAGGCCCTGCGGGTAGCGTAGAAATTTGGTTTGGGTCTATTGGCTTTATTTTAGGGCTATTTTTGATAAAAATATAACATCGCTGGGACTTACCTACAAACTTCAATAATGAAGTGGAGTGAAAGAGACGATAATATTATACTTAATATTGTATAAACAAGTCGCTGATGAAGAAAACTAGCGCCGCATAACGTTTTACATTGAAACTTGTTAAAAAAAACTGTGTTACCATGTATTTGATAGTGAAATAGGTAACTGGACTATGTATATTCGAGGCAGCCGTTTCGCCCCCTTCAAGAATGCTCAGTCGTCCCAGTATATAATTATTTCTAATTATCAATGCTGTGATATATATGATCATCTTTCAACAAGTGTTAGTTAACAGAAGGGGAAAAAACTTACATTTCTCTTACAATGTCTACCTGACATTCTAAGTAGAATGTCAGACATTTCAACGCATTGCAACTAATATATTTATTTATTTATCAGGATTTCCGATGTTTTTTTTTTGTTTATAAAAAAAAATATTATGCATATCCCAAAGGTGTAATAGAAATCCGATTTTCCTCCATACATTAATTAGCCAGGGCATCAAAAACCTTCTTTTGGAACAAAAACATTTTAATTTTTATTACCAATAAATCACTAATTTAAATTGTGGTTACCTTTTGATAATCATTTTTATTGCACGTATTTTTAACCAGAGTTAACGTTACTAAAACTACAAAAGGTCTAAAAAATATATATTTTATTCAGTTTTTATTATTATATATTGTTTTATTTTATTAAAAAATGTTTATTACTGTTTGTATGAGGAAATAAGGCGTGTAGGTGTGTCGATTTTAGAAAGCGTTTTTCTCAATAATATTGTTATTATCGTGTTATATATGGTGATATTATTATAAATTACATTGAATATTTGTGTTTTAATAATTTTATCATTGTTATTATTTAATTTTTACGTAAAATTATTATTATTCTGTTAGGTTAGCTTTTTTGTGTAAGATATGTTGTAAAAAACAAACTGTAAAAATCAAGTAAGACATTAACTTTGTGGGGGTTGGTAAAAGTTGTAATTTAATACGAATAAACAAATATATATTAAATAAATAAATATATATGAGAATAATTATTAATGCATATTGTAAGAACAAATTGAACTGCCTTCTTTAGGACAGACATTTAGTCTAGGTTTAGGCAGCAAACAGAGATTGCAGTGATACCAAATGCTCACTTATACAATACTATTATTAATATGTAAACACGGATCTGCCGTAACCTTATAGAAGTACCATGTAATTGTTGTCAAATAAATAAATAAATATAGTATATTATATAAGTGCATATACAAGTGCAAGTGTACGTTTACATAGTACATCGTAAAGTCCTTGTTCTCTAATCTCAGTAAATATAATGGATGGATTTCAATGGAAATTTCACTATTTTGTATGTAGAGTCAGACCCTTAACGTGGAAGGAATTGAAATACGCTAAGAATGTTTTTTTCCTGGATGTCTAATGTGTCTTAAAAAAAGCTCTTCATACTAACAGATGAACAAATTAATATTGTTTATAAAGATTTTTAAGGTAGTAAAAATAACAGCTAGTTGCTGATAAAATATTTTGGCAGCTAACATTCTCGCAGCCTACATTTAATAAGGCGGTAGAATGCGGTCTGCCGCGATAGCGTAGTGCGCTTCCAAGTAGGGTCTCGCGGGGAGTCCAGGGAGTCCAGGGAGTCCAGGGAATCGGTGTCACTGGGCGTAGCGCCGCGTAGTGCGCGCGCAGAACGACCGAGCCGAGGATCGGGCGTGGGCCGCCGCGGGAGTAACGCCCGCCACAAGGATCCTCTCTGCGTCTGCTCACAGTTCTGCACTCGCAAACTGCACTTTATTTCAACGCATACGCAACGTTAATATGTAAAATATTGTTAATGCTTATGTATGGTCTATATGCAGTTCTCGGCATTCTACGTGCAAGTACGTACAGCGCAACTTTGTATGATCAACCGTTTAGAAGATGCAGGTCTGGTACAGACAGCGAAGTTTTACCATAAGGGAGTTCGCACAAAGAAGATTCCATATCGATTTTACGCAGTACTCTAGAAAGTACATACCTAATATTGTTAGTAAGTATATATGTATATATACAACATGTCATATCTCTTAAAGTTTTAATAATGCGTCATCCGCTGTCGTAATCATAATATTACTCATTCAGAGTAAATTTAGTTGATATATAGCTATTAGAAAATTTAAAAAAAAAATAAAAAATGAATTAATAAATAAATACGGGCAAGAGTGACTTATAATTCAGCGGTATAGTTTGTCGGAAAATGCTATGACAATTGACGTAGTCGTGTGTGTAACTTAGGGTGAATAGATAGCTTTGATAGTGAAAGCCTTTATCAAACAGACAAACACCTCAACGGTTTTATTAAAAGTTTTGTTTTTTAAATGTCTATTTAACTATTTGCAAAAATTTGAATCTTCATGAACGCGTGTTTATGTGTAAGTAGTTATCATTTTAATACATATGTCGGGAATATTTTTTTAGATTATTTCAATGATTTTAGATAGAAAAAAATGTTCGATGAATTAGAAACAATATAAATTCAAACCCTTCTAGCTGGCTTGGTGGGTAAATGGTTTTTGTGTATGTTTAAGTACCGTTACTAGGTGTCAAACGCAGCCTTGTTCTGGTATCTGAACGCCTTACGATCCTACACTGAAGAGGGATCGATTCGCTCCTTATCTTATGCCTTTGGGTCATACAGCATGGCACAAATGGCATTTGTATGAGAGCTACGAGGAACATTCAGATGACACATTATATTTATGAAAATACACTATAATAGGGAGAATATTTTACGGCTAATTTATTAAAGTTTCAGTAAGATGTTCTTTCATACGCAATTAATTTTCGATAAAAAGTTGATGAGTTCTGAAGAAAAAAAATCCATTGTACAAATAAACCCGAAAGAGTTAAAGTATTCATTTTAACGCACAGATTTATATCTACTTATATACAGATGGATCCAAGAATGATAACAATATAGGATCAGGCATATATGAGGTGAAACACAGGCTCGAGAAATCGATCAACCTGGGGGAGTGGGCTAATTGCCATTATCAAAACTATGCATGAAAGCATCAGGCAAGGTCATCAGAAAAAAATACCTCTGAAAAATTTCCTATCATATACAAAAAAACATCAAAATTACCCTAGCCGTTTTAGAGTATTGAGTGAACATACATTATATAAAATATATATGTATATATATATTTTGATCGAATTGAAAACCCTTTTAGTAGGTTAAAAATAGGATTTCTTTAATTTAGGTTAACTTATTTTTTAAGCAAAAGTATGCCTAATTATTATAACTTATGACCTGAGACGGGGGCGGAAAACGAAGAGAGAAGAACTTAACATGTGATATTCACATCACAACATACTGGCACACTGATTTTATAATAGTCTCAGCTTTCACTTTTCAAAACATATGTTACATAAAAATGATATAGGTATGTTGTCTTTAGGCCAGGACAGCTTCGAAAAAAACAGATGTTCCATAAAAATAATACTATTTGTGTTTCTCAGGTAGTTTACACGAATGGTTTTTTTTTAATTATTTTCTTATTACTGTGTAAAAGCGCGTTAAACGTAAAAATGTGTTTGAAAAATATTACTATCGATATTTGCATTCCGACAAAATGTTGTTTTGTCAGTCACGCAGATGTATGGCGAAAATCTTCAATTTCAAGATAATAGTAATTTATCACAGAGAGAAGCGTGATTCGGTCGTTGTAACGAATATATATTTGGCCACAACAATCTGATTTTATTAGAAGATATTGATACATATTATAAAAAATATATATATATTTTAGTCTATGTGCGAGTGTGAAAGGATAGTGTTATTATTTCATATTAAATTTGATGAATTTTGAAACAATTAAAACCTAACCTATTGATTTATTTTTAGCTTTGTTTAGTAAGAAAACGAAAAAATCGCGTTGAGCAATGTTTATTGGGAATTTAGGAATGATTTTATTATTTATACAGAATGCCATAAAATTCTACGCCATCCTTTTAAAGGGTTAACGGTCAGCTTACGATAATCAGAATATCTAAATACGACAGTTTTTTTAATGCCACAACTACAAATCTTCATATTTTACATTTCTAATTCTATCACGTAATCCTGAATAATGCTGCTATTGATCACAGTCCAAAAATATATTAGATGCTTTTTACGTTTGGAAAAAAATATATTTTTACCAAACTCACAAATTAAAAGTTCATACTTAAAAAAAAAAAATATCCCACTGACTTGGCATGTTATTGCAAAAAATAACCCGTTTTATGCTGTTTTTAAACTGGTATAACATTTGCTATGATTAACTTAAAAAAAAAAGATTTTTCAATTTTACTCACGCAGAAGACTTAATTTTAAATCATTATTCGTTCAAATAGCTAATCAATTAGACACCTGAATATTGTCGAAAAATGTTGATTTTGAGAAATGGCGTTCTTCGACACACGCTGTATTTAATATAACATTAAATGTAATTAACATTAACCTTTATAGAATGGTTCTAATTCATTTTGCATAATGTGATAAATTTATTTAAAAAATAACACAAAAGAAAATCAGTATTGGTTGTGAAAGTTGCCCGTTTTTGGTTGCGAAGTGAATTGTCACTCCTTTGATACAGGCATTGGGCCTAGTGGAGTGATTTTATTTATAATCCAATCATTTCTAAAGATAATAATATCTAAGACGGTTTATCTTCGAAATATCAATGTAAAATGAAGTATAGTGTAGTTGAAAAAGTATCCATGGATATAATAAATAAATAAAAATAATAATTAAATATCATCATAGGCCATAGGTATTAGGTCAATATCATCATTAGAATCATTATGGATGTAATCGAAGAGAAAAAGGTCACTGTTGTGTAAAACCTTAGCAAATTACATTCCTAGAGAACTTTTACTTTTGCCATCACATCGGAGTGGTTATCGGGAGCCGAGAGCGGGTCTGACCGAAAGGTCTTGGCATTTCGCGAAACCTGTCTATGCGCCTATACTAAATATAAAGGCCGTGCTGACAATGCTCCATACGACATTTCTTATTTAATCTCTCAATCAAACTCTTTGGTTTTATTATTATCGCGATGAACAGTCTAATCTTATAAAAGTACCTAATTAAAACGTCGAAAAGGTTTAAAAGACACATAACTGCCCATTTTTATAAGAAACGCTAACAATAACATTATTACAAAACAAAACCTAAATGTTTATAATATTTATATTATTACTAAAGAATGGGATCCAACTTGGTACTGATACGTACTATCCACATCACTTTTTGTAAACTAAAATAAAATATTTTATTAACCATTTTGATTGTATAATTTTATGTTTACCTTTTACGGTGTGCCATTATAAAACCTTTAGCTATTTTATAACAGTATCGTTTGTTTATTTATTTTCAATGATAAAATATAATTTCATACAAACTAAAACATTTAATTAAGTGCAACCTCAGCTTGTCTGTCTTAAAGAAGGCAGTTTATTTATATACTTTTATTTTAGTTGCAAACTATCGAGAGCAGTAATTATTATTACTATATACTCTTATATTTTTTTTTTTTATAAGTTCTTTATTTATAAACAAAATACAAATTTAATTTGTTTGTTCACAAAACCCTTGCGGGTTTTTATGTGAACTCCTATATATATATATTGTAGTTATATTTTATATATGTTGTTGTAAACATGCAATATGCATACATGTTTTAATAGATTTATTGTTGTAAACATGCATAGTCCAGCTGATTTATAAATTGTTTCTAGAACTGATTAAATTTAATCTATGTCCAATTTTTGTAAAAACATATATTTTCATTTTGAGGATCATCGCAACCGGTAAAGCGAATTCTCTCATTACACATCCTTTAGACTTTGTTTCCCAACTGGCTTACTTATACAAAAACAAGGAATAAGGAGGAGCTGTCTATGCGGCCTTTATGGAATGCACATTTATGGAGATGCGCATCTGCATGCACCGCCGTCAGCTCGCGAGCGACGCGACATAACAGAACTCTTTTGCCTTTGTGGTCTTCGTCTAGCACGGATCCTGGCTGGCCAGAAGCACGTTGGCCTTCCACTTGGCTCCTTTCGAACTTCATAGGTTATTTAAAATTATACGTCACCTTTTTGTGATACTTTTAGCTCAGAGTAATGCTACATTTTTCTTTGCAAATTTGGCCCTAATTTGTGTTGTGTTCAAGTCGCTGCACCTCGTCGAATCTATTTCATACATTTTATCCGAACTTTAAACCTAAATATAAACACAAGAATCTAGAAAAGTAAACTCAACTAAATTTTTAAAATGCTTACATTAATTCTATTTATCTGGTAAGTGACCTTTGCTGACGGAATTGTCTTCGTATAAAAAATTCTTGTGTCTCATCAAGCTAAGCCAAACTTTGCAGCCGTTGTTAAAATAGACTGATTTATAGAGAAAAGTTTTTCGAAATACATTGATTTTGTTTTTAAGATTAAACTATATAAATGTCACATGGTGTTGGCCATAAAAAACCTTAAATTAAGATTTAGGAAATTTCTATTACTCTTGTTACTCTATGTTCTTACTTGTCAATAAGTCGGCAGAGTTATCGAACCCGCTAAGGTGACACACACATACATGTGACGAAACGATCGCCCGTCGGGAATATTATTGAATAATTCCCTCATATCGCTTGCTGGCTATTGCCCGCATGTTGCGGGATCATGGGAAGCTCGGTAGGGGGAGGGGAGGGGGGAGGGGAGGGGAGGGGGGGGGGTCGATTGGTTGGTAACCACATCAATGACGTTCAGAGGTAAATTGGTGTCAATCGTCAAAGCTGGGTTGCGGTACAGCGAAGGAAATAAATTCCTATACAAACTCATATTCTGTCGTCGCCGCTTCGTTGACGAATCAAGTCTTATAGAATCAGCATACCGTAGATATTATTTTGCTTTTCATAAATTATGCACGATTTATTCTGTTGACGGACTCATTTGAAATGCGAAAATGTTAAAAAAATACAAAAAGAGTCGTAAGTCTCATTAAAGTACTGAAAAATTATTTGAAGTTTTATAGAGAATGTTGATCCCTACCTCCGTAATGGATGAAAAGTTGAAAAACCGACCTAAAGCCCCTATTTTACGCATTTGAAAATTATCGCACATTCAGAAAAACAGCTAACGTCAAAGC
This sequence comes from Neomicropteryx cornuta, assembly GCA_020383195.1. Classification (NCBI taxonomy): domain Eukaryota; kingdom Metazoa; phylum Arthropoda; class Insecta; order Lepidoptera; family Micropterigidae; genus Neomicropteryx; species Neomicropteryx cornuta. The sequence goes on along the minus strand of JAHKQU010000025.1, from coordinate 8,749,931 downwards.
ATATTATCGTTCAAACAACCAATATGTCAGTTGACACTGACATATTGAGACAATTGAATTTTTATTAGGAAAAGAGAAGACTAACTATTGGCTATTGTGCTTTGAAAAAAATTGTTTTTTTTTATGAAATTATACGGAAAACTGGATAGAAATGTGATGGTGGTAGTACATTAAATATGACGGGAGAAGAGTCTGGAGAGGAAGGGAGCAGCAGGACTCCCCCCATTTTGTTCTATTTGGTAAATATTAGCAAAATAAAAATATTTTGTAATTCTGATGGAAAAACAAAAAAACAAAAATATTGTATTACTTTTTGGTTAATTGCCCCTTTAAAGGTTTTTAATATGCCACAAAAGTAATAGTCTAATTACATTTCCGTAACAAGTTATTTTGGTTTTTGTGAAAAAATAAAAGACATTTGAAGTTTTTCAAAATATGTATACTTTAATTATAGGTACTATTAAAATTTCAATAAAAAAAATAGGGCAAATAAATGTACATAAATCGTTGTATTAAATTATTATAGTCTTTATTTAGAATATATTTTAATAATTAACTCATTTGTCAGTTTTCTTTATAGATAATAATTATTTAAAAAAAAAGGACTTTTTTTATTTTGTTAAGGGATTTCTATGACATTTTATTTTGTTTGGTAGGCGTATAAAGACTACGGCATACATAATCAAATACCGAGCAAGACAATCATATTGTCGTGCGTATTTTTACCTGTCAGATTTACCTATAGTTAAAGTTGTTTTGGACAGTTGCTAGGGGCTGTTTACAAAGTGATACTTTTAGCAAAATATTTTTATGAAAGAGAAAATGATCATCGATAGCACCTAATCTTATCTGTATCGTCTGGGATTTAATGAGGTACTTATATTAAAATTCTGAATATGTAACTACAATCCACTTCACATCTGTCGTTTGGATTAATTATGTATGCGGGTCACCTATTATAAGCGCTGATACATTCGAAATGTAGGTACATATATATTGGCCAACGACTGATAGATTATATAGAGTTTAAATTACTTTTTTTTTTAAATACTGTGGGGTTTTATTACTAATCCATGATCCATACCAAAACTTCATCAGCAAACAGTGGATCGACAGGCAATTTCAAATTTGCTGGTGATGAATATGCGTTAATTCCAAAAGCATTTATTTTAATTTATAATATTATAAATAACACGTGCGCGTCAGAAGACCAACTTTATGCCGAATTTCAAATTCCTACGTCACGTCGTTTTCAAGAAAAACATCTGTAACGGACCTGAGAATGATCTTATATGGGTTTCATTTTTGTCCTTTGGGGTAAGAAACCCTAAAAATATCCGTTTAAAGTTAGAATAATTGATGTAGGAAACCACAACCATGTATTTGAGAAAGCATCTTTGAATACTATGGTCTAGGCGCGCCGGTACATATATATATTAAGGTTTCACGTTGTCTGTTTGCTATGACATGGTTGAGGACTTTCTGTAGTTAAACCCACAAAAAAAAAACATTTATTGGCTGTTTATACTAGATGTTAAATTATATATGAAGGTAATTTGAGCGTTGTAATATGATTTGTATTACGTTGTAAAGGTTTTCACGAGTTTTGAACGTTCCAGCGACTAAACGCTGGATAATAGAAACACTAAGGGTTTTTTTTCTTAAAATAAATGAATTGATAAAAATGTTACAGCTATACAGGTTGTCTCGAGAGACTATAGAGGTTGTTTTGTGAAATAATTCATCCCCAAATTGATTATGTTTAAAGCGCTAGTGTTAATTGCCTTTAAAGCGCTGACACGCGGACGGACGATCAGCTGGTGTCGCATTTTGTTTTCTCGGAAATCATGGTGAATTTTACTATGTGTTCTTTACAAATCATATTTGAAATCGCCGGGTCAATTAGCTGGAAGAAATCGGGAATGGATTCGGGACATTCTGTATATAATGACAATTATGTGAAAATAACATTTGTCAACAAACTAAGGTGACCAAAGGCATCACCCATATTTTAAAATCTCAATTTGAAGGAACAAGTAAACTAACCTAATAACAAACTGGTTTTTTGAATATTTAGAAATTACTGGTTCAAGAAAATAATATATACTAGGTCGCCGCAGTCGCTCGCATTTTGCTTCGCTGCAGCACATATTAGAGCGAAGCGATTTACTAAAATTTTCTAAATAAAATTTAGTCTGTGACAATAACTTTTTAACGACGGGATAGATTTAAAAAGCGCGTGACTTTTTTATAATGGATATTCCCATAGACAATTTTCTTTTGACCCCAAAAATTTTATTTTTGACAATATTTAAAATGAAGCTCCGTCACGACCTTCACTTTTTCATGTAGATTCTCTCAAAATCAAAAATTTTTCAAATCGGTCAAGGAATGACCAAGTTAGCCCGTGACAAAGTTCTAATTGGAGTCTCCTTATGAGAGCTTCGCTCTAATTAAAAAAAATTGTTTTACAGTAATACACTCCCAATCGGACTATACTTGTATGCGTCGATACGACACACTACCGCCTAAATAACGCGTGCTTCCGCGATCTAGTAAAACGGCCCGGAACAAAGAAACTAATCTCTCTGAGTATTACGGGATTCTCGATGAAACCGCGAATAACTTTAAAAAATAGAATAATGTGTGGACGTGTCTCCTAAACTCGAGTGTGCGCCCCCCTAATACAAATGCTGGTGGATACGTATTGGGAAATATTTCAGGACCTACGGACCTATATCCATACCTAAGGAGCTAAAGTTATCTTAGGAACCTTCTCTGAGTAACCTCCAGGATATTACAGGATGTAATTTCATGGGGACTCCAGATAATAGAACTATACTCTATATCTTGTCCTGCCAGAGCCTGATAGGTTCGGCTCATCTGACAGTGAATCGCCCTTTTAATATGTCAATATAATTATTATTTATATACAGAGATTGCATTACAAAAACACGATAATTACAAATCACTTTCAAAGAAAAATCAAATCAATTGATAACATGGAATAATACTATTTAATTATCGCAACTTCGCTCAGCGCTACAAATTCTTTCATCTCTAATATTCTTGATAGTATCGGGCGATTTATACCTAAAAAGTTGCGAACCCGTAAAAATATTGCGATGTCTAAATAATTCTAGCTTTATTTTTATTCTTATATTTAAAACGAATTTCTCTCGGTAATATTAATTTAATGATTCTACGTTGTAGATTTTGAATTTGATCAAGATAGGTTTGATATGGGTAATCATATCCCAAAAGACCTCAATTTAATATTGACTCTACTAATGATTTATATTTAATGTGACGACAGTGTGTGGTGCTATTAGAAAAGTTAGCTTAATGCTGTTTCTGTAATGTAATCTAGTTTCAATGGTGTTCTTTGATTTTATATAGTATAAAGTCACCTTTTGACATTGTGGTTTCTATATTGCGGGTTAGTCGTGACGGAACCCTCAAGCACAAACTGCCTAGCAAATAGGAGCTGTCTATTTGGTTATGTAGCACGTTATGCAATAAGGTCATATCATTGATCACCTTCGGTTCCCTAGGCTCAGTAAATTGCGATTCGTAGCTGTCATATTGAACGCTATGTCGACTGTGTACTTCATGATAGCATTTTACCCTAGTATGTTATAGTAATAATTTATAGTAAGGTTATAATATAACAATCTAAATTGTATATATTGTGTATAAATTGAGACTAATAAGTTTTATGGGAAAGCAGTAGTTCAGAAAAACCATACGATCGCGCAAATGTGCAAACACATCCAAATCCAATCAGTGTGTAAACCTATAGGTACATACCTAACATGTAAAGAGCATAAAGCGTGCATAGAGCGAAGAATTACACGCGCCGCGGATCAAAAGGTTGATTGGCATTTTATATGCGGTCACATTAATGCAGAATTTAAATGACGGCATTTCGAAATATGCACATCAATGGCCAGTACCTTTAAACACGTGACGCGCACTTGATTTCGTACATACTTAAGTGTAGTTACGCGCAAACAATATTGTTACGTGCAAAATATCAACCCCGAGATTTCACAGGGCGAGTTTAGGGTGGGGTTGCCATAAATGGTTTGGCTCCGACCGGGACTGATATCAAATAGGAGGAAATATAAGGAAGTTATAGGAGGAGGAAGAGGGGGGGGGGGTACCGCCTTCCCCCCATAGCGCCGCAATCTGGTTTGTGAAAAAGGAAATCTATCTATAAGGAAATGGTTCTCACATTTTCAGAATATGTTTAATGGCCGGCAACAAAGACGGTTAACCTAGTTTTTGAGTGAGATCGTAAATTACCATGAATTACATCAGCTCCCTCACAAAGGTGTTTCATTCCGTACTGTAATATGGAACAATATTTGTAAAATGGCATTACATCCCTCGACCCCAGACTTTCACCGCCAGCCAACCTGATCTAACGTCGTCGCGCGAATTATTCGTATAATTTTATCATATAAAACCATGATTATTCGTTTACCGGGACATATGGTGGGTCAACCGGGACCGAGGCTCTAAGCCGGTGACATGTCCCGGTGTACCGGGACGTATGGCAACCCTAGTTTAGGGTCACCTTAGCTAAAGACGTTTGTGAGTATATAATTTAACAAACAACTAATCTCGGCAAATTTGTTTCAAAACGAATTCATTTTATGAATTGCGATTTGCCTTTGTTTAAATTAAAATATTTTACTAGATATAATATACGAGAAGTGTATTTACTATCTCAGTCAGTGGAGTAGGTATCGGAGGGCTAGGCCACAAACCCAGGGGACCCGGGTCGGCCCCTGAGCGACGTTCGAAAGAATTTAAATATCCTAATCGAATAAAGATTTTTTTGACTTTTTGGCCTCTGACCAGCAAACCTCGAACGGCTTTATTACAAAAGCGTGATTAATATTCTGTTATAACAGGCCTTCATTTTTCACTTTAATTTCTTAAGATTTACCACATAATTTTACCTGAATTATCTGAGGAAATATTGACTAAATATGGAATGGTAGAATGCGACTTCACAGAAGTATTTACAGCAATGTTATTTATTATTTTATACAATTCCTGCCATTTGCAACAGCTGAAATATCATTTAGCGAATTAAAAAAATATATTATATATATATATATTTAAGAAATAGTGTGGGTCAAGCTCGACTCCGACATTAATCGCTGACAGATTAATCCAAGTCATTGATACTTTTGCGAAAACTAAAACTAAGAAAAGATTAAAATTGTATAATAAACCCTTTATTTAATTTGTTATTAAATATAATCGTGTTACACATACATATTTTAATAAGTAGCGTTGCTTTGTTCTGTCCTGCAGTGGGCTATAAAGAGCTGATGATGAGCTTCGCACCTTAATATTTATATTTTTTACTTGATAAAACTAAACCAGTTTAATTCCCCAATTTCATTTTAGCACCGGGGCCCTTGGTTACGCAGCTACGCTACTGGTTTCAGTTATACAACGAACTTCTTTTTACTATTCAGGCATTCATATATAGTTCAATATTTTGAGGGTCACCTTTTTATAAACTTGGGACGATTCTTGAAATGTCAAACCTATCCCGAAAAACGTGCATTACCTGTGTATTTGAGGGGTAATCGTTTTAAGAAAGTTTCTGATATGATGTTTAGATTTAATATACACTATAATGTTGTACATGGATTAGGGAAGCATATTCTAGGTTTTGATGAACGCAAAGGTTCACAGCTGAGAATAAACGGCAATTATCAGGAAAACAAAAGACGAACCTTTGCTGTGCGATGATGAAATCCACCTGTGGTTCGCCTGCCTTTGGTCCCTTTCTCACCAGGTAGTTCTCGAATTGCTTTTCACTATACTAAGGGATGTCGCGGATCACACGAGTTAGTTGCTGTACGCGGATTGCAAAACCGTTCGCGGCGAAAGACGAATTGCTTGCACGCGCCGTTACCGAACCGCAGAGAAGCGAGGGTAGGTATCTTTTATTCCTTTCAAACTGACAGCTGCGATAATGAAATAGGCTGACAGTAATAAAACTGGGGAAATTGAGGATAGGAAATGTTGCAATACACACAATAAATATATTATACCTTAATGGAATGAATATTACTATAATACAATAATAAAAATAAAATACCTAATTTATAGGGTGAGGTCGGAAAATTTTTCAATGCTACTTATAAATATAATTTTAGTACATTCCGGCTGTCTGTGGCAACTTTCAACTCAAAATGTACAAATGCGAAAATTTTGTGTAGATAAACCATAACCATAGCCGTTAAGATCACAGAAGAAATTTGATCGGATAATATAACGGGTACAAGATTAAAATTATATATGATTAAAGTCAACAAATTTTTCATGCTAACTAAACAAGCATTGACAGTTCGACAGAGCGCTCTATCATATTAGAATTTAAAAAATATGACAGCTCGGCTGTTGGAACGACCATTTATTACTGGCGAGTTAAAATGAATACAAACTAACCTATATGTGCAAATAGGAACATGTAAAAGAATGTTCAGTGCCACATTATAATTATTTTGTATTGAAATATGTCTGTTTTTTGTTACTAGTCGAAATTTACAAAAAAAAAAATCCCTTACACACACCGGAGGCGGAGGTAGACGTCATAAGATGAAAATAGACAAACTCCAATTCTACGCACTTGTATCAAGCATTGCACTAGCTGCCGTGCGATCTACTTCCCGTGCGGCAGCTTGCACACCTCAACCCACCCCGCGCCGTACCCTTGCGCAGCGAGAGTGCCTATATAGTGAATCCCTCTGTATATTGTGCTGTAAGGGTTGCTCATATCAAACATTGTTTTAAACAAAATTTGTAGGGAAATTATAGTTCTACAATTTACAGTTTGAATGGATGTGATTCTGTGCCTATTAAGGGAGGTAAGATTTTTTTTAATTTTGAAACACCACTTTTTCCCACCCCTAGGATCAATGGTTGGTTTTATAAAAAAAGTTTACTTAGGTAAGTTTTAGGCCCTTATCTAAGAAATAAAATAAAATTAAATGAATTCGATATCTTATATACTAAGCAAGTTATAGCCGTATTTCACTTTTCCGAAACCCCCCTGGTCTGATTTTGTCCATTTTTTTTATTGAGAAATCAAGTTGGCCGATGAGTACAAGTCTATAACCTTCCTAACTAAGTAAGAATTACCTGTTCTAAGGAAGGTTATATATGAAGTATTACAATGTATACAATATACCAATGCAAAACTCTGAGAAAATATAAAAATTACCTAAGGCACAAATATACACACCCACACACATGAATACAATTTAAGTAGCCAACTTGTCCGAGATTTTGTACCCTTAAATTTTATTATCAATTTGAAAGTGATTGGTGTAAAATCACAGCAGCTATCATGTCCACAAGAAGTGATATAAGTAGATAGATAGATAAATATATAAACTTTTAAACTGAGGGTGGTTTTTGAAGATATGTAGAATTTTCCGAAGTTATGAGATGGTATGTACCCATTGTAATAGGTAGTTTTCCTAATGAAATCTACCTAAAAATATATACAGTAACTCTTGACGGTAAACGACACGAAATAACAAACTATCTGGTCGAATGATATACTACCCCCTTTGGTAGACGTGGTCCAGTTAAAAAGACAGGTAACATTTTGTAGCGGTGTTCATTGCACTCTAACTATTCATTGTAATTAATATTTGCATAATTCATTGTAAGTCAATGAGTTTGTACAATTAATCATAATAAATAAATAAATAAAAATAAAAAAATATTTTTAACCAAAAATGGATAAACTAAACCAGTATAGGTCTATTCTTCCCTCTCAAACGAGCCGAGACACAAAGGCAACTGCTTTCAGCATGTCGTCATATTTTTTCATATTCAACATTCGAGTATTGAGGTTACGATTGACTCAAATCTATTTGTTCAAACTTGTTAAAGTTTGTTGTTTATAGCAATAAAGTTGTTTTGGTTACTCTTAAAATTTGTTTTTATTTGTGTATAATGAACATATTGCTCTGCTGGTTTTTGCAATAGCGTGTAAGATCTATATAGATAAAAAAAAAATGTGCAAATATTTGGCCAGTGCCTATGCAGTGTGTTGAACAAAAATGTGGTTGACACACACCACGGTGGAGTCAAGATTTGAACTGACTGCCCACCTTCTCTCGCCTGCGACATGTAAGGAGTGGTAAGCGGTTTGCGGTCTGAGGGGAATAAAGGTAAGACGAATATTTGAATGTCACAGGATCAAAAGGTACAATCTTTAGAATGGTTTATTATCTACAAGCAAAAAACGATTATCCACTGATATAGAATATAAAAGTTGTTAAAAATATACCTAGTAACACTCAGTATTTAATTTCGAAAAGTTGTATTTACTATTCAAATAATTATATTTCTCTAAAAATTTTCTAAAAAGATTGGAGAAATTTTCGTTTTGGAGAAACGTAACCTGAAATTAAAAACTAACTCAAAAAAGAATTTGCAAAGAATTCACACATCAACAATTAAAAAAAAAAGAAATATGCAGAATAAGCCATCAAACAATATTAATCTGAAACACACATTAATAACACATACTGTCTTGGTAGTTTTTTAGTAGTTCACTTAATTCAAAAGCATGACAAAGTGTAATAAAATGCAGACTACATTGTGCTAATCAAATAAGTATTTAGAAGTATTTTTTTAAAGCTGCTCGTAAAACATTAAACCATTTTTGTTTTATTACACATACATAAAAAAAAAATTAAGTTGGAATTCTACAAGAGAATTTGTCCTGGGAAACAAAAAGGAGACCTAAAGGTAATTATAGTATCTAACAAAACTCTTTTCTGGAATTGAAATTTTTACGGAGCATTTGTTTTAATTTCCAGGTGACTCTGATTTATGTGCCATTATATATGACAGACGGTAACAATTATTATAAGTTAAGATTTGGTGATAAATGACAAATATTACCATAAAATTAAACCGACAGGATTACAAAGAAAAAAGAGAGTTTGACGATTTACTATCACTAAGGAGTATTTCGGCTGAACATTTACCACTCATATTATGACAAATAATAAGTGTACATAACTATTTATAACAACCATTGTGTTAATTAAAATATAGATAATAATCACTAATAAATATTTATATTTTAATTTCAATTAATCTTATGAATAGCTGATAAATCCACATAGTTGTATAAAAAAAAGAAGTCAGCTTTAAAAACATGCTAGTTCTATAAATTCTCCATAAAGCACCAAATAAATCAAAACAACATACATTATATTTATCCAATTATGGGTTATTAAAGTAGAATTCACTTCTTTGTCCCCCTCATTAAACCATTGAAAGCAGATTTACATTATTAGCTAAAAAAGTAAGATTTTTTAAAAAACCTCAGCGTTTAAAAACATTGAATTTCTATTCATATTTAAAAGTGTGGCATGTAGCGTATACCTATATTCATAAAAGGCATAGATTAATCGTATTTTTTTCTATTTTAGGTTAGTTTTGACGTTTCTTTTTTATGTGAAAAGTGCTGATCAAAACCTCTTCCAATTCACCAATTTAAAGTGTTTTTGATCGATTTGGCAGTAAATAATTCAAGTTTTATTTACAAAAGCTGTCGATAAAAAAAAATCATTTTCATAATTTTGTACTTATTATTGATAAGAAATTTAAAAATGCATGGCGTCTCCGCAATATCTCATTCAGTAAATGACCTTCGTGAGCGTGTGGTTCGCGTGTTTTACGTACAGAATGGAACGTGTTAAACTATTGACTGAGATTATTTTAAAGCAGGAATGCCGAGGTCGCCATGGGTGATTCTATCCCGCATCCCATTTTTGCGAGGTGTCACACTAGGGAATCTAATTATTAATGTAATCAATTTTTTTTCGTCAATATTCTTTTATTAATAAAAGTACATTTTTGACTGTTTTATTTCATTTTCCTAAATTTAATAAAAGTTACCGTTCGTAAGATTGCGATCGTGTTGTTTCAACACAAAAGCAACAAAAGAAATTACGTCCTTCTACAGTGCTGTTTGTTGGATAAGCTGGGTTTGATGATATCAACCAGCCAAACAGTCATCTCTAAGATATCTACCTATGTAAAGATAAATTGTTTTGATTGAAAACAAAATTTAAAAATATAACAATGAATTGACAAATTTTAGTTAAAACAATCACAAAAATATTGGATGTTAAATATTTCCTTGTCTCGTTATGAGTTTTCAAAACTGAATTATTAGTTAATATGTTGCAGTGAAAACAAATTATATGTGTCGTCATCATATTAAATTAATTTTAATTTATAATTTTGTGTCGAAATTTTCCCCATTTTAAATCAATGCCAATCAGAGTTGCACATTAAAAGTGACTACCCTATTCCTGTGGTATTATCTCCATGCTGGTGGGTACGATACGGGCAAATTGAGTTTGTTTTTAGCGACAACTATATTTTCTCGGAAAGCCCGATAGGTTTAGCATAATATAAAGCGTAGCTTTTAAAATATTGCTCAATTTAGACGTTTTACTCTAAATACGCTCATAAATGATGTAAAGGGTGTATGTGTCCACGGTGGCGCCACAAACATATATGTGTAATGTTGTAATATTACTACAGTGGCGGTCAAAAGGTTAGTTAACAAGGCCACCAATCAATTAATTTTATTGACCAATTTAATTTAAAAAAAAAAAAAATATTTTGTGTGAAAAAATATGTTTTTAAGATATAATTTTGTTGCAAAATAAATTAGTATTTTTGATTAATACAATATGGTATATTTGATGGATCAAATATAAACCGACAAAAGTATATATGTACCTAACATACTATACTTTTGCTTACATTTTTGAATGGTGTTATTCTTTTACAGACTATAACTATTTGTAACTGATTTTGTGAGGAACTGAAATCAGTATTTGTATTTTGGAATTTAAAAGGAAAAAAGCTAAACTGAGTAAAAAAAAATATTTTCCTTATTGGTTTATGTAATATTGATTCAAAAATCCACCATTTAGTTTGTAATGACCAAATGATACTTCAGAAAATCATAAAAAATTTTTTGTTAAAATGCACTTCTTTGGGAATATCAAACTTTTAAGAGCACATATTTTACAATCAATGAATATTATGAAATATAAAAAGAGGATATACTCGGTAAGATCACAAGGGATTCTGACTTTAAATTCTATTCAAAATTAAGGTTGAAATTGAGCTTACAACTTGCATAGAATTGCAGTATGGCCCACATTTCACACAAAACACCTCCGTCAGGGATTTCTTCAGTCGCTGTAACATTTCAATGTTATTTGGTTTGACATGTGATTTTTTGTCAACTCTTTTTAAATAAAACAAATCACGTCAATACGAATTGGCTACTATTACACATTATTTAATCAAAGAGTGCCAATCACAAACTTCCCATAGTGCCATACAATTGAGTACACCACTTCCCCTGTACATATTACTTTCCCCTTTACATATGCAATCGTAAGTACACCATTCCATATTACACTCACATATAATTGTAAGGATCCTGTGCACATACAATCGTAATATTGTGTGAGATTTGTAGATATACCTATATTTGTACTATATATAAATAACAATACAATGATAAATAAATATATGACAATCTAGGAGAAAGATGGAAAATGACTTAATAAATTGTTTATTCTTCAGTATTAGATCAAAAACCTTAATTTACAATTACTTTAAAAAAAAAACAAATATTAGCCTACATAAAACCTAAAAAAACTTCTTGTTGACAGTGCAGTGAAAGTGCGTTTGCCCAGGCAATAGAAAAAATATAATAAAAATTTTAATTGAAACAGTTCACTGGCTCATCACAATAGGCAATTGTACCAATGTCATAGTCAAAATTGAGCACAGTTCTTTGCGTGAACAACTACATACATATTGTAATGAGACACGAAATAATAAACAGGCGATTTTTTTTCTAAATAAAAACAAAATTAAGTGAACAATATGTTAATAAAATAATTTATCAGATATATGCAGATCTGTCTATGTAGTTCTATACACTGTCATGAGTGTATATTTGTGTTAGTCTTTCTTTAATATTAAAACATTCTTGTAGAGAATCAATAATCATTTTGCCCTATCACAAGTCTATATCTGCAATGGTCACTTGCATTACCGGATCAAATTATAATCAGCATGAGGATTTCACTTGACCTCCTTAATATAAGCGTCGAGTTCAGCATCAAGTTGTTCGGCAGTCGGAGCGACTTTTTGTTGACGTCCTCCCTTCCTTGGAGGCGCAGGGCGCGTGCCTCGACCGCCAATGGGGTTTGATCGGAATCCACGAGTTCTACCTGTAAATAAAATAAAATATATATAAATATATACAACAGTATTACACATTATTAAAGTACACACATTACATCAATAAATACTATTACATATTAGTTTTCATTTTTTTAGGCCGACTGTGATTTGGAACTCCTTCATTTTTTGATACGTATCTTAGCCCTGATGTGATATCAGATGCTCACCTTTTATTGAAGTTAGTCCTTTGTAATTTCTATTACTGTGTTTCTGAGCCTATACCCAGTGGCGACCCTAGGATAGTGATAAGAGCGGTCGCTCTAGGCGCCAAGTGGCAAGGGGAGCCAAAATGCAAATGCGAATAATAATATAGCGGCAGGAACTTTGTTTATGTTAAAGAAAGAATTTAATTTAGATCCAACAAGTGTTGATTTTTGTAATAAAAGTTAATTTTTGAAAAAATGGTAACTATTATTTATTTAACATAAACTGAAACACAATTTATGTGATGTGAAAGTGTCGACCAAAGGCACTGAAGCCAGCTCAGTACAAGTTTATGTATGAATTTGTGTAGCTTTGATTAATCAAAGCTACAAAGCAAAACAGTGAAATTAGCAAATTTGAGGGGTTAACCCCTCAAGCACGAGACTTCTCGGCACGAAAACAAGTATCAGTAGTGTGTCCCTGTCGAAACCCGTTGACATTAAGCAGCAATCATTAGTATATTTTTTTTGCTGGCAGCATTGATCTTAGTTTTTGCTAACACCATAAATATCTCCATTTTTGCCGTATTGAAACGTCATAAAAAAATTGCCAAAAGTCTAGTATACTTTTTCGGTATTTACGTGAGGTCAAATTTTTATTATAATATTACAGAAACATAGTGAGAACGTATTTTACAGTAGTTTTTTTGGATCTGCCGTGCCACAGTATTAAAAAAAATAAATGTTTAGCGTTTTATTTTCTTTGACAGCGGCCGCCATTAGGACAACTGTGGACAACACAAAAAACTTATATATTTCTTATCTTTTGATATATTTGTATGTAAAAACATTTGGATTAAGTATTCGGTATAAAATTTAATTTCGGATCACATATGTATTCTCAAACGTATAATATAAATGCTGATATGTAACCATTGCAATCCAGTACGGCCTGATGGTTTGTTGTCAAACAAATGCCGCGTTTACAAACACAAGCATTTTATTTTTAAAATTTAAATGTTTAGATATCGGGAAAACTATAAAAATATCTTTAGACACTCTACGCTGCTGTCTGTTTTCTCATTGTGGAAATACAAAATTGCCCTTTATTACCACGCTGATATTGCTCTTAAAATCCCGGTAAAACACGAGCATAAAACAAGACAAGTAAGCAAAAAAATGCTTTCAATCCCCAAATTTAACAACTTATATGGCAAGCGGCAATCATGCGTGGCGGTCCCCACTTTATACAATAAATTGCCTGGCGATATTAAAAAAATACCTCTTAGAAACACATGTAAAATAATTATTATGATAGAATATGTAATACTAAATTAAAAATTTGAAAATAACATCTGTGCTATGTGTCATGTTAGGTTTTATATTATTTCTACTGTTCTGTTTTTGTTTTTCATGTTCGATTTTTGTTATGCCAAAATCTACCTGGTCCAAAAATGCATGTATACTTATTTATACCTTTTAATTATGTATGAAATATTATTAGTTAAGAAACTTATTAAAAGGACCTGTCGACAGTCTCTGACTAATGGGTCCTTGCTCATTTTATTGTAATACAAACTATGATGAAATAAACGTTGTTGTTGACAGCACTGAACTGAACTGAAAATCCCATTAAACTATGTATCTATGAATGTATATATATTTTTATTTTTTTGTATTATGTTAAAAATATATATTACTTATAAATAGTTTTATATGGTATTTAAGACCATAATTAAAAAATAAAAAATGGGTCCCACCGCTTTATAAATTTACATTTTTTATAAATTTTGTATATAAACCCATATTCTAAAGAATGTCATTGGCTATTCAAAATAGTGCAGGTTATCAACATAACATACATAGTTTTTCTAAAATAAGAATTTTAGGAAGCACTCGTAATTTTTGGAAAATCTCGCTGGGCAATCGCCGGTTGTTTTGCTTATAAAGGCTCGGACACTTAAGGGGTTTAATTCGCAATATGTTAGTGCACAGGAAGCAATATGGATGCATAATGCTTTTAAGACGCATAATCAACCTCATCTATATATCTATACATATATATAAATAAAATTGAAGTGTCTGCCTGTGATTTCGAAATAAATCCTTTCTTCTAGTTCATATGATTATTCCTAGAACCTAAACACCCAATTTTTGTTTTTTTCCTGGCTTTTTGTCTGCCCGGGTCAATCTCCGAAATGGCTAAACCTATTTTAACAGGACTTTCATTATTTGGTAGAGGACTTTTCAGAGATTAATCTAAGCTACTTTTTATCGTGGAAATATTCAAGGTTCCTGTTGTAAAAATTACAAAAATGTAGAAATTATGGCCTCAAAGGCTGAATACGTCAGGTGGAGTGCAGGAATGATAAATTTGTATGTGAAAAAATATTTCTGTTTATATGTAATTTTTGTTTTGCTTTGGTTTAGAAATGCCCAAACAATTATGGAGTTTATTTGTCATTATATGTTTTAATAGTAATTACAACTTTGTCAGAACATTTACCACAGTAATACCAGTTAGAACCAAATGGGACCATGAAGGAACCAACTTCGAAAATGAATCAATTGTATGGTATACCAATGGAAATCTGGGCTTGGAAACAAAGCCAAAAATACTAGCAAGATTGCCCGGACAAAAGCAAGCCAAAGAACTCATAGTAGGATTCTCGCAAAAAAGACTCTCGTAGCTATTGAAGTTAAGCCGAAACCACTAAGGATCCTAAGCAGAACCTTAACAGGTTACTTCAAACTGAATAAACACCTGTACATATTGAACTTACAATGGCCCCTTATCTACAAAGAGTACCAGCTTCTAGGCAGTCATCTTCATCATTTTGAAGAGATTAGAACCATCGAAAGATACTCAACTTTATTTACAGTACAGGACTAGAGGGCGAACTATAGGGTGATGATTTTAGAGGCGTGGTTTTCAAGAAGAGATAAAACGCATATAATTTGATGTTATGGCTAAGAAACTGTTTTATTATAAAGATAAGGGTTTGCCATTATGTTTTAAAAATGATTTCGGGTAAGTGGCCGCCGCGGCTGACTCGAACAAATTCCAGCCGAGAGGCCCAATTTTCAACCACTTTTTGCAGCAAGACATAACCCTACAAAAAATAGTCCAGCGGTGTTAAATCGCACGATCTTGGAGGTCACGCCACAGGCCCACGACGCGATTTTTACTTTATTTTAGAGTGATTTTAAAAAAATTTAGAGTGATTTTTTCTAAATTTGCACTATTTGCAAACGTTGTTCAGGAGTAAGTCTATTCATTATGAAATGGCAAACCAAACTGAGCATAAATCAAGTGACAGCTGTCAAAACACCAACTAGGAAAAAAGTAGTGCCAGATTGAAAACCACGCCTCTAAAAAAACACCCTAAGTGGATTTAAAAGTACAATAGTTCTGCAAAGGACGCAGTACACAGGGGTATACCACCATATCCACTAACATACATAATATAACATAGTAATTCCTCAAATATTCCTACCTTATGGGAAAAAAATAAAGGTTCTCTTTTACAACTTTGGTCCTGAGTTTTTTTATCCGACAAAGAACATCTTATTGAAGATAGTTTAATATTATAAACTGTCAACCTGTACCAGTGTCCTTGTAATCACATAGTAAAATCCAGATTTTTTTTTTGCAAAATGAAATTTGCAGTTATTAGTAACATTACATCAAAAAATAAAATTTGCAATCATTTACAATTTTTATTAAAATAACGTATTTCTTTAATGCTTTGGACTCAATGAAAATGGTTTTTAATTCTAATTTTGATCATTTAGAAAAACGTATATGCTCTAGTTATTTTCCTGCTTTCCCCAAAAAAATATTTCTAATTATTCATTTCCTATTCTAAGGATCTCATACCCTTAATCTATTTCTATAACATTTAACCTTTCCTCATGATGGGCCTGAATCATCATGATGATGGGCATGATGGCATCTAGGTTCAATATATATATATATATTTTTAAATAGCTTTAATTTGAAATTGCACATTTCTAATGTATATTTTGCAAAAGCTCAAATGCCAAATTGTGTAAATGTGTTTTTATATTTTACCTATGAAATTACATATACAAACTTCGCAGACATGGTCCAATCAAAAGGACAAGATCTGATGGTAACAACAAAAAGTGATTTCAGTACTGGGAAGTGTGTTGAATCAAGGAGTTGTTAAACAAAATATATTTTCTTTCTAGCCTAAAGTCTGATACATTTTAAATCAAATCAATTTTGCATTGACAAGGCCGGTTAACTTGCAATAGGGCTGGAAGGTTACAGAAAATAAAATTTGTTTACCTTTATTGATCCTGGGTGGTGGTGGTGCAGCACCTCCTCCTGTGCTCCTCCCATTGCGGAAATCTCCCCCGTTGCGTACAACTCCGGAAACATCAGATGTGGCCAGTTGGATATTCATGGGTCGTCCATCCAACGGGACACCATTATACTGCTTCAGAGCCTTGACAGCATCAGCTCGCCTTTCAAACACTACATCTGCCGTACCTAAACAAATCCAAAGATCTTTTTATCAAATGAAATATGTCATTAATAAAAGAAGTAAAACATAAAATCCTAGTCGAGCCGATAATATATAATAATAAATTTACTAAAGAAGTATATACTGGCATATTATTATATCTTTGTAACAAATTATCTGCTGAATCTCAAAGACCTGTACCACAAAACGTTTGGCCGATTTGTCCTTCAAGTTTTTACAATTTCAGTGTTGTGCGAAAACGCTTAATAGACGATTCACACACTTTAAATTTCTGTAGAAATTTAATTAGCGACTGGATAAATGCAGCCGACTATTTCTCACATTTCATATTTCAGAAATAGGCCGGCAGCCGACAATCTAAGGTAACAGTTAGGCCATTAACAAAGGTAATACAAAAATAAAACAGGTGATCGGCCGCTCCATTCGCAAATCAACGGCCATCCCTTTCTCTAACATAGATGGACATTTCAATTTAATGTGTTTTTAATGCCCATAGGAATATCCCAGTGAATTCTATTCTACAAAAAAAATAGTGAACCACACTTTTCCGAAGTTAGTAAGTAGCTTATTTATGTAATGTTATATGATTGTTGCAATAATCGCAACATTTAAAAAGTGTTTTATGCTTGTTATTTAATGTTTATTTGATTAAATGAGCGGGCCAGAAATAAGGAATAAAAATAAAATTAATGTATATTTATATGTAGACAATATGGCCGACAACTGGCCATACTGTACGAGGGTTTGTTGTCTCTATTCTGAACAATCTTCCAGATATGTTTGTTTTTATTTGTCTCGCATAAATGTAAATATGTAGGTGAATTTGAGTGCCATTTTTCGATCATCAAAATATCGTTGATAATAATGAATTTAAGGACATTGATATGGCAACAGTACAAGTAGCCGAGAACCGGCTAACAGAGCGAACTGTCGGTTACTATATTTTGGCCGAGAATTAGGTAAATTGAACCTATTCCAATTCACCAATTGCGAATTCAAGAGTCGAATGCGGCCAATTCCGGCTTCACATTCGACTGATAAATACTTTATAAATATCTAGGTAATACATAAAATATTATTACTTATCCAATGATAAAAAATTGCTCTTCAAATTGCTTTTTCTTTGTGGTGTGAAAAATGAAAATGGCTATCCACGATCAATTACCTACTAAATGGTAGAAGTTTCGAGTTGATCATAAGGCTCATCATCAAGACCTCTGGTCTCCTTAAGTTATCCTATTTAGTGAACCATCGTAAAGATCAGAAGTCCCTATTATAAAGTCCCACACCGCCCGCAAGCTTCTATTATATGAAGAAATTAGATTTTATTAAGATATTGCCAATCTGTGCTGTAATTTCACAATACACTTAAGAACCACTTATGCAATATCTTTAGATGTGAGGGCCCAAATGAGGCGCAAAAACCTGCACAGCTTAGAAACCCTACAAAGCAGAAACGGTTAAATTTATAAATAAAAATCAGATATCTACTATAAGGTGTTAAGATTTATAAAAAACATGATTCCCCGTAGCATTACATGCTTTGACATTTTTTTTCTGTCGCCCTGTAAAACTTTAAATATTTTTTTTTAAATTTTTTCATATTCTGAGTTTAACATGTAAGATATAAATTGAACAGCATACCTAACGACCTCCCTGATCGGTCATAGTGGACGGACGCACTTCTCAAGGCACCAAATTCCGAGAAGAGCTCTTGAACGTCCGTTTCAGAAACGCCAAAATCCAAATTGGAGACGAGGAGCTTTGTAACTCCTGAGGAAACACCAGCGGCTGTCCCAAGTCTGCCCTGTGCCTTCTTTGCCCCAAATTCGGAATACATATCGTGTTTCCATGTGCTGTTAACATCACCCTGAAATATATCCTATGGGTTATACAAGGGCCGGACGCCCAGACAATTTTGGTTACCAGCCACTAGCCAGGCGACCGGAGCCAAAATAAACAAAAATTGAAATATTACATGTCCATATGAGATTTAAATGCACATTATTGTCTATGGCATCACTTCACAATAGAATTTTATTAATTGTACTGTTATACATATATTTTAAAAATGAATTTTGAATAATATAAGGTAAGGTACATTGCAAAAAAAATAGAAATAATAAAATTAATATACATATTTCTTATTGTCATTAATCACATTTGCACCAAAATCACTATACATGTAGCCATTCTTGAAGTCATTGATGATTTTCAAATTAATTTGGCGTGAAATTTGACAGAAGTCAGTAAATCCATCAACCGTTGTTTAGGTCTTCCTTCATCAATAAAGCAGGTGTTATGAGCACAAATTTTCCAGAATAAAGTGGTTAAATGTCCAGCATCTAGAGCGGATCTTCTTGCATTATGGAGAAGATATTGATTGATCTTCCGTAATGTTTCTTCCAGAATTAGTTAAAATCATCCATCGTGGTTTTACAACCAAAATTGGCTAGTAGAAGCCACCATAAAAAACCTCATAGGCTAGATTTTTTTCTGGATCATCAAAATTTTATCAAGTCTCTTGAAAATGTATTAGGGCTAATGTGGACTTCTTTAACTTTTGATTATTTACGTACATAAAACTAAGCAGTGGAATTTAGAGAAAAGGGCATTAAATAAGTTCTCTAGGTACATCAAATAAGTTCTTTGTAAGACCGTTGTAAGATATATGCTGGTACAATAAATTTCATAAAGTAGGTACCTACAAATAAACAATTCCAGATGTAAAACATACAGGTACCCTACATTTTTTTTTTGTTTTTCTCAAGTGCCAGTTTTAATAGGACAAATCCCTCGTAATTTCGAATGTGTTTTGCAACACATCCTCTAATAAAATTAGGGCCCCATGAACTGAACAGAAATAAACTGAGTCTCTGGTGACTCCAACAATGCATTCATCAAGCAACTGATTATCATGATGCCGTTTTCTCAGACAAAAAGTCACAAGGTATGGAAATGGCGTTGTCATAACCAATTTTCTCCGACAAAACTTCACAAGGCAAGTCAAACAATGGAGTCGCAACATACGGCTGACATTGAGATAGGCAAAAATATATTGTTTCCTATGAAGATAACATGGTAATTTACCCGGCTATAATTATTTGGTTTTGCTATTCCTCCACGATTTCTTCCACGCTGTATCCCTCCAATTCCGCCACCAACGCCTGGACGGTTACGGAAACCGCGCTGACCTTGGTTTGAAGAATTTCTGCGACCGCCTCCTCCTGGCCGTCTTCCTGCGCCACCATAGTTATTAGCACGGCTCCCTCTGTTCGACCTTATAATATCTTCAAGACTCATTTCAATTTTATCAACCATTTTGGATTAATCGCGAAACTACACACTGAAATAAAATCCAGAAAGAAACGCGACAAATGACGACGCTATGAGAATGACCGACTCCGACCGACAGGTAACCAACGGAAGGAAAAAGACAGTCAAACAAGAACAAAATGGTGGCTGGATGTGGAGAAGACAAGTTGGTTACATTGGTTAGTGAAGCTACTGCGCAAAAAATTAGAGCGAGAGATCTGAAAAGAGATACAAAATATAATCGGTTAGAGAGGGAAAATAACTGTACTACTAACAGCATTTGACATGCATAGCAGATGGGCAAACAAAATGGGCATGTTAATTATCCATAGTTTATAGTTTTTGGGATTGGCAGCTAGGTCGTAATTTCGAATCAAAGCGTTTTTATTTTTAACTCTGATAATATCTAATGGAATAATGGCAGTTTATATTATTATTTACGATTCACGTCACGTTTAATTATAAGGAATAAATTAGGTCTCACGGTTTAAAAAAGAATCATAGACATTTTAAAAAAAAAACTAAGAGCCAGTTGTTTCAACCAACCGCCAACGTTAAAATTAAGGTAGGTAGTGATAAATTATGTGTAAACGATTTTTTGCAATCTTTGCTCTTACAACGCTTTAATTAAGTAAGTCATTAGAATATTTAGTTTTTTATTTAAATTTGTAAGGGGGCATAAGATACTACACTTATAAATTACTCACAACGTATTTTTTTGCACAATCGAATTGATTTGATATTTAATACATGAACGCAAAAAAAAGTTTTTCACCCTCTCAAAACAAGGAAACAAAATTTTACAAAAAATAAGTAGGGTAAACAAATTTAAAAATTTCGATTGAGGTAGGTTTCAAACGATTGGTATCGACGATCTTGTTGTCTGACAGACATGTTTGTTTGCCCGAACTAATCACCGAAATAGTAAAAAAAAAAATATTCCATTTTATTAGACAAGTTCTCAATTAGTTACGTAGAGCGATCCATCATTATTTTCAATGTTATACAGCTGTTTTTAGCGTTCTTTGATAATGACGTTTGCTACAAGTTTTATGAAACCGTTTTGAAATTATTTTCATGAAGCACGGTATTGTATCCATTCACGGAAATTTTCATAAAAAATATACGTGTCAAATATGTAATAATTTTAAATATTGTATTAAACAGGCTACTATAATATATCGGGCACACTCTTTATAGATTATTTTTTTAAAAAACCTTTTCGAAAAATCCGAACAAGATTGCAAGGACGTCACTTGCGAACGTTGTTAAACTAATAATAATTAAAAGTTTTAACAATGTACATATAACGCGGAAACAATTTCAATTCTGAAGACTGTTGTTCAGAACTCGCTACCAGGAGTTCATAAAGCGACAGAAAAGCGACGCAAAAAGATACGCGAATTTGGTCAATAATTAAATGTATTTTTTTTAATATCATCGATCAGGAGTACATCATAGGTACCTCTACATTCGTAACATAACATACCTCCACTCCTCCGCAAAATACCTCCGCAGTCATTCTGTGCTCCTGATACTTTGCATTCAGGTAAGAGGCACATTTCATCAAATAAATTAGACTACTAATAATTTGTCACAACATCAACGTGATTTGTTGACCGTGTATGCTTTATACATGGTTTATGCTTTTACCCGATAGATGATATTAAAAAAATACATTTAATTATAGGCTTGAAATTGCGTATCTCTTCGCGTTGGGTTTCTAATAAAGGCATAAATAAGCCATTCACACTAATTTAATCATACATTCTGACTTAAATGTCAGAAAAAGAGAAATAGAGATATGTATATTGATATATAATACATTGAATTTTTATGACAAATGTTATTCTTTTTTAATTAAAACATCATTTACCTTTATTTTTTTCATTGGACTGTTATTGATATTTGGATTATTCTTTGATTTTTTTATCGAATCATTTTATATTAAATATAATATAAGAAAACCACACAAAATTAATCTGTTCCTTAGAAGGTACTAAACAATAAAATTTGGAAATTGCTGTTATATAAAATAATTAGAGCACAAACTGTAATAAATAATTACTTAAAAGAAACAATAAAAACTGATTTTATTTTTATCGCTTTCTAAAAGGATTTTTCTCTAAACGTCATAATGCACCGAAGATGCATAAGTAATTTAATAAGTAATAAGTAAGTAATTTAAGAAGATGCATAAGTAAGTAATTTAACTTTATATACCTTTTCTTTACCTTCTTTTTTACCTTCTCTTGAATTTTTAATAGTCGTTATTTTAATGTATAATATATATAATATTCCTGTATATTTTAAAATATTGTGGAAAATAAAATAACTTGAACTTGAACTTGAAGATGGGATAGTAATGCAATGCGTCAATTGCATTAGAGTACGCAACCCGGTCATTTTTCCATACAAACGCTGTAGTGTTGTCACCTTCTTATTTGTAGATGTGGAAGAAAGATAATACCAGGTATCGTTTTATATTCTTCTAAAAAAAAAAAAAAGTTACAAAAAAAAGCTTCTATAAAATAAACAAGTTATATTTTATTTTGTCTAAAAGTTGAGAGCCTCAAAAGTCTGCATTTTTCTATACATTTTATCAAAAGTTCATAGGTAAATATCTTATTATCTAAATAAAAGAATCGAGAAAATAAAACAAAAGCATAGTTTATTTTATTAATATCCAAACTAAAGTATAAAATTAAATTAAAATGTAGTAAATGAAATGTACCCGGTAGTTAATATTGTTCTTAATAATGGAAACACGAATGACTACTCCATAGGCAGAATTTTATTAATAAACCATTCAGAATTATAAACAATTAATTATAATACAACTGCGATCTAGCGGACGCGTCTGGAATAAGTCAAATATCTAGTTCTATAAAGCCCCAGATACGAGGGAATCATATATTAATAAGGAACTGTGTTTTTTTTTGTATTTTAATCTTTTAAAATAATATAAATATCTTATGTAATCAAAAAGAAAATAAAGGAAAAGGTTTTAAAAATCTGCACTTTTAGTATGCATAATTTTATTATAATAGTCCAATTTGCACAAATTTTGATCAATACAAATTGTAGGTTATGTTTATTGTTCAATTAAATGTATCAACTTTTTTTGAAATTACATACATTCTAAGAAAAAATGAATAAATTGTGCTTTCTTACGGCGCCGAGCGACATCTTCAAGTTGAATTGGTTTTACTTTGTGATTTTTTCGAATTTTAAAGCTCAAAAGTGTTTTGAGCTTTGTTTTGATTATTATTAATAATATTAAAGCAGCACTACGTTTAATTAACAGAGTTTACAGGGTTTAAACCCTCTAAAGTCTATTGTCGACAAAGACATGATCTTTTTTAGTTCAAAACTAGATAGCAAAATAATAAATAACCAAAGTAACAAAATCGATTCAAGCTTTTACGGTCGTCCTTCGTCCGAACTAAATATATTTTAAAAATTACAAAATCCTTAAAGAGAACCTACAAATTAAAAATTAAAACAAATTAATTTTATTCTAGTTTTCAAAATAGTTATTAGCAGTACCTACCTATAAATATTATTAACCTACAATATAAAAACATACATAAAAATGTTTATTTTAAAAATAAATAAAATCAATTATTATTTATAAACTTGTATAGTTTGGTTTATGCCTTTTATATTTTAACCTTAGTATTCAAATAAATAGTTGTAACTTCATTTAATCTTCGATTATTAAATTATTAAACAAGAATCATGAATTTTTATATTACTATTGAAAAAAACTGAATTAAGGCTCTTCTTGACCATAAATCAACATTAATTTGTTTATATTCTTATGATGGAGGGAAGGAATATAGAGGTGAAATAGAAAGTGCTACAATTTATTTATTTATAGGTTAAGAAGATTCATTAGGATGGATGGTTATGTGGGCAGGTATAAATATGCTAACAAAATTTGATCGGTTTAATTATTTCAGCATAGTTCAGATGTTAGTCATTTTCCATAGTCAGATATGGGGACGATGTCAAAGGTACAAGGACACAAAAGAAGGCCGGAGCTACACTAGGAGCAGAACTCTTGGAGATAACATGCTAGTATAACCTGTAAATGCCTTTGGGGTCCAATTTGGCCTGGCCAAGGTTTAAAATACCCCAGAAATTATGTGAAACTGTCAATCAACCAACGGCCAAGATATAATACCAATTATTATCATAATATAGCTTGTATTTTACCAAAAACGTTATGAATTAACGAAGTTTTGAATTAACTTGCGTAATACACATATCGATACCATGATACGAGACCATTAATATTAACAGTTTTATTAATTCTTTATTTATCAACTCTTTCGAACGAGGAGTACTGATTCCTTTCCTATGTGGTATCATCGTTGGTAATATTCTCCTTGGCACATTTTAAGATAAGGGTATTTAAAATAATAAAACACTATATAATATTTATTTTTAATTAACTCAATATATGTTCTAGTTTTAAAATGTAATATTTTTAAAATTATTTCATATATTATATATAATTTATTTTTAACATATTTTTAGGTAACATTATTTTCAGGAGAGCATGTTTTTGATATTCTTCAAACTTAAGAAAATATACATAATAAGTGAATATTTATGAAATTGATATAGTGCATTATGGACTCAAAGAATGCACTAATTCAAATTGAAATATTTCACATTACAGATTAATACAACTTATTCTAAAATTATTTACATAGGAAATCTTATGAAATACAACAGCCGATAAATTTATTATCTATGTTATTGCAAAGCAGTTTAATTACGAAACCTATATTAGTTACATATTTCTTTTATCTACAATATTACAATATTATATTGTATTTATTTACAGAGAAGGTATTGAATTGTGAAGCTTATTCGAAACGAGACGTTACACGTTTAAGACAAAGGTATTTTTAAATAAGTAAGTGTAGATTTATTAAGTATTTTTACGGATATTTTGTGTATGAATGATTTTTGTTTTTATTTTTTGAGGCGTCTTCTACGATGTTTACCAAATAAAATTCTAGCAAAGGCTTGCCGAAAGTCTGGACTAAATATGGTATAAATCACTGGATTTAATGTGGAATTAAAATAACCTAGCCACAGGAAGAAACTGGAGATGTAGTCGTTTATGACACACTCCTGACAGATAGACATGACCAGTGCCATGATGAAGAAAGGCAACCAGCAGAAGACGAACGCTCCAGTTATTATCGCCAGTGTTTTAGCTGCTTTTCTTTCGCGTTTCGCTTCTAGTGATTCCTTTTTCTCTTTGTAAGTGGGCTGGTGCTCTACCACGACATTAGTTATACTACTGGAACATGCCGCTATAGGCCTGGCATCGTGGCTTTGATGGCTGGCCGAGCCGTTGTTAGTGGTGGTGGGCGTGGAAGACTTCTCTGGCGAGACTGAAACAGTCGAAACCGGCGCCGGTGTCGAAACGGCCAGCACCCTTTCGGAGACAGTGAATGCGGTGGTTCTGTGTTCCTTGGGAGCTTCTTCGTCCACAGTATCCACAGTCGTGGTGGACTGGCCTTCCGTCAGTAGCAAGGAGGCCGCTAGTGGCTCTTGGCTCTTCGCAAGATTGCTCTTTTTCGTTTTCCTCAGATTCAGGAATGATTTCTTCTTCATGAACCTCTGGCTACTCGGTAGCGTCATTGAACTGTTAGGAGCGTTTGCAGCACTCGAAATGATTGGATAGTCTCTTCTTCTATGTATCCTTTTCCTAGCGGTTTGAAATATTTTCCAATAGAGGACTAAAATAACAAATAGCGGTACGTAGAAGGTTGAGCACGTTGCGAAGATTTGATATGCTACGTCTTGGCTTACTAGGCAACGCTGTTGGAGCGTAATTCTGTCGAGGTAATCCGGATCCTTCCAGCCCAGCTGAGGAGCCAACGACACCACCAGCGCTACGCTCCACACCAAAACTATCATGGTGAAGATTCGCCTTTCGTTGCGCGTGTGAATGTAGTCGACGTTCGTCACTGCCCAGTACCTGTGGTTGTAGAATATGTAAAAATATTTTATTAATTTAGATTGGTTTATCATACAAAGGTAATAGGGGAATCTTTAAAATAATTCCTATTTTACACAATTTATAGTACGAATCAATAGTATTTTTTTTTAAAACAGATTAATATATCCAACGGACTACTTTTGACGGATTTTTAATCAGATGGGCGGATTCCATAGCATTTTGTTTTTTATGTAATCAGTTTTAGGTGAACCGACATCTCAATTATATTGTTAAACAGTGGATTCATGTAATTGGCCAAATTTATAACTATGTATTTACTGTTTTATAAACTAAGTTACGCTGTATGTTTCCCTAGAATATATTGAATAAATAAATTCCAATGTTAATTTGTAATAAAATTAATATAACTTATTTATTAGTTAGGTATATAATATTATTTTATTTATCATTATTTATGGTCTTTTTTTAAATGTATTAAAAAAAATCCCGTATTTACAACATTTCATAAACATTTTTTTTTTATAATTATTATTAAAGCATCAATCAGATGGAAGTGGCACATATTTTTAAATGATGATTACACACTAAACAATATTTTATATATTAAAAATTATCAAAGTTCTTCTTCATTTGTATGGCTTGTGTAGTCGGGGAGGCGCTAGTTCTGACTGCCTTATTGTTGTTTTCATGATGTAAGGCCGTTCATTACGGGCAAACAACATCTCGCAAGTAATAACTGAATGAGTTTTTTTTTGTGTGTATGTCTTGTTACATAACTCAGTCGACAGTGTTGAGAAAAGCGTAATTGAAAATTCGCAACGGTGAAAAATGACCTGCCAGATTTGACCCACTGGGGATTCGAACCCGGAACCTCTGAATTTAGAAGCAGTCCACTTTAGACATTGTAAAAATAGTTTAATATTTTCTACCATATTTGGTAGATCTCTACACATTATTGACTATATAAATATAGAAAATATTTTAATGTATATCTGTTTTATACATAAATAAATGAAATAATAATTAGTAATTGAATTTTAACTCTGGGCTTCGTTGAGGCTTCCATCTCCCTTTTATAAACTACAAATCCCATAAAACTTAGTTTTCGGGCCTAGGGGGTCTAGAGGCTGTTAGGGTTTTTAGGGGGGTTATAGGGTCACAACCGAATCATTACCTGTCTGTAGCGATAGCAACCAAGTGAAGTATGGAGGCTGTGCAGCAAAGCACGTCGCTTGAGGTCCACATATCGCACAGCTCCGGCCCGAGGATCCACCCTTTGCTGATCTGGAACACATTTTATTATGGTTACTTGAGTTTCATTTGGTACAAAGTTTAACAAACAATTTAGGATATTTTAAGAGGATTCAACCAGGTCAATTCTTCATACTATGCTGTAGTGTTATGACTCTCTCATTTGTAGATTTGGTTCAAATATCTTTCCCTATAAAAAAAATCCAGCTTATTGGCCCTGCGATTTAAAACGTGATTTGTTTTTACTTCATATCAAAATTCATTATGTTTTACGAGTAAAAAATTTGTAAACTTTACGTAATAATGTGAAATCGCTCTTGTCATAAATTCGGTTGCTAGCGAGGCGGCGCCGCGCCGGGTTATTGATCGGCCTTACCGAGCGCCTGCGGGCAAAAAGGGAATTTACACGAGCGCTTTGATAAAATTAATAAATTTGGGTATGAATTATTTTCTTTCGGAATATAAACACCCCCTTAAGTCTTCGAAAATGATCATGGAACAGCATATATAGAATTTAAAAAAGGTAAATATTTACTTCGTCTAAAAGTTAAGAGCCTGAAAAAGTCAGATTTTTCCATACATTTTATCAAAACTTTAGACGTATTTCTTATTTATTGAATACGAGAATTGGGAAAATAAAACTAGCGAGACATAATTGATTTCAAAGATGCAAATTCAACATTTTTTTTTAGAATAGGTGTATTGATGTTGTTGTTCATAATTATGAAAACTGAAGTGGGTTAATTATAATTAACCCACTTCAGTTTTTATTTATTTATTTATTTATTTATCGTTTATTCGGAAACCAATAGTACAATAATAAAAAAAGAATGGTAAATACAATTGTGTGTAAAATTAACTGATGCTCTTATAAGCCCTTAGATGATTTAAGACCACACACAAGACAGAGAGAAGCACTTTCGGGAAGAGGCCCCTCAACGGAGTAAAATGGTTTCTTAAAATAAGCACATACTCATTATTCCGTAAATAATGCTTTTTTTTTAAAAAAAGTTGCTTATAGTTTTAGTTGTTACATATCAATTTTGTCGATTAATAAAAGCGCCACTTCGCGGCATTCTATACAGCCGGTACCTATGCATATTTATGTAATTGCCAACTACCATTGATTATATAGTGTTTTTTATATAATCAATGGTACTAGGTTACCCCCTCCACTGTTTTCGTTAAAGCTTTGCGAGAACCACTTTCTAAGGCCACTCATGGAACGAGGAAAAGTCAAAGCAAATATGATCAAGCTAAACTACACCGGTTTTAGACCAATAAATCTCCTTACAAGATCATACGCTAGAAGTACGTATAATTATATATAAACATTGCGTTGGGATGAATATAAAATGAATATAAAGTATGAAAGCCAAAACACAAGAAAATATTCAAAATGTGTGTTACCACATCTTTCGAGACCAAAGTGCAAATTGTAAACAGCAACAGTTGTTATAGGGTTGACGGTACAAACAGTTTACAGATAATATGCTAATGAACACATATTTAATTCATATTAAAAAATAAAACTCATTTCAGTACAATTCGCAAAAATAATAATGCTATGACACCCGGGAGCATTTTATAAGACGGGCAACAATGCAAAAGGTCAAAATATTTTCTGGCCGATGTCATACGCTTACTTTTTAGGTTGTACTTTTATGTACGAGGTGTGTTCAAAAAGTAAGGTGACTTTTCAAATTTCGCGGGCTACGTCCGTTCGATCCTCGATTTTTTTTTTGTTATGTTGGTACACTTGTTTTTAACATCTGTGAAAAGTTTCAAGGGTATAGCATTTTTGGTTTGTTTCTGAGAGGCATTAAGGTTAGAAGGTTTGACAATCTCAGTTGTAGCACTATACAACACTGCCTTCCTTAGTACAGACATAGTCTAGTAAAGAAGGCAGGGCACAAAATGTAGCAGTGTTAATCGCTCCCTGTGCATTTGCAATATTCTTTTATAACTGTGTATTTCTACTACTACATTTCTATTTTTTGTCAAATTAATTATGTACAATAAATAAATAAATAAATAAATAAGTGTTTTGCGTGCTCGGCGATTCTCTGCTGTCGAAAAACATGGATCAAAGTGTTAGCATTAAATTTTGTGTAAAAAATGGAATCAAGTGCTCTAGAACTCTTGAAATGTTGTCAGGGCATACGGTGAGTCTACTATAAGTAAAAAAAAATGTTTACAAGTGGTATAAACTCTTGCAAGAAGGCCGAGAAGACACCAATGATGAACCTCGAAAAAGCACGCCAAGTTCAGTCAAATGTCAAGGTGTTGCTCACTGTTTGTCTGATTATCATGGCGTAGTGCATCAGGAGTTCTTACCACAAGGTCGTACAGTTAATAAGGAGTATTACTTTGAGGTTATGCGCCGGTTGCGTGAAGCGATACGAAAAAAATGCCCGGAATTGTGGAAAAATCAGTCATGGTTATTGCACCACGATAATGCGCCAGCTCACATGTGATTGCTTGTTCGTATTTTTGGCCAAGAACACCGTAGTCATGACCGCACACCACCGCACTCACCGGATTTAGCCCTCTGTGACTTTTTCCTGTTCCCGAAACTCAAGAAACCCATGAAAGAATGGCGTTTTGCAACGATTTAGGACATAAAGACCGCATCGCTGGATGAGCTGAAGGCTATACCGAAAAGTGCTTATGGGAAGTGCTTTGAGGATTGGAAAAACCGTTGGCATAAGTGTATTGTATCTGAGGGGGATTACTTTGAAGGGGACAACATAAATATTGATGAATAAATAAATATTTTTTCTTAACAATACAAAGTTACTTTTTGAACACACAGCGTATGTTCATATATATTTTTTTTATTTAAAAGTCTGTTTTAAGTTTTTTCAATTAAAGGCCAGTATCGAGGTAGATTTTTTATGCTTATTTCCGCTCTGACGTTTCGCTGAGTGACTCCACGACGTGACGTGAAGGCGTTCGGAGACATCGTTAAATGTGATGCCATAATTATGACGCGATAATTTCTTACGCGCGTGGTATAATTACTTCGGTGCAATTTTGACGATGATAATTTCGAAATAGAAGTTTAATTAAAAATAACAACGTTATGTATAGTCGAAAAACTATAAGCCGACCGTTTTTCAATTAGGACGGAGGTGGGAAATTTCACACCTATACGAATTATTGAAATGAAATATGGCAACGAAAAAGGTGTTGATCAATAATATATTTTATGTTTCCACCATTTTCATCTTTTTAAATTATTATTGCATTGTATTTTTTGTTATCATACATCTTTATAAGAACCATATTTCATTTCGGTAAGTAATTCGTATAGGCGTGAAATTTCACACCTCCGTCCTAATTGAAAAACGTTCAAATTATAGCTTTTCGACTATACCGAGTGCAAGTGTTTTTTTAAATCAATTAATATGGCCATTAATATGTAAGGTTAGTCGTGGCACGGATAAACAGCATTATGTGGTCTATCAACCCGGAAAGTGTTAGAGTAGATTGACACGGTGTGGAATCGAGGCCAAGGCGAGTCGATCTCGGAAACTGCATAGAAGCAAGTGAACTCAGCTCGGACAGAACGAACACACGGTCGTGGTAATGAATCGATATGTACGAGTTTTCGCCTTGACAGCAACATGAGATACAAAGTAACTTAAATACTTCTCAGGTATATATATACAGGGTGTCCCAAGGTCAATCCCAATAAAAAAAAACAGCTAATAGGTCCTACGATTCCTAGTGTTATTTGTTAAGAAACTTCAAAATTCATTATGGTATTTGAGAAAAAAAATGTTGAAGTTTCTATTCTAAATCATGTAAAACAGATATTTTTCGATGGCTCCTCCCTCGGATAACTACGTCACTGGGTCACTAGGCCGCGGTCAGTCAAGATCGAGGTTAATGACCTGCCGCGTTGTTCGAAACGCCCTATTAGGGCGGAGCTAAATGATTGCTGTCAGATGCCACTGGTCGAATAAAGGTCGGTCTAAGAAGAAGGGGTAACTCCTTTCCCCTTCTCTGGGGTTGTAAGAGGGATGCTATTGGTCGACAGATAATATTGATTTATCGATTGATAAGATCGATTTACACCAATTTTATTACAAAAATAATAAATTTGGTGATGAAAATTTTTCGCATTTTGTTATATAATTTCTTACTATTAATAGGGAACTTAAACACCCCCTAAAGTTTGTGGGATTGGTCTTGGGACACCTGTATATACCTACATACGATTAAGCCCCTAACGTAAACGCAATCAGAGTAGTGGACATGAATTGGTTGTAAAATGCATTACCTAAATTAGCAGCGCGTGGTTACGTGGTTTGACTCTAATGTTAGGGTTTCCGGAGGTGGTAAGTAGATGTGCTACTCCGAAAACACGGAAATGTTTTGTGGTTTTGTGTGCGGACACTATAGGTCGATGAAATATGTATAAAGCTGTAAATATTTTTATTCAGAATATGCCCAAAGCCGAAACAAAGACGATCGATCGAAAACTAAATTATTTAGCAGCTTCGTGTAAATTCCGCAGCACGTCAGCCCGCGGATAAGGTAAAAAAACAAAGGTTAAAAAGAGCAAAGGTAAAAATAAATTTAATAGATTAAACGTACTTCATAAACTGCCCCCAATGGCATGACCAAGCAGGCCACCATCAGGTCGGCGACGGCCAAAGACGCCACCAGATAGTTGGCGACGTTCTGTAGATTTCTCTCCAGGATTATTGCAGCTATCACGAACACATTACCTGGAAAATAATACAAGGATATCCTTAGTAAATTCGTGTATATTATATTGCATTAATTTCACGTTTCAATTACAAAGATCGTGAGATCGTGGTAGTCTAGTGGTTAAGGCGTTCGGCTATTGGCCCAAAGGTCGCAGATTCGATTTCGCACATGGTCATACCATTTTTAACGCTTCATTACCACCATCTCCTCTGACTCTAGTACAGGCATATTTGGCCTAGTTGAGTAGGTCCCACAATAATTGTAGTTATATGACCTAGGTCATAGCAATTATTTATAAAAAAAAAATGAATAAAAAAATCTTGCCATCTACTAAATAGTTATAAGGTTGAGATTTTACTACTGAGCTGGTCCAGAGTAATTGTGTTTTCATTTATTTATTTATTAGTGCACAGCGTTTACATACGAAAATGAAAAAAAAACAAATAACAATAAATAAAAACACAACAAGGAGACTCACAAGATTAACCTGATATGGTTTACTTTACAATGTTTATAGTGGGTACTTGATGAGGTTTTTTGTACTTTCCAGACCATTTTACCAGATTGCGGTAAAACGCTGTGCATAGCGTGTCGTAACGGATACGTACTAGTAGAGCCTGACTTGGAGGGTAGTTGAATTATTAAATTTCATTTCTGCGGAGGTCTTTTCGCTGGATAAGATTAAAAATCTGCTTTCTACTATACGAGTACTTTGATACTCGTATCTGAGTGTTATTTTTAAATAAATATATTTAGTTTTCATGCCAATCTTTCATATTTTAATTGTTTTTACTATTGTTTTTTTTTGTTGCTAACGTAAGCATTTTGCACACCTGCGAAATAGCCAGATGTACAGTTTAACTGAAAATTTTCTAATGACGTCAAAGGCAACTATACTCAATTAATTTGCAAATTCAAAAATTGAAAGTCACAAGCATTTGTTTCGTTTAAAAAAATGCTAAGATGCATTTCACACGTTGTGACGTCAAATCAGACCGTCCTGAGACGAGTTTTAAATTCCTTTCTCACGGTTTAGTTTTCATAATCGAAGACGGAACTTTCAGTCTTCAGCCTTAACTCGCCGTACACCTTTCTAGGTAGTCAAATTAACATGTCCGAATTCTATCTCTATCCTCACCTTAAAAGTGTGTTTTATTTATCATTTCTTGCCTCATTTTGTTGTGCACAAAAAAAAAAAACACACACGGGTAAACCTGTTGAACGAATAAATAAAAATATTCACGTCAACAATAATAAAACCATCATACGAACCTATAATGGTAACTAGTATAATAAGCGCCAGCACCACGGATGTCGCCACCATCGCGATGGTGTCAGCGAGGGTCTCATGGAGGGTCCCGTTGCCAGGGTCCGTCCGGTTGAAGAGGACCGCCTCCAGCAGCGAGGAGTCGTTACCGGCCGGGGACCAGTCGGGCGCTGCGGCGCCGCTTGTGTTGCACCCGCGGACCGTCCACTGCGAGCAGTTGAAGTAGGCCTCCTCGAAGTAGGCTGGAGCCGGCCAGCCGCCACCAATGGCCGACGCGTAGTCATACAGACCTGAAATTAACAAGAGAATTAAATTAATGCCACTGGTTTTTTTTAAAGAGGACTAGATCCGGTCATTTCTCTTAGCCTCAAAAAATCTTTCTTTTTTGACAAATTGAAAAAATAAAGCTACGAAGGTATAAGTAGGTTATTTTATAAAGATGCAAATTGAAGAAAAAAAAAAATTAAACAAATTGATTCTTTTTTTAAGAGAAGAAAGACACACATACGAGAGAAAAGGCCACCCTTAATTATTGGTTTTTATAAAATTATAACTTATATCTTTTTAATTAATTGTAAAAAATGTATATTATATTTTATTGAAATATATTTCAATAAAATATAATATACATTTATAAATATAACTGAAATATCTTATTTTATATATTATACTAGCTGACCCGGCCACGCGTTGCTGTGGCTAAAGTTTTTGTTATATTACATTATAGTAAACAATCTAAGAGGAACAATAAGAGAACATCAGTCACGGAGTCCACTATGCTTTTTCACACAGATAGTATTTGTAAAAAAATATGGTGATCTCCTTATTTGACTTTCTACTACTATAACCCTTTAGTACAATGAAATTATTTACGAACAAAGACGAAAATGTTGATGTTGGTATACAAATTCACTGGATTGAGATTTGAAGGGGAAGTACGTTGAACACAATTAATTAAAATGTTCTTACACTTGATACTAAGCAGAAATCAATAGGTAAAAAATAAAAATTTATCAGATTTATTATTTCCATTTAATTTTATAACAAATATAAGTATATTACAGTATAATACAGTAAATTACATGTGACGCTTAAACTCATGAATGAGGTAGGCAAGGCAGACAGTCTTAAACTTTTAAACATTAATATCTTTTTTTTGAATTATAAATACTTTCAGTTTCAATTTAATTTAACACCAATCGGTGCACAATGTTTTTGGTTAACCTGTCTTTAACTAACACAAATAGATTCGACGGTTTCCCAACACGTGAACACGCAACATATAGTTGCCCATGAGAAAAACATGGATTTTCCAAATCTAAACCACAAATGGACATTGTTTGACCTTGAGATTTATTTATAGACATGGCGAAAGCTAAACGAATTGGAAACTGTAGCCTTTTGAAGGGTATGGTAGAATCTGATGGTATCATCGGAATACGTGGCAGCAGGACCACTTTTCCTTTAAACTTCCCAGCCAAAATGGTTGCTTCAAGAATGTTTCCGGTGATCTTTTTGATGACCAAACGCGTACCGTTACATAATTGAGGTGGATTCAAATTACGGAGGAGAATAATAGGGGAACCAATCTTTAATCGAAGATTATGTGGTGGCATTCCAGGGATATCTAATGAATTTAAAAATTCAATCGGAAAATTTACACTTTCATTTTCATCAACAACAGTATCGATTGATTTAAAAGACATCAGATCGCCTGGTAACAACTGTTGTATCTGGAAGTTAATTTCGTCAACATCAACGTTTTTGGCTGCCAAAATCGCCCGTTGACTAAGCCATTCATGATTCAAATAATTATTCTGTATATCCGGGAAAATACTCTGAATCAATTCAGTTTTATCCTGAACAACAGTGCAAAAATTGTCTGGTAGTTTAATGCATTGCGTATTTGGTTGCAGTTTTATTTTACCGTTCCCAATATCTAGTAGTTGTTCGGAAAATATTAGTGCTGATGGATCATTTTGCAATTGTACTCGCATATTTATGGTCAATCGAAGTGTTTCAACACTTCGCCATAAGAATGATTGTTTCAAACATGCATTAATCTCATCCGCGAAAGTAGAGCGAGGTATAACCGGTAAGGTCTGCCGGAAGTCACCAGACAAAAGTAAGATAGCACCACCGAAAAGTTTATTATTGCTGTTTAAATCTTGCATAGTTCTGTTTAATGCTTCAAGTGAATATTTGTGTGCCATTGTGCACTCATCCCAAATTATTATAGAACTCTTCCGCAACACTGCAGCTACTCCACTATTCTTTTTGATGTTACACATTGCATCTGGTTTATTATGAACGTCCAATGGCAGCTTGAATGTTGAATGTGCTGTTCGCCCACCATCCAGTAAAGTAGCCGCAATGCCTGACGATGCTAATGCTAATGCGATTTTTTGTTGCGACCGTATTTTGGCAAGAATCAACGATATTAAAAATGTCTTACCGGTTCCACCGGGTGCATCCAAGAAAAAAAAACCGCCTTGTTCAGCAGCAACAGCCAGCATAATCCGATCATAAATAATTTTTTGTTCTGCTGTCAGTAATGGTTCACTGTTCATGATAATTGTTGCTAAACTTCCATGGTCATATTGATTTTCTCGTTGTAAATCGGTATTGACTAAGTCGGTGGCTGGACGATTAGGTGATGGCATACCATAATGATTAAGTGGTAAATTTGAAATAAGAACACATAAATCCTCGATCAAGACCAATGCTTCATTGTACATCTCTGGTGTATAATCTATGTTTTGGCATTGATTTGTTTGTCTAATTCGGTGCAAGATGTCTTCTGTCATACAATTTTTATATTTTTCCCACAAAGTTTGTGCTTGCGAGGGATAACATGTCGCCAAAATAATTGCAAACAACTGACGAATGTTATTCGGTGTTGATGTCAACGCAGCATCAGCAAGCGTTAAGTCCCAATGGTTATCGTCTTCTAGCAATTGCAGTTCACGACATGCATCCTGGTATGTATTGAATACTCGACCATTAGCTGTTCGTAAAAATTCAAAAGACGTTGGTCCGGGAACATTCACCAATAACAAACGTAAATAGAAGCACTCACGTTGCTTTGGATGTACCGTGTAAAGTCTCCCCAATGTCTTAGCTTTGAATATGCCTGTAATGGAAGGATGTGGTTTTCCTTGTTTCCGTGGCTCCCATTTTTTACTGGATTTGTTCCATGTGAAATAACGTGGAACATCACCATACACCAATGTCTTCGCGAATTGGCCAAAAACATCAGGTTTTTGACACAATGTAAAAAATTCAGTTAGAGTCGTTTTCGGAGCTTCGAACGCTCTTTGGAGAACATTTTCTTCAGTGAAGTATACACGTTGACCGTTTTCAAGATGTATTGCCAGATGTTGGACAGCAGGATCTCTTTCGTGGATGGGAAAGCTGAGAATATGCCAAATAGCTTCATTGCTGCTAATGTATCTGCCCATTTGGTATCGTGCTATTTCGTCATTTTTATTTATGTTTTTTACTTCAAATATGGCCAAATCACTGCCTTTGTTTACATATTTACAAATATACTTAATTGATTTAACAGAACTGCAAAGCTCAACATTGATATGAGCTTTGTAAGTTTTTGAAAGTAGTGGTGAGTATGGTACCACCCACTGATTATCAAACTCAACTTGATTTGGAAAGTTCGGCAGTCGCATTGTAAATGTGTGGCCACCATTCTCAGTACTTCTGCGGCGATACATTGGATAACCATCAATATCCGTGATCGTGTCATTCGTATGCGGCTTTGGGAAGTTTTTTTTACATTTTCCATTTTCCATGCACGGTGACGTCATGTTGAAAACACCGCATGGCCCATGGATCATGTGTTTGGTGACAATATCAAATAATTCTTGATCAATTAATGGGTCTGGAATTTCGGCTGAAATTATTTGATCGATTTCTTCAGGACGGATTCTATCTTTAAGCCAAACCAAAATGTGGGCATGAGGCAAACCTCGCTTTTGCCACTCTATCGTATACAGCCAACAACGTGTGATACCAAAAATTGTATATTTAACAATAAAATCAATTAAGGATTTCAATTTTTGTTTAAACACACGTGCAGTTAAATCATGACGATGAATGGCTTGTTGTCCTGGCAATAGTAAAGTTTGTATCTCTTCCCAATTCGGATTACATGTGACGGTAATAAATAAATCCGGTCGGCCGTAATGACGTACGTAAGTCATCGCATCTTGTATGTATTCCTGCATGTTCCGTGGACTGCCGATGTAGCTTGAAGGTAAAATGAAAGCATTACCGATGTCATTGCGATTTAAATTTCCATCGATGTTTCCAGCAACAGCATCTCGTAAGTGAATATATTATTCCGATCGTAGTTTTGACGTTTGCGTTTTGACGTTTGCCGCTCGCGTTGTTGAGGTTAGATTTTTTCGGTGGCATTTGACTGAAAATAATAATTTTCTTGTTCTTATGATATTCTCTTGAAGACGTTCGTTACACTGTTCTTGAGATTTTTGTGCATGACCTTCTGCTGTCCTGATTCTTTGAGCTGGATTTCTTGATTCAATTTGTTCTGCCAACTGATGGGCTCTTTTAATACGTTTGCGTCGAATAACTGTCACTGTCAAATAATAACAGACATTAGCGCCATCAACCCAGTCGAAAGGTATCGACATCTGTCAGTTTTATGACTGCCAAATAATAACGGACAAAAAATTAGCGATAAATTAAAATTGCGACTATAATTTGAGATTTAAACTATCCTATCTCTCAAGTGCACATCGAACTGCACATGGTGTTCAAATTTTATTATAATCGGTTAAGTGTTTTAGGAGTCCATTGAGGACAAACATTGTGACACGAGATTTATATATATTAAGATTATCCGATGCACATAAAATGTTTCCCAGTTACAAGCAACCAGCCATTGTTATACTTATGTCCAATCATCGTCAGAAAACTTTGAAGAGAAGCATCACCACCAAATGGGGGGGGGAGGGGTGCCGTAAAAAATTTTTGAGAAATTAGTGAGCATAAAAAAAATATAATAATAAATATATATTAAAGGCCATCTGAATTTAAAAAAAGTGTCGAAACCGCGTTATTCCTGTCATTCTTATTTACTGAGAAAAACGTCAGCTTTATAACGCAATTTTCTTTATTAGCGCATGATTTTTTTGAAATGAAGCGAGAAACAAAAAAAAAAAATATATTCTTTAAATGTATAAAGAATAAGTATATTTTTTGAGCAAATTTTATTTATATCATTAATTCAGCAATTGTTGTTTAATTTTATACGTAAATTACAATTGCAAATTTAATTATTTATGCGTGACAAAATCAGATGAAAATCGCATAAGCCTTATCAATGCTCAGCCGACGATCGAGTACACGACAAAACGTTATTCATAAATTATTATTTTAATGACTTTAAATGCACGCAGTTGAGGTTCAAAAGGAAGGAGGAACATTTCATTATATTTATTGTTCTTTGTATGACCTACAACCTTCGATCGTTTGGGCAAACAATACATTCGTTTTCTAAAATGCATATATGCTTATATATATTTATTAAGCATTATGTTATTAATTTTTTAAGCATTCGTGGTCAGACTTTCATATTCGCGATAACCTTTTGTTGGACTAAGTATAAAACCTATTGGATGAAGTGTCGCGTTACTGAACGCAATATCCAATAAAATAGATATTTTATTTTATTTAATTATATTTATTTATAAATATGCCTACAGTTAAAAAAACATTTATTTGCACAACAACTTTGGCCTATTAAAGGCGTCTAAGGAATACGCGAACTAACTTCGTAAAAAAGTAGTATTTTAAATATTGAGGCAATACTTTTTTTAATTTTTAGACGATTGAACAAACTATTTATAGATTGAATGAATTCAAATAATTCTCTAATTGTTTCTTTGTCTTTTGTTTTATTTATTTTTTTACATTAAAATGTTTTGATTGTTTTTTTTTAAATTATCGCTTGATTGCTTTACTTTATTATGAATATTTATTGTTGTTGATGATTTGTTTGTTTTGCTTGTTAGATTTTTTTTATAATCATTTTAATTTTGTATTGTCATTCCTACATACGTTTGGTATTAATGGAAATAAATACTTGAATTTGAATTTGATAAAGAAAATAATGTAATAAAAAAAAATGTTCGTCACCATGTGAAAGTTTGTTAGTGTGTATATAAATGGTAGTAATATAAACGTCATTTTTTATATTATTAGTGTATTGTAGGTAAAAGTTTCTTTAACGAGTATAAATTAATTCCAGACTTCATTTAGAGAATATTATTTCATGTTAAATGGCCTTCTTAAATTACTCATAACAAAAAAAAAAACACAAAAAAGTACATTCATACTTAACGCGGCAAAGAAACGCAAAGCACTTCTAAAAAAAGAAAGTCTTTTAATAATGCAATCATTTTAGTATGAAGTTTTTTTTTTAAATTATTATTTTTATTTTCGTGAGACCGATTTAGTAGTTGAATTAGATCAACCCCCTAAAAGGACATTAGTGAATATCAATACATCCTATATGATTCTATCTTAACCGTAATTAATTTAATAGGACTGTCTGCGATATTATTTAGAACTATATGCCACCTTTTCATTCTGAAATCATTAAATACCTATATTAGTTTGCGATGTGCGCTTGTCACACATCCTAACACATCAACACTCCACTTTCCACTCTCCTAACTACACACTTCTCTCACCCTATAAATGTATAACAATTATACGGTAATAATCTGGGAATTATACTTGTTGGCCATATGTTATATACAATATTAACTGTAAGCATGTTCTATTTCCCTGTTTATAATTAATTTTTATAAATAAATAAATAAATAATAATATAATACTGCCGATGCACATGAATTACAATTGTTGGAAGATACTCTGGCAGGCCATCTCTAGAAAATATTAAAGACTACAAAGAAAAGGCTGTGGTCACCAAGGGACGGCGGCGCCGGCGCCGGCGTGCTCGCTCTCCTCAACGCGACCAGATCCCGTCCTTCGCTCATGATGCGCCCTGCCGCGGACGGCGCCGACCTCGGACCTGTCGCTACGACGCGCGGCGGCCCGGGCAGCAGCGCCCGCGCCGTTCCCCCTCACGAGCCGCGGAAGGTCGAGGAACCATCGCAGACGGCGCCGCGGCGCGACAAGCGCCGGTAGCTCCACGCGGTTCTGGAACGAGAGACAAATGCTATTTAACACATGTAGGTAAGTTAGTTTAGGTAACATCTTTTTCACAACAATTTTTAAAGTAGGATTTAAAGGTATAAGAGAGCTTGTATGGAATTTGGCCATCAAATGTCGTTCATATGTTTTTAGGCACTGAAAAATAATCTTGGAACACCAAAATTTAAGAACGGGATTGACGCCTATAATCTGTAAATTATGCACAACCTTAGAATAGGGATTTTTGGCTAATTGCATTCATCTTCTATGGGTAATATCGCGCTGCTAATCAAGCAATAAAAACAATCAGGCCTGGTGTTGTAATTAATGATCTAAACGTCTGCTTTTGACTTTGACAAGGAACCAACCAGGCCAGTTATTTTCTCAGCACTATCGATTGAGTTAAAAACAGATTGCCATTTAGTAAAAAGCATTAAAATATATTTTTTAAAAAGTGCTTAATAAAGCAAACTACATAAAAATACAAAAATAAACTACCATCACTTAGATCGTATTGTTTAAGGCTAAATCATAATAAATAGTATGGCAATAATGTTAGGATTCAAACCTGCGACCGCTGGGTCAATAGTCAAACGCCTTAACAAGTATGTTTTTTGTGTTTAGCTTGTTTATTTTTAATGTAGTTTTTTTCTTTTATATCTAACTAAATATCGCATGTAAATTTAGTAGGAAAATTTTGTAATACTTGCCATAAAGTTGGGTTTCTGGCAGCAAAAACCCATT
This sequence comes from Neomicropteryx cornuta, assembly GCA_020383195.1. Taxonomy (NCBI): domain Eukaryota; kingdom Metazoa; phylum Arthropoda; class Insecta; order Lepidoptera; family Micropterigidae; genus Neomicropteryx; species Neomicropteryx cornuta. Next base: position 8,708,444 of record JAHKQU010000025.1, on the reverse strand, counting down.
TAATGTAATATATGTGTTTTTTTGAATAAATACTATTATCAACAAAACTAGACCAATGTAATATTATCGTATAAATATACTTTATAACTTTATTACTTACATTTTTTAAATTCCTTTTAATAAGTATAAAAGATTTCAAAACGACTATTACACATTACAGATATGTGAGTGCACGTATATATTATATTTTTATGTATTCTAGAATTGTCTATATATTTACATAACAGTTACTAACATAAAAAGTCGAAAGATATCACTCGAGAGGTCGCGATTAGCGAAAGCGCATCTGGCGCTCTCGGCGCGTTCGGGGGGACTGACAAGAGATTGCACGCAAGTCTGTTCTCGCGGGGCACCTTGCTTGATCTTGATGGTACTGATTGGCAGGATCCACAATGATCCACAATTTTAAAGGTTCAAGTAAAATTGAACTCTCTTTATATACGAGTCGCGTGTGTATGTACAATATACATATACAGGTATCCCAAGAGGTTCCCAATAGGTGTTTATGTTTACCTATTATAAGTCAATAGGAAAAAGTTATTTATGTAACTGTACTAAGGTAGAAGTTGTACAATCTCACCGATAACGATTGATCATAGGTTCAACTGGAATAATCAGATTGAAATTGTATGCACAAGGATTTGGAAAATTTTATCACTTAAAGTTATGCAGTACTAAGAACCATTAGCGTTGGTTGATTCGTTTATTGATATGGACTAACTACCTACGGTTTAACATTTGGTTCTTATGTAGATCGCATAACGGAATTGAAAGAAAGGTTCTTAAAATTAATTGTTAAAGACAGTATCAGAAACATTTCTTCAGTTATTGCAAAATAACGCCGAAGGACATAAAAATAAAATATAAATTAATTTTAGAAAATTAGAAATTTTATTTTTGTTACACAAATATAAAAACGTTTATGGTATGCGTCTTCTTTCTACCTTGAAACCAATTTTTTTTAATGATTTACCTAAGGCTATCAAGAGTGCCAAGCTTAATAAAAAAACCAGATTAGAGCTGATAAAGATTGTAGCGCTGAGTGATCGAGTGGGTAATTAAAAGTATTATTTATTTATTCACATAATTATTAATTAAATTGTGTATAATTTTTCACTTAAGTTTGTTATGTATGTACAATTAGTAGTTTTAAGGATTTAAGGAGTAAGCCGCTTTAAGAAAAACATAAGTCCAATTTGAGTTTCCCGATGAGCCCTTCAGGCTCTGGCAGGACAAGATGTATTTTTTTCTTTGTAATGTTATCTGGTGAAAAATAAACGTCACTTATGGTGGTATTGAACTGAACTGAACTGAACTTCAGTGACGACAAGATTTATTTATTTATTTATTAACAGGTAAGCATACAGCGTAATAATAGTAAATACATTTTTCAAAGGGTTAATAATAAGGCCAATTAAAGCTTACGCCTATGTACAAAAATATTTAGAACTTTGTTGAGCTTAACGCTATTTTAGAATGTGTATGTGTGATGCGTACGGTATAAAAGTGTCAGTGAGGGTGTGGGGTTGTGTGTGTGCATGTTTGTATATATGAACATCGTATATGTTGCGTATAGATAAATTAATTTTAATATGCAACGCTTTTATTTTGAATCAGATTGGCATGAAATACTTCGGACTTTTGAAAGAAACTCGCCACGATTTAGGTCAAGTACATCAACCTCGCTGAATTTGTTGTTATAGGGTGGGTATTGAGTAAACGGTACAGAACAGATGTCAACCATTTGTCATAAAAATACAAGTAGTAACAGCAGGGCTTTTTTCCAGTAAAAAGATGGCATAACTATTATGGAGAAAGGTAATTAGATGTAAAAATACCGAAATTATTTAATAAAATACCAAAAAAATATCAATGCATGAAATTAAAAAAACCGGGGAGGTTGAAAGATTTCTTTTTGAGCTTATTATAATCGAACTACTCTATCTCTTCTACTCTATTTCTTCTTCTACCTTCACTTTCTTTTTTTTTGTTCATTAATTTTATTTTGAATTTGTAATTTGGTATGATTTGGAAAATTTCATTTATGTATAAACATTTTATTGTGTATCGCTTGTATTGTAAAAAATACAAGCGACTCGAAAAGGAAAATTATACATACAGCTAAGATTTTGTGAACTTTGTAGGTTAAGTGATTAATTTAATATATATTTTATTTGGAGAGTAAAAAACATTTAAAAAAAGTAAGATATACGAAAAAGTGCAAAAAATTTTTTATACCCAATTCTTGTTTTTAATTAAGATAATGGCGTAAATTATTAGTTACGGTGCCACGTCTGTAGAGCCTAGCTGTAAGACGTCAGCTAAACATCTTTACATTTCCCCACAAAGACGGTGCCTAATTGCTTCAATTTTCTAGTTTCTAGTTCAGTTTTAGGCGTGCTAAAATCAGTGATGCATTTGCACAGCATAAAGCGCCCATAGTCACAAATCTGTAAGCAATCTAAAATTATGTGGCGCATAGTTTTATAGGACAAATGACGAGCCACTGCGTTTCTTGTATAATAAGACCTTCCAAAGGTCTCGAAATTACACCAATACAATACAGCGACACATCTTCTGTCGAACGGGTAAAATCCCGTATTTGTTCGAATAGGGCGACGGTATATAAAGGCGAGGTAAACAATCTATACTCATGTGAACTTCTCCGCTCGTGCGCACCTCAATTATATCCGTTGGACTTATTACAGGAAGCGAGGTCCATTTACCAGAAAGAGTTAACTCACCCTAAAGGGGATTACGGTAAACTTTTCCAATGAGTCCCTTCAGTTAGGCATATGAATTTATTTAAATTGCGACCATAAACTGATAAACCACATTTTGTTAATAAGATAATGAATACAACTTTTTATATAAATGTTTGTTTTTGGTTTATTTAAATAAATCATTTTTATATGATTTTTGGAGTAGAGCTTACATTTATTTACGCTCGCGGAAAGAATGAAAAAAAAAAATATAGCAAGGGTAAGGTGTTCCAAGAGCATTCCCGAATACATGTTTATGTTCCCTGTTAGAAATTGTTTAATAAATACGTCAATAATTTATGCTCAAATTTATCATTTTTATCAAAGCACTCGTGTAAATCCCCTTTTTGCCTTCTCCATGATGAATTTTGTCAAAACAAATCATGTTTGAATAAACTCATATTTTTTATCGGGAATGGTCTTGGAAGATGGCGTATAACACATTAGGTACTGTATATGTATATTTATGTTAAACTTTAGGTATTTCTGAGAGTATGCAAACGATCGACGGAAGAAAATAAAATAATATTGATACAGTGTTGTACAGAATTATCCCGAAGGAACAGTATTACTACTCAATCTGATGTTACTGCTGGTCCGCGGGATGAAATATTTGCCCGTTGATTCCCGGGGGAAGACGATATTAAGGCCCTGCTGAATGTTAAGCTCCCAGCCTCCAGAAAGGAAAGAAGCTTATTACGACCAACATAAAAATACTAATAAGTATAGTAAGTAGCGATGCTTCTCAATCTTTTTCCTATAAGATAATTTATAATATTTTTTAATGAGACAGTAAAATGGAGGAAAAAATAGTGCTACTGCTCGTCCCCCTTTCGTCATATTTTTTCGTACGATGAGACTGCAGAGTTTGAATTTTCGTTTGCCATGCGGTGCAGCTAATGCTCGTTTATTTTTAACATTTTTGTTTCAATTATGACTTATATTATTTATTTAAAAAAAAATTAACCACGTCTCCAATGCACGCAAACAAAACATATTTTTATTTATGTAATAATTTGCGATAAGCAACATTGTGGCAAGCATCTGTATGCTAAAACCATTTTATGACCAACCGTTTAGATGTTCGTTAGAACTATAAGCGTCTATGTTTTTGCCCATTTTGTACTAGAGCCCTAAAAATAGGTCGTATTTTAGACGTGAAAAGTTTGGGAAACTGTTTATTTCAGGTCGTCATCTTCAGCCAACATTTTTAACGGCCACCGCAGAAGGAACCGATCTTGATTTATTTCTTCGAGACCTAATTAACTGGCCCTAAAATATATTCTTAAGGTTGTATATAATTTCGTTTAATTTTAATCCGTCGATGAAAAATGTATATCATAAATGAAATAAAATAGAAAGAGAAAATGTGGACAATGGGGGTGGGGTGGGGGGGGGGGGAGTGGGATGAAGAATAAAATTGATTAGTAGATTTCTTTTTCCGATTAGATGAGTAATCTTGAAACGTCGACTTTATATGGCACGTCTATTTGGCATGCCTGAGAATTGGTTTTTTTTATTTTGTGTGTCAAAAATGTGGTTAAAATTACTCTTAGAGTCGGCTGTCCCTTACTTTAAGTCTCAGCACACATGTCATGTTAGTATATTGCCTATATTTCAGTACGAGTTTACTTACGAGTCCTTATATTTGATTGGTAGGAGGCGACGGGGGGTGAGTATGGGGGGTAGAAAGAGTGCTTCGTGAAACGTCAAATGGCGATGAGAGGCTGGAAGTGGAGCAGTGCCAAGAACTAGAGAACCAGACAACTCTCCGATGACCTACATCATGGACAACTTGGAATCGCTTCCATGAGAAGTTAATTTAACTTCAGCGCTAAAGTATTGAGCAGAATTTCAATTACAGAATGTTTATTGATTTTTAATACGTAAATAAAAATATTGTGATCGTAAAATAAATTGACATCGAGATTCTAGTTTCGTCTTGAAAAAATTACAACAATCCTATTTTTGGGCCTACTTAACTAAGCTAAATTTGCTTGTACTAGTCAGGGAAAATGGTGATATAAACCGTTTGTCTTGCGACTAATTCTGTGCGAAAAGGAGACGCAATGAAAAAGTAATTTTATTTTTTTCATTAATTTAAATAGCAATTTATAAGAATTAGAGGTGCCCAGTAGTCGAAATTCGACCATAATTCATTAAACTTTTAAGTTTGAGCATTATTGAGGTTCTTATGCTTCTATAATACGGTGAGTATACCACTATAATTATTGCAAATATTTTTTTTTAATTTTGTGCTAATACATCAACTGCGAGCGTGTAAAAATCATTAGCGTGTTTGCCTGATTCCCTGCAATACCAATGAAATTTAAAATTTAATGTTAGTAACAGTAACATGCCAAATCTCACACTCCTCCGTGCCCGCAATATTGGCAATCTGCTTAATAAGGGATTTCAAAGTTTACCCTTCACGTATTAATACATAGATATTTATTTTTCTTTCTATTCTATTCTTACTTTCTATTTATCGATTTTCTTTTTTTTTTACAGCGTTTAGAGAACTAGGTAGCTTTTATTTTTTATTGTAGCGACTCCTACCGAAGATTGGCAATCATTAAGGCGCCCACCGCTGCAACGTTAGGTCTCCACTTTGATAACTGCATGCTCGGAACAAGGGGCCTTCACTATTATTAAAGTTTACAGGACAAGTGCAGGACATCCATCCACCATCTGAAGATCACTGGTAAGTGTGTTTAATACTTTTAGGATGCAGGACAAATACTAGGATCTAGAACAGGTGTTTAAATACCAAAAAATACGGCAACTACAGCTACACAAGTTTAATGTTTTTATAAACAAATAGTATGAAATACGGCAATTCTGGGTCTTTTTTTTTTGTGATAAATACGGCAATTTCACTACTTCAGATACGGCAGTTAAGATTCTGACAGTGGCAACACTGTTTGCAATCCACGCACTAATTCCTGCGATCCGCAACATCCCGTCATATATTTCACCACTCTCGTAAAAACTAACCAAAGAACAGTGAGAATCGATAAAAGGCAGGCGAACCACAGGCGGTTTTCATCATCGCACGGCAAAGGTTTGTCTTTTGTTTTCCTGTACTGCCATTTATTCTCAGCTGTAAACCTACCCGTTCATCAAAACCTACAGTCCGCTTACTTAATCCGTCTACAACCGTAGAATTTGTGTTAATACAACGCCTTTAGAAGTCACAGAAACTCATTTACAAGCAATACAGACGAAGGTGGAGGTTTGCCTCATTGCCATTAATAAAAAATACAAAGTCCTTTGGCGACGCAAATGGTAAACTTTTTTATGACAATATTTTCCTTCTAGGATATTTCAATTATTCCGATTGTAAGTAGATTTCTACCAACTAAAAATTTGGTAAAAATTTCTACCAACTCGCTGTAATAAGCACGATATTTTTCTTAGACTTGCGTCAATATCTTTAATATATTGATGGCTTACGTCAATTATAACTCTTTACATTTCTTCCTTGATCATGTGATTTCTAACATAGGTGTATCGTAACCGCTGCTTCAACTCCATTAATTTATCATCTACCCGTTGATATTTTACCTTCTCTGAATCACACGATCATGACGGAAAATCTCTCTTTTGTCTTACCTTTTATAGATCTGACTATGAAAGCAACGAATCAAACTTTAAACATATAAATTGAACAAAATGTTTGATAAATTGTGATCAGAGCAAATGGTTTCCATTATTTACAATGAATCCATCATTAATGAACGTTCCATCATCAATGATGGAGCGTTTTTTTTTGCCACAGTTTCATATATTATTTATTTATTCAGCGATACTCATAAGTAGTAAGTAGTATTTGAATACCCTAAATGTGGCAGTTTGAAGTTGGGAAGTTCCGGAAGTTAGAAGAAAAAAAAACTATGTTGAGGCCTATATTCTCGGGAACCGCGTTGGGTCTGTTCAATTTATATGTGCGGAGTTTCCCTGCCAACATCCCGCTTTTCAATTGGGCGAGCTCTACTTCCGGAACTAACGAGCCAAGTTTCGAAACCGGTGCACAAGTTTTGATCAAAATTCGGCGAGCCGAACTCAACAGATAAGAATGATATGCATGCAAATTGAGTATCGATTCTAGAGACGAAAGCATAAATTACCTATAGTCAGTTAAAAGCACAGCATAGTATATAGCTGTATCGGCTGTAAACCTTCATTTTTTAGATGTGGATAATCATATTTTAGTAGCTACCGAAACTAGTGTTGCGACGAGGCTAAAGTATACTGTTTGAAAAGTGAAAAATAGGCTGTCAAATTTGAAAGATTTATGCTAAAAAATAGATTGTGAGCAATGTCACAATTTCTATTTTATTTTTTAATAATTAATTGCATACTTGAATAAAATTATTTACTAATAAAAAAATGTTTATTGTATGCCAGGTTACAATCCTACTATAAAGTATTATATGTGTGAGTAATGTTATTGTATTGTTATGACAGGTAAAGAAACACATGCGTCACAAAAAACAAACACAAATAAATAATATTTATTGTAATCTAACCTTCAGGCTTTCAATTAAAACAAAACAAATATTTTGAAAACGTTGACCTATGGTAGAGAACCATATATTATTAGAAATTTTTAGTATCACAATATGCAACTTTTGAGACTACTTTTTTATCTTGATTCGAAAAATAAATTCGACATACCGGCCCTGATGTACATAAATATGATGTATGTAAATATTATACATATATTTAGGTATAAACAAACATATAAGTGTAGTTTTCCATGCAATGGGTATATAATATTTTTCTGGTGTTATACAAGTGGTGTTTGTGTTCCCTATTACGAGTAAGAAGTTACATAAAAATATGCGTTTTTTTTTATTAAAACGCCGGTGTATACTGTCGTAAATTAAGTAAGTGAAATTCACATTTATTTTCTCGGAAACCATGATGAACCATCATTACAAATCATATTTGAAATCTTAGGGCCAATTACCTGCAGATTTTTCTCGTATGCTGTTTTCGTTATTCAGAGTAAAAATAGCGCCTTAGACATTTGAATAATGAATGGTATCAAATTGCGTTTAGTGCATGGTTTGTGTTTCATCGCAGTAACCTTGAGTTTGCGTTTCCTCCAAATCCGAACCCTTCGTTATCCATTGTGTACGATTGTGCGGGCTTAAGGTTAAATTTGAATGGGTTGCGGGAAGAAATGCGGGTAGGCTTCTGACTGGGGAATAAAGAGGCCGTGTGGGGGGAAGGGTGCGCTGGGGGGCCGAGAGGGCTCCGCAAATGCGCTTTGATATCGTTGAATAGAAAGCTAAGTGTCCATTGTTGGAAACATGTTGCATGCACGGCCGTGCCTTCATCTCTTCGAGAAGCCCTCAATATGCAGCCTTCGAATGGATTACACGCTCCGTACAGCTGCGAGCAGTTCGCAGCTTCATCATTTGTGATCGTGGATGCTGGGGAATACGAGTATATGATGCGGCAGAAAATGCGCGATGGAAGGTCATCAAAAGGAAGTACTAGCTTCAATCTATTTCTATAATTTAAAAGTTGCCAGACTATTGACTTCTTGTTAAAATAGTGACTGACGGGTTTAAAGGTGTCGAAATTTACATAATTTTATAAAAGATGGAATAAACTATTTTTAATGCCTTATATTATCGGGTTTACGTTTATGGATACCCCAAACCAAATAGAAGTTGTTAAGGCGGTTCCAGAGCGGGCGGTCTGGGGCACCCCGCAAGTAAAACAGTGTCCGCTGTATGAATGAGCCTTCTTAACTGAAATTTGCCTCCCTTAAAATAAAATGAGATATTGGGTATTTAAAAATATACTTTGATAAGTATCAATCAAATTAGATTTGATCAAACCAATTTTGATCATAATTTTTTTCAGAAACCACTGAATTTTCTCTTCTCAAAACAAAAAATCCCTTCGAAGAAAAATCCGCCCGAAGGCGGAGGGAGATTTTACGTGATCAAAGCAGGGGATAGGCAAACTCCAATTGTACGAACTTCTAAACAATTTATAAAATTTAAATGATTTCGATATATTGAAAAAGTTATAGCAAAATTTCACTTTTTCGAAAAAATACCCGCCTGCTGATCTGATTTTGCCTATTAAAGAACTTGGCTAAAGTTTGTATCCTTAAATTTGATTGTAAATTTACTTTTGGTGTAAAATTACGGCAGTAATCGTGTCCACAAGAAAGCGATATAGATATAAAGATATATACATTTTTAAACGAAGGGTGGTTTTGGGTTCTAGGGGACGATATGTTAAAAAATTCCAGAAGTCATGACGTACTCATTGCAATAGGTAACATTCTTAAAAAAATCTACCTAATATGAACAAAATAAAAGCTCAGAGAAGGAAAATTAGTACGATTTTTTAAATATAATATAGAGCAAAGTTAAAAGTAGACATTGTAAATCTGTGGTGAAGGCAACGAAGCTTCGAATGCAAAGCGTAAATGCAATTTCAAGCCTAACACCTCAGTTGATTATGCAGCAATAAGCTCGTGTTTGGCCGTGTTTCAACTCCGCACTGAGTTAGTTCATTGCGATGCCAACAGATGCTGCCGCAGTTTCGATTTATGCCAATGAAGCATACAATGGCCAAGTACAGCAATCTATAGGAGAATCGTCCACTAAACCTGAGGCAGTGGGATTATCGATTTTGAAGTTTATTTGGCACTGAGGCAAAAATATTGCCAATTTTTTTTTTTACCTCGCTAATATAAATAGGTAATTGGACTACAACCCCGAGAACCCGCTGGAGAACCAGAAGATTCTCGAAGGAGGAACTCGATTTGGGTCGCTTCGCTTGCCATATCTAAGCATTTCGATCTAAAATATTAACGTTCCAGTCTTGGCTCACTAAAATATCATCGTATGCTAATGATCTATAATGATTTATTTATTGTGAACCAGATTATGCCAAGGACGCAATTTTAGGCCGTAATTCTGACCTTGAAAGCCTGTCTTTGTAGGCAGATGAAAATGGGTTATTAATCCCCAACAAAATCGTACTATCTATTCTTCATTCTTCACAGATACATTCACTGTCTACGTTGTCTTCTTGTGGAAAAATAATCACCATTTAGAAATACATTATTTATTTATTTATATATAAATGTACAAAACAGCGATACAAGAAGATATTATCTAATACTACATTTACATGGCCAGGACATGTACCAATTATAAATAAAGATGAAAATATGTACTGTGGGTGAAATGAGTGGTATGTGTGGTGCCATTTGTGGCATGGATATGTTTTTGTGTGTGCGTGTGTTATTGACTGGATAACCTAGTTTATTATTATTTCTTAATCATATCTTTATTTAATATCATTACTGACAATATTATGATTAGTTTAAATTACATTAAGTTTTTTTCTAATAATTTAATTTACTTAAAGTTCACCTATTAAATTGTAATACAAAGTTCGTTAGCTGGTAGATATTGCCCTTGAGACAATAATTCACTATATATGTACTTATTACTTTGCTGTAATTTTGAATTGAAATGTAAATAAATAAATAACATTTAGCGTTTGTTCTAGACGACGGGCGCCGTGCTACCAGAGAAATATACCTGTTCTAAGTTATTTACAAAATTTAGATAATTAGTGGCCTTTTACACTTTCATACCTAATTTCGAAATGTTTATAGTGTTTGCGCTTGCTATATAGCTGAGGTATGCGCACCCGTTTGTGCGCATTTTTAACAGGTAAGTAGTTTGATTTTTAATAAAATTGTATAATCCAAATTTGACACGAAAATGGGCCAATTTTAGGGTTGTTTATAGACCAGAGGCCTCGAACGTAGAATCAGGATATACCGACTTGTATAGGTAAACAGTTCCTTACGGGTTTTGCAACCGGTACCTTCTTCCTAATCTATCTTCGATTGATCCCTACTAACTAGCCTTCGACCTCATAGTATCGAATAAACTTAGTATAGCTTAAGAATGCAGAAGCTTAAAGAAACAAGATGACCGATTATTTTTCTAGTTTAATATTAATAACGTTGATATGTTGAACGTTGAACTCTCAAACTCATACTGCATCCGATATTCGGAGTGACCGTGGCATGGTCAAACATTTAATAAATTCAATAAAATACGCCGATTTTTTTATATGAAAGCGATTTGGTGAAAATCTTCTCCTAATTGCCGCCGATAAATTTGGTTGATGCGGTCCTTTTCCCGCCTTTTTCATGCCCAATTTACAAAAAAAGGCAACCGGGTATATTGTATAGCCTCCGTAGACAGTTTATCATGCTTACCATTGGCTATTATTTATTTTTATTGTTTACCATCGTCACCCACTCAATGGATCAATGGTCTTATCCAAACTGGTTATATCCAAACTATTGAAGATCGTTAGTTTTGCATTGATTCATAATCTATTGGGCGCTCGAAGTGTAATATGGCCGACGTCGCACTTTTTTGTGGCGTCAATCTGTAAATATTCACTTGTTTTGTTGTATTAGTATGATAGTTTTTATTAATTGAAAAAAACTTCATTTAATTCTATGTACAATAACTAAGGTGAATGTAAAGTGGACCACCTAATTGAATAGGTATAGGTAATTGATGTTCAAATTTATCCACAATTTGCACGTATCTTCAATATATTCAAAAATAGTGTTGCAAGGGCTTTACAGTTGGTTTTCCAAATGTGTTCAAATTTATTTATATAGTCCTTAATTCAACAACTTAATAGCACAATATGCTGTTCTAAGAGACGCCAATCAGGTTTAAAATAGTTCAGCATTTTGACACAAGCTACGGGACTTCATAATATTTTATATTATTTAATCATTAAATTATAATATAAAACCTATAAATATTATAATATAAATGAATATACATAAATACTACATACATACACATTTGAAAGATAATTTATTTCGTTGATTATTAAATCATACAAGGAAATAAATCAGCCTACAGATATAAAAATTAGGGCTGGTATAATAAACATACTCAAGCTATCAATGTAAAGGATATTTATTAAATAATTATATTGACTGTTTTTACTGAAACAATGGAAGATTTAACAGTTGAGCGAAGCACATCTGGGAACAAAAAACGTTCACGTTTGACTTTTTTTCAACTTAAACAACATGATGTATTCTTCAACATGTGTTCTTTGCCTGTCGAGTACGATGTAAAATCAATGTGACCTATAACCTACTATAACCCCCCCTCCCCCATAACAAAGGGAAACGTTTCCCGACGACGCTATATCCTCAAAGGTCTACTACCGCGTATAATTACGAAATATTCCACCTATAATTACTACTCACCACCTGCGAAATAATAATTAAAGCGCGGGCGCAAACCCCGGGAGTGATTGCTGCCAGCTGCCAGCTGCCAGCTTCCTGGTTTACATTTCAAAGACCTCCTGGCCTCGTGCGGAGGTCACAGGCTACGTCAATTTGTCAGGTGGGCTGAGGTGACCCCCGGGGTATTCACTGCGACCGCTCATGGCTTAGGACCCGAATAATCCTGACACATCGTGTGCGTGTGCTCGAAAACGTGATGCGACCTTTAGAAACTTTGCGTGCTGATAATATAAGCAAAGTTACAAACAAAAAACAAAACACCGATAATAATACAAGTAACTTGAGGTTATTAAGGGAACGCACATCCAAAGCAACTTCTTAAAAAAAATCTCAATTTGTGAATATGAAAAAAAAAAAAAAACCTGTATATCGTGTTATCTCATAATTTTATCTGGGTTAATACAAAATGAAATTGGTCATGACATCCTGTAGCTATCACATATTTATTTATTTTACGGCGTTTACATGAACCTTTATAATATAAAGTACTAAAATAGTGTTAACATAATAAATACATTGCTTGTACATATAATATTGTAGTTTGTAATCACGACTGTTTCTGTCACGAATAATATCAAGTGTTTCTGTACATTGTTCAGTAGTAATAAATTATTTAACCAGAACCTGTCGTCTTACAGCTAGGCATTACAATCTTCCTCCTAGACTACTCACGCATGTGGTACCAACTTTTGATGGGTTACTTCATTACCTATCTCCACATAAATTTTGACCAGGGGGGGCGCTAGGGGCGCAAGGGGTAGTAACGCCCCCCAGACAAGTAAACTGGACAGAGTTTGATGTGCATTATCTCGTAATATCAGTCGGTAGGCACTGGCTGACAGTTAAAATTTTCATTGCCGCAGTAAGTAGTTCATATAAAAATAGTTTTTTTTCAAAAAACACTAGCTATTATCATATTGAAACATTAAAATATCTATTACTATGTTAGCAATTAGGCTTTGAGTATTATTATAAATACAAGAAAAGCGATTTTTAAAACATAACTTGCTTTTACGGGGCCAAATATTTGATTAATTTTCTGAATTTTAGTTCTGAATAATTATTCATCAAAATATTCATTAAAAAAATTCAATACGTTTAGGGGGGATCCGCCATTAAACGGACTGTTTTTTATTTCGATAATTAATTATTATTTATAGGCTATGTTAACATAATCTAAAAGTTAAACTAAAGCTCCATGTACTCTCAATACATCTAAACAGTCTTGCTAAAATATTTTAAATGTTATAGAATAAAATAAATTAAAAAAAAAAGATCGTTTCATTACGAGTTCATGTTGAAACGGACAAACATAAACAATTCTTCAAAAGAAAACAATTTAATTACAGTTAGAGTAAAATAAGTGATGGCTACCTTGTAAGCCGCAATGTTCATTGGGCTACATATTTATTACAAATCCTAACATTGCAGCCGGTCTACTTTAATGGAAGCTTAATTTGCTAGGCAACCGCAGACGATTCATCTATATTTCTACTTCCATCATACGAAGGTTCCATCATCCGCGACTACAGGCGCCTTAAACAATCAAAACATGCCAAAAATATAATTCTATTTCTCAAATAATGGAACGATTTCATAACTAAAGGTAATAGGTTACAATAGGTTACATTAAAACAAAGAACAGCCGTCATAAAATGACACTTACCGGTAACAACTTCCAGTCACAAATAAAAATAACCTATTCGAAGAAAAATTACGAACGCGTGCCGTCTCTGAGAGGTTAGGTCACGACTGTCAAGTGTCAATAATCTCGTAGCGTCCCATGACTAATGCAGGCCTGGAAACTTATAAGTCTGATCGCAATAAACCATAAACCCTTCGGAGTTATAGGCAGTGTCAGTTTCAATATGTCTGTTTTATTACCACTCTCCGACAATAAATAATATTATTTTATAAATATAACATAATATAAAGTTAATATAATATTTAAATCAAATAATAATTGTAGCACTTAATTATTAAAAATGAAACAAATGAAAGATGATACATTTTATGAAAAGATGAAGTTAGAATTAGAGCCTCTGTTGTAAGTAGTAACCTTTTTAGTATAATCTATATATTATTACGTGAAGGGAAAACATCAGATTCATTTTTAAGAATATTGCGCGCACAGAGAAGTGTGAAATTTGGCATGGTTAAAGTTTATATGGAGAAGGAGTGCGAAAAGTTAAAATTATCTATAATATGTAAAATAAATACCTTAACTTTAATAAAATAAAACTTTTATACTGACAGATTGACCAAATGAGTTTAGAGCTGTGAATTTTGTGTGATTTCAAACGTTCCTTTTTCAATAATCTGTCAATGTCAATAAAGTAATGTCAAGGCAAAAAAAGCAAGATTCTTAGGTTAAAAAAAAGTGAGCGCATTTTAATATATAAATCAAACCCAGTCTTATTAAACCCAAATATAATAATAATAACAAAATCGCACCTATTTTCTATTATACCTTCACATAGAACTCACGTGAGACACGACGAGCAAAGGAAAAATAGTCAAACGTGAAAGTCGAAATGATAATAGGTCAATTTCAAATTTAAATAGTGTAAATAGAAATATTGAAATTATTTTGAGGGATACATTTAAATGTACACTGAATGTCATTCCAAGAAATTTGAATACAATTGATTGTAGATTAATGCATTTACAATACAGGTTTTGCAATGCAAAACATTTCGAATCTGAAGTCATTTTAGGTGAAAGGCTGCATTCACTTCATGTTGTCATAAGGGTAAAGCATATTGGCCTTATCATAATGAATACTTCAAATTAGTGTATGATCGACTTACATCACACGAACCTTTAATAAAAGAAATATTAATATTATTAAAATAAATATTTTGAAATGATTCGTAAATACAATTCAGCGTTCTGTAATTGTGTATTTTTTTCGACTGTCATTAAGATTAAATTTTAAATTTCATAAATATGCAGGAAATTAAGGCAAACAACATACGCTAATGACGTATTTGTACACGCTCACAGCTGACGTAATAAAACACAAATAAAATATATATATATATGCGATGATTACAGAGGTATACTCACTGTATTATAGAGGTATAAGACCCTCAATATTGCTCAAACTTAAAAGTTTAATGAATTAGGTCGAATTTCGACTACTGGACGACCTCTAGTTTCAATTACTTTACGTACGGCATTAGTAAGCGGTATGCTAAAGCACTTTATCACTATTATATAAATGTAGATTGTGAAACCTTTAATATAAGGTCTACGAGTTAAAACATTAAAGCAAACAAGACAATCGAAGAAGAAAGGTTACCATGTTCTCACCCCACGGAGGATAGGTTAAGTCAGTGAGAGGCCAAAAAATCGCCAATGTCAACGAAGTAATTATTAATATAGTCAGTTACAGTTAGATTATTTGTGTGGAGAATAGTCAATAGCTTATTTTCAATAGTTTGGCCGTCTGATCGCCGCCGTTAACGCCATGCAGGCTCAAGCTGTTAACGAAAGAAGTAGTCGAACGGCTTGTATTTAGAAAATATATGCGATCCATACTTAAGTATAGTACACATCGATCAATCATACTTACTTGGTATTTATTTTGTTTACCGACCCAATGAAATTATATCAATTCTTCGCAACGGGAAAATGAACGCAGGCTCGTAAAAGAGTTATAATAGTCCGAAATCCAACGAAGAAATTAACCTAAAAAAATCGCCAGTTTTGTCATGTCAAGGAATACAAATTCGAATTCTAATGAAATAATAATAAACAAAAAAAAATATTTCCTATGCTGGTTAAAAAAATTATAAGTCAAGTTAAAATCTTTGGTATCAAATTAAATGATTTTTTCAGTTATAAAAAAAAACAAAAACTACTTTACTAAAATTACTTTTATCCTCTCAGGAGGTTAATTTATATGAACAACTAAACGTTAATCAGCAAAAAATATTAGAAGTGTTTTTCAAATTACGAAAAAAGTCATTTAAAATTTAATCAAACGTTAGCCAAAGGTTTAAGAATCCTAACCTCGCCTTTTTGCGTTGCACGCTGTCCCAATCATTAACAAACCTGGCCTGTATCACTGGGCTACGTAAAGTTCAGTTGAGTACGTTTATCCCCGTAGTTCGATCATAATATTTAGGCAGATATCTGCTTTATAAAAAATATATTAAAAAAAAAATGACACCAGCTCATGGCCTATTTTAGGTTGCTTTGAAGGTTTACATATTTGTTTCATTACAAGTTCTGACCGCTGCATATTTTTTCACTTTTATTTATTTATTTTATTATCTCGATTTATATAGATGTAGTACTAGGTAATTATATTATTGTATCGCTGATAATTAAGTAAATAAATAAATAAATGATGTAGTTTTTTTTTACATTTCGAATGGTTTATTCTAGAGGTAACTAATATTCTAAGTCTGCTTGTAGTGGATTGCGCTACAACCAGCTACAACCAGCTTTTTAGTTAGTTGTATATATTAGCAGTCTTTATATTATTTGAGCAGTCAACACAATGATACAGGCAACGTATCATTTTTACTCTAACGAAAACAGAAACCAAATCTGTATTATTTCTCAGTAATTCATGGAAAATGCTAGGAAGATCACTGAAACAATGTTTAAAAGGACTACAGTTATTTATTTTATTATTTTATTTGTTTGAATTACAAACAGCGTTACAATGTATATGTGCAATATAGAGATACAAACATAAAACAAAATACCAGATTGAGGCCGATTAAAAGTAATTACAATAATGTAATAAGGTATTCGTATATGAACGAAGTAGTTGTAAGTTAGGAAAATTATGCAGTTATAGTTCGGCCAAAACAAGGTGTGTTTTCAGTTTGGGTTTGGTGTCTTTAAGGTGTGTTTGAGTGCTAAGAATCATTATTTTCTGATGATTTTAGAAAAAACGACCTTCGACCTTCGGCTATTGGTAAAATTGAAGCTATATTTCCATTGTAAGTATTTTATAAACAGTCGCTATTTTTATAAATTGTTTAATTTTATGTATGTAAATTTCATAAAGATTCTGAAAAATAATATCACTTTACGGTTTCTTCAGAAAACTGCCCAAGGTTTCCGTAGCAATTATTGAGCTTCCGATTTCGTGCTTACAATTATCTATCTCACCCGCATACGCTTGTCACGAGTCTCTCCCTCATAACACAACGTTACATAGTATCCACTTACATAAAAAAAATCAACAATGCAGATTCATTCTACTTAAATAAATAAAAATAAAATTAGCAATTAAGTATTGGTACTAAAATTCTCTCAAATATACTAAGTCTCAAAACACACTTTAACGAAATTTAAGGCTCAAATAATGAGCCCAACATGAATATTAATAGAAATAAAAATAAAAATATTATATCAGGAAATAGTTTTTTTTTAAATATATGTTTAAAACGTGTTTTTCAATTTATATATTGTATTACTAATTAATAAAGTTTTTGACACTTCACTATCAAACACTTATATCAAACGGCACTTCTGATAAAAAAAATGTATATTTATATAAATATTATAAAGAAGCAAATATTATGCGTTCAACATTGTTCAGACAATGAATCTACCAAAATTAATACAATAGGAAAAAAATAATAAATGAACACTGAAATAAAATTAAATAAAGGAAACATGGTGTCCAAAATGTCCGTTTGAAACTTGCCACAATTGAATTATGAGTTTGACTAGATGCACTTTAAACCAGCGAAATCAACCATCTGCGCGGACATATTCCAATGTCGTCGGCCAAGGCATTGGCCAAGGTGCAGCTGAGGACCTTCTTAGCGGACTTCGACTGAAACATGTACATAAAATGCACTTCACGTAATACTGCCGTGGATCCGCGACTTTTCTAAAATTCTTCAGAGAGAGAGGAGAGAGAGAAAGATAGAGACTGAGCGAGAACGCAAAGATGTTCCCGAATCGCCCTAATCCCGTCATTTTGCTCGGGACAATCTTCGACGAAAACGTAGAAGAAAGCATTCCTCCGGGACGATAAATGGCTGCCAGTCGCTATAAAACTGCCGAGATTAAATCGTTCGCAGTGTGCGAGAGAGACGGATTCGGGGCTCATTTATCATTTTCACCTTCCAACATATTGTATAGTTCCTGGGGCACTTTTCGATCAATTTCGTTGAATTAGCACGTTAGCGCTGTAATTAACATCGTCACTCATTTCCCTTATTAGTTGACAAAAAATAAACAAGAGTTTAATTTTCACTTTTAGTCAAAGTCAATGCTTCCTTAGTTCAAATGATTCGTCAAACATAAATGTTCAAAAAGGTGCACATGAGGGGTTGGTATAATATCAAAGTTAATAAAGTTCAAACGTTCTATTTTTGGCAAGTATGAAAAACAGGCAACCAATTAACCTTTAATATATGAATTTATATTATATGTATTTTTGTGAAGAAATACGTTAACGGAGTTTGTTCAAAACCGCTTGTAATGGGAAGTGATGGAGCGGTTTGGGTTTTCTACAAATCTCCTATTTCCTCCTCGAATACATTATAGCATTGAAAGAATATGAGTTCTAGAACCACACGATCCCTCCAATGTTCCCTTCAATATCGTCAAGCATGTTGCACTATTGCAATATTCTTAAGCTAGAAAACCCTCATTGGAATAGTGGACGATACGCGATGTCTGTGAACGACTCGCACCGCTTTCACAAAAAAAAAAAACATCGGTAACCTCAAATTCAACATGTATGTAGTGCTGTTCAATTGGTAATAACCCCGACTCAAGAGCAAGACCAGCTACCAAATCGAGCATTAAAAACCACGACAATATCTTATTCAAATCCAATAGGTTAAAGTTTTATTTACAATTTTAATATTGTATTGTGATATCCTCCGATTCGCTAATTAGATCCCATAATTAAATATCCATAGTATAATATATAGTAACCTACATATACTTAAAAAAGTTTATATTAACATTTTGTGATAAGAAAATTTTAAATTACGTATACTTAGTGAAATATTACAAAAAATAAATATACTAATGTTTTTTTTAACTTATTTTTTTTTAAAAAAGTGGATTGTGTTTCTTTTGTATTAATGTTATTTTGTGTTTAGCTTACTTATTTTTCATGTATTTTTTTGTGTTAAATGCTTTTTTCTTTTATATTTAACTAAATATTGTATGTAAATTTGATACGCAATTTTTGTAAGACTTGCCATAAAGTTGAGTTTCTGGCAGCCAAAACCATTTTTTTGACAGAACCCATTTAATGTAATATGTGTTTTTTATGAATAAAAACATTATTAAAAAAAAAGTTACTTTTGTATTTTATGTGAGTAACATTGGAAATTATTAACAATTACTAAAGGTCCTTTATTGGATACTTTATTAAGTACCACCCTTTCCAGCCTGCCGTTGAGCTAGAATTTTTAAGAGCTAATTAATAGATTAGCTGTTAAAAAGAGCTTTTAATTGCAGATATCCTTCCACCTATTGGCTCCTAATTCTCTGTTGCCAAATATTTATGCTCTGAAACTAGAATGGAACCAATCATAAAATTATGATCCCGGGGAAAAAGTAATCCCAAATGTTCCTCTGCGATGAATTTTAATAATTGAGAATTCGACATTGACATCAAGCCATTGCCTACGACGCGACGCGACGTTAGAGAAAGTGATTGGAGGATCATAATTTCGCATTTTCTACTAATTCATCTTCTGCGATGGTAAGTTCTATGAATCTATACTATACCATCATCATGTATATATGTTATGGTTTAATACTAATAGTTTCGTTCTAGGAACTTAAATAATATAAAAAGGTTGTTGCAGGTTATATTAGCGGAGTATACGATGTGTGTAAGCGAGGCCACATGCCCGATTTAGTAAATATCTCTGAGGCGCACAGGAGTGCTTAGTGTGATCATTTGAAAGCAGCATTCACCCGAAAAGTCTTCTCATTGAGATCCTTTATCAACCAGATCCTCCTCCAGATTTATCCTTTATCAGTCAGAACTAAAAGGGCCAGCGCTGATTTGTTGCGACAAATTATGTGTATTTTTATTAAAACTAGTCCGAAAAAAGGGATAAGTACTGTTTATTAAATAATAATTTACTTAAAATTAATTAATAATAATAATCGGTGAATCTTAGGAATGCAAGGAAAAAGTAACTTTACACATAGATTGACGGAGTGTTACTCACTACTCTGACTGGAGGTACTAGAAAGATGAGAGCAGAAAAGTCGTGAGGGTCATAACATAACACTCACAGTAAGAAAAAACTGAAAAACTAACACACCTACCGCATTGTAAGCAATATAATCAATATATCAATATAATACCAATATAATATCAATATAATCAATATATATCAATAATCAATATAGCAATATAAGCAAAATAATCTAATATGTTTTCGCGACTGTACACTTTTGACAAAAATATATGTATATTTTTTTAAAACTAGTGCCTAAGAATTATATTTAATAGAAACCACGCGCGCGATAAGTAAAACTTCTATAAAGAATTTGATTAAATTTGTTAGCAACTATATTAGCCGAATGAGCACATCACCTCCGAGTGTCCTCCCGAGTTTAGCCGAACGAGCGTGACGCATTAGATTCATTCATGCCTAGAAAATCCCGAAGAAAGTTTACGTCAAAAGGTAATAAAGTAGTAAATATTATGATTATTTCCACAGTCTAAAAATGCTATCTTATCAAGTTTACCTCCGTAGCGAGGATATATTTATATCATAATACAGTAAATTCCAAGACCGTTGTCGAAAACTAAAAGGGGTGTTTATGTTCCCCATTACGCGCAAGAAATTGTATAAATAATTCATGCCCAAATTTCATAATTTTATCAAAACGCTAGTGTAAATTCAGTTTTTGCTCGCAGGCGCTCGGGAAGGCTGGCCAATGACCCAGCACGGCGCGGCCTCGCTAGCGATCGAACTTAGGACATGAGCGATTTCTTATTATCACGTAAAGTTTACAATTTTTTTACTCGGAAACCATGATGAATTTTGATATGAGGTTAAAACAAATCAGGGCCAATAACTTGATGTTTATGGTTGATTTGTGTTTTTTTTTTATTAATTCGGATAAAAAAGAAATAGGTAACAAAAGTAAAAAATCAAAGAAGTCAGAATGACGAGGATCGATCACAAAATGGTCGCGCGTCATGATGGATGGATGTGAATGTTGCGTCGCGGGTTCGAGCCATGTTTGGGCAAACAAACATCGACGACCGCTTTGCCGCGACTGGTAGGTCCGTCACCAGCCCGCAGCCCTCCGGAGGACGCTAATTGATTGTCAGCTTTTCCCTCAGCGGGTCACGCCGCGCCGGCAAGACAAACATCCCCCGTGACTTTCTTCTTTCGCTGCCACAGCAGGGTTTTATGTAGGGTGTCCTCTCTCTCCTCTCCCGGGGGTCATGACTAGGTACTCTATGTATAATATTTTATTTTGAGGTAAAACTTCTTAAACATTTTTTCCTAAGTAAGTGAATGTATCTAAAGCGACACGCTCATTCGGCTAAACTCGAGGATACACTCAGATGCGGTGTGCTCAGTCGGAGTTTGTCTTTCTATAGAAATAGGCGTGCATTTAATCACCTTCCTAAAAAAGTAATACGCCTATCGAGAATGGTGTAACACACACTGTTTTTAGCTTCTATGCGGATAATATAGATATTTAACATTAAAGTCGACAAATTTTTAGTTTTAAACAATCAAACATTGTCACTTTGATAGAGCGACGCTGTGCAGCGATATTTGTACCATATTCTATTTCAAAAATGTGACAGCGCGCTGTTGGGACGTATTATTTATTAGTGGTTCGTTAAAATCTATATATATAAAAAGAAAGTCGGGTTTGTTACATCATTTTTATAATCTTTGATTTGTCTCTACTTCGAATTGCAGAATAACTATAAAAACATTGGAAAAAATCACGAAAAAAATTATAATGAAAACATTTATTTTGAGTATTCCTTATAAAAAACCAAATTGAATTCAACTAATAAGTTAACACAACATTTATTGATTCTGATGCGGTACGAAATTCAAGGAGCAGCTTGTTATAATGTAAAATAGTCTAAATGCGCAAATAGAAACATATAAAAGAATATTCAGTGCCACATTATAATTAATATTAAATAATTATATCCGTGTTTATTCCGTCCGTCCATTTGTTCGTGTCCGTGTGGCTGGAATGGGGGGAGGGGGGGGGGGGGGGGTTCAAAAAGTGAAATTTTGCAATAACTTTCTAAGTGTATAAGATATGGAATTCATTTAAACTTTATATTATTTCTTAGATAAGGGCCTAAAAGTTATTTAAATCATTGGTCCTAGGTGTGGGAAAAAGTGATTTTTCAAAATTCAACCTCCCTTAATGGGACAGGATTACATCCTTTCAAAGTGTAAATTGTAGGCTATAATTTTCCTAAAACTTTTGTTTGACTCATTTTTTAATATGAGCAATATACCCTTACGGCACAGTATAAAAAGGGATTCATGATACAAGTTAGTACAATTGGAGTTCGCCTATTCCCTACTTTGACTACTAATAAAAAAAAATAGTACATGCATACAAATTGATAAAAAAAATGTGAGAGAAGTTTTCCTCAAAATAACTGTAACATAACACCATTCATTATCTACTGAACCCTTTATTAATATCATCTTTATTCTTTCATACAATAAGAATCTTATTTTGGCCGAGGTATAAATATAACATATTATTAGTACATCGTATATCTTATTGCTTATTAGGTCCATGACGCCACTGTAATAAGAAGAGAGAAAGAGAGGCCCGTACGACATAACTCGTGCTTGCGCGGTCTAATATAGTGGCGACAATTATACAAAATTAAAAGAATGTTAAGTCTAGTGATGTGAAATGTCGCAATTATTCTTTGTAAATCTTCTGGAATAGTTTTTGCAAGATTTGACAAAACATTTTCCTATAATGCCGAACTGCAAACGACAAGGCGAAAAGGTACGAAAAGTTTTTGATCAAAAGAATGGGGTTTGATAAGGTCAAATAAAAAAAGACCCTATCTGTGGTTCAAAACATAAAGCTGCCTCCTTTTAAGTATATGAGCCTCTATGGCATGATACAAATTGTAAATATTTTATTATCTACAATCAAAATAATTTTATGCAATTTTCTGCTGAAAAAAAAGTAACTCATATTTATACCTGAAGATTATTTATCAAAAATCTAGTGAAATCACCAAATTGTGAATATAAAATATAATTATTTTATTGTCTACAATTAACATTTTATGAAAAAAAGAAACACTCAAAAAAATCTACCTGAAGATAGTCTCAATAGTCTCAATGAAAGTAGCCCGTTATAATAATGCCAGTTATGTTTTTTTGTATGTCAAAAGTTCAGAGAGTTGTGAAAAACCAGTTGATAAATATTAGTGAAAATTAATGAAAATAATAAATTGGTTATGTGAATCATTCATTTATCACACTCTTATAATATCATAATATACATTCAAACGTTGAAATTTAATGAAAGATCCTGAAATACGTTTGAAAAAAAAAATTTCGTCGAATGTTTTTAAAGCTATTTGAGAGAACGCAAAATTATAATATTTTCATAATGAGAATGGCGTTTAGAAGAAGAAAAATAAGAAAAATAATAAAGGGTTTTAGAAGATTCGGGTTAATAATAAACATTGCAAATATATGACAAGCTCCATGTAGTCAAATTGTTTAAAGTTGGTTAACTCAGATGTTTGGGACATGTGGAGCGAATGGAAGAAAATCTACATAAAATTTCAGAGTCTTATTATTGTACCATAAACAGTCGTAGACGCAGCGAAAGGGCTTAACTGCAAAATGGAGGAATATATTTTTGAGCCTTACCTAAAAATCGTGGATCGATCATCTCCTTGATAACGGTAATTTACAAAAAATGTATAATAATATTATATTGTAAATATGATGAGTGTATACAAATAAATGCATATATATATATATTCATACACTTATATATATGTACACTTGTATATATGCATATACAAAAAAAAAGAAAAAAGAATCGCGCTTGTATAAAAGAATCGCGGAAATGAATACGATCACTACAGAACATTGCATGAGATTCCCGGAATACGGGATAATCGAAAAGGAGAGGAGCGGACATCGTCTGCGGCGAGAGGCCGTAGGTACTCTCCTCAATTAGGCGCAGACCTCAGGCGCTTCACAACGAAATTCGTCAGAGGCAGCTAGGCCTTTTCCTTCACTCAATCCCTCCCGCCCTCCGCAAAAGGGCCCGTCACACTAATCTCCCTACGGTTAACCCGATCCGAACGATTTACTGACACTAATACTATGGGCTCTGTTTCACAATATAAGCTTTCTCCAATTATGAAGATAATCGTGTGCACTTAGTTTAGAAATAGATACAACGAAAAATATTATTTTTGTAATCGCTTGTGTTATTTATTTATTAAATAGCGAAATAGTAGCATATACATATCGAAAATACTATTATTAAGAGTCCAGTTTGGAAGATGTTGTTAGAGATGCGTTATCAAAAGTATTTTCGCCTACCTTGATACATTACAGGCAGATATCTTCTAAGTTGTGACTGAATGCGTGTTTGCGCTTACTTCATTACTAAACTCAGTCGACATTACTGACAATAGCGAATTTGAATCTTTCCTGGTAGTATATTATTGTGTTTAGTTTACGACTACAATCTAAATCGTATAGTAGACAAAAATTACCGGCGCTTTTTGGCAAACTACACTCTTACAACAATTAATACTAGGCACCATTTTATTACACACAGCAAATTTTCAAATCATACTTCTAATTTTTTTATTTTAATATCAACTGCTTCTAAACATTGCTTAGTAAAAGTAAATTATTCACCCAGAACCTGTTGTCTTACAGCTAGGCTCCTTAGGTTAGGTGAAACGACACGGACGTAATATTTTAATTTAATAATAATACAAATATAATAATTATAATGTGGCACTGAACTTTCATTCCCATATTTCCATTTGCGCACATAGATGAGTTTGTAATAATTTTAAGTGGCCAGTAATAACTAATACGTCCTCAAACTTCCAATAGCCGTGATGTCATATTTTTGCATATGATATTGCGCTTTCTATCGAACTGTCAATTTTTCATTTATTAGTACTAAAAATTTGTTAATTTTATATATTTATATTATTCGGCCAGATTCGTATTTGCACTTTTCGAGTTGAAAGAGATCCAACGAACAGACGGACGGACGGACAGATGGCTAATACAGGGATAGTAGCTTCTTGACCATGAATGTATACAAGCTAAAACTACTAAATGTAGGTAATTAACTAGAACAGAAAGTTGAAGTTAGATAGTAATTCTCTACTTCGACAGCATCTCGTCGTTCGCACTGACGCGAGGTAGTCGCGGACAGATCGAAATAGTGATGATAAATAATATTGTCATTCTGTTACACTATATCTAAAATTATAACTAAAATTGATGCGGCTCAACACAAATTCTTTAAACACATGGATTGTAAGTCCTTTACACACTTTGCAAATAGATCCGGCTCATCTCTATTTCATAAAGTTGAATCCTTAGCTGAAAGAAGGTCTAAAGCTGATGCTGTATATGCATACAAAATAATGTCAGGTGCAGTTTACTGTAGTTCTCTACTTGAGCAAATGGGTGTCAGGGTACCTTCACGCGTGACAAGAATAAACGATTTGCTAGACATCCCACGTCGTAGAACTAATTAGTGACAAAACGAACCCATTTATAGAATGTGTTCAACCTTAAATGTTAAATATTCAGATATTGATATTTAATGTTGATTTAGTGGCGTTCAAAAAACTAACCTAACCTAACCTCCCCTTCTCTTCATCTTGCATTTCTTAGGTTAAACACTAATTGTATACTCACTCGGTGGAAATATTTCATTGGTTTTATTTTATGCGTGTAAGTTGGTACCATTGTTTTTATCATTTTATATGTACCGCCTTTACATGATTTCTTTCTCATGTAACTGTTTTATTTCCCAAATAAATATATATTAAAATTAAAATAGTCATCAGCCATCAGTCGATAATTTAAACGATTTGGATTTGCATTTTACTTGTTATTTCTCTGCAACTGGGCCCCGGATAAGATGCTCGCCTCTGCGGTGACAATATTTCACTTATACGAGAATGGCCAATTCGGGTGACGCGATTCGAGAGAAACGCTCGACAAAGAGACGAGGCGCTTAGGCCCGTTCGTCGCTAGTAATTGTACTTTTGAACGGGATTACAGAGAGGAGTGGTTAGTGTATAATTAAATCATTCGTCTCGAGAGAGAGTGCGCATATTCAAACAAGGCAAAACATAAGGAATAGCCCACAAAGTACGAGTAAAATTGTCCGTCCTAAATGAGCACCTACATAAAAATGTTACTCGAATTTTAATGTTTCATTTTAGGTTACCACTTCATGGGTATATTTATAACTATTAGATTCCTACCCTCAGATTATAAATAAGAATTAACAACTATACGAAAAATAATTTTACCCTATTCCCTATACATCAGCGCCCTACTTTTTAAAGTGGAAACTTCTATAGGCATGTTGGGTGATTTTGGATGGTTAAAATTTTATGAGTTCGCGTCACGGACATGCATAAACAGTATATCTATAGCTATAAGTATGACGTGTTGCTCTTGGTCAGCAGTCAAAAGTATAGATTATACTTGCGTGTAATATATACGTATACCTACTGGCGCACACGCATCGGTTTGTGTCATACAGGCATACACAAATAAATATAGGCATATAGGCATACACAAATAAATATAGGCATATAGGCATACACAAATAAATTTAACACGTGCCTTCAGTCCTAGTGGAAGGTTATATATATATATATATCGTATAATATTGCATCTAGGTTTTAAGTTTTCACTTTTGTCGGCAGACCTCAATCTCAATGACCGTCAAATATTTTTTTTTAATTTTACAATAGTTAAATTTGAATACGTGTTTTTTTTTAAAGTCCTTGTTATTTATAGAACGTCTATTAGGTAAGAAAGTATAAAATTTAGGGATTAAAGGAAGTAAAAGAAAATGCCATTTGGAACAAAAAAGTTGTATTCAAATTATCATTTTGGAGCTATAATAATACTTTCCGAATCCTAAAGATAAGGAAAATATTATTATTGAACCACTTCCTTCCGTGACCCATACAGTTTTGAGATCTTCTAATTCCATTTGGAACATTTTTAAAATGACAGAGATAACATCAAAAGTATGTATTGAATAAAATGTAAATTTAAGTTTGTATTGTTTGGTCAACCTAGGTATACTCTAATAAATCAAAACAAACATGTTTGTATTTCAACTCTTTATAAGATTTCATTTAAACACAAAACTATATATAAGTAGATGTATATTTTTTACGATTAACAAATACGTAAATATTTTTTCACTAATGTTATTCGTTATATATTTTTTTTATGAATTTACCTAAGCTGAAACAAACGTGTTTTATAATTGGTAATCAAAATGCAATTAAAAAGACCCCTTTAATGGACCTACTGTATAAAGCATATTGTTGGTGTGCTATTTGGACTGATGACTATGCAAACTAACGCAGAAGAAGTGACAAGGAGCAAGATGATGTTATAGTGGTCGTGATCACAAACAGCATAAACGGGAGAAGAGATGAAGAGGTATGGCCGGGGTGAAAAATGGATTGAGGGCGGTCACAAAGGCACAGAACGCTAATGTGTTAACCTCTTAAGCGGGACGCAATATCAACAATTTCCTCCCTCCGACAACTAAAAATGTGTATTATGACGCTCCAGGGCACACGCGCGACTTGGCAGCACTTTGCGAATACGTTATTTGGTGCCTCGAATCAAATCTCTTTCGTATTTCCAAAAGAATAACCATTAACAAGAGATGTTATGAATATATAAAATATATCAAAATACAAAAACGTTTATATATAAATACTTCTACATCCGGTTTCTGCATTCGAATGAAAATTATTAAAGAGTTGTATGTGTAACGTCTGATAAAAACGAAATTCTAAGAACGGTGTTATCTTAAAGTATGGAAAAATTAAATATTTTATTATTAACTAAATTAACAAAAAAATTAAAAACGTGAACTGTTTTCTAGATTAAAAAACATCGAAAGAATTTAAACGCCGAAACTCGGGTCCAATCGAAAATCAATTGATTTTCGTAAGTATTTCATACATGGACCGTTTCTCGTTTTTTAATGAACGTATTAATCACTCTTGAAGCTAATACATTAAAGTTTTAATTTAGATAAATATACATAAAATAAAAGCAAATATTGTTATGTAAATTTGACTTAACATCCATTAAACGTTTTTTTTTATGGAGGATTTGAACCGGGAGTCAACGCCTTAGCGAAACGGTCGCCAGAAATTCGGATGACTTGTAGCAAAGGTCGGTCAACCATGTTTAGAGAAAACGATTACTCTTGCAATAGATAAGTACTAAGAGCTTCATTGAAGAGAGCAGCCCATTGAAAAGTTGAAAAATCTTCATTTTGCGTACTCGTATAACCCAATGCACCCTGAATTGAACCTAAGACCTCATGTCTTTCGCGGACAGCGCACTAACCTTGTGTCTGTCATGGTACTCAACGATAAAAGCTTATCTAATAAAATAGATAGCGGTAGAATTTCTCTAGTAAATAATTACATTTATTTATACTAAAGAATTTAGAAATACTATAAATATATATTAGAAAAGTATTAGACTATTAACCTAGCAGTCGCGGGTTCGAATCTTCTCTATTACCACCATCACTCCTGACTCTCGTACAAACACATTTAGATTAGTTCAAAATAAATGTATAGAACCTAGGGCATAGCAATTCTTAAAAAAAAAAAACACTAACAAAGTCTATGATATTTACATATAATATATCTACTGATGGTATTAAGGTTTATAAAAAAAAATAACGTTGACTGCAAAAAAAAAAAATGATTATATCATTTACTCAATTTAATGTTATCAGCAATTCGTTTCCTCATCGACTATTTTGCCCACGAACGGTAAATGGTACCTGCATACTCTGATGATAATGCGTAGGAATTCTTTATATCGTTGGCTGGCTTCCATGGTTTAGGTAAAATTGAGTTAGGGCAAATGCCTGTAAGATAATCTCGTGAAGTGAATACTAAAAAAAGGGTTCTCGTAAGTAGCTCCATGGAAAGCTCTTGGATTACATCCATAAATTTCTAAATAAAATCACATAAAGTCGAGAGATCGAGCCGTTGCGATGTTAAGCATCCAAAAATATCAAGAGCCTCTTGTTTATGGGCGGCCTCATAAATTGGGGAGGTCGGCGCACAGTGGGCGCGAATAAAATGAAAATAAAAAAGTCCGTAAGCGGCGCGGCGCGGTAAAGCCCCGAACCGAAGATGCCGCCCGCCCTCAGAGGGCCGCGGTGCGTTCGTCATAACACAACCTGAATATACATAAAGAAATGATTTTACTACGCTGAAGATACTCGTAAAACAATATATAACTACTAGAGGGCGCTGCCAACGTAGGCACCAAGGCGATTTTTTATCAACTTAGCTATTCTAACGTGAGAATATCGACAATATGAAATTTATGATATGTATCTTACATTTATTTATTTATTTAAAAAAATATAAACAGCGTAATTAAATAAGTTTACATTTAATATTATACCAACATATAGCCAACAAATATAATTCCAAGTTTAATAGCTTATTATTGTGTGTTTGTTATAAATATAAAGAGTCGTGAAAGAAATGTGTTGGTAGGAAAGTGGAATTGTTGATATGTTAAAATTATCGCAATATTTAGCTATTCAAATTCAAAAGTCAAACAATTCGAAGGTGATGACGATGGAATATCTAATGTGATGTCAAATGAACGACAGAGAGTGCTTCGGTGGCTGGGCTTTTTTTAAGTCACTTTTAATATTTACAGTATAAATCCGTCCACAGCAAACATTAAAATCGCAATAAATCTTCATTAGCCTCAACTCAAGCCGACGTTGATAATCCTCTGGTTGATGAGTCAGATGTTTCTCTGGCTAAAGAAAAGACTTAGCCGAGCGCCTTAAATTGATTTTCCGCTTACATTAGCTAATTTTCTGCTAGCGTATAAAGGCTGTTTGAAAAATAAAAAACACTTTATGTTTGTAACGCTTTAAAGTTCTCTTATAATATAATTATATATAAATAGACATAGAAATTTCGCAATTTAATACTTGACTCCTGGATTCAGGTAAAACTTGCTTAGTGATTATAACGAACTTTAGCTATAATGGTTATATACTTGATCATTATGTTTTGAATATGTATATGTATAACAAATACCCAAGACCATTCCTGATAAAAAGTTCAGTCAATTGGCCCTGCGATTTCAAAGACCTCATATCATAATTCATCATGGTTTTCGAGTAAAAAATTGTAAACTTTACGTGATAATATTTAATCATTCTTGTCATATGTTCGTCCGATCCGGACCAGGTCATTAACCGGCCTTGGCCGAGCGCTAGCGAGTGAACGAAAGACCAAAGGGAGTTTACAATTTTATAAAACAAAGGTTATAAATTTGGTCATGAATTATTTTCATATCTTTTAATACTATTTTTTAGACGTAATAGAGAACATTATCACCCCCTTAAGCCTTCTGGAATGGTCTTGAGACAACCTGTATAGTATTTAATAGCGCAATTCACCTGAAAAGACTAATGATACTTTTCTTAGTTTATCTGATTAAATAGTTACATAATATTTGGCAATATTTTACACTAAAGAGAGAGAAAGAGAACTAAAAATGCATTTTTATAAAACTCAGCGATGGATTTAAACCGACATCCTGCGCTTTCAAGTACAGGACCACTTTAGTACCTTTATAAATATTTTGTTATCCTAAGCTTTATCAAAAAATTAATATACTTTTCTCAATTTTTAAATATTGTCAAAGTTTATGTCATTTACCTTTTCAGGAGATTTTTCGTTATTAAAAAGACAATTATCAAATATAATATATAGGTCAAATATGTTTACAACTCAATTTTATTGTTATGTCCCTAACATTTAAAATATTTATGTAAATTATTGAAGTCTGATATCTTTACAACATCGTGTTTTGTACTGGAAATATGGTCGATTCGGAGGGCATAATCCTCGAGACGTCGGCTATCCCCAAACATAGATAGATGTTTATAGATAGATGTTCGTATTTTATGTAGATATAACGATAGTAGGTTATATAAAATTACCTAGTGAAAAAATCTGAAATATTGGAAACTTTTAATATACATTAAACTTAAAATATATATTAAATAAACATCTTCTCGAGTGTGCTGGCAATATAAATTATATGCGGGCATCAAACAGAAGCAGTAATTTTTCAGAATTACATTTTAATACTATGAACGCAATCATAGTTACAAGTTCGGAGTTTTCTTCGCGAGTAAAAATCGCAGACTATTGACTTTTCAAATTAAGTAAATTCTATAGATTGTGTGAAAAAGTCGCTATAAATATGACTATAAAAAGTGAGAAACGTTGTTGGCCCATGACCAACGATCTTGGTACTCTTTCTTATACATATATACTCGTATATATATGAGGATAAAATCTTAAACGATGTCGTTAAACGAAGGTTCATATTAATGTCGACCGGGACCTATTTGAAAGGCTATTAAGATTAGTCTTCCAGACATACACACAGGACGTACGAGTACATACATAGAGACCGTACATATATACTTTTCGTATATTACTACAATATTAGAACAAAAATATTATATTATTAATATTTCCTATTTAATAAATATGTAGACAATTTTATAATATATTATATGTAATTTTTTTTCTAAATTTTAATGTATATATATATATATATATATATATATATATATAAATTATTATTATTATTGTTTTATATTAATTTATATCTCTTAAATGGCACCTACTTGTTATTATCTTAATTCTTTTTTTCTCTCTCTCAAATTCTAATGTTATAATTAAAATCAAATGTACCAAATTTTGTATGTATAATTAACTTAAGATTACACACATGCATGTTTTGTAAACATGAAATTGGAGAGCATCGATTGTTATAAAATTATTAACCTGTGTATAATATGTAAGAATGTTTACGATTACTCTCTGTATGTTTACTTTATAAAATAAATAAATAAATATATAAACACAGAACGTAATACATAGATAACGTGCATATATAGAGTACCACTGTTTAGTAGATAATTAAAAAAAGTGTCGCTAAAAGCATTGAAAGCACTAATTACCAGTTTTTTTCATTAAGAAAGAAAATACTGATAATAATTAAGTATTATAAATACAATATTATATTAAAACAACTTTATTTTATTCTTCTATACTTGGAATATTATAACATCATATTTATTTAATTCACAAGAAACCTACAGATTTACAAATAAATTTGAAAAAAAAATGAATACTAGGTTTACCTAGCACATAGAACATATTTCTATTTCGATATAATGTAACCCGAATTCTATAAAATGAAGATCTCTGTTCAACGTGATACAACGTTTAATTGTGTGTTTATTTATTTGCTTTGTACATAAATTCAAAATATGGTTTTAATTTATTTGTTAGCATTCATAATTTATATGAGTTTATGATTATTAGACAAATTGGAACTGGGATATTATTGTAATTGGCATTTTCGTATGCCAATACGAACAACTTCTCTTTAATAGTTGATTGCGTAGCTTTGAAATTGGGATCATTAATTATCCAACCAGGAGACAGAGTGAAACGGTACTTCAAACCGTGTACACACCAAGGCGAAAACAAAGAAACGACTTTCGCACAATACGGATGGTAACGTTTTTAGCATACAACAGGTTATTTATTCTTTTCTTTTATGGTAAACGTGTTTTACATGATAGTTTACGTCCTTTTTTAACAACAGCTTGTGTATGGGGACAACTAATTAGTAAAAAAAACCTTTCTCTCTGGCTATAAATAGTTAGGCTATGAACAAGAATATCTCACCGAAATTTATGGTTATTTATAGTTAATACAAAAATAGTTACTAAAAAATATTTTCGACAATTTCGATAGATAATTGATAATTTCAACAAGAACAACGTATTACATATATATTTTACGTCATTTTATACGGTTTAGAATATTTACTGACGAAATGGGCCCTTTTCTCGTAGTAACAGAGACAATTTAATTTTCTCATTTAAATTTGATATTTATAATAACTATAAAAATATTTTTATTATTTACTGTGTTCACATTATTTCATATAAAGGTAGTAATGGATATTTCTTTTGTAACATAAGAAAAGGCTAAGTTTGTCAAAATTTTTCATAAATGTAGAAAATATATAAATTACAAATCTATTTCTAATAAAAAATAGTGATATCCCAATAAAATATACGTTAAATTATAAAAAAAATGACTTGTGTAGTAAAATATAAATATATTATTTAGTATTTTTTATGAAGCGCTTATAACCCCCGTAACCTCATACTAGAATCTATAGTTTTAATGTTGTGAATTTAGATTAAACTTTATACGTTGGTTTCTCCTATCTTCCAAAAACTATGTTGAGTTTAGTTGTGACTTGTAATATTAAAAAAAAAAATGACTTTTAAGCTAAAAAGATTTTTTTTAATTAAAATTTTATGAAAAATGTGAATCCGGTCTTAATTCCCGACAGGGTGGGCTTTTTTCTGGCAGGCGTCCACAAATGTCAAATATTAAATGTCTCTTTTTGTGAATGATATTTGTCGCCGGGAACTGAATCGTCTTGGTGTAGACGCTGTTTTATATTATTACAGGTAAACGAACTACGCTCAAATTGGCGGTTAGATGGGGAGCTTCAAAGGCTTGTGGTGACAATATTAATTATATTAGATACAAGGGTTGGTGGGTTGGTACTCACATTTCAGTTACGGGCCCTCGCGCAATCCTTTTCAAATTGCCTCACTGTTGTTACTAGAACAAAAATAAATAAAGTAAACCATGATAATTCCTCGTATATTTGTTGACAAATCTATGATGGGATCTGTTGGTTTGTTTGATTAATAAAACTTTCATCTATCTAAGTGATTTACTTTAGAAATGTCATTCTTAATCAAAATACATAGAAGAAATATTTCATATCACCTTATTAAGAAAATACATTTCTGAAATATATTTTTTTCTCTTAGTTTTTTATATTTCAAATTTTTTTAATAATTTTAGAAATAAGTAAAAGAATATCTTATTAAAGGACAGTAAAATATATATACAAATATAGTCATTACGCTAAAGGTGACTGAGATCCCTCTACGTATCATAGGTATTTTCTTTTAAATTTTTATCTCACGTTAAAAAATATAAAATACTCACAATTAGTTTTTTTCATATCTAGGAACATGGGTAATAAAAAAACCGTTGTCATTTTTTTTAATGAGTATGAAAAATAAAATTTTGCTTAAAAAAAAATATTTGGCTACTGATATTTTTTCTTATTATTAATAAAACCATATTCATTAATATTTATAATGTAGGTTAAAAATATTACATGCTAGTTTATCTAAAATAAGGATTTTAGTAAGCCATATTTTGAAAATCTCTTGGGGCAGCAGATTTTAAGGTTACGCAAAGTGCTCGAGTGACAGCCTAGCCCTAGAGTATGTTTCTATGCTAAGACGCCTTTTTTTTATTTTTGAAATGTTTGGAGTTGATTCCATAGAAGATTTATTAAGGTACTTCTAGTGTAAGGTAACAAAAACAGCAAAAAAAAAACTTTATAATATTAATACGATCATTATTTAGAAAATACTAATAATTTCTAAAATAAAAAACCGATATATGGTAAAGTTGGTTTTAATTTATTTTAACAATTCTGAGTCACTTTGGTTAGTAGGTATGCGATGGTCTAACGAGGAATTGGAAATTTGCCAATGGTAGTTAGTATGCAGAGAATGTGAAGAGACATGACGTCTAATTTGAGGCAGAAGGTTTTAAAATTCGGTTCGGGCAGTAGACATTGTCCAAAAGTATACTTTTTCTTATTGATTTAGAACAAAATTCAAGGCGGCCTTCGCGTGCAGGGGAATCGCGTACCAATTAAATGCTACCGGGGGGAATAATGTTTAACTATTATTGATAATTTTGTGTGCCGCGTTCGATTCGATTTCATTCAATATGCATGATATTTGTGATGCACAAACACGCCATAAAAGCCCTCTCTGTGAATACAGTGTATAGTCACCACTGGACGTTCTTTCGGGAGGTTGACCTATATTAAGTATCAAACAAAAATCAGTAAAAAATATTAGTAAAATATAACACAATCTAACGAACGATTGGAAATAGGGTCGCGCGCGACCGTATCGATCTGTCCCAAGCATAAATAAACCATCACCCGTATACAAACAGGTTGTTTCAAGACAATTCGCGAAGACATAAGGGGGTGTTTATTATCCCTATTACGCGTAATAATGTATAAAAAATGTGATAATAATTCTTGTCCAAGTTTATTAATTTTATCAAATAACTCGTATAAATTTCATTTTTGCTCGCAGGCGCGCGGCCAAGGCCGCTCAAGAACCCAGCGCGGGGCGGACTCGCTAGCGAGCGAACTTTGAGAAGAGGATTTGATATTTGTGGAGGCATCTGTTAATTCTGCAGTATTTGTATATTTTATTGTATAAAGAATTTTATAATTCTTAAGGGGGTGATACAGTACGACGGCGGTAAATAAGCATTAATATTGATTTCATACAGTTTTCGACATTTAAAAAGAAATAAAATTTTAAAGTTATTGATCTAGTATCTTCCCGAACATAGCAAATTGAGTTAAAATAGTTTCTCTACGACATGGGAGTTTCAGAGTAGCGTTTGCCTCGATGAATGCCGCAGATAGGCACCGCGCGAGGGAGAGGAAGAGAGTGAACGGGACAGGGAAAGTTATATAATGCACGATGTAGTGTGCTAATACGATTTTGCTGATTTTGAAGCTCCCAACATAACGCGATGGAAACTTCGCGAGCGTTCGTTGGAATATCCCTTCATATCCCCAACTAAACTGAGGCTGTCGATATACAAACGGAGTTTATTGCCAATAACTAAATGTCAGACCAATGAAATATATAGGTGTGAAAAAGGCAAAGGGATTTAAGTTGAAGTGCGACGGAATGCCACCAGAGATTAAGGCGATAAAGTATGGGAAAACCTCTGGCAAAAAGTACGAGTAGACGTATTCAATGATAGTAACATACCTTTTACTCGTATATAAAGTCTAAGTAGGTAAGGGCAGCGTCCAGTTAGGTAGAGCATTGTATGACGATTTTGTTTTAAAATAAAAGATTTAATATTATTAATCAAATATATCGGTAATACGTCACATTATCACAGCCATACTCAACCTGCGGCCCGCAGCTCAACCTTTTCTATGTGCACAGAGCAAAGTACCAAGTTTAGTACTAATTATTTTATAGAGTACCTACCCTACAGTACCTTTAATGAGGCGCATCGCAGAGCATTTTCCACTGTCAATATATTATCGACTACCCACATTCTAGTCCCCGATTCGACTGTGGCCCACCATGATGTAGCAGTAGCGCTTATGTGGCCCAGAAAAAAAAGTATGGCTGCATTATCAGGCTATGAAAAGATGAATATAGGTTCTAATTCAACGCGTAAAAGCGAGACACCCGGTAACCTCGAAAATGGAAGCAACAGATATTTACACATTCAAAAGACGTACTTATTATGAAAAAATGATGACTCACCTTTTCTGAATTATATACAGACTTCACGCCGCCTAGTATAGCCGGCTTGCCGGGTCTAAATTTCTCTTGGTGAGGGTTTTACAAATTAATCAATCTATTGATTTGATGAGATATCTTATATGTATGTTTCACCAGCTGGCGTTGTTTTTATAATATTATTATACTAGTATGAAACTTTTAATATATTAACGGTTAAGTTAACCAATGTATTGTAATGTTTGAATCTTTTAAAAATTGACCAAGAACAAAGAAAAAACAATTATTAACTTCTACGAGTATGCCTTTTATATTATTTTTAACAATTTACCATAAGAAGGGTAATTACAGGATATGTTTTTTATTTAAGTTTATACTCGTATAGCGATAATGTATAATAGTCTGAATATTCGAAGGAGTTTTTCAAGAAATTTACTTTGATGTTAACTGT
Organism: Neomicropteryx cornuta; assembly: GCA_020383195.1. NCBI lineage: Eukaryota > Metazoa > Arthropoda > Insecta > Lepidoptera > Micropterigidae > Neomicropteryx > Neomicropteryx cornuta. The sequence continues at coordinate 8,671,141 of JAHKQU010000025.1, read as the reverse complement.
TGTATCAAGAAAAAAAAACATAAATCTAATTTTGAATATTATGACAATTCAAACCTATTGGTATATTATTTGTATTTGTAGTTCATGGATAGTTCATGGATAGAAAAGAGTAGAGAATTTGAAGCAATTATACTACAAACGTGTTAAACGATTGAAGTTACGTGTAACATTACACTAGCATTTTGTAGGGCACAACAAATTTTAGTGCTGCTAGCGTGTGGATGCAATAATACTTATTCCGCACCATTTAGCATTTTATGAACTAGAAAATTTACTGCAAATTAGACGTCTGCAGCCATACTTTCGAACAGATTACTCTCAAAAGGATATTACTTTTGAGCAAAAACAAATAGCTGAAGGTCGATTTAATATAGTAGGAAGAGGTTTAATATTATTTAATTAATTTTGAATGAGGCCTTCTGACCCGAAAGCCACTTATCCGGAGGCGTTCATATCGAATTTCAATAACTGTTTATGCAAATATTTTAACAAGCTACTTACGGAAAATATTACTTTTTTAGGGCTTCAGATTTAGGCCTACTTGAATAAAGGACAAATTGTTTAACCCCAAGCTAGGTTCATGCTTGGATTGGTAACTTGGCTCTGTGCGGCAGGGCAGGTAACAGTGAAATCATCGCCCAACGACCAAGGCCATCATAGTCTCTTCTGTTCTATGTCGGCACTCGGAGCTTTACGCGTTAGGTAAACGCAATTTGGGACGAATCAATCAGAATAACCGTATCAACATATTGCTTTAAACTAATTTCTGTACATATTTGTGGTGCGATATACCATCAACATTTATTATTTACAATACAGAGGTGACCTTTAAGATGAAAACGTTTTAACGTGCGATCTTAACCCGCGCGCGTTTGAGGTAAAACATTCAAAAATATAATTTAAAAAAATAACCATTAATTGTAGGTCAAACTTGTAACTTCTAATCAAATATAAGCTTCATATGAAGGGTGTGGAAAATACAGTGTGAAGGATGGGGATAAGATAATTGAGGCCTAACTGTGAGATTTCGTACATCCAATATCACTAGCTATTAATAAACCAAAGTTATATTTAAACAGCTCAAGACAAACGGGGCCCGCGTGTGAGATCTTTATACACTATTTTACTCGCAGGAGGATGGATGGTTGATAATGAATCAAAGTATGGTCTTTACTGGTACAAGAGTATGGCCAAATAGTTGAATACCATTATGATACAATAGTCACTCGAGTTATATAGCTAGTCAACGATTTAACCAATTAGTGCTGGGGTGTTAATCGCAAACAGTTATGTAAATTATTATATTTGAAATATGTAAATAAATATAATCGATGAATTTATGAAATACTTATTGTTTTTTTGTTTATAAGCACATACCCTTGAACAAAAACAAATTTTTAGTTGAAGACAACAAGGGCGTGTTCTTTTTTTTAATTTTTAGAAGCATAGAAGTGATAACAGGTAATCATTATAAATTGTTAGCTGAGTAATCACGGTTATAGAACAATATTTTTTACGATTTTAAAAATAATTGATGAGCCATTTCTCTCCTGTTAGAATGATAGTTAACAAAACTAACCTATTTTAACAACGAAATGAATTATATCAGTAAACTATGGAATATAATATTAGATATGTCATGAATAATTGACCCACTCTAGGAACGCTTTCATGCGACAGCAAGAATCGATAGCAAGTCAATAAAGGCTGTTCTCAATCAAACGTCCTTGTTAAAATGACAATTGAATGTAGCCAAGTAGCCAAAGCTCCTGGGCGTGTAAGTCGCTTTGTGGAGGCGAGTCGCTCCCGTTAATCTCCCTCCGCATAAGATCACCGCTCCTTGTCAGAATCATCCGACCATTTGCAAGCTAAGCATCCTCGAACCGAAGGTTTATCTAGTAGGAGCATACGAGCTGAGAGCTGGTGACGTATTAATAAAAAAACAACAATTTAATAAACCTCTTAGAATACATTTATTTTAATATCATATTAGGAAAAATTCATTAGTTTCCACGTGTGGGAACTAATGGGGAATTGCGTCACATTTTTCTCACAATTTATAATCGACTGTAAAAATACTAAACGATAGAAACCACCAAAATAAAATAACATAAAAACACGTCTTTTTGTGTTTTTTTTCATGTGTTAAATGAAAAAACTGCAACGCTGTATCATGGCCATTTACAAACAGGTTGTCTTTGTTCAGCGTAGTCCCTATATCATCTCCTTCACATATTTTTTAAAATTATTATTTGTTTAGGTTCACAATATATTTTAACAATATAGTAAAGCAATTAAGAATGATGGAACAGTAAATTCGTACATACTCGTATAAGCTACTGACGCTAAATGATACTACAATACCTTGTTTCCTGCCACACCCACTACACAGGTGTTTGGAGATATTTATTCGGTGGTATAACTGATTGGCAGATGGTATAATGGATGGGTTATTTGAGAATGGTTACAAAACGTTGCAGATGTTACAGTTAGGACTATTCCACTTGAAAGCCGACATTCCCTCCCCCTCCTACTTCCTGGTCCCGGCCTCGCTTCCAAATGTGTTTTCTTTTTTTTAAGTTTGGAGGAAACTTCATTGGCTTTGTATTTTAATTGTTTTTTTTTGTTTATTGTAATTTTACTATCTAAGCTGTTGTTTACTGAAATAAAATAAAATAAATAAAATTATTCCTCTTGAAAATTAGAAATCCTTGGAAATTTTAAACTCAATAATTAGATGCTAGTAGTTACAGGTGGAAGATGACTCAACATCCAATATGAGTTTAATTCATCTGGCAATTTATTAGTAAGCCTCTTATTTCTTATCTAGTACATGTAACTACTAACATCTATTAATAAAAATCAGGAAAAAAAAAAAATCTTCAACTGAAATCTGAATAATAATATTCACTACTACTACTTTGACCACTACTACTACTACCACTACTACCACTACCACTATTACGATTACTTTGTAACTACTTAGATAATATATTAATTGTTTCATGCTATTTCACATGTATTGTTTTTGGATTAAATAAATAAAAAATAAAAAAAATATATCATAATTGACTCGAAATATATGCACGTCACCTTACATGCCAACTCAAAAAACGAAAGTTGTTCTGAGTTTCCAGAAAAACGTCTATGACAGATAGACAAACGAACGCAAGAGTATGGAATTGAGATGCGGAGATACTTTTGAGATACGGAACCATAAAAAAGTCTTTAGAATAATATTTAGATATTTTATTATATTTAACTTTATTTTAGCTTAAAATAGAAATTGTATTATATGACTCGCTCTTTGTCTAGGAAACGTTTATAAATTGGTCGGGAAGACAACGAACGGCTGAGTTATTAAATTCAATGGAAGGTGATTTAGCAGAGGGATTCTAAACCGACCTTCGCTAACCACAACAAGAGTACCCCCCCACAGTTCACCGACCGGGACTGAGCGTATAGCGGAGGCGATCGGATGGATGCGATATTAACCGTTCCTCACTCCCCGCAGGTACTCAAAATAACGTTTCAAACATGTCGTTCGCTAATGCTTAGTAAATAAATGTAGCTAAATGCCTCGTTAAATAATTGTAGCCAGTGCTGTCGTATATACGAACACGTTTGATTTTATCAAGGGCGGATTCAAGTCTTTCTCGGGGATGGTATGTTGTTCCCCGCCCTATCTTAAGCGGGGGTTCCGGGAAAATTTTAAAAATAAATTTGGACTAAAACACAGTTTTAGTCTACTTTTGAGTAATTTAGACCCTAGTAGAAATAGCGTTTTTTTACAGTGCCAATTCGGTAAAAACTTCGGTAAAAAATTCGGTAAGTGAAGGGTGAGTTAAAAAAAATATATATACTAAATGTTTCAGAATCGATTTGTATTTACACGTATATAATGGTTATTATTTCTTCACCAATGAAAAATGAATACGCTGCCGATAACTTGATTAATTTATTGTGTTATTTCAATAATGTGATTTCCTATATATTGAGAGTGAAAGTAAACAACTCACGCTTTAAATTTTAATATTATTATTTTTGTCCTAGTGATGGGCATATGTTAGAATATGCTAAATTAAAATGAGTTTCGGGCTTTACGGGTAACATTAGCGTTTGTCTGTGAATGTAATGAACAAATTGAAAATTTGAATGAAATATTATTTATTTTCGTTCTAATTTATAAATGTTAGTAAGAAATTAATATCAACCTCAAAACGCAGCTGACGACATTTAACTTAGATAATAAATGTCAGTTGCTTGGTAATTAAATAACGGACGTTCGGCTCGCATCGTTAACATTTAATTAGTTAAATTGCAACGCACTCGTCGAACTACATCGAACCTGTGTCGATCTTTATACCGCAACCGACTAAATGCACGAAATTGGCACTTTTCAGCCATTCATATACCTCAACCTTGTGATTTAATCACATCCCGGCGTTACTCTTCACTTATCTATATGTTAGTACCGAAAACTAAAACGCGGTTCCACGTTAAATATTGTCCTGTACTACTTAAATCAGAATAGCCGATTGAATGTTGAATATACGCAACCTTTCTGGGTCCACTATTTGTTTGGCCATTATGTTAGACCTCGCTCAACTAAACTAAATTTTCTTGCACTGTTGACATGAGATTCGTCGTTCTACTTGTCCGTATTACCATTGTCATAAAAAAAGTTTGATCTAAATATCTAATTGCGAACGCCGCCCCTGCGGGCGGGACGGATAGATAGAGAGGAAGATATTTTTCATAGCGCTAGTAATATCTAACCGCCGACATCTTCAGCGGCAGACGACGCTAACCCGCCATGTGAACATTCCCCGGTCCATTCACGGAGATAACAGCTTTTGAAATGCTACCTCATATCTCGTATCTTGCACGACGCGACGGGCGGGAAGGGGGGGAGGGGGAGGGGGATCGGTTATAGTTGGCATGGTTTGGCGCTATGCGGCAGGTATCGGGAACCATTTTATTTTTAGTTGTATATACGAGTATGTACTCGGTGATAGCGATCATAATTCTATAATAGGATAAGATTAGAATAAAAATACTTATGGCATTTACATTGAAGTAAACACAATTCATAAGTTAAAATAGGAAAAATAAAATATTACTACGATTAGATGTAGAGATCGCCTAAACCAATATCCATATCCATACAAATACTAAACAATATACGATAAACAGGGTGTTCCAAGGCCATTCCCGAGGATATAAGGGTGTGTTTATGTTCCCAATTACGTGTAATAAAATAATTCATGCTCAAATTTATTCATTTTATCAAAGCGCTCGAGTAAATTCCCTTTTTGCTCGCAGGCGCTCGGTAATTGACCCGAAGTTTTTACTCAGAAACCATGATGAATTTTGATATATCAATACAAATCACGTTTGAAATTCAAATCTTTCTATAAACCCCATTTCAATAATCTGTATTTTTCATCATGAATGCTCTTGAAACATGGTGTATATTATATAAATGCGAAAAGTTACGGTTTCACGGCTAAACCGCTGGACCAATTTTGATAAAATTTAGCACGGAGATAGCTTGAACCCTAAAGGACATAGGCTACTTTAAAACAATCAATCCCTAAGATGGTGCAATGGAGGATAGTAAATTGTAGGAAAAATATTTAGGCGCGTGGTTGGCCTGTGGGGTCTAAAGATGAATTGCAAAGCGACTCAGCCCGAGTGCCGTAAGCACGATTCGTCGAACGCCATCTACAGGTCCTAGCTGCTAACTCGAGCAAAGCCCGGAGTTAAATAGCTAGCATGTAATAATTTTATATTAATCTATAAACAATGTGTCCCTTCGAAATGTGCACATCCGAAACGAAGTGAAGTTAAACCAAAATTCATCGACGTAAACCGTTTTTAAGAATTTAGTTTAAGAACTTAAAATATAAAGAGCAACAATACTTTTTATTTGACAAATTCTACGATGTTAATAAATAAAAAAAGTGTCAATGACTGACCCAGTTTTTTTGTTAATAATCAAAAACTAAAAAATAAAGTTATTTTTTTATCTTATTTACAACAAAAATATTAGTTTTATATGTAATTTAATAAGAAAGTTTGACGTATAAGAATAGTCAGTAATGTTAAAGAAACTCCTTAAGGTGCGTCGCTTGGTCGATAGAATGTTTTTAATACCAGAGTTTAGGCAATCTGGAAGAAATCAAATTTTGACCTAATTAAACAAAACCTAACCCAACTTGCAAAACACTTTGGCACGTTACTTTAAACATTATATTTTCAATTAGTAATTTTGGCTCTATACAATTATATTGAAGGATGAAATTTAAATCCCTGTAAATTCATTAAAAAGTTTAAACGAAATTGCAAATGTTGGTAACTATTTTAATTTTACAATTAATTGTAACTAATTTATAATTGTGACATTTACAGTGATATCTAAATATAAATAAAAATAATTCAATTAAAGATGAATACTTACGTATTTGTAGAATCAACTATTAATTTATTAAAATAATGAGATTATAGGCACATTTAAACGAATTACAGTTGATTAGTAGGAGGATTAATATTTTTGATAATTCTAGTCTATCTTTTCTCTACCCTCTCGAGACGAATTTCACAAACGTATTGTTATAGTATATCTGTTGAGATTTAGGGAAAGCTAGGAACACGTGACTCATATGACAGCGGAACTTTCAGTGCTTTGCGCTGTCCACCGCTCCGCGTAACTGAAACGGCAAATTTTATTTTTCGAAAGGGAAGGGGTCGCGTTCCGCTTCATTCTAAACATGTATAAAAACGTCCGAAGTCGTAAATTTTAATGAAGATTAGATTATGAGTTATGTCTCGCTGAAGCGTCCGACTCGTAAAAGATTATCAGAATTCCTCTGGGCGGCTCATCTGCGCCGCGGCCGTCACGTCCTCGCAGTGTTTTCGCTGTTAAAGCCGCCGCGGTGAAAAACGACATAAATAAGCTTTTTGTACACTGTACACTGTACACTGTACAGCTAATCTGTATGCGGCGAATCTACCAGCAGAGCGGTTATTTATTCAGTGTCATGGCTTCCAAAAATGCGATGTAAACACGATATATACTCGTACACTGGGTTCAAACAGCCAACCACTGACCAGCAATCTCAAGTACAGAAACTCTCAAGTACAGTTTGACTATCTTCGACTCTCAAAAAAATCGACATTGAACGAAAAAAAATACATTATTTTTTCTACCGATCTGCCAATATTAAGATACTGTCAATAAATGTAGGTCATTGGTTCAATAATCAATAATATTACACCATTGTATTTTATTAAAAAATTATTATGTTACAAAATTACAATATGTCAGAAAAACTTCAGATTTTGACCAGTTAATTAATAGTAATAAGTATTATTTGATAAATTGCAACAGCGACGAAGAAGGCCAACATAATCGTGTAATATCTTTAATAATTCTGCAGTAGGTATTAGGCACGTGCCTATGAGGCTATTGCTGAATAGGTTTCTTAGGGCCGTGTTTGGTTTGGCAACTGGCGGTGTTCATTCACACGCTCTGACGCTCTATGAATACACAATTCGCTAATTAATGCTTGTTAATGAAGGTAGATATTGTTATTATCTCAGTTCTGATGTAGATACATTAATTATTAAGTAGCAGTAGTAGTTCAGTAGTAGTGGTTATTAGTATTTATAATAAAAATATTATAACTATATATTCAAATATTACTTATATATTTATATATTACCTTTATATATTAATATATTACCTATATATTTAAAAACATGGTTAATTCATTTATTAGCCCCTTCTTCAGCAGTTAATCGAAGAAGCATTTAGCAGTTGAACAAGGGGCCAAGGAGCTCCGAAACGTCCAGATACAATTATATATATATATATAATTATTATTTATTTATTATTATTAATTATGTATTACATATTATTATTTATATATTATGTATTATTGCATACAATTCAAATCAAATAATTGTAATTGTATGTTGCGCAGTGAGATGGTTATATTATAAGAACGATGCGTCTACTTTACTACGGGCATTGCCTGGTTAGTTAGTACTTTGCATAATGTGAAATTTATTTATTTATTTGTATGAGAAATGCTTACAGCTATACACAATGACAGTTACATAGAAATAGATAACTAACAACTTAAGCCGACTACAGGCATCTCCAATTTAAGAGATACTTTTAACAGAATGAACTAGGATCTAATTTATAGTGATAACATTGTATGAGTGGTATAATCTGTGAATATAATAGGGTGTGGAATGTAAGAGTGTGTTAATGTGTATGCATTAATGTTAAGTTACCGTCAAAAAATAAATAAAATAAATAAATTAAAGAATAAATAAAATTTTAAAATCACAAATGATTGCCAAAAATATACCTGAATTATAGCTCTTTGAATTGAAACGAAATATATTTTTAATGTTTTTATATTCTCCCGGCAATTAATTATACACTTCTAGTTCTTATACACTTGAAATTTAGACGTACGCTGTACGAGTGTGTAACAAACAATATGCTGTACGAGTGTGTAACAAACAGTATGCTGTACGAGTGTGTAACAAACAGTACCGGCTGAATAAAATCATCTTTGTTCCTTGTGTTGTGGAAATGAACTCATGTCACTCATGTCAGCACTAGATTCGAAGAAGTTCAAAGGGCTGTAAAAGCTAATATTCCAAATGGTAATGTGATCTTTAAGATTCTCGTGGACTTATACCAAAGGATACTGGAATGGTTTTTTTTTGAGGACTAATATACCTAAGGTGGACTTTGGCATGGTGTTAGTGTGTACACGCTTCTTAACAAAATTTCTATATGTAAAATAGTATGAGAATTTACCGGGACACTTTTAATATAATAATATTTAATGTCAAAGTATCGGCCATCGAAATTTTGCAGAACGCGACCTGGTTAGGTATTCCATTTAAGCGCTTGTTGCTTTATTTTTAAAAGTTGATTATTAACTTTTTGCAGAACACATTCTGCTTCGCTCGCTTTTGCAGCGGTTTTAATCTCCGAGAAAGTCTAGACGGACTATTCATTCTTCTACGCCAAAGAATAGCTATTCATGTGAATTTGAATGAAATTGTTGATGTGTATATTTCGCGATGCGTTTGCATGAAAATATTAAATTTCCAGTTTACCTTTCTTTATTAAGCCCCCTGCTGATTAAAACCTGAAAATAATGGATATTCTTAGTAGAATATTTTACCTTTTTGTTGTTCAGATTAGTTGACATAAAAAAACAAAAGAAATCGACTTAGATTTGAGTGACCACACTACTTAAAATAATTATGCTCGCATGATACGCATTACTCTATCGTATGATACGACATTCAGTGAGATTAATAAATTTCTATCTGCGAATTAAACTGCCCTACCGCCATATGATATATATAAAGAAAAATATATAATAACTAATATTAAAAATCGTTCAAACACAAACATTTGATATTCACGATTGTTTGAAAGTACAATTATTATTATGTATTATTGGCATTATTATTATTATTATTGGCAATTCACATAAAAAAAAACATCGTCGTCTCAGTAAGTTTGATTGAAAAATGAAGGATTAAAAAAATATGGGTGTAATTTTGTAATTAAGATTATATACTAAGACGGCAATTACGATTTTATTTTAATGATAAAAAATCACGGTAAAGTAAAATGACAGATTTAGCGTAATCAGTTTGTAAAACTTGATTAAATAAAGATTAGGTTAGTTTGATTAAATTATGATTTGTTTACTGACTAGTGACGTTAAAACGTAGTATTTCTTTTTATTGGTTAGTTTTTTTAGTAACGGCTTAAGCATTCTGAACTGATTGGAACGGAGCTAAAATATGAATATATTTGCATAGATATAATCGAATGGCGAGTGTACGCGCATCGCAATGTTTATATTAATAACGGAGGGTTTATATTTATTTGATCAATCATTATATTATAATAGTATTTATTTAGTTTTTTAATATTATTATAGCATGGTTAGAATAGAAATGATGGAAGTGCCTTCGACGGTACAGATTCGTCTAGTTAGGGAGGCAGAAAACACTAGTAAGTAACTAACTATTTAATAGTCGCTACATAGTTTTAAGTATTATTTAAATGATTTTTTTATTATTAATTCGATAAATAAAAGTGCACTGTATATTAAACGCCCGGTTTCCAGCAGATAAACCATGTTCTTGGTTGGTAAATGCGCAAAATTTATAGAAAGAAGTTTCAATAGAAATATCTCATATATTATATTAATAATTAACAGATATTTATATTAGTAGATAAACTCTAGAATAAATAAATAATTGCCTATTCAAAACAGGCTGTTTATTAAAAGCTTCGTATGGTCGCGCAACTTTTATAGGAGCGGGCGAGCGTCGGCGTCGCCTCGCGAGAATAATGATTGTTAGGAAAAACGTTCCAGAAGGTACACAAATGCCGGCCAAGTTCCGCTGCGCGCGACGCGATGCCCAACTTTCCCCTGCTGTTTGGGGGGCGGTTTGATTAATGATGCCGGATACCAGCGAAGGCGAAATCGCCAAAATGCCCGATTTTTGTATACCTAACTCGGTTAGCGCCAACTCAAAGCGCGTTGACACGAAGCGGGGTTTTTACTTTTTTATTCTGTGATATTTTTGACGAGATTATCCACCACTCGAAAATTCCAGTTTTGCTCCACGTGTTATTTTATTTTTATTTTCATACCACGGAAAAATAATTTATTTATTATTAACATTAACTAACTAATAAGTATTTCCCAATTACATACTGGAAACCAAAAACATTCTGAGGGCATTTTTAATGAATTAATTTATGTATATTTTTTTACAGAAACACTACATTACATTATACATTACCTTATCTGATAGCTGATAATTTAAAAATTAAAAAGAACAAAATTTTTATTACGAAAAATAAAATAACAAAATGTGTTACTGAAGATTTAACAAGCACACTGTGGTCATTCAGAATGATTACATGAGGGTTTATGTGGTGTGTCCACACAGGTTTTTACATAAAATATTCTAATGTGTCTAATATGCTTAATTAAGATACTGTGTTGTGAATTTGTGTGTGCGTTTTGTTTATTTGTTTGAAATATGTTTGTAGTCGTATGTGCAGAAGGGTCGTTAGCCGATATGTAACCATGTGTGTGTTTGTGATTTTTTTACTTATCATGTTAGATTGTTCGTTATACGTTTTATAGCTTAATTTGTGTTGCATTTGGGACCATCAAAAGTATCTTGATTTCAAGTGTGACGAGATGAATCTCTTGAGGGATGTACCACCTACCAGATAAGGGGAGTCTAGTTGACTGTATACTATTGTAAAGAGTAAAGCCATGTCAGCAATAACCCTCCTCTCTTCAAAACTTAGATACCGTAACGCTGCGTCATATTTGCTAAACTGAGTGTGTTCTCTCGATAATTCACCTGCTTGAAGCACTTTTGAACACATTCATTTCTGTGTTTCCTGTATACTTAGATGTGCGTAGAACCCATTTCCAATGGATGTTAATTTAATCATTGTAAGCTCTTAGGGGATCTTTTCTGGTACTTCTGTCAAAATACCAACACCCTAACCGCTTTAATTCCGTAAAAACAGATTAATTTTTCAAACAGATGCTTTTATTTTAAATTTAATAAATAGGTCCTTTAGATTAGACAACACACTCTCGGAATAAATTATAGTATCTGAATTTCGTATTTTAAGCAACATAATAATTATTAAAGTGATTTTTTTTAGAATATAACTAAGTTATTTTTAAACTAAATTAGTTACCTATGCTGTTAGCTATGCTACATATTTTGTTTCATTTTATATAGTTTACTTTATAAATATTTATATTGTTATTGATGACCGTCGGTCAGGACGAGACATTCATGTCATTCGCACTTTGAATAAAATTTGGAAGCAAATTTCGGCCCTCTTCTGTAGCAATCCCATATGGTCATAGATTAAGATAGAATAAAGAAAAACACGTGACGCTTTTATTATTAGTTCGAACGTACCTATATGTTTGAAAGACGAAAAAAATGGTAAACTATAAGATGATGATTATTTTAGCTACCATTTTTTGCAATGTTGCACTTTGCAATGTTGCTTATTGACCTTGTATATTTTTATGATAAATCGATACATACGAACCCATTTACCATTTTTTTAATAAGTAATTCGAATTTCGTAAACATTAAAATTAAATATTTTGGTTTAGATTTAAGGGGAATCAATCCAGTTATTTCTCCATACACACATACATAGTTATATTGTAACTTTTTGTAAGTTAAATTTTTATTTGGTCTAAAAGTTAGGAGCCTTAAAAAATCTGTACACTGAAAAAAATATCGAGCCCTCATTTAACCGAAAAGTTTAGTAAAATTAATATTTGTTGTGGCTACTGAATTTTAGTAGGCCCAACCGTAGTGTATTCAATCTGTTTGATAGACTGTACAAAGCAATTTCTGTAGCTTGATAAATTGTACACCTAACAACACTTTCTTATAACCTGACCAAACATTCAGTAAATGTAGCACTTAAATGAAAAGTTCTGTACACATTACAATATTGTTTTGTTAAATCTACCAAATAGTTTAGTAGATGCGAAGTCAACTGAAAAGTTATGTACAGGTTACAAAACCGTTTGGTAACCTCCACCAAACAATCAGTTCCACCATTTTGTTTGTCATCTGAGAACTCGGTTGGTCATTGTGTTTTGCTCTGTAATAATTTACTTTATTTGTTCACCGCGTCAGCAATTAACTTGAAATGTCTAACATCAAGACGGTAAAATATTTACAAGCTTGGGGGTTTAGAAGAATACAATAAAGATTTTAAAGGTAAGCCAATTTCTTTATTAGCAGTGACGATGCTTTTTTCTCGAAGTAATATGTATGTCTTGCATAGTCTACCGAACAGTTCGGTAGCGCTTACAAAGCAGTTTGCTTAGGCATACCAAACGTTGGTTGAGCTCACTAAAAACTTTGGTAACGTTAACGAAATAGTCTGTTAAGTTTACAAGTCTCCTCCGTTTGTGTCTACAAATAGCTTTAATCAGAATCAAGTTCTAGCGCAACAAAACGTTTAGCTGTCACTATATCTACAGGAATTTCTTGTAGAGCGTACAGGTAATTTTTCTCAGTGTATTTTTCTATACATTTTCTACACATTATATCAAAAGTTTGGACGTAAATATCTTATTGTCTGAATACAAGAATCGAGAAAAAAACTACAGTAGCATAGTTTATTATATAAAGATGCAAATTAAAGTTTGTTTGTAGATATAAATTGATTATGTTTTTCATGATTAACCAACAACGATTTGGAGTGTTTATGCGTTAGATGAGATAGAACAATTTAAAAGCACGCACAAGACAGAGAAGAGCGCCGCCGGACTTAATTTTCTCTTTTAATTAATATTTTTTTTTGTGTAGTTTGATTTTAATCGTTTGTTTCTTCTGTAAATTAAATATATAAATACATGAATTTATAACTGTTACAATGCATATGTGGGTTAACAGGTTTAATAGTATTCTGTTATAAATAATCTACTTGTTATGAGAGCATATAAAGAAGTTATACTTTTAAAATGTTTGTAAACTACCTAAATACATTGTACAGTGTACATATTTTGCCAGGAATGTCAGGATCGGTCGGAAAATTGCGGGCGACGCCGTTCAGTCACGGCGCCGTTCAACAGGCTTTGTCTCGGGGCCTTGCGTCAAGCTATAACCCTCCTTACGCGCATGCACGTAGAGTGCATTTTCCAAACAATAGCTTATAGCCGCCGGCGGGCGGCCGACGACAAAAGGACGCCTTGGATGGAAAAACTAAACCGGACGGCGAATGGCTGCCAGGGCCGGAGCAGCCGTTTTGCCGCGTCTTTTAATGCAGGGCATAGCGGGGGGGGGGGGGGGGGGGGTTAGGTAGGTTACAAATTATTAAAAAGCGAGGGCTCCGTAGAAGGCTAACGAGTATCACCAATTTTTGCTGTAAAGCATGCATCGGCCAGTAATTTAGAAGAGCGATATATTTAATTTTAGCTCTCTTTTATTACATATAAAATAAATAAAACATAAGATAATATGTGCAAAGACATTATTCCGTCCTCACACTAAGTTATTTTTTATATTATATACAAAAAGTAAATTCATTACTCGAAAACTTTTCTCAATTTAAAATTGGCACTAAAAAACAATATTTCATTACCACATTAGTAAATAGTAGTAACGCACACATAGACTAGTAGAATACATTAGTTTCGACATTGGAGGCAGTGATATTTTATCCTAATGCTGTCATTTCTTTTACAGTCAGAGAGTCTGATTTGAGTTTTGAGTAGTACACCTCAACCGCAGACCGTCAGCTCGAAATTAAATAAGATAACTTATTGTGGTCGGAATATTCGCGGATCCCTTCTTTAAAGAACCCGTTCCTCTGAACTGCGTGCCTTTGTACTTATAACAAGTCATTTTGCCATCAGGCGATGGTCTAATTCAACATGTCCCCTATTCTGTGCAACCAGCATTGACAAGCGATTATAAGCTATGCTCGCGGTTGGCGGCATGTTAATTATAGTCGTTTCACATACGCTGAACGACACACATATTCTTACGAATACCGTTGCGACGTCGGATTTTGGATACACGGCTCAGAAAAAAATAAATGCGCGCGAAAGGAAATATCAATATTTCTACAAAATAACTACTCAGCGTTTTGCTTAATATTCTTTTGCGGGTATCGCCGCCGCAAGCAGCGGCCGGGCGGCGCAGCGAAGCCAAGCAATGTTGACGAAAATATTGAGGGGCGATTTTGCACTCGACTGTACGCACATCGTTCGCAGTGGTCATGTCTCGTACATTTATTATTTCGCCAAGCAGAGGACAGCGTTTGCTATCTCGTTCGCTCTAAATCACCAGCGACAGCCAGCGACACAATAGTTTTGCCGTTTTGCAAACATTTGCTCTTTACTTTTCAAATAAAGTGCCGGCTTGCATAATACAAGTACGAATATGCAACATCGATGTCAACATAAAAAAGGGGGCATCAAAACCTTTAACGCCTGCAAATGTTATATATCCAAAATAATAATTTAACAGATTATACACACCACACACTATACATAAGTATTACACACTGTAATAATATTATACAACTTGAATTTAAAGTAACTACTATCCTTTTAAAGGGTGATTCTGGAATGATGGTTTTTTTATGCAAATTATGTATATCTTACCGTTAATGTGAGATAGACGATAATGTGGACATTAACTGGTTAATATGTGTAAAAAAGTGCGAAAAAATATTCGTTTCTTTTTCCCGCAGCCCTCATGTCATCGGGTCGCGTGCGTAAGACTGTTTTAAAGTTTATTATAGTTTAAGAGTTGTAAATGTTCCATAAATAGGTGTGCTTGTCGCAAAAACAAATTTCTATGTAACTCTAAATGTCATCAATCTTTAGATTGCACCAATAAGTAATCAGAATTTAGTGTCGTAGTTTTTTAAATATTGTAACTAGTATTTAGGGTTAAATCCTAAAAATATTTATCTACATATTGTGAAAATTAACGAACAAAATTGCAACTACCAAATTAAAGTTAATTTTAACAATCAAGTTATGTTTTATTAAAGAAGAGAACCCATTATTTTTTTAACTAATGCGTGGTCGTTAATCTATAGATTATCTAGGGCATCTGCAGAATAACTAGGTAATCCGCGCATTGGCTGTTTTACTAACATTATAAAAATAAAATTACATTAAACGATTCAAATAAGGTACGAATGGGTTCTAGTTACGCAGACAAGCACCAGCCTTCGAGGGCATATGCCTCCACACCCTCACCCTTTCTCTGTCCACCGCGTCGATATATTGCACTGTGGTCGATGGTTGGTATTGTAAACAGCCAAACTAAAGCGGTAAAGAAATAAGAAACTTACTTTATTAAAGTTGAACGACCCAGATCGTTGGAGCGAATAGAAATCCGCCTGGAAGTTTGCTTAATAATAAACCAGATGGTGGTTTGATAGCCTGTACGCGGAACTAAAGACGCTAGGAGTCAACAATTGGCGTGAAAGTAAAGGAACGCAAAATGGAACAATATTTTGAGGAAGCCAAGGCACAAGTAGGCACTGGGCTACAAATAAAGTTTTTAATAATATATATTTTTATTTTGCTGGACGATACAAAATCGCATATGAGCACAACCCGGCTCCCGGGCAATGGTGCAATGCTTCGCCAAGCAATCCTCGCAGCACGAGCATGGCCTCGGGCAATGTAAAATCTCGTATTCTCCTGACATTGCACACAAATCATTCCACCGCCTCTACGTTGCAGAACCTGTTGTTAGAATGTGATATACTGCTCCAGTTTCTCACAATTTCCTTCTATTCGGTAACGTTCAAAATACAACGGAGCGGCTTTCAAACTTTCTTTGCGTGGAAGTATGGTACGGCATAAAATATACAAATTCCGTTACAGGCATTTCAGTCAACGTAAATGTACCATCATAGCATAAATTTAAACTATTTAAAATATGATAAAATTAAAGTAGATTAGGTCAACTCATATAAACATATATAGATATGTAAAAAAAATAGAATGGCTATATATGACTTCACTGCTTATATACATTATTTAGTCGTAGTAAATTATTTAATCAGAATCTGACGTATTACAGCTAGGCCCTACAGGCGTCATTAAAGGCATAATAAACCTATTTAGGCCTTTGCATTGGCACATTTAACATAATAATTTATGCTATAGGCACACGAACATGTTACGCGACCTGGCATTGGTGTGTTACAATTTATTGACTCAGGAAGATACGAGTTTAGTCAGAGGGTAGGCACGCTTTGTGCGCACTTTCGCTTAGAGTAGCGTGAACGTATAGGGTGACTAATAATAAACCGGCAATCCCAGAGGAAAATTAGGTCGATATAAGGTAATTTCCACATTTATTTTTAGCACCAATAGCAATATTGATTTAATATAATATTGAGGCCGTTTCGACCGTTCGTTTACGGTTGCACAGTTAGGTTATGAAACTCGTTTATTTGCCCTTATTGAGAGTCAGGAGATAATCTAATTGTCTAAAATGTTTAACATATGTACTGAAATGAATTATATTTAATATATGTACACGATAAAGAATCTGAAATAGAAAAACAATCCCTTTTATTTATTACTACATAAGTAAGTTTCGAAAAGATAACCACTGTCCTGACTCATTTTGGATATTTCATGATAGAGGAATTTACTACTAGTATCTGTATTTTACACACCTGGTACCAGCAGATAAGCCTTGGGCTTAGCTGGTACATAAAATAAAATAAATGTAAATTTGATGAATAAACTAAATAAATAAATAACTACTGCCTTAATATATTAAAACACAGTATGAAATAAACAAATTCTAAACGTTAAATATATTTTGCTAAATAAATACAATAATTATCTATTCAGTTTTTATTTTTCGACAAGCAAACACAGCTTACCCTGACTACCGGTTTTATGTAAATTGGTTAGAGGCTTTTTTAAAACTAGCCGACGACGAGGCGTCAATGGTTTTCGCGTTCTCTACCAGACGCGTTTCGCCCAGGAGAATTGTATTTCCTCATATTACTCGTATTCATTCGAATAAAGCACGACCGTTAGAGAGCGAATACGTTATGTTATTGCACTTCGCCATATTGTAAGTGGCTACATTAGATATATACGTTCTACTTGTACATATGATTTTTCTTCATATATGAAATTCCAAGCCAAAGTTATTTCAAAAATAATTTTAAGGCCTATTTATATTTGCGATTCTTATTTAACATGTAAAATCAATATCGTAATAAAATTACAAATTGCTGTTATAAATTATATTAAATTCATAATTAAGAAAAACATTCAACAAACATTAAATTAAAAAACAGACAAAATTAGCAAAAAAAAAAAAGTAATCTTCAGACATCATTTTCATTTTCTTTCCTTTGGCCTCTGACTATTTTTAAAACCTACTATTATTTCAAAATAATATATGTTAATAAAAAAAAAATATATATATATAGGAATATATCTGTATTTAGAGTGCTAGTGCGAGTGTAATTTAATTTAATTTTAATCTTTACATGTATCTCTGTACTTTAGCGTAAACCTGTCATCACTCAATTTTACACACAATTGTATGTACCATTCTTTTTTTATATATTGTACTGTTGGTTTTCCGAATAAACGATAAATAAATAAATAATAATAAATATTATATTAGTTGTTTTGTTTTATTGCAATAATTATTTACATATTTAGGTTTATAGGCGACTCTTAAGTCCACCTATTTTAAACAGATTGACACCCACCGATTTGAATTTAAAACATCAAAGCGTTCACACGTGGCGTTTTTAAAAAAAACCGTCGAACCACAAGATTTGCATATAAGTAATTATGATCAAGCTGCCACAATGTTTCTTTTAGTTTTGTTATTCTTCTCGTTTTGTATTGTAAAAAAAAATCTCTTGCGCCAGCCCTATTCTCTTAGCCCGCGAGCGCAACGGGGGCGGGGGCGGGGCGCGATGTTGAGCTAAGGGTCGCAGTGGTCCTTCCGTCGCGCAAAAATATCAAGCAAGTTTCATTACGGACTTCTCTCCTTTGTCTTGCTAAATAACAGGGGTGAATAAAACACCTAATTAAATGACCGTTTTTTTTTTCAATTATAGTTCGTTGCTACTAGAGGATAGGTTCATTACGCGGCTTCATTCCAGAGGGTAATACATAACGCAACATCATCCTGAGAGGTGACCCCGGTAAATTTACCAGGACAAGCCGGCTGCGCGTAATTATTATCCCTCGAGGAAATCCCGAGTGCTGACTTAAGGGCAGCGAGTAATCATTTTAATTAAGAGTTTTGCGGCGCTCCGCTGTGAATTTATGACCCGCCGGGCGGTCCATTAAGACTAAGAGCTTGTTTATTTCCGCTGGCAAACGTATCTTCGTCGGATAATACGCTCGGGTCATCAGGGTCGTCGGGGGCGCGATGTTACGTAGCTCGCGGTTTGGTGGCGCCCCTGCGCTGGAGGCTCCCGCGAAATTACACACGCATGCTCGTGAAAAGATGCTATGAATTTGCTTCAGGGTATATGTAGAATTACCTCTGTCCTTTTAGACGGTTGATATATCAACTAAACCGGCCATAAAAAAAAATAATCGCAAAAAAGTTTCATATTAAATTAAAGATAATATACGTACATTTTTTATTTTTCGCAGTTGCTTATTCAGTACGCTGTCCATATCTAGGTCAAATACTTAACCAAGGTCAGCCAGGCGCTTAACTCCGCCCCTCCGCGGCCCACCGAGACAAAAATATAAAGTTATTTACGTGAAACATTTAAACAGTTTTTAATAAATTTAAAATTCGTTTTTCTCGTAATTGGGAAACATTTTTCCATTATATTAGATGCATTCAAAATAATTTCGTGCTGTTTATAAATGGAAGACGTTTAAAAAACGAAACAAGCATACGGTGGATTTGGATTACGGTGGTGGATTTGGTGGTGGATTACGGTGGATATTGTTGACAACTAAAGATGCATCATTTTTTATTCTAGTTAATCTACGTCGTAATACGACTGGGTCGTCTAGGTCTATTACTAGAATTGTCAGATATTCTACAGATTTAAGTTCAGTATCAACGTCATTCTTTGAAAAAAAATACAATCAAGAATATAACACATCCATGGAATGACATGTTTGATTTTTAATTTTTGAATTTTGAACATCATCATTAGGCGCAAATTTTCCTAGGCAGTGAATGACTTTTGGGGCACGCTTTTTCAGTAGGATGCTCAGAATGCGAAACGCTCATTGGATGGAGGTGATGAAACAGATGCTAGTACGAGGTGATAATTTTGAAATAAAATTTAATCAACGTCTTACATACCCAAGTTCTATTTATACAGAGTGTCCCGTAAGTCGTGGGTCAAACGAACAGAGGAAATAGAGGGGGTCATTTCCAATCAAATAAACTAAATATGTCTTAATCCAATTCTTGATAGTTAAAAAGTTATGGCATTTTAAAAAAAAAAAATTAAAATGCCAATTATATTAACTATCCACAATTGGATTAAGACATATTTAGTTTATTTGATTGGAAATGACCCCCCCTATCTCCTCTTTTCGTTTGACCCACGACTTACGGGACACCCTGTACATACCCGAACAATTTTTAGCTTGCTACTGGAATGATCACTTACAATTAGTTGGTGGTGATGAAATAGTTTTTGTTTATATTTCTCGTCACGAACCGCTAATGTTATTCAAACGAATGTGCGACCTGCTTAATTTGCAGAATATCTGCGCTGTCAAACACTACGTGCCTTTACGCTTTGACGGATCCTTTGGATAATGTACGATAATGTCTTTGATGAACGTACGATATTAATCAAGGATCTTTTAAATATAGATAGGGCAACTGAGGGTGAGAAACGCATCACTCCTCGAGTATCATACGTCTCGCGATATTCATATGCGAGCAAGGGTGACATGCATGGCGGAGTGTTGCGGCGTACGGAACGGCGGGGGGAATCTAACTACATGTCGGGTTTTGACAACGACGATTCGTATGACATGCCGTATCTATAAGTTTTAAAAGATCGTTGATATTAACACTACATAGTGTATGTCAACTTACAATATATTTTTTTTCTGAAGTAAATTCAAACTTTGCAAAATGAAATATCGTTTTTTTTACTGATTTATATCTATTGACGCCGCTTAAAACTAATGTACTCGTAATATTTCATATGCTTGCTGACCCTAAATCCTTTTTAATTAATTGCTTTACTTACTGAGAGTTTAAGATATCAAATTTGCAAATATTTTATTTTATTTAAATGACATAATTTTATTTATAGACCATACCTACAAAATTCACAATAGTATAAGACATTTAAAGACAACATGCAAACATTTTCTCTGAAACGGATAATTTTTTAACTTTTCCATATACAAAATATTTTACTATCATGAAACATTCGCATTTACCTATCCAAAACTCATGGAAAGTTTATAGCCGTATAGTGTGATAATTATTAAGTGTTAGTTGAATATTTTTTTACAGTAAAACCTATTTCATGGACAGACGCTTTTTATGTTAACGATGTTGCTTGCCATGCTATGTATTTTACAGTGAACTATTTTTATGTTAACGATGTTGCTTGCCATGCTATGTATTTTACAGTGAACTACTAAAAGAATAGAAATATTGTCTATAATATTTTTTTGTTTCATTACTATTGGGCCACATTTTGGGTAGATAGCAGGATAGCAGGGAATCCCAACCTCGTTCCCGAATGAATTTTTCATTCATTAATTTTGGAGGAGACTATTATTGGCTTTATATTCTGATTGTTTTATTGTAATTTTATCTATGTAATAGCTGTTGTTTCCTGAAATAAATAAATAAATAAATGAATGCGCGGATTCGAACACGCCACTGCTGGACCACAGTCAAGCAACAATAACTACACTAACACGATTTAATCTACAATCCGGCACAAAACTCTGGGCGCCTGGACTCTGATACGTTAGAAAGCTTTTTTTAATTACTGAAACTCATAAAGGTAACATTTCTGACCCAACATGGAGAGCTTCCGTGTTCTCATCGCTTTGTATTATTGTCAGAAGTCCCTATTGTCTTAAGGATCTTTCATCATCTTTCATTGAATTAAGCAAACGTGTCTCATATTAAGACATCAGATTTAATTGCGAAACAAAATTATATCCATGTAATTGTTATTCTCCTTAGGCGCGCTTTAAGCGGGCTATTCATTAATCAATGCTCGATGGGGCTGTATTATCTGTTAGTCTCAGGACAGGTCGTTAGACGCATCTCGTGCTCGCTTAGGACAAAGTGCCGTTGAAGAGAGGATTGAAGCTTTTTTGCCTCCGGGGCACTTCTCCCCGCAAAGCGCTGATGGATAATTAATGGGCGACGCGTTAAATTGATCACACAATGTGTGATAAGCGGCCTATACAAAATGGCGGAATGTATTTATTTTAAATACTATTTATTAATCACGTATTATTATTTATTTTTATTTATCTATGATTTGATTCACCATATTGACAACTCACATTACAATGAAATTTATACGAAATATTTATAAATTTGGGCGATTAGCATTGCTTTAATATGAGTCCTGCCGTTTATAGTGAATTAATTAATAAATTATGTTAATAGCTTTTTTTTTAGTTACATTTAAAGTAAATGCAAATAATAATAATAAAGATTCTAGACGGGGTGTATATATATATATTTACTGATGTCCTTTTAGAGGGCTGATCTGTATCGACAACTAAACCAGTCCCACGAAAAAAAAATGATATCGAAAAAAAAAAATATAATAATATAATTATATTAATAAAAAACTTTGTTTTTCTTCGAAGTGCTTCGCGAGCCGCGCGGGCACGAGGTCATTCCCCGATGAGCGCGCCATGTGTTCAACCGCCTTCTCAAACATTAAAACTATTTCTTTGTAAATTCGAATTCGTTACCTGAATTGTCCCCTGAATAGACGGCAACCTATTATTTTTTGTTATCACTTTGGTGTGTTATTATTAATGTTCTCTTTAAGTCCAGATCAGTGCCAGCTATTTGTTTACTGCCCGTTTGCACTTGCCCTGCGAGTAGGTAGTAATGGAGACTATCAAACCAACTCGGCCGAGTGCGCAAGTGAGACGGCAAACGATTGAATCAAACAAATCAGTCCAACAAATCGCATCGTACCGTCTCGCTCACACACTCGGCCGAGTTGGGTTGAAAGTCCCCACTATTACCTACGCCTGTGATAAAAAGTTACTTAAAACGAACGTATAAACGGGAACTCGAATGATGACTACTCTCCGAACAATAGAACCGGTGGGGGGTGGGGGGGGGGGGGGCAGGGGTGGCAGTTCTTTGACTAGACGAAATTAAGGCGGGTGTATTATATTCTATACAACAGATTTCGCTCTACCTTTCTGCGTGTTGCTACGTCAATTGTACTAACACGGCATGCGCTTGTAATAAAACGGAAATTCGCGAAATTTCATACCGCAGAGGTAAACGAATCAAAAGGAATACACACAAAGAGAGAGAGAGAGAGAGAGAGAGAGAAATAAGGTGAAATCCTATTTGCAATATAAGTGAATGTAATAAGAAATTAATTATCGCGGTATGGTATTAAGTTTACGTTTATTTGATTGCTAAGTATTTAGTTTAGGCATCTTTGCTTCAATTAGAGAATTGCGGTTCGCCCTAACGCCAAATTGGTTGTGCTATGGAAATACGGACGATGAACCGTGCGTTCGGGCTGAAGCGTTTACATACAAAGAGATCGATAAGCGAAGTGTTACAAAACCTAAGTTAAAACAGTAGTTAAATGTGTGTTACCTAATACCAGTAAAACAATTGAGTAATTGTTGTAAAATACTAACTTTAATCGAATATTAACTTACGTGCACTAAATAAAATCAATTGGTATAAATAAATGATAAATAATACAGTAGTGTATTTAGCATGGGACATTTAAATACATTGATTTTATTATAAATTATACGTGATTAAAAATATATAATTTATTAGGTCTCATTCTCAAAAATATAAAATAAAAAATCATAGAAAAACTAAACGCAAAGTAAAATTGAATATCTAGTCGTACGTACGTTTAATTATATTTTTTGTGACATAAAATATGTTTTTTATTATGTATTAAAATATACTAAAGAAACAGATTGAAAATGTTCTCTGAATAATTCTCCTCGCCTGTACAAATAGCCTGAATTACATTGTTACCTATAAATCGATTAACGTAGTAAGGTTTTTTTTTTGTTTTCAATACGCGGTGCTTTGGAGTTGGGTTAGCTTCCACTCGGAAAGCGGAAGTGGGTAGACAGGCAGGCGAAAGGCACGTATTCCGCCCGCCCTGTCAACCGTTAAATCCGCCCAACTGACAAGCGGCAGCTAGGAAAGATATTAGCATTACCGCCTTCGGCAGGTTGTGCGGACATATCGTTCTCTTTTTAATTGATAACGAATACACCATGTTTTCTCATGATAATAGGTTTTCTCATGATAATAGGATTTAGTGAGCTAAAATTAATAGAAAAACCGGATTAAGTATGCTCCATAGTATCATATGGCTAATAATAGGTCCACTATTAGGTTTGTGCTGGCTTTATTTAAAAATCAATAAAGCAAAATGTTACATAAACATAAACTCGTATATATTGAAATTAATTCAATACAATATTTAGGAGCTAGCACCAGGCTGGGAGTTTGAGGAAAAGAAGGAAAGAAAAGAATTGAACTCAATGGTCCGTTTTTCCAATATAGGTTTTATCTTGCAGGAATAATCATTACATTCAATATTTATGCATTATATTGCATTGCATTGTGTATTACATTCGGGTAATCTCGTAAAAAAGAGAGAAATAATAACCTATTAGTTAGAGTATATATTACACACCTATATACGATGCATATTAATTTATTTCTCCGGGAATCGTTACACTAAATTCTTTTGTGCTATCATTAGGGAATATGACGATGAAGTATTAAAAATGTTATATAAATATTGTGGGGTTCCGAACCCGCGATCGCTGGGTCAATTGTTATACACCCTATACTAGACTAACGTGATCTTTAAATGTTTTTTATTATAAATGTTTCGACCACCTTAATAGTATTAATGTTGTTTATTTATTGTGTTATTTTTGACAACAAAAGTTATGAGAATATACTTTTATACTTATTTATACTTTTTTTCAGTAAACACGCAATAATTTAAGATCAACTTAAATATTTGGATTGATACCGCCATGTTTGGATATATATACTGAGAAACATATTTAAATACGTCATTCTCGAGAGTAACATTTTGGATACTATTTAAAAATTAAGAAAATTAAATAGTTTGAAATCAGTAACAAAGAAAAATCCGAACGAAAAATAATTCATACATATTTAATTTTTCCCCCTTGGGGATACAATATAGAAATTCAATAATTTACCAAACACTATTAAAGATTGTTAATGCCTCGTCCTGTAGAACTAGACAAATTCATGCTCCCCTGCTCTTTGCCATTCACCCCTTTTACCGCCCCAACCCCCACACCGCCCGCGCGTCATCTCTTGTCCGTCATTGATAATTTACGATGGCTGACATTAACGTCGTGTTTGTGGATTTAATTATGCAAAAATGAAAGATGGCCAAAAGATTTCTTACCTCTTTTTAAACACGCGCGTCACCGTTTTATAAACGACCCCATCCCATAAACGTTTTTTGATCAGTGCGGTAATCCGATTTTTAATATGCACACATATTTTTTTAGGTAGATTTCTTTAGAAAAGTTACCTATTACAATGGGCACCTACCATGTCAAGACTAGACATATCTTTGCGTTTCACATTCCCTAGAACCCAAAACCACACTCAGTTTAAAAGTTTATATCTATCTATATCACTTTCTTGTGGACAAGACAACCGTAATTTTACACCAATTACTTTCAATTACTTTCATAAAGTCAAGTTCGTTAATGGGTAAAATCAGACCAGGGGGACGGGAATGGGGTTTTTTTCCGAGAAAGTGAAATTCTGCTTAAACTTTCTTAGTATATAAGATATCGAATTCATTTAAATCCTATAGTCCTATAATTTTCCTACAATTTTTGATATAAGCAACCCTTACGACATATGAAAGGCAGTCTGAACAATTAAAACTACACACGCATAGCAGACTCTGTCGTCAGATATTCAAATTACTAATAATGAAATCCGATTTTGGTCAAAGGAATATTTGTTCTACAGGGTCAAAACTATTTGACTATTTATAGCTATTAGATATAGCTATTATATCAACTAAATCTAGTTTAACGTTCTCTTACGATGTTGAGAAATGGCTGCTCAATCTGGGAACAGGGCCGAGCCACAAGTTATGGATAAAGTTACATTAAATATTTGTAATATATTGTTTTTTACCTTATGTTGTTTTTTACCTTATGTTGTTTTTTACTTTATGTTGTTTTTTACATTATGTTGTATCTGGTTTATGGCTATTAAAATTGACTTTGATATAAATATACAATGCACCAGTAATTTGAATATTCAATACCAATATTATGCCGGAGAATTTACAGTACTTCATTTTGTGCCACGCTTATTTATTAGACTATGTTTGTTCAAAGGAAGGTAATGTTTTAATATTTTTAGTTTTAATATTTACGGATGCCAGCCGTCAACGTATCTATTGGTGATTAAAAACGGGCTTCAACATAAACCTACCACTGGTATAATGAACTTTTTACTACTTTATTACTATTTCTTAGTTTTTTATTTGTTAGTTTTTTGCCTACAACAAGCAAGATTTTTTTTTTATCGAAAACACTCAAATCAGTAAAAAAAAAAATGAGCAGACAACTTATTTTCTGGTAGGTATTTACCCCTTCCACCTATGCCAAAAAAAAACATTAAAATCGCTTGAGCCGTTTCGGGGTAATGAGTAGAAATAGTAATACTAATAAAAACACATATCAAATTGAGAACATTCTCAATTTTTTGAAGTGGGTTAAAAATAAAATTAGGATCGACAATAAGTTATATATACTATCATACTTCATTTCAACACTGAGTAAGCCCCCTCTCTATTTGTATTACCATCTGTCTTAACAGGTTAAAAGTGAATTTATATATAAGTCTATAATTTATTTAGAAATAAATATAAACCATATTTAACATATTTTATTGTATACATACTCCTATGTATTAATCGCAGTAAGGTAAGATAGGTCAAGAATAATATTTGATCATAGTTACATTGAGAACTTCCGCATCACCTAAAATCCGTAACTAATAACGAGCAAAGTTATTTGCATAGCCAAATATCAACAAAGCGAGCCTGTGCCAATACAAGAACGTCGCATAAACGCACGTTTATTATAGTATTAGTGTCCTATCAGTTACAGATGCTGAAATACACTTTGACTTTGGCTTTGTTACAGCAAAGTATGTTAATATGAGAGAACTAAGGTTAACTAGATATATACTTATTGGAAAATATTGTCAAGAGTATGATAATAAAACCAGCCTAGATACTGTGGCTATTGTTTTGACGAGGGAGTGTAATATAATATAATAGCCTTTCGGTGTTATTGTTCCCAATAAAATTTAGTAAATTGGTATTGTTATGTGAAAATTAGGTAAAATGGCTTTGCACGAATTAGGTGTGACGATGGTAATTGCGTAAGTAAAGTTCAGATCACTGCTGATTCAATATTTTCACGGAAACACAGTGCTTATTAGGTAATCCATTTGACATTTGCGATCAACTGTCAATTTAAAGAATACGCGCTTGTTTATAGTGTTTGTTAACTTAAATAAGTTTAACACAATGCACATAAGCTGTTCGACGTCATTGGATAACACTTAATTTAGTAAGTTACTAACGTAACATTTCGTGAAAAATAATGTGAAATAACATGATATGATTAATTTGGGTAATGTGGCCAATTTCGATGGTAATCGCACTGCTTAACTTAAGCATTTTTTTTTAAATATAAGTATCGATTCTTAGTCATACCACAGTGATGAGTATCAAGTTTAGGGCGCAATACAGCTCGAGCAAAAAATATGCACTTTAAGTGCAAATACACTTTGGTCATCACTAAGAAACTAAAAAAGGACAGAATAAACAAAGCTGTGGACCAACAAGGAATATTCAGCTTTTAATTACTATCCTTCTCTTGTTTACAAGGCTGAAAATACATTTTTTTTATTTAAGTATTTTATACATTAAAATAAACCTAATCTAACCTATCACCATCGTTACTTTATTATACACCGTGTCCCAAGACCATTCCCGGTAAAAAGTCTAGCTTATTGGCCCTGCGATTTCAAACATGAGTTGTTTTGACGTCATATCAAAATTCATTGATCAATGATTGGCAAGAAGGGAATTTACACGAGCGCTTTTGCTTCGTATTTTTTTATACAATTTCTTACACGTAATTTCGGGAATGGTCTTGGAACATCTTGTATTTACTGAAAGTTTTTCAGATTTTAGTACTCCTAAAAATTCACAAAATTCTTACATGTATGTAGGCACACAATACTCTCCTGTGAGCCTTATGTATCTCCGCAAAACGGGATGGGTCACCAGTTTTCTATATTTAAATGTAACGAAAAGGTAAAACTACACTACATAATACGTAGGTATAATATTATTATTATTAACCAATCATATAAACCATCTTTTCATTGGAGAGGTAAAGGATAACGAATAAGATTCCATAATAATCGATGATAGCCTAACAAAATATGTTCTGGTGGCCCAGTTTAATAATTTAAATTGAAACATGCTACGGGCCTTCCCGGGAGGATGAAGCATTCGAACTCTCGAGTTTACCGGACGTTGGAAAGTTTGAACGGCACCTGAACAACTAACCTTCATGTTAATTAACGAAATAAATTGGATACAGGCTACGTGTTTGTATTGACAGATTATCATTTTCGTATATTAAGATTCGTTACGAGCACGCACATTTCAAGTTATCGCTTTAATGGATTCTTAATTAACTGAAATCTCACGTTTAGAACTCTTTATTAGCCATAATTTTGAAAGATAGTCGAATTTTAATGAAACATACATAAAATGCTAAGTTGCATATCACACGATGTGACGTCAATAATAGACAAGTCTTGAGACGATTAATAAATTCTCAGGAAATTTACCGCGCTTCTGGATTTGACACCTGACACCTAAAGGTAGTCAGCCCAGCCCACCTACGTGTAATCTATCTTGTTATCGAGTCGAATCGCTTGCTTGTTATTTATTCATTTCTATTCTTATTCATACGAAGTCAGAAACTGGTTAAGATAGTGTGTAACATCAATAAACAACTTGGTGACCCTGTATGAACTCTTTCTCTACCCTCACCTTATCCTTACCTACACGTTAGCAAGGTCTTTTGAGACCCCCGTTGTTACAATACATAAGCTAAGTATGTATTATTCGTCTGTCTATAAACGACTATTTTCAGATTTACATTTTTTTTCATCGAGTATTCTGAGATTGTAAAACCAGCTGATTAGATTTAAAAATCCAAGGGTTGTTCTTAAGTTCGTGTATACTTTAATCTATTTGGGTCTTTCTAAGGAAGCTCTGAGTATTTATTGAGATAAAAAAAACTGCATTTATCACTTAATTTATTTATTTTAGTCTTAGAGTCTTCCATGTTCAAATCCTTTTTTTTTCGTGTTTTGTTCTAATTTGATAACTGGTAGCCTTTTCTTATTTAGATATCTATATATATATATAAAACAAAGTCGAGTTAGTTACACCAGCTTGACCGATTTTTATGATCTTTGATTTGTTGGATTTGTCTCCGCCCCGAATAGCGAATAGCAGAATAACTATTAAAACATCGGAAAATTTCACGAAAAAAAAAATATTATGAAAACTAATTTTCTCATCCATTTTGTATGGAACGGCTT
Organism: Neomicropteryx cornuta; assembly: GCA_020383195.1. NCBI lineage: Eukaryota > Metazoa > Arthropoda > Insecta > Lepidoptera > Micropterigidae > Neomicropteryx > Neomicropteryx cornuta. Next base: position 8,641,627 of record JAHKQU010000025.1, on the reverse strand, counting down.
TGTATTCTGTGGAATTCTATTTTCAAACAGTACGTTGCCTTCGAATATGTGTTTATTTGTGAGGATATCACATTTGTCATTGTGCGAAAATCGATAATTAAAATACATATCATTTTGTTTTTTGTACATTTATTGAACTTAATTCATTTTGAGTATTCCTAATAAAATACTAAATTTAATTCAGTTAATTAGTTAACACAACATTTATTGATTCTGAGGCGGTACGAAGTTCGTCGGGTCAGCTCGTATTTTATATTTTCAAGATATATTTCAATCTAATAATAAAATAAATGTCTTTTACGGGAGAAATATGTCGTTTATTAAGAATCGACTTTAAATGAAAGTTTTCATCATGCTGTAAAACAAAAGTTGGTATTTAGCTTCGTTTATAATATACGAATGATTCAAATAAGCCTAATAATAGTGGTCAAAGATTGATGATAAAATTCTGGGTAGCAAACTACCCAACATTATTGGCGCTAATATTAGGGTTAAACTTCAAAGGGGAATACGATGCGGGCGGGCGGCCAAATACTTCTCTCTATCAGTACTGGCGTACCCGCTCCAAGTAATTAAATTGTCTAAGCTAGTTCACTATATCGTGACTTCAAATAGTAATCGCCTATACCCTATGAAGTGAGATGATATTATAATATGCCGCGTTCAATCGTCTTACACTAATGAAACAGGGGAAATTACCGTTACCACTACACTCTTAACTCCCTATTAGGCATTGCAGTAAAATACACTGGCTAGTTCATCGCGTATTCCATTCGTAGAGAGCAAACTTGATTTTAAATCGGAAAGCGTCGCTGACACTGAATTCGAATTCACTTCAGCTAGGAGTTCTGTGTATAAATGTTTATACATAAAAAAAAACATAATTTAATATCCACTGATTATGACTTGTTTGGTTGCTCCCACAACCAACTTATGTACAAAATAATGTTTTTTTTAGATTGTTATAGTATTTTTTTTATAATTGCATTGACCTCAGTCATATACAATTATTATACTGGGCCCCATTCAACTAACCTAAATTTGCTTTCATTTGGGCGGGCTCAAATGACGTATTGAAAATTCATTAAAACTGCTTCCTTCCGTCAACAGATCCGTTGCCTTCATTCACTGAATAAATGAACATCGCTGAAATAAATGAACATCGCTGCACTTTAAGATTCATGATGGCTCATGAAAAGGTTTTTGAAAATTATTAAGATAAACCATTTAAAATGGGATAGGATATCTAAAATTTACAATGTAAATTTAAAAAAAAAAAATGAACTGAAGCAGTGAGATGGGGAGAAGGTTTTTGTAAGTAAACTATCTCAAGAATTAAACAAGAATGGTTATGACACCCTGTAGCTACCATGTAATATCAACTTAGTAGTAAATTATTGAACCAGGACCTGACGTTATACAGTTTTGCCGTACTGGTATCATTAAAGGCATCTTCTACCCAGTCTGCACTCGTTTGTTTGTGGTTTCAAGTTGTGATGGTTTGAGAAGATTATAATAAACAAAACAAAGGTGAATGATATGATGACATTCTTTCAATTCATCATAAATTTTGACATCATTTCAAGTTTTTTTGTAAATTTTGAGGCGCGGCTAGTTATGAAACAACTCCCCCCCCCTTTCTATTTACTATATTTGACATTTATTTAATACTAACGTCTCTCAAATTGACCTTTTTTTAATAACTCATCAAAAGTTTCACAATACTGTCTATTATAACAACATCAGTTGAATACTATGCACAACACCACGGACAAAATTCCGAGTTTAGTTCCGTATTAAATCAGTTTTTATATATATTAACAATATAAATATTCATTTGTATAAATTAGTATATTTCATGTGGCTTTTTGAAGATATTTTTTTTTAATTTAAAATCGTTTTTTCTATTTATTTCATCCTATTTAAATTCCTTAAATATATTTTAATATTATCCTTTTTTGGGTCATTGTCTTTACGCCATTACCTGTATTGTGTACAATTACTGTTGGGTAACCACAATATAGAAATAAATTACCACGGATATAATATTTCAATTTATAATAATTACATATTTTTATTTGCGCTCATAGATGAATTTTATAATAATTTATATTGGCAACTAATAAATAATATGTCCCAACAGCCATAAATTCGGTATCGCTGCGGTGTGTCTATATGTCAAGTGTCAATCTTCAGTACGAAAAATGCGTTGATTTTAATGTTAAATATCTATTTTATCCGATCACCTTTCGATGCGATCTAAACGGCTATGGCCGTTTTTCTTTGGTATCAATCTACACACACCAATTTAACTTTTTCTCATTTGTACTTTTAGAGTTGAAAGATACAACGGATATAGGACGGGGATATATATAGTAGCTTCTCATACATGAAAGTATGTATAGAAGCTAAAAGCTTTTACTATTTTTTTTTTAGCAGTTTTACTATTGAAGCCTTTAAAATTTTGAAAGTATACAATTAGTCATATCAATACTGTCAATACATTTGCCTTACAGTCAATTCAATTTACCAGCGGCGGATTTTGTGCCTTATGTCGAGGGCCGAACTCATATTTCACGATTCTAACGCGTTTCGGCCATATGCTACGCTACACTCAGGAAGTTATCGACGATTTTGTAAAACTTCCTTATTTTTTTTTTGATAAGGTTGAACGAATATAACAAGTCTGATGATGAACCAAAGGTCACTTGAGAGTTATTTTCTTTGCCCCGCAAAGTCAAAGTAACATAAAACTAAACCTATAATAACTATAAAGAAGTTACCGGGCTAAAAATTGAAAATAAAGTCATAGAATTCGAACCTTGAAAGGCGAATAGACAAAATTAAAAACAGACAGAGCACATTATATCTACCTACTATAATACACGAATAAACACACTCATATAAAATGTTAACGTGAATACAATGACCAATGCCAAGATTTTATTTTACTCAGAATATTTTATTACTTCTTTGTTTTTATAAGTGTTTCCCTTTTAGCCCCCATAATGACCGCAAAAAAATATTTAAATGCAAGGCACTTCGAGTAACATATGGATGTACCTACAGCAGTCTGATTATAGGTACTTGAAGCTGTTAAAAAGGAGCTCCAAAGGTCCGGCAAAGGTATTCCCCGAAATTTCTTCAAAATTCTTCTCTCTTTAATTAATAATACTTGTATTTAAGGAATTACGTCACGTAGATATATAAATATAAATATTACACCGATAACCTTTTTAATATTTTTACAGATTTAAAAATTTCAAACAAATTATATACCCAAAAATTAATACCGAAAGCACAGATAGTTGCATCGCTTGAGGTAATGCACGCTGGTTTAAATACAGGCCTGTATTTATGAATGCTTTTCACTCTCACCTATCTATCTGTGCGATAATGCAATACGGTCAAACTTTCATTAAAGTAGTAAAAAAATATTTTAAATAGAAACAATTTAATGGTAACATAATTTCACTAACGCTAAATAAAACGTTTGTAGTAGAATGAACGTTTCCGGCAATACAAATTACAGTGAAAGTAATTATTAACATACAATAATTTTACTTTATGCGTGACACTGATTTTTTTTTTAAAAAAGTGTATGTTAGTCTTCGTTTAATCTTTTCTTATTTTTCCTTTGTTCTCTATTTTTGTGACTTGTTTTATTGTCCTCGCTGTACGAGGTTGTGCAATAAATACAGTTCACATTGCGCAAGTCTATTATTAGTTCACACCGTTGAGAAAAGAGCCGTTGAATATTAGCCAAAAAATAGCCCTAACCCCCTAGCCTAATAGCCGAACCCTAACGTATCTCGATCGTAACACTATGCTACTTTTATCCTAAGATCCACGAATACACAAAATTGTGTGCATATTGAGAAGTTTATTGCGAGGTACAGCGCAGAGACTAATCATTATCATTATCATCATTATTATTATCATTATTATTATCATTGCATTATCTCGCAGCCACTAATGCTACTCTTTCCAGTTTTCCATTGACCTAATAAAGAAAATATACTGAGTTCAGTTAAATAAAGCGACTTTCTATCTTGATGATGTTCTACGTCTGGTGATGTTCTGGCAGTCTTCAGAAAGGGGATCGTTGGTTTCATGGTTCATTAAGCTGCATTTAAGTATCATACTTGTGTTGCACCATTTTATGGTGGCATAAAGCTAAGTTTTACGACGAGCTCAATGCCGGCAGTCGTTTCTACTTATTTAAATCTAGATAGATTTGTGGTTAGAATATGGTCCCGCAATTGAAAAACTTTTACATAAAAGCCTTAAATGATGCCAAATTATTTCCATTATCGTAGCATTGATACGTACAGATTATAAAGAATTAGAACTAGATTAGATTTATAAAGAAAAACTCTTTTTCCATTATTTCTTATACTTAGTTTAGACTAAAAGTTATATTAAAACTGACAATTAAATTTAATTACTGGGTAGTTTAGTTTGGGTAGTCTATGATTTTTAAAACTATTTCACAAATACAGAAAATATATTATAGTACACAATAATACAGAATGTTTAAGAAGCCTGATAAGGCTTCTCAAATATAACAGAAAACATTTATAAACGATGTTTGGTTCAACGTAAAGAATATAATATAACATCATTTTTTTATAAAGTTCAAGAACAATTTTACGCGTAGGTTTACGCAAAATCCATATCTATACCCATACGTCATACAATCCATACAAGTTAAACTGATTTTGATAACATTGTGTAAGGAAAGGAAAAGTTTAATAATCTTCTCAGAGGATGAAATAGGGGATGGAAGATTGTACGGGTTTTTTGATTCATACGTTTTTCTTTTTTTTTCATTTATGTTCCTGGTCGTTTATTCCGCTTATTTAAAACACTACTAGATAGTGATTTGGTTTTTTTTGCATATAATAGGGGAATTTCTTACACCAATTAATATTTTTTTTAATTTTATGTAATAGTGGTCCCATATTAGTTTAGTTAAATTTACGTCTTGAGTAGGTAGCAATAATATTAGCAGATCGCATTCACATAATATCTTGAACAATTGAACTTGAAATTAAACCATATTTTTTAAAGATTTAATCGGTCTCACAAATGTTCACGTTGCTATGGTTAGTGGTTACATTAAATTTTAGCAGCATTAACGTGATTATGCATACTAAGAGCCCCCCCTCCCCCTCGTCCTCGCCCCTTCCCCTGCCAATAGATCAGCTAATCGGTCAGCGGTTGCTATCTCCAGCCTCTCCCACGTAACAAACAGTTCGCTACCGATAAAACGTATCGCCTAATATTTAAGCGTATATTTGGCCGCGCGCTGGGAACCGCCGTCTGATTTATCGACCCACTTAGTGATATTTCACAACCGTTTGTCTTTGCGGTGACGTTTTTTTTTCCTACTCGAGATTCTCCCCACAAAAATAATGTATTGTCACTTAAAGTGACATTACCCACCAGTCTCACTAGAATAAAAATAGTTGTTTGTGGAAAATGTATCGAACAGTCGGATTACAGAATATTAAACTTTATCACAAGGAGCAAACATCAAAATAACGTGGCGAAGTAAACATTGCAGGAATCTGTCCTAAACGAAAAAAAAACCTCTACGAATGAAAATTAGGTTTAGAAAAGTATGAATATTGAGACAAACATAAATGTCCTATATTCTAGTATGTATTTGTATTTATTTATCCATCCATATAACAATACAGTACGAGAACATACATAATTCCCTTTTTTTTAAAATATAAATTTCAGGGCCTTAAATATAATTTGCTTTAGAAAAGAGGTTCAGGCATATTGGATTATAATCACTTCACTAGGCGTAATACCTGTATCGAAGTGATAAATATTCGAGGCACTCAATATTTTATTTGGAGTGGCTCTAGTATATACATATGTACATATATTCATACACATATAAATATATATATATACATATATGTACATATTTATTTATTGCATTAATGTTATATTACTATTAGATGATATACATACTAATACATACTATTACAAAACCATGTAAATACCATAAGAATGCTTATGGCAAACCAAATATTGGAAAACCCTTTCTTTTTTCCCCCGATTCCTAGTGTTGTGAGAAATTATATTAAAATCCATCAGGGTTACGAAGAAAAAAATGTAAACTTTAAGTGAAAATAATAAAAGGAGCATGTAATAATGACTTTGTTGTGAGCGATAAGCTATCGCCGTACGCCGTAACGGTGTAAAGCCAATATCGATCAAAGCGGTATCGGAATTCGCGGGCTCACCGAATTTACACCATCTGTTAAAAAAAATATAATAAATTTCATAATAGGTTACACAACACCCCCCTGAAGTCTTCGGGAATGGTCTTGGGACAACCTGTATATATCGCATATAAGTAAAAATCACAAAAAAATAATTTCAACTTTTTTACTATAAAAGATTCTACTACTAGAAAGATTACTAGAGAGATACATTCAAACATTAGGACTAGTAATGGAACTTATTATTATATATTATAACGAGTAAGATTTTTTTTTTAAATATATGATTATTTGATGATGATTTATTCTTTGAAAAAATGATGATAGGTATGGTACAGTTGCATTTCACGCCCTCTTGGATTAATGTTTTCGAACTGCATTTCACTGCACCCCGGACAGTCCATTCCGAATTCCAAAATTTATAATTCCATTCCGAAATCAAAGTCTGTATGAACGCGAGTACGTTCTTTAAGAGTGAGCTTTAGTAGGTAAATTCTCTGAATTTGATTTATTATATCCTAGAAATTTCGTAGCTCAGCGTTGTAATTTTAACGATTGCATAGCGGAATTAAATACATAGAAACATAGAATACATAGATACATAGTGATACATAGAAACGATCAATTGATAACCTGATAGATAAAAATCAACGAAACCGGATTTGGGCTAAATAACTTTTAATATTTATAGATCTTAGAGGGTGGTTTTCTTAGTAGACTGAAATATAACCATATGTCTCGATTTTAGATGGACCGCTGTTGATGGAGGCATACTGCTACGATTACCAGACGGTACTCCGTACTTTGTTATGGAAGTCCTAAGGCTTCGCTAGCATTCAAAGCTCCCCCCCACCCCTCTCCTAAATCCCTTTTGTTAAAAAAAACCAAAACGAATAGCTAGGTATATAATTCTAACCCAATTGAAATTCTATTGTTTTGTAATGTGTAAAACTTAGTGAATTTACATTAACTAAGAAGCTAACAATCGAGAGATAACAAGTCACAAATCACAATAATTTATTTTCCTAATCTACATATAATGATATAATAGTTATTTTTTAGAAATATTATTTTTCCGATACCGAACGTAGCGACATTTTCAAAATAAAAAAGAGAACCGTAAATCTTGCAACATTTTCAGTGAGTGACATTTTAACGAGCCCAAGAAAAGGCAAAGGAAGAAGAAACGGCAAAACACGATAATAAATCACGCAAAAGCACCGGCGCGGGCGGCGGCCCTGAGGGCGGCGGCTCTGAGGGCGGCGCGGAGGGCGGCTGTTTCAGCAGGACTTTCAAGAGCGCTCAAACACTTACACATACTGGCAAATCTTGCGCATGGTACAGTTCTAACCATAGAGAATTATTGCGATCGAGTTGACGAAACCGATTTTCTAACGTATCGACGTTTGAGCATGGCTTCAAAAAACGGCCCGTAAACTGTTGATGATATTTAAAAGTTGCTTAATTCAATTGACATAATATAGGCAAACTTTTACTTCTTGCTTAGTATAGACGCAAGAACAAAAAATATATATTTATATCGTAGACGCCATTCACATGTAAAACACAAATGAATAGTAGTGAAAAAAATACCTTGCTTGCGTTTAAATATTGCTTTGTATTTATAAATAAATATTTACAATGTAATACCAATGAAAATACAAAATAAAATGTTATTTAAAAACAACAATTAATAATATTAATCTAAACGTAAATGCAAATTATATACTAAAATAAAAAATATTTTAAAAGTGAGGTGATTGGTGATTAAATAACCGATTAAGTGTAATTTGAGTTTATATGCTAAGGATTTCATGCCAAATAATAGGAAAAATATAAATATTGTGGAAAAAATCATATATGTTATCATAATATGAATAAACAAAACTTTTTAAATGAATATAGTACCTAACAATATATATATATATATATATATATATATTAACGCGGACGTGCCAGGTCATAAAGCTTTACTTTGTCCTAACTTAGGCTGAATTTACTATAGAAAAAATGCCTCCGGACTGAAGCGTAAATAAACCACCGAAGCGCAACAGATGCCTAAAAATAAAATAGGCAACGACGGGTGCGCTGGACAAATTACATTTACCGGCCTTTGCGACCTAACGCTTTGGGAGTAGGCACATCTAACACGCCATCACTTTGTCGTGAGCATAAATGCACTAGTAAAATTTCAAAATGTCAACCCTGCTGACATCAGAGTCACAAGGCGACGAAGAACAATATGCAAGCGCACACACTATCCTATTCGCGAACGCGACGAAGTAGCTGACACCTGTCGGCCAACGATTAAAATCGAGGAACTCGGAAAACTAATAGGTGTCAATGCAAAAATGCTATTGAGTTTTGAAATTCACCTCGGATTTTTTCTAACTTGTTTAAAGTTAAAACACAGTTTAACCAGTATTTTATTTAATGTCGGACATGATAGAAATCGTTAGATTTAAAGTTATGTTGACACTGCTAACACTTACCCACCTTTAAAAGCGGCTTACCTCCTTCAGTAAGTGGTTTCGATTTGTTCACTATATATTTAAATATATCACACTGACTCACTGACATGACTGCAAATAATAAATAAAATTAAAAACATAGTAGAAATGACGCCAACGAGCGACCATTTAGCTTTTTAGTTTGACAGTTCGAATTGCGCGTTTATCTTGCAAAATACACAACGCCATCTATTTATTACTCAGTGTGCGGATTTCGAATAACAACCAAGTGCTATCATCTAGCTACACTACTTACACACATTTATTGTCGACAACAAATATTCATACTGACAATATAGTGATGGAAGTGATAACTCGGACAGTGATAACTCCTAGGAGGTGCATGAAGGAAGCCCTGAGTAATCCAACTTGATCAAAATGTAGGTACAATAAGAAGCTTTAAAATTAATGGCATATAAAACAAAACTATGGAGGTTACTCGGAGATGTCGGGAATGTGTCCATTAAGTTGTACCCCCACTGTGTTTTGCTATAACTTTTTTTCTTTAGGGGTATATTTTTTTTATTGCTGTTACAAAATGGTACAAAAATATGGCGTATAAACTAATTTAATTCTTTAAAGTGGGGTTCCAACTCAATAAAGCAGATTAAGGCGCTAGCTAGACGTCAGTACAGCGGCAAGTGATTTAATTTTTATATTAAGAATATAATATTTTAGGAAAGTCCATAAAATAAGCATTAGTCTATCTTAGGAGTATTAAAAAAATAAGGCTTTGGGCATATTTTATTTTAACTGTTGTTTTAATGTATTGTATATTTATATATTATAATACACACATTATATACTATACATTATCTTATCTTATTCATTTAAAAAACGTTACCATTTCTCTACTACTCTAGGGAAAGGCAAATCCATGTTTAGCTTGTTTTTACTGGCTTAGTCAGAAACAAAATACCTACTTGAACGTGAAATAGCTAAATTTGACAACTTTTTGTCAGAAAATAAGTATAAAACAGTGGTACGTCCATATTCTCTTTTGATCGGTATTGTAAAAAATCTCGTTTGAGCGATTTTATTAATTTATTAAACTCATAAATATGCGCTAGCTCCTAAAATATTTATTAAAATCTCACGGCGCAAGGGATAAATTTGTTCTACGCCAAATGTTTGAGGTATTTAATGTATGGTTGTTAAAAAACGTTTGCAATATTGATGTGAATTGAAATTAAAAGCTCGATCCGCTTTATATTCAATTTATGTATTGAAATTATTTGAATGAAAATAGAATAAAATTGAGAAGCGAATCGCCTTATTTCAAAAGGCTTACAATATGAATAAGAAATAAAAAGTTTGAATTTCGAACGCCTGATTCGTCACCGCGGCAGTTATTCATTATTCAAACCTCCGTTAGCTGAGACCGACAAAGTTGTCTCTCTGAACTTTTCTAATTTTTTAAATAATTTCATTGAATTTTTGATAAGTTTGGTACAGCGCGTCCCAAACACACTTTAACATTTTAATTAAAGAAATCTTATCCATAATTTAGGTTACTTAATTTACAAATGATTACTAATGGACGTATTTTGAGTTTTCTTTTATGTAAACACAAAAGTAATATGTTTTAAATGTTTTTACATAAAATTCATTACAAACTTTTATCAAAGCCAAATTAAAAGTAATATTTTATTATAAAAAAAACCTTAATATACCATATTATCATAATCTTACCATCTGGGTATATTTTTATTCATCTTTTTTTATGGTTGGTACCTTTAAACACAATTATACATAAGGCCGCATATTTTTAAATATTTAATTAATTCACCACCTATTACCACTATAGTTCGAAATGTTAATACACCATGTTCCAAGACCGTTCCCGATAAAAAATCCAGCTTATTGACCCTGTGATTTCAAACATGATTTGTTTTGACCTGATATCCAAATTCATCATGGTTTCCGAGTAAAAAAATTGTAAACTTAAGTGATAATATGAAATCGCTTTTATCATAAGTTCGGTCGATAGCGAGGCGGCGCCGCGACAGGTACATTGAGCAGCCTTGCCGAGCGTCCGCGAGTAAAAAGGGAATTTACTCTAGCTCTTTGATAAATTAATAAATGTGGGTATGAACTATTTTCACATTTTTTTTATACAATTTCTTAAACGTAATAGGAAACATAAGCACCCCCTCAAGTCTTCGGGTGTGGTTTTGGAACACTTTATATATTTTTTTAAGATATACAAATTTGCCATCTTAAATTTATTTTAACTTCCAATTAACCGATTAAAATAGCTATCTCTGAGGATGTTTGAATACCCTAAAACTTTTAAAAATTGCCGTAGCCATTAGGGTAAAATTGGAAACACACGGACTGTTTTGAAAACAATGTATGATTTCGTTTCGACTTTTCTGGATAGGATTTAAAAAAGTTACGTCGTAATGTCGGGCGACACATTTTACTTATTCATGATTTCAAAGGGCTCGCTCCAACCGCGGTATTGCATCTCGGATATAGAAAGTGTAGTCGTAGAGCCGACTGCATGCAATGTTCTCTCATTTTCTCTTTTTATGTTTATAGATAAAATGCTTTTTTGTAATAATTGTATGTCTAGCTGTAAGTTTTTCAGTAAAAATAACAATAAATAAATTGGACTTACGGATAAATTATGTTCGAATCGACAGCTACTGTAGTGATCAAGAGGGTGCCAGAACTTATGGTTAAAACTAGTGGGGGAACATCGAGTACTTTGAAAAAATTTCAAAGTAAAACTTTCGTGCAGCTGACTCTTGGACTAGTAGCGAAAACAATTTGCCAAGTACCGAATTAAAGGTACGCGTCCAGTGTCCTAAGATCATTTCCTATTAAAACATCAGGTAATTAGCCCAGCGATTTCTAGTATTATTCGAAAAAACGGTAGAGAAAAAATAATATACATAAATTATAACATTAAAACTGATCTTTGTCAGCTGTTGCCGCACGCCGGTAATTGTATCAAAGTTACATTACAATTCGCACCATCTGTTAAAAATATAATAAAATAGGGGACGATTTTTTTACATAATTTATTAATCATAACACAAACTCCAAATGTCTTTGGGAATGGACTTGGGATTTTACAATTATTTCTGATCCTACTCAACTAAGCCAAATGTGTTTGTGACAGAATCAGGAGAGATGATGGCGCTGAAAATAGTATGATCGAGTGCGGATTCGAAACCGCGACAGCTGGGTTAGTAGACAAACACCTTTACCACTAGATTACCATAATCACTATTAAAATTTTAGCTATCAACTTATTTTGTTTTATTGTGCACAATTATAAAAAAACATAACATTTCCAGTTATGCGTAAATAATACCTAGTTATAGAGTAATTCAGTAGGAATGGTAATAATAAATTTTGCATTATTGCTAGTTATAAATTTAATATAATGGAGGCGAAGAGAAATATTAAATGCGTACATATTTACTCGTCTATCATTTGGTTTAATTTCAAAACCGAATTGTGGTTTAAATAGCTTTATTTGTACGAGTCAAGCCGAAAGTTTGCGCATTGACTTCAGAGCGATTTAAACTCCAAAGTTTCATAATTAAAACCTTTCCAGCGCTTCTTGCCTCATTAAAAGTGTACGAGGCGAAGGGGTTGTTTCGAAGAAAACTAAAAAAATTGGTTCGGTGAAATGCGGAATTCTATCTTTTATATTCTCTCCTTATCTCTGTTACTGTATCTCGCCTGTTACTATAATGTACGTTTAACATTCTATTTATTTCTATCTACTACATTTATCTATAAAAAATAAAATGTATATCTACAAAAATACGAAACAAATCTATAAAATTAAATTAAAATATGTGCATTATTTTATTACGTATGTTTATTTTGGGAAGTAATTAAAATAGACCATAAGTATTTTTAACCTAATGTAAAAATATGTTATAAAAAACACACAAAAAACACATGTTATAAATGTAACGTGTCCAATATTTATTCTCATATTCTATAATGGAAAATTAGAAACATTAATTTTTCATATCGCAAGATTTTCAATCTTTTATCTAAAATTACAACCTCTGCGAATCTGTGGAAAATCTGTAAAGTGCAAGAAACAATAAACAATTTGAGATCTTGCAAATGAGACTCGAATCTAATGATAGTTGTGGACCTCAAGCCACGTTATGAGTTTTTGAGATGAAGATGAAGGATCTCAACGCAGAGTGCAAAGAATATATACTATTTAGATATACTATATTTGGGTCAACATTTTATGACTTGCGAGTTCTTTTTACAAAAGAAAAGAAGAGTTTATATCTTTTAGCGCCAAATTCTTTATAAAGATTACCTATAATGGCGTTTGAATATTTACCCACAGGTCGCGGGTTCGAATCCGTTATTTATGGACAAATAATTTTAGTGATCACTATCGCCCATGACTCTAGCACAAGCAAATTCAACGAAGTTGAGTGTAACTTAGAATATTTTTTTATGAATGGATATTTATAATGTCGATTATTTCCGGTAGTGGTGGAGTAGTTTTTTGGGCTATCACTGCACTTAACGAGTTCAGGCCATTACATATAAGCTAACCATTCCCCAATTTACTCACCATCTTTTATTGCTACTGTTTATTTTATTTTAAAGAAATCTACAGATCTACATAGCGGTTTACATTTGATACGAAGAAAAAAAAAATCTAACACCACATAAATGAAGACACAGATTCCTATGTTACACTGCTCTTATTAACAATACTCTTATTAAGTATCGTCTAAATAATACATCTGAAGACTCACGAACTGATGTATGAAACCAAAAATTAAATATATTTTCACAGTGATTTAAGAAAAAAGATATATGTTTGGTTGTTAGTTTTTTCACAGTTCCGTCTCAGCACATTAAGTAGGTTGTTACTTTACTTGGTAACATAATAGTTGAACAATATTCGAAAGCACTATATCATAGGAAATTCGTACAATTTATTTCCCCGGCAATATTATCGATCGTCCAATACTTCCGTTTCTAGTTGGAGAGAGTGTCTCGCATCCCTAACTGACTTCATTTGATGGAGTCACAGCTCAGTCTTCCAAGTTCTCCGTATCTGTTCGAGGCCTTAGTCTAAGGACTGACAACGTTTCGTTCGTAATCTTTTTTTTTTTCATGGTTCCGAGCGGGAAAACCTTACTGCGCAAACATATTAAAATCAGTTGCCTCGATGACCACAGATGTCTAGCTCCTAAAAACTAAGATTAAACTATGTATCTTGAAATATATAAAAAAATCTGATCTCCCACAAATTTGAGCACAAACACCGGTGTGACTGTAGCAGGAAGCATAGTCCGAGGTAATGTATGAGAAAATGAATTTTCTTAATATTTTTTTTTTTCGTGATTTTTTTCGGATGTTTTATTCTACTTATTATGTTATTCTGTTATTCTGCTATTAAGGGCGAAGACAAATCCAACAAATCAAAAATCATAAAAATTGGTCCAGCCGTTTTTAAATGGTGTAACTAACCCGACTTTGTTTTATATATATGGGTAGATTTTAAAAATTTAAATATAGTTTATATAAATAAAACGTACGAGAAAATATTTTAAATAACTAATATTTAATAAATTCTTAATAATTATTTATTCATACTGTTAAAAAAAAATATTTAAATGTGTTGTTTCGTATAAAAAAAAAGGTTGTCATCAGTTGACTTTGATGGGTTCGCGAGGCAGCTGCACGTGTTCTTCAGCCGGGAGAAAAATGGTGACAATTTTTCAGGGACGCCACAGTTTCAGATTGTCTCCCCTTTGCCCTAATTAATGATTCTTCAGCGTAACGTAGTGCCCTGCAAAACTATTTATTTATTTTTTCTTTAATTCAAATTACTTAACAAATCAATTCTTTTAATTTATTATGTATATGAAAATTAGCGTTGTAAGTCAACCAACGATTGTTTTACAACCAACGATTTAGTAGCACAAAAAAAAATGAACAAAATAATCGCATAATTAAAGAAACTACCTTCAAATGTAAAATCAAACTAAATTACAGTGTAAGTATATTATAAGCCGTAGATTTTGAATAGCTGTAGGCCTAAAAAAATATATTGAATATTGGTTATGACTAGTAAAATTAATCGTAATTTGACTATACCTTACGATATATCTTAATATATCTTACGATGATTTGTTTAATTATTGGTATTTTTGGATTTTATTAAATATTTTTTAAATTCGAAAAGCACAGGTATTTTCCTGTCATCCTAACTAGCCTGAAGTTATTTTCATACTTAATATTTCCATACCTTGAATCTGGTTTTGAAAATGAAGTGATAGCTTTAGTTTTAACTTTTATTTGTAATATAATCGATAGAACTTTTTTATATATTTACAGTTACAATCCACTGTTATTTCATAGCTATGTAGCTAAATCTTTTATATTACTATTTTCGTATAAATGTTATATACATATTTATTTATTTATTAACAGGTAAGCATACAGCGAAATAGTAGCATATACAAAGGGTTAATAATAACCGCACTTAATCTATATACCATATACCGTATATGACCGCACTTAATCTATATTTTTAACAATGTATTGCATTTTAAATAACATGTTATTTGCTTTAAACATGAACATTTGCCGGGGGATAACAAAAAAGAAAGTATTTGAAGTTTTACTTCATGTTTAAAGCAAAGGTACAAAAGTGTCGTGTAGTTTAAAACCAATTTTTTTTTTAAATAATTGCTATGACTTAGGTCATATACAATTATTTTAGGCCCTATTCCACTAGGCCAAATGTGTCTGTCCTAGAGTTAGGGAAGATAGATTAATGAAGCGTTAAAAATGTTATGACTATGTGCGGATTCCAACCCACGACCTTTGGGTCAATAATCCGACGCCTTAACCACTAGACTACCACGACCTGCAATTGCATAAGTCAATATATAATATGTATTTATTTAATTACATACGTAAGACCATACATCCATTCATTATAAATTAATATTTAAAGGTGTCGCAAGACCATTCCCGAAGACTTAAGCGAGGTTTGTGAAAGAATGCGAAAAACAAACATGCTCAAATTTATTATATTTTTAATAGATGTGTAAATTCGGTCAACAGAATATTTCAACGCGCGCGGGGATCAATAACCTGACCTTGGCCGAGTTAACGGCTCGCGCCGAGAGCCACAGCTGTGTGCTCACAAGAAAGGCATTGTTACATGATTCGTTTATTATTATCGACTGAAGTTTACTTGTTTCTTTCCTCGAAAGTACGACAAATTTAATAGAGATTTTTTACATATAACGTTTTACGGACATGGTGTATATAAATTTATCAATATTCATCTGATGCTACCAGCTTTAGACTTATATTAATTTACAGAATGGTAGAAGTTATAACGCCAGTCGTTTCGACTTTATGGGCAACACCATTAGTGATCGGATGAAAAACGGTTCTGGTGAATGTTGTGATTTCCTTTATTTCTTTTTCGACCTTTTTAATATTTCATAGCTAGAAACTGTTTAATTTACCATATAGCGTCTACAAATCACCTTTACTATAAAAGTATAATTTAGGTAATAGACGATTAATGGTCCTTCAGACCCCGCCGCCCGCCCGTCCAACTAATCCGTGAAAATTCAAACGTGTCGGTATGACGAAATGCGGGACCGTTATATTCACTGTGGCCGCGTTGTTGTGCAGTTGGCCGACCCGTGGAACGTGCCTAATGGATTTGCAATGGCGATGAATTGTGAATAAACGCTTTTAGTTTTTTGCCTCTACACGTTGGCGAACCATTCGAATTTATTTCTTTTTCCGCGCGTTTCGGCACCCACCCCTCTCAACGCTCTTGCACTCAGAACCATCCAGATAGTTATTTAATGGAGGTATTCCCTTTAAAAGCACTTTCAAGTGTTTTAAATAATAAACCTTAAAATGAAGACTAAAAATTTAAATATTCAATGTTTTCTGTCTTTTGGTTAGAATCACACAATTTTGAATAAATACTGTTAAAAATATTTCAACGGTACACGTTTTTGCATACAGTAACAAATGTTTAGGATTTGTATTTGGTATATGCTCGTTTCTGGTTGGCCTCGAAGCCTTGCTTTTACGACTGACGAGCAGTGAGATCGTTTGTAAATGGTGTCTCGTAAAATATACCTTTCGTCAAGTTCCAGGATTTTTTCTTTTACTGCCCGTATGCATCGAATGCGCGCTATAGCGCCTGTAAGAAGATGATTGACATTGTTATCGTCGACGGGTAAATTTATATATTTACTAGCTGACCCGGCCACGCGTTGCTGTGGCTAAAGTTTTTGTTATATTACATTATAGTAAACAATCTAAGAGGAACAATAAGAGAACATCAGTCACGGAGTCCACTATGCTTTTTCACACAGATGGTATTTGTAAAAAAATATGGTGATCTCCTTATTTGACTTTCTACTACTATAACCCTTTAGTACAATGAAATTATTTACGAACAAAGACGAAAATGTTGATGTTGGTATACAAATTCACTGGATTGAGATTTGAAGGGGAAGTACGTTGAACACAATTAATTAAAATGTTCTTACACTTGATACTAAGCAGAAATCAATAGGTAAAAAATAAAAATTTATCAGATTTATTATTTCCATTTAATTTTATAACAAATATAAGTATATTACAGTATAATACAGTAAATAACATGTGACGCTTAAACTCATGAATGAGGTAGGCAAGGCAGACAGTCTTAAACTTTTAAACATTAATATCTTTTTTTTTGAATTATAAATACTTTCAATTTCAATTTAATTTAACACCAATCGGTGCACAATGTTTTTGGTTAACCTGTCTTTAGCTAACACAAATAGATTCGACGGTTTCCCAACACGTGAACACGCAACATATAGTTGCCCATGAGAAAAACATGGATTTTCCAAATCTAAACCACAAATGGACATTGTTTGACCTTGAGATTTATTTATAGACATGGCGAAAGCTAAACGAATTGGAAACTGTAGCCTTTTGAAGCGTATGGTAGAATCTGATGGTATCATCGGAATACGTGGCAGCAGGACCACTTTTCCTTTAAACTTCCCAGCCAAAATGGTTGCTTCAAGAATGTTTCCGGTGATCTTTTTGATGACCAAACGCGTACCGTTACATAATTGAGGTGGATTCAAATTACGGAGGAGAATAATAGGGGAACCAATCTTTAATCGAAGATTATGTGGTGGCATTCCAGGGATATCTAATGAATTTAAAAATTCAATCGGAAAATTTACACTTTCATTTTCATCAACAACAGTATCGATTGATTTAAAAGACATCAGATCGCCTGGTAACAACTGTTGTATCTGGAAGTTAATTTCGTCAACATCAACGTTTTTGGCTGCCAAAATCGCCCGTTGACTAAGCCATTCATGATTCAAATAATTATTCTGTATATCCGGGAAAATACTCTGAATCAATTCAGTTTTATCCTGAACAACAGTGCAAAAATTGTCTGGTAGTTTAATGCATTGCGTATTTGGTTGCAGTTTTATTTTACCGTTCCCAATATCTAGTAGTTGTTCGGAAAATATTAGTGCTGATGGATCATTTTGCAATTGTACTCGCATATTTATGGTCAATCGAAGTGTTTCAACACTTCGCCATAAGAATGATTGTTTCAAACATGCATTAATCTCATCCGCGAAAGTAGAGCGAGGTATAACCGGTAAGGTCTGCCGGAAGTCACCAGACAAAAGTAAGATAGCACCACCGAAAAGTTTATTATTGCTGTTTAAATCTTGCATAGTTCTGTTTAATGCTTCAAGTGAATATTTGTGTGCCATTGTGCACTCATCCCAAATTATTATAGAACTCTTCCGCAACACTGCAGCTATTCCACTATTCTTTTTGATGTTACACATTGCATCTGGTTTATTATGAACGTCCAATGGCAGCTTGAATGTTGAATGTGCTGTTCGCCCACCATCCAGTAAAGTAGCCGCAATGCCTGACGATGCTAATGCTAATGCGATTTTTTGTTGCGACCGTATTTTGGCAAGAATCAACGATATTAAAAATGTCTTACCGGTTCCACCGGGTGCATCCAAGAAAAAAAAACCGCCTTGTTCAGCAGCAACAGCCAGCATAATCCGATCATAAATAATTTTTTGTTCTGCTGTCAGTAATGGTTCACTGTTCATGATAATTGTTGCTAAACTTCCATGGTCATATTGATTTTCTCGTTGTAAATCGGTATTGACTAAGTCGGTGGCTGGACGATTAGGTGATGGCATACCATAATGATTAAGTGGTAAATTTGAAATAAGAACACATAAATCCTCGATCAAGACCAATGCTTCATTGTACATCTCTGGTGTATAATCTATGTTTTGGCATTGATTTGTTTGTCTAATTCGGTGCAAGATGTCTTCTGTCATACAATTTTTATATTTTTCCCACAAAGTTTGTGCTTGCGAGGGATAACATGTCGCCAAAATAATTGCAAACAACTGACGAATGTTATTCGGTGTTGATGTCAACGCAGCATCAGCAAGCGCTAAGTCCCAATGGTTATCGTCTTCTAGCAATTGCAGTTCACGACATGCATCCTGGTATGTATTGAATACTCGACCATTAGCTGTTCGTAAAAATTCAAAAGACGTTGGTCCGGGAACATTCACCAATAACAAACGTAAATAGAAGCACTCACGTTGCTTTGGATGTACCGTGTAAAGTCTCCCCAATGTCTTAGCTTTGAATATGCCTGTAATGGAAGGATGTGGTTTTCCTTGTTTCCGTGGCTCCCATTTTTTACTGGATTTGTTCCATGTGAAATAACGTGGAACATCACCATACACCAATGTCTTCGCGAATTGGCCAAAAACATCAGGTTTTTGACACAATGTAAAAAATTCAGTTAGAGTCGTTTTCGGAGCTTCGAACGCTCTTTGGAGAACATTTTCTTCAGTGAAGTATACACGTTGACCGTTTTCAAGATGTATTGCCAGATGTTGGACAGCAGGATCTCTTTCGTGGATGGGAAAGCTGAGAATATGCCAAATAGCTTCATTGCTGCTAATGTATCTGCCCATTTGGTATCGTGCTATTTCGTCATTTTTATTTATGTTTTTTACTTCAAATATGGCCAAATCACTGCCTTTGTTTACATATTTACAAATATACTTAATTGATTTAACAGAACTGCAAAGCTCAACATTGATATGAGCTTTGTAAGTTTTTGAAAGTAGTGGTGAGTATGGTACCACCCACTGATTATCAAACTCAACTTGATTTGGAAAGTTCGGCAGTCGCATTGTAAATGTGTGGCCACCATTCTCAGTACTTCTGCGGCGATACATTGGATAACCATCAATATCCGTGATCGTGTCATTCGTATGCGGCTTTGGGAAGTTTTTTTTACATTTTCCATTTTCCATGCACGGTGAGGTCATGTTGAAAACACCGCATGGCCCATGGATCATGTGTTTGGTGACAATATCAAATAATTCTTGATCAATTAATGGGTCTGGAATTTCGGCTGAAATTATTTGATCGATTTCTTCAGGACGGATTCTATCTTTAAGCCAAACCAAAATGTGGGCATGAGGCAAACCTCGCTTTTGCCACTCTATCGTATTCAGCCAACAACGTGTGATACCAAAAATTGTATATTTTACAATAAAATCAATTAAGGATTTCAATTTTTGTTTAAACACACGTGCAGTTCATGACGATGAATGGCTTGTTGTCCTGGCAATAGTAAAGTTTGTATCTCTTCCCAATTCGGATTACATGTGAATGTAATAAATAAATCCGGTCGGCCGTAATGACGTACGTAAGTCATCGCATCTTGTATGTATTCCTGCATGTTCCGTGGACTGCCGATGTAGCTTGAAGGTAAAATGAAAGCATTACCGATGTCATTGGGATTTAAATTTCCATCGATGTTTCCAGCAACAGCATCTCGTAAGTGAATATATTATTCCGATCGTAGTTTTGACGTTTGCGTTTTGACGTTTGCCGCTCGCGTTGTTGAGGTTAGATTTTTTCGGTGGCATTTGACTGAAAATAATAATTTTCTTGTTCTTATGATATTCTCTTGAAGACGTTCGTTACACTGTTCTTGAGATTCTTGTGCATGACCTGCTGTCCTGATTCTTTGAGCTAGATTTCTTGATTCAATTTGTTTTGCCAACTGATGGGCTCTTTTAATACGTTTGCGTCGAATAACTGTCACTGTCAAATAATAACAGACATTAGCGCCATCAACCCAGTCGAAAGGTATCGACATCTGTCAGTTTTATGACTGCCAAATAATAACGGACAAAAAATTAGCGATAAATTAAAATTGCGACTATAATTTGAGATTTAAACTATCCTATCTCTCAAGTGCACATCGAACTGCACATGGTGTTCAAATTTTATTATAATCGGTTAAGTGTTTTAGGAGTCCATTGAGGACAAACATTGTGACACGAGATTTATATATATTAAGAAGATAGTCAAATACTTTAAACCTACAATACTCAACCTTTTTTGTCTTCGGGCCACATACATATATTTGTAAAGCTTCGCGGGCCGCAACACTATACTGGTATGACGAAAAAAATATGAAACGACAATCCTCTTTGGGTGTCATTATTCGTACGTCAAAGTCAAAATTAATCTCAAGATTTACGAAATATAGAATGGCAGATTTTGTAAATCATGTCCCTGATAATAAATGTGTTTAGGGTTACACAAAAAAGCTCATGCACCCGCGGGCCGCAGGTTGAGTATCGTTGCTTTAAACCAACATCCTGTACTCTCAAGTACAGGACCTCTTTAGTACCTTTATAATTTTTTTATTGTATGACTTTATATCCTATTCTTTATCAAAAAATAATTTATTATTTATTAATATCTAATATTTTATGAAGATCTTATTTATATGTTTTTAAAAAAAGTGAAATGTAAATAAAAGTCAGTTTGAAAAACAATAGCAAATTATTAATATCTACCACTTAACATTGAAAAGTTCGTGATTTATTAGCTAGATATAATAAATAAACACCGAAAGTCGTTTTATTGTATATAAACTACTTGTAGTCGATATAAAGCTCCGAGATATTGCTGTAACAGGGACGTTATGAATAAAAAAGCTTTCATAAAATATGAAAACACACTCTTTTGGGAAACTACCATCCGGAACGAAAACACTCGATCCTCTATTTGTAAAGGGTATAAAAAAAACAAACAAAATGAAAAGCTTTTGTAAGAAGCTTTTGTGGTTTTAGTGTCCCGGGCCATAACCCGAAATTTCACTGAAATAATCTGTCTGTATGTCCTTCTAAAAACGAGTTTTAGGCTCCATACCACTTTAACTCACAGACCTTTTAATTAGAACAATAATCACGTTTAATATCACACGTAAAAATCTTACTACCATTTACAGAACCGACCATAAATAGAACGATTAACCATATTCGACCATAGTTTCTATTGTGTGATGAGTTTGAGAAAATCAATTTGACTACTATGAGTACTATTTTAAAAGATTTTTCCCCTCTGTTAACTAATACGTATTTAAAACTAAGCATATATCCTAAAATTTTTAAATTATTGGAGGCTAACTAGTGAAGTTCAAACGTTTCGGCGCGAGATGCTTTCTGCTTTCATCTGTGGCGATTTTGCAGTGAAATCAGCATTGGGATTAAACCAAATATCCTACAATTTCAAGTCAAAACTCATTTGTAACTTTACTATTTGTTTTCGTTTTGGCTTTATAGTCAAAGAATTTTGAAAAAATAAAAAAAGGTTTCTTTTTTTTTAATATTGCCCAAAATTATGTTCTCCTGCGATTTACGGTTTAAAAAAAATATTTGTTCGTCATATATTTATATATAATATGTTTTGGTATAGGTAGGACAGGGTATAATTATGGTTTTAAGTGGTATCACACACATAGAGGTGAAACTGACCATACACATTAAACAGGTTATTGAGACCGATCTTTAATTGAGAAATAAAAATAAAAATAGGACCTACTTCAAAATAAACCTAAAACCAAAAATCTGGAATTATTTGATATAACTTGTTTGGAATGAAACGTTCCAACTGCTTAGTCATAACTGTAAAACAATATAATATAATGATTTACGAACTTAGCTAATGATCTTAATGAAGCTAATGAAGAAAAATGATTTTTACTATTCATTTAATAATGATTATTCCTACATTATTTTTGTTATAAATCTGTTTTAATTAAATATTACTCTTAGTTTTTGTTTTTCATTCTTGATGCGTGTTTTTAATTCATTTTAATGCTGATTATGCACGATATATGCTAATATATTTTGTGTTATTTTTTGTTGTATTTATTTATTTGCCAGTTTTTACAGAATTGATGTTAATTATTAAATTGTTTTTTTTTTGTTTTTTATACTAATGTTTAAAGTCTTGTTTAATGTTTGATGTATGTTCTCGTACATATATATTCTTGTATTTTATCCTACCAGCTTTTGCTGGATTTGATTTCTATTATAGTTTTGACAGATTCTACTGTTTTTTGTAATACTTGAATTGAAATTTAAATTGTTTTATCTGCCTCGTGGTTTTGTGTTTTTTGATACCTATCTACCATAGACAGGCCCACATAGGAATAGCATATTTATTACAATCACACAAATGTGATCCAATCTGTAAGTTTCACTAAAACTAAAACATGTTCTACTATTTCAACTTTACTCGGCGACGTGTTCATGGGCCAGGAGTATGCTTTTGACATCTCGTAGCTTTAATAATTAACGAAGAGAGCAGAAACGTCCCATGCGTTACAAATGAGCCAGCTGACTGACAAAGGACGAGAATGGAAAATTTAATTTCTGAATCAACCGCACGGCGACCGCCCCAGCCTTCGTCTAATACTCATGACGTATGACCTTAATACTCGTAGTCCCGGTTAACGAAAAATTATTCAAACATCATAAAACGTACCTACGAATTTTAGTTTATGTTGAAACAAATATTTCAATACAAATCATTTAAGTAAAACAATACTTTATATTGTAATTAATAAAATAAAAAGTCTCTAAGATACGATATTTGGCGCTATGATTCATTTTGAGGAAGCTGGTGTATCGGTTATTAATATTTGGTGTAATATATGCAAATAAGAACGCATGAGCGATTTTTTTATATCTACAACTGTGTGACTCCGAACCCAAAACTACTAAGTTCTTAGTTAATCACCTCATACTATGAGTATATTGTTACTACTAATGGCGTATGAGTTAAACAATTGTTTTTAAATGGAAACATACAATACATGTCCATCAAATTTAATTTTCGGTATGTTTAACAAAACAAGTTACTTGCTAATGTAGTTTTCAACCCGCGACGCAGAGGTGTGTTATAAGTTTAACGTGTCTGTGTAACTATGGTTTGTTGTAGCATCGTAGCTCCCAAACGGGTGAACGGATTTTTTTTTGTTTGTAAGATGACGTGTTGAGAGGGTTCTTATCTATGCGTCAAGAAAATCTGTTCAGCAGTTTAGGTTTTTTTAATTTTTAAGCTAAGATTTTATAGCTAATAGGCCATTCGTACCACAATAATAATTAATTAGGCCAACAATAATTATTCTTGTGCTGAGTACCTATATTTTAGGTAAATTTCATAAGTAAAGCTACCTATTGCAATGGTTACCATGACATATCTTCTCGTTTCACATTCCCTAGAACCTAAAACCACCCTCACGTTGACGTTAGGGACGTTAAACGTTATAAATATGCAAGCAGTTTTATGTACGTTTTGTTATATGAGTTGTTTTAACCGCTGTAATACTATAGTTAATGCAATAAACTATTATTATTAAGGAGCTGACTGTACCGACAAAATATGCATATAATAAAAGCGCGGTCCCAACGCGCTTATCCCGCGATACGAAGAATGCGAATTCATGAAAGGATTTTCAAAACACTGACACAAGGCATAATTCCGACATTACCGAAGGCAGTGGCGCGCGGTAGAGCCTGAGCCAGTGGGATAATTTCGCACTTAAATCATACAATATACCGCAGGCAGTATATCATTTGCATGACGTGAACGAAATTGAAGCAGAAGCCACCGCTTAGGGGAGCCTCCGAGGTATGCATGGCCAGGCCGGGCTGATGCGGAAGAGGACACGATCAAATGGCCTGTTAATAATGCCACTTATTTATACCAGACATTAGAGCCACATAATAAACATTCAATAATTCAGAATCTGCCTTGAATAAGATAAGATATTTTTATTTCCGAAAATACATTAGTGTACTTAGGAATGACATATAATTTACAATAATTAGGTAACAAAAATACATGATGAAGACAGTAATTACACAATAAATTTTCTAAACGTAAATAAACGAATTTCGATAACATGAATAATAATAGTCAATGAGATCAAAGGACCTACGCAGGAAATAACAAAAACAAAAGAATATAAAAGATACAAAAAAAGAAACGCTTAAACTAACATAACAAAAAAAAAGAAGAAAAGGTGGTAAGGTGATATCTGCTTGCATCGTTACAACAAAAATAATACTAAAATACTTTTACACCATGTATAAGTTAAGTTCTAATAAATATTCTTTAACCGCTTTTTTGAAATCCTTTAGAAACGTCAGGTTTCTTATGTGGATCGGTAGTGGATCGGTAGAAGGAAAGACTCACATAATTACTGGTGTTTTGGAATTTAGAAGTTCTAGGTTGTGTAAAATGAACCTTTGAATAAGAATGAACATTTGTACCTTTGATAGTTAAAACAACGTAGAAAAAATATAGAATCTTTAAAAAAGCACAGTGTGTCATTATTAAAAAAAACATTTATATACGCTACATACACTAACATTATTACTATTATTAACTAATTACGATATTCAGGAGTTTACTCCGGTGATACTGTTGAAATCAGTTAGTGAAGACAAATAAATGCTTAACAACAGCCTTGGAAGAAGGAAAGGGATCAAATACTGACCTATGAAGATTATTCCACTGACGGATTGTTCTGGAAAGAAACGAATTGAACCCATTGTTCCGTTTTCTCAAGATAGGTTTTATCTTGGAAGATGGTCATTACGGCCAGTATAAGGAGGCTTAGAGAGCTGGGATCTTAAAGCAGACCAGGCAGACTCATCCGTCACAGTCTTATATAAACTAGTTAACCAGAATTCAAAACGCCTTCTACTAAGTGGCTCCTAATTAAGAGTTGAAATTAATTCAGATGGACTATCATGGGTTGGGTGTAAGGATTCCATACTGATGAGCAGTATTCATGGGTAGGACGAACCAACGTTTTGTATCCTTATTGTATAAAGGAAATAATATACGAAAGTGAAAGAACCCTACAAACCTAGATTCAGACCAGAAAAAGCAAATGCTTTAAAATTCTTAATTCCCAGATAACATACAGCAGACATTTCTCGTTCGGAGAACATTTAATTCCCTAGACTCAAAGACTGCGAAGGAAGACCGATTTAAAGAGTAAAATACCGAATTATCCAAGGCGGAGGATATTATGAGAAATCCATAGCATAATAAAAAATATATGCTTTGTGAAATCACATTACAACTGAGTTAAAGCAATAACTACAGTTATATAAGTATACTTTAAAATAATGTAGTAAGTATCGTATATTTTATATGTATAATAAGAAAGTCGCAGACTTGATAGGATATCTTCATAAAAAAAAATATCCCCGAATTTAAAATTTCCCTGTTTTTTTCAACGTCCGTCGTTGCTAACTTTATAAAGCGTGAAAAATAAAAGTGAAAATCATCGCGTGTTTGAATGAGCCTAGCGGCAGTTCGACAGCTGCTGCCGCTGTAAAAAGGCACAACAAGGAACCAATTAGAGCGCTAATTGCAGGCAATTTCGGAGCGTTCCTTGATGGACGATGTCCGATAATTGATGAAAAAGCGCGTTTTGTTTTCAGTTGAAAAACAGGCGATTGAAAAAAAATGTTTCGCGACTTTCTTTCAGACTTTAATGTAAACGTAATTACTAGCAGCGGGAAATGATTAATAGATTCTATCGTAGACTAGTTTTAGTGGAAAACGGATGAAGTTTTTTATTTGAATGTGATACAAAATTTCGATGGTCTTTTCACACTAAAATTACCCATAAATGCCTGGTAATTGATTTAGCTCTATGGTATAATTAATTTTTTTCAATGTTGATATCTTTATCTAATGATTACTTATAAAATGTTTTTTTTATCACTAAATTGTCGTTTAAAAAATATAATTTTAACGGATACACACACATACTTTAGTTTCTTACTATAAATAATATTGATTAATTTATGTATTATTATTAAATAATATTTAATTTATTTTTAATAAATAATATTTAATTTGTTTTTAATGTGGGGTATCGGACGCCTCCCTTGCTTTCTAAGGGAGGGGAGTGAACGTTTACGCCCAGGGTTGAACAGCATGTTGTACATTTATAATGATATTCAAAATCGTCATAGTTGTTATCATAGCAACCAATATACAGGGTGTCCCAAGACCAATCCCACAAACTTTAGGGGGTGTTTAAATTCCCTATTAAGAGTAAGAAATTATGTAACAAAATGCGAAAAATTTTCATCACCAAATTTATTATTTTTGTAATAAAATTGATGTAAATCGATCTTATCAATCGATAAATAAATATTATCTGTCGACCAATAGCATCCCTCTTACAACCCCAGAGAAGGGGAAAGGAGTTACCCCTTCTTCTTAGACCGACCTCTGTTCGACCAGTGGCATCTGACAGCAATCATTTAGCTCCGCCCTAATAGGGCGTTTCGAACAACGCGGCAGGTCATTAACCTCGATCTTGACTGACCGCGGCCTAGTGACCCAGTGACGTAGTTATCCGAGGGAGGAGCCATTGAAAAATATCTGTTTTACATGATTTAGAATAGAAACTCATTTTTTTTTCTCGAATACCATAATGAATTTTGATATAGTTTCTTAACAAATAACACTAGGAATCGTAGGACCTAATAGCTGTTTTTTTATTGGGATTGACCTTGGGATACCCTGTATATGTAGACTCGTACATCCAATCAATGATTCAATAAAAAACATTTTAAACGCGTAAAATGTTTGATTTTGGTTCCTCTAATAAAGAAAGAACACTAAGATCGTAATCTTAAAATTTTAAAAGCTGCATTAGCACACGTTTATTATAAAATTGTTTACAGAAAAGAAAATAAACCATTTCTATCCTCGCCAGCCCTGACTGAATCTCATTTGCGATGGGAGAGAATATCTTACAAAGATATTATTATATTCTATCATCCGCTATCAAGTCGTTTCCACTGACGTTTGAAATCATAGATTGAGCAGAGGTCGAGGAGGCCACACGTGCGTGCCTCGAATCGAGCTTTCATCTCAAAGAGCGGGAGGACATGTTTTTCCTTTTCCGCAGGCCAATCTCAAAACGTCGGTCGAGTCTTTTGAGGGAGAACGGCCCTCTCGCAGTCTATTTATTTAGTCATCGAAAACACTTTGATGGCCACTTGGCGTTCGTCGTAAATACTCCTTAAGGCTACTTTGCGTCGCCGGCCTTTTTATTGCGCGGCGAAAAAAATATATCCCTGAAAGCATTCAAATCATATTCTGCCTAAATTATGATCAACCTACTCTTACCATATTTTGTAAAAATCTTTTACTATTCGCTAAAAGTAACGTATTTGTTTATACATTCATACTCATAGTCACATACATATAAATACCCTGCTCAGATTAAAATATATTAAAACAAAAATTCAACTTATAAAAAAGCAAGATTTGATTTATTCTATTGTACTCGTATATTTAAAAAAAATATATCCACAATTATATTAAAAAAAAAAAACAATATTTATTAAACAGATCATTAAAATATTGCAATACGTCGGAATAGGTTTTCCATATACTCAAGTTTTAATTTCAGAATAGACAGAAATTACATTATTTTTATTAAAATATTAAAATGAAAATTATAATAAATTACCCTTTCCATATTTTTAATTGTGGTACAGCTTAAATATATATATTTTAAATTTAGGACATTTTTAAAAAACAAACTTTCCAATAAATACATGCAATGGAATGAAATACCTAGGTCTACTGTTAATAGTCCTTTGTGGCCGATTCGTTCGGTGGTTATATAAGATGATTTACTTGAACAAATATGTTTCTGGAATCAATCAAACTAAGATCTTCATCCGTAGCGGTAGTTTTTGCGTTTTTTTATTAGGAAAACGCTTTAATGTAGAAATGTTACGAAGATGCACTCGGAGGGTCAGCATCAATCTAGCAGACGAATCGTGTGATGCCGTGTCGTGTCGCTTGTCTCTTCTGGATGCACAGGGCGAAAAGAGACGAGATGAGTATCGGGTCTCATCGGCTAATAGCAAGGAAGGAAAGAAAACGGAGACGTCCGTAGCGCCGCTACGCTCGAGACGATAATAGCTTGCTGAGATAGGTAGGCATTGAAAAAGTTTATGTTTAAAGATATCAATCATGATTATCTCGTGAAATATCACATTCTTTCAATTATACGAATTTGTTTTGTTCAATAGTAATTTATTTTAAAATTAGTAAATATTTAAAAAAAATACAAGACAATTATTGAATTGTCAATTACACAAATTATTGGCGTGATTATTAAAAAATATTAAAAAATGACGTGCTGCATTATTTGGCGGCAATTCACGGTACTAGCTGTGACGCCGATATAGACCGTGTGACAGAAACTAAACGTGGGTAAATTAATAAAACCTATATCTCACAGTAGAGTCCATCGAATCTGTAACCAAACAGTCCAGCCTGTCTTGAACCTTGCCTCGGCGTCAAGTTTATCATTTATAATATTGTATTATTGGGTTCATATTTTTCTGATTTTATGTGTAACACTGGCTGAAGAAGTGAAGCTAAACGTTATCTATTATCCTACTTAAACAAATTAACTGGCACTAAAACGTAATTTACAGATTCATGTTAAAAAATATTATATTATGGACGTGATATGGTTTGAAAGAAGCATAGATTGATTACAAATTTTTCGTTTAAACTATGTTATAAGTTCGACAGCATGATTTACATACACCTTATTCGGACACTCATAAATTCAATTTTTATGAGACCCTGTTTACAAACTACATGTAGCGATTGTATCGCCTACTGAATTGGATAAAATAGCAATAAAAATATGAATAACATTAAGAGAAAGTGTTTAGATTTACTGACAAGAAAAATACGACAACGTTCGAAAAGATATTGGGTAAAAAAATAGACTGACCTTAATTCGAGTGGATCGACCGTTAGACCACCACGTTGTCACATTACTCTTGACGATGTGATGACTTTTTAGCAGTGCTTGGTATCCTGCAAATAAATTAATATCACTTTATTTTTTTTTATACTACAATAAATAAGCCAATTAATTTTGCCAAGGTAGCAATTTTTGGTTTGGTAAGTTATACATAATTAATATATAACAATTATCAAAACTATGTTTACAAAACAGGCACGGACGAAATACACTGCATTTTATGACGCATCCCACAAATTCGCATACAGATACAGCAGACGCCTAATGGTTAACAGTATTTTTCAAAATCCACCGTCGATTAAAAATCAGTAAACTTCAGTAAAAAAGTCAAAAGTAGTTCCATATAGTTTTATTAACATTTAATTTGTTAGATCTAATGTCTAGAGAACTAATGTCATCGCGCCCCACATAAAAGTAGCCGGAATAGTTTATATGCAGCATTCCTGGCATAATTAGATGAGAAAAATGAGAAATATTGCGAATAATAATATGAAAATCATCAGACTATTGTGGAATTTGTAAGGCTTTGAAATAGTTGCGATAAAAGTCAAATAAAATCTTTTTTCGTTAGTTATTTATGGTCAAACGTTCAATTACTAGGTCTATACGCTATGTAGATAATAAAACATTGAGTTACGATGTGATTAGATTAAAAAGATGCGCAAGAATGTGAGATGTGTTTTTTTATCTCGTCAAAAAGCGAGTCCCCCGAGTAATACGCACCGTATTTATGATAATCCTTTTTTGGCTCCTTTAATCTTGCTCAAGATTTCCCTCCGATCAAAAAATGGCCGGGTCGCTCCGACGGGCAATATTAAATTTCCTATTTTGGGTCCAGAGAGTCGAGTGGGTAATAGACGATGGGCCCTTGAATGCAGGTCGACTTTTGCCCTAAATTTATGAAAGACTTCTCCATGGAACCCGATAAAATTATATCTTCGGTGGCTTTGGCATAAATTGCCCAGGAGGAAACTATTTTAGGGTCAGCTTGACCTTTTTAGCTTTCGATATTTTTCCGACAGGTGGCTTTAATATTTAGGTATATAGGTTTTTTTTTTTTAATTAAATAAAAACAAAACAATTACATGAAAAATAGCAATCGAATAGTGTTGTATAGTAATTATTGACCATACAACATTATAGTTTTCCTTATTTTAAGTTATTTAGACAGCAAAACAGATGCAGCTCGTGTGGATTTTATCACTCTATACTAGACAAAGTCTTTATTCAAAGTCATTATTAAAAAAATAATTTACTTAAACTAAATATTAAAATAAAATACAAATACCTAAAGGTTGAAAGTCGAGTACCTAGGTACCAGTCATGTTGGCCGATTTAATTAGGAAGGTAATACAAGGTCTGAGTGGTTATTAGTTAAAAAAGTAATGGTTAAAAAATATATTATTTTGTTACTATGATATAATTTAGTAAGTTTTAATTGATAAAGTGTTTTTTTAAACTTTAGTATAAATATGATTATAAATATGTTGTTTCGTAATTGATATAATTAATGTAATAAAATATAATTACAAAAATGTAATTGATATGTAATGTGTAAATAATGTATTAAGTAAATATCAATACTTACACAAACATTCGAAATTTTCAAAATGTAGTTATGAAAATATATACTTAACACAAACGTACTTTAATAACAAACATAATAAGATAATATATAAAAAAATATTATATATTTAATATTTTAGAGAGTTTACAGATCATTTTTTACTATCGATTATGATGAAATTTAGCTAACGTAGTTGGAATTTATATCATAGGGAAAACATCTGTAAATAAAACCACATCTTAATTTCTAAAGAGAAAAATAAATAATAATTTATTAAAAACCATGGTTCGTTTATTTCCTTTTCACTTATTTAATTATGTTGACATGAAAATAAAAGAGAGGTTTATTTTTAAAGC
The DNA here is from genome assembly GCA_020383195.1 of Neomicropteryx cornuta. NCBI lineage: Eukaryota > Metazoa > Arthropoda > Insecta > Lepidoptera > Micropterigidae > Neomicropteryx > Neomicropteryx cornuta. The sequence goes on along the minus strand of JAHKQU010000025.1, from coordinate 8,609,672 downwards.
ATAGCAACCGACTTTTGGGTCCGTCAGGACTGCTTTTGACACGGGAGAGCAGGATATCAAAAGGAATTCAGGTTAGTCTGAAAAATCCTGTTTTTAGGTCGGACGTACATAGAATTAGACTCCTGTCGAGTTTAAATGGTCGGCTGAAATCAGAGCAGTTTCGGAGATTTCTCGTGCCGACGTTTGCGCTGGATTCAAGTAAAGCCTTTATTGTTTCCTCGAACAATAGCCGCTAGGTTTTATCGACGAATCTCTACGCTTTTTATCACGCGATCGAGCTCCAAAGACCTCTGAATTTAGCTGTCCAACAGAAGTTATTTTATGAGAGGCAGAGACAACTTTTTGGTTAATAATATTTTACATAAGGAGAGTGCATTCAATTTATTAATTTTAAAGGTATTATTAAATCGTTCATTATTAGCGATCTTTTTCGACTTATCGATCCCTAAATATTGTATTAACAATATTAGGATTCATTAGAATTATATGTTTTGTATTGCAAGCCTTGTCGTTGTCTAAAGAAAGAAGAAAACTAGACTGACGGAACTGCGCACAACGGCGCCATGGCTTATGATAACCAAAGAAATACGTTTTAGCTAGGTCGATTCAAGTTTTGTTTTTTATAAATTAAGTTTAATTGTGACATTTCGAAGAGGTTTATTTAATTTATATAGACGTCTACTTTATTCATTTTTTATTAAGTAATTTATAAAAAACGACCTATATTCATACACAGAAGTTTCAAGAAGCTTGATGTTACTAGTAACCGACTAGAGATAGGAGAAAAAAAATCAAGATAATAAAATGCAAAAGCTAACTAGATAACAACAACAAAAAAGTAAATGGCAAAAAAAAAACGAAAATAATTTAAGGTAACCATAGATTATTTTATTTATAAGATATATTATATTTCTCTTTTTGATATTGTATTTTGGTGTCTGTGAGTGAAAGCAATAATTAAAAAAGTTTACCAACATAGTCTAAATTTTCATTTCGGTGTAAACATTTAGAAATTTATTAAATTTTACACTCTTTTCGTTATGTTTATTAACGTTTTTTTTTAACTCCCCTACCCTGATCCTCCTCCTCCTCCCATCCGCCCAAAGGCCATGGAGAGAATCTCCCCGGCAACGTAATATTTACGATAACTATTTCAACTGGGCGGTGAAGGGTTCAATAGATGTTATTAGCACTCCATTCAAGGTGGGTAATGTTCTTTATTTTCTTTGTGAATTACGGTTTTTAGATAGATTTCTTTGGAAAAGCTACCTATTGCAATGGGTACCATGTCATGACGTTTGCGTTTTACACCCTCAGGGACCGAAAACCACCCTCAGTTGAAAAGTTTATTGCCTATTTCGATGATGACAACGTAAAATTTTGCAATTTTTGTACTACAAAAATTGAAGCACTACGTTCATGCGATTTGGGCCGCGCTATGGTCAAATGTTCTAGCCTTCGTAAATATCAATGGCAAATATGCGGTGAAGAGATGGAACGGGGGTGAAATTCGCCGCCTGATTGGACAATTTATCCTTGCCTGCGCTATCCAACGACCTCGTTGGCAATTATTTTGCAATTTATAATTTAGGATAAAATTCTTGACTCGATATTCGGAAGTCCAACTTTGATAGCGGGATTAGTTCGTGTGCTTAATTTAAGCTTTCGGTATTCGTTTACTATTTAAGATAGGTTTTTTTTTTACGAGTAGCGTACATCCTAAGACAGATGTCGCCCTGGTGCAATATATCGTTTGGCACTGCCCCCTACGTAAATTTCTATGTAGTACGCGAGGTAAAGCGTTTTTAACTAATGGGTAAATTTTACACATCATACTCATATATTGCAACTTAAAAAGATATTATTTTACTGAAACGTAATGCTGAAATGGACATATTTTATTATTATATTATTTAAAATTGAAATTGAAACCCGAAATGAAATATTTTTAAAAATATTACTTTGTTTTGCGACATACTTTTATTTACCTAATAAACTCTTGAGCATGGATGTCGTCATTATTCTAATGGCGTAAAGCCTTATCTAATGTTTCACAATTTTCTAATAAAATATTGTCTGACACTGGCACTGTAACGATATCGCTAATATTATAAAGATATCCAAATACGTTATTGTGCTCCGATATACTTAAAGACAAACCTTTCTTTTACTGACATGTATGTATAGTATTCTATTAAAAAATCTACTCTAAATTTATGTTCGGTATTCTGAATATATTCATCTTGAACTACCTCTTTTTACGTCGCGACCTGGAAATTTCGCTTCTAGGCCAAAACGAGACAGTCATATGTGCATATATTGCGAATATGCTCATTAGCATTACGTCATCTTAGCGCCTCTTAAGAATAATAATAGTAGCACAGTAATAATATACGCAGATAGTTTTGTTTTGGCGAAACTGTGATGACATATATGAAAAAATGGTTCTTAGTGGCGGTTATAGCAACCGTGTTGGCAGAGGAGCCTCTGGCAGGTATTAGTCGTTGGTGTAATTTGGGTGTAGGTATTTGGGGTAGTGTTCCAAGACCATTCTTGTTCTGACCTCATATTAAAATTCATAATAGTTTCAGGGTAAAAAAAATGTAAAGTTTAACTGACAATATGAAATCGCTCTTGTAATAAGTTCGCTGGCTAGCGAGGCCGCGCTACGACGGGTCATTGGCTGACCTTACCGAGCAAAAAGGAAATTTACACGAACGCTTTGATAAAATTACTTTCGCATTTTTTTTACACAATTTCTCACATGTAATTGGGAACAAAACAGCCCCTTTAATCTTCGGGAATGGTCTTGGAACACCATGTATTTATATTGTGTGAAATTTGTACGTCAAATTCTTCGATAGTCCAGTAAATGTGGACGAACAGAGCCGAGCGAGCAAACATAGCTTGATTGGCTTCTATGATTCTGTTCTTGCCAAAGTCAACAATGCACGGATTCAGGCCTGGTCTGTTGATTTCGCGACATAATAATAACGAAGCATGGAAAATATTTTACAGACAATTTGCGAACAATTTTATACTGCAAAAGATTACTTAACATACATTTCCAGTACTAAATGGAATAGAGTACAAGAGCAACCAACCTATGTCGTTTTGGTGCAAAACAAATCGTTGCATTGAATGACTTTTTCATACACTAAAAAACAACGATAAATCCCGTCCGAATTTTAAATGTCGGTTGATCAGAAAGAGCGAATCAAAGCAAAATAAAGTCCTTTTCATTCTCGTGACAGATGTTTCTTTGACATTCGCTTTACCAGCTGGGCGTAGTTTTGTTAACAAAATGTCGGCGATTCTGTACGCTGTGATGAGCGTTATCAATATGCATTTTGTCTCTTTCGGTTTTTATGAAAATGACGGAGACAGAGATCAAACGTTCGTTGTTATTAAATGCCTGTTTGTCGCTTTGCGAGGCAGAGAAAGATGAGGACAGTTGTTAATTACATTTTCTTGGTTTGTCAGTCGATTAGGTAAATGAAGAGGGAATATTATTAGGGTTTTTTAGATTACAAATGGCGGCCTAAAATATTAATTTAAAAAAATAAGTCTTGATGGTTATGTAAGTGTTTTTTTTTGAGGTAATTTTAAACATACTTTACCCACCCCCAATTTTAATAAAGTCTTTTACTAAATTGCCAACATTTTAACACGATCGTCGTAATCCAACGTACCTACTAGCCTAATAAAATTGGCAAGTTGTTACTACTAATTATTTTCCTTAATTTGGTATTACTATCTTTGTTATAACCAAAATATAAAAACCATAAAATTATACATCATTAAAAGGTTACAGCTAAATGCTCGTTTAGTTATCAGGACTTTATAGGAGGTAGTTTCTGTCTTTACTTCCAATGTTTACAATGTTTCTGTCCTACAAACGTATTAGATAATGTCACCTGTGTGTTTACTTTATAATACAAATAAATAAATCACGTCTTGCCACTGTGAATTTGCAATAAAATTATTTATTGAATTTACAATTCAGCTATATAATGTTATAATGAATAAAAGAAATTCAATTTTGTAGCTCTTAATTCTTTATAAGGCTGCGTAAGACACGATGAAAGATGTTTCATCTTTTTACGCTCACTATTTTTCGCCTTGTGTTATTGCATTATTTTCTCCATTTCATCGTATGATATACTCGTACGCCGAATAGTGGCGTCTCTATCATTCGCTTTTCTGTCTCGTGATAAGTGAGTAATAACAGTGGAGTAGGGCCGTAAGTGCGGCAACGTCGCCGGACATCAACACAACGGATGATTGACGATCCTATTAGGTGGGCTTTCTTGCGACGTTGCCGATACTACTCGCGCGCCAGTAAGAAACGGGCTTCATTCATTAATTATTATGTATATTGCTATTTTATTCATTTTAGTGCGTGTCAGGGGGAAAAAGAGCTGCCCCGGTTTTACCTACCTACTCGCGAATGCTGTCTAAACATTGTGTATTAATTGGAAATGCAAGTCCTGACTAATATTTTAGCAGGATAAAGCAGCCCTCGGGCGTCTATTAAGGCGCCCCGGGACGCATTTGTCCTTGAGATTTGAAAGAGTAGGCTTTATTCGAACATTGACGTGTAGAAAAGAGACGGATATACTCGCCGACCGCGAATTCGTTACATTTGGAATCGCTGAAACATGTTTTTTGTATTTAAATAATTATTATCATTTGAAAAAAGTGTTTTTTTTATGTAATGGCCTAGATTATTATATTGTCTATCTTTAGAAAGAAAAAATAGGTTCGCGTCACTTACACAACTTAAAAGAAAATCGTTGCAAGAAAAAAACAACACTTTCTTATTTATTTATTTTCATTACTATAATAAGGTGTATTTCGTTTTTTTTAAGCAAATGACTAAATTAATATATGTAGAATATTGTGGTATTTTTAGTTTTAGCCATTTGTTGGGAATAACTTCAACAAAATACGTTACAAAACAGGTTTTAGGGGCTGGTGGCGCCTTAAATAAAAGGTTCGTTTTGACTGTCGATATTTCGACAGCACCGCAAAAATTGTGCATTACCTACCCGTGTATATAGCCGTCGTTGTCTTTGAATGTTATGTGTTGAGTGTGTATTTTTAGGTGAATTAGTTCTAAATATACATACTATATAGAAATACCAAAATAGTTTTTAAAGATATTGTTTTAACGGTCTTTTTTACGAATATACTTTTATGTGGAAACGAAATAAAACACTAATTACGAGAAGGTAGCGTTTATTCAAATGTCGCGGCTGACCGCCGCGCAATGTCCTGTAGGTAACCTACATTACAATATATATGTTGGTACATATATTACATATACTAATAAAAGTAAATACGAATAGTTAATAGTTACTGATATTGATAATAATTAGTAAGATACCCCGTAATATTTTCGTTATAACTTACAAATTTAAAAGTATATGAGTTAACTCGTAAATAATAAGAACATCAGTAAATCCCCCGCAACAGCTTGCACGTGTTTTAAATTTGGAAATATATTCAGTATTGATAATTCATCTACGCCTGAGGATGTCCAATGACCTGATAAGTTTTATAGACCCAGCAAACTGTACTATTTTGCTCTTCAAAAATGACCTTAAAATCTAAGACGTCGATGGGTATGTTTCTATTTTAATGAAGCTACTTACCAGTCCAAAAGAAATCGTATTTATTTATATTATAAATAAAATGTATGAGTTACAATGAATAGTTGGAGTACGACAAATGGTCCCTGCCTTCTTAAACTAGACCATGTCTGTACCAAAGGCGTCATGCGTCAAGGCAGTTTGTTGTTTCGTGTTGTCTAACAACAAGAGTGTTACTGAATATATTTTTTTATCTTATATTAAAAATCTGTTTGCCATATTTAAAAACAATTACTTGTTTTCCCTTTCAATCCCAGACCATGATAATGTTCTTCGTGTAATAACCACTTGAGTTTTATCAGGCTCATGGCTGGTAGTATCATAATCTAATCTAATCAAATCAATAAAAAACGGTCTCATAGGCTTATCCCATCAGATCAATAAAAAATGTTGGTGTTTTGTGTTTTATTTCTTTGAAAGCGAAGGCGGTGTGAAAGGGAGAATAGAGTGTCCGCTGAGAAGAGTTTTAATAAAGTATTTCATATTTTAAGGTTACCTGCAGCCACATTAACATACATGCTATACCAATGAATAAAGTAAACATTTATTTATTTATTTTATTTTATTTTCATTTTTTTTTAATGATCCAGCTAAGCCCAGCGCTTATCTGCTGGATACCTTGTGTATAAGATGCATTACATATGTAGGTATTTAATCGCCTTTAAACATCTAATCGAGCAAAGAAATCACTCTTAATGAAGATCAGGAACAAGAATATAAAATTTAAATGATCATGATGACGTCACGCTGTAGCGGTTTATACTTCTATGAATGTCTTTTTACTTACTTTTTAAAACTGACAGTGCTGGCAGTGATAACAAAAAATACAAATATAAGCTGTAATTGTGTTTTTTTCAACGGTTACTGGCATTGCAGGTAATTACGTCGAACAACACACACTAATGACGTATTTGTACACGCTCGCAGCTGATCTAATAGTACAAAATAAAAAAAAAATGTATGCAATGATTATAGAAATACACTCACCGTATTATAGAGGTATAAAAACCTCAATAATGCTCAAACTTAAAAGTTTAATACGGTAGAATTTCGACCACTGGCTACTTACTATTAATAAAACGTAAAACCGCCAATCTAACACTATTTATTTATTCCATTATGCATCAAAAGAAATATCACACTAAAATAAAATAAAAAACTAGATTCTAATGTTTACACACTCACAAATAATAAAACCAGTTCTGCAATGCACTCCTAAATTTTACGGAACACGCACACCACACTGAGAAAAAAAACCTGTACGCTCTTACAATAAATTCCTGTAGATATAGTGACAGCTAAACGTTTTGTTGAGCCTACTGTCAGATTCTGGTTAAAGTTATTTGTACGCTCAAACGAATGAGTCTCGTAACCTTAACATACTATTTGGTTACCGTTACTAAAGTTTTTAGTAGGCTCAACCAACGTCTAGTACGCCTAACTGAACTCCGGTTCACATAAACAAACTGCTTTGTAAGCATTACCCAACTATTCAGTAGAAACAAAATGGCGGATAGGCGAGAAGCGCAATAAGTGCTTATAAATATCTTATAATATATACGTAACTTTTAATTTGAAAACGACTCAACCAATTGCTTGGTAGACCTAACAAAATAGTATTGTAATGTGTGTATAACTTTTTATTTGAATGCTCCATTTACGAGATTGTTTGGTACAGGTTACAAGAAAGTTTTGTTAGGTGAACGATTTCTTAATCTACAGGAATTGTTTTGTACAGTCTATCAAACAGATTATATACACGACAATATACTTGGGTTTTCTGTTAACTCAGAGCATTTTTGTTTGTAATAAATTATTACCTACCGTTAAATTGATTACCTAACGTTTTCAAAATTAATGTGTAGAAACAAAGTATTTCTATTCTTTGACTAGTTACTGGGAGGGTCACTACCACAATCACTAACCTCAAACTGAAATAATCGTCGTCTCCTCAATGTAATATATGTGATTTCCCCTGAGTCTGCAAGCACCTTTTGTTCTGAATGAAGTGGATCTTTTCTCATTTTCCGAGGGGCTTATTCCGGAATTGACGTCGCTTTAGCGGACATTTTCAGAGGGAACGTAAATGGGTAAAGGAATAATTCGCGGAATAACGCTCTTTCATCAGCATATTATTCAGTTTTCATGACACTTTTCATGAGCTTGTACTCACCGCCGTGTGCTAGGGCGGTCAATGTCTTCAAAGAAGCGTAGATGGCGAAAGCATCGGCATATTGCTAACAGTAATTGCGTTTCTACACGTTCTGTTTATTCTAATAACAGGTACAAAATTTAGGCATTATCAAGCGTGAACACGTATGCATATGAATTGAGCATCGGTTTTGATAGTCTATCCGAGTAGCACCTTCAGTGACCAGTCGCATATACATTTCGGAAATTTTCACTTTACAAAGGCAGTCCGATGGGTCCTGAGTCTAAATCCCCGTGAATCATGACAGCTCCACTTTCGCGCATTGGGTATTTTAACAGTATATGGGAGGGATATTTGTCTATGAAGCTTTTTGCGAAACCTAACCTAACACACAGCAAAATTCATTCCCATGGCACTAGACAAACCTCGCGCTACTAAATTTGAACAGACGAGCGCCTATAATTTAATAGACTTCCTGAAGAATTTAAAGAAATAAAAACTTAAAATGCTTCAGGAAAGTCTTTAAAAACTACCTCATTGAAAAGGCTGCTTTGGGGACTATGAAATTCTAGCTCTAAATGAATGTACTATAATGATAGTATTGTTAATTTAATAAAGTCTATGCTAAATTTAATAATAAATTAATGATAATGCTATGTTTCTTTTATATGTCAATTTCAGTGCATATCTACTTATACATAAGATTTTGGCATCTAATTGTTTCATTGTTTTTTGGTCATTAGGTTCCCTTTACAATTAGTTATGTAATAATGACTTCCTTTCAGCTTGCACTACAATTTTTATATATTTTTTTGTCTATTAAAAAATTGTGCCTTATTATTTTAAACTAATGATACATACAACTATACATACAACATATACATATGCAACTATACAACTCGTTTGTTATTGGAAATCAATTTACTTGTATCTTGTATCTTTCGAATTTGTTCTTGAAAATCCCTTTTAATATAGTATTGTATCGTATTGTTCCTATATTGTATTATTTTTGTGGATAAATAAAACTAAATATAACTCTACGCTGACTTAGGCCTTTGGTATCCTCGTATTACAACAGTATTTTGAGTTTTCTTTACAATTATTGCATGCAAATACATTTGACAGAGATGTCTCCATACTTTGTGGCTAGACGCTGCTGGTATTCACTTATATTAAAAACCTCCTTTTTTTTGCCAAATTACGTTTTCTCCAAATTTGTCTACGTAATACAACCAAAAAAAGAAGATGGAATATTTTTGTGCGACCACAGTTAAAGTACTCGCATAAAGGGACATGATCGACGCAAAGGTCTCCTGATTTCGTCACAGCGGCACGGCATACGTGCCGCTATATACGTCTATAATTATATAGATTTAGGAAAAGTATAATAAACGTCTCCTAAATCTGTATTTAGAAACTAGGTGTCCAATTTTTAATGAACGCAAGAAATTTACACCCTCATTAGGCACTCGATTGGTTATTCTGTACAACTTTCTAGATTGTGTTCTCATTTCTTTGTAAATACGGTAATATTTAATATTTTTATAGTAAAATACGATACAGTAATACGGCAAACATAAACTATGCCCGAAATGCATCACTTTAATATCGACAACGTTTTCAAGAAATCTCTTAAAAATTAGAATGTTTTGTAATATCCGAAAAAAAAACTTACCTATTGTTGTTCTTTTATAATTATTTCATTATTGATGCATAAACTAAGGTTCATTTTTGGACACTAGTTTATGTATCAATTTATAAGCTTTTATAAGCAAACTTGTGCGTGACACATAAAAAAGATTTCTACACTACTTAATTACTACATAATGCCTGCTAATAATGGTAACGACTTAATAATAACTTTTTACTAAAACAATCTAGAAGATTTGAAGATCCTTTTCGAAGATTTTTTTAACGACAAAATATTGTCGATTTTAGTTAAGAAATTTGATCAAACGATAACGGGACACATTGTCCGTGTAATTCCAAACTTATCTCCATGTTTCTGGAAAGCTCCTTAACTTAACGACTAAAGGAACATTTTCCTTCGGCTCCGACGGGCGCGCCGCGCCGTACGGCGCCGTTGCTTTTACGTTATTAATCTGCGCCGCGAAAATAATTAGCGAAAGGTATTCTCACTTAATTAACTCGCATTTTAATGGCGAAGCTGTTATGTTGAGCCACTTTGCGTATGTCTTCAAGACGCCTTGAGCTCCCATTGCCGTGGGCACTTTGCTCAGTAGGCCCGGGCGGCGTATTTACGAACCGTTGTTCAGTTGGTCGTAGTTAATGACAAAATAGTACTTAAACTGCATACCTTGATCGGGCAGACATAAAGATTTTAATCTTTTTAACCGCCCGCAGTAGCGGCTAGTCTAAATACTTTTTTTTACTCTCACAATAAAATTCTATATTACCTATAATAATATTAAGTTAGAACTTTTCCCGTGGCCTATTAGTTCATACGAAACGTTTGGGATCTTTTTTGAAATGGTGCCCGTATTATAAGTATTCGGTTATTATGTCGATCACTACGAAATCAAACGCGTTATTTATTTGATATATTATTTCATTATTAATATTTGATTATCCCATTTTTCTAAAATGCACCATGTTTTCATCATTCCTATTTTAGCCTGTTTTAATTTACATAGAAGTCAATGTATTTTATTTGAACTATTCGTAGATTACAGTAGTATATTATCGTATGACTTGTATTAATGGGTGTTATACTTCTGACTTCATGATGATAAGCCATTTATTACTAACGAAACTATACTTGCAAATGTACAAATTATTTGTATGTTTAAGTCTGTATTAAAAATCCTAAATTCGAATTGTTTGAAACATAACATATAGAACACAATACCAACAAAAAATTTTGAAACTCCTCTAAATGGATTGAGCTTTGTTGTAGGATCTCCCAAGGGGTAAAAATATCCCCTCTTCTGTTTTCTTTATTTATTAATTCAATGTGCTTCTGTTTTCCTATCTTGCTAAAGTGTCATTTCTATACTGATGATATTTAATATAAACCTGATTATTTGAAGGACGTAATTTTAAACCTCAATTTTGACCTTGAAACCCTTTCTTTGTGGGCAGATAAAAATAGGTTACTAATCCCCATTTAAATCGCAATCAATAATTATAGGTAGTAAAAGGTTGATAACCTCTTATGGAATTACGTCTAATTCACAAATTATTTTAAATAGCACAGTCATCCCTTCTTTCGAAACTGTTGTAATTTAGGACTAATAATTGATAATTTGTTTCGTGGGTCTTCCGGTAGGTGTTTCGTGGGTAGAATATATCAGTCGAAAAACCTTCGTTTCTTTACATTCTTTATATCGTCTTAAACGATTTTACCCTAGTTAATGAAACAAAGATCTGTTGATAGAGTAATGTGAGTATATAATACATTAGGTAGAATACAAATATTAATATGCGTGATAACTGACCCCCAAATATAAAAAAATATTACTAAAATCGTATTGGTACAGCGCGTACAACGCTTACAACGGTACAGCGCGTAGACTTGTTGAGCCTTTAGATAGATCGTTAATAACACTCGAACACAATCGCCTTGCTCGTAATAAAGTCTAAACGCGCCCTAGGCAATAAGGATCTAATATCATACGAATGCTTCACAATTATCAAGTCATTATTTTAAAAGGTTTTAACATAAAATAGTATTATGTCGCTGCTAAGTATCTACGCGCCTGAAATGTATATCAGACATTTACTTAGATTAAACATAGTTTAATGTTTATATATTTACTTTATTTAATTTCATTCTAATCAATGATTGATTTTTAATAATAAATGACGAATAATTAACCTGAGTGATAAATTATCGTAGTGTAGTCAGTATAACCATTTCAACCATTGTAGGTGTCCGCTACATAAATGTCAACATTGTAATTATGTTATAAATATAATGCAACAAAGAACTCAAATTCGGAAGGACTATTCGTAATTATATCTTACAACTTTATTGTAAAATATAATTAAATAATATTAATTTTAAACAGTTAATTTGATATATAACACGAAAAGGGCGAACTTATTGTCGTGGGATAATCACGCCAGCTAACTGAAAGAGGCCGCGTACAAAATATATTTGCGTAACAAAATAAAATAATTTTACCATAATTATTCTAATTTACTTTAGCCATTTGATATACTAACCAACTGGCCTAAGCAATGGATGGGTTGGACAGAGGTTAAGGATGTAAAAAAATATATAAAAAATGGCGGATATTAGTAGATTGTCATCAGGGAGTTCATTTCACATTTCAAAAACTAAAAAATATTGAGAATTTTCCAAGGTTTTATTCAAATCTAAAAGGGCAGGCCGCAGTTGGACAACTGCTTAAAGTTAAAAGCACTGGAAGACTGGTGGCGTTTTAGAAGTCAACGGGAACAGGTTTAGAAGCCAATAGGTTTTGTCGACGTTCTAGATTATCCATACATTACTCCTCTACGGTTGTCTTCTCCTCCATCCCTCCCACCTTCACTACTAACGCCTAAATTACGGTAAGTAACGATAACTGAGTGGTTCATACCAAAATGTTGCATTTCAGAAATATACACCTTAATTACTTACAAATACAATTAAAATGTTATTACAAAGGTAAAAAGTTTATTGCAAATAAAATCTGACACTGGAATAATAAAGCAGAAGAAATATTATGGTCGACAACAATATGATTACTTGTCTCCATGAATTTCTTATCATACATACATCCTATCAAGCAATCTAGTCTTATGTAAACACTGCCGTCTTTTTTATTTATTTTTGAATATTTATACACAAGTTTCACATACATTTAATGGCATTTTAGCCTTGTCTCGCAAGTTAAAGGAATTATAAAAAAGGAAATATAAAGTTCTTCTAAATACGGTTACCTTTGTACTTTAATAGATATTTAAAGACCGTTCGATGTTTCAGGGGATTATATTTTTTTTCCAAAAATTTTACCATATAAATATTTTGTTGAAATATTTGTTTCAATAAATTATCAATTTTAATGATTATAAATATTATCAATAGTGATATTTCAAAAATTGATATATCGAATACCTCCTTATTATCATCCAAAAAAGAGATTTCCAATATCATTAATAGTAAAGACAAATAAATACTAATTGTATAATTGTATTGTTGTATAGTGTATGTGATGGTTAATTGTAACATGTAATATATACGAGTATGTTACTTGTAATTGCAATTACATATAGAAAATACATACATATTATATTTATATTAACATCAATCATAAATTATTTTTATACACACTTAGTTTATTACTTTATTTTAACATATACATACATTAATTACTCACAAATTATACAAAATACATCAAAAAATTATACTGTATACGTATATAATATTATAATCTATATATACGTATTTTAAGAACACTGTTCCAAATTTTTTATGCAAATGTTAATATGTAAAATGTCCGAAATCCATAATTGGTTTGATAATTTTTGTTTGATTTTTCAAAAAAAAAAAATAAATAAAATGGCCACTAGTTTCTTTCATAATTTCGGTATTAAACACCTTTTTGTTGTCTCAATAAAAATTGGTAGACTTAGTGTAATTGCAAAGCTGTTTAGAGGCTTGCCGCGTCGAATAGCTATGGCTTCTCTCACTCTTAAAGTCTCTAGATCAAAACTCTTCCAAAACTCAAACAGGTGAACTTATGCAGTTTCAGAATATCAATAATCGAGCACGCCTTTCGTTAGTTTGACAAAACCAGATAAATTAATACCACTAAATATATAGGAACCTCAATACTTAAAACGTTATCGATTCTGCGATTATGTAATACCATTACATTTATAGAATCTTATCACGCTACAACCATGTGCTCGAAGGTCCGTTTCCTTAGAAGGCCGCCTTCGACCGAGAGTGCTAAATAAAATCGTGTTGCTTATGAATAAATTTATTATACAAAAGGTATTGTCAAATCCAAAAACTGAAAAATTGTTAGATAGGTAATAACTTACAAAAAAAGAAATGTGCGAGTGCCGGCACTCAGGGTCAAGATGTCTAAACAAGAGTTCATCAGTGAAGACTGTTTTTTTTTTAAATACCTATTGTTTTTTTATTATTATCTATTATTTTATTTCATATTTTTTTATATACTATTTTTTAATAAATAATTTATATTGATATCTATTACTAAGTAACGAATATTAACAACCTCTTCCTCAATTAAGACGCAGCTGACTAAGCTCTATTTAGTGTCAGTTGCTTAGTAATTGAATACCACATATGAGGGTGGAAATGTCAATTAAAAAAAAAATGAATGCCAATCTCCCGTTTTGACACATCACTTCACCCCTGGGGGGTCGGTGTACAAATGCAAACATAAAAACCTTCCGTTTTACCTATGACCTGATGAACGTAACAAAACGCAGCGGTGTTCAGATGATCACTCAGTCATCGGATGGATATGAAATCGTCATGCGCGAGGGTTTTGTAATTATTCATTTACGACGTACCATGTAGATCACAATTAACCTCCATCAGCCTTATGAATGATGGACTTATAGTTAATATTTGACTATACTAGCATGGCATGTATTTTGTATGGCTAGGGGACACAATAAAAGAGAACCTTTATTTTATTTTTACCTTTGTTCTGAGCGGAGACTACTGTTTTTAATTTACAACGTTGTTAAAATTTCGCGTAAAATTATTTATTATCGCGTAAGATCTTATCAAAATTTTATATTGCCGTGAAATGGATTTTTCTTGTAAATATTTCAGTAATGATTTATGTAATTTATGACACGAATGAATGAATTCAGTAATGACAAGCATTTGAAAGCCGTTTATTTGAATTAAATTATAGTATTTTGCATGCCCTATGTGAGCAAATAGCTAAGTAATAAAACAAATCCTGAGGAAACTTGCTTTGCTGGATTCTGAATAAATAAAAATAACAATATTTTGGTAAAAGTAGAAACATAGAAACTATTAAACATTTTCTTCCGGAATATTTTCTGAAATTTAGTTCTGGTTCTCTACAGTTGTCAAATTTGCCTACGATTATGGGGCCATAGGTGGTTGTGGGGAGGGGGAAGGACAGCTGGCCGCGAACAGTGGTTCAGACGCAGCACTTTTTGTGAATACATAAATATGGGAACCGCACTATTACCAACCTTACTAACGCAACTTTGCATAGGGCCGCATAACTTATGAGAATGACGACTTTACTTCGAACATCTTTGCCACATACCTACTACATGCCACGGCCATGCCATGTTTGCATTTTCAACATTCTGTAGATATCTTTAAATAAAACATAATAATATATCATATCAAGTGCTCCTATATATTGACCAGAACCTGACGTCTTACAGCTGGGTTCTATAGGTTCCATTATCGGCATCTTCCCGCCCCCCCTTCCCCCAGACTACTCTCGCCTGTGGTACCTGATATTCTTTTAATTCATCATAAATTTGACCACCAAGAAAATAACTTTAGTTATAGGATGTCAAAGCTATTCTTATTTTTCTACTGCTGAAATATTTGACAATATTCCCTAATGAAAATTAAATTGTTATAGTATGAAATGAACGGTAAATTTTATTTGCATTTTGTTCAATGTTCAATGTCCGAAAACTGGACTTATAGTATAAACGCGTTAGGATAAGGTAGTTGCCTTCGCTGTTGACTAAGTGACACGTTTATTTATTCCGAAGCGTTTAGGTTTACTAAGGTAACGCAAGGCTCTATCAAAGTCCATTACTTGCCGGGTATCTTTTCGCTAGCGGACTTTTGTTTTCCCGCGCGACGCGCCAACGCTTCCTGAGAGCTTAATTGAAATCGATACTCCCTCATTTGATTCCTTCGGGAACACATCCGGTAGCATCTTAACTAAGACTGACGTACCTTTTTAGTAGATATAGACTACCAGGCTCTAGAAGGCAGAACCTCCAACACTATTGAACATTACCTTCCACGTAAGTATGTGTGTATGTCAAAGAAACAAAAACAATATAATAAAGGTGAAAATACGCCGGTGAGATAAAATCTAACTGCCAAGCAAGATGTACGGGTCCATACAGATATCGCCAGAGGGCACTAGTAACTCAGCTACGAAAGACATGTCGTAAGAAAAGTAACTGGAACGTTCCGCTAAAGAGGTTGCTATTTGGAACAGACATAATTCTATTTTGACCTGTGAAGGTATTCCAGGTAAAAAGAATTGGTGACTCAATGTCACATTTTCATTCTAATCTGTTATCCACCAGAGACTTTATATATTTATATTTATTTTTATATATGACGTATGATAAAAATATCTGAATATAAAAAACAATTAAAAAAGGTCAGTAAAAGCTTTGCAGCTACTTAGCACATTTCAGTATTAATTCTCTTTTTTATGAGTTATTTTGATGCTATAAATTTATTTTGAATGATAGAATATTCATTCTTTTAAAATCATTAAAAAAAAATATTCGGAAGAAATTGTAAACGTCAATAATGTTAGGTTATCATACTTTTCACAGTGAAAGCATTTTAAAATAATAATCCTTAATTACGCTATATATAATAATTTGTTTGAAAATTTTCAAACTTTAAAACATTAAAAAGAATTCGAATTTTCCAAATGTCAATATACTGACATTTTTTAATATAAGTAATGTAAACTTACGGCGAACGCCTATTATAACGTAAAAGATCATCTAAATACGGTATTTAAGAAATATATTATACAATTTTACTATATATATACTTATAAACGGTTAAGACAGATGATAAAAAAGTAAAGAGTGAATGTCAGATGTTTCGGCGGGAGATGCTGCCTTCTTCGGTGGCAATTTGGCACTGATCCTTCCGGATGTCGCCCGAACATACAGTACTAAACCGGTGGGTAGACTGACGAGATTTGAGAGGGGGAATATCGAGGTGGCTTCGCGCAGTCTTATGAGGGCAAAGCGGCCTACGTTCTAAAGAACGGAAAAAGAAGAAGTGTCGCTGCGTGATGGGAGGGAAGATTCTGAAACGATTTCTGAGGTCTACCATTCTGAGGTAAAAGGGCGGCAAGGGCGAACCGAGGCCGTCAGGTTGGAAATTTTGATCAAAGCTTGTGAGATTGGATGCAGTGCTAGAATTAGAGATATCATCGACTATAGTCATATAAACGAGATTCACACAATGATAAAAAATAGCTATTAGCGAATGGACAATGTCTGAAACCTAATGATGCAACATAATGACGTCTACGCGAGAATCATTCCTTAAGGTTATGTGTCTTCAAGGAATGGCCCAAAAGAGAGTATAGAGGGCGTGAGCAGGGAATTATGTCTTGAAGGGAATTCAATTCTCTACAATTTCATAGTATAAAATTTCTTTGTCAGATGAATAGTTTAGACGATATTAAGGAATGTGAGATTTTTTTTTTTAATTTTCACAGCGTGTACCTCGAAAACGGTTAAGAATTTAAAAATAGTGTAAAAAATAAAACTTATATTTTTTTTTATTTATTATTTTTTTCCCTAGGATACACCGTTTTTGAGATATAAGCGAAAACCCCAAAAGTAGAATCTTCTTTCTGCCCCCCCCCACTCTGGTTCTATCCCTAGACGTCAGGATTATTAGTATGTTAATTCCCTAAGTACATTGAACATGTTTCTGAAAGAATCGTTTAAGTCTCCGCTTACGCACTCTACAACTCCTGTATTGGACTATAAGGTTTTTAATTAAAACCGTGACAGGGGCTTAAAATCAGGTGGCTAGTCTTATAAATCTTATATTGGATGATATGGAAGGCTTTCACGTTATTAATATTGGATATATTTTTATAATGAATAATAATGATAAATCTCTTTTTTTCAAAATAATATGAGTGCCCAATCAAGGAGTGCTCGGGAAAGCTTTGGGGAGTGAAGAGGAAGGATTGGGGGAGATGGGGATGGAGTGCCCTTTTATCAATGCATCACAATTTATGACACATAATTAAAAGCGCAGAAATTGTTTGCGCATGGTAGAATAGCGTAACGGGCTGTCCGCATTCAAAATGAGAATTGATGCCGAATTGCTGAAACGCTGATGTCGATTTTTTTTTTTTTTATGATTACCTATAAGGACATTTGATTTCTTTGTATTTTGATGTCGACACGTTAAATTGCGATGTTACTGCAATACTGCTTTGTATATATATATCGACAGATTTTAAAATTAAAAAAACTCGCAGAGAGGTAGAAAGTCCGAAAAGAACAAAATAAGTTTATATTCTTTGCGGCTTATGTGTACCCTCAACTTCAACTTTTTTTTACACAAAAACCGTCAGTGGCTGCGCATGTTTATTTCCGAAATAAAAACACAGAAACGCACTTAAACCCAAATCGATTTTTTTCGTTTTTACCAGTTAAACTTATAATAGTTTCTTTTTAATCCTGGTGGGTAATTTTTGAAAGCAATTCAAAAATTTAGTATGTCAAATCGAGCGTTTTTAGTCCGATTTCGCCAATTTTCGTCGGTTTTGCATCAAAAACTAAAGAACCATTTGTAAGACATATAACAAAACAAATTAAATGAAAACTTTCTAAATTTTTATATCTTTTCAACGAACGTACGTTATATTTAAGAAAAACTACCCATAAATTCAATATTTATATCGAAATATACTTGAATATTCAACCGAATGTTATATTAATAATAATTCACCTTTTATGAACAAGTTGTAGGATTATTATTAAATCAACAGTTTTACAAAAAGCAGTGTTAAAGAAAAATAATTTTCGCGGCAGATGGTATACAAATATTGAATATTTTTAGCACATTTTTGTATAATGCTATAAAAATATCCACTGTTGTCATAACCATTCTTATTTATCTACTCTCTGCTATGAGCTGGATATCTTCTCATATTTTCGTATTGAGAAATAAATAAGTTTTTATGTAATTCTGCTCACAACTTCAATTTATTATGAGAAGAATCCCAGTTATTGAGATACAGTAACCCAGATACACCCCTAAATAGTTATAGACGTATAAAAACTTATCGGAATTGGATCTAATATTGTTATGTTGTACCTAATAATGTAATAACTTATCTAAACTTTAACAATAAATAAAAGATTCACTTCATAGTGAGCGGATATCGAAAATTCCGAATTTCATTTCTATTGATGTATCGTCTCCATATATCCATATATGCATCAGTATATTTTTATGAAAATCTAATCTTTGTGAAAACCAAATACTTCATTGATACGGATTATTTATATAGCTTAATAAATTATTATTAATAATGAGTGTAATAACTTAAAATATCTTTTTTAATATAATTTTGAAATTTCTGAAATAAACAGGTATATTTAATAATAGATTGCATTATTTTATAATGTCGAGCGGCGACTGCGGGTTCGAATCCGCACATGGTCATAAAATTTTTAACGCGTCGTTACAAAATAATTGTTAATGACAATTATTATATTAAAAATTATTTAAGTGCTTGAATGCGAATAGAAAATTTCGTGTCTGTGCTATTGACCTTTAAGGAGTTCCTTCGTTTGGAGGTTTTCATGGGTGTAGAATCAGGGCATGCTTACTATAAAAATGTATTGTCACCGGAAATGACCGGACATGTCAAATTTCAACTCTACACCAACTATAAGAATAATAAATATTATTCATTACTTGTGAATAATAAAATCAAATATTTTTATGACTTCATATGTTTCTATAAAGTTTTAAGTTTTTGAATGGATTCATATTATTATTGCTTAGTTTGAATACTGCAGAATACTTATATGGACGTCTAATGATAATAGGTTAACACAAATTGCATCTTCCCTAGAAAATCTGGAGCTGTACTCCGGTGGGCCTAGTTGGTGGACCTGGATTGTGGTGAACTTGTCCGTCGGTAGAAGATTCTTTTTTTTTATCACTTTAAATTCGTTAAATTCAATCATCGAAACATTGTCATTCGTAATATCGTCTGGTTAAAATAAAAACTTTGTATTTTTAAAAATATTAATAATTGTATACACAATTTATATGCCATTATAATTATTGAGTAAAACTATAGCTATACTCGAATCTTTTAAAAGCACATACGAGCACATAAGTTAAATTTTGAAAATGTTACAATAACAATAAGTTCTGTTATTGACAGAACAAAATTACCAAAAATAACATTTAATTTGCATTATAAACCACTTCCGTTATAAATTTGTAGTTTTTCCGATGATTAAAAGTATTGATATAAAGTTTTGTAGTAAAATATTAATACATAGTAGTATGAGTTTACTCCTGAAATACCTACCGATTCATACCTTACCTACTCATGTATTTCCTCTCTTTCTAGAATGCATATTTAATTCATTTGGGCTGCTTAACAATAATTAATGTGCTGAGTTTTAATGTCAAGGTAGAAGAAGAAAACTTTAAAAGGGGGTGGGCCACGGGGTTAGGTACAGATAAGCAGACAGACTCAACCTTAAAATCGTCGAAAACATTTTTCTGCACTTTTTTATCTGTCGGACATAACACTTATTATAGTAAATTCATTATAATGATTACAAATTATGTTAATAACCTAAAACATCTTTATTTAAGAAGTGCTGTAAATTATTTACTAACCTTTTAGTTTCTGAGGTAAGATGTCATCCTAATGATTGAAATTATATTAAAATCAAAAGTCAAATTTTCACACACGCACAGTGAAATAAAACAAACATTAACACGCAAATGAAATAAGCAGTGATTTAATAATGTATGTATAGTAGTATTTATAGTCACATGTAAAACAAAAATAACAAAAAAAAATGTATTTATTCGGGTTTGATGTGGTATATGAGGTTTGCGTGTTTTGGCACGCGCGCCGCAAGCGTTCCGGTGGCAATAGCGACCGCCCTTCGCGCGACCATGTCGAGAACTGAAAGCATCAGAACGAAGGCTTTGGGCGGAGGGCGCGGAGGCTGTAAGCTCCGTAGCGCTGTCTCAAGCGCGCCTCGTAGCATCAACGGTAGCTGGCCAAAGTTATCCGTAACGCGAGAAAATTAAAAAATGCTTTCTAATGGATATATAAAAGAATAACATTGAATGCTGTAGTTATTTTATTTTGTGTATTATGTCAATAAAGTCCTTTGTTATATTAGTATGGCTCATTAATTAGCAGAAAATTAATAAGATTTATTAAAAAATGTAAAATTTCAAGTAACTATGGCCTATCGCTTGGACCCACTATCAATATAACCTTAGAATTTTTAAACTATAAACTGTGTATTTCTCAAAGTCCTTTCCGAATGAACGATAGCATTAAAGAATCTCTCAATATTGGAAGAATATCACTTTTAAATATCTCGCCTCAAGAAAATCTTTTCGCTTTTTCTTTATTTTTGGTAATAATAATAATACTTATCTCATCCAATCCTTGATAGATCATGTCTATTAACTAACTTCCTTGTATTAATAAACATGACAGGTCAACACACCGACTTTAGTCGAATTGGTTTTAATATTTTATAAAATACAATTATTGGATATTATTTTAAAAATATTACATTAATTCATTCGCTCTCGATAATTTAGAAGAAATAATAATAATGGAACTGTCAATTTGTAAGAAGTCTGGAATGGCGACCTAATTATAGAAAATAAATATTCCTTCGGGACAAATTCTCCGATCGGCAACGCCGCCTGTTTATTCATTTCAAAATGGCGGCAGTGAAAGCAATGGGGCGAAACGGCCAAATGACAGAGGTTCCAGGGTAAATCTAGTGTAAGAAACCCTTAGCGGGGCGCCGCCGAGCCAAAAGATTGTTTTATGCATTTATATAGGTGGTTTAAGCAAAGGCCTTCATTCCTCCGCTGCCAGTAGGCCTAAGCGGAGGACGTGCGAATCGCTGACGGCAGACGATAGACATTTTGGGATATTTCTTTTCCATTAGAAGGAGATACACTGAAATTTCGTATGAATACCTCAGAGGCAATGAATACCATTAGGCAAGAATTATGTACTCTGGTGATTTTTATCAATCGTTTCATTATTTACTATATACAGAGTCTATAGACCACTATTATTTCCATAGACTACTGTATACTATTTTCAGAATCTATATATCAACAATCAAACATTTATAACCTAACTGTAAGACGTGAAGTTCTGGTTAAATAATTTACTACTACTAAACAAATGTATTTAAACAGTTGATATTATATGATAGCTACAGGATGTCATTCTTGTTTATTGAAGAATATTTATATTAGATTTGACTAAGTTATTATTTAACTTACAATAATCGGTTTTTGATATAAAAAAATATATTTTATTAAGCTACCGATAAAATATTAAAATTACCCGCTACTAATTAAAATTTAATAATGCATCGTATAACATATGTGACATAATTTAGTAGTCAATAGTATATAGAATGTTTTAAAAGGTTCATACAAAGATAAATATTTAATAAGATAGACTAACTACATTTTATATTAGTGAATAAATTTTAAATTTTCACTCTTAATGTAAACGACTATTATCATTCCAATTTTAAATATATTTCTGTGCACTCTGTTATTGTACCTAATAGAATTTTCGTATTATTTATTATTATAACAGTGTATATATTTTTTTAGATATTAAAAATGACCTTATATTGCAAAGTACCTACATTAATCTAAAATATTATTTTATGTTTCCATGAGGAATTTGTAGCTCATATTCTTTCTGAAGAGTGACGCTATAAAACGAAATGGATAAGACGGTATCGTTCTCAATAATGCAATTATTTCCAGTTTCCTCTACAAGGCGGTGAATTTCCATAAGCCTGCCTGATCCAATTATATTATTATTATTATTAGTTTATTCATTAAATTTACAATTATTTTATTTTATGTACCAGCTAAGCCCAAGGCTTATCTGCTGGAAACCAGGATAAAAAAAAAGATAAAAATATTATAAAGATATTAAGTTATAAAGATATTATTAACGCAATTAAAAATAACAAATGTTTTATAACTATTGTACTGAGAAGTCCAACCCACACATTCACATTTCGAATATTTTTATGCTCGTGAATGTTAATAATTAGTTGTAGGCTGTTGTGGGACTTAGAGACAACAAGAGAAGCAGTCATTATACCTCTCATGATTAAATCTCAATAGTTTAGTTTAAAAAAAAATGGGCGGATAATATTTTTATTTATTTCTTCTATAAATTTCTCGTATAAATTTATAATAGTATTAGTTTATCAGATATTTACGTTTGATTATTACAAATACTAAGCTTTACCTAATAAGCTAAATTTACCTCTAGTAGTAGATAAATGTAAATATTAAAACTGTAATTATTTTTGAAAAATACATTCCTCATAATTTATAGCATTTCAAATAAAAAGACTCTAATTTTGTTAGATCTAAAAAAATGAATTTAACGAATAGTTCATTTTATACAACAGCTTTTTGGAAATATATCTCAAGGCAAAGGACCAGCGTTCGAAATTTAATTATACTTCCAAAAGATATAATTTTATTTCAAATTTCTTTTGTTTCTCTGAATTGGTTTAATTTCGGTTCGAAATTCAAAAGTGAATTACAGGGTCGATGCTGCTTTAACGTTTAGATCATATGAATCATAATTTGAATCATACTGTTATTTTAAGATAGATATAGTGGCAAAACTGGTTATCGGCTCAAAATAAATCTATTGAAAATAGTCTGTTTTAGCTATAAAAAGGTGTTTTTTTATTTACGTCAGAAATTTAGTGCCAGTTAGTGGTAATAGTTTACTCTGCGTCGTATATAGTAAACTGGAATAACGTCATTATGCGATAAGACCAGATGTTCAGTTTATAATAACAGCCTGATAATAACCATATTTTCGAATTAGCTCCCATGGTAGACGGTAGATGGTGGTTGTTGTCATTGTTAGCGTAAAAGAAGTAAGTAGAAATAGTGCACTGTAGAGAAGAAGAGTTCTTTCTCCTAAAACGTGTTTTAGCTGTATGATCTTGCCATCCGACGTATCCTAGTTTGACAAGCTTATTTCAAAATAAGCAATTTCATTAGCTACAGTATTAGATATTTTTTTACTTTGAACAGTACTCCTCGTACTACCTGGTTTTCACTCAAGTTGTGCCAATTGTACGAATTGCCTGACATCATGTCTATTTGCCCTTCTTTGCGCCGCCTCTAATTCGGTTTCAGGACACTACGTAAAAAAGCCTCCATGCATTATAAAAAACAGTTTGTACAGCCAATCATTCATTAATTTTCCCGGCGGACTTCAGAGGAAACCGCTTTTCCCCCGGGCCATTACTCGTCCGCAAAGCCATTAATATTTATCACCACCGGGATAATCATAAAATATGCGAAGTCCAAAAAGTGTACATCAAACCATAGATTTATTTATGTCGCCATGGTAATAGAAGCGTATATATATATATACTTGTATAATTGAGTTGTAAAGTTATTTGACTTATATTTGATGATTGTTTTTTAATAGATTAATGACACAATCTTTGACAATATATCATATTTAGATTTAAAAAAAAATGATTTAAAAAAGAAACAATAATTATGAAAACCGGTGAAAATATAACGAATATGACGTATGATGAATGAGAAGTGAATGGTTTAATGAATATTTATAATAATAACTTACGTTCAACGTAGGATATATGAAAATGAATCGTCATGGTTAAAAATAAAGAGAAAAGTGTAAAATATATGCACATTACACACACACAAAGACACATCACACACACACGCGCCACATAAATAAACACACACACGCGCGCGCGCGCAAACATGTCGATGCCACAAATGGTACCACACTCCACGCACAGTACACATTATTTAAGTTTAATTTTAATTTTTTGTTGTCAACCATTTTCATGTTTGGTACATTTTTTGGCCATGTAAATGTAGTGTTAGAGAATTGTCTTCCTGTATCGCTGTTATGTACTTTCAAAATAAATAAATAAATAAATTACCTGCAAATCGTTTAGATATAGTAAAATTGTATAATGTATTGCTTAATTACCGTATTTAGATGATTTCCTTCTAAAAGAGCATGAACAATAGTCCATCTCTATAAGAATTACGAAACCAACAATGCAGGGCTGGATTTGAGAACATATAAATATTTTTTAAGTAAAATTTACTAGATATATTATAAATAATGTATCGTGGGACACATTATAAACTGACAAAACTGTAGGAGTTGAAACTATGGGCCAATTTTGTTTTATTTGGGGATGCAGCGTGTTCCAGCTTGTATCGAATGTTTTATAAAATTATTTTTGTAAAAACTGAAAATAACTTACAGCCAATTTTTTTTTTTAACGCTGGTGTGAATTACTATTCTTATAAGCTATGCGTAAACTGGCAGCGTATGCTTTCAATCCGTGGCGTCGATCAGCTGTGGTACCTATTACAAGAACCGTATAATATTATCACGTAGGTAATGTTTTTTTTCTCGGAAACGATGATTAAGTTTGATATATCGTCTTTACAAATAATACTGAAAACTTTGTATATACATATAATGTACTATAGCACTACATATACACAATAATCATTACACCTGTCTCACTTTTCATCTACTTATTCTACCAGCCAAACCACATTTATTTCTACTGCCGTCAAGTCAACAGCTGTTAATTGACGGCAGTAGATTCTTCTCCGCCCACTGAGAATGATGTTCGTGACGTCAAAACGCCTAAAGCTTACATTCTTTTCTTTTGTAAGTTATAGGTACTCCTACTTCCCGTCTGTCTTGACTTCATTTATATAGTGGGGTTCCGTAAATATAATTATACAATAAACGGAATATTAGTATCAGACCGGCGTAACCCTGCGGCACTACGCTGCGCTCTCAAAACGTCCGTATGTAACGTTTCAATGCAACCTTATTAATCAGAGTACCGGTAATAGCATTAGTATAATAGTATAATTGGTATTCTCGTCACCAACACATACTCGTATGTATGTATTCACACTCTCAAATTACAACACTCACACACGTACTATCGCGTATTTAAAAATAGACGCTAGTTCACGTTCTGGTGATCTGTTAAATATATATTCATATAATAAAATGAAAATGCGAGTGTGTCTGTTTAAGTTGTCGATAAATGTGCTTTGTATAGCTGTAGGTATTTCTAAGAATTAAATAAATAAATAATCCGTTTTTTTCTTGGGTATTGCCACGAAGTAGCGATGTAATGTAATAATCAGAGGATTAGTATAGGTCGACGTAATTTTCTAGTACGCATTTTAGACGCAAATGATAATATTATTGATCTGATTACGTAAAAACACGGATTTTTATGTTGGTTATTTGTCAGTCTACAATGGTAGGCTATGGTATGATACCTACCAGCATCACATGAGGTCGCTTGGTTTACAGGTAGTAAACTGGTATCGTACCATGCCTATATTTTATTTAATATTAAAATAAATGTGTAGTGGGTTTCGTCAGTTTCGCCCTGAAGTTCGCAAACGACTTTAACGAAGGAAGGCGGCCGTTCGCATGGCGATAATGCAGCCATCTGCATAATTGCAATCTCCCGAAAGTGTCCCCTGTCAACTTTTTAACACAATATGTACTTATTCTGTGAAATAAATATCACGCGGCAGTTTTAGATTTTCGCTTTACTACACCAGAAGAGTACACTAAATTCAAGGTTAAATATTCGTAATTAGTCAACTTGGTATATACCAAGATTTTTTTTTATGAAGCGGTTTAGTTGTTGACATAGATCAAACCCCTGAAACACAGTAGCCATTTTAAATACATTCTGTAAACCTAAAAATATTTTTAAGTTCAAGTAGCAAATTGTCCCCATTTACTAAGCTCAGATACATTTTCTATTCGTTCATGACAATCTGATCCTTCTTTGCTGCTAAAATGGTGATTAAATTTGTGATTACAATATTTTTGAAAGATGATTTTATTGGTAATAAAATTAAAAGTGGGTGATTCAGCTCCAAATTAAACTTATTCAATAAAGTAAAAAAAAAAAATATGATCGAAATGCAATATGTATAAGAAAACTCATAATTTTGCTGTATCATCAAATACTGAAACATCTGTATTTTACTGAAACATCAAATTATTATATGATATGTGGATCTCATGGTACCACAAATATTTACATATGTACTATGTATTTGTATATACCGTGTCCCAAGACCATTCCCAATAAGAAATTTAAATTCGCCCTACGATTTTGAATATTATTTGCATAAACAATATATCAACATTTAATCATACTCCCCGAGGAAAAAACTGTACGTGATGATATTAATTGGTTCGTGTAATAGGTAAGATATAGGCCTATAGTATATAGGTTATGTGGTATCAGCGTAAAATTATAGGCGTATTACTTAAGCTCAGCACACTAGGTTTCGTTGAGAAAGCGGTTATTGTGTTTACCTAACTAGGTGTGAACACCTGTTCTAAGGTAAACTTTGTGTAAGGTATCTCTGACATTGCGTATTATTTTCGTATTTTCTTAGATAATTTTTTAATTATAATAGGCAACATAAACACCCTTTTAAGTGTTTGGGAATGGTCTTGGGATATCTCTGTACATACCTAAAAATACTACATTTACTGTGCATTTTATCCTATTACTTTTCTAGTTACGTAGTTATACTCAATATTTATGTGTGAATGTGCATATAAAAAAATATAATGCACATGTTGTTTGTATATTAAATACGACGACGAATTTACACGAGGTCCGATTAGCAGCTGTCTAAATAGTTGATTAATTTTTGTTTAATACCATTAAACAAAATACCATTGTAATATACCATTCTATAGTAAATGTATATTTTGTTTTTGGTTTGCAATTATGTATTATGTTTTAATAGATAATTATTCTTTTAATTAAAACCCCATTACATTTCACAATGTTGTCAAAACATTCGTCTACAATTACGAACAAATGCATGACAGACCACTTTCATCGTTTTTTCATCGAATTTTAGACCAAAATGGTCAACAGAAACCAATATGATAGGATTTCGTTATACTACGTATCTCTGAATACAAAAATAAAAGGCATTACTTATTAGACTATTTTTACTGATGTAAAAATATTAATGATAATTAATAAATTTTAATATTCAAGATATGGTTTATGTCAAAAAACTCAACATAGCTACGTTTGAAAAGCGTCGCCTTTAATTCTAGACAGGATTGCGGTTTACTACAATGCTGGCATGTAAAGTTTAAGTTTAAATGAAGTTTTAGTTTATGCAAGACTTATTTCACTTCAAAAACCTCCATTTAAATTTCCCAGAAGGCGCACGTGTGCACAGCGGATGCACTATTAATTTGCATAACATTAGTGTCATGACATTATCTACCAACGGCCCTGTTAAAAGTTTAATTAATATAAGAGAAGATAGATGGTATTTATAATTAGTACAACCAAGTTTCTTTACAACAGACAATTTCACTAATTTAAATTAAATTAAAGCCTAATAAATATACATACAATACTCGTATTTGATATTGGAATTTTCATAAAGTGCACAGGGGAGAAAGGTGGATTAAAATGATTAACACTGTATATAAAACACTTTGTACTATATACAATCACAATAAACCGCAAATATAAAATATAAAAAAAAAAATTCATGACAAAATATTGCGCGTGCGACGAATTCTCCGCCGATCGGTACGAAAATCGTCCGTGAAGATGCTCATTATTTGCTAATAATACACCTGGGCAACGTGCGATGGCGCTGATTCAATTCCTACAGGCGGATTCATGCATTGCTAGTTGATTTCGGCCATGTGCGTGGATGTATGCTGAGATTCTTTTTTAACCTAAATTTTTCCAGTTAATTATAAACATTTATAAAAAAATATCATTCGAATTTAATTTAAGTCAGTTCAGTTCTTTAGATAAAAATTTTTGGAAATTATTTTGATAAATTTTAAAAAATGTGTGAATAGTTTGTATTTTTCTTCAACAGATTTAAAAAACTTAGTATTTTCTAATTAATAGGTTTTACTAACAAACATTATCTTGACTATAGATCTTAAACGGTCCAAATCTAATATAACGGACGAAGTTAAAAAATCATTTTTTAAAAAGTTCCTATAAAAGAGAGCCTATCTTTTGGAATTTAAATAGATAATTAAAGTAACAAATTTAGCTTCCTGTTAATCAGCACGAAAACGGCTCTTTCAAAAGCCACACCTCGTATGCAATTAGTTGCTGGCATGCTATAAAGAATAGAATGTCTGCTAATATCATGCCATCCGTGGGCTTTGGTCTCACTGGACCAAAAGGAGATTTCTAAAGAAGATTTTATATATACTTTATTTTGTTTTTGTAGGTACTAATACTTTTTCTTTTATTTTTGGTTTTTATTTCGTTATTACGCAAAATTACCAAGTAACTAAAATATTTTTTGTATTAGGGGAAAATCCCCCCTCCCACAATACGGCATTCCTACTGTTCAAATTCTGAACACGCCACTATGTATACATAAAGCGTAAGCGTAGTGTATGTGAAATAATGCATATTTCTTCACATCACGTCCTGGGCCTTTCGAGTCTCAAAGCATAACTTTCCTAATCACATTATTTAATCGTGAGGATAGGTATTGTAGGAATATTAATTGTTATAACTCAATAAGTATAACTCAAAAACAGCTGATAGAAATTTAATACAATTTGGTACACGAGTGGACATATTTATTTATTTACTAAATATCTAATAACTATTTTTATTTATTACTACATATGTATTGAAATGACATATTTTATCGATTTTCAAGAGAAGGAAAAAGGTAAAATAAAAAAGAAGGAAGGTATATGTTTTCTTACTTTTAGGTAACTTGATTTGTCTGGGGGATCAACGAAAAGATATAGTTGTTTTTAGACAAATCATTCTCATCTATCTACCTTCTTAATAAAGATAAAGATAAAAACGTGTTTTTTGTATGTTTGAATAATTAATATATTTCTTGAAAAATACCGTAGTTGTTATGGGAAAACTGACACATACCTACGTTTCTTGGCAAACTCTTAAAAAATATTTACAAAGAGTAATAATCTTACAACGATGCCATTGACCTAAATTACTTTTTTGAAAATTAAATAAAGTACTCACATCTCGAAATCTTTAATGTTTTTACAAAGATCAAGTCTTGATATATAAAAATGACTGTTTTTTTGTCCTTTGTGCATTCTTAAACCGTCGGTCCGATTGCGATGACGAGTTTGGGAAGTTGTCGTGAGCACACCCGATTAGGTTTCTGAATTAAAAAAACCTGAAATTCAACCATTAAGGGGAGGGGGTAGAGGGAACTTTTATACCGTTGATTATAGAATCTCAAAAAAATGGCATATAACTTCTTTATAAAACATAGACATCGAATGAGAAAGTTTTTTTTATTATTCAAACAATGAGGGGGGTTATGGGGGGTGAACATTTTTATGAAAAAATATATACTTAGGTCTAGAGACTTGAAATTTTACAAATAGCTTCTTGACGTAATATAGGCACGCACCAACAGTGTATTTTGCGAAATTCAACCATTAAGGGGGTGGGGGGAGGTTATGAAGTTTGTATAGAACTTATAAACCGTCGGGTTTAGAAACTCGAAAAATGGCATGTGGCTTCTCTGGCCACATGCCATTGTTTCACCGTGGATGGCTTGAAGGACCTAGAGATGGGAAGCGAAGCGACCCATTCCGAGTGCCGCAAGCAAAAGTTGCAGGCACAAGTCAAACCGCTTGCAGTGCCTAGAGATGGAGAGCGAAGCGATCCATTCCGAGTGGCGCAGGCACGTGTAGTCGCGCGCCGAAGGCGTCGTCAAAGCCGTCTGCAGGGCCTAGCTGCCAACCCGGGGCAAAGCCCGGGGTTGAACAGCTAGAATATTATATATTTTAGGTATGGTTTATTTATTTATAACCGTGTATAAAATGAGGCCGCGCATTCGCATGCCCTGATTACAGAAAGTCGCAGAGCGGTCGCGCAAAAATGGTTGTCATTATTTCTCAGTAGCCGGGCCGTCCTGAAATAATACGCCATATATAATTTAAGTTGTTCGTTGCTGAATGGTGGGCGTGGG
Organism: Neomicropteryx cornuta; assembly: GCA_020383195.1. NCBI lineage: Eukaryota > Metazoa > Arthropoda > Insecta > Lepidoptera > Micropterigidae > Neomicropteryx > Neomicropteryx cornuta. The sequence continues at coordinate 8,578,789 of JAHKQU010000025.1, read as the reverse complement.
GTATCGTAGGGCGGGCGGGAAGCGCAAAAACACAGCCTGAAACGGGAGCGCTGGAAACTAAACGGACTTTTACATTCTTTTCATAGTCGTTCGTAGATTCGAATTCGCAGCGTGCGCATCTAGTTCCCTGAGTTGTGTCTAATTACATAGGTACCTGAAAATTGAGAAATTTTCTCTATTGTGATCATGAAAAAAATTAGCTTGAGATTTCACCACAGATATGTGAACTTTCTTATCAATTTGCTTCCAGTATTCAATTATTTAACCAGCACCTGACGTCTTACAGCTAGGCCCTACTGGTGTCATTTATGGCAATTTTCCCCTACTAATATTCGCTCCTGTGGAAAAAGACATTACATGACATTCTTTCAATTTTAACACTATTCTTATTTTTTTTTTGTTAATTTATACGCTCGGCTAGTAATAAAACAAACACCCTCCTCAATTTACTGAATTTGTGATTTCTTCAATACTATCTTCTCCCAAATTGATCTTCTTCCAAAAATTGGGCAAAAGTTTCGCAACGCTGTCTTAAAATATTATATTAATGCACAAAACCAGGGACCAATTTTTTAGTTTAGTTTCGCATTAAATTAGTGTTTTTTTTGTTTCCACATATATAAATAATCAAGGCTTAATTGGTGTATTTCGTGTTCTTTTTTGTATTTATTTAAAAATCGAAAATCGTTTTCTTTTTAATTTATTTTTTGTCTTTTAAATTCGTTAATATTAAATATTTAAATATTATTTTTTTTACGACATTGTATTACGTCATTACCTGTATTGTGTACAATTTCTGTAGGGTAACCACAATAGATAAATAAATAAAAACGACCATAATATTTCAATTAATAATATTATTATAACATTCTAGAACATTTCATTATTCATTATTACATATTTCTATTAACTATCATAAATGAATTTATATTTATTTTAACTGGCTAGTAATAGATAAAACATTGCACAGCAGATTTTTGAAATTCAAATTTAATATTGAGAGCTCTTTGGAAGTGACAATGTTTTATTCTCTGGTATTCATAATTTGTTGATTAATATTAAATATGTATATTATCCGATGAGAGATGCAACGGACAGAAGGACAGACGGCCAAAATATAGTAGCTTCTTATACATGAATACATGAAAGTGTAAAGAAGCTAAAAATAGGTTGCACGACAACTCTTAGGCCAGTTCAAATCAAAATTCGCTCAACTGTCAAATATTTGCAGTTTACGATTTAGAATGGACCAAGAGACTAGTATAGGTGACTTAATTTGGTACCATCTAGTTTGATTCTATATTATATTCTATGCTACCTGTAAATGATCAGGTATGTTAAAAACACATTTTTTTTTAAATAATTTTCTTGCACATAAAAACTATTTTTCCTTGTGAGCAATCCGGTAAGTGTAGTTTCATCATTTTTAAAATCTGTATATTGTTTTGAAATAATATTCATAAATAATTAAGTAGTAAAATCATTATTGTAGCCATTAGGGCTTTAACTAGAAGGCTTTGCGTTCCTACATACTAATATTAGGCATTTACTTGAAATATGTTAAAATATTTCATTCCGGCAATCTCCTAGGGCAAACTTTTCAATCCTCTTTATCCTCCATTTTGTATGACGTACGCTCTTAACACTTCCATCAGCTCGACAATCCCGCAAAATTAGGTTAGACGTTCAATATTATATTGGGCGCGAAAGAAGTGACGTCATTTAACTATTTCAATATGTGCTTTATCACATTGAGCTGACAATTTCGCGAGCAACAGATGTCTGAATAATTATTTTTCTGAACCTCCAAACCTAATAACAAACTCGACATACTAACAAATAGTTTATTTTTACAAACTTTTATTTAGCTTGCAATATTTGTATGTCGGTTTAGGTCGAATCTTGCAAGATGAATTAGAACCACTTCTTCTTATTCTACAGAGTTGAAATTTGACATATTGACTCAGTTCCGATGAAAATGCATTTTTATGGTAAGGATAACCTGATTCTACATCCAGGAATGGTTTCAGATAAAGAAACTCAACGGTCAACAGCACAGACACGAAATTTTGTATACGCATTCAAGCACTTAAATAAAATCTAGTTTTTAAGAATGTATTTTTACTATTAATTTACCAGCTATTTAATTTTATAATAAATACATCATTAAAAAAAAAGATTACTATTAATTATCATTATTAATAATTTATGTTATTTTTTTTTAAGGATGTATTTATTATAAAATAAAACAAATGATATATTTTCCTCATAAAAGAATGTGCTAAAAACGAATGGGGAATAGTTAGTTAGATTTATATGGATTTCTGTGTACTAATACATTTATTTAATCAAATACTTATTAGGTCAGCTAGGAAAATAAGATGTTTTGTTTTTGACTGAGAAACAGGATGGATCAAATGTTGCTTACTTATGGAGCACTGTCATATATAAATCTAAAAATTAAGCAATCAAAGTTTACAAGCCTCATATTTATATACCTTATCCAGTTTAGGATTTTTAGTACTTTTAAGTAAAATAGTTTTTAGAAAACGGATCGGGAACGGTTTTAGATATTGTACAGTATCCTTTTAATTGTCAGTCTTCGGTTTCCTTTTATGGGAGAAATAGGCATTGAAATGAATTTAAAATCAATGTTTTTATTAAATTAGGGCTGAAATGATAAATATAAATACTTCGAGTCGAAACTGGGCCAGTGTGAAAGTTTTTCTACCTACGCAGTAGCATCCTAATAACTCAATTACTGACATTGACTGATTTTATACTCATTGGTTCGGAAGCAATATTAACAATTAACACCAAAAATTAAGTTAGGTGACTAAAGCATATTTCTCGGATTTCCGTAAAACGTCTCACTTTTCTCAATCTCACTTTTGCCAAAATTCAACCAACAAGCATTCAAAACATAACTTTTCAAAATGTTATTGTTACTATGTTCGAATCAGAATAATTATATATAAAACTTTTACAATTTTTAGCTGGCACATTAGCTAGAAAAAAAAATACATTCACGGAACAAACAAAACCCATTTGTAATCATTTTTAAAACTACCAGAGAGAGCGTCAAACGTGTCTTACCATAACCTTTCCACATAATACACCTTACGTTTTCAAGTTTTCTTATAAAATCACTTTCAGCAACAATTGTTATTATGTGTGTGTTAGTGTTAGTGTGTGTGATTACTGCATTATTGTTTTTAGTTCTGCTATTATTCTTTTAGAGTAGGTATTTTTTATCGTATGAAAATGCATTTTAAAAAAAAATGTAAAAATAAGGATTATTACTCTACGTTTAGCGTTTTATACTATTCACATATATATTATATAGTTCGTAGAAATATTTATTCACTTTATAGATATGTGACTCATCCCCTCTATTGCAGTAAGCTATAGCCAACGAATCTTATATTACAACTCTATCAAACTTTATCAAAGTTTGGTTTCTATATAAGGTCTTTCCAATAGCTGCAATGGCCAGCGATGAAATTGAATTCGCTGTGAAATATTCTTTACGTCTTTTAATAAGCCGATGGTTTTTTTCTATTAGATTACATATTTTTTATTTTACAAGGTTATAAAATTCAAGGAAGTAAGTGAGTATCATCTGTGAGTAAATGTAGCCCTTTAGTCCTAGGTACTGTATTTACTGTATATAAATATGTATCTTTTAAAATAAAATTATTGCTTTGACCTAGGCCATATACAATTTATTTTACGTCCTTCTCAACAAAGCTGAATTTTCTTTTACCCGGTCAAGTAAGATGATGGTGATGAAGTGTTAGCATATTTATTTTGTTTCATTGTACCTTCAATTGACTTTGGTCTGAATAATAACGATGACTGCATAGCGGCCAATATTACAATAATCATTATAAGCATGTTTTTTTTTAACACGTGACAAGTATGACCCAAAGGCCGCTACTTTTGACTTCAAAGTTTCGATTGAAAGGGGAATGTTCATATGCTCAGTATAATTGGTACGGCAGGTGTAAAATCTATGATTTTTTATAATGTAGTTTTACTATTGCACAACATGTAATTTTTTATATGTAAATTTAAGTAAAAATACATAAATATACAAATACAAAAATATATTATTGTTTGTAGTGTAGTGTAAATGGTGTATTTAAATTCACTACTGTCCTTTTAGGTTGTTGATGTAAATCGACAAGTAAGCCGACATAAAAAAAATATTTATATTTTTAAATCAATTTCGGAAATAGTTTGATCATCGCGCAGAAGCGACCGTATTCGCAACGTACCGCTGAACCGAGCTTGACGTAAAGTGGGTAATGTTTGTTTATGTTTGGAACAGATCGATGAGTTCGCGCAACAGAGAAGTGAGACGGTTGAGTTTTCTATATTTTTGATAGATTTGCATTAAATTTTATTTAGCTATTTTCGTAATTGAATAACATTTTCTAATATTTTTTGCTGATTATTGTTGTTGATTGTTGTTAGATCACTTTGTGAAATGATCTAATATTTATTTTATAATAACAGCGAAAGCATCTGGGATATCATTGTTTATATCGAATATCTTGGCTCCATTGTGGACAATGTCATAATATGTTAGCTGTAAGGATAAACGCTGAAGCCTTATTCGTAGCTGTGAGCTCGTGACTGATGGCTTTCCGTGATGTTACAGTCTATATGACATAAGGTTTTTTTAAACGCTTGTATAAAATATAGACCTAAAAATCTAACAATTGAATTTGCACTTATTTATAATAGTGAAGACTGTTTTTTGATCGGTACAGCTAAATATAATAATTTCTTTTTGGAAAACCTACGAAATATTTAGCAGAACTACTTTTTTAATACAGATATACTTTTTTAACACGAGTAATTAAAATATTTTACGATTGTCCACCTTATTTTGTATTTAATTTGTTTATCTAATGATAAACAAATATTAAAATATTAGGTATTAAAAAAAAAACATAACTAGGAGTTATGCCACTAGCATAAGAAATTTATTTTATTTCGGAGGATATAAAAAATCCAGCATATTGGCCCTTCGATTTCAAATATGATTTGTAAAGGCCACATACCATAATGGTTTCCGGGAGAAATGATTGTAAACTTTACGTGTTAATATTATACGTTTCTTGTAATACGTAGGTACACCAGCTCATTGGCCGCGCGCAGCCAGATCTTCGAGATATTGATTGCGTGTCTGTACGCTTAAGGCGATTTACACGAGCGCTTAGTAAAAATAATAAATGGGATGATAAAGGAATTCTTTTCGTATATTTTAATGTAATTTCTTATTCTTAAAAGGAAAGTTATACAGAACTTCATTTGTTCAACTCCAATGCAAACAGAGAGGTGTTATAAGTTTAATGTGTGTATATGTGTGTCATCATAGCCTTTAAACGGATGAACTGATTTTATTATATTTTTTATTGTTTAAAAGGTGACTTGATCGAGAGTATTCTTAGCTATGAATCATGAAAATCTGTTAAGCCGTTTATGTGTCGGGAGTTTTTTTATACGTATTAAATAAAGTATGTTCGACATCTATCACATTATATCCTGACAACATTAATATTAAGTCATGCGACTTGGGCTTGTGTCGGTAGACTGCTCAAAAATCGCAAGTCATTGCGTTTCGTCATTGTTCAGCAAGGAGTGTTTAAGAACATCGCACCGTTTAATCAAGACAGAACCCTTTGACAACGATACTGATCATCTATCTAAAAGCGTTATTTGATAAAAAAAAGAACACTATAACGTCATTTATTTTTCTTTATTATGCAGCTACTTGGCACATTTCAGTAGAGTCTGGGTAGACTAACCGCTGGTGCGGGTAGTTAAAAAGATTTAAATCTTTATGTCTGCCCGAACAAGGAATAGCCATCATTTATTAACACGTTTCGGAATTAATTTTCTATTTTCTTTTAGTTATTCTGGCTCTATATACTTGGTTAACGTTGAACGATTTGCACGTAATGTGCATATATTTTACGCTTTCTTTTTTATTTTTAGCCATGATTATTCATTTTCATATATCCTACGTTGAACGTAAGTTATTCTTGTAAATATCCATTAAATTGTTCACTTCTCATTTATTGTATATTATATTTTATATACATCGTTTTTAATACTATTATTTCCTTTTTAAATCATTTTTTTACTACTTTAATAAAAGTTTGACCTTGTTTCATAAGCGGCGTACAGATACAGCGGTGAGAGTGAAAGCTTTCATAAAATACAGGCCTGTATTTAAACCAGCGTGTATTACCTCAAGCGATGCAACTATCTTTGCATTCGGTATTATTTTTTCTTTTATCATTCTGGAATATAATTTGTTTGAAAAAAAACCTAATCTTTAAAATATTAAAAAGAATTTGATTTTTCCAAATGTCAATTTACCGACAGACTTTTATATAATGTAAACTTATGGCGAACTCCTATTATAAAGTAGAATATCATCCTATATACGGTATTTATGACATACATTATACAATTTTATCATGAAAGTACATATATATATATATATTAGTTACAAGTATTTATTAATTGTCGTATTTTAAGTAAAATATTATTTATTAATACACGCTTCTTATTATTATTACTTGCAATTCTTGTTTGTTTGTTTAGGTCAAATCTTACAAGCTGAATTAGCACCTCTTTTTGACATATTTGACATATTGGTTCAGTTCCGATGACAATGCATTTTTATGGCAAGCATGACCTGATTCTACACCCAGGATTGGCTTTAGACGTAGGAACTCCTCAGCGGTCAACAGCACAGTCACGGAATTTTGTATATGCATTTAAAAGCTTGTTATATAAATGTTTTTTACTATTATTTATTTAAAACCGTATTATAGACGATTAAAAATATTTTTTAATAGACCGTTGCAAGCTTGCCAACACTTCTCGCGCAAATAATCAAACGGTTCAGACTCTGAGCACCTCTGAGGATACGGCCTATGAATCAATATCTGGAATTACTGAAGAACCTCACCGAAATCGCCATTAAAAATATTAAAATTCTACTTTCGAAAGTGATTTCAGTAGCTTAGTATATTTTGCCCTTATGTGTGCGTATTTTTGATTTATATTATTATTAATTTATTAATGTTTAAATGTCCAATGTGTTAAGACAATGTGTCCAATGTGTTATTTTGTGTGTCTATTTGCATATTTTAAGAGTCTATTAGTTTGGGCACTTCGATTATATTTTATCATGATCGTTAATACAGGGTAAACCTAAACTCAGCAGTATGCTTTTAGGGAGTGATTCTGGACATAAAACTGAACGACTTTTGTTCAACTTATTTTCATATAGCTAACAAAATAAAATCCAAGCACATAATCAGCAGGCGTAAGCTTTAATTGGCCTTATTATTAACCCTGTGGGAAAATGTATATGCTACTATTTCGCTATATGCTTACCTGTTAATAAATAAATAATAAGGAACCTTTACCTAAAAATGTGTTTTATTTAGAAGTAGTAATATTTCACATAGTTAGTAAAAAATATGGATGTTTAAATAAATAAATAATATATATTTACGATGTGTAGGCACGTGTTCTGTATTTCGACTTAGCCTTTTAACATAACATATTTTATAAGGGAATCGACAGACTACGACAATAGCTTCGTAGGCAAGAGCGTCTTAGCTCGTAGCTACTCCGAGCTAAAAGTTTAGTACGTAGAAGTTTGACCATATGGGGCGAAAAAACCTAAAATGGTGCTTGCCCCATCCGCCGCGTGCAATGCCACAAGTATTACTTAGCACCGTAATAAATTCTTTGTGACTTTGATTATCACGGGGTATATTTTGATTTTCGATATATATAATAGTTTTTGAGCTGCAATTCTTTACCCTATTATGCTCTCTCTAGAGCCAATTTAAAGATGAATGTGTTATCATTGATCAATGGCATCTATTCTATATACAAGTCTAAGGAATAATATAAAGTTAGAAATCGAGATCTCTCATGGATTAGCATTATCATGCAATACGTAAAATTGTCAAGGAAAAAAAATGCCCTTATCGAATCGTAAGTCAAAGTTGTCGAGTCAAGAAGCAAATTTACGAGTTTTGACATTATCGTCAGTCAGCTTATGAACGAGAGCAGATTTGGAATATTTGACGACTTTGTCATCGGCGACAATGGCGCGAATAAGCGATGATAGCGTTCAAGAAGACATGATTGAATTATAGCTCCCGCACTTGTGATGTCAGACAATTTCTCAGTCTGGCCTTCGAACGAGCGATTGATGGAGGCGCAGGCATCTTCTTTGCAGCTCCTTTGAATTACTTTCATTTTATTATTTAACATCAATTCAACAATGGCGGACGTTTCGCGTGGACGTTTATTTATTTATTATTTAAAATATGAGTGAGAATTAGCTAAATATTGTTTTTTAATTGCCAAATGGCTTTGCCGATAATCCTGATATCCTAAAATTAATCAACATTTATGGTCCTGCGTAAACGTACTAAAATTTGCAACAGCAGGGTAGTGTTTCTGCTTAACCATGATTCATCAAGTACTGATTTATTCATTCGCTGGGCCAATGTGTAAAGCAGTGGGAATTAGGCTATAAAAGTTGTGTGTACTTAAAAAAATATATTTTTAGGGCAGAAATTGATAAGATTATTTGTTTAAATAATAGAGCTATCTTGTGCCATGGATATAGGTTATTATGGACTTATAAGGTACATATACGATGCTAGTAGATGTTCAAAAAAGCGTGTTTTTTCGTGTATTAGAACCTGTGACAAATGCCTTGGTAACTAGACCACCACGAGTTTGCATAACACACACAAGTGCTTTGGGTTTTTGTGTAAGTAGTGATAACTGTTAGTTTTTTAAAGTGTAACTCCGTTGCAATAACTTTATAATAGTGGGAACAATTTTTTTTTATCATATAACTATAACGGTATGTTTCTTAAAATTACAATACTATAATACTGCAATGCTATAATGTTTTTTAAATATAATATATATATATAAATATATTTTTATTTTTTATTGTTAACATCTTGTAACATTTGTATTTAATTTGGTATTTTAATTGAGTGCCTTGACCCCCTCTCTAAAATCTCCTCTTGTTACCCACTGGTTTAGAACTGTGTATGGTCGGGTGACAGCCGGGAGAATCAGTGCCAAATCTCCACCGAAGAAGGCAACATCTCGCGCCGAAACGTCTGGCATTCATTCAGTAAGCCCTCTCTATTAAAAAGTAAAAAGTATATATATAAATATAATGTATGAATGTATCTTGTACCTACATGGCATTCACGATAGACCGCTTAGTTGCCTTCTTGTTTTTTTAAATGATCGCTATCTACTCAACAACGAATAAAATAATTATAGGTAAAATAATCATCAAAGTATATTTTACGCTTAGTAAATATATGTCTGCATTTAGAAACCAGTGTTTTGAGACAATCTATCACCAAATTATCAAACTACATCTGATTATCATTATTGTAAATATGTGTTATCGAGTATATCTTAACAATATCTTAATATATACGTTTCTAATAAAAGATTATGAGGTCAGAGATGTATAACTTTGTTGCCTGAGAGTCAATCAAATTATTAATAACCAGTCAATGCTTCTGGGAAATCTAAGTTGTGGTGCATCGTAGAGCTGGGTCGCACAAAGTCGTTGCAGGTTAACGCTATAATATAGCAGTCATAAAAGTCGCCGTTTACGCTCGTAAACGCTAGCTTAAGTGTAATGAATAAACCAGACGCGGCGTCATCATGCACTGACTTGAGGCGCCTGCTAAATAACGCCTTTTGTCAGACCGTATGGTCACTATACGCAGGCCATCTTGACATACAAATATTTTAAAAACGATAATTAGCTGGGTAATTTTCATTTGTTTATTTTCAAAAAACAATGTTCAGACATTTGGCATTGATGATAAATTTACATGGTACACTTTAAAAGCATACGACTTAGACATATAACTTAGTGTTGTATATCCTAATGTAGACGCTTTTTTTGGTAAATGAAAAACATACCTAATTGCACGCTATTTGGGACTGAAGTTCTATTTCCATTAATAAAATGTTAATGCTAAAAAAAATATTACGATATTTATTTTTCTACTTGCGTAAATAAATCTATATTAGTATATATTAAATAAATATTTTAAAATATTATATAGGTTAGGAATAATGTCATCACGTATAATTTTTATTTTTTTTGAAAATGGGTTGAAAATATAATTAATTCTAAATAATATGATTTAACAAAATACACATACGTTTAGGCCTTCATACCTTTATTCCTAAAATATTTTAATTCTAAAAACGTATTACATAATAAAGATTATTTTTTTTAATAATATATTTACGTAGATAAAATCGTGTCGTCTTAGTTTCTCCTAGTGAAATCATTATTAAAAGAAACATTTATATTGAATTTATTATGCTTATTTTATGCTGTCATTTCTCCTACTTCAATGATGCTATTTTTTCTGTTATCCCCTATAACTAAAAAGCTTTTTAAAAATCGCACTTATATTAAAAATGCACTAAAAAGGAGAAAATAAATTTAAATAAAATTATGACATTAGTGACTATAAATAAAAGCGTGGAGCGCTAAACTGCATTGAGGTAAGGAATCGTCATGGGCGTGAATTTTAATATAAGCGTGTTTTTAAAAAGATTTTTTATATATTTTATTATCTTGCATTCCAGTCATCTTTTATATTGTGTGGCAGTTACAGTTTTTAACTAACTTTAGTCAGTTTTTTTTTTGTTATTTGATCCCACGCAAATAATTTATCAGTCTGTATACAAAATTTCAACAAGATTGGAGTGTGGGACGTCGTTTAAAGTTCGATTATGAGATTTGACGCATACAACAACCGCGTGGCAGTTAGTATAAACGTAGTAAACCAGATGTATTTATCCTGGTATAATTAGCTTGCTAAAAATACGTAGATTAAAGCAGCTCTCTGAACAGGGCAGTTCGTATTTCCACCTCGAACTTCCAATCGGATGTCTCAGACGTAATTGTGGCCAGCGTCCTGCAGTCGATCGCCTTTGCGAACAAAACCAATATCCGCTGCTTTTTGCGAACATTGATATTCAAGAGCGAACGTCCTTTTTTACGTTTTTTCTTCCTCCCGACGAAATGCAATCCCTTTACTTTCCTTCGGCGCCAGTTGGTCGCTTATAACGGATTTACACCAAGTACCTTTTTATACTTTAATAGCAATATTTTTCAAGTTTGTTAATAACACCCCGAAAACTTATAAACTTTTGATAAAAACCCAACTGTACCCAGAAACTGCTCCTCGCTACATACACAATGGTTTTCAAATATAACCTAAACTATATTGATAATATAATTAAAAATGATTGCACATTCGGGACAAAATAGCGGCCTGAACGCTGCCAATATGACGTTACCTTTATTGCGAGAAGTTGGTATTGATCACGATTACTTTGCTAAATGTTTCGCGTCTGATCAAGAACCGTTTATTAGATATTTGGAGCGGAACCCTCAGCGCGTGAACTAAACTTTGTGCATGCATAACTATGTTTTTTTTTTAATTAGGTAAGTAATTAATTAAATATTACTCGAACATCTATCTATCGAATTATCGAACTAATCATCAATATAATTTATATCCTTTATTACCATCATATTTTCTAGAACGCCTTGACTGTTTTTATTATTCTGTTTTTTTTTTAACATTTTTTGTTTGTTAATAGAGTTGATTTATGAATAGTTGCAATCCACAATACCAAAGTAGAATAAATTTGATTTGATCAGTTTTTGAATATGTAAATTTTGTGAAAAAAAATATTTTAAGGATAATGCGAATAACTGTGATATTTTAAAACCATTTAAAAGTTTATTATTTATTTATTTTTAGTTGGGCCTCTAAAAAAATATTGAAATACATATAACATGTTAATAATTAATCTTAGATACTAACGTAAAAAAAAACCTTATCAATATTCAAATAAAAAGAGAATATCACATGCATATGAAAGATAAAACACAGTATAGGTTGGTAAATATAGAGCTATTACAGGATACATTTACCAGTCAGTATGGTCACCTGCTTACCTATTGGAAATAAATATGCGATTTTATGGATGGGGTTTGTGTTTAAATTATTTATTTACGATATTGTTTTGCATTAAAATACTTTAATATGTGCAAATGCGAAAGAATAATTTTACGAAATTAAAGTATTCGTTTCTTTCCAGTCTCCTTGAAATTTCAGATAAGACAGATGGAACCCGTGTAAGGATTCCAGGCAGACTATTGTTATGATATACTTACGGATTTGTTTTCATTTCTCGGATTTATCTAGTTTATGAATTTTCAGTTTGGATTTTCAGCAGCCCTGCCCTGTAATGTATGATATCACGGTAATCGATATATGACCAATATGTTACGCTTGATCTTTTCTCATATGGAACCTTAGTATGTAGATAATATATTCTGAGGAAATATAGATTCACATATTCAGAGTTCTCTTTTATTTGGTCCGCAGTCATCTCATTCATTCCCCTTTCAAGTATTGGAAGTGAAGAATAGACGCCCCGGCAAGATACCTATAGTTAAAGTTTTCCGATGTTTCTCCGAAATACGAAATTTATTCATGTGAAAACTCAAACAGATACGTTTCAGGTTTCGTCCATATGTGGGAGGGCAGGGATAGTTTTCATAAAACAGCGCTAAACCAGAAGTAATATAACGGGAACGTAAAACAATCATCATTCTGTAGCTATCATACAATAGCAACTGCTCTTATAACATTGTTTAGTAGTAGTATATTATTTTACCATAACCTAACGTCTTACAGCTAGGCCCTACATGCGTTATTAACGGCATCTTCCCCCATACTAATCGCACCTTGTGATGGAATGCTACATTTCGTATCTCGATAGAGGCGACAGTGGGTTACTTTTTAGGTCAGAGTAGATTAAAATAAAAAAAAAAACATACAATGGTATCATGACATTCTTTCAATTCATCATAAATTTTAACACATTTTAGCTTCTATACATGTATAAAAAGCTTCTATACCCGCCCTATTCATCGATCTGTCCATTGTCTGTTGTAACTTTCAACTCATATCTATATTATTCGACCAGCCTCCGATGTAATCTAAACGGCTATGGTTATTTTTCAAGAGCGTCAATTTACACACGAAAACTCAACGCTTTCGCATTTGTAATTCGAGCTGAAAGATGCAACAGAGAGAGAGACGGCCAAAGGCTTCAGGCAAGGATAGTAGCTTCATATGCATGCATGTATAGAAGCTAAACATGTTTAGTTTTAAATAAGTGTAAACAAAAAAAGAGATACGAATGGTCGTATCTATTACCATTAGAAGACTAGAATTGACGATACGTTTACAATAATATATTAATTTCCGCAGCGTGCGTTTTGTCTTCTTGATGTGTAAACATTTATACGCGGAACCCACCCCGGGTGGAGACAATTTTGATTTGGTCAATTTTGTTTTGGTTTGATTTGGTGATTTGGTTGGTGAATAAGCTCATCGTGATTTTTACGATATCAGCCGATTCGTCTGAATGGATAGATTATTTATTAAATAATTTATTTAACAAGTTTTTCTATGTACACATTGATACATAATTACTAAGATTTGATATTAATTTATTATCTAAATAAAGCTAAAAAAACATACGAATGTACTAGCATCTAACCTCACAAATGTCTCTGAAAATGTTAGACGTTTGAAGCGCTTTGACATTTCAGACTTGGTCAGCAGACAATAGCTTAGGCTCCATATGAAGTTCGACTCCTTGATGAAGGAGTTAATCTGCACGCCATCTATCACTAATACATATCTGATTATGGTCCAAAGGACTGATTACAGATAGTCACCCAGGAAAAAAAAATCTAAATAAAGCGTTATCAGCTGTATTTTGAATGGGGAAGGGGAGGTTGGTAATTTTTACTTAGTAACTGACATATATTAATTGGGAGCAAAATAAACGACTTTGGAAAAAAAAATAAAAAAGAAATAAAGCAAAAAAAAAGTTAAATACAAAAAACACCACATTCACAGACAAACTCTATGTTGACACATCTTAATCGTGAGTTTCAGCACACATATTTGCGTTTTTAAATAAGTTACCATTAAAAAGGAAATACGACCATATATATATAATAAAAAAATCATTTAATAAAAACTACCGTTTAATTGAATTATTAATTTATTTATTTACACTTTAATACAGAATTACATATTTTGTATTGCGTATATGGCGAACTGACACGATAATAATAATTCGCGTATTTTACATAGTATTTAAACGGAATTCATGTTTTTTAGTTATAAATATATATTTTTAATTTGTCATTATTCTCATAATAGTAATTAATATTATAGTTTTGTTGTTATATTGCTTATGTTTTATCTATCGCATCGCATGCCTTGTGTATCGAGATGAGTGTAATGATAACTATCTTGATAACTCAGTTGATAGTGTAAGGAAAAGCAAACCGTTCATTATTTATTGTAATTAACTCTCCAGAACGGTTTTTGTACAAGAAAATAAATATAAGATTCTTCGTACATAATACTTATTTGCTACGAAGGAATCCGCGTATAATTATCTTCATCTATGATTCTATAGTAATAGTTAAAGTTTCAAAATACAATAGCCACATTGTGAAACATTTGTTTAATTTGTAATGTAAATCTTACGGACCTCAAAACTGACCTAACGAATTGACTAAACACCGACCCCTTTTCGAAACTCGCGATAGTTCAAATACTAATGAAAACTTAGCTCCAACTAAGTGGAAACTAGCGGAAACTTTACTAAAAGCTTATAGAGTATTGATGAATTGCTTTGAAATGATGTTCCATATTTGTTTTTGAGATATATTCCACAAGTTAAGGTTCAAATTATTAGAATTTTCGAACAAGGGTTAGGTTTTCCTTTTATTAATAAATTAATTTCACTGGAATATATGTATATTCAAATTTTAGCAATTTACAATGCAGTTGAAAAAGCTGGAGTGCGCATATCGGTTTTTTATATTTTTTAATTATAGATCATAAATTTGACCTATTTATATTTATTATTTTTTTTTGTAAAAGCAAATCGTTCACCGAAATAAAACACAATATTTTTTTTAAAAATACAAGAACCGTAGGCTTTAAAGCCAAATTTTAAAATAATTATTAATAAACAAATGATGTCCTCGACTTGAGATCGCAGGATGTGTGCATGACACGATTATTTACAATATTTAAAAATTTATATTACTTTTATTGCTTTGAATATGAAGTTTAATCGCTTGATCCCTTGTTTTGCATATAAAAATGCATCTCTCACCGGTCCTTTTTAGTGTGAACGCTTTACAACTTGTTTAATAACTATTTTAGCATACGTATAGATAGTAAATAATATACGCTCATGCGTCATAACCATTTCCACATCCGCAAACGAATGTCGTTTGAAAAGAATCAATTATTAATTTATCGTCATTAGTTTTCACCGCTCATTAGCGGTTGAATAAAATGGATACACGGATTAGCGTTCTGCTTTATTGGCGAGTTGAAGCATGGATGGTTTACCTTATCTATTTATAAAAAATATGTATTGCACCATTATAAATGAAGATAAATGTTATATTTTACTATCATGAATGAAGATGAGTTATAAAACTACTATATCAACATAGTAGGTACTATCAACAACTCTGGTTATGATATGTAAAGTGGACGTTATACGGATCCTTACTTTTAAAATTTCAATTTGTTATCATGAGTCAAACTTTGATATAATATCAAACTGGGCCAAAGATCTGTTGCGTATTTCAACGATTGCGAAGAATCACTGCACCATTTGTTTTCTTTGTCGTTCACACCTCTTCTCTCTTCCTCTCTCTTTTTCTCGGTCGAGTGCTTCAACATAATTGATTACATTTCACTTTGTAATTCTTGACTGACTTTTACCTCAAAGGCAAGGGCCGGCTTTTTGCCCGTCTGCACTAAGAGTTTAACCTTAAAATAAATACTTTAAAAAGGGGGAATGTTATTATCTAATAAAAACTTAAATTAAAAACTTAGTTATTTAGTAATTTAAAAAACGAACAAATAAAAACATATTGTTTTCTCTACAAATTGGATGCATCCTAGGCAGCGTTGCGTTGACGATATTACAGTTATTTATAGGTATTCTTTCCTTTTATTTCCGTATTAATCTTTGCCAATTTTGATGATTGCTAGTAAAAAGAATCTTGTTAACAACCAGTCACCAACCAGCATTTTTTTTATCCTGTGTTAGCAACCTTGTTGTAGTTGCCATTTTTTCCTTACGCTAGTGTCAGAGAATGGAATAGGCATAGCTGAATCGTTTTTCTAAGAAACCTACAACAACAACAACTAACAAGCGAAATTAAAAAATTGTCATAAAAACCCCTTCTATTATACCATCTGCCAACCAGCCATACCACCGGAGGAATACCTCCAAAGTACATATATGGATGTCATAAACAAATTATAAATATATTCACCATGTCCCAAGACCATTACTGTTAAAAAATAAGTGGCCCTGCGATTTGTTTTGACGTCATATTCATCATAGTTTCCGAAAAAAAAAAACTTTACGTGATATCATTAAATCGTCCTTGTCATAAGTTCGTCCGCTCGCGAGGCCGCGCCGCACCGGGTCATTGATCGGCCTTATCTGAGCGCGAGTAAGCAAATGAAAGACAGAAATACAAAAAAAGAAGTTACACGAGTGCTTTGATAAAATTAATAACTTGGGCATGAATTATTTTCACTTTTTTTATCATGCACATAATTGGCAATAGGTTTGGGATATCCTGATTACATATATTGTAGCCTATTTATTACCCGACTAGCGAACATAGTTTTGCTTTAAGTTGTTTTTTTAGAATTATAGGGCTAAATGTAGATTCAAAACCCTAAAATGATAATTTTGGCAGATTACTGCTTTTGATTCTTGATAACTTAAGCATACTTGGTGCTTGAATGTAAAAACGCTTTAACGCATGTCATCTATGGAGGGTAGCGTTGTCTTGTTGTAAAAACAACACTCTTTGTTTATTCAAGTGAAATAAGTCAATTACCCATTTAAAATCAACGAAGCAAAAGGAAAAATAAATCTCGATTTCGTGTTACTTTTTTCTCTTGAATAAAAACCAGCTCGGGAGAAATTAATGATGATACAAAGTATTTTACCTGCACATTCAAACACGCTGCGTATTTGAATCGCATATAGTGTGAATACCATTTAAGAGTTTTCAATTACACTACTAAGATATGCTATACGCTTTCGCACACAACATTATTTTATTTTATTAGTAATCTTATAGTTTATTTGTAATATATTGTTTCAGAGTAAGAGCATATTTAAATAACAAATTGCAAAAGAATTTAATGTGATCCCTGTATAAATACACATATTTATTTATAACAATCTGTCGCGGCGAACTTCGTACTGCCTCAGAATCAATAAATTTTGTGTCAACTGTGTTGACACAAAATACTGTGTATAAAATAAAAACTACTGTTAATACTGTGTTGTGTTTTTATTAAGAATACTTAAAATGAATTAAGTTCAATAAATGTTATCAAACAATTCAAAATTGCATAATGAAGCAATTATCGATGCGCGCATTAATAAATTCACAAAGTGAACATCTTCGAAGGCAACTTACCATTTGAAAATAGAATTCCACAGAAAACAAAGCCGTTCCATACAAAAAGTATGAGAAAATTAATTTTCTTTATAATTTTTTTATTGTGATTTTTTCCGACGTTTTTAGTTATTCTTCTATTCGAGACATGACATTCATAGAAGTATAGGATGGCATTAATCATTATTTTTGCTTGACAAAAGCAAAAAAAATGGTTATTGAATTTTATTTTTGCAGAAAAAGGAACGTTTGAAATCACACAAAATTCACAGCTCGAAACTCATTCCGACTATCTGTAGGTAGTATGAACGTTTTATTTTATTTTATTTAATGTAATTGTAACACATATTATAGGTATATTTAGCTTTCTGCGCTCCACCTTCGTATAAACTTTAATTATGCCAAATCTCACACTCCTCCGGGCGCGCAATATGTTTAGAAAGAGGTACAAAGTTTTCCCTTCACGTATTAATATATACGAGTATATTTAGCTTCCGCAACCTTTATAAAATATTACCATACTTACACGCGAGAAAACGCTAATGCGTAATTACAAAAAGTATATAATAAAAAAGATAATGATTACATAGACAAAGATTAGAAAAATATTTCATCATTATGAGTTTCGGGGTTTGGAAGCTGACAATATTCTTAGAACTAGATAAAGCTAAGTTTCCATTCCAAATTTTGCTGAAAGGGCAAAAGAAATTTATAAGTTCAAAGGTTAAACGGGTTACTAAATTTTATGAAATGTTTAAGGTATTTGCTGTTTTATAAAAGAGCTAATAAATACAGCATTTTGTAAAATAAAATAAAAAAAAAAGTAAAAATGTAATTTATCCTAAAGAGCGGGTTCAAGTAGAAAGTAAATTTTTGATACCTGTGTAAAATTATCTATCCGTACTTAAAGAATTATTTTTGAAGCTATTTATATATTACATCGACAGACCGAATAATAATATTTCTTAATTTAAGTTTGCCACATTATGTCATCCGGTCCTGATTTAAGTGAAAGAAGGATGGCCAGGGACGCAACTTGAAGGAGGCATTTTGATTTAATTTACCATTAAACTGATAGAAGAAGAGTGCAAGAAAAAGCGAGAGGAGGATACATTCTATCCTTGACCTACCCATACAGGTTTGTGTAACACGATGAAGCTAAAACAATTAACTCTCAGAACTCAGCGAAATCAATACACTAGGACTAACAGTCTTATTTTCAAACTAAGTACCAAATTTCATTAAATTATACAAGCATTGAATTCCACCTAACTCCGTTAATTGTTAATTGTTAATTAACATGTTTTGGCGCGAAGATTTTATTACAAGTAATTTAGTCCTAATGTAAAACTTATTCGTTTTCAGTGCCACCAATCATTACTTAAGTGCCGGCCTATGTTAAGAGTTAAGTAAAAAGACAAGAAAACTTTTTGGATAAGTAATAAGGTGAGATATAGTTTAATTTTGTATAATTTTAAATCTTCATAAATTCAAAACAACAGTTACTAGTCGCATTGTGTTTATGTCAATTTGAAATTACCTAGGCCATATTTAGCGTTAAATCGATGGAACCATATTTGGACAATAATCTCAACACAAGAGCATATTCTATGTATAAAAACTATGTTTCCTGAGCATGATATGCCCTTTCACGCATATACGAGTATATGAACTAATCTGCAGTGTTATACGCATATTACGGTTTCGTTGAATCACACTTTAAATATGGTATAATGGCTTGGGGCGCACCTCCGTATGTGAGTGATATCTTTCGACAGCAGAATCGATCTGTCAGAGCTTATTGTAGGGGTGAACCAACGAGTATCATGTAGACCTTTGAGGTGTTTAAATAAGTGAATATTGTGAGGAGATTTAAAATTTCTTAACGAGTAATTATTATTCTCTTTTTAGTTTTAAACTATTTTGTCCCTTAAACTTTATTTATTTATTTATATTATCTACATGCACTTTTATATATAACAACAAATAGTGTTTACACAATAAATACATTACTTATACGTACCTTATTTTAATTAGTAATCGCGTGCAATGGATTAGTTTTGTGCATCACCTTAATAGCACAATGTGCTGTTCCATCATCTGTAGAATAACATTTTGACGCATGCTACGGTATTTCATAATATCTTATATTTAACTATTAAATATAAGATACCTATACCTATACATAAATATATGTAAATAAATTAAAAATATACATAAATATTACATCTAAACACATATTTTATTATTTATATAAAAATTCAAAATAGTGCAATAGAAATACTAATAAAACTATTTCATACAAGAACGCTTCTTACATTATCTATTTACATTTGTTTAAATGTCCGTTCACAATTTTTAACTCCCTTTTCAAGTAACCATTTAGTTATTATGCCAGACTTATTTTTTATAAATTAAGGATGATTTATTTCCTTGATGATTAAATTATAAAATTTTGGTGTTAAAAAGCTAAAATATTTTTGACCAAAAGTAGTCATCATTTAAAGTACACTAAACACACCTTTTTGGAGGATCTAGTTATTCCTTGCTCGTTATCTTCTTCAGTATTTGGTTTGCATTTGTCGTAAAATTGATGCTTTTTTAAAGTGCTGACGAAGTGACAGAAAATTCAGTTCATTAAATAACTCGTTAGAATTAAATCTCCATGGCTTGTTGAAGCCTACTTTAATAAATTCTTTTAAGCAATCGCGATACTCGTTGAGTTTCCGCCCCAGCTTAAAATACCGTATGTTATAATAACGCCTGTAGCGTTTGAAATAGTACGATGTGCCCATTCCTGGATAATCCTTCAGGGTAAATGTTAGGCTGTGTACTTGAAGGAATGCTATGAGTTATATATTTTGTCCTATCCACGTTATCCAAAATATAATAAAAATGTAATAAATTATCAGATAATTTATCACAAGAATGCCCCAAAATAGCTTACATTTTTTTATTAAGCATAACCAGGATTGCTCAACATATATACCACCTCAGAATGATATTTTAAGCCATTATATATTCCGTAAATTTGCTTTTACATACAAAAACGCATGTCCACCCATTAGAACGTAACAATAACTGTCGGGCGAAATAAATAGTTGAGGGTATGTAAAATTAATATGTTTCGTGAAGAAAAAGCAATACTGCTTGTGATAACGGTTCCTTAAGCTTTCAGTAAGTTTACTGTTGCTCGTTTCGCTGAAAATAAGGAGTGTTATCACCTTTCAACATTCCGACAGCGAATGCGTATCATTAAGGACCTACGCGTTGATACCGCAGCCATTTCAGGGGCGCCGCGGCGGCGCGTCGAGGCGAACTGCTGAAAAAGAAAAACATTCGCGGCGTCGCGCGCCGGCAGAAGCCGCAGAACAAAGGCAGCCACACATCCCGGCGGAGGAAGGCCGGAGGAAGCAATCGAGCGGCCTTTGAAATGTTAAACGAGCGCCGAGGGGTAAAGGGGGGGGGCAAGACACCTTGTTTGCGTCTGCGGTCTTAGTTTGGGCCTCTGCTATCGAGACAAACCGACGCAGGCGGAGGGAATTGGCTTTGTTCTGACCTAACCTAACCTAACCTAACCTCTCAGGTGCGTGTATACTTAATGTTATTATTCTTACTGATTACTGATGAAAATAATATTCACAGAAGACATTACAAATATATAAAAAAAAACCATAGGAAATATTTCTAAGATCATTCCGTTGCTGATCCCGAAATATATAATGTGCTTAAAAATCAACTTATGACACGTCTTTTAAATACATTTTTATGCGACGGCTACGAGGATCGCTCAAACAAAAAAAAGCAATTGACTCGTAACAATGAGTCAGAAGAGAGAGATACATTCCACAAAGGGACCAAAGAAGGACAGAAGAACAAACCAACTGCGGACCAATAAACAAGGTTCTGTTTTAAATTACCACTATAACACTTGGAACAATGTATGTAATGTGAACTTTTGTTATTTTATCGAAATAAAATCTATATGTTTAAAAAACGAGTAAAAAACTAACAAAACCACGAGAAGTAGTTCTTTGCAACACGGTTGTAGAAATATATTATAATACATAAAACAGATATATTTTTGTAGGTAAATCGTTGTTATTAAAAGACAAAAATATAACCAGGTGAATAACCGATGTAAAAGATTTTTCTAATTACAAAACGTACAAGATAATATCACCAAATAAACAAAAAAGATTACCAAAGGCACACTAAGTTCCGCCGCTACAATCACCATTAGCAAACGCTCTCGCTAGATTTCTTGTTAGCGTCGCGCCAGTGGCGACCGTGTAGCCATAAAAAAATATAGCAAGAAAAGAGTGTTGTTCGCTGTAATGGAAATGTATTAACCCTTTGAGGGAAAGGGAAGAAGCTCTCAAAACCGACCGTAAAAAGTATCCCGGGAAAGTGAACGTTTTCTTTACCTTAATTAGCATGTCGGGAGGCTAATTTCCCCTTAGCCGCTATTACGACCAAACAGAAATGGTAATAATCTTAAAAGGGGCTTTACGGTTGCGAGAGCTCTCCAGCAGAGCGCCGATCAGTATTCCGATGCTACTGCAAAATTATACAGCTACTAAACGGATATCCGTAAATATTTCAAGCGGAAACTTTTTAATGCTCTCGCTTTTATTTGTGTGGAAAAATTATTTTTTTTCTTTATAGTGTTTGCGATTTCATGGTCGAAGCTTTTTTTAACACGCAAAGTGCCAAAGCTTTTTACAGGAAATGTAGGCGATTTGTCATTTTATTTTGCTAAAATAGCTTAGTTTATTTGCATTGTAATTTTTGTAAAAATAAATTTTAATTTAAGGCGTACTCTTGAAAGCAAGCGCTATTAAACGCATGGACACAACTTTTGAAATTGTTACGTTTTTGTTTAAATTTGGAATAAAATATGTTTATTTACAAACTCCAAAAGAGTTACGAATACGTCCTCAAAAAAACGACACAAAGACATCCACAGGAGGCATCTTGCTGGATGTCTCCAAAGCCTTCGATAAAGTATGGCATAACAGATATACAAAATGTACTAACTCTGCTTTCCCCCACCACTCATACACCTTATACAATCATATCTACAGACAGGAAAATTCGCATGAAACTATGCAACAGACTCTCTTCCGAAAAGAGTTCTAGCCACAATTCTCTTTGCCATCGTTATCAACGACTTGTCCAAATATCCGGGCGTAGAACGAGCACTATACGCTGAACACACTGTCAAACTATACCAAAACAAAAACCTACAATTACAATTACAACTACTTAAAACTAATACTTCAAAAAGCCACCAACCAAATAGCTGACTGGTTCCAAAAATGGCGAATTGACATAAATCCCGACAAAAGCCAAGCCATCATATTCACCAGACGTAGAAGAGGCACTCACAAACATACAGTTATCCGACAAAGTAGAGGTCAAGTACCTAGAAGTCATACTAAATACCTCACATGGAACAAACACATAACCAAAGCCCGTAGACTTTTCTGGATCACAGGACAAACCTGCAGCCTCAAGATCTTAATGCCCTAGTTTCTTAACTTCTTCCAGATTGACTTGAGGGGCACCATCCTGCATGTAGGCTCAATTGCAGCGGCTCGACGTCGCTCGTAATTGTTTCTGTATGTAAGACCGTATCCTCTCTTTCCCAGTTTACTTAGCGCCTTCTGTGCTCTGTAAACCGAGGCCTTGTGCTCGGCACTAACGTCTGTGCAGGCTGTCGAAGCGTCATCTCGAGGTCCGTGTCGCATCTGACTGGTGTGTAGGCGCCCATGATCGCTGGCGGAGAACCGCGAATGCACGCCAGTTTGCCGGAGGCTCACGCGCCTGGCCGCGTCACGGCGATGGGCTTCCATTGTGCAGTAGTGTTCAGGCATTCTGCTAGGGCCAGAGGGTGCCACCAGCGCGCCGTTAGTGATGGCCGCTGTTGTGCGTGCGAGATAGACCATCTTAGGACAGGTATTTAGCACCTAGTTAGATGGACACGGTGAAGATTCCGACATGCCGCTAAATGCGAATTTTAGATGAGCTTTATGATTATGTAATCTAACCAGACCACCCGACGCCTCATAGCTATGTCTTTTAGAGGTCCCCCCAGACTACTCGTGTGGCGTGCCTGTGTGTGGTTTCAACTTTTGTGTTTAGTAGATTCAAAAAAAAAACTTCTACAATGGTAAGATGACATTCTTTCATCATAAACACAATTTTATTTTTTTTTTGTAAATTTTGAGGCGCGGCTAGTAATAAAACAACCCCTTCCCCAGTTTTATTTACTGAATTTGAGATTTATTTAATCAAAAGTACGGAAGCTACTATCCCCGCCCAGAGGACAGGGATAATAGCTTTTTATACATGAATGTATGTATAGTAGCTAAAAAGGCTTTATAAAAACCAAAGTTTTTAATGACGCATCTGAAAAGATGGTGTATATCGTATTTTATTAAAAAAGGTAACCTGCGAAAAAAAACATTTTCAAATTTATGGTCTTTTTTTAACAGATTGTGTAAATTCGATCAGCGGGCTAATTCCGACGCGCACGGAGTGCCTTATAACCTTAGCCAAGTTATCAGCTCGCGCCGAGACCCACATCGTACGCTCACAACAATGACCCTGTGACATGATTCGTTTAGTATTAGCGACTGAAGTTTACATTTTTTTTTCTCTAAAACCATGATGAATTTTGATATATCTTCTTTACAGATAACACTCGAAATCGCAGGGCCGATTGGCTGGAGCTTTTATCGGGAATGGCCTTGGCACACGGTGTAAATCCTCGAAGAAAGAAATGTCTTTCCATTTAGACTTCAATGAATTCAGGAAAAAAAATGGCGTAAGAATAATGGGATTGTTATTGATGCTCCAATAGATGACAAAACGCTAAAATGCTTTGTCTATTTTTCTGAGGCTATGACCGCATAAAAATACTACTCGTTACACAAAAAATAAGCGGATTTGTTCAAAAGAATTGGTTTCAATAGTTTAGTGAAGATTTGTAGTAAAAAGAATTTATTCAGACGAAAGTGTATTTATCGCAATGGAAACGGAGTACCTACTTAAAAATATTCATAGCTTTGCTTTGTGTAGTGGTGCTTTTTTTTCATCTGACGTCTTATAAATTCTTTTTATTTATAGTTTAACATCGTAAAATTGTTATTATAAGATGTTAATAAAAAATCTTTTGCACTTCTAAAAAGAGATACAAATGAGGTTTCAAAATTGTATTCAAATTTGTTCTCATTACAACTAATTTTAGCTCGTATAGATACATTAATGTATGAGAAACATCTATACTCGTCCTATGACCGTCTATCTGTCCGTGCGTCCGTCTGTTGCAACTTTCAACTCGAAAAGTACAAACGAAAAAGAGTTGAATTTTTATTTGTAGATTAAGACCCAAGGAAAACAACTAAAGCCGTTTAATCACATCGAAGCTGGTCGGATAATATAGACATTTAACATTAAAGACATCTTTTTTTGACATATGCCAATAATATGACAGCGCTCATCATTAGGGTCCGATCAATTCGAATTTCAACATTATTCAAGATCAATTCAACATTAAAGTCAACATATTTTTGGTACCGAAAATTAACACTTGACATATCGATACAGCGCTGCGCAGGCGGTATTTGTATCATATTCGAATTTCAAAAATTGACAGCGAGGCTGATGGGAAGTATTATTTATTAGTGGCCAGTATAAAGTAATATTAAATCATATATAGAAATATGCAAAAGTTCAGAACCACGTTATATTTATTATAAATTGAAATATTATGTACGTGTTTATTATTTATGTATTTATTTATTTATTCTGGTTGCCCAACAGATATTGTACAAAATACATGTAATGACGTAAAGAAAATGACGTTAAAAAAATAATACTAAAATATTATTAATTTAAAATAAATAAAAAAAAACGATTTTAATTTAAAAAAACAAAAAAACATGGAATAATCTAAGTTTTAATTATTTATATATATATCTAGAAAAACGATTTAATACGAAACTAAACTAGGAAATTTGTCCGTGGTCCGTGGTATTGGTATAGTATTTTAAAGACAGCGTAGCAAAACTTTTACCGAGTTATTGAAATAAGGTCAATTTGGGAGAAGTTAGTATTAAATAAATCACAAATCCAGTAAATAGGAAGGGAGGGGGGGATGATTTTAATTACTAGCCGCAAATCAAAATTTATAAAAAACAACTGAAATGATTTTAAATGTATGATGAATTGAAAAAATGTTAAGATACCATTGTACCTAAGTTTTTTTAAATTTAATTTACTCAAACCTAAAGAATAGCTCACCTTCGCCTCTATAGCTATCCAAAACGCACATAGAATAGGCTAAAAGTGCTGCAGGCTCAAGTGGAGAAGGAAATTAACAACCCATATCAAGTTGGTACCACAGGCGCGTGTAAGGAGGAGTAAGATGCCGTAATGACGTCTGTAGGGCCTAGCTGTAAGACGTCAGGTTCTGGGTTAATCATTTACTACTACTAAACAATGAATAGAAGCAGTTGATATTGTATGATAGTACAGGGCGTCCGCTATTCTCGTTTCATTTTTATAAATATATAACGCCCCTGAACGTCTCAATACTTTTCCTCAGAAACAAACAACTCTAAACCGCATCGTTGGTATGTATGTATCCAACGCAACTATAAGTATTTAAGTTTGAGAGAAAAAAAGACTAGTGACTGACAATAATTCACTATATATTTTATTTAAGATTTTAATATTTTTGTACGGAAACACAAAATATATTCCTAACGCATTATACGTATGGACATACACTCGTATGATATTAAGTTTTATTGTAAGGTTCCCAAGTCAAAAATATGGCGGTAATAAGTCTTCATTGCAAAAATATAAAAATGATACTCGTATACATACATACCTTTCATAAAAGTAGAAAAAATGAAAAAAAAATATTCAAAGAACCGCACCGTAAAGGAAGGAAACCGTAATGCGGCCATGAATCCTACTTGAGAAAAATAACAATTCATTTCAGTGCAACTTTTTTAATCTCAACGCCGTTTCTGGGGGATTTCGCGGAAATTTAAGCATTCATGGGAACAACAGACAGGCATTTTATGCTAATTTACAATTTAGGAAATTGACGTTTTAATATTTTTTCTGACTTTAAATATGCCATTCTTTATGGGGTCAATACACTAAGATAAACATATACACTTAACAATTTTTTGCAATTTTGGTCTCTTATATTAAGAGGTTTGGTTTTTTGACTAAGGAATTAGCGGCGCATATTACAAATTTGCCAAATTAGATTTACTTATTTATTATTATTATTAGGTAATTACAATATTTAGGAGCATACACAAACCCTTTTTCACTTACATACCTAGGCTCGGTACACACTCACTATTAGGCTAATTACAATCTCAGCACTATACTTTACGTATTTACCAACACACTTTATGTGAGATTATTATTATTATTATTAGGTAATTAGAATATTTAGGAGCTAACTCCGGTGATACTGTTGAATTTAGTAGGTGAGGAAAAAAAATAAAATTAATGCTTAACAACTCGCAGCCTACGCTTAAAAACAGCCTTGGAACAAAGAAAAAGATATGAAGAAAATTATACTGCTGAATTATTCTGGAAAGAAACGAATTGAATCCAATGTTCCGTTTTCTCAAGATTGGTTTTATCTTGGAAAGATGGTCATTACGGCCAATATAAGGAGGCTTAGAGAGCTGGGATCTTAAAGCTGACCAGGCAGGCTCATTCGTCACAGTCTTATATAAACTATTTAATCTGAATTCTAAACGCCTTCTACTTAGTGGCTCCCAATTAAGAGTTGAAATTAATTCAGATGGACTATCATATCGACTAAAACGCCTAAAGACATGCCGGCTTGCTTTTCTCTGAACTGCTTCTAACTCGTCTTTTAGACATTGGGTGTGAGGATCCCATACTGATGAGCAGTATTCAAGGGTAGGACGAACCAACGTTTTATAAGCCAATGCTCGCGCTTTAAAATCTGCACCTTTAAGATTTCGCATAACAAACCGTAATTGTCTGTGAGCTTTTTTCACTACATCACCAGCATGCGTTCCCCATGGAGATTGAAGACAGGGTAATTCCAAGATGCTTCGTAGTAGAGGATTTCGACAGTGATTTACCAGCTAGTTTGTACTTGAAATCATTATGGATTGAACCGAACTGCATCAATGCCGATTTATCCGAATTTAATCGCATGCCATTTTGATTAATCCATCGGACCACCGCATCTAGATCGTTTTGCAGTGTTTCAAAATCTGACTTATTCCTAACTATCTTAAATATGACACTATCATCAGCAAAAAGTTGCATGAGTGAATTAACACAAGCAGGTAGGTCATTTATGAATATAAGAAATAATATAGGGCCAAGAACACTACCTTGAGGTACTCCGATTGGCACGGAAACTGAATGGGAAAAAGCCTCTCCAACAGAAACCTGTAGACTCCTTTTAGATAAAAATGACTCAATCCAAGAAACCACTTTAGGATCTAGAGGTAGATTTCTGAGTTTATTCATTAAAGCCGAATGAGGGACGACGTCAAAAGCTTTCGCGAAGTCTAGAAATATAGAATGAACCCCAAGTCCACCATCTAAGGCGTTAGCTATAGTATGAGAGAGATTAGTAAGAGCCGCCTCGCATAAAAACCCTTTGCGATAGCCGTATTGCTCCTGACGAAAGAAACTAGATGAATTAAGTGTATTACTTATATACTGAACAACTAACCGCTCCAAGATTTTGCAGATTATACAAGTCAAACTTATAGGCCTGTAGTTAAGCCTTCTGGAACCACTTTTAAATATTGGGACCACTATAGCCATTCGCCATTCATCCGGCAAAATATTGGATGAAATACAGATGTTAAAAAGAATAGTTAGGTAAGGAATAACAGAGAAATCAGCCATCTTTAACATCTGAATGGTTACTCCGTCGGGGCCTGGAGAAGAATTGAACTTTAGACTTTTTAAAACCCTAAAGACATCATCCTCTGAGACTGGATAAAGTAGGATTTGTAGATTGAAAACTACTTTCAGAAGAGGAGGAAGAAGCAGGGTCAGCAATAAATACCATTGAGAAGGAGTCCGCTAGTAACTCAGCTTTTTCCATATCACTCTGCGTTAAAACTCCAGAGATATCAAAAAGATGCAGAATACTACACCTTTTGCTGTCTTTATCTTTATCAATTAGGATATTTTCCAGATACGTCCCATATGCCTTTTGTTTTTCTATAAGCAGATTCATCCTGACGGTAGATCTCATTATACTTTAACGATCGATTCCTTTTGGAATAAAACTTTCTACATTTTAGCTTTAATGTACGAATTAAAGGTGTATGTTGGCGCCAGATATAATCCTTTATAACCCAACCTTTTCCCGCCAAAAACAACACCTATTCGACGTGTCCTAACCGCTGCTTTGTTCCTTTTCACAGTGGTCTTCGTTGGATTTCTGTAGAGTTCGCTGAGTCTGAATAGTCTAATCCACGATTTCTCACAGTCCCGCGTTTATGCTGGAATGTACGACGCAGCCGGAACATGTAATGGTTTAACTTAAAGTATGTAAAGTTATCTTTTTAGCGATTTTAATTGAGAAAAATATGTGCATGACAGCAACTTATCCAACAAAGTATATACTTAGCTTAGCTTAGCCAAAAGTTATCCAAAGATCAAAGCGGTAATAATATCTTGTCTTATCAAAATTAACAAGTTCTTTGGATGCTTCTTCAGCATCTGTAACTTAACTTAGATAACGTCTTACGTGTTCAGATGAATCTAAAAATAGACGGATTTTATATGCGCAATAAAACGTCGCCCGATCAGCTCCGGGCGAAGGTATTAAGGATCTCGACAGTTAAAAACTTCTTATCTTCGAGATTGAGATAAATTAAAACGAAGGTTCTCCCCGGTCGGCCTTTATTGCTATCGGGCACTTGCGCGCTCGAACAGCTCGACCCGCTGGCTTCAGATTGCCGGA
Source organism: Neomicropteryx cornuta (assembly GCA_020383195.1). Classification (NCBI taxonomy): domain Eukaryota; kingdom Metazoa; phylum Arthropoda; class Insecta; order Lepidoptera; family Micropterigidae; genus Neomicropteryx; species Neomicropteryx cornuta. The sequence goes on along the minus strand of JAHKQU010000025.1, from coordinate 8,549,105 downwards.
GAAAACACAAACAGCAGGTGTATTGTATAATCAAGCCAATTGGAAAAAATCAGGTCACCGTACAGTTTAGGTCGAGTCCGTCGAAGTGATTTTTTGAAACTAGATTAAGAAGTGGTTCAAAAAATGCACATTAGAACATATTCCATAGTACTTATGGCGGCTCTCTTTCAAAGTTCAAAGTTTACAAAATATATTTTTTTTATTAACAAGTGTAGAACTAAAGTGAATATTATTTATGCATAAAACGATATCAAAAATGATGACAAAACATTTATTTATAATAGTGTTTATGTCCCGCAACGCCGCATTTAAAGCACTTGACGTCACCTTGAAAGACCTCAGACAGAATGGCAGGAGTCACTATGCTATTGGCTGGCGACTTTCAGCAGACGCTTTCAGTTAATGCCCGTGGAAGCAGCACAGATTAAAATATAAAATCCTCTTACGATTAGAACGGCATTTTAGACTATCAACAAACCTGCGAGTTTATCTCAACGGCAACCCAAGTGCAAAGATAATCTTCTTCGACTAGTAAATGGTGCTGTGATTTCAGATAATCATGTTATATCCCACTAATATGCATCGCATTAAAAAGCGAAGCGGTGTTTCCAAATGTGTCGCAGCCATGAAACTATAAACGGTTCGCGCACCCCAGGGAGCGTTCATAACTTCATGGTCGTAGTACCTTACCGATTACGCACGGCTGGACCAAAGAGTGATCCTCGCCACGAGAAACGAAGCTATCGACGTCATCAATAAGCAACTTTTACGCAAATTTAAATAATCAATGGTAGCAGGAATAAAACGTAGAAACAAAAACGCGATTGTGTCAATAAAAAAATCTCTCTTTTAGCTAATAACGGGAGATCAGACTCCGGTTGCAGCGCCAAGAGACATTAGTGCACCTGTAAGCGAATGGTTGGTAGATTAAAATGTGTTTTAGTGTATTCCGTTTTACCCTATTCTTTTCTTGTTAGATATCGTAGCCCATATACCTTAATCCACAGTTCACTCGACTAGCTATATAATAGAAAAAATGTCAATCCATTTGATTGCCCTGAACAACTCTGTCAAATGTGCCCATATTACAGACGATGGTATTGTATGTCCTATATCGACGAAGGTTAAGGGGACGGCATTAAGGAAATGGTTGTAATTACAGTACGAAAATAAGCTATTTGTAAATTCTAATATTCGGTAATGAATGCCCAACAGAATACAAGATAGTAACGTTAATTGCTTTTTAAAGGTCTTTTTAATGTATCTTTTATTTTTTGGCTGCTCCCACTGTGAACGAATATTGTTAAATTATGAGCAACGTCGTAAGTATTTAATTACCAAAGAAACGGAATAATTAATGATAATAAAATCCGTAACGCTTAACAAAAAGATCAAGAGTATTATTTATAATTTTCTTTAAGTGTTAGTCATTATCGTTCTCATTAGCGACACCGAAGAACTGAAAAACTCAGCAAATATTTTCTTCTACCAGGTGCAGGAAAAGTCAAAAATTGCAGAAATACGTTTGATCTTTATCATTATTTTTGGCAGCCAAACGGAATTTATCTTGAAAACCTCAAGTAAATATCTACACTCCTCTATAAGTATGGGTAATTGTACGTATACAGAATATCTACAGGACCATTCCTAAAGATTTAAGGGTTATCTAACCTATTATGAGTAAGAAATAATAAACCGAAATTTATTATATTTTTTTAACAGATGGTGTCAATTCGGTTAGCGTGCGAATTCCGATGCCGCTTCGATCGATAATGGACTTGACACCATTACGGCGTACAGCGGGTAAAGGCGTTTGACTACTGACTAAAAGGTCGCGGTATTCGAATGCGCTCATTTTAAACGCTTCACAACCACCATCTATCTCCCTTGACCTTAGTAAAGCACATTTGGCTTAGTTGAATATGGCCCAAAATCATAAGTCATAGCAATTCATAAAAAAATTAAATGGAGTTACAGTGAATGTAATTAAAACTAATTGCTAGATACCTTACACTAGACGTATGTAACTTTAGAAATATATATGGAATTACTTCTGATAAATTATCTACCACATCGTGTTTTCTACCTTTCAACAATGTGCATTTTTAACCAAATTGAGCTAAGAACATTTCTACATGCTTTTTTATCAAATCAAGTCAGAAATTCGAATAGTTAGTACTTATAAAGAAAACCTCTATTTACATACACTAATATACAGTTTTATTTCGAAATACCTTGTGCCAAAATTACCGATGTACCGCTTTACATTGACACTATTTTTATTTTTTGTTCCAAATTTTCCAATGTATCACTTAAGTGAATTAAAATATCATTATTTTATACTTTAGGGTTTAAGCTTTAAGGCACAATATATTGTCCATAATAAAAAATACCAACAAAGTTACTAATGTGCATTTTATTACTCCAAAGACACAAATGTGCCAAATTTACTAATGTAGAATTAATTTATATATCTTTAATAATTGGCTGAAAATTTAGTAATACGTCGGTATTAACTGCTTTAAATAATTATTAGCATCGCAATATTAAAATATATTGTTAATATTTATATTGAAATTGAATACGATAAAATGCTACATAGTTAACCTGAAGATCTCTTCGACTGTCCCAGGAGCAAACAGTACCCAGCAAGCATTCAGACGCGACTTTCCAGGATAAATTATAAATTTAAGAATTTCAAATATTACCATGAACTCTGTCGCACAAAATGAAATGGCACAAAGCGGAGCTGACCATCGTTTTATTTATTAAATTCTGTTATTTTAAGAAGTTCTAAACCCATAAGTGGCATCTCGTTAGATGAACAACTTAACTGAAGCAATGAATTGCGGATTGAGTAATTAATGACATCTTTACAAAAGATTCAAATGCTTAAAGAGTCGTTTCGAGCCTATCATCACGACTAAGAAACTAGAAACTTTATTATCATAATTACATAGGACAAAGGTATGCTTTAGGTTAAATTTTCAGGGAAAGAATATCCAGGAAAACAGCTTCCTGGCCCAGTTATTAGCTAAGATACAAAGTAATACACGTTTGAGATCCGCGTCGGTGCACGGTGGCAGTTCAGAGATATTTTTTTAAACCTAGTAAAATCGACTCAGCGGACCTCAAAACGCATTTCCTACCATTAAAACACTATAAAATGTGCTGAAAGCATGTGCAATAAATTTATTTAATATTATCATCAAGTTAAAATAAATAAAGTTTAGTCAGAGAAAATATAATTTTATCTACTAAAATTTAAAATAAAGATTAAGGCCTGATATTTCAATAGACAGTTGTTTTCGTAACTCGGACTGTTTTTAAAACTGGCTCACTTCAATGCGCAGTTTGGGTCAATGGACGATTGACGATCGCAGTGTGGTTTTTGCCTAGTCACTGGTTGGCTTTTTGCGTAGTTTTGGTCAGTTGATGATTGCTAGAATGAAATTCATCTACACGAAAAGTAAATAAAATTGATTAGGAATACAATAAAAAGATCAGATAGTTTATCAACGCATGGATTATCTGATTAGATTTCGTTCATCTAAAATACGGACTGTTCTGGGGGCGACGTTAAAAGATATTTGAAATATTTCGACAGACGTCATTGTCGGCCTTGGCCAAATTTTACCTGTTCCTGAGGTATCGGCGCCCGCCTTTTGATCTCAATTGCTCGGCAACTCGAAAGCATCAGGCCGCGATTTAAGTCCGAATTTCTTTGAGATAAACTCGAATTCATTTAGAAAGTTATTCTTCAACCGTTTTGATTTTCGTTTTAATTTGATAAAAGTTTATCCTTCGGATTTATCTATCCAATAAGTTCCCTAAGGCCGAGCCGAGTATCGGTAGGTATTCCTCTTTTCGGTTAGCAGGGGGGGGGGGAGGAGGGGGGCGGGATAATTATTCATCTACTTGGTAAAGGTATTCCTTAATATTAAAGGTATTCCTTAGTACTCTGTGCTTGTGATTAATAATCGTTATGATATAGGTTATGAAGTATTTGCATAAATTATTCACTATTTTTTTAATTTTTGGTTTCACTGATTTTATCGTATCGTTAAACTGATTAACGAATTAGGTAAAATTAATAATAAACGAGTTAGTTAATTAGTTAAAATGAATGTGACTGTGTTTTTTTTTGTTTTTATGCGATTTTATTTCCTCTGTTATTGCTATATAATTAAAAGTGAACACAAACCTCAGAAAATCCTTAACCTGCTTGTAGATTATATTAATTTGTATCAAAACATGATCTCAGTAGAAAACTATTACTAACTAACTTAATACTAACAAAGGGCATTTTTCAAAGAGTTTTTTTTTCTTCAAAGAGTAGTTTAATAGAACTACTCTTACGAACCTACCTAAACTTGTCTTTAAGTAACTGTGGAAAAAATTTACTACACAAAGTCTTGCTCTTCTAATGAAACAGGGTCCCGTTTTTACGTAATTAGTTACCGACCAATTATTAAAGTTTTAGCCAAAGTGTGCTTTATCTTTAATTTTATGAAGTAATAACCAGGCGCAACAAATAAAATTATTTACTAACAAACAAAATGTAAGGTAATCATTCAAACGTTCAATTCCTGAATAATCGCGAACTTGTACGTGGGAAAATGTAACTCTCTGTGCAAAATTCGTCTTACAGTACGATCGCTGTTTCCAAGGGCAATTGAATTATCAAACGTTTTTATCAAACGTGTTTTTTTTTTCAGTCGGACGAATATAATACACGCGTTTGATATTGTGTAATGTGGGTGCAAAAAAAAGGCCACATACTCTCATACATACTATGCAAAATAGAAAAAGTACACGTATTACGAACTGTATTTGGCTTTATTATTCAATTGACCTAACGGTCGCGGGTTCGACTTCGATCATAGTCATACAAATTTTAACGCTTCATTGCTACTGACCATCTCCCCTAACTCTAGCACGAGAATATTTAGCAAAGTTCAGAAGACCCAAAAATAATTAAATAATATTTTTTTCTTGATAAATACAAACTTTTTCTTTTAAAATTTATTGTGGTTTACGCGATGTTTTAAACTATCGAACTGTTCGCAAAGTTGAGATTAGTTAATATTGTTGAATATCCATTTTTACTGTAGGTATTTGAAGTTTGTTTATTTCAACTGGGTTAGAATAACGCTCCCGTTACAACTATAATATTTCAACATTTGCAAAGTTTCAAATATCTAATATCCTGTCAATGTATATGCCCTACGATTGTTTTCATTGAGCCTGAAATTAATTACGGGTATATATTTCTTTTGTTCTCTCTCTTTGATCGTGATATTATATTTTACACGAGCAGCGTCTTTTCATTCCATCTTGTTATTTTGTAGAAAAGCGCTTTCAAGCGAATTTGTACTTTTCGAGGATACAAACTTTGCCCATTCAAGAGTTGTGTAAAACTGCCTTCATTTTCCAGTCACCCTAATTGCAATCGCCCTATTGTGTTTGTTTTAACATCGTGCGAGATGTACTCTTGAGCTCGCGAAATGTTCTTGAAACAGGTCCTACCGAGCCCATTTGGATACTTTATTTATAATAAAACTTATATTAAATTAACTCACTTTAGTCAACGAATACTATTGTTTTTTTTAGGAAGTTTTCAGAATAAACAAAAAATATAATATAAATTACAACAGCCCCTAACAGTCAGTCATGCAAATTGTTTGTAAAGAAACGCTCATTTAATACATTTAATTTTACTTTTGAATAGTTTCATTACCAAACACAGCTTTCTATTAAATAAAATATATATATATATACATATATATAGTACATATACTTTTATATATTATAAATTATGTGTGTGTATTTATAATCGCTTATGTATTATATAATTATATATATACCTTTTATTATGCAAATGTTTACAAATTTGCAATATTTATTCTTATAGTTTATTTACGCGTGTAACTTTTTCAAAAGTTTTCCTTTTAGTTTAATACCGAAATAATGTCAGTTAACAAAAATCGACGGTCACTGCCTTCTTTGGTACAGACGGCGTCTAGTTAAGAAGGCAGGGAACATCAGTGCAGTCGGTGCCGGTCGCTTGTTGGTTACATTAATTGCCATTGAACTGTTACTACTGATCTGTACATATATGCATTTTGGTGTATAAGAATAAATAAATAAATAAATAAATATATAAATATACAAGTAGAGTTTCATTAATTTGTTTCCATAGTGCTTAGTCAAATACCCATTTTGGACTTGGTCACTTTTACTTGAAACCAGACAATATATATATTGCAAGCAATATTTTTACATTTTAAAATGCTATATTTTCTTAACAAATAAATTTTGTATTATTATTATTATTACGTCTATGTAATTATTTATTAATTAAACGCTCGCTTAGCAGTAACTCTTAAGATCGAAGGAGAGAGGTGATCTTAAAATTGATATTTAATATCTTTATAAGAAAATTTATTTCAAACTTACTTATTTAAATATTTTCGACTTGCTTTAATAGAATTAACTCCTGATAGTAGGTATAAAATGGTAAAATTATGCAAAATGGGTAATATATATAATATCCGTATTATAAATATTGAAACAGCCGTTCGTGAAGGCTTAGAAAAGCAATCAAGCCCTTTCGTAATGGTCGTGCCTATTCACAAGCAGAAGTATAACAATTAACGGCTGATCCTACGCGATGGAACCCTCTCTAGGCCTCCTAGATGAGTGCTGTGAAATCCTCCCCAGGCGTCTAGTTTCCTATCATTTATACATTACCATGTAAAATCCTTCCTAATCAGACCACGCGAACGAATGCGTTCAATTTCTGCCGCTCGGAAAGCTTGTGCGGATTAGAACTAATAAGCTTTTCGCTTTCGACGAGGGGTATGTGTTTATATTTTGGATAAAAAATATTTATTTTTAAAACTGGATTTTTTAAATGAAAAATAAAAAAAAAATAAAAACATACTTACAATTACCAAACGGTGAAAAATATCTACCAAATAATTTCGCGGAGTAACGTCACAAGTATAATATGAAAATCAGATTTTCAATCCAATCGGTCGACAGAAATTAAAATTTAATAATTCGACTGCTCGACTGTCGATCGCGAATATTGGACTTTATGCAACATTAATCACACATTTTATTCCGTAGGCTAATTTTAACCGAATGATTTTTTTACCGAAAAATTTTACTAAAAATTAATCACATTTTAATCAATTGTGTAAATTAGCATTGTTTTAGTAATAAGATACATTTCATTATTATTACTTTAATTAGTTACATTTGCAAATGGGAAAAATAAACGGTTACTTCAACATATTAATAAATAATAATAATTAATAAATAGATTTGCCAGCGATAAAGCAGTGAACCTTTTATCGCTATACAGAATGTCCCAAAACAAGTGAGTATCCTGAAGAGGGTAAAATGGCGGTTTCAAATGAGCATAGTTATCTATTTTGCTATTGTTTGCGACAAAAATATCTTTGTATAAAATTGTAGCTGCGTGGAAAGAGTACATTTAAGAACATCGCTGTTTCTCACTCATACATTTCATTAATGAAAATGAGTATGAGTGTGAGGGACGATATTAAACTTGATAAAGAAGAAGTTAATGAATTAAATTAACCCTTAACAAGGTTATTTAAATATTTAAAAGAAAACCACTTGACCCATGTGATCATTAGTAAAACAGATAACTGGATTATACATATTTGAGGCGGCCATTTCATTCCCTTCAAGAATGTTCAATCGTTTTGGGATATCTTCTATATGTATCTTCTGGTTTATTTTTTTCATCAATTTTTCAACAATACCTACTTACCTAAAGTGTATCTAATAATGATGCCATAAAAATCTTAGGTAGACATGGCTACGGCATACCGAGCTGGTATTATTGCGTATTTACACATTGTTTATAATAAAAAGGATGTCAAACCTAGCCGAGGTAGCTAATAGATTTCTTGTTATTTGTTTTAAATCATATAAAAAATATTTCTCAGGCGTGATTTCGCACTTTGCACTTTAGGCTTTGGGAGAATGTATGCGCACTGATCTATCAACAAATTCATATAGGTACCCAGTCAAAATAAATGCAAGTTATGTTTGATTTTGTGATGAATTACCGCTATTGAAAAAACAATCATCAATATAATTAAGTCAAATACTTTTACAACTCAAATAAATAATTATAATTTACCAATTTACTACACACGAACCAGGCTTCAATTGTGATACTGTCTCCTAACTGCGAAAGACTCGCAAATATATTTTATCTCGCCAAAACTTGATATAGTTTTTTGTTCCTCGATCGCCTACCTTTCTAATACCCACATATTCGTCAGAATGGTTAGGAAGAGCGTCGAACATTCCCGGCCGGTAGAGATTTGTTTTTCACCTTTTGAGTTGTGCCGCGGGCATTTATTGGCTAGCGATCAGAGTATTACTGTGCGTTTATTTTCGGCGAGGATTATTTCGAGACACACTTCCGTCTGAGCGGCAACGCTTAGGCGTGTCACGGGCTCATATGACAACCCAAAGAAACCTAGCCTAATGAATACCAATTCAACATGACACAACGAAAAGATGTTGAGTTTGGCTTCGCAGGGGACTATGAAAACCGCATGTTTATTGAATCTGATTAAATTTATTTTTCTTTTTAATACCGACAAATGGCCAGGCAAAATAAAAGGGACATATTTTGATAATATTAAACAAAGTTTAAAATTTTTATTAATATTTTTATAAAGCGTTGGGTAGGTCTATTTTTTTTTTTCATTATCTTTTTTATTTGTAAGTATAACTTTAGCGTTCTTTCATTCGGTTGATTGCACACCAGCGCTCTAAAGACATTTGTTAAACAACATTACCATAATTTCAGAGAGATATATCATTATTTTTCATTAATTCTGGGGCCTTAGTCTAACTGCCAATCGACTCGAAGCTGGCGTTACTTTCAATCGCTGCCGACGGCGGTAAGAAAAAAAAATAATTAAGTTTTCGAAAAAAAAAATGGTACGTTTACCTAATAATATTAAATAATCTTGTAATAAAGTCATTGTTGTAAGCACACCTTGAACTCACGCGGTCAAGGTTACGTTATCGATCCACGCGTGCGTCAGGATTCGTGCGCCGACACCGAATTTACAATAACCGTAAAAAAAAACAAATATTGAGAATGAATTATTTTCGCATTTTGTTATTATTTCTATAGCATTTCTTACTTATAACAGTAAACACACACACAAATGGTCTCGTGACATCCTGTATTATGCTACTATGCTAGGGGCGCATAATGAGCCAATAAGAGAGCAACCTTTGCGATTCATGTTGAAACAGTTAGAAAAAAAATACTATCGCTTTCTATCTACGAGTAACCCTGAACGAAACAAAGAGACAACTAGATTTTTGTTTTTTTAACGTAATTTCGGGAGAAAACATATCTTTTTTTGTGTATATAAGAAATTTATATTGAACAATCATTATCCTCTGGCAATATGGCTTATCTTAAATTTTTGGTTGATACTGTTTAAGTATCTAGTCTGATAAGTATCTAGAATTGACGAAGTTCTTTGATGCACAAACTGAAAAGTGTTTTTTTTTTATACAAAATTGATATTTTAAGTATGTATGAAGGTCAGTATAAATAATTTGAAATATTTGTTTATTTTATGCTTTTAATTTGAATCTTTCTTAATATATGTCTTTGCATGAGGTAATAAATAAACATGACGTTGGAATGACAGCGGCATTAATATGCATGCATGACAGTTACCTCTACTAATACGTGTATGAGATATGACACCGACGAAATGCTCTAGCATAGCTAACAAGATCTTGGCAATCATAAAATTTGATTTTCAATGCAATTTTATGAAAATGTATTGACATTTTTATAAATATATTAATAGGAATTTAATTAACACTTGCCATTATTTATATAACAATTTCTAAACTTTAAAATGTTTTTCATTCCCTCGTTTTTACATAGATTTTAAGCACTGGATATTAAATTTTATTATAAAATTATTTTACGTAGGTATTTAAAAAAAGTCTAAATATGAGTGTTTTTATTTATTTCCTTTACGTTGTTGTTATGAGGGATAGCCTATTTCAAAGCAAATATGGTGATTGTATACTTTGCTAATTGGCTACCCCCCAAATGGGAAGAATCCAATTAAAATATACGACTCTGAAACAACCAATAATAATTGATAACTACCGTCTTTACAGATATTTCTTAGCGATGAAATGTACTGGTAACATTAAAAAGAGCTGTCGTTTCGCTGAAAACAAAAATAAAATAATAAGTAGCAAAGTCCACCATTAAACACCAAACCACTTATTATAAAATTCTCTGGCTAGATCAATGATTACGTCATTGTGACGAAATAAACCATTTCATCTTTTCGTTTTTTGTAAATACAAAGAATGACGCACATTCCTCGAACCAGTAGTCATACGTTTTCATAAATGTGGGCAGTTTGTTTTTTCAAATTTCAAACTAGTATGAATTGTGAACCGAATAACTATTTTTAAAGATTGGAAATACAATCTACCTACGCTTTCAGTAATAATAGTCTAATAATTACAAAATGACTTTGTATATATAGTATTTTTAAGGCTTTCAAAGTCCACTCACGAAAATGTAATCTATCACGATTTTAGGTTAGTACAATCATATTGCTATGCCCACCTTCTAAATAGAGTTTTCACACGTTTTAAATGTCTAACATCTAATCATGTTAAAATAAAATTAAATGCATTTTTAATGCATTTAAAAGTATTTCTTAAAACAAAAAGTGAATAGAAACAATTTTAAATATTAAAACAATAAAGAATTTGTTTTGAGTAATATTTCATGCAAATTGATTGTATCGTAATTTTGTCATGTGACATTCTTTGAACTCAATGAAGTTATTTTTAAAATAAACATAATGCCGCAAATAAAATAAAATTAGACACTTCTAAACAATCAAACTATTTTCTACAAATAAATATAAAATTGCATTTAAAAAAAATAGCGTAGCGATTCTAATATTATACCAAGAATTAAAAACTCTTAGGCTGTAATAAAATAGGTCATAGTCTAGCACTGTTAAAAATATGCCATTTTTATTCATTTATCAGAACATGTCCGCTAGAGTCTGCGAAACCCTTTAGCAACTCTCAAAGTTTAATTCTCCTATATTCCCTGGTAAGATCGCATTTAGAATACGGCAGTGTAATTTGGAATGCTTATTATGCTAAGTGCTCAGGCAGAATTGAAAGTGTACAAAAAAGATTCCTTAGAATATTGTCTGCTAAGTGTGGTCTTGGTAGTCAATTAAGGTCTTATGGCGATAGACTTATAAGATTTGAATTTGATACGCTTGCTCGTCGTCGCTCATTGTCAGATTTAATATTTCTTTATAAAATAATTAATTATAAGGTAGAAATAACGTGTTACATAATATTTGACAATATTTTACACTAAAGAGGACAGGTGAGAGTTAAAAATGCATTTTTATAAAACTCAGCGCTGGGTTTAAACCGACATCCTGCGCTCTCAAGTACAGGACCTCTTTAGAACCTTTATAAATATTATGCTATCCAGCACTTTATCAAATAATTAAAAAATTATTCAATATTTTTCAATATTGTCAAAGATTGTGTCATTTATCTTTTCAGGCGATTTGCCGCTATTAAAAAACAATCATCAAATATAAGTCAAATAACTTTACACCTTAATTATACAATTATATATATATATATAAATATATATATATATATATAGTATAATTGTAAAATATATGTATATAATTGTATAATGTATTGCTTTAATACCGTATTTATATATATCTATCTTAATATATATAAATCTCGTGTCACAATGTTTGTCCTCAATGGACTCCTAAACCACTTAACCGATTATAATAAAATTTGCACACCATGTGCAGTTCGATCCAACTTGAGAGATAGGATAGTTTAAATCTCAAATTATAGTCGCAATTTTAATTTATAGCTAATTATTTGTCTGTTATTATTTGACAGTCACAATTATCTGTTAACTCCAAATGATTCTAACAGATGTCTATACCTTTCGACTGGGTTGAGTAAGTAATCAATAGATGGCGCTGCTATGGTAAATCTTAATTATATAACATTATATTAAATAACAATATTATTTAATATAATGTAATATAACAAAAACTTTAGCCACAGCAACGCGTGGCCGGGTCAACTAGTATATATATATATTTAAATGAATAATATATACACAATTATATATTTATTGGTATGTAATCATATAATATCCATATTCATAGTGTATGTATTATTAAATAATATATAATTTATATTATTTAATTATTCATAGTGTATGTATTATTAAATAATATATAATTTATATTATTTCTATTTAGTATAATCTGTTTCTAATCTTTTATATGTATGTGGTGTTCCATTTTTATTTAAATATTGATAAGGTTTTTCTTACTTAAGTGTAAAATTGTAAAGAAGTTATATATTCAATATTTTGTTAGAGCACCGACTAAAAAAAAAAAGTAACATTGGCTCCGCAAATAAATTTTGCGATCACGCATGATTATAATTTTCTTAGATTGCCGATTTTTTGTAGCATGGTTTGATCGTCTACTTCGTTACCTATATATTTTTATATTTATATTGTTACATAATAATATAATAATGAATACACTTCCTTTTGTAGACAAAAAAAATATCTTCCACCATAAAGATGGTCGAAACAAAAAAGTAAAATTAATTTTGTATACTTTCCATATTTTAGATAATTATTCAAAATTTTTTTGGTGGCTCTAATTGTATTTATTTTCAAATAGACAGTCAGACACATTACCTATTAGTAATAATATTCTTTTTAGTCAGGTGAGTACAACGCTGATTAAGCTTATTACGCTTTAAAGTGAAAGTCAATCTTATCTTCATTCCATTTTTCCTAAAAATGATTGATTTCTCTTTAAAACGTAATTTATAAAAAAACGTTTATATATCAATGTCCACGATTTAAAAATAGTCATTCTTTAGTGCTAGCTTTTTCATATAATTAATGTAACGTATTTTATTTAAAAATCATAAATTGCATTGAAATATGTTGACTATCTGCCAGCGAGTATTACTGAATATATTTTAAAATGAACATTCCTCGGAGTGATGGCTAATCAATAGCCATCATTCCTCGGAGTGATGGCTAATCAATAGCCAAGCCAACGAAATACACTAAAAAAAAAAACTATTAAATGTGCACAACTGCACCTATATATTCGAAAAATCGACAAAACTTTAGGAACTAAAATTGTTCAATGCAAATAAATCCTGTTCTTGTTTTATATGTCAAATCTTACAATTTTTATTGACAGTCATCCCCGGTGACGAGATATCTCCTCATTGATATATACGCCAATTGCCGTGTGCGCTTAAAAGCGTCATCGGATTACTGCATTTCCATTCATATTTAAAAGCCGTGAATGTAGCGTATACCTGAATTCATGAAAGGCATGGATTGGATGGCGTCGATTTTTTTTCAGTTTAGTTCGGTTTTAACGTTTGATTGTTTGACGTTTATGTGAAAAATGCGCTAGTGAATTGAAATAATTCCAGTTTTATTTACAAAAGCTATCTTAATATAATATTAGATATAAAAAAAAACATTTTCATAGGTTTGTACTTTGTCAATAATACGAAATTAAAAAACGGGTGGCGGCCCAACGTGCGATTTTCATTCGGGCAACGACTTTCGCCGATCGGGCGGCATCGTGTGGTCCGCGCGTATTACATACGGAGCGGAATGTGTTAAGAAAATCACAGCTTGATTTATATGATGTGAATTTAAAAATTTAAATGATTAAAAATCAATAAAGATTTAAAGGTGTTTTGTTGTCACCGTGTATTTATTTATTGTTTATATGTCTACCTAAAACTTGAACGAATGGAGTCGTCGAAAGAAAGAAAGAAAGCGCCGCGATTGCCACACGTAGGGCCTAGATAGCTTATCTAGCTGCTAGCGGTACCTAAATATATCAAACGAGCGTTCCTTTACTATTTTTATTCTCAATCTGTCAACAGTTCGTCACTGAATATTATTATGTCGATCCGACGTTGTTGCCTTTATTAGAACGATATTCGTATATTTCGCCTCGGGAAAGTTTTCATATCAGCGAGCTGCCATCTGGTGCCGCCACCTCCCACTACAGCAATCACCGGCTGAAATGATTCAATTGAAACTTTCGCAACTACACTCGGAATAAATGACAACGGAGTTGTGTGCGTGTGTGTTTGTGTGTGATGCAGATGCTAGAGTGAAGAACTCTGCGAGAGTTGATTCCCTTATGAAAATAATGTTTGATGCTATTAGGACGACGTATTGTAAAAATAAACACATCTTAATGGGACAAATAAATATTTTTAATAAATGTTTATGTTAAGCTGTCATAGATGTAACTTAAAGCTTATGCTTATTTAAAAAAAATCTGCCACTTAGAGTCAAAGTGTTTTTAGACATTCCCTGATCTCTTGTCCCTTAAAATTCAACTCCCTCTAAATTTATCACACTTGTCAGCATCCAATAATTGAAACCATCCAATAATTTTCCGGTACACGGCCTAAACTGAAGGCCAATTGCTATTTGAGATGATGAAGAAGAAGAATTTCCATCTGCCTAATCACTTAAGTTTGCTCTCGATGCTTGCATCTTTGTTGCATCAACACATTGACGTATTAAGTTTTCTAGACGCGGCATTGCGCCCGCCTCCAAAAGTGCTGCATGAAAAAAAAGGCAAATTTGGCAGATCTAAAAAAAGTTAGTGCGTAGTTCAAGGCCTATTTCGAACGTTCACGAATTTCTCGTGGATTGTGTGGTGTTTACTATATTATCTACGTTTCTAAATGCAACAGCTTCCCGCCCTTGTATCTGCTGCGGAACTCCGCGGGAAGTTGGTGTTTTCTAGGGACGTTTTCCTCTCTTTTGTGGTAAATAGTATTTTTTGATCTTCTTATCTTAACTGTCGAATTATACTCGATAAGCTCTATGTCTTGCCGAGCGGTGGTCTATTGGATGGAGCGGCCGGGGATAGGGGACAGTGGAGGGGAAGGGGCGGAGGGAGGGGGAAGGACGGATAGGGATGGAGGATGGAAACTCAACGGTGGTGATCAACCAGTTTTTTCGAGGCAAGCAACGCAAAGGTCATTTATGAATTTCCCGAATTAGTTCTGTCATGTCATGTCATGTCATGTATGCATATTGATTCACGTATTTGGGTTATTTTTTTTATTTTTATTAATAGTTATATAGGAGGATATGTATAATAAAAGACACTTGGTTCGTATATTTGTAGGTAGTTTTACCTTTACAAGACCGACAGTCCGTTCCGAGCCGCGACTCAACCATTACTTCGCGTCTGCCTGGCTCACATCAATCTCCATCCAGTATATTTAATATAACTGCATTCCTTTATAAATCAATTATATTACAATTGTAACTAAAAACTGTAACTTACTGCAACCATAACCATCAAACTACTGAGTCAAAAATATATGTACTGGTTGTAGATACGATCTTCAATAACATCACACATAATTTACATCCATACGTGATAAACATACATTTTTTGCTCAAACTAACTGTAACATTGGGACCTTTATTATACTTTGCAAATTGAATTTACTAACAATAACAGAATTTGCCCGAAAATAGAAAAGGAAAAGCGCTTTGTCACTCTGATCTCAAGTGAACAAAAATTATCTCCGCTCGATGATAATTTAGATTTATAAAACACCAAAGAGATTTTGGTCCGCTCGTTGTGTATTTAATTTTATTTTTTAATTTGCATATTTCACTCGCTTTGCTAATTTCCAGCCGGGCCCTTTCATTAGCCAACTGAGAGGTAGTTTTATTTTTCTGTTTTCTCAGAGAGTCGAAAAGTAGAATGAAAATTCGTCGGAGATTGCCGAGTTGATTTCATAATTAAAATACGTTTTTTTTACGACGAGCTGTAACGAGATGTTCACTTCGGAGTTCCATCGAAGTTTCTTCGCTAATGATTCGGTACGACGTTTCCGGAACTCTAATATCATTTTACAACTTTTATTCGTCGCCGAGTTTTTATGACAATCCGTCAGTCGTTTTCTTTGCTAAATTTTGATTACCATAAATCAGTACTGATTACTCGTCTACGACCACAATTATTTCGTAGATTTTATTTATTTTTGCAACCAACCTACTGTTATACCAGGTATAACAAAAATATTTATAAAATTAAAGAGGGCACATTTATTTATTACACAACTTAAAATAATAAAAAAAACAAAGTTTATCCTAACTGAGCCATATCTGTACTAAGGTAGGCAGTATTTACTGATGTGTAGTTATATTCAATTAAGCTTATACTTTTCAGCGCTGCGTTGAAAATATAGCTATTTTAGATTAAATTTTAGTTGAAATATATGCTATAAAGTACATACTTAATATATTTTCTCAATAAAATATTTTTATAAGTATGAGTCAAGAATATAATTTACAATTTTAGTTATAATATAAGTAAAAATAATAAATATTAACACATCGTTTTATTTAATCATACCGGTATATATTTTAATATCTTCTCTGTTCCTTTCCTGCCTAATTTCAAAAGCCAAGTAGATAATTCCTTGTTCAATTTATTTTGCTTTTGAAACCCAGTACATAAACGTATTGAAACCGTCAGTTTGTTGAAAATTCTCGGTCACAAAACTAAAAAATCGTTGGGAACAACTGGTTTTAGTTGGAGGAGAAACATGTTTTTGGTTTACCACATTGCGCGTTGAGATCTTATGTTCAATATAATGATTTTAGTGTAGATTTATCTGAAATTAAGCACTCATCATAGAGATTGCGGTGAAATATTCATGTTTTACCTAAAGTAATTAATTTACTTAAGCATTTATTAGCCTTTTTTTTAAATAAAACATAATTAGGTTAAATTATCAAAAAATCGCTACTTCCTAAAATTTATTATAAACGTATATTTTTATCGCAGAATTAATAATCAATAATATCTTTAATCAGACCTTTGGGAACGTGGGAAATTAGGCATCGAAAGACAACAAACGATATTTTATAAATATTGCCCCTTAAATCTGCTTCCAAATGTAATTTTCATTTGAGAATGTATACAAACTAATACCGACGCACTTAGCCGGATTTCCGAATTCAATTGGCCATGCTTAACGTTAAAGTTTTGCCAAAGTCTGTTCCAATTGCGAGTGGAGACGGTGCTGGGGCCAAAATAAAGTAAGCCTCGCTTTACTTTAACAGATGGAGGAAAACTTTTAAACGGCGGGCAAAAGCCCACAGCTTCGAATCGCGTCTTCGAAGGCGAACGAACACTGAAGCAACTGCCAGTATCTCCACAGCTATGCTGGGCCCATTGTTCATTTGGTAGATTTTAAATTTATGTAGTTGTTTTATTACCTTTTCCGATTTTATTTTGCAACTACAGAACCTCTTTTGTACATTTTGTATAATCATTTTATATTGTATACAATTTATATCAAACACTATATCAAACAATAACTAAAACTTTTCTATTTTTTTTTTTTTGAATATAGACAGTGACTTAAGTACGGCACCTAAACCACTAAACTATTCATCATCGTATGGTATTTTTATTTTATTATTATCATAAAAATATGGTGATGTAATTAGGTTCGCGAAATGGATAGCGAACATTGTTACATGCGACCAAAATAGACGAAATATGTATTTCAATGATAATAAGTTTTTAAAAGTCCGGTGTCTATTTTATATTTAGTTTTTTTTTTATTCAAATACGCATTTCTGCAACTTTTTTATAAGCACACCTGACATCATATCCGATGGAAACGTTTTCAACGGTCCAATTAGTGAAAAACTTGGCAGCTTTCAACTGTTTGCTGCTAGACTGTTTCATGGTAAAAATACGGTTTGAATTATAGTGACAGATACAACAGACAAGCGGTTAGGTGGCCATAGGACGGGGATAGTAGCTTTTATACGTGAATGTATGTATAGAAGCTAAAACTGTTGACTGTCAGAAACAACAATAAAAAAATCATTAACGCTGAGATGCCCTTATTAATAATTATTGAAAAGTTGGTAGTACGTGGTGACCCACACTAAATTGTACACAATAAGGTTTTATTTGTTTTTTCTCCCAGGGCAAGTTCGTTTCCGCCCTACCGGAAATGAAATAACGCCAAAGCGGAAGCTGCCGCGAACTCATTAGTTGGAACCGCAGCGGCGGGAGCGCGTCGCCGTCACGACTCAAAATGACTACTAGAATTCCAACTTATCCTTTCAACTTAAAATTTATTTTGAACGTTGCAACGGCTTGTAGAATAGTTATGTTAGTTTATATTATTTTAAAATATTAGAAAATGCCAAAAAGAAATAAATTTAATAATGCATATTTTGTAACTTAGTTGTTCTCGTAATTGGGGATAATTTTTCAATAATGTTTCATTGTTACATGTGTATCTTGAATACTTGACTAAAAATGGCACGAAAGTATTTTGCTGTCTCAAAAGGATTTTATAGATTTCTTTTAATGTAAATTTCATCTACCTTTAAGTACCGAATTAAATTTTGAATAGCTGTCCGGCAATTTTCAGTTAATTTATATAAATTAAAATGTAAATGTATGTAAATTTAGTCGTATAGTTCGTAAGACTTGTCATCAAGTTGAGTTTCTGGCAGCCAAAACCATGCTTTTGCCAGAACCCATTTACCTATTATAGTCTTTTGTTTTAATAAAAAAATAGTTTTGTAATTTACCCTGGTTCATACTAAAATTATAAATATTTAAATTTAAATAAAACAAATAACTAGATCACTAGACCACATTTTTTCGATTACCAATCTACCTTATACTTTTGAAAAATATATTTATTTCGGTAGCTGTCCCGGCCGATCCGCTTCCAGCGGATCCGAAGACCAGTCCTCTTCAGTCGGGACACAGCTGGGTGGCTTCTGGTGCCACGTTCTCAAGGTGGACTGTAGATCCGAGCTTTCCAAGAGTCAGTCTCCTCAAATCAAGCTAGCCTGATTTATAATGCAACGATTTCAAAAAGTTCAAAATGATTAAAAGTCAATAAAAACAGAATTGAAAGTTATCACACTATTTATTCAAAACAGTATATTCAACGGGTCGTAAATCCGTTGAATAAGCAAAAGGATATTGTCTGAATCACAATTTAAAACACAGAATAAAGTTCAGTACTAATTAAATTAATGCGAACAAACATTGACAGTTTATGATACAGTTCTCCGAAATGGTGACAATTTGTGACTATTTATTTTATGAAATAAATGTCAGATTGTCTTCAATTCACTCACCGATATGTAGATTTCAGCCTAACTTCTCAATCGTTCACTAAACGAGTCTCGAACGCTGAAGTACATTTGTTTTTGGTAATTTGTGACCTCGTTGATTTAGCTCGATTTTATCTCGTTGCGTGATTAACATTTAGCTCTCGTGGTATCCAAAACCTCTGGTTGGATGGTACGTAATTAATAGAGTGACACCAACTTCTAAAAATTTTAAACTAAGTTTAATATTCGCGACGGCTATCGATTGACGTTATAAAAAACTGACAGCGAAACGGTGCTCAGTCACGTCTGCTAAAAAAACTAAACAACACTAACTCGCCCGTAGGTACGAGCGCCTCTTTTAAGCATTAGTGAAACCCCCCCCCGTCCCTCGACGGGTGACTGTCTCTCTCCTGTATCTACAGGCGTTTTTTGCAATATTTTAAATCACGTAATTTTTATAATAAATTTTAACCGTGACTTATTGTTGCTAATATTATGCTAAAACAAATATATTCCCTTAATCTACAAGATATATTTACATGTTTTCTTTATTTGATAAAAACGGTTTTGTAATTATAATATAAAAATAAACAATCCGTTTTTAGCCTTAACCATTACTAAAATTCTATTTTGTTTCTATGACCTACAAACCTAAATCCAGTGACTTTTTCCTTTGAATTAAATATCAAATATAGATTATTTCGCGGCGCGCTAATGATCTGTAATTAGGTTCTCGTTTAACTCCGTCGCGTTTCCGAACGCGTATTTTTAACTCATTAGTCTATTGCAAACGCGTAATCCTTTAATGTCTCTTAAATGATATTGTTTTGGCTGAAGATTTAAATATCTTACCTGTATTAATGTTACGTATCTACCTTATGGATACTTTAAATAACAACAAATATTATCATTATACAGTTTTACAATCTTACAAGCTAGACAAAAAACATTTATACATATGTGGGTAGTGATCACTTCTCACATTCAGTCAATTTTGGCACCAAAAAACTATAGTTTTCTTATACTATTAAAAATATTAAATAAATGTGAATATTTAGAATTCACCGTTACCAATTTTTGAAAGACCTTCGCGGCGTCTTTAAAAACAAACTTCCCGGTTCGTTATATGGCGGTACAAGGGTTTTACAGCCCTCTGCATCTTTATTACGGTCCGGTCGCGTATCCTAATCCGTGCCTAGACGTTTTTGTTTGGCGCGCCGCCTTATGCGTCGTATTTGAAAAATAATGTTAAAACCTAAAACTATATCGTCCGTCTGGGGCTGCCAACTTTATATTTCGCTAAATCAATTTCCTGAATGTGAGTTACCTCATATTTCCCACGACATTCCGCCCTCTCTGAAACGTTACTCTTTCAGCCTTTGATGGTCGTGGACTCGCAACACTGCCACTTTGACTGCCGGTCGTTTGTAATGTTTCCCGTGGCTTTTGACGGTTACCGCCCGGGTTTGTCCATCTGTGCCGGGGTGTGTTTGCACTACTATGCCGCGCAGCCAAGCGTTTCGCGGAAGTCTTTCGTCAACTATAAACACCACGTCCCCTACTTGGATAGGTTTCGCGGGTTCTTGCCATTTTTCTCGATGTATAAGAGTGGGCAGATATTCACGTATCCAGCGTCGCCAAAAATGGTCGGCTAATGTTTGCGCTATGCGCCATTGCTTTTTTCCGAACAAATCAGTAGCGTCAATTTCCCCTATGGCCGCTTTTCCTGATGAGCTTCCTATCAGGAAGTGGTTAGGTGTAAGGCTCTCGTCGTCCTTATGGTCAAGTGACACGTGGAACAATGGCCGACTGTTTACTGTTTGTTCAGCTTCCGCCATCAACGTGATTAATACCTCGTCTCGAGGTGCCCTCTCTTTCAATATGGCGTACAAAGCCCTTTTTATTGATTGGATCATTCGTTCCCACGCCCCGGCCATGTGCGAAGCGGCTGCTGGTAAAAAAAACCACTCAATTTTTTTAATTGAAAATTTTTCTTTTAATTTGTCCTCATTTATTTCGGCAATGGCCCTTTTTAATTCGTTATTTGCTCCGTGCAAATTTGTGCCATTGTCGGAATAAAATACCTTAGGTACGCCGCGCCTCGCCGACATGCGTTTTATTGCCATAATTGCCGCGTCCGTGCTTAGTTAGTGCGCTATTTCGATATGCACGGCTCGAGTCCGTAAACAGGAGAACATAACTCCCCAGCGCTTTTCCCTGTGTCGGTTGACCGTTACTTCAAGGGGTCCGAAATAATCGATCCCGACTGCGGAAAAGGGCCGCTCGTGATGTTGGAGTCGTACGGCCGGTAATTCGGCCATACGGGGAGGTATCGGCTTTGCCTGTTGATTCTGGCAATGTTGACATTCTCGAGCCGCTCTCCGAATGGCGCCTCTGGCTTTTAAAATATAAAAACGCTGTCTTAATTCGTTTAATACGAACTCGCGACCTTGATGAGAACTCGACTCATGTTCATGTCTTATTAATAGCTTTGTATAGGGGTGACTTGCATCCAATATGGCCGGCTTAATGAATTGCAATGCGACACCTTGCACTGCACTTATGCGGCCGCCTACACGCAGTATTTTTTCGTCATCTAAAAATGCATTTAGATGACGTATTTTACTCGACCTTTTTACCGGTCGATTTGCGCTTATATCTTTTAGCTCCTCAGCGAAGATTTCGTTTTGCGCTTGTCGTAACCAGTACTTTTCCGAGTTATCGATTTCTTTCGCGGATAGCGCCCCCCGCTCCCCCCTTTTTCGAAAGATATCGACCGCTCTAAGTACCCACGCCGTCCCGCGAATTAGGCGCGTCCATTTTGAATATTTTGACGCGTCTATTAACGGTTTTTCGGGCTCCGATGCGTGAGTGACGAAAGCGTGTTTTATCACTTCATAGTGATAATTCACATCCTCTTGAAGTGCAATTCCTATTTTTTCGGGCAGCCATTTTTTCTCGTCTTCGTATAAGAAGGCGGGCCCATGCAGCCATTTTGACCACGTGTCATTTTTGTATGGCGTTCCGTCTCGCGTTGCCTCGTCGGCGGCGTTATCGGCGGACTGAATCCAGCGCCAGCTGTCACCTGCGGTTAATTCGTCGATCTCACCTAATCGATGCGCTACGAACGTTTGATACTGTCTCGGGTCGTTCCGACTCCAGTGTAAAACTGTTTTCGAATCCGTCCATAAGACAGTATTTTCGAACTTCCAGGTGTGTTCAGATTTCAGTGTAGCCGCCAAACGACTGGCTAAAAGCGCTGCCTGCAATTCTTTTCTTGGCATTGACATTATTTTTAGCGGACTAACTTTAGTCTTGCCGGCCAAAAATGACACTCGTATTTTACGGTTTGCGTCTAAAAAACGTGCGAACGCAACCGCGGCAATACCCTGTTGGCTTGCATCTCCGAAAATGTGCAATTGCACTCCGGATTTTACCTGGCCGTGGCACTGATAGCTACGGGGTATCCTGAGCTCTTGAACTTTTTTCAAGTCCTCGAGCCATTCGTCCCATTTGCGTCCCACACCTTCGCTTACGAGATCATCCCATCCCGTCTTTTGTAACCACATTTCTTGCATAAGTATTTTTCCTTTTATAGTGAGCGGGCCCAAAATACCTAACGGGTCGAAAACTGACATTAATAAACTTAACGCCTGCCGTTTTGTAGGTATAATGTCCCCACTCACTAGTCCGGGAGGTAATTTACTAAAATTAGTATCGAAGGCTAATTCGTCTGTTGTGGGGTGCCAAATTAATCCTAGGATTCTTTCGCTGCTATCAGTGCCATGTGTAGTCCATCGCACACTTTTTTGTGAGCGATCTTCCGGGCTCACCGACTCTATGGCTTGCGGACTATTTGTCGACCAGTTGCGAATTTCGAATCCGCCCTGTTTGTGTACGTATGTGACATCTCGTACTAATTTTTTCGCCGTTTGTAGGTCATCTACGCTATCCAGATAGTCGTCCATATAATGAGAGTCGAGAATGGCCCGCGCTGCGTCTGGATAAGCCGACCTATGTGCCTCGGCGTTTACGTTTTTTACGTATTGCGCCGAGCACGGCGAACAAGTAGATCCGAATAGAACTACTTGCATTGCATATTCCTGAGCTGGCTCTTCGATCCGCATGTCACGCCAGAGGAATCTTTGAGCCTGTTGGTCTTCTGGCCGCATGCGGACTTGCAAAAACATTTCTTTCAAGTCAGCTGAAATTGCAATAGTTCCTTGTCGGAACCGACATAATATACCCATAAGGGGTTTTAATAGGTCCGGACCGCTTAAAAGATTATCATTTAACGAAGTGCCCCCTGATCTCGCGGCCCCATCGAATACAAGTCTGAATTTTCCAGGTTTATTTACGTTAGTGACCATGAAATGAGACAAGTACCAGGTTTTAGTTGTCACGGACGCTACTTCGTTATTTGATAATTTTCGGGCATAGCCTTTTGCCAGAAAATCTTTTATCGTATTGCTATACGCTTCCGATAAAACTTTGTCTCGTAACAGACGCCTTTCTACGTTTTCTAAACGTTTTAAGGCCATAGCACGGTTATATGGAAGGTTTATTTCGTCCGATTTCCATAATAAACCGGTTTCATAACGGTGACCTATATTGCGTGTTGTCTCCTTTAGGATTTTATTTGCGCGTTGATTTAAATTAAATTGATATGGTCGTTTAGGGCCGCTCATTTCTTCTATTTGAAAATAACCCTTTAAATCGTTTTGTAATTGCGCGTCGCGCTCGTCGAGTCGTAGGTGTAACACGTGACCGCTATTAGCGCCGGCGCCGAAATTACCATTTAACGACCACCCAATTAACGCTTTCGTAACCACAGGGCCCTGACGCCAATTACCATGCACTTCCAGGGGCAAGATGAGGCCATACTGGTCTTGTCCGATAAGCATTTTTATTTTTCCGTGAACCGACTTAATAGGTAACCTAGATATAAACGGATATTTTTCTCGTAATTTATCGATATCTAAATTATGATAAGGTAAGTTTAGATTTTTCATAGTTTTCACACGTTTTAAATTATAAATTACGGAATTGTTTTCGGCTTGAATTTTTATATCTACCGACCTAGTACACGAGTTCTGTGATTTCATACCGTTAATACCTACTATTTTTAATGTCGATGTAACGCCCTTTGCGCCGATTTCATTTGCTATTTTTTCGTCGATTAGAGTCAGAGTCGATGCCTCATCCAATAACGCGAGTATATCCCTGGACCCAGCCTCGCCCGTGACCTTCACATTCACAACTCGGAGTCCAATGCTTCCGCTCTCATGACGTGTGTGCGTCACGTGACCTGTCTCGACGGCGGTTGACCCCTCCGGAGGGGCTGCTTGGCTGGGTTCCGAACGCGTTATCGGATGAAGTAACTTATGGTGTTTACTTTTGCATCCGTTAATTCCGCACGACACTTTTCTTTTACATTGAAGTGCGGTGTGTCCTAATTTTAAACAAATAAAACATAAGTTTTCTTCCCTGACCCAATCGCGTTTACTGTTTAGGCTTAGAGCCGCAAAATTCCTACAAACATTTAAATCATGATTTGTTTTTTTACAGTACAGACATTTTTTAACTTCTAACGATTTTTCGTAGGTATTAAAAATATGCCTACGCGTCGGCTCTAATTTTTTAATCGCGCGCGTTTTTAACTCGCTGCGTTCTTTGACCGCGGGCTTTGAACTACCTGAGTTAGTTTCCTCTTTTGCGGCCGCGTCCAGTAATGACTCTAGCCATTCCCCGAAATCTGTAAGTGTGGGATGTTCGCCTTTGAATTCTTTGTACCACTGAAGCCTTAAATATTGAGGTAATTTTAAAATTAATTCTTTCAACAATGGCGGATTAATTAAATATCCGTCATGTCCCATACTTTTAAGTGAGTGTACAATGTTGCAAACAATGGTGCCAAAATTAACTAATTGTGAAAGTGAGTCACTTACCCCAATATTCGGAACACTGCGAGCCTCTGTCATCAGTTCATCTATGCGAGCATCTGGTCTGCCGAAGCGTCGATAAAGCACCTTCATGATGGCCGGAACGTTCTCCGGTTCGACTAGCAGCGACCTCACAGCCTCCCTCGCTGGCCCGCTGAGTGAGGCAGCCAAACGGATTAAATTATCCGCATTGGAGTAGCCGCACATCTCGTTCCCTTGATTGAATAAACTAATGAATATTGGAAACTCATTAGTGTTTCCGGTAAACTTCGGCAAGTCACGTAAAAGTTTTGCACGCGCCGACACTAACATGTTATTTCGATACGAATCACTTGTATTAGGCACTGACACACACACTTTTTCAGTTTTTATCGGCGACCGTTGTCGGTAGCGCGTTGTCTCGCTCTCGCCCGGCCGCCCCTCTTGTGTCGCGCCAATGCGGAGATTTCGAAACGACTGTTTCAAATCGTCCGCCCTTGTGTCGATTTCCGGTATTTTCGTCGCGGCCCATTCGCGACAATACCTAGACGATGCTGATGAGTCCGCGATGCTGCCTTCATCGTCATCTTCTTCCTCGGCCTCGATCATCTTTTTCTTGATCTCCAGCCTTCTTGCCACCAGATCCATCTGTATCTGGGTGGCTTGTGTTTGCAGCCTGGCACCCTCTTCTGCCGCCTCAAGGTCCGCTGCCAGCAGTTGTCTAGTGACGCTGCTTCTCGAGGCGGCTGACGTCCTGGACCTGCGGCTTGCAACGGATGATGCCCGTGACGCAGGGAGTTCCTGGGCCGCTGCCTGCAGCCTCTCCTGAAGCCTGGATGGGCCTGCTTCCGTGCTGACCTGTTCGGCTCCCTGGGGATCCTGTGCCGTCATGCTCAGACGCTCCGTTGTGTACGGCGCTTGTTCCTCGGCTCTGTCCTGTCGGCGTCCTGCGCTGATGGTTCGTCCTGAACCGCGACTTGTATTGCCTGACAGTCTTTGCCTCAGGCGCTCGCTCTTCCTCTCTCCTGGAGTTGCCTGATCTGCCATATCCTTTTGGCTCGCTTGACCTTTTGACATCTTGTCAAAGAAAACTCGGGGCTCGTCCAATCTGCGCTCGAAAGGACCAACAAAGATGCTATGTCCCGGCCGATCCGCTTCCAGCGGATCCGAAGACCAGTCCTCTTCAGTCGGGACACAGCTGGGTGGCTTCTGGTGCCACGTTCTCAAGGTGGACTGTATATCCGAGCTTTCCAAGAGTCAGTCTCCTCAAATCAAGCTAGCCTGATTTATAATGCAACGATTTCAAAAAGTTCAAAATGATTAAAAGTCAATAAAAACAGAATTGAAAGTTATCACACTATTTATTCAAAACAGTATATTCAACGGGTCGTAAATCCGTTGAATAAGCAAAAGGATATTGTCTGAATCACAATTTAAAACACAGAATAAAGTTCAGTACTAATTAAATTAATGCGAACAAACATTGACAGTTTATGATACAGTTCTCCGAAATGGTGACAATTTGTGACTATTTATTTTATGAAATAAATGTCAGATTGTCTTCAATTCACTCACCGATATGTAGATTTCAGCCTAACTTCTCAATCGTTCACTAAACGAGTCTCGAACGCTGAAGTACATTTGTTTTTGGTAATTTGTGACCTCGTTGATTTAGCTCGATTTTATCTCGTTGCGTGATTAACATTTAGCTCTCGTGGTATCCAAAACCTCTGGTTGGATGGTACGTAATTAATAGAGTGACACCAACTTCTAAAAATTTTAAACTAAGTTTAATATTCGCGACGGCTATCGATTGACGTTATAAAAAACTGACAGCGAAACGGTGCTCAGTCACGTCTGCTAAAAAAACTAAACAACACTAACTCGCCCGTAGGTACGAGCGCCTCTTTTAAGCATTAGTGAAACCCCCCCCCCGTCCCTCGACGGGTGACTGTCTCTCTCCTGTATCTACAGGCGTTTTTTGCAATATTTTAAATCACGTAATTTTTATAATAAATTTTAACCGTGACTTATTGTTGCTAATATTATGCTAAAACAAATATATTCCCTTAATCTACAAGATATATTTACATGTTTTCTTTATTTGATAAGAACGGTTTTGTAATTATAATATAAAAATAAACAATCCGTTTTTAGCCTTAACCATTACTAAAATTCTATTTTGTTTCTATGACCTACAAACCTAAATCCAGTGACTTTTTCCTTTGAATTAAATATCAAATATAGATTATTTCGCGGCGCGCTAATGATCTGTAATTAGGTTCTCGTTTAACTCCGTCGCGTTTCCGAACGCGTATTTTTAACTCATTAGTCTATTGCAAACGCGTAATCCTTTAATGTCTCTTAAATGATATTGTTTTGGCTGAAGATTTAAATATCTTACCTGTATTAATGTTACGTATCTACCTTATGGATACTTTAAATAACAACAAATATTATCATTATACAGTTTTACAATCTTACAAGCTAGACAAAAAACATTTATACATATGTGGGTAGTGATCACTTCTCACATTCAGTCAATTTTGGCACCAAAAAACTATAGTTTTCTTATACTATTAAAAATATTAAATAAATGTGAATATTTAGAATTCACCGTTACCAATTTTTGAAAGACCTTCGCGGCGTCTTTAAAAACAAACTTCCCGGTTCGTTATATGGCGGTACAAGGGTTTTACAGCCCTCTGCATCTTTATTACGGTCCGGTCGCGTATCCTAATCCGTGCCTAGACGTTTTTGTTTGGCGCGCCGCCTTATGCGTCGTATTTGAAAAATAATGTTAAAACCTAAAACTATATCGTCCGTCTGGGGCTGCCAACTTTATATTTCGCTAAATCAATTTCCTGAATGTGAGTTACCTCATATTTCCCACGACAGTAGCTATTCTTCTCTTTTTAGCATTTATTTTAAGTCGAATGCCTAACCGACTTTCATCAGTGATGAAAGTCGGTTTACAGAATCCTCAACATTGTAGTACTATCTTTTATCATTAAATGAGATTAAAGAATGTACCTAAATGGAAATAAAAAATAAAGAAGTTGGCACGCTCGCAGTGTAGGTGTGTGGGTAGGCACAGTTTCAATGGCATAAAGCAATCTAGATCTTGTTTTTCTGACGTTTCTGTCCTCTAATCTTAATTGCTTTTAGAACTTGTCTTTTATGGCTTCAACCCCTTTGAAAGTGAGTTTTCCGGAAATTCGCTTTAACTCATTTAAATCGGGTCAATTCAAATCAGTTGTAGGGAAAATAGTTTTTCTTAAAAAAAATGTAATCACAAGTAAATTTTCTTTTTCTCCGCGCTTAGTCAGCTTACCTGACTGGGAAATTCAGTCTAGGCCCTTCGGGGTTCACAATTGACCAGAAGGGTTTGTTAATAAATCCAGCTGAAGGAAAATCTTATACTTTACTAAACTTATATTATCACGTGCGCTTAGATTAACATAAATTGTGGTGGCATTAAGAGCAAAAAAAAAAATTTTGCGCTCATATCACTTTTTATCTAACCAATATTTTTGTATAAGTTTAAAAGAAACATAAATAAGGCAGATCTCTATGCTTATGCTCGTAGCACAGAACTATGTGTTTCTATCTTTCTTTCCAATTAGCGAATACAATAGAAGAGGAAGAATGATGAAACACGCATCACTTATTACGGGTTTGAAAGCCTATCTTTTGCGCGACATATTGCGTTTGACTTAATGCAAGCGAGTGCAGAAGTGCCCATTGACGAGACGTGTTGGTCGGGGCCAACGATCTTTTAAAACATATAGATACGGCAACTGAGGGTTAAAAACGCACAACGCCCAAGTACGCCACTTTGCGTCGAGTACACTCCTCGCGTATCATGCGTCTCACTTGCTAGCATATGTCATCGCGATAAGTCTCTATCCGGCATGGCGGAGTGTTGCGGCGCGCGGGACGGCGGGGAGAATCTACCGGTGTCGGGTTTTTACAGCGCCGATTAATATGACATGCCGTATATAGAGTAGCCGCTGCTGCGGGTAGTTAAAAAGATTCAAATCTTTAGGTCTGCCCGAACAAGGTTTAGGTTTATTAAATGCAACTAAATTGACATTTCTTATAACTATGCCGTATCTATAAGTTTGTTGGTCGGGGCAAACAAAAGGTAGGATTTTTCGATTAAATTTTAAGCACTTTGGTTTACTTTACGGCTATTATAAAGCGCAAACATTATTTGTTTACAAGAATAGACCTTCTGGGGGAAAAGACTTCTATGTGGTAACTATTTAGTGATTGTTAAGTCCGTACGTGTGTTTCAGGTTAATATGTATTACATAAATGTTGCGCTATGTGAAGTTCTTAAATAAAGATGAAAACATTGGATCGAAATCGACAAAATCGTGCTTCATAATTTAATAAGCTCGTATGGTATGTAATGGTTGGTATTTGTCAACTGGGTGCTTATTTTTAACCGGTCAGGTGGTCATTCGAACGGTTACGTCTGTCCGACGGCAGAGGAGATGGTACTTCTGGATGCAGAGTGGAACATTAAAAATAACCCATCAGTCCGCCGACAGTCCGGGACCTAGGAGTACACGATACTGACTCGGTCATTGCATTACGTAAGCGGCGGCATTCAAAGAGCTATCAAATTTTATTGTAATTGCTACGTTCCAGCGCCTCAGTTTAGTGCGGAAACTTCAGTGTATGTGACTTTACAGAAAATGTGAAACGCCCGTGGAAGTGAATGTCGCGCCTTAACCGTGATTATTGTAATTCACACCCTTACTTGTCTAACATAATTTAACCTAAATCAATAATTTATACGTAATGTTTGAATTGACCTGATAAAAAAATCGTGAAATTACAAACACATGCGATATTTCTAACACATTTTTCACTGCGTAAACTTGTTCACTTTACACAAAAACTACTACTTATGTGTAGAAAAATAATGACGATAGAACACTAATCATGTTATTTTTGATTAATTAATATTAATGTTAATATTCTTTACAAACTGATAATCTGTGATTAGAAATTGCTGGCAGCCTTTTTTGATGCCTAATTTATTAACCTATGAATTACACAAAACTATTTTATCGTGTAGTTTATTGGAATATTTCCCACTTTCAATAGGAACTCCAGATAAAATGGCCAAATTGAGATATGTATGCACACACTAAATTTTGGACGTTCATTCATTTGGTCATATTACAAAAAATCCAGCTTTTCAATTTACTAAATATTAAAATGGGCTTTACATATATGATATCTCCGCTTTTTAGAACATCCGTTTTGGACATTTATATATATATAATGTGTTGATATGTTAACTATGTTGAAAATAATAATTGTCACATTGTGATTCGATATTGACGATTTCTCATACTTTGTGTAAGTCGGATTATATATTTAAATAGAATTGGTCTACATATAATTATTGCTCAAAAAACCTATCAATTTATAGCTTTTAAAAAACTTTATTTTAAATTGGAAACGCTTTCATTTTTATATAGGAAAAAAAATCTTGTTTTAACTAGTATTAATTTAAAATACTTCTTAAAAGTATGTTTTTGGACACAAAATGTATAGTTTGAATATAGTTTGAAATTGGTATGATTATTTTGTAATTGTAGATTATACCACTTTTTATGTACAATTTACAAACAAGAGAGTCAAATATAGAAGTTAATTGAAAAAAACTAAAAAAAATATCTCATTAAAATAAAATAGTAGCTTCAAACTAAATCTGAAATCGCTTAATTTAAATTTCTGTCTCATTGGTAGTAACTCCCATAATGAAAATGAAATCTAACACCGAGGGGGAAAAAAATTGAGTGCTAGATTTAACAAAAATATATTTCATGCCATAAAATATGATATTGAAAATTAGATATTCTAGCTCTTTAATTTATTTTGAAGGTTGAATTTCTCATTTAAAATCTGTAAATGTCAATAATATCAAAATATCATATTTTAGGGCACGAGTAAATATATATATACATAAATATGTATATATATTGCTTTTTCGTTAATATTTTGCAGAAAAATACTATAGATATACATTTAATCAAAAATGATGGAATCTTGATCTTATTAAATGTTTGCTCTCGAAGGGTCGTAATCAAATCACTTGTTATAATAAATGGTATGTAGGACTCAAGAAATTGATTTTTCGTGATGAAATTTAATATTTCAATCTAAAATAACCCGAAGGCAAAATTGATAAAAAATGATCTCTCCGTTACATCATAGAAACAATATTTTAGCGTTACGTCTCATTTATAAAAGATTTTGAAATGTTTCTCATTGTTTTGATATAATGGGGAAAATTAAAATTCTTATAAAAGGCTGGTGTTTATTTTTATTACTTAATTTTAATTTTGAATTTTATCTGAAACTACTAAAAGTAAAAGTTGTTTCTTTTAAATTTAATCACAACCGTGTAGCTGCAAAACTTAGTCACTACGTTAAAGTAGTAAAAAATAAATATTCGTTCTCGTTCATTCTTTGTTAAACATACAAATATTGAACAAAAAAGTAAACAGCATTGAAATTAAACACGGTATTAATATCAGTCAAATGGAAAACTGAAAAATCGAAATAATGCAGGTCTCCGTGTCACCTTTACAAATTATTCAACAGACAAACCTATAAACTGTTTCTGCAAACCGTTCCAGGAAAGCATTTTTTGAACTAGGGGATGATTTTCAACATATCAGGTACTCGTATGTTAACAGAATCTTTTACTCTGGCTTTAATGTTTACAAGTTGTTTTGTCTTTAAATCGTGAGTGGAGATCGTGGTACTCTAGTGGTTAGTGGAGCATTTGACTATTGACCCAGTGGTCGTGGGGGTTGGAATCTGCACATATCATACCATTGTTAATTCTTCATTAAGACCGTCTTCCCTGACTCTAGTACACTCATATTTGGCTTCTAGATCATAACATTTATTTTTTTTATTAATAGCTTAATAAATGTACAGTTTAAATATATGACACACATCAGGCATTGACACGTTGTAACTGTTCATATGGGGTTTATAGGCGGATTTGTGCAGGATCATGTTAAAAATGGTAACTCAATTTATTCGACTTTTCTCTTAAAATGGGTATATATATATATATATATATATATATATATATATATATTTGATTTGTATACAATAGAGACACCCGCTAAGATTTGTCGGGGTGGAGTGGTTTGCTATTTGGTGACAGTGAGGTATGTGCCTGTGACGCTGCTGTCAGTGGTGCTCGTGACGTCAATCGTAGGCGATGCGAGAAGATGCGCTCGCACCCATTTGAAACTATTAATACTCCACGTAGTTTGGGCTTTAACCAAAAAAGTGCGCTAGTAATATTATTTCTAAATATTAATCGATTGATACTTTTACCTATCATGCAGTTTAGGCTTAATTCGCTAGAGAGCGCTAGTGATTTTATTTAAAGATATTCGATTGATTCAGGCGTACAATATTGATAAAACGAGTAAGTTAGTATTTATTTAATAAACTAAGCGTAAAGGTGAATCCTTAAAATAAATTAAATATATTATTGTCCTGAAACGTCTTTGGAGCGATTAGGAATTCAATTTCAGCTATTGCCAGTAAGTCCGCAATTCGCAGTCGGCAACCTTAGAAGGGATTTCGTCTGGAATTTTCTGAGGAAACAGTTCAATAAAGGGCTTCTTAATGGGCGACGTTCCAGAAACGGCTTTCGAAAGAAAATCTTGTATTTACAAATGCCGAACGCGCGGATCATTGACGGCTTACCACTTGGACGTTGCCATGTCAATATGCCTACTAAATGTTACATTTATTTTTCAGGCTGTTGAGTAACTTTCCTATTTCATATTATAAAGAAAGTTTTGTAATGACATTTGTTGGCATAGAATAATTTAAAAAAAAACAAGTTATTTTAAAATTGATTCTTGTTCTTTTATTTTACATTCATTTTATCTTTCTTGCCTTCTTTTGTCATAATACTTTTTTTAATTCTCGCTTTTGAAAATATATTTTCGCATTATTATTATTTCTAATTTACCACGTGTTAATTTTGGTTAAGATATATTTTTAAAAACAAGCTTTTATTTATGTTCTTGAATGCGTATTCAAAATTTCGTGTCTGTGCTGTTGAGAAGTTCCTTCATCTGGAGCCATTCCTGAGTGTATAATCAGGTCATTACCATAACAATGCGTTGTTATCGAAACTGAACCAAAATGTCGAATTTCAACTTCGTAGGATCTTAAGAGAAAGTGGTTCTAATTCAGTTTGCAAGATTTGACCTAATCCGACATACAAACATTGTAACCTAAATAAAAACTTCTAAAAAAATGTGTTTCCTGGCAGATAGCCTAATTCAAGGGTTAATAATATAAACAGATAATAAGAAATTACTGCTGGACTAACCGTTTTCCCAGCTTATTTATACGCGAGGCCATACGATCACAATTGAGGCAATATTTGGAATGGTTGCGTTTGGGTCATGTTACATTTGTTTACCCACATAATTATTTGAAATTTCAAATATGATTACAATATTGATCAGATTGAAAAGCTGACTAAGAGTTGTTTCTTATCCACCGCTTTTACCAAAAAAAAAACTAAATTTGTAGAAATTGTATTTGCATTTTTTGGATAAAACAAATCTTTAACATACTCGAGTTCAGGAGTTCAGGAGTTCATACATTGTTTTATTTTTATAAAGTTATTCGCGGTCTCATCGAGAATCCCGTAATACTCAGAGATATTGGTTTCTATGTTCAGGACCGTTTGACTAGATCGCGGAAGCACACGTTATTTAGACGGTTAGCAAGTATAGTACAATTGGGAGAGCAGTCGAATTATTAAATTCCATTTCCGCGGAGCTTGATATCTTTGTCTGCTCGCCCAATAGGATTAAACACCTGCTTTCTATTACACCGTTATAAGATTAGAGTGAATTATTTATTTGTTAACGTTTGCCTGGAGGTATTATTTTAATTTTTAACGTGGTATTTTTCATGATTAGTTTTAGTTATTTTTTGTTTTTGATGTTGTTTTTTTTTCTTTTAGTAGTTTAATTTTTTTACTTTAATTGTAATGTGTACATGGGGAAACCTGTTCAATAAATAAATATGTAAATAATTCGATCGTGAAATACATTTATACTTAAATATGAATTTTAATAAAACAGTGTGTCCGTTTATAGCAATGATGCATTATTAAAAATACTACAAGTAATTATATCAATATTGCGAATATCCAACTCATACAAAAGAAATGTAAAAAGAAACAATTAATGTAACGTACTATTACAGAATCATTAAAATTATCTATAGTAAAACAAACTTTTTCGAGTTAGGTAAATTATAATTTACCTAACTCGAAAATTAACTAATTATTATTATTAATTAATTAAATTATTAAATTAACCTAATTATTAACATTTATTTCGCTGGTCTACGCTCTATTATTAGACATCTCTGTAATAATTTCTATGAATATTTCATTGCATGGGTGATCCAAACCAAAAGCTCATGAAATGAAAATAACGTCTTATCTTTATTATCTTACGTATTTTCGTCAGGATATAATAAAATTAGACGCTAAAATTCTTAATTCTAAATGCAGCGTCTGGTATATACTTTTCCTATACCAAATATATTTTATATTATGTTGCGCAATAAATAAAGTTGATGCGAGTAATTTACCGTGAAATAGATCTAATAGTCCGCAGTGCGTTGCGTGCTAAGCGAGTGCCGGGTGAGTAGAATGCGAGCTTTTATGACGCGCCGACGCGCCGACGCGGCAACTGCAGTTGTGCGGTTTGGTTGGGGAAGACAGAGACAGAGGCTATAAAATATTGTTAACATTACCATAATAATTTATATTTCTTTCGTTTTTTTTTTAAAACTTATTTTAATCTATTTAAATTTGCGTTAGCTTTGGATATAAATTGAGTTGAGGAATCGCTGGACTTGAGATCAACGGGAAATAAATTCAACTGAATCTAATAGAATCCTTTAATGAGCATAAAATAAATAAAAATATAGTGAAATTTTTTAAATTTTATTGAATAACATTTTTAAGGTTAATTTATAAAAATGTGATATTTTATACTGACTTAAAAGTTAAATAACTTAAAATTC
The DNA here is from genome assembly GCA_020383195.1 of Neomicropteryx cornuta. NCBI lineage: Eukaryota > Metazoa > Arthropoda > Insecta > Lepidoptera > Micropterigidae > Neomicropteryx > Neomicropteryx cornuta. Next base: position 8,513,741 of record JAHKQU010000025.1, on the reverse strand, counting down.
CACCAATAACTTGCTTATAAAATATGATTTGTTTTTCGTGCCGTTACTCTTCTAATACAAATGGATTCGAACCGGGCTAAAATGAATTAAATATCTTGGATCTTCGGCAACTTGATAGACTTACAGGCTAAGTAATACACTAAAATCGTAAAAGTGCTTATCATAAGCATAATATTCTGACCCTCGATTATTGTATGAAGCGAAATATTCGAAATTCAAAACGGCCTGACAGCTGACGGCTATTTGGCAAATATTTTAACAACCAGCAACCAGCACCATAATGAAGGTTATTATGTCAGTACTGCGTGATCTATTTTTCATAAATTTGCAACACACTCTCAAGTCAAAGAAAAAGCGCTTTCATATAAAATTATCTCACGAAAGTACAATGTACGATACTACTAAACTCAGTTATGTGAATATAATAGTAAAATTACACAAATAACAAATGATATCACATTATTTGTTATGAAATGACATGACATGATTTGTGTAATATGATCGTCGAGTTTTTCGCATTTACAGCTATTTGTAGCATCGTCCTGTGTAGTGTCGAAATAAAACCTCTTTGGAATAACAATCGAGAGAAAAATACTTTATTTACAAAGATTTTTTAAGGATAAAAAAATATGCCCGTACGAAACTCAAACGCGACAGCTAGAATTCTATAAAAACAAAAAAATCTTTGGCGGGCGAGGACGTAAATGCTCGATGTATTACACAAACAAACACACGCGGCAAATACAAAATGAAACGTTGTTTATATATTCATTTAATTTTTTCTACGGTAAACGAGTGTGGCAATTACTTATACGTATTTTTTAATAATTTCCCAAGAACTTTGCCTTGCCTATTTGCCTTTCAACCTTGTTTATTATATTTATCTTGTAAAGGACGTGTAAAATACAGAACTGAATAATGTGAGCATTATATTTCACAAATATTAATATCTGTCTATTACACACCTGGTTTCCGGCAGATAAGCCTTGGGCTCGGCTGGTACATAAAGAATGAAAAATGTAAATTAATTGAATACATAAATAAAAAAAAAAATAAAAAAACTATCCAATTAGGCAGATAGGCATCTGCCTAAGATGACGAATTTATAGATAACGTGCGCTAGTGCCGCTAGGCGGTTTTATGAATACGTGTGTTTACAATATATAATAATATATAATACGGCAAATCGCCTGACGAGACAAAAAAACAATTTTTGAAAAGTTTAATTTAAATTTTTGATAATGCGTTGGATATAAAGCCATATCGCAAAATAATTAAACCCTATAAGAAGATATTTATGTACATTGAGTTTGTGACATGAATGTACCCTTAAAATTTTTTTTATAAAAATATAGTACAATATAAAATGCAAATTTGTCAGTATTCCTTTTCTAAATAACGTGATACAAAGCACCCGTACACTCTAGTCTCATCTCTATTATCCCTTAACGTTCATATTATTATTATGTATGTTCATAATATTATATCCGTTGAGAAGATATGAATAATATGTAGAGTTTTTGCGCTGCCGTCGCTTGGCCGCCCGCCCAAATTAACCACGGTCATTCATTAGGGCGTAATGAAGAAAGTTGCTGTCCGCCTTCTTGTATGCGATTGCAAAGTTGTCAGCATAATAAAAAGAGCTCGCGAAATTAAGCAAACAATAAAACTTTGTAATGGCCCTACGACACTCATTCGGCGAAAGAACGAGAGGGAACAGGACAGGAAGAGAAGATAAGAGTAACGTTGGCTATCCACTGAACCATCGCATGGATGCCACATCCCATCCAGGGGAAACGTCATTCTCTGAATGGGATGTGATTTAGTAGTTAATTCGTTTAACTTGTAAGTCAGATGCTTTGAATTCGAACCCGGCACAACTATTACGGACCATAACCAAACTTCAGTGCTGAATCACTTTTTTATTTAAATAGATAATTAATTTACTTAAATAAATTTCGTTTCGAACAACTGCATCGGCGGTTTCTGGCTCGAGTTCGCATAATATATTTTTTTTTAATTTGGGTACGTAGTTCCCAACATTTATTAAAGACCTTCAATTTATATTTTAAAGGTTAGAAATAGGACACATTTGATCGGAATATCACCGATCAAAATCAGTTTAGTAATTTTCTAGATAATACAAAATTTACAAACTGACAAAGGATATATTTTTTTTAAATCTTTTAATGTGTAAGGCGTTATTAGAAATATATTTTTAGTCTTACAAAAGTATTAAAAATTTAGATTAAAATTACATTAAAAAAATAATTAATATTATTGCTAAAATACTTAAATATGTGTTATTATAGTTATCAGTGAAATAGTTACTCTCTAAATTTTTTCACTAATGAAAAATAAATAAATTGTAAATAATTTATCTAATATTAGGTTAGAATTTTAATAAATATGTGTTTTTTTACTTTTTCAGAAAAGCCGACAACGAGTTCCGTCAAAATTATTAATAAACGTAAACTAGTTTGCAGCGATTGGGAATTTATAAGGTAATAAAAAAATATTCTTTTACACTGTTACTATGTTATGTAAATATGTTAGGAAAAAAATAACGTTATTTATTAAATAAATGAAAACAATTTATTGAAAAGCCCGAAATAAAACGGTAATCTATCCGGATTGAAAATTTCGCAAACTTGAGATCTACTAATTATAATAATAAAAATTATTACAAAGATACGATATATTACGAGTTTAATTTTCTGCCAGTGAGTGTTTTAAAATTTATTTTACATGGTAATATCAAAGATCAATAGCTTAAAAAGTAAGATGAAATTTACATAGAAAGGTAACAGATATAATAAATAATTATAAGTATTTACAAATATAAAAGTTAAAAATATTGTTTTTTTTACTATTTTTTGTTACAAGTTATATTTATATCAATATAATGCAAACCTTATTTTTTATGTATAATTAAATATGTATTATATACAAAACAACATAATCGCACTTTGAAAGCATAGTAAAATTTAGGATTAAAAAAAATACACATAAGTTTTTATTGCCAATGAGTATCTACGTATATTTTACGCCTCGTCACCGGTTTGTCATTCAAATTGGCCTATAGTTTTTTTTTCCGGTCAGATTCGAAACTTTGACCTGCCAAACTCCTTATCACCTTCTACACAGTATCCATAAAACATTTCGAAGCACCCACCTCGCGTCGCGTTTTGTCTCCCGAAATATTTATGACGTCTTTTTCCTTGCAATAAAACGTGTTATCTTTGCCCGCAATGCCCGATGTACTAAGCCAACTTTAACGTCAACACGAAGGGCGGATTCGACTTACGCTTCCGACATAACATTGCCATGAGACAAAGCCACGAAAAGTTAAAAACGAGAATTATGACTTAACCTATGTATGATACATCCCATCTGTGGACAGTATATTTATTTTTTCGAATCATTCCTTATTTGTACTGAATTTAATATATCTAGGTTTAATATGTGTGAATATTTTTATTTAATAATTTTTTTAGAAAAACAAGAAAGGGTATTTTTTTGATAATTAAAAAATAAAAATTAATTATATATTTGAAATCATATTATTAATCTTATTCGACTTTTTATTAACAATATAATTATTATTATTATCTACAGATTGTGTTTTATTTAAGTTAATTATTTCTTTCGATAGTTGATTAAGTCAAGATAGTTTTTGCTCCATTCATGTATAAGAAGCTACTGTCTGCCTATCGCATCTTTCTACTCGAAAAGTAAAATGCAAAAGAGTAGATTTTTTTGTGGGTAGATTGATTCTATTTGAAAATAACAGTAGCCGTTTACATCACATCGGAGGCTGGTCAAATAATATAATATTAGGGTCAGCATTGTTTTAATACTTATTAATGAAACATTGACAGTTGATAGCGCTCACATATCATATTTGCATGTCAAAAAATATAGTTTATAATGGCCCTACTAAATGGCCTACTAATGGCCCTACTAAATGGCCAGTTAAAATTAATACAAACTCATCTTTTTTCGCAAATAGTTCTACAAATTGCTAATATTTTAAATAAAAAGAATAAAATTAAGACGTTTAAACTTCAGAGTGTAACTAAATGTAATGAAAGATTTAAAAGTTTTATTAAAGTAAATATAAAATGAAGTATGTAAACATTATTTATTTATTTTGATACCAATTATTAAATAATAATTGCAATTAAATACCTACATATTTAATAAATGTTCATTACTCAGTAAATAAATACTAGGCTTCCCGTCCAGTCCAGTACTTCCTTTACCTATGAGATAGGCCCTTACGACTGTTAGCAAATCGCAAATACTCTAGCACCGAAAATCCTCGGATCCCGGTATCGATGATTACACATTAGAAACAGTATTACATTTTTTTTTAAATAATTGGTATGACCTGGGTCATATACAATTATTTTGCACCCTACTCAATTAGGCCAAATATGCCTATCCTAGAGTCAGGGGAGATAGTGGGAATGAAGTGTTAAATATGGTATGACCATATGCAGATTCGAACCTGTGACCTTTAGGTCAATAGTTGGTTTAACGCCTTAACTACTAGACTACCATGATTTCATCCATAGAATTGCATACAGCTTAGTTATTTATATAGAAAGGCGCAATACTGTGCTTTTCTTACATAAAATACCAAAAACACATAACAAGACAAGACACCACGTTGTCTGCCTGCAATGCCTTGCATCATGAAGATAACAATAACACAATCCTGACTGTAAATAATAATCATAGCGCCACCCCGAGATCACAGACCATACTTCCCGAAGGATGACTTAGCGCATAAGTAAAATATTAAGGCCGTGTCAACACCGTTTATAGCGCAGCTAACCGGCAAAGATAGCTTTATGAATACGTTCCACTCGCAATGGAGACGCCAGATATGATCTATGTCTGCTCAAAGAAAGCATCGAAAAGTTTATTTCAATAATTTAAATGATTTTTCTTGCTATAAGTTTCAGTTTTTTTTAACGAGTAATATGATGGTATATTATTTTTGCGATTAAACATTTCTAAAGAGCCTCTTTTATTATTTTATTTGAATATTAAAGCAGATATTTTAATTATTTTTTTGCCTTTGTTTTGATGTATTTTTAAAATATCGGAGGTCTATAAAATTCAAAATTTGCGGTTCACCACAACGTATTAGGTAAGGTAAAATTTCTATAGAAAATAAATATATTATAAATACAGTCTCGTGGTCATATTTTTTGACGTCCATCGATACTGCAAAAAAAAAGTAGTGATGAAAACATGGTCACGTTCGATGTGTAATATTTCTCTGGTGATTTGTCGTTATGTTAAGCATCGCCATGAATAAAATATATTAATGTCATGTAGAATAATAGTTTTGTAGAGCGTGTCGTTTGTCGATAGAGAGGGACAGAGGAGCGAATAGAGAGGGACGAGAGGTCCGACCGCAACCCAGAAAGGAAGTTTCATTCCACGACCCGAAACAGAGCCTTATCTGTTGGGATTTCATGGAAAAAATGCATAATTCATGTCAAATATACCGCGGACTGAAGCCGACGAAAGTGAAGCGGGTAGCTATATGCACACTCCATTGACCATCTTCACCATTTCGGGTATATTATGTGGATTTGGTTTATCACAGGAATCTATCAGATCAAAACATATTTTCCCTTCCAACTCGGTATCTCTTTAAATTTAGAAATATTTTTTTACAATATAGTGATTTATTATCTATTTGAATTTTGCTCCAGATAATACTGCTTCAATATTGTTCCATCGAGTGTGTAAGTAATGTGTCAGTGGCTAGCTACCAATGGAATAACAATTATTTTATTCAGTTTTACCTGATACCTACAATAAAATTAAATTTGCCTAATTATAAACTCAATAATAACAATATTAATATTAGTAGTCTACTTGAGTAGGCATATGAATATTGACCTGGCGGTCGCGGGTCCGAATATGCACATTGAAGTCATACTAATTTACCGCTTACTTAATTGTAGTATGGGTATAATTTTAATTTGTTTGCTTGTCCAGCAGCATTTGTGCTAGGAATATTAGAGCATACACATCAAATTATATAAAAAAGCAAGAGTTCTGACTTCAACAGCAAAAGAGTAAGCAGGTTAGATAAAATTATTACCTAGTCCGTATCTACGGACATTGCTGAATAGCATCACCATTCGTATATTAATGGCACACAAAACTCCATTTGCCCTATACGTGTCACCAGGGGGATAGTGTTGATTCTTTTTGGTCTTCATGGTCTTTTTTCACTGGCCGTCATAATGCAATAAAACTTTTTTAAAAAAAAACTAGGAACTTTTAACAAATTGTAACTTTGTTGCATTCGCCGTGAGACACTGGTCCATGGTCTCCCGATGCGCTAGAGTTTGTTGATAAACTAGGCAATATGTCAAAAGGGCAAAACAGCGCGACGGCAAACTGAACAGCTCACATTGGCTCATCAATACCAATAATACACCAATCGGAAGACCTGTTTCATAAATAAATAAATAAATTATAAAATAGTACTTAATCTTCATATTATATTTTAAGAAAAATATAGAAAAGATCATTCCAATTTGTTAAATTTACATTTGTGGAATAGAAATGATAATATAGGGGGAGATTCAGGGTAAAAGCGAAAAGGCATGATATAATATGACGCGGGAAATATTGGGATGACATTTTATTGAGATTGGAATGTCTTGAGATGTGCTTTATAGCCGGGCAATAAAATATTCCTTATTTTCGGGAAGAACGGCCCCATCTCGTGGATCGGTTTTGAATTTCGACTAGCATAGATTATTTTAATATGGCCTATCCTTCTTTTTGACTCAATTTTGTATAGGACCGTATTGTTTAAAAAAAAAAATGAGAAAGTAGTCTTTTAAAAAGTTAGACCTACTCATGTCTTTGAGTAAATCTTTCTATCTCTTCGGTAATAGACCACTGAGCTATGGACTTGGTACTAAAATCATTCAGCCGATGCTATTGGTATTGCCTAAACTATTAGTTTCTTATAACTTTTATCTCAATGAGACCTCTTGCCTTGCCATGTTATAGTTTAGGTAGTTAAAAGTGGAAATCTTTCGACAATTTGGATGCTATATTTTTTTCTTCATCTTGTACATTTTTTCCTGGTCAATGAATGAATCTAATGCTCCGGCTATACTCCGGAGGTGATGGCTAAAATCGGTGTGACCACAATAATTGTAAGGTTGATATTTGTTATCTGTCGCGGTGATTTTTTTCTTATTTAAATAGAAGTTCGGAAACATTGATTTTAGATTGAGCATCAATCTATATGTGTAGATGCCAGTATGGGGTGATAATTTTGAAATATAGATTATTATGTATTTCAAGTCAAATTCAATCGACTTTTTTTTTATTTTGTATGTTTCTAATTTGCGTTTCTAGTTTTCATACTTCTGCGAAAAACACGAAATAAATAAGCATTATTTTGGTCATAATAATCAATTCATAATAATTGGTTATAGCGAATCAACGCAACCCAATCAACAAGGAGTTTTATATTCTATTCTCGAATTTAAATTCATAATTTAAAACAAATATATTTAACTTTCAATTTCGATTTTAAAGTTGCTTTCGGGAATTTAAAATCCGTCCTTGGAATCAAACGGTCCCTTATCAAAGCCTCGCTGAGTGCGGAGGGCTTTTGAGGGATTTGCCCTGAAATAAGTCCTTTTCTTATTATTTTATTGCCCCAAGTTGCGCTGTTATCAACAGAAGGCACCCCCGGAGCGAGGCGGGTAAATACGATTAGCGCTTTCGATTCGATCGCAGCCACTGCCTCCAGTAACTTTTCTAACGCTGACTCTGTTGATGACATAATTAAACAATAAGCTATTATGTAGCAGAGAGGGCACTCTCAAATGCAAAAACTGTGCTAAAGAGAGAGGGAGAGAGAGAGATGGTGCACCATAGGGTAGCGGCACACGCTCTCGGACCAAGCAAATTGAGTGAATTGTTTTCTAATTGAAATATGTCCTTAAACTATTGATTGAGATATCTAATACCGTCTTAACTATGTTGTATCCTTCATAATGGCGTTTCTACACAGTAAATATATATATAGGTTGTAAGCAGTAACGCAATCAGGAGTACGTATTTGAGAGATTCATACCTTCGTTCGTCGGAGCAGTAGGGTTGTCGTTCGGAAGTTTTGCTAAAACTAAACAAGAATGGCTAAGACAACCTGTAGCTATCATATAATGGATAACCACAGAGTTGGCATTAGGCTATTTTTTTTATGGGTGAGTAGATTAAAATAAAAAACATAGGTACGATTTTGACGAGCGGCTAGTTATGAAACAACAAATAACAATTTAATACAATTAATAATAATTAAAATATGACTTTCAACATTCTTGAATCACCTTACTATTCTCTTCCTCTATTTTCTAATTTCGATACCAAAATACAGACATAATATTTCAAATTATAATAATAATATGGCGCTGAACATTCTTTTAGATTCGCACATAGATAAGTGCATATTAATTTTAACTGGTCAGTAATAAATGATACTTGATTTGAATATGATATTTGAGCGTTCTATCGAACTATTAATGTTTCATTAATTAGTACTAAAAATTTGTTTACTTTAATGTTATATATATCTATATTATTCGACCAGCCTCCGATGTAATCTAAACGGCTATGGTTGTTTTTCAAGAGCATCAATCTACACACTAAAATTAAACTCTTTCGCATTTGTACTTTCGAGTTGAAAGATGCAACAGACGGATGGATGGATAGACGGACAAAGGACGGGGATAGTATCTCCTCATACATTAATGTGTAGGAGCTAAATGGAGTCCGATATTTATATAGATTTTTTTTAATTCGTTATTAATATTCATTCATCTGTTTGTTGGATAAATAATTTTTGGGTAAAAAGTAAAAAACAAATTATTTAGAAAATATTCAAAATTGTCATGTTATATTTTTTTTTCATATATATTTATATTCTCACTACTAAGTTACAAACATATAAACGCAAAAGATTAGCCATTTATAACTAACGCATTTGTGTCAAAAATAAAATTAATTTATATCCGAGCAAAAAAACATAAAAATCTCCTGAATTAGGGAAATGTACTCGTATATGTCACATATGCACAAAAGCACAGCCTCCAGATTGACAATAAAGTGTTAGTGCACTCGCAAGTGTAAACGAGCCCCGCGCGAAAATGGCGGGTCAATATTTAAATACCGCACGAAACGCTCGGAATTCGAAATACGAAATAATAATATGGAGCTGAGGAGCGGATGACACGAGCTGCCAGCTTAGAGCGGCTCTATTCTATATTTGAAATTTAACAGCTCATTCCGGTTTTATAAATAGCACCACCTCGCCGAGCGCGAAATGCGGAGATGATGAGGCGATGACGCTTTGTAAATCCGCAGCGCGGACGAAGGCGAAACCTGGGCCGCTAGGGCCACAGTGAGAATGGACTTTCAGGTTTCGAGATCGCGGTAGTCTAGTGGCTAAGGCGTTGGACTATTAGCTCAAAGGTCGCGGCTTCGAATCCAAATGGTCATACAATTTTTAACGCTACATTACCACCATCTCCCCTGACTCTATACGACCTAGGTCATAGCAATTTAAAAAAAAAGAGGTAAAAAGACACAAAATTATCAGCCTGATTCTTTATATATAATAGTAGTAAAAGCATACAATAGTTTTACAGGGGCGCAGTTTAAAAAAAATACATTCCAACGTACGACTATTTTTTATTCTAAATCCGTTTGATATGTATAACGATCAATTTTCGACAGAAATCAAATGAAAATCTTGGTTCTTATCTAAAATCGTTAAATCGATGGTATTTTAAAAGATGGCGTCTCTTCGATGTTTCCAGACGCGGGGAAGGTAGTCGATGACATAATTAAAATAGACATAATTCCAAAAATGACGAAAAAGCCTAAAAGGGAACAGCCTGTAACATGAATTGGTTAAAAAGTAATAGAAGTTTACCGAAAATTTGGTTGGTGGCGAATGAAAGACATTGAGAAGTTGTTATGAACATATTTGTATGTATTTATTTTATAACTAAGTTAGTCACTCGACGGCTAGCGCGCAGTTACTTTCCTAATGATGTTTGTGAATATATTCTATTTAATAATTAGTTTATAATAAATACCATGAAAATAATCATCATTGCATTATGACGTAGTAAAAAAAGTTTACATTTAATTTTCTATTGCCACAACGTATAGCGTTATATCTGTACCTCGAGGTCCTTTAAATATTTACATATAAATAAACAAATAATTACAGTATGTTTAAAGCATATTTTACATGAATAGCATAAAAAAAGGTCTGAGAGTATAACACCGAATGAAAATTAAAATACAGTATCATAGACAAGACACCGAGTACCCATATGCTGAGTCAATTCTTTACCTTTTCTTTGAGGAACGTCTGACCTAATTTCATAAAACTCAGTGCATTGCATTCTTAACCACACAAATGTTATAGTTGAGGTATCAATTTCTTTATGGTCAAACATGAACCACTTGATGGTCTATAAAAATCGAAGACTTTTTCGAATATCACTTTTTTTCTTTTTTTTCCATTTCTTTCTTTTTTCAGTGAATCTTGGAATGTCACTTTCAGATTTGTTATTAAAAATAGTACAATGTATTGCACAATTCAATAATTTTTATTGTTAGTTTTTTTTAATTTGTTGGATAACATTGATTGTAAGATCAACCAAAACATAAAAAGCAATTGATTCTTAACATTAAAAATAATTGATAACCATGTTTTTCGTCTACCCTGTTAGGCAGATTTCATTAGGAAAGCTACCTATTGCAATGGGTACCATGTCATTACTTCCCGAAAATTTCGACTATCTTCGCGTTTCACATCCCCTAGAACCCAAAACCACCCTCAGTTATGAAGTTTATGTATAGTTTATCTATCTATATCACTTTCTTGTGGTCACGATAACTGCCGTAATTTTACACTAATCACTTTCAAATTAATACATAAAATTTAAGGGCACAAAATCTCCGTCAAGTTCATTAATGGGCAAAATCAAACCAGAAGGGCGAGAATGGGGGTGGGGTTTTTTGAAAAAGTAACATTTTGTTATAACTTTCTTAGTATTTAAGATATTTAATTCATTTAAATTCGATATTATTTCTTAGATAAGGGCCTAAGACTTATCTAAGCAAACTTTTTTGATAGCACCGACCATTAGTTCTAGGGGTGGGAAAAAATTAAAAATTCCAAAAACCATTTGGATTTGATCAAATTCAAATTCTAGCCTATAAAAATATTGTATTTAACTCATTTATTAACTTAACTATATACTCGATATATTTTTCTCCTTTTACACAGCATACAATCAGTTCAACTTGTTTATAGTAGAAATGTAAATTATTATTTTCGTATAGTACCTACACATTTATTTTCTTATATGATGGCATTACCTAATTCATTCAAGATAGGCTCAATATTGATAAAATTATATTAAACGTTGAACAACTTGGTAACGTATCTCGAAAGGCAAATATTGCGTAACAAAATGGCCGTCGTTTGACCGTTCTCCTTTTTAAATGAAGTCCTGCGCACGAGATAATGGGATTTGGCGGGACGTCCGAATGGATACTTGCGGGATCTTTCGGCGGTTCGCTCGAATGAAAACAATATTATCGTCGGACAGCAAAAGTCTCCCGCGAAGTGAGGGGTAGACGATAAACAGAGTATGCTGAAGTACCGACTAAATTACTCACACCTGTAATTACAGTCACTTAATAGAAGATTACATTTACGTCACGACGGATTGCAACATTTCGTGTTGTCCTGAGGCACTTTCCAGAGTGAACCCGAATTGTTTATTCTGCAAGCGCCTTCGCAGAATTAATGTGCGATAGTTTCATTGCACACCGCAATCTTTTGTATAGGCCATTGACGATTATGTGGTACATTCGTCTCTCCGAGTAGTGCTTAGTACCGTTACATACATTTTATAGCAGCGTCCGAAATTTTGAAAAAAATTGTTTTGTTATTAAAGAAAAACATTATTTTAGGTGTTTAGGTTTTGTAAATGGCCTAAGAGAAAAAAACAGTAAGATTCATCGTGAGAATAAAAACAGAATAAATAATATTATATTGTTGAATACATATTTTATATGTAAATTTAATTAATATTTTATACACTTAAGTGTTTTATTTTAACTTTAAAATTTTTCAAATAGAGTGTAAATATTATTGGAGGATTTTTGGTGCCGTTACGTTGAAGTAACCTAAAACAGATCGTTAAAAAAAATTAATACAATAGTATTAATTATAAATAATTGTGTATTTTAATTAAAAAATATGGCATTTAATTAATTTAAAAAACGAAAGAGCGAAACATAAGAGGGAAATTTCAACCAGCGTTATAATTAAATTAATAAATTTGGTGATGAGTTTTTTCGGATATTTTTTGTAATTCCTTACTCGTAATAGGGAACATAAACACCCCTTCTCTTTCACAATGGTCTTGGAATATTCTGTATAAAAATGTAATAATAAATGCAGTTAGCTAAGACAAGCACATAAACATTCTATTCTCATTCTCTTTACGCTGCGTACCCTCAATCGTTCTCTTTTTCCCACACATTCTTTTCGAACATCCCAACAAACACATTCATAAAAAAAAATAGTAAAGCATTTCTTAAGTTTAAACACGTAATTTAAAATATTTTGCATTACAACTAGGTCGTTTGAACTAAAAACTAGTTTTTGTGTTGTTTTCGAATTTAGATAGCAATTTCCAAAGCCTGCGATCTTCCTGAAACTTGTATTCATATCGCAAAATGTTCACGTGTTTTCTCCCTTGCCCCTCATTTCGACTTTGTACTCGTTCTGAATTCTAAGCAGCCAATCGGCGTGGCTTCCAGTCAAATATAACCCAAACGCTATGTTGCAAATGAAGCGATAAAATATACAAAATGTCATGAAGGAACCTTTACTCCCATTGTAATAATTATTTTATTCGCGGCTGTTAACACGAGAACAATGGATGGTGGAGTTTTAGGGCTCCTACACTGAGAAGGTTTCATTAGTTCTTTATGCATTCGTTAAACCTAATTTCATTATTTAGATTAGGGTACAACCATGCCAGGGTATGATAATTAATTAAAGATTTAGTCTCTTATATAAATAATAAAAACTTTGTACAATAAATGAATGCGAACTATATATATCTCAGTGCGATTTGCTTAAGCTAATGAAAATATTTCTTGTAACAAATAGCTAAAATGGAGTTTAAATATTAATAAATTAAAGATCAAAATATTTATTTTATTTAATGTATATTCAACCTAACCTAACCTAACCTAGGCGACTCTTGTGCCTCAGCACTACAAGGCGTCGATACAGATAAGGAGTAAAATTTTTAAGGGGCTTATCACTAATTACGAAGCTTTAATTAATTTGTATAAAATTTTATTTTGTTGCAGAGTTGTCGATACAGATGACGAGATAATTTTTTAATGGGTTTATCACTAATTACGAAACGTTGATTAATTTGTATAAAATTTTGTTTCATTTTTGGCATTATTAAGCAACCCGAAAATTGCTAATAACTTCAGGATAAAAGAAATTGCGTACTTCTAAAATGCGACAGCGTAATAATAAAAGTTAGCTTAGGTTAGGTTGTTTCTATTAATTCAATGTGTAGGTATATATGACCAAACCAAAATATAAATAAATTGGATTTTAAAATTATAAATCTGACTTATCTATCTATATGCATATGTACAAACATGGTTGATAACTTTTTTTTTATATACTCGTATGAAGATTTTATTATAGGTTTTATCCGGTTTGAATGTTACAATAAACACATACAAAACATATTTTTTTTATATTTTGGCATTTAATATGTTAAAAATGAATTCTAAATCGTTAATAAACATTATCATGTTAAAGTTTTTGCTAGCACTTAAAATAATGTTTACGTTGTTCTCGTCGCTAATCTAATACTAATATTTTTATATTCAGATTATTACTGTTTGATATTTTGTTTTATTTATTTGACGCTGAAAAATATGTATCAAACGCCGATCTATCAAATTTGGTTTTGTTAGGCAATTATGGGTTTTATGCTTTCGACGAATGTGGTTACACTACATAGTCATTATTTGTTTATGGCCGAATACCTCAAGTCCACATAAATACCGTAAGTGCATCCACAGCACATATTTGAGACTACTTTAAAATTCACATTCAGGGAGTGGGCAATAACAGAACAAACACGAATAGAGAATGGAGAAAAATGAGAACAACACAGACTACCAGGGACACTTTTATTGCTTTACCCTCACTTTAATCAATAACATAACTTTAACAAAATAATATGGTTTTCCCAATAGAAGGGGTACGTAATTTGCGGGTGAAGGCTTTAGGTTGTCCCATTCAGTCACCCGGTCCGCGTGGGGCCAATAAAGAAAACGGAGGACGTCCACGGAACGATCAATTACTCGACGGCACCTCCACGCCTTGAAGGTTGGGGGTACTCCCAACTCCTCACAATCCCCGAAACCATAAACAGTAAAACCAAGCGCCCTGCAACAAGCGAAGATTAACCTGAGCTGGACGCCTTACCCAAACAGTGATCCCGTAGCCGAAATAAAAGAGAAGCACTTACCGAACTAATGTCGGGACGGAAGAACTTATAGCATGCCTGCTCTGAGGGCACCAACTGCCTTTGCCGGTTGCTCAATGGAAAAGAATGCTCCCCAAGTGACTGTTTATACACCCGATCGGCTGACAGTTGGTTCCTCTTATAGAAACGACAATGTTCGGCCAAAAAAAGGAATTACGGCTTGACGGAGAGATTTCCAAAACGGAATATTGTTACAATATGTTCAACTTTTTATAGTTTTCAAGCACGGAAAGCGCACAAATGGAAGAAAGGACGGACTGATAAAGAAAGAGTACGAAAATGGGAGCGTCATAATCGAGTGTAAAGAACCTGGCAATGAAAGTAATTTATTTAGATAAACTGGAAAAAAATACAAATATATGTATTAGTATCAATTTGCATATTACGTGTAAACGTAGAAGGGTTGAACAATTGAAATCGTCGAATGCTTCACCTTAAACACTAACGAAAGAACCTAATTAAAGCATTCTGAAAAAGTCTTAAGGGTGCTAACGACTTTCCGACGGAGTCTCGTTTCTTTTTACGAGTACTACGGGGCGTCTAGAAACATGCAAATGAAATGTAAACAAAATTCAAGGAAGTAGTTTCTTTGACCTTTTCATGTCCAACAATGGGTGTGCCAGGAAAAAAACATCGAGGAACCATGATTTTACTTCTTTTTTTATTTATTTAACAGCTTTTCCATTTGATATATTTTTGAATGCGTAACAAAAATATAACAAAATAAAGCAAAAAATGGTAAAATACACGAATAATTTAATAAACAAAGAGATAAAAATTATTAAAAAAAAAAAAGATTATCAACAATTAAAAATGAAAAGCAACTTAATATAATTAAAAATAACAGATAAATTATTCACTCTGGTATCACAAAGATGTAAAAAAATGATATTTAATATTATCAATGAAGGGACGAATATATCAAACTCCTCAGAAACGGAATTTTATAATTCGACCGCCCTCTCAATCGGTAACTTTTTGCGGCTCTAAAACGAATAATATACTCTTAAGCGGTTAATTATTTATTTCGTATATACTTTATAACATGACATGATAAGGAATGACATCACATGTTTTTTTTATAGGAGTATGAAGGTGTGTGTGTGTGAATATTCGAAAGTGGTATACACTGATTATACTGACAATACTGAAAATATACACTCGCAAAAATGCGAAAGTATTCGTGGGCGTATTATCTATCGCAGGGCCCTAAACGAATTCTTTTTGCGCATTTAAGGGAGAGCTTTCTTATGAACATTTCCCGATGTACGCCTATCCTTTGCGACCCCTTCCAACCCACACTCCCTGCATATTAAATCCCTTTCAACTAGGTCAGAGGTACGTATTACAGATCTAGGCTAGCATATAGAGTGTATTTTTTTCTGATTGAAAATATAAGTATATTCTAAATAAAAGGCACACTAATACCACACATTTTTCGCGTATTTTTCATTGTCATTCATAGCCTTCATTTACCCTCTCATTTATTTTAGAGGTGATGATTTGCTCGTTGCAAGGCACAGGCTTAGGAGATATATCCTGCCAAATATCCTGCGTGTTTTTCTTACCTAAAAAAAGGTGTCTCAGAAGGGCAAACATATTATTATTCCGAGCAGAATGTGGAAGGCGAGAACTTTAGAACCATTAGTCACAATGGATCTTAGCGGGTCGTTGACCAGAAGCATAGAATACGTACGTGGATATTACGAATAGGTTCAACCGATCGGTAAAATCAATTATTTTGTCACATAAATTACATTACAGAAAAATCCATTGGGCTATAAGCAATATAAAAAGAACAGTAACATTATAAAATATTACAAAAATTAAAAAACATAGGACACGAACGAAAAATGCATTATTATTTCTTGATATTTTCAATTATTCAGGGCGAACTTTTTGTGACCATATCTCTTCTCAAATAATTCAATTACTCAATAATTGAAGAAGCATGATTAGGCAGAAATATCGCTATGCTAACGGTTGCGAATTTTAGTACGATTGTCCTGCAATCCAGAAGTTTGAAGTGGCTTCGCATCAGTCAGTAGACATCAGGAACTTGAAAGGACATCAACTTGAAAATTGAATTATTAGATTACATAAAATTTAGCATCAGGATTATCGGCAAATTAAAAAAAATATTCAAAAATGTAAATCCAATGTATATCGTACCAAATTAGATTCAAGACAACATGATAAAGCTAATCCCAACTGATGAAGCTTATCTTCCTATACACCGTATTCCAAAACCATTCCCGATAAAAACCCCAGCTTATTGGTCCTGGCATTTCAAACATAGATTGTTTTGACCTCGTATTAAAATTCATCGTGGTTTTCGAGTAAAAAAATGTAAACTTTACATTGTGAGCAAAAATGAACATTAGCGTTTTGATAATATTAACAAATTTGGGCATGAATTATTTTCCCATTTTTTTTATACAATTTCTTACACGTAATGCGGAACATAAACTGCCCCTCAAGTCTTCGGGAATGCTCTTGGAACATTCTGTAGACTTCTATGGTATATGAATAAACAAAATTTTCGTTATTTAACCAATACTTGAATACTACAGATGTAAGGCATGGGGAATAACAAAACGCTGATATGCAAAGAATAAAAAACCCTGACAATACAAGGCGTACAGCAAACATCGCTTTAAAATAAAAACAATAATAATCTCGGTTCGGTGACATTAACTAACATTCAGTGACATTCAGAAGCCTAGATATGATTCCACTTGATTATTTCTCGTGGGAATACCCAAACATCAAGTTTAATAGCTTTCATATTGAAAGATGTGCGATGTGTTGAAGCGTCATTTTGGATTGGACCGTGAGGGAAGACATGCATGTCATTATTTTTCAACTGCCGATAATAATTTTGGCACCGCTCACAACAAAGACATCACGTGATCCTTTACTATTTTTACGTAAAGTTTTTTTTTTTCTCGGTAACTATGATGAATTTTTATATAGTTTCCTAACAAATAACACTAGAAATCGTAGGACCTATTATTACCTGTTTTTTTTTATCGAAAATGGTCTTGGGATACGGTGTACATTTTCAATCACGTTAAACAAAAAGTCTTATTTTAAAAATAAGGACATTTCATCTTATAGAATATAGATTCCTTTTTAAGAAAAGATTCCTGGCCGAACGAGACCTGCAGATAAATCTTTGTCGGAAAACCTGAGACATTGATTTAAGATAGCATAGACTCCTTTAATGCTGCTGTATAAACCTTAAAGCAGACTGATTATTGAAAACCTTCAAAGGATGAGACAGTGTTCGAGAAGAAGAAACATTAATCTGCCATATACAGTCTAAAAACCAGTTCAAAAACTACGAAAATATGTGTTTTTGATGTGTAAACATTTGTACGCGGACACCATCCCCTCCGGGGTATGCGCGTTTCGAGTTAGTATTACATATCGGTCAGTAGAGCTTTCTGAGAGTGATGCTCTGACTTCAAAATGAATTGATAGCATCGTGCAAATCAAATTAGCGCCCGGCTGACATTTTGGATGGGAAATCAAATGTATGTTTTATGAACGGAATAAGCAACGAACTAGCCAGTGTGTTAAAACACAGAATCACACCAGATTAAAATTGCAATGCATTTGATCATCTGATGTTTACACATCGTACTTTATTTCTTTTAACCGAAAGTTTTTTAAAACAAATGGGTGTAAAAAGGTGACTTATAATAAAATCGACATGTTTTCTTAGTAGGTTCTTCAGACAGAGCGGTCTAAATGATTGTGCGTAGGGTGTAACAACACAATAAAACACAATGTATTTGGGCAGGGCGTAACATTAAGAAGTACATTGAACCTTTTCGGAACAGTGGCAATGCCATTTAGAACATATCCTTTTTGCCATTACCATTAAAATGTATTTGGCCATATAATGGAGATTAAAAACGTGTCGGTTGGCCTGGTTCCCAAAATGTCGACAACCACACTAGATAAATATTACTTCGAGTGTCGTTTAAGCCTTTTAATAATTAAATACTCATTTATTTCCCTCTTTGTGGGATAAATCGACCTAAACTGGAATTATACGGGGTGTATAAGGTTTATTTATTTATTTATTTATTAAAGAAACTAATGCTATAAACCGACTTCTAAAAAAAAATCCTAATTCGACCTGAAACTCCCCATTTTGTTTACGACCTATTAATTTTCCTCCCGTATACCTATTTTTTAAACGAGCGATTTTAAATTATAGATGCATTATGGCTCCAGCATTTTTAAAGTGACTTCTATGAACTTAGAAACATCAAAAAAATAGACTGACACTCTAAACACATTCATATAACACCTCAATACTAACATTCCATTAGGATGTATTAAAATTTGTAATGTTACGCGTAATAGGGGAAAACTTTTAATTAGCTAAGTAGCTTTTAAGTTTTTAAACATTTTTGTGTTTAAATTATTGTTTATCCAGGTGTAAGTATAACTGTTACTTAAAATAAAATAGAATTTGGTATTTTTTGAGCAAGGGTGCAAAAAATATTTAAACAGCTATTATTTAAATATTAAGCTATTTTAATAGGCACACATAGAGTGGCTATTCGCAACTATTCAAAACCAATTACGATACGTCTAGACGGGCTAATGAAATGCGTCCCATACTAGGCAATCAAATTCAAGGTTTACCGTATGCCCATCAATGTACCATTGACGTACCCATATAAAAAGCGTAACGTATATTTTTTTGGACCTAATACATAATTATTTAGTATGAAAAAGTAATTTCTTGCTGCTGGGAATATTCAACTGCGCTATTCTCAGCACCGTCGACTACTGAGTCAGGTATCAAGCATACACAAACACGTATTTAATAACGTACTTTTGAGTTGTAATATCTGGCCTCGCACAATAAAGACAGGCCTAAGGGAGTCGGAACTGCTCTTCTATAAAAAAAGTAATGCGATAATAAGAAAAATATATATTTTCATAAATCTATAAACTAAACTAAACTTAACTAATAATATTTTTGTTGCAAATAAACTGATTCATTAAATAATCTCGAGGCCCGTACGCCGAGTATTTGGCTGTCATAATATTATATAATACATAGGTTTGAATTAACGTTTTTACATTACATTATTAATTTAGGTATATAACTGCAATGAGTAATAATCTAGTTAAGCAAGATATTTTATGTTGTACTAGAATTTTTTAACATAATTCCACTTAATTATATAATAAATAATACAGCCTAGCGACTTGTATGCGATTTTTTTAAAGAGTAAAATATCCTACTTAAGTATAACAAAATTTGATATGGTTGTAATAAGGATAGTAATTATTATATGTTATTCTAAAAGTTAGTTTTTATTCTTATAAAAATCTATACCTGCAATAAGTTTTCACTGTATGCATCTTGCACGGTATCTTCCTAAAGTTTAGCAAATATAATAAAAAAGGAAGAGGGTTGAAATCAGCACAATCTTTTTCACGTTTGTTTCACTGTTGTTTCACGCTTCTCTTTGTTTCCCAAAATAGCAATAAAATTAAACAAACATTTTCACTCTTGTTTGTTTTGTGACACCGTATACAAAGTTAGCAGGAAAACTTAAACAATGAACAAAGAGAATGCAGCGATGCATTTCATTATAGGATCGTTGCACATCGCATCTAACTTCCAAATTTACTTTTAAATGTTTTGCAAGCGAATTCAGAAGAGATATTTTTCGTGTATCGCTGAAATATGATTCCACAGAAATGAATTAAATTTAATGAGTTACATTTATTTTTTTAGCGACTACAAAAATGATATATTCTTGACAATGAATACAATAAGTATTATCTAACCTATAAGCTTATATTCTTAAGATATTTACTTGTTTATAAAAAGTAATAAAATCAGATAGGTAGTAGTTTTTTATTTCACTTTTGAACCAATTTTTATCATTTTTGTTATCTTTAACAAGATCATTTATTTATCTTTAACAGTATGATTTCTTTATCTTTAACAGTATCATTTTGGATTCACTACTAGGATTTATTTGTAAGTTAACCAATCCTATCGAATAAAAAGATAATAACCACTCACACCGAATATAAAATAAAAAAATAAGTAAAATAATAAAAAACAATCCTTGCATAAATCTTAATTTTGACTATGGATTTGGCCCACCACCCGACTAACGGCTAATCAGACTTTTATACACGCCGGAGCGGATGTAAAACTAATTATTTGTATTTTAATTAATACGGTACAACAAACGAACAAGTACTACAAGATTATTTAAAGCTTATTTGTTTTAGTGACGAAAAATAAAACATAAGACAATAGAGAGCGCTAGTAATTTTATTTCTACATATAATAATCAACTGATATACCTAACATGAAGTTAGGAATTAAACCGTTAAAGAGAGTTAGTAATTTTATTCCTAGATATAATAATTTATTAAAACACTTACCATGTAGTTTGGACTTAAACCATTGGAGAGTGCATTGATTCGTATCAAACGACTGATCTCACTGTACAAGTAAAATATGTATTATATATTATGTATGTATTATGTGTATGTATTTAACGACAATGCGACATAGTACTTTAGTTATCACAAACCCAAATTTCGTGTATTTAAACTTGCGTGAGACTTTCCGAACATTCCAATGAATAAAAATCGTTATTTTCTAGGAAAATCGCATTCTGTTTTATTTGAAAATTTTCAAGCATCCCATTATTACATTCACAGACGGACGCTAATGTTTACATGTCTTGACCGTGAGTCCCGGCACTTTTTTTATGCTAACGAGAGTAGGAATGATAAATGTGTTGGGATTTTTTTAAATACTCGTGATATTTCGTACGAGACAATACAACCCTACAGGCCCCGACGTACGTATTAGGGCGTTAATGACAGTCGCAATATCCCGACCCAAAGTGTGCCGCTTCGTCCTTCCTGGGAAGGTACCGCGCTAACGTGACCGGAAATGTGCCGCCCTGGTCACTTAACCCCAAGTGGTCCGACCACAAATGTGTCGACGCATCTAGATAGGGTATTTATTAGTATAAATAATAAATGTTCATTAGATTATCAACGCGGGACTTAGTCGCCATAGTAGCGTTTAGGCAAATATATACAAAACGGGTCAAATCAAAATGTCAAAAAAAAAACAATTTTTCAGAATAATTGAGATTCCTTATCGAAATCGGATTTAATTAATTAATGATTTAATATAATGGTTTTCGAAGAGGAAGGAACTATTTAAAAAATTAGAGTAACTATACTATATTTTATTTATTTATTTAATCATTATAAAATAATTATTGTACAATTACCCGTACCTCACTATGATACCGCCTGTATCAAAGTAGGCTGCATTACTACAGGTTACGCACATATAACACAAATTAAATATAAGTAACAGAAGTAATAAAATTTACATATAAATTATGGATGATATACTCGTATAGCCATATAAATAAAAATCAATATAAATAATTCATAATAAATTAAAAACAAAATGAAATATACAAAACTCACTTGATGTCACAGAGGATACAGACAGCAGACTAAAGTGGTCATACATGTGTGGTGACGCTGGATAATCGCAATGGCATGATAAACACTATAAAATAGTTTAAATATTTACACAATTTCCTGTAAAAGATACATATTTCAGGAAAACTGATTAAACCGAATTCTTCGATACTAGGTTTTTGACTGCGGTCCATGCCATAGATGAAGGTACACGGTGTTTTATCAATGATTAAACTAATTTCACGACTTCACGTGTATTCAAGCCGCTTTATAAGCAGTGCGGGTAGACAAAGAGTAAACCGGACTATTCTGTCCCGCTACCCGCTGCCCGCCTTACTCCCTCTGTCCTGCTGTATTTTTACATATTTCATTAACACGGCGTAAAGTCCGCATTAAATAAATCGTTGAAGCGTATGACTAAACCGGCTAGAACACGCAACATGACTGCATAACGGAGCATCACCAGGTTCTAAGGGTCTGCTCGAGTCGGGCGCTCGCGTTCATTCATTATGCAAACGTTTCCCTCTCGTCTCGCTTTCAAAATATTAACGCCGCCGCCGCTGTGAAAATGGACATCTATAAGGGCGCAAATTGCCGTGACTAATTCTATCCGTGCCGTCTTGTTTGCTGCCGTGATAATTATCCGAAACAAAATGGCCGCCCGAAAAGGAGGAACCTCTTCAAAAGATACCTTATTATTCTGCTGCGGTGCTGCTACCAGTTCAACCTCTACTGAGAACGAATGGCCAATTATATATTATATTATATAGCATTTGAATATTCTACCTTATGGCAACACCCACCAATAAAAGGATCCGTCGTGGTCGAACGTTTAATTTACGTTGTCCTTATTTTATGTCCTTATTTTAAATTTCTTTAAAGTTACTTTACAATATTGCAAACTTACAACATTACCGCATTAATATTTTAGTCAATTCATCAAAATACGAAAATAATCTATTAAATTTATTTGTTAATTTTTACAAAAAACAATACGTTTCATGTTACATCACCTTTATAGCTTGTACTGCTGTTCTAAGGTGATGTAATCAGTTATAGAAACATAGATCCTCAACTGACAATTCATAAACTAAAAAAGAGAAAATTTTCATAACAAAAATGCTCAATCGCCATAGGTAATAATGAGCGATAGAAAAGCATTTTTGTCAAAATTATGAACTTGTCGAGTTTGTTTCTAAATAATCGACATATTTTATCTAGTAATCAGGAAGCCTCAACGAAATGAAACGTAAATATTATTTGATAACCGTTATGTCACGATGAAATGTTGTCATATTCGAACTGGTTAAAAATGTCATCAATGTGAAATTGCTTCATATCCGAAATACGTAAAAATTTTCCGTAGCAGAAATACCTAAAATATCACCCTTTGCGCAATAGTTAAAAATGTCATCGTATATTTATGTTTCAATAAATCAAGATGATGGAAAACGTTATTTGGACACATTTAGAAACAAATATTATTTTATTCTGTTGGTCTCATAAAACATATTAAAATTGTGCCTGATTATTAAGTACAGTCTATGGTTATTTTTTGGAGGCATCCAAAAGACCCTTATATTGCCAAAAACATTTATTGGATTTTGCCTATTTAAATATGAACTCTTCTTGTCAGCACAAATTAGAACGACGGGTCTAATAATTCATTTATTTTTTCTTCGACTTCGTGATCGGTGAACTTGTGCGATAAATTTTACTTCAGACGGCGAGTTAAATTATTTACGGTTAGCAGTTTTACAATATCCTGTGTTTTGCCGGGGACAAATTCCACAGTCCCTGTAAAGTGAAGGTAGCACATGGTTGAGCGGGGTAAATGTCGCTATTCCGTGACGGGCGAACGTTTGCCGTCACTCGCCGACCGGATAGACACTTTTATTCCACGGAATCTGCCGAGCACGACACTACATCCGCCCTCTCCCTCTCTCCCTCTCTCTCTCTCGAGTCGCTTTATGTACGATATTTTAAAATTAGCAGATATTTTCTCATCTCACCAAAAGCCAGATGCTGGGCGGTGCCACGTGCCGGTTTTGCTTAGAATAGTTTCGTCTTTTTTGTTTCAATTATTACATTTTGATTAGTTGATTGAAAAACTGAAAAAAAAGGAAATCTTTCAGAATTGCACAGCAGGTAACAGATATTTTTCTTGAACATCGTGCTATGTCGCGAAGAATTTAATATTATATTCTATACTTTATGTCGATATGAACTTTTTGTTTTTAAACCCGCCTGACGCAGGAAGTAGGTTCGTAAATGATAACATATTTTATTATCTGTCGTTAAAAACATTTCATATTTTTCTAAAGAATATGTTTTTAGATTAAAGGTATTTTTGTATTTAACAAATAATATAGACACATTATTATTTATATATAGACATACATTATCTCTCACAATGTTCTACAAATTACTAAGTTGTTATTGTTGCATCGCTCGCCTGATTCGAGATCACGAAAACCAAGTCGCTTTTAGTACCACTGCCTATTTACCCATATACATAAATAAATGTATGATCGGTAACCCTATTGCTTTTATATATATATATATATATATATATATTTTAAGTATTGAAATTTTTTGCAAATAAAATATATAGCCAAAATGTTCAAAGAAAAATTAATACCGAAAGCACAGATAGTTGCATCGCTTGAGGTAATGCACGCTGGTTTAAATACAGGCCTGTATTTTATGAAAGTCTTTCACTCTCACCTATCTATCTGTGCGATATGCAATACGGTCAAACTTTCATTAAAGTAGTGAATAAATGATTTAAAAATTAAACAATAATTATGAAAAAAAGTGTGAAAATGTAACGAATATGACGTATAATGAATGAGAAGTGAATGGTTTAATGGATATTTACAAGAATAACTTACGTTCAACGTAGTTTATCTGAAAATGAAATACAGGCCTGTATTTAAACCAGCGTGCATTACCTCAAGCGATGCAACTATCTGTGCTTTCGGTATTAATTTTTCTTTGAACATTTTGGCTATATATTTTATTTGCAAAAAATTTCAATACTTAAAATATTAAAAAACATTCGTATTTTCCAAATGTCAGTACTGTCAAACTTTTATATATGTTAAACTAAAGGTGTTTACCTATTTTAACATAGAAATCATCTAATTAACGGTATTTAAACAATACATTTTACTATTTTACTATATATATATATATATCATATATATAATTTTGAAAACATCCCAGATGGTGCCTCTTCTATGCATGGAAAACAAACTACGTTTATACACAGAAATTGTAAGAAGCTTTTTGGTCACTAGAGGTAAGAGATCTCTAGGTAGGATCTTGATAATTTTGCAACTGAATGGTGGCGCAACTGAATTCTGAATCATTTTTATGCTTTTGTCACTCGTATTTTTATAGTTCTATTCCGGGTAGTGATTGTTGTTTGTGTAAAATAAAAATTAGGTGTTTATTTTTTATGTCAAACAAAGTATTTATATTAATATTATCCGCTCTTACTACTCCGTAGTGGCAATTTGAAAAAAATTGTAAGAATATGACAGGAAAATACATTTTTTTTTCGGTATCAACTAATGGGCTTATTTTTAAGGTGGTGGTTGTTGAAGTCGGTTTTATTTTTTCGGTTAAAATTCCTTTTTTTACTACTAGTCGATTTTGGATGTAGAATGACCACAAAAATATGCTTAATCGTTTCGTTGCAGCTAGCATATTAATTATTTATGGTATACTAGTCAAGGTTGTGCAGACGTTTTTGCACCCACAACAAGAAATTTGCTAATCGTTAGCAAATCGTATAGTTGTACTTAGAGACTGATTATTGGTAAATATTTTTTGGTTAGATTAACCATATTTCTTGCTATGCCAGCAAGAGATTTAGATAAAAGATATTTTAGCAAAAACATTTTGCTATGATTACAAAACAATATGGCGTCGTGGGTGAACAATAAAATGAAGTTACCTGAATATTTGGTAGCAGCAACCATAATATTTTGTTGTTTTTACTTGTAACTATTTTATTTTTCTGTGATCAAATCAAAATGGCAGTGTACCTGAAAAACTGATCGTGAAATTTACAGTTTGGATAAATTATTGTAGCTATAGCTAGATATTATATTAAAGGCAACCAATAATTATGGTTATAGCAATCAAGTGAGTTTAACAATAGTCGATGTGTAACTCCAACAAAAATTATTGCTGTCACTATATCAATCATACTTTATGGTTGCTAATACCACTTTTTTACTGCCGTTACTAAATTTTTTTTAGTGAATATATAATATGTCGATAGACACAGTTTACAGTTAGACCATGTGTATATATTTATTTTAGTTAAAATTTTGAAGGCAATAATACTCTATTTCCCTTCAACTTTTTTTTAAATATAAAATACTTCTACTCTGAGAATATTAGAGGTGAGTATAAGAAATTTTGTAACATGTCTATTTATTTGCAGAACGACGTGAATACATACAAGAGGCATAACAGACCCGTATGGGTTATATAAAGATAAAAACACGTTTTATTTTTACTATCCGATTTACATATCAGACAGTCTTGACGCTTGTAACAAACATATTGTAACCTCGGAACAGCTTTGATGTTGCCGTTTAGAATAATGTGTTGCATTTGTATAAAAACCAAATTTCTTTTATGGTTACAAATTGCCGGTTACCTTTTTTCAAAATGTGTCTCTGTTAAACGCGTTGTCCTCATTCGCCACATTAGGTTATAATATTATTGAACAACGTCAACGTTTACAATATAATATAAACTAACAACAATTAAATCATTATTCTTTAACTACGTACAACTAAAAATAATCTTATAAATATATAAAAATGCCATCACCCGACCATTAGCATTCATCCGATTGCGATATTTTTTGAATTTGGGTTTTGATTTTTTTTTTAAACTAAAAACATTGCGTACAAAGCAGGCAAAGCAGGCGTAGGTCAACGCCGCCACTATTTTAAGTTCTCCCGAGTGCCGCAGCCACGAGTTGTCGGGCGCCGAAGGCGCCGTTACGAGCCGAATTTAGGCGTGCGTACTGCGTATGTATCGAAAGGCCTAAATGAGCGTGACGACTCATCCCGAGTGCCGCAGGTCTAGGTGCTAACCCGGGGCAAAATGAACGGTGACCTTAAGGAAATGCACACCTTAGTTTTTGACATACCTAAATGTTAGAATGAAACCAAACTTTATAAAGCCCTAATAAATATGCTTGACAAACAAAAATCGCAATAAAAGTAGTATAAATCAAAAATGTTTTTTTTTTATTTACGAGTTTATAGACACACTAACCGGCTTACATGTTACATTTCCTCTCATTGGTAGGGTGTTAAAAATAACTAGCTTAAAAGTTAATTTTACTAATGCTCCTTAGGATATTTTTTTAGTATTCAATACCAGAAAAAAAACGTGTCCAAGCTTGTGATTTAATAAAAGAGAAAAAAGGAACGCATGCAGAGACTCTAACGTTCCACGGCACATACTCACATGTCCAAATAGCAATAGTACGGATTCGCAATCCCGTCACGTGCAAAGGTAACGTCACGCAGCCTCCGTCCCTTTTCAACGTTCGTATCTCATTCCTCGCCGTCTCATTCTATCGGCTCGCAGTTGTGTAAAATGTCCATCCTCCATGGCGTCAGATTAAGTGCGTCCTATCTGCTTACGTCTTTAAATAAGGCCGATTATTGAAACACTTTACTTCGGACTTCTCCGAGCGTCATTTATATATCTGTTACAGTCAATAGAAGGGTTTCACCCTTTGCATATAATGCCTTTCATCTCACCTAAAGCAGACAGATGTGCATTTTTACTTTTTTTCTTTCACTGGCTCTGGCTCGAACGTAACCGAACGACTCAGTGCACTAGTCTAAAAATAAGGTGAGCAGCGTATTACAATTGAAAATCTAACATAAAATCGACTATAACGAGTAAATTTTATATATACACATATATATTTATGTTTAGTTTTTTGTATATTTAGTATATAAATTATACGTAATATAATTATTAGAATTATATATTTAATAAATATATTATATATTGTATGTATTATATAGACAATAATTTGCACTATTTATTGTATGTTTGATGTTTTGTATTTATGATATATTTTATCCTATGATTCTTCTTATTACCTAAAAAGGTCTCACGTTCGTAATAAGTATTTTATTTTTTCTGTAACCTCTTCTGGCCGCTCTTAGAACACGTTTCTTTTAGTTAGAGTGCCGACCTTACTTCAAAGCAACAATAAATGACTGCCATTTATTTATTTATAAGATAATACATATTTTTTGTTCAATATATATCATTTATTGTTGTAAATCCTTATTAGGCCATTTTGAAAAAATAAAATGAAAAGTTCCTATCTGTATTCGTATCGAACGGATGTGTTGAACTTCCTCTAACTGATATATGTAAATATTATGTATATAAAATCAGAAAAATTACATGCTTTATTATGTTTATCCATGTTTTTGCCAAAACCCATTTAATGTATTATATGTCTTTTTTTAATAAAAAAAATAAATTAAGTATTAATCACATAAACATACATAAAACCATTGCGTTATATAAAAATAAGTTACACATTTTATATTACAAAAATGAAAGAGATTAAGACAGTAGTGCATTGTCAAAGATTTACGGACCTATCCTCTCCACTAACCTCTGACGAAACGAATTGACTATTACAGTTTCACACAGCTCAGCTCATCGCCCAGCTTGCAGCCTGCTTTACGGCCAAAATCCAAATCGACGTATTTGTCGCAAGCGAGTTGGGTCAGAGCTGATGCTTCCGAAATTTCAAGCCATGGGGGTTCCCCCGAGTAAAATTTTCCCGATTTTATTTTCAATCAAAATTCTGATTTAGGGTTTAACGAAACCAGTTAAGTACGAGAAAGCTGATGAAATTATACATAATGTGTGTAGATTATCTTGCTGATTGAGTTTGAAAACGGGCGGTTTTAAAAAAAACGACCGTTTTCTAATTTAATGTGTAATTCTAATTCCACGGTTTCTACATAGAAACTCTACTGAAAGCCAAATAAATCATTTTTTTCGCGATAAGAAAAATACATCATATTTTTTAATTCATTATTTTTTTTTCATAAATTTCTATTGAATATTAAATGTGACTAAAAGTCCCGGAGGATACGACCAGGGGTTTTTTAATCTTTGTTTCACGCGGATGGAAAGCATTGCTTGCCTGCATCTGTAGCACTCAACATACATGTGTAGGTACGCATACATTTAAGGTTAAAAATAACAAATACAGAAAAAAATATATGTTTTTTTTTTAATAATTGCTATGACCTAGGTCATATAGAATTATTTTGGGCCCTACTCAACTAGGCCAAATGAACCTGTGCTAGAGTCAGGGTAGATGGTGGTAATGAAGCATTAAAAATGGTATGACCATGTGTGGATTCGAACCCGCAACCTTTGGGCGTATAGTCCAACGGCTTAACCACTAGACTACCATGATTTATATGTTATATCTGCAGCATTCACATATCTTTAAATACATTAATATCTATACCAAATAAAAACAAGTTAAATTTTGCTATTGTCTAATCTCATACTAATGTTTAGGTAATTACTGGCATGTAAAATATAACCAAAGTACTAGTAAAAATGATTAATCCTTTTAAAAGAAGATATCCGTTCTTGCAGATTAGTTAAAAGTCGTTAACATTTTGAATTACAAAAATTTAGTACCATGAGAATGGGCTGTTTGAATTAAGGAGACGCCGAGATTGCTAAAGAAAAGGAATATTTACATAAATTCAATTGAAAAAGATACGATTTACATAATTTCTATTATATTACGTAAGAAATATCTCCGGACTTTCTTTCCACGCGGTGTGAATCTAAAGCTTATATTATTTAACAGATGGCTACTTAGCATTCGACGAGCAATGTCAAATTAAAATATATATATATAAAGCTAGTAGCTTCCTTCATTATCGAATAGCCGGCTGTTAAAATCATGTCGAATGGATTATCCTCTTTAAAGTACACAGATTTTGCTAAAGTTAGCGAATGTTTTTAAAAAGGAAAAACCATTATACTAAAATCCTTTTTGATAACCATTAAAACATTATTAAAGGCGTTTTTAATTAATCTTTCACATTCGATGTTTATAAATTATTTTAAAGTTATCTTATGGCTCGTACGATAGGAAAGGAGTTACTAAGAGCATCTCTGTATTCATGATGCGAGGTTATTAAGTTCAAGTTTTTACAAGCTTTTATTTAGCTTGCATGTCGGTTTGGGTCGAATCTTGCAAGCTGAATTAGAACCACTTCTTCTTATCCTCACAGAGTTGACAATTCATTTTTATGGTAAGCGTAACCTGATTCTACACCCGCAGGAATGGCTCCAGACAAAGGAATTCTTCAATGGTCGACAGCGCAGTCCCGAAATTTTGTATACGCATTCAAGCACTTAAATAAAAGCTTATTTTTAAAAGTATATTCTTACTATTAATTTTTAATAATTATAGGCGATAATGAATACCTGTTACATAAGTAAAACGACTCATGAAGTCCTGACTTCAATGTATTTTTTTACATATAAAATATCTATAAAAAAACATATAAAATTGTTTACAAGTAATAAATCTACGCTAATAGTAAATCTACGCATTAAATTAATCAAACTATCAATCGAATAATGTAATAATATGTTTGTTTTTTCAGCGTGATGTCCATAAAAACGCCGTGAGGGCAGTCCGCCCAACGCGATTTGGGCGCGGGCCCGCCCCAGCTCAACGCTACGGGCCCGCCGCTGAGTCGAAACATTCGCCAATTTGCAACATTTTCTTGTGAGTCTTACGATTTTATTTACGTAAAAATAATACTTGCTCACCATGTAGTTGGTATATTGCTCTTTAGGATCTGTAAGCGGAGATTTTAAATGTTTTCATGTATAAAATATTTATTTATTTAACTTTTTTTGGAAAAACTAACAATTTTACACGGTACATACAACAAAAAAAAATACATTTGATTGATCGATAAAAAACTATGTAAAACTAAAAATAGGTTTCTACTACCAAAAAGTATTAAAGTCAATAACAAAAATAACGAAACCCATTTTATATCTATATGTACATTTCTACTTACACAAATTTAGAACAGCTAATTTGCCCTATTATTTTTACACAATAGATCATTTCTGAACACTTTAAATTGCGACTTATTTAGAGTCAATTTATCGAATCAGTTAATAGTTTCATTAAAATAACTTTGGAACCGTTGTATCGGTGAATCTAGAGCATTATTTGAGGAGCAAACATCATAATGACGGGTACGATGTGACGACGGTACATCAATCGAAAAGGATTTAAAAAGATCGGGGCCTTTAATAGTCTCATTGAAAACAGCGTTTATCTTTATCGCGGTAGGGTTGTATTTTAGTTCAACTCCACGAAAATATCGATAGGTCAACGCGCGCAAGAAAAGGCGCTGGACTCTCTCGATTCTATCTGAATGTGTGACATATACCGGATTCCAAATGACAGACCCATATTCGAGTTTACTTCGAATTCATGAATTAAAAAGGACGATAGCCGCTTTAAAGTTTGAGAAGGGTTTTGTCACCCGTAATATAAAACCTAATAGCTTTAGAGATTTTTCAATTATGTAGTCTAGGTGTAGATTGAAACTAACCTTTGGATCGAAAATTACTCCTAGGTTCTTAAACTGGTCTACCATATAAACCTGACAACCGTTCAGCGTATAAGAAAACGTCAATTGTTTTTTTTTTCCTTGTAAAGGTCATCGTTTTACACTTATTGGTAAATATATTCGATATTGGAATAGGTGGAAAACTAACTAGGTATGGCTAATTGGTATACAGGTTAATTCGTAACGACCGATTTAACTAGGCTTAACACAGGTAGCTTTTTGTTTATTTATTTATTATTTGATTATTACTTTTAAGCACTGTTATTATAATAAAAATTATGTTAGTTATCAAATAAAAAAAATAAAGTTGTCACTAAATCATAGGTCAAAATAAACAACAATGTTTACTAAAAGGATCTCCCCATCCCTCCCATCCCACCCAGTATATTTATGATATATACTTACGATGGAATAATAATAAATTGAATTACATAAATAAATTCAAAATCAATATTGACATCTTAGTAAATAGCAAATGTTTATGCTATGTTTATTTTACTATACTTTTCAAACTTATTAAAACCATTTAAGAAACACCAAAGAAAGTTTTTAGCGGTTTCGTATTTACAACAGTTTGCAAAACCTTTGTGAAGATCATTAAGAAGAAATATGATAATGTTAAAGTTATCAAAATTCTGAACTGTGACAGACTTATTACTGATTTTAAGCTATCCCATCCTGGCTTCGCGGGGGGTGTTTTTTTAATCTTAAAAAAAATCTTTGTAAACGAGGTCGATTGTTTATTAAATATGTTTACATTGGTTAACACAAAGACATTTTATTTTGATGTTACGCGGAACAGTTCCACAGATATCTGTTCATGAGAAAAATATTCTCCGCTTAGTTTGATTCCAGCTTTATATATACGTGAGGGTCTGACCTGGTGCTTTATTTATCGTCATACCGAAGCATCCTCTAATTGGAAATTGGACTCGCTTGAAAATTAATCGAATCAGACCTGCCTCAAACGATGTTCTATCAAATAGTGAAAAACGCACAAATTTTTCACTATTGGTTTCCAATATTAGCGCGAACATACGCTTACTGAAAATATACTAATTTGCATAAATAGTATGCGATCACTCGACTTGCGGTACATATTTTTTACTTCTACCAAACGTGTTCGCTTTCTCATTCTGATACAAAGTATTTTGTTTTTGCGTTCAATTAATGAAAGTGAATATTTTTTAGATTCCAAGCAAATATTGCACACTCATAATTACTATATCATATTTTAACGTACCCTGTTACATTTGTTTTACAAGCTTTTCAAACAGACACAAACTTTGCAAACTAGATAGTTTGCAAAGTTTGTCTGTTTAGGTAAAATCTTGCAAGCTGAATTAGAGCCACTTCCTCTTATCATACAGAGTTGAGATTTGACATGTTGGTTTAGTTTCAGTTGGTTTAGACGGCAATGCATTTTTATGGTAAGCATGACCTGATTTTACATTCAGAATTGGCCCCAGACAAAGGAACCTGTCAACGGTCAACAGCACAAACACAAAATTTTGTATAAGCATTACAAAAAAAACAATAATGAAATCTACCTCTGCCTTCTGGTGTGTCGAAAGACATTTTTAATTTGGAACATGATAATGTATTTTGACGTTTGGGGTCGCTTCATACGAAAATTAATGTGGAATCTTGCTCCTGATAAGTAGTAACGATTTTATTGCACTGCTTATAACCTATACCTTTACCGAAGATCCAATCTATCCCACAGTGAAAAGCTTATCCGAATCCATTCAGTAGCTTTGTAGGAATAGAGTATAAACGCGAAAAGCGGTGCTTAGTAGTAATGATTTCTGATTCCGGGCCGTCCGCAAATCCGACATCTAGTTACCTGTCTAAAAATGGGAAGTACCCACGTTAATTTCAAACAAATTGGCGATTAAAATAGAAATGTTAAAATGTACTTAAATGTCAAAATTTGAGAATGAATTTTTAAGACAATTAAAGGAGATTTTTTATTTCTGATAAGCGGATTTCACATAAAAAAGTCTGATATATTTTAACCCCCTAAAGCGCGGTTTCGATTTAATGCGATGCGTCCGCAAAAATAAAATCAAATCGTAATTTGAGATTCCAGCCGGGTCGTTAGGGGGCTGGATGTTTTATGCGATTGCGACGTGAGGGCGATAAGAAACGTTTCTCGGCGGGTAGTAAAAGCGAGTCTCATTTTGATAGCAATACTTGCTTTTTACATATCGCACCTCCAATCTAGGTGCTCTCTCGTCCCACACATTGCAACCTAACTTCAATGATTTTCTTAACAAGAAAGGCGTTTAAAACACACTTACTATTTTGTCGTTACATTTTAAGTTGTATATGTTGGTCATTACGCATACAAAAGTGGCGCTGGAAGAGGAGGCAAATTTGGCGGATGTAGAAAAAATTAACTATTTTAAACGTTGTTGGATTGTGTCGTGATTATTCACGTATCAAGGCACCAACGTGTAAAAACTATTTAGCAAAGAAGTTAAAACAATATTTTTAAATACGAGTAGATAGTTCGCCTTTGGTACCAACTTATGATGGGTTGCTTCATTTCAACGTCCTTTCCCGTCGCGGGGAAGGGACAACGAATCGTGAATCTCACGAGCTCAGGTCTCGAACAAAAAATATATCGGGAATAAGAAAAGAAGTGATTGATCTGATGACTGGTGAAAATAATACAAAAATATCTTAATTGGCTAAGTAACGCGATAACCTGAAATATCTTGTCAGTAAATATATTCTTACAGACGTTGCAGTCAATGCACGAAATTCGTTTATATAAGAATTGCACCTTTTATCGAAACATTTGTTTCCATTCTCTTAATCTTTTTTCCCTTTTTTATTTAGACAAGTTTGGCTATGGTGACAGACATATATTACGGTTGATTAGAAAGTCAGTGTGTTGAAAATTGTTTTTTAAAATGAATTTTATTTACTCCTGAGATCAATAACTATTTAAATATAAAACAAATTAGGTTTTTATTATAAAAAAAAAATACACTAACATTGTTTAGGAGATCTATAAATAACCATAAAGGTCCATTTTTAGGTTTGAAAAATCTTGAGCGAAACTCTGATAATATTATTACGCAGAGAACATTTATAGAAATTAAATTGTTTACGATCGTAAAAACAGTGTCATTAGTTTATTTTAAAAAAAATATTACCGGATAAAGCGATTATTAATATTTATTGCAAATATGAATAAGCAGATAAAGGCATATAATAGCCGCACTAAAGTAGAGCTTTAAGAGTTAAACTAAAAATTTTAACGCATCGGTAAATAGTATAATATAGTTTCTGATATATTAAACAATACATAGTATTTAATATGAAAATTTATTTTTTTATGACTACAATAATAAATCTATTAAATACGCGAATAAGTAAGTAGATATATAAATGATTACATACATAAACCTAATGTATTTTTATTCATTTTGCTCCTTTTGGGGGAATGATCTATATCGATACCTAAATAGGCGTAAAAAATACACTAAAATAATATTATTTTCCCGCAGTACAACTCGCGCCGCGCGGGGCGGAGGACCCGCCATGGACCCGTCCGAGGGTTGGCTTTATTTTGAAAGTTAACCGTGCGCTGCAGCGTTACCGCGATTTAACGAAAATTTGTTTTTTTTTTTCTTGTAATTGAGAAACATTATTCCAATATTTTTTGCTGATTAATGTTTCTTTGTCGATATAGATCAACCCCCGAAAAAAGCAAAGTGAACAAAAATACATTATATACGTATAAACGTTTGTCAGTTTAAATAAGAATAAATTAAAAAATAAAAAAATACTTTTTTATTGGAAATTTTGTTTTTTTATACACTGTGTCTAAAGACCATTCCCGATAAAAATCCAGTTAATTTGAATTTTTTATAAGGTTATACAAAACTCTCTTAAAGTCTTTAGGATTGGTCTTGGGAAATTCTGTATACAGCTGATCTGATAATTTATAGTCGCGGTGCAAAAAAAAACTAATTATAAACAACGTGTACATTAACCGGATTTACACTTTAACGCTGACCTTACAAAGGAAGGCTTGGCGAGGAGGAGATCTGCAGAGCTGCTTCGAAACGGCGATAAATGCACTTCGACCGAGGAAATATAAAAGACGCTTCGGCGAAGCAATAAAGATGTGCTCTTCGCCGCGTAAAGACGACGCGACGCCCACTTCGCTACAACGCGGTGCGACGCGCTGTGACGAAGTGTGACGCGGCGGCGCGGCGCTTTCATATCCACCGAGGATCGTAAAATTATAGGAAATTTCAGGAATGCATTTCTTAGGGCATACTTGATTTTCAGCAGATGCCACATAATTCAATGCTCTCGGTTTTCGCATAGATATACAGAGATAAAGATTATAGCAGCTTATTAGTTTTGTATAAAATACCAACAAGTCTTTATATCCAACGCGTATTAAAAAATAAATAAAACAAAATAGTTTTCATGATTATTTACTTTACTATAAAACATAGTGGTTTTCAGCGACCGCTTCATGCCTTCCTTGGTGGCTATTTGGTACTAAAGAAGTTGATTTTAATTTAAAAAATAGATTATGTTACTTATATTATTGATGATAACGTTTTAGTACCTGCAAAGCGCTTGAAAAAATCATTTCATTTATTTTTGGGCATATTGAAAAAGTGTCTTTTTATAAATAATAGAACAACGATTCTATTATTTATTTATTTATTTATTAAAAGAATTATAAACAAAAAATTGCACAAATTTACAGGGAGTGTGTGAGAAGCGTGAAAAATTGTGAGAAATATGAGCGTGTGAGTGAAGTGTGAAAAAAGCGTTTAGGTAGGAGTAGGTAATTTAATAGTTATTTTTAAAAGTAGGTATTTTTTTTCGATTTCAATAGTTATTCTGCTATTTGGGGCGGAGACAAATTCAACAAATAAAAGATCATAAAAATCAGTGTAGCCGTTTTTGAGTTATAAATGTGTAACTAACCTATCCGACTTTGTTTTATATATATAGATTATAATTATTATTATTCTTATATATATCTTAAACTGGAAAATGTTTATTGTTACTCTTTTTAGATGAGGTTTTTAATTGAATTTGTATTTATTCCTATAAATATAATATAAATGAAGTTATATTTAAATGCGAAATATTTACCACGTAGATGTGAGTACGAACTTTTTATTATCGATGTTAGTACGGGAATGGCCCAGTTTTGTTTGTGACATGATGTTAATTATGGGTTTAAAATATGTGGAAAATTATTTTAATGTAATCGTAGGCGATATAGTCTTTAAATTATCCTGAGTGTTTTTCGTTAGTTAAAATTCGCCACTTGAATCTCATTTCCATACATTAATTCCTTTAATTTTACTCAATTGAATGAAAAACATCCTCGTTATTTAATGTTTAGTTGTCATTATCCCGCGAGCATGTGCGGGCGGGCGGCTTTGTTCCGTCGCAGCGGAATATTTGCATCTCGCGCGAAATTCTGTTGCTCGCGTACAAACGATACTCTACTCGTGAGTAAACACCTCAAGTAAACGGACCCGTGCGAGACACGACTTTACAGCCGGCAGCGTCGGCAAACCTGGTGTGTTTTCGGCAGAGTTTCCTGAAATTGCGTTTTCAGCCCGTTTCAGAAACTATGCAAAATATGCAAAAAGCAAAATGGCGAGCGAAGAAAGCTTTTGCATAAGCTTCTTGACTGAGCCGGGGGTCTTTTAGGTTTCCGTAACATTATTTACATTGCCCTCACAAATTCCATACACATCCGAGAAATCAAAATCTACTAAGAATAGGCAGGAAAAATGCTATTAGCAATATTTTGTATGTAGAATTTATTATTACATAATTGCTGAATTTTATTTTTGTTTTCCTGCGATTACTATTTTCCGGAATATTGATTAATATATGGTTTGAATAATATAACTTTTTTTACCTACTTTTTTTACTGCAAACATTGTATGTGATTACACCTATTAATTTGCTACTCTCCCTTTTATCAGCCATTTCTTGACATTATGAGAGGGCATTTTCTAAGAATTAGTGTATTTTAGGTTTTGGCCCAGTAAAACCAATATTCCTTTGGCTAAAATCCGACATCAAAATTTTAAAATATTAAACTTTAAATTTAATATTACTAAATAAAGAGAAACATCACAGCTTAGCAACGTAAGCCTTAAGAGTTTCTTACTTCGCCAAGTCTTTTGAAAAATATATCTTTTCCGAACAATTTCTTTCGCTTTGCAACACTTTGGCATGCTCCATTGAACAAAGAGTTTGCGAGCAAAAGAAAATACCTACACCGTACCTTGACGTTCGCGTTCGTAGATTACCGACCGGCTAACTTCTTTTGGAGACTTTAACTTAGAAAATGTTTCGAAAATATTTTGTAACTTAATCATCCGAAATGTACAAAAAATATTTCCGTTCCACGATATTTGATAAATCGCCTATCACGAAACAAGACCAGCGATAGATAGAATAGTGGAAATCAAGAAATGATATATTACATTTCTTTTTGTTATTGAATGATTCGCTCCATCCACCCAAACTGTAAACAAATGTGTTATAAATATTAAACGAACGTAATTAAATGAATTTTTACGTTTAGTTATTTTATATATTTATTTAGGTGTACATAGTTTTATGTTTAAATCATTAAAATATTTTTCTTTCGAGCTTCTTTAGTAGGTTGATGTCATCCTTAAATATTTTGCGTGGTGTATTATTCTTTAATTTATAAATAGTATTTAATTTTTTTACTAGTAAATATTATTGGTTTTTTATAATATAAATAAAAAATAATCTTTGATTATTTTAGAACATAGATATTTATTTATTAAATTGTTAGGGAGGCAGGATGCTGTAGTATCCTGCCTCCCTAACGATGTACCAGTCGTATGTTACTATGTTATTACGTAATAAACTTATATTAAAAAAGAAAAATTAGTTTTTTTTTAAATATTTCATTTTTATATTTTCTTATTATTTATATATTTTTGTTTTAAAATAATTACATATTTTAATTACAAATTTTGCCTAAAATTTAATTTGTGCGATATGTACTACGTAACCTGTAGAAATCTACCACTTAGAATAAGTGATAGACCAGTTAGGTATTGAAAATTGTGTAATAATTATTGCAAGTACTTTATAATGAGGTACTGATGGGTATTCATTTATTCTATCACGTAAAAAAATATTTACCGCGGAAATAAAAATATTTACCACGGAACCCTCGGCGATACAAAACCTTTAAGTAGAGTCGTTCTTTTAATAAATATAGCATATTTATTAAAAGAAAAGAAAAGAAAGTCGTTCTTTTAATAAATATGCTAATGACTGTGATATTTTTCATGACACATTTGCTTCAATTAAAAGTCACTTGATTGCATTGTTCAAAGCCTAATAATTCCAAGAAAAATAATAATTATCATTAAAAAATTACTTCATCATTTACTTCAGATAAATAAACTTTTCGTATATTACTACAATATTAGAACAAAAATATTGTATAATTCATATTTCATATTTAATACATATGTAGACAATTTTATAATATATTAATTATATGTATTTTTTTCTTTATATTTTAATGTATAATTTATAATGTATATGTATAATTTAATTATTATTTTATATTAATTTATATCTCTTAAATGGCACCTACTTGTTATTATCTTACTTCTTTTTTTTTCTCTCTCAAATTCTAATATTATAATTAAAGTCAAATGTATCAAATTTTGTATGTATAATTAACTTAAGTTTATACACATGCATGTTTTGTAAACATGAAATTGGAGAGTATCGAGTGTTGGCAACCTGTGTATAAAATATGTAAGAATATTTACGATTACTCTCTGTATGTTTACTTAATAAAAATAAATAAATAAATAATTAAATATGACCAGTTGGGTTTTTTATCAACATTTCAAGCTTGAGTAGTTCAGAATAAAAACGCATTTGCGCTGAGTTTGCATTTGTTCTAATTCAAATATGTGAAATGGTTGAAGCGGTTCCATTCGACTTGAAGTTCCGACGCGAAGTCCAATATTTGCACGTTTCTTGAAAGCATCTCCGCCTTCGGGGGAATATGGATGAGAGCCCACTAGGAAACCACATTAGCCTGTCCGCATTTTCATAAATATGACTTTTAAACATTTTTGTACACTTTATGTTAACCACAGTTTATCGGAACATAATACAACAAACGGTTCAGTTCACTTTCTCATATTTTTGTGATAAAGAAAAATTAATAACTATTTATATTTTTTTTGCAGACTTCTATCAAAAATCAAGGTCATAGAAAAATGCTGAAAATAGCGATCGAAAACAGTTTGAGAAAAAAATAATAAGGATTCACCCAAAAAGTCTATAAAGATATTTTATATAAATAGTTATAATTTAGGAATCCATTGATTTTAAAATGTATACAATAACAGGGAAAACATTTTAAAATTATTTAAATTTTTGTTATTATCATTATGTATACAAAACAAACTAATTAAATTAACACAATATTTAAATATTTTATGATAACAATTTTTCAAATGAATTTATTACCCTACGATAATGTCCAGTAAATACTTTTTTTAAATACTTTCTTTGTAATTTCTGGTTCAGAAGCGAGTGGCTACAGATAGATGCGCGTGTTCTTAAATACCTTCATTTTGTCTATAGAATCCAAACAACTCACGAAAACGCAATCAAGTACCTAAAAATAAAAATAGATGGTGCTATCAAGTAAAAATAGAAGAATTATGGTCTCTTTTTACCAATGATTCACAAATTTTAACCAATGATTGGATCTATATTGAGGGATAATAAAATAGATGCTTGTTGTGTTTACCGACTAAAATTTAAGTGTTATTTGTAAATCACTCATCGCTGGTTTGAAACG
This sequence comes from Neomicropteryx cornuta, assembly GCA_020383195.1. NCBI lineage: Eukaryota > Metazoa > Arthropoda > Insecta > Lepidoptera > Micropterigidae > Neomicropteryx > Neomicropteryx cornuta. The sequence continues at coordinate 8,472,957 of JAHKQU010000025.1, read as the reverse complement.
ATCCCTGCGCATTAAAAACTAAAACATTCATATTTTGGTGATTTTAATTATTCTGGTCTGAATTACTCAAAACTAACACAGTACAATGATACAAAAAATATATTTTAATCTTGATTTCTAGAAAAATATCCAGATAGTTAATTGCTTAATTTAATTTTTCGATATAAGGAGCATAAGATTTAATTCAATGACTATTATTTTTTTAAATTTAATTTAGAAAAAAATGCTATGACCTATGTTGATCTAGTCATATATATACAATTATTTTGGGACCTACTTAAATAAGCAAATTTTGCTTATTCTGGAGGTAGGGTGGTAACAAATTGTAAAAAATAGTATAACTATAATTTTTGGATCCGAACCCGTAACTGCTGGGTAAATATTTAAACGCCTAAATCACAAGACTAGATCTACTAGATTCAGGATTGGAAATTAATTATTAGTAAAGGTGGTTATCTATGCGTGCTATCCAGCACGTACGAAAGACTCAACACAAACCTCCTAACATAAAAACATTACCGGAAAAAAAAATTAATTAATAAATTAATAAATAAATTAATTAATTAATTAGATAAATATGCCCACGAATTCTACTTTGCCGCACCTTGACCCTTAGACACCTTCGTGTTTTTAACTTAATTTTAAAACCTGTGTCCTACTGTCCTACTATCGTCCTGTTTTACTGGTTCACAACCCAAGTTACCTTAATGTTTTACGCAAAAGTAGGGTCACAAGAAATGTAAGCGTATAATATGTTTCCGCATCTCCTGGGACGTGTGACCCTCAGTGGCCGAGACAGATAGAGGAACGGAAAAATGACTGCTCGAATAGGAAACGTTTATCAAAAAGACTCCCACTGGGTTCTTCGCAAGTTTCGAAAAATAAGAAACATAATATTTCACTCATATAAGTAGTGGCCTCGAGGTACGTAGATAAGTACATTTACCTACGTACCGAGCGCACAGTGCAAGTCGTCTGGACAGACGAGCTACTTCAGACGAGACGAATTATTTTTAGCGATAGACCTGATAATCTATAATTCTGATAATCCTGATAATCATTCATCTACTGATAGACCTGATAATTAACTTTTCTGGTCTTTTGTAGATTTTATTGTCCATATACATGTACGAGTATGTGGGTACCTACTGGTGTAGGTTTCCTGAAAAAAAAGAATTTTTCTTGAGTAGAAAAAGTTCCAACCGTACTTCGGGTGGCCGCCTCAGATTTCTTTTTATTTTCTAAATCTCAGCCCTGGAATGATTGATGAATCGTTCAAAAGGGGCTTAATTTATTCAACTTATTCAAAAAAGACTCATACGACACATTCGATTCAATAAGAATAATATTGTTTCAATGGCTCGATGGAACGATGGCTCGATTTGAATAAACATGATATTTTTTCGCCAATTCCAAACAGACTACTTTCAGGTCAAAAGGAGGCGAAAAGCAATGTTACGCCTCGATCAATTTTTGGATGAAATATTGAAATTATTCTAGGTCTCAAATGGATATTCGGGAAAAAATCATTTGTAACAATAATTTAAGATAAAAAAAAATATTATTTTTTCATTTTATGAGAAGAATCATATTTTTTATAAGAAGTTTGTTTTTATATCATGCAGCTAACATCTTTAAACAGATTTTTGTATTTAACAATTGTAATACATAGACCTTATAAATGACAAGATATATATATGTGGGAAAAGGCTAAAATATAATTTAAAAAGTATTTATCATCACATTTCAATTTCTTGGAAATAACACTTATTTATTTTACAGTGATTAAATATTTGGTACAGCTTAAATAATTATTTAGTGCTGTATGCTATATAATAAATAAAAACTCTTTCGCTTTCCTTTTCCTTTAATCGAACACAAGAGGTTTATATTTTTCTCTTCTTTATTTTTTTTTTACATATAATTTAATTTTACATATATCGTGAACGATCTCGCAAAAATTGTTAGTCAAAATAGACTACAGAACTATATCGCGGATTTAAATATAACTTATAGTTAACTTAAACTAAAGATGCTGTGCTACTCTGGAGCCATTCTAAAACGCAAACCCATTCAACTATTATTGGAACCAAAAACAATTGCGGACTAGTTCAATCATACATTTTGCGGTGTCTGCCCAAAGAAAATTTATGCTATTATTTTCAAAACAATTTTTAAAACTAATAATAATTTATTATTCATAAATTATAAAATGTATTATTTTATACAATTTAATTTCGAGATACGCAGGTCAATAATAATATAGACTTATATAATCACTAACTTTTCAACTATTTTGTACTACTAAAAAGCTTCTAGGGTTTAGAATGAGTAAGCGCGAATGTGGTATGTGGAGCTATTGATTTTTTTAATATATTCCATATAATGGATTTGCCTAAAATTATTATATTAGCTGTAAACAATTTTTTATAGCCTATGTAGGCATATCCTGGCCAATATTTAGTTTATAATAATTAGCACATTATAATAATTAAAGCATATGTAAATTATTTCACTTAAATATGATATTGTATAGGTATACATATTACCAAAAATACATTTGTATACTCAATAAAAAATTATACATGTAGAAATTTTGTGTGTCATAGACAACTTGGTGGTGGGGTGGGGTGGTTCGATGGTGTATTTATTTATTTTTTAATACATATAGATAGTTCGAAGGTGTTTCTCCGGTGATGACAGATAGTATAATCAGGTTATTTTTTTTATCAAATGTTTTATTCTTCTTCTCAGCTAGAGTTCTTACAAAAAGGTTTAAAGACGCTACATTTAGAACTTTTCCATTTTCTGATAGTACTCGGAAAGAAAGAATGGGAAGCAATATTCTCCTTCGTGAATATTATATAGGTATTTTTATCCAGTTTCTGTAGTTGTTCAATTTTGAAATCGGCCAGGTTAATTTAACGAAATATTTTACGTCTAAAACTTAATTCAAAAGAAACTTAATATTTTTAGTATCTATTTTATTAAAAATAGCAGTAAAGTTTATAGCAGTAAACATAGATATAAATCATTGATAATTATGTTAATGGTTGATATCATTGCAATTCGTGATACCGCAGAACGAAATCATCAGGTTAAACGTATCGAAAAAAGGTTGATCTACATTACTTACATTTTGAGGATTTGATTTATCGCCATCATTGTGGATATCCCAAAATCGAATCTTCCCCATCAATCCAATCGAGGATTTCATCTTCCCTGACATCCCATCTGGTGCCGAGGCGTTTCCTCCGCTCGCGTCATTAAGTGTCAAGCGAAATACAACGTCATTGAGTCCTCATCGCGAGCGCGACCGGGCTAGAAGCGTTGAAAATGACAGCGATAATCCAGTGACTTTGATATATTGCTTAGGCCTACCCTCAATATCAGAGTCGCTTGATACTATCGGACTGATGAGGCTGGAGCGAGGCGAGCGTCGAGTGCGGCCTCTCTCGCACAACCCAGAATTAAATAGGCTGGTTATCTCGGCGGATCTTGCGCGAGTAAAAAAAACACCTGCCAACAACGGTGCCAGCTTTATATGAAATTATTTTATAGTATAATTTTATCATGGTTATCTCTTTTACTGTTAACATATATAGTTATATATTCCTTTATATGTTATATATATAGTACATATACTTTTATATATTATAAATATACACATATATATATAATATATATGTATATATTTATAATCGCTTACGTATTATATAAATATATATATACCTTTTATTATGCAAATGTTTATTAATTTGCAATTTTTATTCTTATAGGTTGTTTACGCGTGTAACTTTTTCAAAAGTTTTCCTTTCAGTTATACCGAAATAATGTCAGTTAACAAAAATCGACGGTCACTGCCTTCTTTGGTACAGACGGCGTCTAGTTAAGAAGGCAGGGAACATCAGTGCAGTAGGTGCCGGTCGCTTGTTGGTTACATTAATTGCCATTGAACTGTTACTGCTGTTCTGTAATGTATGTATTTTGGTTTATAAGAATAAATAAATAAATAAATAATTGGTATTTTATAGTCATTTTTAGCTACGTTTAGTGCAAAGCAGGAAAAATAAATAAACAATAAGGTTTCCGTCATCGTATAAAAGTGACCACAATTAATAATTAGAAAATATAAAATAAAATACTAATTAAATTTTAAAATAACAAAACTTAAAAAAAAGTCGGTGCAGACAAATGGCACGCGTTTTTCTGCGCTGACTTCTACGTTTTGTTGTATCAGATTTTTATTTGTTTACTAACAGCAAAGAAGGTGGTTGTATATTTCTTTTTTTTTTAATTAAGGCTTTATTTTGAGGTCGGTTTGTTTATGTTTTATTCGTAACAAAATCACAGAAAGAGCTTTTTTATGAATTATATTTGTAAATTATGGTTATTTCGGTGTTTTAAAATAACAATCGTCTATACCGAAAGATCTAATAAAAGGCCTAAGATTTACTTAGATCAAATCTAAGTAATTTGATAAGTAATAGTTATAATATAATACTCTTAATATAGGGAATTTATTATCTAGAATTATAATATATCTATTCGTATAGCCGTCCCAACAAACAAAATAGTATGAGACGACCGATAAAGTATTTCAATATTATATATTTTACCAAGAAAATAGGATCTTCAGTGCACAGAGTTCTTTCTGAGACAGACATCATAAATCCGGCTAGGCAAAGATGATACCTGTCGCATTCTATATGTTATTGTACCCTCTGCGGTAAACATATTCAGAGGGCACATACATATACATACATATTTTATGATGTACCTGCTTTGATTAAAATTTCTCTACCTCTAAAATAGTTTCAATTTCTTTTTATATAGATATTTTATGTTATGGAATTTATTTCCTGTATTTAAATATTTAAAAAGAGTAAGACTTACATATCACATTTAAGTATAATAGTTCTGAAAATATCAGATGCTGGAGATAATATACGATTATTAGAATCTTAGATAGTTCCTCCCTAATAACTATGATTGCAAGTATTATTAAACATTTAAAGAAAGAACTGTTTTCAATGAATATGTAGGTAATATTTATATAAATATGGATAATTCTAAACTCTGTGTGGCCCCCTTTTCAAAAGCTTTTCAACAGAGATAATTTAGGATGTTTTTTTTATATCCATCACACGTGTAAAAGTATAGGAATTATTTTTTAAAATCTTACACGTGTGTTACAATGCAGTACATAATTAATTGTTTTTATTGTATTATTATTTTATATTATTGTCGACGAGCACTCACGGCCGCATAACGTCTCGCTTTTCGCCTCTAGCTTGAGGAAGCCGTGTCTGGTGAAGTGCTATTCTGTGAGACGATGACCACAAGAGTTGGCGCCATCTTCCGGGAGAGCAAAAAATGACGAATTTGCAGTTGCTCAAGGAGGCAGATCGCAGTAAAAGGTACGTTCCAGGTCTTTTCCTTTCTGTCTTCCGATATTTGGCGCTGTATCTTGTTACCCAATTACAATTACAATTAAATAAACAATTGTATGTACCATTTTTTCGTATTATACTGTTGGTTTTCCGGATAAACGATAAATAAATAAATAAATAAATAAATGACAGTCTACTTAACTATATCGAATAACTATTGATTCGATTAGCTAAAAGCAATGTAATACAACCAAATTAAATTTTACTTTAGGGGTATCAATAAATTGAGATATGACAAATAATCAAACAAAAGCAACTAATTATTAAAACAAGAAAGCAAATTCGACAATAGGAAAATGTTAAAAAAATAAGTACTAAGTAATAAATGATGGAATAATACGAAAATTTAAAAATTAAGTAAATTGAGCAAATTATTATATCAAAAAATAAAAAACTAAACACTATTAACAGTTGCATAAACATTGTTTACCAAATAATTAGTAACTTCTTTTGTTTATGTTTTTTTTTTGTTTTCAAGGTAAAAATTGGTTTTTTGTTATGTATTTGTTCGAGCTCGAACTGATTTATAAGTGGTGTAGGTGGCCCATTTTTCACATCTCATGTGAAAATGGGATATGCCATCATTGTTAAATAAAATAAAATATAAATAAGTAAACAATTATACGTAGTATCTAAACTACGTTATTTTAGATACCATGTTAAAAACGGTTATATGGTTGTACTTTTTTTTGTATTAGCCTTACAGAATGCATATACAGCATGATATATAATATTTTCAATAAAATCGGAAAAGTTGCGTCCTCAAAATGTCCTAGTTTTTCCGGATCCGCGTCTCAATGTCGCGCAGTTTGTTCCGCTCAACAAGTCGTCCCGCTACCCGAGTTAAATCTATTTCAGAGTCTGTTACGTCACGAGCACGGATTTAGGTGGGGGGGGGGGCTGGGGGCTGGGGGGGCGAGGGGAGTTTGTTTTGATTAATTTGAGTTTCCACAGATAGCGATCGGATAGCCGAGTTCTGACAGCCGCAGAGGCGCTGAATGTAATCAAAGGGAGAAATGAATGCAACCGACTGCAAAAAGCTACTACGTCAAACGAGTGTAAAAACGTCAAAACCATTATTTTTTGTTTTTTTAATTTTATTAAAAAAAAATATAAAGGAGATTATGATGCCATTATAATGTCAAGTGATTGGTGTATAATTACGGCAATTATCGTGTCCACAAGAAAGTGATATAGATAGAGAGATATGTAAACTTATATATATAAATTTTTAAATTGAGGGTGGTTTTGGGTTCTAGGGGATGTGAAACGACAAGATATGTCGAAATTTTCCCATGACACGATGACACGATGAAGTCATGACACGATACCCATTACAATAGGTAACTTTTCTAATGAAATCTACCTAAAAGAGACAAAACATATTACTTTGCAGGTTCTTTGCAAATACGTGTGAACTGGTTAAACATGACCAAACCCGCACGGCTTAGTCCATTTATTTTATGTGTTTTTCATATGGGGAAAAATACAGTTATAAAAATATTACATAAAAAAAAGAATTAATTAGATAAAAAAACCAATTTTGGATTTCCTTCATATTTATAAACATTATTATTATACAGTAGGTATGATGTTTTCAAAGTAAATTGTTGTGAAATGTTTTTAAACTAAATTAAATTATTTAAATACAAACACATAGGTATAGGATTTGCACATAGAGGCTGTGTTGGATGTGTGTGTGGGTAAGAGAGAGGGTCAATTGCCGCGTGCGTCGGTGAAATAATTAAGTTTAATGTAGGTATGTTTCACTTATATGTTTCTAAGCATATAGGTGAAATGCAGTTGCCCAGCTATGATTGGCGCCGTGTGAAATACTGTGCTAGAACTGTCACTGTGCTCGAATACAAATGTGGTTTGTGTATGTAAGCGTTCGCGTTATTCCAATCGCACTGTGTGAGCAATTCGCCGCGCGTCGCGACGCCCGCGAGCATACGCGTCTAAGTTTAACCTGCGCGCGGGTCGCTTTTCCAGAAGCTATTTGTTTGCCTTGCGCAGTCGCCGCTAGTCTTCGCAACGACCGCCACGAATTTTTGCATAGTTTTACTTGTAAAGTGATTTTTCAATTTATAGTGGAGTGATTTTCTAGTGATAATTAACGACCTATTAGAACGTGGAATGTTTCTAACGGAATCTGGAATTACACCGTCAAAAGTATGACGATTAATTTAAATTACTAGCAATTTATATTACCGATAATCTAAGAAAACGTTTTATTTTGAGCTATATTGAAATATTTGATATTTCACCTCATGGCTTAGGTACTTAAATGTAATTTAAAGTTATAGGTTCAATTTTCAATTGAGGTTTTTTTGTTTTTCCGTCCGTTAACATTTTTTTCTACTCATAAATAATACAATAACCATATATATTATAAAAATATTAAAAAAATATTGTATTGTAATCATAATCCTACATAATTCCTCGACCCCTTCTACTTCCTGGTCCCGGCCTCGCTCCTGAATGGGTTTTCTATTTTTTTAAGTTTGGAGGAAACTGTCATTGGCTTTGTGTTTTTATTGTAATTTTACTTCTATTTAAGCTATTGTTTCTTCAAATAAAATAAAATAAAAAATAATACATAGTGTACGTATTTGATGTAAAATTAAATTTTGACCAACGAGTATGTAAATCATTGTAATTATTAATTTTGTAAACCTTTATGTATATGTATAATTTGTAGAGTAATAATAATTCATTAGTTATTATATATTTTATTTTATAAGGGAAACCAGCAGGCTTAATATAACAGAGGACTAAAATGCGCATGGAAGTTTATTATTAGGAATATGTATGCGCTCGTGTGTGTGTGTGTGTTTGCGAGAGTGAAATGGTTGAAGGTGTGTGTTTCTGTGTGTGAGCGTGACCAATTAGCAAATAAATATAATAGAATGTATGCATAAGTGTTTAGTAATAAGTATTCATGATTCTTAGTTGGTTTTTAAAGTTGGACAATGATATATCTATTATAAAGTCAACAATATTATTTATCCAATATTTTGCCCAGAACTGCTTATACATTTAGGCAGTCGAAAAAGATTACTATGACGTGCGTGTCTGGCAGGAATATTACCTGACAGCAGATCAACTGAATCGACCTTATAAAAGAATACGAGGTCTGCAATCAATCTTCTTTTTTCTAATGCCTCTATTTTATGCAACTAATAATTATTATTAGGATAAATATAAATTTATTTAGGCATTTCTAAAATGTACAAATTTAAAACACACGTGCTTTGCATAAATAATATAAATATAAAAAACCTAAGTCATACCGCACAATATTCCAAGCCCTGTGTAAGTCAAGTATATAACCTTCCTGTAGAGTTTTACTTAAAATATATAATTTAAAAAATGGTTTGGTAAACGGGACTAGGAGACTTACGTTATACAGAAAATTAAACATACACCTACGCTTATGAGTGAAAAACTACAATTTCAAATAAATACATTGCCCTAAGTATCTGGAACGTATTTCGATCAAATCAATGAAAATGTAAAACATAACACAAAAATAGAGAACGAGATCTAAATAACAATGGGTTTTATTTTAATTTCATGTCTGTAATACAACCCAAGTTATTGAGTTTCAAAGTCGAACCTGCGTAAAACAGAACGTTTTCTCGCACATTGTAAAGTAGACAGATGTTATAACCACGATCTCACTTTATAATATAATATACGAATTTAAAAATCTCTCAATCCAGTGCGTTTTTGCGCTTCCATTCGGTTCCTCGCCAGGGATGGCGTCTCGCGGCCCGCGGGCGGCGCGAATTCTGATCCATCTCATTGTTACGGAAGATGCTGCGGCTCATCTTCTTTTGTGTTTATTTACCCCGCCCGCCGCGCCACCCGCCCGCCCAACGGCCCGCCGCCTGCCCCTCGGCCCGCCGCCCGCCCCTCGGCCGCGGGCGACGCTCGCGCGGAAACATGCAGTAAGGTCGACGTATTAATAGCTAACGTTTCGCTGTCGAGAGTACACTATTTGGAATCCATTTCATTTACGTTTTTAAACAATAATTTAAATAGTTTAATTGTTATTTATACATATATTGCATATATATATTTACACCTCTTTTGCTTTAAGATGTGGGTATTTTATGGAAAAACCTTCACCTCATTGACCTCTACTTCCCCTCTTTCACTAGATTTTTGAAAATAGTTTAAACTATTATTTGTTTATAAACTGAATAACAAATTCACATATTTATTATTTTCGGTTGCTGAGATATAGCTATAACAAAAATATATCTCTATAATTTACCCCGTAAATAGATTTTAGTAAAATTGTAAAACACATATTTATTTATTTCTTCGGAGGATATAAATATTCATATCTATCATATCTATAACATTTATGGTTTTTTATCTTAAAAAAATAACCTCCATGCTTAGGTAAGTATGGAGGTTATTTTCAGCCCCTTAGGAACCAAATTTCGTAAAATACTTTCTTATAAATCATGAAAGGATCCCACAGTACAAATTTCGTGCAAAATGTAGTTTTGTTTTGTTTAAGAGAACTATTTTTGTATAATATTATTGTTCAACCAGGCAGCTAGGCTTGAATGACGCTTTCGACGCACGACCGCTCATGACTACGGCACTCGGGTTGAGTCGCTTCGCGACTTAGCTTTGGGTTTTTCGAACTATCCACCCGCCTAAATTTGGTTTTTCATAACGGCGCCTTCAGCGCCCAACAACTCGTTGATCTCGATTTCCAAAATCCGAGATTTATCTTCCTAGCATTTTACCTAAATAATTCTCATACAAACTCACTCACATAAGGGTTGTTTTTTTTAAGTAGCTACCAAATTTCATCAAAATCATTTTAGCTGTAAAAACGTAACGAACAGACAGACTTGCTTATTTATAATCTTATACTATATTGGGAAAAGGTTCGACGCAATTAGGTAGTTTTCTGTTTGTTTCGGAATTAATCGTTATCTCGCAAGAAAATGAAATCGTATCCAAGTTAGCATCTGGCGTTGGAAATTAAATTTTTGTCTTTGAGTCATCCTTTTTTTGTGTATATTTTTTTTGTGATAATTACTTCTGGTAATGATTCCTTTATTATCCTTCTATGATTCACTAAGAACCGAATTCTATTTCTAACTAATAATCAAAATTTGATTACCATATAATATATTTACTAGATCCTCATAAAATATATATTTTTTGTTTCTGGAATGTTTAAACTGCTTTCATTTTGGGAATACTAAAATATCAAATAGAATAAATACTTTATTGATTTATTGTACTTCTATAAAACGCGATGAAGATGTTAGGCGTGAAGGGAAGTGAAGAAAAAAGAAAAAAAAAATAAAAATAAGAGAAAAAAAAAGAAAGTAAAAATAAAAAGCTAAAAGATTCAAAATATATTGTAAAAAATAAAATGTACTTAAAAAAAACGGACTAATTATATTATGATAAATATATTTATCGTAAAATTCAAGCGAATAATCGAAAGGGTTGCGGAAAACGACTAGCGACGACTTGAGGAAAAGAGAATTTCGATGTTTGTTCAACAACCGTTCGTCACGACTGGCAATTATATCGGTCCTATTTTCTATAATCCGTATTTTAAAAAAAGCCACAGTCATTTCGCCCGATAGCGTGATATTTATTTTTAAAACCGGAGACTGCGTCAGATATTAAATCGTCATTTATTTACCAAGCGGTATAGTATATATATATAGTAGCGTCGTCGTGAATGAATGATTTTTATTTCTTTAAATAAAACTGTACTCAGGCGCCGACGACGATTTTTTTCCCACCCATTCATGGCGGACGACCATATTAACAAATATTCCTTCTTTACGCCAACCGCGTCGTTTACGAAAGGAAAATCTTGCCATTTTTCCTTTGTTCGAAATTCACTTGGCGGCGTCATTTGGTGTCGCCACCCGATTTCTGTTTATTTTGACGATATTGTTTTAATTTCCGCTTCCAACTTATTTATTGCCAATATTGTATAAATCGCTAACATGCAAGATTTTAAATAAATTTTATTTTTACATTTATTGTAGTATGGGATCAAAACAATTCTCTCTGTAATTCGGCAGTGGAACTGCGGGTTTTCTTTATCGTCTCAACATCTCGTTGGCGCAGGTTTTTTACTCGTCATGTCATGAATTAATATTATCACTGTAAAAATGTACCTAACCGAAATGAAATGATATCTCAACTTGCCATGCATTCTTACGTTAGTTGCAATGACGATCAAGATAAAATTTAAACAGCAAAATATACAGGAAAAGGAATATTTGGTTCAATTAATTATTATTAGTACAATTTGCATAATAATTTTCATAAATGGCTTATGTTTTACAAAAATTGTGTTTATTTTATTAATTATATATTTTACTGTATTTCTGTAACCTAAAAATAAAATAAATTAAATTACATAATATTTTTTTAGTATGTTATTTTAAGATAATTTGACTTAAGATTTACTTTAGTTAAATATCTTTAGGTAGGTAGGTTTAGGGAAATTAAATTGATAGTGTTTACCTAGAAAACTCAATGCAACTATCTACATAATATGTAGCATTTATTATAATTTGGCACCTTTTCTATAGAGCTACTTATGTCTATAAGTAATTTAAAATAAAAAAATAAATATATGTAAGTGGAGGTCAGACAATGGACAGACAAACGCAGTCTCGGCCGTTGATTGCCCAAAACTGAAACTGACCGAACGAAACGCGTGTTTTTAGGTCGAAACTGAACGAATCCAAAATCGACACTTCGGTCGGACAATAGTTGTTGCGCTCGCTACACCAACCTATCACCGAGATTACCTCCTAAATAACGAACTAGCGCAGCTTTTTTAGTAAGATTTTTTCCATACAGCTATATTGACGTCTTTGTATAACGGAGTAAGTACTACATGTCACAAGCATGTTAGGCTGTGAATGAACCGTAATTAAAAAGCAAAGTTTAACTTAATCCCGGGGATTCAATTACAAAAAGTCCTTCGCGCTTGTAACTTCGGCTGAAAACATGAAAACGTACTTAATATGCCCTTTGTGAATTTTAAATGGATATTTACGTCTGCTTTATTATTTACGTAAGAATTACAATTTTTCAGTAAATGCGAGCGTGCAATAAATATGAAAAAGCTTCAAATGTGGCTTAGTTGGAACTAAGTATAGAATAAATTCTATGACTTGGTAAAAAGAAGTGCCAATGTTAAAAAAGTCAAACGTTGCCAATTCATTGTTTAAGCTTGACTTTAAACTTCAGGCAGCTTTGCAATTTTTTAGGAGGCGGTTAAATTTTATTGAGAATTTGTATATTTCAAAAGTAGCAGTTTAATATAATTACATGCTCATAACCTACAATTAGTTTGAGGAGTTGCGGAGGCACTTTTTATTTAAAACATACAAATTAGAATATTCTCTTTCTTAATTTCAACGTTTCGACAAAAGACAGAACTTCTTTTACCAATCCGCATACATTTTTAAAGTACTTACTTTATATGAAAAACGAAGAATGCATAAAAGGGGAAAAAACTACAATGATTCTATGCTTATTAACAATTAATTTATACCTATTTTTGTCTGCACTAATAAAATCTTCGATGTTGTTATTTTTTCTGCTAAAGCGTGAATATATAATCGTCTCCCGATAAGAACTATAATATGATCAATCAATGGCTTATGGTTACAGAAAACCTTCAACTTGGTTAAATTGACCACCAGAATCTGCCAATATAAATATAACTTAGGTACACAGGTTTACTGCTATCCGTATTAGTTGAATTCAAAGTGGCATATTTCATTTGTTGTAAATGAGTGCGTTTTGATTTATATTTCATATTTCGATTTTTTTTCTAAAAAAAATACGAGACCTAGAGTTAAGTGATAACTAATGAGTCAACAGATTAAAGAAAAAAAACATTAACATGGCCTCACCCGTAAAATAGACACAGACATAAAATATGAAATATATTAAAATAAAAAATAAAAAAAAGAATTCGTATTGATACAAATCTAAAAACGAAATATATTCTCGTATGGAAGAATACTTTTATCTATGGGAGGTGGGCTAGGGAGGGAAGGGGGCAAAGACAAAAGTCCGTCTCTTCTCGACTAACTGCAGAAATTTACTTGTCTTGACGTAGACAGATTTACAGATTTCTTTTTCAAAAAGGCAGTACACAATCATTATGCCAGTATATTTCCCACGTCAGGCGTCTAACGCCCGCGACGGGAAAATATATGTTGACCCTGCCGTCGTGACAAAACAAAACACATAAAGACTCGTTTTCATTGCGCCGCTATTTATGACATCTCGCAGAGCCGAAAATAAGCGCCAAGCGGCCCGTCGCTTTTGACCTCAGCGCGGCTTTGAGGCAAGCTGAAAAATATAATTTTATACCAAAGTATATCGACCTTGGCGACGCGACCGCGGCGTTCGTAACGAGGGTTTTTGCTAGCGAAGGATTTGGCGAGATTTAACATTTCGCCAAAAGTGCCCGGTTTTGGCGCTACGCTTTTTTGTACTGTTCGTTAGCAGCGGGTAATGTTTCGACGGTTTGCAAGGTGACTGCACGCGTCACCTCGCAAACCATCGAAAAACCTATCCTAACCTTCGAAAAAATAAAGCTGGCTTCGAAATGAATCTAAAACAAAAAAAAAAACAAGAAACAATACAACAAACTACTTTTTGTTAGTAAAAACCAAATTAATTGATTCACTAAAACGTTAAATTCGGCGCAGAACACCGTATTTCTATTAAATGAAATTAAACCGTTTTTTTAAATTAAAAGGAGCCAATATCAAAAAGTCCTTCATTTTTGGTTAAATTAGTAAACCTATATAACTAACAAACAACTAACTTTAACTTTATAACTAAACTAGTTTTTACTATATAACTATATAAATATTCTAAGTAGAAAGGTTAGAACCTAAAGTAGAGGCTAGGCATCTAGAATCGTATAAATAAAGAAAACCTATTTTTTTTCATAAAGCAACACAGATTGAAGATGTAAAATTTCCCTAACTTTTGAATTTAAAACGAATCCTCATTCATGATAAACTTCTATTGCCGCTGTTAATTCCATTTCTGTTGAAGTTTTGAAAGTTTTTGCATGCAAAAGTTAAAATTAGCGTCTTACCCAGTATAATTTTAACTCTGAGAGGTTTTGTCGCTTTTACAAAATGAATATAGCAAAATTATTATTATTCATTTGATTAAAGCAAAATTATAAATTATATTAAAAAGTAGTATAAATAGTAGTAGTTTTTTTTGTAGAAATTGTTTGGCTTTGTTTAAGTTATTTTTATGATATAAATATATTGATAATATTAATAATGATATTTTTATGATATGATGCTTTAGTAAAATATGTATTTTAATCGGTACGCACATTCTCAACAGTTAGGTATAAAAAAAAACATTAAAATCCAATAGACAAATATCGCAAAAAAATGATATTTGGCATAATACGAGTAGGACTAGGCTAGTTTGGAATTAATTAGGACACGAAAAACATTAAAACATAGGTACATCAGTACATACTAATGCAAAATAAATTTGTTCTACTGAAAACATATATAGTTATATATTATATATATATATATATAATATATAGATTTGATGATTATGATTTATTTAAGCTTTCGCCATTCGGCGTCGTCAGAAAAAATATGAAAGATGACGTTTAAAATGCAACCTTCATAAATTCATATATATATATAATATATATATATATTATATATATATATATATATATTACATATACTTTTAAATATAAATTATGTATTATATAAATATATATATATATACCTGTTAATATACAAATCTGCAATATTTATTCTTATAGTTTATTTACGCGTGTAACTTTATCAAAAGTTTTCCTTTTAGTTAAATACCAAAATAATTTCATTTAACAAAAATCGGCGATCACTGCCTTCTTTGGTACAGACGGCGTCTAGTTAAGAAGGCAGGGAACATCAGTGCAGTAGGTGCCGGTCGCTTGTTGGTTACATTAAATAGGCATTGAACTCTTACTACTGGTCTGTATATATATATGTATTTTGGTATAATTGAGTTATAAAGTTATTTGACTTATATTTGATGATTGTTTTTTAATAACGGCAAATCACCTGAAAAGATAAATGACACATTTTTTGACAATATTGAAAATTTTTGAAAACGTTTTTAATTATTTGATAAAGTGCTGGATAGCATAATATTTATAAAGGTTCTAAAGAGGTCCTGTACTGAGAGCTCAGGATGTCGGTTTAAACCCAGCGCTGAGTTTTATAAAAATGCATTTTTAACTCTCACCTGTCCTCTTTAGTGTAAAATATTGTCAAATATTATGTAACCATCTAATTAAATGAAATAAGGAAAGGATGATATTTTAACAAAAAAATATAAAAATAATGGATTTGTGATTACGATGAAGGATGATGGTGAAATGAGATTATTTTATAGGTGATTTATGTATGAAGTTGGTGAAAATAAAAATAATGGATATGTAAAAGTGTAAAATTAACGCACATGATTAGTGTGCGTATTATTTATATAATTTTATAATTGAGTTGTAAAGTTATTTGTCTTATATTTGATGATTGTCTTTTAATAACGGCAAATCGCTAGAAAAGATAAAGGAGATTTGCCGTTATTAAAAAACAATCATCAAATATATGTGTTTTGGTTTATACGAATAAATAAATAAATAAAATCAACAATATCACCACTACATACCAATCCTGGCTTATTATTTAGGTATATTTTTTTCAAACATTTTAAAAATAATAAACAAAATTTAAATCTGAAATTGACTTAAGTTGCAACTCAGCAATGAGTAAAACCGCACGATCGCTAAAATTTGCATTGAACAGAGTATCGCCAGGAGTCGCTCAAGCCTTGTAACCAGAACCCGATTCATTATTTTCCCTTTTGCATTTCAATTAATTTCATTTAAATGCAAGAATAATATGAATATATTAAATATTACCATAAAACCTTCCACGATACCTATTTTAATGTGCTATGCGAGGGACATTAAAACATACGATTAACCACGCCACATAAACACAACATTAATAAAATGGTAAATTGTATAATAAAATTATATGGTATTGTACCTAGTGTATAGTTATATTGTTAAATTTGTAAAGTCATTATTAAATATTGAGGCTAAGCACCTAAATGAATAGTTTTCAATATCCCTAGAAAGCCTATTATTAAATAGATTTTAAATAATACTATAATTAATTAAGTTTGAAAATTATACAAAGTCTACCTAAAGTGACCGTGGTTAGGATTTAAAATGCAATAAATTATAATATTAAAAATCATAATATTAAATTAAAAAAATAAATATTAAATAGATTATTCCTATAATTATACCAATACTAATAATTACAACAATTATTAGTATAGGTAATATTAATAGTAGGAAATAGTAGGGAATAATTATGCCTATACTTATTTAAATATTAATATCGTATAATGTGTGTGCAAAATTCGATACAAATATAATTTTGTTGAGGTATTGAGGATTGGTTGAGTTTGTTTTCTATCTAGGTCGAACAACCAAGAGGTGGGTAGGATAGGGAATTGTATTCCCTATGAGTGTTTCCACGTTCTTGTTCAGTTAGAAATAAACAAGTTGTTGCGAAAATTTAACTTCGCCCTTTTTCAGTTTTAGGTTGAAAAATATCGATCACATAAAAATGTTATAATCAAATTGTAAAGAATTAAATTTTCATCAAGTTTAGTTGCTGATTTCAAAATGTTATTGATCAGTTTTTTTTTAAAATTAGTTATCGATATGGTATTTGCATCCAATTATTAATTAATAACAGTATAAAAAGAGGAAAAAAATAAATGGTTATTTATGAATGCCAAATCAAAATATTTTTTGATATTATGGGTAATACAATTGGCAATAATATTGGTAATACTAAATATAAAATATTCAAAATAATAATAAATATCAACATAATTTATTTTATTAAGCTATATACACATACATGTATATTTGTTAAATATTCGATATTAATTCATTTATATTTTTTTTAGAAAACAGTCCTTCATATACACGTGCAAATAAATCGATCAATGGTAGGTATTCCATAAGGGTTGCCATATATGCATGTATCTAAAATCCAAAAATAAAGATTAGTTTTAAAAAATATTATGTAAGTACAGAAATTACATATTTATTTAAGAAAGGTTTTTTAACATTGCACTAATAACAACGATTAATATTTATAAGGAGATTCCGGTTAGTTGTGCGGACGGGGCATCGGAATTGTAATGCTATCAACTCTAGATTAAATTGTTAGTTAAAATTAAATTTGTTAGAAATTAAAATTTGTTAGAAAACTGGTAGGAAAAATAAATCGCTAGAGCTTCGCAGTGAATACAGAGGCGTTAAGGAGAAAATTATTCTTTCATATTATTCGTAAATCACACTTAAGTCCAAATTGAGTGGCGCGCGGAGCAGTACAAGCGCGACTTTAAAGGGGCACTCTGCGAGCGGAGAGCGCCGTTAAGCGCGATATTCAATGTAAGGTTATGGCCACAGTTTTCTTCGGCAAACTTGCTTTGAGAATATTAAGCAGTGTCGAGGGGCCTTAACACATTACCCTAAATTACTTTTAGTGGGTACTTAAAATATACGGGAATCATGTTGCAAAGTCGCATTTTATACAATTAAATCGCTCGACTTAACCGTAGATAGAGATTTTTTGTGCATTTATTATTAATAAATATTTTGTAATTTATAAATGTACCTTGGTCCTTTATAACCACAAATTAGTTGAATTAGTTGTATAAGAGTTACATTTGCAATTTGAACTAGTTATTATTATTATTATTAGGCTACGAACTATCACAGAGAACGAGAGAAAATATAAATTAATAATAATAAAATATTAAAACAAATTAAAAAACGGTAAAACATTTGAACAAGCAAAAGCACAATTATGGACAAAGGTATATAAATTTGGTGAGCGTATTTATTTTTTTAAACACATATTTATTCTCAGCACATAACGTTTCAATACTTAAATAAACCTACACATTCTTTATAAATAGAAAATTATAAGTAGAAAAATATTCGTTTAAAATTATCTATAGATGTCTAAAATAATAAAGTTTGACAAATAAATAAATGTTATTTGATTTCGACACATTGTTATCCTTGCTATTGTAGCAAGGATAATAATGAGTCGAAATATTAAAATAAATATACATTTTTGCCATTTGGGTCACATTTATAACAGTAATTCAAGAGCACAGTTATTATATAGGAGTAACAGTAATGAGAAAATGACTATAAACGAAACCGTTTAATCGTCGTAATGAGAACATCTGTGACATCCGTTTGACCGTGTTAGTGATATATATTAGGGTATTTCCATCTGGACCGGCCTTCCCGCTGTGCCTCAGACCGAGATGTTTTCTCATTAGAAGCTGAAATGT
This sequence comes from Neomicropteryx cornuta, assembly GCA_020383195.1. NCBI lineage: Eukaryota > Metazoa > Arthropoda > Insecta > Lepidoptera > Micropterigidae > Neomicropteryx > Neomicropteryx cornuta. The sequence continues at coordinate 8,454,037 of JAHKQU010000025.1, read as the reverse complement.
TCATAAAAGTGAATTGTTATTGTAGCCGAGAGCGCGCCCCTCTCTACTAAGATACATAGAACGATCACGCGTGCGCGTTTGATGTTTAACCTTCGTCCAGCGTCAGATTTTCCGAGATTAGGACGCTTTCAGATTTTTCTATTTCAAGAATTTGCAGTAAAGGTCATCTTTAAAAAAAAAACAGCAACACAAGGCTAAAGACGTTTTTTTCTGAAAATCCCTGTTGAAAATATCAATTGATATTTTAAACGCAATCAGCAGTTAATAAAAAATAAAAATTATTAAAAATTTAAAAAACCCCTGACACGGCTGAAGAGGTTTTCTTGAATCATATCTAAGAATACATTCAAATTAAAATCGGTTCATCAGTTGGGGAGCTACGATGCCACAGACACGTTAATCTTATGACACCCTGATGCAAAAAAATATTGTTTTGCCAATAAAACAATGTCGAGATTTAAAACTTATTTTATTTACTTATGTATATATTAAAATACTTTTATAGTCTTACATTTATATACCCAGAAATATTTAATAAATATAAATATCGTAAAAATAGTTTTTATTAAAATAGTAATGTTAATTACTTACATTGATAATAGTAAATTAATATTGTTTATTAATAATTATAATATTAACAAAGTAAGGTGTGTCGTGTGTATAAGAAATTTATATGTGTGTGATATTACTCGCGTATGCACTTTTGTTTCCTAGAAAAAATAAGTAAACTTTACGTTATTATAATAAACTGTTTGTTGTGCACCTAAAAGCTGCGACGAAGAAGAATGACAGCTATTAGTCAAGGCTAAGTGTTGAGAGAATTCATACAAGCACTTTAATAAATTTGGTGCACTTAAACACTTCCTTAAATCTTCGGGAATGGTCTTGGGACACCCGGTATTACATTATTGTAATTCGTAGGTATAATTCCGAGTGCGTGTTTCTAGCCCTGGTTTTCAAGTCGTTAGCATGGCGATGGGCTTTTTAGTTGAAATTAATCTAAATTTTAACAGTAACATAATATATTCCGGGGACGTCTTGCGGCCTGAATGCGTCATTAGAGGGTTCTACCCGCACTGAATACGCGCGTCGCGTCACCCGACGACGCCTGGGCAGAATTATTATCAGCGCGGACGGAGAAACTGTGTCTTAGCGGGGAATACCAACTTATTATGGCGGAAACTCTAAAAGTAAACATTAATAGCTATGATGTATTATGAGGCGATGAACATTCCATCCAGATGCAAAATTCCTTGGAAAGGTTCAAAATGCGTGCTAAACCGTGTGTGTATGAGTTTCGGTTGTCTAATAAATAATTCCTTTTTTTATCAAAAATACATATCCTGAGGTCATATGAGTCAATTTAACTAAGGTTAAAAAAATGTATAAGTATGTGCATGAATTCTCTTTAGCTATTTCGCCTAAAGAGGTCTCGTATTTGAGAGCGTAGGATGTGTAGGATGTCGGTATTTAAGCCTGCGCTGAGTTTTATAAAAATGCATGTTTAATTGTATAATATATTGAAAATTATTTTTTAATTTTAGATGAAATAAGAAAACGATAATATTTTAACAAAAAATATTAAAATAATTAATCAGATAAAGGATTGTGGTTAAATGAGATGATTTTATGAGGTACAAGCAATAAATTAAGCAAACAATTAAGTTCAATAAATGTGCAAAAATTAAAATAAATTATATAATGAAGCAATTATCGATGCGCGCACAATGACGAAGTGAACATCTTCGAAGGTACCTTACCATATGAAAATTGAATTCCATTATACAAAGCCGTTTCATACAAAATGTATGAGAAAATGAATTTACTTTATATTTTTTTTTGTGATTTTTTCCGATGTTTTAATAGTTATTCTGCTATTCGGAGACAAATCCAACAAATCAAAGATCATAAAAATCGGTCGAGCCGTTCTTGAGTTATAAATGGAGTAACTAACCCGACTTTGTTTTATATATATAGATGAAGTAAAGGAAAATAAGAATGAAGGTGTTCAATGTAAAAATTAAAGCACAGGATGGATGATTTTTAATTTTACACTTTAAACATTTTGACTTACTCATTAACGGTTTTCGAGATTAAATTTAGGTTAGATTAGGTTAAATTGTAAATTATTTCTATCTATGCGCAAAACGCAAAATGCACAAAAAAGGCTTCCACCAGTGGGTGGAGTGGACGGACAGTGGTCCGTCCTACCTCCTTCCCTATTTAATTATTTGTGCGTACGCAGCACTTGGTGTTTGCATACCAACCGCCACTTTTCATCATCCAGACCTTCGTATGACTTGATCTATATGGTGTTGGTTTTTCAGTATATAATATCTACGAATTCATATTGAATTTCCTGGCATTTGTAGTTCTTAATTTGACACATGCGCACTGACGAAACGACGGACATACAAAGAGATTAATATACAAACAACTGCTATAAGGACACGAATAGCAACTTTCTTTACAAAAACACTTTAATCAAAAATGCCTTCCTATTATTAATTTTTAAATTTGTTTTGTAAAATAATAATATAAGTGATAAATGTTTGCCGCGTTTGCAAATTACAACGAACAATGCTTAAAGATTATTTGTATTTTTACTCGATTATCATTTTTGAAGTCAAAAAGTCTAATATTCTCTCACGTTAGAGAATCGGACAGGAGTACATTAATGAGTGGTATACTATACGCGGTATATAGTAAGTTAGCACTGCTGGTATTCGTATACCACTGGTCCATATGTGTATGAGAAACATTGCGCTAAAGTACTTATACATAGTTCCCTAAAAAAATGTTTAACATTATGTTCAAAACCATAGAATGTGTAGTCAAGTTTCCTTTTTTAACATTGTATGTACATCAGTGATGCTCAAACTTTCTAAGACAGCAACTCAAATTTTAAAACTACAATGTATTACACCCCACTTAACTACTCTATAAATATACAAAATTTTAAAGCCTATTAATCTCATAGTAGACCGCAGTCTGTTGACCCCCTATAGGTTTGTTGACTTATATTTGTTGACCTATAGGACACCCTGAAAATCGATGTTTTTTTTAAATTCTGTACTGTGTATTGCGTACCTAACTATATTAATATTTTTAATGTACAAACCATTAACAATAGAAAAAAAAATTGAGCTTTGTACAAGCGCTATGTGAAAAATATTACTGTAACGCAGTCGACCAAGGCAGAAAGTTAATAATGCGTCGTTGATGTACAGTTTTATTTAGAGTAGACTTTGCACTATTAACTTAAGTTAATATTATTTTTATGCCATATTGAGTTGCGCTCAAAGCATTCAATACCTCCACGATAAATTTCATATCCGATCTCTAAAAGCAGTCACTCCGTCGATTCTTCTGTAGCGGTATTCTTCACAAAGACTCCTATAAAATGGCATGAAACCCGTATTCTGTGCGATCCTTTTATTATGTGTGAACATACAAAAACGAGGAAATTTGATACGTAACACAAAATACGACGCACGCTGATGTCGCATTACCATAATGTAACAACAACTGACATTAATGGAAATTTCAGAAGCGGATCGGATTTTCTTAGAAGCGTCTTTACAAACTGAACGTATTTTCCGCGTTAAATTTATTACTTCATTAAGTATATAATATATACATTTAAAAACAGACGTAAGTAAATCTTATTGACAGAATACAAGAATCGAGAAAGTAAAAAATCTACAGAGGCATATTTGATATTATAAAATTGCAAATTCAACTAAATATTTTAAAATACAATGATTCTTTTTTCCACGATTATCCTATAGCGAGAAGTCGATTCACAATTATCCAACGCACTGTTTTGATTAAAAAAATCTCGCGTCTCATCAGGCTTAGCTATACTAAATAACCCGTTAGATAAAAGCACGATTTAGGACCATGCCCCACGAAGACTCATAAAGTATCGTCATAGTCAGCGATTCGTTTGAACCGAAAATTGCCGACGCAAATCTAGAAACTCTTTAGTTAAGTACCTACCTTCAATAGATGAGTGTAAAAAATACACAAAGGTGACAATATATCAAATTTGGATTTCGAGACTTTCGACCAAATGCAAAACTAAGGCAAAACCAAGTGCAAAACTTTTTCCCTGGAGGCGATTTATTCACTTTTAGTTGGCATTCTTTCAGAGCGGACACAAACTCAAATCCTAAATTTGAAGTGGTTTCGTTAACTTGTTTATTTTGGAAGAAAATAAAATACCGTTTAACCAGCTGAAATGAAATAATCTGGCCGGAGATCAGACAGCGTCTGTAAGAGTAAAAAAAAAATATTTAAACGATACATTTCCAAAATTATATAATTTTATATGAAATAAACGAATTATAATATATTGTATAGTACCTACTCGTATTAGATTATGATAACGTTATTACGAAAAAAATAACAACGGAGGTGTAAAAATTGTTACAAGACTTTCTAGCTGAATTTTGAATAGGCTCGAGATAAAATACCTTGTTTCTTTGAATATAATACTCCTGCTTTTTATTAATATTCGTTTGAGAATTTGTAACCTTTTATCAAACGCTAAAGAAAATTCCATCATAAATTCCGTTATTTCGTTTATAAATTAAATACATAAAAAAAATATATTTTTTACAATAAATATTTAAGGATTATAAATTAGGTGTTTAAAAGATGATAAAATTTTAAGTTGTTTCAAAAGTAATGTTTCAGCATGAAAAACATATGCGAAAATAATTTGTGAAAATGAGTTCCAATGTTCAAATTGTAATTCAAATTGCAAATCAAATTTGAACTTTGGAACTCATTTCCCACACACACACACATTGTGTTGTTTATTGATATCCGAAGTTTGTGTGATTTGGGCTAAATATTAAAACCTACACCCAAAAAGCTTAAGAATATTTCTGTCAAGTTTCAAATGAAGGGTCTATCAAGTTTTCCACATTTATAAAAAAATATGTCCTAATTTGTTCAGCCATAACTCAAAAGCATATTTAGTAACATGCATGTTTGCAGCAGTACAGAGTAGCATGCAGGCAATAGATGAAATACGAATCGGCCTATCCCGAGTGCCGTGGGTGCGGGCCGTCTCAGTGCAAAAATTAAATTATTTATATATAGGAATATTAAAAAACGGCTATTCCGACTGTTACACCTTAGGTTATGTTCTCCTTCTTTTTTCTATTTCTTCTAACCAGACGAATCTGTACTAAAGAAGGCAGTTTTTTTGTGTTTGCTTAATGTGCCACTTTCGTCATCTATTCGATGTTATAATAACATTTAAGATGTAAATTCATTTAAATACTAATTTTATTTTATATATTGGTTAATTTCATTGATCAATAATGTCTTTTTTATCATTTTATTCCAAATTTTTATTAATATTATCATTGTATTGATGAGCAACAGCGACGTTCTCGACCGCAAAGCAATGCACTTGCAACTACCTAACTCTCTCATTCTTTTTAGTTCTAATAATTTAACTCTAAAATTATCTTGGCAAAGACGGAAGTCTAAGAACTAACGCATATGACGGAAATCACAGTTATACGAGTATGCCTGATATTTCCTAGGATACATAAATCCTTGACATTATATTGAAAATTGTACAGGACCCAGCGTGTTGCCCTGGGGAACATCAAATTTACTATCGAGTTCGACACTATAGCCGTTTGAGATATTTTTCTGTATTTTCACCCTACGTTGTCGCCTATGAGGAAATCTTAAATCTAAAGAAGGTTGTAAAATTTTCGACAATTTTGAGTTTGTTTAAAGAAAATATTTATAGAAGTTAAAGAATGTATTTATACAAGTTAATGTTCATTAAACTAAAACTGGTCAATTGTTTTTAAAAACAAAGATAAAATCATAAACTATACACGTATTTGTCAGGATTGACGCCAAAGGCACCGTCGCAGCTACCCGTAGGGTCTTATCTCTATCTAGCCTGGGTCGTAGGTAATAAACTAATAAAATCTGTTACTTTTATTACAAATAAAACAATATAGGAGACCGATTGCATTGTAAAGCAGGGAAACATTACTATTTGGGATAATAAAAAAAATCCTAGTCCATGACATATCTCCAGTTCATTTAGTAACCTCAAAGGTTTTTAAAAACCGCGATCTCGTCTATCCCATAATAGGAGAGGAACATTCGAGAAGATCAAGGGGAGAAAGCAGTATCTCTAAGTAAAGTAACAAGATCCTTAGACCTTTGTCAAATTAAACACTGTCACCTCTATATCCACTTTATCGGAGATTAGCGTCTAAAGTCTAAATTTGTGTTAATTAAAATAATTACGCAGGGCAGAGGCGCGCGTATGTTTTGCTAAACTTAACGTCAACATGACTGTTATGTAAGGAGAGCACAAGTGCTTCGTCTTAAATTTATGAGAGTTCTTGCCGTGTTATCTAGATCGTATTAATTACGTCTATTTCGTTGTCGCCCTAATGCCGAATAAATATTATCTCTGGCGTAACTGAATATTATGCCAGAAGGCGCTGAGGGGGTGAAAACTAGAATTATTACCAATACTGCTATGCATAATAAACGCTCGTTTACGTTAGTGTTTAAAGCTAATACTTTGATATAGTTGTAATATATACTATACAAAACGTCTATAACCATAGTGCAATAAAATGTAGTACTATACGTCAGAAAAAATCATTAGACCATGACATGTAACATGACGTTTCAATATACACGCGTAACAGTGTTCGTCATTGCTTTGCAGTAGTATCTAAGTGAATTAAATTATATATCGTGTTCACAAAAAAATAAAATTTTATTTGCTACATAATATGAATACCATGATAATTATGTGAAAAATACATAATCTTTCTTTAGGAGAAATCGTGAAGCCTTTAAATAGATGTTAAAAAATAGATACAAAAAAAAGTATTGTATACGTATCTTTCGTATATTATGGGTTACAAAATATGTGTATGTGTGTGTGCTTTTACCTTTTACGTAAGTACCTAAATACTCTTACTCAGATAAAAGTAACAGCTGTTTAGTTATCTGCCCATTTTGTTATTGAAATATTTTTTACCATAAAGAAGTAATGGATATGTAAATAAGGAAGATAATAAATAATAACAAATCTTTATATTATAATTGATGGAATAAATCAAATTGTATAGGCGCAATGGCATATATAATATGTAGTAACTCGCATATGCATACGGATAGAATTGGCAGTAAGAGTGTATGGGATAGGGTGAGTGAGTGTGAGTGAGCGAGTGAGTAGGGTGGTGAATGTGGAAAATGGTGAATAATACTCTTATTAACAAATGGGTGAATTAGCGTACTCTTTTTCAGTCAGTTATACTAACCGTTATTAGCATATGCTTCGTACTTACCAAACCCAAAAGTAGGTATATCGTACAATTACCCTAAATGTTGTTATAAATAATTTATTTATTCTATTTACATACGTTATAATGTGAAATGTATGAATTTGCAATATACACACTACATTTCTCCGTCTATACATTTGCGCAAAAGCAATATGTTTCAGTTGGCGATCGTTCGCGAGAAACAATTCAGTTTATTGCCGTAATGTCTAGTTTGTCTGCACGATTTTCCCCCGGAGAAACTCTCCAGGCACCAACAAAGGCGAATATATTATGACTGTATGCCTTTCCTCTGTGTCTCGATGAGGATCGGGTTTGGTGACACTGAAAATTATTCATCTCCGTGTGGACGACAAATATATACGAGCACAGGCGAGCTTATTTGTAACATCTATTTAGGGTACATTTATGATTAAATAGCTTGGAAGCAAAACGAATGGTGTAGTTCTTAATTTTTATTTGGGCAATAACAACTTAACGCACCGGGGACCCATTTTTACGTACCAGCTAATGCTCTGCCGTCGTAGGTTGATTAATGAGGTAAACTTAGATATATTTGTCGCCTCGATAAAAAAAAAGCGAAGTGCAATATTTTAGGATTTTAGGGGTTTAATCATCTTGACATTTCAAATAAATATAAAACAAACAATTCATAATATATTTATTGAATAATTGACGTTTCCGACCGAGTATCGTTTATGCTCGGCGGTCTGAACGATTGAAAAAGACGGTGGCAAATAAATATAGATCAAAGGCGCGACGCATCTACAAAATATTGCTTTACTCCGCGCTACGATGGATGCTACTATGCTTGCAGCTCCTATTAATATTTCTATCGACACAAAGGAGATACTTTTAAACTATAGTCGCCTACTTATTAAATTCTGTTAGCTAGATATTTTCTATCCTAACCTAACCAGGCTTGATGTTTTCTACAACTTAAGCACTTTACGTAAGTTATATAATATAATAGTCGTATATATATAAGATACAGTCGTCGGTTCAAACTACCACATTTATAATAATTCTCATTGTCCCAGTTACATTTTTGTTAATTTTGTAAACATTGTTTTTATAAATTTACCAACAATAGATAATAAACTGACGTTAAGTATATATTTTTTTACTGTTTCAGATTGACGTACACGGCTGCAACTAATCTTTATTAATATTAGGCCTGATAATTAGCAGAATGGAGCAGTTCGAGCAATTACTAACTTGCTGTGTGTGCCTTGACAGGTACCGCAATCCCAAACTACTGCCATGTCAGCACAGCTTCTGTATGGAACCATGCATGGACGGTCTGGTTGATTATGTCAGGAGACAGGTAAGACAAACGATCCCTAACATAAACATGAAAAAACTGAACCGTATGTATAATCTAACCGTATATATAACCTAATTCCATAACTTTATATATCCATAGCTATTGTGTATTTATGTGTGTGCAAAAAACGTAATCACAATTCTAAAAAAAAACACATTTGATGATTACTCGTATAGCAACGATATTTGGCTTCACTTTAGCTTCCATACATTCATGTATAAGAAGCTACTAATCCCGTCTTTTGGCCGTCCATCCATCCGTCCGTCTGTTGCAACTTTTAACCCGAAAAGTACAAATTATGATAAACTCATCTATGAGCGCAAATAGAAATATGTAAAAGAATACTTAGTCGCACATTATAAATATTATAAATTGAAATATAAAAACCGTGTTTATTTAAGAAATTGTACACAATAAGTAAAGACGATAACGTAAAACAGAATATTAATAAAATATATTAAACGAATTTAAATAAGATGAAAGAAATGTTTATTTAAAATTAAATAAATGGAGGATTTCACATAAAAAAAAATACATCAAAAATAACATGAAATACGCCAATTTATACTTTGTTTATTTATATTTATATAACAAAGCGAAAAAAATTGCGAACTGCTTTTTTGTGCGAAATTTAATTTTGGATACTCAATACAAACAAAAGTAAAGTGATGACATCCATTTTTTATTTTTAACTTATTAGTTATCAGAAAATTAAAAAAAACCTAATTATACTGAAATATATTTTTTTTAATAATTATAGAGAATTATTAATTATTATATGAGAACTATGAAAATTTATTTTTACTATTGCCTTAAGTTATTCTTCTACTTACTTATCTATTTTTATTTTCACTAAAATTAAAATAAAAAAACCTAAGGAACGAAAAACATATTATATGTATTGTTTTTGATAAAGTGATAAAAATTGAATATCTGTTCTAATTATTTCGATAAAGAATAGCATTTCTAAAAAAAATCAGAAGAAACATATATATATATAAACATTTATATTTTAAAAAAGAATTGCCGGTGTGTTTGTAAACACGGTACCGGTGAAAATGCTAAATTTATTATCCTATCAGCATATTGGGTATATAAGTTTTGGAATTCGTATGTGATTGGCGATAAAATTTTATTAAAAATAGTTTATTCAAATATTTTTACATACAAGTATATAAAATTAAACAAAATATCTAATTACCTCATACCGTTGACGATGTGTAAAACCAACACAAAAACATTTATTTTTTTATTCTCCGACACTTTAATACACAAAAACACGTATAAATCGTTCGACACTATGTATAACAATAAAAAAAAGCTTCAAATCACTTTATTTTGTTTAAAATCCACAAAAATCCACTAGTATTCCGTAAATACCACTATGTAACCACATGTCAATTTCGAGTACTGAGTAAGCATGACTTTTGATAAATTATTTTGCAATATCGATTATTGGAAGAGTATTGACGGGGAAATTCATAGGCTGTATGATTTCTTCGTCATTTTGTGGCAATGGAAGTCTCAAAAATTGATATTGCCAGTATTAAACCACAATGTTTACCCAGGCAGGGTACTTTTCTTTCCTGTACCACTAAATACCTAGCTCATTTTTAAAATTTACTACTCAATATTAGTGAAACTTACAAAATAAAAAAATACCTACAGCGTTCAATGCTTTTTTTCAATATGAATTATTCAAAACTATAAAGTTAATATAATGTCTAATGTTCATATTTTGATGGCGGATTGTTTATATTTAGGTGTATATAAATATAAACTGTAGTGTCCAATAATTGAAACCACTGATGAAACTTCGTTTTTATTAAGTGAAATAATACATTATTTTATTCGGTTATAAAAAATTACTTTATCTTGCACACCAGCATTTTTTTTAATGATTGATATGATCTAGAACATATACAATTATTTATATTTTATTATTATTAATACATGTAAAATATAACTACTCAAATAAGCTAAATGTGTTTGTGCTAATATAGTGGATTCGAACCCGCGACCGTTGGATTAATAGTCATTCAGCTTAACCACTAGACTACCACGATCTCTTTTTGATATTATTTTTTGTTTCGTAGTGCAAGACTTAATAACCTAAATAAAAGCCATATATAAGTATTAGAGAATTATCTTCTTGTATCGCTGTTTTGTACATAAATAACTAATACCTTGTATTTTGAATTTATAAAAAAAAGAAATAACAGAAAAATGTTAAAGTTAAACAATGAAACTGTATCACGAAAATGAGGGAATAAGTGCGCAGAACATTATGTATAGTAAAAAAATAAAAAAAATAATAATAATAAATAATTATAAATAATTTACTAACGAAATTAAAAAAGGAGAAGGACAAAGAAACTATGTATGATTAAAGTAACTGCCATGGCGGATTAGAGTCTAGCTAACAGTAGTAGTAAGTCTAGTAAATAACAAGTATTATTGATTCAAATTTCATAAGTAGGAGCTGTGGTTTGTAATATATTTCTTATTTTAAAAATAATTCAGTTTATCTCATCATCAGGTCAAATGTCCAGAATGCCGCGCAGAGCATCGTATTCCTTACCAAGGAGTTCAAGGCTTCCCAACGAATGTTACTCTGCAAAGATTTCTCGAATTGCACGTACAAATTTCCGGGGAGCTGCCGGATCCAACATCTGGACAAGTTATGGAAAGGTGTAATGTTTGCTCAGAGAAGTCATATTGTGCATTATGTCAACATTGCGATAAGAAAGTTTGTGATGATTGTAAGTCGGCTCATATGGACGTGCTTAGGAGGGAAATTGCTAGAATCAATAATCAAGTTCGAAGGGGTATACATCGACTCCAAGATATACTAGGTATTGTGGAAAAAAATACTCTCAGTTTACAAACTAACTGTTCGTCAGTATCCGAAGAAGTAGACGAGATCTATCGTAGACTTACAAAAGCGCTCAAAGATAGGACAGAATTTTTGCGATGTGAAGTAGATCGATATTTGGGCACAGAACTAAGAAATCTTACACATTTAAAAGAAAATCTAGAAGTAGAACTCGCAAACATACAAAGTAATTGTGACCTGGCTGATAAATATATGAATGAAGAAGTAGAATGGGAAGATGGCGAATTAATGGATGCAAAGGAAATATTCCTTAAAACTGTCGACTTTTTAAGGAATTTTGATTACGAGGCAAGTGACTACGCACGAAGAGTTAGATTTGTAATGACTCACGATCCTAATCAACTAGTTCTACATGTTGCCAGCTACGGTGAACTTAATATAAATACAGCCAGCACTGGATTTACGGGTGTTAATACGCCTTCAAGTGGTGTATTACAACCACCTGGAGGCCCAGGATTGATGAGATCAAAAAGCGACCATCGTTTAGCATCGCAATTTCGCCAACAAGAAGAAGCAAGAGGCTATGGTGAAGCAGACGAGCCGGTGCTAGGAGGTCGTCGTTTCGGAGAACGCCGACCCCAACCCGTGGCTGATCGTTATGGCGAAACTGGGCGTTACGCAAGAGGAGATTACGGTGGGGAAGAATATGGATATGAAGGGGAAACAGCACGACCTTCTAGGCGTTTCCGCTCTCGATTTGTTAAAAGTCACCAACAGGATAATGACTCGGATAATGAGCAGTCTACTAGAGCGGTAAGGTTTAACGAACAAAACCCCAAAGAAAGAGAGAAAGTAATAGAAACGGAAGATGCAACTCGTGGCCCACTGAGTGGAATATTTCGATTAACTGATTCTCCTCGCGTTATGATGAGATTACAGGAAAGTCAAACTGGAAAAAAAAAGATAAAAGAACCGGCACCACCTCCACCCCAGGCCGTACAGCAACCTAAGCCAGCACCTAGACGACCACCGCCACCAGCTGCCCGCCAACAGAGTGAAGATGATGAAATTTCACGTATCAAGCGTCAAAACAAAGGGGCTACTTCGTCACAGGAAGCTGAGCGGCCGACAACTGAACGTGTTTCAGCACTAAAACAGCGCACCGAGGAACCAGAGGAACGCTCACCGGCAACGGCTCGTAAGGCACCTGTCCGCGAGGTGAGTGCTGATGAAGATTGATTATTCTTCTTGCTTGCAAATCCGGTGTTTAATTTTAATACAGATAGTTTAGGAATACATATATTAACCAAAGCACGAAACGATACACGAAATTCGAATTTCTTACTTAATAGCAACATACATGCTAAAAATAGCTATATAAATCTTCTAAACAACATTCGGAAACGACTTTCGCATGGAATGCACAGAATGTTGATGTTTGATGTTGTGGTATATATTATAATAAATGTTTAAAGAAGAATAACTGTTAGCTTATTAATATACTTTTCTCAGGCATCAAGCGAGGCTGAATCAGATGAAGAAGAAACAGTAAGTTCTTTACAACATCCACAACGAAAGACTCCGTCATCTACAAAACCCAATGCACAAAGAAGATCGTCTAATGCTTCAGATTCTGCACCTGTTCACAAGAAACCAACCCGGTCTGCCAGTTCTGAATCTACAACATCAACTGAGAGTTCTGGATCAACACCAGCTATAAAAAATACAGGTGCGGCTTTTTCAACTGCTGAACTCAAACAAAAATTCATGATACACACAAATAACACACCAAAAGCTAAGAGTCCACGAAACGCTTTATCTTCCACAGAAAACCAGAAAAGCAGCACACCAACGGCGACGGTAACTACGACAATCAAACAAACACCTTATCAGAGCCGTTTTTTAGGGAACATTAAAAGGGAAGTTCAAGCTCCACCTCCTGCTCCAGAGCCACCAAAAGAGGAAGAAACAGAAACAACATCAGAAGAAGAAACAGAGACCTCCGAAGAAAGTGACAATGATACAACTCGTGCAAATGAAAACAAAGCAATGGCCAAAAGTGATATTGGTCCACTTTTGGCACGCAGTTCGAATGCAAGGGAAAGTGCTCATGAAAATAAAACTACCAGAGATACTAAAACACCTCATGTAAAACAAGAAGATCCGACACCAGCTCCCACAAGCAGGTATCGCTCAAGACCAACTCAACATGAGGAAGAAACTCCAACTTCAAGGTACGGAAGTTCTACAAGTGCTAGTGGTTATTCAAGTCGTTTTTTAAACAAAAACAAAGCTACTGCAGTGCCAGCTGAAGACGAGGATACTAGACATGCAGCGGATGATGACTCCAAATACAGTGGTCGATCCCGATACTTGGCATTGAAAGAAAGAAGAAACAGGCTAGCGCGTAGTAGAAGTAGTCATACAGGCTTTGGTGGTGCTGATGATGATGAAGTCGATGATCCTGTTTCACCGACGACAGCATCACCATCAGCATATCTAGCTGCTCGGTACGGCACGGGATCGAGCACCAGTGATTTGTCACGAAGCAGGTCATCGCATGCTCTAAAATCCCGCGAGAGCTCCCCCGAGCGACCTGGAAATGAAAAGGACGGCGCTGCCTTAAGTTCATGGGCGCGTTATTTAAAAAATAAGTATGGAAATAGAACAGCGAAAGATCGCGACTCTGGTCTGAACGTTAGTTCGTCATCATCATCAGCCGCACGGCGCTTGTCCCTTGGCTTGCCATTGCGGTCTGCAAATGAAATCGCCAGCTCCGATGACGACCAAAAAAACGGGGCAGGCTCCCCCATCTCCCCTACAGCAGCAGCTACGGCAGCAGTAGCAGGTACAAACTATATTTGCTATTTATATTTAGTTATTAACTTTGTATCCTTATCGCTGAGCAAATTTCTTTTCGAGCAAGTAGGTACTTTCACTATGTTTAGGCAGAATTTTCGACTTTCGTAAGTAGAAATATATGTACAAGTAGTATGTATATGTATAGTATGTCATAAATCAAAGATTTAAGAATTTTATTTTTGTTTTGACTCATTTTGTTTTTATAAATTAAAGGTGCATTGATAACCTTTGCTGAATATATTCATACAAATTAATATCTATATATTATTACGTGAAGGAAAAACTTCCTTTTTAAGCGTATTGCGCGCATGGAGTAGTGTGACATTTGGCACGGTCAAAGTTTATATGGAGAAGAATTGCAGAAAGCTAAAATTATTATTATATGTATTATAATATATTAAATTTAATAAAATAAAACGTTCATACTAACTAACTGACAGATTGACTAAATAAGTTTCGAGCTGTGAATTTTGTGTAATGTTCCTTTTTCAATAATCTGTCAATATCAATAAAGTAATTATATCAAGGTAAAAAAAGCATAATTAGGAGGTTAAAAAAATGTGAGTACATTTTATTGTTTAAATGAATCCCTATATAATCTTAATTTCAGTAATTTAGTTTTACATGTTACATTTTTAATATCAGTAGCGTTATTTTTTTTTACATCCAGATATTACCACCTATCTTCCATTATGCCTTCACATAGAACTGACTTGAGACACGACACAGAAGGAAAAATATATAGTCTCGTGAAAGTCAAAATGATAATAAGCCAATCGCAAATTTAAATAGTGTAAACAATATTACAAATTACACACTTGTACACACAGTACAGACTTGTACTAATCGGTTACAGAAATACTACAAATGTAATAATATTTATTGTTTAATGGATATTTTAATAAATAAAGAGTTAAATATATATTATAATTTCGTGTTAGTACAAAATAGGTACCAAAACTCACTGTTATTGTATGTCAATCAGGTTTCGCAGCAGCAGGTTCCTCCCCTAGGAGCCAATACCTGCAGAAGCGCCGTCTGCTGTTTAAGGTCGGGAGCCGGGGGAGCGAACCCGGATACTTCACATGGCCGCGCGGCATAGCCGTCGGCCCTGACAATATAATGGTCGTCGCGGACTCGTCCAACCACAGAGTCCAGGTTTTTGACTCCAATGGAATCTTCGTCAAGGAGTTCGGAGGATATGGAAGCGGGGAAGGAGAGTTTGATTGCTTGGCTGGCGTTGCGGTCAATAGGATCGGACAATATATTATTGCTGACAGATACAATCATCGCATACAGGTATGTTATTAATTGTTATTCATTTACAATTTTAATCACAATATTTATTATTACTCTGAAGTATTGGTTTTTCGTAAATGTATTTATTTTTATTGTATATTAGTTAGTCGCTAGACTATATATGAATATGACTAGGTATATAGAGAGTGAGTTTTATTTGTTATAGATTATTTTTATTGAGACATATCAGATATTTACGCACTCACTACACAGTGAGATTGATATAATAGTAAAAATCTTTTAAACAATTAGTCAATTAAGATTTCTCACACAATTAAGATCTAAAACAACAGAGTAATGTTAAAGGCGAGGGCCTGAAGACTTGAAGGCCAGGGAAATTGCCGCTCAAATTCTTCAGAATATCGCAATAATAAAACCTGGTGATTTCAGAACAAATCAGCTAGTTTCAAAACAACCAGCAATACGACATTATTTAATTAGCTTTATTAAGGCAATAAACAATTATATTTTTAAAAAAATCAAACACACTCGGGGTAGACATATAATTATTGAAAATAATGGCAATCAACTTAAAAATATAAAATAATACAAATTAATATTTCCAAAGAGTGAGTATAAACTATAACAACTAGTGTCTGAACTAATAATACAAGAGAGAAGAAGGGAGGGGAAGGGAGAAAAGAAACTATCGTAAAGGAATGACTAAGCATCGAACACAATGCTAGCAGAAGAATGATACAAAGAAATATTACGGAGAAGCGACTAGAATTACTTATATGTTAAATTTGTCCAACATTGCGAGATGGTGAGAGAAAAAAATAAATAAAATTACTAATATATTGCGTGTAATTTTATTCTGGATATGTGTCCAAATTGTGTTTTAAATCTTAAAATTAAATCCAAATATGTGTCCAAATTGTGTTAAAATTAAATCTCATGGGTAGTGCACAGTTTTTAGAACACGTGTAAATCTAAAATGTTTAGCCGAGATAAAAAATGTTAGTAAATTGGGCAGCCTGGTATTTCATAGTCTATGAAGCTATATATGTAGTTAAAAATATCGTTTTTCATTGTTTTACAAAGTACAATATTTAACTAATTGTACGTAAAATAACCGTACTTTGAGACTTACAATACCGACATTATTGTTTGTATTCATAGCATCGCTTTTATTATTTATACGTTTTAAGTCAAAGTATGATTTATAATGTTTTTGTCACATGAAATCATTTACAGTAAAACTCTTATTTGAGTAGAATTTGAATAATTTTAAGTGAACCCTACATATGTGAATACATACTTTTATATATATACATACATGCATCATAAATTCCATGTTGATTGAGGTATTTTTTTTATTTATTTATGTTACCAGTAATATTCTAATATTGGTATCTTTTTTACGCATTACATTATTATGTTTATAGTTATAAAAGTAGATACTATTTAATTATATGCATTGAACCCATTTAATACACGAATAAAAAAAGAACATATTATCAAGAAGTATTAAGTAAAAAAAATTATATATGTAAGTGGTTAGTGCAACCAACTTGACATCGGGAGGTCCGAATTCAAGTTTTATGCGTTCGTTTTAATTTTATTTTTTTTTCATTTATCTTAACATAATATCAAGAAATAACACAAACTAAAAAAACCGGGTTTAAAATTATCTAAAACCTTAGAAATAATATAATAAACTTTTTATCGTTAGTAAACATTAAAAACCCGATCACACCCTTTGCGTCGAATTCAAGTATTTGGTGAATAATTCTTAGTTACTGATTTATTTTATAGGTTTATATATTTTTATATTATATTATGTTTATGTTTTTCTATATAATGGGATTACCCCTGAGAAATTCCTAAATAAATTAGAGTAAATATATATATGCACCTTTTACAGATTTTAGTCATTTTTTTCGACTTTCATTTCAAGTCGGCTAAAACATGATCCTTTGTAACTAAATGATAGTCCAACGCTTCTTAAGCTCTCATACTTTCCATTAGGTATTTGATCCTTCGGGTCAGTTTCTGCGCGCCTTTGGCAGCCAAGGTACAGGAGACGGTCGCTTCAATTACCCTTGGGGAATAACGACGGACGCCCTTGGATTCATTTACGTCTGTGACAAAGAAAACCACCGAGTACAGGTAAGTGATCTATTTATTTTTAACGCTCTTTGTGGGGGAGCTGAACCGAGCGGTGGCCATGTTGTCCCTTTGTTGTAAGCTTAAAATAAATCAAGTTGTGGTCTTTCATGATTGCTGAATTTAGACGATGACGCGTCAAGTTCAGATGATGACCAGCTAGACTATCTTCCGGAACTTTGGTTGGGAGATAAATTTTTTCAGATCATTTATACAGACACATAAAGTGCTAATTTATTTACAATAGAGTGCATTAAAAAAAAAATCTTCTGTTTTAAAATATTCTAACCGACCGCACATACACCCAAAAATAAATATTCTTTATGCCAAAGAATATATAACTTTTAATTTTTACCATTATACCGTCATGTTTTAGAAATAAATTAAATAAATACATACAGGTAAACTTTTTCCCGTGCATCATTCTATACTTCATACTGATTAACTTTTGTTCTACGAGTTTTCGAATAAGTCAAAAAAAAATAAGTAAAAAACAGAAGAAAACATTCTATTCCTTCAGCCGGCGCGCGATCTTGACCTTCGCGCGGCGTTTAGTTGGCGCGTGGCAAGCGAACCAAACGTTTCCTGGGATATTCATTATTTAGTATGAAAAAAAATTGGTCAAAATTAAGAAAACTTCTAGAACAAAACTCGTTCAGTTTGGTGTGAAGATTAACCCCATAACCACTTTTTCTCATGCACATGCGAAAAAGTTCAACCTGTACGAAATGGAAATTCCAATTGGATCACTGGAGTTGTAAATACGTAAAATATTTTTTTTTTCAATGAGAAAAGATTCACTTAGAAATGATCATACAAACTGCAGGTATTCCAGTCTGATGGCACGTTCGTTGGAAAGTTTGGAACCATGGGTAGCAAACCTGGCCAACTTGAACATCCCCACTACATAGCAGTCAGCAACACGAACCGAGTGCTGGTCTCCGATAGCAACAATCACCGCGTGCAGGTCTTCGATGTCAACGGCAAGGTGTTGTCAACCTTCGGGACAGAAGGTTCCGACGAAGGGCAGTTCAAATATCCAAGGTACGTGCTTTAAACCCACACTTTCCACCGATCACCCATTCAACCATCTTAGCCACATTGAAGCCAACAAACGAATGTCAACTCTAAGAAACTATAATTTTATTTTATAGAACATTTATTTTAAAAAAATCTATGCTGAATTTAGATTCATTTGTGTGTTCATTTAGGGATGGTTTGAAGTAATAATCTACCCCTGTTTCTACCTCTCTTCCTCTGTCTTATAAACCCTCGCCCAGTTCACCTATTTGCATATCTAAAAAAATGTTTTCTTTTCTTCTCTCCTATCACCTTTACTCCTCACAAATGTGCCAAATTAAATATGTTAGTAGTTTTACATTAGGTTTTTTATTATGTTATATTTTAATCATTATCATTTATTAGGTAGAACAATGTTTATGAGCTACATACGCTTGGCTATACTGAGTTTAGTAGGCGAGGTAAATTTTTAACAACATCAGCAAAAACAGCCTTGGAACACAGAATTAAGTAGATCAAACCCTAACCTATGAATCACATTCAGCAGAATTGTCATAAAAAGCAAAGAACCCATGTTTCTTTTTTCAAACATCGTGGCCATTACGACCAATATAATAAGGCCGATCAAAAGTAATCTTTCTCAAAACTATATTTGCCAAATAAACTATGGTTAGAAGGTCTATATAGAGCAAGTATTGTTGGTCCTACCAGGATTGTCAATATTTATTTTTTGTAAGGTGAGAATGTTATTCTCGTCATTTAGCTTTTCCACAGTCAACAGCGTGACACATCCCAACTGTCTGGCAAGTAGGCCACTATTGCATTCCACGTAACTATCGAAAGTTAATCGTTTTGCTTCGAGGGAACGATGAGTAGCCCCGAGCCCTTCTAGGGCCCAGGAGGAACTTGCGTTACCATCCACTTCAGAAAAGGGTTGCGAAGGCAAACCACAACTCATCATGACACGGGTATCCCATTACCTGTTCGCGCGGGACAGTTCCACATTTAGACCGATCGACGCGACGCTCGCTCTAAAAACGGTTTCGCCCGCGTCAAACGGCCTCACGTGACGTATACGACAAATGTCAGTCACAGTTTATTTACTTATTTATTTCCGAAAACAACGGCTAATACAAAAAAATAAAGTTACAATAAAAAACAATCAAAACATAAAGCCAATGAGAGCTTCCTTCAAACATAATAAAAAGAAAAATACATTCAGGAACGAGGTTTGGATTAGGAAGTAGGAGTGGTTGGGGAATTCACATACTTACCAGAATACGAAATATAGCATTAACCTTTATATATATTAAGATTTTACATATAACATATACTACCGGGGTTAGAGTTAAAGTAGACACTCTCTTGAATTCTGAGAAGGTAGTGTTGAATATATCGATGGCGCTCAACATGCTATTGTAAAATTTACATGCTTGATGTATTTATGAATTCTGTGCATACTTCGTACTCACACATTACTAAAATACACACGCGTTGGAGGTAAAACTCCTGTAAATCATTTAATTAAATTTGACATATTATTATACGAGTATTTCAACATTATCATCCCATTTATATTATGTTTATCTCTTAAATGACACCTAATTGTTATTATTATCTTTTTTTTCCTCTTTGGCATTATTTTTTTATACACATTCTAAATAATGTTAAAAAATATAAAAAACTAAAATCAAATGTATAAATTTTTAATGTATAATTAACTAGTTTATATCAAATAATCAAATGTACATGCATGCTTTGTAAACATGAAATCCATTTGACAAAGATCCAAAAAAAAAATTAAATAGTTTTATATAGGAAGAAAATCAACGTGGCGGATAACCAAAAAATTATCATCAAATGTATAATAATGTATTTATTTTTATTTCAAAATGATCACCTTATACTGACATCTACATTCCATAATGTTTCCTCATGCGTATTTATTTATACAGGGTTTATATCCTCCTATGACCATACTGCAGGGGGGTGATAGTACATATCAAACCAATTAAAAAGTTCTATTAAAATTAAAATTTCTATTAAAAGTTTACCTGTCATGACCTGAATACGGCTTTGTTAGGATAGACCTTGTAATTTTGGTTTTTATAATTTCTGTATATGTATGCATAAATAAATAAATTATTTTTTTGATTCTCTCATTCCAATTCACAGACTAAATATGAAAGTATTTATTTTTGGTCCAGAAGATTGTTATGTTGATGCTGTAACAATATTATTAAAGTATGAAAATATCAGATTCCTTATCAATGTATGATCATTATGTTATTACTCCTTGAACAATAACATAATAAAAGTTTAGTTTTTGAATTTTATTGTTAAACTCCAACTTCGATCATAACGTATAAATAGGTTCTGTTTTCAAGTGACTTTATCTTCATATGAGTGTCGTTAAAAATCAACAACTTGTTTCGAGAATAAATAAAAGGTTAATAGCAAAAACACGCTCTCGTAATATCGGATGTGCTTTCGGATTTCATACGGCAGGGAATGGTCCGGCCGGCATCGAAGATCAAACGACATTTTATACGCATGTCTCCCCGGTGTCCGATTAAGCGAACTTAATGTTGAAGGGAAAAACAGGGTTAGAATGGGAAAGAAAGTTTAGGGTGGGGGGGGAGGGGCGGTGGATGTGTCAGCAGCGGTCATTGAATCGTATGAGCTCGCGGGCTTATAGCCTCCTCAGTTGGATTAGGAGATGGCAGGATTCTTAATGTAAACCATTTTGGACAGATCACGTCCAATTTCTTATAAGGATTTTACGAAACGTATAAGATAGGTGTCCATAATCCACACACGAGTAGATATGTCCTTTCTCACTTGTCACATATCTTAAAATTAACTATTGCAAATATTCACACATATTATTTAATTTAATTGATAAAAATAGTTAAATAATAAAAATACCACATATGTATCAAACAAGTCCCCTGCCAGCAATCAAATCTACCAGCTTCGTGGGTTATATATAACGTTTAAAATAAATCCGATATTGCGCATATTTGAAGATGTGATAGTAAATAAGCTAGGTTATTTATATGCAAGCTAATTTTTTTCTCGCACAATATGAACTTAGAGAATACAAATGAGATTAACAATGATTTAGAAGCATCTAGGTTTGAAGTTTCTTTATAGTTTATACAGTACAATGGCCCAATAATTGTCCCTTGACATTTTCTGAATTTAGTCCATTCTAACAGAGTCAGATAGGCTTGGCTAAATATTCATTGAACGAAATAGATTAATATTACAATTAGGATGTTTTGTTGCCAATAGTGAATAAAAATACCTGCTGTATAAAAATGTGTAAAACTATGATAACAGGCGAATAAATAAATTTATGTTTAGCAAAAATAAAAGTATGCGGTGATTACTACTTTTCGTAGACATAAAAAGTGTATTATTTCATTAAAAAAACCGATTGTTATTATAGTTTTTCATATGATTTATTATTTTAATCATTTTACATAATTTGATTAGATTCTACGACATTATCAATTTGATGTGTTTTGTTGAGGATTATTAAACATCTAAACATTTAGATGATAAATAAAAGTCTATCACAAAAGTGAGGCGTTCGGGTGATTCCATATAATTTATCTTTTCAGCGGCAGCGGCAGTTAATTTGAAACTGGCTGGAAAGCTGTGTTGTCGTGTAGAATAATGTGTTTTAAAATTGCTTTTAACGGCAGTCGCTATGTAAGAAATAAAGCTATTTTTATTATTAATTGCTTTTTTCGCGATTTCACCGCCATCTTTGTTCTGTTTGAACTTTCGGTTCATTTACTTTTTCGTAAGCAAAACTGACAATAACATAATAATAATACTAAAAATATTATCAGAGAAAAAAACAAGTGGAAAAATCAATTAAGTCAGCTTAAAGCCGTTTCAAGTGTTTGCTAAAATACAGAATGTTTAGTTAGGACACGAGCTAAATCTATGGCTGAATATCTATGAGTATGTATAGTATTATTTAGATTTAGTTAATAATACTAACGTTAAGTGTTACAATTTCAATAACTAGTAAAGAATTAACTCTCGGATAATGCTCGGATACTTAATGCACGGCGGTTAAGGAATACCTTGCAACAGATGTTTACATCCAGTTAGGTAAACAATGTACCAGTTTCCTCGACACTACCTGGTATAGTGTGCTGAGTTCACGTTAAAGCTAAGTATTTTATGGTTCCTTTTTGGGAGGAAGTGTTACTAAATTATCAAGAAGTTGTGTATTGTAATTAAATAATAATAAGGTTCGTACAATTATTTTGTTCCATTGTACAGAGTAATTAAAAAAAATATATAACGGTTACATCTCGGTATGGTTAATTGTTAAAATTTTATTTATTTTACAATCATTAAAATAATAATTAAATAGGTATTTATTCCGATGCCGTTCAATTGTCATAAAGGTTAAAAAGCTAAAAAAGATGAGGTCTGGATGAAGGATAATTTTCTCTGTTTTTAATAATAAACTTTTAAAATAAATTATATTGCATTCAATCAGTTAAAAAAAATATAAGGAGAATACTTAATATACTATAACTGGGATATATATTCAGATATTTATTTATTCATCAAGTGGCCACAGAAGCTAAGTGACCAATGCGAAACGAAAGAATCGTTCGCTCTTTGCTAACTCTACTGATCTGCTCAGTCAATATTGGGAATTACTTAAAGACAGCGAGGTGACTTACCTTCGTATAATTCGCTACTTGAACGAGATTTCGTAGAATCAGACGAAATGGTAGGTACATCGGACATTCTGCTAAATGTCTTAGGAGTACAAGCTTCAACTATTTTATCGTGGAAAAACAATTTTGAAGTCTAACATTTTGACCTACCTTGCTACCAGGAGCACATAAAAGAAACGTATGGGATTCGAAGCACGAAGCGAAAAGACACGATAATTTAAATACTTCATCTATATATATATATTAATATACTATGTATAAACTACTCGTATAAGTGTAATTTAACGCTTTCGAGAACTTATCCAGTGTTCAGAAAATTATTCATGTTTAATAAGTTCTAAATTTTATTACACCAAAACATTCAATTCCGATTAAAGCTTTATGCCAAGCTGCATTTCTCCTTTTAAACCCGTGGATGGTGGATTTCCCCTTTTTGTAGAATTAATTACCTTGACGAATAGCTACATATCCGAGTTACGATAAATCACCGTTTCTCAATCAATTCACGTAACTAAAGTTGCCCAATCGAAATCTGTTTTGGCCCTCTTCCCGATTGAGAAACATTTATAAATCATGTTGACATGAGCACGACCCTGAAAAAAAAGAACCATTTTCTGTAAAGTTAAACACCTGTCTGACTATACAGGTATTCATTGCGCGTATTTAAGTATTTATTGCATTTGTATATTGGTTATTTATAATTGCGATTATGAAAGACCACGCACAAACGATTTTACGTTTTCTCGACTATGTTATTTACTTTATATTTATAAATTTCGTATGTAATTATTCCTTCGGGAGGTGTTTTGATTTTTCTGCAGGTCACGATTTTTTCATTCATTATTAAATTAACCACGTTCTGGTAATCAAATATAGGTTTATCAGTCAGTTAGTGGAATTTATCCGTCTGTTTCTTAAATTTAAGAAATTAGATTGTTTGAGACAAAATATAGCTAATACATTATGTATAACTTACGAGTGGTTAATTATAATTATTAGTTTTATTTTTTTTTTCTAATTATTATGAATAAACGATAGCCTTCCTTTGTTTTCAGGCAGACATAGCGATAGCAATCGTTAAAACTGCTCGCAACAGTGTATGTAATAATTTCCTGTAACTATATTGTCTTGTTATTACCACATGCTATTATTTCACTTGTCTTCTTATTCGGTATGTTGACCTTATTATGGGGATGAGATCATAATGCTGGCCGACTTGCTATACACATCAGCTGGTATACTCTTGGGCTATCCAAGTTTGGATAGATTGGAGAAGTATTCGCATTCGCGATTCGAATGGTTAAAAGGTATCTTACATCGTAAAGAATCTCACTGTCTTTATTTTTTAACAAAAGTGTTGTTTACTTTCAGAGGCGTAGCGGTGGACGACCAGGGCTACATCTGCGTTGCAGACTCCGGCAACAACAGGATACAGATCTTCCACCCCGACGGCACGTTCCTGCGGGCGTTCGGGTCCTGGGGATCGGGCGACGCTGAATTCAAAGGTCTCGAGGGCATAGCCGTCATGTCCAATGGAAATATTATCGTCTGCGATCGGGAGAACCATCGCGTCCAAGTCTTCTAGTATTAGCGCCGATGGTAGTTTTGCTTCATTGGTCACCGTTGCTGAGCGCTCATATACATAGAGTCCGATGAAAAATAAAGGTGGGTTGGTAATCTTTTTCTACAGTCAAAGGCACTCGGAACTTAAATTGAAACGCGTAAAAAAAAAGAGATTGTGTACTGTATGCATGAGAACCACCTCTTCGCATCTCCGTACACTCTGTCGAATCGCCTTTCTAGGTAAAGCTTCATTTGCCCTTGTCCGTACGTATAGTTATTGCGTAGGCACGTACGCGCAGCCGGTTGGGTTAAGTTGTAGCTCAGCATTGTTAAAAGTGTTATCATATATTAATATTGAATAGGTAATAAAATGTATATATAAATTTTATTAAACAAGTTAAAAGTGGGAACGAATTAGTTCACATAAAAACCCGCAAGGGTTTAGTGAACAAATAAATAGAATATGTATTTTGTTTATAAATAAAGAATTCACAAAAAAAAAAGTAAAAACCATTATAAAAATGGTACTATTATAAACTATTATATATTTAGATATTAAAATCTTATTTAAATCCTAATGTTTCTTGGTTTTAAAATATCCCGCGGGTCCGTCTAATGCTTAAAATAACACGTTGAGATTTTATTTGACATTCTAATTTTAACTCACATACCATTGGTCAGATTACAACTACTATTTTTCGAAAAAACTATGCTAAGTTTAAACAAAAACATAGCATAATGTCTTTGTTATATCTATAATATTTTACTAATAAATTTATTATTTTTATAATTCTTCCTGTTTCACACGTAAGTTTGGTCACAGTAAAGTAATTATTACTTGCCTGTTTCTACTACAACTGGTAACTATTATTTATTCTGTGCTACTACCCAAAAAATAATATGATGCATATTTAATAATATGTCCACATATCGGAGCGGAGAAATATTTTTTGGGTAAAAATAGTTTTTTTTTTGTTACAGATACAGACCTCCAGCAGCGCGATCTTGTACATATATGTAGATACACAAACATTTATTCTGAGTATGAAGATATTTATTTAAAATAGATTTTTATTTGAAGATAGGTAAACATATGCTTAAGAATAAGTAAGTTGTACTGTGAGAGTATCTTTATTGCAATTTTTTGTTGTTAGATATTCGCGGACTGTGAGCCATAACTTTGTACGTAAATGTTAATTCGGACACTTTAATTGCAGTTTTTGTATCTTTTTAAAATAATCCAATATTTTGCTTTCTATCAATATTGAGACATTAATAGGTCTAGACGGAGGGCGCTATATAACCCATGAAAATATAAAAGCCGTTATAAATCGGTTACGGGCTATTTTTGAACATACTTAAGCACATAATTGTTATAAAAGGCTGGTTAAAAAAAAATCATGTTATTATTATAATACTAAAAGCTTTTAATATCAACAATTTTTTTTTCATAAGATGAGATTATTGAAGTTACAAAATTGAAACATGTTTATTTTAATTAGTTCGGGATCCAGTGCGCATATTACAAACCTCCCAAATCAAATAAATATAGCATTACTGTTAACGCATTTGCACAAGTTTTAATTAATATTAAACGTGAAAACAATTATATCTATATATTTTTTTTAATATTTTCAAATATATTTATTATTTTAATTTTGAAGAATTCTACTGATTTATATAATGATTAAAATTGACACGCGAATAAGAGATAAAGTGAATACCACATACCTCTAGACACAGATTCCTATTTTATATATATACTTAGAAAACGATATTGTTCACGATATTCACTATATTTTTGTTTTTAAATCGCCGATCATTACCCGGTTAAGTGTGAAGAAAATATCGTTGCTGTAGTATTTAACCATTGAATAAATCTATATTCAATCAAAAAACATATACAGGCCTTACCAGCAATCTCGTCGATTTGTGCGCACAATAATAGATACTATTCCCGGACTGAACTAAAGCCATTTATTTAAAAAAATGCTTTTTTATCTCAGTAATACCTCTGTGGTTTTATATATTTTAATTGTTAGGATTATATAAAAAAAAAATACGAATAATTTGCCAGTAACTGCTGCTTTTACTGTCAATAAAAAAAAACATAAAATGAATGATATTCTTGTGAAACACGTTTTTTAATTTAAAAGTGAATTTAAGTACACGCACCACCGGATTTAAATAATTACATAGTTATACATTAAAAAATGTATTAAATTAGTATTATGTATCATCTTTTTTACGATTCGTATGTGAATAAAGGTTTTATAAGCAATGAAAACGGATTGTTTTATTATTTGGAGTCATACGATCTTACAAAAATAAAAATATATATATGAAAGGCGTACAGCGAATGTTCTGTAAATAATTACAAAGAGTCACATACGCCATATACTCCTCGTACAAGTACTTCCATCGAATCCCCAGCTTTCAGACGGCGCTGAAAAGGCTCGGATTAGAATAGTCAAGGAAAAGTGGTATTCTTACGTTGCATGAATGTTTCAGTACATCTGTGAGAAGGCTGCATCTGTGACGGAGGCTTCAGGGGTGCTCTGTACTTTCGTGAAAGTACGAACTTTAGATTTTCAAATTTTTTTTAGGCCTAATAATAGTGCTGAAAATATAATTTATGAAATTCTTTTCCACGCCATGGTTGTACTTGCGCGTTATACCTATATAATAATTTCAGAACAATAAACGGAATCATTGAAAACAAACATCGTTTAGTCCGTTTTATGACACGGGGCGACATTTGAAGTAATGTATGGATATTACTCGTTGAGTTATCTATAAAATTAGCAGAGATAGATAATAAAAGGTATATATGTATTGTATGTTTTACTTATGTGAAAAAAATGGGGTTTCATAAAAGTTTCATTACTTTATATTATTGGGGGTATTTTAAATAATCTAAAATAAATAAGACAATATAATGATTTAAGTATATTGCATTTATTTAAATTGCTTTTTAATAAAGTAAGTAATTATTTAATAGTGTAATATTATAAATACAAAGGAAGATTTATTTTGTAAAAATCACATCTCGTGTTTTCATTATAATATAATAATTAAGTAAAAATAATGAATATAATGTTAAGACTCTCATTATCAACTCTTTTCGTCTAGCTAACCTAGCAAATATAACATTTTTGTTTAATATTAATAAGTACATTACTCCTTTTAATCGATTAAATATAGTGAAAAAATACGTATCCAAAGCATGAACATTCAATCTATTTCACATACCTACTGTCGCCACGTTGAAGACATGAGAATGTGTAAAAAGTGAAAGAATTTCTGTAAGAAACCTCGTCATCATAAGACCCAATCGACTTAAAATATAGTACATATATTCCAGAGCAATAACAATAAACTCTAGGTAATTGACGATGCTTTTAAATTAAAAAAATAAAATTATAAAAATAATAACGTTACCATTTTAATAATTTACTAAAAAGTAATTTCATACATTCCAGAAATATTAAAAACAAAACCAGTCGAATCTCTGTTCGGCTGTTAAATACGTTCTTTATTTCAGTGTTTGTGTCGAATTTGCCTGCTTGTACTATAGAGAAAATATTATTATGTTCACACTACTCAAATTCAGGCAGTTCACAATTTAATTTCGATACCAAATAATAATTCTCTTCTTGACGATGGTTTTCTTTGAAATTGTTGTAGCTTTCATCAGCGGAAAGTAGGCATTCGTCTGGTCGCGCATGATCGGAATATTTCACAAATGAAATTAGTCATTTCGTTTCGGCGCTTTCGTTTCACAAATGGAAAACATTTTCAAAGAAAATTCACATAATATGCAAATTAAAACACTCTTTCCATAGACAAATCTGAACCTAATCTTAATCCTAATCATATCTATTCACTTAATGCCTTTCCTTTATTTTTAATTCATCTTATTAAAAACATTTTTTTCTATATTAAAGATCTGTGTGTAATAACTAGCTTGGCATGTGTTTGGATAATTGTTTTTTAAGAATAATAGAAGGACTTGAGATTACAATCTATTATATATATACATCGACCACAATTAATGCAATTTCTGTTATATAAAAATCTCATTTTAATATGAATGATTTCGGAGTGGTTTAAAAAAAAGTGAAAAGAAAGATCACTTAAAATGTAGTTACAATAACTTACTCTAGTTAATAGGTCATTTTTTAATATTTTAATGTAGGTTAAAAACAAAAACCAGTCCAAAACTGTTAGAAAACTTGTATGACTGCGCGTGCAAATTGAATTTAATCTAACTTCTAATGTTAATAATTTAAAAATCTTAAGTTTGTGATGGCTAGACATTAGCAAAGTGGAAAGTCTCGCTTTAATCCTTTTGCAAGATCTTAGACGGTCCTCGTGACTAATTGTCTCGATCTAAAGTCATCTCTGCGGCTAACGCTGGACCACCCACGTAACAGCCAGCTGTTCGCTTATCTTTTGCGAGTTTTACTTCGCAAATCGTATATATTTCGCAAGTTTTGAATGAGAGTATCAACTTAAGGCGACGGAACCGTTTAAAAAGATTTTAGGCGCCTTAATTTGCGCGATCTAGTCGATTTGTAAAGTTTGAAAACATACTTTTCTAAATACAAAAAAAATAATCAAAACGTTTCTCATACAAAATTCAACGCTAAACGTTCATTAAACAAAAATGTTGTTTGGCTTTTAAAAATGCGTTAAAATGATTAAACTTTGAAACAAATTTTAAAATTTGAAAAATGATAAGCATAGATAGCTAAATATTAAAATAGTTATGTATTAAAAATATTCACGCGATATACATAAAAAAAAGGACCATCTAGTAAAGGTATCGATAACTAATACATCAGAACCATCAAAAGTACTCATTTGAAATTTGAATTAAATCGATTGCATTGAAGCATTAAGTTTTTTTATTAGTAGGAAGATTAACAATTGTGGGCCAAGCAAAGTTATCTACTAATGAGATTTTTTACACAGATACTTCGTTGTTCGGTTTTGTATACAAATATGTAAAGAATAACTAGGAATGGATGCGAAAATGATTGAATTAAACACGATATATATTTAAATGTTGCTTTGAACACAGCCGATGTTTAAAACTATCTAAATATTAAAAATAACAAATCTCAACAAGCAACTTTTTAAGAGTAATTTTTAAGAATAAACGTTTTATAGTGTTTCAAGCTAAAAAGTTACGTGAACAATAAATGTTAGGTAGCATATTTGAAGAAAATTTAAATGTTAGATATATATATTATATATATCTAAAATACATTTTAAACTGGAGAAAGGGATATTAATTATTTACTATTACTATATTTAATTTTACAATGTAATTACGTTACCTGCTGTTTAAATACCCTTACAAGTAATCAACTAAATGATATGCAAGTGTTTTAGGCAGGCATTTTTTTCAATACAATAATAAATATTTATTATGTTACAAAAAATACAGTGATAGTATAGCTAAAATAACAGTATTTTTTCTAAATTTTATACTAAGAAAACTAATTAAAGTAATGGTAACAAAAGTTTATAGCATTAAATATATTTCATGTTTTTTGCATGAAGAAGTAATTCATAAAAATATCACTATTTTGTCTAATAAATATATAAATATAACAAATAATGCGTATGTGCAAAAACTCATTTTAAATGTACGCATTATAGAAACAATCCTATAATATTCTTTTTAATGAAAAGCTATATAATGTTAAAATATGTTATCTAGAAAATGGCGTATTTATTATAAATAAAAATTAAAAATACACAGTTTTATATTAAATATTGAATGTATTAACAATTAAAAAAAATGTAGATTGGTGATCTTGAATTAAACCTATAAAATCATCTTAAAATGATATATTTACATGGGGAAACCTGTTTAATAAATAAATAAATAATATTTACGAATAAAAATATTCAAAATAATAAGTTATTAAAATAAGTTATCATAATACTTATAGGTTATTATTTGGGTCATAATACCACAATATAAGACCATTTGCAAGATGGTTGTAGTTAGGGAATCTAGTAACTTATAAAAAAATATATATCCTACTAGATTTCAACAGAGTTTCGTTACGTTGACAGAATATTACGTTGACTTTATTTATCGTACCTAAATGCGCTTGATTTTATGAGATTTTACAATTGAGATTTCTCCAGCTTAACTTGATACGCAATAAAATTGGTAATAGGTGCACCACCAAAAGATTAACATACAATTATTATTATTTTATTTTATTAAGGTAAAGCAGTATTTATTATTAGACAAGAAATAATAACAATACAGATTGACCAATTAAATACAAAAAAAATAACGCTTGTTAATAATAAATGTGCTCGGAAGTTTATTATACAGAATGTGTGTGAGTGTTTAAATGTGAGTGGGTTGAGGGTGTGTGTATGTGTAGCGTGACAAATTGGTGAATAAAATATAGGCAGATGTATACTAAAGAGTGTTTATTTATCAGTATTTATGATTCTTGGTTGCTTTTTAAAGATGGACATGAGAACTTTGCAATATATGTATTTCTACCTGACCAACATGCTTAACTAAAACTAAACGAAAGCAAACATTTTTTTCCAATTCTGCAACAAATTAACTTTAAATGAAATACATATGAAATTTCGATAAATTTAATTTAAATATTTTGTATATTTTTTTGGGCTGATATTATTTAAAAACTCTCTTTAAATAATCGCATAAACTTTTAATATAAATCGTATTTACTGGTTGTGTTAATCGTATTAGCGTCTAGAAAAACATTCGCTTAAGGAAGAAAATATAAAAATAAGGTATAAAATTTATTAGTATTCAAAATATCAAAACACGTTTAGGAATAGGGTATACACATTGTAAATATCCCTCGAAGGGAGGCTTGGCGGAATACAGGTTCGATCCTAGACAAATATGTCTAGGGATAAGTGGATGGTTCGGCGGGGTAGCGCGACGGGGAGCGAGGAGCCGCCTCGGAGTAAAGTAGGTATGCGGAATGCGGCCGGAAAGGTGTTATGCTGAAATATCGAGAGGCGGAAGCGAAATCAATAAACGGTGAGTGGCGTCCCGGGGGATTTCGGACCTGGTGGAAATTGTCGCTCCATGCGGCCCCCGCTTTGGGGGAAAAACGCCAAAAACGAATGGAATGGAATGGAAAGCCTTGCCCGTAAGTCGGAGCAGATGACAATGAACGGCGCTAGGTGACACTATCGACAGGAAGCTGGTGCCACAGAAGTTACTCGCGTGAGCCGCTGGGAAACGGTAATTTGGTATATGAAACGTCGATCATATGTATTCCTACATAAAAATGTATATATTGTATTTTTTACTGAGACCAACACTGTTGTAATGATACCTTTTTTATAAACCATAGCTTTCCTCGTATACTCTTTTGCACAGGATGTACTTGTGCAGTTACTATATTTAGTTTATTCTTCATACTCTGCTTAATTTTTCTGGTTTATGTTGTAAATAATATATTTTTTTGATTGAAAAGTATTCTTTACCTACTCTGTCTCTAGAGAAAAATTTGAACTAAATTAGTTTATTAATTACAATCTGTTAATTAACTACAATTTGTTAATTAATTACAATTTGTTAAGTAATTACAATTTGTAAATTAATTACAATGTGTTCATTAGTTACAGTGTGTTAATTGATTACAATTAATACAAAATGGTTGTCGTTAATATTTTAAAGTTTTTACAAATTCAAATTATAACAAACTCGGCCAAATTGTGATAAAAACGTTCAAATTGGAACAAAATATTTAAGTTTTATTTGAGTAATGAGTAATAATGGGTATAAAATCTCGTTTTTTTTCAAGGTTTGGGCCAAATAATGTTATAAAATAACTGTAGCCTCAAATGTTACCAGACCCATAAGGACTTTGTCGGCAATTTAGGAATATGACTCTGGTAAAAAAAATAATCATAGTTATACGTTCCATTGGAATGCCAATAGGTCATTTTACCTATTAGCATATCAATTTATTATGTAATTTTGTATGTATAGAAAAATTTAGTTTGTGGAAATCAGTATCATATTTTTTAGCAATATTTTTACCTGTACGTAGCATGGAATTTATTGTGAATCTCAAAAAACTTTAGTAAGATTTTAGGACGAAAACTTTTTAAAATAAATTACATATTTCTTGAAAATTTGTTGGTTAAAATGAATCTGGATAAAACTGTCTCGAGTTTATTACATTTGGCGTTTTGTCCATTACACGAAATGGCTGGACTAGGAAGACTTGTAGAAATGAGGAGAGTAACTGTCAAGAGTGATTTCCCCCGAGGAGTGCCGGCTGCCAGCAGCTGTTTAAAAATCCAAGGAAACCGACGCGCGAACGGAGTCCTGCCCAGGCCTGTTTGCTCACACGCTCGGAATGTTTGGGGATTGGCGTGAGAAAGAACCTTTCACAATTCAATGGTTCCTCTGTCCACCGTTGCTAAACGTTTTCGCGTCAGATGGGTGTTGAAAATTGCTTTATATAGAGGACGGATAATATTTATTATTGTAGGATTATTTTACCTTGCGGAATGCTAAACCTACTTCTATAATTTATATGAAAAAATAATACTTAGCAATGAAATTTAATTTTTCGAATTAATGCTAAGTATAATAAAATATTTATTTATTGCTCGCCGAGGATAATGCTTATATACCATTCTCAACATAGTAATCGTTTTAAAAATAATTATAAAAAACTACCTCAAATCAAAATTCATCATGATTCCGAGAAAAAAAATGTTAATTTTACGTGATAATATTAAACCGTTATTGTAATACGTTGCTAGCTGATGATCGTCCGCTCGCACGCCCGGTCATTGCCCGCGCTTCGGTCAAGGCTGCGAATATCGATCGCGTGTAGCGACGCCAAAGACAATCACACCGGCGCTTTAGAAAAAATATATTTATTTTGTGTAATTTAGTTACTCGTAATAGGGAACATAAACACCTCGTAAAATCTTCGGGAATGGTCTCGGACATTAATGTTCGCAGGTGCTCAAAGAAAGTAAACATTTATAATATTTTTTTATTGTAATATTTGATTTATCTGAAATATTCGTCATAAAAATAAAAAATAAATGTTTCTATGTGAAATGGGACAAAAGTTCTTCGGAGACCTAATAATAATATTTTTAATCACAGTTGTAGTTTTAGCTGTCGGTTTTAAGTGTAGTTTAGCTGTGAGTGAAATAAAATAAGATAGAAAATTCCCGTGTGAAAAATAGAATCGGCAAATGGCAAATTGACAACTGGAGGATTGCATTCTGGAACGAGGGGGAAACGGGCGAGGGGGAAACGAGCGAGGAGGGAACGGGCGAGGGGGGAACGAGTGCGAGCGGGAGGCGAATAGCGATCGCGGCGTCGCAGTTAAGATGCTATCGCGTTCGTCGATTTTCGACAATGGGCCGGAGGAGATGTTGTCGGGGACTCTTCATTTCTATGCGTAGCCAAATTTATTTTGGCACTGTAAGCTACACATAGAACGTTCTGAACAATAAACCAATCAGTGATTCTTAATAAAATAAAATATTTAAATTCTAATATTTTTTAAGGTGCACACTTCTCATTTGGATAAACTCGGAAGGACGCTCGGAGGTCGTATTCTGTTAAAGTCGATGCACTCAGCTATCACGTTGATTTTCATCTCATATAAATAGGAGTGCGGAAACATCGTTAAATGTAGATGCCAGTATGGGAAGATAAGTTTGATATATTAGATTAATTCATCATTATGCTCTTGATGGTAAATTTACTTAACTACTTTAGAAAAGTTTTACTTCTAACGCGCACACTAGTTTTTTTTTATAAATAAATCTTTATCAGACTATAATTCATTTAAATTGAAATTGTACCTCTTAGATCCGCGTGAAATTAATTGTAAGACGTAGTTTCGAACCTATTGCAAAATGAACTAATTAAGAAAATTTAATCGATATGACTATCTGCCACAACAAAAATAATTAATCATGTTGTATTTTAATGGCTGTATTACACAGATTGTCTAATTATTTTGTTTGAAAATTTATATGTTAATTATCAATATTGATCGTTACGTTGGTTGATCGTTACAGCGAGGCAACTCACAAACTGACCTTCGGATACCTGACGTAAATAAATAAATAAATAAATAAATTGAAAATATTTGTTCAAAACCAATAGGGGAAGATTTCTGTTAGGAATAGATTTGTTAGGCTCAAATAACACTTCGCGGTTTAAACTAGAGATTCATAGCATCCGAATGGTTAGCTTGTTAAACCTGGTTGCCATATTGCTAATTTTAACTTGCCATTTACATCCTATGAAAGTACCGCCTGTCGCGATGCTGGGGTAAGTTACTTACGGAGACAAAGCTGGTGGCTTTATGGGGATCGTTCCGTTATTGCCTATATGCACTTGGGCAATAACCCTATTCTTTTGGGGAAAATGGACAAATATTTCTTTGTTTTTAAGTAATGTAAATAATGTATGAACGAGATCTCAAAACAGTTTGAAAAAGGTTAAAATTAGTATGGACGGAATTATAACTATGTTCTATGTCGAAATATAGGGATATTGGCAAACGACGATTTTATAGGGTTATTTTGTTGATGCTGCGCAGTTGTATTTATGGTTCAATTTTATATACACCACGCCAAAACTGTTTTTTATTCCTATACGAGTATCTTTGACCGGTCAATGCAAAACCATGACAGCGTCATCCGGTATGGTATAGTATTTTCAGTGGATAAAGGGGTTTATTCTAAACCGTTGTACTAAAAGCATACTTAAGTTTTAAAGTTTTTGGATTGTAACCCGCATTTTGCGATGAAAAAAAAATATGTAACGGAATTATTCTGCTACTCCATAAAAATATGATTCACTACTAATTATACTTCCCCAGAGCCAGGAAACTTTTATGGGCGGTGGATCGGCACAGACATCAACTGGTATGGTGGCCTGCTGACCGATCCAAGCTTCGACTCCACCTTCCGTAAAGGTTTAATCCAACTTTCATTAAAAATAAACAAATCCCAATTCATTGTTTTTAATTTTAATAAATTAAAACTGTGTTCAAATTTTAAACGATTTCTTTTAAACGTAAAAAATAGTGAATTCATTTGAAATATTAAATTCCTTTTATTTATAATTATGTGTTTGAATTTATTTGTATACATTTGTAAAAAGTAACCAATAAATAAGTTAAAAAAATAAAATGAAACATGTTTATTACAAATTATATCGTTATAATAGGGGTTAAAAATAATGTAGGTATGTATGTAGGTAGGGTTGATTTTAAAAATAGGTAATAAGCTGTATGTCTGATCGAGTTAGTAACCAATTAGTTAAACTTTACCCGCGCAAGATGTGAATCTGAAGCTTAGACAACTATGTTTAGCTTAATGCCGCGCGGAGAGTTTAGCCGGTAAAGATTTTTTTGACCGTCAATAACAATAATTTTCTTTTGCTATTTTGTGAACCTGAGAACACTAGACGAGAACTTATTTCCCATTTGCATAAAAGCCTACGTTAGGTATAAACCCCGCGACGAGCATCTCTCTTCATCAGATTACAACACTTTACATGCATCATTCATTCAATAAGCGTGATCTACGCTTACTCGAGGCAGCGCTAAATTCGACCATCAATTATCTCTTATGGGACCGTGGCCGGGGAGAACTTTATTCTGGTAATTTATTACAATAAAAATAATTTCAAACGAATCGTTTCCTTGAATTCTCTTTTTACACGCTGTACATGTAAATGTTTGTAGACCGCACTGGGTTGGGCGGGTAACAAAGGGCAAGTCACAAAATTACCCTCCAATTACCGATCGAATTCCAATTACGTAGTAAACTCACCGAAGGAATGGAGCATCACATGAATAATAATGTAGATTTAACGAGCCGATCTTCCATTTATGGAAAATACGCCAAATCGCTCCGCCCGGTGCCAGTATCTATTGTTGGAGAAAACCAGCTGATTCTAATAAATACCCATACTTGTGCAGAAAGCACAGTTAATTCAATTTCCCTCTCGGATGATAACATTAATTTAAATCGGTTAAACTTTTTTTAGCAAAATGTGTATAACATTCGCGATGTAACAGTGCAAAATTATTTATCATTGATAAATTGCGGAACTCTTACAAAGATCATAGTGTCGGAGATATTGGCACAAGATACGACCAAGATACAGACATTCAAACGAATCGTAATATCTTTGGGACTAAAAATTACAAAACGTCTTCCGTGTACACATGTAGAAACTCGATAGTAGTACGCTACAAGAGGGTGTTAATTTATTGTTTTTACACAATTATTTATAA
This sequence comes from Neomicropteryx cornuta, assembly GCA_020383195.1. NCBI lineage: Eukaryota > Metazoa > Arthropoda > Insecta > Lepidoptera > Micropterigidae > Neomicropteryx > Neomicropteryx cornuta. Next base: position 8,416,637 of record JAHKQU010000025.1, on the reverse strand, counting down.
CGCGACACGTTCACAACGACTTTCGTCTCGAACGCGTGCTAAAATCGCTAATCAGCACCGAGAAAATGGCGACTGTTTCCTTAGCTATTACCGCGTCTCATTAGCTTCAGTCGCTAAATCGCAGAACTATTTTTAAAACTCTGCTATTCAGAAAAAGCAGTTTAGCATTGCTAAGTGATTTTACACAAGGCGCTAAACAGTAATGTCACTGAGGAGAGGGGGAAGGGAATGAACCGATATCCATATCCCGAATAATTGCTTTTTTCGCTTGCTTTACTATAAGAGGACTCAAATCGGTCATTTCTCTATCTAGGCTTTTCTATTGAAAGAAAAAGGAAAATTTTTGCTTTGTCTAAAGGACGATAGCTTCAAAATGTATGTAATTTTCTATAAATTTTATCAAAAGTTTTATAAAAAATACATGACATGAATCGAGGAAATAAAGCTATGGAACCATGATTTATTTCAAAAAGGTGCAAATTTGAATAAGATTTTAGACATACGTTGATTCTGTTTGTCTATGCCTATGAGTTAAATGAGATAGAACGATTCAAAGCACGGGCGAGACAGAGAGGAGGGGACCGGGAAGGGGTTCGCCACTACGTAGGGATGGTCGGACGGTTCGCGCGCTTACTGTTTTTAAACAGCTAAATTTATTAGTAAAAAAAGACTGCTAATTTCGAGTAGCATTAACATTATCAGTCGCTAACTAAAATTAGCATTTGAATACAGGACTAGACAATACGATGTTACATAATAGGTCATAGGTCGATCTATATTAAAAACTTGGTTTAAAGACTTTAATGTTAAAAAACAAATATTTAAATAAATAACGATCCAAATAAAATTCGAGTTGTAACAATTATTACTATTTTTGAAATATATATGGTAATTAATCTTAAATAGGAAAGCAGTATTAGAGAAAAACGACGATCAACAAATTGATTAATAAAAAATGTAAGTTGTTTATAATAAATTTAAAATAAACTGAATTGTTTTATTATCTATGCGGTAATTGTGGACAATAAATAGTTACCTAATGATTCTTAAAAAAAAAACGCGAGCGTTTGATATTCTTAAAAAATATAATTTAGATAATAATTTTTATTGTTCTTTTGTGGTTTTTTTTTCCTAAATTACAGTATTTATAGCATATATATATTATATTATGTGTAAAGTATGTTATGTTATAGGAATAAAAATATTTGAATATAATTTATTGAATAAAATGGAAAAAGAGAGAGAAGTAGTATTGGAAAGAAGTTACCTGGTATGGTTATATCATATTTAGGATATTATTGACGAATCAATTAAGTATATATTTTTTATACAATAGTGCACTTTAAAATTTACTCTATTTACACAATGTTAAATGTTATCAAAATATATAATATATACTGATTGAAAAAAATCACACCAAACCGTTTGGGAAAGAAACCTTAAGGAATGTCGCTATGTCACGTTAAAGTTGGGTATACATAAATATATTTTTTTATCATTTAAAGTTTCAATAGTTTATGGTAAATTTCAATATTATCACTAAATCATTTACGGATTATCGATAGCAGCTTAAGTGTGAATGTAAGATAGAAATCGGCAAATAATTAAATTTCCAACTGAATATTCACGAATATAAAACTCAAATGTAAAAAATATATAAGTACTAGCTGACCCGGCCACGCGTTGCTGTGGCTAAAGTTTTTGTTATATTACATTATAGTAAACAATCTAAGAGGAACAATAAGAGAACATCAGTCACGGAGTCCACTATGCTTTTTCACACAGATGGTATTTGTAAAAAAATATGGTGATCTCCTTATTTGACTTTCTACTACTATAACCCTTTAGTACAATGAAATTATTTACGAACTAAGACGAAAATGTTGATGTTGGTATACAAATTCACTGGATTGAGATTTGAAGGGGAAGTACGTTGAACACAATTAATTAAAATGTTCTTACACTTGATACTAAGCAGAAATCAATAGGTAAAAAATAAAAATTTATCAGATTTATTATTTCCATTTAATTTTATAACAAATATAAGTATATTACAGTATAATACAGTAAATTACATGTGACGCTTAAACTCATGAATGAGGTAGGCAAGGCAGACAGTCTTAAACTTTTAAACATTAATATCTTTTTTTTGAATTATAAATACTTTCAATTTCAATTTAATTTAACACCAATCGGTGCACAATGTTTTTGGTTAACCTGTCTTTAGCTAACACAAATAGATTCGACGGTTTCCCAACACGTGAACACGCAACATATAGTTGCCCATGAGAAAAACATGGATTTTCCAAATCTAAACCACAAATGGACATTGTTTGACCTTGAGATTTATTTATAGACATGGCGAAAGCTAAACGAATTGGAAACTGTAGCCTTTTGAAGGGTATGGTAGAATCTGATGGTATCATCGGAATACGTGGCAGCAGGACCACTTTTCCTTTAAACTTCCCAGCCAAAATGGTTGCTTCAAGAATGTTTCCGGTGATCTTTTTGATGACCAAACGCGTACCGTTACATAATTGAGGTGGATTCAAATTACGGAGGAGAATAATAGGGGAACCAATCTTTAATCGAAGATTATGTGGTGGCATTCCAGGGATATCTAATGAATTTAAAAATTCAATCGGAAAATTTACACTTTCATTTTCATCAACAACAGTATCGATTGATTTAAAAGACATCAGATCGCCTGGTAACAACTGTTGTATCTGGAAGTTAATTTCGTCAACATCAACGTTTTTGGCTGCCAAAATCGCCCGTTGACTAAGCCATTCATGATTCAAATAATTATTCTGTATATCCGGGAAAATACTCTGAATCAATTCAGTTTTATCCTGAACAACAGTGCAAAAATTGTCTGGTAGTTTAATGCATTGCGTATTTGGTTGCAGTTTTATTTTACCGTTCCCAATATCTAGTAGTTGTTCGGAAAATATTAGTGCTGATGGATCATTTTGCAATTGTACTCGCATATTTATGGTCAATCGAAGTGTTTCAACACTTCGCCATAAGAATGATTGTTTCAAACATGCATTAATCTCATCCGCGAAAGTAGAGCGAGGTATAACCGGTAAGGTCTGCCGGAAGTCACCAGACAAAAGTAAGATAGCACCACCGAAAAGTTTATTATTGCTGTTTAAATCTTGCATAGTTCTGTTTAATGCTTCAAGTGAATATTTGTGTGCCATTGTGCACTCATCCCAAATTATTATAGAACTCTTCCGCAACACTGCAGCTATTCCACTATTCTTTTTGATGTTACACATTGCATCTGGTTTATTATGAACGTCCAATGGCAGCTTGAATGTTGAATGTGCTGTTCGCCCACCATCCAGTAAAGTAGCCGCAATGCCTGACGATGCTAATGCTAATGCGATTTTTTGTTGCGACCGTATTTTGGCAAGAATCAACGATATTAAAAATGTCTTACCGGTTCCACCGGGTGCATCCAAGAAAAAAAAACCGCCTTGTTCAGCAGCAACAGCCAGCATAATCCGATCATAAATAATTTTTTGTTCTGCTGTCAGTAATGGTTCACTGTTCATGATAATTGTTGCTAAACTTCCATGGTCATATTGATTTTCTCGTTGTAAATCGGTATTGACTAAGTCGGTGGCTGGACGATTAGGTGATGGCATACCATAATGATTAAATGGTAAATTTGAACTAAGAACACATAAATCCTCGATCAAGACCAATGCTTCATTGTACATCTCTGGTGTATAATCTATGTTTTGGCATTGATTTGTTTGTCTAATTCGGTGCAAGATGTCTTCTGTCATACAATTTTTATATTTTTCCCACAAAGTTTGTGCTTGCGAGGGATAACATGTCGCCAAAATAATTGCAAACAACTGACGAATGTTATTCGGTGTTGATGTCAACGCAGCATCAGCAAGCGTTAAGTCCCAATGGTTATCGTCTTCTAGCAATTGCAGTTCACGACATGCATCCTGGTATGTATTGAATACTCGACCATTAGCTGTTCGTAAAAATTCAAAAGACGTTGGTCCGGGAACATTCACCAATAACAAACGTAAATAGAAGCACTCACGTTGCTTTGGATGTACCGTGTAAAGTCTCCCCAATGTCTTAGCTTTGAATATGCCTGTAATGGAAGGATGTGGTTTTCCTTGTTTCCGTGGCTCCCATTTTTTACTGGATTTGTTCCATGTGAAATAACGTGGAACATCACCATACACCAATGTCTTCGCGAATTGGCCAAAAACATCAGGTTTTTGACACAATGTAAAAAATTCAGTTAGAGTCGTTTTCGGAGCTTCGAACGCTCTTTGGAGAACATTTTCTTCAGTGAAGTATACACGTTGACCGTTTTCAAGATGTATTGCCAGATGTTGGACAGCAGGATCTCTTTCGTGGATGGGAAAGCTGAGAATATGCCAAATAGCTTCATTGCTGCTAATGTATCTGCCCATTTGGTATCGTGCTATTTCGTCATTTTTATTTATGTTTTTTACTTCAAATATGGCCAAATCACTGCCTTTGTTTACATATTTACAAATATACTTAATTGATTTAACAGAACTGCAAAGCTTAACATTGATATGAGCTTTATAAGTTTTTGAAAGTAGTGGTGAGTATGGTACCACCCACTGATTATCAAACTCAACTTGATTTGGAAAGTTCGGCAGTCGCATTGTAAATGTGTGGCCACCATTCTCAGTACTTCTGCGGCGATACATTGGATAACCATCAATATCCGTGATCGTGTCATTCGTATGCGGCTTTGGGAAGTTTTTTTTGCATTTTCCATTTTCCATGCACGGTGACGTCATGTTGAAAACACCGCATGGCCCATGGATCATGTGTTTGGTGACAATATCAAATAATTCTTGATCAATTAATGGGTCTGGAATTTCGGCTGAAATTATTTGATCGATTTCTTCAGGACGGATTCTATCTTTAAGCCAAACCAAAATGTGGGCATGAGGCAAACCTCGCTTTTGCCACTCTATCGTATACAGCCAACAACGTGTGATACCAAAAATTGTATATTTAACAATAAAATCAATTAAGGATTTCAATTTTTGTTTAAACACACGTGCAGTTAAATCATGACGATGAATGGCTTGTTGTCCTGGCAATAGTAAAGTTTGTATCTCTTCCCAATTCGGATTACATGTGAATGTAATAAATAAATCCGGTCGGCCGTAATGACGTACGTAAGTCATCGCATCTTGTATGCATGCATGTTCCGTGCCGTTCCGTATCGACATCTGTCAGTTTTATGACTGAATCTACCAGCATGTTCACCTAATGGTACTTTGTCGGCTTTTATGACGATTTGATAATTGTCATTTTGCAGTCGTGGCGAAACTCTTTTGATCAATTGAATTAGTTGATTGTGATCTTCTAAAAAATTTTCCAATAATATCACAATTGCTCTTTCCTCTGCTTGTTCAATAAAATTATACTGGCACCGAGTCGTCACGCGCTCTTCACAATCGCCCATAAAATAAAAAGGTATCGACATCTGTCAGTTTTATGACTGCCAAATAATAACGGACAAAAAATTAGCGATAAATTAAAATTGCGACTATAATTTGAGATTTAAACTATCCTATCTCTCAAGTGCACATCGAACTGCACATGGTGTTCAAATTTTATTATTAGTCCATTATTTTATTATTAGTCCATTGAGGACAAACATTGTGACACGAGATTTATATATATTAAGATTTTATATTATAATTTATTTAGAGCCGAATAACCCATTACAAATTAAGTTTTATTTCAATCTCGTATAAGTTTCAGCACTTAACGGAAGCGATGACAATGCGATACATCTTCAAGGTTTAAATTAACAAAGGGAAACGAGAACGTAACTACAACACTTAAGCTCGTATCGATTTTACCCTGAGAGAAAACCTTAATGGCAAAAGATAATGCGTATTCGTGTTGAATACACTTAACACATAAACATATTATTGCGTTCAGTTTACGTTCCTATGCCCGTCAAGGTATTCTTGCAATCGCAATTTTAACTTTTTCTTAAAGTCAGTTCATTAGAAAATTAAATTACGCACCTAATAAGAATGCATTCTTTTTGGTAACCATTTGAATACTTTGATTTCATCTTTGAACTTCAAATGCCATTTGTTTTATGAAAAAAAAAATTACAATGGCACATAAAGTAATCCTTCAAAAGTTTTTAAAGTAATACTGTAAAATCTGCCAATTTTTAGTGATTTTAAGTAGATTTAGGACCCTGGTCGATGTTTTTGAACTCCTAAGTATTACAAGACACATCACTGCAATTAAAGGTTTCGTATTGATTTTCATTGAGTAATTAATTTAATATAGTTATTGTCTGCTGCAAACATGCATAAACAACGTAATAATAAATAACAGAAAGAAGAATAAATCTTAATTTAGAACAACTTAATTGAATGCTTAAAATATTTCAAGGTTGACCAGTCTAATACAATAATTCAGCAGTCAGTTATTCTACAGTTTTTGCTGCACATTGCTACAAACCATTCTTGTAATACCTAAATATCATTCAGAATAAAGACTTTCCAAACGTAACATACTTTTAACAGTACATCAAATTGATTCTATCAATTATTATTATATCGTCGAGAACGCACGGACAGCATGGAGACTGAATAATGAATTAATTAAAAAACTAGATATATTATAATACATTTTAAAATTTGTTTAATATGACTTATTTCGAGCACTAACCAGAAAACCTTTTAGTTACTAGCGATAAGGTTTATTACAATAATTATTATCCTAACTAATCGGCATCTAGCGAGATTCAATGCACTTCAATAAACTATTGGCAAGTAAATTAATTTAAATACTCAATATTACCAAAAAAGGATCAATATGCTTTAAAGACATAACAGACGATTGTAAATAAATAATTTTCTCCCAGTTTTTTGTCGATCCAAGGCATTGGCAATCATTTATTGTAATTTGAAAATTATGAATACGTGTAGGTAGAAATTTTACCTGTCGTTGATTTGGAAAGAATAATAAAATGATATTCTATCATTTTTGATAAGTATATAGAAGTGAACCGTATTTTCTGATTAGTTGGATAAATTGGGGTGTCACAAAAGGAATTGCATTTTTCGCTAGACAAATCAAAATGGCACCAACCTTTAATGGCTCCCAAACCGGCCGTGAAATAGGTACGAAGGCTCTGCTCGACACTTGCTGTACTGGAACTCACCACAACACAAGTATAGCTTTGAAGTTCTTCTATATTATAGTTCCTAATTTACACGACGTTCACATTTGGTAGCCAACGGTTTTACACAAAACGGGAGCGATTTTTTTCGACCCGATACGAACGGGAGGTCGAATTTTGAACTTCCGTGTGTGACACATTGATACACACATAGCCAATTTCTTAGCGATGCAATAGGATATAGAAAGGTTAGGATACATACATTGTCGATTGTCTAAAGGTGTGTCGATTGTAAGCGAAATTGCCCCTATTTTTATCATATCACATTTCTTCATACAATGATTAATTGCATATTTTATTTATGTCGTTAAGATAGCCATCAAATGACTGTCACGCTACCCTGACGGCAATCTTTATATTTGTTTTTTAAGGGTAGTGCGTTATATGAAAGTTGGCTTGAAAGTCGACTTATCTTCAGAGTCGTTCGTTTCGCATTCGACTGGGCTTCGAAATAAGCCCTGAAGTCTTTATGACGCCTGATCCGGCCCGCATCCGGCCTGGCACAGATTCGGACTCAGGCGGCGATCCTTTGTTCGCGCAAATGAAGCGTTCTTAGCTGCTTCGGCAGGCGTGGCGAGTCCACTCGTATCACTTATTTTCAAATCATAATAAAATGAAAGAATTACATTTATTTATGATTATGACATTAATTTCATACACCAGCACGTCAATGGAAAAGTAATTAAGTAATTCTCAGACATCACAAAAGTAAAATATTACGATAAAAAACAGACGAAAAAGAATCTGAAGTTACAAAAAAATCTAGATCTAAATATCGTCTAGCATGAATAAATACAAAACTAAAACACGATATATTATTAAAATCAGCTTTCATTAACGATTATAAAATAACCTAGTTTTAGGTATTATATTAAGTTTATGAAAATAAAACTGAATCTCGCTTAGGTATAAGGTTTAAGGTATCGTATCGACTTAAGAAGTTCTAGATTTGACTAACATATTGATTGTATCGACGTCCTGTTTCGATGATTGTTTCTGTGAAAGAAATCTTAACAAAATTCCTAATGGCCTAAATATATAAAATAATATAATAGTTCTAAAGGAGAAATTATGTATTCTTACCAGTTTATTTTTGGTTGTCTCTGTTACCTTAAAGGCTTAATATTAAACTTGATTTACCTAGAACCTTAATTAACTCACTCGTTTAATCAACAATTTAAGCTTTCCTTTAAGCAAGATTTTTTTAAAAAAATTACGCTACCAGAAATCTTAAACTACAATTTTAATTCCAAAAATATGTGGAATGTGTAATAAATTCTGCTTTGCGTGTAGGGAATATTTAAGAATGAACTAATCCTTCAGAGTTTTAATTATATTCTAATCCAATTACAAGTTAAAGGGATTTATAAAAATTTATAATGTTTTGACATTTTTGGCTCACCGGTTGATTTTTTTTTTTTAACATAGTCATTTCATTACCAACCAATCAAAAGATATTTTAAAGGCATTCCTTAAGTACAGTCATTTTTTTTTATTATCCTTAATAATTATTATTTTTCCATAAATCACAAACAGCTTCCATCTGAAAAATATAATTTATAACAAACTTTAAACCCAAGAGGCTGTACAAATTTCACAGATAAAAAGATCTCGAACTATTGCAGAGTATCTGTATTAGTGGTAAATTAATATTTTAAGGATACGCAATAAAAGTAAAAACGTACGCTTTAGGTTGAGAATTCCGCTTAGATGAGTAGCGTAAATAATCGTAACTCTATGCTTAATGCATTATCACATTTTAAAAAGCGTTTATTATTATAATTATTACTACCCCTAGAGTTCGAGACAGAAGGAAAAACAGAGGAAATTTTAGAGATTCCTGTGAAATATATATTTGTGGTGAGTGAAGGCATCTTAGAATGAAGTTTTGAAGCGTCAATTTGTTTTTTCACATTCCGGCGTAAAATATTTTTTTTTGGTTCAGTCAAAATTTGCGAATGACGACAGCTGCTTCTAGACTAGACTAAATGTGTCGAGCTGTTGAAATATGGCACGCCATGTCTCGGGAGGAGAGGAGAGTGACGTCACTCGTCCGCCCGCGTCGAGTTCCCAGCCTAAATCAGTCCGTCGGCCATCATCTACTTTACGCGCCGCTAGGGGCCCAGCTAATTAAGTGCGGCCCGCTTGGACTGTGCAAAATGGCCGCCACTCGACGTCACGCGCATCGAAGGCGGATGTGAAAAATGTCCAGTCCGAGCGACGAGGCCGCGCGGTACTGTGGCATTTGACACGACTGCCGCCGTGCCTTTTACAGCTGAAAACCTGAAACAAATAAAAAAGTTGCGTAAAGTAAACTATATTTATTACAGCTGCGAAACAAAACGTAGTAGATCGTTATAGTCTAGTGGTTAAGGCGTTGGACTATTGACCCAAAGGTCGCGGGTTCAAATCCACACATGATTATACCATTTTTAATGCTTCATTACTACCATCTCCCCTGACTCTAGTACAGGCACATTTGGCCTAGATGAGTAAGGCCCAAAATAATTGTATGTGACCTAGGTCATAGCAATTAATTTATTAAATACACGAAGAATAAATTTTATCCAAAATGTAATGTACTGTAAAACGATTTGTCAATATTTTTAGTACTATGCATAATTAAGTAAGGTTCAATCTTAGTCTGACTTAATATTTCCAGGCACGAAACCCTAATGTATTGAGTGTACTGCTTTAAATATCCTCTTATAAAATCATATTTTCTTATATACTCAAAAAGTCTGTATTTATAAAGAAGTCGAAAATGTTTTACATTTTAAACGAAAAATCTTTTTTATTCACATAAAATGATTATTTTAAATAATTATTTACTTAAAATTACTAGATAAACTAAACTATATACTTAAATAGATAGACATCATATTATTTTCGGTAGTAATATACAAGTATAATGTTATAAATATATTTTTAACTATAAATTGTCCTAATGAGAGACACATTTGTCGAATCGTTTTTTAATAATCAATGCTTTCATTATTGATGATTGAATGAAAACGAATCAGTGGAGATATAAAAGAAAATCAGATTTTGGAAAGTTTCAAAATATCGGCTGAGTGAATAGTCGGGCAAATCGCGCGCTCAATTTCGGGCGGAATGACTCCGATTACTTTTTCCCATTAAAGTCGGTCGCGCAAATCTGAACGAGATTTCCGAGGGCGCCGCGTGTCAGCGCCGAAAGCCATAAAGCCGCTTCCCTAACAGTGACCTACTTATGGACACTGCAAAAAGTAAAAAGGCACCTTAAGAAATTGAGCAATACCTTAAAACTATCTAAGGTCTGTGTTTTCCGAACAAACGAAGTATGGAGTGATAGTAAAAACTAACTATGTATATTCATTTCAATTTACTACACATATTTATATGTCCAATATTTTGGGGACACCGTACTAGTGAACAGTTTGGAAAGGGAATAATTGTAATTTCAATAAGATTCTTTACGCAATTAAAGTTCGTAATATTGTTTTTTTATATATTTAATAATCACCCTGATGTTTAATTTATAAGGATACTCTTAATCGGATTTGTATTTATTATTTGTTGGATATTTATTTATTTTATTCATAGAAAGCAAATCAAAGTACAAGATATTATATACATGTTACAAACATTATAATAACATAGACAAACATTTTAATAGCTAAAACATAATACTAGTTATTTTAATCGTTATGTTTGTAACACTGTTACTTTATATTAGATAAATAAATAAACACTTTTCTGGTAGCTGAATAATACACTAGTTTTAATTCAAGCACGCATTCATACATACACACTAATTAGCGTAATTCAACTACCTATATTTTTTGCTGCTTTATAAATTATTTTTATTTTCGACACGATCGTGATAGTTATGAATGGCCATTGTTTAGTTTTTATATTTTTTGTAACTGAATCTTAAAATCGCTGTAGCAAACTATGTAAATAAATATATGTCTGGTTATTTTCCCTATGTTCCCAATGGCCAGCCAAACATTGTGAAGTTCTTTTTGTTAACGAAATACGCACAAGGTACCCATCGGTAATGGTAATTCTTTAATCTCATGTAAAAGTACCTAAGATATTTGATCAATTAATCCGTCAGTTTACGAGTAGATATGAAATAAACACTCAGTTCTGGGGAACTAGTGGTTGCAAAAGCAGTAGGACTGCCGCGGTAGAGCACACGCTTAAGAGTGATTTTAATTGTTTTCGACCGCTATCTTCGTAATAATGGCAAATCGTAAAGTACATTTTTTTAGTTAGATATTTTCTAAGCAATTATGCCGAGATGTAGATAGCGGATAATGATAAATAATATTAATATTTCGTCGGCATATAGGTCAGACGCCAACCGCATAGAAGTCAGATTTAACAAATGTTTACAATTTAGAAAAGATTATCTTGCCCATTAACAGACAGCGACTATCTACTTCATTGTTTTGCAGTTCGCATGTAAAATAAAGAAAAGTTGTTGAAGTTATCTTTTTTACCTTAATTATTTATAAATGTAGATACAATTTATTTATTTCTTGAAAATACACTATGACAACTCTTAATTAGTATAATATAACTATGTAACATAACATATCAGTATTGTTAAAAAGCTTAATTAAAGCGACAAGCGACTGTTAATTGTACAGATGATTCTTGCCTCCCTAACTAGACGAATCTGTACCAAGGGAGGTCGTTTTGTTGTGATTGATTAATGTGCCACTTCCGTCATCTGATCGATGCTAAGTATAATATAAAATAAATACAGCATATCAATAAACAATAAATACCTATACATGTAATATTTTCATTTCACAAAAATAAAACAATTATTGATATAAAACATAGTTATTATTCACAAATATAAATTAAATATAGGATTAAGTTTGTACTAAATGATATAACGTCTTTAGATAATACTAATTGTTACATTATTTGCAAAAAAAAATCAACCATTTTCTATATATAAGCCAAATATTGAGCCATTTCCCTAATACCTTTTTATTAAAAATCGATCGCTATTCCTCTCGTATTAAATTGTATGCTTTGGGATCTAGATAGGAGTGACTTCTCTACCCAAGCTATTTTTCATTTTAGGAATTTCGAGATCTTTATTGCTCACTGCTCGCGTGTTTAATTTGTGGAGAACTTTTCTGTGTATAAAAGATCAGCTTCTGAGGAAAATCTGTTTTGGACTATATATGAATGAATTATATTGTAAATCTTTACTGTCTTCATTATTTACAATCCATGAAAAAAAAGGTTTCTTACTATTTTATCTCGTGAAGAATAAAACACATACTTCAAGATATTACATCAAAGTAAAACTACTGTAGTGTGTACGCGTAAATAAATGAATTTTAAGTCTGGTAGGCTATGGTAAGTTATTTGTGGACAACCCTGCGAAAGTTTTTTTGTCGCAGGTGGCCAGGCCAGGTGGTCGGTAAGGGTCGGGCACGGAATACTCGTAACAACGCATCGATGAGGTACGCGCGCGAGATGTACGAAATTTTTTAGGCATTCAAAAAGGCGGCTTTCTTCAAAATCAAAGGAGTGCAACTTCTGTGGTAACTATTATTTATTCTGTGTTTATATTAAGGCAGCTTTCGCTAGCTACGGACAGCCCGCAGCCCGAGGTATATAACATCCTGAAAATGACCATTTTCAATTATTCTAAAGAACGGGTTGCAACAAAAGGCGCAATGACCCGAAGCGTAGAAAGAGATGGATGGAGGTGTAATTAGCACCGCGGTTTCGCGACAACCCCGACAAAGCGTCATAGCGCGAAACATTTCACAGCGCTAAGCGTGCAGTGCAATTAGGGCTGCATTGTCTCTGCCCACTCTGTCTTCTTGTACCTACAATTGGGGGAAGAACCTACTTTCATTACAATGGCGTCCTATCTATATCAACAAACAATCGATTTTATATCTTTTTATCAGTAAAAATTATTCGTAAAAATTTTAATTCAACTTTCAAGAAAAATAGAATTCAAATTTTAATAGATTTCGTTTAAATGTTTGAGAACGCGGTTGAACGCACGGCGCGAGGTTAATCAGCGAACCCCCGAGCGCACGGCTCGTGAAGTAATTTGAAGAAAATCAAAGTTTTTAATAATATAATTATTTTAGTATGATATTTTTATTAATTATTATTATTTTATCGTGAGAGCGGTTTAGTTGTCAACGCCCTAAATAACACCAGTGAATTTAAATACATTCTGTATAAACATTTTGCTATTATTTTATTTTATGTTAGTATTAAAATGATTATGGCAGTATGCAGTTATCTTAATCATAAGCTTTTTTTAATTGGCGTAATATTGCAAAAAAATATTCTATAAAAAAATAAAAAACATTCATGTGTTTTTCGTATAAAAAAAACTTTCAAGTGTAAAATATTTATTCCGTTCAAATCTTTATCTTTCGCGGAAATGATTGTTTTAAATATTTTCCCTTAATGTTGCTATAAATTAAAGTGTATTTTTAGAATTACACGTATGAAAATGCAGTTCCTAGGATACGTAATATTTCATGATTTACCATTAGTAAACCATGATTCATAAAATTATTACTCAATTGACTGAAACATACATAAGAATGGCCACGACTCGATTTGCGACTTTCACTGAATATAGAGTTTCTAAAATGTTGAATCTTTTTAAATCTTAACAGGCGAGACGGTCCTTCATATGCAGGTAGTAAGTATGAATATTCAACATGAATGCTGACTAAAAGCAGCATGGTAATTAAGGTACAACGTTGTGGGAAAGGTGTATTGCTTTCTTGACATTGTTTTGTTAGCCAGAATGCTAATTGATTTATAAACAGTTGTTATACACATTATTAACATTCCTTATACGAACTTTATTTAAAAAATACACGATTATTATTATTGAATTATAAACTATTAAAACATGTTTTTTATGTTAGGTAATGTATATAAATTTTACTTTTAGAAATAAAAAATATAAAACTTGCAACTTAAAATTGGACAGAATATAAACCTCAGTTTGCACACTTGATCGTCCACGGAACATATTTTGTTTTGGAAATAAATAACTTTTATCTCTAACTACCAGTCACAGATTTATTTTTTAATTCTCCATGACATTTATTATCATATTTAGTAGTTCTCAATTAATTCCAAAGGTCTTCGTAGTTCCAATCTCCACGAACGCAAATCGAGTCAGATCCGATCCAATCTTCCGAAATGCCGACTCGAGCAATGGCGCGTAAATTAATACGTCCGAGTTTTCCATATTGAGTGGGCGAAAAAATAAGGGAAAATTGACAATTTTACGCAGAACTCGAGGCAGCGGCCGTTAATCAATAAATCCATTACGGAAAACAATAACAAACAGAATATTGGAATAAACTAGAGTAATATTGGGCTATTTTACGAATATAATACTGTTACGTATAGAAACCAATATTTCATATGGCGAATCAGTAATCCATAAGGTGTCATTGTTAAAAAGAAAAACGTTCAGATTAAACCAACACTAAAACTGTGTAGCTTTGCGCAGACTGATTTTATAAAAAAACACTAGATAATCGCGGAAAAATAAAGATAATTTTCATTAAGAAAAACCTGATATCATAGCTTACTAACTTAGTCAGAAAACTCTTGGAAACTCTTGGAACTGTGGAAAACTCTTTGAAATCGTCAAATAAACTTTTATTATATATATACACTTATTTGTTTATCTCGTAATCTTCTTATTTTAGTAATCACAATATTTAAGAGCTAGCTTCGGTGATTCGGTTGAATTTAGTAGGTGTGAAGAAAATAATGCCTAACAACCCGCAACCTATGCTAAAAAACACAATTTATAGAATAGAATTATACAATAGATTATAGTTGTATACGAAATTTTGTTCTATATATTAGATATTTTATAACATTTACTGACACTGATAATTAAATATTGTTTTTTAATTAATATTAAAGTATTTAAAACCACTACTGTTGTTCAGAGGTTGATCTTTATCAACAATTAAACAATGACGAGCAAAAAATATTAAAAAAATGTTTCCTAATTTCGAAAATAACTCATTTAAAAATTAATCAATTACTTGGTGATCGTTCGCTCGAGTGCTTCTATCTGTCCGAAACATAACAAATCTAAACTTAGTCACGTCAAGTTTAGTTCAGCGCTACGGGTCTCGGAAGCAGAGGAGTCGCTTCAGCGCGATGTTTAAACTTCGGAATTGTTTTAAATATATTACTTATATAAAGATTTTTTTTGAAGTTTAATATTTTTATTGGTACTAGTTTAGTTGTCGATATAAATCAACCCCTTAAAAGGACAGAAGTGATTTAAGGTGTATAAAAAGCTTCCTATGAATTTAAACATCAACTTGAAAAATAATATTTTTAACATTTTAAAGATCGTTTCACAAGACATAATATTTTACACCGACATTATAAAAATATACCCATAAAAATAAAATCTTTATAGGTTCATATTGTTATTAGGTTTAAAATCAACAAATAAGGAATGTTAGGGTTTTTATTATTATTAATTGCATGTAAAACTTAACAGTGGCTTGTCGTACTTAAAAATACGATTTTATTAATTTTGTCACAAATAAGTTAAGATATCCTACACTGCCGGAGTCAGTTACTGGTCATTCGCGATATATAGGCGGAAATCGATCCCGAGGGACTGGCAAGGGTATAACAGAGAATGGTTCATCGGTGCCTATAAATTATGGAACAAGACAATGGCTTAGATACGATAGCCATTAATATTATTGGTGTGAATCAGCAAGCTACAAAGCAGGCTATTCGCAGATTATTTTACACATCCTTATAGTCGATGACCTATTATGTAAGTTGAACTAAAAAAAAAGTAAAATTAGTAAAATTTTAATAAATGATGGCTATACCTTGTTCGGGCAGACATAAAGATTTTAATCTTTTTAACTGCCCGCAACGGCGGCTAGTCTGTTATGTAAGTTGAACTACTAATAATGACATTAAGAAAGTAGATAATACTACTTAATGGCGACTTATTTAATTTGGACCAATGCCTCGGGCGGACTAGGAAATATTCTTTTTCAGGTCGTCACAATCATTTTTATTAACAATGGAATACGTCTTACCTAAAAAAATACACATTAATTTTACAAATTAGACAATTAATTTAAATTACATAAAATATAAAGAATATATATAATATTAAATACAATCACCAAATAGAAAACTTACTATAAATATACCTAAACGAACGATCAATAAAATATAAATAAATTTAATTCAATAAATTTAATTGTTTTTAAAATATTTTTTAGGGTATTTACAATGAAATAATGTAGATTATATAAATTCAAATAAATATCTAAATATTATGTTTGGGATGCGATTGGGATATAAACCATACCCTAATCCATTATGATTTTATTAAATAAATAAATATTATAAAAAAGGTAGAAAATTTAACAATTACCATTTAGACTTTCCTTAAAATCGTTTTTCAATTATATTTACTTTTAAGGATAATATAATATATATAAATTTATTAAAAAATATTGTTTTTATTTAATTAAAGTAGGATTAAGGCATGATTAAAATGAGAATATCAAAATATGTTATTTGTAAAATTAAACAATAACATTGAAGAATAAATTTGTAATCATTCGTTATTAGGATAGAGAAATAGTTTATATTTGTCAATTTAACAACATTTATGGCTGGCTGTATTGTCGATACATCCCAAGTCGTGTGATGTGGTTTACGCGCTCCGCTTTGGTCGCCGATATGCTTTTGATAGGAAAATTCGCTCTTTGATGTGGTGGCACCACAACTTTGGTGAACATATTTTCAACAAACCGAGGCGAGTTTAGTATAACTGTTGTATGTAAGGTTAGCTTTGTATGCAGAACTGCAATAAATCTTCTATAAGCTGATATAATGTAGTCTATACAACTTTTGTAAACTTCGCGGTGTAAAACGAAACCACATTGGAATCACTCGGGTGTCCGTCTGACAGGCTTAAGCATCAGTATAAATAGAAAACGGACTTAAGGCGGCTACAAAGGCGAACGAAGAATACCTTTGAACGATTCTGATCTACAATTCGTTGCTCGCAAAAAGAAGCCTTGTACGATGAACGGAAAGGTTCTATTGCGGTAGGATAATATCTAGAGGAAGTAGGATCGAATCCGCATATTGTATTTTTACAGTTTATCACCATCATCGCCTCTGACTCTAAGACAAGCAAATTTAACTTAGTTAAACAAAACCCAAAATAAATTAATATAAACTTAATTTTAGGTCCCTATTTTATTTTCTTTTGTATTGAATTTGATTTTTGTAAGTTAATGCGTGCAGCCTATGTGCATTGATTTGGTTTTTAGCAGCTAGTAAGTATTAAACCACTTAATATTCATTCCACAAATTTAAGTGAAAGTATGAACCTCACTCAATTTAAAAAATATATATTATGAAAAAGAAATGAGCATCTTTCAAAGATTTTACTCTTAGATTTTCCATTTATTGGCATCAAGTGTCCTCGACATATTTTCCCTGCTAAGGATGAAAGAATTCAATTGAATAATAAAAGCTGGTTGTAGGGTATGGGGGTGCAGGGGGTGCAAGGGTGTGGCGCGGGGGGGTGTGGGAGCGGACGAGCCGTAATTGACGTCGATCAAATGCGCGCGCGGGATATCCAGCTCTTCAGGATTTTCGGCATGAAAACGGAAAATAGAAAAAGCCCTAATCGAGCTGAAATAACTGCTGAATACCTTTTTAATGACTTATTGAGATTAATGCGGAGGACCTTTATAAATGGCCATCCAAGTACGTACCCATTTGATGGACGGTTTTGTAAGTTTCTCTAAAAATGAACCATAAAACACAATATTTAGCTTAGATTATATTATTGGAAGTTGCTTTATATGCCATAAGAAGTAATGACCTTCGGCCTGCCTACCCGCGTTTAAACACTAATCCAGTTCACTTTTGCAACTGAATATCAAGATAACATATTATCGCGACTTATGGGACTGAAAAATAAACAGTGTCATCTGTGTGCGAAGGTAATAACTTGGAAGTAGTCCTAAAGTAGTGTGACGATTTCCTTGCTTAATAATGTCTTAGGCAATTCGATCCAGGCAGAAGGGAAATCCTGACTGCCGTTTGTTTTTAATTTTAATGGAAAAAGAAAAAATAAGAAGAGGGTTTTGTGTTTTGAAAAAGTCATGAGAGATTTCAATATTTTTTAGAAGTGATCAGTGAGTGGGTCGGGGATCGTGTGGAATCGGGGTTCGAAGTTGATAATTTCGAACTTAAAATACCGATTCCACACGATCGCGAAACGACCATGATTCAAATTAATATATATATAAAAAGCCAACCTCACTACGATACAGTTGAGAGATTTGTTGATGCAGTAGCAAGAAAATGATTCTTTCAGACGACAGAAAATCCATCTTAATTCTGTATTTTTCTCACAGGTATATCAGGTTTGAAACATAAGATCTAAAATTGAAATGATAAATCGTAATATACTTGAACACCCTTAAGTTTATTTCATTTGAGTAGATTTGACAATATTTATTAATGTGTATTATAACGTATTCAATAACAATACTACTCTCGAATAAAACCAATTTGCAGCAATCTTCTGCAAATGGCTCCCTTATAAGAATAAATGAGAATGGTACACTTTGAATTCATGTAAGGGGAAATAACACAGATTGAACAATAAATTATGCATACAATGCATGATTAAAAATCAGGTATTAACCCACAAACCCAAATGAAACAAACTGAAACATCGAGCGAAGAATAATAACTTTTGAGTTTAGCCTATACATAAAACACGAGTCTATGTTCATGAAATCGCTTTTGGAACCCTGTGAATTGCCACAGATAATTATTACAATAGTTGTGAAATACATCACAGCCTGGATTTCCAACTGCAAAGTTTTAAAAGGTTTAAATTATAGAACCGAAGTTAAACATTACAATTTTATTACGAGTATGATTATATTTACAATAAACCACAAATAAGATTTTCTTATAACCTAACCTGATACAATTGTAAAAATAACCTAAATAAATATTTATTCATAATATGAAACGGACGCTAAATGATTACGTCTTGCATTATGACCATATGTAATACATATGTCAATTCTACCTAAACTTTGGATATTTATCCAGAGTTTGCAATACTTCAAATAATGCGCCTTCCACTAGCATTACAAGTTCGTCTTATCAAACTTGTCTCTTATTTTGAGTGACTTTTTATGTAATGAACAGTTTATAAAATATAATATGACAATATTTGTTTGTTGCGAGGTGAGTTTTTTCGTATCGCCAAGCTATTTTATTTTATGTTACACCCTTTTATCCAGAACAGTACGGAGTATAAAAAAAATAATAAATAATATTGAGATAAATATATTATTTATTTTTTATACTTCAGTTGATCTTTAACAGCTTGTGTTGTCAAGGCGACAGTTGAACCTCTCTTGAGTTATTGATCATGCAGCTCAGCTCAAATTCTGAGTAGAAGGTAAACGATACGCATACTAGAGTTTCAAACCTACCTAGTTTACATATGACGTCACTTTACCACTAACAACTTACTAATGAATCACGAACCTTGCGAACGGCTTGCGGGATGTTTGTATGCCTGTAATGGCCTCTCTCATCTCGAAGACCACCAATAGGGTCTTACAAGCGCTGACTTAAGAAGCTATACTTTAACAACACATATTGATTAGCATTTTACATCACTTGTAAAAATTACAAATTTTAAGTTATAAGTTGGGCATAAAAATCATAATAGGATCAGATAAAGTAATTTATATTATTCACCAAAATTAGGAGGTTAAAACAATATATAATATTTCCTTGCGGTTATTATGATGAAAGATCGAACCCCCACTTTAACTACCCAGGATAACAAAGACCATGTCAAACATATGTCAATAAAGGCTTTTTCCTCTAGTATGAGGTAACAGCTTGTCAGCCAGCTCTTTGACATAAAGGAAATATTTTATAATAACCAATTTCCATTCGATATGTGATGCTAATGGTACAATTTGTTTGGTATCTCAATAAGCGTTATATGATAAGTCTATATAAAATATTTTATTCGTACTACACATTATTCGTGTTTTATTCGTACAATATTAGCAAATTATAGTCAAAATTTTACAATGAATTTCAATACAACTACAACTTCGATGTATATTTCCAGAAATGCGTGCATTATTTTTATTTATACAGGGTGGAAGTACTCCTCTATCCAACTGCAGGGGGTGATAGTACGTGTCAAACCAATCAAAAAATTCTATGAAAAAAGGGTCGCAATCGAAGGGTTCCGTAGTTATTTCAGATTGAACGAAGAGACAAATTGTATTGTGTTAGTAATATGGGTAAATTATGTTATTTGGCTACGAGATAAGAAACAAAACAATCATTAATATACTATCACCCCCTGCAGTATGGCCAGAGGAGTCCTTCCACCCATATAATATGGATACGAGTCCAATTTGTAAAACAGTAATAAAAATAAAAAAAAGTTATATTTACCGTGTTCGAAGATCATTTCCGATAAAAAAATCAGCTGGTTTCGGCAGCGAAAAAAAAATTGTAAGCTTTACGTGATAATATTAAGACGTTTTTGTCACAAGTTCGTCCGCTCGCGTGACGGGTCATTATTCGGCCTTAGCCGTTAATTGTTATAACTTATACAAATAGTAAAGACAGATCAATTTGTCAATAAACAAAATATTGAAGTAGACAAGAAATTAAGTAAAAAATTAAATTAAATAAACCGCAAATAAAAATAGATTAAAAAGTATTTGAAACTTCCATGTCGTACGAAGTTTAACTGACACATGACTGACTAAATAAACAGAAGACTGAACTTCTTTTTGATATGTTAACTAAATAATTTCAGTTAAAAAATTTTAATAACAATTTATTTTAATAACTGTTTTA
This sequence comes from Neomicropteryx cornuta, assembly GCA_020383195.1. Classification (NCBI taxonomy): domain Eukaryota; kingdom Metazoa; phylum Arthropoda; class Insecta; order Lepidoptera; family Micropterigidae; genus Neomicropteryx; species Neomicropteryx cornuta. Next base: position 8,395,441 of record JAHKQU010000025.1, on the reverse strand, counting down.
TGAGATTTTGGGACATCATAAGGAATGAAATCAGAATTAAAATACACAAGTGCAAATTATAATCCTAAAAAATATTATTAGAAAATAAAATAGAGATAAAAAGAAAAAAAGAAACTATGGAAAGGAACTGACAAAATTGACGAATTTAGAATAAATATTGTAACACTAATTATATATATTTTTTAACTGTGGTTATACAGTATACCTACTTTTAGAGAACACGTTATAGGGAACATAAACACCCCCTTATGTTTTCGGGAATGGTCTCGGGACAGCCTGTATATTGTACCAAACTAATAAAATACAGGTAACGTGAAAAGTTAGGATCACTCTAGACCGTATTTATTATACGTACTTATTCTTTTACGTATGCATATTAAGCGTATGTATATATTAGGTCGGTAATGTTTTTAGCTATAATAAGATATACTCGTTGATGCTTACTGTTCGGGCAATAACTTATAAAACACTTTTCCAACTTTTTTACCCTTTACGAATTATCCAAGAAAGAAACTCTTATTGGAATAAGAGTTGCAGAATAGGGTATTAATAACAAATGAAATTAAAACGATTTTTCCAAGCGGTCACATTTCTAAAGCTTGACTCTACCGGACGCCATTACGTCAAAACGTAATAACCGATAAAATATACAATTGTCACTTTTCCATCTATAAAATGTTACCGGAGTCAATTTTTTACTTAAAAAGTATGGAAGTTGGGTTACTTATTTAATTACACCGATGAGAATTAATATACGATTTTGTTTAATGTTTAGTATCTTATATGGCATGTGTCTTATATGTATACTGTATTAATTGATGTCATTCTTGTTTTATATATTATCTTTCATATTTTAACGAATACATTATTTATAATTATTGTACTGTGCTATTTTTATCTTTAATTTAAATGGAGCGCCCTATTTATTTATTCAATGTGTCTCCGGTACGCGTCTTATATATTAATTATGTAATTCTTGTTAACTAATATGTTTTAACAAATAAACTATTTTTATTATTATTGTAATATGTTATTTTAATTCTCCATTTAAATGGGGTGATCTTCCGCGCAGGCGTACACATGCGTCCTCCTATATATCTATACTAATATGTTTATATTTTTGTAACTCACAATTTAAAACGTATAACTGGAATATGCTGATTTGAAGCTGCCAGATTAAACATGCTTCATGTACGCAATCGACGCCCTGATCTGGTATATCTCCAAGAGATAAACCTGATGTGGCATATTAAATTTTCTGCATAAACAAAAGCACAAAACAGCTCCAAATTCTGAGAAGTTTAGGGTAAAATACCTGAAACTCGGTTCGAATCACTCTTAGGTTATAGTATATTTTCCTATTCATACTCGTTCCGATAAGATTATGACAATATTTTGCTACTGTTGCGTGATAGCGAAAATGCGAGCTGCTACGTTTTGGTTGACATGCGTCCAACGCAAAACCGCCATTTTCGGTTTGGTCTCGTCGAGATGAATGGATCTCGAATGGCGATGGACGGTTGCGATGGAAATGAAGGGGCATCCATGGCGGCAAACAAAGGGTTAAAAATATACCTCACGTTTTATCAATCAGGCTCCATTAATTGCCCCGTAAATCGAGAAAGTACCGATCGTCTAAAAGTCGATACTTTTATCTTCAATTTATGATAAGATGCGCTCAGTATAAGACGTTCTGTAGTTAAATTATAAAATTCGTTTCTGATCTTTATTAATTTAATTTAATCCGAAGTAAATTATAAATTCCACTAGAAATGTTCAAAACTAATACTTTAAGGTTTTAAATTTACCTAAATATACGAGTACACAGTATAAAAACATCCTTTTTAAATATATTTATAAAAATTTAATTTAAAATTGGACTATATTCATATTGTATTATTTTATAATTAAAACTTTATTTATACGGCGATAATCAATAATTTTTTTTTTTATAAGTAAAATTTCTTGTGAACACTATTTTAATATGTATGTATTTTTGTATCGTTCTTCTGGTTTCCCGACTTAAAAAATATCTATTAACAAGCCAATATGTTAAAAACCTACCATAAAGCTAGTAAATATAATTATTTAAAAAAAACGAACTCTACGAAATCTACGATAAATTTAGTTATTTTTTATGATATTACGATATTAGAGAAACGTTTGTATCACAAATAAATACTTTCGTATGAGACAGATATTAAATATATAGACTAAGAGCTGGAAAACTATCGTTAAATATTAATTTTGATTGGTTAATTAGTCTTAGATCAAACGTAATTATATCGTAAACTTTATGACAATACATACACAGGAAATAAAATCTGTTTTTAAAAATTCTTCAAAAATTAAGAAATTATGTGCGGTGCAATTAGAGAAGTATCACGCCCTGATTTTGTGACAGTTTTATTGGCGGCATAAATATAAGAACGAAAGTGTATAATTCTAAGTGTATAAACACCAAAAACCACAATTACTACTTGTATTAAAACGTTATACTTTATGTAGAATAATTTCGATTGAAAACCAGTCTTTAGTAACTAAAACATGACGCAGATGTCGCATCATATCTGAAACATCCATAAGACAACGTAATTTATTAGAAAAAGCACAAAGTTTCATTATTTCAATGACAGATGGCAGTATGTTCCTTAGGTTTAAATTAAAAATTATTTATAAATAAGTGGGCCATCTGTCAATTGGAAAGATAAGCTATTCTAACCTGTAAACATTCATGCTTATATCTGCCATGATATTACGATATTAGAGAAACACGCTTGGAACCATTATTACACTTTGACTAATTGTATGAGGTTCAGCTATATAAAACCACTATAATGCTGTGACGTAATCACATAGGTAAAGCATCGTATTTGCTTGTATTTTTTTTTTTCATTCCATGTCTACCACCCTAGACTATCCTACCGTCCAAATAGAGATACTTATGGCGTCGATTATCGATATCGATATAATTGCCGATATAATTTACATCTCCAACCGTTTTGAGCATTTTTGAGCTCCGGGAGAAGTGATCCGATCCCGAATGAGTTATAAAACACTCTCGGTCACATTTAATTTGGGCCCGGATCTGCCCCGCGAACCCGGGGCGGCGCGCCCTGAATGGGCCACCCTTTATACCCACTAATCTGCGCGGCTGCCTTTCCACTCGGCTGGAGTGGAAAAAAACCATTAATTTCGGATTCACTTGTGCAGAAGAAAGATTTTCCTTGTGATCAAATATGAGAGGACTGATATTATGTGCATTATGTCTCGTTTCATTACAAACATTAGTGGAAAAAATTGATTAAGTAATATATTTATGGGTTTGGTATTGATAATTTATATCTAAGTTAGTTTGAGTTTTAGTTGTATATTTAGATGATACTCGTTAATTGAGACACAGAAATCTGTGTCTCAATTTTTTGTGTCACGTTTTTTTCTCTTCTTACCACGTGAATGTAAAATTAAAAATGTTTTCCGGTACTTGAGTAACGCCTAATGGGCGATTGCGGGTAGATCAGGCATTTTAATTTTCTATCAAGTTTTAAGCTCAGAAGAGGAAAAGTACATATTATAAAAGACTATGTATTAGAGCAAAAACTGATTGCGGGCCTGGCTGCCAGATACTCTGACTTGTGAACTGATTTATGTGTTCTAAATACAGAACCAAAACCTACAATAACATAAGTATTACGCTTTTATATTATTTTCTCTCACCAAGAATCTAGTATATTTTCATCATAAGCACATTTTTATTGGTGGATTTTCAAATGTGGACATTACGTTACTGCCTTTTTTTTAAATAAAAAAATGCTTTGTATCATGAGCATCGCTATATACTAATATATTCTCAAATGTAATATATATTACGTACAAAGTATGAAGTTATTGAAATGAATGATAAAATGAATTTAATGATTGGTATACACCACGTTCCAAGACAATACCCGATAAATAAACCCTGCTTATTAGACCTGCGATTTCAACCATGCTTTGTTTTGACCTCATATCAAAATTCATCATGGTTTCCTAGTAAAAACATTGTAAACTTTACGTGAAGATATAAAATCGCTCTTGTCATAAGTTCGGTCGCTAGCGAGGCCGTGCCGCGCAGCCCTTTGATAAATAAACTCCCCCTTAAGTCTTCGGGAATGGTCTTGGAACATTCTGTATATTATAGGTATATTCAAAAAGGTAAATATTTTATTGTGAACATGGAAAAATTGCGCATAGTTAATTAAAAAAAAAATACACAAATATTATAAACATAGTTTAGGTACAATGAGCAAAGACGAAATAGAATTTAGCGATCAAGGCACAGAAAATAACCGCTGAAAGAAAAATACAAATTTTAACGATTCGTTTACTGCACGAGTTTCCCGCATACATCACATATTTCAATTGTGGAAAATAACAAAAAAAAAAAAACCATAAAATTGTGGAGAATCATTCGTTAGCGTTAGCTTTGAGGAATTTTATTTTTAAATAAGATGGTAAAATATGTTCTAGTATAAAAAAAATTTAATCAGATAAATGCTCAAAATCAAAATCAATCACAAATATAAAATTGGTGAAAAGCGGACGTCTACGGAAAACATATAGGCAATTCTTGTCATTTCTACCCACAGTTCGTTATTTTGCAGTTACGGCGGCTAAACACGCACAGTGCATGACGTTATGTCAGGCTGATGACGTCATTTCAGACTGATGACGTCATGTCAGGCCGATGACAAACCCTTCGGTGGCGAATCAGAGTGAATCCTTCAAATTGTTCGTAATTATTATGCGAAAATGGCTCTTATTAAAGGTACCTAGTGACTTCATACTTTCACTAAACGCATGTCTTCTGTAACGCCGATTATATATATATACTTATTAAAGATAGCAAATATTTTTTAAAAATTATTAAGAAAATTAAAAAATACAGATTACTAACTTAAATGTATTTTTCAATTAAATCGAAATAGTATGTTTGGCGTTAATTATTTTTTTATTCAGACTTTTAAATTCTCACAAATAAATTTAAACAAATTTTTAATATGTAACAATACTTTTAGATTTAGGTAATTCACTTCAAAGGACAGGACAAAGGTAAATGGATTATACTCGTAACCACTCAAGCATAACCGCTGTACGACACTGTACGTGTCTAAGTGATGTTTGATCAGTTTGATGCACTTTAAATAAGCACTTCATTTGGAAGTGCTTGTATTATCATCACATTTATTATGTTTATATGTTGACCAATAATACAGGATGTACCAAGACCTTTCCCGAAGACAAAAGGGGGGTTTTATATAACCTATTATTATAAGTAAGAGATGATATAAAAAGAGGAAAAAAAACTCAATTCGATATCTGCACGAATTCCAATGCCGCAATGATCAATTATAATAGCCTTGATACGCTGAACGCTCACAACAAAGACATTATATTACTAGATCCTTTAACTATTTTCACGTAAAGTTTACATGTTTTTTCTTAGTGAATTTTGATAGTTTCTTAACACTAGAAATCGCAGGACCAATAAACTGTTTTTTTATCGGGAATGGTCTTGAAACAAAGATATTTTTTAAACAGTATTTTCATTGAAATCTTGTTTAGTTTTTTTTTCACGATCAAATTACATACCTTTTACCAACCTAGAAAAGATAATAAGTGAAAAATCCAATTAAATTCCTAATTCTTACTAAATTGGCTTCGATGTTTAGTGAGTTTAACATACTCGTGTTTTAAAACGTCACACGTTACGTAAGCGTGTTTTCTGTAAAAAAAAAACGTATTCTTTAAAAGCCCCTCGTCATCATATAATTTATTATACATTCGCATCCTCGCGCGGGCTTTGTGCCCCAAGTATCGCGAACTGGCGAATGGCCAGCGAGGCCGCTCAGATAAGCTGCGGGTCCCCCGTTTACGACCCCATAAAATACACTGGCCCGCGCTAAACTCAACCCCGCAAAACATAAACAAACTTGCGGTCAACTCTGTGACGTATTAATAATCTCGAGCCGCCGCGCCGCGTGTGCTGCGCGAATATTAAAGTCGCCTCGTAAGGCTGAGGTGAAAGAGGGCAGATCTTTGTCTCGACTCCTAAGTGTGCGTGATGTAACACCACACGCGTTAGCTAAGAAAGTCGTTTAGATTTATCATATTATATTTCAAAATCACCCCATACTACATCTAGATTTAATCAACGCAACAGACAAGCAAAAATCAATGTGACTTTAGTCGCATGACCACACCTCCGAGCGTCGCATCTTTGGCAAAAGGTGAGATATTTCGTGGTAGAGACGTTCTCTAAATTATATTAACTGACATGAATTTATTTTTAACATGAACCTAATCCAAGATGGCTTACTTCCATTCAACCGCATTCCATTTTGATGAAGCTACTTGGCGATTGCGTCCAGATCAATTTGGAAAACTATATAATAATGTGTCATCCGCGAAAAGTCGCATGTGCGATGACGCGCAATTTCGGATATTATTTATGGATATCCATCTTTGTGTTTCAATGCTATTTTCAGACGTAATCTGATGGTCGTTAACCTACCTGTTGTAGCTTCTAAATATTGTAATACAAAGCAGGTACTTCTTGATAACACGCGTTACTAAAATTCGACATGGAGATCAAGCCTCGCGTTTATTGAGTTAATAGGGAGGGTTGATTATTTTGGTCCGTCATTTTTTTTTATCTACGCTTTGAAGATTTTTATTTTTTACCTTCGTCTTAGAACGGGCTGACCCCTAATCCTGAAAATACATTACCTTAATGTACTATATTTATAAAAGCGCTCCGTATTTGTTAGGAGGATTCGTAACGTCTCAAGAATTCATAGGATAAAAAATGTCGGAGGCATCATTTCAGTGGCACGCTTTTTTTTCTCTGCAGATGGGGAGGGGGGAGGGGGGAAAACGTGATCCCTCTAAATAGAACAATTTGTCATGGTACCTCCGCGATCTCGTTGTCGGGAGCGAATCGCCCAAAGAACTGCGTATTCGTGACGTTTCCGACAATTTGACAGACACGCCCTGTTCATGTAAGCTATCAGCGCTCCCCGTATATAAGACAATAAATTCGCTCGCTTACTTCGTGTTATGTATTCAATACGTTATCAGCGAGGGCGAACGGAACACTTCACCTGCGTCGACAATATCTTTCCACTTCGAGTCAGAGAACCTTGCGAGAAGCGTGGAAATTAGCATTTGTCGCTTTGTCCGTTACAACCACGAATATCAGACATCTGACATCTAGTATTAGGAATGTGGCAAAAGTATATTGTCGTTTACTTCAACAGAATGCGCAAACAAATTTGGGTCAACAAACTTGCACTTGTAATTTAACCTAACCTAACCTAGCTGCAAAGAGGTGGTGTCAAGGAAACGCCTCCTCAAGGAAAGCTTATTAGTTCGTATTTAATAATAATTAAAATTAATTTTAATTATTATTAAATATTGTTAATATTATTATTATTATTATTAAATTTTCATTGTCAGAAAAAAGGCTTACAAAGCATTCAAATTTCAAGTTATACAGGTTGTATTTATTTTCCACGAACTTATATACCTATAACCAAATTAGTTAAGTCACTTCTGTGACTTTATACAATTTAAAAACCACCCAAACTAGTAATTTCAAAAACTTCAGAGATATCTATCTCTGAAGTTTTTGATACCTTTGGAATGAATCTGATATAAGTTCGCAGCTCATGGTCATGTTCATTTGTCACCCACCCGCCCCAGCTAATAAAAACCACAGACGCGGAGGTCGTATGAAATAACATCGGTGTCAATCTATTGTAGCGAGGCGTTATGTCAGAAAGAGTCCACACGTCAATATCGGCACCTCTCGTTTTGACGAGATCGCATTGCCGATATCGGCCGAGTTGCCTTATTATTTAGTTGCTTCGTTCTCCTTTACTCACAACACCCCGCCTAAACCGCGCTCACCCCCCGCCGCCGTACCCCTCGCCGGTCCCTGTCATTTATTTGTCTGCATTGGGGAGTACGAAGTAGTGAAATAAATAAATAAATAGGGTCTCTGAGTTTGATTCAACGGAAAAATATTAATCTTTCTACAGCGTGTGTACGAGCAGAAAGACTAAACCTTTCACAAAAATGTTAATAATGTTAATTTTTGTGAAATATTTTTAAAAAAGAATAGGCGAATGAATCACGGAAATGCGAAAAAAACACCATGTCTACAATCTTGGATTTTTTGGCGCTGAGAATGTTATTTAGTACTGTTTTTCGACGAATACCTACAGGTATATTACCTCTGATCTTTGAACCTAGACATTGAATACATTTACAATTATATAACTTCGGATAACGTACTAGTACTGAAAACATAAAGTAAGTGGATTCGACGAGGGCTTATGATCATGTTTGGTAAGCGCACAGCGAAATTATAGTTTGGGCTTATTATTTTCCGCGTATTCCAAGACCATTCTCGATAAAAAAAACCTTCATATTTTTGGCCCTGCGATTTCAGATATGATTTGTTTTGCACTCGTGCCAAAATTCATCGTGGTATCCGAGTACAAAAAATAATCAATACTGAACAGATTAAAATCTAGTTAAGTAACCATCAACCCTTATTGAGGACAATATATTGTTCATATTGTATTGTAAAATATTTCTTTTGTATAGTATAGTTAATAAAGAGAATTTTGAATAAAAAAAAGAAACTGGGATATTAGTATTAAATTGGCACTATTTACCTTCGGCACTTTGGTACAGTGACGTTATTATTTGATCTTTGCCTTAACTATTGATCTTTGTAATTTTGGCACGCAATGTACTTCGAAAGAAAATAAACTGTGTTTAGATATTTTATTTTCTTATGGGAAAACACACAGTTATATCAATAACATTAAAACAATTGAGAATTAACAGATAACAAAACCGATTATGGATTTCCTATATATTCACAAACATATTAAACGGTAGGGGTATGATGTTTTCAAAATAATTTGTTGCAATTTTTTTTTCAAGTAAATCAAATTATTTAAATATAAACACCAATGTGAATGTGTGTGTGTGTGGTGTATTATATTATTTTAGTAAGTTTTTTTTCAAAATTATTTCCTTTTTTGTGAGCGGTTTACTTGTCGATATAGATCAACAATAGCGTTTAAATACGATTAAATACGTTCTGTATATACTGAAGATTACAGATTTCTATACATTTTTAAGGATTTTTTGACATATCAAATATATTGGAACTTATACCACATATTCCATCATGGCGTATAAGTATACGCCATGATGATTTTATACATACAAATGCATAAAAACCTCTTAAATACTTATGTGCGTGTATCATTTCCCGGTGCGTGAGCTGAGACGCGCTACTTAAAATCCATTAGGCACAGACGCAGGTTTATAAGCAGAACTTCTTGAAGATAAGCTCTACACAAGAGCAGCCAAACAAATAGTCTAAGAGGTCGTGAAGGCTTTGGTAATTAACGTTGGCGATACGACTCATTTACTATCTGATGATGTCAGCGTAGTTCTGCATGTATTCCGCAGAAGCGTTAGGTGGTTATGGATTTTCAAAGGTGCGTTATGGTTACCAAAAATGAATGATGATTATAGTAAAGTATTATAGTATTAAGCGTATACATTCGAACGATACAAAAACTGACAAAATATTCGGAAGCGTTTAGGAGTTATGGGCGTTTAACGCCTTTCTATATCGATGACGATAAGCAATGAGACTAATAATAGTATATTATGCACAAAGGCGTATTGCGTAACTCTACATAAAATGCAAAAACTCAACAACATACTCCTTCTTCGTTAATTAATTTGGCTTTTGTTATTGGAATGGTGTTTCGGGAAGCGATATTCAGTGTGTATTTTTTTGTTTTCATCATCATCGTCATCATTAGCAAGTCTGAGCTCGGGATTATATGAAAGATTTTCATAGGTGATTGAGGGCGGGAGTACGATAGATGACCTATCACATTTAAATCTTCATCCTTTTTTTCCCACTTAAATTTTTGTCTATCGACTATTATTTGTTCTGTGATATATGATCTTTTTTATTTATCCATTTTTATCATACCATAAGTATAGTTTTTAATCGAATGGATTTTATGACTTTACTATACTGTTACCGGTCTTATGGTTATCATTTACAGATAATGGATAAACCACAAAGTTTAAATATATATAATTGATACTCAAGACAAATTACCTAGCGGGTGGTAGGTTAGTCAGTATAGCTCACATTCTATCCGGCCCTCGCTGAAGCGTCGGCGCGTGACAGACTATTTCATCTTTAACTTTGTGTGGTAAATTACTCTTAACATCGTCGGTACAAGAATAGTATTTTAAATTAATTTTGACCACTTTTTACGCTGTCGCACTCAAGTATCTCACTGGTTTGTCTCTTAGAAAAATGTAAGATTTCCATTATGTAAGTTTATATGGAGAAGGATTGCAGAAAGCTAGAATTTATTTATAATATGTGTCACAAATACATTAAATTAAAATAAATAAAACGTTCATACTGCTGACAGATTAACTGAATATATTTCGAGCTGCGAATTTTGTGTGATTTTAAATTATTCTTGTCAATAGTCTGTCAATGTCAATGTACTAATGTCAAGACATAAATAAATTATCAACGCCAACCTAAATACCAAGTAACATTTATACATAAAAAAATAAAACTGACAATGAATTGTATCAAAAAATAAATACAAATACAAGCTAGAATTGTATTTTTTAATTTTCATGTGTATTGCAGGGAATTAATGCAAACAATACACGCCAATGACGCATTTGTATACGCTAGCAGCTGACTTAATCGAATAAAATTTAAAAAAACAATATATGCAATGATTATTCACCTATTATAAAAATATATAAGAACGTCAATAATGCTCAAACTTAAAAAAATAACGAGTTACGGTCGAATTTTCACCACTGGGCGACCACTGGTATCTGATTAATATTCGTTATCGGCTTAATAGATGAGTCGTTAACGAAGCCGTACCATTATAACTTATTCTGGTGCCGCAATGAAAAATCGTTGCTATGTAGGCGTCGCGCATTTCCGGAGTCGCAGTCGTCGGCGCGCGCGCGCACTTGCCTCATTAAGGCAACTTTTCCGCTTCAGACGTCGCTTATCTCCTTTGGCAGCGAAAGGCGTCGCGGGCTCGATTACTGGAGGTCGCCTGCGAAACAGAATCCAATCGCAGTGCTTTGTATAAATTTATGCGAAGGCAGCAGGGCGACGTGTGACCTCAACCCTGCAACGGTACAGCCGCAACCTGAGACCACAACATTCTCAGAAAATAAATTATACCGGAACCCCGAACATCTGCGAAACCCTTGCTTTTAAAGTGGCTGAGCCGAAACTATATTATTTTTTTAAATATGAAAAAACTCCGAAATGTCACTTACATTAAACTTGCTAATCAAAACATTTCATAGATCTTTAATAAAACTGGCGTACGAGTACCACCATTACCACCGAACCACCAGTACCACCGAATACCATTTAATAGAGAAAAAGGCATACATACGAATTTACGTTCATTACGAGTTTAGATATGTTATACGAACATATGTTCACTCCACGCACAGTACATATTATTTTAGTTTGATTTTTTAATGTGTTTTTTCAACCATATTCATATTTAGTACATTTTTTTGGCCATCTAAATGTAGTATTAAGGAATTATATTATTGTATCGCTGTTTTGTACTTTCATAAATAAATAAATAAATATGTTATATTTCGCTGTCAAACACAAATACTACTATTTTATTTAGAAAAATCGTTAAAATACCCCTCTAAAATCCTTAGGACATCATAATCTCATTTTGTGGGTTGCATTAGGTATGCTTAGGAACGTGGGTGGATTTGGTAACAGTAACGTTTATGACGTCACGAACGTTGGTGAGTAACATTCAATTACTAAGTAACTGACATATATTAATTGAAATTAAAATAAATTCGTTATTATCATTAAATATTTAACATCAATAAAATTTCCATTCGATGAGTAAACATCTTAACAGTGAGTCCCGGCACCCGTATTTTTTTTTTATAGTTGAGCTGATAGTGATTTATCATAAGGCTACGATTGTGTTAGGTTTTATTCGTAGAAATGTCCCTTATCCGTACTACGTAATTCATAATTTATAACGTACTCATACCAATTCCACAAGCTATCAAATAGGCCGCGGCCCTAAAATCTTTAAAATATGAAAACGTTAAAATTATATTTAAAAACTTGTTTTTAATACAGTATTTATACAGAAGCTCGGACATAAAGGAGCCTTCTCCCTAAAGCACACTTCTCGGTCTTGCACGGCTTGTGAAAAAGGGAAATATAAGACAATACATAATATAGGATAATCTTAAAATGCCCAATCAATTGCATTTTAAAAAACTTAAATTTGCATCTTTATTAAATCAAATTGGGATGATTCTAAAGTTTTATTTTTACAATTCTTATATTCAGTCAATAAGATATTTACGTCTAAACTTTTGATAAAATGTATGGAAAGACTTTTCGAGGCTCTTAACTTTTAGATAATATAGAAGTTTAATGTTATAATTATTGGATAAACCCAGATAATTATGTGATAAAATGATATGCAGTATTATTTTTCTTTTATATCCACTAATAAGAAAGTCAGCACACTACAATTACATTTGTATAGAGAAATGATATCTTAATAATAAAATATTAACCTAATTAATAAACAAAGTAAATGTCTCCTAATTTAATCTATATGTTTGTTTTATTTATGTCTTAAATACCTTCTAATTACTCTGGATTGGTCAACGTAACTTCTATTTTTAAGGTTATATGCTGAAAATTCAAGTGTATCACTGGTTCGTAACTATGAAGTAGCAGTACCTATAACGCCGGACAGTAAGGAAGTATTGCATCTTTCATAACTGTAAACCTCTTCTGAAAAATTGCAATTTTTGTCGGAAGAAACTTTCTATGCCTGATGGAAACAAGTACATAACTCAAAAACATATACTTTCAAGGACTACCTTGTCCTTGAAAGTATGTGTTTTTAAAGTATTCAAACAAAAAACACTGCTGATAAGTGAGCGTTTGATGGGTCCTTTCCTGTTTAACAAGGCTAAAATTATGTCCTAAAGGAGGCAGCTATGGCGTAACATTATTTCATACTAAAAATAATATTTTTTAATAGAATTATATCTTATTTATCTATTTTGAAATAAATTCGAGTTTAGAAAATTAGGTTTTTCCTAAACATGGGTATTCTAGGGTTTATATAAAATTTACGTAAGTGTAGTTTGTGGGACGATTTGTAGTCGCGAAAAGAAGGTTTATCGTTAAAAGGCTGGTACTTAGACATCGAAATCGGAACAGCGAACGACGATCGAGATTTTAAATAATGGTACTTGGAAAACGTTTGTTCGAGAGTACATAATAAACTCTTCAGAATGGTTCAGTAAATTGCGATTAGGCTAACAGCGCATGAAATTTACACTGAAAGAGAAATTGACAAATTCTGTGTAATTTATTTTGTCATTTCACACATTTTACTTTCACAAATTTCAGAAGTTATGTCTGAATTAGATTAGGAAGGGAATTAATTTTTTTGTAAATAACCGAGAAACAGATTGTTATAAAAAAATCTTTTCAGGAAAAACGACTGACCTACTTTTGGTATTTTTCTTAAAACAAAAATTACAAGGCAAATGGTCATAAAAAACTAAGTTATCATGATTCTGAGAAACCGTTAAATGTATTTATAGAAGTTGTTATTTCAAATATATTTATTAATATCTCTTATATACTTTATCATATGTAGCTACAGAATAAACATTCGTATAATTATTTTAATGATATAATTAAATATCACCAAATAGACTGTAAACCTTAAAACTATGCATTGAATATCCTATCTCGGAACATGTGAAAAATTAAATTAGTATAGACTTTATAATGGAATTCTAAATTGGAATTTAATGTTAAATACAAAAATATATTATTATCCTTATTTTCAGCAGAAAAAAATGACATTTAGCAGGATATATAGCTAAATAAAAAAGATAAATAGCGTTGAACTTGAAACCAAATCAAAAAAATATTCAGAATGTACTAAAGTAATCCTGGACGCAAGGATTACATAAATGTGACATACTTTGCTCGCATATAGTATTATTATAAACGATTCGTGCTCCATTAGACATAGCTCAAACAAAAAGCAAACATTAGAAAAATTTAGGATCATCATAGGCGATAATATGCTGACTTACTTTTTAAAAAGTTCTAGATATCCATAATCAAAAAGATATATTATAGTATACATTTAACCCAGCCCAACGAGCCAACGAATCTAAATAATTAGCCATTTTTACCCCTCGCTAATTGTCATCTCTAGTATGAAATAATGCCAATTTATCCATGTACTTATGAGTAGATATGAAATAAAAATTATACGATTTAAAATCGAAAATATAAGGATTAATAAAACTAAACATATACAAATCGTGATTCGAAATCTCGGCATTAAACAGGATGATATGGTGGCCTAAAATAATATTAATTATTCGTTTTTATTTTTAGGCTATTTAAAAAAATATATATTTTTCTAAGGTGTTATCAACACATTTTCTTGCAATCTTATTTCTTGTAATTCTCTTGCCACTCTTTTCTTAGATGCGATATCGTGGTAATTTAGTGTTTAAGGCGTTTGACTATTGATCCAAAGGTTGCGGGTTCAAATTTGCACATGGGCAAACCATGTTTAACGCTTCAAGCAGTTTTGCACATTTTGCTTAGTTGAGTAGGGCCCTAAACAATTATATATGACTTAGGTCGTGACAATTCTTTTGAGAATAATGATGTTATAATATAAATTACAACGATTTTAGTCCTTAGTCTGACATGGGAGGTGGAACACAGATAGACCAACACAAGCACCCTGTTGCATACTGTGCTGGCAGTAAAGTGACTGTAGCCGGTATTGGTTGGAAACTCACCAAGCTGTTAGGATGAGCTGTTACCTCAGGCTATTATCGCCCTTAGAGGGCCTTGGCGAATTCGTTTGATCTTTTTTCGCAGCCGGAGCCCCGTGGACCCCGTCTCAAGATCAGCCTCCGACAGACGAGGATACAAATCATAATTGAATCACGTCTGAGGAGACGTTAAGGGAGCGAGGGAGGGAAAGGGAAGGGGGAGGGAGGGGAAACAGCTGAGGGTGTTCAATTTGACAGGAATACGCATAGGCTAATAACGCTATTGCAAACGCCATTTGTACACGAAACATTAATTCGCAGAAACCCCAATCACATATGATTACTGAACTTCTGGAATATAACCTACGGAAAAATTGAGGCAAAAGCAAGCATTTTTATTTCACTAAATATACAATACATGTATATATCAAAATTAATTCAAAAATTATTCCTCACACATTGTATCTATCAACTTGACCCGTGAACTATGTACACTCAGTCACATAATATTATTTATAAAGCTAGTTAAGTATATTGTAAAAAAATGCGCGATTTTATGTTGCTACCTTTAATATTATAGTCATTTTGCTGCAAAATGCGCAAAGTTATGAAAATAGAGATCAAAACGATCAATATATATTTTAAGAAGGAAATCAATCTAGCTTTTTTCTTCGGAAATAGAGAAAAGAAAAATGCTTTTATTTATTTAGCTTGCAATATTTGTATGCCGGTTAAGGTCAAATCTTGCAAGCTGAATTGGAACCACTTCCTCTTATCCTAGGGAGTTGAAGTGTGACATGTTGGTTTAGTTCCGATGACAATGCATTTTTATAGTATGCATGTTCTAATTCTATACCCATGAAAGGCTCCGCACGGAGAAACTCCTCAACAGTCAACGCGCATTCAAGTACTTAAATAAAGCTTGTTTTTAAAAATGTAATTTTACTATTATTTTTATTTTAAATATCTATCCGGTTGTTTATAAGCCCGTTATAAAAATATAAAGTAGCTTGTAAAAACGGTATGATTCTCAATAATAATACACAATTTCAAAGACAGACCTTTATATGTTTAACCGGTTGGAAGATAGTGCTGAAGACATACAAAGATAAGAGTTTTTTTTTTTTATTAAAAAAAAGACACATAATACATTAAATGAGACTCAATTTGATGACAAGTCTTAGAAACTACCACCGTGAAGTGCCCACCTACGATTTTTAGTAAGGAACCCTTTGCCTGTTTACGCTATTGTTGTTAATACAAGCATAATTATTGTAAGTGGTTTAAATTGATCAATTCCTAAGTCGAAATTGATAAGTACTCTTTAGTAAGTAAAACACAATGCAGATTGTCGCAATAAATTTCAAACCATAAAAACTACGCGCTCTACCGGAAAATGCACACAATTTCGTATTACAAATGACTATATATTTTAAATTTAAACTGCATTTTTTTTACAAAACAGCGCAGTAGATGACGCCATCTGTTGATCGCGTATCTTTCGGTGTTAAATCTGACTTCTTTGCTGTTTGCATCTAGCCTATCTGCCAACGAAATATTGATAACAGCCAAATTTCGTTGGCATAAAAATAGCGCCATTTACATCTCGGAATAGTTTCTTTGGCGCGTATTAAATGTGTGAGGTTGAGATATCTACAATAAAAACTTATACGAGTATAATCAAAGATAGAAGTATTCTGTCTGGCATTGCGTGGTGCGACGTAGGCATTTTATGGAAATAGTGACGTGAAGGTGATTTTGTAAGCTGAGCGTCTGTGCCAAGTCAGAAGCGCTCCTAATCTATTTACCTTTGAGACTACAGTGCAGCCAATCAGAGTTGATAAGTAAACATTTGATTAACCGTCAAAGACCGTCGGACGCGCTCGCCGCGATCCGCGCGGCGCGGTGACACCACTGAATATTGTGGGCATTGTGACTAAATACTTAGATATACTTACCCTGTTTACACAACAACATCGCGTCAATTAAACGTTTAGTAATACCTGCTGAAACTTATCTTTGGTCATATATACGTTGTACCAAAATGCGAATAGTCCCGTTTAAGGAATATCATATTTAGATATTTTATTTGAAGCTCTATAACAAACAAACAACATATAACAAAATATCACGGCGATTCGGAGATGACTTAGGCACGTCGCGTCGTTTCAATCATTTTCTGGGTCTTTTCTAAACAACGCCGTCTCAAATCACTTCAAAACCAATAGCTAACCCATTTTATCGATAATCCTTCATTTTGTTTACTATAATTTTTTTTTTTTAAAGAATTGCTATGTCCTATGTATAAATATTTTGGGCCCCTACACTAAATGTGCTTGTACCTAAATTGAGTGTATACAGTGGTAATGAAGTGTTAAAAATGGTATGACTGAATGCGGATTCAAACCCGCCACTTCTGGGCTAATACCTTAACCACTAGATTACCACGATCTCTTTTCTTATATATGATTAATTGTTATGTCAATGTTTCAATATCAGACTTTTCTTATTTCATCTTAGTAGATAGATTTAGTAGACATTATAATGCATTTTTATAAAGTTCATCGTTATATTTTAAACCGACATCCTGCGATCTCATTAAAATTGTTTTTTTTTCCTCATTTATGGTTGACACGGAATTACGCATCCTATAGTAGTTCAATTATATGTGAAACATTAACTCTCCACACTAATAGATTTTTTGTATGGTTTGATATGTTGTCATATTATGTAAATTTAGGATAGTGAAATCACATCATTTCGTGTGTTGCATTTGACTTATCCATTGTTTAGAATTTATAGATTATTATTTGCACGCTAATATGAAATGGCGATCACAAAATAATTTACAGTGTAATTAATATTGAAAAAAATTACTGTGTAACATGAAACAATGAAATTCGTCAAATCTATGTAGAATTGAAAGTACCAAGAAGCGTATTAAGAGTATTATTGTTAAAAGTGTACTTAGAGTTTTATTATGAAATAAAATGTATAAAAAAATGTCTACATCTTTTGTGGTATAAATACATTCGGCCATTACTTCCGAGGCGTCAAGCCTGAAATTGCTGCCATAAAGTCTTGCTCGGAGGGGTTCGCTCAGCCGCCGCGCGGGTAGGCAGAGCTTCATTTTTCATAGACGCCGAGCGCACCTAACTAATGCTCACGTCTCCTTTCACTATCTTTCTGGCACTCTGAGCATTTGCTTTTATTTCAGCGCTCTTAAAGGCTTTCATTTCTTGTTTACTTTAAGCCTTTAGTTAAATACAGGAATAAACGTTCCAAGGGCTTTAGAGGACGATAATTTTTTACATATAAATAGGGCGTTTGAGGGTTTGACGTCACAAAATAGGACTTGAGTTCACACCTGTTAGTGATACGGACAAATAGAGAGGTTCACAAAAAGGTTTGCAAACCAACTTGGATCAATAATATAAAATTGGTCTTATATTATTACAACGAGTTCGTAATCAGGAAACTGTGCCAAAATCCACAGAACCTGTAGTTACCGTTTTGATATTTTACTGCAATTTGAATACCGATCTACAACTTTTAGGGTTACCAAAAATAAAAATCAGAAGACTTAAATTTCTTCAAAATTTATGTATTTTTGTAAATTTATGTAATTTCGTGATTTTTTCGACATATTCGAGAAGCTGGCATACGATAATAATTCTCTTTCTGTTTATTACGATTTCAGCCGTTTCGGCGTGAACCGTTCTGAAACGTTGTTAGCTCTTGATCTATTCCGTTATGTACCCAAGAGCTTTCAGCTCGCTTCATTCTACTTTCTGAACGGACGACTAAAAGATTCAATTTGCACTCAATATGCGGAGCAATTCCAGACCAAATGCACCAAGTTGCCCGAGAAAAATCCTAGGCCAGTGAAAGTAGTAGTCATTTTTCAATTATTAACATTTGTATAGCCTATGTTATGAATAACCATACGCATGGTGGTAACCAGATCGAAAGTATTTTACACAAACTTAACTACCGAGTATTACTTGTTCACTGAAAAATATATCTAATATGTGCACTAAACGAATTATATTGTAGTGTATCCAATCTGTTTGATAGACTGTACAAGCCAATTCCTGTGGATTGATAAATCTTTCATCTAACAAAACTATACCAAAAAATCTCGTAGATGCAGCATTCAAATGAAAAGTTCTGTACACATTACAATACCGTTTTGTTAAGTCTATTAAACAATCGGTAGACGCACTTTCAAATGAAAAGTTGCATACCCATTTTTAGACCTCAACCAAACAATCAGTATTAGACTCGCAAACACACCACCTGCTTTTCGCCTATTCGGCCATTTTTTTTTCTATCGAACAGTTCGGTAGCGCTTATAAAGCAGTTTAAATGTACCAGAGTTCAGTCAGGCGTACCAAACGTTGGTTGAGCCTACTAAAACTTTAGCTAAATAGTCTGTCATGGTTACAAGACTCGTTCGTTTGTGCGTACAAATGACAATAACCAGAATCGAACTGTAGACGCAACAAAACGTTTAGCTGTCAGGATATCTACAGGAATTTTTCTCAGTGAGTAATTACTTAGTTCGATTGTATTTCTGTAAAACAGGTTTATTTTATTAGGCAATAAGATGGGTGCTGCACATTATAACATGTTTCGCTCATTAGACGCGGCGATAATATGCCGACACAATTAACACCGACGCAATCACTGCCTGACACCGGATGGAGGGACAGTTTTCGACCTAGAGGTCATACACAATTATTTTGGGCCCTACTCAACTAGGCCTAATGTGCCTGTGCTAGAGTCAGGGAAGATGGTGGTAATGAAGTGTTAAAAATAGTATGACCATCTGCGGATTCGAACCCGAGACCTTTGGGTCAGTAGTCCAACGCCTTAACCACTAGACTACCACGATCTCTTATTTGTAACAATACTTTCGTTCAGCCCTGGGACTAGAGCCAGCGAGTACTGGAAAGTGGCAAGGCTTGTTTGCTCCCCATCTCTAGGGCCACCGTACACCCCAGGCGCGACCCGCGTAAACCGTAATATATCTAAAATATATTGAAACCTCAAAAAGTGTTTCTCCATCCATTTACAAATCCTAAACCCTAAATTATAGGTCGAATTCCTAGATCCTCCAGTAATCGGGACGAATGTCAAAATTCCTGGGTAATTTACATCAAACGAATATGCTTACCACCGTGAGACGCAAAAACAAAATATTCAGGTTACCTAAAATTTTCGAGATAATCGATGTTTTATGCATCGAAAAGCCCGCTTTCTGTCACAAAAAACTCGAACATCATATTATGTATCAGAAAGTGAGGAGGGGGGAACCATTTAGGGGACATTATTATTTATCTCGACAGGTTATTTAGTAACAAAACTAGTGTGGTATCAACATCATCGAGATTCATTTAATAAAATAACATTGTTTTACAAGTAAAAATTATTAAAAAAATATTTAAAAACCCTAACTATTTTTAATGTAGAATATGATGGTGGTGAGCAATTTCGGCCGTTAGAACCAACCTGTATCATAAAAATATATATAACAGGTTTATTTTTAATTTTTAGGAGTTAGAGCTTTACAGCATGGTAACACTCACCCTTATACACTTCTCTCCCGTTCACTCATAATCCCTATATCTGACTAACATCAAAGTAACCTTAATAGCTTTATACTGTAGCTGTTTCCATACAGACTGTAAAGAAAATAATTCGCAAAGAAGTCGAAAAATTAGGAACGAAAAAATATTTTGTAAAATATTTTGAAGGAGAGACGAGGGGACGAGGGGACGAGGCGGGGACGAGAGGGGATTAGGTAGAGCGCTTCCTATAATAAAGAAGCTCGGGTAATCTAAAGAAAACGTGCTAGAAGTCAACGCGTGTTATCACGCCCTGATTCAAGATTACATTTTATTTTTTACGCACTGTTTTAGATTATTTTTATTAGATGGGATATCAGTGGTACTTACTCACACTCTTCCGGGTAATTTAATAAATCTAAGTTGTATTTTACAAACACAACTTAGATTTGATTTGGATGGTGACCGATAGATCTTTTTTTTATTTATCTTTAGGCTAACATCGTCACATTCCAAATATTTTGCATACATTTTGAGAATATAAAAAGCAATACCTATTAATATAATATGCAATAATATTTAGTCATAATAGAACATTTAATTTTGCATACAACTTAAATATATATTTTTTTATTAAATAATAATAATATTTTCTAGGTTAGGTACATTGCAATTCTTTTAATTGATGTATAAACTTCATTGAGGGGGCGTTTACCAAGTATCGAACAACCCACTTTTGTGACCGGAACACTAATAAGAAATATCACGTAGGTAAATTTTACGGATACAAAATTACAACCAACCCTCCCCACTCCACCATCCCCACAGTCGACTGATTTCCCCATCACACATCTTTCGTCTTTTTATTTTTCTTCAAATGCAAGATCATGTCCAAGACATTCAGGGACTTGCTAGATTCTTTTTTTAAGTTTATCCATAACAAAACCAATGGAATTGTGCACACTACCATCTGAACGAGTGTGATGTTATTTATGTACGCTGTGTGTTCAAAAAGTAAGGTGACTTTTTATGTTTATCAAAAAATATTGATTTATTCATCAATATTTATTTTGTCCCCTTCAAAGTAACTCCCCTCAGATACAATACACTTATCCCAACGGTTTTTCCAATCCTCAAAGCACTTCTCATAAGCACTTTTCGGTATAGCCTTGAGCTCTTCCAGCGATGCAGTCTTTATCTCTTCAATCGTTGCAAATCTCCGTCCTTTCATAGGTCTCTTTAGTTTTGGGAACAAGAAAAAGTCACATGGGCCAAATCCGGTGAATATGATTGTGGTGTTGTTTTTGGCCAAAAAATCTCTCACTAGCAAAGATGAGTGAGGAGTCAAAATTTAGCAATTTCGGAACAAACTTCGCTGACACACGTCTCATGCCCAAAACGTTAGAAAAAATTTCATGGCACGAGCCAAGCGATATACCGACATCCTCAGCAACTTCTCTGATAGTGATTCGACGATTTTCTAAAACAATTTTCTTCACTGCTTGAACGTTTTCATCAGTTGTTGATGTGCTTGGGCGTCCAGAGCGAGGCTCGTCATTGGCATCTTCCCGGCCATCTTGGAAGAGTTTGTACCACTTGTAACATTTTTTTTTACTCAGAACAGTTTCACCATATGCCACAGTCAACGTTTCAAGTTACGGAGCACTTAATATTATTTTTTACACAAAATTTGATGCAAATCCTTTGATCCATATTTTTCGATAGCAAAAAATCGCCGAGCACGCAAAACACTTATAACCTTTACGCCTCTCACAACCAAACAAAAAATGCCATTCTCTTGAAATTTGTTACAGATGTTCGGGAAGAGTGTACCAACATAACAAAACAAAAAAAAAACGATAATCGAAAATACGTTGCCCGCGAAATTTGAAAAGTCACCTTACTTTTTGAACACACCATCAAACCTTACAGACAAATTGTAAAATTTTACAACTTATAATAACACGCTTTCAGCGATGCTTTGTTAAAGCAGTCGAGCTTTCCCGGCAGCCATGAAATATTTTATGTAAAAAGGTAAATATTTCAATGTCAGCGGATTGGAAAAAAAACCCCGACCGTCTCGCAGCGCTTTGACCATACTCAACAAAAGACAATATTCAAGCGGTAAGGCAATTCGCAGATGGCGCAACTGAAGTGTCCTTAGAGAGTCAGAGACCTCGAATGAGAGCAGTCTAGACACCTCCAGGATGATTATTATCCTGGAAGACACATCGGCTGCAGAAAGGCCATAGCACAAAAAAGCAAAGCCTGGCGGTAGGCTGATATTACATTGCACATTTACTTAATATACGAGTATAATGTAACCAAACAATTTAACATAATTTAAGGGGTAGAAATATTAGGCATATATTAATTAAAAACTTGTTTGATTTCTTTTTAAAATACATAAAAAATCTTTGTTTTTAGAGTTCCGTGCCTCAAAAGGAAACAATGGACGCTATTCGATAAAAAAATAATGGCGGCCTTTGGTTCCTACGCGATATAAGATAATTGAAGTAAGGAAACCTTAATATGGTGTAAATTTATAGGTTATACCATAATTTAAACCCATATAGGCTATACCACCATTTAAGTTCTTATTTTAGATCGAAAATGAGAAATGGTTTCCGAAATTTTATTTCAAACATTATTAAGTGTTGTTAATATTTATAATAGTATGTTTTTGAATATAACTGATAACAATAATTTTATGTTACTATAGATAATAATAATATTCATTCGTGGTTGATGCAAGAGATATAAAGATACGAATAATACCTACTTAGTTTTAAATTATGAGTTTTTTTTAAAAAAAAAAGGTACAGGAAAATCTACACTTTATTTATACAAATGGTAATGCTAGTTTAATATGGTTTACCGTTTTATAATTACCAGTATATAATATCATTATTAAAAATATATGTATATTTATTAAAAATACAGCTCAGCAAAAGCTTTGCAGCGATGTTATCGAGAGAAATAAAACAATTTACAATAAAAAGAAGTTCTGGCATTATTAATTATAACAATCAGCCATTTTAAATATAATATTGTTTATCCATAACAATCAGCCATTTTAAATTAAATATTGTTTATCCATAACCCAGCAATATCACAGGAACTAGCTCCTAAATATTGGAATAATATTAATAATAAGAGATAAATAAATTGTTTCCTACCGCACTAGATAATAAGTGTGCACTTAGGCATGTCAAGACGTGAGACGCGATGGGGGGGGGGGATATTGGATAAAGACGCCGCACCTGGTGTAGAGCGGGATAAATCTTAGCTGTGACGTCAGAAAAAAAATGAGATGCAAATGACGTGCCGTAATTGTTAATCTGTGTAGAATGCATTAAGCAAATAACCTAATTTAGATTCAAAACGCGTGCTCTGTGGTGTGTTGGTGACATTATGACTTTTAAAGGCAGATTTTCATACTTTTTTTTTTATAAATTTTTGTAAACTCACCGGAGGCATACTAAATAGGTCCATGACTGTAAAATTAACTTTTTTAAAAATTTCCTTTTATTTAAAACCATAATTCTTTTTGTGTTTTATCACTTTGCATGGGTTACAAGCCCGCCATTTGTACCTTAAAAACATACATTTTTAAAAAGATCTTAGTATATTTTTACCAAATTCTGGTAAACATATCGATGGTGATTAAAATCTAATATGCTATTAATATTTTAACAGTTTTTCTTTACAAAGTGCCCCCCCCCCTAACCGCGCCCGTCACTGCGTACCCTTTTACCTCTATCGTCCATTTCCGATATTACCTACATACCTACTACTATCAGAGGCACGAATAGCTTTATATTGTCACCATAACTGGGGTTACTGAGGTAGCATGTATCTATTGGTCGGAGTCCCGCAAGACAGACAAATTTGACACACATTGTACACTCATATTAAAGGTGCATGCGTCCTCCGGTGTGCACCTCCCGATTACAAATGCTAATCTTTTAAAACTTATAGACACAGCATGTCATATTAATCGTCGTTATAAAAACCCGACACAGGTAGATTCCACTCGCCGTTCCGCGCGCCGCGATGACATATGCGAGAGCGAGGAGTGTACTCGATGCAAAATGGCGTACTTGGCGTGGTACGTTTTTCACCCTCACTTGCAGTATCTAACAATAGGAAAATCTCTTTCACGCAATGAGAAATATTTCTCTCAAAATTCACAAAATCGCAAATGCCAATATGTCCGTTCTGCAGCGAGAGGTTTAAAAAGGCTGAGATTCTGACTATGACTACACGCATTAGGCGAAACTATTTTGAATCGAATTAAAGCCGAGACCCCAATAACTATAACGTTCGTTAGTAGGTGGGATTTATTATATACGCACGCTATAGCAAAAATAATGTCTATTATACAACTCTCGTACTTTACCATCACGAAATCGCCCATATTTTTTGTCACACTAAGAAAATGGCGGCCGTGTCGAATATTGTCCGGAAGTATATGGCGGGGGGGGAGGGGGAGACATACCCCGCCTAACGAAGCGTGCTGCCGGATTATATATACTGTGATTTCTACAGCCATAACCCAAAGGAAAATCGCAATAATCATATGATATATTCGAACTATAATGAATATGTGAAACCTATGTTTTTAAAAATAATAAATTTAGACAAATGTAATGTTATTTAACAAAAAAAAATGTAATCTTCGACTGTTCAACTCGTTTTTGTTGCATTTTAGGTTGAGAAAACCTTCATACAAACGCAGTTGGCATAAAATTATTTTTTATTATGAAAGAGCTTATCAAAATCTATTTTTGCCTCGAAATGGATGTTTTTATAAATATTTGAGTAATTTTTAACGAGCGATTGAAAAATAATTTTTCTAAATTTAAATTGTGGCATCTTTGAAAGAAGAATTAAACTAATTAACGAAAATAAACGAAACCTGCAACATCTGCTAGGACAGAACCACTTTTAATATTCCTTCTGAAAAAAATTCCCGCTCAAACCTTGCATCCGTTTTGTTATCCGAACCGCTCTACGTTCCTGACAAAAAACTTTCGCCGAATTATTATATTCCTTTCCAACTTACGTGGCCCGGATGGTTAGATTTTTTGTAAAATTTGAAGTCGTCATATTTATTTTTTTCTATGCTAGCTAGCGTGGCGTAATTTTTAGGTTATTTTATGAGCAATTTGATAATTTAATAATAATTTGTAAATATCCTAGTATCTTGGCTTCGTATTGATTGATAATTAGTTTTTCCCAACAGCAATTTAATGCAAAGAAAAGTCCATTTGGTACTCTCTAAACATACATGTTAAAATAAACAGATATGCTATGATATGATTTTACTATAATGCATAGCTAAAAATATAAATGACAAAAAAAAATTAAAAGTAGACAAGAAGTTTTATAAAATTATTTCATCTAATACTTATTTATTTTATAACGGCTATAAAAACTACATAGCTATATATGTACAACATAAGATGTTAAATACAGTTACGACTCGCATGTTTATAATTGTGTTAGTGTGTATCTTGTTACTGAACTCAGTCAAGTAGTTAAAAAGGCTTTGGTCGGCGGCGGCGAAACTTGCTAGTACCTTACCTGATACTACACTCTGATGTTCGAACCCGGGACATTAAGCTGATGTAATAGGCTATGACGAGCTCCAATTATTCAGTCATCCTCAGGATCATGGCTTATTTAATTAACGGTATTATTTGTATTGTACTAAAAACCCGGCTGATAGTACATCTAACTTTTATGAATCCTTTTGATATTATTAACTGCTAAATCTTTAATACTTGTAGGTAACTGACGTCGTGAAGGTGTTTTAAATTTGAGGTAAAATTACCTTCTTAGTAAAGTATGTTTGAATACACGTTTATAAAGTTTACTTAATTCCAATGAAGATTATTATTTTGTCGTTAATAAAAACAAATATACGTTTGTTAAACCATAGGCGTTTAGATGAAAGCTTTAACTTAGTTGTACATGGTTAAATAAAAATGCTAGAAAATGCGTCGGTCCTTAATGATCCATTTGTCGGACCATGCTGCTTAGCGCGATTGCAAGCATTGTACCCTTCGAGAAAATCACACATAACATTACAAACAACAATTTTATTTTATTTTACAAATGAGCTTTTCTTTATAATTCAAAAATCGACTTACCTAATTGTTGCCCAGTCGCAGACGATGCATTTATATTTCTTTAAAAAGCCATTCCAATAGAAGATCGTCGTCGATATTCATCTGCGGATCGTCTTTAGTGGGAGTGAGTCTGCAACAAAAGAGTAAATGCCTTTTAAATACTACGTAAGTTTTCTTTTAAATATCGCAAAAAATACAAACAAATCCGTCATATTACATGTTCCTACATCGTGACTATAGACAAAACACGAACGTAACCTTGCTATAGGAATCTTGCTATAGGTTGCTATAGGAATCTGAATGTGTTTTTAAGGTTTCGTATCGAAATGTTTACGAAAACTCTGACGTTACAGAAAAAAAATACTTCCACCTTATGCAATTTAACATATGTTAGAGAGCGAATAATGTGTTTAAATAAAAAAAAAATGTTAAATGAACGTTCCGAAGGTGTTAGGTGAGAATGAGTTTTGTGCTATTTTTCTGAAGCCGTAAAAACTAAACTACAAAAAATTACCGTCCAAGGGCACTTGTTTAAGTGATGAATAGCTTGCCAAAGACAATTAATCATCGTTTACTCCGCTAATGGCCTAAGTACTAAATAGCCTTCGCCGAGTTTCGCCAAAATACCTCTAACCATATCGAAATTAACTAAAACAGCCCCACTTAGGAGACACCATTCAGCTACGGATCCTCATTAGCATTAATTAATACTTCATGTTTTACAATTAGATTGAAAAAGTTAATTAGTAATTACCATGATAATTAAAAGACAGTAAATGAACATTCAAATTTTCGATGTCTCATTCCTCATTTGAAAAAGATCAAAAATATATTGACCGGCTTTCGTTAATTTCAATTTTTAATTAACTTCTATCTATCCACTAGACTATCGGTTGGAAAAAATATTTTACGACAATGTCAGACTACAAAATTAGTGCATAATTCTAAATTTCCATAACCTTAAATGATAATTACTTTGTCTATGATGAATCATTTATCGGATAGAGCCAACATAATTGTTCATGTTTTCCTTATATGGGTGATGATTTTAGAGGCGTGGTTTTCAAGAAGAGATAAAACCATATCATTTGATGTTATGGCTAAGAATATAGTTTTATTATAAAGATAAGGGTTTGCCATTATGTTTTAAAAATAATTTCGGGTAATTGGCCGCCGCGGCTGACTCGAACAAATTCCAGCCGAGAGGCCCAATTTTCAACCACTTTTTGCAGCAAGTTGGGCCGTATGTCAGCAATAACGCGCCGAATATTCTCTTCCAAGGCGTTAATCGTGTCCGGCTTATCTGCGTAGACAAGCGACTTCAGATAACCCCACAAAAAATAGTCCAGCGGTGTTAAATCGCACAATCTTGGAGGCCACGCCACAGGCCCACGTCGCGATTTTTACTTTATTTTAGAGTGATTTTAAAATAATTTAGAGTGATTTTTTCTAAATTTGCACTATTTGCAACCGTTGTTCAGGAGTAAGTCCATTCATTATGAAATGGCAAACCAAACTGAGCATAAATCAAGTGACAGCTGTCCAACACCAACTACGAAAAAAGTAGTGCCAGATTGAAAACCACGCCTCTAAAAAAAACACCCTAATATGGGGATCTTCCTTCGAACAGGTAAGAAATATTATTAGTTACTCCACCGAACATGCTGTACTTATCCGTGTTAATTTATTTAGCGCCCGATGTCAATGTGGCATTATCCGAACAGATATTTCAAATAATTTTTCGCCTTATTTCAGTAAAATTTCAGCACAACGACAATGTTGCATTGCGAGTCAGAGATACCAATCTGAGCGGTAAAACTGTCGTTAACCATTGGTGCGAGTGCTCGCGTTGCAGCGGACCCACAATAAAATGCGACTCGTTAAGAAAGGCCGCCAGCTGATATGGCCTGATTTTTATGCCCCGCCCAGAAGACTTCGGCGAGGATGCGCTGAAGGAAACTACAATGTACGTGGCTCCAGGCATTTCTGTGACCTAAACCGATGGGGCAGTGCGTTCTATGATATCGTCGGCGTGGGTTCGGAGGAAAATAAACGAATTATTTTCGTTGCGAAATATTTTCTTCATTTTGTAATAATATTTACATTATATAAATTTACATTCGGTCTATTATCATTTTAACTTACACGCGAATTTATATTCCTCCTTCTTCTTTGTGTCTTACTTCATCTCGTCAGTTCTATGCGGAGGCATAATGCGAATATGTGAATGTAAAAAAAAATAAATTACTGAAATTAAAAATGCAACACGGGGTTTAATTTAAATAATAAAATATACTCACTTTTTATACAAACAATACAAATACAAAAAATATACAAACCTAATAATTACACTTTTTTGCCTTGATATTAATTACTTTATTGACATTGACGGATAATTGAAAAAGGAACATTTGAAATCACACAAAATTCACGCATCTGTCAGTAGTATGGACGTATACAATGTTTTCTTTTATTCAATTTTATGTATTTATAACATATATTATAGATCATTTTAGCTTTCTGCATTTCTTCTCCGTATAAACTTTAACCATGCCTAATTCACACTTCTCCGTGTGCTTAAAAAGGGGTGCAAAGTTTTCTCTGCACATCTTAATATATATAAATCTCGTGTCACAATGTTTGTCCTCAATGGACGGCTGAACCACTTAACCGATTATAATAAAATTTGAACACCATGTGCAGTTCGATGTGCACTTGAGAGATAGGATAGTTTAAATCTCAAATTATAGTCGCAATTTTAATTTATCGCTAATTATTTGTCTGTTATTATTTGGCAGTCATAAAACTGACAGATGTCGATACCTTTCGACTGGGTTGATGGCGCTAATGTCTGTTATTATTTGACAGTGACAGTTATTCGACGCAAACGTATTAAAAGAGCCCATCAGTTGGCAGAACAAATTGAATCAAGAAATCCAGCTCAAAGAATCAGGACAGCAGGTCATGCACAAGAATCTCAAGAACAGTGTAACGAACGTCTTCAAGAGAATATCATAAGAACAAGAAAATTATTATTTTCAGTCAAATGCCACCGAAAAAATCTAACCTCAACAACGCGAGCGGCAAACGTCAAAACGCAAACGTCAAAACTACGATCGGAATAATATATTCACTTACGAGATGCTGTTGCTGGAAACATCGATGGAAATTTAAATCCCAATGACATCGGTAATGCTTTCATTTTACCTTCAAGCTACATCGGCAGTCCACGGAACATGCAGGAATACATACAAGATGCGATGACTTACGTACGTCATTACGGCCGACCGGATTTATTTATTACATTCACATGTAATCCGAATTGGGAAGAGATACAAACTTTACTATTGCCAGGACAACAAGCCATTCATCGTCATGATTTAACTGCACGTGTGTTTAAACAAAAATTGAAATCCTTAATTGATTTTATTGTTAAATATACAATTTTTGGTATCACACGTTGTTGGCTGTATACGATAGAGTGGCAAAAGCGAGGTTTGCCTCATGCCCACATTTTGGTTTGGCTTAAAGATAGAATCCGTCCTGAAGAAATCGATCAAATAATTTCAGCCGAAATTCCAGACCCATTAATTGATCAAGAATTATTTGATATTGTCACCAAACACATGATCCATGGGCCATGCGGTGTTTTCAACATGACCTCACCGTGCATGGAAAATGGAAAATGTAAAAAAAACTTCCCAAAGCCGCATACGAATGACACGATCACGGATATTGATGGTTA
This sequence comes from Neomicropteryx cornuta, assembly GCA_020383195.1. Lineage (NCBI taxonomy): Eukaryota > Metazoa > Arthropoda > Insecta > Lepidoptera > Micropterigidae > Neomicropteryx > Neomicropteryx cornuta. Next base: position 8,365,019 of record JAHKQU010000025.1, on the reverse strand, counting down.
TCCAACTAAATCAACTAATTCAATTGATCAAAAGAGTTTCGCCACGACTGCAAAATGACAATTATCAAATCGTCATAAAAGCCGACAAAGTACCATTAGGTGAACATGCTGGTAGATTCAACGCTCCAACTGTTGATGAGGTTGCTGTTATCATGGTTGGTGATCCAGTTGACAAAAGATCTATAAACATTACACGGCGAGACAACACTGTCAGTACGATTTAGGATCTACACCGTTCATATGACGCACTACAATATCCATTGATATTTTGGCAAGGACAAGATGAATATCACCTTAATATCAAACAGTATGATCCAAATACCGGTAAATTTGACAATTATCTATTTACTTTCTTACTGTATGTATAGATTTTAATTTCGTATTGCATTTTATTTTTTATTTTTTTAGGTGATTACAGAAATAATAAAGTTAGCTCAATGAACTACTACGCACACCGAATAATGGTTAGACAACATCAAGACAATTATATCCTTCGATATCGTCAGCTGTTCCATCAATACATTGTTGATATGTATGCTAAGGTCGAAAGCGAACGCTTGCGATTCCTTCGATTCAACTAGGCAAAACTACGATCGGAATAATATATTCACTTACGAGATGCTGTTGCTGGAAACATCGATGGAAATTTAAATCCCAATGACATCGGTAATGCTTTCATTTTACCTTCAAGCTACATCGGCAGTCCACGGAACATGCAGGAATACATACAAGATGCGATGACTTACGTACGTCATTACGGCCGACCGGATTTATTTATTACATTCACATGTAATCCGAATTGGGAAGAGATACAAACTTTACTATTGCCAGGACAACAAGCCATTCATCGTCATGATTTAACTGCACGTGTGTTTAAACAAAAATTGAAATCCTTAATTGATTTTATTGTTAAATATACAATTTTTGGTATCACACGTTGTTGGCTGTATACGATAGAGTGGCAAAAGCGAGGTTTGCCTCATGCCCACATTTTGGTTTGGCTTAAAGATAGAATCCGTCCTGAAGAAATCGATCAAATAATTTCAGCCGAAATTCCAGACCCATTAATTGATCAAGAATTATTTGATATTGTCACCAAACACATGATCCATGGGCCATGCGGTGTTTTCAACATGACCTCACCGTGCATGGAAAATGGAAAATGTAAAAAAACTTCCCAAAGCCGCATACGAATGACACGATCACGGATATTGATGGTTATCCAATGTATCGCCGCAGAAGTACTGAGAATGGTGGCCACACATTTACAATGCGACTGCCGAACTTTCCAAATCAAGTTGAGTTTGATAATCAGTGGGTGGTACCATACCCACCACTACTTTCAAAAACTTACAAAGCTCATATCAATGTTGAGCTTTGCAGTTCTGTTAAATCAATTAAGTATATTTGTAAATATGTAAACAAAGGCAGTGATTTGGCCATATTTGAAGTAAAAAACATAAATAAAAATGATGAAATAGCACGATACCAAATGGGCAGATACATTAGCAGCAATGAAGCTATTTGGCATATTCTCAGCTTTCCCATCCACGAAAGAGATCCTGCTGTCCAACATCTGGCAATACATCTTGAAAACGGTCAACGTGTATACTTCACTGAAGAAAATGTTCTCCAAAGAGCGTTCGAAGCTCCGAAAACGACTCTAACTGAATTTTTTACATTGTGTCAAAAACCTGATGTTTTTGGCCAATTCGCGAAGACATTGGTGTATGGTGATGTTCCACGTTATTTCACATGGAACAAATCCAGTAAAAAATGGGAGCCACGGAAACAAGGAAAACCACATCCTTCCATTACAGGCATATTCAAAGCTAAGACATTGGGAAGACTTTACACGGTACATCCAAAGCAACGTGAGTGCTTCTATTTACGTTTGTTATTGGTGAATGTTCCCGGACCAACGTCTTTTGAATTTTTACGAACAGCTAATGGTCGAGTATTCAATACATACCAGGATGCATGTCGTGAACTGCAATTGCTAGAAGACGATAACCATTGGGACTTAACGCTTGCTGATGCTGCGTTGACATCAACACCGAATAACATTCGTCAGTTGTTTGCAATTATTTTGGCGACATGTTATCCCTCGCAAGCACAAACTTTGTGGGAAAAATATAAAAATTGTATGACAGAAGACATATTGCACCGAATTAGACAAACAAATCAATGCCAAAACATAGATTATACACCAGAGATGTACAATGAAGCATTGGTCTTGATCGAGGATTTATGTGTTCTTATTTCAAATTTACCACTTAATCATTATGGTATGCCATCACCTAATCGTCCAGCCACCGACTTAGTCAATACCGATTTACAACGAGAAAATCAATATGACCATGGAAGTTTAGCAACAATTATCATGAACAGTGAACCATTACTGACAGCAGAACAAAAAATTATTTATGATCGGATTATGCTGGCTGTTGCTGCTGAACAAGGCGGTTTTTTTTTCTTGGATGCACCCGGTGGAACCGGAAAGACATTTTTAATATCGTTGATTCTTGCCAAAATACGGTCGCAACAAAAACATCGCATTAGCATTAGCATCGTCAGGCATTGCGGCTACTTTACTGGATGGTGGGCGAACAGCACATTCAACATTCAAGCTGCCATTGGACGTTCATAATAAACCAGATGCAATGTGTAACATCAAAAAGAATAGTGGAATAGCTGCAGTGTTGCGGAAGAGTTCTATAATAATTTGGGATGAGTGCACAATGGCACACAAATATTCACTTGAAGCATTAAACAGAACTATGCAAGATTTAAACAGCAATAATAAACTTTTCGGTGGTGCTATCTTACTTTTGTCTGGTGACTTCCGGCAGACCTTACCGGTTATACCTCGCTCTACTTTCGCGGATGAGATTAATGCATGTTTGAAACAATCATTCTTATGGCGAAGTGTTGAAACACTTCGATTGACCATAAATATGCGAGTACAATTGCAAAATGATCCATCAGCACTAATATTTTCCGAACAACTACTAGATATTGGGAACGGTAAAATAAAACTGCAACCAAATACGCAATGCATTAAACTACCAGACAATTTTTGCACTGTTGTTCAGGATAAAACTGAATTGATTCAGAGTATTTTCCCGGATATACAGAATAATTATTTGAATCATGAATGGCTTAGTCAACGGGCGATTTTGGCAGCCAAAAACGTTGATGTTGACGAAATTAACTTCCAGATACAACAGTTGTTACCAGGCGATCTGATGTCTTTTAAATCAATCGATACTGTTGTTGATGAAAATGAAAGTGTAAATTTTCCGATTGAATTTTTAAATTCATTAGATATCCCTGGAATGCCACCACATAATCTTCGATTAAAGATTGGTTCCCCTATTATTCTCCTCCGTAATTTGAATCCACCTCAATTATGTAACGGTACGCGTTTGGTCATCAAAAAGATCACCGGAAACATTCTTGAAGCAACCATTTTGGCTGGGAAGTTTAAAGGAAAAGTGGTCCTGCTGCCACGTATTCCGATGATACCATCAGATTCTACCATACCCTTCAAAAGGCTACAGTTTCCAATTCGTTTAGCTTTCGCCATGTCTATAAATAAATCTCAAGGTCAAACAATGTCCATTTGTGGTTTAGATTTGGAAAATCCATGTTTTTCTCATGGGCAACTATATGTTGCGTGTTCACGTGTTGGGAAACCGTCGAATCTATTTGTGTTAGCTAAAGACAGGTTAACCAAAAACATTGTGCACCGATTGGTGTTAAATTAAATTGAAATTGAAAGTATTTATAATTCAAAAAAAAAAATATTAATGTTTAAAAGTTTAAGACTGTCTGCCTTGCCTACCTCATTCATGAGTTTAAGCGTCACATGAATCCAGTGAATTTGTATACCAGCATCAACATTTTCGTCTTTGTTCGTAAATAATTTCATTGTACTAAAGGGTTATAGTAGTAGAAAGTCAAATAAGGAGATCACCATATTTTTTTACAAATACCATCTGTGTGAAAAAGCATAGTGGACTCCGTGACTGATGTTCTCTTATTGTTCCTCTTAGATTGTTTACTATAATGTAATATAACAAAAACTTTAGCCACAGCAACGCGTGGCCGGGTCAGCTAGTAAATATATAGATTTTAAAATTATCACCCCATACTGGCATATACTTTACAACAATGTTCCCGCATCCCACTTAACAGCTTTGTGTAGTGCGACTTTAGTCGAATGAGAACATCACCTCCGAGTGTCCTCCCGAGTCTAGCCGAACGCATAAATCGCATTAGTTTCATTCACTGCGTAGTAAAAACTGTAGGTAAAGAAGTTTTACTTCGATTTTTTTTTAAATTATATTGTCGGACGAGTAATAGTCGGAAATTGAGAACGTGAAAATATCGCGTTGGGTTTTTTGCAAATTATGAATCCAAATTGTAAACGAGTTGCTAACGTGCGTATTTCATCCCCTGCGTCAAAGTTACCTCCCGTGGCCTCATAAATATTCATACCAGAACCGCGTAACGCGAACGTTTCGGGCGCTCGGACATCCCTAATCCCTGAACCGGGAGCAACCAGGAGACGACACCGAAACGGGTGCTCATTACAGAAATTGGCCACTTTATTTACAACGAGACTGCGGCACTGTGAACTGGCTATTTATGGCTCTTATGAATTTTTAACAGGATTATTGAAATACACAAGCATGCAATATAGAATAGATTTTAGCACGGTTTACGAATTCATACGTCCCATGCTGCCTGTAACGATTGCTACACCGATGTCTTTCTAGTGGGTGCAGCGTTTCGTTACACATTCAGTACCAAGAATCCACGTCGTTTAACCGCGATAAAGAAACAATACGTCTTGGATGTAAATTATAATATATTTTTGTTAAACTTTAATTTAAACAAACAACCTAATATTATTTTGTCATATTTTTAACACAGTAATATGTATTTTTAAGACGTTTATATTCTGATTGAATTATAAATATGAAAAGAAAATATCGTCAGCAACATATGAATTCTCAAGGAATGAAAACACATAAAATAGCTGTTACAATTAGATCGGTAAATGTCACAAAAAACACAAAGAAAACTAACCCGCAAAATAAAGAAACAAGAATGGCTATAACACCCTGTAGCTATCATATAATCTGTGAGTATACCTGACGTCTTACAGCTAGGTCCGACAGGCGTCTCTGTAGGGTCCTACGGCGCGCGACGGTGCGTGCCTGCAGCATTCTAAATGAGGCACGATAATCGAATGTGTCAAAATTGTCAGTGTCGATTTGGAACTGTCAATGTTTCATTGAAATAGTATTAATAATCGGTTATGAACACCGCGACATAATTACTCTTGATCTTGTTCAAAAGTTTTAGTATACCATAAAAGAAATTCCCGATATTTCTCTGAAATTTCTAATAATTATTGCAGGTTGAGTTTGAATAAGACTTTGTACAACTGGACTGTTAACATTTTTGAGGTCATTCCGGATAAGCGGAGAATGTTTATTACAGAAAGGTCGCAAATTTAAACGAAATTAGTGCTAATGTACGGCGCTCGAAGTAATTCTACGAGAAATTCCACATAATAGCGGGTTGGTTGGTGGGTTCGCCATTCGACCCAAGCTCTTGTTAAACTAACGGATTCAGCAGTGCTGCCATATGCATACAAATAATGTGCTAATAAAATTATTTTGCGTCAAACAAACATTTACACAAAAATATTATCTAATATTTTTCGTTGGTGATCACCAAACAGGTTTTCTTACAAACTAAATAATTTCTAATATATTCTATAAAAAGACTCACGGTCATAGTTTTAGGTCATACATTCGTGTATAAAAAGTTACTATCCCCGTTCTTTCAACATGAAGTGAATGCGTAAAGTGGTTTTAGATTCGAAATGTTTTGCATTGCAAAACTTGCATTGTAAATGCATTAATCCACAATCAAAAATATTTAAATTTCTTGAAACGACATTCAGTGTGCATTTAAAAGTGTCCCTCAAAATATTTTCATCATTTTGTAATACTATTTACATTATTGAAAATTTCATTTGGTTTATTATCATTACGACTTTCGAAAAAAATTTTTTGGAACTAATTGATGAAGTATTTACAGTTTTATGTAAACCACACATATAATATTCGAATTTCAAAAATATGACAGCACAGTTGTCGCAAAACTTGAGGACGTACCTACTGGTTATTACTGGCCAGTTAAAATTAATACAAACTCATCTATATGCGCAAATAGAAACATATAAAAGAATGTTCAGTGCCACATGATTATTATAAATTACATAAGACATTTGTAGGAGAAGATATATTTTCAAGTTTAAACATTCACGTTCCTTACAAGTAATCGCATAGTTTATCCAATGAAAGCGTTTCATAAAAAATATTCAAATAAAAGCTTTCGTTTTTTCACCAATCACCAAAACACTTAATGCTAATGTAAGCGTTAGCAGCATAGTAAGTTAGTTTTAATTAAAAGTGTACAATATTACGATATAAATTATTCATAGTATATGTAATTATTTTTTCATGTAAATGCACTAGGACTTTTGGAAAAATTGGCCTCACAAAGTTCTGGTGAAAGTGCATGTGATTTTATTTTTTTTTTATTTATTCTTTAAATAACTTTTTGCATTATTTAACTTAATTATTATTATTTAATTACTAAAATAGGAAAATAATTTATTTTCTTTAAAATAATACTGTCAGTTTCTTCCAATGTTAATATAGCTACGTTCTTGGCCATATTCGACTACACAGTCGGAAAAAATGACTATTTTAGATTTTTTTAAATTCAAAATATCCTTCGTTCTAATTATTATCTATGATCTTCTTGTTCCGATGTTGGTAATCAAATAAATGTAGTAGATTAAAAAAATGATTTTACCCATGTACCTTAGTAGTAGTAACTAGTCTAATATTTGAACATTAAGATAATGCTTTTGTAAAACCACGCGATTGCGCTGAAACAATTAGACAAGTTAAATGATTTTTGCAAAAAAAAATATGTTAATTATATTTCCATTAAAATATACGGTTTATCATTCAGTTTGTAAAAGTCGTATGCATCTGGCAAAACCGCAAGATGCTAAGGCACAGTTGAAAATAATGAGATTCTAGTCAAGCGATTGTCTTCGTATTGCCCGTTTGGACGGAAGCGATGGAGAGAAAACAATCCCTTCAGGAAATGGCCGCAGCGGTCAGAATTGCGTAAACAATGAAGGAGCGGCTCGACGCGTGTCCGCGAGGATGCCGCCCCGCGCGGTCGCCGCCCCGCGCGTTTGCCGCCCCGCGCGTCAGGCCGGGTGTGAGGCAGAGTGTGAGGCAGAGTGTGAGGAACACAAATAAGCCCGCCGAAATCGCAAATAAAACACACCCCGAGAGTGTGCGTTATTATTCCGAGAAACATTGCGGCCTGAATTAGTCGCCCCGGTCCTGGAGGTCAGTCGAGGAAACTTCCATTATCAGCTGCGAACATTTATGATTTTTGTTCATACAAAAAAATCATAAATATCATAATTAAGAACACTGTACAAATTTTTATGCTAATGTTATTATGTAAAATGACAGAAATCCATAATTGGTTTTATATACTAGTAATAAGTTTTGTTTGTAATTGTAAAAATGTAATACTGTGGATTTTTTAATAAAGAATAAATAAATAAATAAATTAAAAAAATTAGGCTGTAAGATTTATTACGCTATCCACTGGTTACATTAAATACTCCGATTCTCGTTATGATACTTAGACTCCATTATGTAAGGACACGAGCCGGCATGACGACGTAGGTGTTACAGGCGCGATGAACTCCGGTCTTATAGTCTGACAGGTGTGCCGGGGGAACCCTCCGCCTCAGCCCGAAACGAGTTCGAGCGGCGTTACCCTCGCTCGACGGACTTTGTACCGGGCGTCTGATGATGTCGTCAGCGGAAACCCAAAGAGCGCGTCTTATTAATTGACTTTAGCACTTCACCAAAGTGATGCCTTAACACGTGGATTTATTGACCCTATTATGAATGTAATCTTGAAAAAGAATATTTGTTTGTAAAAAGGCTCTGAGTCATAAAGCTGGAAAATTAAAACTAAATACGCGATATTTAGTTTTATTTTTCGTCAGGCGATAAACCTGCATGTTGATAATTTGTGTTTTTTATACTAAAATAACGACATAAAAAATAAAAAAAAATAGTATTTATAAGTCTTACCTACGAAAAATCAGTTGCAATTTATCAACTTTATTATTAAGGGCTTTATAAAGAAATGGCTACTGCGCAGAGATAAATGTCGCCGAGCGATGCTTTGTGCCTCGAATAGCTTTCGGCAGAGAAAGTGCTTCGCGATTTCAGGGCAAATTGAACATTCCTCAATTTAGAAATGTCTGTAATATATCAAGCCCTATCAATGGGGATATTTTCGCTACATGTACCTCAGGAGCACGTTATTCTATTGTTGTAATAAATATAGCTATGTACCTCAAATATATTCTAACTGTTCAAACCCGGGTTGGCAGTTAGGTTGCCAGGCGGCTTTGGGATAGGTCGCTCGCTATCCGAAAATGTGTTTGTTTTTTCAATTTTTAAGAAGTATCTAAATATTAATTTAAGATATTGGTTTCAGAACAACGATTTACCCGCTTAGAGGAGGAATTTCTAAAAATCCTTTCTTGGTAGGTGCCTACATCACAGGGTACCCCAAGACCATTCCCATTTTAAAATGTATTATTAGTATACTTACTTTTGGTTTGTAATATACTACTAAGATTTAAAAATGTACCTCAATGTATGTGAATATGTATATTGTAAAGGACGTGTAAAATACAGAAAAATGTAATTTGAAAATATTTCACAATTAATAATATCTGTATTTTACACACCTGGTTTCCAGCAGATAAGCCTTGGGCTTAGCTGGTACATAAAATAAAATAAATGTAAATTTGATGAATAAACTAATAACTAACTAATAATAAACACTTAAGGTAGTGTTTATGTTCCCTATTACGTGTAAGAAATTTTATAAAGTAATGTAAAAATATTTCATTCCCAAATTTATTAATTTAATCAAAGTGCTCGTGTGAATTATCTTACATGACACGGTGCGGCACGGCTCGCTAGATCATTTTGAATGATCTTTTGACGAGAGCGGTTTCATATTATCACGAAAAGCTTGCTTTTTTTTTCTCGGTTACCATGACGAATTTTAATATGACGTCAAAACAAATCGCTATTAAAATCGCAGGGTCAATAAGCGATTTTAGCTTCTATACATGCATTATGCGTGAGAAGCTACTATCCCGTCCTTTGGCCGTCTTTCTGTCGTCAACTTTCAACTCAAATGCGAAATTATTCAATTTTTGTTTGTAGATTGATACCCAAGAAAAACCACCATAGCCGTTTAGATCACATCGAAAGCTGGTCGGATAATATAAATATTAAACATTAAATTCAACACATTTTTCATACTGAAGATTGACACTTGACATATCGATATGTGATATTATGGCTGCTGGGACATATTATTTATTAGTGGCCCAGTTATACGTTAATATAAAATTCATCTATTAGCGCAAATAGAAATGTTAAAAGAATGTTCAGTGCCAAGTTATAATTATTATAAATTGAATTACAATGACATAAAAAAAGTATAATATTAAACGAATTTAAATAAGAAAAATTGGAGCTTTGCTTATTGATATATATATATATATGTATATACATAGAAAAAAAAAGATTTAATACGGAACTAAACTAGGAATTTTGTCCGTGGTTGTATTGTATTGGTATATATAATATATATTTTAAGCAGCGTTGCGAATCTTATATTGAAAAAAGGTTAATTTGGGAGAAGTTAGTATTAAATCTATCATAAAATCAGTAAATATTAAGGTAGGGGGGGTCATTACTAGCAAAAATTACAACAAAAAAAAACAGAAATAATGTTAATGGTCTTTATAATGACTTTAAATCGACATCATGCGAATCAAAGTCTAGGAAATCTTAAATACTTTTTAAATATGTTTTGATTTTAGTTAAATACCAATCCCAATCCTCTGTTATTACAAAACAATATATCACTAGGATCCCAATTTATTAAATATTTAAAAAATATATGAAAATTATTTTAATAGGTTATTTGACTTTTTACACAAATATAATATATTTGTGTAAAAAGTAATTGTATTTTTATATATAATATAAAAGTACAATTACTTGCAGTTTAGGTTATGGATACTAAGAGTGTGTGAACGACACATTATTTTAAGGTAGGTACGACGATTTGTCGCTTCGCTGGAGAAAGCTCTCCACACTTGAATGCAATTTGGAAATTCCTCGATTTACCAAGTGTCTGTTATATTTCACGTCGAATCGACGGATAGCGCAATAAAACAGTGAAATATCTTAAAAGCGTACATTCGCGTTCGCTTTTAAGGTGATCGACACCCTAACAAAAAAATAAGCAAAGTCGATTTATTAAGTATTACGAGTTCTTTTAATAAGTGATAATTTTCTTAAATTAGAATTTAAAATTGATTAAATAATAAGCATGGTGCAGGTTGTTGTGAGTAATTTATATTTATTATTATTGTTAATAATAATTACAATATTTAGGAGTTAGCTCCTGTGATTTCTGGCATTGACAAGTGATACTGCTTTCTTAGTTACCAGTTTGTCTGCCATAAAAACTCTTCCATTTTTGCCAAACCATTTTTTTTTAAATATAAATATTTCTGAACAAAGTGTTTAATTCGGTATCTTTAAATCTTAAAAACAAATAAAAAATATATTATGCACCAGAGCCTAAGTACAGTGATAAAAATCTACCATTCATTGGGGAGTCGGCTTATATTTTTATTCCAACGCGACTTTTATATAAAAAAAAAACATCTATCGCATCAACCCCACACTGCATGTTTATAAATATGTGAGTGGCCTCTATGGTCACGAAGGTGAAATAAATATTACGAAAATTAAAAATTGCTAAAACAGCAGTTTTGTGTTTTTCTTCTGAGCCGTTTACCCGGAGACGATCACATTCCCCCCTTCCCCCACGCATTTGATTTGTATCTGTCAGGATCGGGTGCGTGCGAAAGAGTTATTTCTTTTGTATTTTTCTTTAAATGTTTTGCCTCTCTGTCTCGCCGTTAATCCTTAAATAGCATTAATCTAGTCGGTTGTCGATTTGTTGTCGCTTTGCAGCCTAAATATATTGCTCTTTTTTAGCATTTTGGAATGAGGTAATTTCGTTACTACGTCACGCGTCACGCGAACAACACTCTTCCCATCTCTTTCTCTCTGTAATTAGCGTAATTCATATATATTTTGCGGTTATAAGTCAGAGGTTATAAAAGACCCATTTTTTTATACTTTATACCTTAGTTTTAAGAATCATTATAGCTAACTTTGTATTTAAATTATGTGCGGATTCGAACCCGCTCAATAGTCAAATTCTTTAACAACTAAAATACCAACACATTGAGTACTATACTTTGTTAAAATGAATGCACTATGGTCATTGTTACCTCGCAAGTAGCAGAGAATACAAAAAAAATGTCACGAATCCAGATGCATAATGGATAAGTAATTCCACACAGAGCTGCAAAACAAAAAGCCAAAAAGATGTGCTTTTCTGGAGGAGCGGTGGAGGAGCAGCGGAGGAGCAGTCGAGGAGCAATGGAGGAACGGTGAAAACCGCCTGGAAAATATCCGAGAGCAGACTGAATAAAGCGACACGGAGAGAATTGCGCCATGCCGCCCTTTGATATGGAAAATGGAGAGTTGTTAAATTGGACAATGAAAAGAAGTTCGTTCCCACGGGAGAGAAGATTGGGAAGTCACAGTGAGTCGTGGGCCAAATAGCCCACATAAAATAACGAAAACAAGAGGCACTTAGGTTCTCGAATATCTCAAAGTATTATCGATGTATAAACGTAATAAGCGTTTGACATGATGTATGTATTTAGGTACCTAAATAAGAGTTTAGTTTTACGCCGTTGTCGCAATATTGAGCAAAGTGATCCATCGCGAGTGCCGCATGCTATGGAATTTCGCCCGCGGTACGCGATCTATAAGAAACTCGGAACTTTTTATAAAATCAAATTAAAATCGGAGATGATTAGTGACAATTTTTAATAGTTTTTTTAATGCATTAAACTGCGTTACGTTAATATTTTGTATTTAATGTTAGTATCGTATGGTCAATTTGGAGTTTCTTTAAAAATATTTAAAAAATAGATATAAATTAGAATAATGTACTAGAATTTGAACTGCGATACTTATCTCGGTTCGTACATTATTGTCGTAACCTAACCTAGCATGATGCATATAGGTATGTTTGATAGTAACATTAATGGATTTAAGTATATTATTTTAATAATGGAAATTCACCTGAAATAATGATTGACAGATCAATAATTGGATCAGATCTATGCGTCACGTGACGGCAACATCAAGTTTCCTAAAGTTTCATTAGATTTGCATTAAATTTTAATTTAGGTTCTCACCGACAAACATTTTAAACATGCTTTGCTGAAATTACAGTAGTGATATTAATGTATGTATTTATTTATGTACAAAACAGCAATACAATTTGTATATTTAAATGTTATGATATTAGAAGTGTCTTTCTATTGAGAATTATTAAAAAACCTATTTGTACTTGTTGCCTGAAATTGATTATTACCACGAAGTAAAAAAAACCTGGCGTTTCTGCTGTACGACTTGGACCATTTTACACATGTTGTAATACTTCTAGTCTCAGTTTCTTATGAAAATAATCAGCTTTAGTTCGCAAGACGATCGCGTGAAAATCATACACCTGCCAATGTACTATAATGCCTCTCGGGGTTCATGACATAAGACATTCCCTCGGGCCGACCTTCGCAGGTGGCGTCTCATTAGCGTCCTCGTTAGACGGCTCAGGCCATCGGAGTGTGTCCTCGTCTCATCCTTCCTCGCTATAGACGTTCAGAGTGGAGCTACTGAGTCGTGATAATTATCTTCCGTACGCAGGCTTTCTGCGAAAACGTCGTCTGCCGTTGACAGTGGCCTGGCGCCTGAACTGATTGCACGTTTCCGACGACGATATTCGGACGGAAGTTTTCCGGGAAAACTTTCAGACACACAAAGCAATAAATGGCGAAATCGCTTATACATATAACTTACTTTATTGTCAGCGAAGCTAAGTATACTATTAATTAATTTCCTTCTGTAGGTAGCCTACATGGTTTAGTGGTTGTGTAATGAGTTGTAAAGCTCATATCTTAGAGATTTTTTTTTACCTCTTTTGAGGAATTCATTGTTCGATTGGCCACCTTCTGGTATAGTTTATATAGGTTTTATTTAATCAGTCTGTTTACTGTCAATCTTTGGAAATTAGAATGATCAAAATTAAAAAATATTAAAATATACACCGTGGCCCGGACCAATCCAACTAATTGGCCCATTTCTATTGACGTCATATCAATATTCGTTATGGTTTCAGAGAAGAAAAAATGTAAACTTAACGTGCTAATAATAAACTGTTTCTTGTCATGCGTGCGCCGGCTGCGACGCAGGTGGTTGACCCATATCGGTCAAAGCCGTAGTTCTAACTCGGCTCATCCCCTGTACGGAGATAAACTATAAGAATTTAATATGAATACATTTGTCAATCGGACTGAGTTTAATTTTGGAAGGATAATGAAGATGTTGGAAGAATAAATAAAGTAAAAACAAATAACAATAAAAAAATACTTATATGTAAGTGGTTTAATTATTATCTAATCGAAGATAAATATTATTGTATTTTAATGATTAACACATTTCGAACTATGTAAGAGCTATCTATACTATGTAATGGTTTACTAAGCTTTGAATGTGGACATAAATAAATCTTTCGACAAATCATTATTTTCGGTAGGTTTCAATGTTTATGAGAATCTTTGCGAACGGCTGGTTGTTATACATAACGACATTTCTATATTTTGAAAAGTCGTATTTTGAATACACATTTACCACATCTAAAGAAATAAATGTCAGTATGACAATTATAAATATAATGATTAAAACCCTGAAGGTGTTAGTTTTTTTTTATTTTCCAGAATCTTTGCGTTTGCAAACGCGCGTACGAAATTAATTAAATTGAAATTTTATAAGAGACTTGTTTCTTACTAAGAAATTGCACTGCAGGTATTAATAAAAATATTAGAAAAAAATATGCCCTTAACAAATCAAATATCAGATATAAGTTTAAGTGCAGTAATGAAAATAGTTTACTAACAAAACAAATAAAGCAGTCTTTTTACGATTCCGATACGAAAACCAACAATGGTCGTAAGTAGGAGGAATCAAAATTAACTAAAATTTTCCTTTGAGAAGGAGAAACATTCGCATCTAAAAGTTCAAAGGTAGACCGACGTTAAGCGATTTAGCAAGCGAATACCCTCGAAAAGTTTTGTGTTTGGGCCCGAGAAAAACGGCAAGGTTTTGTCATTGAAAATGGCACGATTTGTTCTGTTGATCAAGTCGACATTCAAGAACACGATAAAAGTACCTTGGCACGCATTAATAATTTAAATAAAAATTTAAATAAATAAATATTTTACATCTACAAGCTCTCACTGGTGATCCAATAATTAAATTGATTGTTTGCGGTTATAGTCTAGATATTTCTTATTGTGTCTGATTATCCTATATATACTTTTTAAATTTGTTAATTTTGTATTGGAATAACATAAATTTACCAAAAGGCCATATAGGTCGTTTATAACTCAAAATGTCGCTAACTCAATTCCGACCATTTTCATGTAGTTTGCTAACTGTGACTGATCCTAAATTCTGTCACGATCGTGTTTAATCGTGCCAATTACGCTATTCTTGCGCGCGTAATTATTAAGAATATATGTATATATAAATATTTATTTATTTTGATAACGCCAAAATTACGTTCGTAGCTAACTAGAAGCCACCTATCGGCAATCCTAACTAAGTAACAACACCCTAGTTAGAAGGCAGATATGTAGTTCCACGAACTCACACCAAAAGAGGGCGGTACGGTATTTTTTTAGCGAATTTTGGGTTACGAAATAATGTTAGTTATTACTTAATACCGTAAAGAATATTCGCAAAATTAGTTTTAAATAAATTAAATAATAAATAAAAAGATAGTAGAAGGAGAAAAATAATGTTACAGTATATAAAAGAAAATAATATTAAATTTTGAACAAGCACTTAGTCCTGGCGAAAGGCGTGAAGTGAGCGTTTTAGGAACCGCGGCGGTGTTCAGACGAGTACGGTAATTAGTTTTCGAATAGATAGAGTAGGTAGAGCTCTTACATTTTGGTTCGTTTTGGGGGTGGACGTATTTTTTGAGTTCGGCGTGCTTGGTTTTTTTTTGTTTGGTTGGTTTTACTAATCCAACCGCATCGGGCTATATAGAAGTTTGTGGAAGGTGGAGTATATCACCAAGGGTTTCAAAGATAAAACGCCGCGGAGTCAACGTAATATTTCGGCCACGCGAATTGGTTTTTCTTCTCCGTGCGAGTATCGACCCTGGATGCAGGGTGGGAACATTGCCTGCCCCTGTAATGCACCGGGAGTTGTGCGTTTGGTGCACATCCCCATGATTTGCCACGCAGCAGATATACCATGGCGTTTCCTGGAGGGCCGCCGAGAGAGTAAATCCCTACATCGGAAAAAGAGTCTGGACGTACTGGACGTCTCCCCGGCGCTTACGAGGCAGGCCGAGACGTCGCCAGCCTTATCCCGTCGGACTATCCAGTTCCAGGGAGCAAAGTCAGAGAAACAGAGGTCAGTCCAGTGTTAGAAGAAATAGTCGTTTCATTGCATTCACTCGTTAATTTTTTTTGGTTTTTTTTTTCTTTGTTTACATATTTAACCTTTTGTAGAAAATATAGTGACAGAGCTTGAGCTCCACGTCATTGGATTGCTTTTCAGTAAAGTTCGTTTTTTTTTTTGACAATTAAAATGATTAGATCGTCCTATTCCAAATTATAAAGTAGAATAAAATAATAGCTATTGATAGCCTATTATAAAAGATTGGCGTTGCTTTACTATGAACGCCGGCCGACTTGCGGTCGAGTATATTGCCTACCACCGAACAAGAAGAAAAGAACGGTTCGCGATGCCGGGGGAAGGGGGTCTGTTTCCTTTAATTTAGTTTTTTTTTTTGTTTTTGTTGTTTCAAACGGATTCAATCCGGTAGTCACTAAATATAAGATCTTGATATTTTTCTTTAATAAATAATTATACAGTAATGCTCTATAAAGTACAGATCGAGTCGCCAGAACGCCCACACCACCCAAATACATGTATATTGTCATTTGTTATAGTATGTTTCCAGCCCGTTCGTTGTATTGTTTGTTTATATTTTGCCGAGGATGTAAAAAAAGTCAAGTTTTGCCATGCCATCGTATCAAAGGGCCACACCATATTTGTTTATTTTAAAATAACCCCCTGCAGGTCAAATATATAACATTAGTTTTGTTTGTTTAAGTTTTTCTTTGTTCAACAATATGTTGAACCGTTGGTTTTGATAGTGAGTAAAGTACATACAATTTTTTTTATAAATGTTTTTCGTATATTCGTCGTATATTTTAGCCATGCCGAAATGCCTTGCCACAATAATTAAGAACATAATATGAAATGTTTGTTTTGTTTATTTACATAGTTTTTTTTAGTAAACGAAGTGCTTATATATATTTTCTCCGTACAATTTTTGTATGCACCGGCAGATGTCGAAATGTCTTGCCACTATAATTGAGTACCGAATATGAAATGTTTATTTTGTTCATTTATATATTTTTTTGTAAAACGAAGTGTCAGGATTCTATATATTTTTTTCGTATAATTTTTGTTTGCACCGGCAAATGCCGAAATGCCATGCCAGTAGTGAGTACCTAGTAAATAGCGTGATAATATTATTTTGTTTGTTTACATGTTTTCGTTTCGACGAAGCGTAATAATTTTATATTTTTTTGCACGGCCATACGCCCGAGTATATGCCACATAACATTTAATCGTGCTGGCACGAAAACATAAACAATAAAACGTCATTATGACGTAATGCCATTGTTTACAAACAGTCTTTTTTTTTTTTTAAGGTTAAAGCAATATATTGACCCTTAATAATTTTATATGTTCCTTTTTTTGCTTTTCGTATTTATATTTGGTTGAGTTAACGTAAGGGCGTTAGTACATTAAAACAAGATGTTTGTTTATTCATCTGTGTAATGAATCGCCGTATTTATTTGTCATAAGGCCATCCTTCCGACTGAAATCGGGTAGATTTTTAATATTTTGTTTCGTCGCCTAATATAATCGCTTTGTTTACGAAATAGGTTCGTCAAATTGTAGAGTCAATGGCGAAGTTGGAAATTAATTGTCTTATACATTGGCACCATATCGTTTTATTCACATATCTCTTTATACTGCAGATAATGGCCATGTTTGTGGCATTGCAAATTTGAAGTTAACTGTTTTTTTTTTATTAATAATATTTTGTTAATTTACAATATCGCTTCATAATGTAAACATTGACATGTTTGTCAAACTAAAGAGTCATTACCAAAGTTTAAGAAATATTGTTTATTTTCTGTCACATCGTCAGTATGTCGTTTTGTTTACAAGATCGGTTCAGCCGGCAGTTAAGTGACATGTTTGTCGCATTGTGTAGTCAATGTCAGAACTGAAAGTAATTATTTTATATTGCTAGTATTGGATTTTATTTACAATATCGATCCGCCATGCAGTTAATTGACATGGGTGTAGCATTGTGAGATCAATGCCGAAATTCGAAAATTAATTGTTTTTTTTTTATTATTATTGATAGTATGTTAGTCAGCTACAAATCACTTCATCGAGTACTCATTGTCATGTTTGTCGCATTGTAAAGTCGATTTCAGAATTAGAAATTAATTTTTGTTACATGATGATTATTTTGTTGTACGTACGTCGTCGCGTCATCCAAGGTCCTTCAGACCATAGAACGACGGATGTTTGTCACATTGTAGAGTCGATTTCAAAATTTGAAATTATTTTGTCTACCCGATCATTATTCTGTGGTACATACGGCGTCGTTTATCTAGGGTCCTTCAGACCACAGAACGACGGCGGTAAGCCTATTGTTCAATTTTGTTTATTAGTCATTTGTTCAGTTTTTTTTTTGTTGTTTAGAGTCACTTAGTATCTTCTAGACCATTTGGGCCCTTCTGGTTCAAATGGTCTCTCATCTGTTGCAGTATTGTGTTAATCGATTTTAATTTTGTTCAACATTTAACCTCACCAGTTTTAATCAATAAATGTACCTCTCGTCTTCTAACACCGTGTTCATCATTCATTTACCTTCATCTTGTACTTTATTATTTACTTGTGACACGGGGTCATAATGCTTCATGGGACATGACCCAGACGACCCTGAGATCTTCTTTTTTTTATCTTGAGCTAGTTCCATGATAGCGTCCTCTCATCTAGAGGAGTGACCGGTTATTTTTTTTTGTTAAGTCGCGGTCTGGACTAGCCAGACCTGCCATGTGACGGGAGTGAGTCGAGGCGACCTCAATCCGCGGTAGACCAGCCGGCCGGCGGAGCCATGAGAGAGGGACGAGGGGCAACCCGTGACATTGCTTGGACGCCCCGTCTGGCGCCCAAGCTCTCTTCTCCTATCATCCTGACGGGCAATAGGGGAAGTTCGTAATTTGTCTCAAATTTTACTACCATTTAAATCTGTAGTTGACGCGGTGCCCGACCAATCACGGTTCGTCCCTCGCGGTCCGACAACTCCGGCGGATCAGCCGGCCAAGGAGAGCCCGCGAGAGGGAGACAACGCAGGCGGTGGCGGCGAGTAACACCCGGACGGAAGCCGAGACGAGCTCCACCTCAGTCGGAAGCGACCGTGGTGAGGCGGCGCTCCGGCGAGGGCCCTGTCCGGCCCGAGGAGTGGGCTCGGAGGGGTAAGAATCGTAACATTTTGGCGCCCAACGTGGGGCCCGAGAACGTGGGGCCCGAGAACGTGGGGCCGCGCAAGGATCTGTCGGCGAAGAGGTCAGAAGTTTTGTTCAATTTTTTTTTTTTGTGGATTTTTTTTGTGAATTTGTTGTCATTTACATATGGAGCCTTGTTTTTTTGTCTTTTGTAAAGGACCTTTATCGATTCTCGTCAGGTTTTTTTTGCTGATGGGGGTGTACTTTTGAACAATACCACATACCATTACGGGACATTTTTTTTGTTATTCGCTAGGAAGCGAGCAGATTGAGAATCGTCAGAAGTGGGATTTTTTTTTTATAATTGGTTTTGTCTTCAACAAAGTTCTACGGGGTTTAAGTGGGGTGAAAGTCTTTTAATTGTCCTTATTCATTTTGTTTTTATCTGCATAGATAACATTGTACTTTTGTTTGGAGTATCAAGATTGGTATTATTTCGTGTAATCTTCTATTGCTATGTATATGGTAACGCCGAGTGGCGTGCTTCATTTTGTTTTATTGTTTTTTTTAGCTAAGGGTCGATTCGCCAAATTTGAATACAATCTTGTTTGTTTTTTTTTGTGATTTGCTATGGTGACAAGGACGCGCAGGTTGTTGTAGGAAGAGGGTGAGGTTCTGGTATGTCGGATAGGTCGTTAAGGAGAGTCCAGTGGAATAAAAGGAGGGAAAATTTATTGCACGGTCGGAATACCAAGGACTCGGAAGATACTGACATGGAGTTGGGAGAAGGGACCAGTTCCCAGAGGGATGAGAAAGAAATTCATTCAACACCCATACAGAAGCCACGTGCAGGGCAAACAGAGATCCAGGAAGGAGGCCAAGATTCAGAAAGAGAGCTAAGGTTGGAGGAAACGTCATACATGAAGGTACCAGGCAAGTCGAGCAAAGCCAGAGGAGGTCGGAGAAGGTCAGGTAGGAAATACGAATCGGACTCTGACGAAGACGACGAGCCCAGTGGAAGGGTGCAAAGGTTCAACCCGAATGTATACAGGTGGAACCTGAAGTTCGATGGACGTTCCTCGGTGATGGAGTTTCTGGAGGACGTGGAGGATAGGGCACGAGCAAGAAATGTAAAGCTGGACACGATTGTCTACTGCTTTACAGAACTATTGGAAGGAACCAGTCTGAAGTGGTTTCGAACTGTGAGGGACTCCGTATCCGGGTGGCGACACCTGAGGGAACTCCTCATCCACAAATATGAACCACTCAATTATCGGGCCAGGCTGGAGGCTGAATTAAGAAACAGGAAGCAGCGAGCCGAAGAAAATATGGACGAGTTTGTCACAATCTTACGAAGCATGAACAACCGGCTTACCATGGAGATCCCAGAACGGGCATTACTTGAAGTGATCAAGCTGAACCTATCATCCCAGTACAGGACGTTACTAGCCGGACATTTGGTAGACAGCATCAGACTTCTGCTTCAGTTGTCTAAAAACTACGAGCAGTACACACCATCTACGTCACAGGACATGAGACAAGCAGTGGGAATTTCACCACCGACGAGAGGAGGCCGTGTGCCATGGCAGACCAGAGGGGGGGCGATAGCGACACTTGAAGCGGGCCCAAGGCAAGGAGAAAGGCCAACGCAGTCGGAGGGACACTCTCAGCAAACTATGACGTCGTCACGGAGGATAGTGTGTCTGAAGTGCGACCAGCCTGGTCATGGGTACATGGATTGCCGGGAGTATCCGTATCCGATGTGTTTTCGTTGCAAGGCACCGCTCACGACTTCAGCAAGATGCACCTTTTGCAATCCGGGGACACCACCTGCCGGACCTCGCCGTCAACCTGAAGCCCAGATGCGTCATGTGGCCAGTCGAAGGGGAAGACGATAGGCATGAGCGAAGGAATCATGGAGAAACCGAAACGGCGTATTCTTACCATATGGTACACCTGCGACACTACTACTCGATAACGCAACATACTTCACGTCAAATAAATTCAAAGAGTTCACGGAAAAGTATAAGATCCCAAATGTATTTTACTCGTGTTCATATGCGCCCCAGTCCAACACCGTGGAGCGGTACAACCAGGTCATCGAGACATCACTGGCAATCATGATAGGGGAAGATCAACGGGTCTGGGACAAGCATCTTCCACTGGTGCAGCACTCGTTAAACAATTCGGAAAACGTCACGACAGGGTTCACACCCTCATACTTGATGTATGGAAGGGAAGTGATCATCGACGGGCGCTTTCACAAAATATTTGGATACAATCCGACCAGGGCAGCCGACTTGGCCATAGGAGACCCCATGCCGTACAGCATAGGTCTGGAGAAGTTAGCGGAGACTTACAACCTAGTGCAACAACGTATGCTTGCATCCTACCAAAAGAGCGCCGAGCGCTATAATCTGAGGCGAAAGCGAGTGATTCTGTCACCTGGAGACGTGGTATGGGTGAAGAACCATATACAGTCCAAGAAAGCGGAATTTTTCTCTAGCAAGCTGGCCCCTCGTTTCCTAAAGTGCACTGTGCTCGCAAGGAAGTCACATCTGGCATATGAATTGGTGGATCAGAATGGAAAAAATAAAGGCATCCACCACATTAAGGACATCCTCAAGGTTGATCGGTCCGACAGCCAGTAAACATACCTGACCTTTGCACAACCAGCAGCGCGAATAAAAGCCATAAGCAATCAGTGTCATAGCACAAGTTTTGACGTGTTGTTAGTTTAACCCTTATTTTGTTTAATAGAGGTTTTAAAATGCGGCCCATTGATTTAAAGCGCGTGGGATTCCTTAATATCCCAGTAAAGTATTCTCTTTTGTAACTTCAGAGCACCACGTACGACATCTTCAATGTCGGGACGGTGGTATTAGCGTTATATTGGTAACTGTTATTAAATCTGTCCTGCTGGCAAAGCATTGGCAATTGGCATGTTAATATTTCTAGTTATAATTATGTTTTAAAGCCCATAACGACTTCATGTATAGCTGAGGCGTTTCCCCTTTGTACAAATTTCTGGTGTTTATATTTACTTAACGTGGCAGAATCCAACCCGTGCGCGTGGCGCAAGGACGATGTTAAGTTTATTAGTTGAGCAGTGGTACGTTTTAAAATTTTTTTTTTTTTTTTTTCCCCACTAACCCGGCCACTTGCCGAGGTCCCATGGCGTACCGTCGAGTTTTTCCCCTTTCCCTCATCGATCTACTCAGTGATCGACACTCGCTACGAAATACCACCGCAATCAGTTGCGAACCCCTACGAATTTACTGTACTCTATTCACACTATACAGAATATATTTTTTTCCTTTCTAGAGGTTGATTTGGAGTTTTTTGTTATGTTGGAGAAGTTTGTCGTTTGTTTCTCCCAGTTTTTCCTATCGCACACACCACACACCCCACACTGCCATATTGCGAGTATGCGCTGAAGGGCCGGCGGACCCTTAACCCCCTGCCAATAGAGCAGGTTAAATAATACGTGACACAACGCTGGTGGTTTGATTGTTCGGAGTAGCGACCGTCTCTTCGATCCTCCAGGCGTTATATTAGTATACCTGCACCTGGACCGGAGGTCCCGTGCCTATTTATATATTTCACACTTACATCGGTACACTCACATTTTACACTACGGGTATCATTGGTCTCGAAGATTGTAGTTGATTATCTCCTATCTAATCTGAGGTCATTTGAACCCATGTCTCTTTATGAGACAGAAAATGCTTCTGTTTGGATCACGTATTCCCGTGATACTGTTTATTACTCAAGTCTGTTCTCAAGCCCCATTGTTTGGTTAGTTTGGAAGTCATCTTGGCAAATTCTGGTCATACTCTGTTGTTTTTAGAATTTTCTCTATCTAGGCGGTAATCCTCACCGTCACCCGACTAACTCTCGACTCTAAAGGAGGCGAGCTATGTTGTTGTTTTGATATTCTTGGTATGAAAGTGATGAATGATGATGGAACACGAATGGTGATGGATGCTCAGTTCCAATGAAAGGAAGTTTTTCAAAAGACTAATGTAGTTTATCCCCCTGACTAACTAATTTTCTCTAATCAGTAAAGTTACCAAAAGGAAAATTTCAGAGTTAGCCAGACATCTAATGAAGGTAGAGAGTCTGTCAAAAGAATTTGCAGAGATGTTAACTAGCAACAGCTTATTTCTGAGTGCAAGCTGCATGCGTTCCTCGCTGGCTCAGTGATTGATTCCATGTAAGTCCACTGAGGCATGCTAGCATCTTCTTCTCCCATTTAGGCACACTCTGGATAATTGTATTCAGTGTGGTTTATTCCATCGACTAAATAATAAGTATCTCCTGAGACTAAGCTTTGGAGGTGTATCTTTGGTTTAAGGTGGATTCGTTTCCAGTTAGGCTCGGTGGCTAGGTTACCGACCGGTAAGTCCGCTGGTACGAACTCATTTTTAACCCCTTACGTCAATACCATAGCGTCGTCTTCTGCTTCTTTGACATGAGCAAACACACATTACCATTGTCTTAAGTATTATCTTTGCATAAGAGCAAGATGTATACCATCACCCTACTGAGATTCCCCCCTACGCCAGTAGCAAAGTTGCTACTAGACGGGTATTATTTTGTTTTTCTTATTTAATTTTGAAGAAGTTTGTTATTAAGGAGTTTGTTTCTAATGGTCATGACATCGAATTTTTTTTTTGACCTTATCTTGTTTATTTCAACGACCATGCTCAACTAAGTTATTAGTCATGTTTTTTATTTAAATCATTTAAAGTACTTCTTTGTTTTAAATACTATGAAGAACAGAGTGGTAAGGCATCATGGCAAACAATATTATGGCATGGTAATAGATTTAATTTAGATAATAAATTTACTCCAGAATAATACAATGGAAGAAGTTGGTCGGAACTGTTTCAGTAGAGCCTGTTCTACTAGTACAGAGATTGTGGCACAGATGTTTTCTATATAACATGTACCTTTTGTTGATTTTGTTTCCCCATCTTCCATAGAGTAAGATGAGGTGAAGTATCTGTTTTGTTTTGTAGAAGCCCATCTGGCAAATGTTTTTTTATCTATTTCTGTATTGAAACGACCCCCAAGACATTCTTAGATTTAAGAAGTGACAGTGTTTTTTTTTTATCGCAAAAGCGCAAAGTAATTTAAAGATGGCTAGTGAATGGGCAATTTTAAAATAATAAAAGCCATCGAGTGTATTTATAAGAAGTGGAATTTTAATTTTAATTTTTCAATCGTTGCAGATCGTGGTCATGTGCGATCCCCTATTACTTAATTGATGTAACTCAATGGTGGTTATATATACCACGCTATTGTATTTGTTTCTAAGTATATTTAAGAACGGAGAAGTAATGTGAGGAGTTTAATGTGTCTGATTTTTTTTGTTTTTCTAATGTACATTAATTGTTCATGTTCAAGGCATTGGTAAAGAACCGGAATGGCAACCCGGACAGGCGAGCTTCTCTCGCCAGCAGGCACTTTAATGGCACCCATTCTAATGGTATGGCAAAAGTATATTGGTATCCGTTTTATAGTTTATTTATTTTTATTCCCCTAGCACCCACCTTGTGGACGAGGGTTAGGGTTTAGTGGTGTTGATCTGAGGGCAGATCAATTTCCCACTACCCGGCATGTCACGATCGTGTTTAATCGTGCCAATTACGCTATTCTTGCGCGCGTAATTATTAAGAATATATGTATATATAAATATTTATTTATTTTGATAACGCCAAAATTACGTTCGTAGCTAACTAGAAGCCACCTATCGGCAATCCTAACTAAGTAACAACACCCTAGTTAGAAGGCAGATATGTAGTTCCACGAACTCACACCAAAAGAGGGCGGTACGGTATTTTTTTAGCGAATTTTGGGTTACGAAATAATGTTAGTTATTACTTAATACCGTAAAGAATATTCGCAAAATTAGTTTTAAATAAATTAAATAATAAATAAAAAGATAGTAGAAGGAGAAAAATAATGTTACAGTATATAAAAGAAAATAATATTAAATTTTGAACAAGCACTTAGTCCTGGCGAAAGGCGTGAAGTGAGCGTTTTAGGAACCGCGGCGGTGTTCAGACGAGTACGGTAATTAGTTTTCGAATAGATAGAGTAGGTAGAGCTCTTACATTTTGGTTCGTTTTGGGGGTGGACGTATTTTTTGAGTTCGGCGTGCTTGGTTTTTTTTTGTTTGGTTGGTTTTACTAATCCAACCGCATCGGGCTATATAGAAGTTTGTGGAAGGTGGAGTATATCACCAAGGGTTTCAAAGATAAAACGCCGCGGAGTCAACGTAATATTTCGGCCACGCGAATTGGTTTTTCTTCTCCGTGCGAGTATCGACCCTGGATGCAGGGTGGGAACATTGCCTGCCCCTGTAATGCACCGGGAGTTGTGCGTTTGGTGCACATCCCCATGATTTGCCACGCAGCAGATATACCATGGCGTTTCCTGGAGGGCCGCCGAGAGAGTAAATCCCTACATCGGAAAAAGAGTCTGGACGTACTGGACGTCTCCCCGGCGCTTACGAGGCAGGCCGAGACGTCGCCAGCCTTATCCCGTCGGACTATCCAGTTCCAGGGAGCAAAGTCAGAGAAACAGAGGTCAGTCCAGTGTTAGAAGAAATAGTCGTTTCATTGCATTCACTCGTTAATTTTTTTTGGTTTTTTTTTTCTTTGTTTACATATTTAACCTTTTGTAGAAAATATAGTGACAGAGCTTGAGCTCCACGTCATTGGATTGCTTTTCAGTAAAGTTCGTTTTTTTTTTTGACAATTAAAATGATTAGATCGTCCTATTCCAAATTATAAAGTAGAATAAAATAATAGCTATTGATAGCCTATTATAAAAGATTGGCGTTGCTTTACTATGAACGCCGGCCGACTTGCGGTCGAGTATATTGCCTACCACCGAACAAGAAGAAAAGAACGGTTCGCGATGCCGGGGGAAGGGGGTCTGTTTCCTTTAATTTAGTTTTTTTTTTTGTTTTTGTTGTTTCAAACGGATTCAATCCGGTAGTCACTAAATATAAGATCTTGATATTTTTCTTTAATAAATAATTATACAGTAATGCTCTATAAAGTACAGATCGAGTCGCCAGAACGCCCACACCACCCAAATACATGTATATTGTCATTTGTTATAGTATGTTTCCAGCCCGTTCGTTGTATTGTTTGTTTATATTTTGCCGAGGATGTAAAAAAAGTCAAGTTTTGCCATGCCATCGTATCAAAGGGCCACACCATATTTGTTTATTTTAAAATAACCCCCTGCAGGTCAAATATATAACATTAGTTTTGTTTGTTTAAGTTTTTCTTTGTTCAACAATATGTTGAACCGTTGGTTTTGATAGTGAGTAAAGTACATACAATTTTTTTTATAAATGTTTTTCGTATATTCGTCGTATATTTTAGCCATGCCGAAATGCCTTGCCACAATAATTAAGAACATAATATGAAATGTTTGTTTTGTTTATTTACATAGTTTTTTTTAGTAAACGAAGTGCTTATATATATTTTCTCCGTACAATTTTTGTATGCACCGGCAGATGTCGAAATGTCTTGCCACTATAATTGAGTACCGAATATGAAATGTTTATTTTGTTCATTTATATATTTTTTTGTAAAACGAAGTGTCAGGATTCTATATATTTTTTTCGTATAATTTTTGTTTGCACCGGCAAATGCCGAAATGCCATGCCAGTAGTGAGTACCTAGTAAATAGCGTGATAATATTATTTTGTTTGTTTACATGTTTTCGTTTCGACGAAGCGTAATAATTTTATATTTTTTTGCACGGCCATACGCCCGAGTATATGCCACATAACATTTAATCGTGCTGGCACGAAAACATAAACAATAAAACGTCATTATGACGTAATGCCATTGTTTACAAACAGTCTTTTTTTTTTTTTAAGGTTAAAGCAATATATTGACCCTTAATAATTTTATATGTTCCTTTTTTTGCTTTTCGTATTTATATTTGGTTGAGTTAACGTAAGGGCGTTAGTACATTAAAACAAGATGTTTGTTTATTCATCTGTGTAATGAATCGCCGTATTTATTTGTCATAAGGCCATCCTTCCGACTGAAATCGGGTAGATTTTTAATATTTTGTTTCGTCGCCTAATATAATCGCTTTGTTTACGAAATAGGTTCGTCAAATTGTAGAGTCAATGGCGAAGTTGGAAATTAATTGTCTTATACATTGGCACCATATCGTTTTATTCACATATCTCTTTATACTGCAGATAATGGCCATGTTTGTGGCATTGCAAATTTGAAGTTAACTGTTTTTTTTTTATTAATAATATTTTGTTAATTTACAATATCGCTTCATAATGTAAACATTGACATGTTTGTCAAACTAAAGAGTCATTACCAAAGTTTAAGAAATATTGTTTATTTTCTGTCACATCGTCAGTATGTCGTTTTGTTTACAAGATCGGTTCAGCCGGCAGTTAAGTGACATGTTTGTCGCATTGTGTAGTCAATGTCAGAACTGAAAGTAATTATTTTATATTGCTAGTATTGGATTTTATTTACAATATCGATCCGCCATGCAGTTAATTGACATGGGTGTAGCATTGTGAGATCAATGCCGAAATTCGAAAATTAATTGTTTTTTTTTTATTATTATTGATAGTATGTTAGTCAGCTACAAATCACTTCATCGAGTACTCATTGTCATGTTTGTCGCATTGTAAAGTCGATTTCAGAATTAGAAATTAATTTTTGTTACATGATGATTATTTTGTTGTACGTACGTCGTCGCGTCATCCAAGGTCCTTCAGACCATAGAACGACGGATGTTTGTCACATTGTAGAGTCGATTTCAAAATTTGAAATTATTTTGTCTACCCGATCATTATTCTGTGGTACATACGGCGTCGTTTATCTAGGGTCCTTCAGACCACAGAACGACGGCGGTAAGCCTATTGTTCAATTTTGTTTATTAGTCATTTGTTCAGTTTTTTTTTTGTTGTTTAGAGTCACTTAGTATCTTCTAGACCATTTGGGCCCTTCTGGTTCAAATGGTCTCTCATCTGTTGCAGTATTGTGTTAATCGATTTTAATTTTGTTCAACATTTAACCTCACCAGTTTTAATCAATAAATGTACCTCTCGTCTTCTAACACCGTGTTCATCATTCATTTACCTTCATCTTGTACTTTATTATTTACTTGTGACACGGGGTCATAATGCTTCATGGGACATGACCCAGACGACCCTGAGATCTTCTTTTTTTTATCTTGAGCTAGTTCCATGATAGCGTCCTCTCATCTAGAGGAGTGACCGGTTATTTTTTTTTGTTAAGTCGCGGTCTGGACTAGCCAGACCTGCCATGTGACGGGAGTGAGTCGAGGCGACCTCAATCCGCGGTAGACCAGCCGGCCGGCGGAGCCATGAGAGAGGGACGAGGGGCAACCCGTGACATTGCTTGGACGCCCCGTCTGGCGCCCAAGCTCTCTTCTCCTATCATCCTGACGGGCAATAGGGGAAGTTCGTAATTTGTCTCAAATTTTACTA
Source organism: Neomicropteryx cornuta (assembly GCA_020383195.1). Taxonomy (NCBI): domain Eukaryota; kingdom Metazoa; phylum Arthropoda; class Insecta; order Lepidoptera; family Micropterigidae; genus Neomicropteryx; species Neomicropteryx cornuta. The sequence goes on along the minus strand of JAHKQU010000025.1, from coordinate 8,336,568 downwards.
CCATTTAAATCTGTAGTTGACGCGGTGCCCGACCAATCACGGTTCGTCCCTCGCGGTCCGACAACTCCGGCGGATCAGCCGGCCAAGGAGAGCCCGCGAGAGGGAGACAACGCAGGCGGTGGCGGCGAGTAACACCCGGACGGAAGCCGAGACGAGCTCCACCTCAGTCGGAAGCGACCGTGGTGAGGCGGCGCTCCGGCGAGGGCCCTGTCCGGCCCGAGGAGTGGGCTCGGAGGGGTAAGAATCGTAACATTTTGGCGCCCAACGTGGGGCCCGAGAACGTGGGGCCCGAGAACGTGGGGCCGCGCAAGGATCTGTCGGCGAAGAGGTCAGAAGTTTTGTTCAATTTTTTTTTTTTGTGGATTTTTTTTGTGAATTTGTTGTCATTTACATATGGAGCCTTGTTTTTTTGTCTTTTGTAAAGGACCTTTATCGATTCTCGTCAGGTTTTTTTTGCTGATGGGGGTGTACTTTTGAACAATACCACATACCATTACGGGACATTTTTTTTGTTATTCGCTAGGAAGCGAGCAGATTGAGAATCGTCAGAAGTGGGATTTTTTTTTTATAATTGGTTTTGTCTTCAACAAAGTTCTACGGGGTTTAAGTGGGGTGAAAGTCTTTTAATTGTCCTTATTCATTTTGTTTTTATCTGCATAGATAACATTGTACTTTTGTTTGGAGTATCAAGATTGGTATTATTTCGTGTAATCTTCTATTGCTATGTATATGGTAACGCCGAGTGGCGTGCTTCATTTTGTTTTATTGTTTTTTTTAGCTAAGGGTCGATTCGCCAAATTTGAATACAATCTTGTTTGTTTTTTTTTGTGATTTGCTATGGTGACAAGGACGCGCAGGTTGTTGTAGGAAGAGGGTGAGGTTCTGGTATGTCGGATAGGTCGTTAAGGAGAGTCCAGTGGAATAAAAGGAGGGAAAATTTATTGCACGGTCGGAATACCAAGGACTCGGAAGATACTGACATGGAGTTGGGAGAAGGGACCAGTTCCCAGAGGGATGAGAAAGAAATTCATTCAACACCCATACAGAAGCCACGTGCAGGGCAAACAGAGATCCAGGAAGGAGGCCAAGATTCAGAAAGAGAGCTAAGGTTGGAGGAAACGTCATACATGAAGGTACCAGGCAAGTCGAGCAAAGCCAGAGGAGGTCGGAGAAGGTCAGGTAGGAAATACGAATCGGACTCTGACGAAGACGACGAGCCCAGTGGAAGGGTGCAAAGGTTCAACCCGAATGTATACAGGTGGAACCTGAAGTTCGATGGACGTTCCTCGGTGATGGAGTTTCTGGAGGACGTGGAGGATAGGGCACGAGCAAGAAATGTAAAGCTGGACACGATTGTCTACTGCTTTACAGAACTATTGGAAGGAACCAGTCTGAAGTGGTTTCGAACTGTGAGGGACTCCGTATCCGGGTGGCGACACCTGAGGGAACTCCTCATCCACAAATATGAACCACTCAATTATCGGGCCAGGCTGGAGGCTGAATTAAGAAACAGGAAGCAGCGAGCCGAAGAAAATATGGACGAGTTTGTCACAATCTTACGAAGCATGAACAACCGGCTTACCATGGAGATCCCAGAACGGGCATTACTTGAAGTGATCAAGCTGAACCTATCATCCCAGTACAGGACGTTACTAGCCGGACATTTGGTAGACAGCATCAGACTTCTGCTTCAGTTGTCTAAAAACTACGAGCAGTACACACCATCTACGTCACAGGACATGAGACAAGCAGTGGGAATTTCACCACCGACGAGAGGAGGCCGTGTGCCATGGCAGACCAGAGGGGGGGCGATAGCGACACTTGAAGCGGGCCCAAGGCAAGGAGAAAGGCCAACGCAGTCGGAGGGACACTCTCAGCAAACTATGACGTCGTCACGGAGGATAGTGTGTCTGAAGTGCGACCAGCCTGGTCATGGGTACATGGATTGCCGGGAGTATCCGTATCCGATGTGTTTTCGTTGCAAGGCACCGCTCACGACTTCAGCAAGATGCACCTTTTGCAATCCGGGGACACCACCTGCCGGACCTCGCCGTCAACCTGAAGCCCAGATGCGTCATGTGGCCAGTCGAAGGGGAAGACGATAGGCATGAGCGAAGGAATCATGGAGAAACCGAAACGGCGTATTCTTACCATATGGTACACCTGCGACACTACTACTCGATAACGCAACATACTTCACGTCAAATAAATTCAAAGAGTTCACGGAAAAGTATAAGATCCCAAATGTATTTTACTCGTGTTCATATGCGCCCCAGTCCAACACCGTGGAGCGGTACAACCAGGTCATCGAGACATCACTGGCAATCATGATAGGGGAAGATCAACGGGTCTGGGACAAGCATCTTCCACTGGTGCAGCACTCGTTAAACAATTCGGAAAACGTCACGACAGGGTTCACACCCTCATACTTGATGTATGGAAGGGAAGTGATCATCGACGGGCGCTTTCACAAAATATTTGGATACAATCCGACCAGGGCAGCCGACTTGGCCATAGGAGACCCCATGCCGTACAGCATAGGTCTGGAGAAGTTAGCGGAGACTTACAACCTAGTGCAACAACGTATGCTTGCATCCTACCAAAAGAGCGCCGAGCGCTATAATCTGAGGCGAAAGCGAGTGATTCTGTCACCTGGAGACGTGGTATGGGTGAAGAACCATATACAGTCCAAGAAAGCGGAATTTTTCTCTAGCAAGCTGGCCCCTCGTTTCCTAAAGTGCACTGTGCTCGCAAGGAAGTCACATCTGGCATATGAATTGGTGGATCAGAATGGAAAAAATAAAGGCATCCACCACATTAAGGACATCCTCAAGGTTGATCGGTCCGACAGCCAGTAAACATACCTGACCTTTGCACAACCAGCAGCGCGAATAAAAGCCATAAGCAATCAGTGTCATAGCACAAGTTTTGACGTGTTGTTAGTTTAACCCTTATTTTGTTTAATAGAGGTTTTAAAATGCGGCCCATTGATTTAAAGCGCGTGGGATTCCTTAATATCCCAGTAAAGTATTCTCTTTTGTAACTTCAGAGCACCACGTACGACATCTTCAATGTCGGGACGGTGGTATTAGCGTTATATTGGTAACTGTTATTAAATCTGTCCTGCTGGCAAAGCATTGGCAATTGGCATGTTAATATTTCTAGTTATAATTATGTTTTAAAGCCCATAACGACTTCATGTATAGCTGAGGCGTTTCCCCTTTGTACAAATTTCTGGTGTTTATATTTACTTAACGTGGCAGAATCCAACCCGTGCGCGTGGCGCAAGGACGATGTTAAGTTTATTAGTTGAGCAGTGGTACGTTTTAAAATTTTTTTTTTTTTTTTTTCCCCACTAACCCGGCCACTTGCCGAGGTCCCATGGCGTACCGTCGAGTTTTTCCCCTTTCCCTCATCGATCTACTCAGTGATCGACACTCGCTACGAAATACCACCGCAATCAGTTGCGAACCCCTACGAATTTACTGTACTCTATTCACACTATACAGAATATATTTTTTTCCTTTCTAGAGGTTGATTTGGAGTTTTTTGTTATGTTGGAGAAGTTTGTCGTTTGTTTCTCCCAGTTTTTCCTATCGCACACACCACACACCCCACACTGCCATATTGCGAGTATGCGCTGAAGGGCCGGCGGACCCTTAACCCCCTGCCAATAGAGCAGGTTAAATAATACGTGACACAACGCTGGTGGTTTGATTGTTCGGAGTAGCGACCGTCTCTTCGATCCTCCAGGCGTTATATTAGTATACCTGCACCTGGACCGGAGGTCCCGTGCCTATTTATATATTTCACACTTACATCGGTACACTCACATTTTACACTACGGGTATCATTGGTCTCGAAGATTGTAGTTGATTATCTCCTATCTAATCTGAGGTCATTTGAACCCATGTCTCTTTATGAGACAGAAAATGCTTCTGTTTGGATCACGTATTCCCGTGATACTGTTTATTACTCAAGTCTGTTCTCAAGCCCCATTGTTTGGTTAGTTTGGAAGTCATCTTGGCAAATTCTGGTCATACTCTGTTGTTTTTAGAATTTTCTCTATCTAGGCGGTAATCCTCACCGTCACCCGACTAACTCTCGACTCTAAAGGAGGCGAGCTATGTTGTTGTTTTGATATTCTTGGTATGAAAGTGATGAATGATGATGGAACACGAATGGTGATGGATGCTCAGTTCCAATGAAAGGAAGTTTTTCAAAAGACTAATGTAGTTTATCCCCCTGACTAACTAATTTTCTCTAATCAGTAAAGTTACCAAAAGGAAAATTTCAGAGTTAGCCAGACATCTAATGAAGGTAGAGAGTCTGTCAAAAGAATTTGCAGAGATGTTAACTAGCAACAGCTTATTTCTGAGTGCAAGCTGCATGCGTTCCTCGCTGGCTCAGTGATTGATTCCATGTAAGTCCACTGAGGCATGCTAGCATCTTCTTCTCCCATTTAGGCACACTCTGGATAATTGTATTCAGTGTGGTTTATTCCATCGACTAAATAATAAGTATCTCCTGAGACTAAGCTTTGGAGGTGTATCTTTGGTTTAAGGTGGATTCGTTTCCAGTTAGGCTCGGTGGCTAGGTTACCGACCGGTAAGTCCGCTGGTACGAACTCATTTTTAACCCCTTACGTCAATACCATAGCGTCGTCTTCTGCTTCTTTGACATGAGCAAACACACATTACCATTGTCTTAAGTATTATCTTTGCATAAGAGCAAGATGTATACCATCACCCTACTGAGATTCCCCCCTACGCCAGTAGCAAAGTTGCTACTAGACGGGTATTATTTTGTTTTTCTTATTTAATTTTGAAGAAGTTTGTTATTAAGGAGTTTGTTTCTAATGGTCATGACATCGAATTTTTTTTTTGACCTTATCTTGTTTATTTCAACGACCATGCTCAACTAAGTTATTAGTCATGTTTTTTATTTAAATCATTTAAAGTACTTCTTTGTTTTAAATACTATGAAGAACAGAGTGGTAAGGCATCATGGCAAACAATATTATGGCATGGTAATAGATTTAATTTAGATAATAAATTTACTCCAGAATAATACAATGGAAGAAGTTGGTCGGAACTGTTTCAGTAGAGCCTGTTCTACTAGTACAGAGATTGTGGCACAGATGTTTTCTATATAACATGTACCTTTTGTTGATTTTGTTTCCCCATCTTCCATAGAGTAAGATGAGGTGAAGTATCTGTTTTGTTTTGTAGAAGCCCATCTGGCAAATGTTTTTTTATCTATTTCTGTATTGAAACGACCCCCAAGACATTCTTAGATTTAAGAAGTGACAGTGTTTTTTTTTTATCGCAAAAGCGCAAAGTAATTTAAAGATGGCTAGTGAATGGGCAATTTTAAAATAATAAAAGCCATCGAGTGTATTTATAAGAAGTGGAATTTTAATTTTAATTTTTCAATCGTTGCAGATCGTGGTCATGTGCGATCCCCTATTACTTAATTGATGTAACTCAATGGTGGTTATATATACCACGCTATTGTATTTGTTTCTAAGTATATTTAAGAACGGAGAAGTAATGTGAGGAGTTTAATGTGTCTGATTTTTTTTGTTTTTCTAATGTACATTAATTGTTCATGTTCAAGGCATTGGTAAAGAACCGGAATGGCAACCCGGACAGGCGAGCTTCTCTCGCCAGCAGGCACTTTAATGGCACCCATTCTAATGGTATGGCAAAAGTATATTGGTATCCGTTTTATAGTTTATTTATTTTTATTCCCCTAGCACCCACCTTGTGGACGAGGGTTAGGGTTTAGTGGTGTTGATCTGAGGGCAGATCAATTTCCCACTACCCGGCATGTCACGATCGTGTTTAATCGTGCCAATTACGCTATTCTTGCGCGCGTAATTATTAAGAATATATGTATATATAAATATTTATTTATTTTGATAACGCCAAAATTACGTTCGTAGCTAACTAGAAGCCACCTATCGGCAATCCTAACTAAGTAACAACACCCTAGTTAGAAGGCAGATATGTAGTTCCACGAACTCACACCAAAAGAGGGCGGTACGGTATTTTTTTAGCGAATTTTGGGTTACGAAATAATGTTAGTTATTACTTAATACCGTAAAGAATATTCGCAAAATTAGTTTTAAATAAATTAAATAATAAATAAAAAGATAGTAGAAGGAGAAAAATAATGTTACAGTATATAAAAGAAAATAATATTAAATTTTGAACAAGCACTTAGTCCTGGCGAAAGGCGTGAAGTGAGCGTTTTAGGAACCGCGGCGGTGTTCAGACGAGTACGGTAATTAGTTTTCGAATAGATAGAGTAGGTAGAGCTCTTACATTTTGGTTCGTTTTGGGGGTGGACGTATTTTTTGAGTTCGGCGTGCTTGGTTTTTTTTTGTTTGGTTGGTTTTACTAATCCAACCGCATCGGGCTATATAGAAGTTTGTGGAAGGTGGAGTATATCACCAAGGGTTTCAAAGATAAAACGCCGCGGAGTCAACGTAATATTTCGGCCACGCGAATTGGTTTTTCTTCTCCGTGCGAGTATCGACCCTGGATGCAGGGTGGGAACATTGCCTGCCCCTGTAATGCACCGGGAGTTGTGCGTTTGGTGCACATCCCCATGATTTGCCACGCAGCAGATATACCATGGCGTTTCCTGGAGGGCCGCCGAGAGAGTAAATCCCTACATCGGAAAAAGAGTCTGGACGTACTGGACGTCTCCCCGGCGCTTACGAGGCAGGCCGAGACGTCGCCAGCCTTATCCCGTCGGACTATCCAGTTCCAGGGAGCAAAGTCAGAGAAACAGAGGTCAGTCCAGTGTTAGAAGAAATAGTCGTTTCATTGCATTCACTCGTTAATTTTTTTTGGTTTTTTTTTTCTTTGTTTACATATTTAACCTTTTGTAGAAAATATAGTGACAGAGCTTGAGCTCCACGTCATTGGATTGCTTTTCAGTAAAGTTCGTTTTTTTTTTTGACAATTAAAATGATTAGATCGTCCTATTCCAAATTATAAAGTAGAATAAAATAATAGCTATTGATAGCCTATTATAAAAGATTGGCGTTGCTTTACTATGAACGCCGGCCGACTTGCGGTCGAGTATATTGCCTACCACCGAACAAGAAGAAAAGAACGGTTCGCGATGCCGGGGGAAGGGGGTCTGTTTCCTTTAATTTAGTTTTTTTTTTTGTTTTTGTTGTTTCAAACGGATTCAATCCGGTAGTCACTAAATATAAGATCTTGATATTTTTCTTTAATAAATAATTATACAGTAATGCTCTATAAAGTACAGATCGAGTCGCCAGAACGCCCACACCACCCAAATACATGTATATTGTCATTTGTTATAGTATGTTTCCAGCCCGTTCGTTGTATTGTTTGTTTATATTTTGCCGAGGATGTAAAAAAAGTCAAGTTTTGCCATGCCATCGTATCAAAGGGCCACACCATATTTGTTTATTTTAAAATAACCCCCTGCAGGTCAAATATATAACATTAGTTTTGTTTGTTTAAGTTTTTCTTTGTTCAACAATATGTTGAACCGTTGGTTTTGATAGTGAGTAAAGTACATACAATTTTTTTTATAAATGTTTTTCGTATATTCGTCGTATATTTTAGCCATGCCGAAATGCCTTGCCACAATAATTAAGAACATAATATGAAATGTTTGTTTTGTTTATTTACATAGTTTTTTTTAGTAAACGAAGTGCTTATATATATTTTCTCCGTACAATTTTTGTATGCACCGGCAGATGTCGAAATGTCTTGCCACTATAATTGAGTACCGAATATGAAATGTTTATTTTGTTCATTTATATATTTTTTTGTAAAACGAAGTGTCAGGATTCTATATATTTTTTTCGTATAATTTTTGTTTGCACCGGCAAATGCCGAAATGCCATGCCAGTAGTGAGTACCTAGTAAATAGCGTGATAATATTATTTTGTTTGTTTACATGTTTTCGTTTCGACGAAGCGTAATAATTTTATATTTTTTTGCACGGCCATACGCCCGAGTATATGCCACATAACATTTAATCGTGCTGGCACGAAAACATAAACAATAAAACGTCATTATGACGTAATGCCATTGTTTACAAACAGTCTTTTTTTTTTTTTAAGGTTAAAGCAATATATTGACCCTTAATAATTTTATATGTTCCTTTTTTTGCTTTTCGTATTTATATTTGGTTGAGTTAACGTAAGGGCGTTAGTACATTAAAACAAGATGTTTGTTTATTCATCTGTGTAATGAATCGCCGTATTTATTTGTCATAAGGCCATCCTTCCGACTGAAATCGGGTAGATTTTTAATATTTTGTTTCGTCGCCTAATATAATCGCTTTGTTTACGAAATAGGTTCGTCAAATTGTAGAGTCAATGGCGAAGTTGGAAATTAATTGTCTTATACATTGGCACCATATCGTTTTATTCACATATCTCTTTATACTGCAGATAATGGCCATGTTTGTGGCATTGCAAATTTGAAGTTAACTGTTTTTTTTTTATTAATAATATTTTGTTAATTTACAATATCGCTTCATAATGTAAACATTGACATGTTTGTCAAACTAAAGAGTCATTACCAAAGTTTAAGAAATATTGTTTATTTTCTGTCACATCGTCAGTATGTCGTTTTGTTTACAAGATCGGTTCAGCCGGCAGTTAAGTGACATGTTTGTCGCATTGTGTAGTCAATGTCAGAACTGAAAGTAATTATTTTATATTGCTAGTATTGGATTTTATTTACAATATCGATCCGCCATGCAGTTAATTGACATGGGTGTAGCATTGTGAGATCAATGCCGAAATTCGAAAATTAATTGTTTTTTTTTTATTATTATTGATAGTATGTTAGTCAGCTACAAATCACTTCATCGAGTACTCATTGTCATGTTTGTCGCATTGTAAAGTCGATTTCAGAATTAGAAATTAATTTTTGTTACATGATGATTATTTTGTTGTACGTACGTCGTCGCGTCATCCAAGGTCCTTCAGACCATAGAACGACGGATGTTTGTCACATTGTAGAGTCGATTTCAAAATTTGAAATTATTTTGTCTACCCGATCATTATTCTGTGGTACATACGGCGTCGTTTATCTAGGGTCCTTCAGACCACAGAACGACGGCGGTAAGCCTATTGTTCAATTTTGTTTATTAGTCATTTGTTCAGTTTTTTTTTTGTTGTTTAGAGTCACTTAGTATCTTCTAGACCATTTGGGCCCTTCTGGTTCAAATGGTCTCTCATCTGTTGCAGTATTGTGTTAATCGATTTTAATTTTGTTCAACATTTAACCTCACCAGTTTTAATCAATAAATGTACCTCTCGTCTTCTAACACCGTGTTCATCATTCATTTACCTTCATCTTGTACTTTATTATTTACTTGTGACACGGGGTCATAATGCTTCATGGGACATGACCCAGACGACCCTGAGATCTTCTTTTTTTTATCTTGAGCTAGTTCCATGATAGCGTCCTCTCATCTAGAGGAGTGACCGGTTATTTTTTTTTGTTAAGTCGCGGTCTGGACTAGCCAGACCTGCCATGTGACGGGAGTGAGTCGAGGCGACCTCAATCCGCGGTAGACCAGCCGGCCGGCGGAGCCATGAGAGAGGGACGAGGGGCAACCCGTGACATTGCTTGGACGCCCCGTCTGGCGCCCAAGCTCTCTTCTCCTATCATCCTGACGGGCAATAGGGGAAGTTCGTAATTTGTCTCAAATTTTACTACCATTTAAATCTGTAGTTGACGCGGTGCCCGACCAATCACGGTTCGTCCCTCGCGGTCCGACAACTCCGGCGGATCAGCCGGCCAAGGAGAGCCCGCGAGAGGGAGACAACGCAGGCGGTGGCGGCGAGTAACACCCGGACGGAAGCCGAGACGAGCTCCACCTCAGTCGGAAGCGACCGTGGTGAGGCGGCGCTCCGGCGAGGGCCCTGTCCGGCCCGAGGAGTGGGCTCGGAGGGGTAAGAATCGTAACAATTCAAGCAAATAAAGAATATAAGATCGCTTATCTAAAAAGGGTTTAAATTTTAACAGAAAATCTTTTTATCATTATTTTTATAATTTTCAATTATGTATTTTAAAAATAATATTATGCAGGGATATATTATGTATATTTAGTTATTTAGTTATCATTGATTGAGTATAGTTTTAATTATTGTGAATAAATTATATGCATGCAGTAAGCGCTATTATTACAACTCAACGTCAAATCTTGTAATCGAATTTTAAACCAATTCTTACAGTCCGATCTTGCTGAAATTTGTATACACGCTTGCTGGGAATTAAAGTACAAAAATTAAAACAGTTAAAAGGTATATAATTATATATTATATTAAGTGTTATATGTATAATAATCATTTTCGATATTGCGAACACTAGGGATTTGATGATTGGCGGACAATTAGGCAAGCGCCGGCATATGACGGGTCGTTTATTAAATGTCAACGAAGTGTCGGGACGAAGTTTGAGGGCCCTTTGTGGGGTTAATAATGAACTAATCAGAGTTTTTCCATTTTTTTGACGGTTTCTTACGAAAATAGAGTGTCCCGATTGGTGTTATGTGAACCTCTCCATTAGGAAAAGCCTTAACCAGGGTCGTTTAGATACATAACAATAATAAAAAAAAGATGATCATCATTGTAACTGGTAAAGCTAAAAAAAATAGAAAATTATGAGGTCCAGGAACAAATTATTTAACAAAATATTACTAGAAACCAATGAATGGCACACACATAGCAACGTCTAATTTTATAGTATTTCTGATAAACTGTACAACTGAAAAGTCAACTGTTGTCATCTTGGCAGTTTAGGAGAGTTCTAAAATTGACAATATTCATTGTGACGTATTACTCAAATTGGTACTAATATAGATTCCAGAATCTTCATATAAATATATAAGGCCCACAAAAATCCATATTGTAAATAAATATTGTTACCAAGTAAATATGTAGTGATTATTTTTAGTACATTAATTTATTTTAAATCAGAAGATAATAGCATGATAAATAAATACGCTTTACGATTTAATTAGGTCTAATTATGTAGTATTTGGTGAGATTTGTTTGTATCTTCTGTACCAGATGGTGATAAAAAAAAACACACGGTTCTGTCAATAATTATCGTGTATAGCCCGATATAGATAGTGTAGGTTCGTTGGGAGAGCAGTTTTTTTTGCGGAGATTAATATACCCTTCTTTTCACCAGATCGAATAAAGAATCTGCTTACTATCACGTCTTCGTAATATCGACGCGAATTTTCCCGTCTTTGTCCGTCCGTGCGTCCATCTGTCCGTTGCAACTTTCAACTCGAAAAGTACAAATGCGAAATAGTAGACTTTTTGTATGTGAATTGACGCTTTTGAAAAACAACCATATCCCGTTTAGATCAAATCGAAATCTGGTTGAATAATATGGATATTTAACATTAAAGACAACATTTTTTTAGTATGAAATTAACATAGCGCTCATTCAGCGCGATCATATTCATATACGAGTACAAATATCCTTTTCATTACGAGTTGCGAAAAACCTTAAATGCGAATAATGAACTAAATTAGCAATACAAAAAAAAAATAAATAAAAAATAATAATAAAATAGTAATCTTTGGACTTCATTTTCAGTTTCTTTTCTTTGGCCTCTGACTATTTTTAAAACATACCATATTTCAAAATAATATATATTAAAAAAATATATATATATATTTCTGTATTGAGAGTGCTAATGCGAGTGTCATTTAATTTAATTTTAATCTTTAGATGTATCTCTGTACTTTTGCGAAAACCTGTCATCGGTTAATTTTACAAACAATTGTATGTACCATTTTTTCATATTATACTGTTGGTTTTCCGCATAAACGATAAATAAAAATAAAATATTTCAATCATATGACAGCGCGGCTATTGGGACGTTTTATTTACTGCAGGCCAGATAGAATATATTACTATAAAGTCATCTATGTTTGCTTTTTCATGGGATCACTAACCCTAGTACTTATCCAGTTGGCATGTGGTTATTTCTGAGGTGCTTTCTTATTAATATTGTTATTACTTTTTTTTTTAATTATTTGTTTTTTGTGTTTTTTAATATTTTCCTAATTTAATTTTTATAAAATGAACATAGGAAAAAAATAAATTCAGTGTGCAAATAATATTCCAAAATTTACAATAAAAACTTAGGCTAAACTAACATTTATTATCAATATAAATAGTAGATATTATAAAATACACATATAAATATTTTAGAGTCCGTGCTGGGTTTCTGCCTGTCCGTAGGTTTAATCACAATACACCCTCGAGGGAGAATAACTTTCTACATGATTATTTTACTAGACTGATAATTGTGTTTCCAGAATCCGGCAGATCGCCGCACGGACCATCACTTGCATAATAAAATCGGCGGGTATGCCGCTACTAAGAGGAATGCTACTCTCAAGAGACGCCACGAGATAGAGGGAAGTTTATATCGCCTAGCTTAGCCTGGCACAGATGGAACGACACGACATCCGATGCCATTTCTGATGTTTGAACCTCTGCGAATATACAATTTTTCTTTACGCCTTAAATACGAATCGCAAAGCAATGGTGTCCAGATTTTCTTTCGCAAGGTTTTCGATTATTCTGGTGAGTGATTTTAGTGATCGTGGTAGTGTAGTTGAAAAGGCGTCTCACGATCGTGCATTCGAATCTGCACAACACCATCTCTATCCAACTATTATTTTAAGTAAAATATTGCAAAATACTTTACAAAAAATTGTATTTAACTAAAAATATAAGAAAAATTAACCAAATACGTTTATGGAATATGAGCAATTAAAGTGGACGTTCGTAGGCTTTTTAAGAAGCTTTTTGTGGTCTGCGTATGACGTTGATTAAAATAATTAAAGCATATGAGTAACATTTGGATAATTATTTAATTGAGGGTGAAAATATTTGACCTATTATATTTTATTACAGGAAATCGCCCGGCAAAATAAAATGATAAAGGCAATTTTTAACAATCTTGAAAAAATATATTGTATCAAAGCGGTCTGGTAAAGGCCGAAACAAAATACCGAAAATGATTCCTCGCAGAATTATTTATTTTAGAAATTATGCATAATCTATAAAACTGATCGACGAATTAAGCATATTAGTATAGCTCTAATAATTTTCACCGAAGTACACGCTGACGTGGCGTAATAGCTTAAATCCTGTAATAAATGTAGGTTGTACAAAAGAATAAAATATTTCTTGATATATAATTTCAGCTCCAAAACATGCAAATGTGTATGCATTATACAGTAGATTTAAAAAATCACTACTGTCATTTTAGGAGGTTGTTCTATATCGAAAAATAATAGCGATTTTAAATACATCCTGTATATCTGTAAAAAAGGTGGCGAAAGCGAAACTAATTTTGATCTGTTTTTTTTTTGAGTTATGAAAGTTGGCAGCGCTGTTGACTGTACAGTCTTATTATTCTAGGACTTGCACTGTCTCTAAATTTTGGTTTCAATGTCAGTAAAAATGTTACTTCTTTTTCTTTCTCCTCTTCTAAACAAATATTTCAAACTTTTTGTTGTCATGCCATGTCATTAATATTATTTTGTAAAGTTTACTTAGTCATTGTGGCAAACGATGTTACAAGAAATTTTATAGTAACCTACAGTTATAATATTATTAATGTAATCGTGAGCAGGTATAAACACAAATCAAATACATTATTTGCATCTGCTTGAATATTACAGAAAAAAAATTGAATAAGATAAAATATTACACAAATAAAAGAAATATACGTAGGGTTTCTGCATATTAAAAAATGATAAGGTATGTAATTCGCATTTATCGATAAATCTAAACTAAAATATTATGAATAATCCTGATAAATTTGACGGGATATATAAAATGCTACTAAATATGTGAAAAATAAAATTAACTTTAGTCGTATATGTGAGGACTATGACATATTGTATACAATTGATTTTAATAACGCATGTAATATTTTTCTAAAACATAATTGCGTAGTATACAAATCATATTTTAGCTTATACGAGTATATACCGTGGGTCAAATAGCTTGGCAATTGAACACTTATGTCAATTCCAAGTTTTGTATACACAATCAACTCTTGCATTTGTGTGTAACATGCATGAATTGGTGATTTTGCTTTTGTAGTTGTAACTGCCAAGATAGTTGACGCTTTGCGAACACGCTTTTTAGTCATTTCACAAGTGATAAGCGAAGGATCGCAGAATAGTAAAAATTGTTATTAATAATATTATTACATTGCATTAATTACTTTACGTTACAGATACATATACGTTTTGGAGGTACTACTTATACTCACTCGATTCCTATTAATAATAATAATAATAATAATAATAATTTATTTTCCAAAAACAAACATAAATTGTATAGGAATGACATTTGCAATTTAAAACAGTAAATACATAAAACAGCGGTTAAAACATAAGAAAAAGCATTTACGCACCTTTATCCTATAAAGGTGCATATATAAACCAGTAACATACATTACCGACAGTGGTATTGCCACAACCACCGATTCCAATCGTACTCCTAAATCGACCTGTCAAAAACTGCTAAATTTACAAGCGGCCATTGTTCGAAAGTACAACGGTAATCCTACCCATTTTCAACGGTTTGGCCGTAAATTGAAAGATTATGCAGTTTAAAGTGCCATGAGTAAAAATTGCATTTTTATTGTTATTCAGTGAGTTAAATATACTAAAACTACTTATAACACACCTAAAAGCATTATTTTTATAAACAATAATGATTATTCCTCTAAAAATAGGCATAAAATTATAATAGTTTTCAATTTATAGTGAATGTTTATTATATATTATTTATTTAAACATTATACATAGGGACGCCAATTATTGCAAAAAAAAAATCCCACTTAAAGGTCTGAATTAGGTCTAAGTCTACCGTATGAGATTTGATTTTTTTTTTAGAACAGTTGACTGATAACCATGTACCCGTTTTTATGAGTTTAAATAAATGTGTCTGTAACCTACAGTAATAAATCAAAATTTATTTATTTAAACATATTTGGAATTTCTAAATTTAATATAGCCGTTAACAGATGATGTATATTGTTATGTAAATAATGTACTTAATATCAATATAATTTATTTGTAGCATAACGCTGACGAATAATTATTTCAAATAAGCGAAACAAAAAGTGCAAGAAGTGTCAAAAATATGTCATCTCAATTTCTGACTATTGAATTTTGGTTTAAATATTTATAGCGAGAAGTTGTGATGCAAAAATGGGTATTAAGAAAAGGCATAGATCAGGAGAGTATTTTGATACGGATCCAAGAATATGTGCAGCCGGAATATCGACATCAGCTAGGGATGGCGGAGTATCGGACTGCATGAAACGTTACACACTTCAAGATGAAGTCGACGCCCTGATGAGCGATGCAGTATTCCCTGCAAAATCGGACCGGCTGCCCGGCACTGTCATCAACAAGAAAGACCCCGACCGCAGGAATTATGGCGTATTCACAGTTATGAGGGACACCATGTTTCCTATCAAATCTAAATTTGAACAGATCGTTGATGATCTAAAGGAAACGACGTACTCGTCCTACTGGAAGAAGGGAATTGGAATTACTAAAGATATGGTGCCCATGTTACCAGAGGGAATGAAATGGCAGAACGTCACGTTCGGTAAGAAGACGGCCTGTGGACCGAGGTTGTATGACGTTGTATTTCCACCGTGTTCCTGCGATCAGAAGGCCAGCGAAGAACCTGGTACGCAGCAATCTCGAAACTATTGCATACCTTCATTTCCAGGCAAAGATGCATATTATGGAATGCGGTATAATTACGATCCTAGAGGTCAGAGTTTGAAGTGTGCTATGAGGGACGACAGAGTGAAATATGGCCAAGATACGCATTTTGTCAGCAGCAAAATCGAGTCTGATTTTAACCATGAACGTATCAAACCTATAGGCCAGCCGCTGAATCGGTACGAGAACTGGAAGAACGTTCCAGAGGGCCACTTCTATGCAAAACTATCCTTAGATTCCTCAAAGAATGCAGATGTGATTCGGGGTGCGGATGAGTGCCCACAGAGAAAGATAATGCTTCGATGCATGAAGCACATTAACACTCTTCGTATAGTTCTTAATAAACGAGACAAACTTGCTTTCAGCTTTCAGGATTTTTACGAAAAACTTAAATTCAAAGACAAAGATAATTCTGGTTGGCTACATCGAGATTTGGTGTATGAACATTGTGCCAAATATCTCATTCGCTTTGATCCAAATCTCGTAGAGCCTCTGCTTGATATGTGGAATCTGTTTAAGCCCCAAGCGAAAATGGTTCAATACAAAGGTTTTGTAGACATTTTGAATCCTCACAAAGATTTGCCATCACTGCCACAAGTCCGAGATTTACCACCTCGGAACTGCCAATATTCTACTACCTACGCAGATCTGATATACACATGTTCGTGTGATGCGAACGACAACACCAGGCGACCGACAGCTGGAGTCATCAGTCCTGATCCAGCGTATAAACAACCAAAAATCATTCCATTCGGTATGTCGGCATCCAAGCAGTCCCTTCCCGATGAATCTAACGTCAAGACGTGTATTGAACCCAGTATAATGACACTCTACGGGGTCAATCACAGGGATTTCTTTTGCAAGAGGACACCTGAAGAGATTAGGAGGATTTTTAAAGCAAGGGGTTCAGAGTTTACAGACGAAGAGTTTAGCCAACATTACGAATCAGCGAAGAAGTTTAGCTGTAGCGGTGATGTGTCAGTAGAGACATTTCGATGGCAATTGGATGGAATCCCAAAGAAACCACCCAAAATATTCGAAGTGTTATAAATATTGCATTAGATGTTTGCATGATGAGTTAGTATTGATGAAACGACGTACGGAAAACCTTTCAAGTTTCTAGCGTTTTGTTATCATCCAGCGACGAAACTATCAATTCTTCTGATTATACATTCTTCAATCTTCATATCAAGTATCTTTAATAAAATGTGCCTTTAATAAATAACTTTAATAAATTAGTAAAATTTAATAACCTAACCTAACCCATTTATAAATACAATTGAACTTTCAAATTTTAGTTTCTATTTACTTCACTTTGTTACTTTAGTTATACAATTTGTAGAGCAATGAATTTACTGTTAGTTTTTATACTTTTTAGTATTCTGTTATCGCTCTTAATGCTTATCAATTTGAAAATCAAAATTATCATTGCATTCTCAATTGGTATATTTCTCTCCTTATCGTGGCGATTTTGCTACTGTTATACAAATGTGTTTGTAATAAATATTAATAAAATTATTGCACACTTAAAAATGTGTTATTGAAGTTATTGTGTGGAAGGGAAAAACCGATATTTCCTACAATAAAATGACCTTACGGAAAGGACGACGGTTGAACCATTTTTGCTTTGAAACCTATGTAGCTACAATAGATGTCGTTTACGCCAAAACTTATTTTCGCCAAAATATGTATGGGATTTCGCCATAGATAAGGAAAAGCAAAGAGGCGACACATTCGCGTTATCTCATTTGCCGCCTATAACAATAACGAATCGGTTCGCTAAATTTTAGAGAAGAGAGTAAGTAATTCGTAACATAATTTATTGAATAGCCCAAGTGTAGTAAGAAACCTTGATGGATGAGACTTTAATATAGGAAGATGGCAATGAATAAGAGGTTGTATTTAAAATCGTTTAATGTAATTATCTATATCGACAAGTAAACCAAAAAATATATATATTTAAAAAAAAAACACCTAAATATTTATAGTATTAAAAAACGAAGAACTCCGTCCGACTTGGCGCCACGCGTTTAACCGCGTTCTCAATCATTAAAACGATTTATAATAAATTTTGAATTTGTTATTCTCGTAAAAACATATTTCCATTATCTTTTTCTGATAAGTGTTTAAATAGATCAACATCATGAAAGACAGTAGTGCTTTTAAATACATCTCGTATATTCAATTATATGTGTATTTCTTGTTAGTTATATTTGTGTGTGTTATATAAGACTTGCGAGATGTAACTGTGTAACTATGTAACAATAGCTTTGCAATGTGAAGAGGAACATAGGGCAGTCGAAACTGCGCTTAATATCACCTCGCCGACAATACAAGCCATACGAGAAATAAATAAATTTTATATTACTCCTTCTAATTATAATTAGTATATGTTCGTCTCTTGACACAGATTAAAAATCAGTACACAAAACAATTGCCTTCTTTAGAAGGCAGTTAAGAAGGCAGCGAACAGAGGTTGCAGCGGTATTAAACGCTTACTCACATATCATTTATGGTTTTAGTTTGTATCAAATTGTATAGGTAGGTAAGTTACCTTAAGGCCACTTAAATTTTATCTATTTTATTAGGTTTTTTTTTTCCTTATACTTACTAATATGTAAGTTTTAAACGATTCTTTATTAACTGTGCAGCCTTCGACAATGTAACCACCGTAAAAGCACTTTTCTCTTAGAAAGACCGTTTAATTTTTGTATTTCCTAATAAATTAACTTTTTGGGGGAAATCTAAAATGTGTTTCAAATCAAAGGGATATTATATATTCCTTTATGTAAAGAAAATTTTGTTGCGCGCCAAATTGCGTCACCTTAATCGAAATATTTCATGCCTAAGAAATGAGGGTGATGGCAAAAAGAAGGCTATAAAGTAAAAAAAAATCCCTTTCGGTACGCCGGAAGGAGTAGATTTCACCGGATCAAAGTAGGGGATAGGTGAACTCCAATTGTGCGAGCTTGTATCAAACATTCCTTTCGAAGTTTTACGGACATTTTACATTTTATTTTAGGGTAAAATAGTGAGCATATAAAGACATATGACATAAGTCTTAAACGACTTCAGACGAATGAGTGCCCCATGTGTCCACCCGAGTTCAAGCGAACGCGGGCATCGCATTCCGAGGGTATCGCTGAGTTTAGCCCAATGAGCGTGTCGCAATTAGATTCATTCGTTGCATAGGAAAAAAATGCCCAAAGAAGTTTTACTTCAATAAAATACGTTCAAATAGACTTTTACAAGCACCGGAGAATATTGTTTAGATAACCGCTGAAACGGGGCGAAACCGCCCAAGCCTAAATAATGCTGTTCGCTGGAGTGCGTTAATATCATAAGCGTACAGCAATGCAAGCCGTTATGTGGAATAATATTTTTATAGCTTTTTCTTTATCCATTTTCACTCGGTTTTAATCTCGTCTTTCGCAATTTTCCCAGCTAGCGGAAGGGGATGTACAGAGTGTTCTATTTCCGAACACTTAAGGGGTGTTATGTGTCTAAGAATTTTTTATCAATGTACTCGTGTAAATCCCTTTTTGAATATGAGGTCAAAACAAATCATGTTTGAAATTTAGAATGACACAATCTAGTTGCTTCATCCCCAATGTTCGACGAAAAAAAAACAAAAAAAAAACTCACATTGAACTGACACTTTTCTTGTCTTTGGTAAATTTATTTATAAAATATATGGCTCAATATTACCACAAAAACAAAACATTTTTGATTGTTCTGACACTTGTCTAGACGTTCATATTATTTGTACTTCTATACATCCGTAGCTATTTATTTATTTAAGTACAAAAATGAAATCATTAATATAAGTCACGTAGCCTATCTAGCCTAACTAGGCCTGTTCCAAAGAGGACTTATTTATCATTTTTAAATATTGAGTACAGTTTCTAAGCAATACCACAGTACCCGTATAATTTAGTAATAGGTACGCATACATAGGTTGTATTTATATTCAGTGATGTCCTTTAAGGGGGTTAATATAAATCAATAATCAAACATTAATCAGCAGAAAATATATTTGAAAAATGCGATAAAAAAATAATTCGAAATTTTGAAGAAGTTTTTTTAATGTTTGAGAAGGCGGTTGAATACACGGCGCGAGATCGGAAAAAGACCTCGGGCCCGCGCGGTTCGCGAAGCACTTCGAAGAAAAACAAAAGTTTTTCAATAATATTTACATTTTTTTTGTCCGTGAGACCGGTTTAGTTATCGATATATATTGACCCCCTAAAAGGACATCAGTGACTACAAAT
Organism: Neomicropteryx cornuta; assembly: GCA_020383195.1. Classification (NCBI taxonomy): domain Eukaryota; kingdom Metazoa; phylum Arthropoda; class Insecta; order Lepidoptera; family Micropterigidae; genus Neomicropteryx; species Neomicropteryx cornuta. The sequence continues at coordinate 8,316,495 of JAHKQU010000025.1, read as the reverse complement.
ACAACCTGTATATAATTTCTACGCTAGTTATTTTAAATTTTTTTGTGAAATATTATGTTTTTGTGCATTATGTTAATTGTATTTAATGTCTTTAAAAAAAAGATAAAGAGAAAGTGTATTTTGTAATGTATTATAAATAAAAAAAATAATTCAAAAATATCGCTAAAAAGTATAATAAAAATTAAAACCGCTAGAAACATAATATGCCAAATATACCTGACACGGGATTATTACATTATATTGTGCTTAAATTGTGTTTATATTAACACAATATAAATAAAATATTGCAGTAATTCATGTGAGTCGGTCAGTAAGTGCCATTCAGTAAGACGTATTACATATAGGATGTGTAACGATTGTTGGTAACCCAAAGCGGCAAATAAACATTCTAATGCTAGTAATTAGATTTTCTAGTCCTGCTTTTTTACATTTTTTGTGAATTATGTAAAATAAATTTTATTTTTTTTTACCCATTACAAATTACAAAAACAATATACGTACAAATTATGTGAGAATGCCTTTCTCTAAAGTTTTGTTTTTATTAAATTTTGTTATATATTATACAATTCTACCTATTATATACACAATACTATGCTGTTATACTAGCTGTTCAACCCCGGGCTTCGCCCCGGGTTGGTAGCTAGACCCTGCAGGCGGCTTTGACGGCGCCTTCGGCGCGCGAAAACTCGTGGCTGCGGCACTCGGGATGGGTCATTTCGCTCCCCCATCTCTAGGCCCTTCGGACCATTCGCTCGCCTTGATTTGATTTTTCGTTTCTCATTCGATGTCTATGTTATGTAAAGAAGCTACATGCCATTTTTCCAGTTTCTAGACCCGACGGATTGTAAGTTCCATACAAACTTCAAACCCCCATTACCCCCCTTAATCGTTGAATTTTGCAAAATCCATTGTTAGTGCGTGCCTATATTATGTAAAGAAGCTATTTGTAAAATTTCAAGTCTCTAGAACCTAAGTACATACTCGTATATTTTTGCACAAAAATGTTCACCCCTCATAAACCCCCCTTATTGGTTGAATATAAAAAAAATATTTCTCATCGCTGTCTATGTTATATAAATAAGCTATATGCCAATTTTTAAGATTCTATAACCAACGGTTATAAAAGTTTCATACTTTTTTAATTCACAAACCTAATCGGGTATGCTCACATCAGCTTCCCAAACTCGTCATCGCAATCGAAACGACGGTTTAGGAATGCATAAAGGACGAAGAAACAGTCATTTTTATATACTCGTATATAGATTTAAGAATAAATAATCCAAATTGAGTTTCTGCCAGATGAGCCCTTCGGGCTCTTATTAAATGAATAATAGACGTCGCTTATGGTGGCATTGAACTAAACGAACTGATTCCGTTGCTTGAGACTCCAAATAATTTAAAAATATACAGGATAACTGCCCTTCTCAGAAACACGCCTTTTTTAATACAATTTATATACGGAGAAAATACTTGTATGTGGATCAGGTCCCGAAGGGAAGACGAACTTCAGGCGAAGTAACTTTGTTGGAAATGAGCCGCGGAACAGGCCCCGAAGGGCATCGGCCGCCACCATCGCTTCGAGTCACGGCTGCCCGGAATTTCAAGGGGATGAAACGGCACGTGTTTCAATCGCGAATTAGGAAGTCAGCGTTGGTTAGCTGGTAGAGACTGCCTTTCGACAATAAGCTCGCCGCTTTAAACCCAATTTTTAATAATTATTGGTTGTTTTTAGTATTACTTACATGTATGACACGATATTTAAGAGATAGCTCTAGTGATATTGTAAAGTTTGGTAAGTATTGCGAATCTATATTTCATACGCTTAAAAACATCGTTATTAGAAGGGCTTTCCTTGTCCAAACACCCAATACTTCTTTCAAAAGCTTTTCATTAAGAGTTATCAAAACTAGAGAATTGAATCCAATATTTGGTCGCCTGAAAATTTGTTTAATTTTAGTAAAATGCTTATTGTCTTAATATAAAGACAGCTTAGCAAGTTGATAGCCAAGTTGGAACAAGGCAGGTTTATTATCTAAAGTTTCATATATATTATACTATCTGAATTCTGAACGTCTCTAACATTACTACTAAAAGATTAAAAAAGCGACATTATTGTTTTAGTTTAGTTTTGAAATATTGGTTTATTTGAAGCGTAATTATATATGAGTGATGTTTTATTTTAAAATTGAACATCAAGACGTACCTTTTAAACAAAATACCAAACTTTCTTTCGAAAAGTAGCATACTTTAATGTAATACTTCCCAACTACTAATCCCTACTCTCCTTACTACTGCATTATACTAAGTTAGTTCAAAATTAAAAATTATTCTGAAAGACTCAATGAAATCGTCGTTACGTTCTAAGAACGACAAAACAACTCAAAGTCCTGAGCTTCTCAATGATGTGCGTTGAGCGACTCTACCTCCGCGCCGAGGACGAGCAGCGCTTTTCAAAATTTATCTCGATTGTACACTATAGAGCTTCTAGAACGAAACAGATTTCATTTCGTTGCTTAAAATAAAATACATTGCAAATATTTTTGTAATATTAAATACCTAAAGTCCCTATATATTCCTTTTACATTATAATATTGATGGAAATTTTGAATTATGAACATATTTTTATTTCTAAAATAATTCATTAACCGATGCCGTACAATAAATAACTAACAACTTACCCCTCAATACAACACAAAAAACATTATAATTCAAGAAATAAAAAAACAAATCTACGTTTTTACTTAAAGAAACAAAAAATATATGTTTTGTACTACATAGCCATTTAAATAAAATATATATTGTAGATATTATTGTAATAACTTACTTGTATTATATCTCAATATTTTCTGACGTACATTAGATACTTTTTTCTAAAAGTGCAAAGAACCTTCATAAAAAACACGAAAAAGACAACGTTTTGCCACTAACAGTAAATAACAATAATCTCGGAACATTAATATGCTTGCCCACATACTCGTAAATATATTTCATATAAACGTCGGAGGGTATTACTAACTGACATTAAAATTGAAACATTGTTTTTTTTCATGAAGTTTGATAAAAAAAAAAGAAAAATGTGAGCAAATGTTCCGGTTGTGTAAACAAGATTATTAGCCCGAGCTTGTTTGTGTTGTGAGTACACTCCTTTTCCTTCTTATTTTATTTTCTTATGGAACACACAGTTATAACAATAATATTAAAACAATTAAGAATTAAACAGATAACAAAATCTATTATGGATTTCCTACATATTCACAAACATATTATTATACAGTAGGTATAATTTTTCAAACAAAATTATTGCATTTTATTCAAATAAATCAAATTATTTATATATACCGTATTACCGTCTACCGTATTTATAAAACCGTAACATTTGTATGTGGAGGACGTGTTGTATGTCGGTGAATTAAGTTTAGTGTAAGTACTTTGTTTTCAATGTTATGTGTATTTAAATACCAATTACCTTATCGATTAATCAATCGTTCAAGTAATTAAATGATTTTAACGTTGGAATTTAAGTATTATGATAGTCTTCCAGAGACGTAATTTAAGACAAAGGTCAGATAGCTTTAAAAGATACAAAAGCATGCTACAGTAGACGATTAAGTCATCTTGACAAGGCAGCGACAGTTTAATCAAAATTCTAAATTGAATTTTATTAAACGGAAAGACAATAGCCATTGGGGTCATGGAATTCGTTAGAGCAATAGAAGAAGCTGGATGGAAGGCAGACGTTTGGAGAAAAGATCAGGAAGAGACTTAAAATTGAATTTAATCAGGTACTGAGAAAATGGTTGAAATGATTTTCAACGCTTGAAAGCGCAACGCAAAAGCATACTAATATATTAATACAATCAGAACGATTTAGAATTAACTTGTTACGATATAACCAATATTAGGTATAAGATTTTTTACAAAAAATGTAAAAACGACAATTTAATGATTGAAAATATTATTGATTATTCTCTTTTTTTTCTTGTTTCCTTAACATTTACCACTGAAATCGATGTTAAATTTATTTCAGAGATAATTATTAAGATGTAAAAATAACTAAAATGTAATAAAAAAATACACATTTTTATTAACAAAAAGTTTTATTAGGATACCTTCGTTTTGAAATTTGGAAATAGCACAGGGAATAAATATTTTATTTTTTAAATTGATTGGTAAAATACAGCGTTACCAACCTAAAGATAAGAATATTAACAATTACAAGGCCGATTAAGCGTAACACATTTAGTAACAAACATAAAGATGACAGTTGAAATAAAAAAAAAAAAAAAGTTTAAAAACTCAACGGTAAAACTAAATGAAATGAGGAAAAATTCACATTTGGACATAAAATTACAAATTAAATACTATACATTAAATAATACAACAGAAAGTAGATCATAGTGGTTAGTCGTTATGAACGTAGATAGATAGATGTCTATATTACATACATTACAAAGAAAAAAAATAATAAAAATACCAATTAAAGGTGTCCACTGAATAATACCATAAATAACACTTAATAGAGGATTAATTTGAGCACGGACGTGTATGCGCTCGTTTGCATGTGTTTGCGAGGGTAGATGGTTATGTGTTTGGGCGTGACCAATTGGCAAATCAACATAGTAAAATGCGTGTTTAGAGGGGTGCGGGTTCCGCGTCAAAAAATAGTCGAGACTGATAGACATTGAATCTAAATGACGAAAATCCCCAATTGAAATTGGTCGCCGTCCGGCGCCTCGCTTAATGGCGACAGCGGCCGGAATTAGAGGCGACCAAATCCGCCCGCGCCGGGGCGGATTAAAGAAATCGGATTTGACGCCGCGTAATTAAAGGGCGGGCGGAGGCGCGCGCAATACAGCCGACAGACAAAGGAGCCGCCCAAGAATCGAGATTAAAAATCCGTTTCCATCCAATGGCGATGCCAATGAAATTGATGTAAATTCGAGGATACACACTAATCGTTTCGAACGAAGAATAAAGTCAGGAAACATTTTATTTTTAGACGTATTCGTGTAGAAAAGGCGGTAAAACTTTACGCAGGTCGAATTATTGCAGTCGGAAATTGCGTTTTCTAGTGATTGCTTTTAATCTTAGTAAGAAAAAATATATTTGTTTGATATTATTTAAATTGTCTTCTTGTTTCCTTAACATTTACCACTGAAATCGATGTTAAATTTATTTCAGAGATAATTATTAAGATGTAAAAATAACTAAAATGTAATAAAAAAATACACATTTTTATTAACAAAAAGTTTTATTAGGATACCTTCGTTTTGAAATTTGGAAATAGCACAGGGAATAAATATTTTATTTTTTAAATTGATTGGTAAAATACAGCGTTACCAACCTAAAGATAAGAATATTAACAATTACAAGGCCGATTAAGCGTAACACATTTAGTAACAAACATAAAGATGACAGTTGAAATAAAAAAAAAAAAAAAGTTTAAAAACTCAACGGTAAAACTAAATGAAATGAGGAAAAATTCACATTTGGACATAAAATTACAAATTAAATACTATACATTAAATAATACAACAGAAAGTAGATCATAGTGGTTAGTCGTTATGAACGTAGATAGATAGATGTCTATATTACATACATTACAAAGAAAAAAAATAATAAAAATACCAATTAAAGGTGTCCACTGAATAATACCATAAATAACACTTAATAGAGGATTAATTTGAGCACGGACGTGTATGCGCTCGTTTGCATGTGTTTGCGAGGGTAGATGGTTATGTGTTTGGGCGTGACCAATTGGCAAATCAACATAGTAAAATGCGTGTTTAGAGGGGTGCGGGTTCCGCGTCAAAAAATAGTCGAGACTGATAGACATTGAATCTAAATGACGAAAATCCCCAATTGAAATTGGTCGCCGTCCGGCGCCTCGCTTAATGGCGACAGCGGCCGGAATTAGAGGCGACCAAATCCGCCCGCGCCGGGGCGGATTAAAGAAATCGGATTTGACGCCGCGTAATTAAAGGGCGGGCGGAGGCGCGCGCAATACAGCCGACAGACAAAGGAGCCGCCCAAGAATCGAGATTAAAAATCCGTTTCCATCCAATGGCGATGCCAATGAAATTGATGTAAATTCGAGGATACACACTAATCGTTTCGAACGAAGAATAAAGTCAGGAAACATTTTATTTTTAGACGTATTCGTGTAGAAAAGGCGGTAAAACTTTACGCAGGTCGAATTATTGCAGTCGGAAATTGCGTTTTCTAGTGATTGCTTTTAATCTTAGTAAGAAAAAATATATTTGTTTGATATTATTTAAATTGTTATTTTCGTTGGGTCCCACCGCTAGGCTGCGCTCATTTCGTCTTGCTTACTGATGGCGAAAATGCCACCAATTTTCAAATCCTAACGTTTCTTTATTTTCTATTAATTAATAAGGCGGAGTGAAGGCCTTTTGTTAATCCTGGATCTACGATTTTACCGAATCACGGTAAAAACTCGACATTGGCGTTTGGAAATCATTTTATTATGCGTTTTAAAATCAAATAAACAATCGATAGTACGCCGCGCCCTGGATAATAGGCGCTTTAAAAGCAAACATTTTTTCAAGAATTTTACGCCCCCTTAAATGGCCACCCAGGGCAAGTGATTCCTGTAGACTTTCTTATTGTCTTTAAGCTACTTTTACCCACGTAGAAAAATCTGGTATGAAGATCTAATGTACCAAAAAACTGAACTTTAGGAAAATTTCAAAAGCCATTTGTAAAAATAACGTTTATATTGTAATTGGGCCACTTTTTTATAATCCGTACAATATACATACTTTTTATAGCAAACTAAAAAAAACCTAATTTTATAGAGCTGTATTCTGAACAAAATGATACAGTTTAAAAAATGCGCGAATTGTAAATTCGGCATACTAAATCGGTCGCATTCTTTGAAAGTATTTCTGCAACTTGTGATACGGGTTTTATTTGTACAAAATAAGATTTAACGCGTTTATAACAATAATAATATTTCACGTGTTGGTTGGTTTATTTATAAATAAACACGTTAATAATTATTGCAATGATTTAAAACATTGACCAGAATCGATTTGATTTAACGGTCGACAAGAACGAAAAGAAACCAATTGAATGTCAGTTTATTTTCAATCGGATCCCATCATAAAACAAACCAATTAAGCGGAATTGGAACTTATCCTTGCCGACGCCAAACGCAATAAAAGAGAGTAATCAACAAATCCCCAAGGAATGGAATTAATCAGTAGTGGTTCAACTCGATCAAAAAAGGTCCGCGAATCGGTCGAGCACAAGCCTTTTATCGTATCACAATTAGATAACTTATCGTACCTCCGAGATTCGGTCGATACAACGCTAGCACATCTAGCACATGTGTCGCTACATATGCACACATAAATATACCATTCGCGTAGCAGGGCTGGTACACATTCAATTCAGGCATACCTCTTGTGTGTAACATTTATAGAATTGCTGACTGGAATTATGTCGGAATGCACAGTCGATGGATTGAGGTGGATTGCACGTTCCCAATCCATGGACGTTTGTGGCAGCGGGGCGGCATTAACTCTTAACATGGCGTTGACCGCGCCGACAAAGTCAACGCTTTGTCGCCGGTTGCTGTAACGTGCTGTAATTATTGTTCAAAATCAATACAAGCGTTGTATCTGCTTGGAGTCTTGAACTTGATCCCAAAGTGGACGTTTTGGTAGAGTTCCACCCCTCGCGATACCCGTTGAAACAATAACAAAATTATTGCGATCGGGGTTGTAATTTCAGAGGTTTTGGAACTTGTAAACGTTTTCGTGTCAAAAAATTAGGATTCCTGAATCAATTTCGTCAGTTGTAGTGTAAAATTACCTCACTATAACCAATTTTGGTTTTAGAAATTATTATATTTCAGTACATAACTTAATTTTACAGCTATTACTAAGCGTTTATAAAAAAATAATTGATTGAACTCGAGAAACAATAAAATTCTGGCAGTAAATAATTTAATGACATTGGACCAGACACAAGGGGTCAGTTAACATTTTTTTATATAATACAAGCTGACCCGGCGAACTATGTACCGACTCAGCGCGCTCAATAACAAATGTGATCATCTTTGAAGGCAACTTACCGTTAATATGAATTTTCGTTTCGTGACTTTTTCCGATGTTTTAATAGTTATTCTGCTGTTCGGGGCGGAGACAAATCCAACAAATCAAAGATCATAAAAATCGGTCAAGCCGTTCTTTAGTTATAAGTGGTGTAACTAACCCGACTTAGTGTAACGACTCAATATTAGGTATCGTTTATATATAAAGATACCTAATATTGTATGTATGTATCGTTTTCAGATTAAAATATATATAAGAGTATGATAAGAATAAAGTATGATGAAAGTAAAAGTTTACACTAAAGTATTTTATTGCATCAAACACACATACTATACAGCTTCATTTAGAGTAAAAAAAAATATTTTTAAATGCAAAACGGAAATTTACTAATTATAAAAAGCATCGGATGTTAACTTGACTTCACTGTATGGTAACCTAGGATAGGGCATATTTTAAGGAAAAATGTAAACATTTATTTAAAAAAAAGGAGGTATTTATAGGCAGACTTAAACCACCTCGCGTATCGGACAAATGGTGAGTGAAGCGACCCATTCGAGCGTCTGTCGAATGAGTCCCAAAGGACCGATAACCAAATAGCAACATTTCGCAACCATTCGTTGTTCAAGCTAGTTCGAAGAGAGTCGAATGGAATTAAATGCGATGGAGAAAATAAAAAGGTTAAATAGATTCCTCCCACATTTTTTTAGCAACATTTTATTACACACTCCTTTTTGTTTTCCTTAACATTGTCTTATTTTTTTCCAATCGTCTTCACAATAATTTAGCTGTAATCATTTTAAAGTGAAATTTAACAAAGTCAAAAATTATCAGAGGATAATTTCGGTATTTGTAATCAATTGTAAGCATACAGCGTGCATTTAAATTCACTGATGTTCGTTTTGATCTATATCGATAGCTAAACTAGTATCACGAAAAAAAATCCATACTAAAATAATTGCCTATAATATTAGTTTAGGTAATGATGTATTAGTATAGTAAATAAATATTTTGTGAGTCGCCGACCAACCTCGCGCCATGGGTTAAACCGCGTTCTCAGATGATAAAACGATGTCTATTACAATGTGAATTCGTTTTTCTCGTAATTAGACAAGCATTTTCCCAAAGGTTTTTGCTAAATGATGTTTGGTTGTTGATATCGATCAACCCCCTGAAAGGAGTTAAAGGGACATCCCACCCTACCCTAAAATGCATCATGTATAAGCGACGCAATTATTAAGATGAATGTGCACAAAAAGTCATTACCCGTGTCTAAACAAAAGACAGCGAATGGATAATCTGTAAAATACAAAATGAAACAAATGTCAAAAATCTACAATCAGTCGATCAAGAAAGGGAGAAATGAAACGAGAAGCCCGCAATTCATCCGCGCAGAGGTCCGATTTTTGCGTTTTCGATGCGAAAGTAACAGCTTCATAAACATTTTTTATTATTTCCAATTATTTCGAGCGGACCGCTTTCCTAAATTGGGCCATAAACACGACCCGTGCTTTTTTACGCTACCCCCCCCCCCCTCCCCCCTGCCCACCCCCCTCGACCATATTTCTTGTCTTTATGTATTTGTTTGTGACAACTGACGTGAATATTGGCTGACCCGCGAACGTAGAGTCGTAAAGCATTCGTACAAACATTATACTATATTCAATATTATTTATTATTATTAAGGCGCCACCAGTCCCTAAAACGTGTTTTGTAACGTATTTTTGTGTATTTTGTTGAAGTTATTCCCAACAAATGGCTAAAACAAAAAATACCACAATATTCTGCATAAATTAATTTAGTACTTTGCTTAAAAAAAAAACGAAATACACCTTATTATAGTAATGAAAATAAATAAATAAGAAAGTGTTGTTTTTTTTCTTGCAACGATTTTCTTTTAAGTTGTGTAAGTGACGCGAACCTATTTTTTCTTTCTAAAGATAAACAATATAATAACTTAAAAAAAACATTTTTTTCAAATGATAATAATTATTTAAATACAAAAAACATGTTTCATCGATTCCAAATGTAACGAATTCGCGGTCGGCGAGTATATCCGTCTCTTTTCTACACGTCAATGTTCGAATAAAGCCTACTCTTTCAAATCTCAAGGACAAATGCGTCCCGGGGCGCCTTAACAGGTAATCATACAGCGAAATAGTAGCATATACATATTATTATAGATATACATATTATACATATTGTTTATTTACTTATTAATTTAAGCGACATTGAACATGTTTACATTTCATACATAACATATGGCCAACAAGTATAATTCAAATATTAACAGATTATTATCGTGTAATTGAAATGAGTCATTTAAAGTCATGAAATGAGTGTGTGAGGGAAGCGTACTTTATTAATTGTGAGATATGTGAGCGTGTGAAAAAAGTCTAGTTATAGGGCATTTAATAATTTCAGAAATAAAAGGTGAAATTATGCCGTATTATTAATCTTAATATATATAAATCTCGTGTCACAATGTTTGTCCTCAATGGACTCCTAAACCACTTAACCGATTATAATAAAATTTGCACACCATGTGCAGTTCGATGTGCACTTGAGAGATAGGATAGTTTAAATCTCAAATTATAGTCGCAATTTTAAATTATCGCTAATTTTTTGTCCGTTATTATTTGGCAGTCATAAAACTGACAGATGTCGATACCTTTTTATTTTATGGGCGATTGGGAAGAGCGCGTGACGACTCGGTGCCTGTATAATTTTATTGAACAAGCAGAGGAAAGAGCAATTGTGATATTATTGGAAAATTTTTTAGAAGATCACAATCAACTAATTCAATTGATCAAAAGAGTTTCGCCACGACTGCAAAATGACAATTATCAAATCGTCATATTTTAATTTATTGCTAATTATTTGTCTGATATTATTTGGCAGTCATAAAACTGACAGATGTCGATACCTTTTTATTTTATGGGCGATTGTGAAGAGCGCGTGACGACTCGGTGCCTGTATAATTTTATTGAACAAGCAGAGGAAAGAGCAATTGTGATATTATTGGAAAATTTTTTAGAAGATCACAATCAACTAATTCAATTGATCAAAAGAGTTTCGCCACGACTGCAAAATGACAATTATCAAATCGTCATATTTTAATTTATTGCTAATTATTTGTCTGATATTATTTGGCAGTCATAAAACTGACAGATGTCGATACCTTTTTATTTTATGGGCGATTGTGAAGAGCGCGTGACGACTCGGTGCCTGTATAATTTTATTGAACAAGCAGAGGAAAGAGCAATTGTGATATTATTGGAAATTTTTTAGAAGATCACAATCAACTAATTCAATTGATCAAAAGAGTTTCGCCACGACTGCAAAATGACAATTATCAAATCGTCATAAAAGCCGACAAAGTACCATTAGGTGAACATGCTGGTAGATTCAACGCTCCAACTGTTGATGAGGTTGCTGTTATCATGGTTGGTGATCCAGTTGACAAAAGATCTATAAACATTACACGGCGAGACAACACTGTCAGTACGATTTCGGATCTACACCGTTCATATGACGCACTACAATATCCATTGATATTTTGGCAAGGACAAGATGAATATCACCTTAATATCAATCAGTATGATCCAAATACCGGTAAATTTGACAATTATCTATTTACTTTCTTACTGTATGTATAGATTTTAATTTCGTATTGCATTTTATTATTTATTTTTTTAGGTGATTACAGAAATAATAAAGTTAGCTCAATGAACTACTACGCACACCGAATAATGGTTAGACAACATCAAGACAATTATATCCTTCGATATCGTCAGCTGTTCCATCAATACATTGTTGATATGTATGCTAAGGTCGAAAGCGAACGCTTGCGATTCCTTCGATTCAACCAGGCAAAACTACGATCGGAAGAATATATTCACTTACGAGATGCTGTTGCTGGAAACATCGATGGAAATTTAAATCCCAATGACATCGGTAATGCTTTCATTTTACCTTCAAGCTACATCGGCAGTCCACGGAACATGCAGGAATACATACAAGATGCGATGACTTTTACGTACGTCATTACGGCCGACCGGATTTATTTATTACATTCACATGTAATCCGAATTGGGAAGAGATACAAACTTTACTATTGCCAGGACAACAAGCCATTCATCGTCATGATTTAACTGCACGTGTGTTTAAACAAAAATTGAAATCCTTAATTGATTTTATTGTTAAATATACAATTTTTGGTATCACACGTTGTTGGCTGTATACGATAGAGTGGCAAAAGCGAGGTTTGCCTCATGCCCACATTTTGGTTTGGCTTAAAGATAGAATCCGTCCTGAAGAAATCGATCAAATAATTTCAGCCGAAATTCCAGACCCATTAATTGATCAAGAATTATTTGATATTGTCACCAAACACATGATCCATGGGCCATGCGGTGTTTTCAACATGACGTCACCGTGCATGGAAAATGGAAAATGTAAAAAAAAACTTCCCAAAGCCGCATACGAATGACACGATCACGGATATTGATGGTTATCCAATGTATCGCCGCAGAAGTACTGAGAATGGTGGCCACACATTTACAATGCGACTCTCGAACTTTCCAAATCAAGTTGAGTTTGATAATCAGTGGGTGGTACCATACTCACCACTACTTTCAAAAACTTACAAAGCTCATATCAATGTTGAGCTTTGCAGTTCTGTTAAATCAATTAAGTATATTTGTAAATATGTAAACAAAGGCAGTGATTTGGCCATATTTGAAGTAAAAAACATAAATAAAAATGACGAAATAGCACGATACCAAATGGGCAGATACATTAGCAGCAATGAAGCTATTTGGCATATTCTCAGCTTTCCCATCCACGAAAGAGATCCTGCTGTCCAACATCTGGCAATACATCTTGAAAACGGTCAACGTGTATACTTCACTGAAGAAAATGTTCTCCAAAGAGCGTTCGAAGCTCCGAAAACGACTCTAACTGAATTTTTTACATTGTGTCAAAAACCTGATGTTTTTGGCCAATTCGCGAAGACATTGGTGTATGGTGATGTTCCACGTTATTTCACATGGAACAAATCCAGTAAAAAATGGGAGCCACGGAAACAAGGAAAACCACATCCTTCCATTACAGGCATATTCAAAGCTAAGACATTGGGGAGACTTTACACGGTACATCCAAAGCAACGTGAGTGCTTCTATTTACGTTTGTTATTGGTGAATGTTCCCGGACCAACGTCTTTTGAATTTTTACGAACAGCTAATGGTCGAGTATTCAATACATACCAGGATGCATGTCGTGAACTGCAATTGCTAGAAGACGATAACCATTGGGACTTAACGCTTGCTGATGCTGCGTTGACATCAACACCGAATAACATTCGTCAGTTGTTTGCAATTATTTTGGCGACATGTTATCCCTCGCAAGCACAAACTTTGTGGGAAAAATATAAAAATTGTATGACAGTATTATAAAAATAAAAGTAGTATAAAAATTGTATGATTGTATTGTATTGTATTGTATTGCATCTTGCACCGAATTAGACAAACAAATCAATGCCAAAACATAGATTATACACCAGAGATGTACAATGAAGCATTGGTCTTGATCGAGGATTTATGTGTTCTTATTTCAAATTTACCACTTAATCATTATGGTATGCCATCACCTAATCGTCCAGCCACCGACTTAGTCAATACCGATTTACAACGAGAAAATCAATATGACCATGGAAGTTTAGCAACAATTATCATGAACAGTGAACCATTACTGACAGCAGAACAAAAAATTATTTATGATCGGATTATGCTGGCTGTTGCTGCTGAACAAGGCGGTTTTTTTTTCTTGGATGCACCCGGTGGAACCGGTAAGACATTTTTAATATCGTTGATTCTTGCCAAAATACGGTCGCAACAAAAACATCGCATTAGCATTAGCATCGTCAGGCATTGCGGCTACTTTACTGGATGGTGGGCGAACAGCACATTCAACATTCAAACTGCAACCAAATACGCAATGCATTAAACTACCAGACAATTTTTGCACTGTTGTTCAGGATAAAACTGAATTGATTCAGAGTATTTTCCCGGATATACAGAATAATTATTTGAATCATGAATGGCTTAGTCAACGGGCGATTTTGGCAGCCAAAAACGTTGATGTTGACGAAATTAACTTCTAGATACAACAGTTGTTACCAGGCGATCTGATGTCTTTTAAATCAATCGATACTGTTGTTGATGAAAATGAAAGTGTAAATTTTCCGATTGAATTTTTAAATTCATTAGTTATCCCTGGAATGCCACCACATAATCTTCGATTAAAGATTGGTTCCCCTATTATTCTCCTCCGTAATTTGAATCCACCTCAATTATGTAACGGTACGCGTTTGGTCATCAAAAAGATCACCGGAAACATTCTTGAAGCAACCATTTTGGCTGGGAAGTTTAAAGGAAAAGTGGTCCTGCTGCCACGTATTCCGATGATACCATCAGATTCTACCATACCCTTCAAAAGGCTACAGTTTCCAATTCGTTTAGCTTTCGCCATGTCTATAAATAAATCTCAAGGTCAAACAATGTCCATTTGTGGTTTAGATTTGGAAAATCCATGTTTTTCTCATGGGCAACTATATGTTGCGTGTTCACGTGTTGGGAAACCGTCGAATCTATTTGTGTTAGCTAAAGACAGGTTAACCAAAAACATTGTGCACCGATTGGTGTTAAATTAAATTGAAATTGAAAGTATTTATAATTCAAAAAAAAAGATATTAATGTTTAAAAGTTTAAGACTGTCTGCCTTGCCTACCTCATTCATGAGTTTAAGCGTCACATGTTATTTACTGTATTATACTGTAATATACTTATATTTGTTATAAAATTAAATGGAAATAATAAATCTGATAAATTTTTATTTTTTACCTATTGATTTCTGCTTAGTATCAAGTGTAAGAACATTTTAATTAATTGTGTTCAACGTACTTCCCCTTCAAATCTCAATCCAGTGAATTTGTATACCAACATCAACATTTTCGTCTTTGTTCGTAAATAATTTCATTGTACTAAAGGGTTATAGTAGTAGAAAGTCAAATAAGGAGATCACCATATTTTTTTACAAATACCATCTGTGTGAAAAAGCATAGTGGACTCCGTGACTGATGTTCTCTTATTGTTCCTCTTAGATTGTTTACTATAATGTAATATAACAAAAACTTTAGCCACAGCAACGCGTGGCCGGGTCAGCTAGTGCTTTTATAAAAATATATATGAAGTATGTAAAAGTAACCCGCAATTGTAAATTATTATTTATAATTCTGCTGCTAATTTATAAATGATTAATAATTTTAACTGACCAGTAATGAATAACACGTTCCAACAGCCGTGCTGTCATATTTTTGAAATTCGAATATGATCGCGCTCTGATGAAGCTATATCGAACTTTCAAGAGCATTCATTCTAAACGTAAAAATTCAACTCATTCGCATTTATACTTTTCGAGTTGAAAGATGCAACGGACAGAAGTTAGCTCGAGTAGTTCAGTGATATAAATTTCGAGCGAGATCTTGCAGCAGCTTGTCTCGTTGTTTTATTCGGCCATTAGTCGCATTGGCCGCGCACGCGGTCGCAGGCAATTTCCTTTTGAGTGGTGGCGGGGCGCAAACGCTGTCAGGGCTTACTCAAATACACTTAACTTAAAGCGAGTAACGACTGTATACTATTTCACTTCAAACCCACTTATGTACTTTCAAACTCGCATATACCCGGATATCTGTGTCGTTAATAGCTCTGTGTTGAAAATCCAAACCGTTAAAACCAAATACAAAAAAAAAATCTTTATTAAAATAGATGCTAAATGATCACTCTTTAAAATAAATTGTAAGAATACGTTTTATTTATATCTAATTGTATAATTTTCGTAATGTTTAATTTAACCGTGCTAATTGTGTGATGGCAACTAACTTGTCATGTTAGTAAATTGACCAACAGGTCGATATATTTAGTTTTGCCAGAAACTCAGAATTATAAATTTAATTAATCATGTACAGTACACAATGCAATTATTTAATACCTATATGTCTTTTTTTTCTTTACTAACATAAATAACCTAATTTAAATAACATCAAAAAATAATAATAATAAGTATTATTACGAACAAAAGAACGATTTAGAAACGTATGCAAAATAATTATTATAAATTAAAACGTAAAAAATAATTTAAAGATTCTGGTACTACGATAATTTTAGTACAGGTATTTTTCAAATCTTGTACAATTATTGTAATGATTTGAAAATAACTAATAAAAATCATACTGTATTCAGTGCTTTTTTTAAGAATATTCTATATAATTCCGAATTCGAGTATGGTAGAGATTTGGTTAAAAACATTAGATTGTTAATAAGTTATGGACACAAATTCACATACTTTAATATACTATGACATCTTAAAAAGAATCTATCGAATTAATTTATTTGTCTTTGAAGGCTTTCTAGACGAAAACCTTTTAAGATAATATTTCATCGATTACGGATCCAACAAATACTTTATATGTTTGACTACATATATGACACGTGTGTATTAGGGCAGAAAAAATAAATAAAATTGCAAAATTTCCTATTAAAAATACGCCACGAACATATAATTTCACATGTCACTGAGCGCAAATGAAAATTTCGCGCCCGGCCAAAATAAAAAAAACAATCTATTTTATGCAAATCCAAAATGAAAAATAACAGATTCACAATATTTTGCGCAGGATGTTGTAATAATGTGAAATATTCTGAGGGCGCGACGGGCCAAGACCCGCGGCCCTGCGTTTCGTTTCGGCGGTACATTTGAATAAAATATCTTTTGAGTTTTCTTTTTTATCGCCGTTCATTTTGAAATCGCCAAAATAATAAGGTCCTAAACGTAACTTTGATGTAATACGCATCACAGTAATTTAATCCCCGCTGTTTAATACTTCTGGTTCACGAAGTGGCCGAAAATTGGTGTCCAGTATAGATAAAAAAAATATACATTTATTAAAACCGTATTCAAATCTTCGAGGCTTTTCTCCGGTGGTCAACCAGTAAAAGTGATAGTTATTCTTAGCTTACTACAGTCATTAGGAGTTAGCTCTAAGGACAGTTGATAGAAAAAGTATACGAGGAAAAATTAATGTTTAAATTAACAAAAAAATTAACACCGAAAACTATTAGAAATATGTAAAATTATGTCAACCGGCCTGAGAGTAAAATTTGACTTGGTTTTGGAAGAGTTCTCGTCCAGTGAATATAAATGAGAAAAGTCGTTAATATTCGACGCGCCAAGACCAAATACATTTTGCAGAGTCCATACTTTTTTATGGTGACAACAAAAAATATTTACTTCTGAAGTTCTTTAATGGCTCGCCGAGAAAAATAACGGAGTTAGAAACTATATAAAGTAAGGTAAAATCCCATTACATCAATGATAAATAATTATTTATACATTACAATAGAAATAACGATTATCATGGTAGACATTTTAGACATTTTTTTATATCTGTTTATTTGTAGCCTACTTCATATGTAATTACAGAAAATATTTGAACGAGTTTTTCTGGCCAACAAACTGTTTTGAAAAGAAATGACATTTACGAACCCATACGTATCTATTTACGTTTACATACGGATTTTTTAATAGTTTTAATATTTTTTAATAGTTATTATTTTCTCAGAATAATCCGCTTAGCTGGAAAGTTCTTGTAATAGCACCCTCGGTGGGGGGGGGAGGCTGTGGGTATCAGGCCCGAGGGCGTAATTTAATTTTGCTTCGCCTCGTTTCCAAAGCCAAATCAAACTTAAAATAAATAACGTGTTCTTATCAACCGGTTGGTGTTTGCTTTCTATTTGGCATACAAAATGGGCCCAAAGTTGAATATTTTAAAGGGCTTTCTGGCTGTTTGCGATAAGGGCCTAAGTAAACGGATTAATTTTCATAAGTACACATTATTCTAAGAAGTAACAATGAATATTATATTACGAAAATAAGCAAAAACTACAAAAATAAAACGGACTTCAAAATAATGCGCCACCTTTCTAGCGAGGATGGATCTGATACCTGTTTAGAACTAGGTGAAGTGTGTAGATAGTTTTTTGATTAATTTTGACGTGCTCGAATGGCGGTCCAGGATTTAAGCAACTGCTGTGCGATTAAAATGTAAAAAAATAACTACCATCATTGTGAAATCCCCTAATCCAGGAGAAATTCCAGCGACTCAAGGCATCGACCGAGCAGCCTGGGCCCTTTTTACAGTTATTTACTCGTATTTTATTTTATTTGTTGATTTTTTGTAATAATCTGCTAACTAGGTTTATTGGTATAATACATCTGTTTCTTTTCAGAAATATATGGTTCTATTGTAAGAAAGTTCTGAATTAAATTTTATAGTTTTGATTTTAAAATTTCAAACCAGATCTTTTCTATTTTTTTACCATGATCCTGGAGGAGATCATACTGCTTTCCCTAAAGCTCTAGTTGGTAATACAATTAGGAATATTTTGTTAATTCTCTTGTTTTGGTTTCTGTGGCTTAAGCCTACAGCGGCGCCCATAATATTTTTTTATAAATAAAAAAAATACCTAAAGTAACGTTGTACCACAAGTTCGGGTTTAGAAAATGGCGCTCACAGTGTGGGGCCAATTTTTTAATAAAAATAAAAAACGCATCTAAGAGATTCCTCCTTTTTTTAGAGTCGGTATTTAATATATTTTAGGGAAACATATAGCGTAACTTAATTTATAAAACATTAAATACATAGTTATTGATTTGGCCAATTACATGAATCCACTGTTAAATAATTGAAATGAAAGGTAGGTTCACCTTAAACTGATAACAAAAAAAAAAGAAAATTATGAAAAACGTAAATAAAATTCGTTTTTACATATTTACACTTATAAAGAAAAAAAAAGTATGTATTAAATATGGGTTGTATAGAGTTATTATGATAAACGTAAATATTTAGGACGTTTACCTTTTCACCTTATGAGACAGGCGTGTATATTTTACTTACCCTGTTTTTGAATAAATTCAAAGTAAAATTAAAAATGTCTGATTCCGAAAGATTACTCTTATATTCGTGGCATATTCTATGAAGTGTTGTGTTTTGAGCATAGTTTGTGTTCTTTTTATTTAATCAAAAAAGATTTATTTTATGTGTTGGTAGCTTTTGGTACATTTTTATAAAATAACCCATAAAATACAAAAACAATATTAAGTAGTAATATCTTAAATTCCCCGTAAAAAAATATCTTTGTATAATCGTATAATATTAGGATCAAAAAGCGTAAAATGCAATAAGTTATTGGACGAATACGTGCAGAAACGATTAATCTTTTTTTTAAAACATCCAAAAAAAGGTATAAAGAACATTGTTTTACCCAATACGTTAAACGATTAGGATGTTCAGAATGAGAATCATAAAATTACAACAGAATTATGTAAGTATAACCAAAATCTTGTAAGGTAACGTTAACAAATCGCTACAAAAATTGCATATAGAGTCTGGTTTTTTAAATTATGATATTTTAATTGTAATTCGTATCCACTTGTAAAAAAGATGTTTGCTTGTAAAATAGTTGCTTTTATTCTTTTATTTTGTGCCTTTAAGTTTACACTCTCGCCCACCTATGGGTGGGGTTTTGCACGAATGCGTGGGACATGCTCGTATAGGCTTGCCTCACCTCGGAACATTCGTGCGAATACTGAGGGCCAGAGTCAAAGGCCACTCAACTAAATAGTCAATAAAACTAAGGTTTGAGCATGGTTTAATCAGACTGGTATTTTTTTTTTAATTTAATAGTATGGGTTTTTCACACTTGGAAAGTAGTTCCCTAAAATAACCCATTTCCAAATTTTGACAAAAATGATCGTAGCTAACTTAGAGGATATTTAATTTTCTACAACTTTGATTGTAACAAATCTTTTGTCTCGATCAATATTTTTTGACCTCGTTACGCATTATCTCATTCATATTTAACTTTAGCGCATAAATGAACATCAACAAACTTGTAAGGATTATTACAATTCTCTACAACTTGAGTCTTTTTTAACTTATTAGGATACATGTTTTCATAAAGATTGGTGTGAAAAAATTATTTCACAAACTATTTAATAATTGCATGTATTTTATGATATAAAACTAGAAATTTATTTATTCAAAATAAATTCTTTCCTAAAGCGGGGTACAGTTCCCAAATCTCTTTCCCGCCAATGATTAAAAAAAATAGTGTCATCGGAATTTTGCAATTTCAGGTCTTTTTTTGTTGTATGTAGCCCCG
The DNA here is from genome assembly GCA_020383195.1 of Neomicropteryx cornuta. NCBI lineage: Eukaryota > Metazoa > Arthropoda > Insecta > Lepidoptera > Micropterigidae > Neomicropteryx > Neomicropteryx cornuta. The sequence continues at coordinate 8,296,136 of JAHKQU010000025.1, read as the reverse complement.
CCCGAGTTATATTTAAATCGCCTTTAAAAATCCGAGTTATATTTTAGAAAACTATAACAAATTGAAACAGAGTTCCAAACTCAAGACAACCTAGTGATGGGTATAAATAAACATAACCGACAATTACTACAAAAATTGAAAGCCAAAATTTTTTACATCACTTTAATGGAGACTGGCCTCTCTAATTTATTCGTCATTTATTAGGACAATATAGTTTGAAAGATTATTGAAAGTACTTATCAATAAACTATAAATGTTTGTAAGTATCATTTCAATATCATTTATGAGGAGCTGACATGCTCGCTGTGGACACGAAAGGCACCCTCCAATAATGTCTGTGTATAGCGCAGCGGTATGTGTTTAGACTGAAGAGTCAAAACATATTTATTTCATATTAGGTAAATGACACAATTGGTGACTTACATGGGAATCGTTGCCTCGGACGAAGGTGTGGCTTGAACGTGGCGGATGTGAGTGAGGTCTTGCAGTGGCTGCTCTTGGGGCTGACACCTTGGGGGGACGGGCTGCGGCGCCGGAGCCGCCGCTGGCCTCCCGCTTGCGGCTCGTTCGCTCTGTAATCTGCAATTTAAAAAAAACATACAGATCGAATTGAGAAAGTCCTCATTTTTTGAAGTCTGTTAAAAATCAATACTAATATGGTATTTTTAGAATTAAAATATAGTAGTTATGAATTACTTTACCTAGATAATTATACTATTTGATTTTTTTTTTAAGAACAAATCGTCTGCTAAAATAAAGACATAATTTACCACAATATTGAAAAAAAAATATTTAGTCTAAAATAAAGGTATTAAGTTTCTCCACTTGAGATTACAGGATGTCGGTTTAAACCCAATGCAGACTTTAAAAAAAAATACATTTTGAACAAAACATTAAAAAATAATATACCTAATAAGAAAATGGAACAAAATTTAAAAAAAAACATTCAAACTGACAGGCGATTAGCCGTTAATAAAAGTAATATTAAAAAAATATATACAAATTAAATATAGGAAACAATAAAACATGTCACGGTGATTTTTATTGCTATCTTAGTATTTTTATTACTTATAAAGAATTGAGATTGTGAAAATATTGCATACAAAGTGTTAATGTCCCCTGCGTTTATTTGACTAATTTTTGAAAGAAAAAAAAACAGTGTGCAAAGTGTGTGTAAATCATTTCTTACATATTTTGTTAAAAGCATATCTATCTGATTGGTGTGATTTAAGTTGGATAGTCGTACATAGTCAAAAAATAAATATAAATAAATATTTTGTTTTATTTACTACATAATATAATTTTATTTATTTATTAAACATTAAGCAATAGTTTATACTACCTACGACTATGTTACATAAATTGAATTATTTACTTCTGTGCACTATAAAATGTATATTGTAATAAGTATTCACATAATCATTTAAATAAAATATTTTTATATATGTATAAAATCTAAAGAAAAATATAAAAATAAATAACAGTTTTATTTGTACTTACGTGTATCTCGTATTCTTCCTCCCATAAGCTTTTTTTGCAAAACAAAACAGTCAAGTCAATTATTGCTTTCAATATAATCATAGGAAGAGGAGGTAAGAGGTTGACAATTTGAATTTACAATAAGAAAGTTATAATACCTAATCTTAAGCCATAATGTAGGTTTAATGTTCAACAATATACAATTTTATAGGGCAATTTTATAAGGCTCAACTGAGATTAGTTCTAAGACCAACATGTTTTTATTTTTATTTTTTATTAACCAAACAAACATACCAACCAACGCAAAACCCCATTTTCACCGTAAATCAAGAAATTATCAACTATTTAGGCTTTAATAGTTATTAAAGTCTAAATACTATATTAATTTACCAAATATATTAAAGTAATCATTCCAAGTGCAACATTAAAATATACCAATACATTCATTTTATTTATCATACAACTATATTTACTTAAACTGTTAAAATACTACTACTATGTATTATTTTAATTGCTATGATCTAGTAGGTCATATAAAATTATTTTGGCCCTACTCAACTAGGTTAAATTTGCCTGTCTTAGAGTCAGGGGAGATGGTGGTAATCACTACCACTATCATAAATTATTGAAATAGTATTATGCAGAGTGACCGACACAAGTAGTACCTAGTGTTAGTATTTCTATTTACAGTATGATTGGTCATTGAGAAAATATTGATATTTTATGTAAATATTATTATTATTATATTAACAGACAGACAGCATATAGCTGATGGGTCTGTTTCCGTTTCTGTTACTGAGATAGTTGAATATCAGACAGTTTTTGAATTGATTGATGATGTTGCAACTTAGCCAGAATAATCTATAGAATAACACTGTTATTGTAAAGCATACTTTTTAAAGACGATTTACTGATTAGTGTTATGTGTTGTGGATAATAACGAAATAAAATAAATTATTATGAAATATTTATTGTCATGTTTTTGTTCATAATACAGAGACATTTGAGTATGAAAAATTTAATTATTAGTTTTTTTACGTACTTATTTTTTGATTGTCTCATAAACTGTTGAATTTTCCTTGCAGCTTGGTGTTGCCGCCTTTGTGAATAAGTTCGCCTAGAGATAAAAAGAAACATTAACACATATAGGTTTATTATTAATAATCAGATAATCTTTTTTATTTCAGTGAAAAATATTTAAATGGATTGTGATTAGTAATGAAGTAATTCTATGGTAACAAAAAAAAACCATTGTATGCTAACCACGCACTCGCTGTTGGTATTCGGTATAACCATTAAATTGCTCAACTCTTAAGATGAATTTGACAACCACTCTCTAGTATCTAAAAAACGATGCAGATGCCACAACAAGTCTCAAAAATCGTAATTTACCGGAAAAAGCACAGTTAAATGTTATAATGACTATATTCCGTAAATTTAAACTGCAAATCGATAAATGCCATCTATGATTGAGCATTATTATCGTTTCTAAGCTATAAACATTTGTTAAATCTTACTTTTATGCGGCTTTCCTCTGGCCTGTGTGCCAACGAAATGTATCTAATAAGATTATTATTTCGTTGGAAAAAAAATAGCACCACATCTCAGCATCATTTCTTGGGCACCTACTAATTGTATGTGGTTGAGCTACTTAAAATATACAATATAATTAATGGTATACACATATACAAATATTGTGCTTAATAGTTCTCAATGTCTATATTCTTTGCAAAGAGCTTCAAAATTCAGTGCGGGATTTTGATTTATGAGTAGCGGCCATTGTGGGTAAATTTCAAATCGTCATAGAGGCATTAAATGGTGAACATAAGGGAAAAAATACCCCTAAATTACACATAGGTAGTCATTTTGTGTCTTGTACCTAAAGCTTACATTGGCTCCAACTACATGCGTTTGAATCGGGTAGCATAAATTAAAATACAAAAAATTTTCAAGAGTTTTTAAACTTAACGGGTAAAAAAATAATAAAAAAAACATGTATTTGCCCCAAAAGAGTACATAAATAGTAAGAATATTTTATACCTAACTTTTATATAAAAATATATATACTTTTATTATAAAATAAAACAGGATGTATTTATATTCACTAATGTCCTTTTTGGCGGATTGTTCAATATCAACAATCAACCAAAAATATTGGAAAAATGTTTCCCAATTACAAGAAATATGAATTCGATATTTAAAAGAAATTATTTTATTGTTTTAACGCAGTTAAATACATGGTACACAGAGTGTATTTATATTCACTGATGTCCTTTTAGGGGCTTGATCAATATCGACAACTAAATCAACAAACAACTAAAGACAAAAAACAAATTATGAAAAAAAATCATACTAAAATAAATATATATATTTAAAATAAAATCTTTTTCTTTGAAGTACTTCGCTAGTCTCGATATCGCGAGGTCTCTACCCGATCTCACACCGTGCATTCAACCGCGTTCTCAAACGTTAAAACGATTTCTTTTAAATTTCAAATCCGTTTTTCAATTGGGAAACATTTTTCCAATATTTTTGGCTGATATATGTTTGATTGTTGATATAGATCAACCCTCTAAAAGGATATCAGTGGATATAAATATATCCTTTATAAATAAATATTCAGAATATCCACTACCATATGCAATTTAAAAATATATATATTTCTGTGGAAACAAAAGACGTCATTATTTAGTGTATAAAATTCTTATTCAGTGTTCATTTTATTTTAAATGCAATTAATACTTTATTATGAAAGCATTAAATAAAACTACAAATAAGTCAAAAAACCAATTAGTGGCAATCTTTCAACAGATCAATCTAGTGAATTCACCAGGGACCATTTAAAATGATTATTTAGCAGATTCCTTGTAACAGAGATTTTATAAAGACAAAATTATGTGAGTTCAATCAAACAACTCATTTTTGTGTAAACTAACCATTGGTATATATTTTTTTACCTTTATGAAAGATTTTAAATTATAAATATGTAAAGGTCATTTTGATGACTACATATTATAACTACGCCTCCTGGTATTGTGTATTGCAACAGAAAGTAATAATTTTATCCTCCATTGCCAAATGACTTATGATCGGCGATCTTTTCATGTAATAAAATTAATCAGTAATATTGTGTAATTACTTTAAACTTCCACTAGGACCAGGACTTCCCTTCCTAGCCGTATGAGCAGGTGCTGCAAAACTTGCAGAGTATGAAGCTCCGAGCGATGTAGAAGACCCCGCACTGGAGTCCAAACCGGGATTTGAGGACTTGAATCGTTTCTCTCGGCGGTAGTTACGATACGAGTGCTGGATAACGCATGCGGCATGTGTCATTTGTTTGAAGTAAGCATACTATAGAAAAAAATATACAATGATTTCAACCAATATAATATTGTAAAAAAAATACTACTATTTATAATGTTAAAGCTTTTATTTGTAACAGCTTTAACATTATATATATTTTTTATTTGTAACATATATTTGTAACAGCTTTAACATTATTTCAATTCAATTTCAATTTTCAATTTCAATGCTGCCAGAAGCAACTTTTATTATTCAAATATATACAATTACAATGTATAGATCCAGCTAAGCCATACACATATTATATGTGTATTATATATACACATATAATATTCGTAGAAGGTAATTAAGTCCTTTTAAAGATTGCTTAAATATTTATGAACATGTTCTCTATTAGTATCTTTGCAAAGGTTTATATTTGATAGGTGAGAGTTAAAAATGCATTTTTATAAAACTTAGTGCCGGGTTTAAACCGACATCCTGCGCTCTCAAATAAAGGAACTGTTTAGTACCTTTATAATTATTTTTTAATATAACAGCTTTATATTTAACACCACATCAAAAATCAAATAACATTTTTAATTTATATTTTTCAAAAATTATGTGATTCGTCGTTTCAGGCGATTTACCACTATTAAATAATCATCATCAAATATTATTAAGTAATAAGGTACCTACTCGTAAATATAATTAAACCATCAAAAATTTTTAAGCGAATATATACAGGATGTCCCAAGACCAATCCCACAAACTTTAGTGGGTGTTTTAAGTTCCCTATTAAGAATAAGAAATTATGTAACAAAATGCGAAAAATTTTCATCACCAAATTTATTATTTTTGTAATAAAATTGGTGTAAATCGATCTTATCAATCGATAAATCAATATTATCTGTCGACCAATAGCATCCCTCTTACAACCCCAGAGAAGGGGAAAGGAGTTACCCATTCTTCTTAGACCGACCTCTGTTCGACCAGTGGCATCTGACAGCAATCATTTAGCTCCGCCCTAATAGGGCGTTTCGAACAACGCGGCAGGTCATTAACCTCGATCTTGACTGACTGACTGACTGACCCAGTGACGTAGTTATTCGAGGGAGGAGCCATTGAAAAATATCTGTTTTACATGATTTAGAATAGAAACTTCAACATTTTTTTTCTCGAATACCATAATGAATTTTGATATAGTTTCTTAACAAATAACACTAGGAATCGTAGAACCTATTAGCTGTATTTTTTATTGGAATCGACCTTCGGACATCCTGTATATTGTAATAATGCATTATAAACTCAAGAACCTTGAAACTGTTTTTATCTAGATATGTGGTTTTGAACGCCAATCAAATTGCCTAGCAGTGTAACCCGAATCTGACCAAATCAATATGGGCCAAATCTGCTATGCCATGTTCTCATTATATAAGAATAAACATATTATGTAACCACCAATTAAACTGATCTGGTTTTCGGTTCCATAAAGTTGAATAGTGTTACATTTCTTAGGTTAGATAGGAAATGTTTCAATCCACAATCAATCATTAATAACACCACAATACCCCACAAACACACACACACACACACACACACACACACATATTTCTATTTACCTGTTTATACCGCCTATAATAGTTTTGAATGCATATAGCAGCCCTCCTTTCTCTTGCTTCTTCTTTGAGTTGCCTTCCTCTATACGAGCGATAAGCCTTCTGAATTATCATGGCTGCCGAGTACAGCTCTCGCTGTTCACTGTCTGCAAACCAAACCACATAGATATAGCCAAATGTCATAATATAATGTGTATTCAGGGTGTTAAAATGCAGACAAATAATATATTGTGCCGCTGTTCATATGTTATTATTGTATCATATTTATATAGTATGTTGTCTTAGTTTTTATGAAAAATTAAATTTAATTAAATGTGAACATTTATTAATTATTTCTGTAAAGGTAAGATGTCACCCGTAACCGCCGTGAAATTGAAGTGCACCTTGCATACACTTCTTATATCTATGAAGATAAGAATGAACGGTGCGCTTTTATTTTTAATTAAGATTAATAAGGTATAAACTTTTATTAATTACTAGATGTTCTGTCCTGGCTTTGCATAGGAATAAAAAAATAAATAAAAAAAACCTTCACGGACCTGCGGAAAACAACTTGCTAAAATTTCATCGCAATCTGATAAATGATATAGGTGACCATACGGGCCAAACAAAAATTTGTTTATATATTATAAATATAGAAGATTATATAAAGGAAAAATGTTTCTATATATTATAATGTGCATATTTTACTTATACGATAAGTATCTATGAAGATTAGATTGAGCCTCTCTCTCGCTACAATCATAATATGTTGTACGATACCCTCCTAAAAATTTGAAAAACTTAGGTGGTTCAATATTGTAATATTGTAATATTGTCATTAAAATAAAAAAAATTATAAAAAAATGGATACTCAAAGTCGTACAAATTTGAGTATCTACTTAAATTTGAGAATTTGAATCTTTACCATTTTAAAACATACAATAAAATATATTGTAGATAATATATTTTGTGATCCATTGGTGCTTATTTTTAAAAATATTATCTACAAATATGTAGCCATCAAGCTAAATTTGGGTGTTTCTCGTAGGAATGATGATTAAAACGAAAGTATTTAATTTTGGGTAAGGTTTTTTTTTATATGAAATATTAATATGTAAAATATTAAATAAATCTAAAATGTACGGATTTTGGATGGATGGTTTTATATAGAAGAGATATAGAAGAGGTGTTAGGGAAGGGGAAAAGTGTGAGTGTGGCGTACAGGGTAAAACATTGCAGGTGATATTAAATTAGCAATGAAGGCGTAAAGCGACTTACGACACAGCAAAAGCAGTAATAAAGTTAACTTTGCGTATATGTAAATTAATGTTTAAATTTCTGTCAATAAATAAATAAATAATAAAGTATTAAATTGCGACGGGTGATTCGGGATAGCCATTGCATTCTTAAACTTGTATTTTAATCCACCAGTATAAGCATAAGGCATTAGGTTACTAGGGATGCGTTTTCTATAGAAATATTTTGGCTAAGATGGTAATAGCATTATTAAAAATGCAATCAATCTAACCAGTTTCAGATCAACCTACGTTTCGGTGAATGTATACACCCAGCTTACCGGACAAAGTTAAATTTGAGAAATCGGCCGATACCGCCAGTGGCGGTGCCCTCAAGAACTCTGTAAAGTCCGCCGCTGTCGGTGTCTGCTGAGGCGCTGGCGGGGAATTAGCTGCCGGTGAGCCTCGCAATGAAGAACCACCTGGTGATGGACTGGCAGATGAACAAGGGGTGCCTACTGATGGATATCTGCAAATATATTTTGATCACACTCATTATATGCAATTACATGCCATAGGTCAAATAATTAAATTGGCTCAATTCTCGTAAACAAATAAAAACAGTATAGTCAAATGTTATACCATTTTCTAAAAAATAGTAAGAAGAGAAGCCATTCTTTAGCCGCCTTCTAAAATCTAATACATATATATGAAGTATATTATATAATGTATAAAATTATGTTTACAGCAACAGTGTTTGGGTCACCAAACTCATGTTTTAAACCACGTAAGGTCAGGCCCAGATCGTTAAGAAAATAATTAAAACATTTAGCCAGCTGAACAAGTTTATTACCAACTAGCTGTACAACCCCGGGGTTGGCAGTTAGGTCCTGCAGGCGGTTTTGTTTCGTAAGTAGTTGAGGGTTTTTATTCAAATTTATTTATTTATTAATATATTATATTATTTTAATTTTTGTATAAATAATTATACAGGGAAAACATTTTTTTTAATTTATTGAGGCATAAATGTTGTATGTATTTCTAAAATTAGTAGTAGCTCTAAAATTATGTGAAACGCTAGGCAATGTTTGACATGTCGATTTAACTTTTAGTGACTTTTTTAAATTGTGATGTGTGCGTGATTAGTCGAATAACACCATCCCATGATGGGCGAGTTTAGAAGATAAAGACAATTTACATGTTGTCTGTAAATAATAATAGTATTTATTTACCAGCAGAAAAGATATCGTCTTTTTGGAAAAATGTAAAAGGTGCTTTTTTAAAGAAATAAAGTATAGAAATACAAAAAGAAAACTATTTACCTGTAATTATGGTCGGAAAATTCAAAATGAAAGTCATGTGAATCGTACGGATCGTTCGCAGACATACAGCTGCCGGTCACATCGAGTAGAGGTTCCATCAAAGCTTCATTATCATCTGGACAACTCTCAGTTTCTAACAAGGTGTCGGTACTTTCATTCTGGAACCAAAGTTATTTATATCAGCAACCAGAGAGCGGAACAGCAAATGGAAAAAATATTTTAAGGTTCCTAGACTGATAATAGGTAATTTAGTAAAACATAATATGTGAAAGCCGGAACTCACTGTTAATATCGACGGAGGATTGAAAATTTATATGAAATGAAATATAAGACAAAATTATATAACTTTTGTTAATTCATTTATTTTGATTCCAATTAATAAATGTCAGTTACTAAGTAATAATCAACAACCTCTCTTTTCCCAAATGAAACACAGCTGACAATAAATTTAAATAATTATATTTAGATAATAAATATCGGTTGATTAGTAATTAAATACCAGTCTTCACACCCAGGCGCATCAGCTCGCATCGTGAATGCTCATTCGAGAATCACAGCCATGAGTGTTACATTCACAAGCATTACCAATCACAATGATCTTATCCAGGGACCTCGCATAAAAATATTTACACATCAACCATCATGCAGTTATTAATGTAATTTAATTTTTAAGTGATTAAAATATGATACATGGCAACAAAATAAGGATAAGGGTTTTATTATGGTACCTAAATATAAATCCAAATCTGTCATATTCAATATCTGTTATTGACTCATTTGATGTACTTTTTATATGGCAAAAATGCGCACCCAATGTCTAATTGCAGTTTGATACTACTATCAGATTAGCACTGCCACTGGGGTAGAGTTTGTAGTGCCGCATTTTGTCGATAGAGGGCTCTGTGAGTTGATAATTAGAACGCGTTATCATTACAGGAATCGCCACAATGTCCAAAATATTGTTTTATGCACATATGTACTTGTATATACATTTATAATATAAATGCTGCAGGAGATGCTATGGCGATCGAAAAGCAATGAGAAAAACTTCTTTTTTTGGGTTTCTTAGCTTCTTAGTTTTATATGAGCAAAGTTCAAAGTGGTCATATATGAATGACCTCGAGACCACGTACAGGGTAAAATGTGACTATGGTAAAACAAATACTAAAGTGTTACAAGCGCAGAAACTCAACTGCAAACCTCTCTGAATGTTATTAGTACCGATATGGTGACATTAAAACCGCAGAGTTTAATTCAGATTAATATTGTTTTGTATTTATTATCGTATTTCTAATCTTTTGTATATTTTCCTATTTATATAAAATAAGAATGATATTTTAGAAGTTACGAGTCCATCAAGTAACCGTAATTACTTACGTATAAATAATGAAATACTTTTACTTACTTTAATTCGATCCGGCATGGCTGCAATAATTTGCTCTGCTAAAGTGAATACGCGGACATCTTGTTCCCCTAAAAACCAAATGTAACAAATAATCAGTAATGACATCCTTAAAAAGGTTCACTAAATTGACGTAAACACCAAAGACTTACCTTTATCTATTACAAAAAAGAAATCTAATGAATATTGTTTCAAAAAATTGTCATATCGAGAGCAATTAAACGATTTCTTTTTTATTATTTTTACTTGTTTAAGCGAAAAGAAAATTATTGCATTTTGTATTGACCAATTTTAGTCTAACCAATGACTTTTGAATGCCTAGGTAATGCAATAGTTTTCTAACATCTAACACCCAACATTCATAGCATCAACTTTGTGAAGAGTTAAAATACACGAGTGTATGTTCAATGAGACACCAATAACTAGAATAATAAATAAATTTAAAAAGCCACATTGATATTGTATATAATATGGCCATAAAACTTTTAGGCGAGATTATGTCGCATTGAAAATTATTAAAACGGAGGTAACTTACTCTTATGGTCCATTTTTAAATATATCAATAATAGTCACTACATTACTCAAGCAAAGCAGAACACAAGCTTATAAATTACAGTGCCATGCTTTTCATGCAAGTTTTGTACGTAATGATAACACACAAATTGAAACGACAGAAAAAGCAAAAGCTGTTCAAAAATGATCAAAAGATACATAAAAAAAAATATTTACTCTTTAGAAGTCGACATAACATGTTAGAAATAGATGTAGCTTGGTTTGACAGGAAGAACCCTAGCACCCTATGGATAATCATTACAATATAAAACAACAAAAAACATTGACGTAGAAAATGAGAGAAACTTTATTTATTAGAAGCAACATCGAGAGAACAACACCCAGTAAGGATTATCTAGTAACACTCAAGAAAAGTATGCAGGATAGTAAGGAACGAGAATTATAAGAATCAGTATAGAAACAGATGAGGATTGTGAAAGGTTTGGATTCATGAGCAATAAGTGAGCAAAATATAAAATAAGTCTTTTTCATAAAATGTTATCAAAGGGTTAATTAATAATCATGCTATGATAACAAGTATTAATTAAAAGGTGGTTAGTATTTAATTTAATTTAAGTTTAATCTTTTTTAAAAGTTGCTATATTAGTTAACAAGAATGGCTATGACATCATGTAGCTATCATCATTTATAATAACAACTCCTTCTATACATTATTTAGTAGTAGTAAATTATTTACCCAGATATCTTACAGCTAGGCCCTACGGGTGTCATTAAAGGCATCTCCCACCCAGACTACTTGCGCCTGTGGTACCAACTTGCAATGGGTTGCTTCACTTCCCATCTCTATTTGTGCCTGCAGCACTTTTAGCCCATTCGATGTGCATTTTGGATGGCCATAAAAGCGACAGTGAGTTATTTTTTAGGTCTGAGTAGATACAATGGTAATAGTAAAAAAAAATACAATGGTATCTCATGAGATTCATTCATTATAATAAATTATAACACCAAATACTAAAATGGTGTTATCAAAAGACTAGTAATGAAAAAACGCAGATATAATATTTTAATTTAATAATAAATATAATGTGGCACTGAACATTCTTTTACATATTTCTATTTGCACACATAGATGAGTTTGTATTAGTTCGAACTGGCCAGTAATAAATAATACGTTCCAACAGCTATGCTGTCATATTTTTTGAAATTCGAATATAATATTTGGGCGCTCAATCGAACTGTCACTGTTTCATTAATTAATACTAAAAATTTGTTGACTTTAATGTTATGTATTTATATTATCGGGACATCCTCCAATATAACCTAAACAGCTGTATTATTTTTCAAAAGCCTCAACCTAAGCACAAAAATTCAACTCTTCCACATTTGCACTGTCCGAGTTGAAAGTTGCAACAGACGGACGGACAGATGGCCAATGGACAGGGATAGTAGCTTCTTCATGAATGTATGTATAAAAGCTAAAATCAAAACTTCTGGTTTGATGCAATATAACCTAATCATATTTTTTTAACATTTGAAATTTCTAAATCATGTAAATTGATTATCTGATATAAAATAATAAACAATAGGAATATGTTTTTAAAGAAACCATCATCGTATTAAGTAACATACTTTAACGCAATTGTATAAATGTTAATTTTTTATCTTATAGGTTAGTTTGAAAAATAAGTATATTAATTGGACATACTTTTTAATATAGTTTACTTATCTCGTGGGTAGGGTTTATAGGTATAATGTATAGATAGGTTAGCAGGAGATGAAAGGGGGTTTCAAATTGGTAGGGAACTGACCTACGGCAGGCGTGCTGCTCTGCCCTTGTTCGGCTTGTTCAGTTTCCTCGTCAGACATTGCTTCCACGTCAATAAGAGGACTTTCGGACCTCGGCCCTCCGGCCACCTCGCCTATAATATTATCATCATATCATTATATTTTGTTTGAAAGTGGCTTATGAACATTTTAAAAGTTAGTAATAATCATTTCAAATGTGACAGAAAGAGAACAGAATTTAGAATGACTGCAAATTAATAGTTCAAAGGTCTGGCCACACTAAAAATTGATGTTCTATTCCCAACTAAAATTCCTCTCCTAATAGTTTAATGGATGACCCATGGTTATCAATTATACACAAAGTTTAAAACCTTTTTATAATTTTTTAATAAGTTCAAACCGAGAAAAAAAGAAGGAAGATCACTGCGATTGTTTCGCTTTTTGTTTTGAGGCAGGCAGGCTGTGCACCTGTTTCTTTTGTTTTCTCTGTGTCCTACAATTTACAATAATAATAAAACCTGAAACAAGATTGAATTATAAAATGGCATTCTTTCCTTTTACGCTGTTTCCCTTTACATTTTTTTTATTTATAACATCTGCTATTATTTTGTTTTTTAAGAAATTGCTATATTACATTTTATATATTGCTTCTAATTATGAATATTCAAAGTTTTTATTTGCTATTATCTCAAAATATCTTATTTTGATTCTCACATTTTTCACTGTGATCTTCATATGTAAAAAGATACTGATGCTGAAAATTGACTTATATGTAGTAAGGTTTTCTTTGTTATTTAAAGTAACATTTCATATTTATCTTACTTATTGTTGTTTAGTGGTTAGTGTGAAATTTTTTGGTGTGTGCAATATATTTTTTATCATCACATTAAGTCGTGTTAATAATAAACAAACCGATGTTCAATATTCATAAATTTATAATATGCAATGAATTCTATAGCTCAGTGCAAAAGTATTCAAATGTGAAAGTATTCACGTGACTGGTTGAAACGTTATTGCATAGTGCATCTTAACAAATCATGTGCGCATTTTTTAATATTTTGCATATTATTATATTTTATAGAATTGTATATTTATTGTACTTTTATTAAATTTAGTATGTTATATTTGTATGTTTTTATTAAAACTGTATGTTAATTATAATTTGCGATAAACGTGTGGTTAAGAAGAATAAAGATGTGGCCAGACAAGTTTGTAAACAATTACAATATATAATTTAAACATTCAGTTTGCAGTAATCAGTAAAATTCATTATTTGTGAGTATCAGACGTTAAAAACAAATGTTTTGTTCTTAGTACTTTTAACAAACCCTAACATTGTAACTTCAAGAGCATAATAGTTGAAAAAAATATCAACTGAAAGGTATTATAATTTTAAATATATATTTTTTTTTAATAAAAGTAGGTTGGTACCTAAGTAAAAATTGTATTTTCTCCCTAAAATATTACAACTTCAAAGCAAAATTAAGTTCGGTTCGCTATTAATTGCCAAAATTACATAATAGATATTTGTGTACTTTCGTTTCTTTATACAGAATGTTACAGAACTATTTAACAAACATTGGAATAATATGGACTGCAAAAAGTTGTGAGTATACTTTTGTATAGTTTATCAATCTTATCACATTATTATTCGCTAACGTAACTTCTATCAGTGGGGTAAAAATTGGTAATATATAAAAATCTTAAATCCTGGAAGCTGTAATTCCTCTAGCTGTGCCCTAGTTTCTCTGTGTCGCCCATATTCCTATTGGTATATTTTACAAAAACTGAAAAACTTACTAAACTCTTCCTATACCATCTCCTTCATACCCTCTCTTAAAAGATCTGACCACAGTCAGTGATATCCATGCCAGCTTACTGCATTATAAAGGCATCAAACAATTTCTGAACATAATGTAGAAGTAACATTAGACAAAGAATTAAAAAATATATCATACCATTTCAATATAACTGAACAGATTTGGTAAATTGCATAGTACAACAGATAATCTCGATACCCATAATATTCATTTGTAACATTCTGTATAGATAAATATACAAAGCAAACAATATAGCAGTCAAAGAATATTGATTCTTTGTTTGCAAAAACATACGATTTAAATTGATAATAATTATTATACATAAATAATTAAGCTGTAATAATAGTAAATAATACATCATTGAAATGTTTTTTTGAGTAACTATGTATAGGAGTAAAAAAAGGCGGCAGATATTTAAACTCGATAAAAAATACAAAAATTTAGATAAAATCAATTATGTTTTCAATATTTTGCTTCAAAGTAATAATGTGCCAATTATGAACTGAATGCACTTTTCTGCATAATGCAAAAAAAGAAACAAAAAAATTGTCAGCTGTAAATAATATGGCAACTGCGTTGGTAAAATGTCGAAAGAAAAAGATGTGGAGGTATGAAGAAAATCCTTACAGAGTGTGAAGTCCATCCTTCTTAAAGAAGTGTGCTTGTCGGCATCTAAGCCACTCGGATACGAACATTGATCTGAAATACTTGCGAGTGGTAAGGACATACTTCTGTCCCATCTGAAAAAATATTACAACAAAAACATTACACATTTTTACATTAGGATGATATATAGGTATTTGTTATACATTTGTTAGATGTATTTTTTTATTCACTTTTGGCAACAAAATCCGTAAATTGTGAAATAACATGAAACATTAAACAGTATTGAAAAACAGTATATGGAAAATTTTTTCTTAATTACGAGAAAAATATATTTAAGATTTAATCAAAATCTACCAAACGCAACCCAATTCCAAATCCAGACAAACCATGACCTGCGTTATGACAAAGCTCACAAATAGACAAAAGAGTCACTTTGAAACGGTGTTCAAAGTAGATTTAAAAATGCATAATAAACTATTTTTTTTAAGTAAATATATTTTTATAAAAACGGTTAAAGATATCGATAAAGATCAACCTCGTAAAAGGACAATATTAATTTTCAAGATTTATAAATTTTCTCAATAAGTTCATAATTTAACAACTATATTTTACAATAATGAATGGTTACATTTTTATTTGGTTTCCAGTATTCATATTCAGAGTGCTGTACGGAAATGAAAGCTGGATCCTCACAAGAAATGATGAAAAGATACTGTGCACATGGAAACGGAAGGTCTTACATAGAAGTGTTGGTCCGGTAAATGAAAATTGAATATGGAGCATATGGTGGAACCAAGAACTGGAAAAGCTTATCAATGAACTGGATTTATTGACTAGATTGAAAATCAGCAGATTACGGTGGGTTACTCATGTACACCAAATGCCGGAGGACTGACTGCCTAAAAAGGCCTTCGCAACATATCCAGATGAATGATAATCAGCAGGGCGTCGAAAGTAAAGATGGGAAAACTGAGAAAGAGAGGATGCTCTACTCCTTAATGAAACTGATTGGAAGGCTAGAGTAGAAAATAGAGAAGAATGGAGCAGACTGCTCACTGAGAAGGCCAAGAGAAGGACTATAGCCACAGAAAAATGAAGATTCATATAAAAAAATCGGCCTACTTTTTTAAAGAAAAATTTTACCTGTTAATCTGTTAATAATTTAATCTGTTAAGGTACCTGTTGAATTTATGACTACAATTGTTATTTATCAAATTCGTTTTTGTTGAATATTTTAATAGTTTACAATTGAAAACATATATTTTATACTTTAATTACCAAAAGTCAAATGTTTATTTCCTGGAATATGAATTTATGGAACCTTCATATTATTAAATAAATTGTATATGTAGTAGGTATCTTACATATACCTCGAGTTTATGTAGATTTGCATAAATAAATTTCACAGCCCAATAGCTCATGATTGATATAGCCGAAATTCCATAGCTAGGCTCTGTGGGTGAATTTACTTGTAATTGAATATGTGCAAAGGGTTTTTTGAGTGATTGGAAATTCTAGGCATAAGCTTATTGGGTACCTGCCAATGCCAAAGTATTTACACAGCTCGGAGGACAGTCAACCCATGGATTTTTAACCCATTTTGTCATTTACCTTGACAATTTGGGTATTTCCTTTACACTGGATCGAGTGGTCCGCGATCTTAGCAACGGAAAGCTGTCGTTAGATTGGACGGATGATAAGTTGATACCGCTGTCAACTGATGACCGTTTGATTAGCCGCTGAGGATGGTGTCCTGGACTGGGTATAGGGCTTCCTCCTGTCTCCATTGGTACTAGCAGGTCTATGTCTTCACGGCGAGGTGAACCAACAGGTGTGATTGATACATTTAGACTTGATGGGGGCCTACTTCTTGGGTGATCGTTTCTGAAAAATTGAAATGCGTAAATTAACCTTTTACACCAAACGTTTACACGTTTAAACATTTAAACGTTACAAAACGTTTACTTAAACATAACAAAACACGGGTCTGATAGACTTTAGTATTTAAACTAATGTGCACAGCTAAGCAGTACTTAAACTTTAGTACTTTAACCCGCACTACCACAGGTAACTACCACAGGCTCCTTCTAGATACTATGTAATTAAGGTGGATGTTCTGTTCTATGATTGTACTTGTTTTATATTAAAATGTGTCTGAACTGTAGATAAATAAAGAAATAACAGTAGGATTTCAAAGTACGGAACAAAGAACAATCAACTATGATCCCCGAATTGATAAAATGTATTCAAACGAAAAAATAATTTGTCATACGCTAAACTATTTTTATACATTTTGTATCTGTATGAAAATAACCACAAAAACCACGATCTTTTAAAACATATATAGAACAACCGATTGCAAAACATGCACCATGTGAATCATATTGATTTGCTAATCAAACGTCAAACAGGTGTTCTTACGTTAGGCTCTATTTTGCACTCCGTTAATTAAGTCTAATAAACATCCTGAAGTGATATGATGCCTTCTTGTATTGTGAAACCACGCAAAGATAATAAGTAATGAACACAGCAAGACGGACGTAGTTATGTTGCACAGGTAAATATTAGCTTCATTTTATGCACTTAAATATTATAATATAATAAAACAGGATGTGCTAAAAATCCACTACCCTCCTCTCTCAGAAAGGAGGACAGCAAAGCACTATCATTTTATTGGAAAATATGCTATTAAAATATATATGAACTACCATTTATTTTGGTTTCACATATTTCAAAATCGAAACATTTTCTTTCATTCTTTCGTTAATTGAGGTTTGAAAATGATTTTCAGTATATACCATTCGTTGATTTAGACCCACACCCGTGAACAAAGAGGGAGACATGTTGATGGTAGATGGCGGGTTGAGAAGAGATGCTCACCATAAAGCTGGCACAGAAGTGAGGAAGAGGGCAATAGCAGTTAGATAGGTCTTGTGGCATGGAGTATCTATATATTTTCAAAGAGCAAAGAGCGTTAATGAGCAACGTGTTCAGCTTTTAAAATTTTCATGCAATGAATTAATGGAACCTGTTAATATTTCCAGGTCTGCGGAAAACTCCGTCCCTATCGTCATCCTCAGACTCTTCAAAGGCACCCTTTGTTCCTTTCTCCCTCTCTCGCTCCCGTCGCTCCAACTCTCTGGCAAGAGAGGCATGCCTGTTCTTCCTCGCCGTCTGAGCTGGAGTTAAGGAACTGTTGGTGCGCAGAGCAGCTGCGGTATGACACCAGTTGTACAATGCTAGGGCAGTAGCCGTGTGGCCGCAGGCACATGCCCAAGTCTGAAAAGATTTTACAAAATATCTAATATTTTAAGGAAAATATATAGGCACTAAATGTGACAAAGGTTAGTCATAGATTAAATTTAAAAATGTACAAAAAACTCGATTAATGTGTTTTCTTTACTGCAAGAAGAGCGACCGACGTCTTAACTTATTTATTTTAAGATCCTTAAAAGTTACTTTATCTCCCAAAATTAAAAAAATATATACATATAGGTGTCTTTATAAATATATGTATAATTAACGCTAATTAAAAAAAATATTAACTTAATATTGGTATGTATATTTTCTGTAGTTTACTACAGGTATAACCTACCATAACAATAAAATATATGCGTAATAAATACTAATAAATTAAAATGAATGCTTTGTGATACATAGAATAATATCTACATACGCATACATACATACACACACACAATGATTATTATATAAATATATCAAAAATATGTAGATTCCTTTCATGACTTAGACACGCAATAAAAAAAGATTTTTTTAAAATTTGGTTCCTAAAGGGGTGAAGTTTTTTAGAAGATACTTATATCATAGAAACCAAAGATGTTCCAGACGTGAAAATTAGTATTTATATTCCCCTTTAGAAATAAATAAATAAAAATTTTAACTTTTTGCCAAAATCCATTTTAGGGGAATCAAATAAAGTGGATCCCAATTGTGCATTTAAATTACAACTGTTTCTTTCTGGGTTAAATCAAATAAATAACGCACCCTAATTTATTTGGAATTTGAATTCAGACTAGATATGAGGAGCGACGCGAACCATCCTGAGTTCCACAGGGTCCGAAGGGTCTAGAAAAGTGCCACAGGCACAAATCGTTGCGCACCGAAAGCGCCGGCAATCAAGGGAATAGTTGCATATTCTCAAACAAAATTAACCTCCTAAAGATTTTATTCGTATGCTTATATAGATAACATTTATATTATTATTTACACCAACCAATGGTGTATAGCCATCGTCATCCTGGCGCATAGCATCAACTTCAGAGTTCAGAAGCGCCGAAGGACAGTCCGCCCTCCACCTCATAAGCGCCAGTGCGAGTCTCCTGAAGCCGAGCGCTGCGGACAGGTGCAGGAGGGTCATGCCGCGTGGCGGGGGGGACCACGTCTCTAAGTTAGACCACCTTCGCGCGGTCAGTGACGTTACAAACACCAGCAGACGATCCTCGAAAACGGGTGATGTAAACAGGGCAGTGTCTTCCACCTGAAATTCATTGTTTTTGTGTTAATGCATATACTCATATTATTTCCAATACCCTATTATTAAATACTAGTTTATTTTCAAGTTAAATATATATATATATATTTCACTTGAATATGCAACGGGCTTGAATTTATATACTAGATTATAGCATTATTTCTGAAACATTGTCCACTACTTGAACATTAACATATTTGATAAGTTTCAAATAAAATTTACTGAGATAAAAAATAACTTTAGGATTGTTGTACCTAACCAACAAATTTTGTTTAAAACATAATTTTGCATCTTAACTCTGAGATTAACCAAACTCTCTTAACATTCCAGGCCTTTTAAATATAGTAAGGACCTACTACCAACATTTACAAGCCCTACATCTATATACAACCAGTAGGTAGCTAGTTCTTTATTATTATTTTAACATATATGTTTTTATATTTTTTTTATAATTCACCAATTACCAATACATGTATTATGTGTCCATATCTATATTCGGTACTGGGTAGCCTACCCTACAAACACAATACATGTGCTTGTTGTGTGACTTCGAGCTTTTCAGGCGTGTTTATCAAAAAAATACTTCACTCACTTCATTCATAGATATGAAAACAATATTATAATAACTGAAAATAGCAAAAATTTGAACATTTCGAAAATAGCAGTATGCTCTCGTTTATTGACAATATACTCGTATAATATATTAAAACAAGGCGTTTTAAAATTGGAACAAAATGTTAAATTTTATAAAAAAAAAACTTTCATGATAATAAAAATAATATATATATATATATTTTAATGCCTATGTTTTTTTGTATTGTATCAGAAAAAGAGTATTTTGCATATCTTAGAAGATAAAAAAAAGAATTTTATGACTAATAGTAAAGTTTTGAATATTCGTATGTTAGGTAAATATATTTTTTGTAAACAAAAACACAAATTATTTTTGAGATGGCTTTTAAATTTAATTAGATTTTTAAATAATAATGCATTAAACAAATGTAATACTGACAGCGAGCGAGTGGCGAGATGGCTTCAGACTAGCCCCTCAGGTGACGGGTGGAATAGTGAATATATTCATTTTTACAGTCCTGAAAAAACACGCGTCCCGCTGTCAGTTTTTTCTTTTTGAATCAGCCTTGTAGATATGTTTTTTCGAATTTTTTCTTTATTTTTTAAATTGCAGGGATCCTTCCTGCAAGGGGTTATATTACCAACTACATCAAGATTTTGTGAAATAAAATTATCTACCACTTTTTAAATTTTATCTAAAACGCTAAATACACTTAATCGCTAGGCTTAAAGTGTAAATCTACCGCTTAAAGGAACTATTATAATACAAACAAAAAATTGTTAAAAGGTTTTTTTAAAATATTAGTTAATATAATATATGATATGATACAGTATTGTAATTATCGAATTTAAATACCGAAATATTTTTAGAAACTAAGATGGCAGTCTTTTTGAAAATGCTAATATCGGATTTTCTTATGTTTGAAAATCTCGCCTTTGCAAACGAAATGTCCCATTTGAGCGGTTTATGAAGTTATAAAAACGAAATGGTCTAAAATGTTCGGTAATGAAAGTGAGGCCATGAATACAAATGTCGCTTCCACCAACCCAACGGCAACAGAAGTCCCTCCTGTGTCCCTCCGCCAATCACGAAATCAATTAACTATCATAAATATTTAATGCTTTCGAATGGAGACCGCTATGTATTGATTTAGCCAAAGCTCCACGCGTCGTTGCAAGTAACAGGTATCTATCGTCAATAGTGCAATCGATACTATTTCTATATTAGTCTACAACTTTAGTTCGTCTATATGTTTTCATATCAATGTATTAACAAAAGCCTTCTTAAAATACGTGTATTTTTTTTATTTCCTTTAATACTCGATTTCTTATTTATTTGCCGAAGAAATTAAAAGCATTACAAATATTAACTAAACATTTTAGGCGGGTACTTAAAAAATGATATTAAATATCAATTTGAAATAGTAATTTATAAAACTTGAAACAGTTTTTTTTTGTCCACGATAGCCCTCGCTACGAGTATCAAGACAATAATAATTATTAGTTTATTAAATAATACAATTAATAATAAATTCAGCTTAATATAACACTGTTTGTGGTACTGTAAATTTGAAGAAAGTAACTTAAAAAAAATAGTTGAACGTGTTCATTAATTACTGTTTCCGTCATCCTGTCCCGTTTAATTATGTAATTGATTTATTTATTTTATGTATTTATACTTTATTACAGAAATACAGAATTTTCTAATGAGTATATGGCGAAATTGCCTTAAAGGCAATATCTACTAGTTAACCAACTTTAGGTTATACATTATAATGTAGGCGAAATAAATTAAATTACAAAAACAAACTTAATGATATTTAAACTAATCATAATATTTCAGTAATTATAACTAATGGAGATAGGATAGAAAGCCGAAAACGGACCTGGGGATTAAGAATGAGATTAAACTAAATTATGCAGACAAAAATGTTTTTTAAGTAGCGATGAAGATATTCGGAGCCAGTATTTGAGCATCGAGTTGGTTCCACGAGCGGGCAACGTAGACAGTAAATGAATGTAATCGGGGGTGAAAATTAAGTGACCACCGAAAAATTTACATGCAAGCAGAAGCCCTAAAATGACTACTTTTTTTGATTGACTACTACGTTTATTTTAAATCTTATTCTTCTTTAAAAGAATGTCACACATGTCACAGCCCCCAAAACGAGGTCAAACACTAGCCACAGGAAGAGGGACGAATTAATGTAAAGTTAAATCGTCTTCAAATTAACAAAAATCGGTTGGTAGTTAAATCAACACGTACTCTTTTTGGGTAATTATTTTAATAACTTTTAATATTTGATTATTTGTACTGGTGATGAAAAATGAAATAAATAATGTTTTTGGAAAGTTTGATTTTCATAATATGGTGCTTAATTAGACAATGACAGATGATCTTTGTATCAGACGACGCCCATACATATAATATGTATTTATTATAGTCAAGAAGGCAATCAAAAGTCATACAACTTACACCTAACTAATCTTCGCCCGTATCATGATATTTATCATAGCGTTTAAGCATTAATGTGTGGACACGATTCTTAAAAAATCCATACTTAGTTAGCATATTTGAACTACGTTACGATTTCCTGAATACCTTCATATACCACCAGACCTTCCTTTATCTGGTAAACTGGTACCTTCATATTACGAATATGAAATACTTATGGTATACAAAAAACTCGGCGCGAGGTCACTTCCATAGCTCATAGCCTAATGTCATAACAGCAAATAAACACCGAAACCAAAGCAACCGAACCGAAAACCGAAAATAACCACCGAAAACCGAAAACATACCACCAACCACCGAACACCGAAACCAACCGAAAATATAGATTAGAGGTCCTGTTATCTGGGGCACTAAAATGTTAAAACACACAACTATGTGATTCATACAGGGTCATCCAAAAAAGGTAAATGTTACGTATCGTGTTTTACTAACCACACTGTCGGATACATCCGGCTCCTGTTTCACCTGCAGCCTCCCGTCCACAGCCTCCAGCCGCTGCAGGAGCGTGAAGCGCAGCAGCCCGTCCGGGTGGGGCGCCGCCGCCGCGGCCGTCGCCGTCGGCGCCGCGGCGCGCGGTCCTCCGCCCTTGTACTCGAACATCACGCTGTCGGAGATGATCCGCCCGCCGCAGGCCACCTGCAGGGTCGCCAATCCGGCTTCGTGGGCTGAAAAACGAACTCAAATTAAATATTTTCATAGAAATGCATTAAGGGGCTTCTTTTCGGTGGCGCTCTTCTCTGTCTTGCGCGTGCTTTTAAATCGTTCCGTCTCACTCTTTTACAATCCGTGCCGTTGTTGGTTAATTATGAAAAAAGGAATCAATGTATGCTTAAACACTTAGTTGAAATTGTATCTTTATAAAATAAACTATTCTTCTGTAGATTTATTTTCTCAATTATTTATTTAGATAATAAAATATTTACGTCTAAACTTTTGAAAAAAAGTATAGAAAAATACAGACTTTTTGAAGCTCTTAATTTTTCAACAAAATAAAATTTTGATAATAAAATATTTACGTCTAAACTTTTGAAAAAAAGTATAGAAAAATACAGACTTTTTGAGGCTCTTAATTTTTCAACAAAATAAAATTTTAACTTAATAATTCCACAGAAGAGACAACGATACTTAGTATTATTTTTCTTATACAACAACAAATAAGAATCACAACACTACAGCGTTTGTATGGAGAAATGACCGGGTTGAGTCCTCTTAAAGCAAACATTCGATTTTTTCGGTAAGTAAATTTTTGGTCTTACAATAAATTAGTAACATGTTCACATTGGGTGCTTATGTAAAAAATATTTGTCACTTTATTTATAAGGGAAAACGCAAAGATATGGTAAATTATTAATATTTAAAAAAATCTGTTGATTCCTTGATTTAATATGTTGGTATCAACGAACCTAAAAAAATATACCGCAGAAAAATGCATCTACCTTAGAACAGGAATTTAGCCAAGTTAGGTTAGACATCGTGACTCATATAATTATTTTTTTTACATATTTTTAATAAATTATGAAAAATAAACACATAAATTGTATTTATGCACATTCGGTATATAACATAACTAGATATTTTAATAGTCGAACATTATTTATAATCTGGTTTATTTATCGATACTCTTATATATGAAAGAAAACACACGCGTGAGTCATCAAAATACTATCTACTCATTGGTAGTTTTAATATAAAAAAAAAATGAAATATTGGCACGCCTTCCACTATTTTATTTTATTATTAGAGCCGTATGTTTTTCTTGCATATAACATATATGAGAGGTTTACACGTCAATTTAAAGTAGTATAAAGTGGAGAGTATAAAATCCGCGGGCGGAATGCGGGTCATGCGAGTGCCTCGAACGACTAAACGGATGTAATAACACAAAGTTACCGTACTATCTTCCTTTTATCTCTGTTCAGACGCTTTCAGTTACGGACGTTCAACTATTAGCGGACCTCACTGAAGCCTTATGAAACTTTGTTTAACGACAAAGTTGTGCGGCCGGACCGTTTATCGAATGAGTCTTATTAGATTCGAAGAGGTTTGTTGAAATTATAGTGGTTAAATGTTTAACAATCCATTTTCTTATTTACTGCCTATCAGTAACTTGAGAAATAAAAGAAAAATGCAAGTTTGTTGTCATCAACAAACAGGTTGTGCAGGAATGGCACGATCATTTACATTAAATAATATATACTTTGTCGGGATTTGCACAAAATATAAAACAGATAAATTACTATAGGGGAGTTATTATTACATAATTACTAATTATATGACAAAAAGTGGAATATGATAAATATAGGAAATGAATATTAAAGAAATTAAATAAAATAATAAAATTAGTTAGTGCAATTGTACTGAAAATGTAAACATATTACAAATTAAAATCTGGCAAAACAGACAACTTGAACTAAAAAAAAATAGAAACGTATGTGTCTGTGTCAAGGGAATAGACAGACGACTTGAATACGGCTTCGCTAAGAGATCGTTTTAGTGTGACGATATCGGAAGGGATAAGAGTAAAGAGTAGGAAATTTAACAGTAAAATTGGGTTAGGTTGACGAGATGTTTTTTCTAACCGCATACGATTTTTATATTAGTGGATGTGCCCCCCCCCCCCTGCCGTGTGCGATATGTCGTTCGTCCCAACTTAGCGCAATTAAAAAAAATCTGTGGCCATCACGCGGTATATTTAGATTTTTGTTATAAACAATAGCTTTTGAGCTGCGACACGATAGAAACATCCCTAATCTCATTATCATCCGTCTTCTTTCATGCCCTCCCTCCTCCCCGAACCAACTTTATACCACGCCAATTACAGCACAATCAATATTTTGGTATAACTTACAATTTCACTTTTTTATTTAAAATTCAAAATTTTACACTTTTGTGAGAACAGCATGTCTAATTCCATAAAAAAATAGATGAATCCCGACACATTATAGTTGTAAACTATGTTGGTTTGTGTTAATGAGAAAATAGTAACCAGTGGTCCTGAAAATGATAATATGAAATTTAGGATAATTAGGCATTTGAAAGTTAAATATAATAAAAGTTAATTATTACTTTATTATATTAGTAACGAAATAGTCCTTATTTGAAAGATATTATTACTCATACAGAGGATTGCTTGTACACAGAATACGATATATTGTATTGTATATGTATTAACGATCGCTTTAAAAGGCTTTTAGGGCCGCAAATATAACTTTTTAGGTAACCCTATTTAAATCTCACGCTCAGCAATCGTATCTTGCAAATTGACGTATTTTAAAAGAAGCCTTTTGCCGCGTCCCAGATATTTATAATGGAACAAAGGTAGTTTGTTTTAAACAAGCTCAGAGACGGCGGCGGCACGATACAGCGTTTTATTTAAAAAGCGCCTTTTTATCCTTGTTTCTTGTGCTGCTAGTTCGGCACTGAGCGGGCGGCAAAATAAAAAAGTTCGCCTACGGGACGGGGAACTTTAACGCGAATGCGAGTATCTAACCTAACCTAACCTAACCTAACCTAACAAGTTGTTCTTTCGCCAAGTAGAACTCGACGGGAAGCGAAACTTCATCAGCGATGTAGATAAAATATTTACAGATATGATGGACATCGGCGCCGTCCCGAGCGCTACTATTGCCCAATAAAAAGCCTTTATCTTTTAATACAAATCTTTAAAAATTGGTAGTTTTTCTTTGGTATACTAAAAGATTACATCATAATTAACGAGTCCATTAACAATATGAAAAAAAGTGTTAGCATAAAGAAGTTTTACTTCAAAAACAGTGTGTGTGTGTGTGTGTGTACACCACGTGCATTAGAAGTAAAAATGCCTATTTATACTATTAGAAGAAAATCAACATAACAGCTGGGCGCACCGAGTTTAGCCGAATGAACGTGAAGTTTTACTTCAAAAATTCCAAAGCTATGTCATACTATTATCCTTACCCGGACAGTAACACCTCAAGACCCCCGCCTGCACGAGTGTGGACGGCACAGGAAAGGCATCAAACAGCACAGTGTAATTCTCGTTGGTGGAGTGCCAGGGTCCTGTCACCAGAACCTTAACTCCACCCTCAGGATACGCCCACTCGGGGGAGTAGTCCGTGATGCTCAGCTCGCTGTCTGCGAGGCTGTTAGTGGCGTCACCCGAGTCGCAGCGCTTTAAGGGTTCCTCGTGTAAGCTCGGAGACTTTCCTCGAATCTTTAAAAATAATAAAAAGCTTAGACATGTGCAAAGATGCTGCTAAATGAAGGCACGACAATTAATTGTAAGTAGAAACTAAATTGCAGGAATTTATTAGGTTCTTTTTATATGTTCCTAATCTAATATGACTTTTTAATAAAGAAAATATTTAGCGATACCACGGTTAGGAAGTTACGTTATTGGTAACACATTATTATTGATTTAATACATGCTATTCAAATAAATTATGTAACATTTATTTATATATAAACTAGTAGATAGGCTGTTAATATTATATCAAGTTGAACATAAGATATTTACAGATAATGCATAGGTTATTAGTTTGATATGGATTAATATTACCATTCGTCTAATTAGGAATGGTAAATAATCATGTCATTAACAATCAACATTAAATATAAGTATAAATACCTCCCGTTTTTATAATTTTTCCACTATGATTTTACCAAATTTACCAATACTTTTTTCATATAAATTTTAGCTGCTGGTTTAAAATTAAAAAGCTTCACGACATGCTTTAGCTTTAGTATGTAAGAATATTTTAAATCCTTCAAAAAATTAGTATAATTACCATGTGTGCCGGAATAATGCTATGCGGATCCAATACTTCAAATTCAGGAAAATCTCCTAAAATGTCGAAGGCATCTAGATTTACAAAGACGTCATCGTCAACGACGTGCGTGGGCGACACCACGATGTTGCAATTTTCGATGAAGTCCATGGGGTTTATTTCGGACACGATGACGTCGCTCGAAGACATCTCGTCGCTGTGAATTTGCACCGAGTTCACGACGCTTTCCGTCTCGATAATCGTGGAGCTGGCCGTCAAATGGTCCAGTTCCGACGAGCAGAGCGGCATGTTCGCAGATAAGGTTTTCTGTATATCTTCCTGCGATAGATCGAGCGTTTCGTTGAAGAAACCGCCATTGACTACGGATGATCCGTCGCCGTGACTCAATAAAGACCCTGTTGATTCCGTTCCCAATAAAACCAAGGTATCATTGCACACGCTGCTGTTCCTCAAATGCAGTCGGTTGTGTTCGCTGTACTTCGACGGAGTTGACGGCGCACTTGACAACATGGCCATCCTGTGCTGATGAAATGATTCATTCTCACACTTTATCCGTCTCTCCGTGTGCGCATCGAACATCAGAGTTGTGATATTATCATTCACATCTTCCTTGGCGATCAAGTGATTCTCTAACTTCATATTGGCTACAGTTCTAGGATTTAAGTTAAGGTATCCTGATTCGGAACTATGTCTATACGAGGGTTGGTTTGTCTCCATAACCTCTTGCTTTAAAACTAACGTTCCAGGTTTGTACTGCGTATATTCTTTAGACCTATACTGATTATTGCGCATATTTTCATTAGTGTTACAAACGAACGACGTTACTGACAATGGTGATACTAAGGATTGATGAACTACTGAGTTTGCACTGGTATTGTTTGATGAGCTGTTCAGAATTAAAAGACCACCTCCTCCCTGTATCTGGGAAAGACTGAGCACTAGCGGTGGAGATGACGTGGGTGGATTCGCAGCCGAACCGTTTGAAGTATTGTTTTGGTTCAAAGAGTTCGAATCGGAATGGTGTTGCAGTCTGTTGTCTCTGGAATAGACCCGGGGAGGTCGGCCGTTTGTGGTTAACAACAATCCAGACGACCCTGTCGTGGACGACACTTGGTTGTGGTCGTTGTTGGTAGTCTGATTTCTGGGCCCCGTATAGGCGTGCGATTCGTTCTTGGCAGCCGTGATCCTGCGCATCGGGTGGGCGCATGTGCGACTGTCTTGACAGGTGGAATCGGGGCAGCCGCATTCCAGTTGCCTGGCCAATGCGGCCTGCCTCGCCACACGCTGTTTTTCCATCAGCTGCCCGACAATCGCTTCTACAGTTTCAACAGTCTGTAAGTAATAAAATATGTGTATTACCGTTTATATTGAAATAAAAAAAACTAATGTTTCAAAGATATTATTGCATTTATAACTTACAGACATCTCGAGTTCGTTGTTCATATCAGGTTCATCCTCGCTGAAAACTGCAAACAAATGGAGAGTTTTTTGTATTTTATATCTATCCTTTTATCAATTTTAAGAGTCTCAATCTTTGTATACGATTAGGATCGAATAAGATTAGAATTAATTCAAATAGCCGTACAGTTGGCGCCCCGTTTTAGTACTTATAGAAACCTAAACTGTTTAATATAATCAGGATACCTCATGTTTTATAGAAGTCCTCCCTCGTAATTACTCGGATTAGGCTACTAGTGCTCGGATTTTGATATTTTGTGTAAAATCCTTTGGTTAATACTACAATAAAACAATTATTTATATCTTTGAAGTATTAAGGACTTACGAATATTCCTAACAAACACTAAAGTGGGCAAACCATATAATACCATAATCTTCAATTTCATCGTCAACTTATCATTTCTATTGGCCCTATATAATACCAGACGAAAAACAAAAGAAAGGGTTACATGCTTTCTATACGACAATCCCTATTATTTTTTTCCATGACTTTAGGAGCTAATTGAAAGCTATTTAGGGCAGCACTATATTAATAATGGGACTTTCTAACGCGCACCACAAATGTGTGGATTTTATTATGTTGTAAGTCTTATTTAGGTAACCATTTTTATTGTAAGATAACTTACACATTGGTTTAAGTTGGCTGACGAGTTCTTCTTTCGTCCACTCTTTCTTGTCACCCCATAATGCTAAACTTGGCGTTATCACCGCCATTTTGTTGTCGTCTGGATAGGGGACGTTTAGGTAATGAACGAGCACAATGTCAGGATTCTGGAAGATAAAGACGTACTTAGAAGTTTTATTCGTGAAGTACAACATGGCGATACACCACAAATACAATTCAATGATAAATTTGGCCTAAAGATTTACTTAATTCTAACATAACTAATTTATAAATATGTATTTTGTTACCGCTTCATATATTATGAATGCGTGAAGGGTATATTTGCTGCTTTTCTGAAATATGTACGAGTGATGTAAAAGGGTATGAAAAGGATGAGTGTAAAAGGGTGAAGGGATAAGGGGGTGGCGAAGGGTGTATGTTCACGCTTGTAATAATGTAGTATGTTGGAACAAAAATAAATAAAAACATAGTAAGATATTAAACGAAATTATATCATTGAACGGATGGTATTTACAGTAACGATAATCTTATTAAAGTTATTTTTTTTTTGTCATTGTCGTTTTGTTCGTAAATAAATAAATCTTTACTTGAACGAGGACTTTGGGTGCAAGAAGGCTAATTAAGGTCATCTGTGCCCCCCTACCCACAGACACAAAAATGTGGGGTACATACATCCTAAGGTATTACCTGAAGGAGCCAGTAACATCGTCGATGGAACGTTGGCAGGATCGCCGAGTGCACGTAGCAACCATAAATACACTGCGGACAAAGCAAAACAAAGAAGTTAGTGAAATAGTCATCCCAAAACAATACATTATTACTTTTACTTTTATTGAGTCATTGATAGAGGAAGTGAATACGGGTTTGATAGGGGAGGCTAGTATTTAATTAACTTTTGAAAAAAAGGAAACTAAAAATATTCTCAGACATTTTTTATCAATTTGTATGCATGTACACCACATTTAATATGTTCACATATTAACTAGATATAATATATTTACATTAAAGTAGATTAAATTTAAATTATTTTATTATACTTTTTTTTAAAAAAAAAAATCTTTTCAGTTACGGTTCAGTGCTAATCCATTCATAATTAGTAAATTAAAATACATATGACTTTCTAACTTTTGTTTTAAATTCCTATGTAATTATTAAGTCGAAATAATTTTTCATGTCTAACTAGACTTGATACTAGTTTGGTAAGCATACATAATCAAATTATAAGTTTAAATTTTTACCATAACCTAACTAAAAAGTAAAAAAAAACTATTTTAGCATACCTAGTTAAGTCTAAAGTACCTAAAAAATAAGTAGTAAAAATACCATATAATTATACAAATACAAATACACCTGCATTCTTTTAATAGCTTCATGGTTTATTGTTTTATTTGGGCCATGATTACGAATAAACGCGTAAATCGATTGATACACATTGATTGACATTTACGCCATATAATTTGAAGCCAGAGTAGTTTAAAGAGTCGAAAATGTTTAGTTGAAAATTATTTATTTTCATGAGAAAATCGTTTTTAACAAATGCAATTATATGAAACGTAATTAATTGAACTCTCGAAATAGAAATAACTTATGTTGTCACCCGAGAAATGTTCTGAAATCAGTCTATCTCTTTAGATTGAGGAAATTAAATTATTTAAGAAAAACAGACAAGATGTTCAAATACCATTCCCAAAGATTTAAGGAGGTGTTTATTTCCTTATTAAGTGTAATAAATTGTATAAAAAACGCGAAATAAATTCAACCCCAAATTTATTATTTTATCAAAGCGCTCGTGTAAATTCCCTTTTTACTCGCAAGCGCTAGGCAAAACCGGTCAATGAGCCAGCATGGCGCGGTCTCGCAAGCGACCGAACGGTTTACATGAGCGATATCATATTATCACGTAACGTTTGCAAACTGTTTACTCGGAAACCACGAAGGATTTGGATATGAGATTGGATTTTTGGATTTTCATATCATGCTTGAAAACGCAGGGTCAATAACCCAGATTATCGGGAATAATTTTACAGTCGGGAATGTACGTAAAATACGCAATGATTAATTGCCTTTATATCGTGTTGTTATTACTATAATAATTTGTTTGGTGTTTTGGAATGACGATTTTGGGCAGGTGCAGCGACAAGAATGGCTAAAACTGTCCGCCGCAGTGGCTGGTATAAATAAATGAAATATAAGCAGCTTGGTTAGGTAATTGCTCTGTTTAAAATGATCCTATGGTAATCAATCTACCTTAAAATGATGCCAAATGCCTCCCGGCTTTATTGAGAGAAGCGTAATGAATGGTAGACGGGAAAATATTTTGCAAAAAAAGTAGGTTAATCGCGAGAATAGATGGCTTCCATAACCGTTCCGTTGCGGAGCGAACGAAAACAAAACCTTCCTTTTATCTACGATCGAGTACTGCGTTCTCCTTTGTTCATAAAGAGCCGACTCGCTGATGTCGGACCGAGGAAAATGCTGCCAGACGTACGCATTTGATTTTTTTTTTTTTGTTGAATAGACTTCTACTATCAGCAAAGATCTAAATTTTAACAAAATAATTATAATAACAGAATAAATATTGTACAGAATACAGAATAAATTTGTACAGCGATTGACACTACTGTAGATAATATTATGTTTCCTGCCACCTTTACTAGATTATCATTTATCATAGATAAAATGGCATTATTTCATCCTGCTCATGACTTTAACGTTACGCGAGAGTGTTTTACCAGGTATTAGTTTTTTCAATTATAAGCACATAACTAAATTCCACAATATACATAATATATTATTTATTTATTTATTGACTTAGTAACTGTTATATTCTTGAGCACACACAAAAACACATCGCATATTGTGATAAAACACATCGCTTCCTAAGAGGAACTTTATTACAACTGACTGCCCAAAAGAAAACGGCTACCCGCCGTTCCGTACATTCATAACCAATATAAATCTGTAGGTATATACCTACCAAATACAATATCTATAACAGTAACATAACACATAATTGACATATATGCAAAGTTCTACCTAACTAGGCCCGTCCTAAGGTAGACTTTTCTATCTAAAGATTTTTATTTTTATCCATATACGTACGCGTTGAGCAGCATACACCTTTGTACATATATTACTAATTTATATATTATTAATATAATAATAATATATATAATATAATATAGTATAATATAATAATATATATTATTCATATTATTTATGGGATAAATTAATTATAATATGAGATAGAGAGACGGTACATACAATAATAAGGATTTTTTTTCTAATAAATTGAATTGTATAATATTACTTAATACACTGTCATCAAAATCTCTTTTTTATCACACACACACACACGCACCCTCGCAGACACACACACCCTCATTCACACACACACACACACACACACATACATCACATGCTCCTCATACGAATGTATACCTGCGTGTTTGTATTTTAATACATTGATTTGCATCATTTTAGTTTAAGTCTTCATACCTACTGTATAATAAGTATGTTTGTGAATATGTAGGAAATCCATAATCGGTTTTGTTATCTGCTTAATTCTTAATTGTTAATATTATTGTTATACTGTGTGTTTTCCCATAAGAAAATAAATAAATAAATATGTTATCAAGGTTTCTGTTTTATTTCTTCCCAGTTGAAAGAGCCATTCTTCTATTTATGTAGTAGTTTATTTAGGTAAGATATGCATAAATAAGATATGAGCATATTCAAAATACTGCTGCGATAATGATAAGGAAGCTGATTCTAAACTTACTACTAACTCTTTTCGTGTCCGGTTAATTATGGTTTAGCGGATTAATTTGGTTTAGCTTTGGCGGATAATAGGTATATATATCATTCTTGCATATGGGATATTTGGATGGAAATGAGCAAACGCGATGCATTTAAGGTAAGATCTAATAAGAGTAATCAGAATCCAAATATATATTAATCTAATAAATAAATTTAAAGAATGCAAAAGTAAATGCATTTACATTATCATATTTACAAGCAATTGCATATTATCCTAAAAATAAGTACCACAATACCTCAATAAAAATTACAAGAAAATACACGTGAATAGTAAATACATACACAATTTTGTCTTAAAGCCTTTAAAATGCACGATTTATGTACATGACCTTATTTGGCAGCAAAACACAGTGTTTTTTAAAAATTTAGAAAAAATAATTTCAAGAGCATTGGAAACATTAGTAAGAGTTTCGAAGAAAATTCCTTTTTAATCCATATTATTTATAATTTTGAAATAAATCATATTTATTTAGGCACATCTGCATCTTTTATTTTAGTTCTTTTCTTTAATGTAAAAACTAAAATCAAATGTTTTAAACTTTTATGTATAATTAACTTAAGTTTATGTCAAATTAAATACACAAACATGAAATTGGAGAGTATCGAGTGCTGGCAACCCTGTATAATGTGATATTTGAAAATTATTGCAATACTGTCTGTGGGTCTACTTTATAAAATAAATAAATAAATGGTGCACTGATGACATAGCGAAGTCCATCGCTATTTTTAAGCAGAGCAATGATACCAATCGATGGAAAAAAAAGAAACTATTGTGGCGTCTATGAATAGCATAAAATAAATTATAATATTTCAAACGCACATGTAGGTTTTTTTAAATAAACAATTATCGGATAGTATCACGATTTTGTATTAGGAAGATATTTTCATTCTCTAATACAAACATCCTAACTCGCTCGATTCATACTAAATATGACTTATTTAGATTCGATAAAGCGTTTGATGCAGTTTCTCTAAAGATTACTGAATACGGTGCAATATTTTGCAGTAAAGGACAATTCCGAAATGGACATGACATGTGTATAGTTCTATTGATCATTGTGTGATTTTCGATGATATTACATTGCAAGGAATGTATGGCAGCACTAAACCAGAGCATATGGCCCGTCCGCGTACAAAATTTGCAGTTCTCGTATCGTCGCTACATCCTACATGCTGTTCTATATGTAGGCACGTTAATATTATTATATCCGGAAGAAGTTTCCCTGGCAGTGGCTCAACTAAACTGAACGCCTGGCAGCGCAGAGCGGGCCACGTGACAAAAGGACACCCACTTTCTTTTCAAGTTTAATGGCCCGCCCCTCGCACTGGACCTAATGCATATCTTACTATATCGCCGTGAGACCTACCGCGCAGGACTATATGGAAACTTCTGTTTAGAAGTACTTTGTACGCGATTTTCAACGTCGCGTTCGGCTCAATCTTTTAACTATAAAAATAAATTCATTTAAAATATAAAAACACAGACAGAACCGAAAAGATAAGATAAGAGTGAAGAGAAATATTTTTGGTAACAGTGGTCTAAAAGATATTTTATTTTTAAGAATATGTTAAAGTAATTTATGTGATTTACAGCAGCGAGTAGGTAAGTATAAGATAAACTGTAATTATTTTGAAAC
Organism: Neomicropteryx cornuta; assembly: GCA_020383195.1. Classification (NCBI taxonomy): domain Eukaryota; kingdom Metazoa; phylum Arthropoda; class Insecta; order Lepidoptera; family Micropterigidae; genus Neomicropteryx; species Neomicropteryx cornuta. The sequence goes on along the minus strand of JAHKQU010000025.1, from coordinate 8,261,206 downwards.
TGTATTTATTGTATAAAATCATTTCATTACAAAATGTTACCTATTATTTTTTTTATAAAATATATACAACACGACAGAACGATGACCTTATCCAGGGAAATAAGATTACTTTACTTAATTAAAAATTTAAACAATTCTATGTAAAATAAGCAAACCTACAATGGCAGTTTTGAATACATACCCATACTAATATCTCCTACTCTTATGATAAAAAAAATAACGCATTCAGGAGTACCCGCATTAAATCGTTTTGTTTTCAAGGCGATAGCAGCTCCGATAACCACCAGATAAGGCTCGCCAGAGATGCATGTTTCATACGATTGCGTCTGCATTTGGCGTCCATGGCGACTCGGATCGCGTAAATAAAAATAAATGCTAAACTGTCGGCACGTGTAAAACGCCTTCTCGAAATCTAATATTCTTTCGGCTGTCTGAACTAAAAGAAAAGACTACTTTAACACTGTGGGAAATTTTAGGGATTTTATTTGAAGGTGACTTAAACACTCAAAAATAATAGTATAAACAACAGAAAAACTTTAGTAATTTATTTAATTGCCGCAAAAATGGTTTTTTTAATGTAAAAAAAAATACGAAAAGTACGATACGATACAAAACCTATACCATAAGGTCCTACAAAAAAATAATATTCAAAACACGCAAAAACATCTTGTGTGGTAAACATTTTTACCCGGACCGCTGGGTAGCGTGAATTGCAATTCGGTGACGCTCGTGAATGTAACACTCGCGGCTGTGACGCTCGGACGAGCGACATTTATTATCTAAATACAACTACATTTTAATCGGGGAAAGGTAGATTGGTATTTTTTACTTGGTAACTGACACTGATTAATTCGAATAAAAAAAAAGGATTATTAATATCATTTATTTCTTTAATCCTTCATTACATTTGCAGACGAATGCTGATATTTACATATACATAGGCGCGAGTTCTGTCACTTTTTTTTCTTACTCTTGTGTAAGATAAACTTTTGGACATGAAAAATTAATTTAACTTTATTATTTTATTTAACATTTAGAATTGCCAGAAGATGAATAGCTTGGTTGAAGGTTCATAAACATTTGAAAATGAATAATATTATGGGTCTTACACATTATTATAAAATGACATTATTAATAATTTATCGAGAATAAGCTGTTTTGATTAAGGACTTATTTATAGCCCTAAATCGATCCTAGCTTCAGATATTTTATTAAATAATTGAATTATTATTGTATACCATCTTAGGTTGTTTCTAATTTATTTATGTATTTAATTTTGAAGAAATCTACAGATTTATATAGTGGTACATACGTAGAGAAAAAAAAAGATAAAACTACTTATTTAAATCTAAACACAGATAGATTCCTATATCACTTAGGTCTTAGATAATAATACAGTTAATAAACATCGTCTACCCAAATAAAACATCTATATTAATGGCAAAACCAAAATTTAATTATTCATATTAATCACATTATTTATTAAATCTACAGATTGTTTTTTAAACAGAAATTCACTTTACTTCCGGTAATATGGCAATTTAACAATTTATTATTCAAGTGGGAGATTCGAGGAATAAAAAAGCGAAGTTATACAATATATGTATTATCTAATCTAGAGTAATATTTTTTATGATAAAGTTATCTCGGAGTAAATTTACGTAGACTCGGAATATTTATTTAGTTTAATATCTCGTTCGCGTAATATCTCGCTTTATATATACTATAAACGAAAAATGATTAATAGGACATTACACCTCTCACAGTGTTAAACAGTTGCACAAGGATGTTATTATAATACTTGAAATCCATGTGGTTTTTTATATTTTTATGGTTTAGTCTAAGATTTTTCAATAAAAAAGAGAAATGAATTTTGAAATATGTAGCATTTTAGCGTAGCTATGTAAGGCTTATTGCTTATCCGTTAAATAGTGTAACCTACTTCTTACGCCTCATACTATATTATTAGCATGATCAAGCTATTTATGTTCGAACACATTCCGGATATTAATCGCTATATCGGAGATTGCGACCGAACGCTAAAGATGAAATCTCAGGCAATTCGTTGGCGTCGATGTTCATCAATCATTGCGATAAGCAAAGGTAAAAGGCGTAAGGCTAAGGTGTGTCTATTTGTAAGCAAAGGTCGTTGCAACTAAATCGCTAGCTTCGTGGATATTTTGTCACCCTCTTGTATACTGACATCTCCGGCACCCAAAAAAATCACCGGAGCTCCTAAATATTTAAGAAACCTTTATTGTTTTGCGTTTGTAAAACTGACAAAAAAAAAATAGGAAAAAAGGGGAAGTAGAGAAAAGATTATTTTTTGGTTATTTCCTGGCTGAGAAGTTTAAAGTAGATTAAAATATTTCGGTGATGGATTATCGAAATATTGCAAACTAAGTATATGCGAAAATCTTTATAGGCACGCATATGAGGGTTCATAGCTAGGGGGATGCCTTTAGAAAATGTAATTTATTTATTATTAATCGAACATATAATATAACAGAATACCTGATTCGTCATATATGATAGGGTGTACGCAATCATTCTGTCTGCTAGAAAGTTGATACGACTCCCAGGCGGATAAAATAGCAAATGCTTCCTAACTAGTTCCTAAATAGTTAATCGGAGCACAAAGAACTCAGTTATATAGCATGTCAAGTAAGTACATAAATATTACTTTTAATGTAACGTTCTCTGCAACACATGGCGTTAAAAACGAGAAAAGCGGTAACCGATTTTCTTTCTACCCGAAGAAACGCTTCGTAATATCAAATATATAAATAATGAAACCCTATCCCGCTAAATATTGCTTTTAGGTAAAATCGTTATCGGATGCGTTATGGCGTATTCGAATGTAATGCTATCGACATTCGAGTTGTTGGTAAATAGTGCAACTCGTGCTAGTTGGCAGGGCAGTCGCGTGCGAGTGGCGTGATTAAGCGTTTAATAGTTGCGTCCGTAAATTATCGCGTATTGCCCCCATTACTTCAGGGATTGAATGCAAAATCGTCGCTGACTTTTTCATTGCGCTTTTATCCGGACGCCGTTCATTACCAAACTTCTCGTTTGCTCTTTTGGTAAAAATATCTATTTGTTTTGAAATTATTATTTCCATTAGAAGCTTTTGTCTATTTTGGCTTAGAAACTAATTTAAATAATTTAATCTTTATTCAGGATGTTTGTTGTTATATTAAAATTAATATCAGAAAAAGTATTGTATAAAGCAATAATTCAATTACAGTTTTTAAAAACAAAAATTAATCATTTAAAGAAACATCCCTTTTTACAAGAGTAAAAAATAGAGAAACATAATAGAAAAAAAGTAATACAAATATATATACGGGGTGTCTGGGTATAGGTCGATGCAAACCTTTTAGGAGCGTCATTTAGAACATATTTAGCCACACTTACCTTAGTAACCTTTAAATATATATGAATATACAAATAACACCTTAATGAAATTAAATTACGATCAATACACAATTAATCGATGCCGTTTTATTTTGTTTATTTTTTTTGAGGCTGCCTTGAAACCTTTGCCGCCTTCCTCAATATTATTACAAAATATGCTATCGTAGGTACAGCAACGATGCACAGCATTATAGGCGCTGTCAGTTTTGCCTAGTCATACGAGAAGGTGTATGGAATTGAATATCCTATAATAGATTACTGCATTCTATCGTTCCATTACTCCGCCTTAAAACATAATATCCGATTAGGTTCTCCGGTTCTCAACATTTTCAATATTATAAGCAGCATAGTAACGAATTCCACGAAACAAAAATTTAAACTAATAAAGTTTTGACTTCAAACTAACTTTATTTTACATGCAGGCATACATACACACAGCATGCTAGTAATTTAAATTTTAAAAGCGTGGTAAGCTATGCACCACAAAAACAATTTTTTTTGTTAGCATCTTCTTATCTAGTAGGTTTTATAGACGCGTATGGTGTAAAACATCATTTCGCTGATGCTCTCATCTAATGTCAATAAAGACTACTCTAGAAAATATATGTCTTCGACTGCCGATAACGTAATAACTTTATTTTTTTATCCGATGATTGAAACCTTTTCGGAAACGATTATTTTTTTGAATGTCATTTTAGAGGCATTCATTTTAATCAACCCGATATTTGGCAAAACGCAAAAATACATTTAAATTTAGTGGGCATTTTAACATTCATTTTTTGTATGCCCTTATGTTTCCACAACAAAAACCATAAACAGTTTTTTTTTCTGCATACCACTGACTACAGATTTTTTGTGCATATCAAGGCAATCAATATGCTTTTAGATAATTTTTACAATATTTTTAGTGAAAAGTAATTTAAAAAGTAATTGAAAAGTAATTACGCATAGTTCGATACCGTTTGATTAAAAAAATAATTACAAATCATATAAAAAAAACAAAGAAGTACATACAAAGAATGAACCCTTTTGTCCTCGTTTCCGTACGTATGTGGGTCGAAGCGGGCGTAGTTGTCGCTATTTTGGCACGAGATGGCGCGGATGGCGTTTCGCCTCACACTCGCGAACAATTCCGACCGATATTAGATAATTTATCATCCGTCCGGCCGAAAATGTGATGCTGCATATTATCGGATAGTACGGGGGTCCATAGCACGGGGGTCCATTCTACGTTGGCCCTGCCTGCCCTATACGGCGACGCGCAGGAGAGACGCAAACCCTTGTTTTGTGTAATAATAGTATTTCGGGCCTACGGGGCTCATTTATAGGCTGAAATCGCCATGCGCAAGATTTTTTTATATTTATATATAAAAACGTATCACAATATATAGATCCGTGTTCATTTTAATATTTGCTAAATAGTTCTGTGAGCAAGTTCTGTTACTAGGAGCAATTTGAACGGTTGTTTTATGTATATTTTTTTACTAGCTAAACAAAACAATAAAAGTATCTCGTAAAATAATACATCGCAAAGTGTGAAAGACGTTTTTCTTAAAATACTGTAATTTAAAACATAAAGCACCACACCATATATGTACGACTAAAATACTCATCGTACGAGCCCAAAACTTCATACCATTGTAGAGTTCCTATGACCACCTTCCGGCTCCATCATCAGAACCTGGTCCCTATCCATCGAGACAGTAAGATCATAACATTGTATAGTCATCGGAACTATGTATGTATGCTATAATATCAACCAAATACGGCAAAAAAATGTGTACCTACTAAATATTTCCCCTTGCAACCTCCATACTAACGTATGTGTATACAGGGTATCCCAAACCATTCCCAAAGACTGAAAGGGTTGTTTAGGTTCCCTATTACGTGTAACAAATTGTATAAAAAAAATGCTAAAATAATTCAGCCCAAATTTATTAAAGCGTTCGTGTAAATTCCTTTTTTGCTCGCAGGCGCTCGGTAAAGCCAATGACCTGGCGCAGCGTGGTCTCGCTAGCCGACGAACTTATGACAGTAACGATTTATCTGTTTGTTTCTCGGAAACCCTGATGAATTTTGTTATGACGTCTAAACAAATCATATTTTAAATCGCAGGGCTGATTCGAAACGTCGCGTCATGATGCGCTTGTGTTGAATAATTCTTTTTGTCGAAACAAATTTACAAAATTTGTTTTCCAGCTGGAATGGTGGTACACAGCTATGAATGCGGCTATGTGAAGCTGAGCCTGTTTCCTTTGTCGTTTTGTGTTGGCCGGTCCACAGCAAACTCCGCGCCAACTGGAGACTGGAGATGATATCTTCGTATCGTCTATCATATAAGACTTTGTCCGCGCTGAAAACGCTCGATCGCCACTTTACACCGGAGATGTAGTGTGTGTGTGTTAACGAGACCAGTATACTGCAACGATGCTGTTAATTTTAAAAGCGTGTGTATTATATTTTGAATACTATCATTTATTTATATATCCTTAAAAAGTGATGCAAAATGTCGATTGCGACTATTGAATTTTATATTATTGTGTCTAATATTAGAACCGTATAAAAATCATAGGACATGTAGCAAATCTCAGTTTTTCTACTATACAGAATTTACTGTCCACTGGAAAAAAATAACCAATAGGCGAACCTTAAAAATCTGCGGTACCAACTTTCTAGTCGCGTAAAAAATACAGGCGGTAGACAGCACAGTCTATAAAATAGTTCCATTTTTACCCTTTTAATCCAGAACCTCTACTCATTTTACTATACTACCATTTTACCCGTTTCGAACTAGTCCTCCATTTTGTTAAAGCGCGTTGCTTACTTTAATACAACACTAATATAACACAATGTTTTCAAAAACGTGTCAAAATTTAGATGTGTGTATTTTTATTTACTTACTTACGCATGAAATGTGATCCCAGTATTTTATTAATAGCGGGAAAAACGTCACTGGCGATTAATATGACCAACTACGTTAAATTAACGCGGTTACGAGTACAAGTGTCATACTTTTAGTAAGCGCACTCGTATCTAGTCCAAGAAACGCGCGGATCTGTCATACGTTTGTCTATGCTACACGCATTTTCCCATACGTATCTGTTTCGAACTAGACCGCCATTTTGTTGTTCTAAAATTGAATGGTAACCTAAAAGTTTTCTAAAATCGATACGAATACTAAAATATAAAGAATTCACAGCGGCCATTTTGCGATCGCGTTTTCCAGCCGAGCGTATCATTACCTTCGGGTTTTTTTTTTTTAATGCGCTCCATTTATTTGAAAATTCCGGAAATACTGTTCATAAATGCAAGGATTACAGTCAATGGAAAATATGATTTAAACTATTTTAAAAAAGTTCTTTATGATTTACACAAGAATAACAAGAATTATTTACATGCAGTATATAATACGTCTAACGCAAAATGCGCATTTTATTGATGGGGTGCGTGTAGTTTAGTATCCAAATAGCAATAGAACATAGTTTTGTCGATCAGAACTTATTATAATAACCGCGATTATAGTGGAACAGGGTGAAACTACAACTAGCTATAGTAATTTCTAAGAGACACATTTCGGTTATGTCTAGCGGCATTATGCATAGCCGCATTAGTTCACTGCTAAAGTAATAGTTTAAGGTCACTTGGCTCGACTAAGCATGAGGCCGTATAACTCGATAATGGGGTAAGTACGCACACGAATATTCTCAGTAAAAATATATATATTTGACTCATAGGGTTTGTAATATTTCCCTTATCTTTATCTTTAATCTAATGTTATATTATCTAATATTAATTTAACATTCGTTTTGTTATAGCGATAGAATTTGTCAACTTCTATTAGGACATTCTTTCGCACCAGAGACCTGTCCACAGTGCCGTAGCACGAGTCGTAACCATTTTACTCCTCTTAACAGTGGCGTGCAGTGAGTACTTATTTGTTCTGAGCATGTTATTTACTGTAAAGGGTCGGGTTTTATTTTCGCATAAAACTGCGGAATTAGTGGTAGGTTGTCATTCTTTTTTTTTAATTTCTATCATCTAAGTCACAGACAAATCTTTTATATTTGTCTGTTACTTAGACGATAGCAATATTTTTAAGTCACAGACAAATATTTAGCGTTAAATTAGGTCTGACTGAATTCGGATTTGAACCCGCAACCGCTATAATCACTAAAACGTTACGATCCATTGATATAAAATCCACTTTAATCATATACGCGATATCGTTAGATCGCTCAGTACTAGAAAAATATATTTAATTGTTTGGGTTTTAAATGATTTAGCAATCGCTTATAAGAATCTACACTACTGCCTCTGATACCTACTAGCTTACAAGCCGAGGCACGGGGCTGAAACGCCATTATTCTAATGAAGATATTTATAGTCGTGCCGGAGAGGGGGAAGGGGTCGAAAATTCCTGCGCAGTTTTTTCCGTTGCTAGTAATATTGCTAGACATTTTGATTAATCTTACCTCCGTGCCCTGCACTTTTAATTTCATGTGGTCTTCTCTTGTGGTTTTTCCGTCTTTTCGTTTCTTCCAGCAGTAGCCGTCCCTCCGGTATCTGACCTTCTTCCTGCTGTACAGCAACATCGAACCACTTTTTGGTCTGAAAGGATTAACAAGATCAAAATTAAGTAAAAAATATTTAAATTAATGTGAGGAATATTGATCGTCGACCTTCAAATTCGGTGCTTTATTTTAGAAGGCGTCAGGTTTTACTCTCTGCGCGGTCATTAAGCAATTGTTGACAATTTAAAAAAACGAACTTTTCTTTTATTTAGACCTTTTATTTGGCTTTCAATTACTATTTTTCTAAAGTATTTTATAAGAGAGCAATTTAACGAAAAAGAACTATTAGCAGTTTATCATTTATTAAATTTCTCAAAAATAAAATTGAATTTTAAAAATCTGGCTTTACTATATTGAAGATATAAGATAAAGATATTTAAAAATATTTTTTTTATGATTAAATATCCAATTGTTACTAAATTCCAGTCATAGAAAAAAAGGTCTTTAGTTTCGCCTTAAATACATGGTTACAATATATATCAGCAGCGTCTGTCAAACGCTGAAGTTAAAACATATCGATGTGTTACCGTGGGTGTTACGTCCAATTACAATAACAAACCGATATGAGGCGTCGGACGTTTACGACTATAAGGCAGCAAACCTTGTTTTTTCGCCTTTGTTTGTCAAAATAAACTTCCCAATAACAACTTCATTAGACAACGTATCAAAAATAGTATTCAGAGCAATGGTGCGACATCGCGGTGCCGAACTGTCCAGAAATGGAGGGGAAAAACTATTTATTCCGAGTGCCGTAGACGCCAATATTCTGGACGTTGAGGAAGTTCAACCTAGTGCAAATGCTGGTTTAAAGTATGTACTTATGAGGTATAACAGGAGCAACAAAATAAATAAAATGAATTATATTGGGCATGTTAGTTTGTTAGTTAAATATTATTGTATCATTATCAGTTACAAAAACAAAGATTTCACTCACTTCAATAAGAATTTGATATAAAATATTTATTTCCAACGCTGGAAACTTATAAACACAATTATTATTACACCACCACATATGAAACCTTTAGGTTTAGCTATATATTTTTTATTTTCAATAGCTTTGTATATATTGCTGTATCTTCACAAGTAAAAATAAATAAAAATATAATACCACACAACAGGTTGGTTTTTGTTCTATTATTTATTTATTTATCTTTATTAAGAAAATACAATAGATACAATAAAAAAAACATATACAGGCGGTACTGACAAATGCAAATAATAAAAACATTGGTACCAAACTATAAATATAAACTATAACAACTAGTGTTAATTTATTGTGCTGGAATAAACTCCAACGAGTACTTCGGGTACGGAGTTATTATAATAAGTACTTCGTAAAACAAATTTCGGAGCCAAAGGGACGCGTTCTCTGAATTTCCAAGGCGCGGCGGTGCATTCAAGCCACTTGGGCATATTTTCGTAGCGAAAGAAGAAAATTAAGTGAAAATTCCGTCCTTTACAGCTGTCGGGCACGCGAGCTTCTGTTCGCCGGCGCGGTTCGATAGCTCAATTGAGGTTTGTGCCACAGAATAAATAATATTATATGGAAACACACATTCGATAGCCACGCGACGTTTGCCGTCGTCTCACACCCCCAATGCCGAATGGATCTCACCCCCAGATCATAGAAGTAAAGGAAATGAGCCACGGGGGCGTGACACGTGTCGTCTAGCCCTGAGCAAACTGGGCAAGATATATGAGTATGTATTATACGAGCGGGTGTTCAATAAAAGGAAGTCACGCTATTGGTTGTTGGGTGCTAAATAGGATATGTATTACACATAAATTGTATTAGTATGTGGTGGTGTTAGTGTCATGACAGTGACTGATCATGTCGTGATAGTGTCATAACAGTGAGTGACATCAAAGTTACTAGCTTTATCATTAAGAGTCTATCGGTGAATATTTCAACCGTAAAAGATTATCTGTATTTGAGTATTCTAACCGAATATTGATTGCCTTGAGCTAATTGTTTTTAGGGTTTCTTACCAAAATGGTAAAAATAGGACTCCGTCCGTTCGTATTAAAACACGTATTTTGATATAGGTACGGAGTTTATGTAACTGATTTGAAGCATTTACAGTTGTAATTCATTATAAAAATACGCGTATTAAATAAGCGTATAAAAGTTTGCCTATCATAATTCCTAAACTCCCTAACAATATAATGTACCTATTTGAGAGCACTTTGGGTGTAATGAATTGAGAGCATATATTCACCGCGGCCAATGCAGCTGGAGTGTTGGAATTCACGGAAGTGTATTAATTGTCGGACGAACTTGTTGCACTGCCATTGTCGGCTATTCCGTTTACGAGCCAACTTCAAACGCGTCGATACATTTCCGCTACGCTCCATACTCGTAGACCCAATGAAGGCAGGCATACGGCTAGATATGATTTATGCGGCACTTACTAACTTTCTCGACATCGCTTTCATTTTGTTATAATTTTATTATCATAGCTTATAAACGCAATATGACCTATGTTTAATATACATTAAACTTCTATGCAATATTTTTAACTCTGTTTGAATGGACGCTTTTAGCACATGACATTTTCGTTTATTTTGAGTTTTTACTTATTTTTTAAATATTTACAATATGAAAAGATTTGAAATTAAAAAATACTTACTGACATGTTTTAATCAAAATTAGCTCCGGATTTAAAAATTGCACATTTTCTGAGGGGGAGGGGGGGGGATCACAAGACTGTAATAACCTTTCACAACGAGTGGTGATCGTCAAAAATACATTACATGCCATATAAATAAATTATCAAACACTATATTAGAAGTTCAAGAAGTAGGGATCAAGGGTAGCGAATATGATTGGTTTAAATCATATCTAACTGATAGAAGTCATGTAGTCAGGATTAATGAGCAGGAGAGCGATACTGAAATAACAACATTTGGTGTGCCACAGGGTAGTGTTTTAGGGCCTCTTTTGTTTTTAATTTACATTAATGCATTATGTAACTTGCAACTTAAAGGAAAAATTATAAGTTTCGCAGACGATACTGTGATTGTATGTTCTAGTGACACGTGGACTGAGTTACAATGTAAGATGCAACATAATTTGGAAACTATTACCAATTGGCTGGACAATAATCTTTTAACTCTAAACATTAGCAAAACTAAATATGTTACTTTCAGTATTACTTCCGCCGGTTTAGTTGATACGGGCTTTCATCTTCGCATCCATGACTGTCAGAACCGAATAAAATGTGATTGTCTTCCTCTGGAGAATGTTGACCATATTAGATACTTAGGAATTGTAATAGACAGGCACCTTCGCTGGAACCATCACATTGATTCAATTGCTAAAAGAGTTCGTTCGCAAATTGTAGTTTATAAAAATCTTAGAAACTGTTTATCTTCCCAAACTTTAAAAATGGTTTACAATTGCTTAACTAACTCTTTAATCACCTATGCGTTAATTGTGTGGGGCGGTGCAACTCGAAAAGCCCTTGAACCATTGATCAAAGTTCAAAAATTAGTTCTTCGCGTGATCAATAAAAAGCCTTTTAGATTTAGTTCGGAAATCCTTTTCTCAAATTACAGGGTGCTAGATATTAGACAATCTTTTATTAAAAAAGTAGTCATACATGTTTGGCAAAATAAAATTAGTAATATACAGTGCACTAAAGCTATGAAGACAAGATCGAACGATAGAGGTCACTTAGTGGCACCAATAATGAAAACTTCTTTTGGACAGAGACATCTCATTTTTCTGGGCCCAAAAATATATAACCAGATAAGCGATGAAATTAGGGATGCTAAAACTAAAGCGTGCCTCGCTAAATCTATCTTAAAATGGTTAATCGCTTTGGGTAGAGATGCTGCTGAGAAATTAATTTCTGAAATAGTTGTTTAGATAACATTTATTAATACTGTAATTTAAGCGACTTTAGCTACTGAGTAAAAAATATTATTTTAGTTACCTAGAATGTTTAAAAAAAATAAAAAAAAAAATATGCTTACTTAGATATGTCATACCAATATGTTTATGCCCAATGTATATATATATCACTATAAGATATGTTTCTATACTATATGTAGTATAACACTATTTTTATATTGAATATTTATTTATTTATATCGAATATTTATTTACCTATATATTTAATAATTGTTTATTCGTTTATTTGTTATTTTTTAATTTATTCATTTTATTTTTTCATATATTAAGTATTCTTGATTACACATTTAAATTGTACTCATGTGTGTATGTGTGTGTGGGTGTGTATATCAGTGTGTATATTTGTTTGTGCCTTATTATTTTTTTTATATTTTCTCAGGGTTTTGCGCTGGTCTCTGCTATGCACTTTATCACTTCATATATAACCTTCCTTAGAACAGGTAACTATTACCTAGTTAGGAAGGTTATTGACTTACACTCATCGGCCAATTTATATTCCATAACAAAAAAAAAAAAAAAAAAAAAAAAAAAAAAAAAAGTTGTAGTGGCCACGTTTTGTTAATAAGCCTGAAAAGTTTGCTAGAGTCATCGTACAGTATAGACATTTACGATTAACATGTCATAACATATAATTAATCGGTTTAACGGGTATTATGTTTCACTAGAGTCGCCATTGAAAGTTCAAATTTTGTCTCATCGGTTGAGGTCGTTTGACAACAATAGGTTTAGTTGGTTTTGACCCTCACAGCCAACAGACGCGTTTTTGTCATCGAAATCGCTCGCTCGGATATATGACGTCACCTGTGTGCCCGCGAATTGTGTGTGTGCAAATTATATATCATAAGACCTCAATGGTTTAAAGCAACGTTCTAATGGAATATGTTTTTAAAAATCCACCATCTTAACCATATATACCTATACTATGAAAAAATTTTCGGCTATGTTTATATTTTTTAACATGAATTTAATAATAAAGGTATGGAGTATATTAATATTAAAGATTTGATACAAACTCATACTGATAACAAATTGAGTACCCGCGGTATATGTGGACGAAGGGGTACATACGATAGTTGGGAAACGCTGTTCATACAATAGTTCGAATATACCTAGCTCACTGCCTATCAGCATAGGTATTGGCCGCCGAACCTAACCTAACTTATCTGCTCCGGAGACATGTTAAATATTTCAATTATTGTATGAAATTTTCCATATCGACTTACTTAAATTAATCGCTAATATTTAGATAAAACTCTAAATTTACACCACTTATATTTATAGGGATATTCGTCGCAGGCTGTAGTATATCTGTTTTGACGTGTATTTTAAATTGTATATTTTCTGCTAAATTGTATTTTTTATATTATTGAACCCATATTCAAGTTTTTTATGTCTACTAACATTTAATTTAAAAAACTGTCGGTGATTATGACATTTAGTTCTTGAATTTGTACAGATTGAAAATTTTCAAACAAATTATATAGCCAGAATGTTCAAAGAAAAATATTATATATATACTCGTATACACAAATATAAAGTATGAACATACTCGTATATGTACTTTTATATTTTTATTTTCTCGGAAGCAATTCAAAAATATGCCTTTTGAATTGTCTAAGGCTATCGAGGAAAATATCAATGCGAAATGGAAAATATCAATATGTAAGGTATTGTAAAGACGACATAAAATTAAATTTTACATTCAATTTTAAATTTCATAGGTATTACGGGAAATTAAGGCAGACAACACACGTTAACGATGTATTTGTACGCGATCGTAATAGAACATTCAAATAATTATATGCAATGAGGAATACTCTCACTATGGCTCACCATATTATAGAGGAATAAGAACCTCAATAATGCTTATACTAATTTCGACCAGCACTAATATGTTATTGTGCTTAAAGTTTATCGAAAAATCTACCTAACTAGGCACGACCTGTACTAAAGTTGGCATATGATTTACAATTCCCTGTTAGAAATTATTTAAAATGTGAATACTGAATTAACGTTTCCAATTTTTTTCGGAAGCCCTTCAAACTCGTGTAGTATTTATTAAAATCTACCTTTAGAATATTCCCTCTGCCCCGAATCTTACTCTTAACATTCTGAAGGTGAACGAAAGCTGAATTTCCCTTGCTTTTATCGCTTGCAGCCGCGTCGAGTGAACTCTACATAAAGTACGCTCGACGCTGGAAACTTAAAGCTGAATGGCGAAACATTTTACGGGCTGCTATTCAATCCGAAATACAAATTTGTAAGCCGGAGCGAGTTAGAGGGTTGATTTGAAAGCGCGTTCAATTTGCAAACTGCCAAAGGCGAACATTGCTTGAATCAAATCGAATAATTAAACAGATTAATTAATCTACACTCACAATATAAAGATGATAAGTTCGCAGGACGAGCTCAATAGATAAGCTCACAATACTGCTAGCCCGGTTTAACGAAACTCAGGGCTATCACTTGTTATTGTCTCTAAACTCTTTCATATTTCAGGATAAAAACTTTATTTTGAGCTTTTTGAACGATAATTTAAAATGATAAACCGTGTTTCAAGACCCATTCTCGGTAAAATCAAAATCCATCATGGTTTCCAAGAAAAAAAAAATTACGTGATAATAATAAACAGTTTTTGCAATGCGCTCCAGCTGACCGCCACGTGATATCGATCACCACGTGTCGAGATGAAGGTATTTCTCGCCAGCGCTTTAATAAAATTAATAAATTTGGCTCTGGATTTTATTTTCGCATTTTTTTAATAAAATTTCTTACTCGTAATAGGGAACGTAAACACCCTCTTAAGACTTATATAGTCTTGGTCATCCTATATAAAAGCAGTAAACTGTTATTGATAAGTATAAACAATCATTAAAGTAAGATTTACACAAAGTAAGATATATGTGAAAACATCCTCGTGATAAATGCACGGTCAAGAGTGACTTACAGTCGCCGAGGTGCCTAAGTTGACAGTTGGAAAGAAATCATCATAAGATGACGTTATGATGTCGAAGATAGAATAAGGATTTATCGAGTTTGGTGTTCGACAACACGCTAAGAATATTGAGATTTACGGCATTAAAACAAAAAAAAAAATATTATGTTTATAAGCTTTAGTAAGATCTAAAGATCAATTCGACGTATATATCTGTTTTTGAGTCATTGGTGATTCCATGGTGATGGTAATGGAGGCTTAAGTGATTCCAAATATTTTTTTTACACACATATAGAAGGGAATTTCTTATGAGTGGTGCCATTTTAGTTTGATTAGGATACGTCAAGTTTTAAGTGGCAAAAAACAGTAAAAATAGGTTTCCTCGAAATTTATAGACTTGGGTTATCTATACTGAAGTCGCTTATGGTTTGTTTCTGCGCCGACTTTATGTTTTGCTTGATCCGTTTCTTCTAGTAGATTTATTGTATTATTTACTAGATTTTTAGTTCCAAGTAAATTTCAAAGTAAAGGCGCGCCACCATTGCAGTCCCTAAAACTTCATTTATAAAGTATTTTAACGCATTTTGTTGAAGTTATTCCCAACAAATAGCTAAAACTAAAAAGATCACATATCTACAATATTCTACAGATAATTTTCTACTTCTTTACTTTAAAAAAAATGAAATACACATTATTATAGTAATGAAAATAAATAAATATGAAAGTGTGGTTTTTTTCTCTTAACGATTTTCTTTTAAGTTGTGTAAGTGAAGCAAACCTAATTTTTCTTTTTAAAAATTGACAATATAATAATCTAGTTCTTTACTTAAAAAATATATTTTTATTTAAATGATAATAATTATATAATACAAAAAAACATTTTTCGTCGATTTCAGATGTAACGAATTCGCGGCCAGCGAGTATACCCGTCTCTTTTCGACACTTTAATGTTCGATTAATGCCTTCTTTTGGTTAATTTGAAGGACAATTAATTGCGTTCCGTGGCGCCTTCCTTTTCAATTTGGTTTAAATAACACTGTATTGAAAATCGGTGCGGCGAATGCAGGAAGGCTTAAGTTTTTAGACTGATAACTGAAACATAAGGAAAGAAATGTGTCTATACTAAAAGTTGAAGTGAACCTTTTAATTTAAAAACAATGGTACGTAAGTAGAATTGATGTATTTTTTTCAAAATTAAAATATAACATTTCTTCGGGTACTGAATCGAGTAATGATGAGATTAGGGAGAAAAGAAAAATGAGATGGGCCTATATTACCGCCCTAAGTGGAACAATTGCCTTTGAACTTCAAGCGGCAAGTCGAGGTAAGGCCGTCAACTGTACTTATGTAGTTACATGAGAAATTACCTACCTACTTGGCGCCGTGCCGTGTTTTGTTTATCATTTTTAGGCCGTTTTGTACCTTTATGCCCCCGAGCCGGGCATATATACAAATTGGGGATAAGCTTCGAACTTCTGCTTTTTACCTCGTTTCAAGGGACTCGCAGAGAATTTAGCGATCTCATCACCGCATGCAGGGCTGCCACAGATTAAAAAAAGTAAGCACTTTTAACTGGTCAATAAAATTCGCTTTTCTCGACTGAAAACAATCAACGTCGCTCTTCGCAGCAAATAAACATGTTACAAGGGTTCTAAGTGCTTTGTCCCGTTATCAATGAGGATGAGAAGAATGACGATTATAGAGATATTATATTTATTATTCGGTATAAAACTTATATAACTATTACAAGACTCGAAGTATAAAAATGTAATTAATAATAATAATGCGCAGGTGTGCTGTTGACTTGATGTCAAGATGAGCGAGGACCGAAGACTGGAGAAATTAAGTACCTACTTCAATTATTATTAGGAAAATTGATTGTGGGCAAGGCATTTCCGAAGTATCTCACCGCTTGCCGGTGATGACGGCAATCGTTGTGAGAACTGCCACTATGCTCTTTCCTACACAATAGCATTCTCAAACTGAAAAGTGAGTAATCGGTCGTCGGTTAAATTTCAGTGTAAATTTGTAGTGTGCGAATCATCTAGCAGACGATTTTATATGGTCCCAGTGTTTGTGCTGACATGTACGAGATCACATCGTAAGTAAGCACATCGTATTAGGTTCCGTAGTAGCTAGAAACCTTATAGTACTGTCTGTCTGTAACGTAAAACAGCCTCGAAGTTCTGTTATTTTTAATCCTACCGCAAACAGAGGGCTGTTATAAGTTTAACGTGTGTCTGTTAGTGGCATCATAGCTCCTAAGCGGATGACCCAATGTTAATGTTTTTTTTTAACGGTAACTTAATGAAGAGTGTTCTTAGCTATGTTTCAAAAAAATCTGTTTGGTCGTTTTTGTGTCGCGGGTTTTTTAAATTTTCTGATATTGTTTTTTTTTCCACGTCGAGAGTGAAATCGTTTTTTTTTTGCCGTAAAACCTCATTAAATGGGATATCGTTAAATGGGTCTTAGCTTTAAACTAATTTCCGCCCCTTCTCTAACTTTTAACCATTTAAAAATTAAAATTATTACGTTTTGTAAATAATAACTTTTGGAAATATACAGGCTTTTACAAATATATCATTTTAATTGCCTTCTGTATTCAGTATATATTATATACAAAGTTATGATGTGTTGTACATATACAAATGAATATATAAAATATGTAATAAGTACTTATGTTAAATTTGCATTGCTTTTAAATCTGAAGTATGTAAGTGAAGTAGATTTAAACAAATCTACGAATCTTGGTTATGTAGCTAGAAATAGTTTCAAATATTTATAAACTACTTAAATAAAAAATACTATAATCCTTATGCGTAATAGAGTTAGCAACCATCTAAACTGACAGCGGATTACATTTTAATATGGTTAATGGTCTTCTTTAGACTTAGAAACGTACCGACGCGATTATGAGTGGCTTTATTTGCACTAGTGGTAACGGTAGTGAATCCTTTTCAAAATAAAATTACTAAAATGAAATTAATACTGGCAACCCTTACAAGAATAAATATTTTTTGTAGATGAAATCAGGCCGCCGGGTAGGTCGTTGGATATTTGGGTTGCGAACATTCCGCAGGGTCAGCGAAATACAGAATTCCGAGAATTACACAGGATCCAGTTATTAAATGTATATATTCCTAATAATTTCACTGATACGATCTATATAAAGAAAATTAAATTAATAATTAGAATTACCAACCAAAGTCATAATGTTAAATAGCGATATTGAAAATAATATAAATTTCATATATTTACTAGCAATGTCATCTGGGATTGCTCAAGGCTTACCAGCTAAACAATGCAGTTATCTCTAACGGTAAATGACTCGTACCTGCGGCACTCAACGCTCTCCAGAGATTCCTCCAGCTTAACAATCTGATATGTATGCAATTTTGATTTGTATGTATTTTAAATTTGTTTCTATTTTTCAGATAATATAAATTCCATGATTGGTAATAATCTTTCATTGACCAGTATAACCTATAACACATATATAGATATGTATGTAGCCTTTAAGACAAGAAATCAGTTTTATTTATCTATGTATCAGTTAATCAAAATTAAATTGAAAATGTTTTTTTTCGCCTATATATAAGCACCACAAACAACACACGTCACTTATGTTTACTACTGGGATACTTGTTGATACAAAGACAGACGATTTAATCAAAATTATCTGGGGACTTTCAAACACGTATTTCTTTTTATTAATATTAATTACATTTTTTTGGGGTTACCTCAGGTGATATTGCTGGCATGTGTTGGTATGTTCTTAGTTACCAATCCACGTTTCAACATAATCTTCGTTTGATATATATATAGATCTAGTTAGGGCATTCCATTCGTGAGGAAAAGATTTTTTTTTTTTATTGAGAAATCAAGTTGGCCGATAAGTACAAGTCCTAACTAGGTAAGAGTTACCTGTTCTAAGAAAGGTTATATATGAAGTATTACAGTGCATACAATAGACCAGCGCAAAACCCTGAGCAATTAAATCTGACATTTTTATTTTTTGGCGATTTTTTTACCATCATAGTACTTTTTAAGCTTAGAATATATTTTTATGTAATTTTTTCCATAGTAGGTATAAAAATATAACAAACCAAATTTAAGTAAATGGTTCACGAAAAAAATATTATCCGATAACCACATTTATGAAGTACTCACTTATAGCAAATGTTAGCAACTATGCCATTAATAAAATATGCGGTAAGCCACCTACTATATAGATTAAACTAAGAGTGGGTATTTACGGCATCAAAAATAAAGGGCAACAAAGGCTTCGCAGCAGAAGTTATCTCCCACTGCATAAGCGGGGGATTATCCAGCCGACTATTTACGAATACGACCCCGCCGGATTGCATTTTTCCCCCGAATATTCTGCTTTAACGCAACCACGTTAATTGTCATTAATTATATACATTCGCTTGGAGTAGGCTAATGCCTTTACATCGACATTAATCGTACTGAACGGTGAGGGGTAGGTTAGGTTGGGGATGGGCGCGGTGGGGAAAGGGTTTTATGCGAAAGGAAGGGGCAGAGGGATTTATGTGTCGGCGAACGATGGAGCGTCAAAATGCACCTCGTAATGCCGACACCTCACATGGTCAATTAGGCAAAACTTCAACTAAGCGCAATGTGTAGCGGATAATATGTTTAACAATTGCTCGAGTATTAGTTTTTTAAACGCAGCAAGCAAGCATTTGCAACGCGCGCCCTCAGCGTACTTCCATTTTTGCATTATGGGGTAGAATAATGATTTGATTTCACAATATCAGCCGCGTATACAGAATGTCCCAAAACCATTCCCGAAGACTTAAGGAAGTGTTTATGATCCTAATTACCTGTAAGAACTTGTACAAAAAAAATGCGAAATAATTTATGCCAAATTTAATAAATTTATCAAAAGATTTTCTGTAAATTCGCTTTTTACTCGGTAAGGCAATGACTGAACTTATGACAAGAACGATTTCACATTATCACGTAAAGTTTACAAATTTTTTACTTGGATTTGATATTAGGTCAAAACAAATCTTGTTTAGAATCGCAGTCAATATACTGGATTTTTAGCGGGAATGGTCTTGGGACATCCTGTATATGAAATCCTGGACACGTCCTAGATAAACATAAAATCCGAATTTATTACGGATTGAATTCAAAATACGCTAAGCGTATTTTTATTTATTCAACAATACTTGCACGTCAAAGTAGTTTGACAAACGTTTCGCTACTGTGATAATGTAGAATACTGCATATTATTTCTCGATAAGAAATCCCGCTATTTGGACCTGCGATTTCAAACATTGTTTGTTAAGACGACATATCAAAATTCATCATGGTCTCCGGAAAAATAACATAAACGATACGTGATAATATATTTCCACTTTTGTTCGAACAAAAGATCAGAGCAGCTTGTCTCAATTGAGTATGAACCGACCGCTGCCGGCAGAGTTTAGCCGAAGGCTTATGCCCAGGGTTGAAAGCTAGTCAGGCAATAAACTATAATTTATGAATTTCTGGTAATTATGAAAAGAATAGTGGTGAACCAGCGTGGATATTGCGTTGGTAGCGCCACTAGCACGTGGTCTAAACCAATGAAGTAAATACGTAATAGGTTGGCCTCGAAACTCACAAAAACCCCTCGGCACCCCAAACCTCTGACCACCACCACCACCCTCTCCGACTCTCTGAACGCGAGACCAGTTTTTCCTCGAGTCGAGTCTATTTTTCGCACACCTACCTAAGTTAGCAACGACAGGCGCCCACAACAAAAGTTTAGTAAATCATTAATATGTGTAATCATGATCATGTGTGTCTAAATTCGTGTAAGTATGTAAAAAAGAATATAAAATGGTATTGGTAAAATGGTATATTAGTTATTGATGTTAATACTTTTTGTTAGAAGAAACCCATTTTCAGTTTTACATAGGTTTTTTATTGTTCAATCAAATGTATTTTTTTTTATAATTTTGTATAGTTCTGTGTAAAACTGTTGGTTTTTCCAATAACGATAAATAAATAAATAATTCGAAGAAGTAGCTACCTTAGAAGGAGCTGTACCTTAAAAACAATCAACCATTTAAAGTACGTTATAAAAGATGCTAAAGTATGCTTTGATAAAAAGAGGTGTGTTATTTATTTCAAAAAGATTCCAAAAATTATTCCGTAGCCAACATAATAATATGTACTAAAGTTATCAAATTAAATTAAAAATACTCGTAAAACGAAATATTTAAATACAATGTACATAATTTTATTATATGTTATTCAAAATAAATATATATCATGCATATGTATGTTTATATAACAAATGTTTATATATGAAAAATAAGATGATAATGATATTTTATACGAGTATGACCCTATACTTTAAACCACTAAAATATTTATTTTACCGAAATGTATGTAATGTGCGTTTAATTTATACTCTTCTTTTGATTTTTCATCAATATCGACGCTTAACGCATATTACTTTAATTGTAAATATTATTAAATCATATGCTCCCCTTATCATTCTTAATCATTCTGTATCATAAACACACTGTTTTGATGTTTTTAAGTTGTTTAATAATCAAATAATGTTTTTAATGCTTTAACGAAAATTTAACCGTATTGCATATAGCATACTTACTTATTTATTTCATAGATGTACAAAACGCGATACTTAAATCATATTCACATCTTAATATATATAAATCTCGTGTCACAATGTTTGTCCTCAATGGACTCCTAAAACACTTAACCGATTATAATAAAATTTGAACACCATGTGCAGTTCGATGTGCACTTGAGAGATAGGATAGTTTAAATCTCAAATTATAGTCGCAATTTTAATTTATCGCTAATTTTTTGTCCGTTATTATTTGGCAGTCATAAAACTGACAGATGTCGATACCTTTCGACTGGGTTGATGGCGCTAATGTCTGTTATTATTTGACAGTGACAGTTATTCGACGCAAACGTATTAAAAGAGCCCATCAGTTGGCAGAACAAATTGAATCAAGAAATCCAGCTCAAAGAATCAGGACAGCAGAAGGTCATGCACAAGAATCTCAAAAACAGTGTAACGAACGTCTTCAAGAGAATATCATAAGAACAAGAAAATTATTATTTTCAGTCAAATGCCACCGAAAAAATCTAACCTCAACAACGCGAGCGGCAAACGTCAAAACGCAAACGTCAAAACTACGATCGGAATAATATATTCACTTACGAGATGCTGTTGCTGGAAACATCGATGGAAATTTAAATCCCAATGACATCGGTAATGCTTTCATTTTACCTTCAAGCTACATCGGCAGTCCACGGAACATGCAGGAATACATAAAAGATGCGATGACTTACGTACGTCATTACGGCCGACCGGATTTATTTATTACATTCACATGTAATCCGAATTGGGAAGAGATACAAACTTTACTATTGCCAGGACAACAAGCCATTCATCGTCATGATTTAACTGCACGTGTGTTTAAACAAAAATTGAAATCCTTAATTGATTTTATTGTTAAATATACAATTTTTGGTATCACACGTTGTTGGCTGTATACGATAGAGTGGCAAAAGCGAGGTTTGCCTCATGCCCACATTTTGGTTTGGCTTAAAGATAGAATCCGTCCTGAAGAAATCGATCAAATAATTTCAGCCGAAATTCCAGACCCATTAATTGATCAAGAATTATTTGATATTGTCACCAAACACATGATCCATGGGCCATGCGGTGTTTTCAACATGACCTCACCGTGCATGGAAAATGGAAAATGTAAAAAAAACTTCCCAAAGCCGCATACGAATGACACGATCACGGATATTGATGGTTATCCAACTAAATCAACTAATTCAATTGATCAAAAGAGTTTCGCCACGACTGCAAAATGACAATTATCAAATCGTCATAAAAGCCGACAAAGTACCATTAGGTGAACATGCTGGTAGATTCAACGCTCCAACTGTTGATGAGGTTGCTGTTATCATGGTTGGTGATCCAGTTGACAAAAGATCTAAAAACATTACACGGCGAGACAACACTGTCAGTACGATTTCGGATCTACACCGTTCATATGACGCACTACAATATCCATTGATATTTTGGCAAGGACAAGATGAATATCACCTTAATATCAAACAGTATGATCCAAATACCGGTAAATTTGACAATTATCTATTTACTTTCTTACTGTATGTATAGATTTTAATTTCGTATTGCATTTTATTTTTTATTTTTTTAGGTGATTACAGAAATAATAAAGTTAGCTCAATGAACTACTACGCACACCGAATAATGGTTAGACAACATCAAGACAATTATATCCTTCGATATCGTCAGCTGTTCCATCAATACATTGTTGATATGTATGCTAAGGTCGAAAGCGAACGCTTGCGATTCCTTCGATTCAACTAGGCAAAACTACGATCGGAAGAATATATTCACTTACGAGATGCTGTTGCTGGAAACATCGATGGAAATTTAAATCCCAATGACATCGGTAATGCTTTCATTTTACCTTCAAGCTACATCGGCAGTCCACGGAACATGCAGGAATACATACAAGATGCGATGACTTACGTACGTCATTACGGCCGACCGGATTTATTTATTACATTCACATGTAATCCGAATTGGGAAGAGATACAAACTTTACTATTGCCAGGACAACAAGCCATTCATCGTCATGATTTAACTGCACGTGTGTTTAAACAAAAATTGAAATCCTTAATTGATTTTATTGTTAAATATACAATTTTTGGTATCACACGTTGTTGGCTGTATACGATAGAGTGGCAAAAGCGAGGTTTGCCTCATGCCCACATTTTGGTTTGGCTTAAAGATAGAATCCGTCCTGAAGAAATCGATCAAATAATTTCAGCCGAAATTCCAGACCCATTAATTGATCAAGAATTATTTGATATTGTCACCAAACACATGATCCATGGGCCATGCGGTGTTTTCAACATGACCTCACCGTGCATGGAAAATGGAAAATGTAAAAAAACTTCCCAAAGCCGCATACGAATGACACGATCACGGATATTGATGGTTATCCAATGTATCGCCGCAGAAGTACTGAGAATGGTGGCCACACATTTACAATGCGACTGCCGAACTTTCCAAATCAAGTTGAGTTTGATAATCAGTGGGTGGTACCATACCCACCACTACTTTCAAAAACTTACAAAGCTCATATCAATGTTGAGCTTTGCAGTTCTGTTAAATCAATTAAGTATATTTGTAAATATGTAAACAAAGGCAGTGATTTGGCCATATTTGAAGTAAAAAACATAAATAAAAATGATGAAATAGCACGATACCAAATGGGCAGATACATTAGCAGCAATGAAGCTATTTGGCATATTCTCAGCTTTCCCATCCACGAAAGAGATCCTGCTGTCCAACATCTGGCAATACATCTTGAAAACGGTCAACGTGTATACTTCACTGAAGAAAATGTTCTCCAAAGAGCGTTCGAAGCTCCGAAAACGACTCTAACTGAATTTTTTACATTGTGTCAAAAACCTGATGTTTTTGGCCAATTCGCGAAGACATTGGTGTATGGTGATGTTCCACGTTATTTCACATGGAACAAATCCAGTAAAAAATGGGAGCCACGGAAACAAGGAAAACCACATCCTTCCATTACAGGCATATTCAAAGCTAAGACATTGGGAAGACTTTACACGGTACATCCAAAGCAACGTGAGTGCTTCTATTTACGTTTGTTATTGGTGAATGTTCCCGGACCAACGTCTTTTGAATTTTTACGAACAGCTAATGGTCGAGTATTCAATACATACCAGGATGCATGTCGTGAACTGCAATTGCTAGAAGACGATAACCATTGGGACTTAACGCTTGCTGATGCTGCGTTGACATCAACACCGAATAACATTCGTCAGTTGTTTGCAATTATTTTGGCGACATGTTATCCCTCGCAAGCACAAACTTTGTGGGAAAAATATAAAAATTGTATGACAGAAGACATATTGCACCGAATTAGACAAACAAATCAATGCCAAAACATAGATTATACACCAGAGATGTACAATGAAGCATTGGTCTTGATCGAGGATTTATGTGTTCTTATTTCAAATTTACCACTTAATCATTATGGTATGCCATCACCTAATCGTCCAGCCACCGACTTAGTCAATACCGATTTACAACGAGAAAATCAATATGACCATGGAAGTTTAGCAACAATTATCATGAACAGTGAACCATTACTGACAGCAGAACAAAAAATTATTTATGATCGGATTATGCTGGCTGTTGCTGCTGAACAAGGCGGTTTTTTTTTCTTGGATGCACCCGGTGGAACCGGAAAGACATTTTTAATATCGTTGATTCTTGCCAAAATACGGTCGCAACAAAAACATCGCATTAGCATTAGCATCGTCAGGCATTGCGGCTACTTTACTGGATGGTGGGCGAACAGCACATTCAACATTCAAGCTGCCATTGGACGTTCATAATAAACCAGATGCAATGTGTAACATCAAAAAGAATAGTGGAATAGCTGCAGTGTTGCGGAAGAGTTCTATAATAATTTGGGATGAGTGCACAATGGCACACAAATATTCACTTGAAGCATTAAACAGAACTATGCAAGATTTAAACAGCAATAATAAACTTTTCGGTGGTGCTATCTTACTTTTGTCTGGTGACTTCCGGCAGACCTTACCGGTTATACCTCGCTCTACTTTCGCGGATGAGATTAATGCATGTTTGAAACAATCATTCTTATGGCGAAGTGTTGAAACACTTCGATTGACCATAAATATGCGAGTACAATTGCAAAATGATCCATCAGCACTAATATTTTCCGAACAACTACTAGATATTGGGAACGGTAAAATAAAACTGCAACCAAATACGCAATGCATTAATCTACCAGACAATTTTTGCACTGTTGTTCAGGATAAAACTGAATTGATTCAGAGTATTTTCCCGGATATACAGAATAATTATTTGAATCATGAATGGCTTAGTCAACGGGCGATTTTGGCAGCCAAAAACGTTGATGTTGACGAAATTAACTTCCAGATACAACAGTTGTTACCAGGCGATCTGATGTCTTTTAAATCAATCGATACTGTTGTTGATGAAAATGAAAGTGTAAATTTTCCGATTGAATTTTTAAATTCATTAGATATCCCTGGAATGCCACCACATAATCTTCGATTAAAGATTGGTTCCCCTATTATTCTCCTCCGTAATTTGAATCCACCTCAATTATGTAACGGTACGCGTTTGGTCATCAAAAAGATCACCGGAAACATTCTTGAAGCAACCATTTTGGCTGGGAAGTTTAAAGGAAAAGTGGTCCTGCTGCCACGTATTCCGATGATACCATCAGATTCTACCATACCCTTCAAAAGGCTACAGTTTCCAATTCGTTTAGCTTTCGCCATGTCTATAAATAAATCTCAAGGTCAAACAATGTCCATTTGTGGTTTAGATTTGGAAAATCCATGTTTTTCTCATGGGCAACTATATGTTGCGTGTTCACGTGTTGGGAAACCGTCGAATCTATTTGTGTTAGCTAAAGACAGGTTAACCAAAAACATTGTGCACCGATTGGTGTTAAATTAAATTGAAATTGAAAGTATTTATAATTCAAAAAAAAAGATATTAATGTTTAAAAGTTTAAGACTGTCTGCCTTGCCTACCTCATTCATGAGTTTAAGCGTCACATGAATCCAGTGAATTTGTATACCAGCATCAACATTTTCGTCTTTGTTCGTAAATAATTTCATTGTACTAAAGGGTTATAGTAGTAGAAAGTCAAATAAGGAGATCACCATATTTTTTTACAAATACCATCTGTGTGAAAAAGCATAGTGGACTCCGTGACTGATGTTCTCTTATTGTTCCTCTTAGATTGTTTACTATAATGTAATATAACAAAAACTTTAGCCACAGCAACGCGTGGCCGGGTCAGCTAGTTGTATTTTATATTTAAAAAATGGCTAGTGGCGTGTATATACAATAATAAGACATAAAAACGTGAAAAGCAAAACTTTTTCGTTTCAAATAAAGTATTTGTATAAGAGTGTGTGTAGTGTGGTGGGAGTGTGAAAGGTTTATAAGAGTTTAATGTAGGTGTAGGTATTCGTGAAGGGATGTGTGTGTTTTCTCGATCTTTTTAATAAAGGTGTCCTTACTTTAATTAATATCATATGGTAGAGGTGAAAGGTAGCGTCTATTTAGTTGAATATATTTTGAGATTATTTTCTTTTAGGTATACTAGTTCTATAATTTAATAACGGAAAATTGCCTGACAATTTTTTTTTAAATATATACAGTAACCAAGATCATTCCCAAAGACTTAAGGGGGGAGGGGGGGGTTCGTGTAACATATTATGAGTAATAAATTTTTAAAAAAGTAGAAAAAAAGTCATCTCTAAATTTATTATATTTTCGAATAGGTGTACAAATTCGGTCAGCGCGCGAATTCCGATGGCGCACGGATCAACAATGTAACCTTGACACCGTTGCCGGCCTACGGCGACAGCTAAGCGCTCACAAAGAATTCTTTTACCATTAATTAGCACGTACGTTTTTTTCTCGTCTCGGTAAACACGATTATTTATTATAGTATAAGGTCTAAACAAATAACTAGGAATCGCAGTTCTTGGTCTTGGGACATCCTGTATATCTAAAGTTTTATGTTTTAAGAGTGGTCGGTTTTAATCCAATTTAACCTTTCTTTATCTTATCTTTAGACCCTCAAGACATTCGCGCGCCTAAATTTGGTTTGTCGTAACGGCGCCTTCGTTGCCCTACAACTCTTGCCTGCAGTACTCGTGAGAATAAAAAAATAACTGTGTTGACCTGGAATATCTGAGAGCTTTCCAAAAAATGCCCAAAAAAACGTTTCTTAAATAATTCTCATACAATCTTCAATTCGTTATTTTACCCTCTTAGGGGCTGATTTTTCAAGATAATATGCATTTCATCAAAATCGGTTTAGCGGTTTAACCGTGAAAACGTAACAGTACTTAAATTAAGCCGTAACTAGTGAGAATATTTGAGTGTATGTTTTGTTTATATTTTTAACAATAAACGATGGCTTCTAATGTTCGGGCCGACATAAAGGTTTAATATTTGAAATGGCCCGCAATCTAAATTTAAATATCTGTTAGTAGATATAATAATATAAGTTACTTTAATAAATTACAATAAACTGATGAAATCGTGCAAAGTACGAAACGACTCGCGATGTCTCCAAAACTTTAAAACTAAACTTAACATAATCCTAAGTTGTGTGCAAATGTAACACTTATTTCCGTGTAGAATAATTTCCAGCGGAATTCCAATAGAAAGTTAGGGGCCTCACGTGTTACGGCCACATATTTTATTCCGCCGTAAGTTGCATAAAAACGGGGATGATACTTTATGACAACTTACTCTAGTTTCGACGCGTACACTACCTACCCAAATTTACGACGTTCATTTTGTAATGTTTGAAACTTTACCGTATTTGATTCGACTTAAATTAGAATTTATTCAAATGGGTGAAAATAATTTCCAAATATCGAAAGTTTATATTATATACAATTAATTTATAAAAGTTAATTATGCTTTACTTAAAGTGACTATAAGCACCTACTTTTTACCCATTTAGGGCCTTATTTTTCGGGTTAACTATGATATGGTTGACTATATCTGTGTTTTTGAGGTACGTTTTGAGTGCTAAAAAGGATTATTTTCTAATGCATAGTAATAGATTTTAAAAAAAGACACGCCTTGAAGTTATTCACTAATTTATTTCCTAAAGTAATCTTTAATCTCAAAAAAAAAAATTAAGGAGGGCTTTT
The DNA here is from genome assembly GCA_020383195.1 of Neomicropteryx cornuta. Taxonomy (NCBI): domain Eukaryota; kingdom Metazoa; phylum Arthropoda; class Insecta; order Lepidoptera; family Micropterigidae; genus Neomicropteryx; species Neomicropteryx cornuta. The sequence continues at coordinate 8,232,546 of JAHKQU010000025.1, read as the reverse complement.
ATTCTCATTATTGTTACTTAGCACTTAAATTGTACCTCAAATACACTAAAACTTAATAGCCTCATTTAGTAGTTAATTAGCAACAGTAACCTGAAAACACGGTTTTTTATTAGTTTGTTTTTTTTTGCTCTTTATCTTTTAGTATTTATCGTTTTATTTTCTAACACTTCGCCATAAGAATGATTGTTTCAAACATGCATTAATCTCATCCGCGAAAGTAGAGCGAGGTATAACCGGTAAGGTCTGCCGGAAGTCACCAGACAAAAGTAAGATAGCACCACCGAAAAGTTTATTATTGCTGTTTAAATCTTGCATAGTTCTGTTTAATGCTTCAAGTGAATATTTGTGTGCCATTGTGCACTCATCCCAAATTATTATAGAACTCTTCCGCAACACTGCAGCTATTCCACTATTCTTTTTGATGTTACACATTGCATCTGGTTTATTATGAACGTCCAATGGCAGCTTGAATGTTGAATGTGCTGTTCGCCCACCATCCAGTAAAGTAGCCGCAATGCCTGACGATGCTAATGCTAATGCGATGTTTTTGTTGCGACCGTATTTTGGCAAGAATCAACGATATTAAAAATGTCTTTCCGGTTCCACCGGGTGCATCCAAGAAAAAAAAACCGCCTTGTTCAGCAGCAACAGCCAGCATAATCCGATCATAAATAATTTTTTGTTCTGCTGTCAGTAATGGTTCACTGTTCATGATAATTGTTGCTAAACTTCCATGGTCATATTGATTTTCTCGTTGTAAATCGGTATTGACTAAGTCGGTGGCTGGACGATTAGGTGATGGCATACCATAATGATTAAGTGGTAAATTTGAAATAAGAACACATAAATCCTCGATCAAGACCAATGCTTCATTGTACATCTCTGGTGTATAATCTATGTTTTGGCATTGATTTGTTTGTCTAATTCGGTGCAATATGTCTTCTGTCATACAATTTTTATATTTATCCCACAAAGTTTGTGCTTGCGAGGGATAACATGTCGCCAAAATAATTGCAAACAACTGACGAATGTTATTCGGTGTTGATGTCAACGCAGCATCAGCAAGCGTTAAGTCCCAATGGTTATCGTCTTCTAGCAATTGCAGTTCACGACATGCATCCTGGTATGTATTGAATACTCGACCATTAGCTGTTCGTAAAAATTCAAAAGACGTTGGTCCGGGAACATTCACCAATAACAAACGTAAATAGAAGCACTCACGTTGCTTTGGATGTACCGTGTAAAGTCTTCCCAATGTCTTAGCTTTGAATATGCCTGTAATGGAAGGATGTGGTTTTCCTTGTTTCCGTGGCTCCCATTTTTTACTGGATTTGTTCCATGTGAAATAACGTGGAACATCACCATACACCAATGTCTTCGCGAATTGGCCAAAAACATCAGGTTTTTGACACAATGTAAAAAATTCAGTTAGAGTCGTTTTCGGAGCTTCGAACGCTCTTTGGAGAACATTTTCTTCAGTGAAGTATACACGTTGACCGTTTTCAAGATGTATTGCCAGATGTTGGACAGCAGGATCTCTTTCGTGGATGGGAAAGCTGAGAATATGCCAAATAGCTTCATTGCTGCTAATGTATCTGCCCATTTGGTATCGTGCTATTTCATCATTTTTATTTATGTTTTTTACTTCAAATATGGCCAAATCACTGCCTTTGTTTACATATTTACAAATATACTTAATTGATTTAACAGAACTGCAAAGCTCAACATTGATATGAGCTTTGTAAGTTTTTGAAAGTAGTGGTGGGTATGGTACCACCCACTGATTATCAAACTCAACTTGATTTGGAAAGTTCGGCAGTCGCATTGTAAATGTGTGGCCACCATTCTCAGTACTTCTGCGGCGATACATTGGATAACCATCAATATCCGTGATCGTGTCATTCGTATGCGGCTTTGGGAAGTTTTTTTACATTTTCCATTTTCCATGCACGGTGAGGTCATGTTGAAAACACCGCATGGCCCATGGATCATGTGTTTGGTGACAATATCAAATAATTCTTGATCAATTAATGGGTCTGGAATTTCGGCTGAAATTATTTGATCGATTTCTTCAGGACGGATTCTATCTTTAAGCCAAACCAAAATGTGGGCATGAGGCAAACCTCGCTTTTGCCACTCTATCGTATACAGCCAACAACGTGTGATACCAAAAATTGTATATTTAACAATAAAATCAATTAAGGATTTCAATTTTTGTTTAAACACACGTGCAGTTAAATCATGACGATGAATGGCTTGTTGTCCTGGCAATAGTAAAGTTTGTATCTCTTCCCAATTCGGATTACATGTGAATGTAATAAATAAATCCGGTCGGCCGTAATGACGTACGTAAGTCATCGCATCTTGTATGTATTCCTGCATGTTCCGTGGACTGCCGATGTAGCTTGAAGGTAAAATGAAAGCATTACCGATGTCATTGGGATTTAAATTTCCATCGATGTTTCCAGCAACAGCATCTCGTAAGTGAATATATTCTTCCGATCGTAGTTTTGCCTAGTTGAATCGAAGGAATCGCAAGCGTTCGCTTTCGACCTTAGCATACATATCAACAATGTATTGATGGAACAGCTGACGATATCGAAGGATATAATTGTCTTGATGTTGTCTAACCATTATTCGGTGTGCGTAGTAGTTCATTGAGCTAACTTTATTATTTCTGTAATCACCTAAAAAAATAAAAAATAAAATGCAATACGAAATTAAAATCTATACATACAGTAAGAAAGTAAATAGATAATTGTCAAATTTACCGGTATTTGGATCATACTGTTTGATATTAAGGTGATATTCATCTTGTCCTTGCCAAAATATCAATGGATATTGTAGTGCGTCATATGAACGGTGTAGATCCGAAATCGTACTGACAGTGTTGTCTCGCCGTGTAATGTTTTTAGATCTTTTGTCAACTGGATCACCAACCATGATAACAGCAACCTCATCAACAGTTGGAGCGTTGAATCTACCAGCATGTTCACCTAATGGTACTTTGTCGGCTTTTATGACGATTTGATAATTGTCATTTTGCAGTCGTGGCGAAACTCTTTTGATCAATTGAATTAGTTGATTTAGTTGGATAACCATCAATATCCGTGATCGTGTCATTCGTATGCGGCTTTGGGAAGTTTTTTTTACATTTTCCATTTTCCATGCACGGTGAGGTCATGTTGAAAACACCGCATGGCCCATGGATCATGTGTTTGGTGACAATATCAAATAATTCTTGATCAATTAATGGGTCTGGAATTTCGGCTGAAATTATTTGATCGATTTCTTCAGGACGGATTCTATCTTTAAGCCAAACCAAAATGTGGGCATGAGGCAAACCTCGCTTTTGCCACTCTATCGTATACAGCCAACAACGTGTGATACCAAAAATTGTATATTTAACAATAAAATCAATTAAGGATTTCAATTTTTGTTTAAACACACGTGCAGTTAAATCATGACGATGAATGGCTTGTTGTCCTGGCAATAGTAAAGTTTGTATCTCTTCCCAATTCGGATTACATGTGAATGTAATAAATAAATCCGGTCGGCCGTAATGACGTACGTAAGTCATCGCATCTTTTATGTATTCCTGCATGTTCCGTGGACTGCCGATGTAGCTTGAAGGTAAAATGAAAGCATTACCGATGTCATTGGGATTTAAATTTCCATCGATGTTTCCAGCAACAGCATCTCGTAAGTGAATATATTATTCCGATCGTAGTTTTGACGTTTGCGTTTTGACGTTTGCCGCTCGCGTTGTTGAGGTTAGATTTTTTCGGTGGCATTTGACTGAAAATAATAATTTTCTTGTTCTTATGATATTCTCTTGAAGACGTTCGTTACACTGTTTTTGAGATTCTTGTGCATGACCTTCTGCTGTCCTGATTCTTTGAGCTGGATTTCTTGATTCAATTTGTTCTGCCAACTGATGGGCTCTTTTAATACGTTTGCGTCGAATAACTGTCACTGTCAAATAATAACAGACATTAGCGCCATCAACCCAGTCGAAAGGTATCGACATCTGTCAGTTTTATGACTGCCAAATAATAACGGACAAAAAATTAGCGATAAATTAAATTTGCGACTATAATTTGAGATTTAAACTATCCTATCTCTCAAGTGCACATCGAACTGCACATGGTGTTCAAATTTTATTATAATCGGTTAAGTGTTTTAGGAGTCCATTGAGGACAAACATTGTGACACGAGATTTATATATATAACTAGCTGACCCGGCCACGCGTTGCTGTGGCTAAAGTTTTTGTTATATTACATTATAGTAAACAATCTAAGAGGAACAATAAGAGAACATCAGTCACGGAGTCCACTATGCTTTTTCACACAGATGGTATTTGTAAAAAAATATGGTGATCTCCTTATTTGACTTTCTACTACTATAACCCTTTAGTACAATGAAATTATTTACGAACTAAGACGAAAATGTTGATGTTGGTATACAAATTCACTGGATTGAGATTTGAAGGGGAAGTACGTTGAACACAATTAATTAAAATGTTCTTACACTTGATACTAAGCAGAAATCAATAGGTAAAAAATAAAAATTTATCAGATTTATTATTTCCATTTAATTTTATAACAAATATAAGTATATTACAGTATAATACAGTAAATAACATGTGACGCTTAAACTCATGAATGAGGTAGGCAAGGCAGACAGTCTTAAACTTTTAAACATTAATATCTTTTTTTTGAATTATAAATACTTTCAATTTCAATTTAATTTAACACCAATCGGTGCACAATGTTTTTGGTTAACCTGTCTTTAGCTAACACAAATAGATTCGACGGTTTCCCAACACGTGAACACGCAACATATAGTTGCCCATGAGAAAAACATGGATTTTCCAAATCTAAACCACAAATGGACATTGTTTGACCTTGAGATTTATTTATAGACATGGCGAAAGCTAAACGAATTGGAAACTGTAGCCTTTTGAAGGGTATGGTAGAATCTGATGGTATCATCGGAATACGTGGCAGCAGGACCACTTTTCCTTTAAACTTCCCAGCCAAAATGGTTGCTTCAAGAATGTTTCCGGTGATCTTTTTGATGACCAAACGCGTACCGTTACATAATTGAGGTGGATTCAAATTACGGAGGAGAATAATAGGGGAACCAATCTTTAATCGAAGATTATGTGGTGGCATTCCAGGGATATCTAATGAATTTAAAAATTCAATCGGAAAATTTACACTTTCATTTTCATCAACAACAGTATCGATTGATTTAAAAGACATCAGATCGCCTGGTAACAACTGTTGTATCTGGAAGTTAATTTCGTCAACATCAACGTTTTTGGCTGCCAAAATCGCCCGTTGACTAAGCCATTCATGATTCAAATAATTATTCTGTATATCCGGGAAAATACTCTGAATCAATTCAGTTTTATCCTGAACAACAGTGCAAAAATTGTCTGGTAGTTTAATGCATTGCGTATTTGGTTGCAGTTTTATTTTACCGTTCCCAATATCTAGTAGTTGTTCGGAAAATATTAGTGCTGATGGATCATTTTGCAATTGTACTCGCATATTTATGGTCAATCGAAGTGTTTCAACACTTCGCCATAAGAATGATTGTTTCAAACATGCATTAATCTCATCCGCGAAAGTAGAGCGAGGTATAACCGGTAAGGTCTGCCGGAAGTCACCAGACAAAAGTAAGATAGCACCACCGAAAAGTTTATTATTGCTGTTTAAATCTTGCATAGTTCTGTTTAATGCTTCAAGTGAATATTTGTGTGCCATTGTGCACTCATCCCAAATTATTATAGAACTCTTCCGCAACACTGCAGCTATTCCACTATTCTTTTTGATGTTACACATTGCATCTGGTTTATTATGAACGTCCAATGGCAGCTTGAATGTTGAATGTGCTGTTCGCCCACCATCCAGTAAAGTAGCCGCAATGCCTGACGATGCTAATGCTAATGCGATTTTTTGTTGCGACCGTATTTTGGCAAGAATCAACGATATTAAAAATGTCTTACCGGTTCCACCGGGTGCATCCAAGAAAAAAAAACCGCCTTGTTCAGCAGCAACAGCCAGCATAATCCGATCATAAATAATTTTTTGTTCTGCTGTCAGTAATGGTTCACTGTTCATGATAATTGTTGCTAAACTTCCATGGTCATATTGATTTTCTCGTTGTAAATCGGTATTGACTAAGTCGGTGGCTGGACGATTAGGTGATGGCATACCATAATGATTAAATGGTAAATTTGAACTAAGAACACATAAATCCTCGATCAAGACCAATGCTTCATTGTACATCTCTGGTGTATAATCTATGTTTTGGCATTGATTTGTTTGTCTAATTCGGTGCAAGATGTCTTCTGTCATACAATTTTTATATTTTTCCCACAAAGTTTGTGCTTGCGAGGGATAACATGTCGCCAAAATAATTGCAAACAACTGACGAATGTTATTCGGTGTTGATGTCAACGCAGCATCAGCAAGCGTTAAGTCCCAATGGTTATCGTCTTCTAGCAATTGCAGTTCACGACATGCATCCTGGTATGTATTGAATACTCGACCATTAGCTGTTCGTAAAAATTCAAAAGACGTTGGTCCGGGAACATTCACCAATAACAAACGTAAATAGAAGCACTCACGTTGCTTTGGATGTACCGTGTAAAGTCTCCCCAATGTCTTAGCTTTGAATATGCCTGTAATGGAAGGATGTGGTTTTCCTTGTTTCCGTGGCTCCCATTTTTTACTGGATTTGTTCCATGTGAAATAACGTGGAACATCACCATACACCAATGTCTTCGCGAATTGGCCAAAAACATCAGGTTTTTGACACAATGTAAAAAATTCAGTTAGAGTCGTTTTCGGAGCTTCGAACGCTCTTTGGAGAACATTTTCTTCAGTGAAGTATACACGTTGACCGTTTTCAAGATGTATTGCCAGATGTTGGACAGCAGGATCTCTTTCGTGGATGGGAAAGCTGAGAATATGCCAAATAGCTTCATTGCTGCTAATGTATCTGCCCATTTGGTATCGTGCTATTTCGTCATTTTTATTTATGTTTTTTACTTCAAATATGGCCAAATCACTGCCTTTGTTTACATATTTACAAATATACTTAATTGATTTAACAGAACTGCAAAGCTCAACATTGATATGAGCTTTGTAAGTTTTTGAAAGTAGTGGTGAGTATGGTACCACCCACTGATTATCAAACTCAACTTGATTTGGAAAGTTCGGCAGTCGCATTGTAAATGTGTGGCCACCATTCTCAGTACTTCTGCGGCGATACATTGGATAACCATCAATATCCGTGATCGTGTCATTCGTATGCGGCTTTGGGAAGTTTTTTTTACATTTTCCATTTTCCATGCACGGTGACGTCATGTTGAAAACACCGCATGGCCCATGGATCATGTGTTTGGTGACAATATCAAATAATTCTTGATCAATTAATGGGTCTGGAATTTCGGCTGAAATTATTTGATCGATTTCTTCAGGACGGATTCTATCTTTAAGCCAAACCAAAATGTGGGCATGAGGCAAACCTCGCTTTTGCCACTCTATCGTATACAGCCAACAACGTGTGATACCAAAAATTGTATATTTAACAATAAAATCAATTAAGGATTTCAATTTTTGTTTAAACACACGTGCAGTTAAATCATGACGATGAATGGCTTGTTGTCCTGGCAATAGTAAAGTTTGTATCTCTTCCCAATTCGGATTACATGTGAATGTAATAAATAAATCCGGTCGGCCGTAATGACGTACGTAAGTCATCGCATCTTGTATGCATGCATGTTCCGTGCCGTTCCGTATCGACATCTGTCAGTTTTATGTCTGAATCTACCAGCATGTTCACCTAATGGTACTTTGTCGGCTTTTATGACGATTTGATAATTGTCATTTTGCAGTCGTGGCGAAACTCTTTTGATCAATTGAATTAGTTGATTGTGATCTTCTAAAAAATTTCCAATAATATCACAATTGCTCTTTCCTCTGCTTGTTCAATAAAATTATACTGGCACCGAGTCGTCACGCGCTCTTCACAATCGCCCATAAAATAAAAAGGTATCGACATCTGTCAGTTTTATGACTGCCAAATAATAACGGACAAAAAATTAGCGATAAATTAAAATTGCGGCTATAATTTGAGATTTAAACTATCCTATCTCTCAAGTGCACATCGAACTGCACATGGTGTTCAAATTTTATTATTAGTCCATTATTTTATTATTAGTCCATTGAGGACAAACATTGTGACACGAGATTTATATATATTAAGATAATAAGACATAAAAACGTGAAAAGCAAAACTTTTTCGTTTCAAATAAAGTATTTGTATAAGAGTGTGTGTAGTGTGGTGGGAGTGTGAAAGGTTTATAAGAGTTTAATGTAGGTGTAGGTATTCGTGAAGGGATGTGTGTGTTTTCTCGATCTTTTTAATAAAGGTGTCCTTACTTTAATTAATATCATATGGTAGAGGTGAAAGGTAGCGTCTATTTAGTTGAATATATTTTGAGATTATTTTCTTTTAGGTATACTAGTTCTATAATTTAATAACGGAAAATTGCCTGACAATTTTTTTTTAAATATATACAGTAACCAAGATCATTCCCAAAGACTTAAGGGGGGAGGGGGGGGTTCGTGTAACATATTATGAGTAATAAATTTTTAAAAAAGTAGAAAAAAAGTCATCTCTAAATTTATTATATTTTCGAATAGGTGTACAAATTCGGTCAGCGCGCGAATTCCGATGGCGCACGGATCAACAATGTAACCTTGACACCGTTGCCGGCCTACGGCGACAGCTAAGCGCTCACAAAGAATTCTTTTACCATTAATTAGCACGTACGTTTTTTTCTCGTCTCGGTAAACACGATTATTTATTATAGTATAAGGTCTAAACAAATAACTAGGAATCGCAGTTCTTGGTCTTGGGACATCCTGTATATCTAAAGTTTTATGTTTTAAGAGTGGTCGGTTTTAATCCAATTTAACCTTTCTTTATCTTATCTTTAGACCCTCAAGACATTCGCGCGCCTAAATTTGGTTTGTCGTAACGGCGCCTTCGTTGCCCTACAACTCTTGCCTGCAGTACTCGTGAGAATAAAAAAATAACTGTGTTGACCTGGAATATCTGAGAGCTTTCCAAAAAATGCCCAAAAAAACGTTTCTTAAATAATTCTCATACAATCTTCAATTCGTTATTTTACCCTCTTAGGGGCTGATTTTTCAAGATAATATGCATTTCATCAAAATCGGTTTAGCGGTTTAACCGTGAAAACGTAACAGTACTTAAATTAAGCCGTAACTAGTGAGAATATTTGAGTGTATGTTTTGTTTATATTTTTAACAATAAACGATGGCTTCTAATGTTCGGGCCGACATAAAGGTTTAATATTTGAAATGGCCCGCAATCTAAATTTAAATATCTGTTAGTAGATATAATAATATAAGTTACTTTAATAAATTACAATAAACTAATGAAATCGTGCAAAGTACGAAACGACTCGCGATGTCTCCAAAACTTTAAAACTAAACTTAACATAATCCTAAGTTGTGTGCAAATGTAACACTTATTTCCCTGTAGAATAATTTCCAGCGGAATTCCAATAGAAAGTTAGGGGCCTCACGTGTTACGGCCACATATTTTATTCCGCCGTAAGTTGCATAAAAACGGGGATGATACTTTATGACAACTTACTCTAGTTTCGACGCGTACACTACCTACCCAAATTTACGACGTTCATTTTGTAATGTTTGAAACTTTACCGTATTTGATTCGACTTAAATTAGAATTTATTCAAATGGGTGAAAATAATTTCCAAATATCGAAAGTTTATATTATATACAATTAATTTATAAAAGTTAATTATGCTTTACTTAAAGTGACTATAAGCACCTACTTTTTACCCATTTAGGGCCTTATTTTTCGGGTTAACTATGATATGGTTGACTATATCTGTGTTTTTGAGGTACGTTTTGAGTGCTAAAAAGGATTATTTTCTAATGCATAGTAATAGATTTTAAAAAAAGACACGCCTTGAAGTTATTCACTAATTTATTTCCTAAAGTAATCTTTAATCTCAAAAAAAAAAATTAAGGAGGGCTTTTATTCTCATTATTGTTACTTAGCACTTAAATTGTACCTCAAATACACTAAAACTTAATAGCCTCATTTAGTAGTTAATTAGCAACAGTAACCTGAAAACACGGTTTTTTATTAGTTTGTTTTTTTTTGCTCTTTATCTTTTAGTATTTATCGTTTTATTTTCTAAATATTCATCGTAATAATATTAATCAATCGATATAAAAACATTAAATAATGTAATGCTCAAAACATTCGTAATATTGAACAACTCCGAGTGTTTAGTTTCCTTATTATTGCCAAAATATATTTACATTTATATTTGTTACGATACGAGTTTAATATTACGTAATTTGAAATTTCAAAACGCCAGTTACGACAAGTTAGTTCACTAATATACCTGTAGGCTTAAGTTGTTTACTAATGTTTTTTTATACAATGGTCACTTTATAGCTGTAATCATTTATAAGAATTAAATAAATAAATAAACACAACATTTTTTTTATCTGTTGTTTTTGGCCATCTACATTTTTTCCCAGTCATGTGCCCGAGTGAACAGTTATAATAATTACGTTTTTTTTTAAACTTCGCATGCTTCATTGCTTTTAACAAATAAAAGTTAATTAGTGCTAAATATCACGCGATTTCATATATTTCGAGACAGAATGACTTCTTACTGCATTTATTTGCTTTATGAACATTCTCTTACTTTCGGAATGAAATAAAAGAACGGACATACCATTCATCTACCATGAAATTTACATTCCCGGTCGTTAGATATTTGCTGTGCCGTTGGGCGAGTGATGGAATGCTGCGCCCGCTAATACCGATTGATGTACGACCGGGTCACACCAAACAAGGCAAACTTTAGATATACTGAATAGACTGATGCAAGTATTGCTTGAAAAATGTAATTATTGAAGAAATACGAAAAGTTTATTAATTTAAGTAACCACCCTTTCATTTAAGTGAAATCTACAATTTAACAGATTAAAAATAGTATTTGTGCGCATAAACTAGTCGTTGAATATGTCTATAAAAAAATACTAACTAAGTAATACATATTGTTTATTTATTTATTTAATTTATTTAATACAGTAATTATTATGAAGGTCATAAGAAACTAGGCTGCGCCGTACAAGTTGAACCTTATCATGGCGTTTGAGCACTCGATATGTAACATGCTTCTTAACGAATTTTTATACTTGAACAACTTATTTTTGATGTATAATTTGTCTACATAATCTATTAAAATACCTACTTTTCATTTGCCTAACAACAAAGTAGGTAAGTCAAGTTGCGCCGCACCGGGTCGTCCCGGTAGCATAGTGAATATACGATACATATAGCTTTTAGCTTGGAATAACTAATAAATACACTGTAAAACATTGTTATTTTTGAAAACACAGTGATCTTGCAAAAAAAAAGTAAAATTGCTTAAAGCATTTGTACGGTTATTTTTAAAAAAACATCATTTTCATCTCGTACTCAAAAAAGTAAAAATATGAGTTACTTCGTTATTCGTTGGGGGTGTCGAATTGTTCATATATTAAAGTAATATCAGTTTCCCCCAAAAGTGTCGAAGCTTCAAAAAATCCGAAAAACAATAAGTGACGGTGTTGCCTCCACTTGGCTCGTTTATTTTTATCGTATGGCTTATATCGTTGAAAGTACGCTGTTAAGTGCAATAACGACTGACCGCTTATTATCTTCGTGATGCGAGTTGAAGCACAATTACGTTTATTTAGGCGGTTAATAAAAACGTTGAGGCGATTCAGATTAGCAGTGGGCGTTAACGCGATAATCATATAACTGAGTTTATGTTACATGCGATGTCAAAATAGCCTAATACTTAAATGGCTACAAAATAACTGCGTGATTTGTAACTGAACTTATCACCGTCCTTCATTGTCATGGTGTCACTTGCAACGAGATTTCCGTGTCACTGAAGCTGGAATCTGGCCGGACAGAGTAAAAAATAATAGGGTGACTGTCAAAATAGTCACGGCCGGTGATGTACCTGCATGCGCCATGCGGTGTCCATCTGAGTAACTCGTGGAATGTGCAGCCAGACAATGGGCAATAAATGGCAATAAAAGGCTAGAGAAGCGACTCTATAGCTATGGCTGGGAATGAACGCGATTTCATCATCGCTTGAGCCAGCTCTCGTAACGTGGCTAATCGTTGACTTAAGGGAAAAAAGAACATTGGAGTGCTGATCTAGGATTAGTGATAATGTGTAACCGGACCTTAAAATTAGAATAATTGTAAGACAGTTTAAAAAAAAAAATAAGACTGTTTTAGGTTTTCTTTAATAACTCACACATAAATATTAATATATTGTGGTGTATACACATAGGTATTAAAAACTTTTGCATTGAATAACATTAAAATCATCGAACACGCGGATGGTGTAGATTCCATGAAAAAATGGCGACCAACGAACGTCTATAGTAATTGTTAAAAATAAATAATACAACCGACATTTAATGAAACGGTTAAAATAAAAACATTAGAACCAGGAACGCAGTAAACATGAAAAAATGATGAAGAATGAGGTCATTGCACCTTTTTGGTGTTCAAATTTAATCTGCGCACAAAAAGGAAAGAAAAAGGTATCTCTCATAGAAAACTTACCGTATTTTGACTTCCTTCGACTGCCATTCCGAGTGCCTCTCGAAACTAATGAGAATTGCGGCGATTTCCTGAAACAAAAACCAAAAGTTATCTTAGTACTTGCGTGGTATATAAAGTGTTTATTGTGTTATTAATAAAAATATTATTCAACTACCAACATTTAAAATTAAACTTTCTAAAAAATTGTCCTTATTATTCATATGAAAAATCGACTAATAAAATGACAATGTGGTAAAATATATATTAAAAATCAAATACCGCATTTTTTTAATTTAATTAACCATATAATATAGCTTTCGTGTAATTCCCCAATTAAAATTATTTTTATTCTATTTCATTTTATTTTCTAACAAAAATGTAATATGGCTGACATCGCTAAATTAAAACAAAAAAACAAAAGTTAAGACGCAATATTTAAGTTAATTTTGGTTTAATTTTTAAGTAAAAATAAACTTGTATTTAATATGCACACACTAATAATTGACAGCAATTTCGAAATCATAACGGCATACGGGTGGAAAAACGGGCATCCCATATTTCCTAACCTTTTTACCGACCATCGCGTCCTCAGAGTGAATTCACGAATTGGGAGTGTGTTATCTAAACGATTTGCACGTAATGTGCATATATTTTACGTTTTTTTTTTTATTTTTAGACATGACGATTCATTTGCATATATTGTAACCAGCGTGCATTCACTCAAGCGATGCTACTACCTGTGCATTCGGTATTAATTTTTCTTTCAACATTTGTTTGAAAATGTTCAATGTGTAAAAATATTAAAAGGAATTCGAATTTTCCAAGTGTCAATATACTTACTGTCAGACTTTTATACAATGTAAACTTACGGCGAACGCCTTCATCTAAATACGGTATTTAAGAAATACATTATACAATTTTACTAAATTTTACATAATAATATGCATGCATAGGAATATTATTCTCTGTTATTTAAATAACACGTAATCTAAGAATATTGCAATTTGTTCATTTTAATAGTATTCTTTTGATTTTGTTATGATCTCAATTTTACACATTTTCATTTTCGATCTAGATATTATCAATAAATAAATATATCTATCGTCAATTTCACGCTTGTTTCAACTACTACAAATTAGTAATCACTCTCGCCAAGTGGAGGGATTAGTTCTGCGCGCAAATATGGCCCCTCAGAGACATATGCAGTAGAGCGAGAGTCGCTTTTCAATTGGTAAGCAATTAGCGCCATAATTTGTCGCCGCTTCCGCTCGTGATGTATTTATTCGCAGCGAACGGAATTTCCCGCCAAAAGCGCTGGGCTTGGGCTTGAAGCGACGCCGCCACCGCGAATTGCCATCATTCCAGACGCGATTTGGCCAATCGCACGCGACGATCCTTTGTGCTGGAATTATTACCGCCGCCATTGCAAACGGCGCGCAGCGTGACGCCTGCGAGACTAAACCTGGATTTATGTTAGCGCCCGAATTGTCCTAGTTACGAAAGCGTTAAAATTTGTGATAATACACGACCCTAATAAGGAAAAGAAAAAATATATCATATCGTAATCACTACTCGCGATAAATGAGAGGTGATTTTCTTCTTCTCCGCGAAAATCACTCAATGAATTCGAATGGAGTTCTATAGCTGTTTCATTGGCAAAGTTTTAGGCTTTGGAATGTCAGTGTGAGTGTGAATGAGAGTGTGAATTTGCGTCATCACTAGAATGCATGACGGTGTTGCTTGCTGCCTGTTCAAGTGAGCCTCGATGTTTGTATAAAGATCACTGAAGTCGCAGCAGATCGGCATGTAGGTACCTCGGAAACCTATAGATGTATTTTCATAGTTTTGGAGTTTTTACTATTTTATAGAGCATCGTTTGAGGTAAGTTTAGAGAAAAGAATCCCCGTGCAAAGCCGGGACAGATGGCAGATACTATACTTCTAGAAAAAAAATCTAGAAAACTAAAACTATACTTTCTAGAAAAAAAAGTAAACTTAAAGTCCTTGACCAAGCGCGAACGATTAAACGAGAGAGGGAAATACAAAAAGGTAATTTACCCGAGCTCTTTGACAAAAATAATAAATTTAGCCATGAATTATTTTCGCTTTTTTTATACAATTTCTTTCACGTAATAGAGAACATAAACAGCCCCTTTAGTGTTCGGGAATGGTCTTGGGACTCCCTGTACCATACAGAAACACATACAAAATCCTTATGATAAACTTCCGCAGGCATAATGATCACCTGTTATTAATATTAGGCATTATTCATCATAAAGTAAAATATCTCTTTTGGACACCTTTAATTATAGTTGGTTAATGTGTATTTTTATAATTTTCGGTCTGTAATGTATAAAAGATAAAGTCTATACAGCATATTTTGCAATATATATAAATTATATATATATATATATATATATATATAAATTATATAGACTTCTTACAAATACTTAAATAAATAATGAAGGCTTTCAGTGCTTTTCACTTAGTGTCTTTTCAATAAATTTTGTGACAAATAACAAAGTTATATTCATAAAATGAATATTTTATGTGATTCTTTGTTTGCCTGACTTTCGCCATCTGGGACACAAAATGCTTTGATCTTTTCAGTCTGATGCTGTCATCGCAAACGACACGAAATTAGTGTCATTTTCATACCAAACCGTCAGACACGGACGCCTTGACTTCAAACATTTTTATCAGCACCTGCGCAACGTCTTCTGTTCAGCTGTTTAGCGGCAGCACGGCGTGATTCTGAAGACATTTTTCATTTATTTGTCAACCCAGACGATGTTTCACGCACACTATTGCTATAAACAAGAATGGCTATGACACCCTGTAGCTATCATATCATATAAACTGCTTCTATACATAGTTTAGTAGTAAATTATTTAATCATAACCCGACGTCTTACAGCTAGGCCCTACAGGCGTCATTAACGGCGTCTTCGCCCAGACTACTCGCGCCCGGACATTCTTTCAATTCATCATAAATTTTTACACCGTTTTAGTTTTTTTTTGTAAATTTCGAAGCGCGGCTAGTAATAAAACAACCTTTTCTTATGTATAAAAGCTAAAAAGAATAAGATTAAAATATTTTAAACGAATTTAAATAAGATAAAAATAAATAAGAACAATACGACTTTAAATATAAGCAAAAATACAATAAAAACACATGAAATTGACCAATTTAGGCTTCGATTATTTATATATATGTATACAAAAAAAATGATATAGTACAGAATAACCAAACTAGGAATTTTATCTGCGGTTTTTTTTGCTTTGGTATAGTATTTAAAGATAGCGTTGCGAATCTTTTACCAAGTTATTGAAAAAAGATCAATTTGTGAGAAGTTAATAATAAATAAATCACAAATTCAGTAAATAGAAAGAGGGAGGGGATGTTCCCTTACTCAAAATTTACAAAATAAAACTGAAATACCGTTTAAATTTATGATTAATTGAAAGAATTCGTGTTAGTGATTAGGTAAATTTTCTAAATAAAAAAATACATTGGCACGATTTAGTACAATATACAAAACAAATAAATGGGCCTGTTTACTGATATATAAAAGTACCTAGATAAAATAGAACAATGTTTGAAGTTGAGTAAAGAGATTTTTTCAGCAGTAACGCGCACAAACGGGTGAGCAAACGCCGTTAGCGCACTAACGAGCTCCCGTTTCGGAGTAACTGTCGCGCTACGCGGCCACTTCGTGCTAAACACCACACTTTGTAGGCTCGCGATGTTGCCCACACTGCAAACACGTCTGAAGCGCTGAAATGACAAAGTAAATAACATGATGCTGCATTTCTTATGTAGATTGTGTATGTTATATTATATAAATTTACCAGGATGTCGGTTTTAACCCAGCGCTAAGTTTTATAAAAATGCATTTTTAACTCGCACCTGTCCTCTTTAGTGTAAAATATTGTCGAATATTATTTAACTATCGAATTAATTTGCCGCTATTAAAAACAATTATCAATTATAATAGATAAGTCAAATACCGTTACAACTCAATTATAAAATATAAATATAGGTTAGCATAAAATATCCCACAATGAAGAAAGCCTTTTCGAATAATAATTTGTCAATTAAGATATTTAATAAATACATTTTCCCAATTTACTATATATATAAATATATAAACAGATTGTCAGATTAAAATATTTTAAGCTTTCGCACTTCGGCGTCTTCAGAAAATAATATAACGGATGAAGTATAAAATGCAACTTCCATAAATTCGACAATCGCATTTTTAACTAAAACATAAATATATATAGCCACTATAATTATCATCATATAATTGCAATTTTACTAAATAAATCAATCAGTATTATTAATTTTGCGCGCATTCGGGGGCAAAGGGTTCAAAACACTTACATTAAAATAAGCATTGAAATCCCTGCCGAGAGTTCTCGCGTAAATTGGAACGGCTAAAGCAGAAAGTAGTTTGTGACATGATAATCTATGATTATTAATTCTAATGTTTGATGGCATCATTGTTTCACCAACGTAAAACGCATCACAAATAGAAGCTGATTTTCAACGTTTCTGGTGGTGCACGTTATGTTTATATATATAACCATAAACCGAAGTTGAAAATATGGGAGAATTTTATGCACAAAGAGACATTTTAAAATCACAGACGTCTGACTCTTTTTGTATCTGTTTAAATTCGGACTAATTCGCGAGTGTTTCTTACCAAATAACTTAATGAAGTGATGAATTAGGCATAAGTGCCCTTACATAATAGGGAAATTTTATATAGATAGATAGTGCCTCAAAAAACTATACCAAGGAGTGGAAGTTGTGCAAGCGGCGTTAGTCAAGTAAAACGGGATTATGCATTACTTCACTTTTCTTTACAATCGAAGTAGCGTGTATCTTTTACGTAAAGAATGAATTTCCACAATCGAATCCTTATTTACAGAGCCAAATGAGCTGCGCTGTGGAGACTGCCTTCCAACGACATTGGACCAAAGTTTCCAACGGATGAGATAACTTTATCCGCAGTTTTATGCAATGCGAGCGGGAAGACTTACCGAGTGAGAAGATAGCGCTACTCGATCTCGTATGTAAAGTAATTCAAATCAGACGTCACAACACATGAAAGCCTCTTTGAGTAATGGTAATGGGAGCGGGGCGGAGGGAAACGGCGGCGCCAAGTTCACAACTCAGCTTAACCCTTGACCGAGAAGACGAGGCAAGATTGCATTCTTCCGTATCTCGCGAACAGCAAAACATTCAATTCATCTTCCAAACCAGTGTTTTCAACTTTTTGGAATTCGCGACCCCTTGACGAGTAAAAAATCTGGCGACCCCCCAGGACCTTGTTTTACCTATGCTATAGTTGTATGTCAGCAATTTCAACGACGACGTATTTAATTTTCTTCCTAAAGATACCATTTGAGGCATTAACCATTCAGTACAACTGGGTAATCTGACCACAAAGATGAAAGAAAATCTTATAGACCTTACTGCTGACGGCAACCTAAAAATTAAATTTAATTCACAAAAGATTGACGTCTTTTGGATGAAGAGAAAATAAAAATAATCAGAGCTGACAAAAGAGCTCTGAAATGATTAATGCCATTCGCCGTGAGATAAAAACTAAGGAGAGCAATAGACTCCAATTAGAATATGATTTGGTTATTTGCGTCTCAAAAATAGAACCATGATTTGATAAGTTGTTAAAAAATAAAGATATACAGCCTTCTCACTAAAATTGTAGTATACACAAATTTTATTGTAGTACAGGATTTATACTTGCTTTTTACTTCTTACAAACCAACTTAATATACAAAACCAACAATTCGTTTTTGAAATATATATTATTGTCGTTCGAACCTTTAATTATACTGTATCAAATTAAAAGTACTATTACTGTTTCGAACGGACATACGGCTAAAGTGAGCTAAAGTGACTTTTTATATAGCATTCTGTGAGGCGGCTTACAATTTTATTTAGGTCTGTAGCCAACAATCATAGAATAGCAGGAATATCCGTCTAAAATTAAAACACTTTTTCGAAAGTAGAATATCGAGTTCAATTATTTTTTTTCACGAACTATTTTCGAATGAAATGCCCTACAAACTGAGGTATAGGTCAAAAATGGATTATTCTCTACACATATATACAAAAACATCACCTACGAATACCTTTTATAAACGTATATTAACGTTATATACAAACAAATAAAACTCGCTCGCTTTTCTACAGTTTTTTTCTTCACTCAACTTTTTTCTGGCATCTTTGTCCTTCTCTCTCTCATAGCATGAATAATGTATCTTTCGTTCTAATGCATAATGCTTATAAACTCTTATTTTTTAACTCGTTCACATACCTTACTATTGGGTCCTTTTTAACTTATATATTCAATTATGAAAGTAACTATTCTTCGTCTTTGTTCTGGTCTATAATATGTATTGTAACAAATTGCAATTAAAACAGTAACATTATAATTTTTAAACTCCGGGTATTTCGTAATTAGATACATCGGTTACAAAAATTGGTCCGTCTTGGAAAGTTTTAGAACTCCAAAATACATGTTAGCTTGATGAACAAAGATCATAATCCTTCATGCCACTATGTGCAAAGTTAAAATAGTTATTCAGTCTATTTATGTTACAATAAATGTACATAGTTATTAGGTTTTTATTATTTGTGCATTTATATCGAATGTCGGTCATATTATAATTCTTGTTTCTTTTGTACAAAATTGAATTGGAAGTTATAAAATTCGCACATACGAATGGCATCTCTGTCATACGCGGACATTCCTAATGTCTATTTAGGTCAAGTATTCAATTAAACAATTTTAGTAGTATATAATAAAGCTGGGTGTGACTGTTGAGTGCTTAATCTTCCTGACCCTTCGCCCAAAACCAGTCATTAACCCCAAACCAACCCAAAAAGGAAGTTAAGCATTTGCGAACAAACCGCAACAGGAATCTCGGGCCATTGTTAAAAAGTTTGTCGAGGCGAAGGAGTGTGCCTTGTCAAGATGTTTAAGTCTTAGTTATACTTAGTCTCGTGAAAAGTTTATCTCCGGTCTCAAGATAAAAAAAAAGTTATTTTTGAATCCCAAAAATTTAAGCAAACCAAAAGATGGACTAAGGTGACTAAGGTTTTTAATCAAAAGCGATAGACGCCCCTTTTATCAATTATTTACTATATACATTCACGTGACATGGTTGCTCATTTGAAACTAAGACACGTTGTATATAATATATTTACATACCAATTTTATTATTCACTATCTTAAATACATTTGTAGGTACGGTTTTGGGTCGCGACGTCGTGACGCCGCGCGGTGTGGTATTTTCTTATGTGACCATACTTTTTGTCATTTTAGACTAGTTTTTTTTTTTTTTTGCATTATTTACAAAGTTCTTCAATTTCATGCCAGAATGACCTTTTAAAAGGATATTGCTGACTTTAAGTTCACTCTGTATTATTACAAATAGCATTATTGAGTAAATACTTTTA
Source organism: Neomicropteryx cornuta (assembly GCA_020383195.1). Classification (NCBI taxonomy): domain Eukaryota; kingdom Metazoa; phylum Arthropoda; class Insecta; order Lepidoptera; family Micropterigidae; genus Neomicropteryx; species Neomicropteryx cornuta. The sequence goes on along the minus strand of JAHKQU010000025.1, from coordinate 8,212,347 downwards.
AATTGCCACCAAACACTGGTATGTAAATATATTCTTTACTTTCTTCGACAGACTTTTACTTTATTCTGGGGGTAGGCTTCTTTAATTTTTACCATTTATGTCTCTAGATGCTACAGTCCTTGTCTTTTGGATATTATCCGAAAGACTACAGCAGCCGTAGTTTCCGATACTTCGCTTAGTAATAATTGTCCTTGGTACCATCAGACGATCATCTTCGGCCAATTTGTCCTACCAAGTAAATCGTCAAATACGATGTCCACTTGCTTAATAATATAGGGGTTGCGATTTTTCACATAGGACCTTCGTTTAGGGGCAATCCGCTGTCGAAAGTAATTTTATATTTATTTTTGAAACACTCCGGTTGCTCCATTTCTGAATGTTGGAGAGAAAACAAAAATACACTCACATAGAGCGGGCAACTTCGAAGCCTTCTGTATATTTATTTATAAATATATGAGTTCATATGGTTACAAAAAAAAATCCGTGAGCTTTTACGCGTCTACGCACGCGGAGATGTAAAGCTAAAAGCACTATTATTGATTTTAAAAATACATATGAAGGCGATTTTTAAATTTTGGGACAAAAAATAATATGTCTGTCTCAAAAAATAATTTGTTACCATATTAAAATATACATTAAATAAAAAAAATATACAGAAGACTACGACACTGTCTGTTCTAGTAAACGTATTCTTTGTTTGTTTGTTTTTCAAAGTTAAATCAATATTAAAATAAAGCAACCAGAGTGTGTCAAATAATGATAATAAAATGAAAAATGAAATTTGAACGTAACTTAAACATAGGACTACTCTAGACTATTAAAATAGTGGATAAATGTAAACAGTACCCAATGTTTAAAAATGATTACATAATTTATTAAGGGCATCCATACTTAGTTGCAATTAGGTCTGGCAAAGTTTTAAGTGGAGAATAGAGTCGAGTCGAGCGGAGCGGCGCAATTACGAGTATGCCAAAGTATCCAATTGGCTAGCTTACTTCTCCGTTTTGGGTTCAGTGCGATTCGCTTAAGATACTAATGCATATTTACCTTAATACTGATTACAATTACTTACGAACTATTTGTTTAATTTCTTAAATAACATTATTATAATTCTCTTTTTAAGCATTCATCGTTGCGTTATGAATCTTTCGTTCACGTATCTTATTGTGTACAGACACAATCCCTCCCCAAACGCCTGGTGTATATAAGATTATTCGTGTAGATAATATTCAGCGTAAAGCCATTTTGCCCATTTTAAGATTCCATAGCCACTAAAAACAAGTCAACAAAATAACAATGTTTTAAAATGCAAGTCTTTTAATTCAAGCAATTTATTCGTGGAATTACAAGTACAACTCCATAAAGGCTATATTTTCACGAACACTTTGTAATAATTGTATATCGTGTATAATTGTATGTTTTGTAATAATTGTATATCTAGCTGTAAGTTTTTCTGTAATAAATAAATAAAATGCAAGTCTTTTAAATTGCAGTCAAACATGTTGACCTTAGATATCACTCGGAAGACAAGAGTCACTTAAGTAGTTTGCAATATGTGTCCCCCCCTCCCTCCTAGCTCTTCTCTTATTTATAATTATTACTAAAAATATTATGAGCAGATTCTTCAGGAAACAAATAGTGAATATTTTATAATTTATCATATGTTTCCCAACTAATTAGGTACGATGGAATAAATAGATCCTAAGCATAAAAATATGCCACCTTTTAAAAATAAAAACAGTTTTGCCGTTTTACCGATTCTTAATAGCATGTCAAGGGATTCGGCTGTGGTTTAAAATTCCTTTAGATTATATTGTCAATAATAACATCCCACTCGTTAAAGTTTAATACTAATAGTGTTATGCATTCCAATTTGTTTTTGTTTATGTATTGATTTGAATTGTATTATAATATTATAGGTTAAGTTTTAGTTAAACAAACATACAAGAGGATCTTTTAACCCCGCGCACTGATTGCGCCGCGGCATCCGCGTCGCCTTAAGTTAATTGCCAAGAGCATTCACTTAAACTTCTCCGTAGGCTTTGCCGGCGATACGGCTAATGCGCTGTAAATTAGCGGCGAATTCGCGCAGCGCGCGGCCAAGAAGTCGCGGCACCGAGGCCTTTGTCTGCGGACTCTAATTGCGAACCCCGTTACTTTGTGACGGGACATTAAAAAATAAGAAAATGACTGAAAAATTCAAGATAATTAAAGACCAGCCGTGGACCATCTATATGTTTTCTAAAGTGGCCTGTAACCGTTAACGCGCACTTGCGTATACCAGCGTCGCTCCGGTAAACCGGTTTTATAGCGATATTTTATTTTATTTTACATGTTTATATTTATTCAATTATATAATATTCACTTATACTCATTAAATTATTGCGCAGAGAATGCCGAGATATTTCGCTTAGATTGATGCTTTTGAAAAACAACCATAGCCGTTTAGATCACATCGAAAGCTGGTCGGATAATATAGATATATAAAATTAAAGTCAACGAATTTTTAGTACTGAAGATTGAAACTGGACATTTCGATAGGGCACTTAAACATCAAGGCGCGATCTTATTCGAATTTCAAAAATATACAGCGCGGCTGTTGCGACGCATTATTTATCAGTGGCCACTTAAAATTAATAATACAAAGTCATCTGTGTATGTGCGCCCATAAAACAAGTAAAAAAAACCAATGCCACATTATAATTATTATAAATTAAAATATTATTTCCGTGTTTATATATTATTTTTTTTTTATATGGTGCGCAATACAGGTAATGACGTAAAAACAATATGAATTGGAGTACATTACTAAACAAGGGACTAAAAACTACCAAAAAGGTTCTACTAAAGCGACCGAATGACTAATAAAGATAGTTAAAGGTAAAAAGAATAATATTAAATATATTAAACGAATTTAAATAAGATTATTCATTAATAACAAAGGATTAATATGCGCGTGGAAGTTTATTTTTAGAGTTCCGTGTGTAATTCAAGGCCCTTTGTTGCCTTTCAAAGGTGAACAATAAAATGTATAGAGTCAACAATATTATTTATCTTATTGAGGACTTTGCATGATTTAATTTGAATTAACAAAAAAAATGATTTTAAATTTATACCAAAATATATAAAAAAAATAACATGAAATACCACAGGCGAGTATTCTAGGGGTGGATGGCGTTAATGCAACCTATAGGGCCTGGGTGTAAGACGTCAGGTTCTGGTTAAATAATGTACTAAAGAATGTTGATATTATATGATAGCTACAGGCTGTCATAACCATTCTCGTATAATGTTATATTCATATGCATTTAAATTACTCAGAAATATTATACTACTGTCTTTTGTAGTACATTAATAGTAATTACAAGGCAACTTAGCACCCGACGACATTCTATACCGAAAATTAAAATAAAATTTGCTCAAATGCATTTTATTTTTTATAATTTTACGAACAATGTTAATTTTTGTAGCTACGCTATATCTATATATAGCTAAGTATTATATCACCTCGTTCTGAAAATCAAGAAGCCTATTTATTATGTTCGCTTTTATAGTAACTAATGGATGTATTTTTTATTTTTTGTAAAACAACATCTTTAGCTTTTGTATACGTAAATATTTACAAAATAGTAACTGCTAATATCGAATATTATTTTTAAGGTAGGCATTTCAGATGAGCGGCTAAAAATACTTGAGTAGTTCAAAGCTACGAAAAACTCGTTAAAAAATGTCAACTCAAGAAAAAGCAAAAATGCAGTTTAAGTTTAAGTTACGTACGAATCCGATCCCATGCATATTATGCACTGTCGTAATAATATTCTTCCGAGTGCATTAAATTACAATGTTCACGCGATTCAACTTATAACGAACGTGTTGCCACCCCCGTCCCCCCTCCCCACCTCACCCGTCACCCCACAACCACCCCCCCCCCCCGCCATATCGAGTCACACCACTTGTTATTGCAAGGACGCTTATTTCGCCTATACGAGTAATACGTTTAGCCCCATTTTAAAGTTTCCAAACAGTATATTAGTTTATGGAAACGCCTTATTGCAATCCGCGTTATATCTTAGGTCTATCCAAATATAATGGTTTTTAATTTTTCCTATTTTTTGTTAAATTTATTCTCAGAGGTTGGTTTCATCGTCACGTCTATCATTAACGACACATCGTCTTTTCGACTTTACAGATTGGAGCATTGCTCAATGTTCCAGTATCAGTAGTAGTATTTATTTGTATGTAATCATATAATATCCATATTGATAGTGTATTATATAATATTTATTATTTTATAATATATAATTTATATTAGTTCTATTTGGTATAATCTGCGATTTATCTTTTATATGTACGTTTCTCTTTTTATTTTAATATTGATAAGATTTTTCTTACTTAAGTGTCTAAAATTAATGTAAAAAACTTATATATTTAATATTTTGTAAGAGTACCGAATAAAAAAAATAAAATAAATACCCTGTTCCCATGTTTTATAGCGGCTTTTGAAAGCGCTGGACCTGGAGAATGCACTAAGTTATAAAAAAGAAGCTTATTTTGTGCTTATTTTATATTAGTCTTACAAAAGGCCTTGGCGCTGAGCGTGCTAAATAGCAATGGTGAGATTATAATATTTTCCAATATATGATATATGTTTACATAACACAATAAAGGATAAAAATATGTTTATTGCAGTTTTGAAAAAACACATACATATTCACACTCTTTTAAATATTCTCACTTACATATTTATGACAGTCTTAGACAAAAAAAAAATACTTTTTACATAACATAAATTTCAAAAGTTTAAATGTTGAGATAAGCTTTAATTAGACGTACGATTAATAATTAGTTTTGTGGGTTTTTAATACTGTTGTTGCTCGCTTATCTACTTAAAATAAAACAATTTACCTAAAATAAATTCAAACCGTTACTCGTTTATGAAATATCGCTTAGTTATTTAGATCATTAATTTTTCTTTTTTGTTGCATTGGTTAGGTATTGTGGTCTTATTGCAACTTTTGTTTATTGTATCATTTATTTGAGGTAAATATTATGTTATGTACATATGTTTCAATAAATAAATGATCATTTCGACAGTTAAATTTAAAAAATAAACAAGTAATAATATTTATGAACATGTCATATACAAACATTATGATAGATATATATAAGTAAAAAGTGGAGTTTGTAGTAAAAATTCTATTTTAGTTTTAACATTATATTTATTGTGATATATATTTTTTATTATTCTCTTTGACTATGTAAAATTGTCGGTTTTTTTGGAATAAAAATAATTATACGAATCATATATATTTTTGAGAGCTTTCCTCTGACCAACCAAATGTTTAGTCGTGAAACATCCCTTTAAGATTAATTTGTAACAGCGAGACCATTTATGCATTCGTGTTCCGAGGAAGGAAAACGCTCGAAAACGCTAAGCGAAAAGTTCTGCCCGGGCAGGAGGACTGCAAAGAATAATTTGCGCCGATTGTACGGTTGTCTGTTGGGGCGGGTGGGGCGGCGGGGCTGAAGGGGCTGAATGGGCTGAAGGGGCTGAAGGGGCTGCCACCCTAGTTAAGCCCCGCACCATAGTCGAAGTTAATATAGCGCTAGCGAATATAAATATTCAGATGTTTGTATGTTATTTCTCGAAGCGAGCGTAGGCAAAATAGAATTGATAGTTTCTTCCCATGTACATGTTTTATTGTTCCCGTGCAGTACCGACTCGACGCGACGCTATGGCGTGGACAACATTTTCAATTATATGCCATTATTTAGAATATACTTTCTTTTATTTTATTAGTTAAATGAGCAGTCATTAAAATATACAAACAACATTGACAAAATTAAAAGTGTCTACAGCAAATATTTCAATAACATAAATAACGATGAATAATAACAAAAAAAATCAAAAGCAGCAATCGTTTGCGGCAATTTAATAAAAACAATTTACAACTAATACTTTCCATTTAAATAATTCCAACCAAATATTTTAAAAACGTTTTATAGGGTCAGATTATTATTTTTTTTCTTCAATTTGTGGCAAAGATGAAGAAATTTGCCGCTTTTGATGCTATACGACTCGATTAATATGCATGCGGAAGTTTATTATTAGAGTATCAATGTAGTGTTTTAGTAATCAGCATTCAAAGGTGGACATTATTGTCATTGTCCACCTTAGGAATGCATAAAGGACAAACAAACAAAGAAACAAAGATACAGCCATTTTTATATATATAGACGTGTCAAATAGTATCAGTGAAAGTTGAAACATTTTTTCATAAAATACAGACCTGTATTTCACCCAGCTTAAAAAACACTTAAACTTTTCAGCTGCCTGACACGTTTCAGAATTAATTTTCTCTTTTCTTTGAGTTATTCTGGCTCAAGATTTTTTTTTGGATGATGGTTTTTTTTCTGTAAATTCATTAAAAAGTTTATTCCTAAGTGTAAACGTCAATAATGTCAGGTTATCATCTAAAATGTGATAAATTAATAATAAAATAAAATAGAAAATGTTCCGCGCGCCTGCCGGTGATAGAGAGCATCGCGTGACGGTCGCTATGCAAAGCAATAAGCGAAAGAAATTTTCCCAACATTCCGACTTTACAATATAAACAGGCCTCAAGGCGAGCGGCACAACTTTTTGCCACGCTCCCTCGACTTCTTCGCCCCTTTCACTCGCTCTATCTATCTCCCCCCTCTCTCTCTCTCTTTCCTGCCCATTGCGAGACTCTTCGTGAGTGCTAATTCACTTTTTCATGCAAACATTTAACAGCTGGACTTCACGACTAGATAGGTTAGGCTAGGTCGCGATCGTGGTCTTTGCCCTAATTTCAAATTATCTAATCATACGTAATTTCTATTGTTGTAAAAACATTGCAAACGTTGCAAGAACTGCAAAATTATCGATATTTCAAAAAACAATGTTTTAAATTAATTCAAACTACATACTACTATTTATAGCGCCCACTACACATTTATAGCGCCCAGAATATATAACAAATTTTACACTTAAGTTGACAGATCGCCAGTGACTGACGCAAACTAATGAAAAAAACGAGGCAAGAATGCGAAAAGCAACTTATTCAAACTGTTACTTGAGTCCACTTTTAATTCTACATTTACTCTTTATACATTATATATATATATATTATTCTATGTAAAATATATTTTAGGTATATAGAAATTTCATATTTATCAAGACTACAGATAAATATTGTATTATTATAGCTAACTAAAACTAACAAATAGGTAAACGACACAGGCATTTGCCTAGTGAGGTGTTACTAATCCACGCAAACTGTACTTTTATTCTCTAGAAAATCAATAAAATGTTACAAAGTAATACACATTTAATGATATTAATTGTATATTGCATATTTTAATAAATAAATAAATAAATGCGTTGATTTTTATTAATATCTTTTAGGGTTTCAAACAGAGTATTTTCATGGATCCAAACGGATATGGTAAAAGAAAAAATTAAAAACAAAACAAAACCGACTTTAGAATTAATAAACAAATAAAAATATTGAAATAAATTAGTAAATAATAAAAAAAAACGATCCACCAAAACATTGAAGCTGGCTCAGGAACCGGTGAAATCCTGGAATAAAACTTTTCATTTCTTTTTTGCGAATTGTATTTCTTAATATTAACGAAATCGTGTTGAGTATGCATGACATCATTTTATTTTTTGGAATTGAGTACCTCCATCAAACAGCGTACTGATAAACTCACTGGCGATTGCACCCAAATTATATGTCTGTCATATATGATTAAAATTGTTGATTTTCGACATACTTATTTGTCGAAAACAAATTCAATTAAAAAAAGATGTGAATGAAATATCGCCATTATGACGCTCTTAGAAGAACTTGCGTATCGAGCAAAATATGGCGCTCTCTAGTGATAAAGTTATGACTGTGGAGTTTGCAATAAATTAAAGCGGCCATTCGTGCCAACTGTTGACAGCTGAATATTTTTTTGTTCAGGAAAATAAAGACGCTTAATGCATTTTTATATTATGTCGCGGGCTTGGCGGTATTCAGACTATATACATACTAATCACGCGTAGGTACTTGCTAAATACGAGAAGAATTATCATTAAAATGTAATTAATGTTAACGTACTAAAATAAACTGATATGATAAATTTGACGTAAAATTTTTGCGCACCTAACAATACAATACTATTCAAGGGCAGCGAATAAATCTAATGCGAGACGGTTTTCGGGTAAATTCGGTGTCACGCCGATGTGATACGTTTTCTTGTTATTTTAATTAATAGTGGCGTTGGATGTAGATGCCAGTATGGGATAATTTTGAAATATTTAGTCAACTCAATGATGTTGTAAATCTCATCAGTGAATGGTGTAAATCTGAACATGGTGCGTAGTGCTGTGGGGAGCTGTAAATGCAAAAATATCCTAGAATCAAGACGGAAAAACCACATATTCGCACCAACACCGTTGCGATGTCAGTTTTTGGTTCGCAATTCGGTACCGAATTGATCGAATTGAGAACCTCCTCTTTTTCTGAGCGAATGGAAAGCTCTTGGAATAGGTCAGGTCTATTCCATGTTTCGAGACTATTTTTAAGCGTAGGTTCATTTTTCCTCACCTACTAAACTCAATAGCATCAGTGGAGCGTAGCAGTGTCTTAAATATTGCATTGAAATAATAATAATAATATATTTTCTAAGTATTAAGAGAAGTGAATTTTATAGTATAAGTAATCATATTTATAATTGATACCTTAAGATAAGGAAAAGTGTGAATTCTATACTCGTATAAGGTAAATAAATTGTTTGTTTGTGGCGTTTACCACTCCTTTCACTGTGTCTTTTACTGCGTTCAGGTTATTATATTTCTGAGTCTCCGGGCGTAGACCGCGATGCTGCCCCAAAATGCACTCTCCTCTTCTCTCCAGGTCACTAAGCAGCATCCCAATTTTCTCCTTCCTTCGTGCTGCGGTTACATTACGTGTCGAGGCGTCGAGGAGCTAAGTTTTGTACTCCTACACTACAGGGTACACTTGAGGGTACGGTTGGTATTAAAAAAAAACCGTGTATAGACTACAGGACTGCGTAAGACACTAGGAACACACTGCAGGAGATAAGTTATTAAATTTTTAGATTAATTATTACAAAATTTTCATAGATTTATGTTACAGAAAAGAGACATTTGCGTATGATAATCAAGTACGAAATGAAATTTATTTATTTTAAGTCTTAAATATACTAAGTAAAGAAATACATACATACATATAATTATTAAAGCATTAGAATTTATTTAAAAATATACCCAATTAAAAGTATTTTACCAATGACATAAATAAATAAATATTATTTTTAATTTTGATACTGTGTGATTACATTATTGTTAAATTTAAAGTGTGAATGTAGTTATTGGTGTATACAGAAGGGGCGTTCCTCAATATGTAATCAAGAAATAAATGTTTTTGATTGTAATTTATCTTTGTAACATAAGTAGCAGCAATTTTAGTTTCTGATTTAGTGGTAGACAAGTTGCGGTTGTTTATTTCTTATTAATCCATACAAACGCTAAATTCCAAATCCCATAAAAGCTGAATTAGAACCACTTCCTCTTATCCTACGGAGTTGAAATTTGACGCGTTGGTTCAATTCTGATGACAATGCAATTTTATGGTAAGCATGACCTAATTCTACACCCAGGAATGGCTCTAGACGAAGGAACTCCACAACGGTCAACAGCACAGATTCAAACACTTAAATAAAAACTTGTTTTTTAAAAAAAAAAATACTAGTAATTAATTTCTCTTAATTCTTCCACGAGGTTTTTAATTTAGAAACTAGCATATATTACATAATATTATAACGCGGAAAGGAAATTCCTATAGAGTTTTAATTCGTGTTAAGCCAATAGGACAATCAAGCGCTGCTTGGAATCCACATAACCCAGGTTAAACGTTACGAAGGTGCTACAGAAACGTAGAAGAAGGCGAGCGCGGTGAAATTGCAAACTCCATGGTTGTAGAGCGAGACGGCTGACTCGGTACAATAATACGCTAGCGCTAGTTTGGGCCGAATTTCGAACAGTCAACTTCGGATGGCGTATTGTTGTTAGGGTGAGAAATTACTTTTCTAGCATTTAAAAGGAGCCTTGCGGGTTGCTCATTGCTTACTGGTGCCAACTTTCGACTTTTAATACACAGAGGACTGTCATTCTACTCTCTGTTTATTTATTATTTATTTATTCATCTTAAAGTACTAACAAAAAATATTTTTATACAATTTTTTAGCCATACGTAACTAGGCTACCGCCGTTTGCAAGGTTTGCAAGGTTGACTATGTTTGCTATCTCTACAGGTTAGTCCAGTTCAGTTCAGTTAAATACAACCATAAGTGACGTTTATTGTTCATCAGATAACAGTACCAAGAAGTACAGTATCTTGTCCTGCCAGAGCCTGAAGGGTTCATCTGGTAGAAAGTCATTTTAGATTATATTTTATTCTTAAAGCGGCTTATAGTATATCCTTAAAAATACTGTCCCGATTACATAAATTAAATATTAGTCAACATATATAATACCATACCATATCTATGAAAAATAAAAATGGACAGAAATTATGTAACTAAAGTACAGTGAGTGATATCATTTCAGAAAGTGCATAAAATGTAGCAATTATTTAAATTGTGGCATACTTTCTGTAGTATTTTTTTTTACAAAATCGTCATTTTAATGTTTAATGAATAAAAATATTTGCAAATATTACAGGATTACTTTTAGACCATATTTACGATTCATAATAATTCACTTCGCAACCAATAACATATTCAATAATAACGATTCATTTCGATCATACTAACGCCATAAAATCATAAGGAAAAAAATACGATCAAACTATTTTTGCAATTAAAAATATGTATTTAGATAACGTCACCGCTTTTTTTTAATGTCACAAACGCAATTAACAACTTCACAAATCACCAATAACTTTTAAACTGATAACCACATGTGGCTAATATCTTCTTTTCATTTGTCTCGTGACCTACGGACATCCTGTATACCCCATTAAACCTATTCTACAAGGCTAGTCTGCCAAGTAGTAATCTATTGTGACATTAATAAGTTTCATTACTCGTACTGAAAAAATAAATAGCTTAAATTTTGCCAGTTAAGAAAATATGTCTAAGTACTTCAAATATTTAACCAACTTTCAAACAACGAACCCTTAGAAGTTTATTTTACAAAGTTTATTTTCCGGCAGATTTCACTTTCGGTAATTCCCTAATGAATTGAGCAAAGGTCAAAGTTATGCGAAATTTCCGTTTCATTGTGCTATTTGACCCAAATGGAATCGTTTGTTGGTGACGTCATTTCAAAGCATATTAGCAAATGGAAAGCAAACAGAATGAAAGGTCAGGTTTGGATACGCGCGTGACCAAATGAAAAATCAAAGGCTGTAGTGATCATTGCGTCGTGTAAATCTATGTAAAGGTATTCCAAAGTTTATCTATCATTTGCATACCTAATTTCATACAAAGTTCTTACTGTTAAGATCTCATTTTTATTAATACGTTTTTCAGGTAGGGAGTTATTTATTTACCTATTTTAGGGCAGTACCCGGTCATTTCTCCATACGAACGCTGCAGTGTTGTTACTCTCTTATTTGTAGATGTAGATGAAAGTAATACTAGGTATCGTCTATCTCCTAAATATCTAGGCTTCTATGGAATTTTTATATTGTCTCAAAAAACTCTGTGTTTTTCTATACATTTTATCAAAAGTTTAGACATAAATATATTATCGTATGATTACAAAAATCAAGAAAATAAAACTACAGAACTATAGTTTATTTTACAAAGATGCAAATTTAAGTAAGTTTTTAGACATAAATTAATTCTGTTTTTCATAACTAACCAACAACGTTACAGAGTGTTAATGCGATAGATGAGACAGGATGATTTAAAAGCACGCGCAAGACAGAGAAGAGCGCCATCAGAAAGAGGCCCCTTCATAGACCCATTAAGTTACATGTATCTATACAGTTTCACCTTCTTGTGCTCGTGATCTCATGATCTTAATTTGACGTTAGCAACTTAGGTTGCATAACATTCGAAATCTACGTTTAATTTGAAATTAAGATGAGTTTGATCAATACATACGTAAAGCTTAGATTTTAGTAGTACCTACATTCGTAGTATGTAGATCTGTCAGGTGATGATACTAAATACGATAGATTTACAATTTTCTTAAGTATATCATTATTCCAATAACTACTGCATACTACGATCATTTTTCGATATTTCGTTTTACATATCGAGGATACTGGGTTCTTGTCCTATTAACTAAACTATCGTATGTAGGCAGTATTCCCTCCTGTACCAGTTTATAATGTTACGTGATATTTCCTCAAATCGTATGTCAATTTTATTCATATATGACTAATCTCAATTTTAGATAGTAACCATAAAAAGATGCTGGTGTAATCCGACTTTAAAAAAAAAATATTAAAATGTGTCTACTTTATGTATTTTTGTTAGCTAGTACATAAACACCAGTGACCCATTTTCGAATTACAATATTTCCGTTAGATTTTTTCACCTCTCGTATCATACATCCTACGCCGTAACAGAACATGCATGCATGCATGGTGCATGCATGTTACCAATTCCTGGCATCGCGGCCTGGACCCTCGAGATTCAAGACAGCTTATTACTGCTAGAGTAGTTTCGTCGCCTATGCGAGCAGCCTCCTTGCTCTATCACTTAAACTGAATTCCGAAGACGAGATCCCTCGGGAGGGTAAGAGCATGGTGCAGCGATGCTGCTACAACTTTAATCTATCCATTCCCCCCGAAAGCAACTACCCATATTCGATCTAACGATGAAGGCTAACGTTCACTTCAATTCCGAAATTATATACAAAAAGACTTCGACATAAAAATTCAAGCAAATACCATCACAGCATACATCGTTACACCAGAATCAATGGTGTAGTATACAAAAGTCTCTACTAAAAATAAATGTCTCATTACAACATAATTAGAATTATAATTACATATTTTTTATGTAAAACCCCACCTTTTTTAGTTGAACTAAACCGATAATACTAAAATTATCACTATAATTAATCTTGTAAAATTAAAAGGAGAATTTAACAATTAATATATTTTGATAATTTCTTTATCGGAATTAATTCAGTATCGTATAAATCAATCTTAATTTAAAAAACAAAACGTGATTCTCTTTTGCGTTTGAAAATATAATTAAAAATATTCATTAAAACCGGTGGTTCAACTTATTTAAATAAAACGCGGTTTTGTACTGCTAATATTGAATTCCAACTCTCCGTATCCAGATTATATTTCGTCTTTCTCACAGGCAGATAGGGAATAACAAAATATAATAAGTGGAATAATAAATACACACTTTCAGTGTACCGTTTAAGTGGTTATTCAGCTATTCTCTTACTCTTTAAAAACTAGGTCAATTCAGTGGATCTGCCGATAGATTACAATGTTATTATGTTTGTCTTTATTATTTCTTACAGGTAAAAATATAAACGAAAAACCAGTAGGAAAAATGTATTCACGCAGATACACACATCTGTTATGAGAGTATAATTTGGCTGTTTTTCTTTGATTCGCTGCGAGGAAATTATAATATTGATATTGAATCATTTGGTTAATAAAGGTTACAAAAACCACTGTTTCCTAATTCTATGACGACTTGTTTTACTACTGACAAACTCAGTATCGAACCATTGCCAACTGCAGCGCCGCGGCCGTGATGGCGAAAAAGATTCTCGGCGACGTCAGCTAGCCATCTTTTAGGTGATTTAACGGATTCGTCTAGTTTTAGGACCATTATTTGAGTTTTGATCGAAATACGTCATTCAGCTGTTAGTTTTATATCGTATTTGCAAGTTTAGTTGTTATATTATGAATGATGCGCGCTTCGACCGTACCGAGGCCGAAAGCGCGGACCACAGACAATGTGTTGTCTATGATTAGAGGAAAATGAGTGATGTGCGTATGGCAGCATTGCTACGCTATAGTTTACTCATTAAACGCACCACAAAAAATAAAAATATCATTTTTTCCGAAAACTTTATTGAAAATACTATTGAAGGATCCTACTATCCCCGTCCTCTGGCCGTTTGTTTATCCGTTCATCCATCCAACTGTCCGTTACATCTTTTAACTCGCAAAGTACAAAAGTGAAAGAGTTTGATGCTCTCGAAAAACGACCATAGCCGTTTAGATCACATCAGAGGTTGGTCGAAAAATATAGATACATAACAAGTCAACAAATTCTTAGTACTAATTAATGAAATATTAACTAAAGTATCGCAGGCACAAGCGGGTTAAGAAAATAAAGCAATCCATGACAAGTTGGTACCACAGGTACGAAAATTCTGGGTGAGAGATGTCTTTAATGACGCCTGCAGGGCATAGCTGTACGACGTCACGTACGAGTTCTGGTTAAATAATTTACCACTACTAAACAATATATAGAAGCAGTTGATAATATATGGCAGCTACAGGGTGTCACAGCCATTCTTGTTTAATTTTTTAATTGTTTTTAAAACGGCCATTCTAATGCTTAGCTGGTGACGTCACGTGAACAGACGCATCGGTCAGCTGATAATCGTTACATGAGCTTCGCCGTAAATCATAAATAATGTCAGAGGTGCCGTTGCAACATTTTATTTTTAAATAATATTAGTTTATAAACCTATTAAATAATGTAGTAAAATAAATTAAAATGATAGAAAACAGTATTTATCTCACGAAAAATCGTTTCATTAAGTATTTAGTGGATTTTTGCGTTTCGTCTTTATGGACACTTTTTAGGACTACGGACCAAAATGGTCAAAATCAGGATCAAGGGTCTGTTTGTCCGTCTACCGCTGGCCTGTATCTTCTTTATACTATATCTTATGGTATACTGATAGAAAATTGAAGAAAATGTAAAATATTTTTTATTTATTTTAGTGATGATGCTTCTATGGGTTTATTTAAGAAAATGTACACGAAAAAGTACATCCCTCCCCCACTGTTAACTTTGAAAGAATTTGAGTTTTAAACAGAAGCTTACATTTTAATAGGTAGGTAATTTTATATCTTTATATGCATGCAAAGATATTTTCATGAGAATGTAATTTTGACCTTATGTCAATCTGTGTCCCGTTTTAAAATATTTACCTTCGGCGAAGTTTTTCTCTTGAGACTGCTCAAACAAGCGTTGCTGTTTGGCGACCGCGGACGTTGTTTGAACAGAGGCTTATGGGTTGGAAGTTAGAAAAGTGAAATCATCAAATCCCATTACTACGTGCTCGACATTTAGTTGGCAACGGGTCCCTAGACAGACGGAGACTAAAATGGCGGAAGTGTGCTATTAACAAAACTAAAAAATATTTCGTAATGATTCATCTTTGCGAAATAAAATAAGTAATTGAAATTACTAAACGAAGCGAAGAAATACGGGCGGAAATCAGCAAATTTCCGAAAAATATAATCAAATAATATAAAGTATTTCTCAAATTCTAATGTTAAAAATTAAACTCAAATGTATTAAATTATGTATGTATAAGTTTATACACATGCATGTTTTGTAAACATGAAATTGGAGAGTATCGAGTGCTGGCAACCTGTAGTTATACCATATTTGAAAATGATTACGATTACTCTCTGTATGATTACTTTATAAAAATAAATAAATATAAAAATAGTATTTAGGCTAAAAATAAATATGTAACGAAAATATTCGTCAGAAATGTTTTAAGGGGCATTGGACGTGCTTACGATATTTCCTAACGACAAAATAACTAACGACTTACAAATTATATTTCGAAAGTCGCTTAGTCTCTGATCCTCCATGAATGAGACAAGTGACATGGAGACATACGGCAAAATCATTCTGAGGGCATTCTGTGAATTTTAGTACTGAGGTATGCGTGTGTATGCGTGTTACGTAAATGTTGATCTGTCAGGGTGTAGGTGTGGTGTAGGTGAAGAGTGTATAAAGGTGTGTAACCATTAAGGAGTGAGTATTGTGTGTGAAATTTCATTCGCTTAGATAAAACATATCAATCGTGTTATATTTGTTTTTTTGTTGTTCGCCGTGCGGACGAACGTTTTTCATGAATTTCAATTTCCACCCCCGCGTCGGCGAAGGGGGACCATCGACACTCCGCGCATAATTAAAATCAATTAGAAACCCTACGGTCGACTCATTAAAATTTCACTGAGCTGCCGAAAAGATTGCGGGACTATAATGCCAGTTACATGGGGTGCTCGCGCTGGCTCGCTCACGATAACACTTTTGTGAATTCATCACGCCAACAATAAAAATTTCGACCAATAGTAGTTTTATAATCTCCAATAGACATATTATTCGAGTATTTTACGTTTTAGACTTTCGACCATCATGGTTACCAGCATATTTCTGCTGCATGGCGAATATCATCTGACCATCGCGCTTGGGGTCGTCCGACTTTACCCTTTACCAGTGCGTGGTCTTCCTCCAGTATCTTTCCGGTTCATGGATTATTGGTGATTCCGATAATGTAACCGCTCTTTTGAACACTCGTAGTTAGTAATGTTTGGCCTCGTTATGATTCCCCTTATTGCCTTATTGCCTGATTGCTCTTATTCTTTCTTCCGTCGCATTCTTTAGGTATCTGACCGGAATATGTCTTGATACTATACGCAAAAACATAATCAATTCATATTGCTGTTTTATTACTGCTTTACACTATTGTTTTAAAATAAACAAACCTGCGTTGCAGGTCGATTCGAGGATCTGCATATGTTCCCGAACGTTGGTGAGCCTTGAACCAAATATATTATTCTTTATTGAGAGAAATCAACAGTCTTACAAACAATTGTATTAATTATAAGTTTACAATTTAAAAAATATTTGTAAAACTAATAAAATATTTCTATTTTTAATACAAACACTACGACTACGGTTCGTTATACGACCGAATGAATAGTTTTAAATTAATAATAAAAGTAACATTCCCTCTTTCTCACACACTATATCTATAGTACGTTCCGTGTAGCTATTATTATCATTATTTAACACTAGCTGACCCGGCCACGCGTTGCTGTGGCTAAAGTTTTTGTTATATTACATTATAGTAAACAATCTAAGAGGAACAATAAGAGAACATCAGTCACGGAGTCCACTATGCTTTTTCACACAGATGGTATTTGTAAAAAAATATGGTGATCTCCTTATTTGACTTTCTACTACTATAACCCTTTAGTACAATGAAATTATTTACGAACAAAGACGAAAATGTTGATGTTGGTATACAAATTCACTGGATTGAGATTTGAAGGGGAAGTACGTTGAACACAATTAATTAAAATGTTCTTACACTTGATACTAAGCAGAAATCAATAGGTAAAAAATAAAAATTTATCAGATTTATTATTTCCATTTAATTTTATAACAAATATAAGTATATTACAGTATAATACAGTAAATAACATGTGACGCTTAAACTCATGAATGAGGTAGGCAAGGCAGACAGTCTTAAACTTTTAAACATTAATATCTTTTTTTTTGAATTATAAATACTTTCAATTTCAATTTAATTTAACACCAATCGGTGCACAATGTTTTTGGTTAACCTGTCTTTAGCTAACACAAATAGATTCGACGGTTTCCCAACACGTGAACACGCAACATATTTGCCCATGAGAAAAACATGGATTTTCCAAATCTAAACCACAAATGGACATTGTTTGACCTTGAGATTTATTTATAGACATGGCGAAAGCTAAACGAATTGGAAACTGTAGCCTTTTGAAGGGTATGGTAGAATCTGATGGTATCATCGGAATACGTGGCAGCAGGACCACTTTTCCTTTAAACTTCCCAGCCAAAATGGTTGCTTCAAGAATGTTTCCGGTGATCTTTTTGATGACCAAACGCGTACCGTTACATAATTGAGGTGGATTCAAATTACGGAGGAGAATAATAGGGGAACCAATCTTTAATCGAAGATTATGTGGTGGCATTCCAGGGATATCTAATGAATTTAAAAATTCAATCGGAAAATTTACACTTTCATTTTCATCAACAACAGTATCGATTGATTTAAAAGACATCAGATCGCCTGGTAACAACTGTTGTATCTGGAAGTTAATTTCGTCAACATCAACGTTTTTGGCTGCCAAAATCGCCCGTTGACTAAGCCATTCATGATTCAAATAATTATTCTGTATATCCGGGAAAATACTCTGAATCAATTCAGTTTTATCCTGAACAACAGTGCAAAAATTGTCTGGTAGATTAATGCATTGCGTATTTGGTTGCAGTTTTATTTTACCGTTCCCAATATCTAGTAGTTGTTCGGAAAATATTAGTGCTGATGGATCATTTTGCAATTGTACTCGCATATTTATGGTCAATCGAAGTGTTTCAACACTTCGCCATAAGAATGATTGTTTCAAACATGCATTAATCTCATCCGCGAAAGTAGAGCGAGGTATAACCGGTAAGGTCTGCCGGAAGTCACCAGACAAAAGTAAGATAGCACCACCGAAAAGTTTATTATTGCTGTTTAAATCTTGCATAGTTCTGTTTAATGCTTCAAGTGAATATTTGTGTGCCATTGTGCACTCATCCCAAATTATTATAGAACTCTTCCGCAACACTGCAGCTATTCCACTATTCTTTTTGATGTTACACATTGCATCTGGTTTATTATGAACGTCCAATGGCAGCTTGAATGTTGAATGTGCTGTTCGCCCACCATCCAGTAAAGTAGCCGCAATGCCTGACGATGCTAATGCTAATGCGATTTTTTGTTGCGACCGTATTTTGGCAAGAATCAACGATATTAAAAATGTCTTACCTGTTCCACCGGGTGCATCCAAGAAAAAAAAACCGCCTTGTTCAGCAGCAACAGCCAGCATAATCCGATCATAAATAATTTTTTGTTCTGCTGTCAGTAATGGTTCACTGTTCATGATAATTGTTGCTAAACTTCCATGGTCATATTGATTTTCTCGTTGTAAATCGGTATTGACTAAGTCGGTGGCTGGACGATTAGGTGATGGCATACCATAATGATTAAGTGGTAAATTTGAAATAAGAACACATAAATCCTCGATCAAGACCAATGCTTCATTGTACATCTCTGGTGTATAATCTATGTTTTGGCATTGATTTGTTTGTCTAATTCGGTGCAAGATGTCTTCTGTCATACAATTTTTATATTTTTCCCACAAAGTTTGTGCTTGCGAGGGATAACATGTCGCCAAAATAATTGCAAACAACTGACGAATGTTATTCGGTGTTGATGTCAACGCAGCATCAGCAAGCGTTAAGTCCCAATGGTTATCGTCTTATAGCAATTGCAGTTCACGACATGCATCCTGGTATGTATTGAATACTCGACCATTAGCTGTTCGTAAAAATTCAAAAGACGTTGGTCCGGGAACATTCACCAATAACAAACGTAAATAGAAGCACTCACGTTGCTTTGGATGTACCGTGTAAAGTCTCCCCAATGTCTTAGCTTTGAATATGCCTGTAATGGAAGGATGTGGTTTTCCTTGTTTCCGTGGCTCCCATTTTTTACTGGATTTGTTCCATGTGAAATAACGTGGAACATCACCATACACCAATGTCTTCGCGAATTGGCCAAAAACATCAGGTTTTTGACACAATGTAAAAATTCAGTTAGAGTCGTTTTCGGAGCTTCGAACGCTCTTTGGAGAACATTTTCTTCAGTGAAGTATACACGTTGACCGTTTTCAAGATGTATTGCCAGATGTTGGACAGCAGGATCTCTTTCGTGGATGGGAAAGCTGAGAATATGCCAAATAGCTTCATTGCTGCTAATGTATCTGCCCATTTGGTATCGTGCTATTTCGTCATTTTTATTTATGTTTTTTACTTCAAATATGGCCAAATCACTGCCTTTGTTTACATATTTACAAATATACTTAATTGATTTAACAGAACTGCAAAGCTCAACATTGATATGAGCTTTGTAAGTTTTTGAAAGTAGTGGTGAGTATGGTACCACCCACTGATTATCAAACTCAACTTGATTTGGAAAGTTCGGCAGTCGCATTGTAAATGTGTGGCCACCATTCTCAGTACTTCTGCGGCGATACATTGGATAACCATCAATATCCGTGATCGTGTCATTCGTATGCGGCTTTGGGAAGTTTTTTTACATTTTCCATTTTCCATGCACGGTGACGTCATGTTGAAAACACCGCATGGCCCATGGATCATGTGTTTGGTGACAATATCAAATAATTCTTGATCAATTAATGGGTCTGGAATTTCGGCTGAAATTATTTGATCGATTTCTTCAGGACGGATTCTATCTTTAAGCCAAACCAAAATGTGGGCATGAGGCAAACCTCGCTTTTGCCACTCTATCGTATACAGCCAACAACGTGTGATACCAAAAATTGTATATTTAACAATAAAATCAATTAAGGATTTCAATTTTTGTTTAAACACACGTGCAGTTAAATCATGACGATGAATGGCTTGTTGTCCTGGCAATAGTAAAGTTTGTATCTCTTCCCAATTCGGATTACATGTGAATGTAATAAATAAATCCGGTCGGCCGTAATGACGTACGTAAGTCATCGCATCTTGTATGTATTCCTGCATGTTCCGTGGACTGCCGATGTAGCTTGAAGGTAAAATGAAAGCATTACCGATGTCATTGTGATTTAAATTTCCATCGATGTTTCCAGCAACAGCATCTCGTAAGTGAATATATTCTTCCGATCGTAGTTTTGCCTGGTTGAATCGAAGGAATCGCAAGCGTTCGCTTTCGACCTTAGCATACATATCAACAATGTATTGATGGAACAGCTGACGATATCGAAGGATATAATTGTCTTGATGTTGTCTAACCATTATTCGGTGTGCGTAGTAGTTCATTGAGCTAACTTTATTATTTCTGTAATCACCTAAAAAAATAAATAATAAAATGCAATACGAAATTAAAATCTATACATACAGTAAGAAAGTAAATAGATAATTGTCAAATTTACCGGTATTTGGATCATACTGATTGATATTAAGGTGATATTCATCTTGTCCTTGCCAAAATATCAATGGATATTGTAGTGCGTCATATGAACGGTGTAGATCCGAAATCGTACTGACAGTGTTGTCTCGCCGTGTAATGTTTATAGATCTTTTGTCAACTGGATCACCAACCATGATAACAGCAACCTCATCAACAGTTGGAGCGTTGAATCTACCAGCATGTTCACCTAATGGTACTTTGTCGGCTTTTATGACGATTTGATAATTGTCATTTTGCAGTCGTGGCGAAACTCTTTTGATCAATTGAATTAGTTGATTGTGATCTTCTAAAAAATTTTCCAATAATATCACAATTGCTCTTTCCTCTGCTTGTTCAATAAAATTATACAGGCACCGAGTCGTCACGCGCTCTTCACAATCGCCCATAAAATAAAAAGGTATCGACATCTGTCAGTTTTATGACTGCCAAATAATATCAGACAAATAATTAGCAATAAATTAAAATATGACGATTTGATAATTGTCATTTTGCAGTCGTGGCGAAACTCTTTTGATCAATTGAATTAGTTGATTGTGATCTTCTAAAAAATTTTCCAATAATATCACAATTGCTCTTTCCTCTGCTTGTTCAATAAAATTATACAGGCACCGAGTCGTCACGCGCTCTTCACAATCGCCCATAAAATAAAAAGGTATCGACATCTGTCAGTTTTATGACTGCCAAATAATAACGGACAAAAAATTAGCGATAAATT
The DNA here is from genome assembly GCA_020383195.1 of Neomicropteryx cornuta. Lineage (NCBI taxonomy): Eukaryota > Metazoa > Arthropoda > Insecta > Lepidoptera > Micropterigidae > Neomicropteryx > Neomicropteryx cornuta. Next base: position 8,190,559 of record JAHKQU010000025.1, on the reverse strand, counting down.
AAAATTGCGACTATAATTTGAGATTTAAACTATCCTATCTCTCAAGTGCACATCGAACTGCATATGGTGTGCAAATTTTATTATAATCGGTTAAGTGGTTTAGGAGTCCATTGAGGACAAACATTGTGACACGAGATTTATATATATTAAGATTACATATACTTTGGAGGTATTTATTCCTCCTGTAATATAGGTAATTGGCAGGTGGCAACGAAGTTATTTTTTGCCATTTTTTTTTCAATACTTCTTCTTAGCTGAGATCTTAGGGAAAGGCTTGAAGACGCTGTAGTTAAGACTATTCCACTCTTTTACCTTTCTTTTGTGGGAATGTCCTTTCGTCCAATATAGAAGAATTGCTGCAGATGCTCACCAAAGAAGAGGACCATGCCAGAAGGTATCTATTTACAGACACACACACACCCGCCGGTACGCTCTCGTTTACAGGGCGCGCGCGCGAATGTGCGCTACTTCCAAATACAGCAGTGGAAAGAAAGTGGTGTATTTGTTACGAAAATCTTTCAGGAAGTATTTTTCTCATCGGAATCGTGTTCAAGATTCCGATGGCGGGTGCGATTGTGGTGAAGACTGCCCCCTTTCCCTGACTCCTTCCACCCACTCACCCGCCCGCCCCAGATTCCTCCTACCCTTTCCGTTTTCCTTTCCGCTGTTTATAGATGTACACTTCAGTGGCATTTGTTGCATTTTTACATAAACTATACATACACAAGGTGTCTTTTCAGAGCTTACCGCAAACAAACAGAGAATGGAATTCATTTAACCCATCCAGTTTGTCCTCACTGCCTATTCATCCAACCACTTTACGAAAGAGGTTACGTGCTAAATAAATACTTGCTACCACCTATCAATTAGCTACACCATCGGAGCTTCAAAGTGTACTCCATATGAATAAATAAATATTGTGATAAATTTTGGCACTCAGATGTTAATAACTTTTTGTTCTGGTTGCCTTTTCTAAGATAAATTTCACATCGTTTGATATTTTGACAATGCGATTATTGCTATCAGCCCATCGGCAGACAGACATTGCTGGCTTTTAATTTCTAGAAACAACTATGGCAGTATTTTTCCACCTATCGTTTGTTAGGCTGGCAATGTGCCCTCTGCCTATCTCCATTGTGGGAGACGTGCGCTTTCTCGCCCGCTATCGGGTTTTTGTTGTACTTTTTGACGGGTGTTGCATTTCCTTTCCACATTGCGTTGTTCTTTCTTTTTATTTTTTACGCCGAACTTACTGTATTGGACTTCCAAGGTGGAATCATGTTTACTTTTCGCATGCATATAGTATCGCAAGTCGTAACATAGTAGACGTCACGCAATCATGAAATCTTTATAGCTCATAATCTTGGATCTCCTTGATATTAGAAAACTAAACAACGCGTGTGCATTAAACATTAAAGGAAGGTTAAAAGGTTCTTTCGATATATTTCAAATGTCGAAAGCTGCAGAAAAAGATGTTTTTAAAAAATTGTTCGAATACAAATGACCAACACACAAAACGTCGATAGTACTTCTACGTGAAAACTAAAAAACTTAATATTAAGCTCTTTATCAAAATCCATTTGAAAATTTTAAATGACCACCGTGAGGGCGCTCTATAATTCATTAATATCGCTGTTTCATCAGACAACCATCAACTGGACTTCGGACGTCTCGAGAATTATATTGATAATAATATCTTTATTGGTAGTTAAAAAATTTCTATTATAATACGAGGTGTGTTCAAAAAGTATCGCGAATTTTGAATTTTCGCGGGTTACGTATATTCGAATTTCGATTTTTTTGTGGCGTTATGTTGGTACTCATGTCTCTCACTTATGCCGACAAGCTCGGCTATTTTGAATGTTCACTTAATTGTTGACAGCTGCTTTGCTTGCACGTGTTTTGGATCGTCTTCGATTTTTACCTATTCAAAAAAATGGATCACAGAACCTGTATCAAATTTTGTGTGAAAAACGAAATTAAGTGCGCGGATGCATTCCGAATGTTGACTGTGGCATACGGAGAAGCTACCTTGGACCAAAGCAACGTTTATCGGTGGTACAAAATGTTCTCAGAAGGCCGAGAAGATGTGAACGACGAAGAGCGTGCCGGACGCCCGAGCACTTCAACAACAGACGAAAAAATTAATGAAGTGGAGAAAATGGTATTGGCCAATCGTCGAATCACCGTTAGAGAAGTTGCTGAGGACCTAAACATATCGATTGGCTCGTGCCATTCGATTTTTATCAATGATTTGGGCATGAGACGGGTCGCCGCGAAATTCGTACCAAAATTGCTCAATTGCGACCAAAAACAGCGTCGCATGAACATTGCTAATGAGATGTTAAACTCTGTCCGCGACGACCCAAATTTGCTCCAGAGGGTCATAACTGGTGACGAATCGTGGGTTTATGGTTATGACGTGGAAACCAAAGCTCAATCATCACAATGGAAGCTGCTACGCTTGACGTTACGCTACGCTTGACGAGATAAAGACGGCATCGAAGGAGGAGCTGAACAAGATAAAAAAAATGATTTTTCGAAGTGCTTCGAAGATTGGAAAAACCGTTGGCACAAGTGTATAATATCTCATGTGGATTACTTTGAATGGGACAAAATAGATATTCATGAATAAATAAATAATTTTTGAAAAAACACAAAATTCGCGATACTTTTTGAACACACCTCGTATGTCCGTTTCGACATCCACGTTCTTTGGAGAAGTATTTGTTATCAGCTGGTGAGTAAATGACGCAATGTGATTTCTATAAAGATGCAGGTTGGAAAGGGAAGGGTTAGGGTTACTCCATAAGATCCTGAAGAGTTTATTTCCTTCCTATGAAGCCGGTTAAAGGTATTTCCACTTTTCCAGTTTCCTCGTACTAAAATTTCATCAATCGGGTTAGTGCTTCTGCCAGCTTTAAGATGCAACCACAAGGGAAATTTACTAATGCTACAGATTTGTGAACGAGGATAGAACTAAATGATAATTTTACTTTCAAATAGAGAAATGTAACAATTTTTCCACCTGGAAGCCCAAAGACGAAGTTTTATTAACCGCGTTATCCTTAGACCAAGCAATCCACCTTCGCCATGCCGGCGCATAGATTTTTAAAGTGGAACTTCTTCAGCTCGAATGAAATAATGCTTTTTCTTCTGCTGTCCATCCCGCTTTGAATCATGCCACCCCCGACCCTCCATACCTGAAGTTTCAAGTCTTGCACTCGTGGTGGAGGTAGATGGGTCTTGCATCCCTGAGGACTTCCTTCGAGTTCTTGATCTTCCAGAGGCGGATTCATTGTTTGCCGCTGAAGATCTGCTTTCCAAAATTCCTTCGGGCAGTCTGGAGCGACCAACAAGAACATTCCTTTTGCCAATTGCAGGTGGTTTATTACCTTGGGTATCAAACAAGGCGGAGGAAAGACCCATGCCAGTTGATGACGCGTGAATGCATTTATTTAGACTGCTCTCCGATAGTTGCAGTCAAATCTCAAATACGTTTTGGTAAAATGACAGTTTCTTGACGCAAACAGATCTATCTTAGGTTTTTCCCAATATTATATTAAATATATTACTTATAACGACAATATACATAGAATATAATAATATTTTCTATCAATGTATCTATGGTAAAATATTTATTTTTGAATAATCATAAATTTATCTTCAGTTTTATTTCCTTCTAGTTTTAGCATCTACAGGCGACAGAGACAAGAAAATTAACGGCGGGTTCACGTAACGAATACACGCCAATTGAATTGCCAACTGTTGACTTTGGATACAACACTTAAGCGATTTTGATGAGTTGGCTTGGGGGGAGGGGGGATGAATTCGATGGGCGGTGTTGTTTTATCGTTGAGTTCCATGCGGAGAATAATTAATTTGACGCTGTCGTATAATTTCGAAGGTTTCAGGCACAAGCGCGGAAAATAACGGACCGATGGCGATAGCAATAATTTTCGACGCTATCTGGTACGCATCTACAAATCGACGATATATCACCGGCGCGCGGGGGTAGGCATATTTTAATTAGATAAGTTCACTCTATTCAACCTATTAGAAAATATTCAACATAAATTTCTCAGACACCTAAATTGGCGTTGTCAAATCTCATTTCCACCAAATTACCAGTTTGGATATAAGAAGGAAAGTGTTTGGTGCTGTTTTCCTATATAAACTACTCAATAATTTAATAGTGTCAAGAGCTTCAACAAATGATTCAGTTGAGAGTACCCCCGCGAATTACTAGATCAACAGATCTTGTTTTATTGCATAAAATGAACACAAACTATTCTCAAAACGCAACACTTCACAGAATATATCAAGAATATAACAGTCATCTGTCGGAATTCGATATTTTTAATTTTACTTTCAATTAATTAAAAAACGAGGTAATTAAAATGTACACGTCTCATATAGGTAATTAGAGGGTAAAAGTTCTAATAACTCCATATCCTCATATATAATCATAATAATAAAAATAATAAAATCATAATAATCATATTAACTAACAAAATACATATTCTAATGAATAAATATTTTTAATAATGTAAATATGCAAAACCACCTAACTATTCTATTAACTTTTTCATCATTTTCTTTTTTATATAATCTAGATGAACCTACTTTTCAATTCAATTATTAAACAGTGAATTCATGTAATTGGCCAATCTATAACTATGTATTTACTGTTCGACGAGTTATCATATAGCTAACAAAAATATCCATATAAAAATATAAATACTCTATTGAAGGTATGGTTTCTGTGTTTGGTGTGATATTGTTGTGTTTCTGACTTATCCAGTTGACCTACATTACAATATTTGCGCGCGGGAAACTACTCGTGGTTCATTTTCGTCAATACATCTGTAAGTACTACTGGGTCGCGACGTTATGACTCCGAGCGGTCTGGTGTTTTGTTAGGTGACCAAACTTTAAAACGTTTTAGGATTATTTTTTTTGTCATTTTGGACTAGTTTTTTTTTTCGCTTTATTTACAAAGTTGTTAAATAAGAATTATTTCATTTCATGTCCAAAATCACTCCTTATAAGAATACTACTGACTTTAAATTCATCCTGTAAATAATTTACGAAATGGCAAATATATTGGTATGCAATTTAACAAACAAACAAATAAATAAATAAAGAATCATCGACAGACATACTTATTGTATGTATTTTTTTTCTTACATTTAGAATTTTTCTTGTCGATTTCGTTGTTTTACTATCATAACGTCAGTGTTTAGTTCTAAGTCGTTAAAATTTTACAATTTGCTGAACACGAGCGCGCAGCGAAAACACGTGGAAAGCGGTTATTTTTCCGGACCATAATTGGACGTTGGGAAAATATCCCGCCTCTTTTCCGGAGACGCCACGGCGGGTAATAGCCCGCTCATAGCTGCTATAGTTATCAACCAAAAATGAAAACTTATATTTTAAAATAATAATAATTCATTAAATACAATTTTAATAAAATTAATGTTATTTTTACGCATATAGTTGTTTATTATCGAAAATATATTAAAACATGTCCATAAATTGTATATTAGTGTTAGGGTTTTATTTCATCAACAAAATACAAATATGCAAAAAATCAAAATTAATCCGTCGAACCACTCCAGTGTAATGAAAAATCGTACGCGTCTAATTGAGAAACTTCTCCTTTTTTTGAAGTCGGTTGAAAAAGTCAGGACGAAATATATATTGTATATGCATGGCTTTTATTTTCATACCTCAACGGATCTATATCGGTTTGGAGATAAAATTAATAATATTTTTCGTTTTTATTAGAGCAAATTTATGAAGTTAAAGATAAGAAAAGTATGACTTAAGAATGGACCTTTAAAAAAATACCAATTATTTATCAACCATCAGTCCAATCGATTAATTTAAAGTATATTTAAATCTTATCCAAAATATTAATTTATATCTCTTATTGTTCAGTCTGCAATAACCAAAACAATCCCATTTTTTTAGAGTTTTTATAGTTGATTAGGTTTTTTTATCCCATTGGTTTTTTTATCCCTACGATATGCAGTGCGAATCTCTTTATTGTTCAGAAAAATATTTTACTTTCTAAACACATTATTGGATTTCGTTTGTCCGTAGGCTTTTAGACGGCACTTTATTAAGCTTGTTGGACCTGTCCCTAAGGTAAACTCAATCAAACGTAGCCCGAGCGAAGCACCCTACATATTGATGTTGGAAAAGGTCCAGTAAAGTCCTAAACTACATTTTGTATCGATCATTTTTTGTGTGATATTTTTCACAACACGCTAGAATCGAGGGATCGAGGCTGCTAAAAACTACAGCCAACTAACGCGGATATATTTCATTTGCCCCATTGTCATAGTCATTATACCATGCTATCGTGCTATTGTCACATACCTATTGAAAACTAGTAAAAATAATGTAAACCATATATTTCTCGGTGTAGTAGAGACGCGATCACGTTAATAAATTAAGTCGGAAAAAACCTTTCGCGTCTATCATGGTTTGGATTGATGGTTGATAAACTGGTATTTTTTTTAAAGGTCCATGCTTAAGTCAATTTTTTTTTATCTTTAACTTCATAAATTGGCTTTAATAAAAACGAAAAATATTATTAATTTTGACTCCAAACCGATAAAGATCCGTTAAGGTATGAAAATAAAAGTCATAAAAATACAATATATACTTCGTCCTGACTTTTTCAACCGACTTCAATACATTGGAGTGGCTCGAGGGATTAATTTTGGTATTTGCATATTTGTATTTTGAAATAAAACCCGAACACTAATATACAATTTATAAACATGTTTAAATACATTTTCGATAATAAATAACTATATTCGTAAAAATAACATCAATTTTATTAAAATTGTATTTTATGAATTATTGTTATTTTAAAATATAAGTTTTCATTTTTGGTTGATAACTATAGCAGCTATGAGCGGGCAACGAATTCAGTAAGTCATATTTTTTTTAAATAAAAAATACTAAACGTCATAGTCATTCATTTCGCAAATCGATGTGATATCCTGGTTAATTTGCATGCCAACGAGCTCGGCTCTCGTAATTGAGTTTGATTTCTCAGCTCCAATTTTCCAGCTAAGAGACCAGCAGTCTTAAAATTTAATTGGCAGTCTAGGCGGGCACGTGATTTTTATACGGATTCCGGCGTGCTCGAACCCGCCCCGGCCAGAATGTCCGACACAGAACTCAAACGACCAATCTCCTGGGGTTTCTTCTTGGCGTCTAGCATTCTACGGAACTTAATCTTAAAATACATTCGAATCGATGACCTCAATCAACGCTTCAGTCATAGAACCTAGAACCATAACCATGCACACTTTTAAATTAAATATATAATTATAAAAGTGTTGAAGATGAACCAAATAACAACACTAATCACGATTATACTAATAAAGTTGAAGCTTCCCTTGTGTTTTTTTTTACATTCTTTACTCTTTATTCTTATTGATATTGTAACTAAGTAAGTACCACCAAACATATAACTAATGCTCTGGTTTTGTTTGATGTAGTTAGATAATAATATAATAAATAAATTAAATTAAACTTACAGCGAACACTTTAAACCACTTTTTGGTACCAACCGGTATTCAAATGTTATGGGTTTTAGGTATTCTTAAGTGGACCCAAATAAATCAGTATGACTCCTTTCAATCGATGAATTGAATAAAATAATTAATACGGTGGTAATTCTGTCGTAAACATTAGAATTTATATACAAAACCCATGTGTAAGCCAATAATGTATTGTAATATTTACAGTGTCTCTAAATCTTAATATGGCTAGTGAAAATAATCTAAATAAGAGATTTGTTTTTCAAATCAAGGGTTCAACATGGGGGGGGGTTTAAAAGACAAAAAATATTTCTTCTACCAATTAAAGGCATTAAGTTTATAATTAAACCATCGAAATATTCGGCTACAAGGCCGTAGTGATCATGTTTCAATTTCCCTTTTTTTCCGGAATCTATACCAGACAAATATATATATAAATGTATACTAAACTTACATGTGGAGGTTTGGTAGTGATATTTTCGTTCAGAGCCATCAATAAGTTACGTCACACAAATTTCATGGTGTTTTTGACCCTCCTCGTCCTTGTCACGGGTCGCCACATTCGTGCGACCTCCGCCCTCCGCTCTTGAGAATCACGCAATTTGCAATATTTAAGCTAGAAGAGATTAAAACAACATTTCTTACCTAAAAAACAACGGATTTTCAAATAGTTTTAGACTTCAAAATATTGCATGGAAGTTTCGTTTTCGCGTGTTACTTTAGATATGACGTCACGAAGATTGTGAGCCAGCCCCCCCCCACCACTTTTCATACTATGTCACCTTTATAGACCCCACTAGATTCCTTAAAGTGTGGATGACCCCCTACACAGTGATAGACGTGCGCGTTATAAAGTGACATAGTTTAAACCGCCCTATTATAGCCACGTTACTACAACGAAGTCGCGTCGCTTCCCTATTATTGCCTTTTATTGCCCTATGTGTGGCTTGCACATTCCATAAATCACACATATGGACACCGTATGGTGCATTCAGGTACATCGCTTACCGTAACTATTTACACAGTCGCCTTTAATTATTTTTTGGAAGTGACACCATGGCAATAAAGCACGGTGAGGAGTTTAGTTAAAATCACGCAGTTATTTTGTAGCCGTTTAAGTATAAGGCTATTTTGAAATCGCGGATAATGTAATTTCAGTTATATGATTATCGTGTTAACGCCCACTGTTGCCAGTATACAATATTATTCGTAGTATATTTATTAAATAATATAAAATTTATTGTTTCAATGTATTATAATCTGTGCTTTATCTTCCATATGCATTTGGTATTCTCTTTTTATTTGAATATTGATAAGGTTTTCTTTTCACTTTATTGACTAAGATTAATTGTTAACATGTTATGTATTTACTATTTAAAAATAAATAAATAAATGCACCTTTGAAAATATAGAGGCAAAGCGGGAACCTTTGGATTTAATTTAATAATATTACACTATATTAAAAATTTTATAAAGAAGAAAAATTTTACAATGCAAAATACGGATATGCAAAATCAACGATATAATATACTTCAAGCGACGGTCCTCAATTTTCATAGCAATGAACGTCGTAAACAGAGTAGAAAAATGAGAAGTGTGAAATGAGAAGTAAGAAGTGAGAAGCGAGTAAATGACTATGCCGTCTATATTTATATCCTCAATGTCTAATAGGATGCAAAAATTAAAAACCTAATAAAATGTATTAAACAATTTACGATTTGCAAATCGGCCAAAAAGACAGCATTTCCCCAAATGTTTCCAGAGGTGTCCAAACTTGGTCCGCAGCCGCAGGTGCAGTCGGCAGCTTAGCCATTCAAGTCACGTCCGCGGACCGACGGCGGTAATAGAATTCCGTACGCGCGCCGTCTTTGGCAACTTCTGACCGCCGCGCCGGAGCCTAATGGTAGGATCGATGGGGTGGCCGCTGTCAGTTGTCAGAGACGGACGCACCGGCTGTTCAATCCTGACTGCCTGGACGCTGATATCTCCAATCGGACACCCATCAGAAGGTATGCCCAAGATCAGTAAGTATTCATTAGCTTAGCTTATTACTCAAAATTTAAGTATTGTGAAAAAAAAGAGAAACATATTAATCATTAAAAAAAAAACCTAAAACATGTTTAAAATTTATTAATCATACTTAAAGTTAGGCTAATTACACCACATATAATTCAGTTTCTTGGCGCAACAAAGCAAAGGACATATTTTTGAAATTATTTTTTTTAAAATAGATATGAAGACAGACTAGAAATGTACTGAATCATATATATACACACACACACCTTAATATGGTGTGTTTCTAACGCGACTTCGTATTTTTTTTATTGTTGACTTACTAAGAATAAAAAGTTTATTTTACCCATAATTTCCTATTTATAGATTTATTTTAAAGTCGGTGTTATTTGTTTTAATATTATATATTATGTTTATTTAATATTGGTTTTTTTATTTTAATATTTTTGGATGCCGTACCCATTTACATGCCGTAAACCATTTTTTTTTCCATTAAAAATAATTATCCTTAAGCAATCGTCCTCATTTTCCTATTTACAGTTTCCTCCGTTTCCCAGTTAAGAATTATGCTCAAGTTTCTCATAATAGCTTTTATTTTATCAATTTAATAAGGTTTTTTCGTATTAACAGAACAAATATAACCTTAAACAAGCATAATTGTTTTTATTGCTATTACCCACAATATCCAGGAAAAATAATCTAAATAGCTTAAACCAATCAAACATCAAGAAAAATGAACGAAAACGTATTTGTTTGCTACTTTACACCTAATTAAGTTTAAATAGCACTACCATAGGCAAAAAAAACATCGAAATCGCTCGAGCCGTTTTGGAGTAGAGTTAAAATACATTTTAATCTGTCAGACGCGTCACCGCGTCACCAGGTGACATCGCGCAGGTGACATTTTTCATATTTATTTATATCGGTACAATGTCAACGACGGAGTAAATAAAAATAAACAATTAATCGACGGTCAGAAATGTAAAAGGTGTTATTGTTGCAACGACAACTGATTTTGACTGAACGGCAAGCAAAAATTACTATGCGTTTTTAGTATATTTCGTTGGGAATATTTCTTCAGCAATTTAGTGACATTCGTTTGGAATGTAAGCACAATACAGTCATTTTATTATAGTATTACTGTGAATTGAATTATTTTTCAGAGGTATATTTGTAAATAAAAAAATTAAAACATCCACCGAGCCCCGACCTTTATCTTTTCCGAATATTTCTTTTTTGTAAAAAAAAGGTGCAGGCTTTAATATTATTTTAGACAATTTCTAAGCTTTCAGAAAATATGCACCTTGTTATATGTGTACAAACTTTGTGTTATCAGTACCTGTTTTCTCTACCGACCAAACTCACCCGTAATTCACAACAAGCTCGGGACAACCGACGACAGTTGGCTCGCTTTATGTTACGGAAATGTTTATTATCTACATTCCTAAATAATCTTATGAAGGTTGTGCTGAAATATTATATAAATTTATATTCCCCTAAAATAAATATATTTATTCGTCATAAATTAACTTTTATGTTATGGGGCCAGGAAGATGTTGTCCTGTTGGACGCAAAGGTTCTAACTCCTGGTGATGATGAAAACACGATTTTATAATATTTCAACAATTTAATCTGTCTTAAATAACTAATAACAATTGTAAATTTAACAGAAAAATAGAAATAACGGTGAATAATATATAAAGTCGGGTACAATAATAATGTCGCCGGCGCGTATGATCTGCGTATGATATATGTTCTGAGTTAAGGAACACATATAAATATCATTAATGAAAACGTTAAAAAGCAGCGGACCCAAATGCGACCCTTGTGTTACTCCTGTCGGAATATTCATAATATTGGTTTTGAAACCACTCACGACGACTGCCTGACGGCGCTTGCTAATCTAAGATGAAAGCCATCTTAATAAATCACCATGTATGCCTAATAAGTATAATTTATTTATTAAAATTAAATGGTTAACCCGATCGAAGGCTTTAGAAAAATCAGCGTATATTACGTCTATCTGATGACGATTATCCATAGTGTTTTTTTATATAATCAGTATACTCCGATAAATTGGTAATGACCGAACGTTTTCTCATGAATCCGTGTTGCTGTATCGAAAGCGACTTGACTATGGAAGGATACGGTTGGTCGTATACTATTTTTTCAAACAACTTACTAAAAACATTTAAAATAGAGATTGGACTATAATTCCCTATGAGATCTTTAGGGCCGCTTTTATGTATTGGTACGACATATGCTTCCTTCCACTTGGATGGGAAGCATATCAATTTAATAATGTTTTACGTATTAAAAAAACAAATATACACTAATACATGCATTCATTTATTTTTAATTGCTATCACCTAGGTCATAAACATAAGGTCATAAACGACCATACTAAACTAAACTTAACTTGCTTGTGCTAGAGTCAGGGAAAACGGCAATGATGAACCGGTAAAACTGTAAGACCATTTACTGCGCGGATTATTATTATTAAATATTGTTATTATAACTTTCTTATTATAATTAGTACCCTTTGTTTGCATATTATCAATCAAATTAAATTTTCAATTATAATTACATCTCCAACATGACCTAAAATAACTAGCTGCATAGTTAAACCTTTTTTTCATACAAAAGACGGAACTGCTTTCTTTTTTTGCACCACTACAGAACCTATGTAATATGTGCGAAAAATGTATTCAATCGAATAGATTTCAAATGAAACCCGTGATTGCATGGTAAATAGCCAAACGCCTTAACAAATACAATAAATACCAATAGAACGCCAAGACCATCCATGTGCACTGGTGGTTCAGTAATATCTACCTTAAAGGATTGTTTACTCGTCTGCTGAATTCTGCCCCCGCGCCCCACCCCTACCCTTTTTCACCTTCCACTCTTCAGTATTGGAGCAACGCTTACACTCGCATGCTTCAATCACATCACTCAAAAAAGAGTCTAATAACACAACTGAATGATAATTTAGCTAAGCTCCTCATAAATCAGATGTAGACAAACTTAATGCCTAACCCAACAATACACACGCAATAAATGGGACGTTATGGTATTCACAGATCGTAGACTCAATTTACAAAAGAACAAAAAATCCTTGTGGACATAATAAATTTGCACTAACCAAAAGCGCTCTTATTTGTCTTACAAAATAATCACATAACAGAAATACTCTTTATTGGTTTTAATCATGAAAAAGTTATAAATTTGTTATTTTATTTTCTACATTTTTTTATTCAGCCAATAAGATATAATGTATGTCTGAGGTTTTGATAAAATATATGGGAAAAAGACTTTTCGGCTCAAGTAGACATTTAACATAACTACATATAGGATGTATATTCACTGATGTCTTTTTAGGGGGTCGACATAGACCAATAATCAAACATTAATGAGCAGAAATGAAAAACAATGTTTCCCAATTACGAGAAAAACGAATTCACATTTCAAAGAAACTGTTTCGAGGAAATTGCAGTGACCCCGCGCCCGCGCGATTCGCGAAGCGTTCGTAGAAAAACAAGTTTTTCAGTAATCATTTTTTTTCCCGAAATTATTATTTTTTTTCGTGAGACAGGTTTAGTTGTCGATATAGATTTACCCCCTAAAAGGACATCATTGAATATAAATACACCTGTAGATAATTGTGAGATAAAACGATATCCAATATAATTTTTTTCTATATCTACAAATAAGAGGGTCATAAATATATAACTGCTAATAATATACGGTAACGTGAAATGCAGAGCGCGATATTTCGGAAGCCTCACAAGCGAGGCGTTTGCTTTTGCGACTTGTGACGGGCGAGGCGTTGCATTTCGAAGCCTAGCCTAGGCTAGCCTGCAGTGTCAATCAAAAACGCCAACGCGGTAAAACAGCTAAGCTGATTAAAGCCGCGAAAAATATGTCCGTACGACGGCGTACATCCTAATCGCCTTATAAAACGGAAGAAAAATATAATCGGCGACCCTCACTCAGCCGAGCAAGAAAAACATACGAGTACGGGCATATACATGTACCTACTTAGAGTTCACTTTAAACTAATAATAATTATTATTTACTTATAGGTTTTTAAATTACCTATACAAACATAATTTCAAAACTCTTCCTAACTAGGCAGCGCCCGTACTAAGGTAGGCTTTATTTGTTGTAGATTATTAAATATTTCCGGTCGAAGAACGAACAATTATATAGGTTTGAATTTAAAATTCACTTACAAATAGTATACATAATTTGAATTTATGGTATAATAACATAATATAATATAGCAATAATACATACACACTCATACTCATAAATAACCCAAATTTTGATGTGATCTAAACGGCTACGGTTCAACATAAAAAATCAACTAACCAGAGGACGGGATAGTAGCTTCTTATATATGAATGTACGGAATTCAAAACAACATCGCTGGAAGTCACTCGATTTCCGTTGTTTTCATGTGCAAAAACCATGAAAACATGAAATATTCTATAAAATCAAGTAACCTTTAATAACTTTGGACCTACACAAAAAAGTAGATTAACAATATGGATGTTTTATGAAGATTAAATGAATTATACGAGTAAGGTATGTTACATTTCACGAAATTGCTAATGCGCCTTAGAATACTTAGGGTTCAATGTTTCCGTACCTGGCTCTCAGAACAACTAAGCCGAAAGTCTTAAATGTAATCTCAGACATTAATCTGAAGGCCGGCCGAGGCGCTACGCCGCCCGCCCCCGCCCGCCCGCCCTAATGCCATACTTATTTTTATTATATTGCAGCCAATTTAATAGGTCACTCATTCCGGTGTTCACTACATCGCGTTAATACTTAAATTTACCCAAATATGTTTTGCTCAATTTTTATTGTTTATTTATCTGCCTTTATAAACCCATACCCACATATTTACTTATACCCATGTATAAAGTATACTATTTTAATATATACAGACATGGAGATTTACGTTCATAAGATCCTTTTTAAAGTCCCCTTTGTCGATTCGAATAAGGTCGAAAAATGTTGTAAATCATCATATATTATTTTAATAGATTAAATAATTTATAGGAAGATGAAAGAAAATGAATTTGAGAGTATACAATTTATACAAAACAAAAAAACATTACTGGTAATGCCTATCTCTTTTTTTAATATAAAAATATAGACACGTTGATGTCCGATGCGCGGTGAAACTATACTGGGCTAAAGCGATTTAAAAATAACACAAATATATTTTTTAATCGAGCCACTTTTTGACCGCGTATAATGTAACTAAATTAATTTGTCATTGGTGGTAGTTTTATGTTTACGAATAAACTAAAATAGGGAAGTTTTACTCACCAATAAAACTTCTATTATGTTCCAAAGATGTCTGGGACCCATTGAGAGTGCAGCCGTCTTGTCGTTTGAAAACACCGCGCGGCACGTGTGATCTCCTCTGCTCCCATTAGCGTTCCTCGACGATAGCGTCATATGTCACTGGTGTAGGTTCGTGAGGAACCCTTCTTCATAGACCTCATGGGAAGCCACCAGGTGGACTTACCTGGGTCCCAGACATCTTTGGAACATAATAGAAGTTTTATTGGTGAGTAAAACTTACCTATTATGTGTCCGATCGATGTCTGGGACCCATTGAGAGATCTGTTTGTATCGCCTGGTGACAATGACGCTATGTGATGTGTCATGAGCTACAATACATGAACACGAGGAACTAAAAGCCTAATAATATAAAAGCACTTCACAGATTTACATTTATATGTTATAGATTTATTAACTACAAGCCATTTTCTGCAAATAGGGCCTTTTCGTTCACTTTTAGCATAATATTAAGATATTGGTTTAAATTGTAAAGACTAATTGATAATAGGCTCTATATTCTGAGCATTAGAGATGATTTCACGATAGTAAAAGTCACTAAAGGTATTCTTGCTTCTTCATTTTCCTCTCGCAAGAATTTCTTCAATAGGGTGATTTTCCAACCAATTCAAAGAAGCAACTGCAGAACGTACATTACCAGGAGATGCTTCCACTCCTACTTATTTTAAAGCTGACTTCCCAGCCTCCATGACCATGCGGGATGCCGCTCTTGACAACCCAGTCACTAATAGATTATCGCATTTCATCTCTTTACTACGATGACAAGGTTCTTATCCAAAAGGTTAGATTCAATGATTTTTCCTTCCCCTCAAGCAGTCTCCAACCAGATTTACGAAACTTAGCTCTATCTGTTTTAGTTCCAAAACCGGGCCACAAAATTATGTAATCTCCTTTGCCAACACCATAATCGGAAATAGATCTCAAAAGAGTAAGGTCGAGTACCTGATGCTAAAAGTAGTAAGACAGCAGTTGTTCTTAATACTTCAAATAGATTGCTTTCCGATGGCATGTTATCAAGGAGTTAGGCACTGACATTTCTGGGGTTTATTATTCTTAGGGTATTATAATCCGGCAAAAAAAAAAAAAAAAAAAAAAAAAAAAAAAAAAAAAAAAAATCTACTTCGGCACAGGGTGGCTCTCTTGGGTTCATTTTATTTTCTGCGCTCCGCCGCAGCCATCTTTTTAGGGCAGTTCGGTACGTTTGTACGGTTGACGCTTTCCAGCTTGATTTCAGAAGCTAATTTTCTTTGTCTGACAGCTTAGATATACATTTTCCCCACCTCTAATCCTCCACACTCTTAAATTGAAGTTCTTTACTTGTGGAAGTGGAAGGCCGTCCTTATAACAGGACTCGCTCTAGATATTCTATTTTCATGGGTCGATCGAGACTGCGATTTTTAGGTTCCCTTTCCAAGACCTTGTCCCACTTTGGAGCAACAAGTAGGAACGTCCCTTTTGTTGTATTTAATTGATCGAGTACTCTTGGTACCAAGCATGGCGGAGGAAATACCCATACGAGATTGTAATCTAAACAACGAATGAAAGCGTTATGAAAACCAGCGGGTAAGTCGTTGGAGTCTAAACTGACATAACGCTCTGCGACGTGCGATCCTGCCGAGGTGAATAAGTCTATGTCCGGTAAACTTGCAAAATATTTTCCTTAGGACTTGACTCAGCAGATTCCATTCTGTTGTTTCTTATTATCTTAACAGACAATCTGCTATTCTGTTTTATCTTCTCGGAAGGTAATGCACTTCCAATGTTATACCTAAATTATCCACCATCAATATATTGAAAGTCTGTCCCAGGAGACGATCATTTTGTGCCCCCTTCCTTTCGAAGATATACTACTAAGGTGATGTCTGACTATAGAAGAATGCTCGAATTTGTTAAGGATATTAATGTTGTATATACAGCAAACCACTCCTTCCGGCTTCCATCAGATATTCCTCGCCACTCTAGATCTTATCGAGCATCCAAGGAAATGTATATCTTGCTGTTCTTGACCAGTATTCGGCGAGTTAATTTCTGAACAGGTCTGTAGTGTAATCGCCCTCTCGGAACTTCAAACGATGCTAAATTGAGGTTTCCGCTTAATCTTTGAATGTTCCGTAATGACAGCCTTTTTGAACAGACATAACGGTATTCTTTGTGCTGATTTATAGCTTTCCCATTCGGCAATATTTTCTGGTTTCAGTATATTCCACGTAATGGCCAAATATTCTCTGGTCTCTGTGTCGGTAGGAGTACCGATTTTTCGTAGTTTACACTCCAGCCCGGGTTTATTAAAAGGTCTAGTGACACTGTCAGTTCTGACAACAAACTCGCAATTGAAAATCTTCCAGGTAGACGATTATCCTCAATCCTCTTGATCTTAAAGTTTCTGCTATCCAGTTTATTACCGCTGTTTAATCCAGACTTTTGGGGCTGAAGAGAGGCCGAAAGGAAGGCATGTCATCTGTAGCACTTGGTTGCCAAAGATCGACCCTTCGCAGGCCTACTCCCTATCGCAGAATCTCACAGACGATCAGCATTTTCAGGGAGTTTGTTTAAGGAACTGCAATGTAAATGTAAATGTAATGTAATTTTAAAGAAATGTAAAAAAGTGGGTGAAGGTAGGAGTATCAATTTCAATTTTGAAGCTCTTAAGTGGAGCTCGGATTCCCTTTTCATATACATCGTCCCCTGAAATGCAGAATCAAATAAGTGTCATGAGGGAGCTTGGAATTCTGGAGAAGTTTTACAAGTCATTTAGAACGCCAAGTGTCCTTTCTCGCTGGGTTCCGAAGACTTGAACTGGAATTAAACTTATCGTTTCTTGCAACCTTTCTTTTAGTGTTCGCTTGAAATGTAGGTCTTTTGTCCTGCAGACGAAACGGCTTATAAAGCTTTGAGGGTTCAGCCGTTGGCGTATATGAACCCCGACCCTGATTACAGCCCTACGCAGGCTGTAACAGCGGCCCAAAGCACCGTTTGATTCCTCCCATAGACGAAACGGCTTATAAAGCATTAAGGGTTCAGTTGTTGGCGTATATGAACCCCGACCCTGATTACAGCCCTACGCAGGCTGTAACAGCGGCCAAAATCACCGTTTGATTCCTCCCATAGACGAAACGGCTTATAAAGCTTTGAGGGTTCAGCCGTTGGCGTATATGAACCCCGACCCTGATTACAGCAGGCTGTAACAGCGGCCCAAAGCACCGTTCGATTCTTTCCATAGACGTTATATTTTTATAAAAAAGATGCTTCGAAGTAGGTAGAATTTTCCGCAGACCCACTTTAGCACTTATATCAGGTATTCTAGACAGGATACGCTCCCGCCTGTTTTCCAAACATTGCGAATGTTTGCCACAAACTACCTGTGAACTGTCATTCGATACTTTTAAAAAAGTCGAAATTTGAAGTAAAGAACCCTTCAATCTTATAAAAGAGAGCAGAACTACCAACATCTGCATTAGGGCCTGATGGCCACTCGAAAGCTTTCGTAAGAGCAGCTTCTGTTAAAGCAATCGGTATCAATATAGATTATTTGAATGTGAACTGATTTAATTCATCATTAATATCAAACTCTTTGAATGCAGGACTTGCGAGGTACTTTACTTGACTTCTGCGAACCGTAAGTCATTTCAGTTTGTTGTAACAAACTTATGTAGCTCAATCCTTACTACTTATCCTTTTGTGCAGCAGGGATAACTGGGTTCTTAATTTAGAAATTAGTACCTAAATAGAAATATTACATATGTCCCTCGCACATTCTCCACCAAGTCCTTCCGATGAAATGTTATCACATTTTTAAACGCCCCAGGTGTATTATTTCCCTTAGAACAAATTCTAATCGTAAGAAAACTCACCCGTTTAATCGGTACATCGATACGAGGATCGCTCTTTCGTTTGCCTTTATGTCGATATAGGTTCGTCAATGAAGTACCATTTAAAGTAGTCATGGAAGCGTAGACGTGTAAACGTAAAAATCATTAGTAAAACATAAACAGCACTAAAAATTTGAATACGCCGCCTAAAACGAAAGGAATGTTTTGCATCCCAATTTATTTTCTTAACTCTGCTAGGCGAACTGATTAATATTTTATGACAAAGCCTTTGTTAGACTTCCATCTTGGAAATCTGAGCAAAACATGGTCGAAAACATGTCACGCATCGTATGATTAATGACGTCATTAGCATTTAATATCACAAATACCGATCATAGTGTGTAAGGAGAGGAAAGCCTTAAGTACCTACCTAATCGTGTCCCATTTAAAGTTTTCCTCGTATTTATCAGTTGCTCTAATGATAGTGGATGCGCCTTCTCCGAGAATCGCGCACTTGGTAAAGGATCCTTTATGTAAATAATAATTTATATTGTCTGAACGATAGAAATAGTTAAAAGCTATCCATATTATTCCACTTATCAATAGCTTTATTACCATTATATCCAAATATATTTACATGCACTTTATAAATAAATGATTGTCTGTAAACATATTTAATATATTATTATTTTTTTAAATACCTTTATCACAATAAAAGCAAATGGTTACAGTAACTTAACCACATACATAATTTCACTGATTAAATAATAAAACAAAAAGGTTTATTCACCTCTAACTGATTATCCTAAAAAAAAATATTTTTTCTTTTTTACACGGATAATAACATTAACACGTGTTATTTTTTGACTGATAACAATAACATCTTTACCTAAGGGGTTCGGAAAATAAAAATATACACGAAGGATATATCTAGCAACCACACAAAGCTAGACAAGATATTTTGAGGATGTTGATTACAGATCTAGGGGTCGTACTTTCGGAAACTGAGGGAGGTATCTTTACCAATTAACTATCGCTACGAGGAAAGAGAAAATTCCCTACTTTATGCATCAAGATAATATTCCGTAGATCCGTTTGACGACCCATTTATACGAGCACGCCATCTCCATGAAACTTTACGACACGTAATAAGCGCAGACGTGAATTCCAAACCACGAAACAAAATAATTTCGTATCATATTCCATAACACGCTCACCGCTCAGTCGCAATATGCCTGACACAAAACAGCTGATACATAATGTATCGAATATGAGAGCATAAAAACATAAACTCGCAAAATGTCTAAGGGTTCGTAATATTTTATTAGCGACCAAAAAAGTCTACTTGCTCGGCTGCGAGAGCGTGAAGCTAGCGCCTTATCGGTTGTTAGATTCACCGTTCTTTTTCATGCGACATGATCTGTTAATTATTTCTGTTCCAGAATTGATAATTAAATGTGTCAAGATGATCTATCTTTATATTTATTTCCTACGTATAATAAAACATAGTTAACCTAACTAATATACATTTAATACTTCAATTTATTAAACCATTTTCATAACCAAAATAATCATACCACTGACCTATGTATGGCACACAAGTTTGATAGTCATATTTTTTTCGATATTTCTTCAAAAATTGATGCTGGAAACTAACCTATAATATTTTTTTTTTTTTCTAATTTTTGTAACTACAAAAAACACAATGTTACGTACTATTATTCAATTTTTCTCAACATGTATAAATATTTCCCATTTTTCCCATTTGTTATAAAATTAATTACAGCGTAATAGTTTTCAAAGTTATTTAATCTTATTGTCAGCACAATCGAGTCAATAAGATTATTTCAATTGAACATTGTTTTTTTTTCATCCTACTTAAATAGTCGAGCCATGTCTTGACTTAAAGTGATGTTAGTGAGTGAGAGACTTATTTGTTTTAATAATGACACATGGCAAAGATGTTACAAAACAAAATCAAACCTACAACTTATTACATAAAACCTAATAATTTAAAGGGTAAAGGTGTACTACATAAAAACATTTTTCACCTACTCTAACATGCAGTATATAAAAATATGTATTACGAGGGTTCAGAGTATATTAGGAATTCAACGAAAATTATCCTGCCTGATCGGATAGTTTTCTTTTAAGTCGATGGAATCTAGATATATACATTCGTATAATATACTATATAAAGCCGATATTGAGATTGCAATCTCCTCGAAGCCGGATTAAGAGCTCATAAGAGATCTGAGGAGAGAGAACTCCGGCTCACTTTAAGATGGAGTTCCACTGACGCGAACTAAAACATAAAAATACGGCCCAGTCTAAATTGACTATTTTTATTAGATACCTTTATGATTATGTTTATATCGTAACCGACGAATCAACATGGGTTCAATGATATTCTGAGCTTCTTACGAGCTTTCGAACCAATTACCTTTTTAAATAATTAATAAAAATGGCTGTTTTTTTCGGAAAACCGTTGTTTTACAAAATCTAGGACAAATAACACAGTGAAATCATAGGGAATATTCCAGTATAAGTTTTATAAAAATTGTCATGTATTTTGGAGCTCACCTCTCAACTCAACTTACAACAATACAGAAATATGTATTGATCGAGATCAGAACGAACATGAAGTCCTACTCGAAACGATATAACACCAAATCAAGAAGAAAAGAGATTGCAATAGCTGTAAAACGCAACATCAGGTCTAGGTCTAAAGTGCCGTCAATAGTCACCAGCCACCTTAAGCATTTCCATCGGTTAGCCAAACCGCCTTGCCAGAATCTCCTTTTCTGACTCGAATTCTGGATAAAACGAACAACAATCCTGCGATTGAATTACTGAGAAAGTGCCACAGGATAATACTAGTCAGAACCGAGAGACTAGAGCAGACGAATCACGAATTCGGAATGTGTGGTCCGACACATAATCTCTAAGGGAGGAGGAGAGAGTGCAAAAGAATTAACAAAATATTACTGCATACAATATTGCTTCCTTTTACCGCAAATAAAGCAATTTGCGACGATGTCTTCTAATACAGATCGAATGTTTTTATTTGTCTAATAATTTGAATACTTAATAAAAACATTTCAATTAGTAAATAATTATTTTTTTAATTTGTAGCAAATCAAATGCCCACCCTCTTTGTGTAGATTAAAAAATCAAATTAAAGCGATGGGGAGCGAAAAGACCAATCCTGAGTGCCGCAGGCACGAGTTGTCGCGCGCCGAAGTCGCCGTCAATGCCGCCTGGAGGGCCTAGCTGCCAACCCAAGGGGAAAGCCCAGGGTTGAACAGCTAGTAAAGTATAAACATAGCCATTCCGTCTGGAATGTTTTTTGACAGCGATTCGAAAACATTTGATCGTGATTCGAAAATAAATTTTGTGTCACATTTAAATTCATAAACGTAAACGTCAATTTTGTCTGTCATTTACTACACTGTAAAAATTAAACTAATGTGTGTTTTAAATTAGAGATGACTCTCGTCTCGAGTGCCACAAACACAAGCCGTCGCGCGTCGAAGTCATCTACAGATCCGCTTTCAGGGCGAAGTCCGGGGTTGAACAGCTAGTGTAAACATAAAAAAAGATTCAAGGAAGATTTAGATGGTTCAGATAATTCAGATGAAAGTCATCAAAGCTATCATAAATTTAAAAATGAGATTGGTATAATATACTACCTATCCCTCAGGGATTAGCTTCCAAGTTCGATGTTGAAAACAAAGTATATATTGTAAATACGGGTATTTTTGCCAATCTACTGGCGACATTTAATATAGACAGTAGTTAAACCGATTTAATACAAAGCTAAACTAGGAATTTTGTCAGTAGTTTTGTGCATTGGTATGGTAATTTAAAACAGCTTTGCGAAACTTTTACCGAGTAATTGTAAAAAGACTAATTTGGGAGAAGTTAGTATTATATATAAATCATAAATTTAGTAAATAAAATAGGAGGAGGGTTGTTTCATTACTGGTCGCACGTAAAAGTTTACAAAAAAAACTAATATGTGGCCATACAACTTGTCACAAGTTAGTAACACAGGCGCATAGGGCCTAGCTGTAAGACGCCAGGTTCTGGGTAAATAATTTACTACTACTAAACAATATATAGCAGCAGTTGATATTACATAATAGCTACAGAGTGTCAGCCATTGTAGTTTTCATATTTACCGGTGGCCCGGAGACAAGGTGGTTAAAGACCTTTGAATATACGCATGAGCGTAATTAGGAAGCCTAATAAAATCATTAAAAAGAAACAAGCTAGAAGCGTCAGCTTAATCGTGCTTTTCAGTCTGCTTTCCGCTTGTCTCGTTGAAACTTTTCGTAATCTATCCCAGGGATACACTCGGGCCCATCGGTGAAAAACTTTCCGTCCGCCGAAGTTTCACGATATGAAAACCGCAGAAGCGATTCTTCAGCACGGCTTTCAGGCTGCGAGAATGTTCTTGACTTGTACAATTCATCAACTCGACACCTGTTTAAGGCGACGCGACGCGGCGGCACAGAACGCCGGGGACATTCATGCTTTTTGTAAATCACAGCTTATTCTCACTTTTGGAGGTTCCTTTTTGCTTTGCTGCGGACGGAATCATATTCACAAAACATATATAATTTTTAAAATTTCACGCGAAGAAATACAATGCTTCGACAATAACCAACTATCAAATTACCACCAAAATATTTTTTTTCTCGTGTTATTACAGTAAATATACCTATCGCTTTGTGCCCATGAGCAGACGTGAAAAAAAAAACAAATTTTATTGGGGCTGCAACGCGAAACGACACTTACCTATGAATTTATTCCCAAACGCCTCAGATTCGTGAAGAGCGGTGCGTGACTCAAATCGACTAGTTTCTATTAAGCGAGCAACTGCATACTGGTTATATGGTTATATGCTGGTTATATGGTTATATGCTTAGCCAGGAAAAGGTCATTCCAATTTATATCTCAGATGATAATTTATAATCGACGCTTCTGGTAATTAAAATTATTAAAATCATTGAGTCACATAATGGGATTTTTGGTAAATAATTTTACGAACTTTTAAATAGACAAGACTGTGTTTATTGTGTGTTTTATTTTTGTGTTAGCATTCTCGAAATATATTTGTTAGTTTTTTACTAACAAAGAACATTTCGATACGGTATTAATATTAATGTTACCAATTTAACAACAAAATAGGCATTAAACTGTGAAAAAAAGGGGTAAAAATATCGTATGAAATCACAAAACATACGTTTCGACCATTGAAATTATACCATATAGTATGTAATTTGCTATTACAATTATTTATCCAGATAATTAATTAGGGTTTAGTGGAAAAACGATGCATTTTTATCGATATGCATTTGGTAGTAGAAGCGGGCCGGATAACGATTTCGAGCGGCCGCCGCCCACCGGATATGACGCCATTTCGTAAATGTGTAAACTTCGGCGGGACTCGATTTAGGAGGGCGGGCGAACGGGCTCAGGGCACGCGACAGCCGCCCGCCCAAACAACCGGCCGCCTTCAGGCTCGCCAAAACTAGGCAAACGAGTCGAGCGTTTTAATTATATTGACAACTGCCATCCAGCAGATTCGACACGATTTCGTCGGTCCTCACAGCTAAGCACTCCATGCGGTCCTATAAGACAGCGTTGCGAAACTTTAGACGATTTACTGAAAAAGGATCAGTTTTGGGAGACAAAAAACTAAAATAGAGTTAAAATTTATGATGGTTTTAAAAGAATGTCATGATACCATTTTACGTTTTTTGATTTTAATTTACTCAGACCTAAAAATAGCCCACTCTGTGGCCATCTAAAAAGTCGTATGCGCTAAAAGTGCCTCAGACAGAGATAGCAAATGAAATAACCCATCACAAGTTGAAACCACAGACAGGCACGAATAGTCAGGGGGGAGATGATGTTAAGACGACAGGTTTTGGTTATATAATTAACTACAGCTAAACATTTTATAGAAACATTGTATGTACTATATGATGGCCGCAGGCTACTTCATAAATCCATTCTTGTTTTAGTTACATTCGATGGGTGTGTGCGTTAGGTAAAATACCTCAAATATTATCTTATTTCGGTAAGTATAAGATGTTTTTGGGTTGTAATTATGGATTATAATTATTTTGACGTTTATTTTATGAACTAAAAGCAAACAACAATGTTTTTAGTGCGATATGCCTTTTATAGAGTATCATTCGGATATAGTACTTAAATATGATTGTTTTGCATATTTGTACCTACTCGTATTCATAAAACGTAATTTATGACAGAATATTTAGTCGCCTTATAAGTTTAAATGCAAATTAAAATATCACCAGAGAGGCGTGGCCACTGTGGACCCACTTGGAGTCTTATGGGCGAATATTTAATTAATTGCCTATGGATAATCTTTGCCGGGATTACGAACCTTCTCAAGAGGTTGAGTAGTTAAATTAATCGGGGATTTGTATATATAAAATCGTACGAAGAGGTTCCTATTAATTATATTGCCCGCAAGCGGCATTCCAAAAAGTTTATTGTTGATAATATAGTATTAGTTTAGTAAAAATAAGCGTAAACACTAAATAGCAGCTCGGCAAAAAATGGACTACACTACTAAGGCAACGCTATTATTTGTGTGTGTGTGTGTGTGTGTGTTTAGGCAATGGTAATATATGTATAGTGATTACGTGCCCGTAGGTAGTAAACCTAGTAGAATTATTCAAATAGTAAATATTATAAATGCGCCTTAGTAATTATAATAAACTATAATATTACATAGTTTATCATTGTACCTCATCTATCATAATTGATTCATGAAAAAGAGAAAATTTTAACACGTTTCTTCCTTGATATCAGTTTCCTCAATAATTTTATATAATTTAAAGTTAATTTTCGCAGTATCTCAGGCAGGCTTTTGTGACAAAACTGCGGGTCAAGTTCACTTATTTCCTATGAACTACTTAAATAGATAAAACATATTACGATTAACCTTACCGAGTTAAATTACATTAAACATAGACGTAACATATAAAAATTGTTCACGCCCTCGTACAATTTTTCGTATAAGAGCCAGCGAGTTAAAATAATATTTCGGCTTAATATTCATTCATCTCAGGTTATCCGGAAAAGAACTTTTGACATTAAATATGCATTTAACTGAAAATATGCAAGCAAGACAACGTGGATACTTATTTTATCTTAAATCCTAATCTTAATAAAATATCCTGGCGGACTGTACCAATTTGTAGCGCCGCTCGTGCGAAGGGTAACCAAAAGTTCAGAATTTAAAGTAATGTTTTCCAAAAAAAATGAAGAAAATCCTAATACGGACAATATAAATAAAAATATGAATATACAATAAAATATTATTAAAAAGAAACATTTAGTCGCCACAAAACAGTTTTTGTAAAACGAATCACTTAAATAAATACAAGTAATAGTTTATCTTTAATCACTAATAATATTACACTAGTATGTATACCCACTTTATTATATTAAATGTTGCAGAAAACGTTTTTTATGGTTCATAAATTCATTGGACGGGTGAACTTTTCACAGCTTTCTTTTCCCATACTTCCCATTTCCATAGTCGTAAGTTTTTAAATAATATGTGAGTTATTTCTAAGAAAGATAGCCTTATTATTTTAGATATAAAATCGGCTTTATAACCGGTTACAGCGAGTCTAATATCAACCATGTTGTATCTACAAAAATGTTTACAACATCATCGGAAAACCTACTAGTTTTGGGTTTAAAGTGAGACGGACAGATATAGTCAGACAGTCAGGGCAAAACAAAAAGGGATAGCTCTTTCAAAACCTATGTCTGTCAAAACGAGTGCAATATTGATTTTAAAAATAATATTAACAGTCGTGGTCGCCCTACAGTGCCAACATTTCTAGGCACTCTGGGCGGCCCTGGCAGCAGGCCAACAGGGCCTCACCCGGGGCACCGTGGCCCCAAAATCCCCATCCCTGCTTCCACAAAACCCCGAGCCAGCGTTCTACATTCGGCGCTACCCCCAATTGCGAAAACGTTTCCTTTCCGTCCGTCGCCGCGTCGGCCCTATTAATTTGTATTCACTTTCGGTCCCGTTACAGTTTCACTAGATATTAAATTTTACTCTCCCGCGGACAAAGACTGCGCGACGCTAATAAATATGTCTACATTGTACATACAGCATATCTTGTTTAAGTACACCATTTATTTACTTTGCTTTGTCTGTACGGTAAGTAACAGGCAGACAATCTAGCTAACTTACTAGTGTCTAAATAACGCTAACAATACAAAAAATAAGTGGTTTTTAGGTATCGGTTTGTACAATATTTTTGCAATGTCGGACAGAAGTTCGTTCCCTAGCGCAAGGAGGTGGGATTAAGTTAACTCATAAACCTAACAAATAATTACAATATTCAAATTTATATGTACAAGTTTTTTATGCATTAAACGGCGAAACGTTACCCGAATTTCACCAAGATGACGATTCGATACTTCTTCGTAGCCGGCGGTTTGAGACCACTGTAGAATATTCTTTTAACGGATGCCCCCCCCCCCATTCCACGCCAGCCCCCCCCCCCCCATTCGAAATGGTGAACTAGCAGAAGCCAAGGATTTATTGAGGATAACCGAGACGGAAAGTTGGCCTAAGTTGGCAGCCAAGTAGATCTTCTTCTTTTGGGATGTTTTGTGTTTGTTTTAATCGATGCTAAGAACACGATCATTTTACAATGGCGAGGGAAATTGGTACATTTCAAGTTTTTGACCTTACATAATAATAAATATATGTATATTATGTCATTTAGAGGTCCAAAATTTGATCGTTTACAAATTACTTGTCAGTTACAGTGAGAAGGATAAAAAAAAAGCTACCTATTCATATTTTATCAAAAGGAGAACGTGTTTAGGTTCATTAAATCTTTTCAACCTGCGCTGCCTTCAATTCCGTTGGAAAGTGGGAATGATACCTTTGATGGCATAGAAATTTAACTTAGGCAGGTTCTAATTATCAAGGTGTCCCAAAAGCTGCAAGGTCATCTATAGCAAGGAGCCTTCATTATGAAATAAACAAATGTACTACTAAAAATACAAATATCTCATGGCAAGAATTTTACACTTACAGAGTACTACATATAGAGAAAGAGCTAAAAGATCATGGTTCGTCTTTCTAAAATAAAAAAAAATGTAGAAAATATAAAAATCCGTTTTATTCTACAAGCAGCATTGAACAAGATAATAAATAAAAACATTTACAACAGAGTAGCAAAAAGTGCACGATAGGGACATTCGTGTGCAGTTAGGTTGCTCACCTCCAATGACACCCATAGTTCTAGCAAATTTGGATACATTAAATGCACTGAAAGTAAAACCTCCACTCCCTTCTCGTCCATCTATTTTCTTAGATCCACCCCAATGTGCAGATGTTATCCTAAATGCCATAGAAAAGGAGTCTCTACAGCAATTGACACTTCAGAGTGGTTCAACGCAGGCATAGATGGTCTTTCACCGCAACATTTAAACGGCAAATGGTGGGATTTCAACACTTTTGCTGAAATCAATGAACTGATACACATAATCGTTCCAAAAGAATTCCCTCCATACTTATACGGAGCGAGATTCTGTGCGTTGAAAAACAAGCATGGAAGTATTAGACTAAAGATTGTGTTTAAAAATAGCGTGCATTCAAGTTATAAGCCGGTTAGGTGAAAACTTTCGTCCACATCAAGTAGGTGGTGCTGAGTCGGCTGTTCATGCTTTACGGACATTTATAAATTCAAGTATGACAGCAGAAATATTAATAAAGGTAGATATTAAAAATGCATTCAATAACTTAAAAGGGGATACTTTGTTAGCCGCAGTAAATAAAAATATTTCAGAAATTTATCAATATTTATTCCAATTATTCTCGTCGACGTCAACATTTTTTACAATAACACAACAGATACTTCAGTAGGTTGTCAACAAGGGGATCCTCTGGGCCCAGCAATTTTTAGTCTCAATCCAGGCAGTAATTGAAATTCTCTCGTCTGATGGCTTTATAGCCGCAACAGCCGCCGAGGAAGATGGCTAAGGCGAGGCGTAGAGGTTATCCTTTTATTATGCTTATGTTTTTTATTAAGAAACATTTAAAAAAAAAACATTCATCTACAATAATTATTAAGTAATGATAAACATAGTTGACATTGTAACTACGAGTATATTAGTATTTTTTTTATATATATTTTTAAGTTTATTGTTATTACTTAACTTTTATTTCCTTAGATTGAACAAAATATGCATTCTAGAGTTTTTTTTTTTGCCAACAAACTGCGTTCGTTCTAAAGTTTATAAAGATCTATGAATTGTATTTAGTTTTTTGTATGTGTGTACAAGGCCAAATAAAATATTTTTTTCTAAAAAATACCTATACTACCTTCTATTTCATTATAATGGCTAATGCCTAATTGAAACACTATTACGAACAAGTCGGATTAACTACCTCATTCAGGAGTACACTGGCCGTTTCACAAAGGAAAAGGAATGCGGCTGGCTCCTGCTGATGTAATCTGATTCTGTGCTCGACCATTGGGCCGTTTAAGATTAATTCCAATTGAGCTGGAACAAAAATCTTCAAAAGGGAAAGGTTAATTATAATTTGCTAGTTTTGAAAATGACAAACGGAACGCTTTATCTGCAGTGCGCAGTTTCAAAAAATGTTATAAAAAAAGGAGGTAGTTTAAGACATTCATAAGTACATAGGTTATTACTCACAATGTTATTGGCGTGTTGAAAAAATTATAAATTGGCACAAGAAAAATTTATCACGGCAGATTCCGACACTGGTGCGAAGAGAGCGCATATTCTTGGTCTGCCGCTGGTTTCAACACGAAAAAACACAAAATAATTTATTTTCAACTATCGAAACACATGGCACTTTGTTATCTTCACCTCTACATGAGTTTTTTTTTTCATTTATCTACAACCAAAAATGGCTCAAAAAACTCTATAAATATAAATATAGACACCGTAAAATTATTTTTTACTCAGCGTACAGAATACATTTACGAATGAATGGAACTATACAAATATTTAGTTTATTAAGGAAATAAAGTTTCCCTTATAACGGATGTTAACATCTAGTTAGGTAAACATGGTACCAGTTTACTCGACACTACCTAGTGTGCTGAGTTCACGTTAAAACTAAACATTTTATTGTGCCCTTTTGAGAGAAGTGTTACTAAATTATCAAGAATTGGAATATTGTAATTAAATCAAATAAAAATAAAAAATAAATAATTGATTTTTTTTATTTTTCTAATTATCATCACTACTGAATGCCGTCAAAAAAACGTCAACCTTCGACTGTATGCCTTAACACGTTTAGTCTACAAAGCAATCGCACTCCTTTCTTCGTATAATGGTGTATTTTTTATTGAACCAAAATCAATTAAAGAAGATTCAAACGCTTCGAAAGATTCAGTTTCCAACTGAAATGGAAACCTCTTTAGCTCTTGATCTTGTATCAAGAAACAGTCATATCAATTACCGCGTCGAAATACGTTTGTAAATAAAGAAATATTTATTCTTTTAGCTAAATCTTTCATGGTTGATACCTACCTTCCTCCCACGAACAACGATAGAATGGACTCCATTGAAGTCACCTTGCCCTAATGGCTTTCCATGAAACATACGGGAAACTGAAAAAAGTTTATCAACTTGCTATCCAGTAAGTTTATATAATTCACATGTAATGTGAGTTAGGTACTAGAAAAAAATAATAAAATATATATTTTTTAGCTCTGTGTTTATTCAGTGATGGCTTTGTAAATAATACACACATACTTGTATTTGATACAGTAAGATTGTTTATGTTCGTGCATACAACTAAACCTGGCACCTGTTCACCTAATGTTTATTTATGGAAACAAACTATCTATTTAAGCACCCCTAACTTATCTCGACGAAGCCAAATGGTGATAGTGAGGTAGTTACGAATTTTACCGACTTCATAAAAAGTAGTAGGTACGTTCTCAATTCGACGTTTGATTGTATGTTTTTTATGTCAATAAAATAAATATGCTCACTCATCACTCAAAATTGGCTAGAGCAATTTTGCGTATGATACGGAATTTCTCATGGTGGTGGTGGTCCCATTAAAGCTCAGTTAAGCTACGTTTCGGCGGATCGGTTTTTTATTGTTTACTATACAATAACAAGTTAATTTATTATTTTTTTGGTTTTAAATTTATTTTAAACTAATTTTACTATACGTTTTTTTTTTAATAATAAAACAATGAAAATGATATGTATGTACCCACAGAGTCATCAAATAGGAAATAAATATAGGCGCGGAATGGTTACATTTTTGCAACATTATGGTTAGCAAAATAATAATAATGCTGTGCCCTTGTAAAGGAGAAATAATAATTGCTAATTAAGTCAAGAAGTGCGGACCGCAGAACTGCTAGGTCCCATTCGAAGCAGCACCATTAAAAAATCTCGCGAATTTTAACATATTCATGAGCTTGCAAGGAAT
Organism: Neomicropteryx cornuta; assembly: GCA_020383195.1. NCBI lineage: Eukaryota > Metazoa > Arthropoda > Insecta > Lepidoptera > Micropterigidae > Neomicropteryx > Neomicropteryx cornuta. The sequence continues at coordinate 8,159,285 of JAHKQU010000025.1, read as the reverse complement.
AACAATTCCGAACGTTTCAGGCGGCTTGAATTAAATTGAGATAATTGATATTTTTAATTTAAATAAACAAAAACCCTACGAAGGTACTATACTACATATACTATAGGGGATTGCAATAAATGTTACTATCCTAAGTTTAACTAGAGAATGCTAACGCGCACTCTATATACGCATTCCTACTATAGTTAAAATTAAAGAGATAAAAAATTGACTCTAGCACAAGCATCTCCAGGGTATCTCCCCTGACTCTAGCACAGGCACATATTGCCTAGTTGAGTAGGACCCAAAATTAAAGACCTAGGTCATAGCAATTATTTTATTAAAAATAATAAAACAAATAACGAACGAACACGTCAATATTTTTTAAACGAGATATATTTACGGCTATAAGTTTACTCTATTTTTCTCTTGTGCGTGTCAAATAATTTTTTTATTATTATTGTTAAAAATTAAACTATTTTTCTTTTAAATTAGAGAAATGTGGTATTTAGTTTCGGTGCGCTTTTGTTTTATTGTAATAACAATGGAGTATTTTTTTTATTGTTATTTAAAGCACATTTATTTCTAAATTGTCAATCACACATTTCGTATCATTTGTTATTTATTTTTCATATTACATTTCTAGCTTATTCAGTAATCATTAGATCGTGATAGATAATGATTTTTTGTGATTTTGTGTTTTATAAACTTTAAAATGATGATCTTAATTTTAAAAGCTGACTACTTAGATATTTAAAATGTAGAGACTACCACTTGGCCGCTATTATCAAAAATAAAATAGACGTTAAGTAAATCGTGCTTCTGTACTTTAAAAATCGCTACAGTCAGCGTCCGTTCTATCTAGTTTAGTCTTTGCGACCTTCCTTAGCGGTACAAAAGCAAAAGGTGCTTTATGGCGAAAGGCCGAGAGACGCGAATCGTCTGTCAACGGCGACGCCCTTGTGTCGTTCCACTTGGCGCATTCACAGCGCCTCGTCAGCATTATCTCGGCCGATAATCGAAGCGTTGCGCCACCTTCCGCCTTCCGCCTTCCGTTGCGCCACAACAATCTATACGGAGAACAATTATATCAAATTTATTTACAATTATTATCAATTATTTACAATTTCGATAATAAATATTTTAAGTCAATGGCTATATTTTATTATTATTTATTAATAACAGCTCTACAAACATGAATCACTGAATTGAAAAAAGGCATGTTAAAAATTTCGATACTTAGGTAGGTATAGTCTATTTTGAAACTAAGAAAGTTTTTTTTTTATGGTAGGTATTTTTGCTATCAAATTATATTCAGTACATAATCTGTATAATTATGTAAATGCCGCAGGGACTAATCCGTCTTTTCCAAGATCTCTAGTAATTTTGCGAAACAGCAAGTTATTGTGAATAAGTGCATTATTATTCAATATTACCAAAAGAGATGAGTTTTTGAAACGAATTTTTGCAAAACAGCCGCTACTTCTTATGCTATCTTAAGTTACGATTTCAGTAGTTTTACAAAGATTCTATCTCCGTGATATCAAAGAGCGTCGAGTGATTCGCATGGTTTCCTAACCAAACACGATAATAGCATCGCAATATTACTGAGGATGTCAATATTCTGTCAATATATCATTACATAAATATTGTATATTTTTAAATAACTAGAATGTGGTCGGCTAAATGAGTTAAAAGAGAGAATAATATAAAACAAGAATGGCTATGACACCCTATACCTGGTATATAAATAAACTGCTTCTATACATTGTTTAGAAGTAGTAAATTATTTACCCAGAACCTGACGTCTTACAGCTAGGCTCGTCATTAACAGCATCTTCCCCCCAGACTACTCGCGCCTGTGGTCAAGATGCTATGGGTTGCTTCATTTCCTATCTCCGCTTGTGCCTGCGGCACTTTTAGCCTATTCGATGTGCGTTTTAGATGGCCATAGAGGCGAAAGTGGGTTATTTTTTAGGACTGAATAGATAAAAATTTAAAAAAAAACAGTTACATGACATTCTTTCTATTCATCATAAATTTTAATAATATTTCAGTTTTTTTTTTCGTAAATTTTGACTCGCTGCTAGTAATAAAACCCTCCTCTTCCTATGTACTTAATTTGCGATTTATTTAATATTAACTTCTCCTAAATTGACCTTTTTTTAATAACTCGCAAATGTTTCTCAACGCTATTTTAATCAATGCACAAAAACACGGATGAAATTGCTACTTTAATTTCTTTTTCATTTTTCTATTTGCGACTAGTAGACGGGGATAGTAGCTTCTTATACATGACTGTATATAAGCTAATTAATATTTAATATAAATAATAATACTAGAGATTTTGCATACAAACGGATTATTCCTGCGACTTTTTAATCATTCGACATGAAGTCGTAAAATAATTATGAAGGTAATGAAGATCATTGCTGGCAGGATATATTTTGTATTTGAAAATATAACTTACGATAGCGTATGTACTTCATGTCAAGAACAAACGTCAATTCTGGTTATTTAATATGTCGTCTTCTGTTGCGACAGAAACCTTAGTTGCAATGTTCGTAAAGTTTGCACTTTTATGTCGTTAAAATAAAAAAAATACTCATAGACAACTATTTGAGTTTGTACAATTTTCTGGTCATTTAAATGTAGTACTAGACAAGTTGTATCGCTGTTTTGTACGTTGATAAATAAATAAATAAAAGTGCGTTAAATACAGTTTGTATTTAATGGTTTTCCCCGCCAACGGCCCTCGGAAATTCGTGTACAGCGCGAAATATATTTTTTGCATTCCTGACAGCGGAATGCGAACCGCCCCGACGTTGGAGCCGAGCGATTCGACACACGCGGTGCTCCGAGCGAACGCCTCGTGTGTGCGAGCGGCGCGCTGCACAAATCGCGTGCCGTCCCGCTCGCGAACACCGCGCGAAATGGCCCGAAGCAGGAGCGTCGTCTGAATGCAAATAGTTCTGATCGTGCCGATATTATAATAATGCTATGCCGACTTTCCCTTATTTCGAATCGAACTGTGGCGAGTTTGATGTTTGTTTTTTTTTATCCTTACAATGCTAAGGACCGGCCAAGGGCGAAATGCTGCTTAGTAGGGTGTCGCACCTTCCCCATCATGTGACACATTGTGAACGAATGCCCCCGTCAGAATCTTAACTGCCGTATCTAATTTAGTGTTATTGCCGTATTTAACATAAAAAAGACCCAGAACTGCCGTATATCGGCATCAAAACTATTTATTTAAAAAAACGTTAAACTTGTGTGCTGCCGTATTATCTAATTAAAACGAATTGAATAGCCGTATGTTACGGCAATTGCCGTATCAATCTGTTTGACTCAAAAATGGCTCCATAAGCTTAAATTCGAATAATAATTATAATAATATTATTCATTTTTTGATTTTTAAAGTACACAAACATAATTTACAAAACTCTACCTAAATAGGCAGCGCCCGTACTAAGGTAGGCTTATCTATTTATATTATTTATATGTTAAGCCTTACATTATTATTTTTTTTATTTCGTTTTATATTATTATTGACTATATAAAATTCTACTTTACTCAATTTAAATTCAATGAATACGGAAGAAGAAAAAGAATGTCTAAATCCACTAAACCCAATTTTATGGAAATTACGTAGATAAGAGTAAGATAACTAGTGTTTATTTTACATAATAATAACCTTGAACTGAAAGATAAGATCACATGCAGGAGATTAATACCTACTCATAGGTCGTATCGTAAAAAATAGTGTAAATATAGTGAAATGCGCGCAGGTCATTTAATTAATAATTTAAAACACAGCGACATTAATGAAAACTGAAGTGTTATAACGCCAAAATGGCGTTAGCCTTATGTCACATGCGTTACAGAATATTTGATAGCGGATTTCCGCCAACGCGTAAAAATAAATATCTGGCCTGGAAAAACGCCGGCATAGATGATTACACACAAAACTCTGATAATGAAAATCAATTGCATTGCCTTGCATCCTTTTTTTAATGAAAGTGATAATGGTCATATTTTAAAAATATTTTTGATCGTGTGACGTTGTAATATGTTGTTTTAGTAGTAGATACTTTTGATTAAAGTTAAATAATTAATTCTAAGCATATATTTGATAAAAAATCTTTAAAATAAATCACTTTATAGCTTTATTATCATAATATATAAGGATTTCAAGATAATGGGGACCTATTTAAGAAGGGTTATTGTCAAGCACACTTCGGGGAAAACACAAAGCCATTTAGGAAGATGCTGACACCAAAAAATCCCGAGACCAGCCGCTCCGCAAGACGAAGGTTAAACGCAAGAAACTGTTTGGGAAAGGGAAAGGCCTCTCATGCATAATAAGGCAAAGGAACGGAGTGGAGTTACCATCCACGATTAACATATTTTAACTGCGACAGCCTGTATCACATTTTAGAGGCAGATGAAGAATGAAGTCAAGGAGTTAATAATAAAATTATTATTTTTTTAGATGCTTCATGTAAATGGATTTTTAGGGTTCCGTACCTCAAATAGAATAACGGAACCATTTTAAGATTACTCTTGCATCCGGCAGTCTGTCTGTCACAGGCGGTTTTCTAGAAAACTATAAGATACCTCTTGCATCCGGCAGTCTGTCTGTCACAGGCGGTTTTCTAGAAAACTATGTCATGTAGGGATTTGAAATGTGGGGTTTTCGTGATACACGCATATTCAACATTCAAAGATTATGAAATGCAGCTTTTTCCGACTGTTTTTCTTCAGCTACAATGACATTTATATTTTCAGTAACTATTAGACTGACAAAAAAGCGGTAGTTTTGTTGTAATTTCAACATCTGTTTACCCTAATAGTATCGACATTTTAACTTCAGCAACCTAGCAGATTAAAGGAGGTATGGTGTTTTATCGCACATTTTGAGTTTTTTTTTTTTGGTAATTTAGAATAATGTGGTTTAATTTCATCCAATTTACCAAAAAATCTCTAGAAATAGGGAAACCCTATACAATAACACTAACACAATAATAATAATAATACAATAATAATAACACTTTTTTAGTTCACCCAACTTAGTCGCATTATGAAAAGTAAAAAAAAGTCATAATTTCGAATGACTGTCGAAATATGTGCTCGTTAAGAAAACCTAACATTATGCCAAATTTCAAATTCTTACAAACATACTTGCGAGAAAAACGCTGTGACAATCAGGCGCACGCAATAATGAACTTATAAGGGTTCCATTTTTTCCTTTTGACGTTCGGAACCCTTAAAAAGGAATTAAAGGGGTAAATGTGAAAAAAGCACAATTTTTTTAATTGTCTATAAAACCAATCAAAATATTACGAGTTTTATTAAAAGTGCTTAATGTTTCTGATAACTAAAATACTTTAGGCATATTTTAATAAGTTTTATAGAATATTCAGATGAAATAGTACTGTTGTTACTGGTAAACAATTAATTATAATGCAAAGAGATCAGAAGATCAGAGTTGTAATCCACGGCACTATTCCAAAATAGAAACGAATTATTTAAATTATTGACTTGTTAATAATTATTACTTTTATTAAATGACTGAGTACAAATAATAACTTGCGAATAGTCTTTCTTGTACCATGACTAATAAGAATTTTAATTTCATTTATAAAAATTCTTTCTTGGATATTGTATAATGAACTGTTAAACTATTGTAATAAGTGAAAAGCTTCATGAATTATCTTCGTTTTTATTTATTTTCCTTTCTGATTTATACTATCTAGGTTACTTTGAAATGTTAAATGTTTAAATGTTTTTAATGACCGTAGGAACTGGGACCAGACCATAAGATGGGAGATCTATTAATGTTATACAACGTTTTCAATGTAGGGAAGTAGACTTTAATCATTCGATGATAAAATTTTGCACATACGCCATCAGTATAATGGATATTCCAACATTTAAACAATACGTTTGTATTTTTAAAGAGTACCGCTTGCCGGGTCGGGTTTGCGACTAAGCAATAAATAAATATTACGAAAAATACAAAGAAAACTTTTGTTTCATGATCGAATTGCGTAAATTATTTGTAAATATTTATTTTTTTATAAATAGCCCGTAAGGAAAGTTATTCATATAAAGTTTGAAGCTAATTTCTAGCTAGGACTCCGATTTATTAACATAAGAAATTTAGGATTAAATCTATACGTTTAATGCTCGTACCGTATCATGGTAAAACTGAATTTATACACTGTTTAACAATGATTTATTATGCAAACCTTTTATCCGCCCCTTTTATGCACGATGCTATATAAATCTGAGAGGGCTCAACAGAAGCAGTGAACCGAGTAAAAAGTATATGGTTAGGTACACGGAGAAAAGTACAAAGCTAAACATCATCATCCTGGTAAATCCCTGTCTGGTGATGCTAATAAAATCGGAACGCATAAACGAGCGCTTAAAATGATATACGGATGCGCGTTCTCGAATGTGGAATATATGCGCTGGACTCCTCGCCGGGCGGTGACGGTGACATTAGGGCTACCGATTCAGCTCGCTCCTACTATGAGAATAATCTCTTCTTACTCTCTTTCATTTTCTAATAAACTCACACACACCTTAACTTTATAGAGCCGTCATCACCTACACGCACCTATTCATCTTTCTCTGTATAGGTACAGAAATATTAATATTATTGATATAGCATTGCTTGTTATTTTATATATATATATATGCATAGTCAGCTAAAGACATATTGTATCTAGAACCGATTGATTACTTATTACATCATCTTACGTTATAAAGGTAGGTAATAAAAGAAATCCTCGTTCTGTACTTGTAAATAATAGTAATAATGTTTTTATTATTATGAAAACAAATTGAAATAAACTTTAAGTATCGTATTCAGCTGATGGGCAAGGATGATGAACAGCTGAAGAATTTGCCCGCTGTGAGCCGACAGAGCGAACGCGGAAATATATGCCCAGTCGTAGCGTACGGCAGGTCCCAATTTGCCGCTTCAAACTGGTCCTCGGCATTAATGGTGGGAAATAAAAGAGCGACGCGCCCGTCAGCCCTGCGCTTGCCCGCTTGAAATATTCCCGTTATTTAGGGGAATATTTTGTGCTCTGAAATATGCGAGTGTGCGTCCTGGAGCGCGGCCATATATCAAAGTCGCGAATGCCGCGCGCTGGCGCTGTACGAGAGGTCGACGCGCATAAATGAACAGGTAATAAAACTCACGAAAATTAGGCAGAGCTTTGTTGTTGCTTGTCTGTACTATTTGCTGTTTGTTACAGTTATGGCCGCTTTTCCCTGGCGGTTTGGTTGAAAGGCTACAAGATGAATGGCTTAAAAAACAAACATGACTATAGCACATATTGAACGCAGTATGAGGTGTCCGTAACATGGCACTTTACAGATTTAGGAGTATAAGCAATTTCTATTTATTTAACTTATTTTTACATTACAATTAATTTTGCATAAGTATCAACTCTTTTAGATATAATATACTTTGTTTAAGTGAAGAGGTAGGTACTATGTTTTTGCAATGATTGGTTCATTTAAAAAAAAAACATCCACTAAACAGAAATTTCGGTATTGGCTTAAAAGTAATCGGAAGTCGTGCACAAGGTCCGACTTTCTGTGACAATCGCGTATCTCTACGATCGTATTAGTGCGTGTAAAGCGCTCTATAGGTTTAGAGTCTTTTATTTGACGATACTCGAGGCAACAAAAATATAAGACTTTCAATTTGGGCGGCGAAACAGGACTTTCACTCGCTGAATAAAAAAGTAGCATGCTTTTGGGCTGATGCGGGAAGTTCGGACTCAAAATATCCACGCCTGCAACCCACAATAGACGGTCGGGACAAGTAATAAAATGTGCACGCATTGCATGTTTGATCTGCTTGTCAACCTGAGCATGTGTTTTTTAAAAAGTTAAAACCTTCCCAAACGTAATTCAAATTCGCATAAAAAAAGAAATTTAACGGTGTAAACATGAGTTTTACGAGAATTCATTCAAGCAATCCTAGAAGACACTTTACTGAGAAGGAGCACTTTGGCGCATTCGTTTGAATTACAAATATTGTAGAATATGTGAGGTGTGGACTCACCTCATTGGTGTTCCATCGATGCCGCTGCACTGGAAAATGTTCGGCCTTTGGTAAACTCTCCAGGTTCTCGGGTAGCTTGATCGGCTCTCCATCTTGAACAATTAAAAAGTTACACATATAATTTTTTGGAACTTGCCGTATAGACTTTACAAGGATTATTTGTTTTGTTTCGTTAAAAATATGTTTAACAAAGAAATATTTGGCACCATACCGTCAATAGCGATGTGTAATTATTAAAATTATCAAAATTGCCTACAATTTATGGATACTATATAAGTGTATGTATCCCCAAGCATAGACTTTATTTTAAGATAAGTCTATTAGAGAAAGTAATAGCACCAATATCACTATTAATTAACTAATTTTAATAAAAATAATAGAGAGGTGTGAGAAAATAATAAAATATATGCATACATAACAAATATTTGCTGATTAATTTGGTAAAAAAGTTATATGTATACTATTAACCCAATGAATAAAAATCTAATCAAAATTGCAATGTCTATCATTTTATATTTTTTGTAATTTTGCTTTCAAATTTATATTTTTTTTACATCAGTAGGTATCTACATAATTTTGAGATTAAACGCTTAAAATGATGTCATAGGTCTTAAATTAGCTTATCATCCCTGCCTAATTAAAATTCAGGGTTGTTAAATGGTTACAAAGCCCAAGTTTTCTGTGTGTCTGAACTACTACAACTCGAAAAATCGTTATAAATTTGGTACCTACTTTATATGTTTCTAACGACGCGTGGCGAGCACCGTTAATATCGATCACAGGGCCTATTTGCTAATTCTAGTTTAATGTTCTTCCAGTCATAGTTAACTCACATTCGACCGACATTTATTTATTCATTTCATTTATTACTACAACCTTATAATTGTCCCGGCAAAAACAGAGTTTTGGCTGCCAGAAACTCAGGATTATAATCTTAATTAATCGTGTACACAAACAATATAATTTCAAAGAAATATTAACAACAACTAATATATATTTTTTTAAGATTTAACAACCTAATTTAAACAATGCAAATTAATATATATAATAATAAATAAATACTGTGAGTACGCGGATGATTTACCCGCAAATAATTTAATATCACGTTTAAATTTTTGTGAACTTTTAGCTTTAATTTTTAAATGAGATGGCATTAAGTTCATCAATCAGTTATTTTGTCGTTCTCCATAGACATTCTTAAATTTTGGAATTTTAACGGTTAATTTATCAATTTGATGCGTTTTATATTTGTGAGTATAAAAGAAAAATTATTTCGATCGTCTTTTAAATATAAAATTAAAACGATATTACGATATTATAACATAGTCGTATGTTACACTAGGTTTCTTGTCACGTGTTTGCAAGCCATTCGAGAATGTAGGTACTCTGAAAATGGTATACTATGCGTACGTTAGAAGTATTCTTGAATTCTCTTCCCTTATTTGTTCTTCTTCCCAAGCTATTCACAAGACCAGATTAGAAGGGGTACAGATGCGGTTTATGATACAAATCAATTATAGAAAGCACGTGGTTCTCGATTATGAGTGAGATTTATAATATCATTAAATGGTTTCACTTGAAAACAGACGGACAATTAGTGATATGACATTTTTCCATAATTCAAAAGTTGATTCTCCAATCTTACTGAGTGAAATCTGTTTTCGTGTACACCCTCGTTTCTCTCACATTCCTTACCTGTTTCATTTTCCTAAATGTAGTCAAGTTACGCATAATAATAGAATTCAGGATCCGTGCTTAATAGAATTCAGTATACGAGTACTTATAATAAAAAAATCCAAAGCATTGATTTATTCCGTTCGCCGTAACTATTCGCCACCTTTTCTTTCTGAAATCACTAAATATATTATTTTTGCAATGTCTACCTAACATTACAGCATTACACTTACCTACATTAGGCATACCACTCTCCTACTTATAGACTTCATTCTCACGTTCACTTATCTCACAATTCACACTTCTCTCACACAGTCACTTAATGACTCTTTATTTTTATAACAATTACACAATAATAAGCTCTTAATCTTGGAATTATATTTGTTGCATATTTTATGCATAATATTAACGGTAAACTTGATCAATTTCGCTGTTTATAATTTTTTTGAATAAATAAATATTTTTCATATTTATTTAATTCTTGCAATTGTTACAAAAATAATGTTATAGTGCAAAATATCTTGCCTAACTAGGCTATCGCCTGTTCTAAGGAAGACTTTCTGTCTATTAATAAAAAGTCTTTTTAAATAAATTAAAAAGTATTGTTAAATATTAAATATTGTTGCGAAATATTTTAGAATATTACATGAATGATTATTAATTTGGCTTAAATATTGCGCATTTCAACGAAAGCAATAACTCCACGCAAACCTGGATAATATCTCTGCCGGCGGACAGCGGCCAGGGCTGAGACTCGCGCGCGGGTTAAGAATGACCGTAGCGTAAATCTCCAGAATAATGTCCACGCGACAAGTTAATGGTTTTATTCTGCATTTAGTCACGTTGTAACTTTTGCAATGCGTTCCACTGGGCGGGAGGCATGCGAGCCGAGCACCTACGGCCGCGCGCGCCGCCCGTCGCAGGCTGGCCGGCTTGGGCGGGCGGCTGAGCGCAATCGCAATTGGGTATTACGGAAGATTTACGTTTACTGAGCTAAATTTAGGCCGTTTTAAAAATTGCACCACATACTAAAGAAATATTGTTCATCTGAAACTTTTGTTTTTTTAATAATATGTAGGTTCCTTTTTGTTAAATAACCAACCATAAAAGAGCCCTAAGGGTTTTAATTTATATTAATTAAAATAATCGTTAATGTGACAAAATCAATCTCAGAAGTAGATTTGGGGTAGTATTATTTGTTTTTTTTGAGTATTTCTAATTTTACTATCGAGAATATTGAAAAAAAAACAAATAAAACTTAAGACCGACTAATGAGTAATAAAAATTGTTAAGTTTTTCGTTCTTACTTAGAATGTACGATAAAAATGAGTCAGGAAACTCATCAATCACGATGTCATTTTTTTTTTACTTTGAATATAGTATTCGTTTATTTTTAAATGGTATTTAAATGGTACTTTAACAAAATAATGAAATACATAACATGTTAACTATTATTTTTAGACACTAAATTATTCAAATAAAAAGAGAAAAATCACATGCATATGGAAGATAAAACACGTATTATAATAAATAGAAACAATATAAATTATATATTATATAATAAATACACTACAAATATGAATATAGATATACTCGTACTTATCCTATATATATATACTTATCTTAATATATATAAATCTCGTGTCACAATGTTTGTCCTCAATGGACTCCTAAAACACTTAACCGATTATAATAAAATTTGAACACCATGTGCAGTTCGATGTGCACTTGAGAGATAGGATAGTTTAAATCTCAAATTATAGTCGCAATTTTAATTTATCGCTAATTTTTTGTCCGTTATTATTTGGCAGTCATAAAACTGACAGATGTCGATACCTTTCTACTGGGTTGATGGCGCTAATGTCTGTTATTATTTGACAGTGACAGTTATTCGACGCAAACGTATTAAAAGAGCCCATCAGTTGGCAGAACAAATTGAATCAAGAAATCCAGCTCAAAGAATCAGGACAGCAGAAGGTCATGCACAAAAATCTCAAGAACAGTGTAACGAACGTCTTCAAGAGAATATCATAAGAACAAGAAAATTATTATTTTCAGTCAAATGCCACCGAAAAAATCTAACCTCAACAACGCGAGCGGCAAACGTCAAAACGCAAACGTCAAAACTACGATCGGAAGAATATATTCACTTACGAGATGCTGTTGCTGGAAACATCGATGGAAATTTAAATCCCAATGACATCGGTAATGCTTTCATTTTACCTTCAAGCTACATCGGCAGTCCACGGAACATGCAGGAATACATACAAGATGCGATGACTTACGTACGTCATTACGGCCGACCGGATTTATTTATTACATTCACATGTAATCCGAATTGGGAAGAGATACAAACTTTACTATTGCCAGGACAACAAGCCATTCATCGTCATGATTTAACTGCACGTGTGTTTAAACAAAAATTGAAATCCTTAATTGATTTTATTGTTAAATATACAATTTTTGGTATCACACGTTGTTGGCTGTATACGATAGAGTGGCAAAAGCGAGGTTTGCCTCATGCCCACATTTTGGTTTGGCTTAAAGATAGAATCCGTCCTGAAGAAATCGATCAAATAATTTCAGCCGAAATTCCAGACCCATTAATTGATCAAGAATTATTTGATATTGTCACCAAACACATGATCCATGGGCCATGCGGTGTTTTCAACATGACCTCACCGTGCATGGAAAATGGAAAATGTAAAAAAAACTTCCCAAAGCCGCATACGAATGACACGATCACGGATATTGATGGTTATCCAATGTATCGCCGCAGAAGTACTGAGAATGGTGGCCACACATTTACAATGCGACTGCCGAACTTTCCAAATCAAGTTGAGTTTGATAATCAGTGGGTGGTACCATACTCACCACTACTTTCAAAAACTTACAAAGCTCATATCAATGTTGAGCTTTGCAGTTCTGTTAAATCAATTAAGTATATTTGTAAATATGTAAACAAAGGCAGTGATTTGGCCATATTTGAAGTAAAAAACATAAATAAAAATGACGAAATAGCACGATACCAAATGGGCAGATACATTAGCAGCAATGAAGCTATTTGGCATATTCTCAGCTTTCCCATCCACGAAAGAGATCCTGCTGTCCAACATCTGGCAATACATCTTGAAAACGGTCAACGTGTATACTTCACTGAAGAAAATGTTCTCCAAAGAGCGTTCGAAGCTCCGAAAACGACTCTAACTGAATTTTTTACATTGTGTCAAAAACCTGATGTTTTTGGCCAATTCGCGAAGACATTGGTGTATGGTGATGTTCCACGTTATTTCACATGGAACAAATCCAGTAAAAAATGGGAGCCACGGAAACAAGGAAAACCACATCCTTCCATTACAGGCATATTCAAAGCTAAGACATTGGGGAGACTTTACACGGTACATCCAAAGCAACGTGAGTGCTTCTATTTACGTTTGTTATTGGTGAATGTTCCCGGACCAACGTCTTTTGAATTTTTACGAACAGCTAATGGTCGAGTATTCAATACATACCAGGATGCATGTCGTGAACTGCAATTGCTAGAAGACGATAACCATTGGGACTTAGCGCTTGCTGATGCTGCGTTGACATCAACACCGAATAACATTCGTCAGTTGTTTGCAATTATTTTGGCGACATGTTATCCCTCGCAAGCACAAACTTTGTGGGAAAAATATAAAAATTGTATGACAGAAGACATCTTGCACCGAATTAGACAAACAAATCAATGCCAAAACATAGATTATACACCAGAGATGTACAATGAAGCATTGGTCTTGATCGAGGATTTATGTGTTCTTATTTCAAATTTACCACTTAATCATTATGGTATGCCATCACCTAATCGTCCAGCCACCGACTTAGTCAATACCGATTTACAACGAGAAAATCAATATGACCATGGAAGTTTAGCAACAATTATCATGAACAGTGAACCATTACTGACAGCAGAACAAAAAATTATTTATGATCGGATTATGCTGGCTGTTGCTGCTGAACAAGGCGGTTTTTTTTTCTTGGATGCACCCGGTGGAACCGGTAAGACATTTTTAATATCGTTGATTCTTGCCAAAATACGGTCGCAACAAAAACATCGCATTAGCATTAGCATCGTCAGGCATTGCGGCTACTTTACTGGATGGTGGGCGAACAGCACATTCAACATTCAAGCTGCCATTGGACGTTCATAATAAACCAGATGCAATGTGTAACATCAAAAAGAATAGTGGAATAGCTGCAGTGTTGCGGAAGAGTTCTATAATAATTTGGGATGAGTGCACAATGGCACACAAATATTCACTTGAAGCATTAAACAGAACTATGCAAGATTTAAACAGCAATAATAAACTTTTCGGTGGTGCTATCTTACTTTTGTCTGGTGACTTCCGGCAGACCTTACCGGTTATACCTCGCTCTACTTTCGCGGATGAGATTAATGCATGTTTGAAACAATCATTCTTATGGCGAAGTGTTGAAACACTTCGATTGACCATAAATATGCGAGTACAATTGCAAAATGATCCATCAGCACTAATATTTTCCGAACAACTACTAGATATTGGGAACGGTAAAATAAAACTGCAACCAAATACGCAATGCATTAAACTACCAGACAATTTTTGCACTGTTGTTCAGGATAAAACTGAATTGATTCAGAGTATTTTCCCGGATATACAGAATAATTATTTGAATCATGAATGGCTTAGTCAACGGGCGATTTTGGCAGCCAAAAACGTTGATGTTGACGAAATTAACTTCCAGATACAACAGTTGTTACCAGGCGATCTGATGTCTTTTAAATCAATCGATACTGTTGTTGATGAAAATGAAAGTGTAAATTTTCCGATTGAATTTTTAAATTCATTAGATATCCCTGGAATGCCACCACATAATCTTCGATTAAAGATTGGTTCCCCTATTATTCTCCTCCGTAATTTGAATCCACCTCAATTATGTAACGGTACGCGTTTGGTCATCAAAAAGATCACCGGAAACATTCTTGAAGCAACCATTTTGGCTGGGAAGTTTAAAGGAAAAGTGGTCCTGCTGCCACGTATTCCGATGATACCATCAGATTCTACCATACCCTTCAAAAGGCTACAGTTTCCAATTCGTTTAGCTTTCGCCATGTCTATAAATAAATCTCAAGGTCAAACAATGTCCATTTGTGGTTTAGATTTGGAAAATCCATGTTTTTCTCATGGGCAACTATATGTTGCGTGTTCACGTGTTGGGAAACCGTCGAATCTATTTGTGTTAGCTAAAGACAGGTTAACCAAAAACATTGTGCACCGATTGGTGTTAAATTAAATTGAAATTGAAAGTATTTATAATTCAAAAAAAAAGATATTAATGTTTAAAAGTTTAAGACTGTCTGCCTTGCCTACCTCATTCATGAGTTTAAGCGTCACATGTTATTTACTGTATTATACTGTAATATACTTATATTTGTTATAAAATTAAATGGAAATAATAAATCTGATAAATTTTTATTTTTTACCTATTGATTTCTGCTTAGTATCAAGTGTAAGAACATTTTAATTAATTGTGTTCAACGTACTTCCCCTTCAAATCTCAATCCAGTGAATTTGTATACCAACATCAACATTTTCGTCTTTGTTCGTAAATAATTTCATTGTACTAAAGGGTTATAGTAGTAGAAAGTCAAATAAGGAGATCACCATATTTTTTTACAAATACCATCTGTGTGAAAAAGCATAGTGGACTCCGTGACTGATGTTCTCTTATTGTTCCTCTTAGATTGTTTACTATAATGTAATATAACAAAAACTTTAGCCACAGCAACGCGTGGCCGGGTCAGCTAGTAGTATATATAAATGTATGAACGTAAATCTGTACTTGTATATTTGTTATTTCGGAAGCATTTCAAGAATGCCTTTTGAATTGCCCAAGGCTATCGTGGAAATTATCAATGCGACTATCTCTATAGTATAAGGTATTATAATGACGACAGATTCGCGGTATTATGTTATTAAAGGCTATATTGTTATGTGTTATATGGGTTCTAAACAGATCAGGGCTCTGAAATTAATGATGATTTTTGATTAATGATATTTTTTCTAGACACGTTATTTTTACATCATAATTAATTATTTTATAAAGAAATATTAACTCTGACGATGAGCGACATCAAGCAACCGTATCAAACTTATTTTTTTAAAGTCTATGATGATAAGACCTTAATTGACTACCAAAACCACACTTAGACAATATTCGTAGGAATATTTTTTTCTGTCTGAGTACTTAGCATAATAAGGTTTCCAAATTACGCTACCATATTGTAAACGCAATCTTACTAGAGCATTATATAAGAGAATTAAAGTACAAAAATTTTGAAAAGGTTTTGTACTTCTGGAAATGAATCCAAGCGCTTTCTATCGAACTGTCAATATTTCATTTATTAGTATTAAAAATTTGTTGAGTTATTATTAGGGCCAGCCTGCGAACCCACGCCACCCACGCCACCCACTCCACCCACTCCTCCCACGCGTCGAATAGTATAAATGTCTGACCAACGTTAATAACATCCTTTTCGTCTCTAATCAGGCCAAACATATTCTGATAGTGAAGTAAAAAAGTGAAAGTTCAGCAGAATAGGTTACAAAGGGTTCTCGATGTTGAGAGGTTAAGGGTACCGATGCCAGTATGATTTTCCCGTGGGAGTTCGAGAGTGGTATTTGTATACTCATTTATACAACTCCCTTTATTTGGATTTTTATTCTAATACTGAAGATGCTTAAAAATTTTGTTATAAATATATTAGAGAAGATCTTTATGTAACAATTTCCGTATCTTATTAAAGTTTCTTGTATCATTAGCGCCACAGCACAATAGAATATTCCTCCATTTTCTCCCATGCTATTAAAACATCGCAGTTCGAGCCTTCCAGCACATCTATGAGCATCTGGCTTATTATTAGGTAACATTTTAAGTGACTTTCCATCTTTCACTCGCTGAATTAGGGCGATTTTTTTAAAATTCTCTCCTTATCCATTTTCTCCTCTCATTAATTATCATTTTGTTATTGTCAAGTTTACTCCATGTGTTGCTATTAATTAATTAATCTGATTGATTGACAAGTTTAACTATTTTTCTAAATTCAATGATTCTGTTAATATAAAATTTAATATTGTTGCATTACATTGTTGTTACAAGCTTTTATTTGGGTTGTAATTTTTGTATGTCCGTTTAGGTCAAATCTTGTAAAAATCTCAGAACCACTTCCTCTTATCCTATAGAGTTAAAATTTGACATGTTGATCCAGTTCCGATGACAATGCATTTTTATGGTAAGCTTGAGCTGATTCTACACACCCAGGATTAGCCCAGGACGAAGGAACTCCTCAACGGTCAACAGTACAGGCACGAAATGTTGTATACGCATTCAAGCACTTAAATAAAAACTTATTTTTTTCAAATAAGCTCAGCGCAATTATATTGTTTAATCAATAAATAATTATAAAAAAAAAATAGCCTACTATAGTAACCACGAGCAATGCCTAGTTAAGTAATAGGTATGGTTATATAATTCATTATTTTAAGAAATATGTAAAAAAAAAACAATAAATAAATATATAAGTTTTAAAATGTATCTCAGGAACTTTCACAAATTTCGTTCACGTCTTGTTTTTAAGGCATATGTGATAAGAGATAGGTTAATATTTTACCATTAGTCCTGCTAATTAGAGAGCCGAGGGCGTGTGAACTTATATGTCATACTTAAAATTAAACCATTTTACGTTTTCAAGGTTCAAAATTCTATACTTCCACTCGTTCAATTAGGATTTAAAAGAACAGTCAAAGGTCGCCATGATTTGCAAGTGCGGCCATTTCGCATACGAAATATGCTCTAGCGCCATGTCGCTAATTTATTGTCAACGCTGCAAAATGTGAATTAAGTTCTGCTCCTTGCGGGCTGTTTGCTTGCTTATAAAGCCTATGAGACTATAATGAAGCATGTTCTATTATCACCCAAAAATGGCCCGGCCAAGTTCATTTAAGGTCACCGGAATAAAGGTAAGTATCTTAGTTTATTTATTATATTATTTATTCAGAATAAATTGACAGTTCACATACAGTAAGTAGGTATACGAAAATAAGAAAGACGATTTGAAGAATGTTTAAACCAGAGACAATCAACATTTTCTAAAATTTATTTAGGTATACATTCACGATATAATAAATTATTTTTCTTAGCAAAGAAAAAAATCTACAGACACGGGTCCGATAATTTGGGAACCGTTATCAAAGACGGTATACAAGAAGAAATACAAGGTTTTCAAAGTCAACACATTTTCTCGATCACAGAGAAATTCAAACATTGGAATTAGCTCTTCAATTGTAACATACCTTTGAATGATATATATTATATTATTCCTTTATGTGGTTTTTGGGTTACAGTGCGCATTCTTTTTGTGTCATTTATTCTTTTGGTACAAGCTCTTCTTTATTTTAAATAGGTACAATTACATCGATAGCTATTGCTGAGTGCATATTCGCTTGAGTTTTACTGCACACGCGAGTTGAAAATGGATACAAACGGTAAATATGCATCGGTGCAGCATAGAACATAATGCGACACCATCGACTAAAGGTTTTTTTTTTATTGAAAGGCATTTAAACTGAGAAATATACATTTTTAAGCTGCTACTTCAAAATGGCTCTTTCACTACCTATATACTTTTTTGCATTCCCCTATCCAGTTTTACATTTGGCAGCCCTTACGGAGTTCAACAACTTTGGATTTGTTAATTTTGTAAAAATCACGACCTCTGTCCGTCGTTTACTCACCTTTGTAGGAAAAAAAACATCGTTCGTTTTTGTCCTCTATATTTCACTTATTTATGTAAAAACAATAATATTTATAAATTATGATTTTTTAATAAACATACCGATATTATCTACGAGCGCGCCTACACATATACACATTCTCAAATGATTTATACTATAGCTATAACCTTACCACCCCCCCCCCTCCTTCGGTTACCTATTTTATTTATCTGACCAACCTCCATCAATATTATATTCACCCTATATGAAAGCATTTATAATAACAAAAACGCTCATTTATTGATATTAGCTTCGCCGTAAGAAGTGTAATTTTAGGTAAAGGAATCGTTGAAATTGCAACGAAATGTTGAAAACACGAAAATTCAGTTTATTTGGAGCCAGCAACTAAACGATTGTTTCAGAATAGATGATAATGCAAAATACCGCTGGCCCTCGGACAGATTGCATACCTCATTGCAGTGAGCAGATATCCATGGCATGTCGAAATAATTCGACATAAACTGAAATAATTACTGATTGTTGCTCGTAATACATTTTTTATGCTATTAAGTGTTGTTTACTATAAGGTAATGCGATTGATAGCGCTTCGGGCCATTAAATATATTTATATTTAAATTCATTCTAACCGTAAGAAAACACAAACCCGCGCACAACATTCGAGCTTTGGTACCCGCTTGCATTTTATTAATACGAGTATGTGAACGACAGTTTAATATTATTACCATAAAAACTCTGATAAAATGATTCTCTGTCAATTAATAAATTTTCTGTCGATACGCTTAAAAAATTTAAAAAATCATTATTATTAATATATAAACTGCATGTAACAACGAATTAATGAAATATTAAAGAAAGGTTAATAGTATATTTATTTAAAATAACAAATAGTTGTACGGACGGTAGTTTATACAAATCAAGAGCACTACGAATGGCTTTTGGCACCATTTCATTAATAGTGGTATAAGTACAAATCACAACCTTGTGAATGATAGCTTATTCATTATTGTAAACCATTATGTAATTATTAAATATACAAGGTGTTTCAAGACCATTCCCAACGACTTAATGGGGTGTTTGTGGACACAAATGAGCGACACTGCTGTTGCAAAATAATTTTTGAAATCGCAGTACCAATCTGTTGAATTTTTTAACGGGAATGGTCTTGGGTATATATTTATTGGCGGCAAAATATAATAAATTTACCTCCAATTTTAGTGTAATCGTTGTACTTTGTTTGCGATAAAAATTGAAAGATAACCATAGTTTATGCATTCTTTATTCTTTACACAAACATTAAAAAAATATGTTCTAAAACCCTTACCACAATGTTTTGCGATATACAATTGTGCTAATAAATCTAATTATGAGCTCTCGTGTCGTGTTTAAAAGCATAAAAATAATCAGTTACAGCATACATGCGTAACCAAAGGCACGAATAAAAATATTTTATCTATAAAAACTGACAAAATTAGATTGTCCTTCTTCATTTGAGTAGATACAATACAGAAATATTGATCGAAATGAAGCATTGCAAATCAAATATAATGGCATAAATACACATCGTAGGGTGTAGGAAAGGTCAGCAAACTGACCAACCACAATAGTAGCAATGATATGAAAGGTGTTATTTGTAGAGCGATGTCTCATAAATTTTTTTAATGATCAATATGAAGGTTTCTAAAATAATTATATGCATACTTCGGTTCGGAAATGATGGTATTAAAATAATAACTTATGTATCAGACTTTTAAAATAAACTTATTTTTTAATATAAATAAAATTATGTATTATTAAAATTAATATCAGCATCAATATAACCTACTTTACATATACACATAACATAATACATAAAAATGCCTAACATTTATGATAATTTATAAAAATAATGTAAATGTAAAATGAATGTGAACGAAAAATTATATTTGTAGTACCTTATACGAAAAAAATAACCCTATTTATAGCCCTGAAATTCAAATAACATTTAAATTAAAGTAATTATACAATATCCGAAAAAAATATATAATCAAGCTAACATTTACAAAATATTTTAATAAAGGATATATACAAAATAATATACAAAACGCAAACCATTTTTAGTTAACCTTTTCCTTCTTTGACGATTGATAAAATAAGAACACGAACTTCTGAAGGACTTCTGTGAAGATCAATGTGCCAATAAATACTAGCAGCGTGCCAACCCAATGGTACAATGTGAACGGATTCCTGAAGTACAATATAGAGAATATCAAAGAAACGAACTTCCTCAGGGTAACTGTAAGGGTCACCGTCAACGAAGCGCACTCAGTAGTCAAAATGTACACAGAACCAATGCACATGAACTGCGTCAAGCAGTAGAGCGCCAACAGAAGGACCTGCGACGGCATGCCGCCAATCAGGGGAACCACAACGGGAGCCGTGTCGAGGGCAAAACTCCAATGATTGAGGAGGTTGGGCAGAAGCGGGAGGAAGAACGGGATGGGCAATGAGTGGGTGTAATACAGAGCTTCCCACGGGTGCTTCCCGTGCTTTGCATATAGGGACTCTTGGAATACGCCCATTCGGGCTGATATAAACAGTGCAAACGTCAATATGGCAATCCCCCCGCACCACCACAACAAATCAATCGCCTTCAGCTTTAGTTCTTCGTCGGGGTTTTCATGAGTCTTTCTCGGAGCCTTCACGTCACTTCCCGATTCGACGGTGCACACCACTATACCGGCACTTATCATAATCACCGCAACGTATTTTAAGAACGCGTACTTCTTCTTGAGTATCCAGATGCCCATTACCATGTTCGCCATGAGCGATCCCGCCCTAAATATCATATGTAGTGGCATGGGAATGTTGAAATCGAACGCGTAGTTGTTCGCCACGCTGCTAGACCAGAAGAGCACCACGAGAAGAATGTAATCTTTCATGGGTATGACTCTCTGCGCGGTGCCAAACTTCCCGACGGTGATGAAGCCAATGAACCCCGTGAAGGCGAACTGGAGGAAAGTGAGCAGATTGCCAGATCCGGGGTCATTTTTGACTAGCAGCTCCAGAAATATAACATTGGAACAACATCCGATGAATACACCAGCAATGGCGAGCACCGCCTTGAGTTCCATATTGTCGTTGTTTGTTCCTAAAAAAAACAAATTCAAAAATATTTCTTACCATATACTAGAGTCGTACGATGCTCTAGTGACAGTGCTTACTGATCATATTACAAAGACCATTACAATATTGTGTATCACTAATGATGAGACGAAATACTCCTAAACCATCTGAAGGTCTGATATTATTTTCAGTAACAAAACGATTTAACATAAGTTAGGGGAGAGATATAAAATAGTAACCTATATTATTGTAACCCTATAACGCTAATATTAACCGTTTTACGGTTCAAGGGCAAAACTCAGTATTTCTATTTCAAATTGTTGAATTCAACCTTTTTAATAATTCTAACACTATGTCTATTTGTGTTCGTTTTTATGGTTCCGGACCCTATCTTGACCCGGACTGCCTTTTTGTTGCCTTCCTGTCCCAGGTCAGTATCATCTGAACGATTCGTCATACAAAGTTACAATTTTATTTGGTACATATATTAAATGTCAAATATAGCAGATACACTTATGTGTATTATTCAACGAGTAATATCTCGATAAAAACGATTTTTAGAAGATTTAAAATATATATTTATGATGGTAATAATGTAGTATTTTTAAAATCAGGAAAATTAGGGATTGATAAAGAATACAGGTGTTGTTAAAATTTATTGAAAGAATGTCGCGATACCGTTTTATTATTATTTTTTTGTTTTAATACCTAATTTTAATACCAGACCTAAAAAATAACCCACTGATGCCTCTATGGCCATCCAAAACGCACATCGAACGGGCTAAAAGTGCCGCAGGCACAAGTGATGATATGAAATTCTTGTTTATATCTATTTTCTTTTTTATTTAGGTAAATATATTTTTATATTAGGAATAATGATTTCATTGTAAAAAAAAGTATTCGGCCTCGGAGTACCTGAGTTTACACTTGAAAGTCGACGGTATTTTTAATATAGCACGCAAAACAAGTTTGGTTGAAAACCATACAATGGTAACTGTTAATAAATCTAAGTGTGCAATTACCAGAATATTTATTGCAGTCTACTCATTCTATTTCGCTGTTCGAGTTAATGTTATGGGACGTAAATTATTACGTAATAATTTGTTTAGTTGACATTTATTTTCATTGTTTAAATAAAGAAACGCCGAACGAAATTTTTATGTTATGGTGCATCGTAACGGGTAGGGTACGAATTGCGAGGGTTCGATTTCTAATCGTTAGTTTTTTTTGGATACTTTATATTTAAGGGATTTTGAGATTAACGTACGTAATATTCATAAATTTTTTTTAAAAGGTATGCTCTTTCAAAAATAATTGAAATCGACATCCTACTAAAATGCCAATTCTGACGATAAAAAACCAAGTAGCAAACCTTACCTCCTAACAGTTACATATATTCCTTCTTTTCATCACGATCACTAAATTGGGTAAGTTAGTTAATAATCAATTTATTTTATCTTATCTTCATAAAGATTAGGCGCTTTATCACGATGCGTATTACTACTAATTTACCCTGACCAACTTCGACAACATTTTTTTATTAAAAAAAAGTTACTTAAATAAACCGTGGATTCCGTAACCTTTGTGGAGCGTAGTATTCTAGTGATTAAGGCGTTTGACTATCAACCCAGAGGTCGCTGGTTCGAATACACGCATAGTCATACTCAATTCTCCCTTAACTTCTAGCACAAGCACATTTAGCCTGGTTGAATAGGCCAAAAAAAAAAAAAATGAACCAGGTTAGGGCAATTCTTTAAAAAAAAATTCAACAAGGTATATATGTGTACGATGGTTTTAGATAACTGTCCTGGTTGATCCAACCGGATCCAACCGCAGTTCACCGCTCGTCCCGTCCCGTTGTTCTCGGCACTATATACTTATTTAAGTAGCAAATCACAATCTTTCAGTCCTCTACTCTAGGTGGTAGTCTAGTTAGGAGGTTTAAAGCGGGTTAGTCTTTAACTAACGGGACATACTACCTATAAATTATTTACCTAGGTACTACAATATTGTAAGAAAACGGCACAAATAATCAATAAGACTTTATTTGAATTGATTTTAATTTCATTAATTTAAATTGCTTCCTTGTTAAATTCGTTATAACGGCTACATGTAAAAAGCTTGTGATGGTTTTCCAGATAATCCAAACGGATTTGGAAGCTTTTAAGAAAATTCGAAGCTTTTTAAATAAAAATAATGTTCTCATGTAAAAGAACTAAAAACAAAGGTATGAAGTATGAAAAAGAGAAAATTATGGGTTGAAGGATTGTCTTTATATGAATACAGGAAGGCATTATTAGTAATGCCTTCCTATAATTCATATTCCGGGGTGTTTGTCCGTTGTTTTGACCGTTTTTGAGACGCCACCGTCAGGTCCTTAATAAACGTTGACTTGGGGATATTTTCCGTATTTTCATCTAAATACACCCTCTGTATACCCTTATCCTGTTCTGTTCCGATGTGCACCAGGAGAGGATCAAGTGTTAGAAGAAGATCGCAAGACGGTGCTCTTGAAGAGAGCGCGGTGTCGTCGTCACCTCTCGTCACCGCCCCCACAAAATAAGATTACCAACCTAAGTGGGAAACTTTTGGTTGTTACAATATTAATCATACCGTGACGATTATAAATAGCAAATCAGTGTATCATTATTCGCTTGATGGTTATTGCCTTTTTTAGATAAGTTTAAATGGAAAATTGAAAAAAAAACTATTATGTACCTAGGTACATAATATTATGTACAGGTTAAAACCAGTTCCTGCATATATAAAAAAGGTCGTCTTAATAACCTTTCGTATGTCGTAACTATTAATATGTATAATATGATTTCATTTTAATATATTATTTAATAAAAAACATTTATTTACACGATTGTACTTATAAAAACGCCTAAAACCATTTTAATTTTTTTGTGTTTATTATGGTCGGTACGACAATGCTAGAAAAATGACGCAAGAAAACGCTAAAATTTAAAAAAAAATGCAATGATTGCCGAAATGCTACATCAACTATATAAAAACTAGCACCGTTTAATCAAATATTCGTTAAAATTAATTACGATTCGTGACTTAGCATAAACAATTTTAATTAATTTACACTCTTGTTCGTTTTCATACAAATAAATGATATTGAATTGAGTTTATTTGTACCAAGTTGTACTCTAAACCTGACGAGTAATTGAATATGTAGTTAATCGTAGAAACATAATTACTTAAAAGAAATTAACTTTATCAACCTAATGTTTGCGTGCGTGTACAAACACGACCAAATAATAAATTGCTAAATTTTGGTACTCTTTCAAAGTTATGATATGACCGAAATATAAATGACATCTAAGTATTTTTTATAATTAAATCCTAAAACACACATGACACGACAGTGATGTTTTATTTTTGGAGGTTATATTTAGTCAGGCACGGCTGTCCTTCAAAGACCAAATGGATCAAATTAGAGAGCACTGTCACCCAAAGCATATTTTACAAAATATACGATGTAACATCACTATATCTTACCTAAAATCACATTCAGTCAATTGAAAACATTGAATATAATCGATCAGCCTGACATTTGACAGCTTAACGCTGACACAACCTCTGTGAACACAACACAATCCAAGGCAAACCGCACACACACAGACACACGTGTCCGCTATCTATAGGTGTGGCGGAGTCGGTCACTGGCCTAGTAGGAGAGCTCCCCACTCTATACGACTCGCGACTGAGCATGCGCCCTAACGTACAAGTTCAAGAAGAGGCCGCTAGATGCTGACGTTATTTTTTTTTTTTAAATATATTCTCACGGTGGCAATGTGGCGCAAAAGTCTTTACCATGAATAAAATTATTTACTTATAATCTTTATTAGTCAGACAGCATATTATAAAGGTAAATATCATTTATTTAATTGTATCATAATCAATATCAAAACGCATTATAAATAAATATAATATTGTCTAGAAATTAATTAAATGACTAAAAATACTCAGTGATTTAATATAAGTTACATATTATATGGCGAATTATTGGAATTAATACTATAATAGTAATTAATAAATCTTTTTTCCTTTTTAAACAATACCTACGTATGTGTAAAGGAGCATCGATAATATTTATTTATTTATTTATTTATTTATCGTTTATTTGGAAAACCAACAGTATAATATGCAAAAATGGTACATACAATTGTTTGTAAAATTAACCGATGACAGGTTTTCGCAAAAGTACAGAGATACATCTAGAGATTAAAATTAAATTCAATTACACTCGCATTAGCACTCTAAATACAGAAATATATATATTTATTTTTAATATACAATTATTTTGAAATATTGTATGTTTTAGAAATAGTCAGAGGCCAAAGAAAAGAAACTGAAAATGATGTCAAAAGATTACTATTTTATTATTAAAAAGACATACACATTATACATACATACATGTACATTATACATTGTACATTTTATTATACATATTTATGTATAAATTTTATTCTATATTTAATATACCTATTGGTGTATAAAACCTTTCATATATTTTATTTTATTTATTTATTTATTGACATAGTAACATAACACATAATTCACATATTTGTAAAGTTCTACCTAACTAGGCAATGCCCGTTCTAAGGTAGATTGTCTATTAGCATTTAATATTTATGCAGAAACATACGTGCTGCGCAGCATACACTCGTTAGGTAGGTCATGAAGGTATATATATCTTTCAGGTCATTTAAAGGATAATAATAATTATAACATGAAATAGAGAGACGGTACATAAAATATTAAAGACTTTTCTCCTAATAAATGGAATTATATAAAATTATTTCGGTATATACGAGTATGTTATCAAGGTTTCCGTTTCCTTAATTCCCAGTTCAAGGTGCCATTATATAATTATCTTTTTCGGAATTTATGCTTTTAATTTCCTGCATCCCTTATTTTGTAGTACAATATTGGTGCAAAAAATAAAGTGTCATAATCCCAAATGTGTGCCAAGGCCCCGATGTTCTAAAACTTGTTTTACAATTTTGAACAGAATGCTGGTTAGAACCAGCTCCTCGCGTTGCAATCTTATTGTTTATGCATGATCGTGTATATGTGATAATGGTCTTTGCATATATCTGGATAAGTATTGGGCTTGTTCCGTTTTCGAACGAACTGTTATAAACCACCTGTTCTGACACTCTGACTATATTTTTTCTGACACTCTTGTGAAGGTCATGTAATGTTTATATCCGTCACTATCCTCACTACTATGTCATATCCGTAACTATACGAGTATTTCTTAAGCTTATGAAAATTCAGAAATTTTAAATTTTTCGTTAAAGATATTTTTATAATGAAGAATAGTATCATTGTCCGTCCATACTTGAGAATTTTAAAAGCTTGTTATGCGCTGGTCAGGGCGGGAAAATGATTAATTTTTAGTATAATTATTGATACTCACTGGCGTTGAGAGGAGCAGACGATCCGGTGTGCTGGTGGGCGGCGGCATGGGCCAGGTGGTGCCTGTACAGCAGCGGCGTAGCGGTCTGGGCGGCGGCTGCGTAGGCGCCGCCCGCCGCCGCGCCAGGACCGCCCGCGCCCCGCGACCCGTAGCCCGCCAGCGTGAGGGATGACAGTACCAGCACGGCGCCACGCTTGCCAACTCTGCTGGGAAAAAGAAAATAGCGTTTAAGTGGTACAAAGTCTCTATGGCTTGTATCATGTATTTAAGTTCTACTTCCAAGGAAAATATAAATGACACTAACTAATTTCTGGATCATCCTCCATATGACAAAAAAACTACCTATAGTATAAACATTTTATGATATATCAGGATGAGTGACAAGCGCACATCGCAAAGTAATACAGTTATTTAATGATTTCAGAAAGAAAAGGTGGTATATATAATTGGTTACGGCGAAGATGGAATAAAACAATGCTTTGGAAGTATCCTGAATTCTATTAAGCAGGGCATTCTGTGCGTAAATTGAATTACATTCAGGTAAATGAAACAGGTAAGGAGTGCCTGATAATTAATAAATAAATAAATAAAATCTCGGTCAAGTTTGTTAATGGCAACATTCAGACCAGGGGGGAGGGAATGGGGGGTTGTTTTTCAAATGTTCCTTTACTTTATTACTATTTAAAATATCGAATTAATTTAAATTTTATTAACTTCCTTAGGTAAGGACATAAACCTGAGTAAACTCTTTTGATAGCACCAACCATTGGTCCTAGGGGTGGGAAAAAAAGGCACAGGATCACAGGAATCTACCTCCGCCATCCGGCGTGCCGAAAGGGATTTTTTATAAATTAAAAATAAAATACATATTTTTTACAAAATCTCACCCCGAACTATCGTCAATCTTCTTGGCCAGAAAGATGAGGCCGTTCCTCAGATTAGCACCGCCAACGGCATTGGCCTTTGTCTCTTTGTTGTCACTGTTGGTCTCGTTGCCTTCGAGCTCGCACTCCGTCGCCTTCCGAGCCCTTCCCGTGATGCGCTGGTCTTCAACGTCCACCCTGGGCTTCTTCCTCGCGCCGCGCCGCTCGCCCGCCGACGGCCTGAGTCACTGCGGCCTCGCCGCGGGGGCTGCGCTGACTGCGCTCTCCGCCACCGCGCCCTGCGAGCCAGTAGCGCCGCCGGCGCGCGACGACTCCTCTACCACTGAACACATCTTATCTCTTCGAGATCTTGATTGATCGATTATATAGGTCTTTCCGTGGATGCTCTATCTGTAACAATAAAATATTTTTTTTTAAATAATAAATAATCATTTTTAAAATAATAATTTTAACTCAATTGATAAAATGCACAATAAAAACCGTGTAATATAGTTTTACTGCGCTGAACTTTATTTGATACTCTACGTCAGAAAATTTAAATAAACATCAAAAAAGCTCTTTTCTTTGCTATTTCTTATTGCACTTTCGCGTGCCTCAGCCTAGCCCGGCTTTAGGAAGCATTTTTCAAAACAATAAACGCTCAACGCCAAATTAGAGGGAACACATAAGCGGCGTATAATCTTATGGAATGCGCGGTTAATTCCTTACTCTAAGCGTATAATTTTGTCGTTCAAACACAGCGTTTTAGTAAATATAGTATAAATATCGGAAGCGTATTCTTTAAATATTTTTATAAGATATTTTATTATTATTTAAACAACCAGGTACATATGGTTTTACCAATGATTTTACTAACCACGGGTAAAATATAATGTATTGTACCTCTATACTAGAAATGAAGTGACAAGATATCTAAAATTCCGGTGGTTTGTTAGAAAATGGAGCATCGTACATTCGGAATCACCCATATATTCAAAAAAACCTAGCGATTTTGCTGGACCATCACGAGCAAACAACCAGTTTCCCAAATATAGTATTAATAGATGGCATATGCATTCAACTAACTGATAGGAACGAATCAAGTTTTCAATCAACCTATTAATAAAAAAATAAATTGAATCTAGTTCCTAATTCTTATATCTTAAATGAATCCCTACTCAATTTTAGACATTATATATTTACGTATATGTACATTTAAACTTGGACTTCTACTGATTTCTGTACTACACATATTTTGAAACGACGTGGGATGTTGGGCGAGTTTCCGCAAACAAATTTATCAAGAAAAAATGTTTGTACATCCATAGATAACAATTTTAGTCCATTACCAACTTTGCGCTACTGTATTACTCATTTGTAAAGCTTATATTTTGTGTAATTTTCATATCAGGATGATAAGAAATTTATTATCGCGTCTTCGCAAACAATTGAACCAGAAGAAAATTCTGCGAATGAGCGAGTGAAATTAACGATTAATAAAAAGTATAATAGAAATTTGACATTCTTACAATAGGTAATAATATATTAAATTTAGTTAAATAGGTAAATAATAATAAAATAAATTAACTTGTATCTTATTAGGCAAAATGTGTTCTAATAATGTAACACTTATCATAGTAATATTTAACTTTATCTTAGTAATAAGTTTATTTTACTTTAAGGCCGAACGCAACTATTCGTTTTTTTATTCTGGTACGCACCTATTCTTTTTTTATGTAAAATTTAAATTAAATGTAAAATTTTTGGGTCCAATTCAACAAACTGAATATTTACAACTTAAGTATATTGCACTTTACTCTATCTATTGTACCCAATAATGTTATATTGTATTATAACGTATCCATCTACCTAAAAAATATAGCCAAGCCTACTTTATTCTTGCGAGCGCGCAACGCTGGCTGACGGCACGATAATTTAATATCGGTTAGTGGGTACTCGTATTAGATTAAAGCTCAGTCAGCTGTCAGGCCGTTTTGAATATTGAAATGTTTTTTGACGTATAGCGTCGCTAACAACAAAAATCTAAGGTCAGGATAAGTAATAGTTTTACGACTTTAATTCAAACATTTTAGCTACCTAACCGTGAAAACCCCATCCGAATCCATTTAGTGGTTTTGGGAAAAAGGAACAAGGGAAAACTAACTATCATTAATTATAATTAGTAGTGATGATGCTTTTATTGTTTATTTGATACCTACCAGCTCATTGATTAGACTATACGAGAGTGTAATGTATGAGTATTTTGCTCTAATGGTCAAGGGCAGTACAGCTACCCCCTCCCTTTGCACGCGAGGCGACAACTATAATTAACAAAAAAAAAAGGACTACTCCGTAATTAATTAAAAATAGTCGCGTCTGAATTAAAGCATGCTCAAATCTTAGTTTAAATGGCTTAGTAGTCGAAACACAGTGTAAAGCCGAGGTAGTCGTTTAATTTTATGCTTTTATATTTTTTTTTAATTTCGAGGTACATATCTTATTGTTTTTACGAACGCCTACTTTAGACCATTTCAAATATGAAAAAAAAAATAGGGTAATGTATAAAACTGCCAAAATAGCTTAGATGTTACTGCCAATTTAATATTCAGCAGCATTCAATTTTATTTACATGCTACTCCGTTTTAGTGCTATTAGATCATCGAACGTTAATCGTCTGTATATTTATAGAGCGTTATTAAAGACAGAATATTTTAATACTTTCCCGTAATTACTCTTCGTCATGCCGGGAAAAAAACGAGATGATCACGAGTAAAAATAGACGTGACTACTATGCAAAAAACAAATTTAACGTTAGAATCGATTGGAATATTGGTTACGAGAAAATTCTTACTATCTTAATTCCTCAGAAAAGTAGCGCAATCACATCGCCAGAACTAATGAACTTCTAATTCCGTAAATATAAAACAGGTACTTGAAAAGTTTGCGACCTGACAGACACTGTTACATCTGTAACAAATTCGTTATTTTTTACACAATCTCTTCGAGCACAAATTATTCTAGCGTTTTTCAAATTTGAATATGTTCTCTTCATAAACTACTGTAATGATCCAGTCGTATAAACACTTTGAAAACCTTTATACGAAAAAATTAAATTGTAGGTCATTTTCATCACCTGAACAATCCCCCCCCCCTCTCCCACATTGATTCAATTAAACTTCGGTCTATGTGGGTCTTTGTCCCGATTTTAAAACCAGCGTTGACGATACCTTTTTAAGCGCCTTGAACTGTTGTGACTGGTTCATATTTCCCTCGAATAAAACATCAATACCATCTGATCTTACATCCCCATCTAATCGTATGGATTTCGTTGTTTCGGAGGAACTTCCGCGGTTCCGACAGCCTTGTTGGTCTCTTTACAATACTCGAATATCGAAATATTTTTTATAATAACTATCCTAGGCTATTCATTACAATGTATTTATTTGTACAGAAATATACAAGCTGATTAATGTGGAATTAATAATACTGACCAGGCTGTGCTGCGCTCATACTAATTAATGAGTGTAATAATGGCATCATATTCAGCGTTCCGTTGAAAATGGATATATTTGAACCCTTCTGAAATCACTTTGACCGGGAATATTCCTAAAAGAAAATTGGGTAGATTCAAGTGAGTTTTTTGTTATACGAGATTTGCTTATCTGTGATAAAGCACCGTGAGGAAATTTTTTTATCGCTGCTAGCAGTAGCAACAATTTGATTGGTTAAAATTAAAATTAAATGTATTGTTTATATAAAAAATAATGAATAAATAAAGTAATTTGGCGATTTTTATGCTACTTGTATATTACATATATATTTTTTTGATTTAGTGTTTTGACTACAATAATAGTTGCAATACAAACTTTTGTATTGCAACTAGAGACTGAACGCCAAAGCTGGCAAATTTTTGATGGACACTTTAACCTGATTAACTTTCAACCTGAAATATTTTGTCGAGTAACCTTCATAATAATGCATGTGTGTTACACGAGCTTTGGCTGTTTCAAAAGACGCGTCTAATCTTCCGTGCGAAACGGGTAATGTAAGAAAATAATATTTTTAATATTTCAAGGAACGACGTCCTACGTGATGGATCGTTCACCTCTCTGGGGAAAACCCGAAGGTTGATAGTTAGCGGGGGAGGAGCAGCTACCCGCTCCAAAGACGTTACGGATATTCGGACAAATCGCCCGGAGTCACGCAGACGACATGCCCTAGAAAATTGTCTGTGAAATGTATTGAAACAGAATCCGTAGCACTAGATTTAAATTGGGGGATTCAACATTCGATATTTCGCCACTGGTATTTTGGTTTATTCTAAATAAATATATCAAATAAACTTTCAGCCCGAAATTTGACTACAGGTTTTAATGGTATTTTATTATTATTTGGTTTTATGGTACTACGGTATACTGTTTGGCAGTGCGGTAGAAAGATTAGGGGTGACAGAAAAACCATTTGGAACCTATTTGATCACCCTTATTCAATGTCTCACGATTTTCGAGATATTAGCATTTTTTTTGTAACTTTCCTCAAAATACATTGTAAAATGATAACCATAAGAAACCTAAAGGTACCATTACTATCTAACTTTTTTTTTTCAACATAAAATATTATTGAAGATCTAAACATGTGTTTAAATTTTACGTGACCGGAACCACTTAATAAGAATAAATACGGTATTCGAAAAAATGAAGGAAGAAATGAATATAAGACTGTCCATTAAAATAAATTACACTTTTTAAAACATACTTTGTAATAAAATTTATATTAATATTTATTTATTTATTTAAAACATTACAGAAATACGGCGAAGGTCGCGTGCCTGCATTAGAAGTCGTTATTCACATTACGAAAATGTTTAATGTGTGTAAATTAAACATTGTTTTATTTCTGTTTAATAATTATCAGATTACAAACTTTGTAGTGTTCTGGAGTGACTTTATGTTGTATTTGTTTTTAAGGTCTGTTAAAAAGACAACGTGGAAACGGTGGACGAGGATTTTACGACGAACTATCTAGGTGATTTTCGCTTGAATTTTCCTTTATTTTATAGACAATAAATATTCAATAAAATAGGTCATGATTTTAAAAGTGAATGCCTGTAATAAGTTGAGATGCAATAAATAGCATTCGGTGTTAATAACATACGAGTATTATCGTAATGCGAACAATTTAGTGGGTGACGATATTAAGTGTAGAGAATAGCATCGCTAGACACGCAAGAGGTTCTGTTATAGTACATCCCACGACGACCTTAATTGACAAAGGAGCTCCTAAAATTCCTCATCGCTAGACACAATGGCCTCCCGACTCCCGACGCGACGGCTTCATTTCGGGTCCCGCAGCTCAAGCGAACATTACCTTCGGCCTCATTTCTATACCCTACCCCCTACGCCACCTACCTACCACCTTTGTCTATCAATCGCACGCAATACTGTCAGAGGAAAATACACACAAAGGATTTTCAGGTTATTGCAAAAAACAATATTATTAAACATTTTTTTTTTATTTATAAAATGATAATGCAGCTTTATGATTAAACAATTCGACACGTCGGTAGAACCTAAACGTAAGCGCACGATATAATATTTTTTCGATGCGGTCAATATGAAGAGAATAAAAAATGATCCATATAATTGAACCGTATTCTAATCTTGTACGGACAGCCATAGAATTCTTAAAAGATTTGATTACATGAAGAAGAAAGCCTAAAAGTTCATAATATTTTGAGGTTATATAATCAATAATCGAAAATTCTGCCCGAATCTTTAAAATTATTCACCCTTTCTAGACATGACCCATTAAAATCATAATTAAACATATTGTATTGTGCGTCTTGTAAATGTAAGTTCAGTACCATCTTGTCTTACAATATTCGTACTGATTATTGAGATCATTTTGAAATTTATGATTATCATTTATTGAGGATATTTTCATGTTAATTTTTAAGTCATCTGCGAAGAGTAGAATAAGAGTTGATAAAGAAATCCGATAATCGTTTAAAAATAGAACGAACACTGTTCCAAGGTAACTACCCTGCGGTACTCCGGAAGTAACATGAATAAATTTAAATATGTGTCCATTAAGCAAAACAGCTTGAGATCTATTGAAGAGATTAGAATGAATCCACCTTAACAGGCTTCCGTGAATGCCTATATGATACAGTTTCCGTAGTAAAGCCTCAATGTTGGCTTTAACGAAAGCTTTCGAGACGTCAGTAAAAACTTAATATCTCTCAATATTAAAATAATAGTTCTCAATATTAAAACTGTATAAAATAAACAATTATTCTTTGGATCAAAATGTAATAATCAGGCTGTACAAACATAGGGCTTGTCTGCCAATCTGGGTATTAAAATAGCAATAAATATACGAGAATGTGGTTGCGAGAAATTATATTTTTAGGAAATCTTTTGATATAAATGTTTCTGCGGGTAAAATGATAAGCTCAAATATATAATATCTTAAAATAATCTTTTGGGGTCGATGTAAAATTGAGACCCTTGAAAGTTACTAAAAACCTTCTTTTTTATCGGTGGTGGTGCAGGTGGCGGGTCCAATACATAGTACAAATATACATATAACATACTATATATAGTGCATACATACATAGTACATAGTATATATAAATGTATATATATCTCCATACTTTTTGGTAAAATATCATTCTTTTTCTTATTTGATTTAATTAGATATTTACATAAAATTTACCAATATTTTATACTAAAGTGTTTATCAAAAAAATAATAAAACTTGTGTGTCTGGGGCATATTTCGATTTATAAATAGGTCGAAAGGTAATGAATATATATGTTGATCCCCGTTTGGTTTGTCTCCCCCAACGCCCCTGGCCTTCTCATGATTGCGAGACGTCAAATTAAGAGGCGTCACTCAAGGAGCGGCGCCCTTGTGTCGCATTTACATTTATTGCCAAGCCACTTCCGCTCTCCTCCCGGAATTCCCCCGCGATGAGAGCGACAAGTGGGGAAACGGAAAATATTAAATAAAAACGATCGCTAGGGCTAGAATCCACGTCGCCGTTTCAGAGAAAATATATTTCTAAGAATTCTACATCTTAAAATTCAGTTCACTTAAATCACAGCATTATCATTTTTTTACCATCTTATGACAAACTGAAAAAAGTACATTCTTGGAGTTATTGTTCATCTGTTCGAGATCCTCATATTTCCTATCAAAATAATCTGACCTTGAAGCAATTCAGCGTTTAGCAAGCAGACATATGTTTCGACGCTTTCGCAGTTTCGACAGTCCGTCGAAATTTTTATCTGACCTTAAATGGGGGCCTAAAAGTTTAAAGTGAAAAATATTTAAGACCTATTTGAAGCTGGGAGCATTGTCTTCGATTCGTGAGCAACTTCAGAAACCCTCCTATGGTAGCCGAAAGGACCAGTCCCACAAAATAAAAGATTTTTTTAAGAGGAAGAAAGTCGGATTCCATTCTTTTCTTCCGCGTACCATTAGAGAGTGGAATAATCTCAACTGCAGCGTCTTCAAACCTTTTCCTAAGACCTCTTTCCCAGCTACGAAGCAGGATTTAAAAAAAATGGCAAAAAAAAATATTTCATTCTACTTACCACCTGCCAACCAGCTATACCGCCGGAGGAATAAATACCTCTAAAGTATATGTAATCGTTAACAAGTAAATATTAATAATTGCATATTTATGAAGCTGACAATTATATAAAATTTGCAATTTGCGATAATATCAACGATTAAGAAGCCAGTGGATGATTTTAGAATAAGAATATTTTAAAACCAACTGGAAAATCTAGGAAAAACGACCATAGACAGAAATCGTAATCTATCGCCTAAGCACTGATTTACGAGAGTATTATACTCGTAATGGTTGTCTAGGTAAGCCTCTCTGCCTCTGATCCTGTCAGTTACCATTCGGACAAAGTGACATTTGACGTGATCTATAATAATTGACTCGAATCGAACAACTTATTCGGGAGACCAGTTATATAGCTGATTCGAAGTATCGAACTGTTTCCAAAACGTTGCTTTGTCTGAAATCGCTTTATTATGTCGAATCGTCATACTTGACTATAATTAATATTTTATTTGGCTCGGTCATTCTCTCTCTGGCCATAAACAACATAAATAATTGGCTTAAATAGTTTTATTAAATAACCGATTTAATTGCGAACTTAGGTGCCTATAGTTTTTATTTGTCGATCACTAAGGGGATTTCTAACAATACACCTAGGGCCACGATTTCATTTTATCTAAAGACTATACAAAAAGACACATTTTTTATTTTATTGATAAGATTATACAAAAAGGTCCGTTTTTTATAACTTTATAATATTCTTGAATTTATTATTAGCAAATTACGGTACACGTATAAATAAATTCAGGCTTTTCAGTTTCGATTAATAAAAGCTTAGTTTGCATGTCCATCTGCGAACTATATTCTTTTCAGTGCTGAAAAAGAGCGCCAAAAACTAAGAGACTGCCATAATTTATATCATTTGAAATAGAAAAAAAGTGATAAAGTCGCATCCGCGTCGACCGACGCCGCACTACTTTTAAAACTAAAATGTTTTTATACGCTTTAGCGTAGAAGAATGAATATATTTTGCGACATAGAAAATGAAGGAAATATTTTTTTTATATGCATAAAAAAATAAAAAGAAATACTTAAGTACGTAAAAAAAATAAAACAAAAGATGTATAAATAAACATCGAAACTAAAAGGCAATACAAATAACTAAGATTAGTAACTAAATCCTGACGTTACGATTTCTCATGCTAGGAATATTTAGTGCCACAATTATTTAATAGATTTGATGACGATCTGAAATATTTTGACACCAAATTAAATAATATTTTTATTTTTTAAATTATACCTATTGTTAAACAAAAAATATTATTTAATTTTGTGTCAAAATATTTCAGATGGTTCTTAAATCTATTTAATAATTGTGGCACTAAATATTCAAGCGTCCTATCGTCATACTCGTATAGTAATTGACCTGTTTAGACAACAAAATAAATAACTAATATTAAGCATCATACATAATCATTACTAGGTACAATATTCGTGAAACGTTTGTTGCAAATTGTTATTTAGTGTAAAACTTAAAAAAAAACATCAGTCTTTGTGAGGAATTGTAAAAGGAGCAATTAAGGCGAAGGCTAAAAGAATACGTCACTTGCAAATTAATGATTATAGCGATATTATTATTTTTTTTCAGCAATATTACTTATAATTTTTTTACGCTTTACTATCACAGAAATGAGTAGCAGGAAGATAGACTGAGGCAGAGGCGAATATAACGCCTATATTTCGAAGAAGATGTCAGCTCTGGGTTTTCAGGGAGGTTATTTTTGTTGATCCTGTCTAGAGCATTTATTTTTCCTATCAAATCGATGATATGTAATGTGTCAACCCTAATTAATGGCCACAGACGTGAAAACTTTCTGTCTCGGAGTGAAGAAATTGAAGGGAGCTGCCGTCGTGGCTAAATAACATCGATATATTTCCGCCGGTTGACGGATTTCCGCTTGTCGATGATTTACGCCGGGGGTTGATGACGTATTTATTCCTGCTCCAACCGCTGGAGTCGATAATAAAGGCGACAGTGACACGCACCTGTTCCGTTCAAGCCACGGCGCGGAGTATAGAGAGGAAATGGCGAAGATTAAGGCGATATGAATGAAACAATGAGATAAGGCACAAAATGGGGGTGTCTTTGATTATGACTCCTTTATGTTCATAGTATTTAGATAATCGTGTTTCGTTTACTTAAAGGGTACAAAAGAACTGATAAAAATTAAAGCGCTACAAAATAGAACTTTAAGGTATTAGGTTTCACTAGAGAACTTCATAGAAATTCACCAGTCAAAACGTGTGCTAAAAAGGCATACCTATTTACACTTATGTACCTACGTAGCGATGATACACGAACACAGGTGCCGCTATAATATGCGAGCGAGCGATTTCGAAATTAAGAACGCGTCATAATTGACTAAACCTATTGCTAACAAAACGACCGCAATCGATTAGACACAATTTGAACGCTCAATGGAGACTCCAGTAAAACTTAATAACTCAATTATTATAAACGGATATTTAACTTTGTTTAGTAGTCTAACTGTAAAACGGTAATAAATAGTGCAAAATCCTAACAAATGTGAGATCATGGAAAAATTGCTCTTATTGTATTAACTATATCTAGTTGTAAGAATATCATAATTTAGCATCAATGACGGGCGTGGAGCTTTCTAAAATTAGTATCCGTTATGTGATTTTTTTATTTATATATTTGTTTAAAAAGATAGCGGGTCCTAAAACTATAGAAAATATACAAAATATAAAAACTAAATAAAAATCATTTAAATTCAAGAAAAAAGTACTTCCGTAAAAGTAATTACGGAAATGTTTAGACGAGAACGAGATTTGATTTTGCTATATAAAATTATAGTATAAAATGTAACCATAGGTAATTTGAATATTAGAAAAAAGAAAAACCGAGAAATTTACATATAAAGAAAATGAACGCTGTACCAAGCCATGGGAAAATAATACTTAGAACTCTTTCTATTATCCTGACTCGAAAAATACACGCTTGGGGATGTCGCCAATTATGCTCCAGATTGTAAGGTAATGACGCCACGCGCCAAACAAAAAATGCATAAAATCTTGCGTTCATTTTATATTCAGCTATTGTGGTAAATTGGATTTTGTAATAAGCCTAAGCGTGAGCCCAAAAACATTCCAATAAAGTTTATATAAAAATAAATGGCATCTTTATTATTTTTTACGAACGTTGAAATATACTTTTATACTTTTTAACGAACGATGTCTTTCGTTATTTGTTTTGTATGGTGTCCATACCTTTTCTTTATACCTTTCAATAATTTCCATCGAAATTATAATACAAATCAATAAGTAATAAAAATAGTTCGAAATTAACCTATTTAGCTATTGTTACTACGTATTGTTGTTAAAATAGATTTTTATCTGCTTTGGATTGCAGATATGCCGCTCAGTCTGTCAAAAGTGATAATTAATTTCTTTTGTGATAATTTTCTCAGAATCTTGCCCTCGAAATTGTTTGAAACTTATGATATTCAAAAAAATATTTAAAAGGTGCACAATATATGAACATATTTTGTTCGAGTGTTTGATTCGAGTGATATTATTTGATATTATTCGCTTTCATTTAAAAACTTTCATCCAAATTAACTTAAAAACGATATTTTTTTTTTAAGAAATTTTCAATAATCAATGGAACTACCTCATAAGCATATTATGGTAATTTATATGGTAGTTATAGGAAAAAAAATGAATTAAAAATTAAATGTCTATAGCACACAGGTGTCGTCATATTCTGCAAACGACCGATTTCGATAATAAAAACGCGTCGTCAGCTGTGAACGATATGATCGACAAACACATTTTTGCCAAACACCTGATGAGATATAATTTGACGTGCAATGGCGACTCTAGTGAAACATTCAAGGCTTAATGCAAAATTTATTTATTTTTAACGTAAAGGATCTACCTTATTTTAGCCAGTTAATATATGACTAACAGTTTCGAGGTCACAGGTCTTTGAGAGACAGCACATGAGGTCTCACCATGAGCGTTCACGTTCTTACCATTTTGCTACGGACCCATAAATATATAAAAAGGCTATACAAGATTAGGTTTAGATCGACTTATTAATGATTATATACACCCCACGTATATCCCACACGATGATAGAACGTGCTCGTAGATAGAGTAAGCCTCGCGGGCCGGTCGTTGATGATGCGTTAATTACGGTATCATCATCCATTAATTAATGAGATGGCTTGGCAGTAAGCGCGCGGCTACGGCTAAAGCCAGCCCCGCTGATCTACGAGTGAAAGATATTAATTAATTATGATGTCGAGTCTGCCCGACAGTATGGGATAAGGACCAGACCCTGGTGATAGTACCACCATACGCCAACTACTCGTAGATATCAAATTTTAACAAACACTTTTGCATCCTTTGAAGATTTGCTGTAAAAGCAAATTTTATCTCATTATCTACTATATTATCGTGAAGGAATATGTTGCTCAATCTAAAAGCACTATTATTAATTGTAAAAATACCTATTAATACAAATTTAAAATTCTGTTCTTACATAGATACAAAAAATATATAGAAGTAAAAATAATACGGCCGTCTCTAATTTTAAAGTAATTTAATTTTTTCTGGCTTTCTG
Organism: Neomicropteryx cornuta; assembly: GCA_020383195.1. Taxonomy (NCBI): domain Eukaryota; kingdom Metazoa; phylum Arthropoda; class Insecta; order Lepidoptera; family Micropterigidae; genus Neomicropteryx; species Neomicropteryx cornuta. The sequence goes on along the minus strand of JAHKQU010000025.1, from coordinate 8,119,102 downwards.
AACTCCTATTTTTGTTAAATAAAGGCTACAAAATTTTCACCTCTATGTGAAAGGTATGTGAAAGGAAAACGTAAAGGTATATTTGCTTTAGATTGCATGCGGTTATCTGCTTTATAGAGGTATTCGTATGTTACACGTAACAGCAAGCACTGTTAATTATATATTTTTTATTATTCGATTAAATACATGGTTTTCATTGGTTAATGGTTATTCACACAATTCTTCAACAAAAAAAAATGTATTTTTACCTAGTTTCATTAGTAGAAAATTTCAAAGCGATTAATAATTAAGACAATGACTATTTTATTATTATAATTAAATATCAACAGTCAAATCTGAATATAATCATCACTTTTTTACTATCAGAAGCTGCGTAATTATTACTGTTCAAATTATTTCAACTCACTCAGTAAGATCTTAATGTAACTTTCGTCATTATAAAGCCTGTATTACACGGAGCCAGTACAGTAAGTACATAATGACTTGTGTGAACGTCGTTAGCTAGCAATCGATCATTATTTACTGTCCTGTCTCCGTGTGATACGTGCTTAATAATAACTATACAGTTATAATACCAGTACTGATCACGTAGAAAACATACGTAATAGTGCAAAATAATAAACCATTCGCCGTTTAAAGGAATACATAATCGAATCAAAGAACTATCAAATATTTAGCTAAGAAACCTCATCATCAACATTACTGTGGAAAATCGTTTGAGCTTAAAATTGTTTTTATACACATTTAAGTCTTCAAAGAACGATTGAATAAACAAATCCACTAAATTTGTGCCATAAAGAAACGTTTTAAAAAGAACCCCACATATTAAGACGTTTGTGTAGAGATCGATAAAATGATCGATTTCATTAGAAAGGGAAATAAAAAGCTCTTTGTCATCAAAGAAGTACAGTAAAGGTGACAGTCGCACCCCTCTTTCCGCCCCCCCCCCCCCCCTCTCACCATCCCTCCTTCTGCTTTTCCGTTTTCTCTTTCCTTCGTTCAACCGCTTTTTGACACAAATCCGACTTCTTTCACGTTTCCATAATCAATATTCATAAGCAGCTTTTTTTACTCCTTTTATATAATCAAATTTCCACGATCTTTTCAGTTTACAAGCCGCGGCTCCGTTTTAATTTAAAGATTGGAGCAATTCGTTGTTACTTCAACATGTACGAGTAAATTTAAATATTTATTTTTATATATTACTAAAGAAACACTATTTTTAACAAACGCACGAGTATAAACTGAGTTTACGCGACGACGGTCCCGTGTCGGTTTTTTTTTTCTTCTAATAATAATTTAGGTTGGCAATTTAAAGAGAAGATTATCGTAAATACCGCACAATCCGACAATGTTCGATATAGGTCTGACTGAGAATCGATTTTTTGAAATCTCTTGTGAACTGTTTTCAATTTTATTTATTTTATTTTTAAGTCACACAAAACTTACAGCTAAACATACAATTCCTAAAAAAAAAAACATGTTTATGAAACATTAGCCAATTATAAGTATTTCCCTATTACAAAAAATAAAACATTTTTTTTTAAAGGGAGGAGGATTTTTCTAAGCTAGCTATACGTAGTGCAAATTTGGAATGTCGCGGGGGTTGCTGGGTTTACGTCGTTTCGTCTGTGTCTTCATAATATAAATAAGCTAAAGAAATAAACAAAATAATGATCGAATTCGATTGCGAATACCGCTGACAGTGCATCCCCATCGTTCTGTTTGCTATAAACGCGCCAGAGCTGTTTGGATACACGCGATGCGCGCAAGAGGAGTACAAATTAGTAAACTGGGGAATAAACAAAATTACGCTATTTTGGCGGGGCTGAGAGCGCGGCTCGACCACGGCACACAGCATCTTTACGAGCCGCCGCGTTGGCGCGATCTTCAAAGGAGGGAACCGCGGCAGGGAACATCCAGGTAGATGCCGCGCTGGCCACGGCATTTGGAGATCGTAAAATCGAATATTCAGAGCGAAGCTAATATATATATAAATAGTATACCGTGTCCCAAGTCCATTCTCGATAAAAAACATATTTTGTGAGCGCACAGCTGTCGCCGTACGCCGTAACGGTGTCAAGGCCATTATCGATCGGCGCAGCATCGGAAATTGCGCGCTGAGCGAATTGACACCATCTGTTTTAAATATAATAAATTTGAGATGATTTTTTTATATCATTTCTTACTCATAATAAGTTTCACAACACCCCCTTAGGTCTTCGGGAATGGTCTTGGGACATCCTGTACACGTGTTCCTTTAATACAATTAATCTGGAGTTATGGGTCGCTATTTTTATACTAATATTTCTTGTAATTTCGTTTATATTCGATAGATATTTCGAATATATAACGCATTTTTATTCAAGAAACTACGTACGAAACTGTGGGGGTGGCCATTAGAAATTGTCCAGAGACTGAAGATAGAGGGATAGATATCCTAGCAATATGACCAAGAGAGCGAAGTGTTCATACTTGTGCTCACGGTTCATACTTCCGTGTGCGCGCTCTATACGAGTCTATACGAGCGTATTACATTGTTAGAGACGTAGACATCATGCGACAGTACATATTGTTTTTGTTTGTTTGGCTATACTGCTTTCCGACATCAGAAGTTAAAATAGACAAGATGGATGTGAACGACATACGTTGACATGTAATGTGATTGTGCGCGTGAAATACATAATTGTCCCAAGATGTCATCGATGTCAACGCGCAAAAAATTATTTCAAGTATTTAAGTTTTGAATGCATTTTTTTTTATTAGAGTAATGCACCATATATAACCCCACGAAGGCTGGTGCCTTTTCCGTGGGTATCTTAGCTTACAAATTCAACAATTAAACGTCTCACGTAAACACATTGATCTTATGACTACGGTGACACTTTTCGCGACACATTAATTAAATTAAAATTAAAACACCGCGCGCTGACAGCAATCCCAAGTAATCCTTCGTTTATACAATATAATGCGTATACCAATGTATATGTATACTAAAGTCGTTGAGTAATCACTCAACATAATAAACATCCATAATAGACAAGTAACAACGTCACAGCATACGTAATAATTTATAAATTATAATTTTGACATAAGTGTAATTTTTATATCTTTTTTTAAAGTCTTCTCGTTTTTAAATGTTTTAATGTCATTTTCTAGCGTTAATTTTATACGAAAAACGTTAAATATTCCCTCCAGATCCCCCTATATATGAATCTACAGTACTTAACGGTACACATTAACGGTTTTGAGGTTTTCTCGAGATTTTTGTTATGTATAGAAAAAAAACAACTTTTTATCATTTTATTAGTTCCACTTGGAACCTTTCAAGAAAATTTGGTGGCTATTCAATAATAGAATATTTTGGTACTGTTTTTTTTTTTTTACTGATTTAGCCATATGGGCACGGGTTTCATTTTGCATTTAAAACAAAAATAGCCATGACACCCTGTCACTATCATATATTATCAACTGTTTTCTATACCTTGTTTAGTAGTAATAAATTATTTAATCGGAATCTGACGTCTTTCGGCTATGCCCCACAGGAGTCTAAGCGGAAACTTCCCCCCAGACTACTCGCGCCTGTGGTACCAACTTGTGATGGATCCCTTCATTTCCTATCTCCACTTGTACTTGCGGCACTCTTAGCCCATTTGATGTGTCATCATACTATGGTATCATGACATTCTATCAATTCATCATAAATTTTGCTGTCATATTTTTGAAATTCGAATATATTTGAGCGCTGTTTCGAACTATCAATGTTTCCTATTAGTACTGAAAATTTGTTGACTTAAATGTTTTATATCTATATTATCCGGAAAGCCTCCGATGTAATCTAAACGACTATGGTGGTTTTTCAAGAACATCAATCTACACATAAAAAATCAATTCTTTCGCGTTTGTACTTTTCGAGTTGGAAGATAAACGGCCAAGGACGGGAATAGTAGCTTCTTATAAATGAATGTATAGAAGCTAAAACCAGTGTTTGAATACAATTATCCAGGGACTGTAGTACGGCGTAACTTCGTTTTATTTGTTTATAAGGATAACGTTCGGTGCTCGGCACCATCTTGGCACCAAGTGGTCTGATCGACCTCAACCCCCACTAAGGCCGACACCAACCGAGGCACGCGTTCGCCGTCTGCCCGACTAAACGCTATTCGATTCCTTAACTTTGTCCGGCCCTGAAAACGCTTTCATTTAGCATATGACTTTATAGGAGAACAAAGAACGCAGAACACTATCGTCGGGGTTGGGGTTGGTACCTTGACCTGCTTAGGATTAGGTTTTCTTGAACCTGAAACACCAAAGACTTGTGCAGAGTCAACGCTTTCCTACCTAACCCTTTAATTTAAATTTATGTAAATGTCGACGTAGCCCTAACTATTACTTGTCGTAAAATTTAAATTTTAATATTACTAAAATTAAAAAAAAAATCAAATTGATTCTTAATTTATAGCCGCTGCCACCCAACTAGATTAAAACCTTTTTTTGAAGCTGGTGTATAGTGGTGATATACATATTATAAAGTCTGGGTGTTTTAACAAAATATTTTTTAAAATTTGTTAACTAGGTAAAAGTATTCACCTAGTTAAAAGTAAAGTAAAATTAGTAAATGGGTATTAGTTAAATATTATAAATTATTTTACTACAGTACGACTAATTATTGCGCAGATGCCATGTGCGCCGGCGAAATTGGCCTGCAAACGCCAAAAATATTTTGTCGCAATTGGTAGATCAGATCATTTTAACGCAGAATAGTTAACTTCCATAATTAAACGTTATTAATAGAAATGTATTAAATGTGGTTCTTGCCTTTAAGCATCAAAGTCGGCATCCATCCATCAAAAAGTGGTCGTCTTCTATTTAGTAGCCCCTAATAAGTAGTGATATTAATCCTGTCGGATTATTATATAATATAAACTGAAAAACCATCTGATTATTCTTTGGATTACTTCTAGTTTGTCACCCCATACGAATTCACAGTATTCATAGGTTCGATAAACCAATATGCGAATTTTCCTCATGCTGGTTTGGCAAACCCATTAGACATCTGCATCTCAATAATCAACTGCGTTTTCAAAATCAAACGTATTCAACGTAATTGGAAATGTAATTAATGAAATAAGGTGGGGCCGAGAAAGCAGCCTTGAAGTACTTTAGATGGCACTAAAACTAAATGAGATAAAGCAACAGAAATTTGTACACTTTTTCCAGTCAAAAATGGGTCAATCCAATAAACCATTTAAGGATCGAACTGCAGATTGTTAAAGATTGTTCTTAAATAAAAATAAACGATGTCGAAAGTATTTCCAAACATTAAAGCATAAACGGCATCAGCTATAGTTTGGGGTAAGATTAGTGGGGGCGGAAGACCATTTTCAAAATCCGTATTGCTCTTAACGGAAGAAATCATATAAATGAAGTATATTACGCATGTACCTACTCTGCAACACACCACTTGATAACTTTGCATATTATGCAAGTCAAACTTAACAGGAATTAGGGTATTAGTTCTGAAACCAACTAAAATAATAGTTATAAGAACCGCTGTAGCCATTCCCTACGCGTAGTCATATGTCAATACATATATGTCAATACATATATGTTGATAAAATGCAAATATTTAAAAGAATTGTTAGGCAGGGGATAGCAGAGAAATGATTGCTCAATCAGAACCAGGTAAAGAGTCTGACTTTAAGACTTTGAACACTAAAATATCTTCTATGAAACTAAATTAAATAGTACTTATAGAAAGTTACTTACTCTGTTAACTATGGACAGATATACTGAAAAAAGTATTAACAATATGGTATCATTTAGAGACCCAGAAACTTAAAAAGTAGGCGTTACTGAAATATTTACGGAACCCTGAGTATACAGTTTTATTTAAATATGAGTAAGGACGTTTCAAATCCTTTGGCGCATGAGGTCAGCGGTCAGCAATATACCATAAACTTCTTGAGATATGATCTTTCGCATAAGATCGACTAGCAGGCAGAAAGCCAACTAGATGGACCAAATTGTCAGTGGTCTTAAAATCACTATACCACTTACTGAAACTACCCATTGTACTTTACAAATTTCTCCAGACCTTATGTAATTCGGCATTTTTTTAATATAGTATTTCTCAATTGATCTTTATTGGTAGATAAATTATTTCATCACAAAAATCTAAAAACAAGTGAAAACCGGTAAATTCATATGAATATCATGACTTAACTAATTATCAGCAATAAAACTACTATAATAGGTATACTTAGTTAAAAATAGAAATCACAAACTTTATTTTAAATATTTATAATAGAAAAGATTGCTCCTCAGAGATATATTAATATGTTAATTCTTAAACTGGATTATTTAATATAAATTTCATTTTTAGTAATTTGGATCATTTCCTTCTGACGAAAGATGTACGCATAATTAATACCAATTTTACTAAAGCATCCAAAAGGCCAGAAAAATCGTGTTACAAACCATAATTTAAAACCCCTAAAAAACAAACCCATTTTAAAAAAAAATGTGTTATTTTTACATGCACGGAGGAAGTTAAAATAAGCAAAATTTAATATCAAGCGCCTATTTGTTTAATCCGTACCATGCATTTTTTTTTTTTATTTTAGCTATTTTAACATTTTTAGGACACATTAATCTTGCAAAAAGACAGGAACACGCATTGCCCGCTAAACAATGCGGCAATACTAACCACTATGGCAATCGTGAAGCTAGCACCTGTGACATGTTCATGATGGCAGCTTCATGATGGCAATACATAGCGGCTTATAGCCTTGTGAGACAGTGTTTATTGTTTCTTCAACCCTGAACTACTACTGACAATGCGTTCGTGGATTTGCATCGCGCATAAACCACAACATCGGATTGCGTTGCGTCTGTGAGTAGGCATTATTATAGTAGGATCGTCTAGGTCACGGCTCACGCGAGGAAACCTTTTCATTACCTACTCATCTCTTATATAACATAAAGTCGCAGACAATTTCTTCGCTTATAGGTTATCGGTTGTGGATATACTTTAGTAAATCATTTTAAACGATGAAAAGAGCATTCACGGGAATATTTATTTACTTTGTTATTTGCTATCGACAGGAAACTTGATTTATTCAATTCTCTGACAAATCCAAAAACATGCACTTGTGTGTGTACCTATCTGTTTATTGTGTTAGGTCCATACTGGAAGTTCCAGGAAGCTTGGACAGCAACTTGTACTAGATAACCAAGTATATGGCTACACACACGGCCCAACAGAATGCGTTCCAGGTTTTAATCTTCCTAGAAAATCATGATGCAAAACATTAAGTAAATGGAAGATGTCAGATAGCCCCCATTGTGGTGTGTGGACTCCACAAGAATAGGCTAAAAGAAGCGTAGGCACAAGTGGGGATAGGAAATAAAGCGACCCATCACAAATTGGTACCACGGGCGCGAGTAGTCTGGGGGGTATATGCCTTTAATTACGCCTATAGGGCCTAGCTGTAGGACGTCAGGTTCTGGTTAAATAATTAACTAGTACTGAACAATGTATAGAAGCATTTGAAATTATATAATAGCTACAGGATGTCATATCCATTAATGTTTTACATTCGATGGGATTCGATGGGATGGGTACGCGAATTCCATTAGATTTTAACATTAACTAACATTAAGACTCATAAGGAAAGCAAAGATATTTTAAAGGTAAGTTTAACTGAAATAGCTCCTACTTAAGGTTCGAAATAGCGGCCCTCTAGTATGAACAAAACTCCATATTAAAATATGGGGCGGATTATAGAGGAAAAAAAAGTTATATCGATTTAGAAATTGTCATGAATTAAATAATCTGCTGCGTAAAAAGTGCACAATTTTATTTTTACTAGTGGAAGATCTTCTCGTTCAGTTTTAACTAATAACATTAATACTAAAGTTAACTAACTGACTAAGTAACCGCAAACAATTATTGTATTCCGACCATTGAGAAAATATATATACACATGTCCATTTGTGCATGATCCCTCATAACTTATTCCAATTTATTTATTTTGAAATAGGTTGATATAATAAAAGTTTTTTTTCAATATTTTTAGCTGCTTTACACTAGAAGTAAATTAAGGGACCGCCTCTGAGAAATTCCTTATGATATGCAAAAAAAAACACCGAAATCGCTTAAGCCATTTCGGAAAGAACCTACTCGTTTTTTTTATTCGTTTAAAAAAAATAGACCCGCACGGCTTACATTGTGAAGATGTTTTAGTTGGATGGTGGTCAGTTCGGATTGAAGAGCTCAAATCCAGTCCAATAGTCACTTGAAGTTGTAACGGAAGCCTTCGGCGGGTATCTATATCGTGCATTTGAACAGAGTGGGAAATAGGTCAAAACCCTCACTTAGCCAAATGAAAAAGTATAAAAATGATACCTAGTCCACTATCTGAGGCATCAGCACGTTTGAGTTCGGGGGGTTGAGTTAATAATATCTATATAATTTATTACGTAAATAATTTTAATAATAATATATTTTAATATTATTATTCTTTTATATTATAGGTTTTAAATTTCAGATCTTTTTGATTTTACTATGTACCTATTCTTTTCAAAATATTTATCGTTATTGGTAATACAGTAGGCAATATTTAGTTATAGTTATAAGTAGGTTATTTCATGCGGCCTGGTAAAGTAGCCAGAAGATATTTTCCTGTTGAAAATAAAAAATGGGGCTTTCTATCTAAGTTTCGATACACACCAACATACACACTTACACTATTAAAGACTATGAATAATATTATTTTTATCAATTTCCTCAATGTTAGTTAATAATTATGTTCATAATTATGATAACTTAGTTTCAAGCACCTTGCTGCGTTAAAGTTGCTATGAAAACTAACTAGTTTCCACCTAACCTCTAATACCTAATACACCAATATCACAATACAGTACAGTAATACCTAACTAGGTATTTACTACCTTGAGTAAAATTTGTAATTTCGCCTTGTTATATGGCTTCAGCACATCGGCAGCTACCTACTTCCCTCTAGATATTTATAGCACAAATGTAAATATTCACTAAATGAGGAATCAGCATTTTTTCATTAATATTTTAGTTTGCAATGTGACTGGCTTGATAATGATGACAAAAGTATGAGTACATTAGATTTACCGGTCTTTTGGAATTTATGTTTTAGATATTTGAACAGCAGAAAATTTGCATATAAATCGTAAAAATAAATCTTTAGATTTTTTAGAACTATTTCTATTTTGGAATAGAGTAGCGCTGCATGCTTCTGAATAAACTATATACTATTCAGAAGACAATAAAATCAAAGAAATTACAATTAGTTTTAAGGAATTAATCGTTTATTTATAAACAATCCGTTAGAAATAAGGTAATGAGAACACAGAAATTAGCAATATCAACGATAACAAATCGCCCGATAAAGCATTCATAGGTAAACAGAAAACCAACTATCGGCCGTCAGCTGGGTACGCAATCAAGGTAGGTATTAATGTTCCTTTTTTCGACGCTAGTTCAAAGTATCCTTAAGGAACCTCTCCCCCAGGATGTTTTCTGCACGGTCAGTGGTTCACGAAGTCGCCGTCGGACGGTCGGCGTCGCCTTTGCTCCGAAGCGCTTTGTTTACGTCGACCGTCAGGGTTAAAATGAAAATCGAACACAGAAATTCATAACCTATATCGCGCTGATTGGATTACTGGCCATTATATCAACACGTTCGGGTGTATAGCTATGCTAAACTGTCAGTTGCGTAATTTGGCTGTGAAAAAAAAACAAAGCGAATTCGTACCTAGATGTACCTAAGAATCAAAAAGCGCGCTTGATTGAAAGGTGATAATTATTAACGTGTTTTGACAGTCGCATTCGGCGTGAAGTAAATGCGAGCCGTCAAATGGAAGACGCACTCGAACAGCTGACGGGAATGAAATGAAAGCGGATTTGAGGCGTAAGCTGAGTTAAAATAAGTCTACCTCGGCGTGCGACGTTCACTGGAGCGGCTGTTCCGTGACAATCGGCGCCATGACAGCGTTTGAGACGCGCAAACTTCGCGTTGGTCGCGTTGGTCGCGTCGAGCGGCGCGGCCACCGCGTTATGCTGGCGATCGCGCGGGCGGCGGACTGAGCCGGCCGAGTCGGCGGCGCCCGCCAGCTCGGTCCGCGGCGCCGGTCGATCCGGCGCCGGCGCGCGCGGGGCGCAGCCGCCGCCCGGCGGATCCGACAGTTGGCTTTCCTCGACGTGCGCCGAATTTTCTTTAGTTTTTGATTCTCTTTCGACGCGGCACTCAGCCGCTTTGACGGACGGCGTGCAGTAACTAACAGTAACTATATTGTGATGAAATTAAACGAGTTTTTAAAATGTCCAACTAAGAACTAACCAAATTTATTTCCGATTAAGAACCTAAACCTCTAATGAGCGAAACAAGTCCGGCCTCCTTTAGGGTTAGGTGTCGACAATGGATTCAATGGAATAACTACATCACAAATAAAATGTTAATTCCTGTAAGCTTGGATCTCGGGAAAATTCCAATAAATATATCATAAAAAAGATCAGGTACAGTTAAAAGGTTGATAAATGTAAAACAAAAATAAATGATAGGTACATAAGTTTAATAACATTTTCCAATAAAAGGAGTGTGCTTAGCTCTCCTTACTGAGAGAGAAGGATGCTGATTTTCAACACATCTTGTTTTATTATTTTTATTTACAGTAAATTATGTATTGTAACATATATACTTAATTGTGTATGCTCTTAAGTACCATATATTGCTTACTTACAAAATGTATGACCAGCAGAAATGTATTATAACTAAGTTTTGATAGTTTGCAGTCCTACCAGCCATTGTCGACACATAGTCCTGAAGGCAAGTCATTCCAAATCTTCGACGCCGAAAATTTAAAGCAACCTTCGTAAACTGTATGTTGAGGCTATGGTGAGGGATAATTAAAAGGTGATCTCGCGCACATGATTGTTTTTTTTATATAGATATGGTGGTCTCTCGCTGTAATATATTTTAAATACGACGCAAAAACATAGTGGAGATTTCTGCGATTGAGCATATTTAGAATCTTATTTTTCTTTAATATGCTTGAGATATGCAGACATTTTGGACACGTTGGATTTTTTTCTGTACTTTTTTGGATAAGCGTGGGCCATATACTACATCACCATTGTCCAGGATTGAATGAATTAGTCCGTTACAGTTTTCCATACGGAAATACATATATATTCCCTAATTTTTTAAAGCATCTTTAGACATGCAAAGCATCATTGTGTTTTCCTTTTAACGTGCTTTTCAAAATTAAGTTGCGAGTCCAAGTAGATCCCCAGACGTCTATATACTTCTACAATTGGTAAAGCTGTTCCAGAAATTGATATAGAACTTGAGTAGTTATTTTTACATTTTAGAGCTTGCTGCTTTGTGCCGATAAGTATTGCTTTACATTTCTTTGGGTTAAGTTTGAGGCTATATTGTGTAGACTATTTATCTTCGTCATTAAGAGATCTAGATACGAACTAATGACGAGGCGTCATCACATCATCACGTCATCATCTCCGACACTTCCGGATTAAATATTCTAGTTATAGTTCGCGATGTGCTAAAATTCCGAAAAAAAAATATTTCTAAAAATACTCTTGTTAATAATAATAAACAATGATATCGATTATTTATATATTATTATATTACATGGGTATATCTATATTCGATTTAGTTTTGGGAAATTTATACTTTCGATAATTTTCTAATCAAACATGATTAGTGCAGCGATGTTCAACATTTGATAACCCAACCTGCGTTTTTTTATGGAAAAGTGTTGGGCTGTATCGATTGGGTGTAAAGCGCCAGCTTCCAACGAAATCATGGCATCATTCAATGATGGTTCATAAGTTTGAGACATATTTTTCATATTTTAAGACAAGATAGGTTGTTTGCAGGGATAAAAGATTCAATTAGAAGTGAAAGGCTGAAAATGGTTTTTTTGTCGGTCGAATAAGTTGATCCAAAGTAGTTTCTAAGAGTACGTTAAAATGGCTATCTATTCTAAAAAATCTCTTGTATTCTTGCGAAATAACTCGACCACGAAGTTATTAAATAAAATAAGTTTTACAGGATAAAAAATAATACCAAATTGACATGTAAAACTCGTGCTATAATTAATCACGGTAGAACGACGGTCAATGCAAAGTAAATAATCATAGAATAGGTAAATTATAACTAAGAAAGATTAATTTCGAATATTATATTTAGGTACGGATAAATTCTATTTTGAATTTCTACAATGGACTTTTAAATTAATCTGGATAAAAAAAAGCATATTTTAAATACATTTCAAAAAAGCAATTATTAATATTGAAAAACAAATTCCATGCTGAATTTCTAAGCTGCTCTTACTCTTATAATATAGTATACAGGATGTCCTGAAACCATTCCCCAATACTTAAGGGGGTGTTTATGTTCCCTGTTGCAAGAATAAATTGTTTAAAAAAGTGCGAAAATAATTCATTCCAAAATTATTATTTTTAACAAAGGGTGTAAACTCGATCAATGCGCGAAATTCGACGCGCGCGCGGATCGATAACCTAACCTTGACCGCGTTAGAGCACGCGGCGACAGGACAGCTGGGTTTGATCAGAATGGTCTTGGGATACGGTGTTTATAAATAATATACTATATAAAAAAAGTGTTTTATATATTTATCCTGTTCCATTATATAATATAATTGCAATATATTAAACATCAGTTACCTGACCTAATACGCCGAACTTGTATCAAACATTACTTTAGATGCTTTACTGACATTTAACGCTACAATAGTAAGCATATAAGGATATATTACGATTTTTCCTTGGTTACTTGACTTGATTCGTGTCCATTTGAGGGTTAGTGAGAGGTTTTAGGGGTTCGTATTTGTATATACAATAAGACAATGGTATTCAAAAAAAAAATATTTTAAAACAAATCTGTAGAACCTTCTAGAAGCTTCTGAAACTGACCGAGATGGAATAAACTGGAAACTTTCATTTACTTCTGCACAGTTCTTTAAACTTTTCAAACATTCCAGCAACTTAGGAAAGAACCCAAAGCTTCTTCGAACATTCCAAAGATTTCGAAATTATTCTACAAGGTGCAAAAATCTTTTATATATCTCTAAAATCTTCTAGTAGTTTCTGAAACTTTCCTAAAATCTTTAATCCTATCAGTGAAATAATAAACACATGGATTCACTTGATTCAGGATTTTTGTTTAAATGAAAAAACGTTTCACATGTTAAGCTTATGAGAAATCCATTCGGAGAAACATTTGACCATCCCTTACGTATAAGTTTACGTTTACAAGTTTAAGTGTAACTTAAAGTTTTTTTAATATAAGTTTAAGTTAAGATCTGTACAATAACCGAATATGTGTTCTTTGCGTATAGGCTAAATACCTCTTAATTTTTGTGTTTAGGCATAATCAGGAATTGTAGATTATAGCCGCGTAATGGAAGTAAATCGTAGTTAAAAAACTGTTTTTTATTAATTTTATAATCTTTCAGCATTCATAAAATAATCATCTACCTACTCAAAAAAAAAAAAATAGATACCTAAGTACTTGCTAAATGTCATTCTGTCATTTTAACATTTCGTAAAGCTGTCATTGTGGCAGTAATTTCTTCTTTATTTTTGCTCACTCTAGTTCAGATTCTCGAAAAATTGTAGAATTCCTTTTTTTTTTAACAAATACAAAATTATTTAAATTGATAACCCACAAGAAGTTTTTTAAATTGATAATTAGATAGCCCCTTTTGTCGTAACGGCAGAAAGTATTGTTTCGCCGCGATCCACTCCCCTCGAACCTCAACCCTCCGTGTTAAACCGTAAGGGTCATCCCCCCGCCATCTTTTCTGCCCTGAGGGTTGCTCATATCAAAAATTATTTCAAACAAAAGTTGTAGGGAAATTATAGACCTACAATTAACATTTTGAACGGATTTGATCCTGTGCCTTTTAAGGGAGGTTTGATTTTTTTAATTTTGACAAATCATGTTTTCCCTTCCCTAGGACCAATGGTTGATGCTTTCAAAAAAGTTTACTTAGATAAGTTTTAGGCTCTTATCTAAGGAATAATATAAAGTTTAAATGAATTCAATACCTTATATACTAAGAAAATTATAGCAAAATTTCACTTTTTCGAAAAACCCTCCCATCCCCCCCCCCCTGGTCTAATTTTGCCCGTTAACGAACTTGACAGATTTTGTGTCCCTTAAATTTTATCTATCAATTTAAAAGCGATTGTTGTAAAATTATGGCAGTTATCTTGTCCACAAGAAAGTGATATAGATAGATAGATATATAAACTTATATATAAACATTTGATCTGATGGTGGTTTTGGGTTCTAGGTGACGTGAAACGTATATAAAAAAACGAAGATATGTTGACATTTTCCGGAAGTCACGACATGGTACCCATTGCAATAGGTAGTATTCCTAATGAAATCTACCTAAAAGTGTAATAAGCGAGCTGTTCCCTTCCAATAAATAGCATAGCAATTTGGTGGGGGTTATTGTCAATTTGTAATTTTTGTTGAAATAAATTAATATTTTAAAAATAAAATTTGTAATAACATTATTTAATAGTAACATTAATCGTGTGTCGAAGTAGCGCCATTTCTCAAATTCAACACTTTTCCGATCTCTATTTCTGCTCATGATCTCAGCGTACATAAAGATCAATAACAAAATCATAGCTTGATTCACTATAAACAATCGCTCAATGCGATTTTTTCATATTACGCATCATTACTTGACAAGCTGAAAGTAGGAATTCCAGAGACAACCGCATTTGCAAAAAAAAAATATACAAAGACAATGCGCCTTCTCACACCTCAGCGGTTGCCATGGTGAAAATCCACAAATTACAGTTTGAACTGCGTGGCCACCCACCCCCCTTACCAGATCTAGCCTAAGCACCGTTTTTTTGGTCCCTGAGCTAAAAGTTGCGCTCGGAGACGCAACGAAATGCTAATGCTTCGAATGGCGCCAAGCATTACATAATTGGATCTTTGTTAGGATGGAAATTTTTCAGACAACCCTCGTAAATATATTTGCTAGGATAAGCAAAAAAAATAAACTTTCACCAGATAATGTGCAATAAATGAAAATCAAAAAAGGGTAATAGTATATTTTATTCAACTAAGCAATACAATTTTATAATTACACTATTCGGAATGATATCTATGAAACTAACTATAAACTACACAATATTGTAGCGATTAAAAATAAAGATACACAGTTTCGGTATCTACCTCCATATATTAAATAATTATTGCATACATATCCGATGATCCAAAATTATAGCCTTGCTTGTTTTGCGACCTCCTTACTCCTGTCTTCCAAATAATTTAAAATGAACCAATCATATGCCTTACACCATATTTACAATTCATGGCCATTTTTTTTTATTTTATTTAGTCGATGATCTGGTCATTTCTATCAGAATTGCGCTCAATTTAAAATATTGTTAGATTGTTTAAGTCCTTTTATACTCATAATGTCAGAGTTTGTGTCTGAAAAATGAAATCAACTCGTCTGAGTAAAAACTTATGTACTCACATACCAAAGCTAATATTTAATATAGACTGTCAAATTTGGACTGGGAATTTAGCAAAGAGGACTTAAACAATCAAACAATATTATCAATTTAACCCATTGAGTGTGTAATTCCGATAGAAATGACCGTATGATTGACCATGGGGTGACTTTCGTTCACAGCATTTTCACAGTTCGTGCCGGTCACGCTTTATGGAACGGCCACCAGCCACTTGATTACAAATCGATATATCAGTGGTTTTTAATGCAATGTGTTAAGAATATAACTAAAGTGCAAAACAAAATGTTGCTCACCGCACAGGTGTGCTGAAATGACAATGGGCTCGAGACATCTGCTATAAATATAACCGTTTCAGCAATAACTTCCATTAGTCGTAGTGGACAGAAAAATAGAATTCGAGAAAAAATTTTTAGATCATCCAATATCAAGAACGCTGCTGGCTGAAAATTATTCTGTATAATAAGAAATCCAGTGGAATTACCATAGATTGAAGAGATGTTCATCCTGCAGTAGACAGCAGCAAACTGTCCACTAAACTAGTTTTATTTCAATTCATAATGTTTTTAGGCAAGTTTGAAAGGTACTTAGTATTTTCATGTTTCTGAAAATTACACATTTTTTTTTTACCTAGGTCATATACAATTATTTTGGGCCCTACTCAACTAGGCCAAATGTGCCTGTCCTAAATCCAGGGGAGATAGTGGTAATGAAGCGTTCAAAATGGTATGACCATGTACGGATTCGAACCCGCCACCTTTGGGTCAATAGTCCAACGCCTTAACCATTAAGACTACCACAATCTCAATGAAAGTTCTTTGAAAATTTTTGTGATTTAATTCTTTCATAGTTACTTTTCGCAACTAGTTCTAACTAAATTATGTGCGAGTGGGGGAAGGGAATGAAAAAATAAATATTTTTTTTCAGGATATTTTGCATTGATTTGCAACCAGCATTATCATTAATATTCTTATTTATTTATTTATTCATATGGACTACACTTTGAAGCTCGATTCCGGTGGAGTAGCTAATTGATAGGCGGTAGCAGGTACTATATAGCACGTAACCTCTTTCGTAAAGTAGTTGGATGAATAGGGAATGGGGACAAAATGAATGGGTTAAACGAATTCCATTCTCTAATTGTTCGCGATAAGAATGATTGGAATCCAACACTTTTTCTCTTAAATATTTGGTTGATTTTGCATGGATGGTCTTTGCGTCCACAGTAGGTTGGTTTGCGGGAACTTATTGTTCTCGGATCTGGACAGTAGCCGTAACGTACAAGCCTTCTTCAATTTAGTTTAAACGAAGTTACTAAAATTAGTTATATTTTACAAACATTTAAGAATTATAACTAAATATTTAACTATTTAAAAAGAAACAAACCTACAGGAGATTCCATAAAACTTTCCAAGTAAATATCTACATAGTTTTTTAATAAATATTGTGTAAAAAAAAAAAATAACAGTGCCTAGGATACATGAAACATATCTTTTAATAGTAACAGACAAAAATACCGAATAATATGTAAAACTATGTTATTAACTTGAAAATGTTTCTTTCTTTAATATAGATTCATTCCTAAAGCTCCACAACATGTGGTCCAAAACTAACAAAACTGGCTTAACTGGTAAAACTGTGGGACCTTAATGAAATCATCAACTAAATACATATTTCTACTATTTCACTTGATTTATACAATGAAATGTTTTTTTTTATTATTTCATTTTTAACAATTAGGAAGATATCTCAAAATAAATATATCTAACTATTAGCATTTTCATAAAATTGGTTGGCTAGCAACCCCATTAGTGATAAAAATATATAAAGAGTGTTCTAAGACCATTTCCGAAGGCTTAAGGGGGTGTTTATGTTTCCGATTACGTGTAAGAAATTGTATTAAAAAAAGCGAAAATAATTCATGCCCAAATTTATTAATTTTTCCCTTTTTTTACTTACCTTTTCCGTTTGTTCTTCGTGCTCAACCACGGCCGATCAATGGTCCGGCGGCGTAGCGTGACCTCGATTGTGAACCAACTTGTGACAAGAATGATTTAATATTATCACGTAAAGTTTACATTTTCTTTCTCGAAAACCATAATGAATTTTGATATGAAGTCAAAACAAATCATGTTTAAAATTAAAGGGACCAATAAGCTGAATTTTTAATCGGAAATGGTCTTTCAGCACGGTGTGTATATGCGAATTTATTTATTCACGCTTTTTGTTGCAAGACCCTTAAAATTTATAAGATAATAAATGTATCATAAAATGCATTTTATGTTTTCAGAACACATCCAAAGCCTATACAAGTGCAAATTTAACTTTAGCTTTTTTTTCTTGACTTTTTTGCTAGAATACTTAAAAAAATGCACTTAACGAATAATAATATGTTTATAGTGAATAAAGAAATATATTATTATACTTATGAAATTATAAAAACAAATATTCAGAGGCAAAGTAGTGAGATATTCGTTGTGAATCCTTAACAGCGTGTTTCATATAGTCCACTGCGCCCGATGTATCGCACCCATTTGATCACGTCATGGTCCGAATAGTTCAACTTCGGCTCAAAAACTTTTAAATACCGCACCTGTAAACAACGCACATGAATTATTAAGTGCATCGGTTTGACGGCCCATCAAACATTTGTTTAACCATCAAACACAGGTCAGTACAAACATAACCGCCAATATTTTCTTGTAAAATAATTGCTCATAAATTTAAATACTTTAGTAAATGCAAATGTGGCTGGCCAGTAAATTTAGGTAAAGTAAAGGCCAGTAAAGAGGTTCATTATTTGTATTATAAATAACGTATATGTAATATGCAACGTAACAGAATGATTTAGCAATAATGAAGGACGTGATACGATTGCCTATACTAAACATATAATATTAATTTTAAATTTATCATTTTAGCTAATTTTAAAAAAATTTAAAATGTTTTAAAAATAATACATCGAATAAAATAATAATAACGAATCAGAAAGTTTAGTTGGTTTAAGTTTGTTGTTATTTCATAGTTCCGCTAGACAACCTTATGCGTGAGATCTGAATATTGTAAGTAAATGGCACATTTAAATGGTAAGCATTTATTTGAAATAATTATACTTTAATTAATTTAGATTCCTAATTAAATTCGTCAAGCTGTCGATAAGAAGCTCCAGATTTTCTCCAGATAATTCTGGCGAATTTAGACCCTGTTAAGAAAGCACAAAACCTTTTAAAAATGAAATATTTGTAAATTGACAAGAAACAAAATTATCACAATGATTACATAAAGAGAAAGAAAAATGGTAGATGTTTGGACATCGTGTTCTGAATAATAATCTATTGCTCTAATCAATATTATCTAAAACATAATATCAAGTGCCTTCTGTAGACAGATTTCGAAGGTGTATATTTGTGTTAAGTTAAGCAGTTTGAACTATTTGCAACTGAAATAGACCGTTTTGTGATCCCAAATAAACACTGCAGATACCTGGGTTTACAGTGCCTTATTATTTCATAGACTAACATTACCAAAATCCTGTATGTGTTAAGGATGATCTAATTAAAGGATCAGAAGCAATGCGCTTGAAGAGCAGAACATACAGCGACACCTGTCGCAAGTCGAGACAACGCATCCACAAATGAACGAGAAGATAATACCAGTTAGTATATCTGGTGCGGGATGTAGAGAGCCCTAAAGTGAAAACGCCCTAAATTCCAGTAACAGAGATAGTTATTACAACTGGTGTCGAAAGCCGGCCAATAAATAAACTCTATTCACAGCTGAGACTATTACATTTGTGCAGGTTGCCGGGTATTAAAAGCCCTGACCACCGATATAAAGTCTCTATTTTATTACAATATAAATATATTTATTTTCAAATAACCTTAAAAATTAATAGTAAACATCAGATAAATGCATATTTTAGGTAGCTGTATCACTTCCTCCAATGTTGCTAAATAGTTATGTTACACTCTGTATTTTAAGACCCGTTCATCGAAGCTAAATGCTTGTACTAGTCCCGTGAAAGGTAAGTTGGTAATGAAGCTTTAAAAATTGCATGACTGCATATTCGAACTCGCACCACCTGGGTTAGGACTTAAATTCCTTGAAAATTAACCCATAGAAAAATAAAGCATTAATAAGTATACCTTGAAACCAGATGGTGCAAAGGGAACTTCAAAGTTCATTGATATGGGAGGACGAGTCCACTTCTTCTTTGTGTCTGTTTCCAGAAGTTCTATTTCGGCTGAGAGCTGTGTTTCCTTCATGCCTGCCATACGTTTAATTCTAAAAAAAAAACAATGATTAGTTTGGAAGTTTTCTTTAATGGAATGGTTTTTATTATCAGGGAGGCGCGCTGTTTTGCACAGTCCTGACCGCCATGTATTCATGATGCGAGACCATTCGTTACAGGTATCAAGATATCAAAAATCTGTAATTGAATATGTATGCTTGTGTTACTAATTTTCCTAATAACAAATATTGAGGTAAAATTTAAGAAATATGATATGCGCCAAAGTAGACAATGCAACAAGAAACAGATTCATTAGAAATTTTGGTTTAGAAGATTTTTACATCCGATATGAATCTCCACGATATTTTCTATACACTGAACTTATTTTGGTTTTTATATATTACAGTGAAAAGTACTTTTTAAAAACACTGCAAAATTTATGGTGTTTATTGTATTGTGCTACAAGGTCATTGAAGTAACTATCTCAATGAGTAACCGACACTGGTATCAAAAAACATGGATTAGCACACGATGTGAGAGATCTTCGTGGTTAGATAACCACGAAGATATCTTTCAGTGGTCGACACCTCTTCGTGGTCTTTATTCAGAATGACAGGAAAGGTAATTCAATCCAGTCTCTCATCAACAGAATAAATATAGACCTAGTTGTCTGATGACTATTCGAGACCAAATATTCTAGGAAGAACCATATGATACATGGACAAAAGGTTTTTTGGATAAACTCTAAGATATTCTTTTACCTTTTTGTGAAATATACATTTTGTAAAATTTACGATAGCTTAGGCTGACATGAGCTCTAAACACTTAATTGTTATCATGACCTACTTGACCAACAACCTAAAAGGAGTGCACTAAATTAAAAGCACCCGTGACGATCAAAATAATACTAACTTCCAAACAATAGCATTTTCCGACGCCTTATACTTGGCTTTGCCCTTAAGGCAAATGAGCTGAACCCCGGAGGTATTCAGAGGGGTAGGAATCTTGACTTCTATCTTTTGGCCGAGGAGAGAGGGCTTAAAGTTGCTCTTAAGTACTACTTTAACCTCCATTTTAGTGCGGCCCACCTCTCTCACTAGCGGAATTACTCTGAACGGCAGTGATATGTCTTTCGTTGTACGATACCTGTAAAATAGAAATATTACATTTAAAATGAAAGAATTCAAGTATTTACTCATTGCTAAGTATTAATATTAAGTACAAATATTGTTTTGTACAATTTTTATAACCTAGTAACAATGAAAATATCATATTTATTAATATTTCTCTTCATTTTCAGGCAGAGTTAGTAATTCAACCTATGATTAAAGCTGTATTTTGTTTGAACTCATTATTTAAATAAATAAATAAATTATTTTAAAAACATTCACAAAATGCGAGTTTAAATGGTAAATTTCCACTTGTTCAAAATTGGGTTTAACAAAATATATTTATTAAGACTATCGGTCGCCCAGTGGTTGAAATTTGACCGTAATTCATTAAACTTGTTAACGTATTAGCATTATTGAGGTTCTTATACCTCTATAATATGGTGAATTTACCTCTATAATAATTGTATTTCTTTTTTAAATTTTGTTTTATTATGTCAGCTGCGAGCGTGTAAAAATATGTCATTGTGTTTATAGTTTGCAGACTATTGAAACAGGAACATTTGAAATCACACAAAATTCACAGTTAGAAACTTATTCTGTTAATTAGTTGCCAGTAGTATGAACATTTTATTTTATTTAATGTATTTGTAACAAATATTATAGATAAAGTTTAGCTTTTTGCACACCTTCTTCATATAAACTATACCAAATTTCAGACTTCTCTGTGCGATGCAGTATGCTTAAAAAAGAGGGTACAACATTTTCTCTTCACATATTAAGATATAGATTGTATTGAAACCATTCATGTTGGGATTTTTTTTAAAAGGTACATTGAGGTCTATTGTGAAAATGTTTGTAAGTTTAGGACAATCATTGTATCCAGTAAAAATATTATATATTTCTATTAGATTATTCTCATACAGTGTACATACATAATTCACAGATTGGGAGTTTTGTGGCTCTGCGCTAACATTTTACACATGTTTAATATCAATATCAAATTGAGGATGACGATACAATATTGTTACATCAAATTACCATTTCTTTTTATATATTTTTATTTTTATTTCTTTTGATATATTGATTTTTTTAATCCGATATATCGGTATACCAATATTTAATCACTTAGGGATTTACTATATTGTCAAAATCTCACCAATAACTAAATTATTAAAATTAAATTAGTAAGAAATTATTTTTTTTATATATTCTTTTAAGTAGTCAGCGAAAATATGTTAATTATGACTGCTTTTCTTTGTGTAGATTTTTTATAGTTAAAAATATAAAACATATATTTAGGAGCTACTGTGGAAATTATGTAGTAGTACTAACTGAACTAACTGAAGCACTAACTGAATGCTAAAACTGAGTATGAAAAAAAAATCTAATTATCTATGAATAAATTCTCAAATATGAACTTTAGGACCAAAATATAAATTTAAGTATGTTTAAAAATAACATACTTTCATTAGTCTCTTCATGCAAAATGCATATTAATTAAATAATTTAGTATGTAAGACACCTAATGAAACAACTATGCATAGTGCGTCACATTCCTTCATACATTTTCCTTGAGTTAAATTACACTAAAGATATCATTACCTCATGAGCTCAAACTCGCCATCGGGAGGTATGAAGGAAATGGAGTGCTCCGTCTCGAATTTGCTCAACTTGACACATTGATGGAATTGACAGTCGTCAATGACCACGACGGGCTTTCCGGAGCGTGCCGGGTCACTGTCATTGTTCCCAGACAAACTGCTTCCTAAGTCTTCATTTGTTGGAAAAAATAATAGGTACGTAACTTGTAAAGGCATGGCAAATTATTAACAGAAAACAATTAAGATATATACATTTATTATAAAAATATCACATTTGTATTCATAATGACATTTGCAAAACAAATAATAATTTATAAATATATATAATTGATAGCTTATTATTGCTTACCGCTTCCCTTGCCTTTCGCCTCCATAACAATTTTGTCGTTGATTCCAAACTTGCATTCGGGCATCCCTGATAAATAAGATTTCATTACAACCTTGCCAGCAACATGGGCCGATAGCACTTGCCCTACAAGAAGAAATGACTGAGAATTAGGAATACAATTCACTTTACATCATATTATTATATACAAACATTTATAAAAATCATTCCAGGTACTCTTTAGTATGTTTTATTTTTCATTTTGGCTGCATAACCAGACTTACAAAAAAAATATATAATAATACTACACTATTTATTTAAAATTTATCAAAAGTTTCAACTACATATCCAGAACTATTAACAAAAAAAATGCTACGCTATTTATTTCGGCACGAGCTGAGGCCAATGCTGACTGATGTTCCTTTGGCGAGTTGGAATATGGTGGAGTACATTCCCAGGTTGATCGATTTCTCACGTGTTTGCTCGCAACATGTGCGTATTGCGAGCAAATTAACACTCTATTTACAAGTGAACTCTTTTTCCACTTGTAAATAGAGTGGTGTCAAGTTTGGCACGGCTTCTAGTGTATCCGCAGTCGGGGTTGAGCACATGGCTCCGGTTACTACTTTGCACTATTCAGTTTTCTCCTGCAGGTATGTTGTAGCCCCCAGGTTTACTAGCCCCAGGTTTTACCAGCAAAGCGGCAACTTCTCCAAATTGCTTTGGTTGCCTTTTGTGACTCTGTTGTGTGATATTGCCGAAATGTGAGTTCCATGTGAGCTTGTCTAGTGCGACTCCAAGATTCTTCCAAGACTTCTTTGGAGAACGCAATGGCCTTGTTGAAGAGGTACGGCATTTTTAGTTTACCTGTGTTCCTCTTCTTGGTAAACGGTACTAAGATAGTTTTGTTGGTATTGACAGACAGTTTATAATCAGTACACTACTTCGCTACAATAGTGAGTGCTTTTTATAGTAACCCTGAGATAGTGTATGTGCATTTGCCCCTTATGATAATTGCAATATCATCAGCTTTAAAAGGTAACTGTAACATAAATGTCTACCATCTTAAAAAAAAACCTTACCAACAAAAAACGTGATTGTCTTTAAGATAATAGTAAAAAAAAACATATATATCAATTAAAAAGATACCTTGAGGTGACATTAGGAGGTTGACATATTCCAGAACATCAAGGAATAATTCATTTCTACGATATTTGATTCCTTCCCTCCTCCATCCTATTTGCCCGGTTACCTGGGATGTGATCTGCGCTTGCTCCTCCTTTGATGCAGACTTGATGCCTTGTTGGGTAATGAATGTTTTCAAAACGCCCGTGTCTGTGTTTTGAGGATATCCAAAGTCGAGGATTTCTATGGATTTTTTTTTACATTCATTATTCTTTTCATTACCACGAATATTGCAAAACTTAAATCATAATAAAACAATTGCATCAAAATCACTTCATGAGTGTAACTCAAGCAAAAAATACACCCACCCTCTCATAAAAAAAATTGCCTCTTCTGCAATTTTTCACTATCAGATAATTTAAACACACTGACTCTCACCCTCGCATACTTTAAATATCACAAACATTTATGCAACTTTAAATATTCTTTTACACAGCACCCTAATAAAAATGTGTATTGATTATCTATACTTTTAAATCTAATGTTGCAGAGTCCAGAGCATGTCTTGATAAAAAAAATAAACTTATTGCGTCACCTTTGAAAAGCAATTTATGTTAAAAGGGTCACGCAAAAAGACACTGTGAATGCTGAACCTAATATAAAATGTCTAATTTTGTCTTGTATGCTTCCAGGATATAGGCACAAAACCTGTTAATTTTGATTAATAAAATATATTGTGGTAAATTTAGGCCAACTATTGAATCTATTTATTATGCAAAATTAAATACAACTCGTAACAGGAAATTATAAAAATATTTCACAGATAAGCAATATAAAATTTGGACTACAGATCACCTACGAATTTCGAACGACTCTCAGTCGAGAAAAACTAATAAGGTCACAAGTTCTGGATGCTGTACTGCAATTGACTGATGCAAATCCACGGCAGCATAAATACCACACAGTAAACATATTAAATCAATATTGTTAGAATGTTATGTTAGTAAAGCTAAACACACCATCAAGCAGTTCGTAGATCAGCACAAAATTGTTTTTGATATTTTCTTCAGATATCTTGCCAAAGTAGGACTGCATAACATCAATGATCTTCAGCAGAAATTCAAATACCATGGCAGCATTAACATTTTGTTTAGTCACCGCTGCTAGCCAGATATTTGCTCGCTGAAAATAAAATTTACATTTAACTTAGTGTATTCTCAAATGGTTAAATAATATAAGTCAATCTTTTATACAACATTCACGCTTATGCAATATTGCTACACTTAAACGGTAAAAATTATGCGAACAGTTTTATGTAAGTATGTTTTGTGATATTTGCGATGAGTTGTTTTAACCTTTGTACTTAATACCACACAAACAAAACACTACTTGACTGATTACTTTGTATTGATGCAACAAAAAAATGACAAGAAAAAACACAAATCTTTAAATTATTTAAACCCTATAGCAGTTATATTTTCAGTGTACCTTAGGATTAACTATATTATTATGAGTATTGCGACAAGTGTATTTCCTGGATATGTTTTAAATATCTTGCAATTAATAAAATATTCTGTACATAATTAAATTTAACCTACTAAATGGAAGCTGCAACGAGTAGGCTCGTCCAACCTAGGGCTTCTTGAAAGTGTTTTTATTAAAAGTGTATAAGAAAAATTATTTGGAAACTGTGTGAAAAGAACTTTTTATTTATATAAAACAAACTGTTTTATGTATATAAACAGCCAAAATGAAACAAAAGTTATCAAAAGTGAATAAAAGTTTGTGTACTTAATGAGTGAATTTTTTGTCCAACTTTAGGCTATTTTAAAAAATATACATTTACTACATATGACAGATCCGCGCATTACTTGGACTAGACTTTTAACTAAGTTAGTTTAACATAATTAGTCCTTTTCTTCACCAGTGACATTTTGGCCGCTGGCCTGTGAGGTTTATTTGTTCGGAAACACAATTAAAATTCCCGCTTGCGCGGTGCAAATGTGCAGGAGTAATATTGGGATCACGTTTCATGCATAAGTAAATACACTCGCTTTACGCAGTTTTGAATTTTGACACATTTGATGCAATGTCTTGTAAGCAACGCGCTTCATTAGTCTATAATTTACTACGCATAAAAACTAACAAAGTGTATTGCATAGCAGATTTCATGAAAATTGGGAGGATAGCAAAAACTTTCCTACCTATCATAAAACGCCTTCAAAACGAAATTTCTAATTCGGTATGTTATTGCATAATTAACCTCAATAATTGGACATTATGGGGATATTCATTTATTAACATTTTAAAAAACAAAATGACGCCCGATGGGTTAAAATTTACAAAAAAATATTTATCTGTGGCTAAATCACAAGATAAGAAATACTACCTCCAGTTTTAGTATAAGTTGAGGAAGTTATCTTTTTAATGGTAGATTGACATAAAATATTTAAACTGAAATGAAGAGAATGTGGAAAAACCTTTATGTGGAAAAATGAAGTCCTCGCAATGTTCGTGACAGGAGATCGAACTTGTTGTCTAGCATGAATGACGTTGACGCGAAACGCGTCAACGGCATTTCGGCCGATATCATCACGGTAAACCCGGGATATCAGGACCTCGCCTTTGTGATTATAAACAAATAAGCCGCCAATCATTTTGGATGATCCTGCAACATGAAATTCAACAAAATCATCAAATTCACAAGCTTCAAGCAAATAGCCATCTAGTCAAAACTGCATGTAGCAAACTACAAAAATTAATAAATCATAAAGGTTTGCGCACCTTCACGGATCAAAATAACAACCACAGTCCATTAAACTGCAAACGCTCAAAATTAAGAAATCGGCATATTATTGACCGACAGATATCTCAATGCAAGCAGATGTAGGCGGTAGCACAGTTCAGTCCAGTATAATACATCCAGCACCGCCGGTAACGGGCACCAGCTAGCTAGACACAATATTCGATAGGCAGTTAGGCAGTGCACGTAGACCACTAACTTGATGCCACCCCCTTTTTGTAAATTGATTTCGAGCACGATTTGGCTGTGATTCAACGACACAGCCCATCCATCCGCACCGATCGCGAGTATAAACTATAAATTGAATCCATTTTGACACGACCGAGGAATGATTGCCAGCGTAGATAAATATTATCTAAAATAAAGTAAAATTACATCACAAAAATTACATAGGTACCAAAAAAAGTTTAAACTTAAAAAATTAATTCATTTTATATATTGTTCAGGTATTTATATGTTACCTTTATATAATAACCGATTATAAATTCAAAACCCAAAAGACAGCAGTTCACGATCCGTTGTCTTTTCCCTTCCCCACAACCAATAATAGCCAATAATGAGCAATATTTCCGTAAGTTTCGGAGCGAAGACGGCTAGGTTACGTTTTTGTTACTATTTTATACAGCGGATAACATAGTAAGATAGCGGAATAATCGCTTTAAAAATGTGCAATTTTAGTGCTTTAAGGGCTACAAAACATTTGCTACCCGTGCAATAAGTTCCGACCGATATATTTACTTAACGCTACCACTTCAATACCAACAGCCGTAACACTGGAACAGATCAACAGACTGCCATTGAAATAATAATTAGGTGGCTTTTTCCTCTGTCTTTTATATCTATTTGCCTTACTCATTTTATCACAACAATAATAACAAAAAGATTAATTATACCACAAAATAACGGGAAAAAAATAAATTAAATTAAATTTATAAAATATTTTTTCAAAATAGGTTAGCAATTCGAAAATTGTCGAATTCAAAAATCGTTCTTGGCAACTCTACTGTCAAATTGTCAAACAAAAATTGTCATTGACCACTTTGACCAGCACCACCTAGATATTTTAATTGACAGACTCTTCTTCATTCTTCGTTCTTTTGGTAGATGTATTTTCTTGCTTATCAGCAAATCCACAACCTTTTTACGCTTACTTTCTGTTGTAGTTTAGCATAACTTACCAAATTTATAGTATCCCAACAAAGTAGTTGGGTGTGTTATATTTTGTAAGGGCGTACAGGTTTCCTGTTACCGTGCGTATGTGCACTTTTTGAGAAATGTTTATTATTCGCTTTGAAAGTGAATGCATTTTACTGTAGTAAGTAGTTATTTATCTTACAGTTGAAAAACATCATACTTGCACATAATATGATCGAAATGTCAGACGAAAGATTAAACTCTAATGCCACAATGAGAGAGGATTTGGTAAGGATTTTTGAATATCAATACAACATATTTTGTCATGGATGTGTTATATTACTGTTTCTTCATCATAGATCTCCACAGCTGTCAAGTTTCTTACCAATCCAAACGTACAAAGGAGCTCTCTTCAAAAGAAAGAAAGTTTTCTTCGTTCTAAGGGTCTTACTGAAATTGAAATAAAAGAGGCTCTTGACAGAGGAAAGGAACTCATTAGCCAACTTCCAGCATTATCTTCCAAATCTGAACTTATGGTGTATAGAAGCTCTGGGTCAAGCAGACTTAAGGATGCAGTAATGTCAGCAATCATTATTGGTGCTGTATCCTACGGTGTTTATTGGATATATAAGGTAATAGTCTATTATATAACATAATTTAAATTATTCATATGGATCTTCTAAGCAAAATGGACTCTGTTTATTAAACCTGTATATTAACCATAAAATTGGGTCGTAGGTCATATCATTTGTTAATTTCAAGTGGATTGCAATAATTTCTTCATCATGTGATTTGTTAGTGGCTTTGGTGTTACTACACTGTCCGTGGCACCTGGCAATTTTTTAAGGTCCCAAACCAAAAAGTTCATCGCTGTGATACTTACGCAACATGTAATTTAAAAGGAGTAGGTATTATAGTAAAAAAAATATATTTGGTAATATTTTATTTTCTGTATATAAATTGCGCAATATTTCTATATTAATGTACCTAATTTGAAACAGGCGAATGCGCATTCATATGTTACTGCTTAAAAATACAAAACAAAGTGGGGATCTCTGTATGTTATGTTTTTAATTTTATTTATCATGTGAATGCGTTTAAAACTTTTATGTTTTTCTTTAATTTGTACAATTTCGTAATAATGTGTGGTTCCTCAGGGGCCTTTCGGCCAGAGGGGCTCTGGCATTTGCCAGTGCTGCCACCCTAATACATGGTCGTAGAGTGAAAAGTGACCGTCCCGATATTGAGTTTATTTTACCAAACTACATATTTTGATGTCCTCTATCTATGTGAAAAGTCTGAGAACAAACCGTCATGGCGGTATTTACTGCTGTATTAAGTGCATTTCATGTTCAATAATAAAATGTGAAAACTTACAAAATGACAAGTAATTTTTCCAATTTTGAAATGTATTTTTGTTTGTGTGTGATGTTGTGTTTTATTTCAATAGATAAAGACGCTAAGGAGTATAGTCTAATAATTGCAAATATTTTTTGCATATTTCAATTTATATTTCAACACGTCTGTACCAAAATTGAAAGTGGCATTGGTTTTATACTGAATCACTTTTCGCTCTATAACCACAAATAATGTTAATGGTCATATTTTGCTTGATGGAAAATGTGAACCACATACATATTAGATTCGGGAGCAATAACAGTTTTCGGCACCCATAAACCTAATTTTGAATTAATACAGTAATCTTAATAATATAATGTAGAAAACCCCTTTTTTTAAATGAAATATATATTTTTTACTTTTTGTTTAAATTTAAAAAAAAATTAGTAGATTTATTAAAAAAAAAAGTTGGTAAATTCAGTTTTTGTAATCCATTTTACTAGTACGTAATTGGACACTTGCAAAATTCGTTAGCACAGGTGGGTGCTAAATTTTAAAATCTTACTAAATATCAGAATTAGAGCCCTAGAATTATAGCATATTTCATTTGTATGATGTACCCTATTTGTAACATTAATTTATTCAATAAACAGGCTGATACAATGATTGTCAATTTAAATTTTCAATTTCAATGTTGCCAGAAGCAACTTTTATTACTCACATATATACAATTACAATCTATAGATCCAGCTAAGACATTGTCTTATCTGCCGGCTTCATAATCTTAACTAAAAACAATTTATTTAAACATGCATAAAATATATAACAAAGTACTTAATAATTAAATTGACGTAACTTATGTGATTACAAACAAAATTAACTTAATTTAACTAAAACCTAAATAATTTTTATTATGTTTTTTCCATAAATTCTTTTAATAGGCATATGTAATATTGTTATATATCTTGCCACAAATATTAACGCACAACAAACATGTAACACTTTGGTGTCGTCTATTCTGGCCAACGATCTTTAAGATCGTTGATTCTGGCTCTACCTTGGTAGCACAATGGTAATGTTTTTGCTTTATTTAATTGAGACTTTTATACTTTTTCAGAAATACTTGGAAGATTACCTCTTCGGAACAAGATCTAAGCAAAAATCATTGGATGCTGGTATAGCTGAACTTAAAAAGACCTTGGAAGAGCATATCAGCTCTTTGAAAGGTGAAGTAGCAAAGTTGAGATTGGACCTTGAACGTGCCAACAATCAAAACATCTCTAGCTCTGTAGTCCGCTGTCAAATAGAAGGACTCAAAACGGACATAGCATCCGTTAAGGGTTTACTTTTAAGTAGGTTAGTAGAATTAAAAAATAACTGCTTCACCATATTAGGCCAAGCTATAAGAGGTACATAAAAATAATGTGTGGTGAGTTTAATGATGGGCCCCAGACTACTGCATTTCTGGCAATGTTGGCTGGTGGTAAATTGTCTATTTTATCACCGTAAAATAATACCACATGTCTAATACATAATATCAGGAAAATCAGAATTTCAAAATCATACAATATACATAGTCCATCCTAATCAATTTAAAAATCTACTGGACAAACACACTGAATCCAGGCGTCATCAACGAAGTTGGGATTTCGATATGGGCATATCAGCTAATAATAATATAATAAATTAAACAATGATAGTAAAATTAATTATACGTAAATAATTTGTTCACAGAAATCAATTTCCATCGGTGATAGCGAGATCGGAACCACCCTCGATACCAGCTTGGCAGATTCAGAGCGCCCAGGCAAGCGGTGAGGCAGCCATAGTGTCTGCGTCGACAGCAGATATGGCTGAAGATAGGTCCAGGTCAAAGACTGCTCCGGTAAAATATTTCTTTTTAATTAATGCTCGTTTTCTTTTCTATTTACCAGAGCAGTAAACATTATGAGCACATTAATTAAATCACAATGTAACACATTCCTACAAATAGTTATATTTTATCGGAAGTAGAAAATGAGGTTCAATTCATGCCAAGACAGATTTTTCTTCATAAGGTTAGTTTATCCACTTTAACTTGTCTAGCGTCCGTGCTGCACCGGTGCGGCTTAGGATTACGTATATTTATTTAATTTGTTTTAATCGGTTCAATATCGATTTTGAATTCGATTTTAGGTGACCAATAGAAATTAAGTGGCAATACGGGTAATGACGTATAGACAATAGAAATGGAAGTATCTAAACATTCCTAAACTAGGATAGCCCAACTGACTAATAAAGATAATTAAAGGTAAAAGGAATAATATTAAAATATATTAAACAAATTTTTATAAGATAAAATAAATAAAAAAATGCAATTTTGAATTTATACCAATATAGAAACAAAAAAACTGGTTTAATTGAATATGAAAAAATGAATATGAATATTAAAAGTTAAGCTTTGATTATTTATATATATATGTATAAATAATAAATTCACAAATTCATAAATAGACAAGGGTTGCTATTTATGAATCCGAAATAACAAAAAAAACAAACATACATCATTTAATATGGTTTTATTGCTTTTCAAAATATTCGCCATGATCGCCATAAGCGCTATGAAACCAATTTTCATAGCGCTTTTTCCATTCTGATTAAGGTATCTCCAAAACGGGCAACGAGCCTGTTTTTGATCAATGCTGAAGTTGTGCGGAATCCAACGAGATTTTTTTTTTTTACAGCTAAATGTTAATATATTATCTTATGTATTCTCATCATACTTATGTCCAGGGACGCCTCTATCTCCCGATGTGTAACATGACGATCTTGCATTATTAATTCCCTCACAGTATCAATATTAACTCACTGAAGCAGCGATATACAGTGGTTTTTTTCGATAGTGCTTCATTCCCAAAACTTTAAGTGAGTTGATCGATGCACTGTTTTTGAGTTAACCCACGCAGAAAATCATAATAAATCATCGCACGAATATTTTCACGAGTTAAATCAATGGCTATGACGACACGCAATTTTCAAAATGAAGAAACAATTGACAGTTACACGAAACAAAAACAGCCGAAGAGTTTATTTTTTTAATGTGTTTCTGTTGGTAGCCAGTTCCGGATTCATAAATATCAGCCCTCATATATATAGAGAAACAAATAAAACTGATTTAATAGGCATTTTGGGAGACGACGCCTTAATGTCGCTTTTGGGGTCTAACTGTGAGACCCCTAATAAGCCCTAATATTTGAATTAACCGTCTCAAGGGAAGACAACATCAGCAAAGACCATATTTTTAAGTCAATAAATATAATGAGCTTACATTAACCATCAAGAAATTCAAAGATAAACATCCCGCGCGCGAGAGGAACCTTAACTGCATAAAATATTATGCAGTTAAGGTTCTCCACGAGCACCCTCCCGGTCAAATGTATCGGTTTAGTCTTGCCTTATGAGTAAATCGGTATAAATATTAATAAACACTTTATTTTAAATAATAATAAACCACATCGAAGTAACAAAATTTAACTAAAATTTACAATGTTTATCTGAATTTTGAGGATTTTTTCAGTTTGAGATAACACATTGTTTTATGAAATATACTACAAGTATCACAATTTAGAGTGTATGGGAAGATTACAAATTCATTGCATTTATCATGAAAAAGTAATGTCATCCTATAAACATATTAGTTCTCCGTGACCGTATGGTCATAATATGGGCTTATAATTATTTTATTAATTTGACTAAACAGGTAAAGCGGCTCAGAGGCGAGCGTAGTGAGTCTGGCGGTTCAAACTCGAGTGAAGGGGAAGCTGCCACCAAGAATAGTGATAGCAGCTTGGAAATTATGTGAGTATAATAATAATTATTCATTATTAGTAAGGCAGCTGACGCAGATAAACCTAAATATGTGATTTATATGATGAGTAATAACCATTTTAACTTTAATACATAAAAATCACGTTCAGCTTCAGTAGGTAGGTCTAGTCGTTCTTCGTATGAATTGTTATGGAATCCTACAGTAAGCTTCGTAACTCGATGTTGAACTTTTTTAAGGAGATATAGCTATGTCTTTTGTAAAGTAGGGACTCTAACCCTGATAGCTATATTCATGTAATGGTCTTATGTAGGCTTTTAAACTTTTAGAAGTATATGAGGTACTCGTTTTCTTGGCTATCTTTATACTATGTTATTCCCATTTCAAATCACTACTAATGTCTATTCCAAGATCTCTTTCTTTGTCTGATTCCTTAATCATGGTATTGCAAATCGAATACTTTTCTCTAGGATTGTGTTTTGGAATATGCAAACTGGAGCACTTATTAGCATTTAACCTTAACAACCATCCGCTGTTGAATTGTATGTAGGTCATTTTCTAGTTATTCCTTGTTATTTGGCGGATTTGAAAAAACCTTGCTGTCATCAGCAAACAAATGCATATCTGGCTGTATTTCTACAATTATGTCATCGATAAATAGGGTGAAAAGCGTAGCAGCTAGTACCGTCCCCTATAGGATACCACAACCTACGATTTGCTTTATTGATAGAGAATTCCCTTATCGTACCTGCATGCTTCGATTTGTAACAAATCCTTTACACTATTCCAGTCAACGATCTTTTATGATTCATACGACATGCCGTATCTATAATTTTTAAAAAAATCGTTGATTCCAGTAGCTTTCTGCGGATTCCATAATTTTCCATTTTGAGTAGCAGCCTTTTAATTTGAACCTGATCGAAAGCCTTTTCAAAATCAAGGTAAATTACATCGACTGGTTGATGCATGATAGTAAATTGGTGGTGGTTGACTTTTTTGGCACAAAACCATGTTGATGTTTATGGTAATATAATTTTTTGTGACACATTTCCATATTTGTTTAGATTTGATATATCGTATGATTATTTTTTCCATGCATTTGCTAGTAATACATGTCAGACTTATTGGTCTATAGCTAGCAGCACATTGTTTGTCCTCCTTTCTTGTAGATCGGAGTCACTGTTGCATTTATTCATGTAACCGGTATAGTCGCAGTGTCAAAGGAACGTTGCATTATTAGTGATGATAAACTTTGCAGATTCTTCTTTGAGATTTAACAGTACATCAATTATATCTTCTGATTGAAAGGCTACTTATATCAGGCTGTTATTAATTCTCAGTCAGTGATCAATACTTTGTGGGATGGTAGATGGTTCATTAGTATAAGATTTTAGAAACTGCATAGAGAATTCATTAGCTTTCGATATTTTCATTTGTGTATGTAAAAATGTTACATAATTATTTTATTTCTTTTTTTCAGTGCATAAATTAAATGCAGATTGACAGGAAACATTACAATGAAGATATTATTTTAAGCTAACCTAAAATTGCAATGGCCCATGAATTGAGGTTTCTTCTATTAATTATGAGCTTCAAATCAGCAGTCATGTTGCTTTCAACAATTTAGCTCCATCTCGCCTGACTCTGATTCAATTGCATTAGCATAGGTGAGCAAGAATATGACAGGACATGCAATTTATTTTTGTTTTGTAATCTCATTGTTTTATAATTTAGTAATTAACCTGTTAACCGGGGAGTTCCCGTTCAAATTATGCAACATGTACCGGGCGCGTATTGTTTCGCTAGGACATGTCAACACGTCACGCCCGGAGACCGTCATTTCATATTTCTATATTTTTATTTATACATACAATAAATGCCCGGTTAACAGGTTAATACTAATTATGTCCCTGTGAAATATTACCAAATATGCCATTTTGACGTATAAAGCTGCCCTGTAGTAGTCATATCTTAGGAAGTGTTTCTATAGTTGAATAGTTTCTTGTAAATACATCAAAAACAGCAGCTAGTTTGATTCATGTATGTAAGTATGCTGTAAAATTGTGGATATGAATTTCACTTATAACTTGAGATTAAGATTGACTCCCAAAATCACCAAACAAATTCCATCATGTTAAGCATGTTGGCAATCACATTCTTTCATGCATTGACAAGAGAAAATATGAAATTAAGCAAATCTGGAAAAAATGTATGAGCACCGTCTCTCAGGTAAAGTAATCAAGTTGTGGCATATGTATTTTAACCAATACATAATAATTTATTAAATTCATTGTAAAAAATATATTTTACTATAGTGGATCCTATCAATTTTGAAATTAATTTAAAAATTACGTGACAACAGTAATTTTGAGATATGTGTGTTTTTATGAAATGATATTCATGTTCATATTTATTATATACTAGCTGATCAACCCCGGGCTTTGCCCTGGATTGAATAGCTATTATATAATAAATAGGCCCTGCAAACGGCTTTGACGGCGCCTTCGGGCCACCCGCTCGCTTTAATTTGATTTGACGACAACTTCCCAAACTCGTCATCGCAATCAGACCGACGGTTTAGGAATGCATAAAGGACAAAGAAATAAAGAAAGAAACAGTCATTTTTATATTTATTATATATAGTCATTATAATTAATGTTTTGGCGTATCTTACTCATCAAAGTTGTGGAATACTGCAACATTTTGGTATGCATGTTTCCATTTTCCAAATTATGAATTGAATGTCTAATAAAAAATGAACTAATAATGTCTGCTGAAGAATGATTGTGTGACATGGGGGTGCATTTTTATATATTTCAATTATTTACCAACTATTTCTCAAATTGCATCCCATATTATGCGTGGCACGATCTAAGCTGCCATCGAAAATACTTACCCGAGGTTAAGGCCATTATGTTATTTAGAGTATAATACCCATACATTACATTTTTTATGACAAGTGGAATGAGGCTGTCATTTTAGTCATTCTTCTTTAATGGCTGAATAGCTGACTTTTTTTATTTGAATAGGTGGTTGGTCTCTCCACGGGAAAATTTGATCCACTAAGGCTGTTTTTGACAAATATGCATACATAGTAATATATAAGTAATATTTTAAGGGTTTTATATCAATATGCTTGATAAAAACAATATAAATTCAAAGGTATCAATATATTATTATTATCAAGTATGTCCTACACTTTAGTAGAGCTTGATCATTAAATGACAGATGGTAAGCAGATGTTGCTTACGGCTTAAGAGCATGTTTTTTACTTATCAAAAAACCGGCACTATATAAACATTTTTAGTTAGACTCTTCAATTATTTTTAATTTTAATAAAATCTGAATCCATTGAAAGTGTTTATGAACTTCACCTCTGGCTGGATTGTAAATAATTAGTCTTAACCCCATTTGTTATATTTATATTGTAGACCTCGAACGTAAATTTATCTGCAACGTGGACTCAACCAAGCGTGTAATCTCATTTGTAATTCAATAAATCAAAAGTTACCATTTTATATATTATTTTCTGCAATAATAATTAAAATAATTTGTAATAATGATAATTAAAATGATTTGTGATTGTCATGAGGTTCTTACAATTTCCTTTGCTTTTTTCCGCATGAAATCTGTATAAATGTTTTTTTCGATTATTGCATAAATTTATTTATATTAATGTCAGTAACAGATCACAGAAATAAGTAGATAAAACTTCTATTACAATACAATAGCAGTGAAGCACTTGATTTTAGACTACTCTCTCCCGCTTCTATTTATTTCTTTGTTCTGTAACAAATTTATTAGGTCTTACTCGTTTTATTGTTTTTACCGAAATATTATTTTAAATGAATTATTAAACCATAAAATAATGTCAGAATTTACTGTTTTGTTGAAACCAGGTAATTTTATTAAAATGAAACATATATTTAAATTGTTTTATTTTATAATTTTTAAACAATGTATGGAAATTGGATGAAGGAGCTCAATTAACCCAAATTTTTGTGTGGCCACTAAAGACCACTTGAATTGAGTAGACTCGGCCTAAGTCAAATCTTTGTACGGCCAAGCGTTACCATTTTCAGATATCGGAATGGTATTGGTGACGATATATTGACACAACATAGACGCAATCACTACCTGAGACCGGGCGTAGCTTAGTTTTCAACTGACGCTAGTGTCAAGATTTTTTTGCGTAAGCAGTGTTGACGAAACTATAAAAAAATGTACTAAAATGCTTATATTAGAAAAACTATGTGCGTCATCTGGATAAATTGCACTATTTTGAATAGTTTATAAAATTCTCTAGACACTGATGTATTCTCTATATGTAAAAAATATATATCAAAATTAAAACTTTTTTGCAAAATGTTTTTTTGATACTCAATAAAAGAAAATTTTAAAGTGGTGACATTTACAAATGAAATCAGAAAGATGTTATTATTATTATTAATGTTTGTTGAGCAAGCAGCTATTAAGCTGATGTGCTCATATCTCATTCACAGTTACTAGCGATTTGCCTAGATTCAAGAAATTTATCAAGGCGGTTCTTGAACTGGTTTACACTTATAGCTTCCACCACTTCCTGTGGTAGCCGATGTTGCTGTGGTGTTATAATATATATTTAAAAATTTATATAAAATGTTGATTGTTTGGTGTCAATAGTTGCCCAAAACATGTCAACAAACTAACAAGCGTTCCGAAATGTCAAATTTACGACATCAGCATCATGGAGTATATATATTTTAAAATACCTATGTGATTTGCAGTAAAATTTCACACGGAATACCTTATTCAAATACTTTTAAATACAAATGTATAATAAGATACAAATTTCCTTTGTTTATTGTGATGTTAACATATCCGAATGATGGCCGCCGCTGTCATTATTACGTAAAATAAAATAATTTATTTTTGCAATCACAAAAACACACATATTACACGTTTGAACACTATTTTTAAATAATATTTATACAAAATAATGGCTGATAGTTACATTTTAACACTAAAAACCATCATAAAAACAGGAGCAAACACAAGTCAATAAACGAAGAACGGTGCGTAATTGCATCGACTGACTACCAAATTCTTATGACAAACTTCATTATTGAGTCGACCATATTCCTTGTTGCATTGTATCCCCCATCTCATAAAAAAACAAACAGTAATAGGAAACCATAAATCCCGCATTGCCCCGCCCCGTATAGTAATTGCCAATATTAAAAAATAATAACGCTGAGAGAAACCGCCCATTGGCGGTGTTTAAAAAACGATCAGTAAATATTGATGTTATGAGACACTTTTGCGCTAAAAATTCCATACAAATGCTGTATCTAATTTTTATTAATACTACAAAAAATGAGATCATTGAAATCTGTTACTTTTCTTCAAATGGATGATTTAACAGGTTTTAATACTTGCAAGCCATAATATGGTCAAACAGCTATATAGGATAAAACTAACCCTTATTTATGAAAGTTTTCAAGGTCGTTAGATCAAAATATTTCACCCAAAATGTCTTAATATTCATGGTATCTTATGGGAAGACCGCCATTCCAAGTCAGCAGGGCCCACCTTACAGGTGATCTCACTTCAGCAGAAAAAATGACTTGTAGTTTAATTTAGACTTTGTGCAGTCGAGGAAGGTCTCCCTGCCAACACCCGTAACTACTTAAATCATGGATGTATTACAAAAATACATCCATGACTTAAATATATGGCACTGATCAGAAAACTGTACTATCATTCTACATCTCAAATCAAGCAAAATTATCTTTCAAGAACAATATTGTAAATATCAGTGCAAGAAAACAGTTTATTTTTATTTTATTGTCGTTGGTACCACAAATACCTAAAATTTAGCTATTAACCCTAGCTATTCTCAGATCCATCAAATTACATCTACATACTTATTTAATTTTATGATTTTAAGATTTATGATGGCGAATGTTCGCAGATAGGGAATGCAATGCCGCACGATAATTTCAATCCCGGTATTTATGGGACTGAACTTCTAAATCTTGTAGGGTAGACATAGACTTCTCAAATAAATCATAATAAAAATGTGATTTTAAAGGTTTTAACTTAAATTAAACTTTTTGGTACATTTTAAATTCTTTATTATTTTATATTTTTAGATATTAAGACAAAAATTAAATATTATTTTGAAAATAACTGCACTGTGCAAAAAAGTAAAGTGTTGTTTCGTCGGCTAAACGACTCCTAACCTTACAAACTAGTTAGCCAGCAGCGGAAAGTTCGTTCTGCTTCTACGCTAGTAGGAACAATCGTCATTAGTAGGTTGATGGCGAATTGAAGGTACGAGTATGTATCTTTTAATCCACCCATCTTGAAATAATTCATGTTCTTTATCAAAACCTCAAGATTGCTATTGCCGGATCCAGGTTGGGGTGTTGTTCCAGATCCAGAACTTTTCATACTGATCAAGGTCAGTTCGAGTTCGCCTGAGGTGACATGGTGTTGCTGATGGTGTTGCTGTATTTTCCTCCAGATTTGTGAGAAGGACGACATCACCAGCAGGAGCGTTGATTTCTATGTTGTTTACCCTGCACTCTAACCTTTCTACGATAGTTGATTTCCTTGTGTATTACATTCTTTGAAGGTGGACTAAATGTTTCATCATGCATAAATTTACTCCTGTATTCTTCGTACTTTAAATAGATGTAAATATAATAAAACGCTGTCAAATTAGTTCGCCGCTCTGAGATCCATTTCCTCAACGAAATAATAAGTTTTTGGGATTATTAATATTTTCCAATTTGCAAATAACAAACCTCAGTTGTTCCATCTAATTTGACTCTCAACATAAAACATCGACAGCTGTTACAGATCCATAATATTCGTTCTAGATCCATTAACATATCACAGATTTGCACCGAGCCTTAAGTCAAGTAGAGTTTTCAAAATTCACAATTTTACTTTGTTGAATATTGTTATAGTTGCAGACAAGCTAGAACATCTTGTTCTACAATTCAGCAACAAAGAAATTTTTTTTTCATGTCTTTTGTCACATAACAATAGAGTGACAAATATGAACGTCGTTTTTCTGTAATCCCGCTCAATTTTTCATTGGGATTATTCTTGCATATTACATGCGGGATCCCAGAATTTAGGGGTCCCGGTATCCCGATATTGCATTCCTTAGTCGCAGAGATACAGCATAGATTACCGGAAAAAAAATTGTGGCTAAAAAAGTTAATATTAAATTACTGCCGAAAATCGAAATTTTATGACATTTACAGGTCTATGCTGTCGAGATACTTTACTCTGGTTTATAGTTGCGATCGGTTTTCTACTATCAGCTTGCATTCTATTTTAAGCATTTTGCGGTTTAATAAATGTATAATTCCGAAAAAAAAATGGGTCTGGCCTCACATACAACAGGTATAATACCAACAAGAAACATTTCAGTTTGGGTATACGGACTACGAAATATGCTCATCCAAGTGCATTTCAGACGTGTTAAGATATTGCGACAGTGGTGGCTGGAGGGTTAAAGTCAATCTTCCCGGTGTGTTCTTTCGGATTGTTGTCTCTCTATGGGGCGTTTAATTCTACTCCTATACCATCTGCATCCAATGGGGAGAATTACAATGAGAAGAAAACAGCCTCAATCATAGCAAGGCAGTGACTGACTGCTTCCTTCATCACCATGATATTGCACTTGCTAGTTGATTTCAACTTATCCAACATTTTTTGTCAAACAAAACATATGCAAGTCACTGCCTTAGTCATGTTATGCCTCCTTGTGACCCAAAATTGGAATCGCGTTTGGAAGGAAAGAGATTTCAGGATGTGGAGATGAAACTGAATGCGACGAGGCAGCTCTGGGAGAAGATTGCGGTTTTCCAAAGTAGATCACTTTGTAGGAAACATTAGCAACTTTGCTCTAGAGTTGCTTTCTGACGGATAGTTTCCGGACAAACTTTGTGTGTATATTTAATGATTTACATTTTTATTTAATGAATGTTTTTTACAATAACAAAGATACAGTACTTATACATAGGTATGCATTAACACGAATTTGAAAAAAAATTACAATGTAATACAGTAACAATTTTGAATGAGGTATAGAAGATGATTTGAAAAAATTAAAATATATATAAATATTTTATTGTATTATGGATGTACTTTTAGAACTCAAAGTCAATACCTTAAAAAAATAAAGTGAAGACAGGTGAAGAAGTCTTCCTAAAATAGTGACTGAGCATATTATAGCAATATTCCAAGGCACAAAAGTGGGAACCTTCATAAGAATAACTAGGCACACAGCATGGTCTTCACAGCATTCCTTACGTTCGTTACGTAAACAATGTGAGCTTTACAGGGTTTAACCAAATCCAAGTTTATCAATTTTTTCAAACACTAGAAATGACACAAACTAATTTCCATAGGGTTCGACTATGTATTTAAAAAAAAACTCAAACATGTTTGAATATATATTTTTCGCTGTACTAAGTCCATAGTGAGTTCAATTTAGTGGGGTATGTAAGTTTTTTTCTTTACTAGATATTATTGCAAACTTCAGATATGTAAACAAAACAAAATAAAACATTCTGATCAATAATAATCAGAAAGTCATTATTAGACTATAAATGTAACAATGTTTAAATTTTTTCATAATTGTTTTTAACATCTAGTTTTTTTTTTCATAAGGTATTTTAAAAATACAGATAATGGCATCATTGATGAGAACTATAAATTACCAAAATAGGTACTATTTTGGTCTTAAATTAATATTGTACTGGATGTTTCAAAATACTACATAAAAAAAGTTAGTATGTTATGTTACTTTTTGAAATCATGCAATTTCAATATAGTGATAAT
The DNA here is from genome assembly GCA_020383195.1 of Neomicropteryx cornuta. NCBI lineage: Eukaryota > Metazoa > Arthropoda > Insecta > Lepidoptera > Micropterigidae > Neomicropteryx > Neomicropteryx cornuta. The sequence goes on along the minus strand of JAHKQU010000025.1, from coordinate 8,077,198 downwards.
ATTTAAAGTATCATCTTTTCTCCCATTAAAATGAAAAAATTAACTATGTATCCATTTTTTACCAATTTTATAAAAGGTTAGGTTATAAATCCTAAAATTGCATAAACGTAAAAAAAAGCAGTAGAATCCGTTTCCGAATATTTAGTTTAAAATACTCTCCCCAGTAGCTGCAATTTTATTATATTTATCAAATATTATTTGATGTAATTTAAAATTTTAAAAATGCTTTTACTAATTCTGAAGTGTAGTAGTTATTTTTGAACCCGTGATAATACATACATTTCTGTGATTAAAGTGGCCTTTTAACAAATTTAATTTCTTCGAGTCCCTATTAAGCAAAATGTACTTAGTGAAAAGTATTCGTCAATATGATTTTCTGTTAGTAACCAACCAATACTTTTTGAGTATGGCAGACTAAACGCATTGCAAAGGAACCGAAAAGTCCCGAGGGTGGTGGGTGTGAGGCATTAAATATACAGCATTAGTATCCTGCAGGGCTCAACGGCAACAGAAAAAAAAGGATCTTCTGGTGTTTAAACATCTTGCATTAATTAAAAACACTGTCTGATTGAGTAATATGAATTTTAAAATTTGAAATACATTAGCATATATATAACAACTGGTGTATTGATTACCTGGCCCAGAGAATTTTAAAGGAGGTTTAATATTTGCCACTATTTCAGTGTTGACACCTCTGGCTGAATTCGATATTGGTAAAGAAAATGGGAGGGCTTCCACAGAATGCCAGTAGCCTTGGTACTTAGGTTACAAAGTATGGGGACACCTCTGACAAATGTATGCAGCTATAGTGCAATATCGACCTTAAAAATATACGTCTATGGGGACTGAATGCCAGCAGACTATCGGGTCTTCAATAGAATGGTGAATAGAAAAATGAGACATTCGGTCGGGGGGTATACTAAAAAAAGCAATGTGACATTAATACAATATGTAAATATATTCATAGTTTTAAACTATGTAAAACTGAAAGCTCACCATAGGGACCTCGTTTTTATGCAACTAATGTAGAACCTAATGTTTTAGAGATAATCACACCTACTGCCAACAGCAGAGCTCAATATCTCCATCGAGCGAGTTAGGTTAGGTTGTTAGTTAGGTGGTAAGTTGTTCGATATCTGTATTTATGGTGTAGAATGGTTTAAAAACAGTTTAACAGCATTTTTGATACTCTAATAGCTTTTATTTCTACTCTTAGGCAAGAAACAAAAAATTTTCATATTTCAACAAAAGAAAAAATATTATTTGATGTATCCATATTATGTTTACACATACAGAATGCAATAACTCGCATATAAGAACGTTATCTTGCGAGTGTTACAAGTGTTATCTTTGCCAAACATGCATTTACAATGTTAACTTGTAACCACATTACGTGACAAACCGTAAATATAATTATTGTCAAAAAGAAAAACAACATTTTAATTTGATTCAATTTCATCGCCAATTTCAGATTAAAGAATAAAGTAATTTTCTTAAATTAAATTACTTAAATAAGTTTGAGTCATGAAAATAATGTTTAGCTCGCCAAAATCGCTGGCTCAGTTATCGTTTTTAATCTAGTTATGGTTTGTTACACGTTATCTATCTCTATTATTTTGGTGAGCATCCTTCCTAACCATTAATTGCCATGCCTCCTGTCATTGCTGGATAGTTTTGCCTTCATTGATCTTGCTCAACTCAAAATTGATGCTTAGCACTCGCTCAAACTCGGTCACAGGTTCTATTAAGGTAAACATGTTATAGATTAACTAGGATCTCATCTTCAAAGATGACCATTCGTTACCATAGTTACATACAGATGTCCCAAGACCAATCCCGCAGACTTTAGGTGGTGTTTATGTTCCCTATTAAGAGTAAGAAATTATATAACAAAATGCGAAAAATTTTGATCACCAAATTTATTATTTTTTGGACAAAATTTGTGTAAATCGATCTTATCAATCGATAAATCAATATTATCTCTCAACCAATAGCATCCCTCACACAACCCCAGTGAAGGGGTAAGCAGTTACCCCTTCTTCTTAGAACGACCTCTTTTCGACCAGTGACATCTGACAGCGATCATTTAGCTCCGCCCTAATAGGGCATTTCGAACGCATCGGGTTAATGAACTCGATCCTGACTGACGCGGCCCAGTGACATAATTATCCGAGGGAGGAGCCATTGAAAAATAGCTGTTTTACACGGTTTAGGACACAAACTTTAACATTGTATTTCTTTGAAAGTATTATGAATTTTGATATAGTTTGTTAACAAATAAAACTAGAAATCGAAGGACCAATTCGCTGTTTTTTTTAACGGTAATGGTCTTGGAACACCCTGTATATCTACATAACATTTCTAATTTTAGCAAAAACCATAAGAGGAAAAATGGTGTAAAAAGTAAACAAATATAGCTATGGGTGTGTAAAATTATGTTATTCAATTCTTAATATATGTATTTGAGAGGGCTTTGAGGAAAATGACATGAGAAGTCAGTCATTTGTCAAACATATGAGGGAGGGCTGAACAGTTTCCTGCCTCGGGTACTTCTTATTAAATTTACTCAAGCATTCAGTTACTAGTTGCACACATGTTTAAGAGTATATAAGTCAAATTTTAAGTCACTAGTGTTAGTTTAGTACTTTTCACGTAATTGAATGATTAACCTACCAATGTCTGAGTTATCGATGCATTTTATGAAATACACGCACAATTTCGTTATGAACTTTTTAACAAAAAATGGAAAAACGAGAAGTCTGCTCTTTTTGTAGAGAAGTCTGCTGTTTAGTGTGATTCTGGGTCTTCCTATACCATCGTTAAATTTTAAAGCCAACTATTTTAATAAGGGAGTCAATTGAACAATTCTCACTTTGGCTGGCCACTGACCACGGCGGATCACTGACGAAAACATCTAAAAAGTAAAAAAAAATGTTTTGGAGGATCGCAGAATGAATATGTGGCAGATAGTTGAGGTTATAGGCATAAACATGCGTTGGGTGACATTCCTTGCATGGCGTGAGTCCATGCAAGGAATTGGAAGTATGAAAGAGCTCCAAAGAAATTTAAAATCCAAAGGTCCACCTCAAAGCTTGGCAGTTTTTTTGTGATTGCCAAGGCATTCTAATGATTGATTACTTAGCTAAGGGTACTACGATAAACGAAGCATTTATAGTAATTTACTGAAAACAGTATGACAATTAAGTAAAGGCCAGGTGTCATGTTTTGCAAGAAAAGGCATCTGTTAACACCGCTTATGTTGCAAGGCTCGCCCTGAGGTAATAGGCTTTGAGAAAATCAACCACCCACCACCTTACAGTACCCGGTACCCGGCCCGTAATGATTATTTCCTCTGGAGTAATTTAAAGAAAGAATTAAAAGGAAGAAAATTTTGACAGCAATATGAGATGAAGGCGGCCGTAAAGGAGTGTTTTGAGGGCAAAGACCAAGCATATTTTTTTTAAGTTATTAAAGCTTTGTACAAAAAATGTGAAAGTGCATTTAGCTAGAGGAAAATTATATAGAAAAATAATAGGTAAAAAAAAACTATTTTTATTATCTTAGGCTGAGAATTTTTGAGCCTTCCCTTGTATTACAAAATAGCGACACAAAAAAATGTTTTTTTGCATTGGACAGATAATGCATTGAAGAAAAGATTATCACAGAAATTTAATTCTTTATCTTCTAATCAACTGATGAAATAAACTCAATCTGCATACATGCATTTAAGATAGTTTTATTAAATGCTCAAAGTCTGCCCCCAAAGTTATAAAATAATTCAATCAAAATATTGGTCCAAGTGTCCAAGAAATTATTTTCTACAGTGAATCTCATATACTCGTTTTTTACATTTAATTGGTAGACTTAATGGGTTCAGCATGAAGAGGTGATGCAAAAAAAGGTTTTTGAAGTCACTTGGTCCAAGGTAAAAATTTAGTTTAGGCAGATTATCTCCTTCCTTTGCTATACAAGGGGAGTTGAAAGTGTTACATTAATTTAAGCTTTTTTTAAGTTTGGATGTAACATTGAATATCAATATGGAACTATTTTTGTTGATTTTTGGTTTGTGGTTTGTTTATACTTATTTTTACAAAAATACAACTCAATTATGTGACCAGGGGTAGGGGAGTGTTACCCAGAGGTGAATACATTTTATTACTATCAACTTAAGAACTACAAACAATGTTTATAGAGCTGTTTATTTCAAATTTCCCTTAATTTACAGTACAATACTTAACTATACTTAATTTCCATTTTAGATTGAACGCTTCTATCAGCTTTTCACCAACACAATATTTTCAGAATCATTTTGTCAAAAGTTATCACTCTGTAATTTAAATAAAAGTGAGACAAATGAAAACTTAATTCTAGTATTACTAAAAACCCTATGCAAGAGGTTCAGACATATTTTAAAATATAAAGGGAAAATTGATAAAAAAACAGCTCACTAAGTAGAAACAAATTTGGATTTCTTTCAATTCTAAATTAAAATACATGAATTCCATGTAAAAAAAAATCTCCTGTATTTTTTTATATTTACAACTAACTGAAATAGGTAGTACTAAAATGCTAGAAATTATTGTAATAATTTACAATCTTCAGACGAAGAAATTCTTGACTAGTCCATTTCGGTGTGCAATATTTGTAACTTTTTCAAAGTTTTCATGGATACCGAGGAAATGATTATCATCAAAATGAACAAAAACAAACTATAACTTCTTATTTTAAATTACAATACTTATAACTTTCCCGATTCATTTAAGTGCAGTAAGGTCCACGCACCATATAATTTCCCAAGGCCTAATACAGTAAAGAAAACATTGCATTGAACATGGAAGCAATATATAAAGTACTGCGCCCAGCGCATAATCATACATACATCCAATATCACCTTTGAGTCCTTCCAAACATAAAAAAATCTTAACTCATTATCATAATTATAATAATATTGGCTTTATTATAATTACAAAAAGAAAACAATAATGTGTGCACTAACAGGTGACCAAATAAATATGCAAACAATAAGTTCCATGTAAGCACATTTAACATACTTATATCTATAAAATTTTTGGACACATTTGATATTGACGTTCAAAGAGAACTTATCAACAATGTTCGTTTCTCACAATTTAAAAAAAGTCTCAACAGCATCTGGCCACCATGCAAACAGATTTGTACAAAGGGGATGTCACCTTTCCATTATTCTGAAACAAAAACACATATTAGAATTCTTAGGTTGTTTCTATGTTGCAGTATGTTAAACTGGGCTTCTCAGCCAGACAGAAAGTGGGCAATGGGCATAGCAAAAGGCTAAAAATTCATCACCTGGTCATCGTGGAGCTTCTTCCATAATTTACGGAAGTGCAACCAGGAGATTTTATCGACAGTGAATTTTTCGAGGTGAAATCGAGAAAACACTAATGAAAATGTATTTTTTGGCGCAAACACAGCCACAACTTTGGAACGGCGTTGTTATTGCTCAATTTTGTTTTTATATTTCATCTTCAATTCAAACATTTCAATTTCATCAAAGCATACCAAATTTGGTAACAAACATACAATACACATTAAAATGCATAAGTTTCTTTAGTAGCACTATTATATACCCACCCTAAAATTGCTCATTTGTTTGACACGAAGTGAGGGTTGGACAAGTAGAACAATGCGGAGTTTGTAAAGAAGGGAATTTTTAAATTCGATTAATTAAACCATAGTTATTATTCTGAAACATCGTACTGTATGTTCATTTTATTATTTTTTTATTTTGAAGTAACTAATAAATTATTTTCTATTAATAAAAGCTAAATCTGACAGTTTAATTTGGCTTTAAATATATCTTCAGTGGGAAAGAACGCACTTAAACTGAGGTAGTGCCCTTCTAGATAGTCATAAATATTAGTCACAATATAAACAGATTTTATAGGCCTTGTTATACAGGGTGAAAGTCAAGGGTGAAAGTATCCTTTAAGGGGTAATTCTGGGCATAAATCTGAACAACTTTAGTTCTACATGTTTTCATATAGCTAACAAAATAATACATATAAAAATATAAATACTCTATTGATAGTTTGGAGTGCGTATTTTAAGCCAGCCTGTCTGTTCGTTGATCGTTTTGTTTTTGTGCTGACCTTCATAAGGGCGCAGATTGTGTTGCATCTGTCACGTGCAAATGCACTTAAGTCAGTGTTAGTAGGTACCTATCGTGTTTGTTTTACCATAAATTATTTTTTTTCATTTAGGTTAATTTATTAGTATAACCATGAAAACATTTTCGGGGTTATACTAATGAAGAGTATACCGTCGGTGTTTTGTTAAAAGGGCGTATACGCCATTTGACAAATTTTACAGGAGTAGCATTTTTCACTTTCAAAAATTTATGCTAGTTATTAATGAATTGATTAAAAACTTACTTATTTTTAATGAATATTATTGATTATTTTCTTATTATGTAGCAAAAAATAAAAAATCCTGTTTATCTGAGAAAAAAGTCAGAAAACTGTCTCACTCCAGTCAGTCAGTGATAAAATTGGTATTTTGCCTAGGGCGAATGTAAAAATCTAATATATGCGTTATGTAAAAAGGGTGAATGTAGTATTTTTACCCTTCTTACACCACAAACATTGTAAACGAAAATATTACACGAAAATGTTACACATTATTAAAAAAACAAATATCCTAGTCTTTTTTACATTACACTCTCTGGATATTTGCCCTTTTGCACTAAGTTTTCCAGCTTTCTATTTAATATACAGTTTTCCCCTTTTTTCACAATAATAATAAAAATTGGAAATTTAATATACCTAAAAATACTCAATAGATTAAACGACTCAAACTCAATAGATTAGTTGTGCACTTCCACTTGGAAGGGCACAATTTTGTGTGGTCATATTGAGAATTTATTACAATATGTGTAAAGATGTTGTGCGAGCATGTGTCAAAAAATTCGCTTGATTTACCGACACGTAGAGTGCAAACGCTATGAGGTAGGTTACCATACTATACAATGTTTTTAGGGTTTTTGCTTTTACCTATTATATCCAGTTTTTTGCTTTATTTACAAAGTTTTTCAGTTTAATGCCCAGAATTACCCTTTAAAAGGATACTGCTGACTTTAAGTCCAACCTGTATAAATTGTAGCTATTTAAAAAAAGAGACTAATGTCTAAACTCTACATAAAAAGCAGTATTTGTAGAATGAGATTTAAAAACACATTACTCGTTTTCCAATGAATCAATGTTCATTAATACTTTTTTGTGCTTGGGACAGGAGTGGGGTGGAGGGGTATATTTTCGTATGTTCTACATTTGTCACATAGCTAAAAAAATACCATCAATTGGACAGCAGCAAAAATTAATGAACTTTCTCACCCTTGCTACCACAGGCGATGCAGATGAAGGTTCCGCGACAGTACGGAGCGCACATCGTGCGTGAATCTCAACGCGTCCAGCACCGGAAGCAAATTGAGCAGAGCTACGTCAGTGGGGTCTGAGAACCAAGACTTAATGGGTATGGCATTATCTGAAAGTTGAATAATAAGTTCATCTATTGAGCACAATTCTTACTACTGATGCACTAGACGGATTCAGAATGTGCAAACCATAGGACCCGGATGAAGAATTTAATCAGTTCAAGATAAAAAGTAGAGCAACATGTGTAGTTTTGCTATATCATTTCCTCTTCATTAATATCATTTTCATTAATAATAACTGAGTTATTATTTATTTTATAATTAATACGTCAAGTAATTAAAAATATAACATTAATATAAAATTAAAAAAACAATTGTTTTTTAAAACTACCGGCATATCATGTATCTGACCCATGTTTGAAAATTGAAAAATGGCAAACATGGAATTTGCAGTTGTACTGGAATTGTGCAACTTCAAGGCCAGAAATTTGTAGAATGTGACATGTGGTTTTCTGACTGCTTCTCCATACTTTGTAATTTTTGTGTTGTAAGAGATACGGATGGTTTAAATTATTTATACAGATAAGAATATTAAGGGAAAAAGAAAAAATGTTACTAAATTTTGGAAAAATGTGTATTTTAAATTTCTATGCAAAAATAAAATGTTTGCGCCTATAAACTATTATTATTTTGAGACCTATTGGCTAGTAAACTCGTATGGAATATGAAGTCAGTACTCACTTGACCGGTTTTTATTTTCAGTGTAATGTTAGAAAATAATATCCCCCACCCATATACATACACCACCCAAAATAATTTTACCCATATACATACATAAATAAATTAAACAATGTATGTATTAAATTATACAAAATTTAAATCAAAGTAATTGATAGTTGTTAGTATTGCACGTGAAATGGCCAACAACCAATTGTCTATTGATATTAATTTACGTTAAATGTTAACATGGAACTTCATTAAAAATTATGTGCATTAATTTGGTAGACAAGTTTATAATGTTTGTATTTAGTCTTTACCCGCATTTCGAAGATATAAATACTTGCAACAGTTTTCTTTTACGACCTCCCCATCATCTTCAGGTTGTTCTTGTAATATCTGTCCCCATGATAAGCCTGACCTGGTTTAGTAATTGAAATGGCAGCTGCAAACTGCACAAAATAATATTTATAACAAATAATTTAGGAAATACGAAAAAAACAATGGTATTCACCTGGATAACCTCTGTATGCACCAGGAGAATTGTCTAAAATAAAAACTCTATTGAGATCGTCGCATATAGACGAGAGATCCTTAGTGTACGAACCAAGATCAGGTGTGCAGTGTTGTCTGAAAGATAAATATTTAAAATAAAATACTTAAAATTCATTATATGTACTTCCTCTGCATTATACAATACAATACTAAGTTTACACCGAGATTTGTTGTCCTAAATACTTCCTAAATGAGTCATAAAGTTTACCAAAAAAACATATTGGCACCAGACACCTAAAATAAAATAACTAAATCCAAAAAAAGTGTGTCTCGTTCATAGAAGATTAATAAATGTATTTAGAAGAATTTGTAGTTGCTAGAGACGTTTTTCTTCTCAGATAGTACATATTAATAAACATTTTTTGTTTTAAAACAATTTTAATTGGTAAAATTATGTACTTAAAAGCCGCTTCCGCTATCACTTTTAATCCTTTTTATACAATTCTGGCAAAGTATCAAAGAACTGGCCGGTTTGTCTGGCCGCCGACTGAAAACCAGCTCTACTCTGACATTTATTTTATGCGCTCAATGGTGGCGGTCATAGGTAAAAAGAAATGGCCAAAACATTGTCAATTTTAGGTTAGCATCAGACTGCTATGCAGATCGTTGTCAGATTATACTGAAAATTGAACAGTAGTATATTTAAAACTCGTCGTTTTTAAAGAATGCGAAAAATATTTAACTGCTTGGCACTGGACATCACTTGCAAACGTATTTGATAACGACCCCACTTCAAACAGCTGGCAATGAAAGAAATGTCATCTTAGAGTGCATTTCTGGAAAAAATAATTATAGATAATGTGTGTTAGGCCTCTAATGTCTATTTCAGCTGGTGTCTATTTATTATTAAGTTTGTGCTAAACAAAATAATATGCAATCAAATAAAAATAAAAATGTAACAAATACCTATAGAATCTCTTTCTTAATATTCCCCTTCCATTATCCAACTTATCGGCAACAGCCGCACCATAAATTTCCATTGATGCAGTGAAAACTACCAATTCGTACCATTGTGAGACCTGCAAAGTAAGTTAATAAAATCATTTAGGTAGCCACATAAAAACTGTTTAAAAAATCAAATAGCCTAATATGAAATCTTTTCAGACAGACTTAAACAACATGCATGTTTTCATATTATTTTTCTTGGTTGGTGATTTACACAACAAAATGTTCACATCTAATCCATATGTAATGCAAAATATTATCATAATCAGGACTGATAATGTCAGATAAAAGAAATCCAATATATTCAATTGATATTATAAATGTTTATGACTCGGCTGCAACTTTTTATAATAAATTCGCAATTTCCAACTCCCACATACTTATTTTGGATATATAATAAAGAAAATGTAATGACTTTCTCACCTTGCCATGTTTGGGCAGAGTTTAACATTTACTAATTTATATGTTACAACCAAAAATAGACCAGAAGCAGGAAAATATAGTTTTAAAAAAATGTACGTAAGGAAACGGGGCAGTCCTTCATGAACTGAAAACCATTTTAGACCCAGACCCAATGATATAATAATTTAATAGGTTGAAATTTAAAAAAAGGAAGAGGTATAATATACACATAGGAGTACATGCACAGATTGATGTGATGTGACGGTTGATTGAAGTGAAACTATAGTGATTTAACTAAAACTTTTGTTTCATAATTTAAATAAAGCTTTAAAGGTGCTATATATTTTTTTAAGAGCAGCACGCTTGGGGGACATCTTCATAAATGTATGCAATAGGAGTCATAATTCATCTGAGAACTAAGAACCTTAATGAAGCAAAGAGAGGGCCAAGTGCAAACAGATCATCATAATGGGTGCAGTTTGTTTGTTTTTATGTACCAGCTGGCAGCAACCGTTTTCGTAGAGTTCACACTCACTTAAGACGTACACATTAAATGTTTTGGAATGAAAATACTCTAAAGTATCCCTGCTTTATCTGTTTTTTTTTCCCTAAAAATTAGCAGGTGGAATAATAGGTTATTTTGAGACCGCAAGGCTAAACTTAGAAGCAACCACTCACCATAATTAAAGAGTCTGTCACTTTAGCAGCGAACAAACGTGACTATGCTTAAAGTCATAAGAAGCAACGTATTCTACCTCAATAACCGCAGGCACTAGCACTATAAAAGTTATATTAGTTGTACATTATATGTACCATTCTAACTAGTTAATGTTTTTTGTCTAGGAAGATTGAATACATTGAATTAAATACGAGATGGTAGTGAAACATTTTGATTTTTCATCTAGGCTATAAAAAGATAAAAATGTACTCACAATGTCCAAGAAGAAATCAACGTGAGGCCTTTTGTGTACAAAAAATCTCACTGGATGCTTATCGATAGTAACTTTGAGAACAAAATCTGGAGGGGTTCCCGGTTTCACAGTCGGTCGTACCATAGCGTCGTGATGCGAATGTATCAAAGTTTCATCCAAGTCCAATACCAACATCTTTCTCTTAACTAAACCTGAAAAATAATAATTGCCTAATATTGTTTTTTTTTATAATGCAAACAATTCGCATAATTAGTAAAGTAAGATGAGCTCACTTAGCCTGTGTCGCGATACTGGCGAAAGTGGATATATTTCATATTTGACAGACTGGTGTTGGGCAACCTATGAAGGGAAAAAACCGATTTAAAACATAATTCATTTTGAAAAAATAGTATATTGATGTAGAGAAAACAATACTAACCGCTCTATATTGTTTTTTGAAAATGTAACAAAAACAACTCCATACTTTTGAAGCTAATACCATAAACGCGCGAAGGCCCATTTGCAACTGTTTCAGCATTTGAAAGGGTTACGAAGATAATAATTCCGACCAGATACGCGTATAAGGAAACAAATAAGCGAGTAACGTAATCATTGACGGGATAGTTTAGGCTGAATATATAGATAAACTTCTAGGACCGAAACAAACAGAGCACCCGCCATGACATAATCATCGACCCAAATTCAATGCCACGCGCCATAAAGTACAGAATGTGTAAAGATTAAAGCCACAGATGAGCAAAAATAAAGAAGAAAATATCCTTGATAAAGTCGCCCTTGCATGGAAAAGCCGTGTTGATGCCATTTGTAGAAATATAGGTATTATAGTATTTAAAAAAAGCAGTATATATTTTTTTTTGGTAGTACCACCCTTTCATGGAAGATCTATATCATAAACGCCTACGATTTAGACATGATATTTACAGGAATTAATAAATGTTTAGGTCTATGGTCTAGGCCATTCAAACCGATGAATCTGAGGATGATTTTGAAAATGATTTTAAAGTTATTGAAATACAGCCAACAACTCATATTCGTAGGAAAGGAAATTTTCTTTTTGGATAATTCAGACAAAAAATTAGGGAAGAGGAAATTCTGTGGAAACGAGAAAAAATATATGGTCGACTGATCCTACTTCCAGCTACAGCACACATAGGAGTGTTGCCAACAACGATCATGAGCAGGGACGCTACAGTGGTTAAATTTTAATCTTGAAATGGAAGTGATTTGGCCGTTAGAGAACCGAGAATTAATATACCAAGGTATGCTTGGTAAAGTTGGGCAGATATCTACAAAATGAGTACCGGCGAGACTGCCATATTTTCCGAAAATTGTTTTTTTTTTGCAAATAAAAACTGACACCACTGGAGCGGGCATTGTTTTAGAACCATCAGTAAAGAATGTATTATTGTTAGAACAATTGTCTTCTATCAGCCCATGAAAATTTGCACCAGTAATTTAGAAATGTCATATTCATGGTTGGAAAGAGAGAACACGTAAAAAAGCTCTCCCCTGCTGAAATTACCCTGGTTTTCTTGGCAGCAACTTTATTTTCTCGGTGACGTGGGAGTAAATACAATTAAGAATTTCCTTTAGTGTTTTGTGCACATTAATAAAAATAAATTTAGGTAAGTTACTATTTAGGGTTTAAAAGAATTAAGTTTCTTCCTAAAACAAAATGACTTATTTCAAATTACATACTTCGTTACATATTCGAATAAATATTCGTACATTCCAAATTTGTGAACAAATAGAAATGAATAAATTCTTCAGATATTAAAAAAAAGTTTTTACATAGATATAGTTCCATATACTTGAATATTGTTAGTATAAGATATTTAATATGAAACAAGAGTCTCATAATTCAAAGTATATACAAATATAGTCAATGTTCGTAGCTAGCAGTAGTATTAAATTGTCCTTCATCCCTTTTATCTCCGTTTTCCCTGTTATTGTGCTTCCAGATTTTCGAATGCTCTCACAGAGAAACAACCTACAAAGAAATTCACCACATGGCGGATGAATCTACGTAAATAATCCATAAATATCTAGACGGAGAAAAATTTTAGAGAATTCGAAACATTTTCTTATAATTCATTTTCATTTTCACTAAGCGACTTTTCCCGTCAAGCTTTGAAACGTGATTAGAACATAAGTATTTTTTTTAAAATTAGTAACAGCACTAAAAAAACCTATTTGCTGCTTAAATCAAAATCTCTAAAACCAGGGTTTTTGCTCAATAACAAAATGATTTTTCTAAATTAAACTAGTTGCCTACAAAAACCTGGTAGGAACAGAAATATTTTTTAAGTAGCTTATTCCAAACAAAACAAGTGAAAAATCACATTTTTTAATTTGTAAAAAAAATAAAATTCTTTTATTTTCCTAGCTAACAGACCAAATAAAAATTGTTTATTTTAGTCTATTCTTAACAAAAAATAAATAAAAAAAACAAACAGGTATTTAGTATAAAGCCAACAAAATAATCTAAAAATGGCTTAAAACCGGTTTTTGTATTTTTTTGAGTCCCAATATTAATGATTTTCAACTAATGAATTATAAAGAAGGTTATATACGTACAGCTGCCGATAAAATATATATTTCCGGAGATATAGTCACACATACCGGACTGTTTATATAAAATATTAATTAAAAAAAATATTAAATTTATAATCAAAAAAAGTTTCAATTTTTTGAAAATAAATAATTTTATTATATTCTATTTATTCTTAATTATAAATTATATCTTGATCTGAATTTAATTTAAATTAAAAAAAAAAATTTTAAATTGATGGACAATTGTTGTATTTTTCATATCGATTAAAAGTATCGAGACGTTTTATACAATCCAATTATTCACCCGAGATGCGAGATGTTTTGAACAGCTCGTTTGGAGTCACGCCATCCCAATTGTTTATGCGTTTATTAGCGTGTAAATATTTGTGTATTCCTGCTACTTCCGCTTCGTCTGAAAGAATATTTTCAAAGAAATCATGTTATAAATGAACGCAGAAACAGGTTATATCCCAAAACGATTGATTAACATTATTTTTTTAAAACGAAAATTTAAGTTTTTCCAGACTATGTAGCTTTTTAAATAAATAATAAATAATTAATTAAAAGAAAATTTATTTGGTATTTATTTCTAAAATAAATATCGAGCTTAATAATTTTAGTTTGCATGTTTATTTCGTGTCTGTAAGATAAATTAGATATAAATATAATGTAGAGAAACGATTTGTACGCACCAAACTACTAGCGGCAACATCGAACAACGCTGTTACGCTCGGAAGTCGGATGGAATGGAATAATATCTCCTTTATGGAAATGGCCGAGCGAGAAAATAAACTTCTCAAGAAGTTAAAAACCAGTCGAGGGTAAACGCAACATGTCGTTGAAGCGAGCAATGACCGAGCGAGAAGTTGAAATCACTCCAGAAGTGAAAATCACTCTAGTGTGAATGCGAGATTCGCGAGATGCTTTCAAAGTGAGCAACGGCCGAGCAGCAGAATCACTCCTAGAAGTTAACAAAAACTTTTGATCTCGAGGGTTGGCAACCTCGATTGTCTCGAGTGAATTCATTCATTCGTATTTTGCAATCGTCCTGCACCCAATCGTCACACAGTACGCACAGCGCGCCAATGCTGCTTTCATCGTTCACGTACTCTCGTTTGTTTGCCGTCGTATGCCGCAGTCAGTTTGTATTTTTAGGTTATGTTTATTGAATTACATTAAAAAAAAAACAAAATGTGTAGAAGAAGAAATTGATCTACAAACATTCAAGGGTAGTTAACGCAGATTTGTTTCTGCTAAGAAAAAGCTTGAAATGGCAGCCGGACCTATCGCTGAAAGAAATCAAGGTACCATTTTCTATGCAGTTTGCCTGTGAAACAAGTAGAGACTCACAAACTAGTGCCTTGTGCATAAATGCATTTATCTTTCTAAGCTAGTGGCCACTAACCATAGAAAATGCATGGGCTGTCACGCAGCAAAATAACGCGACTGAATACTAACTGTTTTATTTTTATCAATTTTGATTATGGTCTTTTGTTTTTTTTTATAGATGCTACTATTTATGTGGGAGGGCTGGACGATAAGGTGACGGAGAGTCTTATGTGGGAGCTTTTTGTTCAAGCTGGACCAGTAGGTAAGACTCATGATTTTTAATAAAATATTATGGTATATTTATTAAGTGTATTAATTTTTGGCAACTAAAGACAGTAATATTGTACTAAAAATATAACAAATGGACATTATGGTAATATTGAGTAATGTTCCGAGCGGTGTATACAGGCTGGGATTATTCGAATACGTTAAAAACACTTATAAATAGTAAAATTGTACGCTACTACTTAAGTGTTGATGGTTTCCTACGTTCAATGAACGTCATTTGTCGCCCATCAGTAATTCAAAAGGGAAAATTATGTAGAATGGTTTTTTAGATTTTGATTGATATATGAACTGAAAGAAATAAAATAATTATAGTTCTTACAAAGAAGTATAAAAAGCAAATCGAGTACCTAATGCCAGAAATAACTTTGTTACATTTCACTATGAATATTTGGTTCATTCATATATTATTTGTCTTTGAGTACATTTATATGCTTTTAGTTCATTGCATAAAGCAGTGGATGTAATATCATCAAATTAATGAGTAATTCACACTATAATATGGATGCAGTTTTGAAGACAAACACATTTGATGACACGATTCTTCTTTTACACAACGCAACGTCAGAAAAAAAAATTAAATAGCTACATCTTGAAACACAGCTGACATTGACAAACACATACAATCGTTTTCTTTCGAAATGCGAAAAAATGACAGAGCAGAGTTTGGTATTACGAATCCGTGTGTGTTTACTATAATATTCTAAAAGTGGTTCTACACTTCTTACACTACACATATATATAAAATACTTTCACGAAGCATCTTTATATAAAAATGGTAAAACAAAGTAAATAGCAATCAATTTTAAAAAATGTATTTCTAAAGAATTGCCATGACCTAGGTTATATAATATTATTTTGGGCCCTACTCAACTAAGCTAAACATGCTTGTACTAGAGTCAGGGGAGATGGTGGTAATGAAGAGTTAAGAACGGTATGACTGAGTGCGGAATTGAACCTGTGGGCTAATAGTCAAACACCTTAACCACTAGACTACCACAAACTCAGATAAGAAATTTCACTTTAAAATATAATAAGAATAGTAATAATTAATTACTAAAACTACAGC
This sequence comes from Neomicropteryx cornuta, assembly GCA_020383195.1. NCBI lineage: Eukaryota > Metazoa > Arthropoda > Insecta > Lepidoptera > Micropterigidae > Neomicropteryx > Neomicropteryx cornuta. The sequence continues at coordinate 8,061,003 of JAHKQU010000025.1, read as the reverse complement.
AGTTGTTAGACAAAGAATCAAACTGTGAACTGTCCATAAGTAAATCTCAACTAATATTTCTTAAAGTAATTAAAATATGCATATATTTTTTTTACAGTGAATGTCCACATGCCCAAAGATCGTGTGACTCAGATGCACCAGGGCTATGGTTTTGTTGAGTTCCTCGGTGAAGAAGATGCCGACTATGGTATTAAAATAATGAACATGATCAAGCTCTACGGTAAACCCATCAGAGTTAATAAGGCATCAGCGCACCAGAAAAATCTCGACGTGGGAGCTAATATATTTATTGGCAATTTAGACCCCGAAGTTGATGAAAAACTTTTGTACGATACATTTTCAGCATTTGGAGTTATTCTTCAAACTCCTAAGGTTACTAATTTTCTGTACTAGGTATAATTTTTCTTATATTTAAAGCAAAAATTTCAGCAATTTGTTTTAATGGATTCACATATTGGTAAATTAGGGAAGATTTTAATCCAATTTAAAAATTAGGTGCTGTAATTTCAAATAAATTCATAACTAGCTAAAATATCTTAGGCCAAGAGTAATAAATGCCTGGACACAAAACAAGCTACTGACCTAATAATAGGGTTCTTGCAAAAAAGAACTTCTAAGCTACTAAAATGAAGGTAAAACCAACAAGTATTCTAGCCAGCTGCACGAGAAAAGTTGGTGATTTTACATAATAAGCTTTGATTTTATTTATTTATTCGTATAAACCAAAATAGATACATGTACAGAGCAATGCTAATTAATGTAACCAACAAGCGATCGGCGCCTACTGCACTTCCTTCTTAACTAGACTCCGTCTGTACCAAAGGAGGCAGTTAAGTATTCTCAGCAGCGAAAAGTGAAAGATTTGATAATGTACTTGAGTGACTTATAGTATACTAAATATGCAAATTATAATCCTAATCCTATAATATTATCCTAGTGTTGAGCATTAAATCTGCCCTGTCACATTTTCTAGCAATTTTATATCATACTAAATTGAAATTGTTATAGGTAATGAGAGACCCGGAGACTGGCAATTCAAAGGCTTTTGCTTTTATAAACTTTGCCTCATTCGAAGCGAGCGACGCTGCCATAGAAGCTATGAATAGCCAGTATCTCTGCAATAGACCTATTTCAGTCTCATACGCATTTAAGAAGGATGTCAAAGGCGAAAGGCACGGTTCAGCAGCAGAAAGGTCCGTTTAAATTTTTATTATTTTTAAAAATTATACAAAATATGCATAAACCAGTTTTTGTAGTTTATATTTAGCAAGGAAGATTCCCCTAGGGAAACAAAGTGCATTTCTAAAATAGGCTGTCTGAGTACAAGTTTAACCAAAAGATAAAAAAAATAAATCGTTGGGACGTTAGGTACCTATGCCATTAGATATTAGGAGCATATGAAAATGTTTCCGTTTTTCCCATTTATTATAAAAAATGACATTCATATTATATCCATACGTGTTGCTAGATATACTTTTACTGATGAACCAAATGATTATATGCATCTTTATTATTATCCCCATATTTTTTTATAATTAAAAAAAAAAATGGTTTTATGTGTTCAAATAAGTCACCAGTACTTGTTTTTTTTTTCAGGTTATTGGCTGCTCAAAATCCACTTTCACATGCAGACAGACCTCATCAGCTCTTTGCAGATGCACCACCAACAATAATGTCAGGTGGTCTCATGATGCCACCCCCTCCCCCAAGTACACCGGCGCCCCCGGTGGGATTCCCATTAGTGCCACCTCCTCTGCCACCCAACATGCCTCCTTTACCACCGGGGCCTCCTATGCCTCCTGGGCCGCCTCAGGCACCACCTCCGGGACCTCCAGGCATGATGGGCGTTGGCCCACCTCCTGGAATGGGTCTCCCACCTGGTCCACCCCCTCTACCGGGTATTTCGAACATGAGGCCTCCTCTTCCGCCGGGGCCTCCAGGGCCTCCTCCGGGACCTCCAGGGCCACCTGGACCACCTGGCTCTCGCATGATGCCTCCTCCACCACCGTGGCAGAATATGGGCTTTGGTCCTGGACCCGGTGGTCCCCCTCCGTTTGGTCCCCCTGGTTTCGGTCCACCTCCAGGTCCAAGACCCCCTCCCGGCTGGAGGCCTCCTATGCCTGGCTTTGGTCGGCCCCCGTTCCCACCCCGAGGTCCGCCACCTCCTCCACCCGGTAACTTCCAAAATAATTATAATAATGATAACTATAACAATAACTATTAAGTTGTTTGATTAAAATACATACAAATGTGTAAGATGATAATATAAATCGATATAAGACACAATCATTTTCTCTTATTTCGTCAGCTAATTGACACTTTTTCATAAATACATTTTACCCTAAATATGTAGCCCTAAAAGAGAAGTAGATAGATTTTATTATGTTATAGTTGACATTCCTTAACCTAACACTATTCCTACAGACAGCTGCCAGTTCTTCTTTCTTTATATTTTAGGCTAGTAGCCATCTGTGCATAACATCAAAATGAAGAAACCTCTGGAGAAAAATTGTTAAGTATATTGATTTAAATTTTATTGGGGTTTGTAAATATTTTAAAGGAATAATAGCACAATAAAAAAATACTAATCGGATCAGATAACTAAGTAGATTTAAGATTTTAACATTTATTTTAATTTAAGAAATCACAAGTAAAATACTAGTAAAGTTTTGAAATTTTCACCTCGAGGCTTTTTTCTGAGTGCATAGATAAAAAGTAAATTTTAAGTAGGTAATTAATTGCTAAATTCAGTTTATTTATATGAGAATTTATGTAAAAAAGGGTTAAATTTTACTTGCTTTTGTTGAATGCAATATATATACCGCTTTGAATTGAATATTTAATGGATACAATAGAAATGTCACTAAGACCTAACAGTAGATACTCAATTTGTTGTAGCAATATTAATACTCTCCTTACATGCACACCATGTATTGAGAAAAAATAAATATTTGGCTGCTGATATTTACAGTGAAATATGTAGGTTTTATTATAGACTGAACTGGGATTGTCGCATCAACGATATAGGTGCAAGATTGAAAGCTTTTCTGGCTCACATACTTATACTATACTTAGTATCTTTATATCACCTTTGTGGAATCATTCATCTCGTGTGGTCTTAGTAGTTATGACCTAACATTTAAGTTTAACTCTTAACTTAAACTCGTACTGAGCAAACATACAAACAATCAGTTCAAGGTATTTCAACGAGCAAATATTTAATTGATTCAAAATGTTATCTATACAAAATAAAGTAAAATACTGTGTATAGAAAATTATTACAGTTTAAATTCATGTTCTTTTTTTTGTTTATGTTAAAATCTACTTTATGTAAAAATGAATGTATTTATAGATCTTTATTATATGATAATATTTACTTAGGAAACTTATCAAAAGGACCTGTGGACAGTCTCTGATTAATGGGTCCTTGCCTATTTTTATTGTGATCAATAATAAAATAAACACCATTGCCGAAGGCATTGAAACCAAACCGTAATAAAAAAAGGATGTTTAAAACTATATTTGGTACATAAAAATAATAATAAATAAATTAGATAATAAATAGTAAATTATAACATAATCTGTAAAACATCCGTATGGGGTAACACTGACGATTACTATTACGTATTATTAGTATTTCATTCTGTCCACGACTGTGTCACGGCAGTGCGAATGATGAGAACTACTTACTTCCATGTTATAAATTTTGGTTACAATTTATGAATGTAATAACAGTAACGATACAAGAGTTATATTAAGAGCTGTCTTTCATCCTAAAAACCTGAAGCTGGGTTTGTGCTGGCATATACATTTATAAAATACAATAAATTTATTAAAAAAAACCAACGCGTTCCTGGTGATGTATGTGTACACATCTTGCATTAATTTAAAGCCCATTCCTAATAAATACCGATATTATTCATTTTAAATCATGCTACATGATTTGATAGAAGCCGCAAACAATTAAAGTATGTTTAGTGTCTATTGTAATAATTCCTTGAGAATTTCAACAGGAGTGGATTTTTGTGAGAATTTTCGATGAAATTTTAGAAGCTAATTTTGCAAAAAGAAAAAGCCATTTTATACATATCAAAAATGCTTAGGTTCTTTCTGAAATGTTTTTTCTGAACAATTTCTGAATGGTGTGCTGGTGCTGTATGCGTCACGACTTGGCTGGTGTTTATATGGCGAGGCAGCATGATGCACGATTCACAACATTTTATACAATTATGAGTTTGTACAAAAAATCCTGATATTTTCAGTTTTCAAGTTGAAACATTATTAAATAAAAAGATAGACAAACATAGGTACATTTACTGAAAATTTGACCTTTGCTAATATTAGTATCTTTATAGACAACCTTTTTCAACGATATACCATAAGATTTTTTTTTAATATTTCCTTCGGCCCGTACTTTGGCCGTCTGACTGTTCCATCTTTATAACATTGACAATTTGATAGAACTCAGACCTAAAAATTAACCCACTATCGCTCCATGGCCATCCAAAACGAACATCGAATGGCTAAAAGTGCCACAGCCACAATTGGAGAAAGGAAATGAAGCAACCCATCACAAGGTAAAACCATAGATGCGAGGAGGGGGGGGGGGGAGATGCTGTTAATGACGCCTGTAGCGCCTAGCTGTAAGATGCCAGGTTCTGGTTAAATAGTTTAAATGTCATATCCATTTTTGTTTTGAATGTAATTGTAAAATATATTTAGCTTAAAGTCGAGTGCAAGTGACATTGCGTTCCTTGTATTTTTTTTCATGACTATATTATTATTATATTATTATATTCAAAGTATACGCAATATATACAAATGTGAAAGAGTTGATTTTTTATGTGTAGATTGATACCCAAGAAAAACTGCTATAGTCGTTTAGATCACATCGAAAACTAGTCGGATAATATAGATATTTAACATATTTCATACTGAAAATTGAAACTTGACATCGATACAGCGCAGCGTTAACGGATTTATGGCTGTTGGAATATATTATTTAAAAAAAAAAAAATTTTATATATATTAAATTTATTAATAATATTAAATAAATAATAATAAAACCATTTAAATATAAAAAAACCATAAAAAACATCAATTTATGCTTTGATTATTTATATATATATAGAAAAAAACGATTAAATACGAAACTAAACTAGAAATTCTGTCCGTGGTTGCGTGTATTGTATTTTAGGACAGCGTTGCGAAACTTTTATTGAAAAAAGGTACATTTGGGAAAGTTAGTAATTAATAAATTACAAATTCAGTAAATAGGAAGGAAGGAGAGGGAGGGGGTTCATTACAGGCGCGACCCAAAATTTACAAAAAAAAACAAATTAATTTAAAGAATACCATGATACTATTTTACCTATGTTGTTTTTATTTTTATCTACTCAGACCTAAAAAATAAGTCACTTTCGCCTCTATGGCTAACCAAAATGCACATCGAATGGGTTAAAAGTGCTCAAGTGGAGATAGGAAATGAAGAAACCCATAACAAGTTGGTACCACAGGTGCGTGTAGTCTGAAAGCTTATTTAAAATTAGTATTAAAATTTATGGTGAATTGAAAGAATGTCGTTATACCATTGTAGCAGTTTTTTTTTAATCTACTCAACATAAAAGTAGAAAATTTGAAACCACAGACAGGCACGCCACACGAGTAGCCTGGGGGACGCCTGTAGGACGTAGCTATAAGGCGTCTGGTCTGGTACATAATTTACTAATTAACGTTTGGTTAAATAATTTACTACTACTAAACAATGTATTATAGAAGCAGTTGATATTAAATGATAGCTTCGGGTAAGATAGCTATTCTTATGCCATTATTGTGTTATAAAAAAAATTATTCTATAAATGTTTATTATGTATAGTTTTATTACTGGCAACCTTTTTCATTATCACAGCTGTCAGTGTCAGTTTTGAAAGGAATAAAAGAGATACCTACCCGCACTTCTCTGCGGTCTATTAAGAGCCAGTATATCGTGAGGTGACCTTGAAGTTCGACCTTTGCAAATGGTGTCGGCCACGTGCACTTCGAGCGTCCCTCGACAACATCAAAGAATAAACATTTGACAGTTTTTTATTTATATTAAAAATATAAGGCAATTTAAAAAAATCTAAGTTTAAGGTTTTCTGTAGAATTTTATTGCGGTCATTTTTATGTATAAATTAGGCTTACGTCACATATGTAGTTTGGTTTATGAGAATTTTAAAAAATAAAACTCAACAATATCAATATTTTTTTATGTAAACATAGGATTATTTATTTAAAAATCCATTTTAAGGTTTTCTAGAAAAATGTTCAGGTAATCTAATTATATTTTTTATATATGCCTGGTATGAAAAGCTATCTTGGCAGTAGACCTCAAAAACATGCATAAAATGCAATTCGAGTGTGTTATGGCTCTTAATCGGGCATGCAAGCGACTCCCCTTTCGCTGGGAAGGATTTGCAATCTACGCACAATAACCAATTCCTGTGATCCGCGACATTCCGTCGTCTCTTTCGAAACTACCAAGGAGTAGGGAGAAAACGATAAAAGTCAGGCGAGCCCCGGGCGGCCATCATCGCACAGCAAAGTTTGTCTTTTGTTTTCCTGTTAATTACCATTTATTCTCAGCTGCGAATCTTCCCGTTCATCAAAACCTACAGTCCGCTTCCCTAATCCACGCAAACCGTACATATAAGGTACGTAATGGTTAAATATACTAGGTATTTGTTAATTGAACGTTTGAATAATTTCGTATTTTTTAATAATTACTAATGATTTTTAATGAATAAACGTCGAATCGTACTAATTTCATAAAATTTATTTGTAACTACCTAGATTTAAGTATTAGATATGAAATGGTTAAAAAAAAGTACTACGTAGGTATCTGTTTAATTGGACATTTAATTAGGTAATTTGGCAATTATTATTAAAAACTGATGATTTTTGGTGAATAAACGTCGAATCCTACTAATTTCTTCATTATAAATTGTAACTACTAAATTTTTACTTTAAATGCCATAGGTACAGAAAAAACATTCCTTTAAAATCAATATATTATAAAACAGGTAATTTATGATGTTTGCTTTAAGAAAAAATAATGAGTTTTATGAAATCGCTTTGAATTAATAATTTTTAATAAATCATACGAGTATTTGCGGAAATTTTCCTAAAAAATATATTTTTTATTCTAATCATAAATTAAATATTTTTAAATAGACTATTCAATAGGACACTTTTTGAGATATTGGGCACACTGAGTATTTTCTTTAAACAACCCCTAAAAATTAGAAAAAAAAATACAATGATATGCGATTTCAATGTTTCATTATTATAATATCTTTTATGATATACTATGAAGGCTAATAACGGGAATAAATTCCTGCAAATTCCTGTCCACGCTTGGATACGTTTTACGTGGATTGGTTTTAAGCTATATATTCATTTGCATGATGTAACAATGTAGTTTTGCAAATTACCCATTCATTCGCACCCTTAAGTTTTATCTATAATTTGATGGCAACCTTTATATTATTCAGAACGATTGATTTTTGAAGAAAGGAACAATTATTGATTTTTAACTTTAGGGCCGTATGAATTTCTTTAATTTATTTTTTATTTTGAACTGTGGGTCATCGAGGTTTCGTTCATAAAGCCAATAAAAACAAATAACAGCCTATTCTCGGATATTTTTGAGCTTTGTGAAAAATGGCACATTAAGCAAACAAACCCAAACTGCTTCCTTTAGTACAGATTCGTCTGGTTAGGGAGGCAGGAAACATTTGCACCGTGTAACAGTCGCTTGTCGCTTTAATTAAGCTATTTAATATTACTCATATTTTGTACTAATTAAGAGTTCTAATAATATATTTTCATAAATAAATATCTCCGTTTAAAGGCCAGTAAGATTTGAGCATGCATTAATTCAGTCTAACGTTTTTTTTTATTGCATCGAAGGTATGAATGTGCATTTTTTAATTTTTTATCGAGTAAAATCATAATAGGCAATTTTCTTTTATAAAAAAAATATGGCCATCTTCAGCACCGGTAATTGCTTGTTCGTATTAGGAAGTATATTATAGGAAAAATTATAAATATAGGAAAATTCGAAAGATTTGATACACAAAACATTTTTAATTTTTGGCTAAAACCATGCTTTTATTTTTGTCCTCAGCTGATGTATATGATTTTAATTAGGCATACACTACTCTAGGCTCAATTAAAGTAAAAAACCCCCTTTATTTATTTACAGGCCTATATTTTTTTTAATAGTAGCATAATAAAAACCTTTTTAGTATAACCACAGTAAAAATATTCTTTTTGGTGGTCACGTTTTCTCGCGTTGATTTGAATGCTTCCATACACTATATTGGCACGTCATTTTTATATAAATAAATTAAGTTTAAAAATGTAAATAAATACTAGAATGCATTACGGTTATGTTCGTTAGGTAATTACGTTGATTACGTTTCCCTCGTCGCGCGTGGGGATGTAAATTCCTCGTTCGCCACCTTGAATATTGTACGATAACCGAATCGTAATAAAATTATCGCAGTGTTGTGATCTGTCAGGTTAGCGCGCCAGTCGCCGTCGGTATCAGCGTCCCGACGCACGCCGTCGCCCTAAACCGAAGGACGTCGCGGCGCCGACGCTCCCCACTCTCTGACACCCCTCCGAACTCAACAAGTGATTCCGAGATTCAGTTTTGAATGTTAATCTTATTGCCAGTATTCTTTAACTTAATTTATTAAGTGAATAATGAAGATTTAAAACTACTTAGCGTCACGAGTAAAAAGTAAAAATGAGACTTGATAGAATCAACATATTTTGTTGATAATAATCTAAGCATATAAATAAATCGCGATAACTATAGTGCGTCGACAATATGCTCTATTTTACTTAAGTATTGTGATCGTAAACAAAAATAAAAATCGAGCGGTCACCGGTAAAACGAATGTTATTATTATTATTTATAGCTAGCTCGCAGCTAGTTGCTGGATAGCAGGTGATGGTGTTTTACTATCCAATCTACCTTCGAACATAATCTTCATTTGGAAAAAGGAAGTCAATATTATTATAGCTATGAAGGTATTCCATTCGCAAATAGTTCTGGAAAGAAAAGATTGACGGCGTAATTTTTTTCCCCTAAAAATAGTGTTGATTTTAGCCGGATGATCTTTACGTTTCGTTTGGCTAGTTTGAGATAATTTCAGAGAGGAACGAGTTCATTTGCGACAGCCCTAATAAATTTGTATTTTGACAATTAAAGGGTAAGTATTCCATCACCATCCCTGTCCCTTGAGATAAACAATTTTGCAATCAATAATATTTATTGTAATGTTCAATATTTTATTGGTCAGCACTTTCAACATACCTCTTGGTTTTTAATTTAAACAGCAAATTAAAATCTCTGATGTGTTAGAAAAAACAATAAATAATAATAATAATAATAAAAGCGTAATAAGTTATACAAAATTTAAAAATATTTCTTTAAAAATAAAATAGTAATACCAAAAAAGAATGACAACATTTTTCAAAGGATAGTCATAATGACTGCTTCATTTTTTTTTTCATGAACTCCAACGTATACGGGCGTTATGTTACAATCGAACAATTTGAACTGTATTTATTATTTCAGTTATTAAAAAAAATACTGATATTAAAAGTTGCTTTTCTAATACTAGTCGAGATCATGGTGGCCGCCGGTTCGAATCCGGACCGACTTCATCACCACCATACTCCGACTCTAGTAAAAATTAAAATTAGTTGAGCACGGCACGGCAAAATAATTGTTAGGTCATCCTAATACAAAATAAACCTTAGGCAGAGTTTTCTCTCTCTCTCTCTCACACACACACACACATTCGTTTCCCGTCCGCCCTCCTGGTTTTTTTCGTCTGAAACTTGCATAAGGCTGTGACGAAACTATAGCAAACACAGTTTCCCCCCAAACTCATTGGTACCTAACTGCGTGTGTATGTTGCTCGAGTGAAAGACATAATTGAATGCTATTGTAAGTACCTATATTTGTTCCAGTTAAAAGCGACCATTCACAGACTGCTATTACCGATAAAGAGAATTTGAATGTTATATTATTAGTCATTGAAGGGGATTGATGCTGACAATTTGTAATGTTTATCTTATGAATAATAGATGCAACTGTTTTATTTACGTAGACCATTCCATTGGCTTGGCGGGATGATTATAATGAAATGAAAAGCGTGCATGTTACATTACCAATATTTTTTTTAGCCAGCTCCCAAATTTTCTATAGAAATATAATAATGACCAATGCTATATGTATCATGGATCGTCGCACGAAATTGGTTGAAGAACTCTTCATATATATCCCCGCATCCGTGCAACGTATCAACTGTATGACCGTGAATTTTTGATGAGCATTATTCAAATTTTGTCCGGTTTTAACCTTTGAGGCTTTGAGTTTTTTGCATATAAATTAGTTGAGGTTAGGTAGTGAGATTTCGTTTCCAACGATTTCGCAAGCGTACCTATATCATAGGCACGTTGCTCTCCAAGTCTCATTTGATAAGATTGTGGCTACGGCACTCCGGACGGGTCGCTTTACTGCCGAAACCTAAGTAGGCCGCGTATGTTGCACTCTGTATATCGGCCTTTTGGAGTAGTCCGCGTAAGTGCTAGCTTTGTTTGACAGTAGTCACGAGCTTGTCAAATGAAACTCGGAGTGCTAATAACCTGCGTGCAACGTGCGCTATGATCCTCTAACCTCAACTAATTTGTATCTATATGTTAAATTGCAAATCAAAATTACTTTTAACATTTTGAGATCAATCGATATTATAGATTTTTTTTTTTTTTTAGTATCAAAATCTAATCAAAAAGAAGAAATATTTTTTTGTCATTTTATGAAATAAATATTTAAAAAATAAAATAAAATATAGGTACGTAATGAGGGCATCCGTACCGATAGGCTGTTACATTTTACATTGATTTAACAGATTTTTATTATATACTAAAGAAACAATATGTATGTAAAATGATTATGCTTTTTTTATGGAGAACGCTGTGAACTGAAACTTTGAAATTATGCAATACATGATTATAAAACTTGCGATATTTATTACAATCAAAAAACCATATGAATATGATTTGATACAATTTAGTGAGATTGGATACAATAGCGTTTGCGTTACACCGAAAACGCTGCTTTGCGATAATTTTTCTGTGCTTGCTCTTACGTTGAAATTATTTTTTCCGTTTTTAGTATCCTAGCTGAGCAAGTGTTCTTGCAAGCTGCGTTACTGCGTTTACTGTTTTTTTTTTTTGTTTAGTAATGTTTATTCCTATAAATATAATCACAATGAGATACCAGAAATAGTACAATTCTCAAACGATGATACCTGCACGATTACACTGCCTTATTTACTTTGTCTTCTTGGAATTTATTGAAAAAACGGCGTAGATACCTAAAGTAGGAATGAAGGGAGTTCTTTGTGTCAATATAAATGTATATTTGTCTTTCCTCTTATCGTTTACTTATTATCAGTCCGATAAGCCCGCTTTCAAATTGATAATCTATTTCGTTCAAATCTTCGCTAATTCGCGACCTGTCACTCAGACTTTGTGTCAGTATAAATTTATTATGTTGCTTGGTAGTCAAATACGCACGCAGCCAATGTTAGCTTCAGCTCGATTCCAATGGGCTAAACTGCCTTTTAAGCAAGATTAATTCTGTCGCATGATTTTTGTTAAAATGCAATGAATGATGTCATTATTGACGTGTACCTCTTTGACGGTCGTTAGTTTTGCTCAAAGGAAAATACGCGCTGAAATAATATTTACTCGTCCGTATAATACGATAAGTTATAGTATCTTGTCATTAATGTGAACTTGTTTGTAATTAGCGTTCGTATGCGTAAACACATAGAAATACGTAAATTAGCAAAAAATATATTTGTTAGATTCCTGAAGGCCTTTTACAACACGAAATCAGTCAACCGCTGAGCACAAACTTTTATAAGGCGTTCGAATTATTTAGCTTTCAATGAATGTTTTCTCCGCTCTACTCGTATTAATATAAATTTGGCACCATAAGTTCAAATTCAAAGTTTCCATTAATATTCAGTTTTACTTAAAGTAGTAAATATTAAAATATATATATATTTTTAACTAGGTAAGAGTTAACATGGTCTAAGAAGTTATTTATAACAGTATGAATATAAAAGACCTACGCAAAACCATAGGAAAAATAATAAAAATGTATTTTAAACAGAACTATAGTCATTGTTTATACACACAAATAAATGCAACTTAAGTATCTAACCGTTACATAAACATAAATTTAAATAACCGATTTATAAATAAATATTTAACATAAAGTGATGTTATTTATCAATATATTGGGTATAAATATATTATAGTATGAAGTATCTATACGGAAAACATTTTTTTTTTAAATTTGGAAACATATTATGAAATATATTCCTAGCATTTCAATAATGAGTAAAGTAAACGCATGTATGTATAAAGATATAAATGAGATAGAGTAGCTTAAATTGCAGTATTACTATTATATTTAAACAAATATTTTCGAAACTATATTCTCAGCAGCTATATTCTCTCTATTATACCCAATATACAAAGGGATTAACCAGTTTGATGTAGTGAACTTGCTTTAGCGACCCTAATTTCACCGTTTATTTTATATTTGAGCCCAGGAAAATGAGATGTCGCTGACCAAAAGATGTTTTAGCGATTTGTTTGTACAGAAATTGACCTCAGTTATGTCGGTGAAGCCCTTGGTGATAAAATATGACTTTATTTTTGAAAATACAATTGATTACCAATATAATATATCATTATTCAAATATTTTCTAGGCCCAAAATCGTTAGTCTGGGGGTATCGGTTCTCGTTTCCCAGAAAGTTGTGAAAAATCAATTATACATTAAAATTTGTCGATATTGTCATATAGTTCTTCGGCGACAATAACTACCTATTTAAACAGAATCGTGCTAGGTTAAAGGATACTTCAAACATGGTAGAACTATATTGAGAATCTTAATTAATTGCAAAGCCGTATACTCGTATAGACGGAGACTCCTGAAATACACGTTTGTCACATGTAGTTACGTCGCAGTCCATCCCCTATCTTTGAATAATATATGAACACATCTGCCGCTATTTTAAAGGTCAGGGTTTTGTTTCCATCGGCAGTCGAGGTAACTAAACAACTAAGTACTAAACTTAGGAATACTCGATTCGACGTATCGACACGTCCGCCGAACGGCGTTGAAGCATTATGTCACTAGCTAGAGTCGCCATTACGCGTTATCTCAATAGTTGCGTTCGTTTGGGAATGGGATTTAGCCGAAATTTCATGTCCTACTAAGGCTAACCTAAATTTTAAGTCAGACTTAACCGATAAACATCGTATTTCAACTCACTTTTAGCATTAAGTCGAACTTAAAGTCCGCCTTAGCTAAGAATTAAAACAGCCACGACTTAAGTCAAACTAAAGTCAGTGTTAAAATACGCTGCTAGGATAGGGTTGCCATACGTCCCGGTACACCGGGACATGTCACCGGTTTAGAACCTCGGTCCCGGTTGTCCCGTTTGACCTACCAGATGTCCCGGTAAACGAATAATCATGGTTTTATATTATTGCTAAAACTATGCGACAAAATCGTGCGATGACGTTAGATCACGTTGGCTGGCCGTGAAATTGTCGAGTCGAGGGATGTACTGACATTTTGCAAATAGTTTTCCGTATTTACAGTATTGAATAAAACACTGAAATACCTTTGTGAGGGAGTTGATGTAATTCATTCAAAAACTAGGTGGTTAACCGTCTTTGTTGCCGGCCATTGACCGTATTCTGGAAATGTGGGAACCATTGAAAGATTTCCTTTTTTCACAAACCAGATTGCGGCGCTATGGGGTACCCCCCCCCCCCCTCCTCCTCCTATAACTACCTTATATTTCCTCCTATTTGATATCAGTCCCGGTCGGAGCCTTTTTTGGAGTAGTTTCTCTGGTGAAACCATACCGTATTTCAGTGAAAACAACGTTATTTATTTATTTTTAGTGGTACTCTAACAAAATGTTGAATACATAACATGTTTACATTAAATCTTAGACACTAATAGGGGGAATAGGGGGACTATTGCTGGTCATAGATTAAAATGTATTATTTCAGTGTATATGATGTTTCCTGATATTGAGATATTCTTTGTGGAGTAACATCAACTTTAGTTTAGTACTAAGGAACTGTGATCTTCATAAGTTCACACTTTAACGTTTTTTTCGTAATACACCGGCCACTGGACTTTACAGAAAATAGCAGGTTTACATATTAGCTTCGCGATGCAATCACAATAATTAAATAGCTAAATGCGTATACGTTTTGAGGTCTATATTACTGTAAATAATTATCCTTATTGCAGCTAACGCTGTTCGTATTTATTAAAATTATAGCCATAAAAAAATAGGCAGATAAATAGGTTTTTTTTTGGCAACCTGGTTTTCTTATTACATTGATTTTCTAATAATTTAGTTTCCACAATACGCAATTTACATGTTTCTATAAAATGAAAATAATTTCACCCCAGGGTTTCAAAATTTAAATTAAATAAAACTTTCATTTGTAGCTGTAGCAACTGAAATATCGACTAAATTTTATATGAAAATAGAGATTTTCATATAAAATGGCAATATCTCGAATACTATGAGATTTTTACTGAGGTCAATTTTAGTTATTCTGGTCAGCCATGAGCTAGCCCACCACGCCATGATCGCAAAGAGCCATAGACTAGACACCACAGAGCAGAGAAGTACCTGGAGAGGGCACTCATGGTCTGATTCCGTTTCACGGGTATGATCCTTACGTCAAACACCACCACCTTACAGAGACCACCACTGCAAGCGTGTGTTCTCAGCTCTCATTTAAAAGCGGGAAAAAAGTTGTTTAGTTCAGTTAGAAGCTGTGATAGTGATAGAAAACGTAAAACAAAGAAGGACCATGACATATCATGTTATTTATAAGTAAGTAAAACGCTATTGTTACAAAATATTATTACGATTTAAGGCAATTTCCTCTTATGAACGTGCGCACCCCACCCGGTCGTGTGCCGCGCGTATTCGACATAATGTATGGAAAAAGGGGATAGTAGCTTCTCTAGGTACTTCTATGCTCTGTGCTCAACACTAGCTATATTGCTCCCTCAATCTTCTCTGCCTTCACTATTGGGACACTTTATATATATATACTATGCGTAGTAAATGCGGGTGATGTATTATCGAATTTAATTAAATATAATAATTTCGCCGGAAATAAAATATAAGTTAGCAATATTTAAAAAAAACCCGCTTCGCAGAAGTAGACCCGAATAGATTAGAAGCAAACGGAGATGCCAATTAAATAAAACTGTTTATTTTTAACACGTTGGATTTTTTGTTGTAAATTATGACTGACTTAATATAATATATGTATTGTTGATACATACGGAATGGAAATCTGGTGTGCACACATGGCAACGCTAAATCGTCGAGATTTAAAGATGAAAACAATCTTCAAAATTATTTAACTAAAGCGACAAAGAATTTTGAAGAATATACTAATTAAAATTAGGATCTGCTTGCTTGACAATAAGGTTTTATTAAGGTTGTGTCGCAGAAATGTGAAAAAAACTTTTACAACAATGTACCATATTTTTATTGAACGCCTTGGTAAACTAACACATTGGAACAACGACATGATTTGGCGTCGAACGTGTACCTGAATACTGAAATGCCTATGTTTAGTTTTTTCGCGGCTGTGAATTTGTTAACATGACTTTTGTGAAAGTTTTTGTAAGTGAAGTCTTATTGAAGTGCACCATTGGAAAGCCGTTTGTGACGATAATATTTGTAGGACTTTTAGTAATGTTACCAGTATGCGCTGCTTTAAAGGGAGGACTTCATAATGCTACTTTGGGTCCGGACATGACATCTTCTGAGGTAAGATATATTTTAATGTCTTCAACATTTTTTTAAAATTGTTCCTACCAGGTGCCAGTTACAAAAATACGACATGCAAAAATTCCGCGAATGTGTCTGCACACGTAACATCCCATGTCAAGGCTTTACCGTGGCTCCATGGTGCTAATGTGATTCCGTCTGCCCTTTTTCCATCTATTGATGTCATGCCTGGAGGTTCCAGCTGGCTGATAATGTCTACAGAAGCAAGTGTTTTTTTTAAAAGAATATTTATTGAATTATGGCTCTACCAAAGGCTAGCACTCCTCTGGCACGAAAGGCCGTGAAGACCAAAGGAATGACGTGTGGGGTAAAAAGAGTTTCGCACCAAGCCGAAGTGCCATTGATATACGAAGGTTGGTGCTGCCCAATAATATCCCTAGATACGGACTTGGTAATACTTTTAACCAACATCCTGGTTCTTTTGCTGTAGAAGGCAAAATTCTTGCTTTATTAGTTTCGCTTGCATTTTCTAATAATTTTGAAACAGATACTTTTACTAAAGGAATATCCTAACTTGTATTATACAGCAGTCTTTACCGGTAGTGCTTCTGTAGTGGTAGCAGCTGTCCCCAGTGGTTCCTCGCCGCGATCATACCATCAACGTCGAGTGGCGGTTTTAATATACTACCTACGAGGCTAGAACTTGCATGAGTCGAAACGAGGAAAGCTGGCAAAGCTATATCAAATGTTTGTACTTGTGCATTCCTCGCCCCATATACCTGTATGTGTTCGAGTTTCAGCTAGAAGACGGCTGTTATAGGTGTGTGTGATGATACTTCTTATTACGATAAGGTGGAGATGTTGCCTAATTTAGGAATATGATTTGTTTAGTGATTCCAATACCACGCCGCCAATCAGTTGCTATTTTCGGTTGCCACTTTTCATAATAATATACATTCAAATAAATTTTAAAACTAAAATAATATTTATTATATCACTGTCAAATAAAGAATAACCCATTATAGCCAATGACTCAGTTTTTACGGAGGGAAACCAAATAAGATAAATTAATCTGAAGTTATATTGAATGCGTCATATATCACCTTTTTATCTACCTCGAATTGTGATACAAATAATATTGTTTTGATGCTTCAATTCGTCATAACTTTGGAGGTAAAAACGGCAATATTGATATCTGAATATAGAGGTATGTAGGGAATTTGTTTTGACGTCGAACAAAGCTTTAGAAATGACTGATTAAAAAATGTATTCGCTGACTTTATCTAAGAAACACCGCGATACAACCCGAAAATATTTATTTCTGACCAAAATTGCTTTAAAAGTTACAGATAAATCGGAAAAGTAACGAGTTCTGCTTATACATGTCTTATTTAAATTTATCTTATATATCTTATATTATTATATTAGGCTTGTTGCAGCATCATACTTATTGTCACAGTATGGAACGCGCGAAAGAAAGCGCGTACCACTCAATTCCTTACTCTAAGGTTGTTACCGTGTTTATTAACTAGATAAGTACAGGTGAGATAAAAGGAGGCTTTCACATACGACCAGGACATTATTTTCCCTTTTATACCCTTCATAAAAAGTACCTAATACTATTATCATTCTGCTTTATTGGCTGCATTATTGTTTTTCAATGTCGTCTATACTGTGGCGATTATAACACTTTTAGATTTAAATTTACGGGCCTTATTATATTCAGTAGTAGCTACAATAAAATTTAAAAAAGTAGCGGTGGATTATTTTTAAATCAGTCCCATTAAATTAGTAAAATAAAACGCCAACGAAAAGGAAGGTATTTTGAAAAAAAAAAAAATGATGTGGCAGCGAATACTGTCTGATATTAGGGATGGGTATATAAACATCTCTTGAATTTTCAAATAAATTCAATTATTATTTTGACCTCCTATCACGAATACCGTACCATAATGAATAAATAAATAAATATTAGAAGAATGTACTAATAGAATAAGTTATCCGTATAGATGAAGTAATACCTTAATCAAATGCTTATTCATCTCGTCAATGCGGATCACCTAAAAATAAAATTTTCAAAATTAATATATTATAAATATTTAAATATATTTTCAATAACTGAAACGAATAAGAAAAAAAAATGAGAAAAATTTCCTAATTTAGGTATGAATTATATGAATGTAAATCGAAGTTCATTTTAGAAAATTTAGAGCGGAGAGTGCATGCCCCTCGGATTACGAACTTTCAAATGTCAAAATAATAAAATCATTGGCTCGGGTTAAACGCATTATTACAGCCTTATCAAACTATATTATTTTAATCAACCATTTATTCGTTCTATTTTAATCAAGTAGAGATTTTTATCATACAAAAAACCAATTCGCCAATAATGGTATCGTTGTTTTGGATCTTTTATGAATGGTTCTGCTATCTATTGCAAATGTATTGGTATATCGCCTAATATTTATGTTATTACTAGTCACATGTAATAAACTTAATGGAACTTTAATCGGATATTTATTAGATAAGTTTTATGACTATTTCACATCGGAGCAATCTAATTTCATATAAGTAGGTAGAGAATATCGTAACAATATCATTCGGCCTACCTGAGAATGTGTGCAAATAAAAAGAGATGTGCCTTGGGGTCGTGGAAAATGCCGCATAAACCTGTGCAAATTAAGCAAGATTTTTATTTGTTGTTTGGTATAAAAGCGCTGCGATCGCAGATAATATTATGATTTATGGCATTCCGACTCTCTTTTGCTCATTTATTAGACTAATTAATTAATGTGGTGTAACTAATGGAAGAATCATCCAATATTATGTCGTTCGTCGATCTCCCTTCGTTCCTCGGAATCCTAGCTTTTAAGAACGTAATACAGTTGTTTGTTTGATGTAGGTTACAGTTAGCCTTCGGAAGGAGATAGATAAACTGTTTGAGGATTCCGGGTTACTTTTTTAAATTTTATTAATTGTTTTGATTTAACAATAATTTAATAACAATTATTTTGGACCCCACGGGACTTATCTAAGTTTTCTAGAGTCAGAGGATAAAATGGTAATGAAGTGTTAAAAATTGTATGACTATTATGTGCCGATGCGAACCTGAGACAGCTGGGCCAATAGATAATCTTCGAATTTGCCTTACAAACATCGTTAAATACCTAAGATAAAACCAATAGCATTATTGCATTTGCAAAGTGCGCTTAATAGTAATAGTAATTGCCCGAGAATTCTAAGGTTTAATGGAATAAGCCCAATAGTGATCAATACTATGTAATATTTGTTTAAATTTAGTATTTGCCGGCATCTTTATATATAAAGCCTGATTATGGCATATGACCGCGGCATAACTAATCCGGTGGGAGCTGTATAAATCGCAGTAGCTCGCAATGAGTATTTTTGCTTTTACGCATCTGAATTTAGATCTGGAGAATTGTGTTTATTGGAAAATGTTCAATAGTTTGCGTTCCCTATAGACTGACAAACTATTCATCGCTTTCCGTAGCTATATTAAGACTGGCTAGGGCTACCACTGGATCATTAAAATAATTAAATGTGTGGATTTTTACTTGAAAATATCGTGTATTGTATTCGTGAAAAAAAACGGGGCCCGGAGGCCGTTCGATAAAAAAACTACCGTTTATAAAAAAATAAATAAATAAATAAATTCTAAATCATTTTTATTATTAAAGTTTTTTTGTCACAAATACATGTCACAAATAATGTCACAAATTGATTTTTCGTGTGCGAAATGAATAGCTGTTAAAATGTAAATATTTTTGTTAAAAGGTGGGTTTTATACGTAAAGTTATGAATAGATTATCAGATATTGCTACATCAACATTTAGGAAAGTAATGTAACTATTCGATTTATTATATGTGGATCTATGGCCCAAATTTAAATAAAAATACAATTTCTAAAAGAATATTCACCATTAAGCCAAGTAACAATGATGCCATTGCTAAAACGAAGCCATACTAAAGGCTGCAAAGGAAAAATAATAAGAAAATGTTTCTACATTAACTCATAAATATATTCGGATAAAACAAGCCGCCCTGGTGCCTGTTATTGTACGCTTAGTTTGAAGGTAAAAATCTCCTTCAAAAGAAGTCGCATGTGAGCGTACATTTTTACTGATTCTGTAAGAAAAGCAGTTGATGGTGTTTGCGAAAGTGGCCTTCTATGAGAGTATATAAATGATGGACATAATTATGCTAAGAGGAAAATTTTCATTTTTTTATATATAATATCTGGAGTACGTGGGTTTTATTTTATATATGAAAATTTAAAGTATAAGAATTAGGAATGTGGTTATCTAAAATTAATTTTGACTTTTATTTCGCGCGGTATTTAGTTGGATATTATACAATTGGATTTTATTTATGAAAGCATTGATCAATGAAATCTGAATCATCTGATTATTTCTGATGTGATTTTGAATTATTGATTTATTATCTACAAAATCTGTCTTATTTAAATTTAATGCATGAAACTTCTGTTATATATTAGTAGGTATCTAGTTTACAGTTTCTTATATAATACATTATTCTTCATACTAATCTTCAAAACTAATATATTTAGGTACCTAAATACGTATATTAGCAATGACAGGTAGGCGTATTGTAATTATATAATTTTCGCTTAATATATTAGATAGTTATATTAGATATAATATATTAGATAAGGCTGAATATTTAAAATTTTTACATATATTAAAAAATAAATGTAAAAGAGATGTACCTGCCTACTAAATGATACAATCACAATTATTTAAATATATTTTAATATTTTTTATTAAATAAATTAATATTATTATTTGGCATACAATGATTTCAAAATAAATACCATTTTATGGTTCGTCAAACAGTCGGTGCTTTATCAAGAGCAGTTAAAATTGAACTGAGACGCGAGAAAAGAGACAGTATTGCTTTGTTGGGTTTCATCGTGAGACTATGTTTCATGGCTCTATCTATATATGTATTGTATTGAACGACAAAATACTAGCTGTTTTCTAAATTAAATGTTAACTACATTAAACTAAATGGACATCCTTGAAATAACATCCTCGATAAAAATATTCAGACAACATTACTAATGTTTAAAAATAAACAAATAATATACCTAAACATAAACATTGCTAAAATGCCAATGACAATTAAATATCTTCTTTACTGAATTATTGTTAGCGGAATGGGATTTCACTAAATATATACTTTCCGTTTTGAAATGCTGTCGTTTGAAAAGTTACATACACACAACACTATCTGTTTATTTAAATAGACGTCTGCGGCACAACGGGGTTTCCATACACTAGAAGATCAGAAAATGCGCCGTCTTCGTACCCATAGAAGATTATACCTCGACATCATGATCACAACAAACCCCAGACACCAAACGTGGTACGGTCACAAACTGTGTATAGACACAGTTCAGAGCCAACCATCGACTACAACAACGAGATATTCGAATACTGCCCACTTCCTCGAGCAGAGGAAGTGAGGGGTTTAGGGACGGGAAAATTTATGTCATACCAATCAATTTTACATATCGACATTGAAATAGAGTATATTTAACGGATAGGAAACCCTGTCTGCACCTAACAATATGTCCGCATTTTCAATGAACACAGTTCAGGGAAATGCCTTGAATTCGGTCTGTAAACAAACACCGATGCGCATTAGGGTGGAGACCTAGCGGTGCACTGACATGGCATATTTGAATCTTTATTTCCTATATAACAATGGATCTCTTATTCATAGCCAGATATACTACAATTGCTAGGCTTACTACGAAGCATTCGGTTGCTTGTAAGAACTCGTAATAAAGTGAACATTGTCTATTTATTTGTTATCTATAGAGAGAGAACTGTCAAAAATTACATGTTTTATGTATCCCGCCATTTACCTAAGTATTTATTAATTGTCGATACTCGTCTCTCGTATATATAATACTTTTAAAAAGTAATTTCGAATCATCGCTTAATTATTAAGTATTACATAAAAAATCACTTAATAAAAATAAGACAAAAAAAACGTAAAATATCTACTAATGCAGTTGTAAAATAAATTCCCAATGAATTCGTTATAGCAGCTAACCAGTTCATTATATGTGTTTAAGAATTTGACTTTGCCGACTTAAAAATAAGCACACGTAAGTTTTGGTGAAACTCAATTTTTGCCTTTACGGCATTCCAAAGCATCATCGCGTCGTGTAGGTATGTGTATGTGTAATTTCCTTGTTAATTAATATCTCCATATAAATATTTGTAAGTTAATTATTATTTCTATGAACAGAACGAGAACAGGAGTTTTCCGAATATTTTCATTTTAATAATCTAGCACGTAATCTCCGGATTCTTGCCTGGTTTAGTGATATGTACCTAATTGGTAAAAAAATTTAAATATACTCTTTATTTACATTGATGCAATGATTCAATTTTGAAAGAATATTTCATTGATTTCTTTAACAGGTTTCCCCATGTACAGGTATTAGGTCTGTTGACTCGCTTGCTGCACCAACGCATCAGTATGTCCATACACTGATATATTTTCATTTTAAGTCATTTACTCTAGAGACGATCCTTTCAAACACTACTGACATTGACCAGACTTTGAACTTGGGATATTATGGACCATTCCTCTGGCTTTATACAATGCATTCATTTTGATTGACATTTAAGTAACGTATGCCTATCTAAACCTACATGTTTAGCATTTTTATTATATGTTTATATTAATTTATGCGAGCCTGACCAATTGATACATTTGCCTGTATTTACCCTAACATATAAAAAATCTAAATTTGGCATAGGTACATAAATTATTAAAATGGTGGTAGTATATTTAAGGTTACAAAGAATTCCGTTTTAAAATAAAATAAATATTATTTATTTTATTTTCTAGGAGATGTTTTCTTTTTTTATGGTTTACCCTCAAAACAATATCGGATCGCTCTAATTGCGTTTAAAAAAATGCATTCTTTTGCTCTTCGATTGGACTTGCTAAATCATTTTAGCTATCCGTTTTTTTAGCGTTTATCTGTTTGTCCGATTACTCCTTTTATCTTACCATAAAATTTCCACATAAACATAAACATGGATTGTTGAATCTCAGCGATATATAGAAATTCCAAAATTTGGCGCCCAAAATGCGGAAGTTGGATCGGTATTATTTTTTAAAATGTTTGAAAGAACAACATGTCAGTCATTCCTAGATAAAAAAAATAAACACTTCATACGAAGGGTATTTTACGAGATAGCTGCAGAATAATATCATTGTATTTAAATGATATATGTTTTTGAATTGAATAGGTATTTTGACTTATCGGTAAAACTAGCGTATCTGCCTTATGTCATTCTTAGAAGTGTGTGAGTAATTTATTTATTTATTTATTAACAGGTAAACATACAGCGTAATAATAGTATATACATTTTTCAAAGGATTAATAATTAGGCCAATTAAAGCTTACGCCTATGTACAAAAATATTTAAAACTTTGTTGAGCTTAACGCTATTTTAGAATGTGTATGTGTGATGTGTGCTGTATAAAAGTGTTAGCGAGGGTGTGTGGTTGTGTCTGTGAAGGGGTGTGTGGGTTAATTATAAAGTATTTTTATTATTAGTTATATCACGAAGCCAGCTCGTTTATTTTTAACCAGATAACATTACAAAGAAAAAAATATATCTTGTCCTGCCAGAGCCTGAAGGGCTCATCTGGCAGAAACTCAAATTTGAATTATGTTTTTCTTAAAGCGGCTTACTCCTTAAATCCTTAAAACTACTAATTGTACATACATAACAAACTTAAGTGAAAATTATACACAATTTAATTAATAATTATGTGAATAAATAAATAATACTTTTAATTACCCACTCGATCACTCAGCGCTACAATCTTTCAGCTCTAATTTGGTTTTTTTATTAAGCTTGGCACTCTTGATAGCCTTAGGTAATTCATTAAAAATGGTTGGTAGAAAGAAGACGCATACCATAAACGTTTTTATATTTGTTTAACAAATATATTTCGTTTTGCAATTGTCGGGTGTCGAGAATTGAATCTTAAATTGTCACAATCAAAAAAAGTTAAGATTAATTTATACCTAAAAAGTTGCGAAACCGTCAAAACATTGCAATATCTAAATTAATCAAGATCATTGTTTTTATATTTTGAGCGACTTGATCTCGGAACTATTAATTTAAGGATTCTGCTTTGTAAATTCTGAATTTTATCGAGGTAGGTTTGGTATGTGTAACCATATCCCAAAAGACCATAATTTATTATTGACTCTACTAATGATTTATGGACCATAATTAACATACTGTAACTTAATTTATTTTTTAAATGATGAAATTTTACTAAACATAATCTTAACTTGTCGCACACTTTATCAACATGCCCTTTCCAATGAAATCTGTCGTCCACTGCAACACCTAAATAGGTTAGTTTAACGTGCCGGAATCTGCATTTAAATGTAAACAGTCAAATGTATGACTTACAATGTGGAATGAGTCTTTTGTGCTGGCATGTGAAGAATGGACGTGTAAAAGCTTAGTTTTAGCCACATTAATAATTAATCCTTTATCGTGTGACCATCGGAGTATATTATTATAGTCATGTTGAAGCTTTCTAGCTGCACCAGCTGGCTATTTGATTGGAGGAAGCGAATATTGAAGAAAAGAATGGACGTTTCTTCAAACTAAAATGCCGTATAATATAAATAGCCCGGATTAGACCGGAAATTTGAAGCTAGTCATTGATATGACGATCCTCCGAGAAATACTTCGATACAGTTACTTGCTTCTAGATCAAACAACAATCATAAATGAGTTTCTTCGGGATAGAGCCTATGCTCGGTATATAAAGTCCAAATTAAGTGAAAATTATGAATATTAAAAGCAATTTAGAAACCTTTAAATTCAGGTCATTAAAGATTTGGAATGACTTACCTCCACCACTAAGGAGACAACAAGCCCGGCCCCGTTAGGGCTCGGACAATGGCTGTTTACGTTCTATATAACTCGCTTTACTGGCTTTATTTGCTGCTTTATTTGCTTTGTACGCAAGCAATGTATTTTACATATAGAGCATGTGCGGATCACATTTTTACTGTAAATATTTTAATATGTAATGCATATATTAGTATACATTTGTATATTATAATGCTTAAAACAGAATGCGCTGTAAATCAGCGGTTTAGATACTGAAGCTTCATAGCGGCTTATCCAAGCTTTCTGATGTCTATGAGTGCTGAAATCTATATACATACACTAAAATATGGTACCTAAGTATATTCCTTGTTTAGTCTCACAAATTTACCTAAAACTGACTGTACCTATAGAAATAGTGAAAACCAAAGTCCCCGTTCCCGTTCTAGTGTGCAGTAAGGTTAAAACTACAAAACCACTCCACCAATAATTGCTCCCTAAAGTATATCCAATTCGCGAAATTCAAACAAGCGGCTGCCACCTCAAACTTTAAAATTAGTGTAGTCGGAGTCTAGTGAAAACTTTAGAAACTGAGCGCGGTGTATAAGATAAACCTCGCCCCGTTAAAAAGCTTTAATTGCCCAATAAATACTTCACTAGAGGTACCGACCGACATAGACCTGAAAGTTAAGACGGTTCCTCGCACACACCATCGTCATGAATATATAGATAGCTATGGCATAGAAGCGCTATAAGCGAGCTACAGCGAATATCATAAAATCGTGACATTGCCGTCAAAGCTAAGCTCCGCCCCTCCACCCGGTGTCAGGTCAGGTGTCAGGATGGCATCGATGTTAGTTGTGTCGGTATATTATCACCAATACCGTTCCGATATCTTAAAATGGATACACTTCGCAGTACGTCGATTTGGCTTACTACCGTCTCCACTAAGGTACATTGGTGAACCGTATTGGCATCTACCTAATTCAATGGTCTGTGGTCATGAACATCTGAGAGACTGAACATCTCAATGAGACCTCAATTCAATCCATAATCAGTATGCGTGTGTACACTTAGCGCACTGTTATACTAATGTTTCCTTCTTCTTATTCTCAGGTTTTTTCTATGGATATAGCGTCGAGCAACAATACTACAGCAGCATATCCCAGTATAGTTTACGCCAGAGCGGCCACAAACCTCAGCGCCCAGCCTAAAGCGTCCATGTATCGAAAGTACGATCTTCAATTGAACGTTTCCTGGGTTCCTCCAAATGGTATTATATTTTTTTATCAATAATTTTATGATAAATGGTGATATAATGTAACGGTTTTATACTGGCCAGAATCAATAATAATGCTTTTTTACCCCTAAAATAATTATAAGTGTTACAAAAGATTTTTTTACTATAGGGTTGTAACTGTTGGTTGAGCCATCAATTACTGCAGACACTGTCGTTCTTGTTTTTTTTTTTTTTTGTTAAATAACGTTAAAAATAGCTTCGTTTTTATCTTTATAATGTTTAATTATTTATTGACTTTTTTACTTTGATTTATTTTATTTACTTTTATTATGACGGATGTTTGTCTTTTACTACAACGATCCAAAAAGATGAGATTTTGATATTTTACAATGATCTGAATGACTCTTTTATGAGTTGAAATAACAGGAAAATTAGTAGGTCGCACATGCAGTGTGTGATGGTACATTGGTGAACCAAAATACGTTTATTTTTCAGCTTCAGCGTCGTTCAGCGGGTTAAGGGGGATGGGAGGGGGAAGGGTGGGAGGGGTAGTGGCGCAGATAAGTAGAACTGATAATGCGGATAAACAGTAGTGCTCTGCTGCGATTAAATGATTACACAATCAATAAATAATTCGCATTATAAAAAACCTTTCACCATATCGCATTATAACAAAACATGAATGCCTACTTTATCTGATACCGTTATATAATCAATGCTGATACACTCATAATTCATAACCATATAATTATTTTGAAATATAATACACCGCACTTAGGCTTGACTATTCTTGCATCTCTCACGAAGATTTTTAAAATCATTTTAAAATTTGCGTTAAGTTTTAGATTTATTTTAAAATATTCCTATTTATTATATTTAATGTGCAAAATCAGACCAGGGGGGCAGGAATGGGTAAGGGAAGGGGGTTTCCTAAAAGTTAGGGGTGAGAAAAATTGGTTTTCAAAATTCTAAAAATCTTACATCCCTTAATAGGGATTAAATTAGTTCAAAATGCCAATTGTAGGTCTATAATTTCCCTACAACTTTTATTTTAAATAATTTTTGATATGTACCTTAAGTAACCCTTACGGCACAGTATAAAGAGGGATTCAGGGTACGGCGGGTTGAGGTTGCGCGAGCTGCCGCGCGCAATGTTTGATACAAGTTGGTACAATTGGAGTTCACCTATCCGTCTTCCGGCGTTCCGAAAGGGATTTTTTTAACGATACACTTTGTATCAACTGAAATATTCCGCTTGAAAATCCTCTTAAAATCACGATTCAAGTAAATGCTCCGTTTGCTCAGACGCATAAAAAAAAAAACCTTTATTTATTTTTGTCAACACAGGCAGATGTCACTTCTGAAGATTAACTCGTGTAAATGTTTAGAATACTCGTAGAGGTGGGCAAGTTGACATTGCAAAAATATTTATACTTTCAGATACTTATGTCGACGACTATACCCTCGAAGTGCAAGTCCTTTCAACAACTCACGATTGTATTTCGAAACTCTGCTACGAATACAATATCAACAAGGTATGTGCATTGTTATAATTATTAATCATTATCGCATCAGTATATATTTGAAAATTAAATCATTGAAGAGATAGATTTCTAAATTAAGTGATTTTGAAATTTAACACAGAAACAAAATAATGTGTTTCTGACAATTTGCGACAGTGAGTCTGGGTCGCGGTCAGGGTTACCAGATATTTGCTGGAATAAAATGAAAAAGAGGAATGTTTCATATCTATTTTTAGGATATATTTTTAGTATAACTGAAAGAAGGGCTCCTATCTCATACTTACGATAGCACCAAACATCAATTTGTCTATGGTAATCTTTAAAAAAACTGTTTTATATTTTTTAATTAAACTTTTATAATTTTTGACATTATGGATACTGTTCGATCCATATGTTTTCACATCCCACCGAGCATCTGAGTTCGGCTGAGCCGTTATTTGATATCAATAATTCTTCAAACTTAATTTGTGATAACTTCTTTGCTTCTGCAGACTTCTACATGGACGATGATTCCCAGGGGCTACTCGACCGTCGATGGCGACTACTGCGCTTTGAGGCCCGGCTGCAACTACCTTGTCTCCCTGATCTCACATCCTTGGAACGGCAGCGAGAGAGCCACGCTCAACATCACGATTCCCGGTTAGAGTATACTACTGAAAATACGAAAATTATTCCATATTATTATATACTTGTATTCATCGGCCAACATGTTTTCTCAATGAAAAAAAAATTATTATTAGATTTTCCTAGAGTAAGCAAAGGTAAGTCTGTATTTAAATTTATTTTTCTATAATCTATTTCTTTAATTACTACATGTACTTATCTTATCCGTGCTATAACATATACGTACAAAATTATAGGCACTAAACTTCCCCCCCCCCCAACTCTTTCTTAAATCGATTTTCGAACAATCGACGAATTCGCTACATTTCTGCATTATATTCATACAATGTGATCCCAAGACCATTCCCGAATGCGAAAAAAAATCAACCTCAAATTTATATTATTTTATAACAGATGGTGTCAATTTGGTCAGCGCGCAAATTCCGTTGCCGCGCCGATCGATTATGGCCTTGACATCGTTACGGTGTACGGCGACAGCTGAGAGCTCACAACAAAGACATTATTACATGATCCTTTTGCTATTTTCGCGTAGTTTACATTTTTTTTTTCGTGGTAACCCACGATGAATTTTGATATAGTATCTTAAAAAATAAGACTTGAAAACACTGGGGATGCACTGGCCAGAACTACCCGGATAAAAGCAAGCCCAAAACTAATTATAGGATTCTTGAATATAAACTATCGAATCTACTGAGAGTCGAAACTAATAAAGGATCTGTAGGAAATCCCAGAAACTCCTCTAAACTTACTCGGTGAGTTTAGGCCTCTAATTCATAAACTATACCAGCTTCTAGGCAATCATCTTCTAAATCCCAAAAAGATACGTAACTTTATCAACAGTCTTTAGGTGGATGATATAAATACAATAACTTTGTGCATGGAGTGTGAATATACGAGCTATATCCACTAGCGAACATAACACGACATATTGCTGTCCCGCCCACGCGCTGAAAACGAAGGCATTCACTCATCTAGTTTTCAGCGCAAATGCTAGCAAAAAACATTTCAGCCGCCTTATTACTTCAAAATAGGTTAATAGCAGACCAAAGTTGTTTGTCATTAATCTCCAATTAGCCTAACGAGTATGCTACCTTTTAAGTATCGAGTTTACTTTTGATTTCATTCGTTGTATTTATACCTACGTACTCGCTATACACACTCTCGTATAGGGTGTGGAGGAATGTGTCACGCCGTGGGCCTAATCTGGGCTGCTAGTCAACAATCGACTCGACTATGACGTCTCTTTCATTACCGTTCGACGGTCGTAAGAAAAAGGGGAAGTAGCTTACGGTCAGGGCCGGATTTAGACTTGATATGAGCCCTCTGTTATCGTGGTAGTCTAGTGGTTAAGGCGTCGCGGGTTCGATTCCGCACATGGTCATGACATTTTTAACGCTTCATTACCACCATCTCCCCTGACTCTAGTACAGGCATATTTGGCCTAGTTGAGTAGGGCCTAAATAGTTGTATATGACCTAGATCATAGCAATTATTTTTATAAAAAAAAAAGATATGGGGCCCTTTATATGTTCTGATATTATATGTCAATGCCAAATACGATTTACGGATACCTAAAGAGTTAAACTGAAATGCAATTAAGAAATATACGTATAGGTAGTGAAATAATAAATCTTAAACTTAAAATTATTTTTATTCATAACAAACTTAAAAACGCACTTTCTTAATGTCCAGTTAATATTAGATTGAGAAAAAAACGTTAAAATATATGCTATTATTACAGCTACAGGTGTCTGTATAGGATCGACCTATATGTAAATATCACTTAAACCTATTTAGGACAATATGTCATTAATTTCAATACGTTTTACTAATTTTTATTTACAAAAAAATGTTATCTTGTAAAGTCTATTATTATTTTGACTTGAAAATATAGAAAATGGGTTCTCTATTTTCTACATATTTTTCAATTAAAATACGATCGCAAAAAAAATATTGCGGCATCGGGACAAATAATATTTAAGTATTTTATGACAATTGCTCACTCGGACATTTTTTTTCAGGGGTCCCCAAGAAAGTGTGGGCCCTAATTTATAGCTGATACCTACGTAAATCCAGCACTGCTTACGGTAGTACAGTTGAGTTGATTTTCGAGTGTCGATCGTCAACCAGCAGTTGTTGGAGCTCTGTAATTACAAAAAAAAAAGTAGATAACCCTTTTTTTTATTAGTAACCCTTATAGATAAATGTGTCACGTCCTCCCGTCCGTACGTCCATAGCCTTGTATGTAGTTCTTTCATTTTACTACCATTCACGATGAAATTTGAATTAAAAAATAAACAGCGAAAGAAGATGAGATTTTCTTTTTATATTAGCATTAATAACTATTAACTATTTAATTAATACAGCATATCCCAGTATAAATTTTTTAAAGACGATGTATATGTATATACAAAAAAATCAGCTAACAGCTGATCGACGCGTCATAAAGAGGTTTGTCCTATAGTGGCGGGATAGTTCATTGTACGCAAACGTGGCCAAGGTTACGCGTTACTCATAAGAAAGGTAATTTACACAAGTTAATGTTTTAAGTTTTGGCATCATTAATACATAAAGATCTTATATAAAGAATGTTTGGCATAGCATTAAACAATATATACCAAATTTAAAAATTGTATGCTAGTTTGACTTGCTTACTATAGCTATCTAGTACCGAGCGTTATAATATCGATTATTCGCGTGTTTCAATTAACTGTGTAGTTTTCTCTATGGATGCTAGAGTGCTGTATTAGAAATTAAAAAAAATATGTTTTTTTTTATTTTATTAGGGACAACATTTAACCTTTTGATAAAAAATAAAACGTTTATCGTTAGTCTAATATTTTATTTTAATTTAGAAATTAAAGTACGGTCTAAGCAAACTTCAATCTAATATATTTATTATATTTGCAATCGTCGTATTTCGTCGTTATTTTGTTAATGCGCAGTTTTTTTTTAATATTAGATATAATATATTGTACTTTTAATGTACCTAGGATTATTTTTTTAAATTGTTTTTATATATTATGGTTACCGTAGACAATAATTACAAAAAACTACAAGAGAAGAATTTTAAACATTTAAAAATAAATAAATGGGACTAGCGTGTCTGTCTGTACCCTGTTTTTCTGACGATGTGCAAATCTGAAATTTGGCTCAGAGTATATTTTCATGATGATAAAAATTTCAAAATATGACCCTGCTGCTTCGTTTTTTTCTGCCTTTTTGGTACGTGGAACTAGCCATAAACCGTTTCAGCAAATCTACAAAAACCTTAACTTGAAGAGCGCAGAGCACTTGGTGAGCACAACGCTTATGATTTATAGTATTTTTCTCTTTTTCTCCACAGAGTGCGTCGATCGCATTTGCTCCTGCGCGCATGAGCCTATGCTACCTACGCCGATCGTGAAGGCGAACCTGCTAACCACATTCGAGATACCACCCAACGCAAGTGCCTTGAGCCAATGGAATACTTCGATCCTGGACCCTCCGAGTACATCTCCTGACTTCAGACCTACTTACGTTAACATATCATGGATCATGCCGTCGTCACCTTCGCCAAGAAGGCTACCTAAGAATTTGCGAATTGATAATTTTTTTGTGAGGTAAATATTTTTTATAGTCTTATTTTTTACTCTAAAACCATTGTAGATTTTATTCTGTTTAATTACCTTTAAAAAATAACAGATTATTTGCAAGTAATGAGATTGTATCATTCGGCCTATGAATACTCGCGTTGTTCTTTAATAAAGTGACAGCGCTTTAATTTTTTTATGGTCGGTGGTCACTTTTAAGCTTAGCAGCGTACTAACACGACGGCGACTATGCATTAGGCCGATAGGAATCAGTATTAATTTTTCATATTGATCATTGTATAATTGCACTAAGTATAAGGTTTATTTTACAAAACATACAAAATGTACATAGGAAATACTTAATTGTTTATTTTGGCACTCGACTGTACCTCAATCTAATGTTAGTACTACAGAAACCTATATATTTTAACATTATTATATATTATTGTTATGTTTATTTTATGCAGTTTGGGAAGCCAGAAAGTAATGCGATACCACAAGCCATGGTACGGGCATGACTTTATGTGGCAAGTGTCATATAATAGCAGGTGGTGCGTGGTCAGGGCGAACATGTCCTCCAGCCAGAGCCACCTCGCCAGGGTGAGTGTCCTGGACAACCGTGGTTGCATGGGGCCGGCTGGGAATTATACCATACCAGGTAATCATTTCTTTTCTACCTTTAAGAATACATATTCTACATACATACATACGACGCTCACAAAATAAATGTATAGTCATTTCAGAAGTGATTCATTCAATTGTTGTTATTTGTTTTATAAATATTTATTAATTTGGTTACACATCCACCATAGTGTTTGAGCTAACTAACCTAACCGCCTATTCTTAATTGCCTAAATTTGAAATAATATTGTTGCTATATTTGAATAACCTCCATTTTATTTAAATTTATTTTCATAATATTAAGACATAAATGCTATATGTATCAATATTATGCTATATGTATCAAAATAATATAAGGCTCAAAGTAATATACTTATAGAAAAAATATATATAAATATATGGGGCCAAGAAGATGTAGAACCTGAGGGATCCGTGGGTTCTAACTCCTGATGAAGGGATAATCCATCACCTTTATTTTCATAAACCCAGATGAAAAACAGAATAACAAATATAAAATCAATGGAGGTATAAAAATAACGGAGAGCAAATTATAATTAAGTCAAGTATAATTGAAATGTTGTCGGCCCGTAATGCGGTGGCTTGCGAGCCTGCCGACCCGACTGACTGCCTGCGCCGCTGGCGGATCGCCCGTGCGCCGTTCCATGCGCGCCTGCGCGGATGCCGGCCAATCCGATGCGTCCGGCGGCGATCGCACGTCGCCGGCCAAAACAACACTGCTAGCTGCAGTCCGAATAAGTAGCGCCGCTACAAATACAATAAACATCAACGTCAATAAACGTTCAGGAACGAGGTTGGAATTGGGAAGTAGGAGGGGTTGGGGAATAAACATAGTTACCAGAATACGAAATATAGCATAACTCTTATTAGCATATTTTTTTTTTATTTTTTATGTTGGGTTCCTTAGCATGTAGTTCGAATTGACGTTTTTTTTTCTTTATGTTACAGCAATCGAGAAGTCGATACAAAGTGATTCTCTATGGCTGGTAAGTAGTACTATTTAAGGTACTTATACGGAGTAATATTAGTTAAGTAGTGTAAATAGTATGAACGTGACTATTTCATAAAGTTAATTAATGTATTTCTATGTAACTGTCGTTATGTATGCATTTCTTATACAAATAAAATAAACCATAACCTATAATTGTTTAGATCCTTCGCCCAGAGGTGTTGGTGCTGTCGTGCGCGCTGGTCGCCGCGATCTTCGCGCTGGCGCTCCGCCGCGCCGGCGTCTGTGTCGCCGTCAAAGCGGCGCTGGACCAATGCCGGAAGCAGCAGCCTTCGATGATCCACGCGCAAAGGACTTGGCTGGGCAACCAGCAACGACCGGGGTGAGTCATTCTTTGTTCCTCGTGTGCCAATACTACCGAAACCTACCCCCTCTTGGATAGGTTTGACGATTTTTTGTCTGTCGTATTTTCTTTAATGTCTACAAAATATCTTCCATGATTCCATGATGATAAATATCTTTGATGATGAAATAGCACACTTCTAGCTTAAATCTGAATTCGAACAGAGTGCGATCTTATTTTTAACTGATTTTTTACTCTTGACTGGCACAGCGGTGCAACTGGGAGGAGAAAATTGCGCGGCGTCGCAATGACTCTATTTAAGATTCAAAACTCCGTTCGGATAATTATCCGCGCTCACTATGAAAACATCCATCATCTCTGACGTGACCCGGACAGCATCATTTAATACGGGAGAAGCGCGCAAACCAATAAGCACCTGACCTTTTGCAGCAGTTGTGTAATTGGAGA
Organism: Neomicropteryx cornuta; assembly: GCA_020383195.1. Classification (NCBI taxonomy): domain Eukaryota; kingdom Metazoa; phylum Arthropoda; class Insecta; order Lepidoptera; family Micropterigidae; genus Neomicropteryx; species Neomicropteryx cornuta. The sequence goes on along the minus strand of JAHKQU010000025.1, from coordinate 8,026,787 downwards.
CGCCTTAATCACCAATCGCCTTTTCATGAGTGTACTGTCGCGTTTTTGTACAGTCAATGCGTTAAATGTGTGCAAATTAATGCCTTTGTAGGATCATTTAAGAATAAATCGAGACTAGATTCGCAAGAAATATATGAACGGATGAAGTAATTTGGATTTATGCAGCAGGCCGCTTAAACGTTTATTCGCTGCGTTTATTGTTACATTTCTAAGCGGTGATTAGGTAAGAAGGCTATCTTCTTTAGAATATGCGAAGCCTTTTTTTACGCAAGAGTTATAAATATGTAGTTTTTCGCTAAATTAATACAAGGCCATGTCTAGATTTGTCTAGATTTGCATAAAAAGATAATGAAATGAACATGAACTTACTATTTTTTTTTAAGGCATGCATTTCAGAAACTTACGAAACATCTATGTAAATCCAACATTTATTATCGATTGTTTTTCTGTGAAAATGATCAAAAACATGTTTGATCTTTGATATTTTACATAATACTTTACAATTACTGATATATAATACTTTACATGCTACTGTGTTTAATTATCAACATGTACGCGCCCCAGGTAGATTAATACAAACCCGGATATCTCGATTTCATTACATAGATCCATAATGATGAACGTTATGAAAATATAAAGTATTATTTTACATTTTCCTTTGATAGGTACTATCTTTAAAGTGAAATTACTTTAAAAAAATACATTTATACGACATTGCTGATTTAAATCGGCTTGAAATGAAATTAATAGTTATTATTGTGACTGAAACTACATAATAAATTCATTATTTTCTTCGACACCGAGAGCTCACCAAATACACGTAGATTAGATGAAGGTTACTGAAATCCGATATGGGTTGTGGAAGCGTGACGTCACTGATGAGTGGCGCGTCGTGCCGTAGAAGTGACATCTAATCAATTCTGATTAGATCGACCTTTGCGCGTCGGAAAGGTCATTCATGACTTCTCTTATGGAAACTTTTCATCCCTTTTAGCTATGTTTCCATAAAGTATTGAATCCATAGTATTTAAAACATAATAATTACGAATAATAACTGACCTAATATGGCTTTTTGACTTTATCTGGCATAAATTGTAATTATAACCTTCAATTCCTAGCGATTTATCAATTAATATTTTAAACATTATTAAAAATGGTATTTATTATAAATACTTTAAAAACAAACTTTCCAAAATGATGAAACTATAATTTTAATAAAACAAAACATTTACATAATACAAGCTGACCCGGTGAACTTCGCATCTACCTCTTCAGAATCAACAAATGTGTTAACTTATTAGCTGAATTAAATTTAGTTTTTTACTAAGGATATTCAAAATGAATTAAGTTCAATGTACAAAAATCAAAATGATATGTATTTTAATTTCCGATGCACGCTAAATGACAAATGTGATGACAAAGTGAACATCATCAAAGGCAACTTACTGTTTTAAAATAAAACATAAAGTCGTTCCATACAAAACGTATGAGAAAATGATTTGTTTTATAAAATTTCTTTTTGAAATCAATGATCTTAAAAATCGGTACAGCCGTTCTCGAGTTATAAATGTGTAGCTAACCCGACTTTGTTTTATATATATATATATAGATTATTTGGACTTACTTTGCTTTGTATAAAAATAGTTTTAATGTTGACATTATTTCTAAATGATATATTTTTTTATTCCCATGTACGTAATATTTGTACAACTAGGCGTTAGTTTAATCGACACATATGAACTATGCCTTTATTTATTTTTATCATATTATGATTCCTCACATTTATTAAATAAAAAGTATAATAATATATCTTATCATTATTCAGCGAGTACATATTTCATGCACATTTGTTTTGATATCCTAACATTAATATTTCACTGTTAAATAACCAAAGAGAGAGCGAACGGAACATTCTAGTGCCTTGCCATTGCCTTCACAAGCAATGGCCATTTTTATAGTTTCGTGCGATGGACGCCTCGCCATTAATCGAAGAGAGTTGCTTTCAAAATACCCCATTTTTTTTATTCCTTTCTTGTTTAAAAATATTTTTCAACACATTTTAGTCTGGAATCCAAATCAGGTTATACGAGTATATAGTTTATGATTATAGAGATGGAGGCAGCTGAAATTGTACAGATAAGTAAATAATTATTTTAGGGTTCCATTTATCTCTAGGAAATTTTAAACAAATGTTAGGTACTATAAATTATTATTAATTACTATTAAGATATCGTTAATAATTCATTTTATTTAGGCGGTAAGGTTAGGTTAGGTTAGTTGGGTACATGAGAAGTCTAGTAGATACAAATACCTTTAAATACGTATAAAATGTTCTTTTTGTTCGGCATATTTTGTCAGATCGATCGTGATAACCTTCACCCGAGGAAAGAAAGTGATGCTGCGCTGCGCGGCTTACATAACAGCAAAGTATATATCCTTTATTGCCAAGCGGAAGATGCTGCCCAGCTATAAAAACGCATTTATGAGATGAACTACATCTCTCCGGAGCATTTATAATATATATAGGTACATACTGGCAAACGCCGCCTGCGCCTAGGATCTCATGTTTATCGCGGAAAGCGCGCTAACCACTGCATCATACGACGCTAGCTGTAATATTCTGCGAACAAAGCGTATTTAATCAAGAAGTTGTTAAAAAATATTTATATATTTATTTATTTTCTTATGGGAAAACACACAGTAATAACAATAATATTAACAATTAAGAATTAAGCAGATAACAAAACCGATTATGGATTTCCTATATTCACAAACATACACAGGTATGTTTTTTAGTTTGAAGACTTCAAACTAAATTGATGCAAATCAAATTATTAAAATACAAACACGCAGGTATACATTCGTATGAGGAGCATCTCGTATGTATGTGTGTGTGGATGAGGGTGTGTGTTTGTGTGCGAGGGTTGCGTGTGTGTGTTCAAGTGTGTGTGTGTGAGGAAAAGAGAGATTTTGATGGCGGTGTATTAAGTTTAATGTAGGTATGAAAATAACGTTTTATTTGCGTTAGATAGATTTATTTGATATATTTAAATATAGGTATTACATATCCACAAGACTAATAGAAAATAATATATATATATATATTATATACAATTAGGTACCTAGATACCAATTATATCACCTGCAGCTATGAACAGCATTTTTAAACTGTTTTAGTGTATTATTAAAAAGGTCAACATCCGATAATTTGTTGTTATAAAACGAACATATTCGCGGTATAATTCCATTTTTACATGCATTCGTATTGCACTTGGCTACTTTAAATAACTTGTAATTCCTAGTATTCCTAGCTGGAATGTTAAAGGTAATTTTACTTAACAAATAAGGGCAGTCAATATTATTTTGTATACATTTTTAAGTAAATATATAATTAGAGAGAAGCTTTCATGCGATGACTCTAATGGCAAAATATACCTACACGCTTATCTCTGTAATAATAATTAGTCGGCTGATTTTCGAAAATCTGGAAATTATTAAAGAGGAAAATAAAAACTAGGTTCAGATGAAGCGAAAATTGAAAAAATGGGTAAAAACCATGATGGGTATCATGGTTTCAAATAAAAATCGAATCTAAAAATTTTATATCGAAAATAAAAAACCATCGCACGGTGTATATGTCAAAATTAAGAAAACTTGTAAAACAAAACCTGTTCAGTTGTGTGGAATAACACCATAATTGGTTGTGCATGATAAAAAACGCATCAAACGGTCATGAAAACTAAATCTCGCTCCAATAGATACACGCTGCAGCTGGCGGTACGACAAGTGGAGGATTTAGTCAGTTTTGGTACCGTTCGAATATATACACTTCTATACTATGCTGAGCCTTGACACATGTTTTGGTAACCATAAGGCACCTTTGAACGCCCATAAAAAAAAAATAAGTTTAAAAATTACATAGGCGTAAGCTTTAATTGGCCTTATTATTAACTCTTTAGGAATATGTGTATCCTACTATTTCGCTGTATGCTTACCTGTTAATAAATAAATAAATAAATACTCCAGGACGCCGCATGGAGGTAGAAATACACCACCATCGATGTAGTTTTAAAAACTTAGTTGAAATTGCATCTTTATAATAGCAACTTAATGATTATCTCGATTCTTGTATTTCAATATTATTTACGTTTGAAGTTTTAATAAAATATATGCGAAAATACAAATATTTCGAGCCTCTTAACTTTTAGACAAAGTAAAAATTTAATATTTTAATTCTATACAAACCTAGATCATTAGAATAGTAAAAATACCTAGTATAAAAAATATCTAGTATTATTATTATTTTATTTCTACAAATATCGTCACAATACTATATAACGCCTAGGTTTTAAGCTCGTCTCCAAATGTCCAGGCTGGATGCAGGTAGGTGGAAATAAGATGAGGCCGGGAACATTGAAGCCGTTTATTTAGCAGGCGTTATGACTTTATTTACATGAAATCCCATTCGGGAAACATTTCAATAATTGAAAGATGCGGTACTTAAAACTAATTAACAACGGTAAATGTACGACGGTAAATATATAAATTAAATAGCAAAATCGTTCGAATGGCTGCGCGCGCTCAACAGCTCTCTTGATTATTGTTTTCGAACGACTGTCCGTTGCCGCCCGGCGCTCGGCGATCCAGTCCGGCCCTGCGCATGCGCGCAGCGCCTCGGCTCCCCTCGGCTCCCCTCGGCTCCACTCGGCTGCCATCGGGTCGCCCCGCGCGCCGCCGACGCGACGTTCGGGTGTGTGCGTGAGTCGTCGTGTCTGTGTAGCGGAGTCCACTCACACCGCTACATTCCTCCGCCCGTACAAAAAGGAAAAAATCTCATTTTTTCCGAAGTCCCGTGCCGTCGAATGTAGGTACACTGGAACGTAATAAAATTATGCGATTTACTGCACTCCAATGAACACCATATCTTGCTCTCTCGTCACTATTCATAACTAGGCTTTATTTAGGTTACGACAACAGAAACGGATGGAAAAGTAGGAAATATGTATATTTAAATATTAATTGTCACTTAACCTAGCTTTTTCAATTGTCCGAAAATAATTTTAGATAATTAAATATATTTTACAAAATAGTCAGAACGGTTAGTAAGAAACGAATTGTTATAACATGTTAGTGAATGTTCTGTATACCTATTAAATACCAGTTCCCCAAATACCGATGTACGATTTTACTGGCGTTGCTACCTTCCTGGCGAATGGGTGGAACCAGCTCCGAAGGGTAGCCATCTCCGCGGTGCAGTGATACACCGGGATGGTCCTTGGGCTGGGTCAGCCGGGTCTGCCATGTCGCGAGCTGCTAAAATGGCTGAACCGACGGCTGTCCACGTCAAACGGGGGCCACCTCTGCGTTCCAGCTAGCTGCCGGAACGGGATGGTCGTTTGCCATATGAAAACGGTGGCCACCTCTGCGATACGGTGCGTTGCCGCATCGGGGTGGTCGTTTGTTACCAGGAAGCAGCTGTTGTCGGCCTTAATCACCGACAACCGTATAAGGGAACCAAGAGTGTAAAAATATACTAATTACTAATAAACTACCTGTGAACGATAAATTCCATATTACATGATAATTTAAATAAATATTCGATATAAATAATTATTAAATTAAAACAATGTCAAAGAGAAACAAGGAATTTACGAAAGGATTGTTGTCGACCTAAATACCTGTTACGAATTCTCCGTTAATGGCCGTCTGCCAACAGTGGGTAGACGGGCGCAGCCTGAAGTCCCGAGGGTCTTGAAAAGTTGCGAAGCTGGAACGGGCGGCACATCCCATGAATCCGTGCTCCTGCTAACGGCATTGTCCCACAGGAAACAGCGGACCACCATGATGGTTGTCGGGATGCTGACTGGTGGATGCTGATGTCCGTCGTCGTCGATGCCCGTGTCCGTGCGTGTTTCTTCAGAAACCCGAGGCTGCGTGCTTCTTCACAGGGGTCACCAATATAACGCCTATGTTTTACCTCGTCTCCAAATGTCCAGGCTGGATGCAGGTAGGTGGAAATAAGATGAGGCCATGAACATTGAAGCCGTTTATTAAGCAGGCGTTATGACTTTATTTACATGAAATCCCATTCGGGAAACATTTCAATAATTTAAAGATGCGGTACTTAAAACTAATTAACAACGGTAAATGTACGACGGTAAATATATAAATTAAATAGCAAAATCGATCGAATGGCTGCGCGCGCTCAACAGCTCTCTTGATGATGGATTTCGAACGACTGTCCGTTGCCGCCCGGCGCTCGGCGATCCAGTTCGGCCCTGCGCATGCGCGCAGCGCCTCGGCTCCCCTCGGCTCCCCTCGGCTCCACTCGGCTGCCATCGGGTCGCCCCGCGCGCCGCCGACGCGACGTTCGGGTGTGTGCGTGAGTCGTCGTGTCTGTGTAGCGGAGTCCACTCACACCGCTACAACTACAACGTTTGTTTGGAGGACTGATTCTTGGTTGTCATACAAAAAACATTCTTATTATTTATTCTTTGGCTTATTATTAAATTACTTCTTGGCTGTTTAAAAACTATTTCACCGATCAAATTTTGCATACATATAATTACGATAATAAATAAATAATACGATTATAGGGATTAGTAGGATTATAGGTAGGATTATAGGGGAAATACTTAAATAAAGTAAATTTACTTCGTATTTCATATTTATTATTTTGTTTTTTTTTCAATTTTTATCTTATATCTTAACAATATGGATACAATAGGTTGACAATGACTGCTGTAATAATAACGGTTGTAATTTTACACCAATCACTTTTAATACATGAAATTTAATGGCACAAAGTCGCGGTCAAATTCATTAATGGGAAAAATCAGACCAGGTGGGCGGGAATAAAGGTTTTCTCGAAAAAGTGAAATTTTGCTATAACTTTCTTAATATTTAGGATATTGAATTCATTTAAATTTTTTATTGTTCCTCAAATACGGGCCTAAAACTTATCTAAGTAAACTTTTTTAATAGCACCAACCATTGCTCCTAGGAGTGGGAAAAAATGGTTTTTCGAAATTCAAAAAACTATACCTCTCTTAATAGGCACAGTATCAAATCAGTTCAAAATGTTAATTGTAGGTTTATAATTTCCCTTCAATTTTTGTTTGAAACAATTTGTGATATTAGCAAACCTCGCGGCCTAATATAAAGAGGGATTCAGTATAAGCACTCTCGCTGCGCAAGAGTACGGTGCGGCGGCGGGCGGGTTGAGGGTTGAGAGATGTTTGATACAAGTTCGTACAATTGGAGTTGGCCTAACCCCTACATTGATCCGGTAAAATCTACCTCCGCCTTTTGGCGTGCCGAAAGAGATTTTCTTTTTTAATTTATGTTTGTTTTATAATTTATTTTTTTACGTTGATAATTAGTGTACATATAGTTTCTAAATAAATAACACTATAAATCATAGGACCAATTAGCGATTTTTTTATAAGGAATGGTCTTGGGATACGGTGTATATTAACTAGGACATATTCAATTTGGGAAGAACTTATCTACTACCGAGATATAATTATCTTACACACATACTTATAGAGGACGCTCACCTTTTACGCTCGTATGTTACAAATTATTACTTAATAATAGACATAGAATACTTACACTTTTCAGGCTTTTTTCCTATTATTTTTTTTATTTTCTGTTTCATTTAATTATTATTTTTTTTTAAAAAACAATACATTTAATTTTACATCACCTTCATAGCGTATATGATGTAATCAGTTATAGAAACATAGATCCTCAGCTGACTTTTATAAACTAAAAAAGATAAAAAAAAAATAACAACATGTGCAATGTGTGTGTTTGTCTTAATAAATTTAATTTCGTTATTTGAGGGCTCTTTAATATAAGTTTGTGAACCCCAATAACATTGCTAAACGTTATTAAATATTATGTAAATGATCACGTGATTGGATTTTGAATTACATTAAATAACGAATGTTTTTTTCTTGGTTCAACGGTCATTAAACTGTGTTTTAATTAAATTGTCGACAAATGGCGGACAGCGCGGAGTCAAAAGTGGTCAAAAGCATTGCAATTAGGTTAACTAACCTAACGCGGGTGAGTGCACGGCGCGTCTAGTGTGAGAGCGCTTGCAATGTCGCAAGTCGTCTTTCTCAATCCGGCAAAGAAGCATATTTTGGCAATCTACAATCGTGACTCCGTTACTTACAAAAGCAAAGTACCACGATGCTTATCTGCGCAGATGTGAAACACGCGTACGAGCGCATTCGGTTCATCTTTTATACATTTGCATTATCTAATTTATTCGCAAAGTCGCAAATGACGACATTATCATCTTACATCTCGTGCCTACTTACACATCATAAACGGCTGTTTACTGTAAGTGTTTTCGTAATAAATGGACCATTATTAAAAATATATATTTATCCATACGCAATTTATACATTATACAATTATACATTATACATTATACATTTATACAATTTATACAATTTTACGCAATCCATACAATATTTATCAATCGCACCTATGTTGTCAGCCCTTCGGTGCTTATAAGCCTAATTAGAATGGAAGAATCTGTTTTATTAAAAGTAATACTAAGTTTTTAATAAAAACGATTGGTCCAGATTCGCACTAAATATTTGCTTTATTACCACCATCTCCCCCGAATCTAGCACATCCAATTTCAGCACAGTAAAAAAAAATAATTTAATTTAATACCACATATGTAATTTATTATTTCTGTTGCATTGTATATTAATGAAAGAAAAAATTAAAAAATAATACTTTTGGATCGGTTTTTCAAATAAAAGAATAGCTTTTTACCCTTTTTTGCATTGTGAACGTAATTATGCGCGATTCACCCTTGATTGTTCTTGGAATACATAGTATTTTCTGGACAAACAGACTGGTAAATACATTTTTTTTATGTGATTACTTCAATCTCGCTGGGGTAGAGGTTTGTCTCGGCAAGGATCCCCGCGGTCGCCGGTCTTGGTGCGAATTTAGATTCGTTTCGACCTAAACCAATTCATTTAATGTTAATAGATGTTACGCAGATAGATTATGTTATAATAGATATATTAGAATAGTTAACCGGTTATTTGGTGATTATTATAATGTTTCTATTTTTAGATACACTATATTCTTCTTTAGAAGGAGGCTTTTATTTTAACAGGCCCTCAGGCCTCATTAATAAAAAATATCAATACGATCTAAATTTGAAAGGCAAATTATCGTTTCTATGGGTCAGGTGGGCGAGTAAGATTCGGAGCAACACATAATCACTAATTATTGCGGTTTCGCCGTGTGATTAGAACATTAGCAGAGAAGTGCTGAAATTGCATTCAACGAAAATCGCATTCAACTAACTATTCAAGATTGAAGATTAAAAGAAGATTAAGGAGAATTCTATTCTATATGGCTTGCGTCGCGCCTACATTATTAGATTTGCTTGCTGCAACGCGTTGATTGCATATACCTAGTAACAGAATGAATATATGATACGTTTTGATTGGATGCTAGATTATGAGTTTATCTTAATTTAGCACTTCGGCTAGACTTTATCTATTTCTAGTTCCTGATTTGGATGTTTGCTTAAAATAATTTTGTTCCGGAAGCCATAAAATATAGAAAGTCTTAGGCAGTTGTATCGAAAAGAAGAATATATATAGCTAAATATAAAAGTACTTCCGGTTGTTGAATTACATTTTTTTTTTTATTATTCGGCCCCGGATTGATGGCATAACCAGAGTTTAGTTGGGATTCGAATCAGTAACCTTAAAATAAAAAAATATATATACCAGAATTATCAATATAAGTTGAACCCTAATATCATTTCCGTATCATTTAATATTTGGAAATAGTTTGAATACATAAATTTTGGTGTAGTTTTTTGAGGCCTTACTTAATATTTTTGATAGAATAAAAACTAATTTGCCACAATACTGATTTGGGGTTCGGAGGTAGACTGGTAAAGGTTTACTGCGAAACGGACCTAACACGTTATTTTATAGGGTGTGATATAGGATATATTTACGATCATCTTTGAAGGGACTGAAATAGCGGCTTATAACTAGCATGAGTATATTAAATATTTAATGATCTTTAATTTTTTTATTTTTAAATCGATTAATTTTAACGATTAATAAAAAAGACACTAATTTGATCCCATTATTCCACAGAGCAGAAAATTACTTCTTAATTACAGGAAAAACTTCTCTGCTCTGTGCATCATGCCATACAGATCAAATTTTAAATTCCTAAATCACATCACATCTTATAATGGTTCCGTTTTTTCATTTTGAGGTACGGAACTCTAAAAATGAAAAAAAAAAACAGACAAAAACGCACTAGTAAATGTATATATTATGCACGTTTTGTTAAAGCTTTCGTTGTATTAATTATAATCATTTAACCGCGCGGCGGGTTACCTTGTGTTTGTTAATGAATTTTTGTTATGCAATCTGTTTATTCGCCAAATCGATAAATCCTTTTCTGCTGTCGAGATTGCGTTATCCATGCATTTAGGTTTGGAATTTTAGCGGAACGATAACAAATCACTATTAAGTAAAATAAGTTACTATATTTTGAGCCTTTTAGACTATTGTAAGATAGCCAAACTCTATTAAAGTACATAAAATATCTAGTTCAAAAAGCTATTAGCACGCTTGCCTTGCCTTGACAATAAGCTACAAGTACTTATTAAGCCTCTTTTACACTATCATTCAATATATTTTTTGTTATACTTTCGTTATTTTTACAAGGCTGATGCTGTTGTAAAATTTAAATTGTAAAATGAATGACTAATATTGAGAGTTATATTGCTTAAGTTTAATTATTACAACACCAATAGACAGGGTCTGATGGGACCTATTAAATTAATATTCAATACATTTCTGGAGTATCATCAATATTAATACGCTAATTACTTAGCGTTCTAGTCTACGTGACGCGCACATATTTCAAGAGCCAAAGATTATGAAAAGGCCTTTCATTTTTTTTTAATTTTTTGTCGTTTGGATTCTAAGAATATCTTTGGTGAATTGGTTAAAATGTAAAAATAGAAAGGTAAAAATAGCTCAAAATGTACGAAAATACATAGTCCTTCACCCACTCCCTCCCTTTTTCTAGATTTCTAAAGTTAAAAGTTCGATATTATCATGGCTATTAGGCATTAGGTCATGATAACAAAACAAATACTGTTTTATTCGTCGGACTCATAGTCGCTGAAAAAGTCACAAAAACTGCTTTTCGGGTGCATAAGAAACACACAAAATGAATCCACCACAAATTGTAAATCTTAAAAAGGTCTACAAGTCAACGATAGCATATGTTTATCGTTCAAGTATGACCTACGATAAGCATTTTCACCTTTAATTTTTTATTAAAAATAGGAGTTTACTTACGAAGACTTTTTGAATTACACAGTATTAATCTTCACCAATCTAAATATTACTTTTATTTTTATTTTATTAGTTAAACAAATAGCATATGCACATGAATGAGAAAACAATAACGTAATGATGCCATGAACATTTTTGCGAACATAGTTTAAATTAAAGTGTGACAAATGAAATTATTATACAAGGGTGTCCCAAGACCAATCCCACAAACTTTAGGGGGTGTTTAAGTTCCCTATTAAGAGTAAGAATTATGTAACAAAATGCGAAAAATTTTCATCACCAAATTTATTATTTTTGTAATAAAATTGGTGTAAATCGATCTTATCAATCGATGAATCAATATCTGTCGACCAATAGCATCCCTCTTACAACCCCAGAGAAGGGGAAAGGAGTTACCCCTTCTTAGACCGACCTCTGTTCGACCAGTGGCATCTGACAGCAATCATTTAGCTCCGCCCTAATAGGGCGTTTCGAACAACGCGGCAAGTCATTAACCTCGATCTTGTCTGACCGCGGCCCAGTGACCCAGTGACGTAGTTATCCGAGGGAGGAGCCATTGAAAAATATCTGTTTTACATGATTTAGAATAGAAACTTCAACATTTTGTTTCTCGAATACCATAATGAATTTTGATATAGTTTCTTAACAAATAACACTAGGAATCGTAGGAACTGTTAGCTGTATTTTAATTGTGGTTGACCTTGGGACACCCTGTATATAGATAAAACGTTAATAATGAATTTAGTATTATTTAGGACGAGATTTAAGCTAAACCTACTTATTACGATCAAAAATTGTGCTGGGGGTTTATCGACGTTTGTACTGCCTTTAAAAATACCGATATCCCGTCAAATTCATTGTTGTATCCATGAGACGATAAATAATGGATTTTTTGCGAAGTTGGTATTGCACCGTGGTTCAAGAAACAATTTGTGTGGACGCTTACAACGAGATGGAACCCGGAATTTGGGAGAAGCTAGCATGGACTCTCTATCTATGTGCCGTCTAAAATGTTATATAGCAACTTCACGTCTGTCGCAGTGCGCCTGTCGACGAAGTCGAGCCTCATAAGAGTATATGTAGGAATCGAACTTAACATTCAGACATCGCAAAAAAACTCTTCGGATACTCTTGACTCTGTTTTACGAGTACACATTGTATTGTGGACTCCATATTGGTGACGCGAATGTTATGACAATTCTTATGTATGCGTAATAGATCGATTTCAAGGCCTCTGGGTTAGTAAAATGTTTTCAGCATCAGCATCGGTTATATGAGGCAAATTTTGATAAAATAAATAAAGATTCTTAAACTCGATCGATCAACTGTTTGTTGAGAAAGTACCAGTACGGAACCCTGATTGCGCGAGTCCGACTCGCCCTTGTCGGGTTTTTTCCGCCCCTAAACGCAGCTTAGCCTGTCGCGGTAGATAATTCCTAGTAAGAATTTATTTTACTTTTGACATGTTTAAAATAAAAAAAATAATGTAAAAATTGTAACCTTTTTGTTTTGACTGTACTATACTTATTTTGTAAACCACGATGAGATCGGCACAATTCGACAGTAATTGTGTGTAACCTGTATGTTTCGACATAATCTTCGTAATGGGATATTGTTACCGATATCCGTGTAAACGTCTTGATGTAGGAATCAAGATTCAATCAAAGATATTATTATTCAGTTAATATATGAACATACACTTTAGATTATATCTTCATCAAAATGGTTGCTACTTTCAATGATTTAATAAAACCTTAGACAACAAAATAATCATTAACTGGCTTAGGTAACACTCCTTTGGGCTTTATTTGGTAATGAGAATCAAACAGTATAGGACGTTTTGTCAAACCAGTCGTTCAGGTCTGCCGGTACACCAAATGATAATTTCTTGAAACGTAGCTTTCCAAAAATGTCTCATCAGAAATAACTGTGTCTAGTGGTTAAGGTGTTGGACTATTGACCCAAAGGTCGCGGGATCGAATCCGCACATGGTCATACCGTTTTTAACGCTTCGTTACCACCATCTTTCCCGACTCTAGGAAAGGCATATTTGACCAGGAGCCAAAATAATTGTAATAAACCGCACTTTAATAGGAATCGAATCTCTACATAATATAATAAAGTTTTCGGCAATCTCGCAAATCTCGGGATAATAGATCTATTTTATAAAGCATCGCTCGGTCAGGTTTAGGTTTATACAATAATACCGAGAATCCACTTATTTCATCAGATTTGCCATTTAACTTCAAACAAGTCCATTTTCCAATTAGTAAAGTCTGCTTCGGTAAGACGATAAATAAAGCTCAAGGTCAGATCCTTTTTACGTAGCTGGAATTGAACTTAACGGACAATGTTTTTTGCGTGAAAAACCGCTGATGTTGTTTATAAAGTTTTTTTTTAAATATCCCTCTGCGAAGTCGGGATGAGCGTCAGGTTATAAAATAAAACTAATTCGATTGCATCTTCGCGCTGTATCGAATAGATTGTATCGTGAATGGATGAATAATTATAATAGGTAGTATTACAGGCTCTCTACCCGGCGAGACCCGGTCTGACCAGGATATTGGATAAGAGCCGTCTGCCGAGTCATCTTCGGCGCGTAATTACAGGCCCTTGCTTGCAACGCTGGCACTGCGATGCTTTAAGAAAGTGGTCACCGTAAGCGCGTACGTCGGTACCTACTCGTGTCTATAGAAGTTAATATATATGTGACATCATTGCGCTCACGTTTGATCAATTTCATAATACGCAACACTTCAGGTAAATCCAATTCCAGTGTGTCATATTATCACTAGAAGTTATAGTTACTAGTAAGGCCGCTTGTAGGTACCGAGGGTTCCGGTTAAATTCACAAAGATGCCCCCAAAACACATCAACATATCATTGAATTAAATCCACCAGCTACCACTCCCTGATTTGAATTTTTTTTTTTTTACAAATGTGTTCGATATAAATTACAACATTAGACCTAAATTAAAATTAATTTTATTACCCAGTCAGTAGTATCACGATATAATTTTGGATTGATCAGAGCATTAAGCCTACGAAAAGATTTTTATAAATAATCTTTAATAATCACGTCGGTTCATTACTATCTGAACATTAGGCATTTTTTTTTAAATAACATGGTGATAGAAATAAATTGTGCTTATTACTTGAATCCTAGCTATATAATATGCGAAAATGTAAGGAGCTTTAAGAAATCAATAAAAATACTTTTGTAAGGGCAAAATACCAAAATAGAAATACCAAATTAGATTTAACTATAATATAAAGTATAATAATTTAGACGCATTTATTGTAGGTAGCTCTAAAAAAATGAGTTCATTATTAATTGAATGGAGCGAGTCAAGAGGAACTCGAGTGCTCGTATAAGAATTGCACAATTGCATTTAATGTCCGATACCAAGCTGAGCTCACCAGCCAAAGTGTTGCCAATCTCTCACTGGCCAAATATAATAATCTCAGTAGAACGATGTAAACGTTCTTAAAAAAAATCCCAATACCTCTGTACCGAGGACCCGTCAGAGCCGTTGAAGTAGATTTTCGCAATTTCACATAATCCGTTCGTCTCTTTATTGCGGGCGGTATTCACTGAGAGGTATTCATTCATTTTAAAATGCATACATAGCCTTATTAGCGTTTTCTTCGTTGAAAATATTGAATACTCTGCTTGCAAACTATGCGATTATAGAAACTTACGTTTAAATACAGTTTTATTACTAGGAAAGGAAGTAAACTTTGACATCCTATATATAGCAACTGCCCCTAAACATTGTTTAGTAGCAATTTAACCGTCTTTCAGCTAGGCCCAACAGGAGTCATTAACGGCATTTTCCTCCCAGACTACCAACCTGTAGTACCAACTTCTGATGGGTTGCTTCATTTCCTATCTACACTCGGCCTGCGCCACTTTTAGCCCATTCGATGTGCGTAATGGATGACCACAGTGGGTTATTTAAAAAAAAACATACGATGGTATCATGACATTCTTTAAACTCATTATAAATTTTAACACCAATTTTAGTTTTTTTTTTGTAAGCTTTGACGGGCGGCTAGTAATGAAACAACACGGACATAATATTTCAATTTATAATAATTATAATGTGTCACTGAATATTCTTTTACATGTTTCTATTTCCGTAGATAGATGAGTTTGTATTAATTTCAACTGGCCAGTGATAAATAATACGTTCTCAAGATTTCAACAACCGTGCTGTCACTTTTTTAAAATTCGTTTATGATATTTGAGCGCTCTATCAAACTGTCTATGTTTCATTAATTAGTAATAAAATTTTGTTGACTTTAATGTTATATTATTTGACCAGCGTCCGATGTTATTTAAATGGCTATGGTTAATTTTCAATCTACACACAAAAATTCAACTCTATCGCATTTCTACTTTTCCGAGTTGAAAGATGCAACAGACAGAAGGCTAGTGGACGAGGATAGTAGCTTCTTGTACATGAATGTATAGAAGCTAAAATGAACGTCAAGAATCTTCTTCCTAAACGATTGATCAATTTTAGCAGGATGGTCATTCTCATGGCCGCGTACACGTCTTAAATTTAGAAGGGTTTATCCGCACTTGAGTTGAAGTGTATTAAATAAACAAGAGATTTAAAGTCGGGTTAAGGATTGGGTAAGTATGGCAATACTGTATTGATTGATTCGTGAAATGATAAAACTTTCAATTGCTAAATAAATAACTTCAGTTGGCCTTATAATTAAATAGAGCCTCGAAATAATCATCAAGGTTATCAAACAATCTATAACACATACAAATAAATAGGCAAATATGAGTTGTTTTTGTATTAAAAGTAAATATTTAATAAAAAAATAAAAACTTTCATGTATGAGTAGGACAAGGAAAAAGAAAATTACAGACCAAATAAAACCAAAGTATATTTGTTAACCTCTAAAATTAAAAGGGTTTTTGTTTAATATCTATTTACATATAATATAACTGGATTTAAAGTCTTCGCTGAACCAGATGACTGTCGCTGTACAAAATTTAAATGTTAGCCTTAAAATAAAAATATGGAGATGTAGATGACATCAGAATAATGACAAAATGTGAGTCATAATACTAAAGGCCTCTCATTCTTTCACCTCCATAGAAAAAATACGTCACCACTCAATATTTCCGCAACAAAATGGCATTAATCGTGTTTCATATCGATTTAGGGTGTAAACACATGTTTCTAATTTCAAGCTATTATTTTACAAAAGTTACAATTTATATACAGGATTTATTTATATTCACTCATATCCTTTTAGGGGGTTTATATAAATCAATATTCAAACATTAATCAGCAAAAATGTTTTCCAATCACGAGAAAAACAAATTCAAAATTTCAAAGAAATTGTTTAAATGTTTGAGAGGGCGGTTCAACGCATAACGCAAAGTACTTCAACGAAAAACAAAGTTTTTTATAATATAATTATTTTAGAATGATTTTTTTTTACGAAATCATTATTTTTTTCGTAGGACCGGTTTAGTTTTCGATGTAGATGAACCCCCTAAAAGGACATCAGTGAATATAAATGAACCCTGTATATATTAGGGGAGACCAAGATTCATTTTAGTAATATAAGAATCAAAAATAATACAGTTTAATCAATAAAATACAAAATACAATAGAGGCGATTATTAACATAAATATTTTAAAAATAATTAAAATCGTTGAGATAAGAAACATGCACCAAATATAAATCGTAAAACTAAATTCACTGTTTTTTTTTAAACGTAAGTTTTACCAGAAATTGTTTTAAGTTCATTTTTTTTAATTATAAAATTGCTAGAAATCGGGACTACTATTATTTTAGGTTATACGGTTTTATCTAAACTTGCTTGTGGTAGATAAAGGGCAAATGGTGGTAATGCATAATTTGACGCCGGGCATGGTCTCAGTTATATGCTCTTCAATGTTAGAATTTTAAGCAGTTATCGGGGTTCTGTATGATGTTGCATATCGGTTTTATAAAATGTTATTAGCAACGGTATGTGTAGTGTGTGTTTATTTATTTATTTATTTATTTATGCTTGTAGTACAAGTGTGAGGCCCTGAATGCCGCCTGTATGGCCTTGTAAATCATATAATTATAACGTGATCGAAACACAATATAATTCAAAATTAATTAGTAATAGATATACCTAGATAAGTACACAATAAATGGCTACCCTTCTGGATGTTAAAATTTCATTTAACGAAGCCCCTCCCCCCTCCCCCCTCCACCCTCCGCGCGGGCGCCCCCCCCGTTCTGCCTTATCGCGAGGGAGATAATCGAATTCGCCCACACTTCACGGTTTTGATTATTGTTAATGGCCACTTGAATTGGATTGCATTAATTATAATTATTAATATAGTTGACGGTCCAATGACGCACATTGATAATGAAATTCAGCCTAACGTGAAGAGCACAAGGTTGAGAAGCAAATCCACAGAACAAAAGGCCAATTTCTTTAAGGGTCATATAAAAACACGGACTAATTAGCACTGGACATGCCATCTTAAAAGTACTCAACCCGGACATTTTTCCATACAAACGCTGTAGTGTTGTGACTCTCTTGTTTGTAAACGTCGAAGAAAAATAATACTAGGTATCGTTTTATCTTCTAAATGTTTAAGCTTCTATTGAAATAATATGTTAAATTTCGATTATGTCTAAAAGTTAAGAGCTTCAAAAGTCTGCAATTTTATCAAAAGTTTAGACGAAAATATCTTATTGTCTGAATACAAAAATCGAGAAAACAAACCTACAGAAGCATAGTTTATTTTATAAAAACGCGATTTCAAGTAAGTTTTTAGATATACATTTATTCTGTTTTTCACAATTAACTAACTACGTAGGTACAGACTGTTTATGCTTTAAGTGAAACAGAACGATTTAAAAGCAAGTGCAAGACGGAGAAGAGCGCCACTGAAATATGAGGACCTCGTCAACCACTTTTAAGGCAGGCGCGCCGCGGAGGAAACACCTGGCCACAGCGCGGCGGTGAACGTCATGTGCCTTAGGGATGACAATAAATTTACTCCTGAGAATTATCGAATTACATTAGCAATTTAAATTCGTTAGCTATAATAAAGTATAAAAAACTTAAAATAATATACAAAAACATATTTATTATCAAAATAATTCCAGATATTATGAGGCCAATTTTTAAATATGCAATATGCAGCAGGAAAAACCAACCAACTAATATTGCAAACTAAATAAACTAGACGACATACAAATCAATAAAATTAAAACTGTTTCAGATTAACTAAAAATAAGAGAAACATAGTTCTACATTCTACAACAAAAAGATAAAATAACTCAAAATGTATTAACATACCTAATATCGATAAAATAAAAAAAATGCGTTACTAAAAATAAGAGAAATACAAAATATGTGATAACAAAAACAATATTAAAATATTACAGAGAAAACAATTTACGCATACATGTTAAAAGACATTCACGAGGTTAATTATACATTACTTATATAAAAGTCTGACAGTAAATTAACATTTGAAAAATTCAAATTCTTTTTAATATTTTTACAGATTGAAAATTATCAAACAAATTATATTCTTGTGAATATTCACTAAACCATTCACTCCTTATTCATTATACGTCATATTCCTTACATTTTCATCGTTTTTCATAATTTTTGTTTCTTTTTTAAATCATTTTTTTACTACTTTAAAGAAAGTTTGACCGTATTGCATATCGCACAGATAGGCAGGTGAGAGTGAAAGACTTTCATAAAATACAGGCCTGTATTTAAACCAGCGTGCATTACCTCAAGCGATGCAACTATCTGTGCGTTCAGTATTAATTTTTCTTTAAACATTCTGTTATATCTACCTGAATTCCATATGGGGGGTCTGCTACGAGACGAGTTAGCTGCTGATATTCACCCTAATTAAATTGCTGTGCTACATTTGACGGCAGGTCGAAGACGGTAACCTATCGCTTTGAAGGCGGATCGCTCTGTAATATAATGAACTTTCCGAGGGCTTGCCTTATAAATTCTCGAAAATGTCGTATCCGAATGAGCATGGTATCATTCTTTGACATCTACCTCAGCCATTTTGCTGTTATTGCGTTATTTAATTTTAATTAAAATACTTTCGAGAGATTGCCTTCACTTCAGAAAATGGCATATTTTCGTGAAAAACGTTCTGGAGATCAAAGTGAAAAGGTTTGGAGGATGCTTAGATATATATATATATATATATATATATATATATATATAGATTATGCCGCTCATTCTGTTGCATGATATATGTCTGTATGATGAGAAACCATATACTTATTTTTGCAGATATACAGATTTCTAGGAACCTTTTCAACGCTGCACTTACAATTTATTGAAATAGGAGATATAGCTAATTTAAAATTACAAAAAAAAAAATGTTGCAATACATAGTAGACTTTTTAACAAAAGTCATATTTTAATAAAAAGAATAAAATCTATATTTATTTTTAAAATAATTACAATCTTTAAGCGCAGTTATTTATTAGAAGAAGGCTTAATTACTTTGCAAAATTTAACATTACACATATATTAATTAATTAATATTATTATTAATTAATATTAATAAAGAAATAAATAAATAAATATTAAATTAACGGATAATATGTGTTTATTTTAAATATTCAGTTCAAAAAGCTAGCGATTATTATATACAATAAATTGTCATAAGCCAAACGCATAAAAATGGTTTAAACGTGAATTAACACCTGGAAATAAGAATTAAATTCATAAAACTACAATTTTTTAGTTTTTTACATGTAATAAAAAGGACATATAATGTATTATGTGCCCTTGTATAGAAATTTGTATTTTAGTAGCGTTAATGTGTGCGTATTAAATTAGATACTAAGTGGTTTCTCGCCTCTTTAATAAACAAATCCTTACATAATGTTATAATTTGTCAAAGTTTCTAAATTTCCCATTTTCCGTAGTCGACTCTGCATCATTGCATTGAGCATGATTGCTACAAGCGTCATAGTAATTAACCCACCCTATCTCGGATCCCCTTCCCTCCCCAACCCCACTCGTATCTACTTTATTATAAACATGTTGCAAGATGACTATGTTCATCTCTATCGCCCGGAATATTACGTTAAAGAGTGAATGAAACAAAAGTAAAAAAGTACCGCCAGGCATCGGCAAACCCGTTCCGATAGCTACGTGAATACTAGTAGTACCTAGAATAGAGATACCTAATTTAAAATAAATTTTAGCCCTCGATTCTTTTATTCATAAAAAATAAAGTGTAGATTTTTTTATTCTTAAAATACTTTATCCAATTATCCCAACCACCACCATCTCTCAACCCCTTTTCTGACATGTGATTGTCGATATTTTTCAATCATTCAATATCTGTCTCTTTCACATAACACGCCTCTACGCTCTCTTCTATTTACACAACCCTTTCTCTTTGTCAAACATTGTTTTATTTGCTTTATTGCTTTTGTAACAGTTTTTTTCCCATGCTATACACATACACATTCTATTTCACGAATCAAGGGGCAATATGTCTATTTGAATTTACAAACAAAATATTTAAACTGATTCCTGTATATCATCTAAATGATAAAAATTTAAATAAAAAAAACAAACGTTTAATGCCTTTGATGTAACTACACAATACCTATATACCCTTGCACATACGTAATGGGCATAACTTAAACTAAGGTAGTTGCTATGCGGTTTTAGCACGGAAGGGCTGAACTACCTACTAATTTCACATCATTTAGTTTAATTTATCCGCATTTATTTAATTTTTATCCGGTAACTCATTCAGAGCTTGCCTTCAAAAAAATATTCGCTAAATTCGCGACGCTTTGAAATATCGAATCTCGAATAGACTAGATTGTGGATTTTTATTATACTTAAACTTTCCTTTATTATACCTACTTTTATATTAACTTTGAGTTACTTTTAAGTACTAAATTATTATTTTATTTTGTAAGTATAGTAATTGTACATTTTACATGTGTTATTTATAAATTATTTTGTTTTCATTTCGGTTCCTGAACTTTTAACTAATATTTACTTAAGTATTTTTTTTTAATTATTACATTCCACATATAATATGTAGTTAAGACCGTGGGTAAGCCCTAGCTACTTTACTTTAGTAGTATTCTTTCGACGACAAAAAAAGTCTATTTTAACAATTATTAAACTGATGAGGTATTTCGTTTACTGTTGTTGGTCTTGTGTATTGTAATCTCTATGAAAGATATTATTATGTATTTATTGTGTTTATCTATCTATTTAAGTGGAAAATCCACCATCACGTTGGATATCAATTGTAAAAAACAGATATGTTTCATATGTTTCCGGGACTTATCTAACTAGGCCCTGTTAGGAAGACAAGATTATATTATGTTTAAATTGATTTGTCTCATCCGGTTTTATCTTATTGATTTATCTCAGTTGTATTATATACTATTATGTGGTGGTGTTAGTATTTTTTCATTTTCCCTACCTTAAAAAAATAGCTATTTTGTCAATTTCCTTTAAAGGTCTTTGGCTTTGTATAGGGAATTAAAAGCTCTTGGGAAGTTCTCCTGTGCGGCAAACGATTTTGTCTGCGAATCGAGAATTTTAGGTCATTTTGCAAATCTGACCTTTATTATTTTTTGCGTTCTGTCACTTTCGTGTATTCTTTAGGTTTTTAGTAAAATAAATGTCATTGTATAAAATTTAATGTTTATTTAGTAGCGTATCTATTTTTTTATTGTGGACTCGACTTATAGGCACTGATTTTTCAACTCCACCCAAATATGCCGCAGCGCCATATTTGCGCTATAGACATTTTTAATTTAAATGTGAGTTCAATATATATCCAAAAGTTATAAATGTATAAATAAGTTCGCATTTAGTTTTTAGCATATCGACATACTAATATTAATAAAGTGTAAACTGTAAATATGTAACACGCAAAAGACTGTGAAAGCCTAACGCGAATTATTAGAATGATAGCTTAAAAACGATACGAACCTATTCGAGTCTTTACGGACTCATGGCACGGCGTTTGAGCGAGCGACGGAGACACGCTGCATGCGAAATTTTTGGATTCCCAGAATTTATTTCCGTATTCGGCACAATTTATGCGCCACCACTTTGATTATCAGCAAACAGCTCCTTCGCTCGGTATATCGCATCCGAGCGAGAGTCTCTTGTTTCATTAGACGTACCTATAAAGAAAGTGGACGCGACACGACTTTGATATTTGCATTGCTGACTTGTGCGAGTAAACGTAGGTGACATCATGTTTCATGGCCCGGCGCACTGCGCGTGTTAGATAATGCGAAACAGCTGTTTTTGAGCGGGAAAACTTCGCTTTTTTCTCGGTTTTGTTTTAATGAATTCGAAGTGTTTTCCTTCAGTATGTAACCTAATTATTGATTTTGGTTATTTTATTTAGTACATTTTTTTTCAGCATCGAAGCCAGGCCTCCATTTTGGAAAGTATTCTATTCCAGACTTGACGATCATTCGATTGTAAAAGTTAGTCTGTTTACCTTGCTGGCCAGGTTCATTTTCTTATGATCAGTGCTTAATATATAGTAGTTATGCATTAGGCCATAATTATTTTAATTTTATTTTTAAGATGCGTTGTACATAATTTTTTTCAGTATTTGGTGTTTGCATTGGATACACGAAATAGAACAGCCAGTGATTATAAAACCTAATACGATCTTAAAATATTCCTTTTACTTAAAATGTCTGATTTCCGACTAGCTCACTATACACTTCTCTCATCACGAGCGTTGTGAATAATTTTCTTGTCTCATTTTTAATTCGACATACTCGTATCTGTAGGCAAAGCCAACTACGGATTTTTAATCTTAAATGCGGGTTTGCCAGACCAATTTGGCTTGCTTGTTAATAAACTCGTCAAACCTTCGTTAGAACAATGCTTTCACTATCTGACAAAGAACGTATTTATGGTTCAACCGAATCTTCTTGAATCTCTCCGACGATTGTTTAAGCTAAATTACATCGATTGCACAATGTTCTCATAAAAATAACAATTCTTTTTTTATTGTTTCTTAATAATCTACTGCCATAAGGAGCTACGATAAATTGGTGTAAATTTTGATTGATGTATCACACCAATGATTGGTGGGTTGATTGATGATTGGTGTTTAACAGTTTTTAAAAAAAAAACCACGTCGTAAATACGTCGGACCAAGAGTTTGGAAAATTACTTTTTTATGAGAAAAGTTTTTTTAATTTATTTATAAAATTAATTGTGTTTTAAGTTTCATAGAAAAATATTAGCCAATAACATATTTTTATTTTACTAAGCATAATTAAAATACTTTTTATTATAAAACATACCGGCTTCAGTTTGGCCACTGAACCCGTTGGGTTTGGGAGGTAGAGGTGTTGAAATGTAGTTAAGTTCAATAAAAAATACGTAATACTATAATGGTTATTTTTTTTTATTTACAATGAATGTGTAAAATAAACAATCATTTACGAGTGTTGCCAGACTCTCTTTTAACTTCTTGTTAAAATAGTACCAGGCTGGTTTCAACTTGTTAAAGGCAACACGAAATTTACGTCATTTTATAAGAATTGGAATAAACTATTTTAAATGCTGTATATGCTGTGTATGCTGTGTAATGCTGTGTATGTATAGTGCTGTATGGGTTAATGTTTAAAAATACATTGTCTCTGGCGCTATAAAAAATACAAAAAAAATGATACCTCGCCACAGGAGTGTCGAGTGGGGTTGGTTTTATCCATAGACGCAGTGTGGTTGGTCATAGTGAGGGAATATTATCGATACAATGACTTATCTAACCTTAATATTCTTAGCATTTGCCCTCCATCTATAAATTAGTTTGGTTAATTCAATTGAAACAGATTTAAATATATCGGCCATTTTTGTAATCGTAAAATATATTGTTATATACCGAAACCACGTTGAAATAAAATTTCTAGCGGTTTTTCCATCGACATATTTTTCCCAGTGATACTGCTTTCTTTATAACTATGTACTTGTAAACCATCATCTGTGTCTATATATATTATAATAAAGAAAATCGGGTTCGTTACATCATTTATAACTCAAGAACGGCTTAACTGATTTTTATGATATATATTTTTTTTGGTATGTTTCCGTCCCGAATAGCATAATAACTATTAAAACATCGGAAAAAAACACGAAAAAATAATTATGAAGAAAATCAATTTTCTCTTACATGTTGTATGGAACGGCGCTTTTGATGATATCTCGAGAACGAATTGATTTTGTACATTTATTGAACTTAATCTATTTTAAGTATTCGTAATAAAAAACTGAATTTACTTCAGCTAATAAGTTAACACAAGATTTATTGATCTTAAGGCGGTACGAAGTTCGCCGGGTCAGCTTGTAAAATATAAAATGAAAAACGAGAGCGTGGAGGAGGGGGGTGCAGACGGGGAATTCGAGACCTAGATTCGCTATAAGTGCCCCTGAAAGGCTGCAACTTACTCAGAGTCTGGAAATGCCGACAACCTGCGATTATCACGTAGTGCTAATACAAAACACCAAAACCATTGGAAAATTAACTATAGTCTGGTAATTGCATTGATTTTAAATATTAAATTTAAAATATTAGTTGCATACACACTTGTATCTCTTACCTGAGGAGGGCGTATCACAAAGGCGTGCGCGATATGGTAGCTGTTTACTTAACGCATTATTTGTGCCACAATAATACAAAAACCGTTTACGGTACATTTTTTACATTTAAATCAATTAAAACGTCTTTAGGAGAACCTCATACAATTTTCCTATGCAGCCAAAGAATCTAATTGCAACAAGCTCATTCGACAAGTCGAGCGCGCTCTACTAGTCTAGAAGAAACTGTGTTAGAAGGTGTGCTATAGAACTTTTTATTCAATAAATAATTCTGTCTATAAATAGTAATAGGTATAAATAGATGACATAAATATAGTTCTGCTATTTATTTATTTGATTTACAAACAGCGTTACAAACACAAAAAAAATACCATTACCAAGGACAATTAAAATTAAATAGATAATATTAAGGTATATTTGGCCGAAAGAGTTGTAAGTAAGGGGAAAACCTATTATACAATAATAGTAAAAAGAAATTGCAAGGAAGTACGAGTGTGTGTAATAAAGTTTGTGTATGTATGTGTGCGTATATGATGTGTGTAAACCAGCGTGATAACTCTCATTCACAAAACTGTCACGACTCTCATAAAAAAATCATTTGTATGAATTTAGGATTCTATGAAGCAGAGCATTTTGAGCATAATTTGTTTTACACTTAGAAACATGGAAAATTTGAGTCTGACGAGTGCGACAAGAAAGGAAACACGAAGGAAGGAGACAAGGAAGGAAATTTTAGATAAAATATTCGGTGCATCCAGACGATTGCGTAAGATGTCATATAGAAATACCATCTCAGAACGCCTGTTAGTAAGTGACATTAAGTTATGATGCTTTAAACTGTCTTCTTAATTACCATAATGCACATGACCCCAGAAATTAAGTTGCTTCGTAAAAAAAAGATATTGAGTTATCTCAATACGTTTGGAATAAGAAGCATAATTAGGAGACCATATCGGAGATGCAAATTCTAGTACATAGGTATTAAAATTATGACGTAACCCTGTATCGCGGAACGATGATTATTTGAGTACGAAGAATAAGGTGTCGCATTTAACTTTTGTTGTCTAATGTCCATCCTTTATATCTCGATGAGATCCAATCGGAGGCTGTGGCGCCGAATTACGCGGATGTCCACCCGATCGCCCGCTCACGCAGCTGTGCCCGTCGACAGGTCACGCGGCGCGGCACGACGCGTTTATCTCTTCAGCATCTTCGCTCCCAGCTCGTTACATCATACCTTAGAGCGAACGCCTAAAGGTGCGGACATACTGGTTCGTCGATCTAAAAGTTGATGTTTTATCTGGGACTACACGACCCCGTACTTAGCCCCTCTCCTCTCCGCGACCAGACGCGTATCTACTTTCAAATGCATTCATTCTTTTTTCTCGCAATTGGGTATCATTTTTAATACCCAATTAATAAAATCAAATATGTAATTTATCCTAATTCAAAGTATAATTATTATTATAGTATAGAGGTAAACTCACCGTATTTGCTTAAACGTTCGTACTTATATGAATCTCAATAATGCTAAAAACTTGAAAGTTTAATGACCTACGGACGAATTTAGACCACTGGGCGATGACTGGTAGTTATAATACTACTGTTTAATAAAGAAGTTTGAATTTGAAATAGAAGCCAAACATTGCAAACCTCGTGCAATGACCTTGTGCATGGTGATTCGTTCACTCGTTCATTGTAGGATCGGTGTTCAAAGTCATTGATCCTGAAGACCTGAACCTTTAATGCCTTCTTTTACAATGAAATACAAAAATAATAGTCTTGAATGAACACATTCATGTTTTTACTAAATTAATTGAAGCTCAAAAATGATCTTCCGAATAGACCGCTCATTGATTCGAATCGAAACACAGAACAAATTTTTAATTCGTTACAGCTGATGGCCTATATTGAAAGCGAACATAATAAATGATTTACTAATTACAATAATAATGTCAGGAAATCGTTAAACATGTAATAACTGTATAACTTTAGAGCCGTTGTTATGTGGTTATTAATAAGTTACCGCCGCAAACGTTACATATGCGACTTTGAAACTTAGATAGCGTTCGTTCTATAAGGACTCCAGGCCTTTGATCGCTTTGTTAGACGAGGTATTTGTACACCATTGTGTATTACTATTTCACCAGAAACTTCAGAAAACGAAATGCTTATAAACGTATCGCTGATGTATTTTCGGGAACATAATACTATTATGTAATTCGAAAAGTTGTTTGTTCAAATTATGTAAGAACTTAATTTCTCAATTCAATAGATGTTCGGGATAGTGGATGTAGACACGTGTCATATGAAAGCTATTGTAAATCAAAGAGTCCTTTTCTCGTTTTCTAGGCGTCTTTAATGCGAACATTTTCAAAAAGAATACCTACAAAAGAAATAGGGAATGTGTGTATGTGTGTGTGAGAGAGAGAGACCATGCTTGTAGAAATAAAACTTCTGTAAGGAAGTTGATTAAATTTTTCAATAACTGCATAATAATATATTTCAAAATGATCACCATTCAACAATACATATGTACGCCAGGGCGGTGCTGGTGCGCCCAGCCTGTCAAGACTTTAGTCGAATTAATATATCACCTCCGAGCCTCCTCCCGAGTTCAACCGAATGAGCGTGTCGCATTAGATCCATTCACTGCCTAGGAAAAACTGTGTAAGGTGCGCCGAAAAACATACACTTTCGGAAAATGTTCTATTCGAAGGCTATTCTAATCGACGCAAACTGAAATTTATACCGTCGACCCCTCCCTATCAGCATACTGTATTGCTAAATTATAGAACTAGCGCTTTCAATGAATGCAAGATGTGTACGCACCATCACTTTCACCCTGTGTTCGATCGATAGCTGTAAATATGTTTCAAACGTGACCTAAACTGGTGATGGCGTGAACTCTTCTCGCGATAATAAGCGACACGCACATTGACTTTTGCATTGCAACACTTTCGCAATCTCAATTCAAAGGCATGCTTAACCTCAAAAACATAATGATACTCAAGGAAATCGAAAGCAAATAGTGAAGGTATACTTAAAATTTGCCCTTTAGTAATCCATTCGCTATAAGATCGCTATTTCTAATCATTTTATCATTCGCAAGGTCATAAAATTAGGTTAATAGATTTTACTTTTCACGTAATTCATTTACGCCCATGGTAAAATAACTTTTAAATTCATATATATATGCACTACCATCATAAAGCCTATCTTAAAATAGTGTTTACACACGAATATTTCTTTCAATAAAATACAAAAAAATATTTCACATGTATATATAAACTATAAAACTATTTATTTAAATTATAAAAAAAATAGTAAAGATACTAAATTGGGCATATAAAATAAAGGGAACGAAATATTATGTAAAAACAAAAAATACAAAAAAATGTAATTCTAGCAAACAGACTCAACTCAAGCGAGCCGGGTCTAGCCGGCCTCACGGCCTCGTCGCATTATATTAAATCCCGTAATATGCTTGACAGTTCTCCAGGTTCGTTTGACATATTTCCAATAAATATGAAATTAAATTGCAATTTGATACGGTCATCTTGCTTCGATTTCCAATTTTAGCCATAACTCTAATGTAGCGAATGTACCAAGATATTAAAAAATAAAATCATTACAAACTATACGGTTCTTACGGTTAAATTGTTTATGCGTTCGACTACCGACTTAGTGGACGTGGGTTCAAATCCGCATAAATTCACGCAGTTTTTGTTACCTCATAGCAATTTTAGCTTAGTCGAGCCGAGCTCAGCATAACTGCAAATGGCCCAGGACAAAACAAATATTTTAAAAAATACTCACTGGAAGATTATTTTTTTTTTATTTATTTATAGATATATATAAAAGCTTATAATTATAAAATTACATAGCCCTACCTAATTGAGCCACGCCCGTTCTAATATATAGACTTTATTTGTACCGAATATTTATTTGTATAAGAATAACAACATTTAATAATAAACGATAATGAGTGGTCATCGACCTGCTAAAAAAAAAGGAAACATGGAAACATGTTCTAAATTTTGAATTACGACATTATGGCGTCATTAATTTGAATACACATTCTAATTTAAGATTGATTTTATACACATAACAAAAGAGGTCTCTGTTATAATGTCTTGTGTTAATTAGGTACGTACCAAAATGGCTCCTTTCACTCTCAGCTATGCATCGTTCTCGTTAAGACTCTCTTGAAGAGATTCGGCTGAAACATGCCAGATCATTGTTGCCTACAAAAACATATTTTAACATCGATTATGCTCCAAAGTTACGACTCAAACTAAACATCACAAAATGCTTCTTACTACATATAAGAAAACATAATCATCATAGAGCAGGTTGCTATAAGATTTAATGACAATATGGTATCATAATATACCTACCGCAAAACAGATATTATATGTGCTTAATTTACAACAAATAATGTTATACACGCTAACATCGTTTTTTTTACGTTTTAACATTGACTATTTTAATAAACCTTGTTCTATTAATGCTGAAAAAGGGGCAAATTCAACGAATTTCTTTATTTGTACTTTATTATTACCCTTTGATTTTTTTTAAATTATAGCGTAGGTTAGGTTCTGTTCGATTAATTTAGGTTCAGTTAATACGATTTAACTTTAGGCGTACCGTTTGAAATATGTAAAACTAAACCTAAAATTTGAATTTACTGAACAACGCCGGGATATAAAAAAAGGTGATTTTAATTATCACACATTTTAAACGGCGTAAAGTTATTGAATTTTTATTAAATCAGGTTGGATCTCTAAAGACTATTATAACTTATCCGACATTCATAGTGCAAATGAAAAAGGGTCGCGTTGGGATAAGATTCATTTTAGACCAAAAAGTTAATTATCTCTCTAGGCCAGATAAAATTTAACGCTCATATTAAATACGGATTTGGGAAAAAATAAAACTTGTTAAATTTATCATATTCTTTTATTTTTGATAGAAATGTGAGATGACATTGGAAATTACAGAAAATGTATTACACTTTAAATTTGAATGGTTTCGCACGTTCATTTTACCTGTTAGTCTATTTCCGAGACCGGCGCACGTATTAAAAAGAAACGTCGAAACAACATTAAAAACAGTGAAAACATTCCGATAGAATAACAATTATAGCGATAAAACTGCCAGAAAATTGGTCAACCCGTTTGGTTTTTATCGTAAGATGAACAACTGTACATAAGGACATAAATACAACCATGCTAGGAGGCCACATAACAAGTAACGCCTTCTTTCTTCTTTTTTTCTTAAAAATACACAATAAATGATACTTCCATATAAATTGATTCTAATTTAGCTGCCATGGGCAAATAAGTTGGATCAAAGGATCGGTGGATACAATGAAGCGGTTTTTTTTCCACGCGAGAACGCATATCAAATAAATAATATAATATTTTTGTTAATTCAGTGTGAAACGGGAGATGCGATTTATCCGGCATGTATGCGGATCAGCGGGAGAGGCCGCAGCCGCCTCTTGCAACTTTTATCGCTGCATAATGCAATGCGCTTATCGAATCGAAGTGTAATATAATGTCCATCCAGTTATCGAATGCATTCTCGTCGTTTCATCTCGTTGCAGACGAACACTTTCACTGCTCCGCGAGAGCCTCCGGTGACCTCGCGGTGCTGAGGCCGCCTCTCCTCCGTCTCCCTCCGTCTCCCTCTTGCTCTGCCACCGTCTTCCTACAGACCAGCTCGTCTATGGTTAGCCCTGAAACAATACAAATCGTCTGTCATTAGGCCACTTACGTAATGGCTCGAAATGATGTCTTCGGTCGGCCGGTAGACTCCGGGTTCGTGCGGCGCGGACGAACAAAGATACCTTACATTCAACTTTCACCGGCGCGGGCGCAGACTCGATTTGTTATTAGAGGATATAAGCGATCCTATTATACTAAAGTTCAAATACGGTTCGATTGTTACATGCATACTTCGGTCGGCGTATATATATGTCTATTTGTTCTGTTAACTATAAAAGGAAAGCTGACTAGAAGGTGTTTTTTTCCAAGTAAGCCTACCTACCCACGATTTTTTTTTCTAATATTAAACCAAAAAATCGTCAATAATTTACTTATCAACTAACTATTTTTTTTTTAATTTTAAGAGAGCTAGCTAAATATGCCTGTTACGTTACTACAAATCGTCGATTTATCAGTGAAGAATTATTTTGTATTTTTTAGAATTATGTAAATTCACCCTATTTCGGATTACTATAGACAAAGATTCTATAAACTGATAAAAAATAAACTAAAAAGAAATAAAAGAACACAGTAACAAAATTCGAGCGGGTCCACCCCAGAAGAGACCTCGTCTAGTGAGGTGATAAAATCCACACCAGCAGCTGTACCTGTTCTGCTTTGTACGAGATAGCTTTAAATATAATTAACTGTTCAACTTGGGATGAGTTGATTCGCAACTCATCTTTCATGGCTCATCTTTAAACCTAAACTTTGTTTTTCGTAACGTCACAAAAACTCGTGCCTGTGACACTAGGAAAAACAAAAAAGAGCTGCGTTGACATGGAAACTTCGAGAGCTTTCCAAAATGCCCAAAAATACCTTTCTGGCATATTACCTAAATAATTGCTATAAAATCTTCCATCCTCTATTTCACACTCTTAGGGTTTGTTTTTTTTTAAAGTATGATTCAAGCTATCTCTTTACCAAATTTTAAATCTGCTTAGCCGTGAAACAGTAACAGACAGAACGACTATGGGTTTGGACTATGGATAATTCATACAAAACGAAATCAAATGGAAATGTAATACAAACTTCTATGGAACAAAATAAGAAAACTAGAAATCCGAACCGCGCTTGGTTGCAATAAATACCTATTAATATTCAATTACCTTGGCAAAACAGGTTTATGGGCAGTAAAACAATGTTATTAACTTAGTGACACCATTTATTATGTAAATAAATATAACTTACTAGGACAAGTTCATCATATATAGAATAGGATTTGATTTTCTTATCCTACCTAAAGATTTCCAAGCGATCTAAAAAAGATTGCGATATATTTATAAATGATGGGTTTCCTCCCCACACCTTGATGCAAAATAACCACATAAAAAATATCTAAAAATACTTCATAAAGTAACAGCATTTCTCTTTTCTGTATTAAAAATATTTGACAGTTAATAGTCATGATTGTTACACCTAAGATATACGATATTATTCATGGTTTTTTTTACACATGTAGGAATCATTATTGTATTTGATTGTAGAACCATGAGTCCGACAGTGAAGACAACGGCTTAGCCGGATCTATACAGTTCCTGCTACGAACGTAATATATGATGTACGAGTGTGTGTAATAATATGTTGAATAGGAGTTTATTCTGCAGGCAACGTTGAAACGTTTGAATCATTAACCAACAGTGTTTCGTCAACTCTCAAACATTCGGGTGCACCAAACAAACTCTCGGTGAACTTGGATGACCATTTCATTATAACCCATTCGTTTTTATCTGTAACTTCTATTTAGTTAATTCTTTGTAACGTTACTTCTTTTGATAAACCACCTTGACAACGCTAACGTTAGAAATACTCTCTCCTATAATCGGCGTTTTACTTTAAACGTAATGGTGACTATGAATTGTAAAATAATAGTTAAACGCACATCTGCATAGGCACATTCAATACTTTTAACTATTTATATACTAACCTAATAAAAAGTTTAATATTATTATATTATTTCTTAGTTTTTTTACTGTAGGTTTACTTTGAAGTCTGCTTCATTTTTTTATTTTAATTTGCGTTATACTAAAATAATGAAGGTAAAGTTCAAAAGAATTATCGCTAATTAATACTATAAAAAAATCATAGAAAACGTTTAGCCATTTGGAAGTAATGAGTAACATACATAAAAAATAGAGATCGAATTGGGAACCGCCTCCTTTTTTTAAATCTGTTAAAAAACGACAGTCAACAGTTTGCATGCTATGTATTAATTATTAGCTATTTCCCACGAGCAGTTTCTAATTGATCTCCAGCCCGAGTGACGTAGTGACGAGTCCTCTGGGCACCATTTCTCCAGCGGAACCTATCTGTCCTTTCGGAAACGGTAAAAATGTTGTACAGTTTTAGTTTGATATACAATATTTTAAATATAAAATTAATGTACATATCTTAAACGGATATGGGACACTCAAGAAGCCTCAAAATGTTGAGGCTTCTTGAGATGCAAGACCGACCCTGCGGGTAGTGCTTTACCCGGCCTCGCAGTTGCTTTTAAAATAATGATGTTTATTCATTATACTCGTATTATTTAATTTATAACTAAATATATTTTTAGCACGTAAATAAAAGTAAATACCTGTATCCTAATATAGGACCCCTGATATTATGTTATAAAATAGTAAATAATACTTTAATTAGCTTACCATTTGCCGTTGAATTGCCATTCCTTTGTCGATTATTATTAATTTTTATCCACCAATAATTAAATGCATGGTCACCTAAGAATTTCTGATTACTGCATTTAATAAAATATGCTTATTTTAAACACTAATTATCTCTTTATTATACAGATTAACTAGTTTAATACATATGCATACATATTTAGTTTGAATCGGAGTTTCGGAGACGACTTCAAAATCTGCCTGTGGGTCAGAGTTCAAAGAACGTCTGATTCAGAACCACAGCCTAAATTATTATCTGTGTGTAATTTATCTCCGAAACGGCGAGATTAATTTATTTATTTGACCACATATTTCAACATTACAGACATTCTCCGTGGAAATATCGTTGCAAGCACATTACATAGTGACGCTAAAAAGTGATTACTCCCAAAAAAATATCGATTCCGAAGATCTACCGTGACCACCGAGAAAAAAATCTTGTACACATGACCCCATCTACATTGGCGGAGCCGTTCTTATAAATGCAAATTCAAGATTTATATAATCAGGAATTACTTAATAGTAATATATCATCAAATTCAAATGATTTTATTCTATAAACACAACATAAGTGCATATAGGAATGACATTTTAATTTAGGTACAATAATATTTTGAAGTTAGTATAGTGGTGTGGCATCAACGATAATAATAATAACGATACGTAATAGTAATTTTTTTTATGGTAAACACGCATACATGATCATCCATGTTTAATAACAACATACAATGTTTAATACCACAACAGAAATTAGGACATAGTTCTTAAGAGAAAACCAGATGTAATTTACTAAAACGGGCTTATGGAGCTAACTCTTATGTAAACCTATGACTAGGTATTTTCAAATTCCTTAAAAATATATAAAAAAAATAATACGTATGACTGCACTGCATTTTTAAATTTGTTGAATTTTTAAATATTTTTAGTACCTCTGGTAGCATGTTATAATATTTTAGGCCTTCATAACTATTCATCATCACTGTTTTAAATATACGAGGAGGTACCCACATCTTTGTATATATTTATTGTATATCTATTTGACATTAAAATACCGTTTTTGCTTTTAAACGTCCCACGTAGTCTTCAAATAATGACAACAAATTTGCAGACGCAAATAGATAACTTATGAGAGATTGATATCTTTTTATTTATTTTATTTTTTTTATGACAATTGTTATGACCCAAGTCATATACAATTATTTTGCGCCCTAAACAAATAAACTAAATGTCTGCATGTGCTAGAGCCAGAGAGATGGGGAGATGGGATGAAGCGATAAAAATGGAACTACTATGTTATTATATTGTGCGAATTCGAATCCACAATTGCTCGTAAGCTAGGTTTGTGGCGCTATATGAATTGAGAATAGCAGTTATGCGCATGCTATCTGTGTGTGTTTAATTTAAACAGTATCATTTGCCAGTTTCGGGCTCTGTTTTAAATTGTTAAATAAAGCTAAATTGCTTGTATCCGAGTTAAGAGGATTATTGATAAAACGTTAAAAACGGATTCATTTCGAAACTGCTATTCAACCTTTGTAAACGACCACAAACTCTCGATCTATCAGCAGATTTTGTTTCTATAGACAATATATAGAAAAAAAAAACAAATGTATAGGTAGGCGCCGGGCCAAAAATACATCTACTTTTGCGAATACACATACATTTTTAAAAATATATCCAAAATATACCTACAATGTGTGGTCTCGCGGGTGGAGGTCAATAGACTTGTTTAGTTTTAATTATAAACGACAATATTATGCAAAATTTCCTCGACAAAGCAAAGTCCGACTTTTACAATGTGGACGAAAGCGTGAGTTTCTGCGATGCTGTAACTAACGAGTGGACGCTACCGCTACTCATTTGCTTGCAGAAAAAACTAAAAGATCGACGACAATATCAGGCGGTTAGGTTAGGTCACTCCATACCAAATAATACATCCACTGTCAAAACTAAACAAATTGTATACCGTAGATGAAAGTTTGAAGATAAGATAAATGTTTGAAATGTGTTTAAAATGTCGAAGGGATGAACGGCTCGGATAGTTCAATTTTTCAAACATGAGTAATCGAGAAATTGCATTCCTATTGGAACAAAACATCGATTTTTTTGGTTAATAAAATTATTGTACTAAATCATTCGTGAAATGATCGTAATGGTTAATAAGGCTTTTACTTCTGGCTTCAAGTTCAAATCCAAACGTTATAGTCACGCCGTTATACCATTATCTCCACTGACTCTCTTATTTAACAATTTAGATAGTCGAACCAAAAAAAAAATATTTACATACCAGTCAGAGCGATTATTTCAATTAAATAATTGCTATGACTTTTGTCTACATCATTTAAACTATTGTTTTACGTATAGATAGGTTTTTTTCTCTAATTCTATTTTCAATCATTACTGTTTTATAAAAAATGTAAGTATTTCATTTATTAATAAATATTTCAGGTCTATTCGAAAAGGATTGCTAATTATTATAAACAGGTCTAGGACTCCTGCAGGCCCCTTTGTAGTAAATTAGAACGCTTATGGTGGCGCCTTGAGCATTCAAAGATGGGTTTGATCCAAACATGTGGGCTTCGCGCCACCCGTTAACTGAAACAAACATTTAAGCCCCAGTTAAAATATTGAGCCTGGTTAATCAGATGAAATTCTCTGTATTGCTTATTTTATTTTCTCAGGAGTCACAGCGTATGTGCTTAGAACTATTCTAAAATATTACTTTTATTATTTTTATTTTTTTTATTTTATTTAATAATAATACAAACATTTGTTGTCCTTCCAAAACTTTAAGAGGATGAGAGTCCTCTTATGTTTCTGTAGATATATTTCTACGTCCACAAATTTCAAATAAATAACGAAAGTGCTTAATTGTGTGACAGGACCGAAAGGACCGAGACGCTCAGAAGCGCCAAAGACCACAAACCTAACCTACCTGTCAAAAAAAAAACCTAACCTAACCTGCCTGTCAAATCCGGCTAAAAAATGTATGCAAATTATAATCTTTCCGCGATGCCTGCATTTTTATTGCATGCTGTCAAAGTTTCATAAATATCAACACGGTCGTAATTATTATGTACATTTTAATTGGTTATGATGAATTTCTAACGAGATATTTTAACACTCCGACATTTTTCCGATCTTTTTATTTTGAATATATTTGCTTAATAGCCAATTTAATAGCATTGCATTAGCGTGGACTTTCTAAAGTGCAGTAGACATATAAATGGTTATTAAATAAAGTATTTTTAAATCGGTATATATCTTTTACAACTTATCAATAAATATTTATAATATATCAGTGTTCCTCAGAGTAATCATCAAAATGTGGTACTGTATTTTTAAGAGTATGAAAAGTGAGTATGATCATTACGAACTTATGACTTCACAGCCTAAGCCTATATATTATATCAGATTTAAAAATTTCTTGCATCTAAGTTCAATATTTTTTTATTTCTTAAATGTCTTAAAAATGGCCGCAAACGCGTGTCGCTTCGTTAAGCGATACGCGCATTTTATGGTACTATTTTACGTCATTTAAAGCTACTTAGTTTAATTTCGATGTAAAATTCAACTTCCTTATGCATTTGTTGATTGATTAAATAACGTAAAAAAATGTTATTTTAACAGTGTTTGTTTATGTTTTTCTTGTTGGTTTTTTATAATAAAAAAATTCATATTTATTTCTTTTGTATATATAAAAATGAGAATTTCATTGAATAATATGTAATTTGGATGTAATAGTATTTGACCTAATTATCTCCGATGATAGTATTTTAATGCCGACACTCACACACTTTTGTCAAAATTGATAATTGTGTCAAAGGTTTTTAAAAATGTTTTATAAAATCAGATATTAAACTAAATCGGTGAAAAATTCTTGCACTTGCCATTGCTAGATGTCGGTTTAAACTTCGCGGTATGTTTAGACCGAAAGATAGCAAAGTGACCCCCACCGAGTGCCGTAGGCAAAACTAACCAGGGCACCGAAATGTCTGTTGAGCCGCTGGTATTAAAAAATCTAACTACAACTGATAATTAGGCATTCATAACAAATAAAGGCTTTTTAAAATGTAATACCTATAATTTTTACATTCTTATAATAATCTATTTTAAAAAAAATTGTTGGAAATATGACTTATTTCTTACCTACCAGTTGATCGAAAGCACAGATTCAATAATAAGGTTATATTATGCCTTGAGAGGAAAATAAAAAAAGAAAATAAACAGTTTTCTAAACAAATTGTTAAATAATCTCCACCCCAGACTGAATAGCGGTTTGTTTAGTGTAGTATAAACTTAACCGCCTTTAAAAATAAATATATATTATATCAAGGCATTAATTATTAGCATTATAAGCAATTAGCTATCCGAGTCCACGCTGCAGACAATCGCTCTGGTCAACATTAACAAATTCTTTTTGGTCCGGCGTATTCATAAACGTAAACCCGATAATATAAGGCATTAAAAATAGTTTATTCCAATTTTTATAAAATTACGTAAATTTTAAACCAATCTGGTAATATTTTAACAAGGATTAAACAATCTGGCCACACTCATAAATGATTGTTTATTTTACAAATTCGTTGCAAATAAAAAAAACAACCTTCATTTTTTGTTGAATTTAACTACATTTCAACCCCCTCCCCTCCCAAACGCAACGACGGTCGGTTGGCAAACTGTCATAATAGTACTCCGGGAACACCGCAAAACATAACTAAAGTAATACTACCTATATGTTACAAAATGCTCTGTTTCTAATAGCTTTTGTGCATTTTTGCAAACATTTGCGCACACGTCTGGGACCGGCTTTAGAAACAAGCATAAACAAAGTAAGAAACAAATTTCTGCTCTTTTTATTGAAGTTGTTCTGTTAGTTGTTCTGTTGTTGTTGAGTTGTTGTTGTTATTATTATGGAAATTAAACATTTTCACGACATTTGTCATACGTTTTATTGTCATAATATTAGTTCATACGTATGTTGTTGGGCAGGCGCTGTCATGCTCATTTTGGAGAGCCTTGTTATGCTGTCATGACACGAAGCTACTTACTCATTACAAACAAATAACTAGTCGCAAGGTCTATGATTGTTTAGTGACTGGAGTCGGAACTCACGGTTAAGATGTGTAAACATCAGCGTTAAATGCATTTTATTCTTATTTTACGCAATTCTGTGTCTCCTCACAATGGCTGGTTCGTCGCGTATCCCATTCATAAAGAGCAAACTCGATTTTAAATCCGAAATATCAGCCGGGCGCTAATTCGATTTGAAACATTTTATACGATTTAATTCACTTACTCTGATGTCAAAGGCTCACTGACATTAATATACAAAATTGAAATTCACTTCACCCTGAGGTATAAACGTGTATAAATGTTTACACATCAATAACGTATACGTGTTGTATAGCAGTAGCTTTTGTGCGTGTTACCTATTGGTAAATTTATGTGCAATATATTTTTAAAATAAATATTAAGAAATTATTAATGTATTTTGGTGTATATTTAATTTCCTTCCTCCGGCTACTTTGTACTGTGTTTCTTTTTTTATAGATTGCCTTTTTTATTACCAAACAATATTTACTCAAAAATTAAAGTATAGTCGCCTGATTTCGGCGATACTTGCTCCGACTCAGGAGCAGATATTCAGAACGGTTCGCCACCAGGCTATTTTGCTAAAAATCCTGTCACTACGATTTGACCAAACACCAAGTAGTTTTCATACAATATGAATCCAGGTACGGATTTGGCTCCGATCGTAAGAACGGTCAAAAAGAAAAGTAATGACATTTAACCAAAAGATAATAAATTAGAATCAGATAATAAAGCGACTAAAATAAATATGACGCGAGGGACGAGCAAAGCGCAGAAAGAGACAACACAACCTCTTCTGCTCTTACGAAATTTAACTTTCAATTTCGTCGCATCGGCATTCACGGAATAATAAGAGAGGCGCCTGCGGGGCGCGGGAAAGGGTACTTGCGGCCTGCGTTTTATCTCACTTCTCGTTTCGTGTGTCGGCTGTACCATAAAGCCAGATTCACATACGACCCATTTGCTCTTGATATGAAAAATAAAGCGTTTAAATATAAACTTATTATGCTGTGTTAATTTTTACACAAACCCTACCTGTAATAAAATATGTTAGCTGCAACAAAAGTAAAACAGGAATAACCTTTCTTAGAACGGGTAACTCTTACCTAATTAGAAAGGGAGCTCGTTGTGGCATACCGAACTCCCTGCGGTGCCGTCCCGGCATTATTGAGATTGTATACTCTAAGTACATTTTTTACGCACCTGTGTACTTAGTGCGTTCATGATCGTACTCCGGCGCCTTGTTTTATATGCAATCACATATTGCTTTTTATGCACAATCACAAATATGGTGTTTTAATCACGATATCGTAACTAAGATTGAATTAATCGAAGCGCGATTATGAATCTGGGTCAAATGCACAAGAACGTAATCTAAGGTTTCAATTGACAAACGAAAATAAATAAAAAGCTTGTCCTGTGTTCTCGTTCCTTCCAAATTTTTACTTTTAGTAGATGATTCTGCCTAAATCTTCTTGTTATCTACACCTATCACCTGTCGACGGAGGCGTTTAACTATAAGAGAAGTCAGAAAGTTTGGCCCTCGACATCGTAGCGTTGGTTGGCGTCCATGGCGTCTAATGACGCAGCAATGAATGATCACGGCACGGCAAGAAAAATACACACATTCGTGCGCTCGAAAGATGAGATGCGACTGACGTACGCTTTTTATTAATGTTTACTAAAGATTGCTTCGCTTCCACTTTGCAGGCGTATTTAAGAGGAATCCTCATTCGTCAGTAAGTTGATATGCAGGTATTAAGTTCAATCGGAGCGTATCCCTAATAACGGAGGGTGTGCAGCCAGCCTTAAAGTCAGCCTGCATGCGGAAAGATCTTCGCGGTGGCAGAGGAAAGTGTCCAGACCGGTGACCGCATCACAGATGCACTGCGTTTCGGACAAAAACCGGATGGTCACGAAAGTTCACCGCGCGGTCTGAACACGGACAGTAGCTCTCGTAAATAGGAAACAATATAGCATGATGCCCAAATGTTCGTAAAGTCTATCTAGGCTTTTAGCATCGCACGATAATCGCGAGCACGTGTCGTGAAATATTATTTTCATGTTACTTCATGACATGACATGTCATATTTCATATCAAGTTGTCATGTCATGACATGACATACATATGAAGTAATAACAATAATTATGTTATAACATATACGCGAAATCTAATACATATGCGAGTACCTACCCGTCAATATGTACCACTTTTTAGGAAGAAGAATGTTCGATTTAAATTCTTTGAATCCACGAACTATTCGTAAATGCAATGCCCATAAAATACTTATCTTTTTCAACTCCCTTCTCCCAGACTACAGACCATAGCACAAAGACTTTGTTTAAAAGTAGGTTAAGCTATGAGCTAGCTCCAAAATATTGTTGTAAGTAATAATAATAATCTTTATGCAGTTGTTAGGGTTTACAAACCCTTATCCAGATTTTTTAGTTTTAATCGGCTGTTTAAATCACTTCATAGTTAAATTATAATCAATTATAATTGTTCATGCAATAAGTACGAGTAAAGCAAAAATAATTAAATGAAAATATAAAATATACTCGAATATATGTTTGTTTCTCATTACGATAAGAAACATTATTTAATCAGACCTAACTTGTTTTGTCAACAATTTAATAGGTTCTAGTAGCCTACTAACGCATTTTTGGCTTTTATTAAAAGATCGAATCCGGATCGAATGGTAGTTTGATAAAGATCTATGGCCAATCTAATATTATCTTGTTGTCGAATCGGCGGTCTTATTTGAAAATAATCAATTATAACAATTTCCTTAATTTATACGAGTATATTTTTAATACTCCTTTATAATCAAACAGCGTGACTTATTCAATAACACTGTAATGTAATAATGAAAATAATTATAAATAAAGTAAATATTAGTTGTCTTGAAATAATTATCCAAGAAGTAAAAGAGAAAAAACATCATTATCATCAGTAGGACGCAACAACCCAGGGTGGGCCTCGACCAGCTCAAGCACACTTCTCCATCAGTTCCTCTCGGCAGCGATGGTCTCCCAGTTTGGTATGCCGATAATGCTCGAGTCCCTATCCACTTTTTTTTAAGAATAAATTTCAGAGTCTTAAATATAATTTCCCTTGGAAAAGAGATACAGGTATAGTGAGTGGATTATAATAATTATAAACCATAATTCATATGCATATATTATAAAGCATAATACATAACACATACCGTCATAACTTCTCACACAATCATCTTCAAACATATTTTTATATATACGCTCACTTACATCACATACATAAATATTAAAATATTAATTATATAATATAGTATGTATAGTATTATTTAGATTTATTTATTCACTACTTCAATAGTTATTGAAGAACTAATACGTACTTGCTCGGATACTTTATGCACAGTGACTAAGAAATAAAGCTTACCTTAGAACAGGTGTTTTCATCTAGTTAGGTAATCCAGCTTCTTCGACACTAGCGTGCTGAGTTCACGTTAAAGCTAAACATTTTATGGTGCCTTTTTGAGAGGAAGTGTTATTGAATTCCAGGAAATTTTATATTGTAAATATAAATAAATAAATGCATAATTGCATTTAATTTTTTAGATGTAATGTTTGTTTGAAATACTTTATTTTTTTCTTTTGTTGTTGTTGTTAAAATTGTAGTAAAGTGTAGGATTATTGTATTTTTTAGAGAAAATGTAATAAGATATTTATGTAGGATATTATAAATAA
The DNA here is from genome assembly GCA_020383195.1 of Neomicropteryx cornuta. Taxonomy (NCBI): domain Eukaryota; kingdom Metazoa; phylum Arthropoda; class Insecta; order Lepidoptera; family Micropterigidae; genus Neomicropteryx; species Neomicropteryx cornuta. Next base: position 7,984,507 of record JAHKQU010000025.1, on the reverse strand, counting down.
TGACTGGGCATAATGCCTGTATCGAAGTGTTAAAAATTCGATGCACTTAATAATTTTATTTGAAGGTGCTCTCTAAATTTTTTTTATTTTTTATTTATTTATTTATTTTAGGAAACAACAGCTGACATAGAACTTACATACCACTTGACTTAACTGGTATATCACTTGCGTTAATGTTACACGACTGCCAATCACATTTTTTTAGCAAATTTTAGCTTTTATTAATTATAGCTAAATTATTAAGTTTATTATTATTATGATTTATAGATGCGGGCTAATATACTTCGACAAATTAATTTATTTTATTTACTAATGTAATATCTAATTATATATCTGCATTGTTCATCGATAAAGTTGATCATAATATGATTTTTTTAATTTATTTAATCATGCATATTAGATACCTACTTATTATAAAATAAAGCGAAAGTATAGTAGTGTATATTTAAATATGTTGTGCCGCAAGTTGTATAAATTTTAATAAAAAAAATACATAAATCAACCTTGGAATAGGCAATCCTCCGAGTTAGGCGATAATTTTTATTATTCGTTGGTATATACTTTTTTTCACATTTTATTTGTGACTGTAAAAGTATTTAAGCTAATTATATCTGATGATAGTTCTTTATTAACGGCAAACCACCTGCCAAAATGGATGTAATAATTTTTAAGCGCCCTTTTACTAGTGTCTTTGTGTTGTTTGTAATTTTTTATATTGTAAGTATTTGTAATTTCACAAATAAATGCATAGGATGCGACGTACAAAATATATTATTTATTACCTGTTTTGTATTACGTATTTTTTTATACGTAAATAAATAAAAATTAATATTTTGTTTTGCGTCTATATAGTGGTATAAAATAATAATGCACGCTATGCGCGCGCAGCCGCATTGCGCAGCCCTGAGTGCGCGGCGGAGATCCACTCTCTTTGACTTTTTACCTTCCGGTCCGATCGAGCAGCCGAAACGTCACTTCGGCTCGCCGTGGGAGTGAAGAAGAAGCGAGCTATAAAAGCGAATGCTCCTCTCCGTCCATGCATCAGTTCGTTGTAGAGCACCGGGCTCAGTCAGCTTGATTAAGAACACTCTTGAGGATCAGGCATGAAGGCATTCGTGGTAAGACATCACGGCTTCAATTACATACCTACCGTATATAATAAGTAATTCCTAGCTAAGAGATCCCCACGTGGTGCAACGAGAACGTCTGTGTCCCAAATCCCAAAAAGTGAAAAGTGCTCCAATCTAAATTTTTGTAAATTTCAGTGGTAGTTATTTATATCAGAAATTGTGTTAAATAATCAACCATATTTAGTTTGTGTTTAAAACGAAATACCTCAACGAGGATAGTGCTTGGGACAGTTCTGCAAGACAGTAGCTACCTGAGGATTCATTATCTGCAAATATCATTTACGAATTCATTATTTCAGATGCATACATACATAATCTGACGCGAATCGGTTTATTCGTATCAAACTACTTTTTATTTTATTAACTGATCCATTATCCTTTGCAAATAAAAGAGCACTATAAGATTTACTAAAAATAATAATTTCAAAATCTTCTACGATAATATTTTAGTTTTTAATCCCTTTGCTAATTCTCAAATCCTCAAACTATATTTGCATAAAACGTATCACTATAATAAGATACTTTAAATAAAACACTATAGCGGTATAAACTCGGGGTAATAAATGTAATAAGATTTTATGCAAATAATCATTAATGTATACCAATTTTAACTAGATACTCTTTTCTACCAGGTTTTGGCTGCAATTGCAGCACTGGGGTCAGCCAGACCCGAGGCGGGATACAGCTACAGTCCTCCATCGCCGTCCGGCCGATACGGTGCACCGGGAGGCGGAGGAGGCTTCATCGGGGGAGGGTCACTGATCAGCAGTAGCGGAGGCGGCCACGGTGGTGGCTTAGGAGGCGGCTTCGGTGGCGGTCATGGAGGCGGTGGACTAGGAGGAGGTTTCGGCGGCGGCTTTACTAGCAGCGGCGGCGGCGGCTTCGGAGGCGGCGGCGGTGGAGGCTTCGGAGGCGGCGGCGGTGGAGGCTTCGGAGGCGGCGGCGGTGGAGGCTTCGGAGGCGGTTTCGGTGGCGCCCCAATAGTGCAGAAGCACATATACGTCCACGTACCTCCCCCAGAGCCAGTAGAACACCGTGCTCCAGCCATCATCGGCGGTGGCGTACCTCAAAAGCATTACAAGATCATCTTCATCAAGGCACCTACTCCACCCACCCCTACTGCTCCTATCATCCCTCTCCAGGCTCAAAACGAAGAGAAGACCCTCGTCTACGTATTGGTTAAGAAACCTGAAGATCAGCCAGAGATCAACATACCACAGGCCATTCCTACTCAACCGTCCAAACCTGAGGTCTACTTCATCAAATACAAGACCCAGAAGGAATCAGGCGGCGGAGGATTCGGTGGCGGACTCGGCGGCGGACTTGGAGGCGGACTTGGCGGCGGACTTGGCGGCGGACTTGGCGGCGGACTTGGCGGCGGACTTGGCGGTGGTCACGGCGGTGGACTCGGCGGTGGACTTGGCGGTGGTCACGGCGGTGATATCGGAGGAGGTTTGGGTGGCGGCAGCGGTCACGGCAGCAGCGGCAGTTCCATCGGCTCATCTCACGGCAGTAGTTCGTCTTCCATTGGTTCGTCAGGTCCCTCGAGCTCCTACGGCCCCCCCGGCCAATCGGGCCCCTACTGAACACGATCTCGGGGCGCCCCGAGCCTCGGCTCTCTTACGGGTAACTCTTGGGCGCCGTCCACTCAACGCCTGACTAATCTGTAAGGTTATGTGATAATGTACAACCTAATGTATTTAGTTAGTAATTTAAGAAAGCAAAAATGCGGTGCCTAAATGTATTTATGTAAATAGTTATTTTTTTATATTTTATATTTTTGCAATAAAATATTTAAAAAAAGAAACAGCGTAGCCTTTCACTTCTCTGCCTCGCTAGCTTAAGATAAAAGATGCTAATCTCCTTGTTGAGTTGAACAATTGTGCGGCTTTCTTTTTTGGCACTGATCCATACGATTAGCTAAAGTAAACTGTGCCAAATGTGGTCCATAGCGATCACGAAAATATTTCTCATATATCAAAAAATGTATGAATTAAAAATAACTAATAAAGCTGGATTTTTTGAATACAAATATCGATGTTAATAGAGTCGCCGCTGCTTGCGACGAGTCATCGACATACATATTTATAGTTATTGCCTTTCTCTTGTTTCCTAGTTCCTATGGCCGTCTGGTCTCGATTGCCGCATGCTGGCTACGTAACAGATTCTACTGAAGATCCGTACCGTAAGCACCGTGGAATCCGAACATGTTACCGCATATAGCATATACCACCATTTATATATTTATATATACATAGCACATACCAGCAATGTATAGTTACAGAAGCTTAACAATTACGAACATCGAAGATTATTATACCCTCAAAAAATAACAAAACAATTGGTGACACATTGTATTGAAGTAATCTGTTCTTATAGGTAATAAAAGTGTTATATTATTTTACCTATCAAAGAATAATAATGAGCCAAAGATTATAAAATTTTATAGGAAAGATAACATAACCACTAGACTAGATACACCACACCATTAGGCTAGGTACTTCTCTACCAAATGCAGAGAAAGAATAAAAAACTGCATTTAACAAATATAAACAGCAATATCGTTGAAATTATTAGGTCCTGCCACTTACCGTGTGCGTATTTATGTTTAATTGGAAAATCTCAACAATTTATTTTTTTTGAAAAAGCTCAAATAATATAAAAAAAATAATCACAACTGTTAATTAACCGTAACTAAAGCCATTTTCTGAAAGCGCGTTATAAATGAATAATCTAAAGTCTACGTGTGCATTCATCTAGATGTTACGAAGTACATGTGTATGTTTTATGTGGTTCAACTGTATATTATATTTCAAATTTATATTTATTTTTATAAATATTTATATTAAATTTGTTTCACCTCGCAATGGAAAAAATAATGTTTTCACAAACAAATGCGGCATAAATTTCAATACTTTCTCATTTATCGCCGCTATAATAACTTGCTCCAACGAAAAACGGCAATAAATGAAATGCGCATTCAAGCCAAGGTGTGAGAGTATTATTTCTACGGAATGACGGAAGCATCCGAGACTGTCGTTTCAAATGTCAAACGCAATTATTATGCAGATTCATTTGAGCAGGTTGCATATCAATGTACAGCGACGACCAAAAATATATATACACACCCATTAACATGACAATATTTATTTTATTTTTATATTCGTTGGTGTTTACCAACGAATATAAAAATAAATATAATATTACAGCGCAGCGTTACAAATATAAATATTACAATATTAATAATTACAAGCCCTATTAGGATTACATATTAAAACTAAACAATACAGAGACAGTATTTCTATATTGTATCGTATACTCACCTGTTTATGTGATCGACATACAAAACATTACTTGTGTTTTTATAATAAATTCTGACTATAATATCATCTACATTAAAAAAAACAATATACCATAATATATATGATGTTAAAATTAAAACATGTTTATAAATAATAAATGTTTTTCTGCATGGTTAGTAGATTTATTAAAATAAACCAACAACCCAACAGAACAAACAAAAGAACAGGATACACATAACAAACAAACAGAAGAAATCCCTAGTTGTTGGAGTATCGACTAGTATATATAATGATTTTATTGTCATAATTAAAGTATGTGAATAACCTATGCAAATTGCTGTATTTAATATGCCGTATAAATTTAAAAAATCGTTTATATAATCTCTTAATCGTTCATATAAAATCTAGAGTAATAAATTACAATCATACTTGATCTAAATGTTATATTAAGTATAATCACAAAGTCCCGTCTGAGCAAGTGAACTCAATTTGAAATTTATTAAATTACATATTATTCGCTCGGTCAGGTCGATTTTCACATGGTTTTGGCCGATTTTTTTTTAAAGCAATCCACATTTAGTTAATCGCGCGAATAAATCATAGAGTTTTGTTTCTATTACAATGGCCAGGTTTTATATAACTAGTTAGTTAACTATCATGTACCTAAGTAAATAAGAAAGGAGAGATAGAGTCTTCATGTATTCAAATCTTTTAAAAATCATATGGCTGTAATACCAAATTTTTTATATTTGATATAATAGAACAGAAGATTAGATCTACTGCGGTTCTTTTATATGGAATCCTTCTTATACTGTTTATATCGGCCGCATCGAAAGAATTAAAAAAGTATTATTTCGTGTGCTCACGTTTAGATTCTTTGAAATATCTAATTCTCTAATCATAGAGCTGCTTTATTAAAAAAATATCGCTTACAATCTCTGGGCGAGCGTCGCTCTGTTATCGACCTTTCATTTTTAACGACTTCCATAAAAGGAGGAAGATTTTAATTCGATATATATATTTCTAATGTATGTTCACTCATTAATTTAAAATGGCTCAAACGATTTCAAATAATTTTTTTTTGTATACGATAGGGGATTTCTCATGGTTGGTCCCATTTTACTTCAGTTAAATTATATTTAGGTAGGAAAAAAATAATCACTAATTACCGTCAGCATATAGAATTGACGATTAATATTTAAAAAAAAAAAATTACCAACATGTCGTCGACGCGGAAAGGTTGATTGTATTATTTCTTATTTTTTTTCGGTGCTTTCTATCGTACTTATTAGCAATAAGAAATTGTTGAATTTAATTTTATATATCTATATTATCTCACGAGCCTCTGATGTGAACTAAGCGACTATTGTTTTTTTTCAAGAGCATCAATCTACACACAAAAATTCAACTGTTTCGCATCTGTGCTTTTCGAGTTGAAAGGTGTAACGGACGGACGGACGGACGGACGGCCAAAGCGTTGGAGATAGCTTCTTATACGTATGTAAGCTAAAACAGATATTTTGATTAGTAGAGCAGATTAGTCACGGCAATCTGGAACGTCGGATAAGTTTGTAAAGTTATTACAAATTTTGTAAACTCTACAAAGTGCTTACAAATTTTGTGATCATCAAAACTTTCCGACGTAATGAAATAGACATAAATTGAATAAAAAAATCTGAATATTGTAAAAATAAAAATGTTTCAAACTTTCTTCTAAAACGTGCTCACTGGCCTGAACATAATTTCGCAACAAAAATCTCTCAATTACAAAGATGGGCTCTGTCATAGAAATCCATGCTAGCTGCTCAATTACTGATTTGCGGGATGTTGCTGCCTGTAATAAATGGACCAGCATCATCAGACAATGACACGATTTTCGAAACAGTGCCTAATTGCGTCCGCCGAAAACACAAGCCATATGATTAATAAAGTTAAAAATTGAGCATTCGTTAAATATACGCTTAGCATTTCTAGAAATGATCGTTATTAGATAATATTAATTTGTGAGAAAACTTTTGTAGGTACCGAATTTAGAACTGGTAAATATTATTCGACGTTGCCTCTGATTAACATTTTGCGAGTTAATTTACGCTCGACTAGCTTCGAGAAAACAACCCCCTGGTCCATTGCACACACCTACCCACATCATGCAAAGGCAACCTTTTCGATGGCCATATTTAAGCAAATTTTCAAAAATTATTCCTAGAACCCTAAATACTTTATATCGATATTTTATTTATTTATGCTACATAAATATTTTATTACATTTTCTCTGAAAAAATACCATAATCCTACGCTAACATTTTAACAAAAATAACAAAAGAAAAAGTTAAAATATTTCATACAAATTTCAATATATAAAATATTTGGTTTACACTGGGTTTTGTGCTACTGATGAAACGAGCTCTGATGGAAACATATATTCTTATTTATTTTTAATAACAATGGTACTTATCGATCTATACAGGATGTTCTAGGACCATTCCTGAAAACTTAAGGGGGTGTTTCTTACACTATTACGTTTAAGGAATTGTATAATCAAAATGCGAAAATAATTCATTTTCAATTGATTCATTTTATTAATTTTATCGCTCTTTCGTTTACTTGCTCGCGATCGGCCAAGGCCTACCAATGACCCGGTGCGGCGCGGTCTCGCGATCGGACAAAATTATGACAAGAACAATTTTTAAAAAATAAATTCACACGATGAATTTTCGTATGACGTCAAAACAAATCATGTTTGAACTCGCAAGGCCAATTAACTGGTTTTTTTAACGGGAACGGCTATACAGCGTATAGTGTCTAAAAATGTTGATTATAATTCAAGTGCATCCTCATGATTTTGTATACTTAATTAACAATACCCACCTCGTTTAGCACTTCGCATATAAAGGCTCTGCCGTCGTTGAATTTTAAGAAGTTATTTTGAATAATCATTCGAAAATACTTACTTTGTCAACTTTATTGCTATTTGTTTCATGATTCAATAGGTTACTAGAAAGTTTAATAGACATAATTTATTTTGGTTTCTTGTCTCTACAAGCCTGTAGCGGAACTGAACAGCAGAAAATAAGTATTCAATGTTATTGCATACATATTTATTTTTTTGCAATTTTTTATTTTATTTGTTATCAGAAAAACTGAGAAAAAACGTTCAAAATATTGTTTGCATCCCTTTGTCTCAGAAATAATTTTAAAAAAGTTAAAATAAAAATACCTAAATACGCTCCGAATAAATACGTAAACTTTAAAATAACTTGTTTAACCATCATTTAGATATATGAGATAGAAATATATACAAGTATAGTTCAATTTTTTGATAGAATAAATTACTCTCAAAATATTAATATAAGTTGGAGCTTGTGTTCCGCGAAGGTCGCCGAGTTTGTATACAATGTTAATAAAGAAGAAATTAATTTTGAGATGGTCTGAAATTTTGATTAACTAAAGACAATATAAAAGTTTCCGATTATCTAAAAAATGTTGCCAACTTTACAAACTTTAAACGGATTCTAAGGTGTCGCGTAATAGCGTAATTATTCGCCTGTCGCTATTACCTAATAGTTGAATAAGATTTTAAAATATTTAAACAGGGCTTAGATAAGCCCTAGTAGCTTAGTATGAAGATTCATACTCTGTTCGAAATATAACTGTAAAATAAGTCAAGATAATTTTAATCCTGCATCTCTCCTGCACTCTTAAAATCAAACTTGTAATTTCTTGTTTCTAGGTTGACTTTAAAACTACACGGTCTAATTTATTTCCACCATCGCAGGATTTCATATGTAAACCGTAAAAGTCAATATTAGAGAATTGTGGTCACCAAATCCATACACACATTAACACATATAAATATTTTTTTAAATTAGTCAAAATGACTCAGGGGATGTATCTTCGTTAAAATGGTATATGACAAATTATGTTATTTATAGGGTTTCTTTCTTTTAATTTTCTTTTTCTTTCGTATTTTAAATATTTCATCGTTAATATATTGTAAAAACATGATGAAAGACATTAATATTTATTTTAAGTAATTGCCATGTTCGTTATTTTAATGTGATTTTTACAGAAAAGGCATGAGTTTTTTGTGATGTGGTGTGTGTGATGAGTTTTTTGTGTAAACGGTTCAATCATTATATAAATTATAGGTATATTTAAATTAAACATATTGTAAATGAATCCAGTGTAGGGCCGTTGCCTGGGGCGCGAGTTGGCCGGCGGCGCGGGGGTCGGTTGCCATGGCAACGGGGGCTGGCTCCTGGGTCGCGTCCATAGCAACGGTTCAATGACTGATTCATCCGCTCACCCTCTCGCTTTCTACGAACACCTCACCACCTACTCCCACGACAGGTGCGCCAGCTGGTGTTTCCTAGTGACGGGCTCTTCTGGGAAATTTGGGATAAATTCCTAATCGAGACTACATTTATGATGTTGACACTTATTTTGATAAATTTATTTTAGAGACGCGACTGAGACGGTTCATGGCCGTCTATTTACCTAAAACCCTAAAATATCCGAAATTCAATGGGTTCTTTGAAATATAACATAAAAACATTTTTTTATAAACATACTTTTCTGGTTTTACAGTTATTTTGTAGCCGTTAAAGGCCATTTTGAAATCGCATATAACCTCAATTATACGATTATCGCGTTAACGCCCCCTAATCATTAATATTCATTGCCGTTCTTTACAACTTTGGTGTACCGCAAGGCAATGTACTTGTACCGCTACTATTCCTATTGTATATTAAAGAGCTCCCAAATGTTATTTTATCTGGCAGCGATCCATTTATTTACTGATAATTTTCAGCGGAAAAACGCAACAAAGTGTTAATTTAGATAGTTAAGTGATAAATTAGGTATACACAATGCACATGTAACTTCTGTTCATGTATTTTTTTAATTTCTTTTTTTTGTTATTATTGTATTCTTTATTCTAATTTCTCTATTGTCTTATTCTGTTGTTTTTTTTTATAATTGAAATGTAACGGTATGTACAAATATGTAATTGTCTTTCTTGTACAATAACTTTGTTCATGGAAAATAAATTATCTTATCTTATCTTATCTTATCTGTTCATAATAATGCTGAGGCACGGTTAAAACAGATAAAGAGATGGCTAAATAATAATTAACTTTAAATTTAAACATTAGCATAACAAAATATTTGACATTTACAATCAACAAAAATAAACTTTCAAATACGATATCAGAATTCATTACTGTAGAGTATCCGGCAATGTGTCATCCTCTTGTTTGTTGTCTTGTACGTCGTAGTAAAAGCAAACAAAAAGCTATGACACCTACAGCTGTCATATAATGTCAACTTTTTCTATACATTGTTTAGTAGTAGTAAATTATTTAACCAGAACCTGACGTCTTATAGCTAGGTTCTATACAGGCGTCATTAACGGCATCCTCCTCCATGACATTATTTCAATTCATCATAACTTTTAACATTTATTTTTTTTTGTAAGTTTTGACGCGCGGCTAGTAATGAAACAACCTATTTATTGAAATTGGGCTTTATTTATTTTTATCTTCCCCTAAATTGATCTCACCAACGCGGCAACAGTTTCACAACATTTTCTTAAAATTTTACTAAGGCACAAACTCTCGAACAAAATGAATCGTCTAGTTCTTGTATTAGGTAAATCAGTTTATTTTTTTTATTTATTTATTTATCGTTTATTCAGAAAACCAACAGTACCATAATAAATAGAACACATGTATCGAGTCGTATTTTCTGTTATAGCATAGTTTTGTAAATTATGGTTTTTTTAATTAGACTTTTTTTTTCATATTTTTAGAGACCTCAGTGCAACCTGGCATATAGATGTTGTAAACATACTATACCTTGAGAAAGAAATAGAGGTTTGTAGCATTTATTTTTTTTTTATGTTAAAGTAATATAACAAAACGATTTCTCAACATTGAATGCGTAAATTGTATAAGTATATTTATACTTTACACGTGTTATATTATTCTCTACTGATGGCTTCTCGCTCGTTGAAGAGCGAAGAAAACTGTGTCAAACGATTAGCAGATACATTGCTTTGTATCGCTTCGATGCCATTATCAAATTGGCAGTGCAGTGACTATATTTGATGGACTGCCTGCTAAATCGTTCTGTTATTATACTATATAATTAAAATTAAGAAATATTTTTTAAAAATCGTAGCTCATCCGTTTAACGGATTTGTTATTTCACAAGTTTTGTAATTCGTTCCTACAAAGTGATAGCCATAAATGTCGATAATATAAAAGATGCACAAATAACATATAATTTGTCATTATTGCATGTGCTTATTGAAATGCACATGCATGTGCAATACGCAGAATCCAATAAAATTATGTTTTATCCTCCTTTTGAATTCTTAATGTTCGTGCAATGTGTCAGTCTGACAGAAACATTGCAATTAATTTGATAGTTAAATGTGTTCCAAACGACTATAAGTATTATTAAATATGTTAAAATGTGGGTAGGTATGCTGATTTGATTTTATTTTATTGGTGAAATTTGAGACATACAACATTTGTCTTGCATTTTGAGATTCCAATCCATCTGATCTTTTGGCGCCACTTTTGGGTTGATTTTGCGCTCCCAGAACAATACGCTAAAATGCTCGTATATGCTCAATGATATATTTTCAAATAAAATATTTTTGGCCTTCTCTGTCATATTAATAAATAGGGCGCGTGAAAGGGACAAATAAAATTCTGGAGAATTTGCCGGCTAATCTGACGATTGGTACTCAGCCCATAAGTCCCAAGGAGTCTCAAGGTCTTAACCTATTATTCATCGGCATCATCCATGCTTTCGGCCCTTGAACATCAGATGTGTAGAAATCACATTAACTAGCATTTGTCCAAGAATCAAAAATATCTTAAATGTATAACGACTGGCAACGACTCGTCGCATTTCAAAAGACTTTATGAAATACCATAAAATGATAAATCCAATACCCGATGTGTTCTTTATGTTCAAATTTATTTTAAAGGATAAAAATGACCCATGGGAAGTGAGTCCAAGGCGAATCCTGATAGGTAAGAAGATCGACAGTGGGGCTTTTGGTGTAGTCTACAAGGCCAAGATTACCGGTGTGATGGGTATAGTGGCTCTCAAGATGCTAAACGGTAAGTCATACGTACGAAATCCTTTTTATATGTACTTTAATATTTGATTAATATTAATATTACGTGTAACGAGGACCTATGGCATAAGATTTATACGGATTTTTCTACAAACCGATCTACCTACGTGTATAAAGTTGTCTTAGGTCCTAGTCTTAAAAAGATGAAGAATTAAAATTGGTGGTCGAGAGAAATTGTGTAAATAAATCTTCAAGCATCACAACTAACAATCGTCGGTCGATTGGTAGATGAGCCAGCCCCAAAAACGTTAATTTAATATTCCAGCATAAATTAGTTTCAAATTTTTGACAAGTTTTACCCTAAGGATATTAATAACCTTTTCATAACAATAACATAATAACACACAACACATATAACATAAATAGTTATATATTTCTTTTATATGTTATATAATAATAGTACATATACTTTTAAACATACATATAAATTATGTATATGTATGTGTGTATTTATACTCGCTTATGTATTATATAAATATATATACCTTTTATTATGCAAATGTTTTACAAATTTGCAAAATTTATTCTTATAGTTTATTTACGCGTGTAACTTTTTCAAAAGTTTTCCTTTTAGTTAATATCGAAATAATGTCAGTTAACAAAAATCGACGGTCACTGCCTTCTTTGGTACAGACGGCGTCTAGTTAAGAAGGCAGGGAACATCAGTGCAGTAGGTGCCGGTTGCTTGTTGGTTACATTAAATAGGCATTGGACTCTTACTACTGGTCTGTACATGTATGTATTTTGTTTTATAAGAATAAAATAAATAAATAAAAATAAAAAATACAACAAACAGTAATAGCTTCCGACAGAATACAGAAATACGAGTAATGGTTCGTTTACATTTTCTTCGCTTTCTTCGCTGTACGCGCGGCGTGGCTTTCAACTAGCAAACGACTTGCTCCTTCTGACTCAGACGTGCCAGGTTCGAACCGGAAATAAATTTATTATATAAGTATTGTGATAACTAATATACTGTTAATAGCTATGCAATAAAATTTATCAAAATCAATCGTCATCTGTTTTAACTGCTGTGCAATAATAATAGATTAAATAACAAAATGCATTTACAAAAATCTATTACCTGATTACTATCTTTTTATAGTATATCACCTATAAGTACTTATTAAAAAATCCAGCCATCATCTATCCAGCCGATAGCTGTCCGTCTTTTCGTCCACATTTTTAATTATAGGTTCTTTTTGATCCAACTTTTCAATTTACTAGAGAAATTAAATTTGATTTCCTAGTAAACATTTTATTTTGATATATTATAGCTAGTTTCACTTCCCTTCCATCGTTTTAGTGAATGTCTCATGCCTGCGACACAGGGTATTGAAATAAATACAAAATACTCAAAGAATCATAGACAACAGAAATATAATATTGTTGAGTCCATTGGCGTGACATTTTAAAATATTATGCTGAAGCCATGATTATCCAAGTTTCTTTTTTTTATATTATTACCATACTTGAAATGTTATATATTTTTTTGTTATACACTTTCTTTATTAGATCAAGATAAAACTAAAGATTTTTTACAGATTACGTTTCAAAGGAGGATACGTCAGAGCTCCTGCAAGAGATTGCCATGCTAAAGAGGGCGGGTTCCCACCCCCACGTGGTGCGCCTTATCGGCTGCTGTACGATTCTGCCCCCGTACATGGCTCTCTTGGAGTACGCGCCGAGAGGCAGTCTCCACAGCCTGCTCACCGACGCGAGGAACCGCTGGATCATGTCAAATGTGGCCAATAGCCCCAGTAGCAAGGAACGCTTTCTGCATCTTGTTAAATCTGCGTAAGTTTATTTACTTGTATTTATTCCTTACAATAACCGTGGAGCGCGTGCATCATTAGTCCATCTCGCACTTTACCATGTTGTATATTAAATCATTGAATTCATTGTATACTCATATGCAGACCCGTTTCCTCACTTTCCCTTGTCGAAGAGTCGCCTTATTAATTCGAAAATTTCATTGTAGAGTTGCCATTCCTTAGTTTACAAATGTCAAAACTAAAAATGGCTCGGTCGGATGGCCTTGACACCATTACGTCGTACGGCGACAGCTGAACGCTTACAACAAAGACATTATAACTGATCCTTTGCTATTTTCACGTATTGTTTACAATTTTTTTCTCTGTAACCATGATGTATTTTGTTATTTATCGGGAATGGTCTTGCAACACTTAGAATACCTATGTGATTCCCCGTAAAAAAATTTTTAGAAATACTTCCGCCAAACGTTTTTATGTGTTTGTTTGTATATAAAAAGCTACAAAACCAAAACAATAATACTTTCGACGCGATATTTATGAATTATTATAAAAAAAATATAATAACTTGTGATCGCTTTATTTAGTCTAATATCCACATAAAATAACAAGAGTTTCATAGCAATGGCCACTGCTGTAGGCGAAAAAATATAAAAATCATTTTGACACTCGATTTCCGATTACTTATGATTGGGTTCGAATGATATATAATTTAATCGATTTTTTAATCTGATTTTCTCTCAGCGGTAAAATTTCGCTATGGTAAACTTTTTAAAAATACCTCCATCGGCTGTAAATTTACAGTCTAGGTAAAATTGGAATGGTTCGTGCGACCGTAAATTTACGGTCCAGGCTTGCAATGGTTAGGATAGTCTGAATTTTATTACAAATTCAGCAAATTTTATTACAATTTTATAGAGCTTGACAAAGGTCAAGCTCTTAAATTATACGAATTACTAAAAAATAACAATAACAGTAGAAACCTATCTTACACTCTCTTTTTTTCCCGATTGGCATATTCTTAGCTTCAACTGTAAGCCTCAAAATGACAGGCAGTTGTTTTTCTCGAATTTCCACTTCTCTGTATTGATTGGCAGTAAACTGTAAAACCATCTGCCTGCTGAAATATTGTTCTTTGAACTAAACATTGTTGTATGGTGTGAATAAAACACGCAACTTGTGGTACAATGTTATACCGTTTGTTAAACAATATCATATTTTAAATGTAAGTTTACAGAAACTACGACTGGTAGCGGGCGACATATTAATAGACAGCGCCATCTAGCAGTCGAACCTGAACTTCTTAGTTAAAACTGCTTTATCTGTATAGGTGCGTGACAATTGTTTAGATCTACGAATATTGGGCACTTTAATACACTATATTTCGTTTCATCCGGCTCTTGGTTTCACGTTAAAGTCAAATAATTTCTTATTTAATTAGTGGCTGATCATTTAATAATTTTGCTCCAATAGATTTTTAGCTGCGCGACTAAAAATGCCAGCAAAAAATACCGCTAAAAAGTTTAGTTCGCCGGCAAATAAAAAATAATATTACTTATCATACTATGCCATTCTTGTATTTAATATAGAAAACAATGCTGCACAAATATTTTTTTTGACGATTATTATAGCTGATACAAATTTTAAACAGCAAATCATTCATTACTTCCCTTCTTTGGTTATAAATATGAGTAGGTACAGTTTTATTACAATTATTGAGCCGCAATATTGAATGCATGAACTCATTTCTCGCTTTTTCGTGGGATTACAGGCATCTATCCGTCTATATGCTTACTCAACAAGGGTGTTTTGCGCTTATTTGAGGCAGTGCCCTCAAATAACACTTGTTATACTCCTGTTTTAATGAATAAACGTTGAAATATGACTTACCGGAATTAAAAGCCATATTATTTCATTATTTAACGGTAATTTAAAAAAATACTCAATTAATGCGGTTATTATTAAATACACAAAGTCAAGGCAACAGACATTTTCTAATTGATATTAATTACATAGGTAAATTCTATGCGATACCAAAGCTTATCTATCCCTTTGTTATTTTACTCCATTCCAGACACAGTAAGATTATGAATAGGTTTAGTAGCTAAATGTAATATAACTATCGTTAATTATGAACAGAGTTATTGTTTCACATGAACAATAGATGCTCAATATCTAACAGAAATACTGATATTAACGGTCGGTGTATAGATGTACCTATGTATACCAGTAAAAGCAATTTTATAACCAAGATTACTTACGCCAAAATTAAAAAAATATAATATTATTTTAAAAAATTTAAAATAATATTAATAATTACTTTAGTTAAATATTTGTAACTTACAAATGCATTACAACAGCAATATGCAATATTTTTACAAATGCTACTCAACCAGGTGCGGACCCAGGGGGGGTAAAAACGGTCCCCCCAAGAACTTATAATAAGACCCACTACAAATTCTGCAATGTTCGTTCCTTATTCGTAGTCATACCACCAGAAATATTAAATTTAAATTGTTTTATATTTTTAGTATTTAAAAAATGACTATTTGTTTTTATTATATATATTTGAAAGTGTAATTGTACAATGTTTTTTGAAGCTGGATAAATTCGAAAAATTTTATTAAATCAACCTTAATTCCAAACAAAAAGTTATTTTTATAGTTCTTATTTGTTTATATTTTTTTTTGCTTATAGTTTTTTATGTGTATATTCCAAAGAAAGTGAGAAATAAATATATGTTTAAATGTGCTTACAATTTATCTAACTACAAATTTGTCTTTTCCGAGAGAGTTATAGACGAATTGTTTTTAGTCAAATTGTTTTAAAAGAATTTTAATAAGACGAATTTTCCCGTGTCTTTGACATTTTACCACTCCCAGGTTTTGTCCAGATCTGGCCCTATACCCAACCAATCACTAAGCTAGACTATATCTTATATTGCAATTCTATTTAAAACGGGTATTATTAAATATAAGTAAAATATGAATGATTATACCGAGTATCTTATAATCTTGCTTGCCACTATTTCTATTTTTATTTTTGCCACTATTTTTAATTTTACTTTTGTGTACTTAGTTATAAAGTAGTACTGCATTAGTTATGCTTGCAATTGTATACACTTAACCATGATCTTAATGTCAGTAAATTTATATAACTTAGCATTATATATAAAATAAATCACTTTATATGTGAAAAACTGGTAAGGATGCAAGACTAACCTAAATCATAAGTTTTTCTAAGTTTTCTTCTCATCTCTTGTATCCGTTGTTTTTCCTCGATTAAATAAATAAATAAATACTGTGCTTCTGTCATTTAATACAGGTCATCATTGAGTTCGTCGTACATCCATCCGTCAAATTATGTGGAAGTAGTTCAGGACTCTGCTGGAAAGGAACGGGAGGTGAAGCCTTCGGTGACTGAAAGTACATCGATTCAAACTTTTTTATTTAAACGTAGAGCATTATTTAAATATATTCGTTTAGTGATAATTCAATCATATTAAATTTATTCGATAATACTTATATATGCATTTTAAAATAGCGATTAAAAGTAACTTTGACGAATTTGTAACACCCGGGTATTTCTGAAGAAATTTTGAAAACTAACATGAAATATTTTAATTTTAAAGTTTTCAGCGTCACTACTTTTTTTAACCCTTAAATCACATAAAACGAAAACACAAGGCGTAGATAACATTTACAAAGGCAGCTTTGGGTAACATGTTGCCTGGGACCTTTAATTAACAAGTCCTAGATGAAGTATAGAAAAAAAAATAATAATAATTTAGAGGATAATATTAAAATAATCCTGGGAAAGGTTTGCCAAATGGGAATGGCTCTCAACCGAGTTAATGCACCTAAACTCTATTCGGCGAACAAGCTATTGATACGAAATAATAGCTTATTAATCATTCTAAATAAACATCACTTTGAAATATTTACGTTTGACCTCCTTGCCAAAATATAAAATAATGTGTCAATAAAAAAACAAAAAATGGGTATAACACCCTATAGCTATCTAGGTTTTTTAGGCGCGGTTAGTAATAAAACAGCCGCTGCTCTCCCCCTCCCCCCTCCCTCTGTTTTTTAATTTATGTTTTTGTTAATACTAACTTCTCCCAAATTGAGCTTTTATAAATAAATCGTAAACAGACTCGCTTTACTGTCCTCAAATACCAATGCACAAAATCATGGACAAAATTCCTAGTTTAGTTCTGTATTAAAACCGCTTTTTCTTTGATACTATAAATATAGTTACCCAATAAAAACCGAAACCGAAAAGAAAAATCTAATAAAAAGTATACTTATTAATATATCCTGTTGCAACTTCAATTTTGGTTTATAAAAGCATGCTTTGTACCGCCTTTAATGTATTTTATCTATTGAGGAAATCAATAAATTAAAATCTTTATTTTTCGATATTATAATTTTTGCTTTCATGCAAAGGATTGCTATTAGGATTAAATACAAAGCCACCACCACCGCGAACATAGTGGTTCAACCAACAGTTTTAAATCAACTTCATAATATAAAAAATATTTTTTGAACGTGAAGTAATTAAATGACATTACAATTATGATCCAACCAGCCGAATACACGATGCTGGGCAGTGCGAAGACAGGCGAGCAGCGGCGGGACTCCCAGCAGCACTACGTCGAGGGCTCGGGCCCCCGCGCCCCCGCCACCGGCGACTGCTCCGACACCGACGGGGGCAGCCTCGAGTCGGATCCCTTCGACGTGTACGTCTCCGACTTCGAAGGGCTCAATGCCGCTGAACCACGAGCGCCGATGCTCTTGGATCCGGCCGAACTGCACAGTTTCGCCCTGCAAATCGCCAAGGGTATGGCGCATCTTGAGAAGCTGGAAATAACGCACAGGTATACCAATTTTTGTCTATACATATTATTTAATCTCTGATGAAAGTTGCGATTGGACAGCAGCAGTAAAACAAAAGTGGTTGTCCTGTAATATCAAATGATTTACTAAAGTTCCAAAACATAAATAAATACAAAAAAGGTATAACTTTTTTTATCAGAACACGCTATAAAACTATGGTACCAACATAGTAAAAAAAAATGACCGAGGTTATTAATTTATTAGGCGTAGGTAATAAATATGCGCTAGCTCCTAAACTATTTATTTAAATGGCATGTGCTTAAAGCAAAAGTAAAAATAATTATATGTCAAAAAAATTAAATCATCAAAGAATTAACTTTTAAAATATAGTATAACTCTATAATAATAAATAACAATACTGAATTATTTTTTTTTTACGTATTTTTCTTTATATAATTTCTTACTCATAATAGGGAACATAAACACCTCCTCAATTCATCGGGAGTGGTCGTGGGCATCCTGTAAACATAGTAAAATATAGAAATAAATACAAACGTATAATATCATAGGTCTAGATACATGTTATCTTTCAATTGTTTGTTTTTTAGTAAAATATATCAGTGTTTTTACGCCAAAATTTATGTGAATAATTTTCACATTTCTGAATTGTTTTTTAAACAGCCAATATGACCCGTTTGCTTGTATTTTCAGTCTACGGGTAACAGATTTTACTTTTATAAAAAAAACCGCTTTTTTTTAACTCATCTTTTTAATCAAATTTTAAAAATCGTAATGGGTAATGGGATGGGTGTGGGATCTTCTGCGAAATACATTTGCTATTGTAGACTTTAATGTAGACCATTCTATAGTGCAATAATTTGGTGTATCTCTTATCGTTGCCTGAAAAGCCTTTCCAATTTTTTTTTTCAGCAACATTACATATATTTTTTCCGCAACTATGAGTCTAACATAAAATGGTAGTTCCCTTTTAACTTTTTGCTTCAATTATGTACTAACCCTGATAATATCAAAAAAAAATTCTGTAGAAACCTGAAAGTGTATGGTATTTTACACACAATCTTAAATTATAGTAAATCATTATTATTTTATTAATGCTTTGGTGGCCAGGTTGTAGTAATGTAGGAATATAGTTTCCATGAAGACAAGTAAAAATATTTATATTGTCGGTGAAATTTAAACCATTTTTCTGACAGCTGCCATTCCGAGAAAGCGTGGATGCTTTCTTAAAACTTAAGGTGCTTTACAGGATCGTTATTTTCCTAGAAAGATTTCATCGTCGTAGGGACGTTTATTCATCGCAGGATAGAACAAACGAAAAATGGATACCGTAAAAAAAAATCACACGCCATGACATCGTCATCAAAACATTTTGATCGAAAACTTGCTTTTGGATCGTAACTTTTTGATCGTAGTTTCGTAACTTTATGAATCTAAATTATTTGCATACACCTGTACGATAAACTAACAGCACGATTAAAGTAAATCGACACGATTTAATTGGCGGGTGTTTTGTGATTGTGGCTAATTTAGATACATTGGAAAATTAAAAAAAAAACACATTTTTGGTGATGCACCACTCCTCGAGTAGGTACTAAGAATTTAGACAAGTGGTTTATATTTGTTTTAGTATTATGTACATTGAAGACTTATCTTATTCTTCTTGGGGGCTGATTTTGAAATTGGTTTTCGTTTTTGAAATATAAATTAAATAAAAAAAATTGTTTCACTTTTAAATTTTGCTTCGCGTTCGATATTGCAGCATTCGATTTACCGAAAAAATAGTGTAGACAAAATAATATTGTAATTCTTAGTAAATCTATATTAAATTTTATTCTCATTATAGAGTAATTAAAAGTTACTACATTTAGACAATCTATATATGAGGCCGTACATCATCACTCGCACGCACACCGCGGCAACTATCGATCAACACTTTTACGGTTAAGGATTTAAGGTCGACATTAGCATTATCAAAAACAGTGTGTTACGTCTCGATTTAAAATATATAGGTTTCCAGTGGATTGTGAGTTCCATAAATCACCGTTTCTCCGCGCAAGATATTTGGCGGTAGGTAGGTGGTAGACAATTAAATTTCTGATAGTTGTAAGTTAGGTTAGGTATGTGCTTCTAATGGCCTTTACAGACCACACAATTTTTCCAATTAAATTTTTATTATAACCGGCTGGGCCGACCATCCAACTTGACCCAACCGTTCGTAAAATGTAACGTGTGGAGTGTTTTCCTCGTTTTTCCTAATTTATCATCGGTAAGAGAATGTTTTGAGGTTAAATACATCTTTTTTTTTTTGTTCAACATCTTAAAAAAAGAATTGGAGAGACGATGATCCTCTGTGCTTTATTCGCGCGCTCGAATGTGACAGATCGGCTGTGTCCGGAGGCTTTCTCCAATTTGTTGGACACAATAAATCGTTCTGACGGATTATGTCGTCTGTGAGGGTCATAATCAATTGTTGCTTTCGGGGAGACCAAGTGGGCAATATTTACGGGGGGGGGGGGGGGCACCCGTTACTTGGCGCTTTGCAGCGCGCGGCAGTCGCTTTCACGACGATTTTGTTTATACGCTTGTCGGCTGCTTAGTTCAAGAGCCCACGCACATTCATCACGCAGTTAAATGCCTATTGTACAGTGTACACCTTGCTCATTGCTGTACTTTCGAGGGGCATTTTACTTTTACTTTCCAACTTTACATATTCAAAGTTGTGCTCATATGAGCGTGAGCACCAGCCGCGTCTCGATCACGACATAAAATAATAGCGAATTGTTTAATCCTTCCGTAGAAAGAACCCTTTTCATGAAACTAACCAAGTTTGGAACTTGGATGACTTGAGGTTAGGAAGGAGGTCTTCCATTGAAATATCAGGTTGAGATGAGACTCTGGTAGAAATGGCAAAGTATCTATATCAATAGAACCTTTTGTTCAAAAGAGAACCTGTTTTTCAAAAGATTATAAAAAACCCCAAAAGTAGGGTAAAATAACATATTCTTACTATTCATCTTTTTATAATTTCACAGCAGTTCAAAAAATATTTACCTGATTTATAAAAGAAACAAATTTTAAGAAAGATAAGCTACATTCCATTTAAAAGTCTTTAAATAATTTTTGAAATTTATTATTATATTTGACGATTAGTTTGATGTAATATGACGATTGTAATATGCCATAGCAGTTAACTATCTACCGTTTTTTCAAAGTTAATTATTAACATCGAGTTTAAGAAAATCATTACCAGTTAAAAAGAACAAAAAGAATTTTCAGATATTGTTCTGGTAGACTTTCGAAGACTATGCAGCAATATCAGCGGAGCTGGCTTTAAAGGATTATAAAATATAAGTAATAATAGTAATTTTTGATGTCACTCTGTTCACATAAAACTGAAATTTAAAAAAAAAACCTGTAGATGAGTGATGTGTCAAAAAAAGACGGTGGTACGTACCGTCCTGGTGTGTACTTTCTATTTGTAACTATGTTTGTAAACTATAACGAACATTTTTTTTCTTTTATCAAAACTCAACCTTTGAAGGTTATCAATCTCTGATAGATTAACTCTAGTGCTGATGTGAAAATCTGGAGAAGCCAAAAACTGTTAAATGAAACCTAAATGAAATTATATTTCATATCCTCGAATTATCAAATTCCGCTCGGCTTTATTCAGCCACCTACGAGCATTTTGATATTTTGGCCCATAATAAGTTAACATTTCCTCAACTCTTCGGGCAATTATCGTACCAAACGATAATTTAATTCCCTCCCCCAATACAGCCTCCTTCCGGCAGATGTTTTCCATCAGGAAACACCGCCTATGGCGTTCCACGAGAACACTAGGGATTGAAAATGGATTTATTTAGTATTTTTTTCAGATATTTCAATATCACTTTCTCTTCCTCCAAAGAAATAAAAAAAATAGTCCTACCGACACAAAAATGTAGACGACATCTCCTTCAGAACGTCGAGCGAGACCAAAGCACACGGAATGCTGGTGGTAGACCAGACATTATTTATAATAGCAATTCTTTTTATATGGCGATCTTGGACACCCTGAAAATGCAATTGTGGTTACAGTAACGGATGTTAACAATCTACACTGACTGAGTTTCAGCATCATCCACTTTTTGTTCCAAAACATAGTAAATAGTTTTTGTCACTAAGTTCCTAATCATAAAAATCTCAGTAAAACTGGGGAGGGGAGAAGGTGCCACCCCTGCCCCGGGCTAGAACCGCCACTGCCTGCCCGCCACTGCCTGTTAGCATTATGATGATGCTGCTTTAATGATCTACGAGTATTCCTCTTTTCCTACAGATACGAATGCGTACCTTTTATTAATACTTATTATCAACTCACTCAGGATTATCTTTTGACATGTTTGAAATGTTACTCTAATATTTATCATCGCTTAGTTAGGTTTGTAACCTACTCTGCCGAGTTTAAAAGTGACCACTAACCGTACTAAAATGTATTCACAGCGTATGGGCCAGTAAAACTAAGTATGAGGAGAGCATTAAGCATATTTTAATCGGTTTACTTTCAGTTTTTTTTTTATTATTTTGGCTCATTTATCCAACAAATAATGAATGTGCTTTTTTGCATTTTCGCATCAGGTGAAAATCGGATTTTCTTTTCGTGGATATGAAAGATCGTGTTCTTTTCACTTTATAAGTAAATAGGTAAAGGTCCCTTTTTAATTTTGAATTTATCTTACATTTTATACTGGCGCAGGAAATATACATATTATCTATTCTGGTGCCAAGATTGGTTGCTCCGCCTAAAATTATATATATATATATATATATATATATATATAAAATAAATTAATCGATTGTTTCGTAAGAGTGTGTGATCCAATCCCTATTCCTAAGGTCGTCGCGTGGGGGCAAATTCGTAACGGGTGGGCTTGTTCTATTTCAGACGGCATTGGAGCAAGCAACAGGAGAAAAGACTTGCGTACTACTCATTGATCGCTTCGTATGAGAGTGCTCAAGCCACCCCCTCCCCACCCTCCCCCTCACCTGCCCGCCATTTCCAGCGCTCTTTTCATACACTCATTAAAATTCGAGCATATTTTGACGTTTAACTTCTTTGTGACATTTATCTACTCCTGCTTACTTCTGAACTTCAATTGATGCTCATTAAATGTACCATTTCCCAGTCTTTTGCTTATAGAATTGAGTAGCTGATTTTTTAATAAATATACAAGCCCAGTAATTTTTTTAACCTAAGCGACATTGGCTCTTTTATCGCGCTTCGAAAATAAATAAATTATTGTAATTATACATAGTCAAGGTTTTACATTTTTAGCCAGTTGCCGCCAATCTATAAATTATTAATTTATTGTAATGTATGTTTTTAATATAAAAAGATTTAATTGTATTGTCTTAAAGGTTTATATTTTGTGTATAATAAATAAAAAATAAATTTTATTTCATTTTCCGTAATTTTACTGAAATTACGATCATAGGATTTATATTAAATAAGCATTCAAAGTCGTTTTAGTTAGCTACTAAACTTGTTACATGCATTAGACCATATGACGTTTAGTTCCAAATAAGAATATGAATAATCCTTTATTTTCCGATTACAATTACTAATTATTATATATTAATAAATATGTCGCAATGATTTTACTTAGAATACATAATAAAATTAAAATAGCTATCGTTTCTTAATAGGATTATTGGTCACAACACCTATTTTTTTTTTGTCGTTCTTAAAAATACATATTTAGTTATGGTAATACATATTACATTTTAATTTATTATATTTAATTATTTTTAGGTCATGAATTCTTACTTGTATTTTCAATAACATTAGTTAAGTTAATAATCTGAGGCATATAATACGAGTAATAAGCGTACGCGTGACATATATGCACATAAAGTTTGCCCTAGAACAAGTTTTACCTAGTTGGGCAGCATTTTTTACACATTCTCTCGGTATCTAGTTTTGCACTCATTGGTGGTTTTTTTTTATGATGTGTTCCTTTTCTTTTTTTTTATTATCAATATTTCTATCGTTAATTAGTTAAATAAATACATTTATATACATACCGACCTTCTACATGAATTTGTAGCCTTTAATTATTAAGAGTTGTCACTCAGTCATGCACGTTTTAATTTGCAGGGATCTTGCTGCTAGAAATGTGTTGGTCGATGCCAATGGCATTCTGAAGATATCTGATTTCGGTTTGTCGAGAAATGGCGTCTATGAGGTTCAAAATCCCAGGAAAGTGCCTTTCCGCTGGTTGGCGTTGGAAGCAATCAAGAGGAACCTTTACTCCAGCAAAAGCGACGTCTGGGCTTATGGGATAGTCCTCTTTGAAATTGGCACTTTGGGTAAGTTCCGTTCAGTTCAGTTCAGTTCAGTTCCGTTGCCGCTAAACGGCTCCTTTTTAAATTAATTTTATTCATCCCATCCTCCCCCTTTCCTTCTTCCTCTCCATCTTTGCTGGTGAAAACGAAATCAAAGCCAAATGTTTTTACAACTTCCCTTACTAGTTGCCTCAGCACTTACTTTTTAGTCACAAGTATAAAGTAACGGCCTCGCTGTTCACATGATTCTAACCTCAAAAATTACTTCTAGGTGGTCTTCCATATCACACATTAAACAACGCCCAGGTAATAGGATTCCTCAACAGCGGCCAGCGGCTGGGCAGACCCGACAGCATAACGCCAGATTTGTACGATTTGATGCTCAAATGCTGGCGCACGTTCCCGGTGGAGCGACCTTCTTTCCACGAGATAGTTGGCCTGCTGGAGCTAGCTGGAAACAGGACCTATGTGGATTTCGACACATTGAACGATTATGTGTTTCCACCCACGGAGGCAGAACTGAATGGTGATCATAAGTTTAAAGTGGTTGATTCTGATACAGAATCAAATCCTAACCCAAAAGCCGGGCACATCAGTTGGTGCTTCCGAATTTCTCCAATGACAGTTGATAATGAAAAGTAAAGAAACAGCAACTTAGTGATTGACGAAAAATTATATGTTTAAGTGTGTGTCTGTGTGCGTGTGTGAAATGACTCCTACTTATTATTACAGTCAATATATAGCTCATGCAAAGATGAAATGGTAGATTAAAATAAGCATATATTTATTATTGTTTTTGATATTTGTTTTTTTTGCAATGTAAAAGTTTTTCTTAGCCTCAAATTATATAATGTGCACATTTATATTGTTGTAAAGTCCCCAGTTACTATTACTATTACAGTTAAGTTACTATTCCCGCACTCAGCTATAGCTACCTAAATAGCTAACGATATATATATATATATATATATATATATATATATATATATATATATATATATATATATATATATATTTTATATATATTATAGAACGAAGGAGAGTGGCGTTTCTCTTTTATTTAACAATAAAGTTCATAAATAAATAATAAAATATATATGTTATGTAATCTATTGATGTTGAGTTTATTTATCGAAAAGGTACATAATATTTTATTTTATTATAGGTATTCATAGACATTTCATGATAGTTTAAAAAACAATATGTTTCCATGAATACAAAATGCATATAGGGATTATTTGTTAGTTCTAGTAAAAGAAAAAAAAATGAGAATTTGTGTCCCAAATTGGGCCGCAGTTTCAACATAGAATTACTATCGACGTTTTTTTTTGCACGTTCAAATTTTTCGACAGACAAATATGCACTTCTTTTGTATACTAGATTTTGGCCTTAATGAGTTTTTTAGGGATTTTGCTTTGATCTAAGCGACTGACATAATTTTAGACAAGGTTAAAAGTTTTAAAGCACAAATGATACTTATTTTAATTTGTTTAGTTTCATACATATCTTGCAATTATATGAGGAGTAAATTGCAAGTACAATTTATCATTAATTTTTATACTGCTACAAAATAGGTGAAATAACTACAAATTAATAATTTGAAATGAAATATTATAATAAGTATTCCAGCAACGATACACAACTTATAGCTAAGTATCATATGACTCTTATGAGTGAGGTACAGTTTAATGTATAAATTAAATAAAAAGTGTATAAATACACTTATAAATGTATTTGTGATAAAAGATTGTAATATGCATATTTTTGTAAAGGTAGTGAAGTTACTCATTTTTATAACAAAGTTATAGTAACTATATAACGTCCAAAATACCAAAGTTTTTTTCATTTATTTCTGGTATTTAAAAACGTAGGCAACAATGGGTAGTGTTGTCAAAATGAATTTGGGTTTTGTGTGTACCATGATACCATGAGTATAGCGCTTCTAAACTGTATCATGAATCGACTATGGTGTTCGCTCTGGTACTAGTATAATAATCGTTTTGTACCTGTTTAAAAATATATGAGCATTAGAATAAAATCAATGAGTCTAATAAACAATAACTTAAATATATTTACCTTAATAAGAATTTTGATGATTTTTAAATTTATTTCTATTGTGTACCTAATATTATTAGAAAAATTGTTAATTTTAATGTTCTGTGGTATTAAATTGTTTGTAAATGTTACATTGTATTTCAATAAATATTTATATTGTGTCAAAGCGATGTGAGTAATTTGATTATATTCTTAAAATAGATTATTCATTTTCAAAATTCCTCCAAAAGCTACAATATTTTTTTGTTTTTTTTGAAAAATCAAATTTTGCACACAGTTACAGTAAAACTTATTTTCTGGTGACCTTTCAGAGGGGTAGAATTTACTGTCCAAATATCGATAGTGGTTTTGAAAAAATAAATTTGAAAATAAAATTAACCCCCATTCGTATGACGGTAATACAATGCCAACCTAGGCAACCCGCAAACCCAATGCCAACCTAGGCATAAGTTTGGGGTGCGAAGCGATTCATTCCGAGTGCCGAAGCCCTAATGAAGATTTGTGAAAATCACAAGTGATGAAGTCGATTTATATCTCTTACCGGTGCTTGCGAATGTAATATACATTTTTATTGTTGATTCCTGCTTTTTGTTATAATTTTCATTTTCTACGACTAAATGATTTCTTTAACAAATAAATATATAAATACGTTTTTTTCGGAAGGCTGTACGTACAATTTGTCTGGTAGCTATTGACAAAATAATATAATAATAAAATGTCAAAAACAGTTATGCGAATATAAAAGGTTAGAGTCAAGAGTTTAAAATTACCTTATTACAATAGTTTCACATTTAACATCGCTCTGTAGGCCTGGTCTGAGTTACTAATCGGTAATCGACTCGTCGTCTTTTTTAGCTGCGACGAAGGAAAAGAGATGGCGACTAGCCTTTTGGTGCCGGCGGCCTTCGTCGGTGAAAAGCGATGGCTCGTCCACATTAATTACCAATCATTGGTCTCTTTGTTTCCGACGCCATAAATTCATTTTAAAAAAGAATTGCCAAACATCTTACCTATTCACGACTAGTGTGTATGTAAATTGCGTGTGAATTTCTACTGTGAAATCGATTGATTTTTAGCGTTTATAAGTGAGTATAAGCTATTATTTTCTTATAAAATTACGTAAATATAGTCAGAAGGTGTGTTTTTTTGTATCGGCGTCTCATAGAATGGAAAAATAAATGTTTTCGTTTGTGCATACTACGATAGTGGCCGCCATGTCTAGTTTCTAAACATGGTGAGAAATTAATATATTTCGTATCTTTTGATTTATTTGTATGTAAAAACAATGAAACTTGACTCATTCTCGTAAAAGTATTTCTCGTCTATTAAATTAAGCTCCCTTGACAATTAGAGCCATTCTCGGAAAAGATTTTGTTTGCTTTTTGATTTAATCGAGACTTTTTAAAACATACTTCAGGGCTCGTAACAGCAGGCGTGCCGGCGCTCGTCGATGGAAGACAAATATATATATTAAACCCTGAAGAAACAGTTAAAACTGAAGAATTTCACACTGAGACTTCTATTTAGTCCATTTTTATTTTAGTGTGATTCCTAAAATGCAGAATTGTATCATTTAAAAATAATGTTTCCCGTGCATTTAGAAGTTTGATGGTTTAGCACACAACTTTATACAACAAGATTATTTTTAATGCTTTAATGACCAACTATATTTTAAGAAAATAAACTTTATAAAAGAGCATCATAACATCATTAATAAAATAAATTTAAACTTTTGTTCAACTAACTTAAAACTTAAAAAATAAATTAATAAAGGATTATTAAAAATAAATAAGCATTGGATTAAACATAGATAACGACAACTGAATAAACAACAATGGTTTTTGACATTATATTTAAAAATCAAACTCTGTCCCATCAAAAGTTCATAAATCTTAATAGCTCCGTGACCACATAAAGTCGATAACATTCTAGAACAAAAGAAATAAAATCCTCAGTATTAACTGTTTATTTTATCGTAAATTAATAATAAGCCGTCTTACAATATTATTAGTCTCATGTTTATATAATACAATAGTTACTCATAATAGTTTCGTTTATAAAAACCAATATTAGCATAAGCATTTAATATAATTACCTCTGTCGGCAGCCTGTGTTTTACTTTCTGTGGCCTCATTAGAGCGCGTCTCACTATTGCCTAAATCCTAAATTAAAACATACAAAATTAATTATGAAAATGATAATAAAATATTAGGTTACAGATTTCATAATATTCAATTCTTATTACAACTCCTCCAACTAAACAACTCACAAAAATATACATTTAATATGAATGTAACATATTTAGTATTCTTCCCTATAACAAAATATTTCAAAAAATAAAATCGCAAGATCAGTAAAATAATAATTTTACTTAGATATCGACACGAAAAAACAGTAAAATTTTAAGAAATCATCGCATCTTACAATCTTTCTAACGCAGCCCAGAATAATTATAATTGTACTAAAATTATACAAGTGAGATTGTACATTTTATGTTAGAATTACAATAATACGAAGGATTATAATATTTCTAGTAAATTTATAATTTTACTAATCTTGCAATTTTACTGCGACATACTTACTGTGCCTCCCTGCGGTTCTTTGGTAGTGTTTCGGTACATTTTCCTGTATTTTGTGGAAAGGGCGGTATTCTATGGAGAGTGCATAGTATTTTTTCCTTTTCTTCTAAAAGTTAATAAAATATATCTTACCTTGCAGGGCTAAATGCTTGCAAGATTTTATGTGCTGCGCATTCTTTAGAAATCGACTTGAACTAACTGCGACTGCGTATTGAACTTGCCAATAAGTTAAAGTTTTAACCGATAGAGGGAGTTACCGGAGCAGAGACATTTTAGTGTTTTATACCAGATAAGATTTTATTCATTTTTTTTATATAGGTACATTAAAAGCTGACATGACACCTTCGTACCGCCTCAGACTCAATAATTATTAACCCAATTAAATTAATTGTTTAACTTATTCGCCGAATTAAATTCAGATTTTTATTAGGAATAATAAAATATGTATTTAATTATCGATGCGCTCACAATGACAAATGTCACAAAGCGAACATCTTCGAAGGCATTTTTTTCGTGAATTTTTCTGATGTTTTAATAGGTATTCTACTATTCGGGGGCGGAGACAAATCCACACAAATCAAAGATCATAAAAATCGGTCCAGCCGTTCTTGAGTTATAAATGGTGTAACTAACCCGACTGTATTTTATATATATGTATACCATATTTAGATGATTCCTTATGTTATAATAGGCAAACGCCGTTAGCTAACCTTATATAAAAGTCTGACAGTATTGACATTTGGAAAATTCGAATGCTTTTTAATATTTTTACAGATTGAAAATTTTTAAATAAATTATATAGCCAGAATGTTCAAAAAAAAAATTAATATTTAATGCACAGATAGTTGCATCGCTTGAGGTAATGCACGCTGGTTTAAATACTGGCCTGTATTTTATTAAAGCTTTTCACTCTCGCCCATCTATCTGTGCGATTAAGCAATACGGTCAAACTTTCATTAAAGTAGTAAAAAAACTATTGAAAAAAAAACAATATTTATGAAAAACGGTCGCACAGGTTTTAACCTTTAAAATTATTATCCAAATATTTAAGTAAGTAATATTATTTTTTATTATTGACAATGAACACATATATATAAGAATGTCATTGTAATAATTCATAAATAATATACAGTAAATTAAATTAACAAAACAATTTGTATATTAAATTATCAATTAACAAAACTAAAACACATTTCCTTTTAAATGTGTAGTGCCCTCTAAAGACTGTTGTAGGAACTCGCTCGTCTGTTCAATATCTTGACGACTGTATACATGCTAGTTCATCTAACGTCATATAGATGGCTAAAATGCAGTTCACCAATTTAATTGGTGTTACCTTGGCTGACTTACGGTCAAAGTTTTACTTGTCTAACCTTTAAACATTTACTTTACTATTTAATAAATAAATAAACAAACTTTTAAATATATAAATAAATATTCAACATAAATAAGTATTATAAATAAATACTTCGGGCATAAGAATATTATTATAGTATGAAATGGTATGAAGTACCTACGTACTATTTTTTTTTTCAAAATTTGAAACTTATTTTTCCATTATATACTAAGCATTTCAATATTGCGCAATACTTGCAAAAGTAGCATTGAGAGTTTTGGCTGTATATTTTATTTTATTTTTATTATATTTTAGAAGCAACTTTTAAATAAGCGAAATGCATCTACTACACACAGCAATATTCACGAATACAACGCGCGTTTCAAGGAACATTATGTTCCAACGACATCAGCACCTATTTTTCAAAATAATAAATACCTATTTAGGCCTAAAATATTTTATATATTGTCCAAAAATCCCAAAGAAATAAATGTTGATAAATTACATAAATATGACAGCACAACGATTAATTGTTATTATCAAATTAAAATCCGTGTTGTTTCATTACTAGCCGCGCCTCAAAATTTAAAGTTAAAATGTATGATGAATAAAAAGAATCTCATGATTACCGTTGAAGCCAAATTTATTCAAATCTACCACCATCTGTCAAATTTACATTCTTTCACTTCCTTCCTACCCTGCAAAAGAAGAACACTTTTTATTCTGTCAAATAATCGAAAAAGGTGTTGTGTGCAAATAAAACCCCTGCAGTGGATTCAGTGCATAAAATTGAGTCCTCAACTCCACGGAAGTTTCTCAAGATTATTCTACGGATCTGCAGAAAATCGTGAGTCTGTACCCTCCTAAATATCCTTCATATTAACCTTTTGGCAACAATTTTATAAGTTAGAGGATTAGAGGATTGAGGATTTGGGTTGGGTATTTTACTCATGCTTAAACATTGGTCCATTCGAGTCAAATTAAGATACGATCTAGTAGAAAAAATATATTTATAATTTATGATTTACTACTACTAAACAATTAATAGAAGCAGTTAATATTATATAATAACTACAGGACGTCATAGTTTTCGTTCAGTTTTATTTTATTTCTTTTTATATTTTTGTGTATTTTGTCTATGGTTGTAGTGCTTCATATTTCAATGTATCATTGTGAAAATGTTATTATTCGAGTTTGTTTAGTTTTCGGGTGCGTTCTGGAATGATGAATTTTAAACACATAAAAAACACAAGAAATTCATTTGCGTCTTTAATTGGATAATTTTAAAAACGGCCTAAATAATTTGATACCTATTTTTTCAGTCATTCAGTGCATTCCATTTCTAATTATCTATTGTTAAGATCTAACCACAAGCTTTTCTGATCCCGAAAATTCACTTTAAAAATACAAATGTTTTAAACAGCGATTAAACCTGGTTAAAATCGATAAACCAACGAGGGCCTTACCAAAGAGGAAACTAAAATAATTATAAAATTGATTGCCTTCGGCTGCTGGCTTTATGGGTGGTTGAGATCTGTATGCTTTTATAATAGCACGGCCACCATGTAACCGCCCATTTCAACCCGAACAGGGCATAATGGAACCACGCTATAAGAACTATGTTAAACATGTGACATATTTTTAGTGATGCATCACTCCTACTTATAAAATTGAAGGTTGCTTTTCGCGTTGTTCACCTGACACACTTTGTCATTCGAGCTGTATTCAACCGCGCGTACTCGCATGCGCCCTACTTGTCGGGTTATTTACCTCTCGTTTTCGGCCTGGAACGCCACCAATGATAATTAATTAAAAGGTACGAGCGGTGATTTCATTTCTTTATTACGCATTTCCAGTTAGCAACATAAAACACCTAAAACGTTTGTACTGTAATATCATAATAGCTTATACAGTTATTTCGTGAATTTCGCCTCATCTGCGAATAATTTCAATACACAGAGAGTACTCAATACATACGTTTCCCCATATATAGCTTGTTTAAGATTATATCGTGATCTGTTTTATCGAAGGGCTTTGAAATACCATAATTAATCGCATCCGTTCGAATATTTGCATCAAGATTTCGACCTACTTCATTGGTAAAAACTGTAAAAACCGTTTCATTCGTACTTCGACAAGACTATGTTATGCTTCATTTTGTTAGGACGTATTCTATGCCCAAATATTATTCAATCGAGACATCGTAACACACTGTTTTTGAACATGCTAATGTCGACCTTAAACCGTGAGCCGTGAAAGCCTTGATCGATAGATCGCAGCGGCGTGCGTGCGAGTGATGATTTCCGGCCTCGTCGAAATATATTATGTCTAAAAGTAACATTTAATTATTTCTAAAATAAGAACAACATTTAAAAGTGTAGCTTTGTTATTAACTACCTATTATTTTGTCTACAAAATGCACTATTTTTCAGTTAAATCGTCTGCTGCATTATCGAACGCGAAGCGAAAAATAAAACTGAACACAGTTTTTTAGTTAATTCTTATTTCAAAAACGAAAATCAATTTAAAAAAATCAACCTTCGAGAAGTCTTCAGTGTACAAAATGATATAAACCACTCGTCGAAATACTTAGTGGTTGAGGAATGATGCATCACCAAAAATGTGGATTATTTGAAGATTTTTCAATGTTACCCCTTGCCTGTGCCCTAAAACCATTAATTGTGCATTGCACGGAGAATGGATCCGCTACTGTAACTCCTTATACTGTGGCTTGGTTTGTGTGTTCGTTACTTTTGCATCCGACCTTACTATTTGATTTATTTATTTTCATTGACATTTATTGATAAACAAATAACAAATGATGTACAAATAAAAATTTATAACAGTAAAAAATATACATTCTCAGTTGTAGCACAATATAACACTGCCTTCCTTAGTACAGACATAGTCTAGTAAAGAAGGCAGGGCACAAAATGTAGCAGTGCTAATCGCTCCCGGTGCATTTATAATATTCATTTATAACTGTGATATCTACTACTACATATCTTTTTTTTTTGTCAAATTAATTATGTACAATAAATAAATAAATAAATACAAGTAAGCATTTGGTACCACTCTCTCGCTGCGTTCTTAAAAGTATGTCCTAAATAAGGCAGTCCGTTTGTGTTTACTTTTTTTATTAAATTTTGCTTACAGTAACTGTCAATATTTTACATAAATTAACAGTAATTGTAAGATTGAATAATATAAAATAAAGATAGATGATCACGTGGGATTAATACAGTGTACTTACCCTGTAGAGTATGTTGTTTAATCCTTCAAAACAATGATTATTGACCGCATTTGACAAATAAAATCAACGAAATCATCAGCGTTTTGTAGCGATCATGAATCAATGGATCCCGATTCGTGACGAAGGTCCCGATTGCTCCTCGTCGAGGTCTCTGCGGGCCTAAGGAAGGATCTTTAAAATAATTACAGGCCCCGCGGGCGCGCCTCATGCGGCGACGAACAAATACAAGTGATCCTAAAACTTCTGCGTAGGTTTATTAGGCTATAATCATACTCCTATCTTCTAGTTAGGCGACTTGTAATGCTCGGCACGCATTTTTGAACTACTCTCCAACATTACGCAGGGCCGATAACATAACATCATAACAGCATAACAGGTGCTATTAATAGACATTTATTCGTGTGACGGGCGATAGCTGCGCTATCAATAGCACGAATCGCTGAAACTGCCGTAAGTGACACTCGCGTTATCGCCTACGGGGTAAGTGACTCTTTTGCACTTGACTCCGATTTTATATCCGTAATTTAAATTTTAAAAATTTCGTCTGTTTAATCCTAAGGAACAAGCTTTATGATTTTTTGTGTAGGTAGTATATACGAGTATATATATATATATATATATTAAATTATCATTATCAATAGTCTACATCAGGGATTCCCAAAGTGGTCGATATTGTAGACCCCCTTGGGGGCGAAATCGGTTTCCCAGGGGTCGACATAAACGAAAACTGATTTTGGGGGTCGACGAGGTCTATAAATCGACCCCTATTAATTAACACAAGTTCTTATTTGAAACTTTCAAGATGCTGTATAAGTTACGTGCACCAACTTGTTATAAGAATTAGTAATATTTTAGTAGGAAGTATCATTGCTGTACTTTTAAAACCTCAACAAGTCGATAAGCGCGGAGAAGTTCGTCCAAGATAATGTGTTCGAGCAAGGCAACTTTTGACTTGTCTGTATTTGATGCATATACGTGATTTAATACGGACGAAACCATGATCAAGTTGTATATACCAATAGGAAAAAAATAGAGATAGAATTTTTAAAGTAATTTGGCTATTGGGGGGGTTTGAGGTTTGAGGTATTTGGGTCTGAGGTATCAGTTCGTTTTGGAAAAGGTTTCTCTTGTCCAAAATAGTTTGGTAATCCCTGGTCTACATTATTGTATCACATCGGGTTCTAAGAAATAGAGGAAAATATCTTATTATGATGATATTAATATTAAATTTCTTTATTAACTTATGCTTAAATAGAAGAAATATTATATTTGGTTTATGGTGCAGTCTTGTCTCGTATATAGGCCGATTTAGATTTAGGTTTTGACTGTTCATAACATATTCTTCCAGTTTAAATTTACGCATTACTCTCACATAACCAGGAGCGGATTAGTAAATAAAATAAAGTCATTATTATTTATTTCACCATTTCATATGTCTTTTTTATGTATAACATAAAAAAAAAAAAAAAAATAACAAAAGGTCTATCTATCATATCCACAAATATAATTTAAAAAAAACAGGGGTATTTATTTATTTCAATATCAATATGATTCAGGGCCGACCGCTATCCTATAGATCGGTTACAGCAGTTATTGATAATCAACATTATTTATTAACAATGATTAATATACATAAAATGAAGCCTTATCGCCTCTATCCTTACAGTTGGAGAACGTCTGTGAATGGGTCGCGGCCGCGGCATCCGTAGCGTGTATGTATTTTCGGGATTCCAAAATGTAAAAAAGGCAGTCAAGACAAAAGATGATAAATCATGTCGCGGACAAGAACTCGCCGGTTTATAATTTCTACGTGGCTTCAGCCGCCATTTTGATTTCTTACGAGATCGAAACAATGGTGGCCCCTCCACCCCTCACCCCTGATACCTCACTTGCCGAATATATTTAATATTAATATGTTACAATGCATATATTTAATATATAGTTATAGAGTTACAAATAACCAGTATTTATTACAACCAGTATGGTTACAAGATTTTTTAAATTTTAAGCGATGCCAAGGCAAAGTAAACGAACTTTATTTTATATGGGTACCTAGTTCTTAGTTTTTAATACTTGTTAATAATGTAACTAATTGGCACTAGCAGTAGGTAAGTAGATTAATTGTATCTAACTTCTAGTTATACAGAGTGTCCCGAGACTATTCCCGAAGATTTAATGGGGTCCTTGTATTCCCTATTATGAGTAATTAATTGAAAAATGGGAAACTAATTCATCCCTAAATTTATTATTCTTAACAAAGCGTTGGAGTAAATTGACTTTGCCGTAACAAAACGCGAACGATATTTCGTACCCTTAACCGAGCGTAGTTATAAGAAAAATACTAAAATATTTCTTTCCCAAATTTATTATTTTAGCGTCTATACATACATTCATCAAAAAGAAGTTACTATCCCCGTCCTTTGGCCGTCTATCTGTCTATTCCAGAGGTTTTTTGGCTTTGGGTAGGCCCTTTTGGCACTGAGGAGTTTTCAAACCTGGTGGTATTCGGCCATGGGTATGTTGTACTGATAAATACTGACTTACACCTGTATTTGTCAGCTCGATGCCACGTGATCACGAGCAGCAGCAAGCATGCGCCTTGTCATGCTGCTACCCACGGGATTTATGACACCAAGTTTATGACGACTTGACAATTACTCTGAGAAGAAAGTGGGTATACTTGAAGACTAGAGAAAAAAAGAGGAAACTTAAGATACTACTTAGCTAATTTGGTAACATTTTTTTTTAAATGTTCCTGATAGTTTTTAGGGAAAGAAAAATTACCCGGAAACTTGAAAAAATCGGGAAAAACTGAACGTGTATTATTCTACATCGGCAGAACAGTCGTCAAATAGAATAGGACGGCAGGCACATGATTGCCCAAAGGTCCTAGAGATGGGGAGCGAAGCAACCCATCCCAAGTGCCAAAGGGACGAGTTGTTGTGAGTCGAAAGCGCTCTTAAAGCCGCCCGCAGGGCCTAGCTGCCAACCTGATGCCAAGCCCGGGGTTGAACAGCTAGTATAATTATTTATTAGTAATATAATAAATTCTAAGAAGTAACACGATAATATGTTATAGATGAAATATTATTATTATTTACCGTAATAATTCGAAATATTGAGTTCGGTACCTTTATGTGATTGTGTTTTGTTAAATGTCTTCGTTTGAGACATTTTTCTTCGTAAAAGAAGTTTTTATTTGTTTATTAAAATAACTACAACAATAATTGATAAATCGCGAAATAATATGAAACGCTCTAAACCGAAATAAAAACGGCGAAGGACGGTTGTGATGTACGAGAATGTATAGGTCGAAAGAAGCGAAATAGAGAAATTATTTATTAATAAATTATGTTATTTCGAAAATCCCATAAATTATATATCATTAGGTACCTGCATACAATTCTACGTTAAAAGACATCATATTTTCAAAAGGCCCGGTCCGGTACTCATAGTGTAATATTTCATGCCTGGGAGGTCTGAGGGAAAGATTTAAATCAAAATAACTATGCAAATTAACTGGACCGCGAAACCAGAAGCATTCCGAAGGCTGGTGGTGCCCACGTGACCACCGTGACCACGAGGTCCCGCGTGAAATGAGGCGAGCGAGAGAAAGAGACGGCCATTTAGCGCTATCTTCAGGGCAGTGTTCGATTGGCCGCCGCGTGCTTCGCAGGCTTTGCTGCTTGTTTACTTGACGTTGCCATAGCAACAGTGCTCCGTTGCTTCCATTTTGTAAATAAACAACAGTTCAACAAACCTCGTTTACCATGTTACAATGTACCTAATATTATTTTCAACAATTTATTCTTTTTTTTTGCTTGGTTTTAATACCTCAGAAAGTGTGAAACTATTGAAAATTAAATAAAAACTGAATTATCTACTTAGCAGCTAGTTATTCGTTAAAATTGTCAAACTTTAACTTGGCCCCTTTTATTTTGAGGTTGTGTAAGACTTTAAAGGTTATTATCTACAGTATTGTATAGATTATATGACTTATTTGATGTGAGAACGCATTTCATATATTTGCTTGCAAGTGAAGAAACTTTTGAACTATTGTGTTAGAGTTTCCCGCCTAAAAATGTCTCCTCTTTAGCCACGGATGGCTTGTTCCAGCGAGAGGGCAGCAACCAATGGTCGATTCGTTCCAGAAAATCTATTTCTGAACAGGAAACCATGGCGCGTAATTTGTGCGTCCAGCGCGGTCGAAGGCAGCGATGCGGCGCCGGCGCCGGCGCCTCCGTCGCAATGATGCTCTTGATAATGATGTTTCCTGTCAGGACGGCGCTCGAGACCGGCGCTGACAGCATTTTTGACAGTTTGCCGACAGTTCTACCGCTCGAAGCTCCGCCAACCGTACGCTTCTATTACACAGGTAAGCTAAATTAAGACTATATTATGTTTTTAAAAAGAAACAAATTGTTATCCGGGTAGATCTTATGGAAATATTTAAAACTAAATACGTACGTAATAAATATTGTATTTTTTCTGCTACCTTCTTCTGGCCGCTCTTAGAACAGGTTTTTTAACCTAGTTAGAGTAGCCATGTTACTTCAGAGCAACAATAAATGAGTGGTGTTTAATTTGACTATATTATATTAATTTAATTCCTTGTTCAGTGTTATTATATCATTTATTGATGTGACTTCTTATTATACCATATTGAATAAATAAATAAACAAATAAATAATAAACTAGGCTGAACATACTGAAATAGCCAGTATGGTCATTTGTTCGTTTGACAATATTTATTGTGTAGGGCAGGGTCATGATGTAGGAGTTTTGAATTATGAGTTTTTTTTTTTTAAATACTTCCAGCAAAAAAACGAATTGGACTGTCATCGCGGAATCCCTGTAAGTACTTAGCAGGTCTTTTTTTACTTTACTTTTGGGTTTGAACGGTTAATATTATTTAGGAAATTAATTACTTTTCACTATAAAATTTGCAGTTTGTTCGAAAAGGCTACTTTCAAATAACATTTTACATTTTTGATTAGTTTTAAATTTATATTCTACTCGTTTTACCATATATTTAAATCATTTCATTTAAAGAAAAAAATAATACTTAAAATTGGTATCTAAATCAATTATTTTTTTAATGAAAAATATATCTTTTCATATTAAGGTAAGGTTAGGTTTTTAGACTTGAATTTATCAAAATGAGTTTATTTTTTAAAAATTGACAACAATATGGTTTTATTTTTCCTACATTAAGGTAATACTGATAATATTTATGATGGTCAGAAGGCTGACACATGCGTCTGGTTAAAATAACCCTAAATACGCTCTTTCAAAAGGCAAATTGAAATACCTACTTAAAAGAATTCTTAGCGGGAGTTTCT
Organism: Neomicropteryx cornuta; assembly: GCA_020383195.1. Classification (NCBI taxonomy): domain Eukaryota; kingdom Metazoa; phylum Arthropoda; class Insecta; order Lepidoptera; family Micropterigidae; genus Neomicropteryx; species Neomicropteryx cornuta. Next base: position 7,945,402 of record JAHKQU010000025.1, on the reverse strand, counting down.
GCCGCTAATTCGACCGACGCGACACTTTGCGGACCGCTTTGATCTCAAATTGCATCATTCAGCAATGAAAAGCAATGGCGAGGATTGGTGACCTATAAATCAGCCTAACGGCATCTTGTGCCCGTTCCAACTCGACAACACGATGCAACAACCTGCATCTATAGGCTAACTCATACATTGTTGTATATCAACGGCGCTATAAGGAAATAAAATAATATCTCACTAATGCTGCTACTGACAATTTAAAAAAATAACAACAAATTACATTCATTTTCTAGCAGAATCCTCTGGTAACGTCTACCAGATGCTATATCATTAAGATAAGTATTACTTAAAAGAAAAAAAGCAATGCAAGTGAAAATATAAAAAACGATAAACATTTACTATGTACATTTATTTCGAAAAGCGTTGCATTACTATTTGAAACCAGTTTTTCTACTTTGACAAGTTAGTCGTAACCTTATCTTTCAAGATTTCAAAGAACTCACTGGCCGAAAGATCTATATCGGTTAATTAATTATTATTTTGTTATATGCCTTTATCAAAAAAATAATTAAACTTTTCTTATTTTTTTTAATATTGTCAAAAATTGTGGCACCTATCGTTTCATGCGATTTGCCGCTATTAAAATCAATCGTCAAAAAGAATAAATAAGTCAAAAAGCGTTTCGTTTTTTGACATACTGAAAAACTTGTAGAACAAATGTTGATCAATATGAAGTATAGAATGACCCAATAAAAGGATTTGCATGAGAAAAAGTTCACCGTGTATAAGTGATTGCAATTTTATATAAAGGTATGATCAATAGGGTGTGTGTGAGAAGTGAGTTCAGGAAGACAAAATGAGGAATGAGAGAAATTTTAATAATGTTACTTGACTGTATGTTTCGCTCGGAATTTTTGTTGCGTAGCCTTTATGGTGTACCATTAAAATAATTCCTTGACGCAGGAATGAGGGTTCAGGCCTATCCTGCAAATATAGGAACGGTTCTTTCGAAACGACTTTTTACGTTACTTGTGTTTTTGTTCGCGAAGTCCTCATGCAGCATCCTTCATCGTATTTATTTGAGGCTCAAATATTCCAAAAAAAAACTATTAATGTGCTATTTTCAACTCTCATTAGATTTTACTTTATCGCTAACAACGTTCCTCTAAAAAATATTTCAATTTTAGCTTCTTATACACACATTCATGTATAAGAAGCTACTATCCCTGTCCTTTGACCTTCTGTATATCGCAAACAGAAACATGTAAAAGAAGTTTTAGTATCATAATATTATTATTAAATTGAAATATATCCGTGTTGTTTCATTACTAGCCGTGCTTCAAAATTTACATAACTAAACTAAAATGCTGTTAAAATTTATGATGATTTGAAATAATGTCATATTCAGACCTACAAAATAAACCACTGTCGCCTCTATGGTCCATCCAAAATACACATCAAACAGGCTAAAGTGCCGCGAACACAAATGGAGATAGGAAATGAAGTAACCTATTGCAAGTTGGTACCGCGGGTCCGAGTAATCTGGGTGGGAGATGCCCTAGCTGTTCGATGTCAAGTTCTGTCCACTACTTGACTAATTGACTACTAAACAATGTATAGAAGCAATCGATATTATATGATAGCTACAGGATGTCAGCCATTCTTGTTTTTTACAAGCTTTTATTTAGCTTGCAATTTGTATGTCGGTTTAGGTGAAATCTTGCAAGCTGAATTAGAACCACTTTCTCTTAACCTGCGTAGTTAAAATGTGACATGGTTCAGTTCCGGTGACGATGCATTTTTATGGTAAGCCTGACCTGATCCTACACCCAGGAATGGCTCCAGCCGAAGGAACTTCCCAACGGTCAACAGAAAAGACACGAAATTTTGTATACGCATTCAAGCACTTAAAATAAAAGCTCGTTTTTAAAAATGTTTTTTTACTATTATTTGTTTTCCAGCTTTTATTTCTCATGTTGTCGTTAGAATTATGTTGTATGTCGTTTGTCCCGTTATTTGTCAGCGATTACGGTCAAAGAAGACAACGATGATTTTTTAGTTACAAGGTGTGGAAACTGACCAATGTTAGCACTCGAGGTGGGTCGCTTTGTTTCCTACATTTAGTCTTGCTCACGGCAAGTGCGGCTTCAGCGCCGGATGACTCGTGCCTGCGGCGCTCTGGTTGGGTTGTTTCGCGTTCTTTCTCAACTAATGCCAGTGGACCCGGCAAATAACACGTAATACAGACATAGGTATAATAAAATAACGATAATAAGTGATTCTGGACTACCATTATGACTGAGCTATATTAACTGAGCGCCGTTGCTTTCAACAAAAAATACGTAATACTTTAAAGGTAATTTTTTTATTCGCAATTAATTTGTAAAATAAACAATTATTTATGAGTATTACCTATTTACTTCTTGTTAAAGTTATGCCAGACTGGTTTTATACTAAAAAATCAGTAAGTCATAATTTATGGTTTATCGCGGACAGGCGGCTACTTTGAAGTGATTATAGCAAATAATATAGAACATCCAATTTTAGAAACTAGCAGAAAAAAATTGCGAAAATCTTCAAAATTAAATAAAAATATACTGTTTTTCATACTAAAATAATATACAAATTAAATAACTTTTTAAATTAAACTCGTACAAGAAAATATGTACTACATAATTTGTTGAATATTTTATTTTAACTACATTTCAACCCCCCCCCCACCCCCCTAGAATAACTAGAATCTAGAATAACTCTATATGTTATAAAATAATATGAGATTTTAGCTGCCAGCTCTTAGGCTATTCACGAAGAAGCGACACGAAGTGAATTCTAGGAATTTTTGCTAGAACTATCAGCTAGGGACCATTTTTTCGTAGCAGTTTTGGCCACTTAGCAGCCGGTCGCGGTCCGAGAGACGCGGCGCCAGCATTTGCCGGCCGCCGATTGCAATCTCGCGAGGCCAATTACTCCGCATAGCCACTAGTGCGAGTGACTAATCAGCATCTTATACTATTCAACTAATTGCCGTAATAAATTCACTTTTATTATTGAGGTTTGCCGGAACGCAGTCAAACAGATATTCCGTTTTAATTTCGTATAATCGCTTATCAAAAACATTGACAAATTTTTTTTTTCAGGAAGTTGTATATTTGACGGTATATCGCAGTCTCTTATATTTTCAAAATGCCGCCTTTTAAGAATAAATTTCATATACAAACTTTTTTAGTGGCTAATGGAAAAATTAAAAAAAAAAATGAACGTTTACGAAAAGAGGAGTAGACTCCGAATATTTCTGTAATCTAAGTACTTTATTGAAAATTGGTATATCAAAACTGCAGAAGCGAAATCATACGCGTTGAATTAATAAAGCTAATAATTGAATTTCACCTGTAACTGTTTGTAATTTCTTTAATTTAGATAAATTTAAATCTAGAGATATGCTAATACCGCCTGCTAGTGACGAGGAAAAATATAAACAAAAAAATCATATAAAGTTGCTCTTTAAATAGAGATACTTCATTATAGAGTTGCATAGAAATATTTCATAAAGAGCTGCTTTCTTCATATACTTAAAGTTGAAAGTTACCAAATATACTTATCGTAAGTTTGTTTTCATTGTTTTACCGATTACTAAAGTAGCATTAGTAGGTACCTAAGTTCAACACCTTGTTATGGGTGTTAGTTATATTAAAGTCCATATGGCTCTTTATTTAACAGATTTTTTCAATATATATTGTTGAATTGCATTTCGAGCTGATTATTTTTAAAATGCGGTCTATTCATTCGAATAAATTAAATCTATGAATATTTTTTGCATTTAAAAAGAGACTGTTTTCATAAAATCTTTGTACTTGACATATTTTTATTGTTTTTAATATATGGCACGGCCACTAAGGTCAGTAACTCTCTAGCACGTAAAGTACGAGCTATAGAACCTCGCGGCCTCAGAATGCATTTTTCATCAGAATGGCTTTGTCTCCCAACTTTCGTTTTTTTTTTACTCGTGTCAATGGGATCGTCTCAACTCTATGCTTCGTCTGTGGGCTGGGCATGCGCAAAACTGATAATTATCTTCTTACCGTAATTCATAAATCTTCAGAAAGATACTAATCTTTTTCCAGTACTTCATAGACCGATACTGCATTTTGTTAAGTTTAAAGTTTTTATAAATTATGTATTGAGCATGGTTTAATTCGGACTAGGTTTTTTTACATAATTGAAAGTAAAACTACCGAAAAAACTTATTGGCTGTTAATCCAAAAAGGAGTAGGTAACATAAAATTTAATAATTTTAATGTATCAATTTTTAAGAAAACCTATCAGAAACTTAAAAAGATATTTAATGTTTATAATGAATATCCAAGACCTATGTATATCGCAGCGAATATAATTCAACATATGCAAATAAAATGAGTGAACGATATTTTAAATGTAGGTTTGTTTTATAAGTTCTTAAATATCTATTCATACTACATAATTACATTATTTTTATTTACAACTCTTACGCTTAATAGGAAAATGGACAATACAATGGTCATTTAGATAAACCGAAAATACCATACTCATTTCAAAACGTACCACTACTCAACTGCGGCTGAAGGTACTCTTGAAATATTTGCTATATATGCGTTCCTATTTCTGAATGGCCTAACAGTCGCGTAGGGCACTGGTGCAATGTTTTTTTTTGTTTATCTTTTACCAAATAATCTTACTATTGTTTTAGGTTTTAAATGTAATTACTAAATTAGGGTAATAAGTGTGTGCACATGTCCACTGGAAAGGAAAGGACATAAAATACAAAGATAGTACGGCGATAATTTGTTTTTTTTTTTATATTTTCCATTCTGAGGCATTGAACTAGAATTAAGTACTCGAAAATAGGGATGAAATTTGTTTTAAAAAAATGGTTTACCTAATTTAGCTTTCTCCGCGACTTTCACGGGCTCAGTCTGTGAGTGTGAGTGTGTGAGAGTTTTGCATTCTCTTTTTGAGATGTGTTTATTATATTTAGGTCTACTTCGCTGTCATAGTGCTCAAGTCACGGGGCCGATCACGTTCGTGAGCATGAGCATGAGCATGAGCATGGCTCGGGTCGTGACTCGCGCGTCGGCGATTTCGAGACAAGTGTGAGAAAGATCGGCGGAAAAAGAAAGATCAAGATCATTTTTCACAATTTCAAGATTACTCACATTACGACTCTCACGACCCGCGATTTAATGTTTTAACCTCAACAAGTCTAAGTCGACACATTCTATTTTTTTTATTTGCAACCACATTATGATTGTCGGTAATATAAAATGTAGCTACAATTAATCATAGTACTATTTACTAGACAATTTGTGTAATAAAGAATTATAATATAATAATTTAATTGTATACCGACCGTGAAGGCTTTGATAATTAAAAATAATTTAAGAATTGAAAATTAATTATAAATATACCTACATTGTATTACTATGTACCAATACAGAATGAACTTAAAGTCAGCAGTTTCCTTTTGAGAATTAATTCTAGTCATGAAATTGTACAAGTGTTAAACAACAACTTGTAAATAAAGCAAAAAAAAAAACAGATCTAAAATGACAAAAGAAAGAGTCCTGATAACATTTTAAAGTATGGTCATCAGACCGCGCGGCGTCACGGTCGGCGTCGCGACCCAGTAACCGTATCTACAAATGTATCGACGACAGTGAACAACTGATAGTTTCCCGCGCGCAAATATTACCATCAATCAAAATTCTATATTCAATATTGTGTTAATCAATTGGATAGGTCAGGAACACAGCAATACGCGCACCAAACGTTCAATAGAGTATTTCTATTTTTATATGGATTTTTTAAAATATTTTTTAAAGTATTTGAAAATTTGTTGAACAACGGATAAAAAGGATACTGCTGACTGTTCACCCTGTATGTATAATATAAAAAGTTGTTGCGTAATATACATACAATACACAATACGAATACATAATAAATGAAGTGTTTTTTTCTGTTAAATGTTTTTTTCTGTGGACATATTTATATAGTCGTTAACTATTATTTATATAATTATTGTTTTTTAATACAAATTTTGGGCCTCATAATTTACTCTTATAATGTAACACTATATGATATTTAAATATGTAATAAAATAATTCATAAAATAAGGTTTCCTTTAATTATCTCTTGTCCTTCTTTAACAGCTAATTTTTATTTAATATGTATAAATTACTTATAAATCCAACATGTTACTCAAAATAAAATAATGAGCAGTCAGCACAATAAATTAAAGATTTAAAATAATTTGATTTCTTTTGCTTTTTAAGTTTATATTTATTTTAAATAACATTGATACAAGAGAAAACAATAGGGCTAACATAACAGTTAGCCCATTAATTTGTTTTTGTTGTTCATTTTTATTATTTAAAAAATAATTTAAAACTTTTTATGACACTTTCCCTTGGCGACTTCCCCAGGCGTCATTTTTAATAACTTACAACATTAGATCAGAGGCATTTTATTATAATTCAAAAAAATATTTTTTTTGGTACTGAATAAAAATAACTATATTTTTGGACAAAAAGTTTTGATCTTGAAATGTAAGAAAGTTATTTTATTAATTGCTATGACCTAAGTCATATACAATTATTTTTGGGCCTACTCAACTAGGCCAAATATGCCTGTCCTACAGTCAGAGGAGATGGTGGTGGTGAAGCGTTAAAAATGATATGACCATGTGCGGATTCGAACCCGCGACCTTTGGGTCAATAGCACAACGCCTTAACCACTAGACTATCACGATGTCTGAGGTTATTCCGAGGAATAATTTGTTAGATTTAATCATTTTGAATTTTTTGTACAATACAGTAATTTTGGAGCTTAGTTAACTTAGTCTCAATTTTACTTGGTAACTTCAATACCTACTTATGGTACTAAAGGTGGTAATAAATCTCTGTTACCGTCCAATCCTATGCAATCTGATAAGTTAAACGTCATAAACGATAAGAGATTTAATGATTCAAGATAAATAAAAAAATTCAAAATTCGGCTACTTAAAAAAAAAATGTGTGGACTCCGGTTACGATGTGCAAATATCGGCATTCGTCTGCAAATGCACTGCAACAAAACTGTGTTTTCTCGTACTGGTTGGTTCGTCGCGTATTCCGATCATAAAGTATTCCAAAATATTTGGCTCAATTTATCTTCGACTTACTCTGACGTCCGAGCGACACTGACAGATCTGAACCAAATCCATATTCGCTCCACCTAAAATGTCCGTCTATCAATTGAAACTTTATAAAAATTTGGCTGCGCCATTAGTTAAGCGTGGTTTTTTAAAAAAAAAGTAAATTGGGTATTGGGTTTCATATCAGAAAAGAAATAAACAATTGCGGGGCTGAACTGGCTACTTATTTAAAAACATGTTTATTTAGTCTAGCTATACTCTCGATATAGGTATAAAATTTACTGTTTTCAAAAAATAGTATTTGAAAAATGTATCTATAAATTGTATGAAAAGAATCACATAAGTAACAAAAATAATATTAATTGAAACACCGCGACTTTGGCATAAGACTTAGTTTTAATAAATTTTACGTTAAATCTACTAAATTCAAAATGACATTTTAGAATGTCCGTTAGCATGTCACTGATGTTAACATACTCAATAAGTATTTTAAATTTAAAAGTTTTAAATATATTTTCATTAAGAATCCTAATTTTATTTTATTCTAATTTATTTGGTTTTCTAGATGAATGTGAATGCTTAATTATTATTATTATTCATATTGTGAAAAAAAATGAAGAAATTTAAAAAATAAAAAACGTACGTTCGCTAGGGAAATACATTCTCATAAGTAAATGAAAATGAGAATATATTTCCGGTATTTCACCGCGTCCATGACATGACGCGGCCTTAAAAGATTATCTGGGTTTATGTAGTGCAATTTGGAAAAATCATTTTTAGTAATAAAGCTTCAATGGTCAGTTTTAGTGCTAGGTTTACTGGATTTTTCGGTAAACTGGTAGTTTTCTGTGTATCCAATTTCAATTGCCATTATTGTACAGGACCTGAGAGTTCCGCTATCCACTCGGTAGAAATCCAACGGAAACATAAACCGCTCGTCAGCAATGGCTGACATCGCGGACCGCCCGTCCGCGTCGCTAAGAGCGCACTGATGGCTGACTTCCGGTGTCATGGCGTCTCATTGTTTGTAATTTGCAATTACAACGTTATAAAACGTCGCTAAACAACAGCTATGACATAGTATGTACTCTATTCAGCGGTTTAATTAAAAGTGTACGAGGTAAAATTCCTGATGAACCAATTCAGGCAGTGGTCCATTTTCGGCCTGCATTAAAATCTTGGCGAGTTCATCTGAAAGTAGTTTAATTTGCAAGTGAATGAAATTAGGATTTAATATTAGGAGAATAATATTAATTGATTTCTTTTTATTCAAAAAGCGTAAGCGTTTACAGTATCAAAAGCGGTTAATACCCAAAAACCTTTCAATGTGTTTTATTTATTCGCTCTTTCAAAGTTGAGTTTTCGTTTATCGACGGTGGATTTAATTTTTAATTTGATTACTTCTGTCACGATGTGATCTAACATTGTGAACGAAATATTTCAGCATCGTAAAAATAAATATTCTTTCTATTTCCCTCCCTATCATTTTCACATTCAGGCAGTTACACCCGCGCACACCCTATTTTCATTTTATAACCATCACTTCATCACCTACACACCCATTGCCGTATGCATACTAAATACCCTTGCCCTCTCTTTCTCTATATTATACAATAACAAAATATTCTTTATTTTGCTGCCATAAATCTATGGCAGCAAAATAAAGAATATTTTAATAAATAAATTTTATTAATAAATAAATAATCATTTATTTGTGTATTTTCAAATGACATTAATACAAACACAAGAATATTTGGCAAGCGAAGCAGAAATACGTAATGTAAATCTTATGAAATCATTTATTTATGCGTACGCAAATGCGGTATGCGGTTTTATAACGGTTTTTTTTTTCGATGCTGCGTAATTAAAAGTCTTATAATTAAATAGCTGTTCAACCCTGGGCTCGCCCCGGGTTGGCAGTTAGGCTCTGCGACGGCTTTAACCGGTACGTGACGACTCGTGCCTACGGCACTAGAGACAACTGAAAATAGTTGCGTTGACCTAAAAATTCCGAGAAGTTTCTAAAATGCCTAAAAACACCTTCCTAGCATGTTTGTAACCTAAACAAATCTCATAAAATATTCTATCCACTTATTTGTGATCACACTTTGAAAGATAAAAATAGTTACTGTAGGTTGCTTATAGAAGCAGACTTTCTGATGGTGGCAGACAGATTGGTTTGCAGACATTTTAAGACCTACAATTCTGTAGTATATATTATACATATTTCTAATGGTTTAGTCAGCGTAAGCCATGTAAGCGATTTTTACGATTTTATTAATAGTTTAGAACTATGCGAACAAACAGCAAACTCGAATAGCGACATTGCTTCATACTATGTATTTTTTGTCTTATTTTGACACGGTGTTAGTTGTAAATGTCCATTGTTTAGTTTTATATCTTTTAACTCAGAATAAAGAATCACTTTAATGAACTCACGTAAAATAATCTTAGATCAAAAAATACGGCTAGTATTTAATTACCTTATAAAATAAACGTAGATTCTAAATTTGCCTTTCTCAAACTTTGTAGCATTTGGCACATTGCTTTTTACTGTTTTTGTTGTGTAAGTAGTGAGTACCTACATACTCTTTCTTCGTTGGAAATTGTTATAATGTATGCACAGTCGGATTCGCATGAAGAAACCGCATCTTCAACGATGTTTGCCATCGAGAGTGGACGTACTCTCGGCTCTTGACTCTCGTGTGTCCGAGCTCATCTCGAGAAGATCTCGCGCTGCGTGCCTCGTAATTAAGCGACGCGATGGCACGACCAGCTCTGTTCACTACCATGGCTGCCTTCCTATTACCGCGACTCTGCGATCGTTAATGTACTACTAAGTTCCTACGCTTTATTTAAGTTAAGTTTAGTTAAGTTAAGTTAAGGTAAGTTTCGAACGCGCATCGTTACGTAAATCAATATTCATTGGTCGCTATTCATTGGTTCATTCTTGAGCGAGGAAATTCCTATGGAAAAACGGAAAAATATGAGATTTATTTCATAGTTAAGCCCCGTTTGCTTCAAAACACAACATCTAGTGCTCAATTTCAGCTGGTAGTGTTTTCTAACGTATCGAGAGATAGCTAATAGGCTCGTTATGCGAGAATTCGTCCTCATTATGGGGTGGGGGAAACGAGGGGAGGGGACCCAAAGAGTTCTATTCTATTCTATTCTATTAGAGTTCAGTTCTATTGGTAGGGTAGTCTTTGGGTTGAATTTTATGTAAATTTATAAAACTTGATTTCTTAAATAAATAAATAATTTCATAGACGCCAGTGATGATTGCTCTTTGTTACCTCCACTATACTAGTAAAATAAAAAATTGCCACTCATCAAATCCATACCCTACTAAAAAATGAAAATATTACCATATTTCCCATTTAAAATATTTATTCCTTATCCGCTTAGATACATAAATTAGAAAAACTATTAGTAAATTAAACGAATTCAAATAAGAAAAAAACGATTTTATTTAAAACAAAAAAAAAGGAACATGAGAGACACCAATTTAAGCTTTGATTATTTATTATATATAGAAACAAAAAACTGATATGAATTTTGACCGTAGTTTTGTGCATTGGTATTTAGTATTTTACCACAGAGTTGCGAAACTTTTGACGAGTTATTGAAAAAAAAACCAATTTAGGAGAAGTTAGTTTTAAATAAATCACAAATTTAGTATATAGAGGGGGAGGGGCTATTTCATTACTAGCCAAGCGTTAAAAAATTACAAAAAAAAGACTAAAATGGTGCTAAAATTTATTATTAATTGAAAGAATGTCACGATATCATTGTATGGTTTTTTTTTATTTTAATCTACTCAGGCCTAACAAAGTAACCACTGTCGCCTCTATGGCCATCGAAAACACACATCAAATGGGTTAAAAGTTCCCCAGGCACAATTGGAGATAGGAAATGAAGCAACCTATAGCAAGTTGATACCACAGGCGCGTGTAGTCTGGGGGAGGATGCCGTTATGTAGTTTGTAGGGCCTAGCTGTAAAGAAGTCAGGTTCTGGTTAAATAATTTATTACTGATAAATACTGTAAAGAAGCAGTTGATATTATATGATAGCTACAGGTGTCATAACCATTCTTGTTTCATTTTAAGATCAAATGTTCAAATGCTGTGTTTTTACTTACGTTCAAATGACTCATTTTTAAAAATGTGCCTACTAATAAGGGCGGAAAAAACTTTGCATATCTTGATTTATGATTTTTCAAAACTAAAACTAGCACAGCAATTTTAAAATGTTCAAAAACGTTTTTTTTTGTGGGCATACCCATTTGTACGCTCAAAGTGGCCGCTCGCTTCTCTATTTACTGCGTTAATTGTTTAGACACGGATGCTGCGCAACGAGGCCGCCCGGACGCTAATGGCATCTTCAAAATCCTACAGCTTCTGTAAATTTACAAAGTCACGGAAGTACGAAGAACGATCTGCTGAAAGCTTCTCCGTTTATCGCTCGCACGTGTGCTTATTCCATTTTCACAATACTGCAGCGTAGACCATCCGAGTAATTCAACATTTAGTACCATTTTTTTCTAAGATACGTACTCATAATGAGATGATAATTGTAAACGCTCGACGCTAACCTGTATTTAGGTTCTTACAGGACCGTACTTATCGTGTATTATAGAATATTTTATTTAATCCTAAACATTCACTAATTTATTTATTTTACTTACAAGGTTAGCTAAAGCGATTCTTGAGGAACAATGTAATACAACCTTGTCTACTTTACGTGTTCACTATATAGAAAGGCCTGCGTTTTCAAATATGATTTATAAAACCGACACGTTAAAACTAATCGTGGTTTCCGAGAAAAAAATTAAACATTACTCGATAATATTAAACCGTTATCGTAACATTGCCGGCAGCTTACTGCCACTCGCGCCTACCAGGGCATTGACTGCGTGCCGGTTAAGGCTACGAATATCGACGCTTGTTGCGACACCAAAGACAATTTACACCAGCACTACATCTTACATCTTACTCGTACGTAATAAGGAATATAAACATCACTTAAGTCTTCGGGATTAGTCTGAGTGTGTTTTATTCTGCTTTTTATAAATACTCGTAGCTAAGAAAATGTCGGAAACTGCAATAATTTCTGTTTGACAGATCAACAATTCGATTTTATTTTAGAATGGTTCAAAAGTAGCCCAGCAGTGATAGAAGTTGTGCTCAGAGCCTTTGGAATAGATACAGGCATTCATACCGAGACGTTATCCACTGAGATATTGACCACCAAATTTATTTTTAAAATGACATTTAATTGTAACGGTGAGTACGAGTGTAAAATAAAAATGTAATAAAAAGTATCGGCTTATTGCAAGCGTAAGATTGAAAAACATAAAAAGAGCAGCGGCGCCGCTCTAACGCGCCGCCCCGTCCTTGTTTGTTTGCATTCAACAGAGGAGAAGCTATGTTCGGATTTAGTGGGCGCTCCTGCTTATAAACAGTTTAAATATTTAGCGACGAGAGACGAGCGCCTGCCGGCGGGCGGGCCACCGGGCGCGGGGCGGCGCCCTGGCGCTGCGCCGCGTCAGCCGTCGCCCGCCCGCCTCTAAACAAACCCTGCCTGCGACCGCTCTGGCGAGAATAATTGTTTGCATTGTAGTACACTCAACGAGATTTATTTTTTCTTCATTTAGCTTTTACACATCATGTAGACATTTATTTATTTATTTCAGGAACAACAGCTATTACATAAATAACCTTACAATAATCAGAACAAAAAGCCTATAATAGTTTCTTCAAAAATTAGTGAATGGAAAAATACATACATTATAATAATACACTGAGAAGTAGGAAGGGCTGGAGAATTTACATAACAAAAATATAAAATTTGGGATACTCTTTACAAATAATAAGGTGTATAAAATAAAACACTATGAAAAATTATTTGTTTTGGTTCTTATACCATGTACATTTTATTAATATGACAAACTCATAATAAGGCATTAAAAAGTTTAATAGTGTCTATAAACCGAACACAATACTGATTAAGTAACAAGGAATCCTTTTCTAGGGGTTCGACATAGACAGATTTAAGACTTGGATTAACGTTGTATGATAGTGTAAAATTAGAAATAATAAACTACTTGGAAAGTGTGTGGCTAAAAAACTTAAATTAACTTAAATATTACAGAATTACTTAAATTACATAGCTAGTTTTTTTTTTTTAATCTTTTTTTTTTTACAAAACATCTTTACATTTCCCCACAAAGACGGTGCCTTTTCTGTGGGTGAAAAAAAAACATTCTATATTATAATACAAAAGTTTTAAAAGGGTTACATCAATGAGAAATAGGAAAAAACAAAAAAAAACAATATAATAAAATGCAAAAGCAATAAATAGATAACAACCAAAAAAAGTAAAAACCTATCAAAAGAATATTTAAAGAAAAAAAAATAGACAAACAATATATTTTTATATTGATATATATATATATGTATGTGTTTTTCGTAGATCTATAGCCTATACTTACTAAACTAACCTACTCTCTTTCCATCAAGCAGATAGAGAGGGAGCAGATATACACTTTTTTATATACCTTTTTCAGAATTTTTTTCTATTATATTATATTTTCTATTATATTTATTTCTTTATCGTGTCTTTAACCTTATATTTCGGTACAATGGAAAGATTCTTATTAATATATTCGTTAAAAAGAGTAGGTAAAAGAAAAGCAAGAGTGCATTTGCCGTAATAATTTTTATACCTAAGTACCACTAATACTTTTTTGTCGGGTGGTCAACTGGTGCCCTATGGGTAACTTGAAAGATTCGCTATGTAAGTGATCTAGTAATATTGTGTAACCTTGTGTTAAATTAATAAATATTTGTAAAGTGTCTTAATAACGTATTTTAGATCATTTTCAACTGTATTATAGACGTACGCCATAACATATATGAAAGCCTGACAGTATTGATGTTTTTGACAGATAAAAATTTTTCAAACAAATTACAAAACCAGAATGTTTGATAGAAAATTAATAACCAAACGCAAAAATAGTTTCATCGAAGCTTTCTTTCTGGCTAATTTTGCTTGTACTGTGTCATTTAGTAGTTCCTTATATTTGGGTTTTAGCGTCGATCTTTTAAGACATATAGATACGGCAACTGAGGGTGAAAAACGCACCACTCAAGTACGCCACTTTGAGTCGAGTACACTCCTCGCGTAGCATACGTCTCTCTTGCTCGCATATGTCTCGCGATAGGTCTCTATCCAGCATGGCGGATTGTTGTTGCGCGCAGAACGGCGGGGGGAATCTACCGCTGTTGGGTTTTTATAAGGACGATTTGTATGACATGCTGTATTTATATGTTTTAAAATATAGTTGGTTTTAGTTTAAATGTTGTATTTAGATAATAAACCCGCACCAGCCGCATCGGATTTTTCGGTTCGCATATTTATTTATATTGATAAGCAAGAGCTTATCAAACACACGGTTAAAACACGGTCTTACTAAGAAGTAAGACCGTGTTTTAACTGAAAAGTAGTAAAAAACGGTTGAAATAATTTTATTCGGCATTTCCCCAAATGGAACAGGTTCCTACTAGCAAGAACGCGTTGTTTCCGATGCTCTTAGATACTTCGCATATTTACTGGTAAAAACGGGTTCTTACTGATTTCGGGTGCTTACGGTAACATATACACCGTGTCCCAAGACCAGTCCCGATAAAAAAACAGTTAACTGGTCTGCGATTTCTAGTGTTATTTGTTAGAAAGCTATATTAAAACTCACCATGGTTACTGAGAAAAAAAATGTAAACTTTACGAGAAAATAGTAAAAGTATCATGTAATAATGTCTTTGTAGTTACTGCTCAGCTGTTGCCGTAACTGTGTCAAGGCCTTAAAAATGTATTACAATATTTATTTTGCCTTTACATTTGGTTTGACGGCTAAACATTGCCATGTGAAAATTCCAAGCACAATTCAACACGCCACAAGCTGGTGTATTAGCAAGTTTCTCGTCTGAAAATCAAAAGTTTCAGTGAGGCAGTTAGCCCTCAAAGTAGAAATAGTCCATTCATCTATGTTCAAAATCAAGTTCATTTATTTATTCCGACTTTTCTGTGTGTGATAAACTTTTTGTGATGACATTTATTTATTTTTTAGCCATACGTTCGTCCACACTTCCTAATACAACCTACGGGCGACATCGATAATACATTTAGTTTAACGCCCAAGTTAAAATACCATCTAGTGTATATGTATACATAATTTTATAGTTTTGAAAACGTAATATTTCCATTTTACCATCGGTTGAACCCTTTTTTTAATATATTTTAAGTAATGAAAAAAAAACAAATAAAAATGTGTGAAACAACTGCTAACTATCATTTTGAAAATGCATGAAAAATATTAATTTAGGTTTAATTAGTGTTAGTTCATACTAGTTTTTGAAAATATACAAAATACATATACTATTAACATTTAACAACTTCGTTAAACATTTGTAAACTTAAATTTATTGAATTCCTTGTAAAATTAATATATATATATATATATATATATTTGTTCTTTTTTGACAATTGTTCCCAGTGCACCCTCTCTGGATCCGCCCTTGATACAAATACAAATACGGATATATCCGGGCAGTTCCGTAGCGCAGAGCACATTTTAGCCCGGGGTTCAGCTCATTAGCGGTCCGGACTGCCAACGACCGTGCTTGTAGCAGATCGGGGGTAGACCGTGACGGCTGCGTCTTGTTAGCTTTGCACCCGAGCCTAACTACCAATATAACTCAGCTGAAGGAATAATTAAATCGACATACAGAACCAAACGGTCCTTTGACCCACAGGATAACACTGAGGGCATTCTTTTTTATTGAGCTAGGTCATATAAAACAATCTTGAGCCCTATTCAACTAAGCCATTTGCTTATGCTTGAATCTGAATCTTGTGTCAGATCTCAGAGGAGATGGCGATGATGAAATGTTAAAAATGGTGTGACTATAATGTGCGGATTCAAACCCGCGAAGCTGGGCTTATAGTCAAACACCCTAAAAACCAGACCAAATGTCTACAACAAACCAACTATATATATAATATATATACATATATATAATTGTATAATTGAGTTGTAAAATTATTTGACTTATAATTGATGATTGTTTTTTAATAGCGGCAAATCGCCTGAAAAGATAAATGACACAATCTTAGACAATATTGAAAAATTTTGAAAAGTTTTTAATTATTTGATAAAGTGCTGGATAGCATAATATTTATAAAGGTACTAAAGAGGTCCTGTACTTGAGAATGCAGGATATTGGTTTAAACCCAGCGCTGAGTTTTATAAAAATGCATTTTTAACTCTCACCTGTCCTCTTTAGTGTAAAATATTGTCAAATATTATGTAACCATCTAATTCGATGAAATAAGGAAAGGATGATATTATAACAAAAAATATAAAAATAATGGATTTGTGATTACGATGAAGAATGAAGGTGAAATGAGATGATTTTATGAGTGATTTATGTATGACATTGATGAAAAATAAAAATAATGGATATGTAAAAGTGTAAAATTAAAGCACATGATTTATATACTAAAATTAAATAGTAATTAACTCTAGAAGAAAAACATACAAACTAACAAACGTAAACGCAAATTCGATCGCTACTAACAAAACCTAACTCTTGCAACCGCTTACTGAGCCTTACTATCTTTGGTAACTAAGTATTTATTTATAATTCTCTGCTCAACGTGCGATCTTACACTAACGTTAATGTTTCGCTTCAATCACAAAAGCATGTAATG
Organism: Neomicropteryx cornuta; assembly: GCA_020383195.1. Lineage (NCBI taxonomy): Eukaryota > Metazoa > Arthropoda > Insecta > Lepidoptera > Micropterigidae > Neomicropteryx > Neomicropteryx cornuta. Next base: position 7,928,480 of record JAHKQU010000025.1, on the reverse strand, counting down.
TTTGTTTATTTTATTTTACGAATTAGACGACGTTGTACTGTGTAAATTCATTACAAAATTTAAATAAAATTGCGCACGTTCCACGTTTCCAATGTGCACGAAAGAATTACTGATTCTACCAAAAGTGTTACAATGTGTACATTCCTATGTCCGCATTTCCATACGCACCGTTCGTCCACATTCCGGACGGTAAAAAGTGATTGCTGTAATAATTATTGTCGGTAGCTGGTTTTTTTCCATGACAACGAACGGCACACGCAGAGGCAGAGGTAGAGGTAGAGGGCACGATTGCTTGAATAGGCCCTGGCGATGGGAGATAACATCACGATAAGATGTTTACGGCTTTCATTTGAGAGACCTGTGCTTGCCTATAGAGACGTCATCGATTATCACAATCGATATATTATAAAAATACCCTAATACAATTTAATACTTTCAACTAATTTACGAATCATTTGAAGGCTTCTGCAAAAAATAAAAATATTAGATTCATTACGGAAATAATTTGATATGACTCTTGTGTAAATGTATCGTTCTACTAACATTTACATAGTAATTTAAGCGTATCTCGTAACAGTAACGTTTTTTTATGCCAACGAAATTATGTAGTTAACACATAGTTATGTCATAACATAAAATACCGTATCTGCCACTTGACGCAGTTCAAGCTTTTGCCAAACAATTTTACCGTAGGTGACTTTTTCAACAAGGCTTAATCAAATAATTAACCATTTTTTAATGGTTAATGCTAAGGCGCGAAACCTAAACAACTGTAAAATTTGATTTTTAACACTTACTAAATGCTATTTTCCTATAACTAGATATCTAACTTTAAAACTAGTTTAAAAAGTAAATTTTATAGATCAAGATTCCGAGATATGTATGTGTAAATATTCTCATTTTTTATACAAATTCAATTTCAATGGTACCCAAATTCTGAGTTGTTATTTATTTACGTCGGTGTAAATATTACGAAATGAAATTGAAAGATTTATGTTTATTTAAGAATAATTGTTTTCTGACGATATAAATAAATACCGTATAATTTTTTGTTGCAAACGATCCCTCCTACCACATCCTTGAGGTGCTTGAAAGCTAGTCGTAGATACGATTTAATAGTATATTATTATAAAAAATCCGCGTATTGGTTGAACTACCTATTTTAATTAATAATAATTAATATAAATTTTTATACATAATTATAATTAATTTTACCCCTGACATGCTACTTGACCAAGCATACAATTTATTATTATACCTAATTTTGATAATTTTGACTTCGGTAACTACCATCATAATTTATGTAAAAGCCAGATAAGATGGTCGGAAATATTAAATTTATTAGTATAAAATGTTACCTTAAAAAGTTTGAAATAAATATTTGAGTATAAGAGCTCGTATTAACCCTGTACATTCAAAATATCAAAATGTGTTTAATTTTTCATAACGCATATATCTACCTTTTACACTAAAAACTATGTATAAAGAATATACATTAATTTAATTAAAATTAAAACAATAGAACTAACAATATTAACATACATATGACGTCCCTAGTACTCGATACTCGGATCTGAACAGGTATTATCGGGTATTTAATCGCAGTCACTAAAATCAATATTTATTTAGACTCAAAATTCTTACGTCCGCGTCGCATAGAAAGTACCTCTTGTTTAAAAACCCTGAATAATAAGAAAGTAGTAGAGGCGGTCCCTTGAGCGAGATTTATTAACGGTGACTCAGCGGTCGCACGACAGTGGCTTAGTGTTAAACAATGCCAAGACAAAGATATTACATATCCATTCCAGTAGAAATAACAAAGAAGTACTCGTGCCGATTGTATTGCAAACATATCCTTGCCTGCATAGTAACCCAAATGGAGTTACATATGCTCAATGCGCATGTCCTGTATTGGAATAGGTTAGAAAGCATAAATATCTAGGTTGATAATAAATTTAATCGGCAAGACCACATCGGTTTACTATGCAATCGTCTTAGACTTTGTTTGATATTTTAATAAATTTATATTAAGTATAAATATTGAAAGAACGGTGCCAAGTAAAGGGAAGTTATACGCAGGAGAATCGCAATGAGCAGAGAGGTCGTGTGTAGTAAAATAAATCAAAATTAAAATATGAAAATAGAAAAATCGAAGAATCATAAAAGGACTAACAGGACTGAGCTGGAATACACAGAAAATATAAATATGAGAATACACAGGAAAGACGTATTATTAAAACCTTATCAAGAATAATTGCAATTTCTCCTTGATCGGGTGACGAGGTTCTACGAGAGATCTGAGTGAAGATTATGCTCATTCATTTGTAATACAATGCAGTATAGAGAGAGCCACGGCTATGTTTTTTGTTAGTATGAAAAATGTATATTCTGTGGCCATTATTTAAGCCAAAGTCTAGGAATGAGAATGATACGACGACTTCGTCCTTCTGTACGATGTGGAGACGGGGACCCTCATGAAAGAAGCTGGAAGCTTTTAAAATGTGCTTAGAACGATTTGTTTCAGTTCAGCTGATTGAATTCGAAGCGATGATGTCACGAGGAAAAGATAAAAAGACAATCAAATCATTAGGGTAATAAAAATAAGAAAAATGTACTTCATAAGTCTGGATAATTCAAGGAAAAAATATTGGCAAACGTATCTTGGCATAATGGCCTATAAACCTGCGGACGTGGTTTAGACAGACGACGGAGCCTCTTTTTGTTTTTAGCAAGATCTCAACAAGATTACTTTAGCTATAGTGAATATACTGAACTACTCATATGAAAGGATCTATTACTTGTTACAAAGAAAACAGTCCAAGCTGCGGTGTCCTTTTACGATTTGGATTTGGATACGGCTCACTTTCAGCCTAACATGATCGCCAATGTTCTATTCGCAGATTTGGTGCCAGAAGGAGAATAAGCGTTGGTTTTTATAATAAGAATAATTAATAGAATGCAAACAAGTTGAATGTAATCACTAAATCATTTTACAGATGTTCATTTAAGAATAAACATAAATTTGTGTGGTAGCTGTGGTCGCGCTTTTGTATAGTCGATCCTAAAAATGTTCGTCGCATGTCCGAACACATTTTTCTAGACTCTCATACGGATGCCGTCGATCTCTTGATTAGCAGAGGCTGCACTCATAACAATTCAGAGAAGTTACTTGCTTTTACTTATTACAATATATCTGGTATGAGTTATATTTTGAAATACTCAAGTATAATAATCAGCTTTATTATAATGGGTGTTTTTTTAGAGGCGTGGTTTTCAATTTTATTTATTCTTTTATTTTAATTTTATTCAATATGGTACAATAAGATGTTACAACAATAAATGATATAATGACACTGAATGAATTAAATTAATATAATATAGACAAATTAAATACCAGTCATTTATTGTTGCTCTGAAGTAACATGGCTACTCTAACTAGGTTAAAAAACCTGTTCTAAGAGCAGCCAAAAGGAAGTTGCAGAAAAAATGAAATATTATTACGTTCGCGAGACGTTACTAATACAAAGGGGATCATAGGATAAATATCATAATTGCATTTACATTGCATTGCATTGCAATTACAAAATATAATACATATAATAAATAGTGCATAATATTGTATACATATATATAAAATATATATTACATACAATATACATTTATTAAATATATAATTCTAATAATTGTGTTACTTATAATTTATGGGCTAAATATACAGAAAAAAAAACTAAACTAAACAGAGAAAATATATAAAATTACTTATAGTCTTTAAATGTTATATAGTTATGTCTATTGCAACACACTGCTCACCATCTTTTCAGATGCGTCTCTGCCTATTGCGAGGAGCCATTTGGTGATGCTTTTTGCAAGACTGAATTTAGGTTGTGCTTTTTTAAATTGCTCATCTGCGCTGTTGAGAAGTTTAGGTCCAAGGAAATTAAGATGCCTTTGCCCAAAAGTGGTATTCATTTTTGGCAGTACCATATTTCCTCGTAACCTTGATCGAGTTACAATAATTGAAGGATTTAAAGTATCTAAGGGTTGTTGCTTATATAGTCGTTGATTAAGAATGACGTTTTTAATAAAGATTTGTCGGATATCAAGGACTTTGTAGTCAGAAAATAAGACATCGGAACTATAACGAAAAGGTTTTCGATTTATAACTCGGAGAACTGCTTTTTGGCACTTTATCAGGGGGTTTAGTACTGTACGAGAAGCGCCTCCCCAAACCGAAACGGCGTATGATAAAATGGAATTTGTCAGGGCGTTATAAACCATTTTAAGTGTTACTTTATCTAAGCAGTTCCTTATATTTTTATAAACAGACATTTGTGAGCGTAGTCGTTTACTCAGTAGGTCAATGTGATCACTCCACCGAAGATGTTGATCAACTTGTATGCCAAGATATTTTACAGTCTTAACACCTTCCAGTGGAATACATGAGCAAGTCGCAACATTGGTGCAGTCATGAATGCAGAGTCTAAAATTCCTACTAGCTCTTCCCCTATTCGTGATAGTGAAGGTAACATAGTTTGTCTTGCTGCTATTTAACGTCAATAGATGATTATCTAACCATAACTTAACTTTTCCTAAGTCGCTTTGCAGACTCTCTTGTAATTCTGACCAGGTATTATGGGAGCTTATCTGGCACTACTTTTGGGAGCAATCTGGCACTACTTTTTTCGTAGTTGGTGCTTTTGACAGCTGTCACTTGATTTATGCTCAGTTTGGTTTGCCATTTCATAATGAATAGACTTACTCCTGAACAACGTTTGCAAATAGTGCAAATTTAGGACAAATCACTCTAAATTTTTTTTTAATTTAAATAAAACTAAATTCTTAGCCATAACATCAAATTATATGCGTTTTATCTCTTCTTGAAAACCACGCCTATGACATAAATCACATAAATTTTTTAAACGCACACGATGTTTTCCTAGGAGGCGAATGAATCTAATCGCACTGCACGCAATACAAAATATGATATAAAAACAAACAAAAAGTGAAGTAGTACACAATTGCTTTTGATTTTAGAAATCGATGCACTAATATAGTACTAAACTATATGAATTAGTTTGCGGTTTCGTTTATATACAAAGGACGGCGTTGTGAAACTTTTGAAGAAGAAAAAAAACTATTGAAAGAAAATATAGATTAAAAAAAATTATAATTAAATAAGTAACAAATCCGATAATTCAAGGATGCTTATCCTGCATTTGTGCGTATTTTGCCCAGATATAACTTATCATTTTTTCTTATTCTGCTTGGAATTTGTAATGAATCGTCTGAAAAGCGGTAATCTATGGTTTTTACCGTAGATCATGAAGAGAGAAGAGAGTATCATGTTCGAAACACTGCGCCTGTGTGCCAGACTCAAGTTATTGTGTAACACGAGAGAGTCAGGGCAATTGTTGACTTTAGAGTAACTGCGGCTTCGATTTGGCGACAGTTGTTTTGCATAAACCAGCATATTCGAATTGACTGCGAAAGAAGCTATCAAACACAATGAGGAGAACTTAACTTGTTATTTCATGAGTGTGCTATATTCGAGTATATTTAATTACGAACTCGATCGAAGAAGACCTCGTACCCAAAAGAAAATTCCACACAGGACCACTCAGTCTGAAGTAGGAATTTATATCACTGTTGCACCACCGGCTGCTACGATTTTACTCATTTAGTAATTAAAAAAGAATTACTTTTAGATAAAGGCCAACATAATCTGCTGTAACGATGGTAGGGAAGGACCTGCTTCGAAAGAGTTATTTGCAGCGAATACTTTAATGTACCTGGTATTGTGCAAGCAATAAGTATTCGACAATCCTATCCCTAGTGTTGATTAGCATAAATACATAATTAGTATGATCCGGTATTACGCTGAGGTCACGGCTCCTGTCAAATAAATCTTTATACTTTGGAATCCCGCCTACTAAGTTGTACTCGTATAGGAAGCAGTTTATTGGACTGCGCGCTAAATTACCAACCGTGGTCATTAGTCATCTTTATTTAATCCTCACAAATCTTCGCTTCGTCGACTCGCATCTTAAACGTGAATTTAAATTTTGTAATAATCATGTCCAATAAATTAATTTTACTGGTATATGTTTTCATGTTAGCATATTCAGCTATCTATTACCAGATAATCTATTGTCTGGCTAGCATGCGACTGTGGTGGTGCACACCACTCAATACAGCATTTATTATTGTACAAACAAGGGTCCGTTCGTGGAGATCAGACCAATGCAGCAAAACAACTTGATAAGACAGCCAACGAAGCAATAGGTAGCTTTTTTTTCTGATTTCGACAGTAATTAATTAATTCGATTCTATTTCGCTTGATATTTTTTTTTAAATGATTTTGTTTTTCACTATTTTCGCTAATAATAATAATCTGAACTAAAATAAAATAGCTTTACAAATGCAAGTTCATAAAACGCTACAAAGGGCCGACAAATGAGGCACCGAAGGCGCTGAACAGTCAGCACTGCCCATAGGGCCTAGCGTTGAGATCCTAAACCGTTCAATTTTAGGTTTTAGTATAATATCATCTAATATATTGAACTTAAGAAATTGTAAAATTATAGGATTTGTGATAAACCAAAAGTGGTAAAATACGAGTAACCGTATATTTCGCCTCCATTATTTTTTACTTTCTCAGTTTATTTGAGTTATTCGTGGATACTTACATTATAGGTTTTGAAATAGGTATGTAAAAAACTGACTAAACATAATTGGTGGTAAGAGGTGATCTTAAAAGTGCCGTAGCGTAGGAAGAGTCGCCTAACTCAAATGCAACTAGCTAAACCTGAATTTTACTGGTGAAAGTAATTCTAAAGACATTTATTTATTCTTGCTTTTTAATGGATATATCAGTAAAATTAAAAATATTTCTCGTCCTTCCTCGTAGAGGCGGCCTTTTAGAAGGTGGAATTATTTAGCGTGTGAATCTTGGCGATTGAAACAAGTTCCTCTAACAACAGTAATTACCTTTGAAGAATTTTTCGTTTTGCGCCAGTGGTAACTATGCGAGGATTTACGCTTTGCCTTATGGATACCTACGCCATTTAAACATGCTCCTAAGTACCTCACTCATTTATCAGAAAAATTAAACAAGAAGGCTTAGATTTGTAGTACTGTAAATACACAAAAAAATATTTTTTATGTATTAATATTCATATTTTTATAAAAATAGTTGTAAAAAAATATATTTTTTTCTACATTTTTCAATATTGTCGCCTATAACTATCAATATTTTGTCAAAAAAAATTCTGTTAATAAAATACTACCAATAAATAAAAAAAATAGTAAAATAAAAATAAATAAATAAATATAAAAAAATAAAAATATATAATAAATATAGTTATGTGAAAACCTTTTACATTCATTTGAATAATTGCCTATATGATGCTTGTAAATATTTGATAATATATACCTAATCATTACCTGTTATTAGTATAGACAGCTAATGAAACATATTTTATAAATCCAAACCTTCAGCTAGACGTTTCATAGCTCCACGGCTTCAAAAACTAAATGATGACTGGTTTATGTAACCCATCTGTAACCCTAAAATTATATTTTTTTTAAATATAACTTAAATATGATTTATATGGCGGTAGATCGCCTAAATCACACCTGTTGACAGTAATTGTATCTTAAACTAACGAGTAAGTGATTAGTATTGACAATATTACCTAATATGCTATTTGTGCATTTATTTGTATTTTTAATAGTATTGGTTTTGAAACCAACCAAATAAATCGTTTGTATTGATCTAAAGATTTCCTCGATTTAGAATTGCTAGAAGACGGTTTTCAATTAGTATGTAACTATTATTACTACAACATAATGCTACTAAAATATAATAATAACCTAAAACATTTTCGGAACCTAAAACGAAATAAAATTGTATCATTTGTGGTATGTACATGTATATGTAATTAAGATGAAGTCACGATGACTTCTGAGATGACGATGATTTATGAGAGAATTTAATTACTCTAAAAAAAAAATTATTTTCCTCCAAGAATGGCTCTAGACGAAGGAACTCTTTAACCGTCAATACGAAACGGCACAGATACATGCATTTAAACGCAAATAAAAGCTTGTTTTTAAAAATGTATTTTTGTTATCAATCTTTTATTTTTTTTCCACTTTACTTTATATGTTATACCTATGTATATATTTATTAAATATTTAATAAACAATTTTGTATTACAATTAGTATTATTATATTATTCAATTATTTATCGAATATAGATTCGAATGCTTGTTGTTACATTTGAAATTCGTTTTTTTCGTAATTGGGAAAGATTTGAAGAATTATTGATATCGATATAGATCAATCTCATAAAAGGAGTACCTTAAGTTTAAAAACACCTCTTATATTTTTTATTTTGATATAGGTTTTATTTTATTTTTTTATATTAAATACTGATTCTGTTTTTAAATCAGGTACCTGTCGGATTCGCGGTATTCGCTATGAATCTTCATATTATTAATGTACTTAAGCTGCTAAAGCATTAAAGCAATCATCATTTCTTACCGTGGCCGATTTAGTACACGGCAAACTCAAAGTGAGTTTCAACGCGTATATCAAATAAGTAGTTATCAGAAAAAAATGTTAACGACCTCTGCGCCGAGATAATCCACGTGTATAATATGGCCGTGTCGTAAATAGTGCCAGGAAGCGAAACGGTGACCCGTTGGTTGCATTCGACAGGTCGCCTGTAATTAAAGCCATGGCTTGGCGGCCGGCAAACCTCGCTGAGGGGTTATAGCTTACGAAAGCTTGTTAGCACTCCTGTGAACATCTTCGATTAGTTGCGCATTGTCATAAGATACGTCATATTTACATCTAATGAAACATTTAGCAAGGATTCGACATCTACAAAACCAGTGCGATACTGATCAAATGTAATTATCTATTTATATGAAATATGTACCTATAGAAATAACAAGTCCTGACTGTCTGCGTGACTGATTCATCATCGCCCAGCTAAAACCGTTTAAACTAAAATTGAAAAGACATGAAAAACATAAGAAAGGATTTTTAGAAATGTTAGAAAGTGTGTCAAAAGAGGGTTTGAACATTTTATGTTGAAACCAGATACTTGGCCAAGTATTTGACCTACATATGACCTACGTCAGTGAAAAATAACGAAGTTTATTTAGTATTATAAAACTTTTTATATGTAAGACAGGTTTAGTCCTTAAAAGATAGTAATAATTTTAAATACATCCTGTAGTTTAAAGTAATACGTATGACACCTGATCGACGTAGTTGCAGCGAGGTCAAGTAACCACTTTTAAGAAAGGTTATTTACACCAGCGCTTTAATAAAAATAATAAATTATTTGCAGATGAATTATTTTGGATACTTTTTATACTTTCTTACTCATATCACTAGATAAAGTTTTTTTTTTCAATAACCTACGACTTAAAAACCCCCATAAATATAAATATAGCCACCGCAAGATTATTTTTTTTCCTCAGCACACAGACTGAATTTACAAAAAATAACCAAGAATGATACTAGACAAAGGTTTAGTGTATTTAATTTATTTTTTTTATCTTTGTAATCATCATTAATTCTTTATAGAAATCCTTTACCTAAAATGCACAACAACAACGACTTACGACTATACCCCTCAAACACATATAAACGTGAGTAATTTCGCCTGGAGTTAACCGTGATGCAAATTACGTTAAACGAAACCGGAGATTTAGTATTCAACATTACCTATTAAAATATAATCCGCAGTGTGACTTTAAATTGAAACGGGGCAGAGGTAAGAGGGCCGTTTCCGCCCACGATAACGATAACGGTCTCCGGCGACGATAACGATAAAGTTCGCTGGCACCGCGCAAGGCGTTTATTCTGCTGATTAACCGCATTAATAACACCTAAATGTCAAAATGTGACAGCTGTCAGGCGGTCAGTTATTTCAGCGTTGGTATAACAGCAACGAAGGAATTGTTATCAAAATAAATACTGATAAAGTAATTGGAAAATTCTGATTGTATATATAAATGATGTCTTCCTGGCAGCGATTTTGGTTCTCGGTGATAATACTTATTTCCAAAAATATTTCTAGAACAAATTAGAATGTTTTAATTTTAATAGATTAGTCCGGTTTTTTCAGTGAATCTCCTTCCTTATCACAAACTACTTGATAATTTCCGCGGCACATTTTATAGTACTTCTTTTACATTTTTTTTGGGCTAGCATAGGATTTATTATAAATTTATAATATTAGTATAACATAACAAAAAGAACAAATTATTTTATATTTATATCCTTATAAACACCATGAGATTCAGTGTCGAATGACGGTGAGACTTAATTAATTTCTGTTTTTTCCATTTTTATCTATTTATTTAAATTGGCGATTTTGCAACAAACATCATACTCGATTTCTGTGTCGATTTTTTTGAGACTTTAGGATCATACGTCCATTATCCGGGTCCAATATTTGTGACCTTGATCGTCTTCAAATTTCAGAATAGAAACGCATCGTATGTTAGCTCATGTATTATGTACATAAGTACTAACACTTAAGTTTAAAAGTTAACTATACATGACGTGTTTAACATAAATTGCTTGCAGATTCTATTTACTTCAATCGTACAGCTATTTATTACACTGGCGTTTCTCGCGTAGCAATTTACCTTGGAAGGTTACTGCTATATAGGAGTTTGCGCCAGCCACACTCGTAACCCGACAAACAATTACTAAGGTCTTCATTATTGAGGAGGGATTATTAAGGTAATAGGAAAGCCTAATAAATGAAATAAAATATAATATCAATTTACTGTATTTATAATATTAACATTCTTTTATTTTGGGTCCTGCCTGATTGGTATGTGTTTAACCAAACGTTTAACTGTGCAAAAAAACAGTAAAATATCAGGTTAGAATCACATGTAAAATAGTTGTGTCTAAATAATATCTTAAAAAAATAAATAATAATAATCATTTTTTTAATAAACGATACATTTTATTTTAATTAAAATACTTGCATACAAGAGCGTGATAACAATAACTAAATTAAATAGTTACTAAAAAGATAAAAAATCATTAAAATAAAAGATATATTTCATTAAAAACAAGGTAAATCATTAAAAATAGTACGAGAGCTGCTAGCAACGTTCTAGTCATTCGATTTTCGTTTTCATTACTTGATTATCTAATGATTTTTTGCTATACCGATAATTATCATTGCAGATTTAAAATTCCACATACTATTATTAATATATAATCCGACATTTTTACCTAACTCCAGTTACCACACGCGTGAGGTAGGAGAATATTAAAATTCGAATTTTAATTATTACCCTTTCTGCGTGTATTCAAAGAATAGAATGTATGGTATATATTCTTCGAATACCCATTGGCATTATGACCGCGACCGCGCTGCATATAATTTAAATTGAGAAGAAATTGAATTAAAAATGGCGGCCATCGTCTGTGTATTTTCAATTGGCAGTGTTGATTTTGGGATTTCTGAATGGCCACTTCTCAGACATCTTTCGCATTTCTAGTTTCAAGTTCAATCATGTAGATGGACGGATGGACAAACACACATAAATTTAAATAATTAGTCACCTATAGAGATTGATGGAAATGTTTATCGTATGAGCTTACGTCGAAGTGATCGCGTGAGGCCAAATACTGTTACGAATTAGAGTTTTTTTTTGTTAACACGTATTTGGCCGATCCCTACAGTGTGATAGTTTGAATTCTAGACCACCATGAGATTGTTTAACTGACACGTTAGTTGCTTTGGCTTCGTTAAAAGGCATTATTTATAGCAAGCTTAAACACTAGCATGTAGATAAGTGTAAAAACGGAGATACCTCAAAACAAATTGAACATTGGACACCTTACCTAAATCATCACTGCTGTTCAAAACAACAGAATTTGCTGCCGCTAATCTTGTTAAAAAAAAGAAATCTATGTGATAAAAATCAATTTGGAAACATAAAATTTTGGCAAAAATCAATTAACTACAGACAGCGTAACATTAGCAAAATAAACATGTTGATCGGTAATGAGGTAACTGAAAATAAATAACTAATAATTCAAACTACATATTATGGCAACAAAGCTTCATCACTAAATACTATGCGAACGCTTGCCAAGAAGCTTTATAAAATTAACTCCGCAACTCCAACACGAATTTTTATTTTAGATAAAAGTTCGCGTTGGAGATGTGGAATGTGGAGTTAAAACGAATTGTGTATTGTGGCGAGGAGAAACTGAGTTATCGACAAAGTTGAAAGATCTTATTAATTTCTTTTTAAAGTTTTAGGGTATCAGTAATTATTACTAAATGTTATGTTTCAACCTTCCGAAAATAAGTAGTATGAATTTGAATTTTAACTATTTCTTGAAAACAAGTTTTATGAAAAGTTCACTATATCTTGGACTATACGAATATGTTTTTAAATATCAATGTTTATGCATGGTTGTACCTTCCTAGTACGGAATATATGAGACTTGTGTTTTAAATGCGTTTTTTTTTTTTGGCTTTCATTTTATTTAGAAAATAAGAATTTTGGTGCCGCATTTGTTTCGTTTTAATTTATTTTATTTGGCCTTTTTAACTTACGACCCCCTCACATAATAAGAATAAAATTAGAGGTCGTCCAGTGGTTGAAATTCGACCGTAATTCATTAAACTTTTAAATTTGAGCATTACCGAGGTTCTTTAATACATCTCTATCATACAATGAGTATCATTGCATATATATATACTAGCTGACCCGGCCACGCGTTGCTGTGGCTAAAGTTTTTGTTATATTACATTATAGTAAACAATCTAAGAGGAACAATAAGAGAACATCAGTCACGGAGTCTACTATGCTTTTTCACACAGATGGTATTTGTAAAAAAATATGCTGATCTCCTTATTTGACTTTCTACTACTATAACGCTTTAGTACAATGAAATTATTTACGAACAAAGACGAAAATGTTGATGTTGGTATACAAATTCACTGGATTGAGATTTGAAGGGGAAGTACGTTGAACACAATTAATTAAAATGTTCTTACACTTGATACTAAGCAGAAATCAATAGGTAAAAAATAAAAATTTATCAGATTTATTATTTCCATTTAATTTTATAACAAATATAAGTATATTACAGTATAATACAGTAAATAACATGTGACGCTTAAACTCATGAATGAGGTAGGCAAGGCAGACAGTCTTAAACTTTTAAACATTAATATCTTTTTTTTTGAATTATAAATACTTTCAATTTCAATTTAATTTAACACCAATCGGTGCACAATGTTTTTGGTTAACCTGTCTTTAGCTAACACAAATAGATTCGACGGTTTCCCAACACGTGAACACGCAACATATAGTTGCCCATGAGAAAAACATGGATTTTCCAAATCTAAACCACAAATGGACATTGTTTGACCTTGAGATTTATTTATAGACATGGCGAAAGCTAAACGAATTGGAAACTGTAGCCTTTTGAAGGGTATGGTAGAATCTGATGGTATCATCGGAATACGTGGCAGCAGGACCACTTTTCCTTTAAACTTCCCAGCCAAAATGGTTGCTTCAAGAATGTTTCCGGTGATCTTTTTGATGACCAAACGCGTACCGTTACATAATTGAGGTGGATTCAAATTACGGAGGAGAATAATAGGGGAACCAATCTTTAATCGAAGATTATGTGGTGGCATTCCAGGGATATCTAATGAATTTAAAAATTCAATCGGAAAATTTACACTTTCATTTTCATCAACAACAGTATCGATTGATTTAAAAGACATCAGATCGCCTGGTAACAACTGTTGTATCTGGAAGTTAATTTCGTCAACATCAACGTTTTTGGCTGCCAAAATCGCCCGTTGACTAAGCCATTCATGATTCAAATAATTATTCTGTATATCCGGGAAAATACTCTGAATCAATTCAGTTTTATCCTGAACAACAGTGCAAAAATTGTCTGGTAGTTTAATGCATTGCGTATTTGGTTGCAGTTTTATTTTACCGTTCCCAATATCTAGTAGTTGTTCGGAAAATATTAGTGCTGATGGATCATTTTGCAATTGTACTCGCATATTTATGGTCAATCGAAGTGTTTCAACACTTCGCCATAAGAATGATTGTTTCAAACATGCATTAATCTCATCCGCGAAAGTAGAGCGAGGTATAACCGGTAAGGTCTGCCGGAAGTCACCAGACAAAAGTAAGATAGCACCACCGAAAAGTTTATTATTGCTGTTTAAATCTTGCATAGTTCTGTTTAATGCTTCAAGTGAATATTTGTGTGCCATTGTGCACTCATCCCAAATTATTATAGAACTCTTCCGCAACACTGCAGCTATTCCACTATTCTTTTTGATGTTACACATTGCATCTGGTTTATTATGAACGTCCAATGGCAGCTTGAATGTTGAATGTGCTGTTCGCCCACCATCCAGTAAAGTAGCCGCAATGCCTGACGATGCTAATGCTAATGCGATTTTTTGTTGCGACCGTATTTTGGCAAGAATCAACGATATTAAAAATGTCTTACCGGTTCCACCGGGTGCATCCAAGAAAAAAAAACCGCCTTGTTCAGCAGCAACAGCCAGCATAATCCGATCATAAATATTTTTTTGTTCTGCTGTCAGTAATGGTTCACTGTTCATGATAATTGTTGCTAAACTTCCATGGTCATATTGATTTTCTCGTTGTAAATCGGTATTGACTAAGTCGGTGGCTGGACGATTAGGTGATGGCATACCATAATGATTTAGTGGTAAATTTGAAATAAGAACACATAAATCCTCGATCAAGACCAATGCTTCATTGTACATCTCTGGTGTATAATCTATGTTTTGGCATTGATTTGTTTGTCTAATTCGGTGCAAGATGTCTTCTGTCATACAATTTTTATATTTTTCCCACAAAGTTTGTGCTTGCGAGGGATAACATGTCGCCAAAATAATTGCAAACAACTGACGAATGTTATTCGGTGTTGATGTCAACGCAGCATCGGCAAGCGTTAAGTCCCAATGGTTATCGTCTTCTAGCAATTGCAGTTCACGACATGCATCCTGGTATGTATTGAATACTCGACCATTAGCTGTTCGTAAAAATTCAAAAGACGTTGGTCCGGGAACATTCACCAATAACAAACGTAAATAGAAGCACTCACGTTGCTTTGGATGTACCGTGTAAAGTCTCCCCAATGTCTTAGCTTTGAATATGCCTGTAATGGAAGGATGTGGTTTTCCTTGTTTCCGTGGCTCCCATTTTTTACTGGATTTGTTCCATGTGAAATAACGTGGAACATCACCATACACCAATGTCTTCGCGAATTGGCCAAAAACATCAGGTTTTTGACACAATGTAAAAAATTCAGTTAGAGTCGTTTTCGGAGCTTCGAACGCTCTTTGGAGAACATTTTCTTCAGTGAAGTATACACGTTGACCGTTTTCAAGATGTATTGCCAGATGTTGGACAGCAGGATCTCTTTCGTGGATGGGAAAGCTGAGAATATGCCAAATAGCTTCATTGCTGCTAATGTATCTGCCCATTTGGTATCGTGCTATTTCGTCATTTTTATTTATGTTTTTTACTTCAAATATGGCCAAATCACTGCCTTTGTTTACATATTTACAAATATACTTAATTGATTTAACAGAACTGCAAAGCTCAACATTGATATGAGCTTTGTAAGTTTTTGAAAGTAGTGGTGAGTATGGTACCACCCACTGATTATCAAACTCAACTTGATTTGGAAAGTTCGGCAGTCGCATTGTAAATGTGTGGCCACTATTCTCAGTACTTCTGCGGCGATACATTGGATAACCATCAATATCCGTGATCGTGTCATTCGTATGCGGCTTTGGGAAGTTTTTTTTACATTTTCCATTTTCCATGCACGGTGACGTCATGTTGAAAACACCGCATGGCCCATGGATCATGTGTTTGGTGACAATATCAAATAATTCTTGATCAATTAATGGGTCTGGAATTTCGGCTGAAATTATTTGATCGATTTCTTCAGGACGGATTCTATCTTTAAGCCAAACCAAAATGTGGGCATGAGGCAAACCTCGCTTTTGCCACTCTATCGTATACAGCCAACAACGTGTGATACCAAAAATTGTATATTTAACAATAAAATCAATTAAGGATTTCAATTTTTGTTTAAACACACGTGCAGTTAAATCATGACGATGAATGGCTTGTTGTCCTGGCAATAGTAAAGTTTGTATCTCTTCCCAATTCGGATTACATGTGAATGTAATAAATAAATCCGGTCGGCCGTAATGACGTACGTAAGTCATCGCATCTTGTATGTATTCCTGCATGTTCCGTGGACTGCCGATGTAGCTTGAAGGTAAAATGAAAGCATTACCGATGTCATTGGGATTTAAATTTCCATCGATGTTTCCAGCAACAGCATCTCGTAAGTGAATATATTCTTCCGATCGTAGTTTTGACGTTTGCGTTTTGACGTTTGCCGCTCGCGTTGTTGAGGTTAGATTTTTTCGGTGGCATTTGACTGAAAATAATAATTTTCTTGTTCTTATGATATTCTCTTGAAGACGTTCGTTACACTGTTCTTGAGATTCTTGTGCATGACCTGCTGTCCTGATTCTTTGAGCTGGATTTCTTGATTCAATTTGTTCTGCCAACTGATGGGCTCTTTTAATACGTTTGCGTCGAATAACTGTCACTGTCAAATAATAACAGACATTAGCGCCATCAACCCAGTCGAAAGGTATCGACATCTGTCAGTTTTATGACTGCCAAATAATAACAGACAAATAATTAGCGATAAATTAAAATTGCGACTATAATTTGAGATTTAAACTATCCTATCTCTCAAGTGCACATCGAACTGCACATGGTGTTCAAATTTTATTATAATCGGTTAAGTGGTTCAGCCGTCCATTGAGGACAAACATTGTGACACGAGATTTATATATATTAAGATTTTTTAATTTTGTTTTATTACGTCAGCTATAAGCGTGTACAAATACGTCATTAGCGTAGGTTGTTTGCCTCAATTCCCTGCAATACTTATGAAATTTAAAATTTAATGTTAACAGTTGAAAAAAAATAAACAATTACAGAACGCTGAATTGTATATACGAATGTTTTCAAAATATTTTTTGACTTTCTTTTTATTGAAGGTTCATGTTTGAAGTATGATCGACTTGTATCTCACGTCAATTCTATGTTAAGGCATAATGGAAGGTAGGTGCGAATATCTGGATGTAAAAAAAATGAAACTACTGAAATTAAAAATGTAACATGTAAAATTAACATACCGAAACTAAGATTACACAGGGTTTAACTTATATAATAAAATGTACTCAATTTTTTTAACCTAATAATTATGCTTTTTTGCCTTAACATTACTTTATCGACATTGACAGATTATTTAAAAAGGAACATTTGAAATCACACAAAATTCAGAGCTCGAAACTCATTCAGTCAATCTGTCAGTTAGCATGAACGTTTTATTTTTTTAAATTTATTTTTTTATTACACATATTATAGATAATTTTAGTTTGCTGCAATTCTTCTCCATATAAACTTTAACCAAGCCAAATCTCACACACCTCCGTGCACGCAATATGCAATAACCTTTGGAAAGAGTAGATGGAAAAATGGCTTTAATTTTTAGTTAAGATAACAACTTAACATTTTGATGTAGTTAAGATAAAAACCTTATGACCTTAATTTGAAGGTTTACTCATAAATTCAAACCTTGCGTCTCAAAATTGATAATATGAGCGTCTTGACAATATGTGCGTTAGCACAATCAATGTTGTCGATACACTACGGCAGCATTGTTTATTGAAGGTATTCGGCAGTTATACACTAAAAACACGCTTAAGAAGTGAAAGAAACGTAACGTCCGGACAAGCCCATGACATTTCTTTATTAATTTTAATTTCTTGCTTATTAAGTTTCTAATTCTCCAGACTTTAACACAAGTATTTTCAAAAATGTATTTTCTCGTATTGACACACATTAAGATTATTACGTATAAATATTTTCAAGATGATCTAGTTAAGAAATATATTTTGCAATAAAACATTATAATTATAGCGCGCGATTTTAATTTAATAAATAAAATATACCAGGGACAACTAAGACCTCAAAGGTGTGTGATATCATTTAATGTGGTTTTCGATTCAGCAGCCTTCAAAGAGTTGAGCAGGTTACAAGGCTTAGTGCGCTAATAAAGAGATATTATAGCATACTATAAACAGCAATCAGACATGGTCATAAAATGAAAGCAAATACAAGACTCACATAACAATAAATACTAAATCAATTGGCTTTTCCCACGCTTACTCAGTGGTTGATTGCAAAAGTTACGGCTAAATCGTAAACGCCGGTCTGTTTTTGCCAGCTGGAACACACTCTGATCATCATCAACATGCACGGAATCAGAAGGCATTAACGTTTGCACGCTAAAGATCTTAGTTGATGCTTTACTGATTTTCCTGCGAACAGTACTACGTACTGCGGATAGCTAAGTAGCCTGCCGTGCGCGTGATTTGAACGGACTTCTATGATTTATGATGCTTACCTTCCTAATCGTTCAACTGTCAAATCTAGCATATTTCGCGCTAATTAATTTGCAAGATTTGACAGTAATTTAGCGAAACGTTTTTGAAAGGCCCAAGAGTTGAACAACAAGCAAAAAAAAACAGATTCATATTTTTTCTATAACTTATAGTTTTGCGACCTACAGACTGTCTAGGCACCGAATATAACACGCTCCCGCTGTCTGGAGCGGGAGTGTATTTTTTTGTATTTTGATTTTACAAATAAATAATAAATAGCGCACCCACACAACTTTTCCTGAGCTGTGCATGAATCTAATACGCACGGTTTTCGGGTAAATTCGGCTACAAGGCAAACGTTTCCGAAGTGACATGGTGACGCCACAAATTCCTTCCGCGAGGTATGTTATGTTATACATAAGATTTCAAGTAAATGGTATAGGTAGTTATTTATTAAAAATTATTGTTTAAAATAGTTCAGCAAAAATATTTATAAATGAATCACCATAGAGTAGAAGTATCGACCCCCACTCGACCTCATATTCTCTCCGCCCACTGAGGAAGTCGCCCGTGACCTAGAAACGCCTAAAGTTGCGGGTATGGGGATATGTTAGCGGATTTGAGGGTTGTTTACCCCATAGTACCGCGTCCTCTGTAGAACTATTGTACTTTTAAATCCACTTATTACTAGTCCCGTACTGTAGATAAAGTTAAGTATCTTTTTAGGTGCGATGGTTCTAATCTCTTCTGGCTTGAGGAGATGGTTGCCTAGAAGCTGGTATCTTTTGTAGATAAGGGGCCCACATTCGCCCAGTAGGTGTAAAGGGGTTTCTGGGCCCACTTGGCAGAGCCTGCACCTGTCGTCGGTCGATAGGCTTAATTTGTGCAGGTGTTTGTTCAGCTTACAGTGGCCTGTTAAGGTTTTGGTCAGGATCCTTAGTTGATTCCGACTTAACTTCAGTAGCGCAGATAGTAGAGAGAATCCTACATTGAGTTCTTTGGCTTGTTTTTATCCGGGCATTGCTTGCCAGTGTTTTATGCTTTGGTTTCTAGCTCAGATTTTTAGCAGTCTGCTGGTAGTGCTTTTAGCTATGCCGCAGGCCGGTTCTGGGCCTATCATAGGCATGCTAGCACTTTTCTTGGCCAGTTCGTCTGCTTTTTTGTTGCCATCAATGCCCGCGTGACCTGGTACCATTGATTGTGTTGCAAGGGTGTTGAGTATTTGTACACAGTTTAGCAAGAGCTTTGACTTGATAGCATTTGAGTTGATGGCCGTCAGAGCTGCTTGGCTGTCTGAAAGTATGTATATGTTTTTATTATTATAGGATCTTTCGATGCTTTCATACGCAGTTTCAATGATGGCATATAGCTCTGTTTGGAATATGGTGGAGTTAAGTCCCAGGTTGATCGATTTCTCGAGTCTGGGTATCGCCCCACATATGCCTGATCCTATATTGTTTCCACTTTTGGAGCCATCGGTATACCATATAATTGCTTCATTTTCGAAGTTGGGTCCTTCATTGTCCCATTTGGTTCTTTCTAGTATTTCCGTGGTAAATGTTCTAAAAAAGTAGTATTCGGTTGACAGATTGTCTGTGATCATTTCCATTACTGGGTTGAGCATTGTTTGGTTCTTGAGTGTTTTAACAGTACTCGAGAGCTGAAAAAAAATAGTTTAAATATTTTTTTTTTTCGTAAGACCGGTTTAGTTATCGATATAGATCGACCTCCTAGAATGACAGTAGGGATTTCAAATACCCCTGTATACGGAATGTTACAAGACCATTCCCGAAGACTTAAGACGTGTTTATGTTCCATATTACGTGTAACAAATTGTATTAAAAAATGCGAAAATTGTTCATGCCCAATTTTATTAATTTTGTCAAAGCGCTCGTGTACATTCCCTTTTTACTCGCAGGCGCTCGGCCAAGGCCGACAATATCTCGTTAGCGACCGAACATATGACAAGAGCTATTTTATATTATTACTTAAAATTTACATTTTTTTACTCTGAAACCATGATGAATTTTGATATGAGGTCGAGACAAATCATGTTTGAAATCGCAGAGCCAATAAGCTGGATTTTTTATCGGGAATGGTCTTGGAACACGCTGTATATTAAATGTGTAGCGAGACACCCCCGGCTTCAAAAAACACATGAATCATCGTAAAGCTGACCTAACGGCCCCACCCCTCCCTCACCCCTACGCAATATACCCTAGACCATAGACCATAGTGATCGCACGCAGACAATAGATAAATATTTTGATTATTATTGGCGGGCACGTAGACGCCGGCGCGTCGACGCGTCGCGACGGCGACTGTAAACCGTCGCGAGCGAAGGTGTCATATCAAGGGATAGCAAATCGCAACAAATATTTGTTTAATTCTTAGAAATACTTACAGCTATACATACACATAAAAATACATTAATCAACAACTTAAGCCGACTACAGGCACCTCCGATTTAACATATTATGTTTAACAGAACGAACTAGCATCTATATTTATATATGTGATAAAAGTGTGTGTCGTAATTCGTGAGTATATTAGGGTGTGGAATGTAAAAATGTTAATGTGTATGCATGTGAGTAGTGTAAACAGAAAGGTACATATATATGTAGACCTAATAGTTCTAAATATGGTATTTGAGTTATCATCAAAAAGATGATTCCTTTAAGGAATCATCTAAATGCGATTCATTTGAACATATCCTATGTTGAACGTAAGTTATTCTTGAAAATATTCATTAAATTATTCACTTCTCATTCATTATACGTCATATTCGTTACATTTTCGCCGTTTTTCATAATTATTGTTTTTTTTTTAAAATCATTTTTATACTACTTTAATGAAAGTTTGACCGTATTGCATAAGCGCACAGATAGATAGGTGAGAGTGAAAAGCTTTCATAAAATACAGGCCTGTATTTAAACCAGCGTTCATTACCTCGAGCGATGCAACTATCTGTGTATTCAATATTAATTTTTCTTTGAACATTCTGGCTAAATCATTTGTTTAAAAAAAAACAATCTTTAAAATAATAAAAAGAATTCGAATTTTCCAAATGTCAATATACTGTCAGACCATTATATAAGTAATGTAAACTTAAAGCAAACGCCTATTATAACGTAAGGAATCATCTAAATTCGGTATTTAAGCAATAAATTATACAATTTTACTATATATATAAAACAACAATTGTATAATTGAGTTGTAAATGTATTTGACTTATATTTGATGATTATTTTTGAATAGCGGCAAAAATCCTGAAAAGATAAATGACATAATCTTTGACAGTATTGAAAAATGTTTATTTTTTTATTTTTTGATAAAGCGTAGGATAGCAAAATATTTATAAAGGTATTAAAGACGTACTGTACTGGAGAGCGCAGGATGTCGCTTTAAACCTAACCTAACCTGTCCTCTTTAGTGTAAAATATTGTCAAATATTATGAAAAGATCTAATTAGATAAAATAAGAAAAGGATGATAATTTAACAAAAATATAGAAATAATTGATTGTGATTAATATGAAGGATTATGAGTTAATTGAAATGAAATGAGTTTTTTATGAATGACTTATGTAGGAAGTTGATGAAAATAAAAATAATGGATATGTAAAAAGAGTAAAATTAAAGCATTAGTATAAATCATTAGTGTGCGTATTATTTATTAACCATGAATCAGCGATCACGTATTTTGTGTTTCTTGAGAACGCACCTTTAAAGTCAAGACCGCGCCGCGGCGCCGCCCGGCCGTGCCGCTACGGCGCGTTTTACGTGTCGACCTAAAAGAGAAATTTATTACCGTGCTAAGCGAAAGGCGATCAGAAATTTAAATTGTATGGTATTCAATTTGCAAACGTGCTTTGTTTGATTACTTTAAGATATTGTTTATTTATTTATTTATTATTGACATGTAAGCATACAGCGTAACAATATTAGTATATACATTTTACAAAGGGTTAATTATAAGGCCAATTAAAGCTTACGCCTTTGTACAAAATATTCTGAGCTTAACGCTACTTTAGAAGGTGTATGTGTGTACGGTGTAAAAGTGTCAGTGAGGGTGTGTGGTTGTGTGAGATGGTGTGTGGTTGTGTGTGTGCATGTTTGTATGTATGAACATCATATGTGTTGCGCATAGATAATTAATTTTATTATGCAACGCTTTTATTTTGAGTCAGATTGGCATGAAATACTCCGGATTTCAGCAGCAGCGCGAAGCTCCCTCTGTCTGCAGATCGCCCATTTGTTGACCTGCGGATTGGTACTGTTGTTTTGTTGACATTATTTTTAAGGCCCAGCTAAGGAATAACATTAAAAATTTGATTAAAAATAAACATTAAAAACATTAAATGTTTAGGGGATGCACCACTTCTCAACCAATAAGTATATATTCAGGCATATTGTTTATAGCATTATGTACATTGAAGACTTATCTTGTATTTCATGGAGGTTGATTATTGAAAATGATTTTGTTTTTTTAAATATAAATTGAATAAAAAAATGTGATCACTTTTATTTTTCGCGTCGCGTTCGATAATTCAGCGTACGATTTACCCATAGTGCATATTGTAGATAAAATAATAGTATAGTTCATAGCAAAGCTAACAGTTTTAAATTTATTCCTATTTTAGAGATAATGAAAGTTAATTAATTTAGATATAATATATTTCGATGAGGCCATGTTTGTGTAGTGTTTTTTGTTGAATTTATCTACATTTCAACCGGCTTAGTTGCAAGACTGCCATAATCGTAGTCTAGAATCACGTCAAAACATAACTAATGTAATGTTATAAAATCATGTGAGATTTTTTCCAGCTAGCTCTCTGTCTATTACGTTTAAATGGTCAATGTATATATATTTATTTTTTATCCTTAAGTATATGTGAAGACTGCTGGTAGACTTCTCAACTAATAATATTAACATATAATGGCCTTTTAATTGTTTAAAATTGCAGTTATTTTTATTTAACAATTTAATAAATTTATACTGCATTAAAACCAATTGAGTATTGCCAATAGTATCAATCAATATTTCGCGGTAGAGACTAGACTATTGACAGACTGCTTAATAGTTTTCGTCGTGAGTAACTAATTTTACTTACCGAAAATCTTACACCATCTTGCATTGCATGTTCTATGTTCGTGTCGCGATGCCGCGGTGTCAATTGCTACTCTCAATTGCTCGAAGGCACGTTGCGCTATCTCTCTGCAGCCACTCCCCAGAGGAATGCGCGCTCTGCAAACATTACCATCTCTGACATGACATCTCATTAATGTGCTAAGTGCGAGAGGCGAGTAGATTAATTGTCTGGTAGTGCCATGGGATTCAGTAGCGACTCTTAGTTCGTTCGATTGCTATTTTTTTTTTCTATTTTCGCTAGATATTATATTGAAATCATTTTAATATTATATTCAGTATACATAATTTTTTCGTTCGTTAGGAATTAATTAGATATGACATTAAAATATAAGCATCCAAATATAAAACATGTTCTACTTCTATAATTTCGATATACGAGTACACATGTAAATGTTAATGATGAAGATTGTAGCTTGTTCACTACCCAACCCAAACTGAATAAATATAAAAATATTAATAAAAGATTAACATATTAGTTCTTGTGTAATAAATTCCTTATATTTTATCTTCGCCGTCCTAAGATTGGACTGTTGGTCAGAAACATAATCACACGGCCTTTATTGCGACGCTGCCAAAACAGGTGAACATGAATTACAGGAGTCCGCCCACGCGACGATCTGGATTGGATGCTGCTGCTCTGCCATCGCGGAGTGATTCATCATCAGATCGTACTCATCGAATCCCACTCTTCCGCGTCGTTATGGTCGGTGTCTTTGAGACTATTTCTGAACATGTTGCTACGAGCGAAACGCGAAGCGCGCGTGTGAGGGCATTTTAATAATCCTTAGGTATACTCAAATGATTGCACCCTTATTGATATTTATTAATAAAAAGAAGATAGCACTTTTGAGGTTTTGTAGAAAAAATACTACAAAACAGTGCTTCCCCTCCCACTCCCCTTCTTTTACCGTTTGAATTAAATACCTACTTGCAATGGTCTTACAATAAGTGTTCATCATACGCGCGTGATAAAAGATATATTTCTTTTCGTAAATAAAATTATCTTCGTGAGGAATATTTTATTATAATCTCATGGCATTTTTAAGTAAAACCACGTTTTTTCGACATGTTTACGCGATTAGTTTCTCTCTCGATTGGAGTCAATAAGATGTTTGATGTTTATCAGTATCATCTGGAAGCTTAGTAGCATTAACTATGCAGACAGTTGATACTGTGCTATGCTTCTAACAGCGACACAGAATGTCAAATTACAACTTAGGGTTGAACGCAAACATCGATAAATATCGTAAATGTGAAATTTTAAGAACGTATTTAAAGAAAGAAAGAATCTATTGCTATCAGTCGAAAGTCCGAACACGAGGAGATCGAAGAAGACGAATAAAACAGTTTTAGCCTCTGTGAGGCTTATCTTTACGTTTTTTTAAAGGATATTTTACGTGTCGTTAAGGATATTTATTTATTCTTTATTAGAGAAATCAACAGTCTTACAAACAATTGGTATTAATGATAAGTTTACATTCTTAAAAAGTATATAGTAGATATGGTCCAGTGTGCTGTATGTGTGCCAGTGTGCCAGTTCAACCTTTTTAAAAGGTAAATTTCACATTGTGCAATGTTCAACTTTATACTTTATATTTATATGATATCTTGAACCTGGATTTGAAAGCTCAAAAGTATGATTTTATCAATTCTTCAACACCTCATGTCAATATGGTAGTTTTATGTTTTTAAGTCCCTACCGACTCTTTCGAAGTACCTACTCTCGTGTGCCACTAGATGGCAGGCCATGTCTTGTAAATTTTTAAATAAATATTTAAACTATAGATTCAGAAATACTACCAGGTGAAAATTATAACTAAAAATGTATTAAACATTGTTACAAAGAAGGTGTCCTTTTTAGAATTAATAATTCAGAATCTTAAAGACGATTAGAATAAATGCTTATATTTGCGACAGGCCTAAAGAGGAACGCACGCTTTGTAACTCCTACGCCACAATTAAAGTCGGCTGGGATGCCATTAAATGCTCAATTCGTTTCCCACATATTTCATCGTTATTCTTTGGCGTTCCTTACTGTTTCTTATTTTTTCATAATAAATATGAACACACTGAGAGATTATCTTTGTTTATTTTATTACCTACATACATATGGGTTCGATTTATAACTTAATCCGTTGCTTAGTATTTGTGAATGAACCTAACAAGCATGCCTACCACTCCCTTAAAATCCCATCAGAATGATCTGGGACTATTTCCTGAGATAATCTTTAAATAATATCCGAAAACGTTTACGTCAGGGAAGTAATGAGTGAAACATATTTTATGATATATCGAATTGAGAATCTCCTCCATTTTTTGAAGTCGATTAAAAAGTACATCTCTACGACAGACACAGGTGAAAAACGAAGATTTCAAAACCAAAAGCGATCGGTATCTTTCATATGTCAACCGTTTCAATATTATTTTAAGTGCACTTCAGATAATGTGATCTGTAGATAAAAACTATTATAAATAAATAACTATCATTTAGATTATTTAAATAAAGACTAACCGCGTGTTGAAATAAATCACGCAATCTTTGGTTGATGGTTCAATTTGAATGTTTATAATTACCCAGCAACTTTACCTAACTTCAAATGTATCTTGCACACATGCTCAAACATTTATTTTTTCAAACTTTAGTAGAATTGACTCAAGTATAACATCATAAATCATATTTCCGTTTATTTTTTTAGAAACTGTAAAAAGTTTTTAGAAACTGTAAAAACTATTGTTATTTAAACTAAAGTTAATACTCTAGACTTTGGGTTAAACATTTACAATATATGTAAAAATATTTTGCCCTATATATATAACAGCACTTAGAAAGGAAATCGATCGCGCCATATCGACATCTGATAAGCGATATCGTTTTTTTACTTTTCGAGTGAAATATACGACTATCGTAATATCATTGGCGCCATTAGCTATCTCGATATTATTTGACTGAGTATTTTCAATCAAGGACATGTGGATCAAAGACATGACGCGTCTGTTAATCCTTTATTTAATGAAATACATACCCAAACCACGGCATAAAGCTAAACATACTAGGGAATATGTAAAAATGTACTATGTCTGAGCAACATCGTTAAAAAAGTACCAATACGTTAAACAATTTTTACTATGACATACAGATAAACTGTATAACATTTAAGTCAAATTAGCTGATTTATTTTCTTTCCGAAACCTGTCAAAAGTTTTTTTTTCTTTCAAAATATACTGTATATAAAATTTAGTGCGGTCGTATCGCAGGAACCTGGAAATAGCATATAGGTCAATGACTCGAATGACTAAACTAATAAATTTGTCTAGGATTAATAACTTATCGATAATACAAAGACGCGTCACGCGGGTGCACAGCAGTCAAAATTAGAATTAATGTGTTAATCTAATCAAACGGATGAATTTGAGTCGTGTTAAACGTGACTAATAGGTATTTCGCAATCTGATGGCTTTTAATTCATGTGAATAATTTATACCTACTTATCACAGGCATGGATCAAAAATTATCTCCTATACTTTCGAGTTATGCCTCGTAATGTTTCTGCACACGGCTTAGGAAACCCGCATACCCACCAAAACCGCGAAAATTGTGTATTTTCACATGCGATATTACTGGATTTTATAGACTTCTGTCATCAAAAAAAACATATGTCATTTTTTTTACCAAAGAAAATATAGAACAAAACAAAAAAAATACCATATCTGCTCTAATAATAAAAAAAATACTTTAAAGGAGGTTATCCAAAATGTTTACTCATCAAAAGCAAAAGATCACCGTCATATTCCTTACTAATTATAGAAAGAGAGAAAGATTTTTTATTAATTACTATTTAAATTAATAGCGAAATTTCTTTTTCATTCAGCACATTCACTTATGTTGCGACTCCTTTATGCGTGGAACGTATAAATAAAGCTATTTTTTTCTGCTAGCCGCGCGTGACAAGCGGCGTTAACATGACCATAATGTTTTTCGCAGGTACGACTTATGTATGGTTCTTGGTAAATCCACAAGAGCTCTGACTGGAAGTTTAGCTATTTGTGCTTGAGACAAAAGTCGTTAAAAGTATTTTAAACTTTAAAATAACCTTCACTTAATAAAAATTCGGTAATTTGCATAGATAAACCCATTGTACAAGTACTTGTTGAGATATATTTTAATGTTTCTGATTCATAACAATTTTTTTCTCTAATGTTTTTTTTTTATTCTAATATTAATAGTACTTGATCGTAAGACGTTGAATAGTTTAATAAGTCAAATTCTTCATAGTATCTCATTTTATTTTTTCATTTCTGAAAGTCTATCTTTACCTTATTTAAATGGTATAATATACCTCAGTCTCTTCACCGCCGCCGACAATATGCATACGACTAAATTTGCCTCCAAGCTAATCGATTGTCGTCCATTACATGAGCGCTGACGATGTTATTGACATTTCCGTGGTTTTATCGGCGCTACTCGAACCACTCCATCACAATTGGTTGACGTTATTCCAGTCTCTTATCACGGCCCCGGCTGCGGTTCCATCGGCGCCTCGCCTGCTGTCACTTTATTCATTAGGACTAGAGTGCCTATCGAGTGTCACAGAACAGTCGAAGTTGGTAGAAAATCCTTTATTCTCAACTCAGGCACCGAATCGTGTAGCGATAAAAACTGATACCGCTACGGTGTTGGTGAAAATATGTGCGTGAAGTCTAAGTGAAAAAATCCACTCATTGCCTAACGGTTAAATATTCCGATAACTCTGCACTCACAATTTAAACAAATAAACATTCAAGTAACACGCAAACCTCAGTATCAAAATAATAAAAAAAAATGCCCTCAGAAAGTTTTTGTTTATTTATGCACAAAACAGCTATACATTTAAATACTTTTTTATTGTTTATAAAACATGTAAGAGGGAAATATTTTTTGAATTAACCAATGTTTAAATGAAATTTATTATTTTAATAATTGTAGGTTCAGCTGAAGTATTCACTCTTGTTAATGGTTAGATTGTTGGCGAGAGAAGCGAGCTCCAGATCTCCAGTCAGAACTCTCCCGGGATGGGCATTGGGCTGTGACGATGGCTGCAATGGTTGACTGCTTTGGACGTGGGCTGACGAGGCGGGCTGGGCGGGTCTTAAGACGTCGCCGAGCCCATCAAAACCTTATACAGAACAATTTACTCTTGTGGTCCATTCGGCATCGCAAAAGCTTCGTTCAACTATCAAATCAATTTCCAATGCAAAAAAATCAATCTTAACAAAAAATTAAATTAATATATCTACGATATACGATTTACGATATAATATTTTTAAGAATATATGTAGCCGATAAAACAGACAATCTCAATAGTAAAAAACAGAACTGTTTTAAAGTTATAAACTATTTTTAAACACCCTATTATCTTCAAAATAAAATACTTGCGCCCACTCTGTTTCACATATTTTTTTCTTTATTGAAATCTGCCCTATTCATTTGATAGTAACCTTTATAAACATCCCTGTTAATATATTAGATAATATTTTTCATAGACAAAAATTGACGACAAAGGTAGATATCTATTTCTGGCTTCATACTCACTATTGACACTTTTTACGCTGTTAGATTCCAAATAAGTATATGCACAAAAAAAAACAAATTTGAATTCCATTGGCCGACGCATTTATATGATCTTTGTTTTTGTTGCAGGTGAGAATTGCATTTCGAAAGCGTTATTAAGTACCCAAGGCCGGTCAGCTACACGGATTACACACAACCAGGTGTTACGACCATTTTTATTACATCACATAGACTTTCAATCGCATCTGTCACCTTAGTCGCGTTTAAAAAGTGATCGATGTATTTCTAAGCACTCTTCCCAATGTAACAAGTGCTTTGTTAGGCGCTTTCAATGGCCGTTGTCATCGTAACGCTGTCATTGATCGATGTAACGACAACCTACGCAACGTTAGCAGAAGGTAAGCACGGCGCATACTAAGTCAGAAT
Source organism: Neomicropteryx cornuta (assembly GCA_020383195.1). Taxonomy (NCBI): domain Eukaryota; kingdom Metazoa; phylum Arthropoda; class Insecta; order Lepidoptera; family Micropterigidae; genus Neomicropteryx; species Neomicropteryx cornuta. The sequence continues at coordinate 7,898,808 of JAHKQU010000025.1, read as the reverse complement.
CCTCGTGGGTAGCTCACACACCGATTCACCAGACTCCACCAGTGCCGCCCTAATAAAAACGCAAGCAAGTAAGGCTAAGTATAGTCTGAGAAAAAAAATGTTAACTTTACGTGATAATATTAAATGGCTCTTGTAATAGGTACGTAAAAGCTCAGCAGTAATCTATACAATATATAGGAAACGCACTTTCTATTCGTCGGTATTTATTATAGCTCCTTTTTTACCGTCACATAAGGGTCCTCATTTTCGACCTAATTGAGTTAAATAATTAGTTATTTCAATAATTGCTCACAAATGTTAAACTTTCGAAATTTAACATTCGAAACAAACAATTAAACGCTGTGATAATGTAATAACCAATAACATAAAACAAATTATATAAGGGTGTAGAAACTAATTACAATCAATATATATATATATATATATATATATATATATATATATATATATATATATTATTCCCTTTTTTGCAACAGCTCTAATCAATAAATAATTATTATAAACAGCACTTTTTTGCTTATTCTTCAGTGATTGCTTGACTAGGCTGTTAGGCCCTACATAATATATTTAATATATTTGTGTTAAGCCGTAAAAATAACGGTTTTAATCATCACCGCGGTCGTAATTGCCGTAGATTTTTGGGTATTTTACGTACGTCTTTATCGTATATTATAGCTGATAGAGATTATCTTACAGCAGTAACCTCAAACCGTAGTTATGCGTGTAAAATCATAACGCAATGTTAGTAGCTTTTCCTCAGAAATGAGGAAACATGTTATCTCACTATCCAAAAAAATAAGTTTATCTAAAACAAATGCAAACACTTAAAACCCACATTATTATCATGGATAGAAAAAAAACACTATGCCATATTCACGAAAGTGATAAATTTGCTCCACTATCCGCAACGATCTAACGTGCGAAATACATTTCGTCATACCGCCCGGGTTGCTATTTGGAACCAAGCTAATTTTCTGGCAATCTGCCGACAGAACTACAGCTAATCTTTAAAAGAAGTATATAAAGAAGGGAGCAGGCTGACTAATAACAAATTAATAAAAAATACTTATGATTTGTTATTAAAACAATACGCTGTTTTGATAATACTGTCCACCTATCGACATAATTATATATTATTGCAAAATTATTTCTTATCGCTGGTGATTCGCGTGTTGCCTCGAAGCCAGGAATTGCGCGTGGCAACCGGCACAGCGACTTTAACTCAAATTTATCTTTTACCATTAAATCTCATTAATGACGTTTACTGAGCAGTCAGTACAGAAAGCAGGCATCGCCAAGCCAAAGATATGTTATTAAGTATAATATCTTTTATTTTATATCGGTAAATATGTTTAACACCCGTTAAGATTATTATTATTTCATATACTTATTGTATGCCAACAAACCGTCTTGCAGTTTGGCAAGAAATATAAAATGTATTTTTTTACAAAATTTAGTTCATATACATTTAAAAAACAAACAACTTTCATATACCTTTCCAAAATGCATGTGGTATCATATCATAATCACCTGCTTTAAAATACTAAATTTTATTTATTTATTAAAATATCCATACAAATTAATATTATTAAATGTGTAATACTTTATAACATTTTATTGATTTCCAGAGAAGAAAAGTACAGTTTGTGTGGATTAGTAACACCTCACTAGGCAAATGCCTGTGTCGAGGTGTTACCTATTTGAAATATATAAGTAGGGAGATAATAAGAGCGCGAGGTCTATATTAGAGATCTGTGATAAATATATATGTATAGATAAAAACATTTAATATATATATAACTCATACACACAATATGTATATAAACACAAAACAACACAAACACACTATATATACATATATATATATATTGGAAACATACTTTCATTCAAAAATACACTTATCAATTTTGGTTAGCTATAATAATACAATATTTATAATAAATGTGAAATTTCCATATACTTAAATTAATGTTTTACAACAGAATGTGAAAAGTTGCTAAGAATCAAAAGTGCACCCAAGCAATAGTTTGAATACATTGCTTTTCGCATTCTTGCCTTGTTTTGTTCATTAGCCAATGCGTCACCGTCCTTTTAAAGTTTAAATACTTGTTTTAAAATAATAACAATTGTAATTTACAATGTAACTTGTATACATAATATTGAGCGTTTTAAAATATTAACAAAATGTTTTATATATCTGCAATTTTGAAACGGGGTCGATTAGATGCGATGTCTGCGGTGGCGCCAACCGTCGGCAGTCGAGCGCGTCGCAGTCTTCGCAGCTCCCGCGGCAGGACCATTTGGCCCAAGATCTGCTCCGGCTGTCCACCCCGCTCTGCGCCATCATTCTTGATATTACACGCATGTGAACTATCTGCAAAGAGAATGTTATGTTCCTCGTACGGCGTACAGCGTACTAGAGACTTTACATTGCAATTCGCAATTATGCATAGTTTAAAATGCATTTTTTTAAACCAAGAGCTGGATTAAAATCGATGACAATAAACAACGTGTATATAATTTATTTTATTTATTTATTTATTTATTTATTGATTTTTGTTTTTACATATTTCTTAGATAATGAATAACATAACCATACCTAACTGGACATTGCCCGTACTAAGGTAGGCTAATTTTAATAGTTATTTAAAAGATTGGTTACATGCAATTGCGCTGAGCTTTTTTGTAAGTACAAAATAAAACTACGAAAATTAATATCAATATACATACACGTACATGTAATACGAATACATAAAAAAAAAAAATACATATAATTATATATATATATATATATATTACCTATATTAATATATATAATAAGTTGCGAAATAGAAAAGATCAATATTATATTACACAGGAATATAATTGACCAGAGTCTCAGTGTCCTTCCTACCAAGATCAATTAACCAGTTAGTCAGTGTCTTTTTATTAATTAATTTGCTATTAAGATTTATTTGCAGGATATCTTTTATTTTATTATATAGCTTAGGGGCCAAAAAAGAATAATACCTTTGGGCGAATTTGGTTTTAGTTTTAGGAACCACTTTCTGCACTGAAGTAACCCCACGCGTCACTATGGTTTGGTGGTTAATATCGGATTGCATTTCTTTATGTTTATGATAATGAGAAATAATTGTTTTAACATAAATTTGTCGAATATCAAGTACTTTAAAATCCCGAAATAGCTCTTCGCTAGGGTACCTGAAAGGCTTTTTATTTATTACTCTCAATATTGATTTTTGTGATTTGATTAAAGGGTCTAAAGTTGAGAGAGGAGCGCCTCCCCATCCAATGATTCCATATGACATTATACTGTTAGCTAATGCGTAATATACTATTTTTATTATTTTTTTACACAAAATATTTCTTAGGGATTTGAACGAATGAAGCAGCTGCCTGACTTTTGTAGAAATCGAGTGGATATGTTCTTTCCAGTTTAAATTACTGTCAACAACCAAACCTAAGTATGTAACCGTTTTTGCCTTTACTATCGATGTACACGAACAAGATGACGGCACGCCGTCGAATACTCTGCAGCAATGAATTATATAATATATTATATTATATATATAATATATATAATATGTACCTACCTATTATATAATTTAGTCCTTATGATAAATAATATTGAAACGCAGCCAGTGTCCTTGATACATACACTCGGAAAATATTTATTTTATTTAATTTTTTTTTATATAATATTTTAATGTGTTATATAATAAATAAAAAATAGTTATATTTATATTGATACATATTTTAATAAGATTGGTATCATGTAATAATATAAAGGTGTCCCAGATCATTCCCGAAGACTTAAGTGTAACCTATTAAGAGTAAGAAATGATATGGAAAATGCGAAAAAAAAACATACCTATTTTTTTTTTTTGTTTTTGCAAATTGGTTCAATTCGGTCAGCACATGAATTCTGATGCAGCGCTGATCGATAATGGCCTTGACACCATTTCGGCGTACGACGACAGCTGAGCGCGCACAAAAAGACATTATTACATGATCCTTTTATTATTTTTTACCTTTTACTATATAGAACGTTAATAATAGGTGTTATAGGTTATTAAGCCTTATGTGTATCATAATTAATATTAATTTATCCGTCAACAGCAATCAAAGTATCGAATATTATTTTCTAGTAAATGCTATAAACAATATATTTTAATCTAAACATAACTGTGTAATAATTTATTACTACGACTGTTCGTAATTACGTGGGAAAGCGATCGTAGACACGGAAAAACAATTCCGCTGTCTAGCGGCGGCGGCGGCGGCGGCGGCGGCGCCGGCGCCGGCGCCCTCAACGGCTCGTATTTCAACACCATAATAGCCATTGTGTTCGCGACAGACGCGAAATGTTCACACGCCACGTAAAAAGTCAGACTCGAGGCGATAATGGTACGACTAACTCGGCGTAAATGATCTGTTGGTTTTATGGGCCGGGCCGTGGGTTCCGTCATTTTTGCTAAAAACTTCAATTATTACATTCTTAGTTCGATGGCGTATCTATATCGAAATTCGCTCACTCATTTGGTCACTGTTCGGTAGTTAGATTGTCACTACGGTTGCGACAACCTGTGAAATTCGTCCTGACATACGGACAGAATCAAGAAAAAAAACTACAAATAAGAAATACCTGTACTTTTTCACTTTACTTTCGCTAACCGCAGAAAACATGCTGAGAGCTCGGTGAACTTTGTGCTATTTTGTCAGGAAATAGTAAAACCATAAGACGAAAAAATTTACTCTGTTCTTGTATTTGCGTCTCTTAGAAATAGCGGCGGCGACCTTGTCAGCACATGTGATTCCATGGTACTAACGTGACTCCATCTGGCCTTTTTCATCTACTAATGAAATGAAATAATGAAATAAATAACCTGGAGGCTACAACCAACACCTTCTAAATTCTAGAGGGTATTGCTCTTACCAATCTCCCACAGTCCGCTGACATGAAGGACCATGAAGACCATATGAATTCACTCTCCCCGCAATAAACAGAATATGGTTCCATAGAAATACGAAAGGTGCTTATGTTTCAAGATTTGAACTTGACAAAACTTTTAGCCAACCTCCTGATTCTGTTGCAGCCGAAGCCTAAGCTATTCCCATTATTTACTTTTTAATTTTCTATTAATTTTGCAAATTTTACCTTTACTAGATATATCCCAACTTTTTAGCACAGTAAACAATATTGGTAATGCCTCTATTAAAAGTAACTGCTTCCAACCGTCCCTCGCCGCGATCATGCCTTTAGCCTCGAGCCATTTTTGAGTGTCGTATTTAATATTCTACTTACGAGGTTAGAACTAGCATGAGTAATAAAAATCAATGTTTTGGTCAATATATCTTAACTATCATCGCATGTCATCGCCTTATCTCGCGGCCGATGCTAGAGCAACCTTTCAAGAAGTATTGTTCAAAACATTGCAGTTGCTATTTTGCACTTGCTTGTACTTTGGGGTGAGAAATGTGCGTTTTATTTACTATTAGAGACAAAGGAACTGATTCATTTACCGTCTCTCAGATTTTCTTTGAACGTTGTAGTACCTATATATACTCGTATATATATAATTATATTAAAGGTAGTGCCTAACGTGCAATGTTACCCCATTATAGATTTATAAAGTACCTTGTAACAATAAATAGATCTGCTCCGATGGAATATGTTGATCTAGCGCCAAAAGTACTTACTCGTGACGATTAAGAGCGCTGTGTCCGGCGGCGCATTCCTTCCGAGAAGAAAATATTGGCCGGCATCGCGGCGCCGGCGAGTCCCTTGCCGGCTCCGGCCGGCGCCGCGCGCGCGCCATTGCCGTCCATAGAATTCAGCGCTGGCGCCGGTGGCCATTGGCGCCGTAAATTGAACAACCCCATAAATAACATTATTTTTCATACATTACTGATACATTTTGATCGACCTGATAAAAGGAGGAGTCCAATATGTATGCTGGTTTTTATTTTATCACTTTATAGTGGCTTAAAAATCGCTTGGTTGTCAGAAGTAAAATCTGAAGCTAGAAAGGGGAAAACGAACACATTTCTATGGGCTTAGGCGACATTATTCGAATTATTGTTTCTGCATATGGCTTTCATGAGTGGTCCCTTATTGGTTTTCAAAAGTAAAATCTAGTATATTATAGCAATAAATATTAAAGTTTTACGTTCCTTTCGATATCATGTAATGTGCCTTTGTAAGGAAGTTGTAAGGAATAAACGAATGTCTGATGTTTAGTTAGTTAGACACAACACGGGGCCCACATTTCCTAACATTACTAAATAAACCTAGTATCTACATATATTTTCTTCTTTATTTTATGAAACATTTTAATATTTCTTATATACCCTCAAACCACGATTCAACTTCTGTTACAAATTGTACTGAAAGTATAAGCTAGGTAAAATATGATATAATATATTTCTCCAATATATTTCTCTCTACGGAAAAGCAATAGGCGATTTCGCGTAATTTTTATGTCCGTTCACACTAATGTTCAGTTCATCTCCAAATTTCTGCTGAGATATTTGGATTTTCATAAAAAAAGAAAAAATAAAAAAAATAAGTATGTGAATCTAATTTTAAAACTCTTTCTTATAATGATGATTTGCCAACGATGTTCAAAGAAAGTAATTGAAATGGATACTTACAGTCTAAAAATGTCCTTAACTTACAATTACGCAGTGGAATCGCGCTCGATGACTTCTTGTGTCCTGACTATTTCTATGAGCCCCAGTGTGCTGAAGTGCTGAGTGTACTAGGGGGTGTATGAGCTGAGGGCAAAATCATCGCGAAATAATTCCGAAACGTTCGGCACAGATTTTTACAAAACGATATTACAGCAAATCGCATAGTTTACCATACCAATGTTTAGAAAGTGACGCAGAACACTAAGATGTACCATATAATTTAAACCACACCACATTTAAACTACTCCTTGGCGTATTCAAGCAATTCAAGACACCATATTCCAACAATTTGCCTTTTCACTGGTGCGTACTGTGCTGAGGGAAGTTCTCGCGGATAAAATTTAAATGAGATTCCCTATAATTATAATTATTGCTTTAGCATGAACGATCCCATGTAGTCCGTTGGGACGATAGCCATTTTATATAAAAAAAATACAGTTAAAGTAAGCATAAAAACTTACAGTGCAAATATGCTTATCTAGGTAGCAACTTATGCAATTTATGGTGTAATAGGTTTTAATAAATTTTCATAATTTAACACAATATATAAATTCAATATGCATTTGTATTTCAAAATTTAAACCAGCTTAACCGCCATGTTTTGATACAGATCCATTAGACTCGGTCGGAGTATTAATCACCAGGGTATTTCCTGCAGGCTAGTCAAGTCACCGCTGCAGCGGCGAACGTGGCGACGGCGCATATAAATAAATGTTTGACGAACGATCCGATCTTCGTGTTGGGTTCGAGCGAGCGCGCTCCATTATTTATTTCCAATCAAGGCAGTTTAATGATATTATTAATACCGAAGAAGCCAACGGTTTTATAAATTTGATAAACTTATATTATGCGAGAGAGTTATGCGGCTTACGATGTCATTGGTTGGGAAATAAGATACTCAGAGAATGGGTAAAGAAGAACTCTGAGTTTAGTGGTTTTGTGAATTGTGAATGATGCACACCTCTTAGCTTAGTTTAATACTTCTCCAGGGTACGCTATTTGATTTCATTCTTAGATTAAACACGTTCTGGCAATCAAATATAGGTTTGTCTATCACCCTGTCTAAAGATTCGATAAAAAAAAATTTAAGATAGGTACTACTACTACTTAGGAATGATTAAATATTTTTATTTTTTTTAATTTTTGTTTTTATGTTACATACAAATTATCGATGGTCTACCTTCGTTAACGGACATAACTCGCGATAGCAATCGTTAAAACTGCCCGCAACAGTGGCTAATTTAAATATTATTTTTTATGTATGATGTGAGTCTATAATTACAGGCAAAAAAATTGGATGAGTGCTTTTTAATGTCTCGTTTCCTAACTTCGTTGAGCAAAGTGCTGTTGAATATTCTCAGACGTAAAAGTTGCTCTATCCGCTTTTGAACCCTGACTTCTGCATCAGAAGCAGGCTTCACACCACAGCACCACCAGATAGAAAGTTACAAATCCATGAAACCCTAACAATCCAAGTATAATAAAGGAATATTTCTACTCTAAAATTGGTGACGATTTCTATACCAAGATGGAACGATAAATTATATCTAGTTTCCTTCTTCAACTAAAACACTTTCGTAAAGGCACCCAATGAAAACAGATATAGATGATTGATCACTTCACAATGCGGTAGCTTAGATAAAGAAATCCTGCACATGGAGTTAGATGTTGTCCCTCTCTCGCTCTTAAGTGACTCAACAGCTCTAATTTTATTATCCAAGAATGTCCCACGCGTCGCTTCGCATGTGGTAGTAAAAAACTCTATTTACACCTTCGCCTATAGATTAGTAAAACATAAACTCCTATACAGAATGTATTTAAATTCACTGATGTCCTTTTAGAGGGTTAATCTAAAACGACGACTAAACCGGTCCCAATAAAATCATACTAAAATAATGATATTATTAAAAAAAAAGGATGTCGGCGCTCAAACTCGCGCCATGCGTTCAACCGCGTTCTCAAATATTAAAAGGATATCTATTAAGTTTTGAATTCAATTTTCTCCTAATTAATGGTAAACATTTTTCCGAACAATGTTTGATTATTGGCATAGATTAACCTCTTAAAAGGATATCACTCAATTTAAATATTTCCTGTATAATGGATTCGTTATAATATCCTGTCTTGGCCTCTGGGTTAGCCATGTCTGTATTTTTGTAGCCTAGGGCAGTCGTCTGCAAGCAACCCGAGTACTAGCTTCATGAAGCAACCCCATTTTACATATTATGGTCATAGCTTTTTCTTTGGTCATTATCGTAGCACAAGGAGTCGACTAACCATTCCTTAGATATAGATTAATTTATATGGAGGGTATCTCTCGCCGTAACTGTCTTACCGGTAGCGTAATTGTTAATTATCATGCTCACAACACAAAATATGACGGCGCCATGTCTAATTAAAAGCAGCACGGCTGGCCGGCGCCTCGTCAAGTCACGCAATCTTCGCGGCGCGGCGACTCTTCATTTGACATCTGTCGTAATGTCAGTGGCGTGACCGACCTCTGACCTGCATTCTGTCATAACCAGCGTCAGGTGTGGCAGATACAAGCGTAGCACATACCACCAGCTCGAGCCCCGGCATCCAGCTTCGAGCTGCTTTTAACCAAGCTATTTGTGGAATTGACAGCGTGACGGCAAAGAACGGAATGCTTCAAGGTCTATCTGTCACCCCTTCAAGCCTCTAACAAAAAACAAAAAATACATTATAACATACCAAAAAAATACGAATAGTGTAAACTTTTAACACCCTACCTTATCTTTAATACATTGTCTGTTTTTGGGTAATTCCTATCAACTCAATTCTAGGGTCCGATCCATAATGATTGAAAACCAGAACCCTTAAGGTGAGTAATTATTTTTTGTCTGTCAAGCTGTCCGAGTTCGAGTTCAAGTTCAATAAGTTATTTCTGAAAGTACGTGTTTATACATAAAAATGACCTATGCAGGTAGGAACGATGCCCAGTTAAGTTAAACTTTGTATTTTAAATATTTTTTTGCGGTAATTAAATAACTATACTAACTGTTTTTACTCATATACGAGTATATTTACACAGAAATATTCAAAATATTGTTTACATTCTCGTGTATATAACCAATAATTCTATAATCACTTAGCAAGTGCTTCCAAATTCCAGAAGTTATAGTTGAGCACTATGCTCAACTAAAAAACAAATTTTTACTCATTTACCCTACCAAACTAAAGATCAAATATTTAAAATATTCTGTAGTTATGTTTGATTAGTGGCCAAGGCCGTTCAATAGATAAACCTTATCCGATCGATTGACTAACACAGTTTTCTTTGTCGTTTTGATGGTCCTTGAAACGATATCGAATGGAAAAGTGCTAATCGATGACCCAGTGAGCCTCCCGTCCCGGACAGCAAATATGTCTGGCGGCCGATAAAATCGGTTGGCAAATAAATAATTTTAAATCGATGTTGTAAAGTTTACCGACTGCCTAGGTTTGTTGATTTTCGTGGTACTTCAAATAAAAGATTATATAATCACTCCTGGTATTGTATACCTGGAAGTGATACGCTTTATATACTCCAGATTTTGATTTCAAAATATTTAGCGAGCCCGCTTTCATTGACATTTACATTTGGGATTATAATAATATTTTTATAAAATATTTTAAAAACGGTTTGTACGAATCTCCGCGCATTAAAAAAAATGAAAAACGCGTCACGACACAAAACTTGAAATAAAATCGACAAAAGAACATTTCACCAGAAATATAATATATAAAGATTATTATGGTATTTTCCCCCTTTTGTTATAAATAATAACATCAAAAAAATGAATCAAATTCATTGAAAACCTAGTTTTAGGCCTAGTTAGCACAAATTTCTATTTTCTAATATTATTTTTTTAATCTTGTGAATCTATAATAAATAAATATAAGTACTTACAATAACAGATTTTCTAAACGTTTATTGCATGGAGCTATAGTTCAAACATTAAACCATTGATTATATAATGTTAAATCAATGATTAAACATAGTAAGTAAATTGATAGTAAGTTTTTGGTACATTTGCATTACATTCGACACTGTTTCGGTTTTGCGACGTGCGTGTGCTAACATCGCTTTGTTGCAGAGGACCATTCTAACAGCGCAGTCTAACTACATATATATTTTTCTTTGACGAATTGTCTTTGAAGTCGCCTAGACTAAAATTAGCTCCTACTTGCTAAGGCAATCTTTAAATAAAGCAATTGTTCAGAATGAAAAATGTCATTATCTATTTTTTTCATTCTAAAGCCGCGCGGTATTCGAATGGCCCACGTAGGAACCATTTTTACACATTTTCTCTATAAAAATGACATGTTTTAACGTTTCTTCCAACTAGGAGGATGATGATGATGATGACTGACACCGGCAGTTATATCAATAGATGAGGAATTAATAAATAAAATAATTATTTTCAGATTGTATCTATTTATTTCATAGATGTACAAAACATCAATACTTAAGGGACCTCTTCCCGGTAGCGCTATGCTTCTGTTCGTTTGGTGCGGTGAAATTTTGGCTATTGACATATTGACCGCCTCTTTTTGAATGCTGTTATATTGACCTTTGATATTTTGACCGTAGACCCATAAATCAAATACTGATAATGGACCCCTGCCAACGGGGTAAGAAATAATTTTGTAGAATAGGAAAATTATAATTGTGCATATGTCACCACCGCGTAGCGCCAAGGAGCTGCTTATTAATACGCACGATATATAATATGCATGTATCATCGCAATTTTTCCTTTAGGGCTGCCAACTTTTGTAATTTAGCGAAAAAAAATATTTAAGGTAACACTGGGAATATTTAGGGTAAATAAATTGGGAAAAATTAAAACACTTCCTTCTTTAGGAAATATTTATATATTTAATAGTTATATTTTCCTTTGGTGTAAAGCAATGCCTTACACCAAAGAGATCTTAAAGTGGTTCTTTACAAAATAGTAAACTTTTCCTTTTCCTAATGAAACGAAAGAGACAAAAAATATCTTGCGGATTGCCAGAGACTTTCCCTTTCATATACTTTGCCATCGAAGTCCCAAGACTACCCTGCATTCGAAAGCATAATTATTTTCGAACATTATTTCGACCATTTATAGAAAACAAGCAATGATTTCATTTCCCAATATTTTTACCAAATTATTTTTTCTACCAAAAACATCTACCTTTTTTATATTCCTCTTAGCCTTCATAAGGTATACAATAATGTGTCATTTAAATTTTCCTAGTTCATTGAAGTCCTTTCTTTCAGCACAAAAGAAACATAGATCTTTCTCTCTTCTGGGCTTTAGAAGACTAGCTGGCAACCATTTTGTTTTTATCTGATACGAACCTTATTCAAGTGTATTTTATATTGCAATTGCCATAATTGCAATGAATATTCAGTGCATTTCATCAATAAATAATTTATCTCTTCTAATTGCATTAACGGCCCCCGGAACGGCCTCCGACTGGACCTAGATGTGTTGGTTTCATCGTAAAATTTTACGTGTCGCGCCACAGAAATCTCACAGTATATGTAACAGGTAACACGCGGCATTACGCGTGCAAATGAAACCTGTAAATTTGGTCACGGTCAGAACTCCGCTCAATAGAGCCTCCCGTTCACGACATCTTGTATCTACTTGGGAAAGATATAGTAACTTATAATTTAATGGTTATTTTTAAGAATAGATAAAACAACGCCTTTACCTACAAATCATGAAACCTATAAATAACAGATAATCTGTAATAAGAGATTAACACACTTTGTTTTTATTAAAGGATATACCTTTAATTTACATAAGTGGGTATTTACTACTTTTTACGCAAATTACCAAAAATCTTTAACAGGGTAATTAATATCCCACAAAACACAATTGACACGCAAGCACATTCGCTCAGTCACCTCTTTAGGTTAGGCGAGTGACATTTTTTTAAAATTTTATTATGTATGTAAAAATACAGCATTAACACAATCTAAATACCCAGTTATACCATTTTTAGCTCTTTATTATCATTGTTTTTTCTGACTCTTGCACAAATGAAGTTGGTTATGTACAGTCAACGATCTTTTAAAACATATAGATACGGCATGTCATACAAATCGTCCTTGTGAAAACCGACACCGACGATTCCCCCCGCCGTTCCACGTGTCGCAACATTCCGACGTATGATACGCAAAGTGGCGTACTTGGCGTGGTGCATTTTTCACCCTCAGTTGCCGTATCTATATGTTTTAAAAGATCGTTGTGTATAGGCCAAAATAATAGCCCTTGGACATAGCAAAAAAACTGCTAAGTATTTTACTACTAAGATTTTTTCTGTTAAGTATTCGACGTTAGAAGGAAACATTGTATATTCTCTTCATACAGTGCGATGTTTTATGTTGCGATGTTATTATCTTCCCTGGGGTTTATAGAGGAGTATCATTTTATTATACCACAATCATCGAAAATGTATGTAATATATATATAATTAAAAATAAACAATGAGCGAACTCTTTCGGGATGAGTCACGCACGTTGCGGTCGCCGCGTCGCGTCACTCATCCCGTCGCCTGCGCTGGGCTGCGATCGGCGCTAGGCGGGCGGCGCCCAGGCGCTCTGCGCTGACTCGGAGTGGCGCCACTGGCTCGACGTCTATTTCCGTCCAGTGCGCGAGGCATGTCACTCTTCTCGCACACACGGATACCGTGTGTGCGTGCGTGAACACATTTCGCTGCACGTAACACGCTCTAAAAGTCAACTCTGTTAACCTCTACTGTTATTATTGAGCTATATTGATCTGTGTTTTAAAAACTATATAATAATTCATAGTTAGCACTTTTTTTATATATTAAAATACCATTTTATTTTTTATAAAAAAATGCTATTCGAAGGCAACGCAAACCGTTTGTCGCGTACCGTGACCGGGATATTTGAACCTCCATAAATTAAGAGTGCCTCCCCAGGACAAATTGCTCGAATGCTACAAAACTTAACCTGGCATAAAATCACGCCCTTGTCTTGGCAGGTCGCAGAGCAAAGGGGTTCCGTCGATTAGGCAGCCAATCGGAGCAAGTGCTTCTTTCATATCCATTCTGTATAATCAACAGGATTCATACAGGAACAGGAACATCCAGGATGTATAAAAAAAAAGAAAAACATCTAATCGTTTTTGATATAAATTAATCCGAATCGGCCGGAAGATGTTAACTGGTTGTGAACTTGGACATCGGCAGTCCAGCACCCGCTGCCGTTCGCCGCCTGCCGACTCCTGCCGACAGCTGCACTGCTGCTGTGACTCTGGACTCGTTGATCGCTCTTTGTTCCTCCTCTATACCTCCGCTATTCGGTATAAAACGGGAAAACAAACAGTTCGCACGTGCAACGGGTTATTCGGACGTGCAATAAATTTCTGTGATTTAGGAGGCTAAGGTATATTTTTATTGAAGCGGGTTACCTAAACATTCTTTTTTTTTTGTTGGTAAATATTGGTAAATGGTAAATATTGGTCCCTTCCAAATAAAAATGTTTAACTAATGTATTATACAGCATTATCGTTTCAATATATACCTAATCTATATTAAGTGTACTTCATACTCCGCGAAGTAGTATTGTTTTCTTTTAATATAGGTACTGCAGTTTTTGACATTACCAAGTGTACCATACAATTTTTTATTATACCCAGACCAACGATCTTTTAAAACATATAGATACGGCATGTCATATAAATCGTCCTTGTGAAGACCCGACACCGGTAGATTCCCCCCGCCGCGACGCCGCAACACTCCGCTAGACTTATCGCGATGACATATGCGAGCAAGCGAGACGTATGATACGCGAGGAGTGCACTCGACGCAAAGTGGCGTACTTGGGCGTTGTGCGTTTTTCACCCTCAGTTGCCGTATTTTAAATAAGTGTCTTTTAAACTAAAAAAAAAGTAAAACTCAAACCCACAAAAAGCAACTGGTGCCTATGAAATTCAGGTTTTTTACTGCCCTTTTTGCTCGAAACGTTAGTGAGAAAAAATAATAATACAAATATAATAGAAAGATATATCAAAATAAAACAAATATATCAAAGCAATCGTTTTATATGGCGTTAACGACGAGGAAAACACCTTACAATAAAAATAAATATTAACATTTTTAATCATAAGAATAATTAGATATAAGCCATTTAAAATTCAACATTTATTGTCTATCGAGTGGTAGTAGCTAAATAATTAGATTCCTACTGCGCTAGATAATATCCGTATCAGGGATAAAAGCTAAACTCGAGTATATATATATATATATATACAACCTACCTAGGTGCATCGATTTTATAACATACTAGACTCATTTCTGGGATGCTTTCAAGAGCTTTACTTTTGAAAAGTTTTTTTAAATATAATTTTAAAAGCTGGGATACATACTTGATGTTCTTACATTTAAGTTTATTTATCTTAATTTATTTTCCTTCTATAAGTTTTTTATTGTTTATACGATTTTAATAGCAATATAGGTACCTTACACTTAGCAGTATTTATAGAAGCATTATTAATTTATTTATAAATATATATTCATTTGAAATACTTAACATCAGTGGAACTGGTACGGTATGTTATTACTTAATAGATAATAACATAAATATACACATAATATATTCGAAAAATACAAGAACATTTGGCGGGCGAAGCAGAAATACCATCATTAGTATAAATATTCGCCTCCTACGGCCTCATGCATAAACGCGTTAGTAAAGTAGCCATTAACTATAAAAAAATGCATGGTAAGCTAATTTCACAGATAAACATTTACGTAACGCAAACAGACGCACTCTTTCTCTCAACATAAATCCGTACCAAAATCTTATTACACCATGAAATTTACAATGCCCACAGATTACAGTGACAGTTACTATGATTTTACATGCAACTTTCATACTTCAATAAGTTAATACTTATAATCTATAATCTAAACATTGTTTGTTTAGCTGTATTTCTATGATTTGAAAAATAAAAATCAAAAATACACAAATTCAAATAAAAGTTAAATATTAACAAACAATTGTCATTTGTCGCAATGTTGTCATTGTCAGTTGCCATCGCATAATAAAGATCAATATTTATTATAGTGTAGCGGCGCTACATATTTGAACTGCGGCTGGTAGCGTCGTTTTGGCCGGCCACGTACGATCGCCGCCGAGCGCATCAGATTGGTCGGCGCCTGCGCAGGCGTGCTTTGGAATGGTTCAGTCGAAACATTGGGCTTGCAAGCCACCGCGCGCATTATGCGCCGACGACTTTAAAATTGTACCTGACTATTTATATCTTTTACACTGTTATTTCCGTTATACAATTGTTATTTAGTTTTATTCTTGTTGTACGACGCAACTGTTGAAATGATTCCCTTTTGGGAATCCGACGGCCTCTACGGTTCAATAATCGTCTGAGTTCATTATTTATTCTCATCCTGGACCCTAGACATCCCCGGCATAATAGTTAACAAGGCACCACCGGGTCGGCTTACTAAATAATATATTATAATTGATAATAATTGTCATTCACAGTCGCAATCTGTTTGATTTGGCCACGAAGGACTAATATAATGGCGTTTTATTGGCAAGCTGTGCTCTCGCGGCTTTTCTTTAGACTCAAATCAATAATCGTACGGTCGCCACTGCGAGTAAATACACTAAAAAGCATGTTTAGTGCCGCCATTTGCATTATTAGCCAAGATGGCGCGACGCATCTTCAGCACTTCTGTGCCGCGCGCCGCCGCCTCTTAAAACGAGGCCATTGCAATTAAATTTAATGGCCGGCCAACTGAAGCATTGTTTTATGTCGTTTCGTTTGTTACCGCAGTTGACGCCGCTGCGCTGGAAGCGACCAAAGGAGCGACCAATTCATATTGGTTTTGCGAAATTGTAATAATAAGTGATGCAACTGCGTGGATTATCTCGACATGCATGCTAGGAATATTCTGAGCACAGAAAGGCTATCCTAAACCGATCCGTAAGCATCTTTCGGATATTTTTCTTAGAGTTGTTTCGTAAACGGAACGGATAACTCCATTCACGGACACAAACGGAGTCATACGGAAACAAAAGTGGGAAAAGATCAAAAATTCAATAGTATAAAAGTTTAATTAGCTGCTATGTAAAAGCATTGATTTTATATAATCAATGGTAAAGTTACCATTGATTGATTGATTTACCATTAAAAAAAAGTTAGGCGGGTGAATATTTTTATGGATATACCCCGCGCCGTGGGTAGTGATATTAAAGATACAAACTACGATGATTGATGTACATAAATCATTTTTTTAGTACTTAAGTACGTTAATCATGAACATTATTAGTATATTCATTATTTATTTTATTTTTCAATTAATCAAACTATAAAAATTGTCTAAACATGAACTGAATTTGAACTTTATATGCGACAACTTTATATATATATATTTTTTTTCTTACAAATAGACAAACCTTTCTTATTTCTCTATAGGTGCTTTGAAAGGTGCATTTGTAACTGTAATTTGCTCCATTAAATTTCGATTTTTTATCAAATTAAATGTCATAACAAATAAATAAATGAGTTACATTATGTATATGTTAGTAATATTTATTTATTTATTGTTTTATATGCCACATACAATATTTGTAATAAATATTACATGCGATAATTTAATTATAAATAATGTGTTTATTAAATGATGTACTCGTACATATCCTTACAATACTCGTATATGATTTTTCGCCTCTACTATCTCGCTCTACCTAAACCTAAACCTAGCCTCTACTAGCTAAATATGCGCTCGTCGAAAACACCGCTAAAACTTTGTACCTACCTAAATACGAGTAGCACATTCAGAATTAGTGCGTTGGCGTCGAGTCGACCTTCGATTTGAAATATAAATTGAAAGCCCCGCTTATATTGGAACAAATCCAGGAGTTAATTACAATAAATTTTCATATTTCATCGAGTGGCGGACGATATCACAGCCGACGGTGTCATGAGCCGTCTGTTCCCGGAAAGATGTCATGAATTTGCGTGAATATTATTATTTCAAATATTTCCTAAGATATCGTGCCAACGTGCTGTCAAGTCATCACATTTCATCATTAATATTATGTTTTCGTATCATAAAGACCTCGCGCATATAATAATATATTACATTCATAAAATAGCAAATACAGAGTCTAACCTAACCTAACCTAGCTAGGTGTGCTTAAGAGTGAAATATCTATTGTAAGTAGATACCTACTTCCTTTTTGTAATCTGAAAAACATATTTGTGAACAAACACGTTTTCTCTCCAATTGGGTAAAATAAAGTGGTTTTATTTTGATGATACACGGGACAATACTATAAATATCCGCGTATAACAAAAACATTATGACCATGGTTCTTCCCTTCCATCGTAATGAAGAACAAAATTAGGACACTACAGACATTGTGCTGAGTATATAGAATATAGAATCGTTCTCGTAATCAAGATAAGGGTAGTACTTTAAAGCAGAGCTTTCGTTGTTGATCTACAGGCTGTTTGTTTCTTGTCTTTTTTCGATCCTTCGTAATGGCAAACGTGTATCTCTCTCCTATCCTCTTTTTTTGTTCAACCTGTATTGCGCCCTAAACTTTATCCTCGTCGCCGTGGTATGACTGAACACTAATGATGATAAAAAAATGTCTAATGTCTTGATTCGCAACTAGCATATAAGCATTTAAATTTAATTGCATTGACCCACATTGTATTTTCATCACACAATTTTATAAGTTAGGACTGACGTAATAACCTTCATTATGGTGCTGGTTGCTGGTTGTAAAAATATTTACCAAATAGCCGTCAGCTGTCAGGCCGTTTTGAATTTCGAATATTTCGCTTCATACAAAAATCGAGGGTCAGGATATCTAGCTCCTAATAAGTAGTTTTACGAATTTACTGAACCTTGTCGAAGATTAAGCTATTCGACAGTAACAGCCTCGTTAGGGAGAACGTTAGGGGAATTGTAGAGAACACGTCGATGTCGGTAAAATATCATTAATTCATTGAGAATTAGCATTTAAATCCGTTATTATCTTGACACAATAATAATTAAGGCTGAGTGGCGCTCTTAAAAGCGGCAATTTCATACTTTAGTGCTTTTTTATTGGCGCCTGCAATATTCAACTTTTTACCCGTCGCGTCGTTACAGCATTACACTGTCGCCTGACACTGTTCTCTTTGATAGTGTTGCCAGATGTCTGTATCGTTAACATGCTTACGTGTCGATTTTAGTTCATGATTTTGGTTGGTTTGATTTGCTTGCTGTTTCATCGGCTCTCCGTTCCTTCGGCACACACATCAATATACAGGGTGTCCCAAGACCAATCCCACAAACTTTAAGGGGTGTTTAACTTCCCTATTAAGAGTAAGAAATTATGTAACAAAATGCGAAAAATTTTCGTCACCAAATTTATTATTTTTGTAATAAAATTGGTGTAAATCGATCTTATCAATCGATAAATCAATATGATCTGTCGACCAATAGCATCCCTCTTACAACCCCAGAGAAGGGGAAAGGAGTTACCCCTTCTTCTTTGACCGACCTCTGTTCGACCAGTGGCATCTGACAGCAATAATAGGGCGTTTTGAACAACGCGGCAGGTCATTAACCTCGATCTTGACTGACCGCGGCCCAGTGACCCAGTGACGTAGTTATCCGAGGGAGGAGCCATTGAAAAATATCTGTTTTACACGATTTAGAATAGAAACTTTAACGTTGTATTTCTTTGAAAGTATTATGAATTTTGATATAGTTTCTTAACAAATAACACTAGAAATCGAAGGACCAATTCGCTGTTTTTTTTAACGGGAATGGTCTTGGGACATCCTGTATATAGTCTCTGATTCGCGCGGTGAGCAATATGAGCGAAAAAGATTTTCGCATAATTGATTTCCACACGAAATAAAAATATAAGGATTAATGACAATAATTATAGCCTTCACCATTTTAATAACAGCTGGCAACACCTTGTTGACTCTATAATAATTAAATAAAATATATATTTTCACAGCTTATATCAATCGATAAGTCAAGTGTTTAATGAAATAATAAGTATACATACATAGATAGGTACATTATTAGTCGACCTATACAGGGTATAGTGCAATAATATTAAAATAGTGTGTAGTTTTCACCCTGAAACTATATTTTTAAAGTTTTTTTTGTAAAAAGTTGCTATGACTTCAGTCATACACAATTGTTATGGTGCTATTCAACTAAGCCAAATGTGCTTTTGCTAGAGTCAAGGAAGATGGCTGTGACGAAGCGTTAAAAATGGTATGACTGAGTGCGAATTGGAACCCGCGTCCGCTAGGTTAACACGTTAACTACTAGACCACACTACTGATGATAAGATATATGTACGTCTTCAATATTAATTAGTTTTTTTTAATTCATATGATTAATTTACTAATACTTATGTATTTTGTGGAATTTGTTTTTAATCTGTGGTAATAGCAAACATAGTTTAACTTAGGTTAAAGAGATTTTAGCACATTAGTGTACTATGCCTAGTAATTAGGAATGTTTTCATGAAATTCTATCTACTTTAAACGATTATATAGATTTATTGAATCGGTAAGGAACCCTTTGTGCACGCACGGCGTTACTTCTTTGACCATTTTAACTACTTAACCACATTGCCTCTATTAATATTAATAAATGCGGCATATTTTCAAACTAAGTAGTTTTTTATTTTTAAATTATTCTCCTCCTAAAGCGCGAATGCGCTCATGAGCAATGTAAATATTTAAGCGCAATTTGTAAGCAGGCCACCGTTTAGGAAATCGACGGTAAAGTGTTAAACGAAACTTACCTAAATAATTTAAACCTTACGATACGTAATGCGAGGCCATTCATTGCAGGCAGCGACATCTAGCAAGTCTGTAATTCAAGGCGTGTTTGCGTACGTACCTACTGTAGCAGTGGGCGTTAACGCGATAATCATATAACTGAGGTTACGTTATGCGCGATTTCAAAATAGCCTAATAATTAAACGGTTAAAAAATAACTACGTTATATGTAGCTGAACTCGTCACTGTGCTTGGTGTCACTTCCAACGAGATTTCCGTGTCACTGAAGCTGGTGTCTGGCCGCACAGGGTAAAAACTAATAATGCGACTGTCAACATAGCTGAATGTAGCATATAGTGTCCATCTGTGTAACTTGTGGAATGTTCAAGCCAGGCAATGGGCAATAATGTGGCTGAATAATGAATGAACGTGATTTCGTCACCGCTTTGAACCAGCATCAGTAGAATACTACCAATACTAATACTACTGATAATAATAGAATACTACTGCTATCTACTACCCTACTGGTAGTAGATAGCATATCATGGTGGTGGCTATCATATAGACGGCGATAGTAGCTTCCTATACATGAATTTATAGAAGCTAAAACCAAATAATAATTTCTCAAACATAAAAGTAGTAGGTACTTGGTACAAATCGATTATTTTCCTTTGACCAAAAACCTACCATTACTAGACATTAGGTCCTGTTCTCAGGTTTTTACATCAGCAACAAATTGCCGTACACATGTTAGAATACGTCGGTTCTATTTTGTGGGTCATTATTATAACATATCCGTCTCTCTCTAATGATAGGTCGCCGGAGGTAACAACGATTTTTTGTCAAATTATCCTGGCATTCGGTTCCTCTGCACGCGATGTCAGGACCCTTGAAAGCTGCGCGCCGTACCTACTTATATTATGGATCTATAGTAACTCATCCGTCTGCAACATGTTTCTGTATTGTTATTTATAGCCGCCATACCAATATTATAGAAATTAAATATAACTGAAGAATGCATTTTCAGAAAAAATGATAACTAAATAATTAATTTATGCAATGTTAGGTGAAATATTACCTCTATAAAAATAGTTCCGCAAAAAATATCTTACATATTTAATTGTTTGTGAGCCAACTCTAGACTTCTCTTATTACGAAGGAATAGAACCCAAAAAAGCAGTCTAAAAGCAGTCGTATATACACCGTGTCCCAAACCATTTTCGATAAAAAAAATAGCTAATAGGTCCGGCGATTTCTAGTGTTATTTGTTAAAAAACTATATCAAAATTCATCATGGTTACCAGAAAAAAAAGTAAACTTTACGTAAAATAGTAAAGGGATCATGTTATAATGTCTTTTTCGTGAACGCTCAGTTATCGACGTACGCCGTAACGATGTCGAGGCGCGGCATCGGAATTCGCGCGCTGACCGAATTTACACCATCGTTCGAGCGCTCACCTGTCGCCGTAATCATTATCGCGCCATTATCGATCGGCGTTTACAATCTGTTAAGAAATATAATAAATTTGGCGATAATTTTTTTTTATATCATAACTTACTCATAATAGGTTACACAAAACCCCCCTTAAGTCTTCTGGAATGGTCTTGGGACACTCTGTATTATATTAAATCGTTTTGTTTCACGTATTATGAAAACCTATATAGCAATAATTTATTCATTTATTTCAAAAAACAACAGCTGATACAAAAATAAAGTTACAATAGAAAATAATCTAAATAACATAAAACCAATGAGAGTTTCCTCCAAACTTAAAAAAAAATACAAAAATACATCTAGAAACGAGGTTGGGATAAGGAAGTAAGAAGGAAATACTATTATTAATAAACTATGTACACACGAATCTGTAGTAAGCTTATAAAAGATTTTATGTGATTGTTGTCAATTAAATAAATAAGTAAAATAAATAAATCTATCGCGCTATATGAATACAAAGGGCAAAAGGCGAAAAAAACGCCCGTTTTCTGACTCAATGGTAAAGACCAATTAGCAGTACAGCGAATGTAAAATGTTGAAATATAAACTTTGAAAGGATAATTTTAGGTTGTATAATTTCTGAAAAGATCGTGAACAGGTTCATTGATCAAATGTTATATGTGCGTTGAGGGCAGCTGAACCTTTAAGCGCAGTGTCCACAAACAAACGTCTTGTCAAGTCAAATGTAAGCTGGAGACTTCGGGGGATTCATCTTCCGAGAGCGCGGCTCGAGTGCTTGTCGTTTTGTAAACGGATTGAGTTCCACTCTCACGTTCGCCACTGACTTCACTTCACTCAAAAGTGTATTTAACGTTTCTGTTGCTTTTGTTCGAACCTCTCGACTGGGCATTTATGTACTTAGGCAGGAGGCTTACATACTCGAGGCGAAGCACTCACGTTAAGTATTACGTGCGGACATTGTCTTCAATCGTTGTCGATAATCTTTGGCGATTGAGCCATGATGACGGCTTTGATAGAAAATATCCGGAAAACACTGATCAGCTTTAAGGCGCCACCAGTCCCTAAAACGTGTTTGTAACGTATTTTGGTGCATTTTGTTGAAGTTATTCCCAACAAATGGCTAAAACTAAAAATACCACAATATTCTACATATATTAATTTAGTACTTTGCTTTAAAAAAAACGAAATACACCTTATTATAGTAATGAAAATAAATAAATAAGAAAGTGTTGTTTTTTTTTTGCAACGATTTTCTTTTAAGTTGTGTAAGTGACGCGAACCTATTTTTTCTTTCTAAAGATAAACAATATAATAATCTAGGACATTATTAAAAAAAAACATTTTTTTCAAATGATAATAATTATTTAAATACAAAAAACATGTTTCATCGATTCCAAATGTAACGAATTCGCGGTCGGCGAGTATATCCGTCTCTTTTCTACACGTCAATGTTCGAATAAAGCCTACTCTTTCTAATCTCAAGGATAAATGCGTTCCGGGGCGCCTTAAATGAGAACGTAGGGCTATAGCGTAAGCCGATATTTGCGGCACGTTCATTGTTAGTGATATATACTTATAAACTATTACAAATGGTAGAAAAATAAGTTTCGGTGCAAGCGCTGCCTTCTTCGCTAAAAATTAATTTAATACTTATGCATTCAATTGAATATTTATTATTATGGATATTATTCCAATGCATAATTCGCTAATTTACACACAAATGCAAGCAGCAGCTGCATAATCTGCGAACTCTTTCGAGCATGTATGATAATGTTATTGTTTCACGCGCACACATTTTGTCATTTTGTATACACATTCGAATTTAAATTAGTGTCCAACTGCCAAAATAGCTGACGCCTGCTGTACATAATTTCAATTAGAAACATCACTACACAAAAAGAATGTTTACATCACACACTATAATTAAACCTGCTAGCACTGAAAGCAATACAAAAATACCCCATAATAATTTTTAAAAAAATTAGTATTTTTGTCATTAGAAAATGGGCGATATACCTTGAATAAATTACCAAAAGAAATTATTTATATGAAATGTAACCAAAGCTTTTCAAATTACTTATTATGAAATTACTGTAATTTCTCAAGCTGTTTCCCTTTACCAAAATACTTCGTATTTTATATAAACATAGGTATGTTCATCAAATATAAATGTAGGTATGTTAAACATTATATAATAAACGTGACTAAAATAGAGAAAATACCAAGTACATAGTCTAAAATTTGAAAATAGCCATCTTCGCAAGTTGCAGCTGTAATTATATTTATGAACACAGTATATGTACCTATTATTATTATTATTTATTTATCTCATTCACATTTGGTCATTGGCAAACAAAGGATACAAATAACAATTTGTAACAAAGTAATAAGTGAACGTTTATTACCACTGCAACATCTGTTTGCTGCCTTCTTACTACACTCTGTCCTAAGGAAGGGAGTTCGTTTGTGCGTATGTGGCAAAGCAACGCATTTGATACATTTGAAAAATACTTTACCAAAAGAGGAAGGAATAATATAGGCGAAGAGAAAAATTGACGTCCATTAAACCTAACAAAGGAATGATATTTCTTTAGGGTTCCCAGATGATATCCCAAAGGAGGACGTTTCCTACTTTTTTGTTTTGTCCTCCCGTCTATATGATTAAAATAAAGTAAATTATATAAACATTCTCGTTTAATTGTGAAATCCTTCCTTTTGAAATTATCATCTGGCAACCATATATTTGGTGTCTTTAAGATATCTGCCGTGCCATGGAAGTAACAAAATGGCGATACATTATGGCTTCTCAAGTCTCGGTTCGAATTTCTCCTAAAAGCAGGATTGGTTCATGACAAATTTCAGCTTTAACTTCTTTTGAATTTGTTTTAAAAAGAACGCACCACGGTCGTGCTACTCCGAGCTATTCCAAATAACAAACGCATCGCGCGTTAGGTTTGGACGGATGCAAATAAACTGCAAAATGACCAATAGAATATGCTCGGCGAATCATCGCGTGGCCATTCATTGTCTTTTTCGCCCGCATCATGCAAATTGCTGCGGTAATTGTAATTTTATTCAGCTGTCGTCTGCGATGCGCCGGCGCCGGCGCCATGCGCCCCGCGGCTGCGCACAGTTGAATGTAATCAAGGAGGAGGGGAGGGAGAAGGGTAGTTTTTTCCGTTAACGGCAATTAAACTCATTAACTAACTACGATACATTACTCTACCCTAAAGAGCTGATTCAACGCCGAATCAATTGCAATAACAAACCAATGACGAGGCGTCAAACATATTTGCACACTAACGGTTGTGCATCATTTAAAATGAAAAACCTATTACGAGTAGAAAATTAAATAAAAAAAGGGAATATTATAAATCATACCCAAATTTATTATTTTTATTATAGTTATTATAGCGATCTATATTCGTAGCCTTGACCGGCGTCGCGAGCAGACTATCTGGCGTACGTCTTACAACAACGGTTTAATATTATCAGGTAAGTTTACATTTTTTTCTCCATATTGGGATATTGGGCTTTACATATCATATTTGGTTTTTTTTTTATTTATTAAAATATCCAATATACAATTTATATTATGACATATGTATCACTTTCTAATCATTTCCTTGATTTTCAAGAGAAGAAAAATTCAGTTTGTGTGGATTAGTAACACCTCATTAGGCAAATGCCTGTATTGAGGTGTCACCTATTTGAAGTACATAAATAAGGACATAACTAGATTTCGCAATCCAATTAGCTGGATTTTTATTGGAAATGGTCTCGGGACATTCTGTATAGTGGTATAGGAAGGACCGCACGTAACTAAACTGACAACGCGTGTAATCACCTAACTATCGCAAGTGGTCACTTATACGCTGCCAGTTTATAAATATTTCAACGTTTATAAATATTTAAAAATGTATTATTTCAATATAAAAAAATCAGGTTTCTTTTATAAGTATAAAAATAAATAAGTTTTAAACGCTCAGAATGTTATAATAATTGTTTTTCATTGAATGGTTATACATTTATATTCGTCTGACACATACATGATATTTACTATATATAATATATTTATACTTTTATATCTGATTACACATGCGTATATATACATTGTACATACGTGAATATATATATTCTTATTATGCCGTAGGGATATACCTATTTATTTTAGGGACGCGAGACTGTTAACCTCATGTTAACCTCAAACGACTTTCCTGAGCTCGAATGACAATAGGAATAATATGCATATAATGTATCGTTTATCAAACATTGTTGCTTTAAAATCATAGATCGTGGTAGTCTAGTGGTGATGGCCTTGGACTATTGCCCCAAGGGTCATGGGTTCGAACAGGGTCATACCATTTTTAACGCTTCATTACCACCATTTCCCCTGACTCTAGCACAAGCAGATTTGTGCTGGTTGAATAGGACCCAAAATCATAGCCATACTTTATTAAAAAAAAAGACAGTTTAATCAAAAATTAATAACCATTTTAATTATTTTATTTAGTTGATGAATTAAAAATAATAATAATTAGAGCGAAGCGAGCGGAGCGAGCGAAGCTCTCATAAGGCGACTCCAATTAGAACTTTGTCACGGGCTAACTTGGTCATTCCTTGACCGATTTGAAAAATTTTTGATTTTGAGAGAATCTACACGAAAAAGTGAAGGTCGTGACGGAGCTTGATTTTAAATATTGTCAAAAATAAAATTTTTGGGGTCAAAAGAAAATTGTCTATGGGAATATCCATTATAAAAAAGTCACGCGCAAAATCTATCCCGTCGTTAAAAAGTTATTGTCACAGACTAAATTTTATTTAGAAAATTTTAGTAAATCGCTTCGCTCTAATATGTGCTGCAGCGAAGCAAAATGCGAGCGACTGCGGCGACCTAGTAATAATTTCCGCTATTATTATTTTTTATTTTAATGCACAGTTATTCGTTTATAAATTAGTACGAGAGATAATAAATGAAATTCCCGTTTCGAACCATGTAGGAGGTAGGTCGGATTTACACTACTTTAACACTATAACTATTTTAAGATTATTAGAGCGAAGCTCTCATAAGGCGACTCCAATTAGAACTTTGTCACGGGCTAACTTGGTCATTCCTTGACCGATTTGAAAAATTTTTGATTTTGAGAGAATCTACACGAAAAAGTGAAGGTCGTGACGGAGCTTGATTTTAAATATTGTCAAAAATAAAATTTTTGGGGTCAAAAGAAAATTGTCTATGGGAATATCCATTATAAAAAAGTCACGCGCAAAATCTATCCCGTCGTTAAAAAGTTATTGTCACAGACTAAATTTTATTTAGAAAATTTTAGTAAATCGCTTCGCTCTAATATGTGCTGCAGCGAAGCAAAATGCGAGCGACTGCGGCGACCTAGTAATAATTTCCGCTATTATTATTTTTTATTTTAATGCACAGTTATTCGTTTATAAATTAGTACGAGAGATAATAAATGAAATTCCCGTTTCGAACCATGTAGGAGGTAGGTCGGATTTACACTACTTTAACACTATAACTATTTTAAGATTATTAGAGCGAAGCTCTCATAAGGCGACTCCAATTAGAACTTTGTCACGGGCTAACTTGGTCATTCCTTGACCGATTTGAAAAATTTTTGATTTTGAGAGAATCTACATGAAAAAGTGAAGGTCGTGACGGAGCTTGATTTTAAATATTGTCAAAAATAAAATTTTTGGGGTCAAAAGAAAATTGTCTATGGGAATATCCATTATAAAAAAGTCACGCGCTTTTTTGAAAATTTTTTATTCGAAAATAATTAATCGAATTTTATTTTAAATTATTTAATTTGATATTAATTTAATACAATTTAACAATAATAAATCGTTTTTAACAATAAATAAAAATACAAAAAATAATTAGGTAAGTTTCACGCATAAAAATAGTAAAAAAAAACAAAATTCGCTCGAAGGTCATGTCACTTTTTTTCTTAGCGATTTATTCTAATTTCGATTTAATTTTCTAAATTAAGCATTAATTTTGAATAATATAATAATAAAATTTTATATACATAATGATCCACGTGGAGCGATGGCCAGCTCGGATGAAGCAAGAGGTTTGTCAAATAAATTGTACATCTGTAAAGGTGCTCAAATTATTCTTAGACAAAATCTATTCACTGCTGCTGGATTATGTAATGGATCGATAGGTCATGTAATTGACATCATTTACCCTGAAAATACTGATGGACAATATATAAACGCATTCCCATTATGTGTGTTAGTGCATTTCAAAGGGTACACTGGTCCAAAATTTAACAATACGAATGCAATACCTATTCCACCATCAACAGTTTCATTCCGCAGAGGAACAAATTCTTTCACGCGAAAGCAATTCCCCCTTCAACTTGCATATGCAATCAGCATCCATCGTTCCCAAGGTTTGACTTTGGACGAAGCAGTTGTCGATATTGGAAACATAGAATTTGCACTAGGGTTATCTTATGTTGCCTTCTCAAGGGTTAGGAGTCTTGAAGGATTATTTATTTCTCCATCGTTCCCCCTTGAAAGACTACTCAAAATCAATGATAAGAAAGGATTACCTTCCAAACGTCGAGAACTGCAACGCTTGATTTCATTGTCTTAACTTTAAACATTTCTTTAAAATAAATTCATTTGTCTTATATTTAAATAATTGTTAAATGAATTTCTCTTTTTGTATATAAAAGATTTCAAGAACCTCATTTTGGAAAATTATCCATTCGTTGAAAAGTTATGTTTTCAATTTCCCGATGAAATTCTCTTGTACATTAGTATTGAAGATATTTTAAGTACCTTATTTTAGAAAATTATCAAAATCTATCCCGTCGTTAAAAAGTTATGCTGTTGATTTCCGGATGAATTTTTTTTGTGCATTTGTATCAAAGAGATTTCAAATACCTCATTATAGAAAATTATCAAAATCTATCCCGTCGTTAAAAAGTTATTGTCACAGACTAAATTTTATTTAGAAAATTTTAGTAAATCGCTTCGCTCTAATATGTGCTGCGGCGAAGCAAAATGCGAGCGACTGCGGCGACCTAGTAAAACACTCGGATTGATATAATATATACAAACATACATACAATTAGATCGCGAAATTTCCGGCGATAATTTGTTTGTGTAGATAAAAACGAGTAAGAATTCCACTTAGCCGACAAGGGACGCAAACAGAAGAGATTAGATCTCATTTTGAAATATTGGCGGCGGGCAAAAGCAAAATGCCCGCCCCCCCGCCCGCCCCCGTTCGCCCGCCCGCCCGCCCGCCGCCCGGTGCAAGCGAACAAAGAAATTAATTATATTAGAAACGATGACTCCACGCTGAAAGATTGGACGAAAGTGCGCCGCTCGCCAGAATATTAGGGTACGAACACACTGGCACCAATCTGTGAAGCCTTCGAGTTGTGTTGGCGTACCGTCGAATCTATCTATCATTTATCATGCATTTATCATTTAGTATGATTTTCAGTTCCCATCGGTCGTTGTTACGCTTAAAATCATCAGCGCTTAAATAAAATTACCGGTTGCATGTATAATTATTTAGTTTTTAGATATTGTTATAGCATCGATCAGATGACGGAAGTTGCACATTAAGCAAACAAAACAAAACTGCCGCCCTTTGTACTGAATCGTCTAATTAGGAAGGCAGAAAACAACAGTACAATGTAACTAATAGTCGTTTGTCGCTTTAATTAAAAAATGTAATAATACATAGTTACAATGTAGTACTACTTAAGCAATATACTATATATTCAATAAAATTGTCAGTAAACTTATATAACTAACTTTAGACATGAAATAAATCACTCTATATGTGAAAAACTTGTAAGGATACAAGACTAACCTATATCATAAGTTTTTCTAAGTTTTCTTCTCATCTCTTGTATCCGTTGTTTTTCCGTGATTAAATAAATAAATAAATAAATAAATCAAGTAAACGATGCTGACACGCATCTGTATGACATCGAAATAAATAATTCGAAATTGAGACCCGTAGGGCTAGTCTGAATCCGACTCGGCACTCGCTCGTTGTCAGTGACGTTTGTTTAATGCATTATTGCATTAGACAAACGTCAAACTAATATCTAGCTATCGTCGAGTCAGCTTCAGACTAGCCCCACTGATCGTAATCACACACGCAAACAGCCTCGTATACAATATATATCTTGCCCAATTTGCTCAGGTTTAAGTTACACGAGCCACGCCCTAATGAGGCATGCACATAAAGAAACTCTCTTTTTTTAGAAAAATAAAAAAATAAGAATTTTTATCTCATGAATATTTAGTTTAAATAGAATGAGAAAGGTGGGTAAATTTAAACCCTATCTAAAAGTAGATAGAACCTGGAAAGTTAGTATTTTTCCATCAAATCAAAATTTTAGACATAATTAGCTTACTGACTGAATACAGGAAACGAAAAAAATACTACAGTGACATAGCTGATTTCCTATAGATGCAAATTCAAGACATCGTGATAGTCTAGTGATTAAGACGTTTGACTATTGACTCGGAGTTCGCGGGTTCGAATCTAGACTCCATTGCAACGTGTAAAAGCGACAACCTTTGAGCTTTTTAGCTGACACAATCGAACAATATTTATTTATATATTAAACAGGTTTCCCCATGTACACATTACAATTAAAGTAAAAAATAAAACTACTAAAAGGAAAAAACAATATCAAAAACAAAAATCAAACAATAACAAATAAATAATTCGCGCTGATCTTACAAAAGTATACCGCACCTATGGCCACACCCTAAGTGTTGCTACCAAGAAGCTTTACATTCCGTCGAGTGAAATGGTCATTTTGGAATGGAGTGCTTAACTGCTTACTCTAAATTGCAGTCATTCCGAGTCGAAAAGAACAGAGCTTATTAGGGAGTGATGATTACTTGAAGGCTCTCACGTTATTTTACTGATTCCTGTACATGACGAGTCATGAATATAATTCAGAAAAATATAACTAGCAAGTAAATAACTTTAAAGTAACCTTTTATTCGGGTGACCTTTACTCGAATAATATATTTTTTTCTAAATCTCTGTAAACTTTCTTTTGTTTTATGCATTTCGTTCTCATACATATATATTCACTACATTTAAATAACATAAGTATAAAATAATGTGATGTGAAAAATATCGACCTCCTGGTGGCAATGGAAATACGTATTTTGTGGTTAGTATAAGGCATGCACAAATCCACACATACTTTTTGCGACCATCTCATTTATTTTCTACGAGTTACATCGACAAACCAATAGAGAATAATTATTTTACAAATGTATTGTCTATGTTTAGATATTATGTCACAAGACTGAACATAAATGTCACCTGTCATCGGGAAAAAAAATATCTGTTCCTAAGAACGTTCGAATACGTTTTGAAAACATGTCGGAGAGTGAATATAAATGTAGGCACATTATCTAACTTCTAACACATGTATAAAAATAACATATATTTTGTGAAAAAAAAACATATTATGTATTATTATTGGTGTCTGCATCCGAATACGTATTAGTTTTATTATATTTATCTTTATTTGAAACACCATCAGGTTCACACAGTAACTTAATAAATTATATATTTATTTTAACAATTACTATACCTATGTAAACTGCAAAACTAAAATAGGTCTCTACTAAATTATTGTAGTTTTTAACCAATCGTTTTTACATTAGCGACATTGTTATTGCTTTAATTTTCAAAAATTATTTTACAATCAAGTTTATGTTTTCACAATAAATCACTAAAATAATTTTAGAACCGTGGGGATTCTTATACTGTGCCATGGTGGTATCGGTAAATGTTAGAACATGAGGACGCACTGAAACCTTTATAATGGGGGCTATGGGGGTAATATTTAAATAGACAAGTATACACGACACTTTCACCTGGGTTCCGCTGACGACATCATCAAACGCCCGGTTCAAAGTCCGTCGACCGAAAGTAACGCCGTTCGATAGCGTTACGACTCAGGCGAAGGATCTCCCCGCCGTCACACCTGGCAGGCTATATGACCGGAGGACGGTGGTCAGCGCGCCGCGTTTCACCTGAGTTCGCAGCGCCTCTAATACTACTCTCGTCTGCCTTCGCCACGCCGGCCCGTGTCCTTGCACAATGGAGTCTTAACATTATATCGAATATCGAAGTATTTATGTAACAAGAGGATAGAGTAATAAATCTTCTATCAAACACACATCACGCTATTACTTATCCCCCGGTCCGTTACAGACGTAATTTAAAATGCATCTACGTACCTACCCTCAATTTCATTACTAATCGTACAGTGGGACGTATTTTGAAGTGTCCCCAGGCCCGAGACGAGTCGATACTCGATACTATAGAGCGACTGTAACATGTCGAGTGCGTCCTCAAAGGCCAGCCAACGCCCAACGCGAGCTGGTCGACTCGAGGGCCAGTCGGCACCGAACCCAGTCATTATAAGCCTGCAAGTCGGGATCCGCAGCCGCTTTTCGATCCTTCGAAGGGGCGGACAAGTGCCCAAGTAAATGCTTTCTAATGGCACACTCGAGACTAAGAATAATAGAAGCTCAGTGGCGGCGCGTGCAAAGCACCCAAATTATCTTATCCGTTTTAGAAATTCTTGCTAGTTGAATGTTACTAAAGATATTACAGAAACCGATAATAAAATATTATACATTTTAAATAGGTAACACCACGATACAGGTAACACCTAGTGATGTGTTACTAATCCACACAAACTGTACATTTTTTCTTTTCTTGAAAATCAATAAAATATCACAAAGTAATACATATGTACTAATATAAATATGTCATAAATAAATGTGTACATTAATCATTTTGATTTATGTAT
The DNA here is from genome assembly GCA_020383195.1 of Neomicropteryx cornuta. Lineage (NCBI taxonomy): Eukaryota > Metazoa > Arthropoda > Insecta > Lepidoptera > Micropterigidae > Neomicropteryx > Neomicropteryx cornuta. The sequence goes on along the minus strand of JAHKQU010000025.1, from coordinate 7,866,018 downwards.
CATTGCATTCGTTGCATATATTGCGCTAATGAAAAAAACCTTTCATTAAAAACCCCCTAATCTAGAGCACATATCCAAAATGTGGTTAGTGTGATTGGTTTATGACATGTTGGAAAAATATTGGTATCTAAATTTATTATCTTACTGTCCCTAACCTTTGGACTATTAAGTTATTGTAATTGTTTATTTTTTAATATTATATAACTTTTTAATGCCTATATTATAAGTACTATAATCGAATATGAATATTTAAAAAAAACATAGGTGAAATATAAAATCCGATCCTCATCTAACTGTTGTCATAGTTAAATACCAATAGAATAACACTTACTGAGCAAAACAGCCACTAAATTACAGAATAAAAATAATCCCTTTATAATCAATAAAAATGTACGATGTTTATTATAAGGGCTAAATAAGATCTTAATCTAATCTAACTTAAATCTAGGTTTTTCGTTTAATTTAGTCTAGTTAGACAGATCTGAGGACACAGTTCGCTTGTACTATCGTTATTTTTTTGCTCGCTTTTACAATATCACAAAAAGGAGGAATGTTTTAATGTAGAAGAAAAAAGCTTACATATCATCAAACATTGTAGCTTTTTTATTATTTTTTTTCATCCGATTTACAGTTTTTTATATGAAAAAAACATTCATAGCATCGTGCATTTTTATGTTAAATATGGTTTTTCTATCATTTACAAAGACGTTCGGTCATAATAACCCCATTTGCACGGTCCCTAGAAGTTTGTCATAACCAATTTCGATATAAGTATAAATAATAATAGTTTATAAAAAAATACATTTAAATTGGACATACTTAATTAAGTAAATTATTATTTTTTTTTAATAAAAATTAAACATTATTTTAAATCTGTTTTGAATTTATTTGTTAAAAATAAAATAAACGACAATACTACCCGCCCTTGTGCACTTGAAAGGACCAGGACACCGTTAAGAGTGCAATCAAGGGCGGGGCAAGCAGAAAATAACCAAACTGGCTTACAGAAATTTAAAATAGGTATTTATAAGTAAACATGGTGCATTATTGCATTCCAACGAAAACACACAGTAAATTATTACAGTAACAACAACCTTAAACTCATTTTTTTTTATATAAAATTTGAGTTCATCAAACTAACAATACATAAATTAATATTAATATTATAAAAATTAGAATGTCTGACTGTTTCGTTTTCATAGCTAAACCGATGAACAGATTACGATGAAATTTGATATGGAGATAGCTTGAACTCTGCAGAAGGACATTGAATGAAAAAAAAAATATTGTGATATTATTGAAGAATGTATGGGAATTATTTAGGTAACATACTAGGAATTTTGAAAAGCTTTCGTAATTTCTAGCTAGGTAAACGTAAGATAACATCATATTCTTCGGAGTGCCACAGGCACGAATCGTCGCGCGACGAATGCGCCATAAAGCCGCCTGCAGGGCACAGCAGCCAACCTGGGGCGAAGCCAGGGGTTGAACATAAATTTCCTAAACCTCATTAAACCTAAACTGAATTAAATTCAGCTAATAAGTTAGCACACCATTTATTGATTCTGTGGCGGTTAGGTATTAAATAAAAAAGCCATTTTCAAATTACCTGACGGCACCAAAAGTTTCATACCTACCATTTTACGGTACGAAATCTGAAAACTTTTAGGATTGCTATCCGTCAAGAGCCATCGCTCTAAATAGGCATAGCTCATGCATATTTGCATGGGAACTGATTTGTCTTTTGTCTTCTAGGAAGCGAGGCCGAATGGTGGACCGAGATCCGATCCTGGGAACGCGCTGCGTCGCCAAAGCGCTTCCAGACGAGATTATAATGGACCTACCTGTAAATATTTACGACCACTTTACTCCATTTTTGGGATGCCAAAAAAAGGCGCGCGGTCCGTTTCGGGTTAGCCTAGTCGCCCAACATCCCACACATGCAGACTGTCGATAGTCGATTGGGAGTGAATTCCTTCGTTTATTGAGTCTTCGAAAAGCAGGGCTGTAGTATTTTTGGGTTTATATACAAATATATTTTATATCAATGAAAATAATAGTATTAAATAGGACGGAAAAGAAACTCATATAAAGGGCAAAGTCAAATTGCTAAACTTTATTAATAAAATTAATATCGTCATGAAGCTAGAGATCTCCCAACTGGAGTAATTTTATTACTATAATTTTATTACTTAATTGTGGTAAGTATGAATCTATTCCTGGGGTGCCGCAAGAGTGACAAATATGACAACACTTTTTTCGTCAAACGGTCGAGGTGAACGTGTCCACCTACGCATTGAAATAATCTCACCTCATCTTGGTAGGTATTACATTTGTCAAGTATGTAGTAAACGCTTATTAAATAATGAAATATTATTGGCATTAGGTGATAGTTGGACACAATTGGTTAACAATTACTAAGCAATAGCGGCATCTCTCTGTAACGCATTAAGTTGCGGTCTGCGCGATTGAAAGAAAAAATATGCACTGCTTCTCAAGACACTCCTCCCTTGTTTATAGTAGCAATACAAGAATAACACTGTTTAGCCAAATAAAACCAAAAATAAATATGATAATTTTTATTTTTTATTTATATTCGTTTCTTATATTCTATATCTTATATCTATATATATCACAGCCATACAAGTAGAGGCATTATCATGTCGATTTGATATACATGGCGAGATGTTTATATAATATTTTGTAAGCATTAAAATTTTTGCATTTAGCATAAGTAGGTAGTTACAAATATCCTTTATATGTATATTCTTTATATTTCAAAGTATATTTCTTTAAACATTTTTTTTTGCTAAAAAACGGATCCAGAGCACCTAACCTTTCTTATTAAAAATCTCCTTTCACCCATCCAACAAACTAGACATTTGAAAATGAACCTCTCTTTTACACCCATTTTTACAAACAGCACAGCTTCACAGTGACACAAACACCTTTACGTTCTCTCTGGGTAACATACAAACATTTTAATTACCTACCTATTCCATAAATTTTTACAATTTGATTTTAGCGATTGAAGATGAGACTCCTTTGTGTTTCATCCTTTCTTGACCTCGAAGTGTGGAGGTCTCAAAGGCTCCTTAGTCCGACCCTTATATATGCCCTGAGGCGATCCATGGGTAATTATTGGGTTAAGGTCTACGTCATTTCGTCAATATGGCTAACGGATCGCATCGAATAATATTTTAGGTCGATTTAACTGCTGATTATTATCAAAATTACTGGCGAGACGCGTTTTCAACAAATTTCCAAATATAATGAGTGGTCTTCTGGACTTTGATTATGTTGCAATTTAAGTCAACTGATTGTCAAGAACCTTATATTTTATGAAGGTATAAATAATTGGCAACCTGCAGATTTATAAACATAATAATATGTCTAACTCTTTATATTCAACTTCGAACAAAAAATCGTTAGTTGCAACGAAATAGCTTATAAGTAGTTTAGTACTCGTATCTACCTTTCGGGAGTTTGTCGTTAAGAAAAAAGTTAGTAGCTAAGCAATTTATAAAAACTAAGAAAAGTCATTGTATAAGAAGCCCCCCTCCCCGTCCTTTCCTTAGCCCCCCGTATCCCATCCTTTAAGTAAAGTAAAAGTTTATTTTCAAGAACAACTTAATGCATAGGAATGATCATTTTCAATTAGTTCACAAAAAATGGACATAATGAAATATACAGATACATCATGGCTAGAGTGTTCGACATACTCGTATTACATACCTAGCTAAAATATATACATCACCAAAAAAAATATATTAATTGTAGATAGAAGTTTTATAATTATGCCTAAATATACTATTCTAAAATTAGTATGAAAAATAACTGCCACATAACATTTCTTCCTTTAAATTATGGGTCTTAGAATTCATACAGATTTTTTTTAATTAAATATGTTTTGATGGCTTTTTTGAAAATAAATATGTTTTTTTAATCTCCCGGTAATTTATTGAACATTTAAATCCTCAATTAAATAAAAAAACTAGTTTTTTGAAATTTAGACGTACGAGGGGGTACCGGCTGAATAAAATAACCGTCTATCTATCCGTCCGTTGCATCTTTCAACTCGAAGAGTACAAATGGAAAGAGTTGATTTTTTGTGTGTGTGTGTGATCTTGAAGAACCACCATAGCCGGTTAGATCACATCGGAGGCTATTCAGATAATATAGATATATATCATAATCGAATTTCAAAAATTACAAAAAAAACTAGAATTGCTATGACACCTGTAGCAATCAATAAAATCAATTGCTTCTATACATTGTTAGTAGTAATAAATTATTTAACCAGAACCTGATGTCTTACAGCCAGGCCCTACATGTATTATTAACGGTATCTTCCACCCTGTGGACCAACATGCCTGTGGTACCAACTTGTTATGGGTTGCTACATCTCAACTTTTGCCTGCGGAACTCTTGGATTTTAGATGGCTATAGAGGCAGGCGACAATGGGTTATTTTTTAAGTCTGAGAAGTTTAAAATTTAAAAAAACATTCAAGAGAACATGTGTACAAACAACATATAAGAAAAGAAAAGAAGGTAGTGCCAATAATCATTTTCTGTGACTGACTGGCTTGAACAGTCCTGAAAGTGAGGGACCTGTGCTATGTTATTTATTATTTATTTAAAAAAAATAACGTTGACAGATAACAAAAAAATGTCTTTAACTGCATAATTTATTAATCTATATTTCAAAATAATCACCACATACTGGCATATACATCCAACAATGTTTCCGCACGGCTAATGTTCGCAACCCGAGCGTCCTACCGAATGTACGCGGATGAGCGTGTCGCATTAGTCGCGTAAGGTTTCACTTCAAAAACTGAGGACATATTTAAAAAGAACTTAATAATATATGATATGTTACATTTAATTATGCGGTTAATACAGCTACTGAAATGCCTAAATGTGCGTGCGCACATTTTCCGTCAAACGTTGGCAGCGACGGAATGCACGTCATGAATATGTATGCATCGTTTCGCGATTCATTCGTTTTCCTTTTAACCAGACTTCAAAAAAATATGGAGGTACTTAAGTCGACATATAGGTATGTTTTTTTTTGCATTTTTACTCATTACTGATTAGCTTGAGCGATTTGGGTGTGTCGTTTTTTTTATGTATATAAAATAAGGAATTTTCGTGGGTGGTCTCATTTTAATTATGGTTAGGATTATTTTTGCTAATTATACTGAAAAGTTCATTATTTTTTTTTAGTGTAAGGTATCTAAAAAAAATAAAATAATAATAGACACGTGGTTTATAATGAAATTGGTGGGACGCTTTTGTTATTGTATACTATAAGAAAATTATTATATTAATTCTTAGTTTTAATTTTTCTTTATAGTTTTTTTCATTATGACGGTTATTCGGTGGTGCCAGGCCAATTCCCATCAACAGACGTTGCGTGGCGTCAACGCGACCGATGCGGGGGCTTGCGGCGCGATGCGGCGCGACCCGCGGGGCGTTCCGGACGAATGACTTGTTTGTTCCTGTCAGCTGCGCCCTGCTGCGCAGGAAATGCCGACGATTTTCTATTCGATTGCTGCCGATCGATCTTGCAGTTCGCGGAAACCAAAATAGCATACAAACTCTTGTTTTATTCCGATCGACCAAAATCCATTCGATCTTACGCAGTCGCGGTAGTAGCCTAAGCAAGTGTGACTGGCCCATAAGTGGCACGATGCATACAACCTCAGTTTAGTTGGGTGCTTTAAGTCAATTATTTTTCATATAAATTGAACAAATCTACTGCAACACCTTCCAACCCTTAAACTCGGGAACATTGGAGATAATGGAAATGTGAGTGTGAGTGAGGGTGTTCGTGATTGTGTAAATGAACATCGTATATGGTGTGTATAAATAAATTAATGTTTAATATGCACCGTTTTCATTTTAAATCAGAATTCGTTTTCATGTTTTAGGATTTTGACTGTATATTTTTGGGTTTTTTTTTTTTATTACATTTTTGAATTTTTAACGAAGGGGACCTCGCTCTGTGAACACTTAATTCAAATAAATCTATTCCCATGGCTCTGTTTACAGTGTAACAGAGATTGATATTTTTGCATTAGGTGGTATTTTTACTCATCGAAATTTTATCATTTAATGGATTTTTATTGTATGACGACGATGATGTATGATGACTTTATAAAACTAAATGATTGCATTTACTCCGTCTACCAGTATATTTGAACGACAGATATTCTTCCATGGTCACTAATACAATGTGATTTCGTACATTTAGACTAGCTAATCACTGGACTTCACAGATAAATTATATTACAATGATTCGGTTCATTTTTGTTACATTTTTGGACGGAAATAAAAATTAAATATCGTAAGCATCTTTAAACTGACGACTTGAAGCGGACTCAGACTCTCGGTAATTGAGATATTTTGTTTCACTAGAGAAGCTACTTCATAAAAAAATACCAGTCAAAACGTGTCCTAATAAGAGTGACACTAGGCATATACAACTAATGGCACCTATGCAGGAACGCGTCTGTCAGCTGTGAACGGTCATGATCGACTAAACTTATTGTTGCCAAACGACCGAAACCGATGAAATAATTTAAACTCTGGTGAAATATAATAACTCAATACTCTGAGTTAGTATATTTTCTATTACTTTTGAGTTTGATTTTATATCCTACACGTTTACAAATTTAAATAAAATAAATATATCTTATTAAAATTAACATATTTTTTAAAATTTATTCATTCAAGAACCATACATATATATATAAAGAGCAATAATTATTAATGGCAGTAGTAAGAGTTCAATTAATCGAACAAGCGTATGATGAAGCGTTATCAAATTAATAACAATTTAGTTAAAATGTTATCATAGTTCTGCTATTTTATTTAACATTCTGCGAGAAAAAAAATCTTATCCGAGATGATTTCATCGTGTATGAGCGCAATCTATATCTTGATACAAATCTATGAATCGTTAAATTCCCAGCCCTATATCCCGTGCAACTTCCACGAATATCACCGGCGATAAATATATAAATAAATTTATAAAATATCGGATCGTGAAAAACCCGTAAAGCGGTTTATGTGGTTAACATTTTCGTCTTATTTATACGCAGTGATAAAAACGTTGACACGAAACAAACTAAATTTACATGCTTCACTTTAATTACACCGCATGCCTTTACACTATGTCACTCTCAGCGGCGTGGCGTGCCTGGAGTTATTGTGTAAGCATGCCAAGTGCCCGGAGGTCACGTGCCGCTGGCGATTATTTTTAGACTAGCCCTTATGTTGCGTTTAAATTGAGACCAAAAAATTATTAAAAAAAATCAAAAAAAATAGTATTTGTGAAATATAAAGTAAAATTCGTAAGTAGGTATTTTCACTGAAGCACTATGCTTCCTGGATGAATTCGTAAAATAATAATATCCAGGGGAATAATAGGAAATAGTTCAATGTTTACAAAATTTGGGAAAAAAACACATTTGTAGATAAAACAATATTGCGCTATTGTAGCTTTTATTAATAAAAGCTTTATCCCGCTATTTCCTTGTTAGAAAAAAGTGCTTTATTTCGAATTTATAACTCGTTCATTATTGCAAAATGATATTAATAAAAAATGTCAAAATAATTGTTGACAAATGAAATGTAAAATGATCAATAAAAAGTCAATGTGTCCATCTTTTCTTATTAACTCTTCTATTACTTTATTGCCAGATAGTTTTATTTTTAAAAGTAACTCTTTCTCTATCGAGATAATGAACACATTAAGATGTGTGCGTTCTTGTTCGAGAAACTAGTTCGTACTCGCAGGAATAGTGACGATCAACGTTGCCAATTTTACAATTTCTGAAAATGTTACAAATGGCCGTGTTATCAAATCCAGGAGTTGAAATGCGTTTAACTTGTTAAGATCTGAGTCGGTATAAATGCATGTTAACTGACATGGTAAATTGTGTACACCAAAAAAAGTGCATAATATTTTTCCAAAATGGTTAAACAAGAAATTGGAAATGCTCTTGAGTAACAATCGTACTTTGAATTATATGGAATTATCAAAAACAAAAAATTAAAAAAATCAGAAGAAAAAATCTACTTTATAAATGTCGCTGTATCATAACCACAGCGACACACCGTATGTGTGTATGATTTCCATATAGGCACATTATAAATAATCCGTGTGTAGTAATTTTTTATACAATTTAGAGTTCACTATCAACATTTAACAGTTTTCATAAACATAGTTGCTTTGTTGTTGTCATATTTCGAGGCTAATTGTTATAGGCCGACAATATCTTCTAATGCTGATAGGAATAAGAGGAATATTACTTCTCTCGGTCAGAAACAGGCATTCATACCGCTAAGTAACAACGTTAAGCAATTGTATTTTGGAAAAATATGATAGTATTTCCCGATATGAATGACGAAAAGTATGGCTCCCTATAAATTATTTATTTTAATGTGAAAAACCATATCGTTCACTATATGTTTAAAAAATTAAAACTTTTCATATAATGGATATTACTCGTATATTGAACATGATTATATTCCAAAATATAATATGTTTGAATAAAAGATATATACATATTATCTGTTAATTTAATATTACTAATAATAAGTTATACTTTATATTATTCGTGATAAGAGAAACCTATTTTCTACAATACACATATCGTATAGTACCTTATCTTTATATATTTTCCGTGCAAAAATATAATAATAATTTAATTTACCTACTCGTTTTATACATAATATTAAAGCCTAAGAATATACCTATGTGTAGATATATAAATATACCTATTTAATAAAATTTCTTTTCATATTTTATCTAATCAGATACATAGGTACATAAAATTTCAGCCCTGGTTTTATAATACATCATTTAGTAACTTTATAATTATTGCTCGATTTAGCTTCATATCTATCGCTTTATACAAAATTAAATAAAGTTTTCAATATTGTCAAAAATAATATTGCTATAATATCATTGGTCAGACGATTTGTCAGTTCTCGAAAGAATGTTGAAAATCGGCCACCAAGCTAGGTAGCGTTTTCTTATAAATGTTATAGTAAATAAAACCATACATTATGCAGTTAGCATCTTTATCTTTATCTGTATAAGAAAAACAAACACTTGCCCTACGCAGAGCGTTTCGTCCCAGTCTTATCGGCGGCGCTCGAATAACTCAATTCTAAACAAGTCCCGAGTCTCTGAGTGAACCTTTTTATACACTCAAGCTGCACTTAGCGCAGTATCATAAATTATGTCCTCGTCTGCCGACTTTGGCCTTCTCCAGGCGACGATTCTGAAGGTGCACATCTTCATCAGTAGTCGCCAACAGGTTGAAAGACATTGACTGAATAGTCATAGGGAGGACGTTAAAAAAAACAAAAACCGTTTAACTGTAATCTCTCTTTTGTGCCAGATTTACCAGATCTGATAGTAAAGTGGCTGGGTTGATAGTGAATATAATTAGAAAAATCCTAAATTTACCGAATTCATCCTAGTTCGTGTTGAGGCTGCCTTCACATCTGCGATCGTAAGTAAAGTAGCAGGTTTTAATACATATCTACAAATAAGAGAGTCTTTATAAATACAGTCTTTTATAGTTATTATCAGACATACAAAACTGCATAAAAAAACGTTTTCTTAATTTTAGAAGTATACAAAACAAAAATTCAAAATCCTTCAATTCTAGGTTTTCCGTATCCAAAAGTTAAGAGAAAGCTCCACTTAACACTCTTTCCTATCTCATCAATTTCAAGGACCTAGATAGAGGATCGTGATTCAAATTTCACCCTGATACGGACGGCACATACGTTATCAATAAATTCTTTTTTTTTGCGGGCACTTTTGCCTAGTTGGATGAATTTAAACGTTTTCACAATGTTAATTTACGATTGTCTTTAAAGAATTTAAATTTACCATGTAATTTGTTTTTAGCTGCTAAGTAATTGTTTGCACTGGTTTATTGGTGTCAAATGCATATACATGTATAAATACATAGAAAGATATATATGGATAAAACTTAAGGATAAATTCGTTGTTCATTGCTAAGATTAAAGTAACTGTAGTAGCGAACTACGCGACTGAGAATAATGCCAAAATTATTAATTTTTCAAAAAGGTTTCCAATCGCTGCACGTTAAGGCTAGCATAAAAAGCGGCTATGCTAAATATTTTTGTAAGAATCTACAATTTACATTTGCAGTTAGCAGATAAATCGTTTTCTGTTGCTGTGTGTACTTTTTATGAAATTTAATTAACTCTAATATTCCAACAACAACTAATATTCCAATATTATTTCATTCCCATTTACAACAATATTATATATGATTAAATTATACACTACTTTTTAAATTTGTAAAGTGCAATTCTGCCAGCATTATTTATGATACAAGATAGATAGATAATTTATTTTCCATAAACAAAGTTATTGTACAGGAATGACAATTACATATTTGTACATACCGTTACATTTCAATTTAAAAAAAAACAACTGAATAAGACAGTAGAGAAACAAGAATAAAGAATATAAATGAATAAAAAAAAACAAAATCAAGAACAGAAGTTACATATGCATTGTGTATGCCTAATTTATCACTTAACTATCTAAATTCCTTAACACCTATTAAAGTCTAACTTTATTTAGATAACTTTATAACTTTATTTAGATAAATTAACATTGATGGGAGTAAATATTAAAATAAAAATCGAGATTACGTTTTTTTAATATATTTCTAAAACTAAGTTTTCAACCGTAGAAATCTTACTAGCATTTTCAGGTGTACCTGTACCCTCGCGAATTTAGTTTCTATGGCGACACGAATGTTATCTAGTGCGGTAGGAAACAAATGATTTAGCTATTAGCACTTGATGGTGAATAAAATATTGAATGTTAAAATGGTTAATATAAAACGCCTTCATATAATTTTTCTTATGATTAACGACATCAATGTTAAGTTTTATTGTAAGATGTTTTTCTCTTCGACAATATCTCATAAAAATTGCTTAATAATAAATAATAAAAATTGCTTAACTGTATTTTTCTATCAAAGAGTTCTAACTTGTTCAACATACATAGAGTCGACAGTAATAAAATATTTACAATGTAATTTAGTACGTAACAAAAAATATAATGTGCTCAGAGGCACTGCCCTTTTGGGATCGCGATTATACAATTAAATTAAAGATTCTGTGTGATATAAAATGTAACCGTGATATGCAATATATTTCCGCTTGACTACAGCTAGGTTACAAATAAACAAAGTTAATTAATCAATTACATAGGTACGCAATTTTTATTTGTCTTCATGCATACACACTTGATATTATGTAAACATATTATAAGACATGCATTTCTAATATCCTTCATATAATTTTACACACGGGTAAATATTTACTCATGATTTCACATTTTTATTTTATTCACCAAACAACCGAAATCGTGCTTGTAAAAATGCTGGTTTAAAAATGTTTATATTCATGCTACTGATATAATCACAAAATTTAAATGCGTATCATAAATATTTATATAGAGGTCTAATGTATATGTATATATATTTATAAGTATAGATAAAACAATTTTAATCATCTGGTGCATTTGCTTTAGGCCCATATTAAACATGCAAAATGTTATCATTTTAAAAGCATTTTTGTTCGTCTCGTCAAGGGAAATCCGGTTGATATCGTATTACTTTGTTAATTTCGATGAGGTTTTTTAATTTATAATTTTATTAAAACAACGGTTCCGCCTGTCTAACATTTTTCTTTTTAATTAACACTTTGTTTATTCATAAATTCTACATATATATATATAATATATATATATATATTAATACTATGGATATTGCATAGAATTTGCAAGCATTATTTCGAGCCTAAAAGCTAGTCTAATTGAGTCATTTAGGACGGCGCCGTTGCGGTAATTAGGACAGTTTTTTGCAGGAATTTCGCTCACAACTTATATGCGAGTAAGGTGACAGCGGACCGTATTCGGTATTAAACTAGAATATGGAAGAAATTTTATGCACTCAAAAACTAATCTAAAACGGTCTCCTCGGGGACTAATAAAATGCCTAGTTTTTGTTAATGCGCGCCGCCCGACTATGCGCTTTGCGGTGTTCCGACATCACGCCATTTAGCATCAGCGGAAACGAAATCTTTAAAATTAGACGTATTCTTGCTGCAGCCATGCCTTCTTAGTACTCACTCCAGCTCCGAGGCGCCGAGGAAGGGGATGTTCATATCGTTACACGTTCAGTAAAAATCCAAGTCAAGTAAGTTTCACTTCAAAAACTGCTGCTTGCTACAAACATATACAATTTATAAGAACGCCTCGTCTATTTCCGTTGGCGTCCCCCGTCCCCTGTTCCCCGTTCCCCGGCCCCAGTCAGCGCAGCGGATCCCATGAATCCCAACCAGCCATTATAAGAGGAGATAATTTTAAAAGCATCTTCGAGTGTTTCCGTCGTCGATTTGGTCCGTCTCGGAACCCTTCGCCCCTAACTGCTGCTTTCCACTCGGCTGCGCCCGCAGACCAGATAAGGCCCGAAAAATTAGGATTTAGACTGCTTATAGTAACATTTCTTTTAATAATATGTTCCAAATCAAAATAAATAAATAAGCAAAATTGTTTTTTAGTTTTAGGCTGTTTTAGACTACTGAAATAGCGCTATTCCTAACTCGTTGGAGGAAGCGAGGTAAAAAACTGTTTTTTTTAACAAATAAATAATTTGTTTAGTGTAAAATAGCGAACATGAGTTTGTATTTTTAACCCTCTTTGGTAATGAATTCAGTTATAAACCGTATTGGTATAACATATAACCACAATTTCAGCGAAATGGACATTTTTCATTTGCATAAAGGCGACTTTATACTCAACATAAAAAAAAACTTTCATTATAATATTAGTAATAGTTTACTCGTCACCACACACACGGGCACGCACACTCACACACATGCATACACGTTAGCAAACTCTTACATTCCACACCCTATTATATTCACAGATTATAACACTCATACAATGTTATCACTATAAATTAGACCCTAGTTCGTTCTGTTAAAAGTATCTGTTAAATTGGAGATGCCTGTAGTCGGCTTAAGTTGTTATTTATCTATTTCTATGTAACTGTCATTATGTATAGCTGTAAGCATTTCTCATACAAATAAAAAAAAATAAATACCAAAGAGGGTTAATTAGATTTAGACTAGAGCTAAAAAATCGAAAACATCATTCAATAAATCTTGTTCGAGCCATGCTGTGTTGCACTCCGCTTTTGGTAGTGAAAGGTTGTCGTCTCTCATACTAATGAGGTCGGCAGACCGCACGCTGTTAGACGACTACCCTCCGCGTGGGCAGGCCTTTGTTTTATTTTCGGAATGTCCTTTTACCAGCGCGAACTTATCTCAATTGAAAATATCCTTCATGCGGTATCCATTACCTGCCCACTCATATGTCGAGGACTGACTTCATTCATTACATACGAGTTATTTGGTGAGATAACAAGTCTGTATGCTGAAAGATATATTAGGTATGGTTTTTTTTTTGATTTGGTTAAAAATGTTATTGACAGCATGTAAATTATATTTTCGTATCTTTGATTCGCATTCCCGTGTTTGTTACATCCCCCACCGGTTCTTTGACTTCTCACGGCTTTACGGGTTACCATACCGGGTCCGTGGCATAACCTAAAAGATTATGGCGTTTAATAGAAAAAATATATTAATTACAAAAAGGATGATATTTTAACAAAAAATATAAAAATAATGGATTTGTGATTACGATGAAGGATGGTGGTGAAATGAGATGATTTTATGAATGATTTATGTATGAAGTTGATGAAAATAAAAATAATGGATATGTAAAAGTGTAAAATTAAAGCACATGATTAATGTATATATATATATACATTAATACATTTTACTATTTTACTATATATATATATATATATATATAGTAAAATAGTAAAATGTATTGTTTAAATACCGTTAATTAGATGATTTCTATGTTAAAATAGGTAAACACCTTTAGTTTAACATATATAAAAGTTTGACAGTACTGACATTTGGAAAATACGAATGCTTTTTAATATTTTAAGGATTGAAATTTTTTGCAAATAAAATATATAGCCAGAATGTTCAAAGAAAAATTAATACCGAAAGCACAGATAGTTGCATCGCTTGAGGTAATGCACGCTGGTTTAAATACAGGCCTGTATTTTATGAAAGTCTTTCACTCTCACCTACCTATCTGTGCGATATGCAATACGGTCAAACTTTCATTAAAGTAGTGAATAAATGATTTAAAAATTAAACAATAATTATGAAAAAAAGTGTGAAAATGTAACGAATATGACGTATAATGAATGAGAAGTGAATGGTTTAATGGATATTTACTATATATATATTATATTTCTTACTAAAAATGTTAACCAAATATAAAAGGTGTAATATTTATTTAGGGATGAATATTTTATATAGGAAAATTTGTACGAATATTATAATTTAATACTTAAATTTAACGCCATCGTATTTCACACCTGTGCCCTTTTTGAAAAACGATCATTTTATCGTTACTCCACTATACCTCTAAGTTATATTCTACGTTTCGTTAGAAAATATTTATTACATACCATTGCGCTTACTTTACAGTAAATATTTGCTGTACCTGCTGCAAAACAATTATTCTACTGTGTAATGGTGTAAGCGTTGACTTCAAAACTTAGGACTGCTTGGATATAGATAGGCACAACACAGCTAGAGATAAAGGTGCGGTACTTAGTTAAATATCCCTCAATTGCTTTCTCGGAAACAGAACGGAGAAGAGAAAGAAGGACGGCAAACTTTCAACACACTACTACTTTAAGTCCAGGCGTAGGCTATCCCGTTCATCCAGAACCATTCTCGCCGCTGGCGCCGTTCCCTTTTTAGTCCGTCCGCCACCTTCTGATAACGGCGTCGTTATATTACACTCCTGTGATTGGAGACTACGCCGCCGCACACTTACTAGAATTCAGGTTTATTAGTATTTCTCGAAAGATCACCTGAAAGGCAGGATGCTGAGTTTGTTCTTCTTGCCTTGTGGTCATCGTTCTTCCTAACGGCCTCTGGACAATCATTAATAAAATACGAGTACACTCTAAAGTAAAGACTAGCGCCTAGACTGTAGTGCTAGTTTTTTTTTTTGCTAACCTTACAAGTGACTTCTAACCATACTAAAATGCATGCATTGTAACTTTACCACCTGATAATACTTACTGTTTCTGAAATATTTTATGTAAAGTTTAACAATTTTAAGTGTGTGTACGCGCGTATTGGAATTGTGTGGTCATCTCTAATGCATGAAATAAATATATAGGTGCAATTGAAAACTAAATATGGATACAGGATGTCCTAAGACCATTCCCGTGTTGTGTAACCGATTATGAGTAAGAAATGATATAAAAAAATGCGAAAAAAAAACATCACCAAATTTATTATATTTTTAATAGATGATGTCAATTCGGTCAGCGCGCGAATTCCGTTACCGCGCCGATCGATAATGGCCTTTACGGCGTACGGCGATATTATTTTTTTGTCGGTAACCATGATGAATTTTAATATAGTTTCATAACATATAACATTAGAGCTCTCAGGAACAATTAGCTGGTTTTTTTATCGGGAATAGTCTTTTTTTTGTATTTTTTGAGACATGTAATTTGGTTTATTAACCAGCACTAGGGTTATTTTAATTGGCGTCTGTAATTAACATTGCGTCGGGTTTTGTTATGCAAACCACTGCATACTGAATGCATAACGAGTGAGAAGTCCCTTTTATGTGATTTGACGACGGCTCTGATGAATCAGCCGACCTGAGCCAAGCAATTATTATTGCATAATTATTAATAGCTTTCATTGAGCCCGGCTGCGTCAGTCACACGGCGGCTGCAGCATAATGGCTCTTTTAAGCAGGAAATTTATACAAAAGCACTGGAAAAATCTGGCCATATTTCATTTTACGGCTTACTTCACTAGGCTTGCAGCTACTTATAATATAACTTCTTTTAGAGACTTGTGCCTATCGGAGTTAACGATTATAACTAGCCGCTCGCTATGAGGGTGACAGAACCGTTCGCACATAGGATGCAGCAACAGTACAAAGATTTCCCAAGGTCAATCCCAATAAAAAAAACGGCTAATAGGTCCTACGATTCCTAGTATTATTTGTTAAGAAACTATATCAAAATTCATAATACTTTCATAGAAATACAACGTTAAAGTTTCTATTCTAAATCATGTAAAGCAGCTACTTTTCAATGGCTTCCTCCCTCGGATAACTACCTCACTGGGCCACTAGGCCGCGGTCAGTCAAGATCGAGGTTAATGACCTGCCGCGTTGTTCGAAACACCCTATTAGGGCGGAGCTAAATGATTGCTGTCCGATGCCACTGGTCGAACAGAGGTCGGTCGGTCTAAGAAGAAGGGGTAGCTCCTTATCCTTTCTCTGCGGTTGTAAGAGGGATGCTATTGGTGAACAGATAATATTGATTTATCGATTGATAAGATCGATTTACACCAATTTTATTACAAAAATAATAAATTTGATGATTAAAAATTTTCGTATTTTGTTACATAATTTCTTACTCTTAATAGGGAACTTGAACACCCCCTAAAGTTTGTGGGATTCTATTGGTCTTGGGACATCCTATATAAATTAAACAAAAATATTTTTTAATTTTTACTGCAAACATATTGCTATTGGTAATATTTCTATACTGTTTATTGTTTATACGTACGTTTGTTATATTCTCTTTCATCTTTTTCATATAGTAATGAAAATACATACTATATTGGACTATGTGTAATTTTTCTATCTCGCAAATAATTCAACATCGCATTGTTAACCTAACCTAACTAACGCAACCAAACCAAGCATTCTTATTAATAAATGGTAGGTACATATATGAATATGGTACATGGCCTATGAAATAATGAAGTCTCCTGCGGATTATTACATCACGTAGTAATTCACAAAAAAGGGACCTACAGACATAAATAGTCCATCTTTAAAATAAATAAAATCATTTCCAGATACCAGGAGCTTAAATGCCAAAATTTCTTTATTTATACGAAATCTTATAAAAAAGTACAAATGACACACTGGCTAGATTACAATAAATTGTAAAATTAAATTATTCCTTCGTATATGCAAAAAAAATCTATTTACCAAAATGTGTTGGTTTATCCCTTCATACACTCAAATCTTAGGTCGCCTTTTTTTTATTTCATATATTCATTAATACATATTTTTTTTTTAATGATATAAGGTGATTTCACTAGGCGATAAACCGATTTCATGAAAGTTCTAAAAGAAAAAAAAACAAATCAATTTCAACGTTGTCAGGAGCAACGTTTTATTTATCAAATATTTAAAAATACATTGTAAATATTTGTTGCATAAAATAAAATAAAATACAAAATACTTACAAATTAACTTAATATAAATTGTGTGTTTTGAAAAGAGAATACAGCAAGAATGTACGATATCTAAATAATTTTTAGTAGGTTTTATTTCCATAAATTCTTTTAATTTGAGTTTTATTAAGGTTTTCATTGAAGTTGTCTAACTTATAGAGGTATTTTATTAAATTGACTGGGTATTAAATCTTTCATATTGGACAGTAATTTTAACGAAGAGCTTCTATCGACGTTTTCTATGTAAAGCGTTCAAACCATTTGACGTCACAAATGTTCGAGTCTTTTCCCATATTGCCAGCATCTCTAAACCTTTTTTGACTTGAATATAATATTAAATTATATGCATTACAAAGGTTTCATATTTTTTTAACGGCTAAAAACATTTAAAAACCTTGTTTTATGTTAAAATTGTAAAATACGTACTAGAAAAGATTCAATGTTACTCGTATTCTATGTTTCATCACACTGTGATCGTGATAGTTACTTTTTTTTTAAATTTGTAGTTGACGAAAATAAAATTACACCTTAATTAATACATATTTTAGTTAGAGATTCCCATAGTGGCATAATTTTTGATCAGTCAGTATACTAAATACTTAAATGCCATAATAAAATATGAAAACATTTATTATTGCCGCGAGATAGTTAGGCGCATTAACATCATTTGTGATAAGCACAGTCCATCAATATTTAATGAAACACTTCAAAGTTCCAAAATAGAAATCGATTCTATTACTCGTATATCAACACCATTTATCAAGACTAATTTATTCGCCGGAGTCCGAGCTAACAATCGGTTTCGTTTGATTTAATTATCGAAAAAATAATTCTTTTTGGCGTCGCTTCAGCTGATAAGAGCATCGAAAGGCGACCAAACTGGGCCGACCTGAGATGACCGCTCTGTTGGTGATAGGGTGGACATCCGCTCGGCGTTTCCTTGATATTTTCTCTTGTCTTATCCGTCCAGTTTCACGAACCATGAGATTGAGCGATGATCTAGTTGTTACTACGTTTATTTACTGACCACGCATAAATAAAAATCCATTTACAATAAAAAAAAAACATGTCGCGTTATGTTGTTAGGTTATTATAAGATAGACGCTGTTCTTCCGATAACACCAAAATTACCGCGATTCAGAGTTTAAATAAAATTATAAATTGTTTGTTTTTAGACAAGATCTCAAAGATTTTTTTCTCTATTACCGTAAAAATCCAATTATTTACCTACTGCGTTCATTTTTTAAATGTTTATTGTTTTTAAATATTACGAGTAAATATAGTTATGTTTTTTATACAGAATGTTCGCAAATTTGGGGCACTTCTTTTAGGATGTTGATCTATATAGACAATCAAACATTAATCAGCAAAAAAAAAATTGGAAAAATTATTGCTCAATTACGAGAAAAACGACTTCAAAATTAAATATAAATTGTTTTAATATTTGACAGGGCGGTTAAACGCATGGCCCAAGATCGGCTAATGACCCCCGAGCGAGCACTTCGATCAAAAACAATTTTTTTTAATAATATAATTATTTTAGTATATTTTTTGTGAGACCGGTTTAATTATCGGTTTAGATCAACCTCCTAAAATGAGTGTGTATAATTCTCTATAACTCTTTTTTAGATTTTTTTTAATATGTTACGATTTACCATTTTTTTTACCGAGAAAGAAATGTTTTAATATTTTCATAGCTCCACTTTGAAAGAATTCGCTTTCATTAAAACGCATGGCCACCCCAGTCCAGATAGGCGGCCACTTAGCGCCTCGATGAACGGATTACTAATTCCTTTCGAAGTGACACATCTATAATTCACATTTTGTTTTCCGGATCCGAATCGTGAGATCGGAATTTGGTTGCACTGAGAGCTTTTCTATGAAAAATGCTGCAGGTAAAGTGATAGCCCGCCCAAGCAACAAACCGAAGGTGTTTTTTTTTTTTGAACATTAACAAATTTCAAATTCGCGGTTTCTACTCAAATAATCGTAGATTACAAATAGATTACATAGACTTTACCTAGTGAACAGTGTACCTATTATAAGCCCTTTGATCAGTAAAAGCACATTAAAACATTTTTTTTTATTGTATTGATAGTACTCGTATATCCAATTACAATACTTACAACAACAATTATGCAGTAACAATTTATGTAGTTAAAATCTAATAATTTAGAGTTGAACAACACTTCGATATATTTGTATTACAAAAAATGCAGTAAATGCATGCAAATTTGTCGTTTCCTCATAACGAATTTGACATCAGTTAGTTATACGAAGATGCAAACCACGAGAGCATTTAGCTGCAATCTAATAACGGCAACAGAATTCAACATTTAAGATTATATTAGTATTACTTGCGTGTTCAATTGATGCCATAAGATTATTATTTTTTTAAATGACAACTTTTAAATCACTATTTGTTAGCTTATAATCTTGAAGGTTTACCACATAACAAGGCAGGCGGTCGTTAATTGTGATTTATTGGAGAATTACGATTCCCTAAAAGTGTCCAAAAGTCTCATCTATTAAACTCATTTTTAGAAGTGCTCGTCTCTAACTGCGTAATATATATTTTATGGTCACTTAGAGGATTCATCGCTTAGCCACTAAAGATCATTTTTCATAATAAAAGCAACACACAAGCAAGTGTATCTTTGCCGAATCTAAGAAACATAATTTTTGTTAAATTATGTTAAACTTACCTAATCCAAAAGTTGTCACATTGACATTTCGTTTTGTTTCGTTCTCATTAATTAATTTCCTTCCTCGCGCAGTAACTGCGTTAAATGTGTGTTGATTTGTTGATTTGTGTTACTGTTTCTTACTCTTCTATAATTTTGAACATAAGGCAATCATTTCTACTACAAAAATGATAAAAAAAAGTTAAAATAAAACAGTTAGATAGATAAAACATATAACTAGGTTTGGAGTGCCTCAAAAGAATGTATGTATTAGGTTTAATTTTATTTCTCAATTAATTAAGTTGAAATTTTCCGATTAACAAATAGATTTGGTTGACGCTTGGAAGGTTTACATATGTGATAATTGAAGCTGTTTATAAGTTACCGAGGATTTAATTATTTAGTATTTATATAGATACTAGCTGACCCGGCCACGCGTTGCTGTGGCTAAAGTTTTTGTTATATTACATTATAGTAAACAATCTAAGAGGAACAATAAGAGAACATCAGTCACGGAGTCCACTATGCTTTTTCACACAGATGGTATTTGTAAAAAAATATGGTGATCTCCTTATTTGACTTTCTACTACTATAACCCTTTAGTACAATGAAATTATTTACGAACAAAGACGAAAATGTTGATGTTGGTATACAAATTCACTGGATTGAGATTTGAAGGGGAAGTACGTTGAACACAATTAATTAAAATGTTCTTACACTTGATACTAAGCAGAAATCAATAGGTAAAAAATAAAAATTTATCAGATTTATTATTTCCATTTAATTTTATAACAAATATAAGTATATTACAGTATAATACAGTAAATAACATGTGACGCTTAAACTCATGAATGAGGTAGGCAAGGCAGACAGTCTTAAACTTTTAAACATTAATATCTTTTTTTTTGAATTATAAATACTTTCAATTTCAATTTAATTTAACACCAATCGGTGCACAATGTTTTTGGTTAACCTGTCTTTAGCTAACACAAATAGATTCGACGGTTTCCCAACACGTGAACACGCAACATATAGTTGCCCATGAGAAAAACATGGATTTTCCAAATCTAAACCACAAATGGACATTGTTTGACCTTGAGATTTATTTATAGACATGGCGAAAGCTAAACGAATTGGAAACTGTAGCCTTTTGAAGGGCATGGTAGAATCTGATGGTATCATCGGAATACGTGGCAGCAGGACCACTTTTCCTTTAAACTTCCCAGCCAAAATGGTTGCTTCAAGAATGTTTCCGGTGATCTTTTTGATGACCAAACGCGTACCGTTACATAATTGAGGTGGATTCAAATTACGGAGGAGAATAATAGGGGAACCAATCTTTAATCGAAGATTATGTGGTGGCATTCCAGGGATATCTAATGAATTTAAAAATTCAATCGGAAAATTTACACTTTCATTTTCATCAACAACAGTATCGATTGATTTAAAAGACATCAGATCGCCTGGTAACAACTGTTGTATCTGGAAGTTAATTTCGTCAACATCAACGTTTTTGGCTGCCAAAATCGCCCGTTGACTAAGCCATTCATGATTCAAATAATTATTACAAATAAAGTAGAGCGAGGTATAACCGGTAAGGTCTGCCGGAAGTCACCAGACAAAAGTAAGATAGCACCACCGAAAAGTTTATTATTGCTGTTTAAATCTTGCATAGTTCTGTTTAATGCTTCAAGTGAATATTTGTGTGCCATTGTGCACTCATCCCAAATTATTATAGAACTCTTCCGCAACACTGCAGCTATTCCACTATTCTTTTTGATGTTACACATTGCATCTGGTTTATTATGAACGTCCAATGGCAGCTTGAATGTTGAATGTGCTGTTCGCCCACCATCCAGTAAAGTAGCCGCAATGCCTGACGATGCTAATGCTAATGCGATTTTTTGTTGCGACCGTATTTTGGCAAGAATCAACGATATTAAAAATGTCTTACCGGTTCCACCGGGTGCATCCAAGAAAAAAAAACCGCCTTGTTCAGCAGCAACAGCCAGCATAATCCGATCATAAATAATTTTTTGTTCTACTGTCAGTAATGGTTCACTGTTCATGATAATTGTTGCTAAACTTCCATGGTCATATTGATTTTCTCGTTGTAAATCGGTATTGACTAAGTCGGTGGCTGGACGATTAGGTGATGGCATACCATAATGATTAAGTGGTAAATTTGAAATAAGAACACATAAATCCTCGATCAAGACCAATGCTTCATTGTACATCTCTGGTGTATAATCTATGTTTTGGCATTGATTTGTTTGTCTAATTCGGTGCAAGATGTCTTCTGTCATACAATTTTTATATTTTTCCCACAAAGTTTGTGCTTGCGAGGGATAACATGTCGCCAAAATAATTGCAAACAACTGACGAATGTTATTCGGTGTTGATGTCAACGCAGCATCAGCAAGCGTTAAGTCCCAATGGTTATCGTCTTCTAGCAATTGCAGTTCACGACATGCATCCTGGTATGTATTGAATACTCGACCATTAGCTGTTCGTAAAAATTCAAAAGACGTTGGTCCGGGAACATTCACCAATAACAAACGTAAATAGAAGCACTCACGTTGCTTTGGATGTACCGTGTAAAGTCTCCCCAATGTCTTAGCTTTGAATATGCCTGTAATGGAAGGATGTGGTTTTCCTTGTTTCCGTGGCTCCCATTTTTTACTGGATTTGTTCCATGTGAAATAACGTGGAACATCACCATACACCAATGTCTTCGCGAATTGGCCAAAAACATCAGGTTTTTGACACAATGTAAAAAATTCAGTTAGAGTCGTTTTCGGAGCTTCGAACGCTCTTTGGAGAACATTTTCTTCAGTGAAGTATACACGTTGACCGTTTTCAAGATGTATTGCCAGATGTTGGACAGCAGGATCTCTTTCGTGGATGGGAAAGCTGAGAATATGCCAAATAGCTTCATTGCTGCTAATGTATCTGCCCATTTGGTATCGTGCTATTTCGTCATTTTTATTTATGTTTTTTACTTCAAATATGGCCAAATCACTGCCTTTGTTTACATATTTACAAATATACTTATTTGATTTAACAGAACTGCAAAGCTCAACATTGATATGAGCTTTGTAAGTTTTTGAAAGTAGTGGTGAGTATGGTACCACCCACTGATTATCAAACTCAACTTGATTTGGAAAGTTCGGCAGTCGCATTGTAAATGTGTGGCCACCATTCTCAGTACTTCTGCGGCGATACATTGGATAACCATCAATATCCGAGATCGTGTCATTCGTATGCGGCTTTGGGAAGTTTTTTTTACATTTTCCATTTTCCATGCACGGTGACGTCATGTTGAAAACACCGCATGGCCCATGGATCATGTGTTTGGTGACAATATCAAATAATTCTTGATCAATTAATGGGTCTGGAATTTCGGCTGAAATTATTTGATCGATTTCTTCAGGACGGATTCTATCTTTAAGCCAAACCAAAATGTGGGCATGAGGCAAACCTCGCTTTTGCCACTCTATCGTATACAGCCAACAACGTGTGATACCAAAAATTGTATATTTAACAATAAAATCAATTAAGGATTTCAATTTTTGTTTAAACACACGTGCAGTTAAATCATGACGATGAATGGCTTGTTGTCCTGGCAATAGTAAAGTTTGTATCTCTTCCCAATTCGGATTACATGTGAATGTAATAAATAAATCCGGTCGGCCGTAATGACGTACGTAAGTCATCGCATCTTGTATGTATTCCTGCATGTTCCGTGGACTGCCGATGTAGCTTGAAGGTAAAATGAAAGCATTACCGATGTCATTGGGATTTAAATTTCCATCGATGTTTCCAGCAACAGCATCTCGTAAGTGAATATATTCTTCCGATCGTAGTTTTGCCTGGTTGAATCGAAGGAATCGCAAGCGTTCGCTTTCGACCTTAGCATACATATCAACAATGTATTGATGGAACAGCTGACGATATCGAAGGATATAATTGTCTTGATGTTGTCTAACCATTATTCGGTGTGCGTAGTAGTTCATTGAGCTAACTTTATTATTTCTGTAATCACCTAAAAAAATAAAAAATAAAATGCAATACGAAATTAAAATCTATACATACAGTAAGAAAGTAAATAGATAATTGTCAAATTTACCGGTATTTGGATCATACTGATTGATATTAAGGTGATATTCATCTTGTCCTTGCCAAAATATCAATGGATATTGTAGTGCGTCATATGAACGGTGTAGATCCGAAATCGTACTGACAGTGTTGTCTCGCCGTGTAATGTTTATAGATCTTTTGTCAACTGGATCACCAACCATGATAACAGCAACCTCATCAACAGTTGGAGCGTTGAATCTACCAGCATGTTCACCTAATGGTACTTTGTCGGCTTTTATGACGATTTGATAATTGTCATTTTGCAGTCGTGGCGAAACTCTTTTGATCAATTGAATTAGTTGATTGTGATCTTCTAAAAAATTTTCCAATAATATCACAATTGCTCTTTCCTCTGCTTGTTCAATAAAATTATACAGGCACCGAGTCGTCACGCGCTCTTCACAATCGCCCATAAAATAAAAAGGTATCGACATCTGTCAGTTTTATGACTGCCAAATAATAACAGACAAATAATTAGCAATAAATTAAAATTGCGACTATAATTTGAGATTTAAACTATCCTATCTCTCAAGTTGGATCGAACTGCACATGGTGTGCAAATTTTATTATAATCGGTTAAGTGGTTTAGGAGTCCATTGAGGACAAACATTGTGACACGAGATTTATATATATTAAGATTAAGATAAGATAATAAAGTAGGTACTCAGTAAGCATATGTTCGCGCTAATCTCGAGAACCAATGGATGGATTTCAATGCGATTTTTAGTATATATATAGACCATCGTTCGAGGCAGGTTTAGGTGCATACATTAAATACCACAATTTAACTGATTTAAATAGATTTGGCTTAGGATGGAAAACTCTGCTATGAATTTTTTAAAATAAAATCTCATAATATTACTCCGACATGATTTTTTTTCAGGATTAATGTATGTGAGCTATAGGAGAATTTGCAAATTGCAAATTTTACGATCAGATGTTCAGTTATACCACCATTTTGATTTGAATCACAGTAAACTAAAATGGTAACAAATAAAAACAATAATATATTATGGTTGCTGCTACCAAATTTTCAGGTAACGTCGTTTTATTTCGTCAGCTGTGCACCCAACGACGCCATATTGTTTTGTAATTGTAGCAAATTGCTTTTGCTAAAATATTTTTTTAACAACATCTCTTGCTGCCATAGCAAGAACTATCGTGTATCTAATCAAAAATTATTTAACAATAATCGGTACAACTATGCGAGATTAGCAAATTTCTTGCTGCGGGTGCAAATTTTTGAACAACCAAACGTCTTGCTAAAATATTGTTTTCAGTGTTCGTATGTGTTTAAAATGTTATACATTTGTCTCCGTCGACAGGCTGAACGACATTTTTCCACCAGTCCTGGACAGCGACCGCTGTAATGGAACTAAACGTGAAAAAGCGTGTGGTAGCTGCGCAAAAGGGCACGCGACCAAAGGCCGTAAGAGCCTTTGTCACGCAGTTTCCTTAATGGCAGGGCAGGTAGCATCAACACATTCTGCAGCAGGATAGGATGCTCAACCGGACTGCACCCATTCTGCAGCCGCTGCATCCCGCTGGTTGTCCAGTGCACTCGCACTCGCACAGGGCCGTACTTTTATTACATCCAACCAACGCATGCTTTTCTTAGATTGCGCTTATAGCGTAAAATAACGTTCTACGGTAGTCCAATCAGCTCTATAAACAATATGTCTTCAGATGACTGCACGGTCTCTTTTTATTTAAATATTGATAAGGTTTTTCTTAGTTAAGTCTCTAAAATTAATCTAAACAATAAATATGTTACGGGCCTAAGTTTCATCTATATACGCCCGGGCTTAAGCGATGTGACCTATTTAACTTGAGCCAGTTAATATATAAGTACAACAATTGTATATAAAATATTTTGGCAGTTAAACGTTTCATGGATCCAACCCGTGAAATCTTGCCTTTCAACCCTACCTTTGCGTTTTATTATTAAATTTATTATATTTAACTAAATTTTAGGTACTAATTGTTCGTCTTGTTGTAGTTACTACAATAACATCATGTGTATATTGACATATTTGTCAGAACTGTGCTTCCAAACCGCTTTTAGAAACGTAGGTTTGTACTGTAAACAATTGAACGACTTTAATTAATTATGTAAGTTGTACCATAGTAAGTTGTTTTTCTACTTTCCCTCTGATTTTATCCCATTTTGTTTATCTCAGTTTATTCAGTTTCTCTGAAAGAATTTCATTTTTTCTAAATTAAATTATGACTTGTTAATTGTCATTAGTTATTTTTAAATAAAAAATTATGAAAGCTCCCCTAGACAGTTGTCGGTAATATGCAAAAGACAATTTTCCAAAATTAAAATAAGTCTTTGTTTAAAATGATAATTTATTGTTAGAAAACTTGCTCATAAACTGAAAATACAAATTTTGTAAACGGGCAGATAAATATAAAGTACCTTATTTATTTATATGTACTCATATAAAAAAGAAAAACACTAAAATTGGAAACATTTTAATTGTCAGCCTTTTATGAAAATAGAAATTTAATATAATTAGTTTTATTTTTGCGCCAATAATCTGTTGAAATGAATTTTAATTGAGCCTGATTTTCACTTTCGAATTACATAATTATTTATGCATAGCTGAAGTTTCTCTGATTCTGAAATAGGTACATATCGGTACGTATTATATTTTGATTTTGTTTATTATTAGTAATAAATTAGCGGAATTTGCACAATATCTGAATAAAAATAGCTCGATTGTAAAAAATAAAATATATGAAGTGTTTGTTCATAAAATAAAATTAAATGTTATTCCGCCTCGTAATTTAATATATTTATTTATTTATTGTTTATTCGGAAAACCAACAGTATAATTTAAGAAGAAAGAATGGTACATACAGTTGTTTGTAAAATTAACTGATGACAGGTTTTCGCAAAAGTACAGAGATACATGTAAAGATTAAAATTAAATTAAATTACACTCGCATTAGCACTCTAAATACATTTTAATTTTGAAATAATGGTATGTTTTAAAAATAGTCAGAGGCCAAATAAAAGAAATTGGAAATGATGTCCAAAGATTACTCTTTTATTATTATTATTATTTTATTTTATAATCGAAAACAATGCTGCTACAATCTAATTCGGCCCTTTTCTTCCTATTAGCTTTTCCAATGGCGCCAGCGAGGTTTATACAATGCGTTTGCGGTTCAGAAACTATAAAAAATAGACTATGAAAGGTTGCTGAACCGTAACTGGCCACCACATTAATAGAGTAATAAACTTCTTAAATTAAAATCAGTTATTTAAAATATTACTGAACATCCGTTCAGTAATACTAAGTACTTCTATACGTTGTTTAGTACTAGTAAATTATTTAAGCAGAACCTGACGCCTTACAGCTAGGCCCATTAAAGGTATCTCCCACCTAGACTACTCACGCCGGTGGTACTAACTTCTTATGACTTTCTTCATTTCCTATCTCCACTTATTCCTGCGGCACTTTTAGCTGTCCGTTTTCGACGACCATAGAGGCGACAGTGGGTTATTTTTTAGGTATGAGTAGATAAAAATAAAAAAACATTTAATTGTATTAACACATGCATTAAATTCATCATAAATTTTACCACCACTTTGTTTTATAAATTTTGATGCCTTGTATAAAACTCGTTTGCTACTTAATATAGGTAATAGTTATCAGTATCAATATTTTATAACTTTATAAAGTGGCCAAGAGTGCCTTATTACACATATATTATCTCCCGGCTACCGCTAAACCAGCCAAAAAAACTTCTTGTTTGTATGCGCTGACATTATGTTGATGGCGCCAAGCGGCCGCCGAGGGGACGCGGGACCAGCCGGCGCCTAGCCGACGACTGTGTTGCCGTCCCTTTTCTGCGAATCGCCCGCCGCCGCGCATTCGCCAGAGGGAGACAGCGCCGCGCCCAAATCAACACGACAGAAAGAGACCGGCGAGCGACTCCGTTGCTCGGCGACTCGCTCTTTCTCGCGCGCATGTGTTGCGTCTTCGTTTCGCTAGTGACGCTTTTCCTTCTCTTCTGTCCTCCATTTTGTTTGGCGCCGGCCTCGCGCGCGGACGCTCGTGTTTCGTGCTTATCGCAATTTCTCGTTCGGAACATCGCAGTCTGAGCTTTTTATACTAGTATCATTTTTAATGTCTAATTTTATTAGTCCAGTGTGGTGATTAATTGTGAATTTAACTAATAGTGTAATTTTGATACGGTATTGACCAAATTGTGCTGTGATTTTTAAGTTTCCAATCGGAGAGATATTTTGTAAGTTTTATTTTTCTGTTGTAAGCTTTTTTTTTAGCTAGTTTGTAATCTATGTCCACTTTATTTTCACGGCATCAATAGAATTTCTAGGTTTTTGTGTCTACATACTTTAAATAAAGTACCTTAATGCCTCAAATAAATAAATAAGAAGCTAGTTTATGATTGTTATTGAGGGGGGGCTTAATATAAACACGGAATGATAAATTGACATTTCGACGGCATTCACCAACATTTATAAATTATAATTTTTTTTAGGTATCTAGATACTTTTATTTAGTAAATAAAGTAATATGTATGTATTACTAAGGCGTTTCCGGGTTTTATATTTGTTAGTAGACACTGTTGGTTTTTTCCGTTTGAACATAGTTTCAATTGTTTTAAACAATCCACCTTTTCCGTTTTTTGGGAGCATGTCTGATCCCGCTAGGTCTTATCAGCTCGATTAAAATAACTGAATTTTACAGGCTTATCTTTGTTTAAAGTTATCTCAGTATCTGATTGATGCACTTGGAGCATAAATTATTACTGGTTTGGTTAAGTAGGTATGTATTTATAGACACGCTACGACATTAGACAGATACCTAACTATAATCTAATCTAAGGTATGACGGGATTGTGTAAGTTTTACGTATATGATACGAATTTATAGAATTCTGACAAGATTTCCTGCAATGTCGAACTGTAATCGGCGTTACTAATGAAATAAGTAAATGATCGAACTTCCATTTCAAGGATTGTGAATAATAATTATTATCGCATGCGCCGTCTGTAAGCAGCTTTACGGCGCCAGGACATTGCGCAGAACCGGCTGGGCTTATTATGAACATGGAATGAAGGCAACGTGGATAAATGGCGATACATAGGCGCAATTGCATCCCTAGGTCACTCACCGATTAGGTATCTCAGATAATAAATGAAATCCTAAGTAGGGGCGGCCGAACCGTTCGTACTTCTCAATACCTCAATACCTGGTCGTTAGGCAATACAATCTTATTTCGTTACACCTGCTAAGCGCAAATCTGGTATTTATTTCGTGATCGTGAAAGTCGACTTGATCTCTTGGCCTCGGCTTGGGACCGAAATTAGGCGGCGCCTTCTGAGAAACATGAAAATCGCCGATGCCTCGAATTATCCACAGCCCTGGGCTGGTCAGAGCGTGTCTCTCGAGGCAGGCCTTGATTGTGATCTCCTATAATGGGCTCGCTTGCTTCACTCCGGTAATCTTCTTGAGGCGCTATTATCTGCCACCTGTACCAATTATTTACAGCCGATCGGCTAAAAATGTACCTATTACCGAAGGCTACCTTTTAGAAATACCTACTTACATTTTTTAATAATAAACAATCATAACTAACTACGGTTCAAACGGGTGATCTTATTGCCATACCTAGCGTATTTTAGCGTAAGACCTTTAACGGGTACGTATCTATCTAAATAAAATATAAAATGTTTTTCTTATCGCCAATGCATTATTTATTTGTATATAAATATAAAATCGATTACATCAAACAATGGCTTATTTAGTAGGTACATGCTATGTTCTATAAACAGAAGAACAAAGTCAAATCCAGCATTTAGGCACATGCCTAAATGGTGAATTTATTATGAAGTCCGCCACAGTATATATAATATGTTGCCGCTGTGCGGTTTTGTTTTTTTTTTTTAATTTTATTGATTATTATTACATAATTTAATAAATGACCGCGACAATGGTGTATGTGGCAGTTCATTCTTCTTTCTACGAGTACTTCCTGATCATCTATATTTATTTGTTCACACGCAATACAATAATATTAATGATGCCAAACATTGTAGATCGTGATAGTTGACTGATAGTGAACCCAGCGGCCACGATCGAATCCACACATGGTCATACTACTTACGCCTCATTACCACCAGCTCCCCTAACTCTAGCACCAGCACGTTTGGTTTAGTTGAGTAGGCCCCAAAATAGTTGTATATGTCACCCCAATTATCCTATGTACCTACTTAAATGGATACAAACCTTAAATATTTTAGGATTGATAATATAATATTTTTATGTTTATGGAGAAACTTTTAGAATCCCTTTTTTTATTCTAATATAAGTATACATTTTTAGTCAAGTAGGTACCTGATTTTAACAGCAGTTAGGCATTACTTGTTCTAAGGAAGATATCGTACGTGAATCTTTAAAAAAAAAAACAGAATTTACGCTCATGATGGACAGAACCTAATTATCAGGCGAGTATCCGATCGCGTTGTTACACCTGAATTGCGATGGGCTAGTCTCCAATTGACGGCCGCCGCGTATAAAGGCTAGTCTCCAATTGACAGTCGCGTAATGGCGATTGGCGACTGAGCTTTTCATTATTTTTGATTGTTTTTTTTACATAATCACAGAGCAGAGCGCCGTCTTGCATTCTACCCTCCATCTGTTCCCGCCAGGGCTGCCAACCGCCAACAAATAATTCGGCAACTTTGTTTTGAAGCCATCTTCCATCACAACAAAAGCTAGCTTGACTAATTAAAATGCGCTGTCCATCCGTAACTGGCGGTACATCGGTAGCAATTATTCTGTTTGTAAATCATTTAACAAAGTTGCATAATATTTAATTATTATTACAAATTTAACCCTTTCTGCATATTTTATATCTATTTGATATTTATCAATATTTATTATCCGACGCATAACATTAGAATGCTTTCATGAATTTGTCTGTTTCCAAACGAAGAGATTTCGCTTCATCACCACTTTGTCGCACTTTGTTGCTAAGTTCCTTTACTTGTGTGCTTTTCTGTCTAAAAGAAGAACTAGGTACTATTAAAATATACAAGCATTGGATAGGGGAAGCGTGAGAGCTATGACCATTATAATCATTATAATTTACCAGTGTTTTTTATACCCATTTGGTTTAATTCAGTTGTAATATTTTATGTGGTAGTTGGTGGTTATTTTTTTATTTCCCTCATTAACTATACCGTATCATCAAAATTTAAGTGCCAGTCATGGTTAATATATTCATGTTGGAATAGTAAGATTTTCTTTGAGTCGTCTTTTAATTTTTTTAAGAAATTAGCCCCCGACTAGCCGTTCCAAATTTCCTTGGTCTGCTAATCATCAAGCTAATATTAAACCACTTTCCCGGAAAAAATGTCAGGTAAAATTCTTATCATCCTGGAAATATCCGCAAGTGGAATGCGAAATAGATCTATCTAGGTATATTGAGTTTCTTTCCCCAAACAAAGACCTTCTATAAAGCACATTCGTGAATGCACACGAGCTGGAACCGCCAGAGCCTTCCAGTTCTCCAGCGAGCTCGCGGGCCTGGCCAGAAGTCCGGCTTGTAATTACGTGCCATTCGACCGGGTCGTGAGGCTCGTTTCTGTTCAGAGGACGGAGGCTCG
Organism: Neomicropteryx cornuta; assembly: GCA_020383195.1. Taxonomy (NCBI): domain Eukaryota; kingdom Metazoa; phylum Arthropoda; class Insecta; order Lepidoptera; family Micropterigidae; genus Neomicropteryx; species Neomicropteryx cornuta. The sequence goes on along the minus strand of JAHKQU010000025.1, from coordinate 7,834,092 downwards.
CAGACGATAATAAGCCAAATTACAGAGCGCTGCTTTGCCGACGCGACGCTCGCCTTCCCTCTCCCTCCCTCCCTCCCTCCCACCCTCCCTTTGGCGGGTAATCGGGGGTTAAAACCGATTTAGTGTCCGAGAGTCCTGCGGTCGAGAGAAATAATTAATGAAATAATGTGTGCAGATAGGTGTGTATGCCAAACGTATTATTTTAAGATTCAATTAGCTGCACACAATATCTTATAGGGTCTGCGTCGGCTCAGACGGTGGAAGTTATACTTCTTTAGCCATTCGCACACACCCCAGGATATATAAATGAAATATAAGACATTCTTCTCCGTTATTCAATATATTTCTCTTCAATATATTATTATAAGTCACTTCATTATTATACTATACATTATCATTATTAAGTTATTATTAAGTATATTCGTATACTTTCGTATAATTTGTAAAAAAAAAAACACAGACAACTAGCTTCAAATTTCGGAAGGGACTCTACAACGCGACAAACATATTTCGTAAATAAAGCAATTGGACTCTACAACTCGACAAACGTAAAAATTACTTCTAACGTGTGACGCGGTTTCTCGACCAACATCCCATCTCAATGAGTACAACGGGCCCGAAGAAGTATAACTTCAAAAATAAATATAATTGAATTAGCTTTACATTTAGTCTATAACGCACAATTTCATATGATTTACTGGAACAAAACAAGGGTCACTCTAGAACAGCCATATTCAACCTGCGGTCCCGTCTAGCTTTTTTGTATGGCCCTAAACACATTTATTATCAGGGACATGATTTACAAAATCTGGCATTCTATATTTCGTATATCTTGAGATTAATTTTGACTTTGACGTACAAATAGTAACACCCAAAGAGGATTGTCGTTTCATATTTTTTTCGTCATACCAGTATAGTGTTGCGGCCCGCGAGGCTTTACACATATATGTATGTGGCCCGAAGACAAAAAAGGATGAGTATGGTTGCTCTAGAACAGATTAAAATCTAGTTGAGTAACCAGCCCTTATTGAGGTTAATTGTATTGTAAAATATTTCCTCCGTTTGTTATATTTAATAAAGAGGCAGGCAATACACGGAGCCAGATGACTGTTTTGCAGCGAAACGAATTGCGCAATGGATAAAACGATTCGTCACATTTACAAGATGCGCCTGCGCCTGACAGCGGCGGTTCGTGACTCCGCGGCACGACGGCGATTAGGGCGGCGGCGGAAAATGATCGGAACGATCGGCGGTAGAGGTAGAGGTAGAGGTAGAGGTAGAGGTATGCGCGCAAACGTACCCGCGCTATAAAACAAATAGCCGACTGCAGAGGACCTCCCCTCCCCTCCCCTCCTCTCCTCTCCTCTCCTCTCCTCTCGACTGATCACGCGAATCTTCCGCGCCGCGCCGTAGCCTTTTGAATTATCGATAATCAACGCTCTCACAAGAATGCAGTAATGCTCTGAATGGCAAAGTGGACTATCAATCGTTGGAAGAAAACTGCGTTTTGGGGCATATTTCGTTCAGTTTGGACTATCATGAAATCGTAAAGTAGCTATATATATGATAATTGGAGCGAAGCTCCCATGTGGTGACTCAAATGTCACTCTGTTTACGGACTAAGGCTCTAGAACTACAAGACCGATTTTGATAATTTTATTTTTTTAAAATGACCATGACAATGTCTTCTGTGCATAGATACCAAAAAAACATATACATTTACATTTGATTGCGCAAACAATTATAAAAAAATAAATGGTAATCCCTATGGAGAAATACATTTATATACTAAACTCCGCTCCAATGTATTTAAGTTATTTATGCTCCAAGTTATTTAACAAGTAGAAAAAGAACTGCATAGTTAAACATGATTAGAGAATTGGATAAAGTTTATAATCATTCTAATTAAATACCGAGGTAATCGGGAGGTAAAATAAAGCAAGACGAATATTTTTCTTTAAACTAACAATTTTTAAACTTTTTTTTTATCTTTTCGCGTTTATTTCCAACTAAAGGTCGATTCGCATAATGGCTCGTCAACGAATTATTGCTCAGTGCGATAACTACTACTCCCTTAATAATTTATTCACACATTTACAATATTTGGTTTCCACAGCTAAATTAGTAAATGTATATATATTGTAAGTAGATGAGATTACAGACATTAAGATTTGCCATGTGCGCGTGGCAAGGGACGCCTGAACCTGAGCAAATTGGGCAAGACTTATGTAGGTTGAACGAGCGGCTGGTTATTTATTTAAATGCAATAGGATCGTAATACAAACACATTGCATACGATATTTTAATATTATTTTTACAGATTTTGTAGGTATCACCATTATGAGAACTTTTCTACGCACAACTAATTTTATTATCGAAAGCGAATCTGCTGGGTTTCTAAGGAATGCTAACTAATGCCGGGACTAAGCATTAAACGCTGTTTTTTTTTTTTTAATTAATGAAAATACGTTTAAAATTACTAAAAGAAAAATCAAAAACGGGAATCAAATACACACATATTTTTTGTATTTTTTTTTCTTTATGCTATTTCCATCAAATAACGATAACTTCGTAACAGTAAAAATAAAATATTACTTACAGTGTTTCGATTTGAATTGTTTTCAAAGCAGCCTTAAATGTATGAATATTCATGCGGCTAATTCTCTCGGGCGGTCACAGATACCTAATTTATTATTAATTTGCATCGTGACTATACTAAGTATACTTATAACCACATAATATTCCGAAGTTACGATCGACGCGACCGCGGTTCGCAATCCGCGAGCGAAACCGCAGACGATTTGCATAAGAAATTGATTCTCGCAAAACAAACACAACGCAAAAATAATGCAAAAATATCGAAGCGTACTTATCGATTATCAAGCTATTGTAATACACAATCGAATTGTAAGAAACACTTCTAGCATTCGTCTTTTACAACATTAATACTATTATTATATTATATTCAAAAATATTAGAAATTTAATAGACCTAAAAACGACGAAGCAAGTTTATTTTGCCCTTATACAATCAATACTTAGTTACGGAATCATAGGGTGTGGTGGTGCAGTTAAATCCTTAATTGAACCTATTCTCAAATCGCAGAAAACCATCATCAGAGTTATTAAAAAAGCCGTATAAATACCCTACTGAATTAATATTTAAAGAGTTAAAAATTCTAGACCTAATACAACTATATATAAGAAATATTATTCAGTACATGCTTAAATTTGTTGAAATCGACCAAGCGCCCATTCGGTCAAAGAAACTTTATGTAGCATATGCCCAAAGTACATAACCAGATACCAGCTGAAATCAGACAAGCCACAGGACACAGATTTAAATCAATGGTTACTGACTGGCTTTTAGATATAGGAAGGTCGAAGTCCGAAGAACTAATTTACAACAAAATACAATAGCGATAACGAGCATAGCTTTTAAAATAAAAATCTACAATTAATATTACAAAAAATTAGGCCTAATCATTTTATATTATTTGTTTATATGTTGTTTTTTTATGTTTATATGTTTTTTTTACTTTACTTTTCACAATATAACATTATATAATAAATAAATAAGTAAAAGAGCTTTATATTATACTATTACTTTCTAAAAATACGTTTCTTGATCGGTAATGCGCCAACATTAATACAATATATTATACGCGTTTCTGTCGCTATTGCAGAACAGGTTTTCCTAGTGCAATAGCACAGTACTCTTAGCCTGGCAACTAGCGGACTCACACACACACACACACACTGGCACGCTATGAATAAAACGTCCGCTTAGTACTGTTAACCTTAGTGTACCTACGATAATTGAAGGTAGATTACTTTAAACAATTATTGTAAAATGTATATTTATCGTATAAAATTGTAACTGATTAATAGGTATAATGAAATGAACATATTTGTAAGGCTTGTATTCAGAAAAGAATAAAGAAATATTATTATTATTATTTTTATTATTATTATAACATTCTCATAAACGAGGTTTTTCTAAAAGTTTGTTATAGGCACCAGTGAATGCAACCATTCGTTGGACGATGCGCTAGGGATGTGATGTTTAAATTTTAATCTTTTTTATATGTTTTTGCACTAATCATTTAATTTGTATTTTGCTGGAATTATCTATGGTATACAATGCTTGAATAGATATAAATTAAAATCGATATGCCAAAATAATGATGTACCTGCGTTAGTAAAATATTGATCTTAAAAGCTCGTCGAAACGTCGGATGCTGCTCCGTCCGCTCCTTGTCTCATCGCTCCAGCATCGCTTGGATCCACCCACTCAATAAGAACCCGACGTCGCTACTCAGGACGACGTGGCCATACTCGTGCATACATAGAATATTCAAATATATCCAGACCGAAAAACAAATATTGCGAACGCAGCGCCGAGAGGCTCCTTTAGTTTCTCTTTAGAAAAAAACCGCTTCGTGACTGGGGGGGGGCTCTTTTTGCTTTCGCCCTCAGGGCCGCATTAGGGCGTCCCGTTTTACCGGCTCTCCATAATGGGTGGTAAGCGCACGGCGTGGCACATATGAAAGCATATCGGGCTTAGATTGGGCATTGGTGCGAGCCTGGCCACGCTTAGGTGCTTTAGCACCTTAGTGCACTTTAGTGCACCACTTCGAGGCGAGCGTCGTACGCGTCATCTAAGCGCGGTTAGTACTGACAGATGGCTACGTTTGCAAATAAGATTAATTTTACGTCCCAAAGGTGATAATCATTTAAGGTATTTTTAAAGTAAAACTTCTTTATCCCGCTTTACACAATTTTTCCTAGGCGCTGAATGAACCTAATGCGACACGCTCATTCGGCCAAATTCGGGAGTGGATGTGCTCTCTCAGCTGAAGTCGGTGCCACCCAGGTGTTGCGTTGATTTTTGCTTGTCTGTCGCGTTTGTTCTTCTTATATAAATATACATATAACGCGAGCGATCGTAGTTAAACCAAATTTAATCCTAATTCATTGAGCCGTTTTCAAGTTATGGTTAAAACATTAACGCAAATAGAAAATCTGAAAAAAAATGGGTTTTGGTGTAATTTAGCAAACCCCTGCGAAATGTTTTGATTAAATTCTAATAGATTACTATATGAGTGACAATATGTATCAATGCAATGCGAGCATAACCTGATATATTTGGTCTCATGATAAGGTATCATATTGTAAGGGCGCCCGAAGACACGGATTATCTGCAAGATTATCTGCAGGCGCCGAGTGGCGCTGGCATTATTTAGAGATCGGTGATATTATATTCTGGTGATTGTCCCCAACCCCCCCAACCCCTGCTACTTCCTGGTCCCGGCCTCGCTCCCGAATGAGTTTTCTATTTTTTCAAGTTTGGAGGAAACTATTATTGGCTTTGTGTTTTAATTGTTTTTTTGTTTATTGTAATTACCATCTAAGTTGTTGTTTCCAGAAATAAATAAATAAATCGCTTCGCTCTCCATCCATAGTGTCGAAGGCGCCACATGCCGTAAGCATGAGTTTGGGAACGAAACCACCCATCCTGAGTGCCGTTTGTTAGGCTATAGACACTTGGGTCTTTATGAACCTAACTTTAGTTCTTACTCGTACTATCTGTATATGGCTATACGAGATCTCACAGTTAGGCCTCTTTGTCAGTTTCTACGCCCTTTGAAATACAATGTAATCGTGCCTTATAGTTCAGAGACTGCTTTGGTAGGGTTAATGGTAATGAGACAAGTTTTTCTGCAGCTTTCGGAAAATATTCCGTTTTTAATATTAAAAAAGAATATTTTACAATATATTGTATGAACATAAGTTGATAACACAATGTTGGTAATTATAATATTAAGAAATTATAAATAAATATAACATTTACCATATTTTACGATATACGATTTTGGTTAATATTTCTTCTCGTTGTAAATGTAAAAAATTAACCATTTCTCCTGGAAATAATAAGAAATTCCTGCCTCTACTTTTCTTAATACATACCTGATAGCTTGCATCCCTGTCGTCATTAACAGAGTCTCGCTCTGTCTTGAGCGCCCCCCGCCTGCGCCCTGAAGCGTCCCATAAAATATAAATGACTCGTCCCGGTTGCTCTGCAGCATGTGCAGTCTCTTGTAATGGAGTTGCCGACTTTCATGATATAGTATTCATTTAAAGTTTTCAATGAATATTAAGCTGCTGTACTTTCAGGGTTCGCATCAGATGTAGTTACTTTAAAAAAAATATTTTAGCAAAACGTTTGATCGTTTACAAATTTGCTGATCGAACAAGAGTGTATAAACTGATTATTGTTGAATAATTTTTGATTAGATTTACCATATTTCTCACTATGGAAGCAAGAGATTTAGTTAAAAAATATTTTGCTGTGATCACAAAACAATATGGCGTCATGAGTGAACAGCTGACGAAATGAAATGACGTTACCTGAAAATTTGGTTGCAGCAATCACAGTATTTTGTTTCTTTTACTGGTTATCATATTATTTTGCTGTGATTCAATTCAAAGTAGCGGTGTAACTAAACAGCTAGTCGTGAAATTGACAGTTTGCAAAAATTATTGTGGAGATAACTAGATATTATGTTAAAGGCAATCAAGTAACAATATTCGATGTGTAATTCCAACAAAAAATACTAGTGTCACTATATTATCAACCATACTTTATGGTTACCGATACCATATATTTTTGCTGCTATTACCATATTTCTTTTCAGTGCACCTACCTCATATATCTTAAATGAAAGAATGACATGGCGACTTTTCTTCCTAATTCCTCGTTCCTATCTTCTCGCTTGGGCATTTAATGGTTCAAGTAAAGTGGATCATATATATTTTCTTTTAAATTTTTATCGACGACCCGAAAATAATTTTATTTATATTATTTATTTATTTTTGTTCTCAAGACATTTTGATAATACAAGTTATTACTGTAGCAACAAAGAATACTGGTGTGAACTGTTCAAGTTACGTGATTCACAAAACACTTATTTAGTAATTATACTATATTGAGCTCTTAGCTAGCTGGATAGATAGCATTATTTTGGATCATGTTTAATTGCGTTTCAAAATATTACTTCAATAAAAAAAAATCATTAGAATGTCGGCAAAGTTTGCAACACGTTATCCTTTTGCGCCCAGTGCAGCGCATTTTGCTCCTTGTGTGGATGCGACATTAGAGCGCAAATTGTTTATTTTTTAATATCGAAGACATGACTTCGTAACTACCTAGTTTTATTTTTGTTTTCTTTTATGTAGGGTTATTAATAACGCTGCTCTCGGCTCATATGCTTAATAAAATATTTATTATAGTGAGTTTATTGTAGTAAATTATGTACTAATATTGATATAATACTTTATTCGACACACACATAACTACTATACAAAGGCTAGCTTATTGCCGTAGGACTATCTCTACCAGATAGAGATCGACTAAAATATATCTTTTCGTGACGGTGGTAAAAATTCAAACGAAAAAATTTTTTTTTTTTAATTTAGGTCACTCCTTTTAGGATGTTGATCTAGATCGTCGATCGAACATTAATCAGTAAAAAATATTGGAAAAATGTTTTCTCAATAAGGTACGAGAAAAATGTCTTCAAATTTAAATAAAGAACGGTCAGAGACCTCCGAGCACGCGGTTCGGTTTTTTTTTTAATTATATAATTATTGTGGAATGATTTTTTTTTGAAATTATATATTTTTTTCGTTAGACCGGTTTAGTTATTGATATAGATAGATCATTCTCCTAAAAGGAGTGCCCTTAATTTAAAAACATCCATATTTATTTATTTATTTATCTTTATTGGAGAAACCAACAATTTTACACAGTACATACACAAAAAAAATACATTTGATTTATCGATAAAAAAACTATGTAAAACTAAAAATAGGTTTCTACTAACAAAAAGTATTAAACTTAATAACAAAAATTACAAAACCATTTTATATCTATATATACTTATCTACTACACGAATTTAGAACAGCTAATTTTTTACACAAAAGATCATTGCTGAACACTTTAAATTGAGATTTATTCAGAGCAATCAATCAAAAAGCAATTAAAGCAATCAATTTTATCATTAAGCGATCAGTTTTACATAAGCCATTTTTAGTATATAGAATTAAGAAAAAAAAAGTATATTATGTTCTTTGAAGCGTTTCTAACGAACGTTTAAAATGGCATCTCTAATGCTATTAGAGGGTTCATTCGACAGTCTAGCCACGTTAACTTTTTAAAAAACGGCGATTTCCAATTGCGGTTTCTGTCCGAGTCTACGACCTTCTTAGATGAATCCTTTCGTCGATAAAATATCAATTGTCACGCCAGTCTAAACAGCCGATACAAACAAGGAAACAATAGAGTACGGTATGTAGGCATACGGTGGACCGTCCGCGCCAGGCTGTGGGCTTACCGCAGACAAAACCCCGCGTTCGTGTGGTCACTTTTGTTAAGTCATTTCAATCGCATCGAAAGCCCTCGACCCTCTCCAGAGAAACCCTAACAATCCGTCGCTTTTTGTTTCAGGTACTCAGAGACCCGCCACGACCACGGCCCTACCTGCTCTGGGCCACGCTACGGCGGCGATGGGGAGATATGGTGAGTTCATCTTCCTATTTTCTCTTCCGTAATGTTTAACTCTAACTTTTGATATAATATCCCTCTACCGGAGCTCTTAAAAACCACTTTCTTGACTTTCGACTAACTTAAATTGCATTCAAACGTGCCCGCGAAGCCTTCCTTTGATAACTCATAATTTTGTAACTTTGTAAACAAAGTGCCAATTTAAGTTTGCCCTTATACAGATAAGTTATACATTTTAAACGCAATATATTCCAAAGGAGATTAACATTATATGTTTACTTTCTTTGATTGGTTTATGAGTACAGTATTGAGATTTATAAAAATGCTACTTTGGACATTGGATTTTTTCACAAATAAAGCAAAAAAAAAGAATTGTGTTTTTGACTCATTTTCATAACGAATGGTACCTGTTTTAACACACAGAATTATATTCGCATTTGAACTGTATTTAATGCTTTGGTTTAGGTTGGCTTGGTTTAATGGTTGGCCCCGAAAATTATTATTCTCTTATTTTTATTCACTTATGGATAATTCTAATACTTAAAATTTTATAGATCGTGCGAGTATAAAATCATTTACCGTTTTTTTTAATAACTGCCATGGCCTACCATTAGTTAAACTTTCTTAATCTTTAAGAGTCACGAGATGGTGATAGTGTGGATGAAGTACCAAAAAAAAACCGCTCGGTAATGTGCGGATTCGAACCCACAACTGTTGGATCAGGCCAAATCATTCCATCATCCATTCATTTAGCAAATATTGTATTTACGCTGAATATATCCATATTACACATTTAAAATATATGAGTGTGGGTTAATTTGTTGATACAACTATCGATAACGAATAAATTGTATTCAAGTTGTGCTCCCGATTATTTCTAATGGGCGATTACAACCGCAAACGCTATATTAAATGCCCTATCCTAAATTTATTTTCAAATTTGACCATTAGAATATATTTATTTAGTAATTTCATTATGTCAAAACTTTCTTTATTTCTTTAAGAAATGTTTTCAAAATATTAATAAAGAAATGCTGCGTCGCTTTTAATATTTGTTTTGTAAAAATAAATCTAACAAGCTCTAAGAGAATTTATAAATTACACCTTTACTCGTGAAGTGTTATAAATTTCGTAATATTATTTTATTAATAATTGTGGGCATACTATGTTAATGTTTAATAATCTTATTTAATATTCAAGTCTCTCCTTGATTTTTGATAGACCTTTTTAAATCGTGAAAAATTTTAAAATTCTTAAAAAATCCGTTAACGTTACTACAGGCACAGATAAGTTTTATTCGCGTCGATGCTTACTTAGAGGACTCATTATGCAAGGAAAAATCTCAATTTGTAAATATCGCGAAATATGTGCGAATGTGTTAGTTAAGAATAATTACGTGTAAACGGCGTTTTAGCTTGCAGCATATAAAGCCCTCTTAAGAAAGATAAATAAATAAATATGTGCAAATTTACGATTATTGAAATTAATAATATATTTTTTCAATCTGTTTTTGTAAGCCGGCTAATTAACTTCCAGCGAAATGTATTTGCATGGCGTATCTCAGGATTCCTCGATCGACTTGTAATTGAAATCTTTATTCATTGAGATATTCGCTCGATCTAGATACTGCGCTGCGCTGCGCTGGGTCCCGCAGGAACCTTCAGCGGTGCCGCAATGCAAACAGACGTTTACAGTGCTGTCGCGTTCAAAGGGTGCTCTACTCTATACTTGATTTATTTTAGAGGCCCGGACCAAAATGTCACAAACAGGAATCCCTATGGTAAAGCTTCGTTGTTTGTAATGTTGTTAATAGGGCCCACAAGCATCACACCAATCTACATTAGTTCGAAGTCGACTACACCCTTAATCATTCCGAAAATTTATTAGTGACATTCATAGACGAGAGCGTAGGTGTTTATTATGATTAAGATTTGCTACATATACTTTGATTCATTCTATAAACTCATTTGTGGTTGCATTGATAATTATAATAAACTAAGTGCGAACATGCTTTTTTGTAACGGTGTCGTGATCTCACACTATTTTTATTCACTTAAATTCACTTTTATTAGGGACAATTTTATTTATTTTTATTCACTCTTTTCCTGTAGGGTTGATATATATAAACATATCGACAATAAGACACAATTTTGAATTCATTTTTCTCGTTTTTTTTTTGTAGATTAATGTTTGATTGACGATATAATCAATTGTAATAGTATTCAAACCAGATTAATATCATAGATGGATTTCGATTTAATATATAAATTTTTTACCAATCTCGCTGTCAAAAAAGATTTTTACCTTAATGTTAGGTGAGCATTGAAGATTATATTTGAAGGTCATATTACGGCCTACTTTTCTGAGTATATCTTTATTTTACTATATGTATGATTAATTATTGATTATTATTAATATTACGTAAATACAATAATACTTTTAAAATTATATGTAGTAGGCATTTTACATCCTATAAATATATTAAAAATATACATCTTTATTTGGGATATTATGGGAGCGAGCGTGGAGCATATCTCTGTAATTAGTTATCCGATTTGCGATGAGTTTTGATATATATTATACAGTAAAATAAAAACTAGGTTCTGACGAAGCTAAGCGGAGTATATGTTCACGTCGCTTGAGCTGCATTCGCGAGGCTCTGCGCTTACGACTCTGTTACTCCGCGAAAATAAAGCATCGGGAGAAAAAAGAACTCCAACTCAACAGCAGAGGCCGGGGAATGCGCCGCTGCCTTCGAGATCTCGGCAGACGGAGATAAGATGCGGCTCTCGGGAGAGCAGAGCTGCATTATGCTGTCACCACTTAGCCTTCTTAAACCACCTTACTGATTACAGCACATTTGTTTGAGGAATTGTGCGTGCTTCACTCGAGTCGAGCGGGCGACAAAGTGTGCAAATGTAGTTTTTCGACTATACGTCACATTCTTTATTAAAACATTCGTCAATGCGTAAAAAACGAAGCATTCGACTAAGAAATTATAGTACCCGGGAAAGCGACGCCATAGTTGTTTTAACATTAAAAATAATTCTATGGTGGCACCTTTCCCTTTAAATGTATGTGCAAACATAAGGCATACTCTTTTAAAAGAATCTAACCATAAAAAAGAACCAACAATACCTATGTAAGGAATTGAACTGTAATCAACTGCATAATAATGTATTACAAAAAAAAATCAACGTGACATATAATCAAAAATCAACGCCGAATGAGCACATCACCATCCGAGTTTGGCTGAATAAGGCGTATCGCATTACGTTCATTCCCTGCATAGGAAAAATTGTCCAAGGTTTAAAAAGTCTAAGAAATAGATTTATTAAACTTAATAAATTTTCTATATCCACAGGTATAAAATGTTTCCGAGTAAAAGTAAATAATGTATTTATTGCTCTCGCGAAGAGTAATCTATCCTCTTGGATCCAATGCGGCCCTGCGCTGAGGCCGGCCTCCTGCCTCTTCGACGAGCTTGAATATTCAGCCGAACGACGAAGTTATTCTTTTGTTTTTAATGCCCGACCGATACGATAAATAATTGGACAACAGGCATCCATTAAAGCTAAATGCACCAGGGCGAATGTGGTCGGCGGCTGCGGGGTGGAGGGAAGGGGGGGCTTGCAGGGAGGTACTTATCAAGTTTAATGAGACTATTGGGCGATTAATATTAAACAAAGACGGAACGCAAACCAATACCTCCGGGAGGTTAATAACGGGACTACGAATCAAAGAAACTTGAACGCATGTATTTCAGAGTCTTACTCCAAAACTTCTCGTCCGCATATCAGCGTAAATATGCGAAGGATTTTTTATATAACATAAACAGAAGAATGACTGCGAATGAAGAGTCGAGTCGCTTTACTAAGTATTTTGATGAATATATCCTAGAAACTTTGAATAATCCGTTTTTTTATTGTTTTTGTGAATATGTGCAATATTACTAAAAGAAATGAGTAATTTTGCAAAGATTCTAGGCACCTCGGTAATATTGAGGAGCTTCGAGGGATTTGCATGGGCTTTGGGTCAAATCACACACATGGGCATAGCCATGGGCAGTTACACAAACGGTTCGCCAGTTCATAGAGTTATGTAAAATTCAAACGAAACATCACATTTATGTGATTTGTGTGATGCCTTTTTTTTTATGTTATTTATAACATAAAAAAAAACGCAAAAAATATTATCGAAAAGTGTTCCTTAGGCTGCTATCTATTCGTATCATTTGTCCTTCGGTGCGCCTGACCTACAGGGCTAGTCGGGACCGCGAGCGAGAGGTTCACGTATCCATATTGTATATTTATGATGGCATTGGTGCCAAACGCTCGGCGATTCTAACCAACACCACCAAAGAGCCAGCGAGCGATTCGCGAGTGGGTTTGTGACTAGAGCCACTAGACGATGATTTGCATCGCTCACCACACAAGAACACCACCATATTATAGCGTAGCTTCATCCCATCTCACAAAATTCAATTCGCCAGTAGGAAGCCTCTTTGTCATGGCGCAAGACCGCATACTGTATGGTGTGGTGCATGAACGATTGGGTAGTGGCGCTCCTTTGTCCTCTTCTTGGTGTCGTCTCCGTCTCGCGTGAGCCAGGCTCGACTCGATTGGCGACGGATTGTGGCCAATTGTGGTTGCGAATATGTCGCTCATGGGAACAACTTCGAAGACAGTAACCAGGACAGGATATTATTTATTTTAAGGAAAAATCACACAGGATGTTACAGAAATCAATCACAAATAGGCAGAAAATAAGATAATAATTTTAACGACTGCGTCTAATCCAAAAAATCCATCGAAAATAATACCTCTTTATAAATTTTAAGAGGAGGTTGAAAAAGAAACCGATTTTAGATATTGTTGAAAATTATATGGCTGAGTGCTGGTGCAATCTTGACCACTAGACACCACGATTTATTTATTTTTATTATTTTAGTTACTAATGGGTTTAATCAACATGTCAGACGATATTCTATCTTTATTAAAAATATATATATATTGTATGTTGAAATGAGTTTCGTGTCATCGACAAAGTTGAGCCATTCTACAGCCGTTGCGCACCAACTACTTTCTTCGGAATCGATTGAGCGGCCACTTCCTGTCTCGAATGTCGATGCATCGACACTTTTATGGCGGCAAACTCAAATTCGCGAGTATAGCCTCGGTACTGCGAATCGACGTCGACAACAGGAAATGCGACGCGAGTCGCCCGACTATTTGTTCTACAACAACAACGTCAACATTCTACTTGCATTGTGTTCAAATAATTCACTTCTCTTCAGATGATATGACATAACAAACGTTTTGAAGTGAAAACTTACTTTGTAATTTAACGCTACCTTAACAATAACATTACGAAACTAATATGGGACAACCCCTGCAATAATTCTCTCTCATATTATACTAAAAAAATAAATATATATTCGAAATCGCATAAGCATAAGTAAACGGAATAAAAACTATAAAAAAAAAACATAAATATCTAATTGAAACCTCTTCTTTTTATTTAAATTTTAAGTAATATATAGGATGAGTGTCAAGAGGTCGGGATTATAAGAGAGACGTCTCTTCTGTATACAAAGGTATTATATGAGTGGTTTTGAGGTAATTTGTGGTCTCTGCGAAACTATTAGTTAGGCAGGATAATAAATTATTAGGAGAAACGTAATTTTTCTCGATGTCTCTCTTGCAAATAGACAAATTGTTCTCGGAGAAACCGTCTTTGCGTTGGCTTTGATGATGGAAATTCCAAGTGACACACTTTTCGCGAAAATTTCGCACGAATCGTCGAGCTCGAGTCAACGGCCAATACTTTCTCGGCTCGCTTCCGCCAAAAGTATTCTTCGGAGTATGCCATATGCGACACAGATTTATGTACGCCGATCACTTACTAACGTGCTTTCTTTTGCACTTTTTAATAGTGCACTTTTTTACCGTATGTATAGTAAAGTAACGGTAAGCTTGAAATTATAAGGTGACAAGAAAGATCTTGAGCAATAATATATTAGTTTCGTAGGTACCTAAAATGTTAGTAAAAACTTTGAAATGTTTATTTATGTAGGAAATATTCCTAAAAATGCAATATTTGTTTATTCTTATAAATACACATGTGTAATTAACGATCTAACTGTAATAATTAAAAATCTTTGTTGGAAGTACTTAAATGATCTGCTATTTATGGTGGCATTGAACTGCACTGAACTAAACAATCTAAAATTATTTTGAGCGGCATATAAACGCCCAGGCGTGCAGCTAAAAATCTGTCCGATGAACAGTAAATAATTCAATTCGCCCTCGTCTATTGTTAGATAACAAATTATTTGACTTTATTTTGAAGCCAAGGGCTATGATGAATCGCCTTACAAATATAAAGGATATTAAAGTGCACAAGAAACTATGTAAGCGATCGATCTGAACGTTGATTAGTGTTTTTACTCCCAATGAATACAGAGGAGTGAAAATCGGGAAAAGAACTACCCGACATTTTGAGGCTTGCCATTCCTTCGGTTGAAGCTAAAAATTTACTAACAGGGGAAAAAAGAAATAGAGTATAAGATCGATTTATACTGTCATTGTTATTTTTAGTAGTTTACTTAATTTAAGAGCTTCACAATGTAAAGTAAATGCAGACTACATTGTCGCGCATACTTATTTATAAGTATTTTTTTATATTTTGATTGTTTTAAAGCTGCTCGTAAATATATTGAATGCAACCGAGTTTCGTTTTTCTTGCCGTTAATTCAATAATTTCGCAGCTCAAATGTATTTTAATGCTGAACAAAACTCTCATATTTTGCTGACTGTTTAAACATAGCTAATCTTTTTAAATAACTGATAAACAAAATAGGGTTTTTTGCAGGACACTGTAACATTGTATTTTTTCGCTCAGTTAGCATATAATTATGGATTGAGAGATTGTAGATTCGTCCTATAAAATGTGTATAATTCGTATTAAAAAAAAATATTCTTATGTACACACGGCGTCAATAATTTCTGAAAACAAAATTTCGAGTAAAGGCTTAGAAAAGTGCTATCGGTCGCACGCCCAAAACACCATCCGTCTCTTTTATGCGCTTGTCTTCATTTTTACCTTCACAAAGTTTTCAGGACTGATGATCAGAACGATCTTATAACACCAGCAAAATAAAATCTGTTAACGCACGTTCCCCAGATAGGAATGACATATTAGGGTATTTTAAATGTGGCGGGCGGTGGTATATCCGCGACCGTCGTAATGTAATGTTTGAGGAGCAGAGTAGCTGCAGCAGACTGTACCTACACAGCGGGATGATGACGAAACGGTCGGCAGTCAGGCCACGCCATTCGATCATTCATTCGATGGAACTTCTTCACTTGCAATGCGCGTGCTTTTCGCCGCCACTGGAATGCGGGACGAGGCTGAGGCTGAGGCTGCCAACCGACGTCATACTAAACTCAACCTACATAATAAATATGCTGGCTATATTTTTTATCCTATCCTTGTAAACTGTCTTACAATAAATAGGTTGATCTTATCTTATCATCGTGACAACTCTTCGTCTTCGATTGTTGGCATAGTTTTGACACTCGTCTGGTTTCAATTTGTAATGTCTTACAATTTACCAATAATTATTTCAGACCAAAAAATCCAAAAAGCCCACTAAGTTCATTCCCTGAACAATTTATTATTTTTACCCCACAGTTTTAATATATAATTTCTTGAATAAAAATGCTTCAGATTGTAAATATTCATTAAATTATTTATCGTTGTCATCAAAGCATGACATTTTCATTTATGTTACCTATATGTATAGTATATCTTTTTTAAGTTTATATTTTTTATATAATTCGCTACCAAATGTTTTTATTAAAAAAAATTAATTCGAAATAAACACTTCAAAATAAAATTAGTTATCTTCAAAATACCATAAAATTTTAAATGTCCTTACATTGTATTCTATTTTATTGTTTTTTTACACTAATATACAAACATAGCACTGGATTTAAACCGACATCATAAGCTCTCATATACAGGACCCTTTTTAAGTATCTTTAAAATATTTTAGTATATCGTTTTATATTCAACGCTTAATCAAAACATTAGTAAAACTTTTGTAAATGTTTCAATTTTGCCTAAACACAATCTATTAAAAACAATATAAAAAAATATTAAAAACAGTTATCAAATATAATAACCGGGTCAAATACCTTTAGAACTCAATTATATCACTATTGTTATATATATACATATATATATATATCTTGATAATTTAACGTATTTTTATTCAAGAAACTACATACGAAACTGTTATGGGCGGTCATAATAAATTGTCCAGGGTCTGTATATACTCACGTGTAAAACAAAGTTTCGTAATGTATCATGCCTTGTGCATAATGCAAATATTATTATAATAAATTTAAATATATAATATAATATACATCGGGTAACATTGTCGCGGTAGCCGATAATACGAATATAACCAGTGACAGTCTAAGAACTGCTTCCAGGAAGCGTTCATAGTGACAAGTTGGAATTCGTTACAACGGCACACACGTTAAAGTATCACTGATGAACCTGCAGTTCCAACGGAACATCTTCTCTACAGAATATCATTTCTGTTACGCCAGATTGGAGAAAATATTTTACAATAGATATTTTTTTTTTATTATAAAAGTTCATTAAATATTATAATTTACATATTTCTGTCGATGTAAGGGTGACGATTGGGTGCACCAAAACGAAATAATCAATTCACTACAAATTTTATGTATAGATGTCACGTATTTCATGGTCCAAACGAAATGAGTTGATATCGTAATACTTATGTGGTTATCAAACCTTGATGATTTTTTAAATATATTCATTTTATATTAATCTATGATGATATTATATTAGTGTGTTGTTTGTTGGTGTTGGTGGTTATAGTAGTAGCTGCAGATATAAATATTTGTGAGATTTATTAAGTTGACTTGCAATTTTAAAAAAAAATCCTAAACCGAAAAACACTGATAAAATTACACCTATTTTAAGCAAACATTTTTACCGATTTCAATGTTGCTAAATTATTCTGTTTCTCTGTGCATAATCTTAATATTATATATTTGTTATTGCTACATGTATCATGCATATTTTTAATATTATAATTATTATGTAGGTTAACAACAATAAGCTCAACATTTTTTTAATACTAACAAATAGAACATTGACAGTTCGATAAAAGCCCAAATATATTCGAATTTCAAAAATATGGCAACACGTAGATGAATTTGTATTAATTATAAAAGAATATTCAGTTCCACATTAGATATAATTATTATAAATTGAGATATTATTTCTGCGGTGTTTCTTTACTAGCCAGTGTTACCAGAAAAAAAACTAAAATGATGTTAAAATAACGCGCTTCGAATGAGCTAAAAGTGCCGCAGTCACAAGTGGAGTGGATGTCGAATTAATTTAATTGCGTGATAAAACACGTGCATTATTTAAAAGAAGCGTGTGCTAAATTAAGCTCTAAAGGTTAATACGCTGCAAATTTAAGTCAATCTGTTTTCCGGTCGTTTTAGTCCTGCAAATTTCTATTGATAAGTAATTTATGGGGTTCTACTCCCAGGACATCGTAAAATGCGCATTTAATTCACATTTCAACATCGCCCATCAGTTAAGGCGACTACAGAAGCAAAACAAAATCCCGAATCTGCCCGTTTTCCACCCCCCGACTCCCTTCTTCAAACCCCGCAGAGCGAAAATCTTTAGCCAATGGGAATCATTCTAATAAAACGGTCGCGACGCGAAACGAGGCTCCAAACTTGTCGCCGCGCTGCCGCCGATATTTGACAATATGTACCCTGTTTCAGCATTGAATACCTGTTTCAATATCTGCCCTTTTAGTACTAAAGTCTTGAAACACTCTTATTATTACATGGAGTACGTTATACACGTTACACAATATTCTACTTCTATTTACAAAGTATTGAACAACGATGTCATTACAAAATATAAGTACATTATTTACATTATATACATAATATTCATAATTATTAAATGAGTTTAATAAAAAATCGGTAAATGTTACAATACGGCTCATGAATAAATAAAAATAGTTCATCAGATAATACAATGAATTTAAGTTATCTTAAATGTGTTAGGTAAGCTTCAATATGACTTTCTGTATAGAGTAGATGAAATATAGTACAATATAAATTCAGTAAATTTAGACGGTAAAACGATTACTTATAGTGCCTACCTTTGACTAAACCACCACCACCAAAATCTAACAAATTTAGGCAGTGTAACAAAATTATTAAATTTTGAAACACAAATTTCAAAACTGTAGCAGAAAACAAAACTTAGCAATTATTAAGAATTGTAATATAAGTGATAAGTAATTTACACTTATTAAGTGTAAATAATAAGTAAGAAAGATATACTTACCAAAAACAAATAAAAATTCGTTATTTATAGGAGCGTTGCTCAAACAATGTACGAATTGATAATTGCATCATGCAATAATTAAAACGTATTATAATGCGCAACAACGCCGAGTTGGAATCAGGGGTGCAACGATCGTTTGTTTGCAAATTAATTATTTGGATAGTATTTAATATGCACACGGTAAAATAAAAATATTTGTTACAGTTATAAAACAAACACAAGCCCAAAATAACAAACAAAGCAAAAACTACAAAGCATGAAAATAATAATATAATAAGAAAAATATTGCAAACAAATGGTCACTACAATAATTTAATAGGAAAAATCAGTAATAAATATTTATTTCTGTTAATATTTTAAGTAACAATAAAAATAAAAAAGATTTTTCTTATCTTGTTTTTTCATAATCTCCAAATCACTATAAAATAAATTTGAAACGCAGTTTTCCATGTGGACCTTGAGGTAATGCGTTAATTAGTGGCAAAATAATATATGTCTTTTAATATATTTTTCTTTAATATACAAACATACTATACAGTAAAAAAACAAGCAGAGTTACTGCTTTTGCATTGGTATAATAATTATAACATGACTGACATAACAAATAAAACCATTCGTTTTTACAGGTTTCCCCATAAACATGCAATACATGGAAACTAATACATATTTTAATACCACATTAAAGAATTTTGGAATTTTATGCACTCTAGAACAAATATTTAATAAAAAAATCCTTATAATTAGACAAATATAAAAATACTTTCGTAAACATGTGCGCATTGCTCATAGGCCTAATCCTCTAAAACTGCTAGTATGTTTTGATTAATTGTAAAAATGACAACCACCACTTAAAATATTAAAATAAAGATACTTAATTAATTGTTGTTTCAAACTTAACTAGACAAACATGAAATATTATAACGAAATACAATTTTTAGACATAACACTTTTTAACAAAGGATGGAAAACCGTTCCAAATGCAAGCTTGACAGAACGCTTCGAGAAAACTTCGTATGCGAGAATGTTTCGTTTCAATTGTATCAATTGTTCCATAGAAATTAAATTTATCAAATAAAAACATTCGATGGTAGGCCCCTCGGGCCTTATTTAGTTTGTCGCCGTATGTAAATGGTATTCTAGTCATTTCTATGTATTTCACGTAACAGTCCTTCTAATTCTTTCTATAGAAATTAAATTTATCAAATGATAACACTCGATGCTAGGCCCTTCGGGCATTATTAACTAATTCGTCGACATTATTAACTAATAGACTATGGTCACTTTTATATAGTGTTTATTTTTAAATTGTCCACTGGATTGCCTTATTAGGAATCAAACGGGAAGTTATTATAGATAATGAGAATCCGAAGCAATTCGTGGTTAATAGTAGGAATGGTGCTAGAGGCCGAAAACATGTTCATCCCAAAGGTAGATAAAGCATTGGCCGCTTTTTATTGTTAAAGATAATAAAAATAGATGTTTGAACCTCCACCTCATATTCGCATTCAAGAACATTTGGAGTAGTTTCAGATTCAGCCAATCCTCTAGCCTCTTCATTGGTGAAATCAGAGTGATTGTGGTTTGCCTAAAATAAAAAAATATATATTTAAAATAGAATCATTCAACTTAAATTTTATGTGTGTAAGAATATTTGGAATAAATATTAAATTAAATTAACTCACTATCGTTGTGGCGTTGGCCGAAGAATCATTAGAAGACATCAATGTAATGTACTCTCCTGGTTTTCTCTACATTGGGATTGCATTCGTAATCTGCAACATTTGAAAATATAATAAATCAATCATCGTTTTCAAATCGCTTGTTTTTAGATTATTTATATAGCATAACATCGATACAAATGCTGAAGTAAAGCTCGTTTAATGCGTTTAAAAAGGAACTTGTTTAATTTTTAAAAATTATTTAGATTATATAGTATAATAATTTCATTAAAATAAATAATATTATGTCATAAAAGTATCTAAAATAAAGGCAAACTACACTACAGATATGTTGTTTTGAAGTACCTATCTACATAACTATAATGTATTTAGATAATATGATTACACTATAATAATGTCTTTCGCTCGAGATGTGCCAACCCTGAATCAGTCGCTCGCAAAATTCCGAGAATTTGAATCGTCAAATTCTTCGACGCATCGGCTTCAAACTTTCACCTGACGACAATATTTTATAAATATTATTACATCAGCCGTGGCATGGCCTTGACTAAAACTACTTCTTAGGAATAATGGTTTTTTTCGCGCGAAAATGAATTTCAAAATAGGTATAAAGTGTAGTAAATCTATATATATATTTATATAATAGTTATACCATTTATAGCTCAAGCACGACTGAATCGATTTTTATGATTTTTTTGTTGGATTTGTCTCCGCCCCGAATAGCAGAATAACTATTAAAACATCAGAAAAAAATCACAACAAAAAAATATAAAGAATGCACATTTGTTAATAATTTAATGCACATAATAAAATATCATAACATGTATTGATTACGAGGCGGTACAAAGTTCGCCGGGTCAGCATAATTATATTAAAATAAAAAATTGTAAATTAAAAAAATAATCAAGTACCAGCAAGTTACCAGTTATGTTGACCTAGAACTAGATATTTCAAAGGTCGTTAGCTTTCTAACAAGGTTAGAGTTCTAAGAAAGGTTTGTTTATATTATATACTAATTTTAAAAATTCTCATTACAAAAGATGATAATAGTACATTATTTATATTCTCTTGATCTACATAGGAAGTTTTTTTTTACTATTTTGGTAAATAGGTATGTACATATATAGTAAATAACTTTGAACTTTTCATTCACAATACGAAATTAGTAAAAACATAAAATGGTAATAATTACAAATACAAACCTATTTTCCTGTAAGAGTAATCCTTGTTTTTTTCTAATTGCTGACTTTCTGAATGAACAACGCCGCTTCGTCTTGACAACTTTATTTTTACGTAAATAAATAGGCAACGAAAATTGAAAAAGAAACGAGCGCAGAAACAACGTCTAGTCACTAGAGCGGTCAAAACCGCACTGATTGGATTACTAAGAAAATAATCTGAGCTGCAATGCGCCGTCCGCAAAAAACGCCCGTGCACAAAGAACAGAAAGGTGTAAACTCTATAGCGGACATGAATGGCGTTTATAACATAAACCACGGCCTACCATTTTGTATGAAATATTGATAGCATTTAGTTTTTTTTTTAGAAAAATAACGAATACATTTTTTCAATTTTTTCTTTTTCCATTAATAATACAAGAACATATATTTTCCGAAAATCTAAATAATTTTGGCATTTAATTTCATTTTCATATATCAAATCTAAAACAAAAATCACCCATTTTAGGCCAACTTTGTTATTTTATTTCTAAGTTGTTATACCATATATCGCAAATTCGACAGGTAACTCCCTCCGCGACTCGATTATCTTCAATAAAATATTTTTATTATATATGAGATGATTCTGGATTCAGAGATAGTCGACATCAAAAAATGATGTTTCAAAAACATTGTGGATTTGTTTTTTTTTTTATGTTTTTTTGACAATGTTTAAAGAAGTTTTCTATAGCTATTTCCCTAGAATAATAAATGATATTTAATATAAGTAAAGTAGATTAGTGGTATTTCTTCTGAATACGCACGCAACATACTTTGAAAACCTGCAAAATTCGCATTTTGATAACATTCAGGTATGTAGGCGCCTTAATAATGCTTTTCATGTTAGTCCAAATTAACGAGGCGAGGAGCGTTCAAATGTTTATTGCTGACAAACGCTGTCGCCACTAATTTTTTATTTTACTCGAGAGTTATAAAACCACTAAGATAATTTATTATATTGGTACCCCACAATGAACTTTAAATTAAAGCGAAAAATGCACGACGCCGATCTATGATCTATGACGCACGGCGCGCGTAATTGATCGTGTTTATGTACTAAGAAAGTGATATGAATGCCTTCTATGTGTTGTGAAATCGCCTGAAAAAATCATACTAATACTAACGGGAAGAAAGATGGATTACATTGCACATGTAAAACCTAAATAATTTGTTTGCTTAATTTTATTCTTCAAAATAACTTTCGTATGTGATATGGTAGTGGTATGCCGTAACTATAAGTGTTTTAAAAGATCGCCGGATACTGGATTAAAATTGGGCGCTTCACTGCCAAAGTTTAAACAAAACCTAGTAGATATTACATAAACAATAGTATAGTATAGTAAAAAAATGTATAGAGATAAATGCACTTTAAGACTGTGAAGTAATAAAAAGTTGTTTATAAAAAAAACACATATTTCAAATTGAAAAAGACACTTGAAGAGTGAAATAAAATCCTAGGTTATTGGGTTTTTCCTCGGCTGTCTTTATAACTAAAATCATGTTAATGAAACGAATTTGAAGAGAGTCATTTTTGAGATTTTATTAAATGAAATATCAGAATTAGTTACCTACGCTCTTTTAATAGATTTTTTCACGTGGCTTATTGCGAAAATTTTCATTCAACGTAAAAATCGCTCACTGGATTTTACATGTTGTGATTGAAGCATAGAAAAATACATAGTTTATTGCATTTTTCCAAACTCATTTTGCCATTTTGGACACTTTTACCTTGGTTTTACCTGTGAACAGATTATATGAATATAATTGATAGGCGTATAGATAGGCAATTGCATATCTAAAATCATTCTTCACGCGTTCTGATTTTTATCGATTATCTTAGAATTCGCCGAACTTCGATTGTACAATCGATTGTGTCGACTCGTTTGTATTCTGTACATGTGTTTATGGTCTTCGATCAAAGCACTAAACTATGGCCGATTGAAACTAACGCGCCCCATTCTGCATCTACCACTGCATCTTCCCTTTTTATAATGTGTTTATTACATTTTTAATTTTTTCAGGAAACAGTCATATATTTTCATGTGCTAATAATAAAATGAATAGAGAAAATCAATGATTAATTCGGTTATAGCTCGCTAAATTTACTATACATTAACAAAACTGTGGGTGTATTTTAATGTTTACCCCTGCGATGTTTATAATTTACATTAAGTTTAATTCGATAAAATAAAAACCAATATACGCTCGCTTAACAGTTTTGTTACAACCTATCACTTTATGATTACACGTTCTTCGATGGAACTCACTTTGGGTACATATAAACTCTCAGGCTCACATACACTTTCACGCACAACCCTAGGTTTTTTATCTCCATGCGCAATCGTTTACGCTTTAATTAAACCCAATATGCACAAGCTAAGTGCACATATAACTAAGTACATAATTTGTAAGTACACGCTACTGGCTTTTTGTTTATAAACATATTGTATGTATAACCGTTTTGAACTTCAATTGAAAAAAAAAATGTCCGATCGGTTGGTAAACGTTTTGTCGTCCTCTCTTGTACGGATGGACCGTAAATATTTACAGAATACAATATACGTACCTAGAGGACGTGTAAATTTCTAATTACGGTACGCAAAGACAGCGCCATTTGCAAACATCCCATGTTATGTCGTTCGTTACTGCGTCCAGCCGCCGCCGCCGCCGCAGATTGAGTCATGGCCGCCCACCGCCGTCCGGACAACAATTCGAATACACGCGACCACTAATTATTCCCCCGCTTCCATGCAGGCTTATGGTTCCCCACACGCAGCACATGTTCACTCGATATTCGTATGATTTCAGTACGGGCGTTTCTTACATAGTTACGTTGATTAATTACTGAATTATCATCAAATGATCCGGGTTAATTCTTATAGACATTTCATATGATGCTTTATGTTCACAAGTTCACGGACCCGCAACTGTTCCGTCAAATAACGTGTCCTACCAACCGACGTCGGGTGTTTTGGAGGGCACCTGCGGAAATTGATATATTCTCTTCGCCCGATAGGATTAAGAATATGCTATTTAATCCACCTTTTTAATTATGTAAGGTTACCATGCCAATTTTTTATTACTATTTTTATTTTGATTGTTATTGATGCTTTGCTATGCGAAAATAAAATGCACACTGAAACCTATTTATAACAAGTAGGTGATACTTATTACTAGTTTTTTTTAATTTTCTTTATCTAGTTACGGTAAATAACATAATTTAATTTATTTTATTATGGAAACGGGCAGACATTAAATGGGTACATTTAGGATAAACATTAACCAATAAAAGGCGTTCACCGGAAATATTACCACTATTATTAAAGCGAAAGATATGTGACATTGTGCAGTTTTAAATAACTGCTATAACCTAGGTAATATTCAATGAATCCTGCTCGAATACGTTAAATTTACTTGTACTAGTGTCAGGAGAGATGGTGGTAATAAAGCGTGTAAAAAGTGTCACCATAGTCATAAGAACAATGTGTCATTATATTGAGACGTTTAATTGTTGAATTGTATGCTAAGATACCTATGGAAAAGGCACCAGCCTTCGTGGGGTTGTTTAAGGTGCATTACTCAAATAAAAAATATATATATATATAACTTTCATATATGGATTCGAACCCACGACCTCTGGATCAATAGTAAACCGCCTGAACAACAAGGCCACCAAAAAGACAATTATGATTATAATAATCTATGTTCTTTAGTCATCGTTCGTGTCTTTACTGATTTCAATAAATTCAGAATACAAGACGACTCTTCGCTTTATATACTTTTATTCGAGCCCTCTTTTGTTTTGCGGTAGAATAAATGACACCTCAACAAATCACAGGCGACAGGCAAACAATGCGTTTGCTATTTGAAATGGCACAAGAGTAGCACAGCAGCCATCGAACGCGATACGTATCATATCTATTTACCTAGCTTTGTTTTCTGTCACCTTTCACTCGATAGTTGCTTTAAGCCGTGGGCAAGTGGATCAATTACGTAGAGGCAAGCGCTAGTTAATTAGCATTTGTGATTGATCGTGCTACGTTATACTTTTTCAATGTTAATTTTTTACTTCGTTCATTTGGTATTTTTTTCTCTATACAAAAAACAGTCGGTTGCTATGAGCAAACTAGTTTAATAATTTCCTTTACACACAATTGTAGATTTTTATTATTTGTTTATCACAAAATAAATGTTTGCGTAAATTATACATATCAGTCATTTAACAGCGACTTTATGTATTATGCAAAGTGTTCTGTTAAAATTATTCTGTTTCGACTTAAGGGTCTTGTATGAATTTCAAATTAGTTTCGCCATTAACGCCATGTTACGGAATGTAGCCATTTAAAACCCATCGACCATTCGGTATTCCATCAACGCTTGCTGCGAATATCGCGATGCGCCGATTTGTAAACAAGACGCCACCTCCAATAAATAAAAGTAATATATTTATTCATGTGACGCGCCACCCGTGGAGAAACTGCATAGGAAATTATCGTCGGCCAATGGCAAAAGAGATGTTTTATTCTATTAAGTGCGCTATTGGTTCTCGCGTGAAGTCATGTCACGGAGGCGGCTCGCGTGCGAAATTCATTATCAATTCTTCGGTAATTTTTTTTACATAGATATAATGTCTCGGATAGTTTTAAACCTACATTAAAGTTAATATGATTTCTGACATAAATATAACAGTTGAAAAACGAAACCCACATTTTTTATCTTGGTTTATTTTTTTTTCACAAGACCGAATATGTAAACATTATTTATTTATTTATTCTTCTTTATTGAAAAATCCAACAGTGTTCAACAGTTCAACAGTATTATTAGAATCTTACAAAATTATATGAATCAAATTTCTCTTTTTAATATATATACCTTAAATTTCGTGTGGTAATTAGCACTATGCTATTTTAAAAGAATCTTTCTTAGCCGTTACCCAGAAAAAAGTAATAAATTAATTATCGCGAGATTGGTTTCTTTTACGAGCAGCTCCAAGTGAACAGCCGCGTTCAATTCCCGGCGAGTCGCGCGGGAATTGAACAGAAGCCGTTAATTGTGCGAGGCGGTTCGTCAGCGTTCTTTTGTCACTACATTTATAATGCCTGACCAGAAATGCGTTTGATGCTAGCCGTAGATATACGAGTATGTAACTTGATTTAGAATTGCTCGAAAATAAAAGCAGGAAAGATTGAACCTTCCTAAATTAAAAATATTTTTTTAAATCTTGAAATTTTATAGGTGGTACAAAAATTCGAAGCGATAGTGATGAGGTTATTATCACAGTATCTACTACTTTAGTAGTAGTAGTACTAGTCTCTGTTTCTCGTGATTCTTTTCGCAAACGCTTCTTTTTGTAATAATGCTTGCAAATTATACCAACTATAGTAATTTAGTAAATTATATAAAAATACTTTATTTCAGTTCAATAATTGTGCAATTAATCATAACCAATTGATTCATATTGACGGATTTTGCTTAACACGGTGGGAATATCTCTTAAAAGTAACAATAAAAAAACAGGTTATTTTTTAATTTATTTATTCAAGATAAATACAATGTTTTATAGCTATAATCATATAAAAAAGTAGTCATTAATATAAAAGTATATGTACTATGATATATATATGTAGTATAAAACAAACCTTTACAATGATTTATTCTGTGTTATTCCAAACATTGAGCTTGCATTATTTTGCAACACACTAAGTGTGTTTTATATCTTATTCTTATTTTGCAAGGTCTACATTGGCTTTTAGATGTGGTATATTTATATAACGTGAATTCGTAAAATACTCTCATGTTTTGAATATCACATTTTGTGTATCTAATCGCCGCCATTGAGTTAATTGCGACGGCTGCTTATTAGCAATCGCACGGGAGTCGCACAGATCCAATTACCGGCTTGTCGATGGCCGCAGACGGACGTTTATTTTTTTGTTTGTTTATATTACTTATGTTTTATACGCGAGCGCGGCGGCCGATCTTTGTGGGTGGCGACGCCGCGCTTTACTCTGTACTTTGCGGTAGGTGAAGGGGAAGGGGAAGGGGAAGGTGTAGGTGCGCAGGAGTACATCGCGCGACCGATCCTGCCGATTACGCCGTCAGCCGTTCCGCGCCATAAACAACGGAACGTCAATAGATAATGTGGTTTAATTGTTGCATTGTCTATTTTATTTGTGTCGAATTAGTGCAGCGGCGACTAGCCCTTTTCGCTCATCATTGTAATCTATTATTATATTTATTTATTATTTTTTAAACATTAAAAAAAAATTTAATCATATACTACACTTGTTAGGCGTATATAATTTATTTTCAAGAAATAGTTATTATTGTAGGTTGCGTATTCTGAGTATCCGGTGCGGGTCAAGTACTAAAATGCGGTGTACATAAACAGATTTTGATTAGATTGACATTCGTAATCAATAAATCTGATCGTATACACGTATGGTCTTCTTAGAGTGTAATATCTTAATCTCCAGCTTTTATAGAAAATCATTTTCTAACGTCATCTAGTGGTATATTTATGCCGCATCTAATGGTAAAACTCATATTTTCATCATAAATTAAATCATATATTTAAAAATTTTAAAAGGTACTAGGCTACGGCTAGGTATAAGCATTGATTATATAGTTTTAATCAATGGTATAAGCTACATATCTTCTTACTCGTCATTCGACAATGAGAACAATCCGTAACGCGCCTGCACGCGGGCGATAAATTCCCAAGCGATATTTTATTTATTAAATGTCCAATATACAATATATTATTATTACATGTATTTGTTTGTCATATTTTAATGATTTTTAAGAGAAGGAAAAATGTACAGTTTGTTCGGATTAATAACACCTCACCAGTTATTACGATAGGTGTGCCTATAGCGCGATAAGGGATACTTTGTGTTTTTTTTTTTTATAAAAAAATACGTTAATGCTTCGTCAGAAATTATTCAAATCAAGTGTTTTTAGATTTTATATCCAGATGAAATCAATTTTATCGAAATGGAAGTCACATTTATAGATAAAAATCAGCAAACAAAACATGTGTGGAGTTACGCATTTCCACATCCCGAAAAATGTAGTGAAATGGAGTCATGAATTTTACACTCCAAGCCGACGTTATAAGCTACTAGATATTCATCTTCTATTTATTGCCTTCTCTATGGCTATGTATTCGAAAGATGATGCTGATCGATAAAGAAAGATGCGAGCGCCGGCTATTCTGGGCGCTGCGAACAGCTTGCAACGATCCTCTATCCCTCCCTCGAAAAGAACTCTTTTAGTTTCTGAAGCTAACTTGTACCTAGCCGAGTGCTCGTTTCATTTCAGATACTTATCCGTAGAATAAACTGTCAGCGGCGAGTGGAAACTGTCAAGACTAATATCTAATCGGATTTGTTGGCCAAAATTTACATACAAACTAGATTGAAAACACGACATCTATTCCCTCGCTACAGAAATCTACCATCCTAAACATCTGCAGAATAGTAAGAAAGTCCTGGTCAGGTCAATATTCTTTTTCAACCTGTCAGCGTGGTAGGTTGTTCACCACATTTAAATAGAGGAAAACCATGACACACAAAAATATTTATTATTAATATCATTGTTAAACGCTGTACTTTAAGAGGAATTAATTTACTTTTTGATCTTTTCAATATTTTTTTTTTGTTCTTCGAGATTGTATATGAAATATAATGATAACATATTTTATATGGGTTATAAAGTAAACTAGTGGTCGCCCAGTGGTCGAAATCTATTCTTATATTTAATAATATTTTCTATATTTGTTTATTTTTTTAAGTTATACGTTTGTTTTTAACGGTTTATAATAGTAAGCAGTATGCGTTTTTTCGTGATGTATGTAATAAAATAAATATAACAACGATTGACGTATAAATCAATGGATTTATAATAATTTTATTCGGGAGTAGTATAAGTAGATAATCTAAGTAGGATCTATGCCGTATGCCGTATCCCGCTAAAGGTGGCGTATTCATCCTGGACCCATACCAGTCCAGAAATGCGCCGCGTCAGCCGGGGCCAATTATGCGTCGGACGTTTTTAAATTATTTCTTCATAATTTACCGTCATGTGTTCCAGACGAAACGAAACGGACCGTTCTCACGTGCCGCTGCTAAGTCATCAAATAAGGTAGCTTGGGCCTAATATTTCTCTTCTACTATAACCGCTTATCGTTTTTATACGAGTATAATGCTCAAATCACGATTGCCTCCAAAACATTAATTACACTTACGATAAAAATACAATTAATCGACTTGACCTAATAAGAAATATTTTTTTATCGATTTATTTGTAACTGAAAGCGTTGCTCGACCCTAAATATCTTACACAAATATCCTATAATAAGAACGTCTGGTTTTGTACTTGTATAGCATTTTATTGGTGGAATGCCCGCACATATTATTAGATTTAGGAAAATTCCAGATTTTGGTCTGCTCACCTTCATTTCCCCGACTAGCACAAGCAAATTTAACTTAAATAAAAAAGCCCTTAATAGTTATCGTATTTGACCTAGCCTATAGCAATTTTATATTATTTTAAACCTGTATTTTAATAAAAATGAAATTAGTTTTACGCAATCAATCAATCTACCAGTTAATTACTTGCAATCAATTTGTTGTATAATGTGTTTCGGTCAGCTCTAACTGGTATAACTTTCACGCTTCGGAAGAAAGGCTTTTTGCGTTTCTTTCGAAAGTCCAAAAACACGAATCGCCGCTTCGACCGACTCGTAAATTGAATCTACCTACCGGTAGGTCGGTAGGTAGATTCCTACCGGTACCTACCTTACTTAGACTAAAAAATCCGAACACCTATTAATATTAGAGGAATTAAATACATTAATTTATTATATCTCGTGTTAGCAGATTAGTAGACCCTGCTTCACAGACTGTGTCCTGCAACTTAACTTTACAGGTGAGTTTTTATCCACATTATTTTCTTTTAGGATCTATATCGACAACTAAACCGGTCTCACGAAAAAAAAATTAATAAAAATTATTTTTTATATTAAAATAATTGTCATAATACAGTTTATTTTTTCGTATATCGCGCACCGTGAGGTCGGACGGTCGCTGCCCGACCCAGCACCTTGTCGCGCCCCTCTCCGCGAACAGGTTCGTAACTAGTTCTCACACATATTAAAAGGATTTCGATTAAACTTTGAATTCGTTTTTTCGTAATTGAGTAACATTTTTCCAATATTTTTGCTGATTAATATTTGTCTGACGAGATAAATCAACTCCCATGAGATGAACAAAGACAATAAAAATACACTCTGTATAACTTGATTGCATAGTTAAATATCTTGCGTGTAGGAAAAAAATAATGGGGTGTGCTTGTTTGTGGCGGTAGAACATTGTGTCAGGACGAAAATGCGCGTAAGAGCGTGCCTGAAAGGTACCTATGTATTTCAATTATATTTCTACGATCATGG
Organism: Neomicropteryx cornuta; assembly: GCA_020383195.1. Lineage (NCBI taxonomy): Eukaryota > Metazoa > Arthropoda > Insecta > Lepidoptera > Micropterigidae > Neomicropteryx > Neomicropteryx cornuta. Next base: position 7,802,754 of record JAHKQU010000025.1, on the reverse strand, counting down.
TATAAAAACGAAATAAATTCAGCAGATAAAAAAACGAAAATAAAATCAAAATTCAAAATATTTTATTGTTTAACTGTCGGTGAAATAGGTTTTACAACTATTAAGAGTAAGTAGGTACTCCACAAATTGATCAGAGAGCTTACAATAAAACATCGCTTAAACGAACACAATACAATAATATAATAAATTACCAGTAAACATACAATTTACTTAGTAGGGAAATAATATATAATACATAATAAGCATACAGATGATATTTTATGTATTATATATATATATAGTAAATTTGTATAATGTATTGCTTCAATACCGTATTTAGATGATTCCTTACGTTATAGTAGGATTTCGTTTGCATTATTACTTATATAAAAGTCTGACAGTATTGACATTTGGAAAAATTCAATGCTTTTTAATATTTTTACAGATAGAAAATTTTCAAACAATTTATATAGCCAGAATTTTCAAAGAAAAATGAATACCGAATGCACAGATAGTTGCATCGCTTGAGGTAATGCACGCTGGTTTAAATACAGGCCTGTATTTTATAAAAGCTTTTTCTTTCAACATTCTGGCTATAGAATGCATTCGCGACACTTTATCTCAGAGAAATATTCAATATTTATCTAGGAGGCGGCGTTTTTGGTATATAATTAGTATTCAGACGGGGTTCGTGAAAAAATTGCTGAGCGCCAGTCGCCCTGGAGTGCGTTGGCCGCATATCGTATGGTATTTATCCCACGATCGATGAAGTTATTTCCCTATTCGGAATAACAGCAGACATTTTTATAACCTGGTTATATATATACAGGCCGAAAATATTCGTATATCTAATAAATTTTATGCGTTTGTTTGAACTTTGGACATTATTGCTTCATATTGACAGATGTCATTTTATCAACACTACAGATCTTACAGATAGATAATATTTATAATAAAAGAAACGGGGAAATACGCCACCTTATCGTATAATAGCATGCTAGATTGCTAACGATGCTATCGAGGTGCACAACTGCTTTGTCATTTTTATATAATATTTTGTTGCCGTTGTGCAGTTGATATGTAACGACCGGTTGATATGCATGAATTTCATATTTAATTACTCAGATACAATACAAGAATATTAATATTCATTTTACGGTCAAGTCACAAACTAAACTTAAATTATTTTATTCAAATTGACTAAATTTGATACGCCGACTATACTATACACACGCACACACATACATAAGAACCTTATTATTATTTACTTAACATGCATACCTACTACATCACGCACAGTTTAGAGTTCCTTTCTGTCGTATTATTCAAGTTTAGTATTCAATCTTGTGATTTATATATCCAATTACGGACCCTTTTTTATTTCATGTTGTTTCTGTCGTTTAGTTTTTCGCTTTCAATATTTTAAGTCACAGCTGACACCTTAATGTTTAATTTAAAATCATCATCGAAATCGTGGTAGCAAGGTCAAGGTGTTACCATTTATCTCCCCTGACTTTAGTACAAACACATTTGATTTAGTTTAGTAGGGTCGAAAATAATTGTGTATGACCTAGGTCAAAGGTGTCCAAACTACGGCCCGCGGGCCAAACCCGGCCCGGCAGGCGATTTTATCCGGCCCGCCAAGGATTTTGAAAAATTTCGTAGCAAATTTCGTTAAAGCAATTGGCTGGTAAATTTATTTCTATGTATGGCACTACCTATATGTGCGAACAAACTTTTTCCAGGATGAAGTATCTGAAATCTAAATATAGGGCAAATTTATCGGATGATCATTTGCAATCATTGCTAATAATTGGTGTTTCCGATTTGAATCCCAACTTTGAAGAAACTCTCCAGGAAAAAACCCAGTTCCACCATTCCCATTAAAAATTGCATGAAATAATTTTATAATAATATAATTTAGACATGTTTGTTTAGTATTGTTATATCTGTAATTTACTATAAAAAAAAATGTATAGTATATATATGTGGCAACAATAAAAAAATTCAATGCTGCTTTACTTGTAATAAGGTTTTTTAATTCACATATTTACAATGCTTGGCCCCCGCTAATGAATTTAAATACCAAACTGGCCCTCGCAGCAAAAAGTTTGGACGCCTCTGACCTAGGTCATAGCAATTTTTTCAATAATGTTAACCCTTGTTTGTACCGCTGTGAGTTTTCCAATGAATAAATAAATATTATATGAAATATCGTTAGTTCAACTTTCAAGATTTTTACAGCATACGAATTACACATTATTTGATATGTTTATACTATAATATTCTTCACCTCTCGGCGTGTAAAGTTTTCTACGATATCGCAGCAAGTGCCCTTAGATATTGAATATTTTTAAACAATAGAATATTCAAATGTTATCGATAATAAAGTTGAAACCTGAGTATCTGGAAGATACGACACGCAGAGCTAAGACTAGGTAATTATCATAAGTTTTATAAATTCGTCGTCGTTCGTCAGCCGCCTAATAAAAGTCAAACGGGGTCGTTTGACCATTTAACGTCGAGTGGTCATCTTGATTTCTAGAATTTCCTGATGCCAACATTAACATTGCGAGTATGGCAGTAATTTATTCTAGGCAGTTTGTTTCACTGACACTCGGGGTGGAGCAACAACTTAATTTTAACGAGTAACGTGCAAATTTTAGACATGTTTTATAAACCCGTTTTGTAAAAATGACAAGTGTAGCTGTTTTTAAATTAATTAACATTAATATCTAAACATACACGATTTAATGTCTACGTCGACACGATGAGATAATACGTAATACAGTAAAATATTCTTAATCTCGCAGACTATTAATTATCTTCGTATTTTTTTTATTTTAGATATAAATTATGCACAGTAATCAGTAGGTCACACGTTCTTACAAACAACTATTCGTAATAATGTTTTTTTTAATGAATTAAAAAATATCTATCCTCACTGTTATTCATCACACTGTTATTCGCCCACGCGACGCGGGTCTTACAGCCAGGACCCGAGGGCTGCGTCTAAGTAAACTAATAGACAGACAGATAGCAATATTTAAAAAATAAATATATAACACTAATAAGTAAGTTTAAATAGTTATTTTAGTAGGTAAGTATTTGATCATCTAAGATTAGTATTTTATATGTAATATTTATTTCTATGTGAGTTTGTATACATTTAGATATATTCCATGTATTTTTGATTATTATATATGTGAATTTTTCAATTTTTTTTCGACACGGCAATAAGACTTCTATGTAATAGACAGAATGCCTTCCTTAGAACAGGCGATAGCCTAGTTAGGCAAGATATTTTACATTATGATACGATTTTTATAAGATTTGCAAAAATAAATAAATAAATATTCTGAAAGTAAATATTCAAATTGGGGTAGATTTGTTTTAAATTGCGTTAAATTCTAAAAGCAACTTTAATGTAATAATAAAATAAACACTGTCCAAAAACACCGTCGGTATATATTACATAGGTAGATCTAGTTACAGTAATGTACCTATCATTAACCCTATCATTAACCCTATTAGTTACCTATCTTTTGTCTGATACCATCGAGGGTCCGTAAATCACGGCCTCGAATTTGAACTGTGCCGCATCGGCAAAGAAAATGAAATGTCGACGTCCTCGCGACCTAATAAGGCTCGAGAGAGGGATAGAGGATGCAATAGGCCCCGATGAGGAAACGAGTCGAGGCTAGTGTCCAATCCAAACAGTCCCATTGTTTCGCTGTCGTTCGACTGTGTTCGGAATTTTAATTGGAATCAAGTATAGTTAGTTGAACGAAAAGCCATGTCGCCACCTTTTGCAATGCCACACAAATAATGTCATTTAGATAATTTGATCGTTCCGATCGATAGAAATTCCAATAAAAAAAAATATTCAACAGATTACGGCTTTCTTGCTTGGGGGCCACAAAATCAATTTCTTGATTTTTTTATAATAATTCGAAATCGGCACCGCTATCGCGCTGGGAAAATGCCTTAACAACTAAGTCCACTATCTATTTTCAATAGACCTCTCATATTACGCTTTAGGAGGAATTCTGAAGGTTCTGCGTGTGTGTATGGTATGGGAGATGAGCTGCTTTTGGCAGCAGTCACCTCATTCGACCTACCGACCGTATACCGTAATCTCCTAAGGTTACTACTTTATCGTGTCAAGACGACCAGCGTAATAAGTTCGAAAAGAAAGCTTACCAATTTGAAATAACCAATTAAATGCCATGGCATTTATGCGTTAAAGGGTTGTTTGTTGGCGGTTGCTTGCAATAGATGTTAATGCTCCATAGTAGTAAGTACATGCGTTACAGTTATCTATTCATCTCGTATTCGTTCCTATCCGTAGTTCTTTCTACCCGGTAAAGCACCCTTGAAAATATTTACACATCAATAACTTATTGGCAAATTTGTCACCTGTTGCATCATAAAAGTAGTGTTTTTCTATGTCTTACATAATATGCATACCAAAACATTAGGTAAGATCGCTTATTTACTAATTCTATTCGTTATTTTTAATTTTTTTTTGAATAAAAGTATTAAAAAATGGGAATGGAATGCAAATACATCAATAGAAACATTAAAATGTCTTCTTATGAATGTATGTATGTAAAAAGCTTTTAGGTGAAGTAATAAATAATAGCTCAACAAATCTACGCGCGCGTTGTCCCATTTAAACCGCTCAGAGTCAACATCTACTGTGAGTGTTGCCACTTCAACAACATTTACATAGCGGGCGTTATCAGCCGTTCCCGACGTTTTTTCTGATACCCCACTGCCTACTCACAACCATATTAACCGCACCTATTGTGTGCTGTGTAAGGCACCCATCGTAAGTAGTTTCATATCAGTTCTAATTTAAGAAATCTTTAGCTGTGATCTGGATTTAATTATGTATCTTATGACTTGGCACACTTCATCCCAACAATAGTCGATTTGCGGAATACCCAAAGGATTGACAATAAGTAGAGATGCTTACGGATTTGTCGGCTGCCGGCGACTCGAAGAGAGCTAGCTCTCTTTCCTGTGGGGCTAGTCTAAAGCTGTTTCGCCGATCGTTCGTCGAACTAACAGCGAGTCAGCTTCAAACGCCGGTTTAGTTTATAGCTTTTTGCGGGTGAGAAATGCGGGTTTTGGCGTACGGTAACACGTTACGACCGAGTCAAAAATTTAACCGTTTCCCACCTTATCTGATTTTGGTTAGGTGTGACAACCAGAATGTGGCTAATCGAAGAATGAAAGCAAATAGTGTGCTGTAGAGAAACACTAAAACATCACCAGAAAGAAAAGGACAAACACAAAAACACCAATTACTAAGCTATGAAGTGTGACTTCTAGGAGGTACACACTAGTGTTTTTAGGACCTTTTTAGTTTTTAGTGTACCTACGCTTTTTTTTAAAAAAAAATAACTACAGTAAAAACAATGAGTTGTAGTTAGTATGGTGGTGGTTAACCAAGGGTTAATCAGGATTTTAGATCTAAATGAAATTTACAAACGGTTCATTCGTCAATAAATGTTTTAACTTTGGAATTTGAATCGCATTGTTTGTAGTTAATTGTTTACGAGATAGTGAAGTTCCCACCCACACCCACCCATCTCATCTCGATCCGAGACGAGTGCAACTTAAGAAGTCGAGAGGTACAAGTATTTATTGGTATTTCGGTTTAGAAATAATAATTGATTGCGTCGACCCGCTTGGCATAAGGTCTCGAGCTGTAAGCCGACGGACATCTCGTGAGCGCTTTGCGTCCACAGATATTGATGCTTTAACGGCGCTACCATGCGTATGCGCCGCTACTCCTAAATAATAAATATAATATTTTAAAAGCAAATAGATTCATTAATCAATCATTGGCTCAACTAAAAGTATGTAAGGATTCGTAATAAATGAAAATAATAATAAAAGCCTTCCTGTGTATTGGAACTAAAGTAAAGCTAAATATGGTACTAAGGTGCTAATAGTTACTACTCACTGGCGAGTTTTATCTGCTTGGGGTCCTCTAGTAGCTGAGTTATACACTGTAAAACATCAAACTACATATATCCTTAATTAGTAACCATTAGAACTAAAGATTTAATCAAATCAATGATCAAGAGGAGGATATCCGTTGAATTACACAATTCTCTTCAATTCAGTCAACTCATATGAAAGATTGTTATGTTTTTTAATGTCTCTACTAATGTTACGTTTTCCCGAATTAGCTCATAAGGAAGTCATTTACTAATTTATTGTGTCAAAAAAGACGCAACGGATTTACTTTAAGTAAGTCCATTAAATACAAGCGGCGTTCACACGATAATTATCGTATGCAAATAAATTACATTCGATCGATGGTGTAATTAATCAGTACGCAATTCATCGTGAAAACATTAGCAGGAAATAGTAATATTTGATGTTTTATGCAGTTATTGGTTGGAAGACTGGATCCTTTAATTTAAAATCTACAACTTTCTAAATATCTAGGTCCACGTGATGATTTTTTTTTTCTCCTATAAGAGTTTCTTTTGTTTTTTGTAGGTGCGGAGTTCTCCGGATGTAATAGTCTTTTAACATACAAATATGCCACTTTTGTTTATTTGCGCCAAGGGTTGTTATTAGAACATTCCTTATTTTGGGAGTATATTTCTTTTGAACTAATTTCATAAATTGTTAAATTTTGTTACTAGTTAATATAGTAGGTACATATAGATATTCTAGTTTTTGTATGGCATTTCGACATTTCATCTTCCTCAAATAATTGTTATTGCCTACCTCTGTTTGCTTAGCAGCTCACATAACCGGTCTTTCGATGGACGAAACCTGCATTAAGTAAATACTATATATGGTATGGCTAGAGAATAAGGAATGCAATATTAATCGCTACTCTGTTCTTTCAACGCACGACATGCGCCACATAATAAATATAAATCGACACAATATATGACGTGTCATGAGTTTTGTGATCGTAGCAAACCAGTTACGCATTCGATTTGGGGAATGAGTGATGTAATTAATCGGTGGATGTATCCAAAATATCTACGAGTTTATAATTAATTAATAATATATATTTACGATTAATGCGCGGATACTTGGATCACGCAAAGCGTCTGTGCAATCATAATTCTTTCTCTGAGTAAGATGAGTGTTTTAAAATATACAAAGAAATATAATTCTCCTAATAATCGTAACACCAGACGAATGCATATAATCTTATCATTGAATCCTCCTCTTTTATTGGCCTTATTCAGGTTTGACTGATACGCCTTCTTTTATTCATTATTTATAGATATAAAAAACTGATATGTATAATGATACTGTATACTTCTCATGTTAAGAATATTATGCCTTTGTATTACAGTCATTTAATGGTTTTAACCAGTTACTTTATTCTAACAAATTTCTATTTTAAATTCACAAGTGTTTTCTATTTTAAATTCACTCTTGGGACATTTCAAATGGCCAACGCTTCCCTCAATAGTCAAATCTTGTTGTCACTACCCAATGCGCAAAATCGATTTGTGTTTGATCGATCCGTGCAGGAAAGATAATTTATTTAGTCTCTGTCATCGACTATCGTTAATCTAGTTGGGTCAAAAAAAAGATATTGCGCGTACAGTCGAGTCGATTTTCGAGTGTCAACCTAGCCCTGTTGGTCGTCGCGAAACGTTTGCGATTTGGAATGACTCATGAGAGTAGCCTTAGTAGCCTTGCAGAAAGATGATAGGTCGGCCCATGATATTCCACATTTTCTAATCCAAAAAGAATAGTACTTAGTATACATCTTCTTGATTATACTTATAATGTCTCTGAAACTATAAGTTACAAAGGTACTAATACAATGTAAAAGGTGGAGTGTTTCCAAGGCCTTTAATTTTGGAGTACTTCTCGAGATCTTGGCTCTCATTAACTACTCGCACAATACCTTGAATAAATATCGCCGTTTCCTGTAGATATATTCGATGTCAATGATATAAAAAAAATACAATTTGGTATGGATCAGATAAAGCTTTATCAGAAGTGGTCCGCGCTAATGGCGGCGTTAAGGGCAGAGAGCGTTTCGCGTTATCTCTGCTGCACAATTATTAGGGTCTGGTGAAGTGAAGTGGGACCTGGGGACGACGGATGCAGGTGCGTTCTGGGAGAAGACCGATTCAGATCGGATAGGACCGCACATTTTGTGATTCTCTTAAAAGAACCGACCGTGCTAGTAATTGATATCTACCTAATAATTAGTTGTGTAATGAATATTCGCTAATGATTCGATTTACGCCCGAACTAGTTCGTGATAGCAATTAATATCTAATGATTATTAAATATCCAGTAATTATTTGGTTTTCGGTCGAATATTCACATTTTTGAAACCGTCGGACTGTCGTCTGCTGAGGTGCGGGAGAATGAAGACTCGCTTTGACAGGTCTTGATTCGCCATAAAATACATACACCTGCTTGGGCCAAGTTTTCAGTTCCGCTACAAACGAAATATTGTGCTGCGTTCGGTATTATATTATTCGGTTAAAACCGTAGCCGGAACAATCCCAATATTACTAGTATTTATTTCGAGTATTTATTTATTTATTTATAAAAATATTCATACAAATTAGTATCATTAGTATTATTAGTATCATTTATAATTAACTCATCGTTGTAATGGCGTTGGAAGCGGTAGAAAATATTTTTTTTTACCTCATGCCTCCGAAAATAATATTAGGCAAAAAGTTTGAAACTTTGAGACAAATAAGTCAATTTCAATAAGCTAATAATGTAATAGTAATATATTTTAAGTATAAATATTTTCACGAGTAGTCATTGCCAGGCGAATTTGAGCTTTAGTTCTTACGCTTCCAAGCATGGCAATTGCTTGTATTTTTTCAGTCTACCATGTTACTTTTAAATTATAATAGCAGACCAGCATACAAAATTAATAGTATACTTACTAATACATATTTTAACTGTAAAGTAATATAATATGTAGGATGTGGTAATTATGTAGACTTACATAATGTGTAGGTACAGTGTAATGTGTGAAAATAAGTTTCCTAAATCATCCAAAACCAACCGCAAAGCCATTGATGTAATCGATTAGTAGTGTAATGAGTTTGAGAAAAATATATCGTCAAAAACATATTTTTCTACAAGTTATATTTTGAATATTTTTGCTCTTATATTTTTCTTTTTATCATTCTATCCACCAGTTGCGGTAACGCGGTCGCAATTTGTTTGTGGTCTTGCCCGCCGCCCAGTTTTCTTTGAATTATGTGCAGGTACAGTTTTCATACTAGATGTATGCAGGTGCAAATAAATATTCTTTTCGACATATTATTTTTTAAAAACATTTATTGCCGGTCGTTTTGGTTTTTTTATTAGTTTTTCTAATTTGCATATTTAATACCTCCATTTTGTATATTTCCAATTTTGTTAAATTGATAAAATCCCGTCTGACTCGGTGCGTTTGCCCTGCCGAGCGGCGGGCCGTTTGCGATAACGCCGCGGCGCCGTCGCCGCTCCTAAAAGCCATTCCATGTCGGTCGCCCGTCGCACTCGCACTCGCCTCGCACTCGCGAAGCGTCTCTTTCTTCTTCACTTTCGTCAAGGAGCGCTCCCAGTTCCCATTCCCATATCCCATTCCCACAGGTTGCGTCTGCTCGCGCTCTACTTGCGCACACCCCTGAACGCAGCGCAGCCAATCCATATAAACCATTCAACATAGTCATATTTTATTTGTTTCCACGTGTTCGAAGGTGTAGTAGGTATAAGGCAGCCGACAGCCGCTAATTGGCGAGGTTCAGCGGCGCCTTTCGACCTCGAATTTGTATCAGACATTTCTTTAACGATTGCTCAGCATTACCTGTGTGTTTTTCTTAGTCCACATACCCATATATGTCAATTATTTTTAAAATCTGTTCAATAGTGTTTTGAGGTTGGATTGCGGCTTCTAGATTTTTGCCCCAAAATAAAAATCCATTACACCCAAGAAAGGTAAATAATATATTTAGTGATGCAACGAAATCCAGTTTAATGAATACAAATAAAAGAATAATAGAAATGTTCATAATCTCTACTTCTGCTATTTTGTAATAAACAATATGCAAACGTTTATTCGAGAAACGTACGACTATAAAATGAATTACTTTTGAAACTTAAACCAAATATAGGATTAATTAATTAATAACTATGGGTTTAAGTCTGAGCATATCCTTTTTTTACTAAAGGGCTTTGACAGTTTTGACGGCTGAGATTCATTGAAAGCTAATGATGTCATAATATATGAGTGATGCGATTAAGAGCGTACCCTTTTGTATCGATCCTTGTCACCTGTTAAATGCTTCATCAAAATACGTTCCGCCGAATAAAGACTATAATGGAAGAATGACAAATAATCCCCGGCTACCTGGGCGCCGACCAATCAGCGGGCTATGGCTATTTACGGCCCCGGGTGTCTTTTTGTGGCCATTCTTCGCTCTCTCGCTGGAGATTCCTTTCTGATGGGCCGCGTTGCAAGTGCCGCGTGAAGCCATTATATGTAGAAACCGTCGCGTGTCATTTATTTATTTTTATTGAAAAATCCAACATTAATTACAAACAGAACTTATTACTAGTATGTATAAAAGTTATTATGGATTTCTGACATTTTTCAAAGTAATATTAAGATAGCATAAGAAATTTAAAAAAGTGTTCCCTTCTTAAAATATATATAGATTATTAATAATATATATGTATACAATAGTATTTATTGATGTAACAATGCTTATTTGAAGGGTTGTAAATGTGTGAGTGATTTATGTATCTATATATTAAAATAGAGCAATTAACTACGTGTGGTTTTAGTACGTATATTCTATTTGTAATTGCAATTACAATTAACCATTATTATTAACTATAAACAATATAATAATACAGTTTGTTTTTAATTGTCTTTACTATTAAGGATATTGGAAATCTCTTTATTGAATGATTATTATTAATGATTTTGAAGGAGGTATTAAGTATATCAAATTTTGATTTTTTTTTGAGCTATGTTCATTGAGTTAGTATGATAACGGAGTAAACGAAATAATTCAGGCTGCCTGCTAGATCTGTAATTTATTTTTTGCAATAAATTTGGGCAATCAAAAATACAGTTTATAATTTTGTATGAAAATGTTAAATCGTCTACAAGGCTTTGAAAACAGCAATATTTGTATTCTTGCTATGTAGATATTATATTGGATACTCTATATAGATGAAGCAAATTCTGAATGAGAACGAACAAAAGAGTTATATAATAGTTTTAACAGTAGAATATCATTAAATAGTTAACTCTCATAATAAAACCAAGCATTTTAAAGGTTTTATCTACTATATTATTTACGTGGTTTGCAAAGCTAAGTTTGTTATCTAATATTACGCCTAAGTCTCTAATGAATGAAACAATTTTTATCTGAAAGTCGAAAAAATTATATTGGTAGTTTATTATGTTTTATTCCTTGTAAATGTTATCTGACGTCCTTCGGTGCGATTAAGTCTTGCTATAATATACGCAATCATTTTGAGATTTTAATTCTTTGTAAATTTTATTTGTAATTTATAAATTTTAAATGATTGTCTGTGTATGATAAAAACATTGAATGTTTGAAACACGTTGCGATGTGACTCACATAAATATTGAAAAGAATCGGACCGAAATGAGACCCCTGTTGTATTCCCGAAGGTATGGTTGTGCAATTCGAACGAGCTAAACCAATACAAACATCCGTAACATGGAACGTCTTGTTTGGATTCTATTGCATTGTTTTCAGCCAGTTGGATAGTTTGAAATCCACCTTTCAGAAAGATTGGGACAAAGTTAAAAACGAGGCTCGTAAATAAATTATTAAACTAAAATTAAATATATATACTAACGATAATACATGTAAAATACCTGACCTTTTATTTTATTTACAATTTTTTGCTTATATGAACATATTTCACACTCTAGTATGAAGCAGTTATCTAATAATACCATTACATATATTTTTTAAAAGTAGTCAAACCTGGTGAAAAACGGCCTGCAAATTTAACATTTCAATTAATTCGTCTGCGTTTAACTAAATGATTTAGAAACCTAAAACATACTTAATTTTCTCATATTAGATTATTACAAATTGAACAGGTTTTGGTCATTGAGTTATTACGTATAACGCCACAAATTCAAGAGTAACGGGTAAGGAGGAAGAGAGACTGTCGGCGACAGGTGGTGCCAGGCTGATCCTGAATCGAGTGGAACCATAAAGTTATCGAAACACGCGCTCAGACGCCACCTTCATGGGTTTGCCACCGCCACCTTCCTGAGGCCAAATATTCGACTCGCTCTGTGCCTGAGTGTTCTTTGGTGGCTCCTCGGTCAGGTCACGGTAAAGAGCGCGAGCGAGAGAACTCGTTTATTTGTGAACGCTCTCCTCTCCTCATACAAATAGGATTTTCCATTCCATCCAACGAGCGGAGCCTGTAAGGCCGCGTGCCTCTCGCTCCCACCTGCGGCAGCGCGCCCCTCTCTTTCTTTCGCACCTGTTGGGTTCTCCTCGTTTGGCGATTAGAATAATATGTAGCTGGACTCGAATGTAAGCGGGGAATGTTGATTGAAAATATTGCCTCGATAATGTGTTTGTTCAGATTTCTCTTCCGACATGCTTGTTTAGGTCGTTGCGTTTACATTTACAACTCGATCACCAACACCCATTTACTTTTAAAATATATTCACGCACGTTACCGTAGACAGATCATAAGTGAAAAGGTTTATTATCGATTTGTGATAATGATTACAAAAATCATGCTGATGGTATTTTGATAACGTCGCAGGCGCAACCAGTCGTAGGAATTAATAATGGTTCTTTCTGATAGCCCCTCGTTCATTTAAACGTGAAGATACATTAAACTGAAAAACCTTTGGTCCGGTAGGCTTTAATATTGCATTGTATAGACGACCCACTCTTTCATTTTAATGTAGACATTATTTTAAACCTTAGTCAAATTAGCTCAGAGCACTTCAAAATACATTTTTAGCGATTACAATACTTTTAATGATTACAAAGCGCGTTGATAGATCCACTCGTACTATCTAGACCCAACTGCAAAATTAATAATGATTTCGATTATTCTTCTTTCAGGTGGCACTGGTCGCGAGGCCGCTGGCTCTGGCGAGGAAGTTAGGTGCTATTGCAATGCGGCGCCATGCGTCACCCAGGGGTACATGTGCCGAGCGCCCGCCGGCGGGGGCTGCTACAGCCAGCTGGCCGCCAGGGACATGGACTTCAGCGCTGCCACGCACGGCTGCCTGCATTACATCGATGACGGGTAAGCCGATTACAAAGTGCCGATTACGAATCCTTATTACCTTATCTTTACGGCTGTCCCTGTCTAGAAAAAGTAGAAGGCATACGCTCAGCACATAGCCATGTATTATAGATCTCACCTTTCTGTTCCAAATCGGGATTTCAAATTTAGCCGCTTTGTTCTTAGTGTAGTTTTATATTTATTTATTTATTAAACAGGTTTCACCATGTACGAGTACATACTTCAATTCGTAACATACGAGAGAGCAAACAAATAATAATAATAAAAAAAAAACAACACTAAAAACCAAAAAAAAAAACAAAGAATAGCCAGAACTAATCGAGAAAATAATTTTATTTTTTTAAAGGAAAACCCGTATTTATATCATTAACGTTAAAACAATTAAGAATTAAGCAGATAACAAAACCGACTGACTGACTGACTGTACTGACTGTTCAACCCCGTGCCTCAACCACATTCCTAGCATGTTAACTAAATAATCCCCATACAATATTTCATCCCCTATTGTACCCACTTAGGGGGGGGGGGGGGGGTAATAATATATATATATATTATAGTAAGGATATGGATTATTTAACCAATGAAATTATTTTTTAAACGTAGTCGCTTAGGTACCATAGTAATAAATAACTTTATTCTTCATACGGCTAAAAGTTGTGTATCATAATTCTTTACAATCATATCGTGTCCTCGCGATATCTTCGAGAGAAACGGCACGACCGCATCTCGACGGCTGTCTTTGTCTTCGGTTGATACGAGGAAAATAAAGTGGTTTCTTTGGCTTCTGGTACGTTGATAAGCGGCCCTGGTCAGGACAGGTCATTCGATAACGGCACTCTTCAGTCTTTGAACCCCGCGACCCTGCCAAACGGCCCTCTTTGTGCCGGCGTGCCAGTACTCGTTTATCAATCGCTCGAAACAAATGAAAAATAATGCCGTTTCCCCTCATATTTCCCCCTCACCCCTCACCTCAAATACATAAAAAAATACACATGGCAGCCGTGGCATTGGCTGGCTGGATGTTTTACCGCGAAAATAACTTCGACAGAAAGTTGCAATGTTATGTGTAGTTGGATACTCCCAGGAAAGATCGACCCGCAAGAAGGTCGGGATGCCGAACGCGCTATTATATGTAAAGTCATTCATTTTATCGGTTGACATATCATTCATTTATTATTGGTTTGAATTTTGACTGCTAAGTTTAATAATTAAAAAATCTAACTGCCAAATTTTAATACATTGCAATAAATTATATTAACGTGTACCTACTACATATTATTAGATTATTTTTGTTCTTTAAACCAATATATGGAATCAGTTTTAATCCGTCGTTGTTTTTATTTATGTATACCTACTTTAAATTAAGTATGACTTAGTTTCCTGGATAGAATAAAATAAAAGCGTAACCAAAATGTGCAGCTTCTTAGTTCGTACATTGCTTGACAAGAACGTTGAGTAGCCGTGTTCCATAGTATTGATATCGTCGGTCATTGAATCGTAGTGTCAAAGGTCTACTGAATATGGCACTTTATTCTCCGATTTAAATATGTCACTTCTCGAAGCGTGAGAAATATTGGCTTAAGAATTAATTATTACTGTCGGTCTTATCTTGTCTACTTTCACTTTTAGGGCGTTCACCTTTCTCAATCCAACTACTGAGTGATATTTAAATATATTTTAGTTAATTTTCCTGTAGAATTCAGCACAAAAAATAAACTGTTGTCTACATCATATCGGAGTATTAAATCTCATGCAAAACCTACCCTCTAGTCCCTAGTAGGTACAGTGTATATTAGTTGTATATTTATATAAAGTATAAAAAATATATATATGACTCTATATTTATCTATCTATTAAAAATACATTACAATGGGTACATCTATGATCGTTAATTTAACTGCCTAAAAGTTTGCCTCGAAGGAGTAGGTTTGGCTTCTATAGGTATATGCATGTATGCACACACACTGCAGCTACACACTATCCCCATCCTCAGGCCATCTGTCCATCCGTCCGTCCGTCCGTCCGTCTATTGCATCTTCAACTCAAAAAGTACAAATGCGAAACAGTTAAATTTTGGTGTCTAAAAATTGATGCTCTTGAAAAACAACGATAGATCGCATCGGAGGCTGATCGAATAATAAAAGTAGACTTTTTTTTTACTTGTAAATAAAACAGACAGTTTGATAGAAAGCACAAATATCATATCCGAATTTCAAAAATATGAAAATATTCAGTGCCACATTATATATATTATATCCGTGTTGTTTCATTACTAGCCGCACGACAAAATTTACAAAAAAGAAACTAAAATGTTCTTAAAATTTATAACGAGTTGAGAGAATGTCAGATACCAGATGTTTTTTTATTTTAATCTACCTAAAAAACAACCCACCCTCGCCTCCTATGTCCATCCAAAACGCACATAGAATGGGCTAATAGTACCGCAGGCACAAGTGAAGATAGGAAATGAAGCAACCTATAACAAGTTGGTACCACAGGCGCGAGTAGTCTGGGGGAAGATTTTGTTAATGACGTCTGTAGGGCCAAGCTGTAAGACGTTAGGTTCTGGTTAAATAATTTACTACTACTAAACAAATGTATAGCCATTCATGTTCATTATAATTCATTAGCAATTGTACTTCATGCCCATGAATATGTGATGTTAATTTAGGACTCAATCTTCCCAGGACTAATAGGCCCAATAATCTTCATTAAAAACAACACAAATTAATATTTTATAGTGTACTAATTAGAAATTACCTAAAACTGTACTACTACTATACTACTGTGTACTGTATACTATAAATACTTAAAAATGTACTACTTATAAATTACCTACTTATAAATTGGTTTATATTTTTCAGAAATGACGGAGAATTCACCCAAAGATGTCAAAACTCCCCCGGCAACAGTGGCTTCGGCGCTTCCGGCGCTCCCGGGAAACACAATTCGTTGCTTCTCTGCTGCTTTAGGGACCTCTGCAACCACGTCGACAATCCAAATACCAAGTTAAGATTGAACGACAGCATCACAGGTTAGCCATCTTGTGTTTATGTCCTGCCGTCTCGCTCGCCCCTAGGGATATGCGCGAGAGGTGTGCGCTTGAGCCCGAATGTTTAAGTGGGTGTGTGAGAAATAATCATTTATATGTTATATTTTTCTGATTTGATTAATAAATAAATTTTCACCACAACCCACAACCGCTTTTGACCATTGTATCTACATATAAGAAAATTGTTTAGCATACTTAGGTATATTTCTCTAGTTTCAATAATCTTTTAGCAGGTCTAATTATTAAAAAAAAATAATAATAGCAATAATATAGTTTTGTTTTTTACGATTATCGGTTTTATATGTTTTTACAATCTCAGTTATTCTTTTTTATGTGAAACTACTATCTATTGTTAGCTACTTTAGATTATAGGCTATTGAGAGAGAAATTGATGGACTCGAGTCCAGCTCTAGGGTAAACCCAGTCAAAAGATCAGTCAGCCTTATGGGTGAAGTCAAAGTGAGTAAATGTTAGAATTACACTACTATTCCATGACAAACATTCACCCATTCTAAATAGCAATCTATCAACGTAACACTAAACACGGTTTGTTATGGTTTTATGTGCCTGACTGCAGATGGTCCCAAAGTGACATTTATTTTAAATGTCTTCCAAATCGAAATACTTAAATAATCCGCAATTTCTTCAAATTCAAGACTTATTTATCATTAAACTCAATGTGTTTCTAGTTCTTGGTAGTGATAGAAGTGCGATTTTGGTTTCAGGTGCTTTAGCAAATGCCAATGACAATAACAATGACGACAATGGCTCCATAAATAGTTCAGAATTGCCAGCTCCAGGGTACGCCAATGGAGAGGTCTGGTTCAAGGCTGCCACCATCGCCGTACCCATTTGCGGATTCCTTATCCTCTTTATGCTGGTCGCGTTGGCTATAAGACTTCTTAAGTCGGACTCTCTCGATTCTTCTTCAAATAAATTAAGGTAAGTTATTTTTTTTAGCACGAAAAGGTTTCACTAAAAAATACACTAAATTTGCACCCAATTGATCATTATGAGAAAAAATATTGTAATATTTTAGCTTGAAGTATAAGTATGTAAGAATAATGAACGTCACATATCTCCCGAATACCAAATTTGGTTATGAAATACAACGAGATGAATGTTTATTGCAAAAAAAATAGCGGTGGCTTGCAAGTCTGCCGACCTGACGGACTGCCTGTGCCGCTGGCAGATCGCCCGTGCGCCGTTCCAATAGGCGCTTGCGCAGATGCCGGCCAATACGATGCGCCCTGCGGCGATCGTACGTCGCCGCGCCGGCTAAAACGACGCTGCTAGCCGCAGTCCGAATATGTAGAGACAAGACCATCGATTTTTATTAGATACTACTTTGGCATTAAAACTAGATGGGATACTTTTGAAAATTAAACAAGCTTAAGTAAATTAAAATAAATATTGCAATAAAAATACGTATGTATATTAATTACATAAAAAATATGTGTAAAAATAAGAGATTGCAATGGGTATCTTCTGTAGTAAACAAGAATGGCTATGACACACTGCAGCTATCATATAATATCAACTGCTTCTATACATTGTTTAGTAGTAGTACATTATTTAGCCAGAACCTGACGTCTTACAGCTCACCCCTACAGGCGTCATTAAAGGTATCTATCTACCTGTAACCCAGACTACTCTCACCCGTGGTACCAACTTGTTATGGATTTCTTCATTTCCTATCTCTACTTGTGCCTGCGGTACTTTTAGCCTATTCGATGTGTGTTTTGGATGGCCATAAAGGTGACAGTGGGTTATTTTATAGGTCTGAGTAGATTGAAATAAAAAAAACATACAATGGTATCATGACAGACTTTCAAATCAATCATAAATTTTAACACCATTTTAGTTTTTTTTTAATTTTTACGCGCCTTTAGTAATAAAACAACCACCTCCCTTTTGTTTGCTGAATTTGTGATTTATTTAATACTGACCTCTTCCAAACTGTTTTTTTTGTCAATCATCAAATTGAAATATTGTTAATGTTTTTATTACAGTTCTACCTATCTTCCCCATTCACCATCTAATAGTCGAGACTCAATTGTGGTGAAGAAACCGCTTGAGTGTCATGGTGCAATGGCGCCACTATTGCTGACCAGGACAATGGTCAACGATGACAACCGAAACACCATCATCCAAACTTTCTGCCTCAACAATGAGCTCAAGAATTTTCCTTTGGCCAACGATCAGGAATGTGTGAAACAATCTAGTCTCAATGAGAAAATCATTAATACGGAAGCATCCAAAAACTATAAGGATGTGAACATCAATATGTCCATAGTAGACGAATTGTCAAGAGGCCACTTACCAGAAAAGTTATATGCGAAAGAGTCGCTAGTATCGGATAGTAAAACAAATGCCTATGCACATTTAAGTGAAAGTCCTCGGTAATCATTTATTAAGTAACGTCTGTACAATTTTGTTTCATTTATGTTGCACAGCAACCATTTTTGTCATAACATATTTTAAAATCTTGTTGCTTTTAATATATATTTGATCTCTATGCCCTTTTGCAAGCAATTAGTACCTAAATATTTGAATATTTCTCTCCAAATGTGATCATCCAGATATTTTATTATCCAAATAGCTTAGAGCGTTGATGCATGTAGATTTCTAGAGAAGCTGTAAGAGATAATCTCACATTCACCGTAAAAGAAGCCCTGTCTGTTAAAATATGTGTGTATGCGATTCTTAGAAATACCTTTCACATTTTAAGCCCTCGGCAACGTAATTCCGGCTGCAACGTAGCTATTGTGACTAACGAAGCAAGCGTGGAAATACAACTTCAGTACTCTACAGCAAATAGTTATTTTTAAAACATTATCGGCTTATTGATAGGAAATTACTGGATAAAGTTCAAGAGCCTTCATTTCGGTCATGCGTCCTCATACTCCGTACGTTAGGTTCCAGAAATTTACCTACATAGAATAATCCGTGTTGTTTTGTTAACCATTTTAATAAATACTTAATGAATAAAACTGAATATGTATGAGACATCCATTGTGTCAAAGTTTTGAACGACAATGCATTTTATGTGCCTTAATAGAATGAATAAAAGTAAGTGTTAATAATTGTCTATATTGAATGGTTTTTATATTAAACGCTGTGTAATAATACTAAATTTAGTATGCAGAATAGTTTTACCATTTGTATATTGACTTTACTTTGGTTTTCACTTGTAGTGTGATCTCATATTTTATTATAATATTTCTCATTTTCTTAAGAATAGTAAATATAAATATATTTTTTGTCATATTCCAAGGAACATCAATTTGTAGTCTAGCATAGCAATGAATCTCTGTTGGAAAATAAGTGCGTAGTGCCAATCTTATAATTATTATTTTCATCTCACAATCTTACATCTCTTTATATTACAATCTTATAATCAATCATTATATTGGAAATTTATCTCTAGTATCAACGCTTATACGAACAGGTCCCTTAGCATTTAAATGAATATTGATGAAATTAACTTTAAGGACTGGAAATTTGGTTTTTCCTAAATAAGTGTCACTAACTAGTGTAATGAGTGTTTTTTGTAACTGACAGTTACAAAAAATCTAAAATCTATATAATGCAATGAAATAATGCTCCTTTCTTTATTGCTTTCTTTTTTTTTCTTTATTGACATCTAAATTTAATTTTGTTTTCCTGCTTTTGAAACAGCACCGATTAAAACTGAAATATTCAACATGTTTTTTTTTTTATATTTTGAGAAATATACATGAAAAGCATTTATTCCTTTTTGTTTAAAGATTTTTTAGTGTGAAATGCCATGTGGAATTCTAATAGATTCCCGCACTCTTGCAAACGCTCAGTACAACAAAAACCCCAACAAATCTTTATTTTTGTTATATCCTTCGCTTGTGATTAAAAATTGACTATTTAACTGATATTTCATTTATTTATAATTTCTGAATCTGACAGCCTGATTTGATCCCGATATTCATTAATTACTGAAATCAATTTATAATATTTCCATTAATTTGTTGGAAATTCACATGAGAAATCATTTATTCTGTTTTAAATTGTGAACCTGTGAATAATTACCTACATATTTTAAATGTTTATGTCAAAGATTACATACTCTCATAGAATGTAAAATACTATTGACCCTGTTTTATTGTAATCTTTTGTAATGAATTAAAATGTGAGTGATGACTCACGTATTTGTGATACAACTATTTAAGGTTTTAAATATACTATTATAAATATTTTATACATAAGTTTAAGATTTTGTACTTCTAACACAAGTCACATGTACATAGTTGAACAGCATAAGATTATATTAAAATAATGTATAATTATGACTTTTGTACATATTTTTTTCCCAAAAAGGGTGATTTTATCTTAAAAATGATAGTATAAGTATAATATATTCTAATTTTATCAAAAATGTGTAAAATGAAAATTGCCTTAAATATTATTTTCTCGTGAGAGACAATGCAATTATGATGATTTTGATGGAATTGCAATCAACAAGACTGTTCAAGGCCTTAAAAATGAAAATATATATTACATTTTCTTTAAAATTTTGTTTTATTTTTTAAATTAGGGTCTGTCTGTACATCCCCCAACCCCAATCGGCGAAGTACATTTACCAAACGAAATATCCCACACAGGACTGATACCCGTTTTTTAGTTTAAGTTATAATTTCTTATAATTGGTAAACAAATATGTACAAAACTATGAAAATGTTCGTTTTTTATTTTGAATATTATATTGACATAGTTTTTGTAAATTAAAGTCGAATTATTTACCGCCAAATCCGTCAAAAACACTTCCAATTCACTACTTTTCACAAATGTTTTATACTTTTTGGCAAATTTGATATATTTTAAACAATGGGGAAGCCGGTCCTTACTATAAGATCTTCTAAATGTATCCTTGCTGAATATTTACTTTTGGTCAGGTTTTATAGGAAACTGCCAGAATCGCGTTCTTAGGGTGGTCTCATAGCTATGTCCTGCGGGAGTCGTTCAGCGCTTCATCCGTCAACCTTTGAAGAGGGAAATTTATGAGATTTTTTATATATTACAAATAAAAAACGTTTATGCGCTTTAATTACTGGATTTAATATTGTTATTGAATCGCTAAACTATCTAATGTTACAATAAATAATATTTCACTGATAAGCAAAGTAAACCATTTCCACTAATTTAATAAAAAGAGGTGGTAGAAAAAGTATCATACTTAGCAAAGCTGACAGGCAGCAGCATGACAAGGATGGGGTAGGTATATTATGTTAAGTTTGAAATTCCTGACACTCTCACAGAAACTGAATTAAAACAGTTACCCTATGAGCCAAGGTGAATTGTGAAAGGGATATATGATGAGAAGAGCATTACCCACCTTCCCATCCAATGATGGGAAGGTGGGATATGCATAGCCCTGAACCTTGAACTGGTATTCAGGTTTTATCCATGTCTCTGAGATAGCAAATATAGATAAAGAAAAATTATTAGGAGACAAAGGTCTGCTTTATTGGTAAATTATGCTAGTTATTCCACTGCAAAACTTTCGCTGTTGTTATTTTTGCTGTGGAAGGCAGGAAGAGAAAGAATTTTATTTAGTTGATGGGCAACGTTGGATGGTATATTAGGTGTGGAAAATATAATTAAAACCAACAGATAGCACTGTTTGAACAATGCTGAAGCAACGCTAGCAAGAGCACAACCCCATTTCATGTCTTCCGAGATGGGTTAGTACTAGTATCGCGGCCAACATTGTAGCCCTCCTTGTATAAAGCCAGGGGACAATTTCCCGCAAAAATGAGGTTGTAGGTCAATAGATCTTTTGAAAGTTCGAAGATGTAGAGATTTTATAAAGGAAAACTAGAAGAGGTAATAAGAGAGCTCGATATATAAAAGAAATAAAATCCTAAGAAAAAAAATCAATAATGTCAAAAAACAAAAGCTGCGATTTGTCCACAATCCAAAACGCTCCCAGTTGTCTTTTTAACATTTTGTCTTTTTCTGGTATGTTGTAATACATAAACCGCTACATTGATGATAAAAAATATTTTATTGTATGGTCATTACATTGGAAATACCTCACCGTGTATATAATTCACCGTGGTATTTTATTTAATGTTTTGAATCTCAGGATACTTCCTTCAAAGACAAGGATTAGCCATTAATTTGAGAAACAACTTCTCATATTAGGTATGTCAATTCGCTAGAAGTTCTACGTCGGTAAATTTATTTGAGCAACTTTCTGTGTTTGTGGTTGGTTTGAAGTGAGGCTGGAGCAAGGCTGTCGGAAATATATTATACAATACTATAATTTTTCTGTATACTAGTAACATCTAGGCATTACAGCGCCCATAAAAATCTTATTTTTTTATTTATGACCCAGTCAATAAAGTGATGTGTAAAAGCGCATCATGAAAGTAACCCACTTTCAAAAATCTTTCCAAATACCTCATAGTAATTAGTTGCACAATAAGTGCAAAAGAATCTAAAATATTATATTTAACTTTAAATTTCCTATAAGAAACAGGAAAAGTATGACTTTTCATCTCCAAAGGGGGTTGTGTGTAGCAGTTTATACATACAAATATGGGCTTTATATCTGACAAACAAAAACAGCCAAACAATGTTTATCTAGAATCAGATTAAATGAGAGCCACAGGGTTTAAAGCCACCTTGGTTTTTTTACTTACCTTCATTTTTTATTTTAATCACTACTCTTGGTACCTTTAGAGTTTACAAGACGTCATTTTGATGTTTGCCACCACAACTTTCCTAGAGCCTTTGTCTCTGCAGCAACGGGGCAGACCAAGTGTAGCAGCCACCAGGCTGCCTTCCATTAACGCTCCTCTTCGTATTATGGCCATCTTGACCTACGTGAACCTTTGCAGATTGTACTTTAGCATTTGTTTGGCCACAAATTCCTTGGCCGATCAAGTATTCCTTAGTACTGAATATTTGAAGGTGAATCGGTGAATAAATAGTAGTTTTATTCAGCCCAATCATCATCATCAAAATAAATTACACTTTAAACATACTTTGTAATAAAATTTATATTAATATTTAAAACTTTGTGATGTTATTTTCAATCAATGATTCTTTCTGTTAATGTAAAATTTAATATTGCTGCATTACATTGTATTCTAATTTTTTATTGTATTTTAGGTATTGTATTGTAAAGACATTCCTATACATTTATACATGTGATGGAAATAAAGATTCTCATCTTATCATCTCATCATGTTTGGAAAGACGTTATTACTTATTCTTATGTAGGTTCTTCTTTACCCATTTGTTCTAATTTAACATTAACACGTTAACATATTAATAGACCTGAGAATTCCCCAGTTGCGAACTTTCTTACCCTTAAATGTGCATTTGGTAGGTGAATAAGACACTTTGTTGAAGTATATCAGAAATACCTATATGGCTTGACTTTTGTGACCTGTTTATCAAAGAAGCACATTGAAGGACAAACTCAGCGTAAGCACATTGAAGGACAAACTGAGAACTCTCCAACTTCCTGATAGTGGTGAAAGCTATCCCACGATCGAGAAGAGTTATGGAATCGGAAAATCTGATAATAGGGTAATAGTCCATCGACAATCTTTTAAAACAGATATGGCATGTCATACAAATCAACTTTGTGAAAACACGACATCGGTAGATTCCCCCGCCGTTCCGCGCACCGCAACACTCCGCCATGCTGGATAGAGACTTATCGCAATGACATTTGGGAGCAGGTGAGAAGTATGATACGCGAGAAGTATAATCGACGTAATGTGGCGTACTTGGGCATGGTGCGTTTTTCACCCTCAGTTGCCGTATCTATATGTTTAAAAAGATCGTTAATTACTATACATACTCGTACTGTAGGTATGAGTGTCAATTTCTTAGAATAAATCTAATCACTAATAAATCAATAATCACATTAGAATAAAAGAAATAAATTTAGGAACCCGATCTGCTAAATGCTTCTCCGTTGTTTGACATGACAAACATCAGATACAGCTTCAGCCCATCATCATCACTTAACAAGCTGTCAATTAAATTCTTGTTTTTCTTTTATTTTACTTTCATTAGATCTTTATTTTTATTTTACCATACCACTTGGTCTTGTTTTTCGTATTCGTATTTTGTAAATATATTTTAGTGTAAAGTTCGGTTTTACAATGTTTTTATAATTTTGACTAAGAAATTGTGTTTACTGAAACACAGCCAAAATTGAAAAATTAACAAGAAGAGCAGCTACCTCCTCAGCTGAGTTGGGAAATCTAGTATGTATAACTGAAAAATTGTCATAAAGGCCATCATCCCAAATACCATCAGATTTGTGATGCTGTATGATTCTGGTTTTAAATAAGTCTACCAGCAGATTCTAATAAAAATGTGGCAATTTTGTAACCAAGCATTCTATTAAAGTGGGACTTCTTATTATCTTCACTATCACTACTACTCATAAATGAGCTATTCGCGTTGTTAATCTTCTTCAAAAACCACCGAATGAATTCGAATAGGGTTTTCACTGTTATAGGCTATAAGTAGTAATACTACCTATTAGGAGCAAGACATCCTGACCCTCGATTTTGTATGTCAAAATTATCATGCCAGCCAGCGTTGTGCGCTCGTTACATATTATTGATTATATTATAATCATATTGTATACATTCAAGATAAAAAGAGTACCTATGTAAAGTATGTATGTACGGTAAAAAGCAATATTTGCTTGAAATGTAAATATTCACTTTGATGAATTAGACATAAAAGTTTTACTTAGTGGTAGAAGAATGAGAAAACAAATATGTCCAATTCCAACTAAAAGTAAAAAAACCCTATTGCTAATAGTAATCACATACCACATTGCCTATTTCTGCAAATTATTATAAAATAAAATTCACGGTAAGTGTACATTTCAGCTAATCTTGGAAACTAATGAATTTCAATGGAGTTTTCACTATTTTATAGAACATCGTTCAAGGTAAGTTTAGTGCATTTGATTACATTTATTTTTTTTTTTTTACGGGTCTAATTTCCAGTTGGAGTCTACTTTGGTATGACGAAGCACAAGGTTAGACCCGTAACATATTAACGAACCGGAGAATGTTTTTCGGATGGCCAGCTATTTGTGGCACTGTTCTGTGTAACATCAAAATAAAATCTCTTTGTATGCCTGTCTTTTTACGTATTCGGCGTGTGTCCATCATTCCCAACTTATGCCATCACTTTGTACGTAGATAATAAAAAATCACTTTGTTTAGAAATATATTTTAAGGTTAAACAAACATCCCCCGCGGACCCCCGCATCCCGCGCGGACAATTAATTGCATATAGGTCTAATATTAATGATATGGTGAAAAACATCTTTTCAAGTTTATCAAAGATTGATTATTAAAGTACTATTAAATGTTAAAAATAAAATGACTACCAGATCGTAAACATCTAGGACTGATTCATTATTGATGAATGTTTAGAATTTTGAAACCTTAAGTTAAAAAGAAATTTTTAATCTACATTTTTATACCAAAATACTGACTCATATCCTCAGATATTAAAAAAACGTTTTCTATATTCCATAAACAAAGTTTTTGTGGGTTACGATGTTCTTCCTAGGATAGATCAATATGAGTAAAGAATTGTGGTATAAAATCAATAAAAGATATGTTCAAAGGGCACTATTTATTACATGTCAATTTATACAGAAAAATATAGAGCTACAAATCATCAATTTTATCAGTAACTGAATATACACGTAAACAACTTAAGTAAAAATATCACAAGGATACACATTTAGACTGAACAAATATGAGCAAAGTACATGTAAGGAAACTGTACATGCTACACCCTAAAATACTAAAAGAGTACAATTACTGACATGTAAATAAAAAGGGTTTATCATCGACCGAAAGTAGGCCGACTTCGTAAAACAATTTAAAAATGGTCCAATAAATAACTAACTCTTAAACAAAGGAGCATGCGTAACATACAAGAACGGAAAGTGTCCAGTAAATGTTTAATTTAATAATTCATACTGTGAACTAATAATTTCTTAGGAGACAAGTTCAGAGAAAGACTTTACATACGCTTCATGTAATTTGTTAACAAAATCGGCATCATGTTTAATGAGGTGGGTGAACGCCTGAAGGAACTGGTTTCTGGTGAGCGGCTCAGGACGAAGGTCTTCAGTCGGTCGCTTTATGGGAGTAAGGAAATTATTCAAGACAGTAGATTGCTCGGGTTTAGATTTTGAAACTGAAGAAGTGAACATAGTCGGTGGCATGAGAGCGGGCTTCTGGGGAGTGTCTAGAACATTATTCACCGGAGCGGAGAGGGGTCTCAAATCTGACATATCATCGATGTTAACCGACTGAGACTGACTAAAAAATGATGCTATAGGAGATGACGATTTAGGTGAAGATATACGTACAAAACTTAAATCTTGTTCCAATTCAGATTGTCCATTGCTGTCCCCCGTTTGGGCATATTGCATATTCAATAAAGGTTTCACTTTAACAGCTCCAATGGGGCCAGAGTTTTGTTTGGGTGTTTGTTGCTTGTGGGCCCTCTTTTGGTTGTCGGGGAAAGCTTTTAACTTAAAACCATTATTGCTTCTTCCGGGTGGTTCTACTACGTTGGCCATTCCATTGCTTTTAAGATCCTGAGGAGTAACCGATCTCTGCTGTTTTTCAATATGTTCGACACTATGAACGGGATTGCTCATCAATCTCTGGAAAAGTAGAGGACCCTCTCGAACGTCAGGTGGAGGTGCGATAGGAACACCGAACAGATTATTCGACTGTGGAGGCTGCGCTGAAGACATTTGGGTCGACCCGCTACCTGCTTTAGCGAAGAAATCCATGACACTTTGGGATGTGACATCTGGCGCACGGGGCGCTTGAATGTCACCTTTGTTGTTGGGCATTTTGCTGCTTCCTTTGTTGGTATTATAGTCATCTTGAGCTTTACTGAGCATACTAAAAATATCAACAGAAGCCGAAGGAATTGAGCTCAACTGCTGCTTCTGAGACATATTTTCGCTTCCGGGGAATCTGCAAAAATCTTTCACTAAACTGTTCAATTTTGTCGCCACTCTTACGCACTCATCTTTTTCGTAAAACCAAATTCCATAAATATGGCACCTAGAATTGCGATATAACAAAAAGGGCTCTTGCAACTGAAGTTCCAAACCTTGCGTAACCGGCTCTATCAAGTTGTTTGTGTTCAATCTGTTCATAATCAACATGCTATGGTAGGGTTCGCCATTGCGACTATAAACAAACAACGCACCTTCGATGCTAGTTTTTTCCCATTCGTTGTCTTCAAACGTGTAAAGAGCTACGTGAGTCGCACTATCAACAATATCTTTAGCATAAGGGTCAACTCTCTTCAAAGCCGCCACATTCATACGCAATTCGGTAACGTCAGCCATTTTAGTTTTTAAAAAAAAACTTACGAGCCGCACAACCTCAAGAGGTGAGAAGTCACAACAAAATGTTGCCAGCGTAAGAAAAATATTCCTAAGGCTATCATTAACAAAATATAGTCACAAATTGCCTGAGCGTACTCATTAAAGTACATTCTATATTTTAGAATTAAACCAAACATACACGATAAGTTTAATAAAAGTAAATCTTGTCTGTAAAAGAGTAGCCACATTATTATGTAATAATTTATATTTATTTATAACTTGTATCATAGGCCATAGGAATCAAGATTGCATGAATGTAATTTCTAGTATTTATTGGTTGTATGCAATATCTATAATATAGTGTGAATATGTAAATATCTACGGGGTTAAACTGTGAAATAAATTCTCGAATATCCTGCATATTTTAAGGCGATACATATATATTGTCTATGGTTTAAAGAATAACAGCTGCCTGCATGTTCAAAAATAATGCTAAAACTCGATTTATTTTATTAACGTGCAGGGAGTAAAAACTTTAACATAAAATTATTTGCTAGTAGCAGCAATTAATGTTACTATAATTATTATATTACACGATTAATTTCTTATAATTATTTCGTCTCTTTATTTCAATGAATATAACTATTGTTGTACAAAAAATGTTTTTATTAATTGTATGTTTCAATTTCTTATGTATATTTTAATAAGATTTTAGTAAGACCCAAAATATTTTTTTTAAAACGTGGTTATATTTTCACATAACTGTTTTTAAAATTCTATAAAACAAATTACTTTTTAATATACGAGGAAATATAATAAATATAAGTAAAGAAATTTATTATATTTTTTTATACAAATTTATTATACATATTTTATTCTATCTTTCAAACAACTTAAATTTCCATAATATAACACAATCAATATTATAGATACCTACATAATAAATTACGTTAGTAGGTAAAAGATTATTCAAACATACCTAGCTAATATTTCACTTATAAAGTAACTAGTTTTTCACTTTACAACTTTTTTTATATAATGTAATCATTTAAGTATTATCGATGTACTGTAGTATTATCAATGTAGTGTAAATAAAAGCAACCTAATCTTAAAGCCCTGCCAGCGACTTTTCGATTTAGTAGTTCCTTGAAATTCTCTCTGTTAAGCTTCCATAAAATAAAACATCGATTGAGAAAAGTTTTACTACCATAATACTTATAATATATTGTTTTACAATTTTAACATCAAGTAAAATTAATCGTCAATTGATATTAAACCAATTGATATATTGATTTATTGATATTAAACCAATCTAAACAATTATTATTGTTAAAACTTATGAACTTACATAGTAAATGGGACTGATATTACAGTTACCAGACCCTTGTTTCTTTATAACATTTTTATTAGCACCAAAGCTTTAGACATGCATTACACATTAGACAAAAATAAATAAATAACAATATTTGTTTTAGAAATTAGGTATATTATTAAGAAATATAAAAAAAATATTTTAACTAACCGACAGACCCAATAGTTTTAGTTTGTTAGCATTTTTTTAAAATGTATTTTTGATGCTGGATGTATTTAGTTCCATTAAATTGATCGATTTCGAGGCAAAACTTCAACTTTTTTTTCTTATTTACGTAAGCTCATATGAATGTTAAAGAAAATTATGATTCATTGTAGTAGAAAAAAAATATAATTCGGGCTGAGCTTACGCCGTGGAACTCAGTTTACACTCGCTTGACCGTTTTTTTAAAAGTCGGTTTATTGACATTATTTCCATAGATGTTTAGTGCTACTCCTAAGAATATAATATTAATAAGGCAAAGTAATAATTTATCCTGACGCTTCGGCTATGGACTCTCATTCTAACGGCTGATTAGAACACCTTCCGATGCGACATAATTCAAAAATAAATTATTTTGCCATTAGGTGTCATTAGTGTCAACGCCACTTGACAAGTAGTTGACATTTACAATGCATTTTACACGAGATTATATTCGTCAGACGTCTCGCGCCGTGGAGTGGATGCAATCAAACCAGCATATTTCGTTATTGTAATTGTCCCACATTATCAATTGTTTATTGATTCAAGACAAAAGTACTCACTCCTAAGAAAATCTATATAAGCGTAAATTCATCAAAATAGTAAGTAACATTATCTATCTAAATTATTTGAACTTATCTACATTTTCGTTCATTTAAATTGAATAACACGAATAATAGTTACGGTTTCTGCGCTCGCCAGTACATAGCTAAGACGTGTTGCTTGTGTTGACTTGTGTACGATTTATTTATTGCACTAGAGATAAGATAAGTGAAATGAAGTGACCATCCATTTGAGATTTTATGCTGGTCCGGTATGGTTGTTTCTCCTACGGTATTATTTTATTGAGTTTATTTACAAGAGGAAATCATAGTAACATTTATTTTTATGTTTGAGGTAATACTGATGAATTATTTAAAAATAATTTCGTTAATTGACCGTGCATTTTTGTATTAAAATATTTTGAAACCTTTATTTTATAAGTATTTATGTTCTTTGCCGATTCGTTTTATAGCTGAGCTGTTTATCATAAATCATGAGTGGAAATAATAATGTCCTGTTAATTGGAAATGGAGGAAGAGAACATGCTATTTGTTGGAAACTAAGTCAAAGTCAATCAATCGACAAAATATATTGTGCTCCAGGAAGCTACGGAAATGCCCAAGTAAACAAAACTGTCACTGCAACGAACCTCAACATAGATGACAAACAGGTTCAATCATTTCACTTTTAAATTTAATGAAATAACTATAATAAGTATGCATTAGTGGTGTTTCAATATACATTCTACAAAATAAAATGAGTCTAAAAATACAAAATATACTGTCTACCCAGTTAATAATTTTGGAAAGCATTATATTTATAGCATTATATATATTTATATTATATATATAGCATAACATTATATTTGGTAATAATTTTAAAGCCTATAAAATTGATTATTGTTAGTTTCTAGATAAAATAACCTGAAATTCGTACATACCTACCTATTTTATTTTAATTGACTAGAAAATGCTCTTTAAAAAAGCCATACCCATTTAAAATAAAAATCATCATAATAAAATGTTGTAGAATCTTAGAAAATGTAAATAAAAATGTAAAAGTTTTATCATAATAAAATATTTTTTTTTATTCTGGTGTCGTCTAAAGACTTATGTATCCGAAGCCTATACATACATGAAATAATATAAAACTGTTTAGGCTTGACCCACTGATTAAATTAAATATGACTATCCCTACTTATCAAACACTTAAATTAACTTGTATCCCTAATGTCCATATACTTACTTATTTCATGCCTAAGCCATTGCCATTTTAAATATTTCCCTCACTTTGGAGTATTTTTTTAATGATCGTGGTTATTTTTTTATTGTAAAAAGTTTTTAACCCATTTTAAATCATCAGGTTTATGAAAGTCTCCTCCTTACTAGCCAAATTACCTATTCCAAAAAAAAATAAATGTATATAATATTAAACTATGAAAGTCAACTTAAAGTGTTCAAATCATATTTTTCAAAGATGTAAATCTATAACTATATTTATAAAAAGAAAGAACCGAAATCATTAAAAAAAACTATATTATATTCTGTATTAAAAATATAATACCTAATACATAAACCTATATAATAAAATATATCACTGATTCTCCTTTACCTATTTATAAAATATAATATTTAATAGTTAATAGTCCTTTTATAAAAAACATTAAAAGTCAATATATTATTATAAAACTTAATTCTAATTATAAAATAATATAATATCAGTCAGTCAGTGTTTCTTCTGTTTCTTTCCTACCTAAATTTAGAAGCCAAAGTTTAATATTTCTTTTGGTTAAGAAACGATTCATAATTTTTACATTCTCATTTAAATAATAATATAGCCTCAGAACCAGAGAATAAATCATCATCCGTCCAAATGTGGTATTTCATCCCGGTTGACATGTGTAATGTCCAGTGTCATAATGTTATTCACATTATTACTATGAACATTTTGCAAATAAATAACATTATTTATGCAATACCTGTGTATATAAATATTTTTGCATTAATATTTATTTATATTTTATAATAATGAACAAATTTATATTATTAATAACTCTAATCAAATATATTATAATATTGTTATTTGTTAATTATCAAGTATGGAGTTGTAAAATTAACTGTTTCTTAATCAAACCTAAAATGGTACAAATAAAAACCACAGGCAGTTGTCGATTGGTGCCAAGAACACAATATTTCATTGGTCGTTGTTGGCCCTGAAGACCCCTTGGCGAAAGGTTTGGCAGACGCACTCCGGGCTGCAGATATTAAATGTTTCGGTCCTGGGAAGGCTGGAGCACAAATAGAGGCCGACAAAGATTGGTCAAAGAGTTTTATGGTTCGACATGATATACCGACTGCTCGCTACAAGTCCTTCACTGATGCTGAAAGAGCAAAAGAATTTATCAACACGTAAGTTAAAGATAATTTTTATTTTGTGCTGCTTTACACTCGGCTATTCAAACTATAGATTGACAAATTTGCGAATATCGAGCAGCCTAACCGAGGAGGCTAGTGAAAGTGGTAAAAGCGAAACTGTCCTGGTCCCCTCAGATGGGTAATTCTGTTGTGTGCTGAGGGAGTGTTGAGTAGTTGAACGCAGTTTAGAACTAGCTTCAATTTGATTACGTTAGAGTTGATGACCTTAAAACCGCTACACTTACTTAAGAGATTGCAAATCTTCTAGCTGTTTTCAGTCTGCCCTGCAAATATAATAAATAAATTGTACATCTCCTAAGTAATTTTAAGGATTAAAACTCCTTGATCTATTCCTATGGCTATTATTTTTTCAGCTACTTATCACACTTTATTATGTCAACAGGGCACCATATCCAGCCCTGGTTGTAAAAGCAGCCGGTCTGGCAGCGGGTAAAGGTGTTATAGTTGCTGAGAATAAAGCAGAAGCTTGCAATGCTGTCGATGAAATGCTCACAAACAAAAAATTTGGTTCAGCCAGTGAAACCGTTGTCGTTGAAGAATTACTTGAAGGAGAAGAAGTTTCGGTTAGTTATTTTTTAAATATGTTTTTTCAATACTGCATTACTTATATTAACCAGCAGATGAGAGTTTTTTACTTTCGAAACTGATAAAAAAGAATGAAAAATGCCTGAAACTACTGAAATAACATATTTTGAGACATAGGCATGGATATCAGAAGGTTTGGATTGAGCATACTTTGCGAGTTTGTTGGCACATGCAGAGGTGCAAATTAGAAAGAGAAGAATAGGTACTAGTTTATAAAAGTGTATATGCACATATTTCACTCTCATACTAATAAGAGAATACAAGATACGTATGCGCAGTTTCTATCGGAATTAGTGAATTGAAACAATATGTGTGAAGTATGCATGTGGCTAAATGCCAGAACAGACCGATTTTTTGAACGGCAGCGGTGACTGCGACGCTCGACTGCATTGCAACCGCAAATTCAGTTGCAACTCAGTTGCAAAGAAATACCCGTGTGTTGCGTTTATCAGATTAGTATAAGAATCGTCCCCCCCACTGCAAAGCAATATCAAGTCTACATCTTTGCATCTGCAAACGCACGTCCGTGTGTTCTGACTCTAAGGTACCAAGAAGTTTGCTGTAATCATAGTTAACGTCATCACCTGACTTAAAATTCTAGTTTCTGTTATGTAACATTACTTTACTATTTATCATAATTTTTAGGTTTTAGCGTTCACTGATGGCATCTCAGTGAGCCTAATGTTGCCGGCCCAAGATCACAAGAGGATAGGGGAAGGTGACACAGGCCTTAATACAGGAGGCATGGGTGCTTATTGCCCTTGCCCGTTAATAACACAAGAACAACTGGAAATAGTTGAGGAACACGTCATAAAAAGAGCCATAGACGGATTGAAATCAGAGGGCATACATTATGTGGGTAAGTGAGCAATACAAGTGAAATATGACACAATCGGTTCGTAATTATTGCGTTGTGTCCGTGAACTTAGTTTATCTACATCAGCGTCTTTTCTTGTTTATCGCATAATATGATATGTGCGTCATTGAGATTATGAATTCCTTTATTTTATATTATTTAAATTTTGGATTATTTTAAAATGCCAATTTTGCATCATAATAATTTACTTAAGATTTACCGTGATTACGATAAACTTGCCAGGTTTTAATAAACATATTTGAATTAAGATATTCAGAATAAAAATATATAATATGAATTAACAAAAGTTGTCCCGTGCACTGAGAATAGGAATCTAATTATTTTTCTTTTGTCAATAAATAAAATGATCAATGTTCAATTTGTCCATATTTTCACTTCATCAAAAGGTAATAATTATTATGTATGCTATCAATATCAAATTGCTTAAATTTGAGTTAGAAACTAAATCATCCAATCGAATGATAGTAGCTTAGTGATAGGACTGATGCTACAGTGCTTGTACATAAAATTCCCAAAACAACGATCAGCTTGATTCGGAATCATTTAGTTTTAGTAAAATTTGAGTGTTTAAAAGTTATAGTTGGTAAATTATTAATTTGAGCATCATTAAATTAATATTTTATCAAAAAACAAATTTAAGGTGTTAACTTCAAATTAATATTCATATTTATGTCAAATTTTTACTTTTGCATTTACATTTTTGATGTGTAAACATTTATATGCGGATCCCATAGATGAATGAATTTCGATTTGATATTATATGTGATACTTTTTGTCAGTGACGTCAAAGTAAGTTAATAACATTGTACAAAATGTATCAAATTGAATTTTAAAATTTAAAAAAAAAACGAGTTTTCTCTTTATGAACATCCTACGCGATGAACCAGCCAGTGTGGGAAACACAGGATGAAAGAATCATTTAATCGTAAAAATAAACGCATCACTATACATAATTATGTTTGTATCTGCATTGTATATTTTTTTTAAAAGGCAAATGCATTGAATATGACAAAAAGCTGTCGTTTTAGCTGGCCGTCGGCCGTGTGCACCAGTGTTCTACATGCATAAGTGACATTTTTAACAGAATTAGAACACTATTTTTGTAAAATGCAAAAATTGAAATCAGTTGTATAATTGATATTTAATACTTCATATAATTATTAATTAACTGGTGTATACCGGTTTGTAATGGTCTTGACCATTCCCGATAAAAAAAACAGCAAATTTCCATCCTGTTTCAATCATGATTTGTTTTGACGATATACCAAAATTCATCATGGTATCCGAAAAAATTGTATGCTTCACGTGATAATATAAAATTGCTTCTGTCATAAGTTCGTTCGCTAGCAAGGCCGCGCCACACCGGGCCTTTGACCGACCTTGGCCAAGCGCATGCGAGCAAAAAAGGAATTTACACGAGGGCTTTGGTAAAATTAATAAATTGGGCATGAATTACTTTCACATTATTTATACAATTTCTTACACGTAATAAGGAACATAAACACCCCGTTAAGTTTTTGGGAATGGTCTTGGGACATATTTATATTAAGTATAGTCATACTAGAGTTTAAAACAAAAACGCTAAATCATTGATTGATTTTACATTTTGATTATTTCATAATTTATCAATACAAAATTTAAAAAATATTAGCAAAAGTGGCACTTGTTTATTTATTTATTTAAAATTACATATACTTTGGGGTACCACTCCTCCGGTGGTATAGCTGATTGGCAGGTGATGCAACTAAATTATATTAAAGCCAACTTTTTTATCGTTTTTCTTTATTCTTAGCTGGGAAGGGGTCTTAGGGAATGGCTTGAAGACGCTGCAGTTTACTTTCAATCGTAATCCTCATCTCCGCGGACACAAATTAAAACTCTTAAAAACCCATTTTTCTACAAACACGAGAAAATATTTCTTAAATAACATTGACATGTGGAATCGACTCCCACAATCAATCATTGAAGCCAGAAACACCAATCAATTTAAAAATCTGCTGGACAAACACATTGAATCCAGTCGTCATCAATGAAGTTGTGATCTTGATATGGGCATATCAGCTCTAGCTGCTCGCCCATTAACCAATAATAATAATAATAAAATTCGAGCACGTATCACCCCAGAACAGACTTTGCTAGTGGTGTGATGAAATTCATACCAGCTGTACCTGTTTTGCTTTGTATGAGATAGCTTAAAAAATGAAAAACTATTTATTCGTATAGTCAATTACTAGGTATTTCATTGTATGCTATTTTACATATATTGTGTTGGGTTTAATAAAAAAAATCTAGTGCGTATATAGATCATTGTTGCAAAATAAACATCAAACCAAACATTCAACTGTTTTATGGTAGAAATTTTGTTAGAAGTCCTTCATGAAAAACCTTTTATAACTTATTGTGCAAATTGTATGTATCTCGTAATGCATCTAATATGAAGAACACGTACTAATGCGCTGTTTAACTGGGTTAATAATAACATAATTTATGCATTCAGTGTATTTTGCTTCTCGCTTGAGAAATATTCGAAGATGATATTTGTCTTCGCGAACGAGTGTTTCGTGAAATAAATTTATGATAAAATGACCCTAATATTGACCTTCTCTCATTACATTTGCTTGATTGCCGAGCCGCACGCTCTTCTTGATATCAGGCAAATGTTGTAATTTATATTATTATACATATTTTCATATTATCAATCTAAGATAAAAAATAATTAAATATTTTATTTTTTTTATTAATAAAACAAACGTTAATGAAATATATGTATAATGGGAACGTTGAAAACTGTGGTTGAGAATAGGATGTCAAAAATGGATGATATTTTGTCACAATCTCAGGTTAAATGTCACCATTTTGATCTGCAAATTTAATTTGATTTTACAAGTTGCTTTATGCAATAAATTTTATTTTATCAACATGGTTTCATGGTTTATGGTTGTATCCTAGCTAGTTTACTCTTCTTCCGGGTCTTTCAGCCAGGGTCTGAGGGCTGTTTGTCAGCACTCCCAGCTCTTCACGTCTTGTGATGCTTATTTAGACATTTAAGTTATTGAGGTTAGCTGAAACTAATTAGAAGTAGTTGTTATTGGATCGTACTTTTTATTTAGTATACTGAATAATATTAATTTGTAAATATCTTTCCAAAATTATAAGCTGATTCTATTGATAAAAGAAAATAATTATATCTAGAAGGGTTCCTGTGCCACAGAGCTTCAATGTGTTTTAAAAAAAACATACATCTGTTAAATTAGTTTTCTGCCTATATATAACTATTACTGCTTTATAAGATATTGAAATGTTTCTAATTTTACTGTAAAGCCATTATAATTAGTGTGTAAAACCATAACCTTATGATTCGTAAAAACATATTTTTTTTATTTTAATGTTTATATTATGCTAAATATGATATTTTTCTAGAACTTAACTACAAATTAGTATAAAAAAGTGGCATATTGATATACCTTTTTGAGTATTACGAGTGCCTACTTTATAGGTTACAATTATTAATACAAAACTTGATGATCAAAACATTATTTGACAAAGTGTAAATTTGCTAAACTTTTACTCACTAAAGAATAAAGAATTTGACAAATTTTGCAATACATTCTAAACATTTAAAAACTATTCCATCTATATTAGGCAAAACTTTACTTGAATAATTATTCATATTTTTTTTTATATATTAGGTGTGCTGTACGCTGGCATGATGTTAACAAGCAATGGCCCAAAAACATTGGAATTTAACTGTAGATTTGGCGACCCTGAAACAGAAGTCATTTTGCCACTCCTCGAATCGGACTTATTTGAAATCATGATGGTTATTTATGTGTTTATTCCTTTTTGTGTTTTTTCTTTTCAAATGTTATTTAGCTAAATAGATTTATTTATATAAATTTAGGCATGCTGCAGTGGAGAACTGAATAAAATAAATATCGAGTGGAAAAAGAATGTAAAAGCTGTCGGTGTAATAATGGCATCAAAAGGGTATCCCGTCACCTCTACCAAGGGATCCGTGATAAGTGGTAAGAGTATAATTATAAAATTAACTCTATTTTACTGTTGGAAATCAATTTATTTAGAATATTTGAAGATTAATTTACGCTAATGGAGCATAGGGGAGACTGGGAAACTTCTGAAAGATTTATGAGTCTGATTAGTCACCGCTTTAAATGATACGCTGTAATGATATATGCTACTTAGTGAGATTTCATTACTAGCCTTAGAACGGTTAGTCAAACAGATAAATAAAATTCATTTCAGGAGGACCTAGGTGTGTCAAAACACGAGTATAGAGCAAAAGTGTTACTAAAACTGGTCAAACTAGTGTTTTATAACCTAAATTATAAAATTCGCAAATGACTTTAGTTCTGTATAGATGAATCTACTACAAACCTTATGCAACTAATTATTATTATTTCATATTTTTTTGTTTAAATAAATATTAAACCTTTAACTTCTATACATAAATTCATTTATAAGAATCTATTATCCCTGTCCTTTGGCCCTCTGTCCATTCGTCCATCTATTTATCCTTTGCAACTTCCAACCGAGTTGTACAAATGCAAAAAAGTTGAATTTTTATGTGTAGATTGATGCTCTTGTTAAATAACTATAACCATTTAGATTCATCATAGGCAAGTCGAATAATATAGTATTAACATTAGCAATAACATAACATTAGTCAATATTTTTTTAGTACTGATTAATGAAACATTAACAGTTTGATAGAGCACTCAAATATCATATTTGAATTTCAAAAATATGAATGCACGGCTGATGGGACATATTATTTATTACTGGCCAGTTATAGTTAATACAAACTTATCTATGTGCACAAATAGAAACATGTAAAATAATGTTCAGTGCCACATTACAATTATTATAAATTGAAATATTATGTCCGTGTTTATTTATTTATTGCGGTTACCTGATAGTAAATTTACACAATACAGGTAGTGAAAGAAAATATAAATTGAAGTACCTATACATTCCTAAATTAGGATAGCCCACTTGACTAATGAAAATAGTTAGAGGTAATAAAGTTTTTTCATTACTATTCACGTGTGAAAAATTACAAAAGAAATGAAAATTTATCAAAAAATGTGATACCATTTGTAAATTTTTTTATTTTAATCTACTCAGACCTAAAAAATAACCCATCGTCGCCTCTATGACCATCCAAAACGCACATCGAATGAGCTAAACTAGGGTAGCTTTTTTAGTTTTTAGGCTATTGAATGAGGATAACACACCTGTTTCAATTATTGGAAAGAAAATAATTATTGGAGAAGTCAGTGTTATATAATTTTATTTTTTGTTTTGATTGCGATATTCGTAATATAAGGCTGGATTGTCTATTTTTGTTAGTTATTATAAACCTTTTGCCATGTACGAAGAAAAAAACAAATGTAAAATTTATCAAATACATCTCAAGAAAAATATCATTGACTCTCTTGGCATTTTTTTTTTACAAATGATTATTAGCGGCATTTAATTGTGTCAATGTTAAATTATTATTTTTATCACAGTTCCTGTTTTATAAATATTTTTATTATGGCCTTGGATCCATACAAATTGTTCTCATTCAATGCCAATAACATTTATATCGATCGTTTAGAGGTTAACTTATTTATTACGTAGTAAATACATTCTCTGTACTTACGAAGGTCATCAATATGCATAATGACACTTTTTTTTTATATTTGCTCAACGACAAAATAAAAATATGCTTATCCTTATTTATTCATATAAATGTATTGGTTGTGCATTCACGTTTCTTTATATATGGCAAGTTGGCCCAATAACTTTTGAACCAATTTAGATGGGCATTATTTTTTATATGATATTAATCATAACATCATCACCTAAGACTGAACAGTCTACGGAAGAGTGAAGAGTATAATTATTTGTTTGTATATTTTAAGGAATAATTTTGTACTGGAATAATTCTTTAAATAAAAAAGTTGTTAGTTATAGTAACTGAGAATAACATTGAGCCAATATATAGTTACCATGAAAATCAAAAACTAAGATCTGAACCTTCATGAGAGGAGGTAGAGCTGATATAGTATAAGAATGGATAATCCTTAAATAAAATCAACTCCGTAAAACCTTTAGTCAGATACACTACTGTACTTGCTCTCTCTCTCCACGAGCTAAAATGAAAATATATTTTATTATCTTTTATTTTTGTAAATAATTTCACAAGTGAGTGAGTTCGTTTATTTAAAATTTAAAGTTTAAAAGTTGTTATTGAGAAATTTTCATGAGGTGAATATAAATCCTTAAAGATAGCCCATCCTAAGACTTATTTTAAAGCGTTTATTATTACATGACTTAAATTATGCTTCAATTTGTTATACAATTTCAAATTATTAACTTTCAAAACACTATATTAAAAATCCTTGCCAAAGTCACTGTACAAATAACATAAACATCCCTAATTTGAAAATGCCATTTTTTGCCATGTCCTACAAGCGTCCCCCAGACTACTCGTGCTTGATGTGGTTTCAACGTTTGTACTTTTGTGTTGAGTAGATTAAAATATTTTTTAACACATTTTCAGTTTTTTTTTTAAATATTTATTCTTTTTTTCTACCTTACTTTAGTTTTTTTTTGTATTTTATACATAATTTAGTTGAAAAAAACCATTAAGTAGAAGAATAACTTATAACTTTTACTTATAAATAGTTTTATATATCTAGGAACATAAATAAAATATAAAAAATGGGTGTTGTCGATTTATATTTTCTTTTATTGAGTATCAAAAAAATTTTTTTGACAAAAAAAAATATTTTTCAACCTTTGTATTTTTTTGAAAATTTTATACATTATTTAGAGTTAGTAATAAAACTATATCTAGAGAATTGCATAAGGTATTCAAAATAGTGCAGGTAATCAAGATAACATACATAGTTATTATAAAATAAACATTTTTACAAAACGCCCGTAATTAGGCCATTTTTTGAAAATCTCTATGGACAGTCTACAGTTGTTTTTCTTATAGGGGCTTGGACGCTTGACAGGTTAATGCAACTGGCTATTATTTTGAAATAATCCAGC
Organism: Neomicropteryx cornuta; assembly: GCA_020383195.1. Taxonomy (NCBI): domain Eukaryota; kingdom Metazoa; phylum Arthropoda; class Insecta; order Lepidoptera; family Micropterigidae; genus Neomicropteryx; species Neomicropteryx cornuta. The sequence goes on along the minus strand of JAHKQU010000025.1, from coordinate 7,761,981 downwards.
AATTCTCTGATTTTAATAAACCGACTCATAAAAAAATTAGGGTGGCGAATTAGTAAGCGTGTACTGTTTACATTAAAAAATCAACAATGCGGATCCATTTTGGAATTCAAACAGTATATTATTCCTTAATTCAATACAATATATTTTAAGAGGTTATACTGTTGAGTTTAGTAGGTGAGGAAAAAAATCATGTTTAACAACTTGCAGCCATGCTTAAGACAGCTTTGAAGAGGATCAAATACTGCATTTGAAGAGCATTCCATTCCCGAATTGCCCTGGAAAGAATAGAATTGAACCCAATGTTCCGTTTTCTCAATATAGTTTAAATCTTGGAAGAATGGTCGAAAGAAGACCAATATAGACTTAGAAAGACCGAGACTTAGAAAGTTGAGAGTTTAAATCAGACCAGGCAGTTTCATTAGTCTTATATAAATTAGATAATTTGAATCCCAAACACTTTGTAGCTGAAGGCTCTCAATTAAGAATTAAAATTAATTCAGATAGACTATCGTATCGACTATTACGCTAAAAAACATGTCTGCTTGCTTTCCTTTGAATTGCTTCTAGTTCGTCTTTAAGACATTAAATGTTAGGATCCCATACTGACGAGCAGTATTCAAGGGTAGGAGGAACCAACCTTCTGTATCCTAATGCTCGTGATTTAAAATCAGCACATAACAAACACTAATTAACTAAATATACATAATTATCCCCCACATATAAATTTTACAATCCATTATTTTATAGGTCTATCCCAGGTATTGTCACTCGAAGATCACTTGGTGTTTCACTGTGGGACAATCGTGTCAGCGAATGGCGCCCTTGTCACCAATGGAGGAAGAGTTCTACTAGTGGCCTCGTTGGGTTCATCCCTCAGAGGAGCTGCTGCCCTCGCCACTGCTGCTTGCAAGATGATCGACTTTCCTGGAGCGCAGTTCCGGAAGGATATCGCCCACAAGGCATTCTCTAAGTAATTATTCATTTCAAACTAATATTTATATTTTTTATATCTCTCACATGCCATATATGAGAAAACATGATGTTACATAATGTTGATGATGATAAATAACATGATGTTAAATCTCTCTCTTATAACACGTATTTTCCGTCATTATATTCAATTTTACTTCATTAGTAGTGTCTTTACACTTTTGAATAAAAACAATAATTTCTTCACTAATTAAACTAAAGTTAACAAATATCATAAAAATATTTTGTTTTAGTTACCATTGTATTTTCATTATTACAAGCGTCATCATTAAATAATATTGTCGATATGAACACTTAAATAATAATGTTTTTTTTTCATTTCAATTGGTTTATTTTATGCTTTATTTCGTACCCTTGCTTAGCTTTGTTTAAGTTTTTTTTTTAATTAAATGCATGTAGAATAAAACATACCTCAGGAGTTTTACTACCATTTGCATGTTTCACGAACGAACACAGTTTGAAGTCATTACATTGTAACTAGATATGCTGTGAAGAAAGTTTATTTATAACAACTTGTTATGTAATATTAGCTTGGTAACCGCGCACTTTAGTCTGTCTTGGCATACCTGGTCTGACTTTAGGAAGTACTTCTTGAGTAACATCAATGTTAACATGACTAAAAATTATATTATAGAATTTTTTTAAGAAAGATTCTTTTTGGTGATAATTTAAAAATTAGTTCTTTATACACATTAAACAGTGTTATGTTATTTTTTTAATGAAGATACATAGTTAAATTTGATCAATTTGGAAAAAAAATGTTACCCATAAAAAAACAATAATAATCAAGTGTTTATAAGAAGGCAGCTCACGTTTAATGTATTAACTAATTGCAAGTTTTGTCGCTTTCCGCTGCAATTTCTCCAAAAGATAATGTACCAAAAATTTAGTACAATGTCTTGATAATTGGTTTGGTACAATTATTTGATATAAATTTCTAGTATACATATATCGTCAAAACTATTATTGTTACTAGTTTGAGTTAACTATGGCTTTTACATAATTTAATTTATTTTCTCTAGTATGATTGCCATGCACAGTCTTTGGTGACATCGGTTGCAACATTTCTTGCTCATAACTAAGACTAAATTTATATAAGTTCTTACAAAACGGGTTCAGTTGTGAAATTATTTATGCAGGTCAATGTGTTTGGAAGCGAACCGATGGAAGTATTCAATAACATTTGATAAGGATGTGAAAAAACGTGGAATTTGTGATAAGAGACTATGTAATACTCTTAAGCTATAAATTATAAATAATGATCGTGGTAGTCTAGTTGTTAAGGGCGTTCGATTATTGACCTAGGGGTCGTAAGTTTGAATCCGCTCATTTAATTCATACCATTTTTAATGCTTCATTATCAACATCTTACTGTAGTACAAGAAAATTTGGCATAATTAAATAGGACCCAAAATAATTGTAGCAATAAATCATAGCAAATATACAAAAAAAACATAAATACCATATTTTTTTTTGTTCCTTATAAAACAAAAAGTTAATATTAAAAAACACTTATGGCTAGCTAGCTAGCTAGCGTATGGATGAACACTCTGTCTGCGATAGACATGGGATCCGAGGTTAAATTCCTGGCACGTAATTGTTTTAATCTGCTTATTTCGATTATTCAACTGACCAATAAGAATAAAATGTGTGGCGTAACTTTGTTAAATTAAAAAAAAAAACTATAATTATCTCTTATCAGTCTATAAAAACAAACTCATTACTATAAGTGATGAGGTTGGATGCATGGGCCTTTTTTTTTTAATCCATAAAAAAATGAAGGAAGTGCTTAACCCCTGGACTCCGTACAACGTCATTAGACGTTGATCCGCGCGGATATTTCTGTGTCCGTTAACTCCGTAGGACGTGATTAGACGTCGAGAATACCTGCTTGATTTTGATTATTTTTAGTATTATTTCAGTATTATTCATTAACTTGACGGTTTTTTCATTGAAAATTACAACGAAACATTTTTGTTTTTTTTTTTTTTCATTTTAATGTAGTTTCTACTACTATTTATAAATGTGTATTGAAAATACACTAATGTACTACCCTTCCAATATCTATAACTTTTTTTTAACTTTTTTCTTTTTTCCGAAAAATGTACATATTTTGGAAGACTTTTAAATTGTAATATATAGTTATAAATATATGAAAATGTAAAAAAAAGTGTTGATTTTGTTTATTTCGTATATTAAAAAAAAAAAAAAAAAAAAAAAAAAATGGCAACATTTTTATTTTTTTCTTCTTTAATTTACGAGACAAATATAATCAAAGTGATATGGTGTAATAGAAAATTTTAAGGTGAATCCGATGATACCAGATTTGTAAAGATTGAACGACTCATGCCTGCACTATGGATTTTATAGTAGTGAGTGATTTTTCAAGGTCAATAACTACGGAGTCATCGGGTTTTGGCGCCAAAATAAACTACGTAGTTTAAGGGTTAAAATGAAGCATGTGATGTTTGAAGTTAATTTATATTGTTCGTAATCATGATACATGACACACACACATCCGGACATCATTTCATATTTGTTCAAGTTAAAGAAGTATGTGACTGCTTAATTTTACTGGTTAATACCAAAATAATATAAATTCATAGTTATGCCAAACATAATCCAGTATAAATTTGTAATGATGGATTTCTAATAAATTATATTTCCTTATACAGAAAAATAATCCTATTAGATGAACCAACTTCGAAAATATACTATTTGTAAATGTCAATTGCAAAATTTATTTTGTTCGTTATTAAAATGTTTAATTTTTATTGACTGCTTTTTTTTAAATAATTTTATTTGATTTAAAACAAAACAAAACAAACAATAATTTGTATGTACATTTTAAAATAATATTAAAAAGATTGCAAATCCATTTAAAATATTCAATTTATCATGTGTTCCACAATAAAGTACAATTTTTGCATTATAAATAGAGGAGTGGTTGTATTGATGTACAACTTTCTTACAATGTTTCAAATTTTCAGCCTGATAGTGTAGATTTTATTTTTAATGCAAAACTCCAATTTCGTTCAAAATTTATTACACCGCCAAAAATCAGTCTTTGAAGTGAAATTCTGTCTAGAAAAAGATACTTTGTATCCAACTATAAATTCTCAATTGAATTTTTTCAACAGAGAATGGTATTTATTGCATGAAAGGCAACTTGCAGAATGGTTGCATGTTGCATGGTTTAGATTTCAGATAGCATTTAATTGCATTTATATTTCATATCTTATTTGTTGTTAGTCTCACATTTTGTTTACTATTTACCGAGGCAAGGGTCATAACATTTATATCTTTTTCTTCTATACTGATTTAATTTTGTATTATATTTTTCTCATTTTGAAGGCGACCTCTTTTACATTCTGATGTGCAAAAGTTTTTTTGATTTAAATATGTTTAACCGTCAATTTCTTTTTATATTTAAATTTGTAATATTTTTACGAAATTTATTTTAACTCAATAATTTATTATTATCTAGTTATATATGGAATATTTAAGGATAGACGTCTTTAAGCCCCTTACTAATGTGTTATTTTACTTACTGTGGATAACAATTAAATGTTAACACCCCGCAATATTGCTTTTTATTTTATCTGCTGTAATTTCGAATTCCGCATTTCATGTTTAGTCTTCGCTTTATCAAATTGCTTCGAATTGAGAACATCAAACGACTTTGATAAGAATACTATCGCAAGAAACTTTGGCTCCATTCAGTAAAACAACTGAAATTCATCTTTTGTTCAATATCTGACATTCTGTAGCTTATACACTTATACATATCACGCATGTTTTTTAAACAATTAAGTCAATAGTTGCACGCCTTTGTCATTAATAGTGGATAAAAAAACCAGATGTGACACACAACAGGCGGACAAAACTCGGTACCTGGATAAATAAGGTGTCATAGGTTTTCAGACAATGCACAACAATGAAAAATGAAAAACATACCAGAGACAAATATGAACATTTATTAATCTGTCTATTGCCCGAGCGACTTTGCATGCTTCTTTTTGCCATCCTGCAAAATTTTCAAAAATGGTGTGAATACTGGTGCTTAGTAAAATGCTTATTTTAGAAAAACTATGTATGCTATGATATCTTGCACTATTTTGAATAGCTTATGCATTTTTCTAGAATATAGGTTTTATCACTTACTAACTATACAAAAAAATAAAATATTTTTTTAGTTTTTAGATATCAAATATTTAGTTTTTAGATACTAAATAAACTAATTATAACTATTTACATGTGAAGAAAATAATAAAAAACCCCCATAGATATATAGGGGGATCTCAGTCGCTTGTTCCGTGATAATTGTTTTTAATAATTATTGTATGAAAACTATCAAATTTTATTTTTATTATCGCTTTATAAGTTATTCTTCTACTTATTTTTTTTTAACTAAAATTATTTACTTTTTTGAAAATATATTTTTTCTAAAGTAATAAAAAAAAGTAATATCTTTTCTATTTATTTCGATAAACAATTACATTTCTAAATAAAATCAATCAGAAAGATGTTTTAATATATATATAAACATTCACATTTTGAAAGAATTGTCGGAGAATATTTGCTAAACAAATCTGTCAGGCCACGGTTGAATTCTGATGGTTGAATTTGGTTAAATTCTGATCATATTAGCATATTGGAGTATATAGAACTCTTACGTGATTCACTATAAAATATTATTCAAAATACTTCCGCCGAATGTTTAACATACAAGTATATAAAGAGTAACAAAATATCTAATTATATTATGTTTTTGGAATGGCAGACATTTTATTGTAACCACAACACAAAAACATTTATTTTTTAATTCTATGATACTCTGATGCACAAAACATTAGTATAATACTTTCGACACTATATAAAGTAATATAAAAAATTAATAGCTTTTAATCACTTTATTCAGTCTAAAATACACAAAAAAACCATGAGTAATCCAAACTGACTTTCACTCCAAACAATAAAATTTAAGAGATGGGCAAGTCAAGAATTATTTTTGATTATTTTATAAATAATGAATGGATACGAATTATGTATAATTTAATCGATTTTATTGTCTATGTTTTTCATCTCAACACCCAATATGGCAACTAAATAATACTAATTAAAAATCAGCGAATGGCATTTTACGTACATGGGCAGTAGACGGAACGTTTTGGGTTATGCATGTATGAATGTTGGGCAAACGTCAGGTTAAATGGGCGGTAACCAACTAAAATTTATTCACCTCTTTAAGTATCTTTTTCAAAATAGTGAGTGAAATTTTAAGTCAATAATTCACACACATCCGGACATTATTTCATAAATTGGTCTTAAACAATTTTTTATGAGTGGAGAAAAAAATTTGAAAAATCTATAAAATTGTAAAAATATCAACAACAGACTCCAAAAATAGTGTCGCAATGTAGCCGCTATAGAAAACCGTGCGAGTTCGTAGCTTGTTGGAAAATATATCAATAAAAAAAATGCTAAAAATACCCTAAATCGAGTAAAAATAATAATTATGTTTCTATAAATTTATATCCATAGTTTTCTTGGTATCAATCATGGTGTAATGGTTTAGCACGCTTCTTTTTCTTCATGATTTATTTTTTTAAGTGAACCTATTTTTAACAATATTAAAAAATGGTGTTTTCTTAAAATTTTTTGATTTTTTCGAATTAAGGTTGGTGTCAAGTAAGGAGGCATTCCTAAAACACATGGAAGCAAAAAGAAAACTTTCAGCTTTCGCACTGTAAGGAACTCCCTCCCCTAAGGATTTTGTCATTTTACATTATTTATTTTAGTTTTTATTATTCAAACAAGGTATGGCAGATTTTAAAAAATCCTAATAGGTGTCTGATTCGAGACTGATTTTATATCATATTTGTCAAAATTAACATGTTGATGTTTGGTGTACAGTCGAGGGAAAAATTACCTATTTTTGTTCAAAAAATTGTCCAAAATGTTGCACTAACTTTGCTCTTGATTTTACATGCCAAACCCGAAAGCCTGCAACACCGATTGGAACATATTTATTTATTTATTTAACAGGTTTCCCCATGTACATTATAATTAAAGTAAAAACAAATTAAACTACCAAAAGAAAAACAAAAAGCATTAAAAACAAAAAACAATAACATGAAACATACTATGCTAAAAAATTAAAATAATGCCTCCAGGCAAACATTAACAAATAAATAATTCACGCCGATCCTACAACGGCGTAATAGAAAGCAGATTTTTAATCCCATTGGGTGAACAGACGAATATATCAATCTCCGCGGAAATGGAATTTAATAATTCGACTGCTCTCCCAATCGGACTATACTTGTATACGTCGGTTTGACATGCTAACCGCCTAAATAACATATGCTTCCGCGCTCTAGTAAAACTCTCCGGAACAAAGAGACCAATATCACCGAGTATTACGGGATTCTCAATGAAACCGCGAATAACCTTATAAAAATAACACAAAGTATGGATTTGTCGCCTAAACTTGAGTGTGTGCCATATTCCTATTCCTTCCGCAAAACCAAAAGGGTATGCACCTAAACCAACCAGTGAACGCATGAGTATCCACAAGTGAGTGGCTGAGTGGAAGTATAATTGCAATGCACTTGTATTAGTAATAATAATTTAAAGTTTACCATTAGGTTAAACATTTGAAGAGGTCAATAGAGTTTAAGAGCTTGTGATAATTTCACTATCGGCAACTGAGAATGTGTTGACCTATCAACCATTTAGACTGATTAGTGACAAATTCTCAAAGGCATACACGAAATTGCTAAATTACAATACCAAAAGTTAACCTGTCAACAGCAACTCCTTTTTTTTAAAAGTGCCTGTAATAACATATTGTTAAAAATTCTGAGCGCAATATGTTGAATTTTCTTATGTTAGCATTTATTTAAACCTGGCAAAAAAAAAAGATAATAAAATAATCTTTTGATAGCATTCGGTATCTAATATAATATGGTGTAGAATGTAGATCTCCAATTTGGAATTTTGAAAGGTTATAAATTCAAAGATCCAATGTAAGTTGAAAATGTATTTTGACTGGACTAGTCGTTAATTACTCAAGGATTAGTTCATAATATATATTTCCAAATGATTTAATGAATCATAAATATTAATGGCCTGCTGATATATTGGTCTAACCGCCTGCTACATATATACCGCCATTAAAGATTTGTATTCCCGTGGAGAATGATCTCAAGAATGATCAATCTCTAAACTGCAAACTTTATCATACAATAAAATGAAGCTTAGATACATTTTTTTTCACTTTTGGCTTATTTTAAGATGATGAAAATCACATTGACGAAAATACTTTTACAAATATCTAGATGATCGGTCAGCTTGAGACAGAGTTAAGTGGAAAATATAGCTCATCTCAAAGTGGCCAAATCCTAAACATACATGAGAAAAAGGGATTTTTCCGACATCTAACTGCCAAAGGTGACACGTCAACTCCTATAATGAAACCATTTTGAATAGACACTCCTTATAATATATTACAGGTTTAATCTACATTTAACGTTTCATTATCGCCATCATTATTTGCCATTACATTTAAGGTCAGTAGAGCAGCGCCTAAAATATTTGGATATAGTTTATCATAAAAACCTTTTTTTTTTAAAAAAAAATAATAAAAATAAATTTTAATTTTGTCATTTATTTCTTCTGTAGGTATTTTGATTTGTACTTAGTGTACTACAGGTCAAAGTTGTATTGCGAACGCTTGTGCACTTTGAAATAAAGCCAATAAAATAATCAAATTTTATTATCTTCAGTGTTCAATGAAACAAGTTTTTTGATAAAGTTCATGAAGTTCAAGTGAATAATGATAGAAATATAGGAAATTTTTAAATAGCTACTAATATAATGACAATTTTTGTTATTACTAATTACTAATGTTATCATTAGTCACTTTTCTAAAATAAAAACTCTTTATGAAGTTAAACGAAATTGCTGGAAAATATACATTCTGTAAGAAACGATAAGCCACGATATTTGTTTACTTTTTTTATTAAATGTCTTTAAATATGTTTTTCAGAAATTATTGTTGTGTGTTTCTTAAATAATATTGTTTAGTTATTATTTATTTTTGTATAAATGTTTAGGCACACCAGTCTTGGGGCAATGTAAATGATGCTTATATGAAATATTCCTAAATAAAGATTTCAACTGTAGCTAATAAAGTATCTAAGATATCTTGGTGCCTTAAACGAGTGCATATATTTCTGTTATGCATGAACAGTTGTATAATACTTTTTGTTTCCACATTTTCAAGAAAATAAAGAATATGTGGCACATCACACCAAAATAGTGTATAAATATTATTACTAAAATCTTTAGATTTTGTGTTGTGAGACTCTCATATTTATAGATTCGTATTCTTTTTTCTGGTCAGTAACACTAGCTATATGATTCTTGACAGAAAACAGCATCAGGTGTGGTACAGCAGCACCAGGTCTTCCTCAGTGCATGTTGCAGGTCATATCGGACATAAATTTAGATAGCGCTTTGCACTGACCACACTGACAGAAGAGAGGACTGTCAGATATTATTCCCCACTTTATCATGTATATATTTAAATATTATTTTACATAATTTAAAAGTTAACTTTAGTTATCATTCTCATATATTGAATGTATTTTTCTTTTATTTTTAAGGTTGGGTGGTTTTTCATACCTATCAAGCGGAGTGGACATTGATGCTAGCGCTGCTTTGGTCAATGCCATTGAGCCGGCGGCACGCGCATCACACCGTGCGGGAGTTCTGGGACGCCTCGGTTGCTACGGAGGACTCTACCACCTGGCACAGATTACAAAGCAACCACTCCGTGATCCTGTTCTCGTACAGGGAACAGACGGTGTTGGAACCAAGCTCAAGGTAAATTTAACTCATTTTAAATATTTCCTTAGGATAGTGAATTGAAACAAAATTGAACTACTCACCATATCAGTGACACAAGTGTAGTTTACACCACCTAAATCACTATATTATATTTCAAAATTATTCTGCGACAGTTATATCTCCATACAACTTTTTACTGCCATCCAGTTCATCTATAAACAGTACAGCAACAAAACTGTCGGAACTGGCTTAACCTCTTGACAACAAAACCATATCATTGTCTTGTGTACTGTCCTAGCGAAACCCCTTGACTCCGTTCTCCTGCTGTAGACTCTTCAAAGCAGACACAATCAGAATAATATTTATTTCTATAAAAAATGATCTACTTTTTTGTTCTAAATTTAATTAAAACATTTCTTCAACTTTCCTTTTATTCTCAATTAATTACAACTGTTTGCAAGATTAACACAGGTTTCAGTTACAAAGACAGAATAATTTACAAAACTTCTTATTTTAAAACACCAATATGCTGTGTTAGATTTGCGTTACTTTTTAGCACTAATAATTCATTTCGAATATAATTTCCACCAATATTGCTATTAATAATTTATTAACTGTTTTTGATAAATACACTGTCCAAACATCACCATCAAAACACCAACTTTGTCATTAAGACTGACCATTAATCGGGTCGGATGCTGATATTTATATAATAATTTATTTGTCTGGATATATGAGATTTTGTATACTAATACAAAAAATCAGTTACAAAATTCAAATTGTCCAATATGTTCAATTACTCTTGCTGCGTTTGTCAACGATGATTCGAGTGCCGACTTAGAGGGGCAATTTTGCAAGTTTATAAATATGACCGGCGAGACCTTCGGTTTTTCATGTTGGAATCAAACGATGGAGATATGCTGATGGCTAATTCTAGTCTCGCAGTGTGAACCTTAAATAGGAACCTAAGAAAACGAATTGTAAAATAGTTAGCTAGACAGTAGAATGGACCCGACTTGATTGAAGACCATCTCTTTCAAAATACATGCCGATGTTTATTCCCAATAATAAAAATATATTAATGTAGACATATTTTATTTCATGAAATATAATTTATAGCAATATTTTTCAGATTGCAGAAGAGCTGAAAAAGTTTGACACGATTGGCCAAGATTTGGTGGCAATGTGTGTCAATGATATCATATGCGCTGGCGCCGAGCCTTTCGCTTTCTTAGACTACATTGCCTGTGGTCACCTCAACGTCGATGTTGCAGCTGAAATAGTAGAAGGCATTGCAAGAGCCTGCAAAGAATCCGGATGTGCACTTTTGGGTTAGTTTAAATCATTTTGTAACAAACAGATGTGGCCAAATTTACCCGATTAGTCAGTATTTCTCTTTAATGTAGTGTGTTGATAAATCCAATGATTCTTTGAAACTTTACAAGTAATGAATTTGACAATAATAATAAATAAAAATATTTGTTTTTGTGTATATAATTTCTTTAGCCAGATTTGTTAATTTAATTTTGAACTATGCTGTAAGCTTTTTATAACAGAACTACTTCACAGAGGTCGCTCTAATATTCTTGCCCGAAGTTATGAACGCAGTTCCGATACTTTTGGGATACACCTCGTAGATATTAAATATGAGTACTAAAAATACATTGCCTATTTACATTTTACATTATTTATTATACCTACACATTTTAAAATGGAAATTTACTTAATTTAAGGCAAACATGGCAATTAATTAGATCATTGTACAAGTGGGAGATTTGAAGAATAGCAGAATAAAGAGTGAAGTCCGTCCCGCACCAGTACGGCACAAGGATACGTCCAAATTAATATTTTTTCTTTAATACTGGTATTAGTCTTATCTTTTACCAACTCCATAAATATCTCCATTAAATTCTAACCCCGTTTTTTAAAAAAAAGACAGGTTTGCTGTATTGAAACGTCAAGAAAAAAAAAAAAGCCAAATTCCTTACAATCGTAGTTCACTATTCGGTGTTTACAGTGAGGATAGTGTGAGTTTGTGCTTTCTTTTGGAAGGATTTTTGGCCATAAAAAGTGAGTGCAGATGCCGATGTCACAAACTAGGCATTTCGGAACGGTTGTCGCTTTGTTTATGTGTTTACAGGTACTGTTTATAAACAAACAACAATTTATATAAATTTTTAAATATATATTATAACATCTTTTTAATTAATTCAATTAGAAATGTCATTCTTTATCGAAATAAATAGAAGAGATATTCTATTTTTAATCACTTAATCAAAAAATGATATGTTAAAAATATCTATTCTTTTTTCTACTTCACTTTAGTTGTTTTTTGTATTTTAAATATTATGCATAATTTTTGAAAAAAAAAAAATTAAGTATAAGAATAACTTTAAAGCGATAATAATTATAAAAAAAATATTACGGCACCAGTAACGTACCGTATCTATGGGTACTTTTTTTTTTTAATTTCGATTTATGTTAAAAAATATATATTACTTATAAATAGTTTTATATGATATCCAGGAACATACATACGTAAAAAATAAAAAACGGGTGTTGTCGCTTTATATTTTCTTTTATTGAGAAACAAAACAACATTTTAACAAAAAAAAAAATATTTTTCAACTTTGACATTTTTTTTTAAATACTTTGTTAGAGTTAGTTATAAAACCATATTCTAGAGAATTTCATGAGCTGTTCAAAATAGTGCAGGTTATCAAGATAACTTACATAGTTTTTATAAAATAAGCATGTTTACTAAGCGCCCGTAATTAGGCCATTTTTTTAAAATCTATGGACAATCTGCAATTGTTTTTCTTATACGTTTGACAGGTTAATTATATTTTCCACCGTTACTTATCTTTTGCGTTCTGCTTCTGTCCAAAAATACCCATTGATTCGTCTTTTTCTAGGTCTGCCCTTGATCTTGATGATTTCAATCATAGGCTAACCTGTTATATATGTTCGAACCATCTTATCTTTAGATTTTATGAATTATTATCTATAGGAGTGTTCAATAACTTCTTGACACTTTAGAAAATTCAGTCATTTTTATTTGTACACCACACCCATTATTGAGTACCATGAGCCCAGAAATGTGTAGATTTCTTTTTTAAACAACATTTGGTTATGTACAGGCAAGTGCAAAATGACTTCTCAATATATTGACCAAGATGCTGTCGTCGCCGCAGCCCGCGGCTGAGGTAAGAGAAGTAAACAGTGTGGAGAACACCGTCCCAGAGATATTGGACAAAATATTAAGTGGTTATTTTGCATTTGACTGTACTATTTGTATATGACTATTATATGTTTTATTTATATATATTGAACTTCAAAACTCATTTGGTTTGAGTACTGTCTGATATTTTGTATACATCCATAATACGTAAAACCATAATAAACAACAAAAAAATCAATTGACCGTTTCTATCTTCTGTTTACTTTTAGGAGGTGAGACAGCAGAAATGCCAAGTATGTATGACAATGGAAAGTATGACCTTGCTGGTTTTGCCGTGGGTGTGGTAGAAAATGACAGTCAACTACCCAGGGTTGCTGACATTCGGCCAGGTGACGTAGTCCTTGGTCTATCATCTACCGGAGTCCACAGCAATGGCTACAGCTTAGTTCAGAGGATTATAAAGGAGGCTGGATATCACTTAACGGACATAGCGCCTTTTAGCAAACGTGGAAAAACATTCGGAGAGGAACTACTAACACCGACTGGATTGTATATAAAGCCATTGTTGAATGCTGTTAAGAGCGGTCTTGTCAAAGGATTGGCTCACATAACTGGAGGTGGTTTACTTGAAAATATTCCAAGGATCTTGCCTGATAATGTCGGTGTCAAGTTGGATGCCAACAAGTTTACAATTCATCCGATATTTGGGTGGCTCGCTGCGATGGGTATATCAATTATTATACTCTATTTTCATCGATAAAAGTTAAAAAATATATTTGAATTACTGAATTGTATTATTTATTAACTTGCAGGTCAGGTTACCGAGTTTGAAATGCTGCGAACGTTCAACTGCGGTGTTGGTATGATTGCTATTGTTGCAAAACATCATGTGCACAATGTCATTTCACTGATAAACTATTGCAATGTTGATATTATAGGAGAAGTCGAACAACTATACATTCCAGGTTTGCTGTTATAACTTTAAATTATATTTCTGATATATTTGGTTTTGATTTAAATTATACTCTAATGCTCCTGCTCAGATGTCGGTCTGTACCAGGTTTCTTTATAAATAGCTCTTTTCGAATTAGCATGTTAAATTATTTATGAATCTTGATAATAGTTTGTTAACCTATCCGGGGATGCAAAAAAAAAATATGAAATGTCCGTTAGAGATCAAGCAAATATAAAGTAATAATGCAGTAACATACTGATTCAACAGAAAAAATATTTTGAAGGTGTTTTACATCTGGTAGGAATAGTTTTGCTATCCTCGTTATCTATCTTCATGAAATTTGCAATGTACTATTTTTGGTTTTCATATAGTATAGTAAGTATATATTTATTAAAAATAGTCAAAGTTGGATATAAAGATATTTTCATTCTTTACACAAACTTTTATTCGCTTTTGATGATTTTTAGACTGATTGGATGATTTTATATACGAATTTTAAAACATCTAACATTTTTTTTTCCTACACATTTGTGAAAAAAAAACACTTCAATTATTTTAAACGTACAAACACCATATTACGCATACAAATATTGTATTAACTTATTTTTAATCATAAAAAACATTTACAGGCAGCCATCAAGTACGTGTAGATAATTTCACACATGCTCTGGAGCCATACATAGCGCCCTTCAGAAAAGACGTGCCTTTGCTGCTAAGACAGAAAAGTCTATCTTATAAAGACAGTGGTGTTGACATTGAGGCTGGCGACTCTCTGGTCAGTTTGATTAAACCTCTGGCAAGGTAATAATTTAAAAAAATACTTTTTATGTTTCTAATACTGACGGTAGATACCGTCAGATCCCATGGCGATATATTCTTAGCTGTGTACAGCCTCATTCACACCTCAGACATATAGGTGAATGTATCATTCGAAGATTAGCTAATTCTCCAAAAAATCCCTCTGTACTTATATTTTATCAGATTTTATATATAAGCTGAACCATTTCACTTCATTTTTCGATATGAATGATATATAAAGGGATTCATATGATGTATAATTTAATCGTTTTTTTTTCTGTTTTTATATCAACACCTGATATAGCAACTAAATAATACAAATTAAAAACCAATTGCATTTTACTCATATATGCGTATTGGGCAATTGACGGAACATTTTGGGTTATGCATATGAGGTAAACGTCAGGTTAAGGTGGTTACTTCAAACTTGAGAGTAAAATTTTAAGTCAGTCAATGCATGCGTTTACCCTTAATTGTGGATGAAAAAAATTAAGAAAACTTCTTAAAAATGTAAAACATATTTATTTTAAAATGTAAAATAATGTTTATTACATGTATTCTGAGTAATATTTTTCATTTATTTAAAGTAGTTAAAAACATTATTCAGAATAAATAAAAAAACAGTACAATTGTGAATAATTCCAAGTATCGATATGAAAATCCACAAAGAAAGCCTTCGCAATTAAACAGTTATAGAAAACGACATACATACAGATGTATGCCGTTATGTGTCTAATTCTTCTGAGGCAGAATTATTAATCATGAGGATCTGTTGACTATCTATAGATTACTTTGCCAATATCTTGAGAGTATCCTGCTGAAGTCAGATATTTACTATACTTTGTATATAGTGAGTATCCTGCTGAAGTCAGATATTTACTATACTTTGTATATAGTGAGTATCCTGCTGAAGTTAGATATTTACTATACTTTGTATATAGCAATGACATTAAAACATAATAAATTGAAATAATATTGATAAAAAAACTTCTCTGACAGTAAGTAATATTTATTAATAGGTCAACATTCCGTCATGGAGTCATTGGCGGTTTGGGTGGCTTTGGCGGCCTATTCCGTCTTTGCGATGTTGGAAATTACAAGGACCCGACCCTCGTGATGGGAACTGACGGTGTGGGCACGAAGCTACGCATAGCCCAGTCTCTCAATCGACACGATACTGTAGGAATCGATTTAGTAGCCATGTGCGCAAATGACATTCTTTGCAACGGAGCCGAGCCGGCCACCTTCCTCGATTACTTTGCCTGTGGCGCTCTGGATGTTGGCGTTGCTCGGGATGTTGTTGCTGGCATTGCCGAAGGATGTCGGCAAGCTTTGTCTGCTCTAATAGGTTGGTGGGTATTTTAGTAGAATATTATTTTCATCACCTACATATATACAACTGACTTTAAAATACTCCAAAAATGCTATCAAATTCAAAGAGGTACTATTTAGTTAATTAACTGTCTGGTGCCCTGCTCGCACCGGTGCTGGTTGCGATTTTGCTAGGTATCCAATTAATATTTATTCTTGGCAATATATTCTTCCAATGCCATAAAATCTCCATTATATTCTACACCCGTTTTTAAGAGGGAAACAGTATATTACCATTTTGGAATGTCAAAAAAAAATTGTGATCTTTAGTACAAGATTTCGTTTGTTTAGTGTAAACTCGTCCTCTGTTTTCACAAATTTTAGACGATTATGAGTGAGTACAACCTATTATTTTGTTATATTAAAAATACTATTAATATTTTTTTTTATTATTTTTTCTAAAAATATAGAATTATGATTACTTTTATTCCATATCTAGGAACATAAGTAAAAAACAAGAAACGGGTATCATCGCTATACTTTTTCTTTTTTTTATATATTTGAGGTTAGTAATAAAACCATATTCTCAAAATTTCATAAAAAATATTCAAAATAGCAAGATAACATAATTTTCTAAAATAAGCATTTCACTAAGCGCCCAGTTTTATACCATTTCAGAAAATTTCACCAGACAACAAACCTGCGGGTGTAAAGTTGCTCGGGCCATTAACAGATTAAATTGTTGATGCTCAAATGCCGCAAGAATTTATAGAATTTGATCCAAATAAAATATAGTCCACTTGACTAACTAAAAAGTGGAAATATGGGAAGCAATATTAATTATTTCAAAAAGTTTATTTTTCATTTTGTTCATAATAATGTAGTGAAATAAATATAAAGACCTTAGGTGTCATATTTATTATTATTAACTAGATATATTATTTATTTAGTATTAGGCTTCAGAGTGTTATTTTGCATAGTTTAGGTAGGCCTTCGTGCTAAACCTTAACCACCACCTTAAAGATTGAGGTTGACCAAAAATATTACAGCTTCCTTTAACGTATTTCGAAAACCGCTCTGGCGGCATCATTCCACATACGGAAAAAGGGAGACTGGACAGTATGATGAAGAATTTTAAGAAAGAATTCTTAAACCCATTTAGGATGTTGCAAATCCTTCAGATATTCTTCAGTCTCCCCCGTCTTCTATTATATCAGTGATTAAAGTTACACATTACACACACATCATATCACATCACATTGAACCTGATTTCGGTCGGTGATTTCCGTGGCAGCTACTTTGTTGGTCACGATAGGATTTTTTTGCTTAAGATAGGATTTCCGGCTAGTGAAGAAGAAACTATTACAGCTGTTAAGAAACTTTGTGTACCATACTCGAATGTGTTTGTGTTTTTAGGTGGAGAAACTGCAGAGATGCCTGGAATGTATGCACCGGGTGTTTATGACATTGCAGGATTTTCTCTTGGAATAGTGGAAAAATCTCAAATCTTGCCTCGCATCAAAGATATTAACGTAAGTTTAAGTTTTAAAATATATATATATATAAATCGTTTTGATTTAGAAGTGAATCATCTCCTTAACCACTTAAGCGCCGAACCGCGAGTTTGTTTTACCCCTGTAGCGCCCCAGTATATTTTGAGTGTTACACATCGCAATTAAAATGTCAAAAACATGGAGCACCCATGGTGGTATAATGGCATGGCATGGTGGCATGGTGGTATAATTCATTAGAATGACCATTTCAATACATTGCTGGCAATAAAAAATACCTTTGCTTATGTGTTCTTAATATATTTTTGTTATTCCATTTCAATAATGTTTTGTTCAATTTGCTCAATACAGGTTGGCGACGTTATAATAGGAATACCTTCAAATGGTGTGCATAGTAACGGATTCAGTCTCATAAGGAAAGTTATGGAAGCAAATAATGTCAACCTTGACGACAGGGCACCATTCAGCAAAGAACGATTAACATTCGGTAAGTAAATTGACTGTCTCACACCGCTGGATTAAAAAAAGATGGCTAATTGAGGTTTCGCTGTATGTCTTATTCTTTCTAAAAAAATATTATTCTTAATTTATAGGAGATGAGCTGTTAAAACCTACCAAGATTTATGTGAAATGTTTGCTGCCAGCCATCCGAAGCAACAAAATAAAGGCTATAGCCCACATAACGGGCGGCGGTCTTCTTGAAAATGTCCCCAGAGTTATACCTAAAAATGTTCGGGCAAGATTCAATGCACATTGGTGGAACATTCATCCTGTAAGTTAATATTTCTGACATTTATGGTTCATAAGACTTAACTAAATATATTTATTTATTTAACAGGTCCCTGTGTGCATTTTCTTAATATGGGGTCATGCATTTAGTTTATTAGCATAATATTCAATTAGTGAACCGCATGCATGTCACAAGAAGTCCACATAGTGCGGTTAGCGAAACCACTTTACGAGGTTTATAAGAGATGCATTCTTTTCTATGGCTGATTTAAGTTATGATAAGATCAGGGCTGGCTTCAATAGTTGAAAAAAAAAATCGAATTATAATTTATTAAAATGTATGGTATCCACCAATATTCTGCAAGTTATTCTGAGTCTATTCTGAAAAGATGTTAAATTCACATACTTACTACTTTTTACTCATAAAACCATTTTTGGAATATATAGGGGTCCTTTTAGGAGGTTGGTCAACAATCAAACATTGATCAGAATAAAATGTTTCCCAATTATCAGAAAAACAAAAACAAAATTTAATAGACATCATTTTAATGTCTGAGAATGTGGTTGAACCCTTGTATTTAACCACAAAGGGAGCAGCAAACAAAGAACAACGAAAAAAAACAATGTTTTATAATAATAGGTATAGATTTTTCAGTGAGTTTTTTTAATTATTATTTTTTTTTACACCGGTTTAGTTGTCGATATAGATCTACCTCGTAAACGAACAGTAATGATTTTAAATACACCTGATTCATAAGATAAAATACAAAATATTGATTTTGATTTAGTTGCAGAACTACTCGCTTTTTATGCACCATATAAAATAATAATAATGAATGCAATAAAATGAATCCTCAGGTATTTGCTTGGATCGCTGATGCGGGAGGTGTATCGGATCAGGAAATGCTCCGAACGTTCAATTGCGGCCTAGGAATGATTTTGGTGGTATCCCCTGAGGACCAGGCATATGTAATGAACACCACGCGCGGTGATGGTGCCATGGTAGTCGGTTCCATTCAAGCCAAGCCTCAGGACACCAAAGCTCCGCGAGTCGTTGTTGATAACTTCTCTTCTGCACTTTCTTTCACGAGAAGACTTCCTATGTTACCTAAGAAAAGGGTAAGCAAGTAGCTTTAATCATGGAGATATTTAAATTATGTTTTCGTTATTATTACAAGAAGCGAAAAAGTTTCTTTGCAGCTTGAGGTACTTTGTTCAATAAAAGAATGAAGACGAGATGAGTAATGAGAGATGAGATAAGTAATGTTCAGGCTCGCCTCATTGTAAATGATTATCTAAATTAGGTTGTAGGACTCTCCCCAAATGTGCCTTTCCTAGTCTGCCCACTTGCACAGTTGCTTTATAATTCTATGCTTGTATCTTATTTATCATTACATCGGTCGCGACCTACTAGCCGTCAGTATCTTGACCCGCAAGCCACATATTAAAGAAGATAATAATATAACCATATATTAATTTGTGTATGAATACATATACAAAACTAATGATAATAAAAAATTACAAAGTGTAACCTAACTGGGCCATACCCGTACTAAGGTAGACTTTATTTGTGGCAGTGTAATCATAAATTATGTTTATACTTTCCAGGGTTGCATTAAATTTTATATTTAATTCTAATTGAAAGATATGCTTTATGCATAATAATATATACTAATGATCACCCAGTAGCGAAATTCGATCGTAATTCATTAAATGATTAAGTTAGAGGGTTATTAAGGTTCTTATACCTCTATAAAATGAATAAATAAATAATGAGATGAGTATACCTCTATCATCATTGCATATATATTTTTCTTAATTTGTGTTCTGTTATGTCAGCTATGAGCGTGTACAAATATGTCATTAGCGTGTGTTGTTTGTTTTAATTCCAATACCTATGAAATTTAAAATTTTATGTTAGTACGTAACAGTTAAAAAAAAAACACCTTTACAGAATGCTGAATTGTAATTTAAGAATGTTTTCAAATTTTCTCAATAAAATATTTTTATAAATTGTTATACTATATTATTATAGCTTGTCTATGCTCCGCCCCACTCGTGCATCTGCCGGCCACCGCCGCAAGGCAGAGGATTATTGGCTGTGGTTGTTGGATATATGTTGATGCGTTGTTTTTATGTCTAGCAAGCAATACAATAATTCAAAGGTGTAAAAACTGTGTTTTATTGACAATCCACGCGTATCAAAATATAAGAATTATTAACGAGACGTTTGGAAGTATAAATCATTTTTTAATATTTTTTGTATTATTTGTTATGATTAAACATACGTATATTATTTTTATAAATATTTTTATCATTTTTTAAATATGAATTTGTCATTTTTTATTATTGATTGTTTTCATATTAAGTAATGTTTCTTATGGCTTATGTTATTCATAATATTCTCTTAGCGAAAGAAAAACATTTTTTCATTTACTTTGTATAAAAAAAAAGAAAAGACACACACAGTCTTCACAGTTTCTACTCACACTAATATGTTTTTAATTCTAGGATGTATTACGACATATTTAATTATATTTTTTTTAGCACTTGGGCTTCATTCATTTCAGGCTTGATCAGCATTCAGAAATTAAAGATAGCAAAAAACATTTATTCAAATGCCAGCAGGGGAGCATATTTATATTTTAATTTTAAAATTATTTTTTTAGTTATATTCATAGTACCTACATATCTAGTTAAAAAAATCATACTAAGCTTACTAAAGTAAATATTTATTGCCTGATAGGTAGAAACTTCCTTCCTTTTTCGAATATCTTTTTGTTTGAAGCTATAATTTGTTTCCTATTATTTCTTATGTAAGGCCATTCCTCTCCAGTAGCATAGCTTTTGGTCCTATATATGAAATACTTTTCTCTGTATGGTAGTGTAGCTGATCAAGTCTTGTATTAAACTATAATTTTTGTTGTTTTAGGTCGCAGTGTTATTGTCGGGCAATGGAAGTAACTTACAGGCTCTGATAAATGCAACGCAAGACACATGCACGAGTAGTAGTAGTTGCAGTAATATTGTTTTAGTAGTAAGTAACAAACAAAATGCCTATGGCATCAAACGGGCAGAACAAGCCGGAATACCAACTAGGGTGAGATTATATTCAAGAATTTCAGCATTATAATAAATTCTCAAACAGTGAACAATTTTAAAAACAATGGAGATACTGTTAGTACAAATATAAAAATAATTAATGATGGGTAACTTGTTTTAGTACAGAAATAATAAATGATGCTAGTGTCAATATGAAATCTAACTTGCAAATTCCCTAGCCGAACACAGTATGGTTTAGAGTTGTTCGGCCTTATGCAGTTTTATTAGTACGCCGCCAAGCTTAAACCTGTCCACTAACCATAACAAAATGCACGCGCTGTCACTTTAGCAGAGAACTAACGCAACTATGATTCAATTTAACTTACTATATTAAGACGCTAATGCCATTTTTTATGTCAAATAGCTTTGACATGAAACAATATAATTTACTTTTGAAGTAAAGCTTCACACAACTTTTTCTGGATAGTTATTGATTCCGGCATGGTGTTCGGGCAAATTCAGCGACATGCAACCGTAAGTTTTTGCGATGCGCCACTGTTACGTCATACATCTTTGCGTTTTGATCTTATTTAAATAAATAAGAGTGCGGAAACATTTTTGAATATAGATACCAGTATTAGATAATAATTTTGAAATATGATAAATTCAATCAACTCTTTTACTTTAATTTAATTTTAGTCACTTTAGTTTCTCTTATTTAAATAGGCATGCGGAAACATTGTTAACCCCTAGACTCCGTAGAACGTCATTGGACGTTCGGTCCGCGCGGACATTTCGTGTCCGTTAACTCCGTAGAACGTGATTAGACGTCCGCATTAGCCGCTTGATTTTGATTATTTTTAGTATTATTTCAGTATTATTCATTAACTTGACGGTTTTTTCATTGAAAATTACAACGAAACATTTTTGTTTTTTTTTTTTTTCATTTTAATGTAGTTTCTACTACTATTTATAAATGTGTATTGAAAATACACTAATGTACTACCCTTCCAATATCTATAACTTTTTTTTAACTTTTTTCTTTTTTCCGAAAAATGTACATATTTCGGAAGACTTTTAAATTGTAATGTATAGTTATAAATATATGAAAATGTAAAAAAAAGTGTTGATTTTGTTTATTTCGTA
This sequence comes from Neomicropteryx cornuta, assembly GCA_020383195.1. NCBI lineage: Eukaryota > Metazoa > Arthropoda > Insecta > Lepidoptera > Micropterigidae > Neomicropteryx > Neomicropteryx cornuta. The sequence continues at coordinate 7,739,462 of JAHKQU010000025.1, read as the reverse complement.
ATTTAAAAAAAAAAAAAAAAAAAATGGCAACATTTTTATTTTTTTCTTCTTTAATTTACGAGACAAACATAATCAAAGTGATATGGTGTAATAGAAAATTTTACGGTGAATCCGATGATACCAGATTTGTAAAAATTGAACGACTCATGCCTGCACTATGGATTTTATAGTAGTGAGTGATTTTTCAAGGTCAATAACTACGGAGTCATCGGCTTTTGGCGCCAAAATAAACTACGTAGTTTAAGGGTTAAAGCAGTAGATAAAAAATTTTTTGGTTATCAGCTGTCATGTTGATTTTATTATTATAAAAATATGAGTGCAGATATATTTTTGAATGTAGTTGATTGATAGTATGGAGTGATAATTTTGAAATATGATATGACAAATTTAATCAACTTCTTTACACACGTCATGTGCACACACACAATATTTTGTTTTTTAACTGTATTTGTTTCTTCCTCACCTCTTTCGCTTTAGAATACTAAGTAAATTTTGAGTAATATTTTCATTTCTGTTACTAATTTTTCTAGCCATCGCGTTAAATAAATCTTACTAGATTTAGTATAATAATAACAATACCATTTGTTGAATAACAATAAGGTTTTTTTTTATTGCTTTCTTTATATTATTTTTATAATTTAATAACTTGCTTCATAATTTATGATCATCAGAGTCATCAGTCCTCGTATAATTAATCAGTATAGTTGAAAGTAAAACTTACTTTCAATTTAAATAGCTACTTTCTTGGCCTGGTAGCAGTGATGTGATGCTTGCTTGCTGACTCAAATGAACTGGCCCTCATCACTGTAGTTTTTTTTTACACTTAATATCTAACGGCACTTTTCTCAGGATTGCCGTCAAGACACAAAAAATATTTTTACTTGACTACCAATAACAAATGGTCCTGTATCAAAATGGCAACAAAGCTGCTAAAATAGGGCTTGACAAAAAAAAACATAAATGATTATAACATCTCAACACCATTGGATAAACAAGGAATATATGAATTTTAAAAAAAAAATAGTTTTTTTATAAAAATTAAATAATTGTTTCTTTTTTACATCAACTACAGAGATTTTTTTTTACATCAAAATACTCATAACTTTTTCATTAAGTAGCTTCTGCCCAGTGCATTTTTATTTTATTGTGAAATGATGGCATTCATTCCTTATCTCAAACTGGCTTTTGGATAGTTTGTTGATACTCTCATCTTTGTATTTTAGGTATTTAATCACAAAGATTATAAAAGCAGAGAGGAATTTGATCAGGCTATAACTAGTGCACTCGAATCAAGTAATATAGACATCGTCTGCCTGGCTGGTTTCATGAGGATACTTTCAGCAAGTTTCGTGAAGCGGTGGCATGGACGACTGCTTAATATCCATCCATCTCTCCTGCCCAACTTCAAGGGGATGAACGCCGCTCAGCAGGCTCTCGAAGCTAATGTTCAAGAAACCGGCTGCACTGTACATTTTGTTGATGTGAGATTTTTTTACCTATTTCACCCATTTTATTTGTGTGATTAGATTTCTACAGGACCTTTGGTCTGGCCCACATATTGTAGAACTACTCAGTTGAAAATATAAAATAATATATGAGTTTTACCTTAAAACTTCTTATTCCCAAATGTTCGCAAACTTATTTAAAACATTAAATATGAGATGGTCTTAGATATGAGTGAGGTATGTCATGAGTTAACTTCAGTTTCGTGCCTACTTTTCCTTATCCACCCTCTGATCCACTGTAATCACACCCTTCCTTTTGTCAATTGAGTCTCAACCAGGCAAACCTTGCCTTGGTTTCAAATAAGTTTGGGGACATAATAAGAGTTTTATTTTAAGGTAAAACTCATATCATATTATATTGCCCGAAACTTATTTGAAACCTTAAATATGAGACATATCATTACCTGGTGACTAAGGTAAGCTCTGAACACCAATTTTATTGTGATTTGGTTGTTAATAAAGACCTGAAATAAGGGATATAAGGAGGGACGGAAATAAGGGAATAAGGGGGGGGAGGGAGAAATAAGGATGTCATGTTACTATGTGTTACGTCCTGTACTATTTAAAAAATATAGTAATTAAATATTTACACATTGGCTTTGGGAACAGGCTGTCCACTGTAACCATTGCCACCCAAATTAAGAAGAAAACTGTTTTGGCTCGCCGACTGCGGAACTGACAGATGAGCTGTCAGTTGCGCATGCGGTGCGTTGCTCCCGGTCTCTTTCACTTGACGTTAGGGCCGTCAAGTTTAGGTGTAAATCGCTTTGTACTAGCTTATAACTATGTAAATGCAATTAATACAGTCCACTATCAAAAACCGTTTGTTTCAATTGGTTATAACCACCCAGCGCCCAGCAACCAGTAAGTCCTGGATGCCCCAAATTGGTCCTCACGATTCGGATGGAAACTGCGGGTATTGGATGGATTAAGGCCAGATCGACGAATTGAAGCTGCAGAGTACTTATTGTACGAATTGACGGGTATACGATTTTGAAGGAAAATCGATTCAACTCTGTCAGATTTCTGCTTCGCAAATCCTTCTACTGGAAATGTTGCTTTGAACTTCGACTACGATCTAAGCTGCACTGACTGACAAGCAACGACGTAAACGGTTGATTTATGTGAAATCCTTCTCCGCTCGTCATCGGAATTGCTCAGTCTTGGTTCCTGATTTCAAGAATCTTCTCCTTGGGTGCTGCCGGTTTTCTTCGAACAGCAAAAGTGAAAATTCTGTGAAAGTGAAAACTAATTCTATTTGACATTTGGGTCATTAGAATAGTAATCTGTAGTGTTTGTTCGCACGTGCACATTTGTTTCTTATTTCATTGCTTTTGTATTTTTCTTTGTTATTTCTCACAGCTGTACGATGGCCGAGGAATATGTGAAAGAGTTGGTCAACAAGAGAAAGTATCTTAAAGGGCGAATAACAAATGTAGAAAATTCCCTTGAAGATATTGATGAGATAGACAGTTCGTCGGACTTGCAAATATTTTTGGACAGGTTGAATGATATTTTCAAACGTTTCGAAGATATCGAAATCAATTTAGAATCAATCGACGAAGCAAAGTACAAAGTTGAAGGCTTAGTAATTGAAAATAAATACCTAGACCTGTCCAGGAAGATTCGTAACCGACTGAGCTCATTGAAATTGAAGCAAAGGACTCCAATTTTAAATGAGAGTTTCTCTGGGGCTGGGAGTGACAATCACGGTCTCGCTCTACCCAAAATAAATCTTCCATCATTTGCTGGAGACTTTAATAATTGGTTAAGCTTCAAAGATTTATTCACAAATTTGATTCACACTAACAATGATCTTTCTGATGTAAAGAAATTTTATTATTTAAAGGGAGCATTGAAAAAAGATGCTGCTTCTATAATTTCCAATATTGACTGTTCGGAAGAGAATTATAGAGTGGCATGGCAAACGCTTCTTAATCGCTATGACAATAAGATTTTAATTGCAAATTGTCATTTAAAAGGCATTTTTGATTTGCCAAAGTTGACTAAAACCTCAGGTTGTATGCGTACATTTTTAAATGAATTTACACAACATCATGATTCATTAAAATCTTTAGCACTGCCCAATCTATCAGACACTATTTTAATTTACCTCTTGTCCCAAAAGATAGATTTTGAGAGCTTAAAGGAATTCGAATTACAAAGATGTGTTAAATCCTTTCCTACAGTCCAGCAATTTATCGACTATTTGCAGCGGAGATGTCAAGCTTGGGAAATGCTGTCTCGAGATAACTTGCCTAGTACCTCAAAGTCAGATAAAAAAAGTGTGACATGTACCACTATAGAATCAAAGTATAGAGGTAAATATACTCCTTGTTCCTTGTGCAAAGGGTCCCATTTTATTTCTAAATGTTTCAAGTTCTTAAAAATGGATCCAGCCGATAAGCGTAAAATAGTTGAAAAATATTGTTTATGTTACAATTGTTTAAATGCTGATCATACAGCTTCTAAATGTACTTCTACAATGGGTGGTTGTAAGAAGTGTTCTCAAAAACACCATGGTTTGTTGCATATGGATAGGCCACAGCAACAAAGTAATTTGGGTTTTGAGCGAGCAAATGTTTCTCAGCATAATGGCTCGCCTTCAACCGTAAATGAGTCTGGTGAGGCTCGAGAAAACGTTTCTTCGAATGCTATTTCTCACAAAAATAAATTATTTATTGGTTCATTCAATGATGATATAAATCTCATTTTATTGTCTACTGCCATTGTCCATGTTTATGACTTGTATGGAAATAGGCATTTTTGTCGCATTCTGCTAGACAATGCTAGCGAGCGTAACTTTGTTTCACTTGAATTTGTTCAAAAACTTAACATACCTAAAGCATCATCCGATTGGGTTGTTTCAGGTGTGGGTGGTGTCACAACTCCGGTTAATACCACTGTGAATTTGTGTATAGAGTCGAGAGTTAATGAGTTTAAGGTAAATGCACAGTTCGGCATTTTGAAAACAATGACGAATGACTTACCAGCTCAAGGGTTTAGTAAAAAATTGATTAAATGGCCTTCATTTGTCAAATTGGCCGATCCTAACTTCAATGTTTCAAGCAAAATAGACATGCTCATAGGTGCTGAATTGTTCTATAGGCTTTTACAAAAGGGAAAAATCGAGCTCGGTCAGGGTAAACCTATTTTACAGGAAACGTCATTAGGTTGGATATTTGGCGGTGGTCTCTCGCACAGGTCATCTCACATATATACGACTTGTAATCTTTTAACTATAGTTTCAGATGCCGAAAGTTTAAATGAGACTATGAGTAACTTCTGGAGACTCGAAGAATTCACTCCAAAAAGATTTCTTTCTTCTGATGAAAAGCTTTGTGAAAAACTATTTGTCGAGTCAGTGTCTCGTACTTCTTCAGGGAGGTATGAAGTAGATTTGCCTATTGTTGAAAACAAATTGCACACTTTGGGTGAGTCCTTTAATTATGCCTACAGATGTTTTCTGTCGCTTGAGAGAAAATTCAAGAAAAATCCCCAGTTCTTTGAACAATATAAAGGTTTCATTAACGAATTTGTAGCATTGGGTCATGCGCATGAAGTTTCTGATTTTCCCCGGTCATGCGATAACAATCATAGTACTGATTTTTACATGCCTCATCATGCAGTTCTAAAGGAGCACTCCTCAACCACTAAACTAAGGGTTGTCTTTAATGCATCGGCTCCAAGCACAACAGGTGTTAGTTTAAATAATTTAATGCTTGTAGGGCCCGTTGTTCAATCAGATTTATTTTCAGTTGTACTTCGTTTTCGTACTTACGAGTATGCTTTGATCACAGACGTAACCATGATGTATAGAATGGTGAACATCAAACCAAAATATCAGCCGTTTCAGAGAATACTTTGGCGAGATTCACCACAGGATAGTGTGAAATGCCTCCAATTAAGCACTGTAACTTACGGAACAGCCTCGGCTAGTTTTCTTGCTACGCGAGCTCTCATCCAACTAGTTGAAGATGAGGGACAGGCGTACCCGTTAGCTGCACGTGCGATAGAATCAAATTCTTATGTCGACGACATAATTACTGGCACAAATAACTATGACACTGCAGTGCAGCTACAAAATGAACTAATATCTTTATTAGGTAAAGGTCAATTCAAATTGCACAAATGGTATTCTAACAATGAACAATTGTTAAGTTTAATTCCTGAAGAAAAACGTGAAAAATGTAATTTTATTTTGTCTGAAGGGACCTCATCTCTCAAAGCATTGGGTTTGATTTGGAATCCAAAGAATGATATCTTTCAGGTTGTGATCCCTGACAGTATTTCTAAAATTCAAAGTACTAAGAGGCAAATATTAGCATGCATTGCCAAAATATTTGATCCACTAGGCATAGCTCCTATAACGGTGTATGCCAAAATTATAATGCAGATGATTTGGAAAGAGAAGTTAGGTTGGGATGATGTAGTTCCTACTCATATTTCTGATCTTTGGACTCCATTTTGTGATAATCTCAGTCATTTAAATAATTTGTTCATACCTCGGGTAGCAACTGCAAGTAATGCCAAAATTTATCAGTTGCATGGGTTCGCTGATAGCTCCACTAAAGCCTATGGTTGTGTCATTTATCTAAGGACTAGTGATCAGCACGATAATCATACTATAAGATTACTGTGCGCAAAATCTCGGATAGCGCCAATCAAAGTTACTAGTCTTCCAAAGCTCGAATTGTGTGCGGCTGTTTTATTAGCACGCCTCATGCACTCGGTAACCCTAGCGCTCGAAATCAAGATAGAAAACTCGTTCTATTGGACCGATTCAACTATAACTCTTTGTTGGATTCAGTCTGATGCTTCTCGTTGGAATGTTTTTGTGGCTAATAGGGTATCTGAAATCCAAGAACTATCTTTTAAGGAGAATTGGAAACATGTCATATCAGCTGATAATCCAGCCGATATTGTTTCTCGAGGGATTGAACCACAACTATTAAAAGATTGCCAAATTTGGTGGAATGGCCCTTCTTGGCTACCTTTAAAGCAGGAGTGTTGGTATTCTGGGGTCGAGAGTCTTACTACTCAGACCTTACCAGAAGAAAAATCTGTTGTATGCAATAATACTGTTCTAAAAAGTTCTAAAAACAATGTTAATTATTTAATGCAATGTTTTGACAGGGTATCTAACTGGTTTAGACTTAATCGTATCTGTGCTTATGTCTTAAGATTTATTTATAATTGCAGAAATGTCATTAAACATGTAGGATGTTTAAGCACTATTGAACTCAAAGGCTCATCAAATTTAATTGTACGCACTTTGCAATGCCAATACTTTTCAAAGGAAATTTCCTTGCTTCTTGAAGGAAAGGCCTTAAAGTCAATTGTAAATTTAAGATTTAGTAAGTTAAGGTATTTGAATCCATTTGTTGATGAAATGGGGATGTTGCGAGTTGGTGGCAGACTAAGATATTCTTCCATCATAACCTCACTTCAACGTTTCCCTTTCATCCTACCTACTAATTGTCATGTTACTAGACTATTAATAGAATATGAGCATGTTAGATTGCTACATGCTGGTCCTCAATCCACATTGGCGAGTTTAAGACTCCGGTTTTGGATCATTAATGGTCGTAATGAAGTACGACATGCTATTCATAAATGTATTAAATGTTTTCGCTTCAGGGCTAATACCGCAGATCAAATCATGGCTGACTTGCCCAAAGAGAGAGTCACTCCTACGCGACCCTTTTTGAATGTAGGTGTTGATTATGCGGGGCCCATAGATATAAAACAGTCTAGGTTAAGAAAATCTTTAATCTCAAAGGGTTATATATGTCTATTTGTATGTATGTCTAGTAAATCATTTCACCTCGAGCTTGTCTCTGACATGTCTACGAAAGTGTTTTTAAACTCATTAGTGCGCTTCATATCACGTCGTGGTAAATGCGCTAAGATTTTTAGCGATAATGGTTCAAATTTTCGAGGTGCTTGTAATGAATTAAATTCTATTTATAAGATGTTAAACAATAATACAAGTGTCTCAAATTCTGGATTTTGCTACAAGGGAGGGAGTTGACTGGAATTTCATACCGCCGAATTCTCCGCACTGGGGTGCTATTTGGGAATCGGGTGTGAAGCTTGTTAAGCATCATTTAAAGCGTGTCATGGGCAATTCTGCTCTTACCTACGAAGAGCTCAACACACTGCTGATTCAGATTGAAGGGATATTAAATTCCAGACCACTCTGTCCTTTGGGAAGCGACCCAGATGATTTAATTTGCCTGACTCCAGCTCATTTTCTTATCAACGATAGTCTAACATCGTTTCCAAGCGTAGATGTTTCTAACGAACCTGTTAATCGTTTGTCCGTCTATGAGCAAATTAATAAGCTTAAGCAGATCTTTTGGAAGCGTTGGAGCTGTGAGTATCTAAGTTCTTTGCAGCAACGAAACAAATGGCTCGACGAGAAACCAGACCTCAAAGTTGGGTCTATCGTTTTGGTGAAGGAGGACAATCTTCCTCCACTACAGTGGTGTATGGCGAGAATAATTGAGGCTATTCCAGGGCGTGATGGCCATGTAAGAGTAGTCTCAATTAAAACGAAAAATGGAACATACACACGTCCCATAACAAAAATTTGCCCGCTTCCCGTTGATTAGTTTGAAATGTGAGACTTCAACGGGGGGTGTGTTACGTCCTGTACTATTTAAAAAATATAGTAATTAAATATTTACACATTGGCTTTGGGAACAGGCTGTCCACTGTAACCATTGCCACCCAAATTAAGAAGAAAACTGTTTTGGCTCGCCGACTGCGGAACTGACAGATGAGCTGTCAGTTGCGCATGCGGTGCGTTGCTCCCGGTCTCTTTCACTTGACGTTAGGGCCGTCAAGTTTAGGTGTAAATCGCTTTGTACTAGCTTATAACTATGTAAATGCAATTAATACAGTCCACTATCAAAAACCGTTTGTTTCAATTGGTTATAACCACCCAGCGCCCAGCAACCAGTAAGTCCTGGATGCCCCACTATGAGTTCTTTTATTTATGCAAAAGGTACACTCAGCGTTATTATTCTTATCATTGCTAATATTCAAGAGAAATGTGAGTATGGGTACAATATATAAGAAAATTAAAAATATAATGTAAGATCAGTCTTTGTGGCTGACATTCAACAGAAAAGTGATTATGCGTACAAAAAATGAGAAAAAGTAAATTATAATGCCAGATCAGTCTTTGTTGGCTGATTGGTTTAAATAGACCTGCTAGTGAAGGACTTGCACTAAACTCGTTTAAAACTTTTTCCCCTAATACCTAGTGCAAAATTGTCAGACTTCCAATTGCCAATGTCTTCGACCGAGTAATTATCTAACCAATTTACTGATGCAACTGCAGACTGAATAGAGTTAGGCGAATCTACCACACTTGCTTCTTTTAATGCACCAAATTTTCTATGAGAGAAAGTTTTTCCTTTAGAGCATGACAAGCATCTCTTTCTAATTGGAATGTCGATTTGCTTCTGACGTCGACTAGCGTTCCCTCAGTTGTGCATTTTTGAGTTGTCCCAAGGTTAACTGATCATATGTGTATATTATATGCTGCTGTATCAACTCTTTTACTGGACACTGTATAATCCATCACCATTCCATACAAGGTTCGTACAAAATAACCTTAAAATTAAGGGCAAACATGTGTGTGGCAGAAACTAGCTTAATTTTTAATAAAATTATTGATATTGAATTTCAGGAGGGCGTTGATACGGGCGCAATACTACTCCAAGAAAAGGTTCCTATTTTCCCCGATGACACCCTCGAAACATTAACGGAAAGGATTCATCACGCAGAGCATCGTGCTTATCCTACAGCTCTACGTCTCATAGCCACTGGTAGAGTTAGACTCACGGCCGATAGTACACTATTACATATGCATGGTGCGTAAGGGAAATATATGTTTGTGTAGCTACAGGAACGTCTTGGATACATGACGGTGCTCTATATCTCTTCCAATTTGTGCTGTGGCTTAGTTTCATTACCAGTTCTTATCTAAATTTTCCAAATTTTTTTCCCAATAATTGTAATGATAATATATTATTTTGAAATAAAGGTAAGGCATAAGTGAGGAATAAGGGCATATTTCATATTCATTGGTTTACATAAAACTTAATCCCAATAAAGGTAAAACCTATTTAACACTTTATGCGCCGAGCATTTAAAAGCACTGATCTAAGTGCTTGGATACACACTCAAATTTTAGAAACTATGTTAACAAGTTCAATCATTAGAATCACAAAGTAAAAGTATGACAGTAAAAATAATAAAATACTTTATGTATAACAATTAATATGCCTGAATCATTTCACAATGATGATTTTTTAATGCATTTCTCGTTTATAAATAATGTTATATTTTAGTTTTCCTAGTATTTTAGTTTAGCTGTATATATACAGCGGGTTTCAACATATTCGAGATTCAAATGAGAGAACAAAGAACTAATAATAAAATGGGTAGGACCTACCCATTTTAACACATTTACCACACGAAAATTGAAAATATTTTATGGTTGCCACATTCACACTCACACAAATTTAACCTAAAACTTTTCACTATAAACTATTCTCGCTTAATAAGTGTATAGTGTGAATTATGATTTTTTTGTGCAAATGGCCACTTTCTACAGTGAAATTAGCAAGTCATGTATGTAATGATACATTTATGCTACTTTTAATTTTAATTTACACTTCAGCAATAATCAAGTAAATATTAAGCATATTTTTATTAATTTACTGAGAATAAAAATATTAATTATACCTACAGCATTTATAGCTATTTGAATGTGATATTTAGGATATACGATTTTTACCTTTCAATGTTTTGCCTGCAGTTTTCACCACTGGCCTACAAACTCATGCAAAAAAAGTAAAATAACCTTGCTGTTGTACCAAAGCATTGAAGTTACCTTTTAATCTTTCTTAATAAAAAATGTTTCATGGTGAAATCATACAGAACAGACCGTAAAATAAGTATTCAATAATACATAATTTTTATTACTATCAATTTTTCAAAATGGACTTAAAAACATATACTTTTGAGAACTATTAAATAAGAATACAAATTTAATAATGAATTACGCCGGTCTAGACACAGTTGTAAAACATTTCATAGCTGCTACGAAGGTGACAATTTTAGTCTTTTAACCCATTCCATCACTAATAATATGACATAATTTGTTAATTAAAAACACTATTTAATTATTACAACTTTTATTACTGCCATTTTGGAAACACTGTTGGTTGTCAAAATATAAGTTAAAAATAATACATAAAAATTTAAGTAATTATATTTTTTCATCAAAATATAATTCGTAATTATTTTATCAACGATATTTACATGAATAAAGTTGTTGTCAATGATTTTTTATGCATAAAATGATTACACGCAGACCGACGTTTCGCCGGCTTAGTGCTTTAATACCATAATATAGTTGACCGGCGATTCGCCGGCTTCGTGTGTCAATGGGTTAAATACAAAAACATCACTCGAAGTATAGGAATTCCATGTTTTTATAAATTTACTGCTATGTTATTATTATATAACACTTGGAAGTTATACTATAAACTCATTTTCATTTTCATAGTAAAGGAAAGTTTTCAGTCAAAAAATATGAGTTTGCATTTTTGGCATAGTTTAGTTCTCATTAAGGACTATTTTTGGAATTGTCAGTTTTTTTAGTCCACGACTGCAGCGAAACGTTGCACCTTGCCAAATATTTTACTTTTTACGCATTTATTTTTGATAAGATCTTTTTTTGTTTAACAGGTGCAGTAGAGCCAAATAGAAATATCATGTACTCACATTTTTTTACATAAAAAAGTCATGGTGGTGTCTGTCACGGTAGTTTTTGCTTAATGAAGCGAGAGTTTATAGTCTTCATGCTGATAATCAGAGCGAGTCACGCTGATAAATATTTTAAACCGTTATGTTTCTGATCAATAATGCTACCTAATCTAAAAACTTTGTGGATATTGTTTTAAAACACAATAATTTTTATCATTAAATAATCATCCTAGATAGGCCAGGCCAGCTGGCAAATAAGCACCATACCATACATACACCATGACGTGACTATATGTTAATACAGTAGAATAGAAATATTGGCTGTCATGACTTGAACTTGGTTTGTTCACACCTTTTCATTTGCATGGTTCCAAAACTTTATATTTCAATGTATGCATTTTTGTAATTGTAATAATAAATTCAGAAACCATTTAACCATTCCGACTGACATTACAGCAAAATGCATAATTACAGACATATGATTTGTAGAAGAGAAATTTGTATATTTTTGTCAAACTCTTTTATTGAAAGATATTCCAAATGTTATATTATTTTAAATAGTTAAGAATGACCTAAAATTAATAACATTTTAATTGTAATGTTGCAAAAATTACGGTGACCTTAGTGCAATGATGTCTGTTAGACTATATTTTAGGGATTACTTTAAGAAATATATTTTTGATATTCAATTGTAAGCCGCCTTTTATTTACTCAAAATAAAAATATTTTTTTTAAATTGCATTTAGCACGTGACGTTAGTGAGGTCAACTATTCTAAATTGTTAACGGGCAATTTGAGAAATTTACACGACATTGTCATGTCGGCAAAGGACTATCAGCTACTCCCAAGTCAAATGAAATTACTGCTTGTGAGTCGCAAGAGATATGTTTGGACAGTAACTGATTAAACCTTACCCACAATGCTTGTTGCCCGGTGATATTATAAAAATGGTGTAAAACCGGCCGCTTAGTAAAATGCTTATTTTGGAAAAACTATATATGCTATGTTTACCTGCACTATTTTGAATAGCTTATGAAATTCTCTAGAATATGGTTTTATTACTAACTATAAAAAAATAATGTCAAAGTTGCAAAATATTTTTTTAACGCGTTGACTACCAACTACGAGATAACTCGTAGATTGTGTTCTTTTCTAGGACGCCAACGAGTTATCTCATCCTGTGTTTACTTGCCATTTTTGTGCAGCTGCGAATAAACTCGAAATATATCAGTGCTAATATCGATAGATGGCTTTCTGGGAAAAGAACAAAAAATCAATGCATGAACAGAAAATTTATTAAAAAACGAACTATGCACTAGAATTAGTTTTTAACAATATAATGTGATTAATATAATCAAATTGTCATTTTAGGCCAGATTTCTGAAAATTGCCGTGGCAATCAACGTGTTAAGCAAAATTTTATTTTTGGTTCCCCAAAAAAAACAACAATTTTGAAGTCTATCATTTAGAACTAGCTATCAGAAGCACATAAAGCGATAGAAACGCAACGCAAAGAGATACCCGATTTTAATGTTAAAAAATCAATTTTTTAGTATCATCATTGATTAGATAGTGTTATAACTATAATAAAACGATAATAAAATGGTATGATCTATTAGGAGCACATAAAGCATAAAATCATTTGTCGCTTTGACAAATAAGTAGTTTAATTTATTGATGAAATGTAGCCTTACCTGAATACAAAGTATGGAGCACAAAATGAATGAGGAGGTATTATGTCTAAGTGATTTGAATTTAACTGTGATTTATATTACAAATTAGAAATCATATTTTTTCTCTGCATACATATGAATACAAGTTATTTAGAAATAAATCCTTTCTTCTAAATTCATATGATTATCCTCACACAACTAAACCTAAACACGCATTTTTTTTTGTTGTCTGTTCGTGCTAATCTCTGAAATGGCTGAACTGGTTTTAAAGAGGACTTTTCAGAGTTTAATCTATACTATTTTTTTTGTTGCGAAAATATTCACGGTTCCTGTGTAGAAATTGAAAAAATGTTGATATGATGGCCTCAAAGGCTATGATGGTCATCTAAGCCGCCTTCATAGAATAGGATGGTAGGCACATAATCGCTCGAAGGATCTAGAGATGGGGAGCGAAGTAACCCATCGCGAATGCCGCTGGTTATGATGGTAGAAGGCAGCGAATTGCGATTAAATGTTCGTAATAATTTGGAGATGGTTTTTAGGCAAAGAAAAATTTTAAAAAGAAAAAAAAAGCCCGGAGAATCAGAAAAAACTGAAAGTGTCAAACAATCGTCAAAATCGTAGTGCTAATCATATTCGGTTCATATTGAATATTTTTATTAACATTGGATTATTGTCTTTTAGTGCCAGAACAACACTTCATCTAGGCTGTAATTTAATGGCATTAGACTAGAATTTGTGCATTGCCCGTGATTTGGTATCCAGAGTGCCAAAAGCATGAGTCGTCTAAAGTCATTTGCCGCAAGCATGATTTAGAGATGGGGAGCAAAGCATCCAATCCAGAGTACTAAAAGCATACAAATGTTAATACTCCGTTAATATTACCTCACAGGGTTTGGCTATTAACCCAGAGTATGAACTAACGGGCTTATAGGGCCTAGAAAATGTTGCACCTGAGGGATCTGTGGGTTCTAACTCTTGATGAAAGAATGATTAAAAACATTCCTCCTATGTCGCCGCGCCGGCCAAAACAACGCTACCGACCGCAGTTCGAATATGTAGCGCCGCTACAGGCTTTTTCTAATAATAGTTTTTCAGCGCAGCTATAATAGAGATGAAATCACAATACATGAGCTGAGCATACATACCTGTGGGCACGGGTACCATATAGGATTAATTATCATAGCATTATTGGATGTTTGTGATGAATAAAAAAAATAAGTAAAAGATTTTAATAAGCATAAAACATAACAATTTGAACAATATTTTAATGAAATATTTGCTGTAGCATTAAACAACCTGAATAGTGTGTAACATTCAACAGGAAAATAAATAATCAAAGGAAAATTAGTTGTCTTGGGAAATTTGCTCACATTATTCATATTATCAACAGCAGCTATTTCATCATCTATATGAATTACTTACTAAATAGTGACAATAACAATCCCAATATTGAACTGGAGTGAGAGTTACTCCGAATACTTTGTGTCTTCATAGTTTTATCATCTTTTATTAAGTTTACATTATCAAGTTTACTTTTACCATTTTCAAGGACTTTCTGAGCTTCTTTGTCCAGTACAAAATAAAACATTTGTTTGTGAACTAAAGGTACTAAAAGATTGTATTTGTTAATTTTTTTATTTAAATCCTTCACATCCAAAGCAATTTCCTCCAAAAATCTTTCCCACTGTTCTTCTTCATCCAGGGTTAAAGGAAGGGATCCCAGGAACATTCTCTTGGACTGAATTTGTTTTCGTAGTCTTTCAACGTCATACCTGATGTCCTTTTGGAGCATGATCCATTCAGGTGTAAATCCATTATCTATCAGTATCTGAATGAATCAATTGTTGGTTATTTATGATATAAATCTCAACCATAATTTTTAAAAAGTTTGGAAATTTTCTTTGCCTATTGTACGAATATCCATGATTGACCTTAGAGCCATCAAACTTTGGCCTGTGGCATCGGTTACAGCTTAATGTCAAAAACATATATTTTGAGTTAGTTTTTAACATTGAGTTGTAAACCATATTTGTTAATGGCGTAACTACATATCAAAATTACTATAAAATAATTTACAGTTAATACAAAACTCTATGTATGTCTGGTAGTGCTAATGGTAACATTTTAAATGCCATTCCTATTTCAAAATTAACTATTATTTTTTTATAGTATTTGATTGTTTTATATCATCCGCCGTTTTATTACACATTTTTTCATTCAATAGCATTTAATCTTGGGATTCCTACATAAGAGCTAAAAGCAGCATTAACGGTGCGATGCCCGGTCAAGTCGCCCTACAGATCTATCATGAGAACCTCAGGCATGGAGTATCTGGCACCGCAGGCTTCATCTACCAACTGTTAAGGTTGAACGAAACAATAATTTTACTGAACCGCTGCTAGATTGCATTTTTAATTAGAAGTAGAAAAATTTAAATGGTAGCTCTCTTCTTATAGGAAAAAAATCATAAGAATTATAATAGTGGAAGCCTTAAATCTAGCCTGTTCTATAAAATATATTATCGAAAAATATTTCTCCATATATTTGATACTGCACATTATTTTAACATCAGTAATATATTTTATAAAACAGGACAAGGAAGAAGACTTCCACCATAATAATATGGTTTTTTTTCCCGATAAACAAATTTTCTATTTTTAATTTAAAGAATGCCATTCAGCGGTGGTTTAGTTATTAGTGATTGTTTTGTTAAACCTTTATTTGTTAAAATTGTTTTGTTATTAGTGATGTCATAAAAATTTGTAATTAATATTACATTTTTTTTTTATTTTATACGAAAATGTCTAATGGACAAACCTGATTAATTTTATGAGTAACAAAATCAACGTAAGGGTTCATATTTCTATTTTGCGATAATGGCTCTCCACTTCCTTTTAGATTACTAAATTCGCCCTTTGACATTGCTTCCTGGATCAAATCTTCTACGAGACGATCAAATCCATACCTATAAAGGTAAACATCTACAATGGTTTCAATCTTTGCTTTTTGGGTTGAAATGGTAGAATTCAATCACTTAAAAAAAAAAAAAATATACAGACAAAAACACCACTATACTGTGAATGAAAGTAAAGGTCGAAACACTGGAGTGCTGACCGAAGTGACCATGAGCTCTAAGGTTTAATTCCAGGTGCAGTTGTGTTTTTGTTTGCACGTTTTCAAATTTTTAATTTGCCAGCTGATCGATTTATAGTATTTTAATTTAAATTGAACTTAATATTTATTTATGTAGGAAAATGTAATATTTTTATGGAATAAAAGCTTTTGTATGGAGTGTAATCAAACTGTCTAGTAGGAATTGAATTGTCTTTTTACAAATTATTATTTATTTAATCATATGGACTACACTTTGAAGCTCGACTCCGGTGGGTAGCTAATTGATAGGTGGTAGCAGGTATTATTTAGCACATAACCTCTTTCGTAAAGTGGTTGAATGAATACGGAATGGGGACAAATGGATTGGTCACGATAAGAATGCTTGGAATTCAACATTCTTCCTCTTATTATTGCGTGTAAACACTGGATAGCGATGTATATTTTGTGGAATTCTATCAATCTACGTGACGGCGAGTCTGTCAAGACAAATCATTGTTAATAGCTGATGATGGAGATTGTACTCTACCTTGCATATCAATGTATTATCCCGATACCGTTTGCTGTCATTAATTTTAAAAAAATCCAGTATTTTCTGTATAAGTTCTATTACTGCAAATTACTTGGTTAAAATTTTACTTGGTTAAAGAAGAATATGAATTAATAAATGAAAATATGTCAAAACAAACTGCTTTTTCTGCCACTTGCTACAGGTATGTCCTTAGTTTTAGCATTTTGGTATTCTGTTTTTAAGCGTTTATAACGGGATGTGTTCCAAATTAAAGATATTGTAAAGAAAGACTTTCCTAGTAGTCATAAAACCATGATATAGTTAATTTTATAGGCTGTAGAATTAAATTGTAGACAATTCCAGTGTGAAGAGTAAGTAACTTTTTACTGCTATCACGAGATCCATGCAAGCAAGCATGCAAAGTGAACAACATAGTGAATACATAGTTTACTTTAGTTAGTACTTACTTCGTTTTGATATCGTGTTTATGCTTATATTGATTTTTATCCATCAAGGCTCCCTCGGAGGCATACGATTTAGCCATTCTGTGTTCCATGACATTGATGGCAGCATTAGATGCTCTTACTTTTGCCCACTGCTTCTGTCGCTGAGCTGGTGAACCAAAGCCAACACCTTCATAGCTCAAATACTGCCTGTGCTGGGGTGCAGTGTGCTGAAAGCATTTTTGAAAAAAAATATTTTTTTCTGAATGTTTTTAAGTAATATTAATAACAGAAATATTCAAAAAGTTGAAAAGCATTCTATATGTAGGGATGAACAACCGAAAAAC
Organism: Neomicropteryx cornuta; assembly: GCA_020383195.1. NCBI lineage: Eukaryota > Metazoa > Arthropoda > Insecta > Lepidoptera > Micropterigidae > Neomicropteryx > Neomicropteryx cornuta. Next base: position 7,722,080 of record JAHKQU010000025.1, on the reverse strand, counting down.
TGTTTTCTTTTAACATTTTAAGTATATTTTATCTTATAATGTAACATAATTTAAACTTTGTAATTAGATTAATATATGACAAGAGTTGACCATGTCTCGAGAAATATTTTGGCACACCTAATTTTAATTATTGTGTACTTTTTATTTTTGTCCTTAAAACAGTCCTTGAAATATCACCTTTTTCTAAACCAATACGAATGAACAATACCCAATATTTTTTTTTAATGAAAATGCTTTATTGAAAATCAGTCATTAAAAAAAAATAAGTCATCAAAATCAAGCAGAATAAAACACTAACGCACCAGGAATTGAACTTCAGATCACATGCTTTTAAGTCAGTGAGTAATATTGAACCACTTACCTTAATGTCAAAATCTTGAGAAGTTTTAGCATTTTGTTCCAAATCTTTCTCTTTGCTCAGTGTTCGGAATGCAGTTTCGATTTTTTGAAACTGCACAGCATCGGCTTCCTGTGATCCCGAATCTGGGTGAAATCGTTTGGCCAGGTCTATGAACGCTTGCCTTACCGTCTCTTGATCACTTCCACTTGGAATATTAAGGATGGAATAGCACCTCTTCAATTCGAAAAATATGTTTAATTAGGTAATCAATCCTAAATCATTCAGAAACTGTTGTGTCTGTACCATGGTTCCTGATTTATTGGAGAACAGTAGTAGTGTTTGGGGTCAATTCAAAGATTGCCAATTTGTATAAGCGGTGCTGACTGACATAACTTGGTTCTTTTCGATGAATAGAGACCATTGCATCAGCTCTCTCAATAGAGTTTATGCCTCGTCTGATTAGCAATCGAAAGTGAGTACTTATCTTGCATTTTTTGAAAACGCTAATCCTATTATTATTAGCATAGAGTGCTAAGGAGGGAGCAAGCATGAATCATATTATTTTTATATTTGTATTGGTTCCCTGGCCGAGAGGGGAAGATTTAAAGGGAGGTGTTATTTTTAGTTTATTTTTTTTAGTATAAAATTTGAACAGGTAATTTTGAAAAGCAAGAAAAAGGCTGTCTATTTTTTTCCACACATTTTCTTGAAAAAATCAAGAACAAATTTATCTAATTTATTCATATTACCTCCCTATTTTGCATCGGGTCCACAGACCAACATACTTTAAGGGCTTACTGAGTTCTAATTAAATCTATTTCAATTTTTTTAGCTAGAAACTACTATCTCACCCTTTGACCGTCTGTCCGTCCGTCCGCCTGTGGTTGCATATTTCAACTCGAAAAGTACAAATGAGAAGGGGTTGAATTTATATATATGTATAGATTTGATTTATAATTATTTTTATAATTTAAAAATAATCACAGCCGTTTTATTTCCCATCGGAGGCTCGTCTAATAATATAGATATATTATTAAAGTCATTAAAGTCAACAAATTTTTAGTACTGATTAATGAAACATTGACAGTTCAATAGTGTTTAAATATGACAATCCAATATCAAAAATATTGGAGTGGAACGCAGTGTTAAAACATATTATTTATTACTGGTGTCGCGTGAACGAATGCAGTTTTAGAATAATCGAAATAACTTTCCGTTCGGCCCACGGGGAACATTAATATATTTTACTTATTCATAAAGAAATTAGCCAAGCAATAATGAACAAATTATTATTATGAACTATTATGAACAAATTGCCAAGAAATATAAAAACTGTCGAACTAATTTCAGATAATGTTAGAGTCACTACCAATCTGTAATTTAAAGATGTTTGTTTTTTGAAAATTTCAAATATATTTATTTATGTTTTTTTTGTTTAGCATATAAGAAGATATAAACATTTTTTCTCGGAAAGTATATATTGATGTCCTATAAGTAAGTAGCATTAAGATCATTGTTTTATATACATATAAGTTATAGTTTACAATTATTATTATAAAATGTTTAATGAAAAAAAAATTGAACGCTAAAACAGACTATGCAACTTCTTTAAAACTAAGGTTTGAGCGCGAACCAATCAGCGTTCGACGAATCGGCGTTCTCAATGCGCGCCGATTTGAAAGGCGAGCGTTTGGCGGGAACCCGCGACGGCGCGATCGAATTCAGTCTGCAATTCGATGTGGTGGCGCGAAGTTCTCCTGCTTATACGGAACTGCGCTGAGAGTTAGGGACGAACGACTCGATAGCACATGTATAAGTTATCCGTTATTTAAATCAAAGTAAAGTGTATTGCTTTAGTTATTAATGTAATTATCTGTATAATTAGAATGCATTTTTGAGACCTTCCGTCTGATAATTCGTTGGAGTGACGTGTTGTGTTAAAATAAAATCTTTTATAACTAGAAGTGCATTAATTGTGTTTCCATTTACACTCACTTTAACCCGACTCGAGATCAGTATGACAGAAGGCATCCGACCTACATATCGCACGATAGGGTAGGTCCTCGACACCTCCGGGTGCGAGGTGACGGAGTTAGACAAAGGATTTTTGACGCGGTTGATAACTGGCGCCTTGGCGAAGACCTTGTGCGTTAGGCCGCGTCATTGCCCCTTCTTTTGGTACCATTCGAGCCGGATCGGAAGCAGCGAGCGGAAACACAGTAAACAAAAATAAGGTCCTTCGAGAAACAGTCTGAAGTGAGTGTAAACAAACATGGCAGATCAGGACAGCACACCCTTAAGAAAAAGCCAGAGGATTGCAGAGAAAACACCGGCGTCATCCAGAAGTCGCGGCATGGGACGAGGTAAAAGCGCGGGACGGCGCAAAGACAGATCGGCGGAGTCGGCGCCGTACCTACGCGAGCGGCCGACAGCGCTTGCCGCGGAGCCGTCAATTTCACAAGATGACGGCGCCGAGGCCGGGCCATCCGAACTGCTTTCTCAGTTGCGGAATTTATCCCTGGAGCGCCCTGCCTCTCAGGCATCATCGGCTGTGAGTCAGAGATCGCGGAGGTCTGTAGCGTCGAGAAGCAGTCTCATCACAAGGCGGCTGGAAGCAGAGCTCGAGGCGGCCCAGGAGAGAGCGAACCTTAAAGCGGCGGCCGAAGCGGCGAAACTTAAAGCGGCGGCCGAAGCGGCAAGGCTTAAAGCGGAAACAGAAGCGGCGGCCGAAACAGCCAAAATTCAACTCGCATTCGTGGAGGAGAAGCTGCTCATTCAAAAACGAATGATAGAGGCTGAAGAATACGACGATGAAGGCAGCGTGGCGGGCTCAGCGCATTCTTCGCGTTATTGCAAACAATGGACGGAGCGGCAACGAGCAGAAAAGGTAGAATTTAGCGCGCGAAATCTCCAAGCGCTAAACTCAGCGAGCGGCGAGCGAGAGAGGCGCGTTCGCGGCGGCGGACCGAATATGGCGGCCGGTCTACAACAGTGCGCGCCGAGGCGCGAAATAGTGAAAAATGAAAATGAAAGTGTTAGTCAAAGTGCCCTATATAAAGCCCGTGCGAAACTTTTAAAAGATTTGCCAAAGTTTGACGGAAAGTGTAGTGGTGAATATTTAATTTTCAAATCCTTGTACGAACAAGGAAACGAAATGTGTATGTTTTCAAACGCTGACAATTTAATTCGTTTGCAAATCAGCCTAATCGGGGAAGCACGACAGAGTGTGAAAGCTCTTTTGTTGGACCCTGAGAACGTGCCAGACATCATGAGAGTACTCCACCGACGCTACGGCAGGCCGAACGCACGAGTCGAGGAGCTAATGCGGGAGGCCCGAAATACTCCGAATATTCAGGTATGTGACTCTTTATCAACTTTATCTGATTTTGGTTCGGCAGTATGTAATATTGTATATGCATTAAAAAATATGGGTCATAGTGGATATCTTATAAATCCGCCTTTGTTAAAAGAGCTTGTGGGTAAATTACCGCAATATTTACGTTTACAATGGTATGGGTCAGGCCATGGTGAGCATCCTACATTATTAGATTTTGGTAATTGGTTAGAAACAATTTTAGATGCCTCGTCGCAAGAAGACCCTAATAGTGATAGTGTAGGTATTGCCCCGAGACGCCATTTTGAATTAAATAAAGTAGGTAAAAAACCCGAGCCGGCGCCAAGGCGCCGTATGCTAACGACGTTCACAAAACCGCCGGCGGTAAAAAATATTTGTGCCTTTTGCAAACGCGATAACCACCAAATAATTATTTGCCGTCAATTTGCCGCGTTAAGTGGAGTTAAACGCAGGGATTGGGCTTTAGAAGAAAAGGCGTGTTTTAAATGTTTAGGCCGAGGTCATAATTTTAAATATTGCAAGATAAAACATAAGTGCGGAATAAACGGGTGTGAGGCTTTGCATAATAAATTACTTCGCAAAGACTTAGAGCCACAAGCGACTACCTCGACTGCTAGGTCGGAACCGGGTGACGTGACCAAAGGTCATGTAATTCATACGTGGTCAGACGAGGGGGAAATCCGTCTGCGCGTGACCCCTGTTGAGGTGAAGGGACCCGGCGGTAGTACCGTAGTGCTAGCGCTGTTTGACGAGGGCGCGACGATTACACTCCTACGAGAGAGCGCGGCGAATCAAATTGGTGCCGTCGGCGAATGGTCTACTCTAAAACTGTCCGGAGCTAATGGTATGTCGATACCAGCTCAAAGGTCGAAAACAGTAAACGTTCAGGTACGCGGGGAAGGCGGGAAAATATATTATCAAATGAACGGCATAAAAACCGTAAATAATTTAGATTTACCGTTACACTCGATAAATGTTAAATTAATACGCGAAAAATGGCCGTATCTTGCGCGCGTACCATTATCGGATAAACACGGCGAAATACAAATGATCGTCGGTATGGATCATTATGATTTAATCGCACCGCGACAAATAATAGGTAAGGCGAAAAAAGGCCCTGTCGCTACGCGTTCAAAACTAAGGTGGTCAGTTTGTGGACACGTAGGTATAGGTGTAAATGCCAACCGTGTATTACATGTACGTATTGACGAACGGGATGCAGCACTTCAAAACCTTATTCAAGGTTATTTTCAAATTGAGGAGATAAGCGGGCCCGCTAGGCCATATAAGCAAAACGTTAATGAGAGGGCGGAGCGTATATTACGAGAAACGACTCGCAGAGTAGGAGAACGTTTTGAAACGGGGCTCTTGTGGAAGAGCGATGATACCGTACTCCCTTTAAATAGAGGCATAGCTTTAAAACGGTTACAAATAGTAGAAAGAAATTTATCAAAAAATCCCGATAAAGCTAAGGCTTATAACCGTCTGATTGAGGACTTCGTTGAAAAGGGCTACGCGCGAAAGTTAAACGTGGCAGAGGCTGAGGCCTTCGGTCCTCGGACCTGGTACTTACCACACTTTTCCGTAGAAAACCAAAACAAACCGGGAAAACTAAGGTTAGTTTTTGATGGGGCATCGAAAGCAGGAAGCACGAGTCTTAACGACCACTTGCTAAGTGGCCCGGATTTATTAAAACCGCTAATGGGGGTACTTTGCCGATTCAGACAGGGTTTAATAGGGATCACGGCCGACATTAAGGAGATGTTTTTACAGGTTCGCTTGCGGGCTGACGATCAGCATTCACAGCGCTTCTTATGGCGAAATATGAAAACAAATGAGCCGGCCGAAGAGTATGTTATGCAGGTAGTACTCTTCGGTTCGGCCTCATCTCCATGTTCAGCGCAATATGTAAAAAATCTAAACGCAGAGCAGCATAAAGCCAAATATCCGCAAGCAGTCAGAGCCATCCAGGAATGTCATTACATGGATGACTATCTCGACAGTACTGACACACTGACTAAAGCACAGAAACTAATAAATGATGTAATTCATGTGCATAAACTGGGTGGCTTCGATATAAGAAATTGGGCTACAAATCGACCTGAGGCGCTAAAATACGTACAGGACGCGGATCGGTCGCAAGCCAGCGTAAAGTGGACGACCCAAGGAAATAACGTCGGGGAACGTATACTGGGAGTTATGTGGCACCCAGATAGCGATGAATTGGCGTTCGACACTAATTTCACCAAACTCCCCACGGCTTTAGTGAACGGCGACATAATACCTACGAAAAGACAGGCGCTGAGTCTTATTATGTCTATTTTTGATCCGTTAGGTATTCTGGGGCCTTTCACAATAAAAGCGAAAATTCTTTTGCAAGAGATGTGGAGGCAAAAGACAGCGTGGGACGAGTTAATTGATGAACAATTAGCGGATAAATGGGAAATTTGGCTAACTGAATTAAAGGGGATTAAAGCCATACGAATACCGCGCAGTTACCAGGCCAAAGGTCGTTTGGCCTCAAAAATACAACTGCATGTTTTTGGCGATGCGAGCCAGCAAGGCATCGCAGCGGTAGCGTTCGCTCGGTTTACCGATGCAGAGGGGCACGTAAGAGTCGCCTTTATCGCAGGTAAAACCAAGGTCAGCCCACTGAAGCTAATATCCATGCCCCGGAAAGAACTTCAAGCAGCTACTTTGGCCAGTCGCTTAGCGGCTACCATTGTGGCCGAACATACGTGGAAATTCGACTCCATAACCATGTGGTCGGATTCACGTACGGTGCTTCATTGGATACGCAATGACCCACGACAGTACCAAGCATTCGTTGCACATCGTCTAGGCGAAATCGACGAGTTAACGAAAGGTGCTGAGTGGCGGTGGGTGCCCTCCACGGGAAACGCGGCCGACATAGCCACGCGTGACACGGTTGTACAAAAACAACCCATAGATCGGTCGGTCTGGATAAGGGGGCCGGATTTTTTAAATGGCGAAGAAAGCGACTGGCCGGTCGAAAAGTCGGAAACGCCCGTGATAGACGAAGAAAAAATAACCTTATTAAACACGATTATGACCGTCAACGAAACAAAATGTCCGATCGACATAAGTCGATTTTCGAATTGGGCGCGGCTTATTAGATGTACGGCCTGGATAAAGCGAGCGATTGACGTTTTCCAACGGAGAGGGGTGCGGGGACATCTAACCAGCCGCGAAATAGACAATGCTGAAAATTGTTGGATACGCTGGGCGCAAGCGGACAATTTCGGAACCGAAATTAGTTGCCTACGTGCAAATCAACCAATTAGAAGAGGTAGTCCGTTAAGCCGTCTTAATGCCTACCTCGATGGGGAGGGGCTTCTGAGAGCAGGCGGACGCATAGATGCCGTAATGGGCGTGGCCACACAAACAAAGCGACCCGCCATTTTGGATTCGAGGCATCGATATACTAGACTTCTAATTCAAAAGGAACACGTAAACTCTGGTCACCAAGGTCGCGAATTAACGCTTAACGAATTAAGACAGAGATTTCACGTGATAAAAGCCCGAGGTGCGATACGAAAAATAACACGCGAATGTCAACATTGTAAAAATGCGCGTGCTAAGGCGATCCCACCTCTGATGGGGCAATTACCTGACATTAGATTACAACACCATGTCAGGCCCTTTACAAATGTAGGTATGGATTATTTTGGACCTTTGGAGGTGACTGTAGGCCGACGGCGAGAAAAGCGGTATGGAGTCCTATTTTCTTGCTTGAATACCAGAGCAGTACATATCGAGATAGCGCATTCATTATCAACCGATGCGGCTATAATGGCGATAAAACGAATGATCGCTAGGAGAGGGGCTCCATCCACTATTCTTTCAGACAATGGAACCAACCTACATGGGGCCAACAACGAACTGAAACGGGCCATGGCAGAAATAAGCGAGGAAGAAATGGCTTCAAAGTTCGCTTTACAAAAGATAGAGTGGGGGTTCCTACCACCTGCTTCAGCTCACATGGCCGGAGCATGGGAACGGATGGTACAATCGGTGAAACGAGCACTATATGCAACTCTCAAGGAAAAGGCGCCACGTGACGAAACTCTGGCAACTCTGTTGACGGAGGCAGAAAATACCGTTAATAGTAGGCCATTGGTACACGTGTCCCTTGATCATAAAGATGAAGAGAGCTTAACTCCCAATCATTTTTTAATTGGAAGCTCATCAGGCAGAGCCGCCATCGGTTCTGTGGACCCACGGGATTTGCATCTAAAGAAACAATGGCGAATAGCTCAGACGCTTGCGGATCATTTCTGGCGTCGATGGGTAAAAGAGTATTTGCCGACACTACTGCACCGGGACAAGTGGCATGAACCCGCCAAACCTCTACAAGTTGGAGATGTAGTGCTACTTGTCGATGAGCGCTTGCCAAGAAACACATGGCTTCGAGGTCTAGTTATGCAAACCCATCCGGGATCTGACGGGCAAACAAGAGCAGTTACCATAAAGAGCCATGGGAAATTGTACAAACGTCCAACCGTTAAGGTAGTGGTGCTACCGGTCCGCGACGGACAGTAATATTAGTTAAAAAATAAATTACTATTTTTAAGGAGAGGGGAATGTCGCGTGAACGAATGCAGTTTTAGAATAATCGAAATAACTTTCCGTTCGGCCCACGGGGAACATTAATATATTTTACTTATTCATAAAGAAATTAGCCAAGCAATAATGAACAAATTATTATTATGAACTATTATGAACAAATTGCCAAGAAATATAAAAACTGTCGAACTAATTTCAGATAATGTTAGAGTCACTACCAATCTGTAATTTAAAGATGTTTGTTTTTTGAAAATTTCAAATATATTTATTTATGTTTTTTTTGTTTAGCATATAAGAAGATATAAACATTTTTTCTCGGAAAGTATATATTGATGTCCTATAAGTAAGTAGCATTAAGATCATTGTTTTATATACATATAAGTTATAGTTTACAATTATTATTATAAAATGTTTAATGAAAAAAAAATTGAACGCTAAAACAGACTATGCAACTTCTTTAAAACTAAGGTTTGAGCGCGAACCAATCAGCGTTCGACGAATCGGCGTTCTCAATGCGCGCCGATTTGAAAGGCGAGCGTTTGGCGGGAACCCGCGACGGCGCGATCGAATTCAGTCTGCAATTCGATGTGGTGGCGCGAAGTTCTCCTGCTTATACGGAACTGCGCTGAGAGTTAGGGACGAACGACTCGATAGCACATGTATAAGTTATCCGTTATTTAAATCAAAGTAAAGTGTATTGCTTTAGTTATTAATGTAATTATCTGTATAATTAGAATGCATTTTTGAGACCTTCCGTCTGATAATTCGTTGGAGTGACGTGTTGTGTTAAAATAAAATCTTTTATAACTAGAAGTGCATTAATTGTGTTTCCATTTACACTCACTTTAACCCGACTCGAGATCAGTATGACAGAAGGCATCCGACCTACATATCGCACGATAGGGTAGGTCCTCGACACCTCCGGGTGCGAGGTGACGGAGTTAGACAAAGGATTTTTGACGCGGTTGATAACTGGCGCCTTGGCGAAGACCTTGTGCGTTAGGCCGCGTCAACTGGCAAAATTAATACAAACTCTATGAGCAAATAGAAATATGCAAAAGAATGTTCAGTGCCACATCAATATTATTATATTATAATTAATATTAAATGAAAATATTATGTTTGTGTTGTTTTATTACTAGCCAAAATTTAGAAAACTAAAACTAAAATGGTGTAAAAATTATGATGAATTGAAAGAATTTCATACCATTGTATATTTTTATTTTAATTTTCTCAGACCAAAAATAACCCACTGTCGCCTATGGCCACCCAAAACGCACATTAAATGGACTAAAAGTTCCATAGGCACAAAGATAGGAAATGAAGTAATTCATCACAAGTTGGTACTACAAGTGTGAGAAATCTGGGTTACGTCAAAGTCATAAGGCCTAGCTGTAAGACGTCAGGTTCTGGTTAAATAATTTATTACTACTAAACAATGTATAGAATGAGTTGATATTATATGATAGCCATAGCCATAGCCATTCATATCAATTGTGATGATGACTATGAGTCAGAACTGAGAATGTCTGGTGGTGATACATAAATTGAAAAAAAATTACAGAGGGCCATTCTCAATAAGCGCAGTATCAAGGAGTCCGATATCCAAGTTAAGTATTTTAGAAAACCTAAACAGAGCTGTCAAGCATTTTGATATTGATGGAAGGATTTTAAGGATCTCATAAATTATATTGTGAGACAGAGCTGTATTTTGTTTGTTTTATGATGCTCGACCTGAACCCTTAGGGTAGGTTATTAAAAATGAAGAATAATATCACCAAGTTCCAGAGAGCTTGAGCCATGGTTGTAAAGATGTGAAGTATAGGTGAAAAAGTAATGTGACTTAATTAAGGCTCATGCAGTTATGTAAACGTTGCTTGTCTGCGAAACCAATAAATAAGTAATTGGAGAACCTATGCAAAAATTACAATTTAGATGTACCTCAATTTTTATCTTATGTTCGGTAGTGACAATATTAGAAACCCGTATCCATTGCCCATTTAGATTGTGTTGAATGCGAAATGTTGAAGTTAAATGAAACCTGAAATTAGTGAAGTCAACTTTACATGATAATTTTTTTTGTTTATTTGTGAAAATAAAATAATAAAAATTTTCATGGTGAGTAAAATTAAAAACTAATAGTTTTATTTTACCATGATAAAAACTATTAAAATTGGCAGTAATGACTGGTGTTTAATTTGTCTATATTATATTAATTTAATTAATTCAGTGTTATTATATCACTTATTGTTGTAAAATCTTATTGTACCATATTAAACAAAAAAAAAAAAAATAAAAATAAAAATATGACGATATACAAACTTAAATAAAAAAATATATTATTCATTTAAGCAGAAAAAATAAAATAAAATAGTAATTTGACAATCCATTAGAAAATATTTTAAATTACAGAAAGCCTAAGCTACACTCTGTATTTAGCGTTTGATTGTTCTATTAAGAGTAATTTGTCCTATGAGAATGTTGTAAAAAGTCTTGTCACTGACTTCTAATTAAGCGATAGGGTACAGCTAATTGCAAAATAACCACTCAATGTTTTCATCAATATTGCTTGGCAGCTGTTTGCCGCGCTCTGCTACATCCAGTCCCCTACAGTACTTACTTACTTTAAGGAAGGTAGCGTTTTGCAATACCCTATGAGAGAGAGTGGGTATATACCATAAAGGGTATACATGCGTTCATCTTGTTCATCAAGTAAAGGTATTGTAGCTAAAGGTTTCTTATTATGAAGTTTATTTAAGTAAGTAGTACATTTTTAATATGAATATATGTTTCTACATGAAAAACTACCTTATTATACAAAGTTAAATAGCACCATGACTTTTTTTTAAATAATTACTATAACTTAGGACATATATAATTATTTTGGGCCCTACTCAACTAGGCCAAATTTGTCTGTCCTGAGTCAGGAGAGATGGTGGTAACGAAGCGTTAAAATTGGTATGACCATATGCGGATTCGAACCCATTATCTTTGGGTCAATAGTCCAACACCTTAACCACTAGACTACCACGATCTCAAATACTCCTATAAAATCAAACAAAGCTACTCTCACCAGTGCAATGATCAGTAATCGCTAGTGGTCAGGGGTCATCCTGTGAGTCAGGTCTGGGAGAGGCACACAATGGGATTATAGTGCCATAAATCCCACGGATCCTGCTTTTGTTGGACCAAAAAAAAAATGATTTTTTTCTGGCAAAATGGATTATCATTCCTTACTATTGACCCTGCAGAGCAGAGCCCAAGAATCATAAAAGCGCTTTTTTTTAAATAAGATTTCTTTTCATAGAGGCTATAGTGAGAGCCGCGGATTAACCCATATATGTTTAGACAATAAAAGCACCTCTTAGACTACACTTAATCTACTCTTTGGCTATAAACTAGTATATAAAATTTCTATATTTAATTAAATTCGTTCACATGTATGTCTGAAAGTAGGGAAAAAAATTGTTTTAATTGTTGAACTTATTTATTGTAATATCATTGATTATACAATACACAGTGGTTAATCGATGGTAATATGTAGTGCCTTTTGATGGCTTTAATATGACAGTCAACGATATCAGTGATGGTTCATGAATTATAGATTTTCCGAAAAATATAGGACTGACAAAAATATAACTACTTATATTGGCACCTTTCTAGATAATCACTGCTATTTTTAGAAAGGTTTCAGAAATAAACAATTATATCACCAGAAAACTCATTCTTGCTTCAATATGCTGCTTAATTGGTTTTGATCAACGATCTTTTAAGATCGTTTAAACTTTAAAAGATCGTTGGTTTTGATACTGTCAAGAAATCCATTTGCTCGATTCCATTTTACATCATTGTTGTTAAAGATTTAACCAACAAATATCTATTAGGTATAATGAAAGAGAAAACGTATGTGACAAAATGTATGACAAAATGAAAGACATGAAATGAAAGAAATGTATGAAATGTATGAAAGACAAAATGTATGTGTCAACGAAGGAAACGAATAGAGAAGGGGTTTCGCTATAGTTTTCCGTTCTGGGCCTCAAAATTTATGGCCACATTATGCATACCATACATAAATAATTATGGCATGTATTGGCTATGGGTTCATAGATCATCTAACTTGTAACAGAAAAATCATAAACCTTTTAAAAGAGATAGGTACCTATTTAGTAATTTTTTAAATAGACATTAATATTAATACTCACCGGGATAAAATAAATGTTCCCATATGTGTAGTGTTTAAACCAATTAATCATATAAGTAGGTTGCGAATGTACGATCCTCGTTAATTTCGCATCCCCATCGAACCTCTACAGAATTTCTGACAGTGACAGAGACATCATAATAAATATCTAACAGATGATTTTATGATCTATCATACCGTGTTGCCACCATCAGAATCTTAACAGCGGTATATAAAATAGTGAAATTGCCATAAAAAGACATAGAACCGCCGTTTATCGTACTATTTGTTTAGAAAAACATTAAATTGTTATTAATAATAAAGTCACTATTATTCGCTATAATTTTCTTCACCATAAAGATTTCTTACTGTGTCTATTACGTTAGACTGGTCAGATTCTTATTTATTCAAAAAATATTTCTCCTTCTTTTTCATCTTATCACACATGTCGTGGGACACCCAAAAATTCATGCTTGGTTTGTTTAGGTTATAACCTGTTTTGTTAAATTTATTAATTTGTTTCTTGCCTCGTTTTATATTGTTAACTTCGCTGAAACATCTCTCACAGTTAGTATTAGAATGAGGTAGGCATGAAACGTTGAGAGCGAAAAGAAAATAATAAAACGTCGTGGCAAAAAAACGAACTAGATTTGTCAAAAATGTTCAAAAATGCTTTTTGTAAAGAATAGATCAGTGCCTACTAATGTAGGTAAGCTTAGTAAACGTAACCTTCTTTCATCCCACCGTCCGTTGTATAAAAAAGGGATTTTGCAATTAGGATGTGTAAAATAAGTCCTTGTGCTATATTTTATGTGTAAAATCATATTACGTTCGTTTATTTAACGAAGACTTTGCTGTACGTTTTTTTTTATTATATAGAAAACCAATGTTTAACGAAGGTGTGAAACGATGAATCGTAATTAATGCCGGATCGCTACGGAATCGTGAGAACAAAGATCGTTGGTGAGAACATTAGCTCATCCATTAAGTATTATTTTATGACTAAATAATGTGTTTGCAGAAAATGTGGATAAAATTGAAGGTTCAAAAAATAAGCTTAAATTTAAATAGACTTAAAAAAATTGAACGCAACATTGTACGAAAATGGCTGAAAAGGCCCAATTTAATTATCAAATAAATAATTTGTACGAGCGAAACTGGAAACGCCGACCGGTTTTTCTACATTAAAACTACAGTTCAATCTAAATTACTTTGATTTTTATTTAATTTTAATGTTCATAACGTTAGAGACGGAGTTTTTTTATGGTTATAATTAATTATTCTAGTCTTCTTTTGTTATTTCAATCACAATCGCTGACTAAATTAATTAGGTGACATTGGCAATCATTTATGAGACATCGCCATTATAAGAAATAGAAGAATTTGGCGGTTTTTTTTATTTAAAAGTTTTTATTGGCGTATAACTTTAGTATAGGCCAATTGCCATTTGCCATTCAACAGTCTAGAGAAGAAGAACTTTGACATTATTTGACAATACGGGATGTTTGTTGGACGACAGTAAAAAAATATCATTTGTTCACAACTTTAAATAACAAAATGAATTTAAATATGTGTGGGCAACAGGCGTACGAATTGCAATTTCAAAGTGTTATGTGGGAAGAATTTCGCACTTTGGGTGATAGAGATTTCATAAATAATTTAAGCGGTCTAATCAACTCTATAAATGGTAATTTATTATTTACAGTTTTTCTCTCTTGTATTTTTTTAAGAAAGTAGCATTGTTACGTATTTTGATTTTCATTTGCAGGCATATTGACTTTCATTCATAAGCTGTCATCGGACTTTCAAGGATGTAGATCTCGATGTAAACAAATAGAAACTAAAAGGTTGATTTGATAAGTATTGTAACATGGTATCTATACTGTACTTTATTAACGTAGAGCTTAGACTGGGTAGAAGGTACCTGGATGGGGCACTTGTGTATTTACTTTGAACAGAGTATCTCAAAACTCCTTAAATTCGGCCGCGCCTGGCTAGTTATATCTAACTTTCGACTTCCTCTATCAAAATAGAGGAAGTCAAAAATGAAGTGAAAGTGAAGTGGCTGACAGCACGAAAAATAAATTTTTCTTGCTGTCAGCCACTACGAATCGAACGTTTCCGGCCAAAATGTATTATTTTCAACACAAAGCCCTGGCTGTTTCACTCGGCTGCCAGCGTCGCTACAGTATTATCATAAATCAAGATTGTATTATTTTTTATTTCAAATTATTTTCTTCCTGACGACTTCTAGAAGCCGGGAAAGAAAGTTTGTTCGGTTTTTTTTTTATTAAAAACTCAATTCATATAATAATTGTGAAAATCGGTTTAGTGGAACCCAAATTATTAGCACAAATAAAATAATCGGCATCTGCCTTTTATTTATACTATTAAATTCAAATATTTCTAAGTATTTGGAATTAGATGTATGCTTTCATTTCATTTTTTTTTAGTAATGCAGAATGTGACAATTATGAGAAGATGAAGAAATTGTCCGAAGAGAGGATCAAAGCCGGTATTTTCTTTGTTAATCCATACATATCTGTATATTTTGCTAATTTTATGGCATAGCCTAGGCACATGTCATCTCATAGACAAATTTACTCACCACTTGCTAAAAGATCTTGGACTGGTCAAGAAGTAAATTAACATATTTTTCAAAAGTGAATGTGTAAAAGGGAGACTGCACAGGAAGGTGGAAGTTAAATTGTTTCAGGCATATCTGTTTGGAATTATTTTAAATTTACAAACTGTTATTTTACTGTCCCCTATCCATGTCAGAATTTTCATAGCAGCTACCAGCAGCATCCCTTCATGCACTAGATTTTGTCACCACTTGATAGTGAAACATATCCTTGCCTTTCTGTAAATGTATAAGTATACAAAGTGTAATATGTGTAAAGTTCTGTAACTATAACATATATAACAATATAGTGTAATAACAGTATTGTTTATACTTTTGGCACTCTGTGTCTTCAATAAATAAATAAAAACTATGTTATATTTAAATTGCAACAAAACGAAGATGAAATGGCGACGCTTGCAGATATAACAATTCATTTTTAAAAATAAAAAATCTGCAGAATTCTATATTTTTTTATCTACATTCTATTAAATGACTAAGTTAGTATGTACCTATATTGTTATATTTGAGTTAAATCCTTATTTACTACCAGATCCTAATCCCTAATCAGGCCACAAAAAATATTTGAATAATAATTTCAATAATCCTTTTTCCATTACCATACCATTATATTAATTAATGTTAGTGATACTAACAGTGGCATAGCTATTGGAGGGCTAGGCGGGGCAGCGCCCAGGGGCCCTCAAGCTCAGGGAAGGCCCTCGGCCACCTGAGCGACGTTCGAAGGAGTAATTTAAATATTCTAATATTGAATAAAGAATTTTTGACTATTGAACTGACCTCGCAAAAATTTCTCCCACCTTCAGAACATAAATATAACAGTATATTCAGTATTCAGTATATTTATTTCAAGAAACAACTTTGCAGTTGTGTATGAAAGGCAGAAAGGATTATGCAACATGGCTTTAAGCATGGCAACTCAGTTGAAAGAAATTCAAAGTTGTAGGGAATTCCCCTAAACTAATGATCCTTCATCATAGTAACCACACTACCATACCATACTACATACTAACACACTAACATAACATACTAACGTAACAGAGTGTATAATCTTCCTTCAGAGTCGCGGCCCTGGCTAGAGTAGAATAGCATCGAGATGGGTTAATCTATTTCACTCTACCTAGTATAAACACACAAACAACTCATTCCACGCACATTATGTGTCTATGTGTGATATATCGATTGTTGGAAAAAAGATTATCTATTGCGTTACAAATATACTTAGTAAGTAGCTTTGTTTTGCTATGCCCTGCAGTGGGCGATAAAGAACTGATGATGAAGTAGCTTTGCACCTTTAAAGGATTTATATTTTTTACTTGATAAAACTTAACCAGTTTATGTGTTTAGATAGGGCCCCAATTTCATTTTTGCACTGGGGCCCTTGGTTACGTAGCTACGCCACTGGATACTAATGCACTTAATTTTATAGATACTGAAATCAAGACAGAAGTTTATTCGAAAGGAGAATGTGTTGTGATGCAAGCAATAAAACGAAAAAGGACTTCTAAGCTGAGCACATCACCACCCAAAAAATGCATCCAATCACCAAAAAATAAACATTTAGAAAAGGATGAACCTATACAATTTTATGATGACATTAAGACAAAAATTGTTTCACCAGAAATTACTCGAAACAGAAAAACCGTTTCGATGCAAGTAATGGAACAAAATATGCCTTCAAAGTCATACAAACCAGCAGCAAGGAACTGCACTCAGCCACCAAGAAATAAACATTTAGAAGATGATGATCCTACACAATTTGGTTATGATGACATTAAGACAATAAACTCTTCACCAGAAGTTATTCGAAATGGATGTAGCATTTCGGTGCAAAAGATGAAACGAAATACGCCTTCGAAGCTATGTACACCAACAGAAAAAAAAAACGGCAATCACTCACCGAGAAATAAACATTTAGAAAATGATGAACCAACACAGTTTTGTTATGATGACATTAAGACAAAAAATAAATCACCGATAAGGGACAATTCTGTGCTGCTGACAACAGATGCATCCTGTAGCCCGAGCAGCCCAATTTTAGTTCCGAAAACGTATTATCCGAATAAAGCTGAAGATGATAATTTTAAAACACCCTTGAGAAAAAGAATAAAAGATAATGGGTATGTGCTACTTGATTATTATCTTTCCATGTAGAAACAGAATAATTATAACAAAAATTGATCTTTTATGTATTATTTTATAGGATAAAATCTTTTCGGGAGCAGAAACCACTAGAGGAAATAAATAATAAACCTTCAAGTAAAACAATCCTGCCCAAATGTGAAGATGAATACATAACAAGCAACCTAACAAAATCAAAGGAAAATTCGACCAAAAGACACTCTCCAGAATGTGTGAAAACGCGTAAAGCGAAAAATAATAAAAAGCTTGTACAGGCCATACTGAATATACCTGCATATAGGTTAAAAAAGCCTCTCGATTCCTCCAACTCCGACAGTCTCTGTCGTGGTCAACGCAGTGATATTAAACAAGAATTTTTAATAGAAGATTCACATGAAAAGGCTCAAATGAATGAAGCTATACAGGTAATCTTAATGTAATTGCATTGTAAATAATTTACAGGATGGTAGGCATTGTGCAAAATTATCACCTCCAGAAATAATGTTGTCTGCGATTAAAAACAAAACTCTCATTTAGCTTGCTTTAAGTAAAATTGAGTGGGATTTATCCTGTGATCCTGTCAACCTTTACAGCTTCCCAGTTTATTAATTTGTCTGTTTTATTTTGTCTTGAGTACATTATTTTTAATTATATTTAGTTGCCATGCCATTTTTTAAAATTGTTATTTGCTTTTTTTTTTGTGTGAATAAATTATCCCGAGACCATTCCTGAAGACTTAAGGGAAAACTTTACACATCAATGACATGATTTAAACTTTAGGCATGAAGTTCCTGTGTAATCTTAGTTTATTCATAATTTATTAGTCACTCTAAACTTAAATTATTACATAGTCCCTTCATAATTTGAATTTACATTTCAGCGTTCCTTAACAGATATGAAGAAATATTGCATAGAAGCAGAAGACGATGAAATAATCGCAGCATCTCCTTTAACATCGTATGAAAAGTCTCCATCTCATCAGCTACAAAAAACTAATCTGTAAGCGATTCACCTTTTGTTCCTAACTAACATTGTAATATTTCAAGAAATATCCTTGAATATGTAAACTTATCATAATGCACTGTTTAAGTAAGCAGTCAAAAGCAGGGCAACGCAGGCCGAGGTAGGTTGTTAAATGACGTGCTGTTCGAACATTGCTTACCATGCAGGTCTACACATATCATCAAGTTTTATTTCAGTTTTATTATGCATTGCTAAATATCTTATTAATTTATGATTTGACAAGAAGCCGTAAGACATTTGAAGAAGTAAATATTTGGAAAAAAAGAGTACACACGTAATCCGGGGGGGGGGGGGGGGGGGGGGGGGGGTTAGCATCGTATAACATTGTTTCACTTTACTGCTTATTATTACATGTTCTTCACCAATATTTAATTTTATATGTTAATTATTTCAAGCAAAAAACATTCCTGCCTGGAAGCAGGCACCGACCTGCGTCTCAAAGCAAAGGATATGAAATTCAATCTTGCGATGCCCCACTATGTCTCCATTGACTGTGCCGTAATGTGCGCCTGGTCCGTCAAAATGTTGATATTTTGATGGAATCTCATTTGAGCAAGTTTAGAAAATTTACTCTAGTGGCTAAGCGAGATGTGAAAAAATACTTGAACACAGAAAAAAAAAGGTTTTTTTGAGCATTTAAGCATATGATGGTGGGCCTAGGTCATACCGTTAATAAAAAAATTGTAAAGTGAATAAATCACTCAAAATTTAAAGTTTGATAAAGTAGCTTTACTGAGCGAGCAAGGTGTGTGAAAATAATTTCATTGAAAACTTTTATGCAACAAATTAAAATAACATTTTATTACTGACTCTCTATAATAGTTTTTTTTTATTTAAGGGTTAAAGAAGAAAGTTTAAAAAAGAAACTTGATTGTATGGATGGTCAAATAGCAGACTTTGATGAAACTATTTTTATCGATGCAGCACATCCCGCGGTAATAAAAAAGCCCTTTGGCAAAATATTCACAGAGAATGATGTTCATAATAATAGTATTTCATTGCTTCCGTCTTCCAAAGACAATAAGAAGCCATTTTCTACTGTAACTACAAATAAGTAAGTACCCATTATCATTGTGATTATTAAATGGTTATAAGTAGTTACTTCATTTTTGCATTTTTTTGTTTTCAACTTTTCTGGCCAGCCCCAAATCTTAATGTGCTGAAGAGAGTTTTGGCAGGGAGGTGCCTCAAACTTATAAAAGAGGTTTTTAACTCTTTTGGCATATGGATGCATATATGCGTACGCCCAGCCGGCGGCCCAAACGTCGCTCATGCATGGCGACGCATATATGCGTCCGAGCGAGAAAGCATTCCCCACTTCGTTTGATCATTTCTGCTAATATAACAGTATGATTAATATAACATATATTTCAAAATATAAATAAAAAAGTGTAATATTTTACAAAATTTGTCAAAATAGTGAAAAATTGTGTGGTCAACAGGAAAAAATATAAGAGCAGGTCTTTTTTTCTAAAATTACGAGATAAAATAATATATCGTGTTAAAAGTGATAAAAGTTATATTTTATGATAGAGAATTTCATGGTGAATCAGATGATACCTGATTTGTAAAGATTAAACGACTCTTGGTTGCACTATGGATTTTATAGTAGACGAGTGAGTTTTTTAAATTTTCCTTAGAAATTAATTCGTTCTTAAGCGTTTTTGGCGCGAAATCCCGTCCTAACGGGTTGCTATTTTCTCTTTACAAATAAAATGAGCTCATTATAATATGGCAATTTATCATGTTTTATTTGTTGACAATCAAATCTTGTCTCTATGTAAGAAGAAGAAGTGTAATTTGTTATTGGAAGTGTAGAGTGTTATAAGTTATTTTGTATGTTCCTCTGTACTCTTTTTAAGCACCTAGTAGTTTTTGTGTATTTAAAAAAAAAGATTTTTGTTTTACAGATCAAATGAATTTATTTATAAGGAGCCCACGGTTCGAAAACACGATGAAAAAAAGAAGTTACAAGGATGGCTATGTAAAGAATGTAAAGATGTGAGTAAATATTTCACATAAAAAAAATTATCTTGTGCATACTTGCACTCATAAAAACTAAAAGACTAGTCATGTTTCATCAAGTCACGAAACAAATGTCACGTACGCTTCAAGACCTCCATTTTTGTATTTAAAAAGGCTCTTCACCGCCTAATAGCTATAGATTTAAAATGATACTTGACATGATGACATCATTTGATAAAAATACTCTAAATCTTCCCCTATTTTTAAGATTTATGTTTCAGTTTTACTTGAAAGTATACACTGAGCTAATTAACTCAACGGATAGCACAACCACTTTTACATAAATACTCGCCTTGTGTCACCTTGGGAGGTTTTCAAAAAATGGCTTAATTACGGGTCCTAACCTAAAATGCTTATTTTATAAAAACTATGAATGTTATCTTGATAACCTAAACTATTTTGAATAGCTTATAAAATTCTCTAGAATTAAAAACTATAGAACTATATAAATATTTAAAAATATAAAATATTGTCAAAGTTGCAAAATATTTTTATTCACAATTTTATTTTTGATACTCAAAAGAAAATGTAAAGTGATGCTACCCATATTTTATGTTTTACTTATATTCCTAGATATAATATAAAACTATTTATTTTTTACCATGAACAGAAAATTAAAAAAAAAACCCATTAGGGATCGTCACTGGTCCCATAATATTTTTTTTTAAATAAGTATTTTTTTTTTCATTAAAGTGATGCTAATTTTAAAATATAAAAAATACATGCATAAACGCTAAAAATCACCAAAAAATGCACTAGAAACTCATACATGGCACCGCATAA
Source organism: Neomicropteryx cornuta (assembly GCA_020383195.1). NCBI lineage: Eukaryota > Metazoa > Arthropoda > Insecta > Lepidoptera > Micropterigidae > Neomicropteryx > Neomicropteryx cornuta. The sequence goes on along the minus strand of JAHKQU010000025.1, from coordinate 7,701,019 downwards.
ACACTCGTTGAGTATACTAACAATATGACATGTTATTTTTTAAAATTTTAAAACTAACATTCTGTTGTTTTTTCTAATCGGGTGTAGAATTTAATTGAGATTTTTTATAGCGTGGACGTACCAAAACCCCGAAAATGCACTATTAAAAAATTATTATTATACCTGCGGAGGCGGTACGTCCTCTCAACACGGCGACATTTTTACGAGGATGTATATTGCGATTTCCATATTATTTGAAAAATAATTTTGTACCTATATTCATTCATCTTGATTTATTGTGAAATTGATTATTCTATAATAAATAAACTATTGTATTAGGCGTAAAAGTAAATTTTCTAGGTGGAAGTTAAAATAAAAAATCAAAGAATTATGTAGGTTGTAGGATCTTGTAATTTTGAGGTGATAAGAGAACGAATCGTATGAAAAAAATGCAATTCTAAAATAAAAAGATTATTATTATTTCAGTATTATAAAGCAGAATATCATGATGATCCTGAAATGTTGGAGTTAATGTTAAACAAATGCTCCAAGCATAGGGGCAGATTCAACCCTGAGAGAGAGTTAACTCCGCCCCGCTACTGGGATGTATGGTTTTCACCGACTCAAGATGATTAATACACTACTACTACTAATTAATACTACTACTTACTGTTATTAATACCACTAAAACCACTATTATTTATATCGAATAAAATAATTTTTAAAGAATTTTTTCTCGCAAACGCGTTTATTTTTTCCCTCTTATTTATTCTATTTCGAATACTAAATGTTTTTGATTTAAAAAAAAAATGTTATAAGGTAGGTTATTTTATGCATAAAAAACACATATTTTTGATATATAGAGTTTATAAAAAATAAATACTTTATTTATTATGTGCTAATAAATTCTTAAAATATTATTTAGTTTTTTTAAGAAAGTATATCATAAAAAGCGTCTTTATGATATACTTAAAAGCGAATTTTCCAAATGTCAATACTGTCAGACTTGAGTACATAAAGCGTAAAAGGCCAGAAAATCATTTTGTGCTTATGCCGATGTTGTGAGAAATTAGTAGTTCTATTTATTCGATGAAATAAATAGGCCTCTTACCCGAATGCAAACTATCAGGAGCACTAATGTTCAGGCGATTTTAATGTAATTTTGATTTATATAACTAAACTAAAATCTAAACATGCATTTTTTTGTGTCTAATCTCCGAAATGGCTGAACCGATTTTAACGAGACTTATTATCAGGTAGAGGACTTTTCAGAAATTAATCTAGGCTACTTTTTCTCGTGGATATATTCAGGGTTTCTGTATAGAAATAGAAAAAAGTATAGAAATTATGGCGGCAAAGGCTGTGCGGGTGGCTTTGACGGTTGTCAAAGCCGTCTTCATAGAATAGGACTGTAGGCACGTAATGGCCCAAAAGGCGATGGGGTGCGAAGCGGCTAATCCTGAGTGCCGCAGGCATGAGTTGGCGCCGTCGAAACCGCCCGCATGGCCTAGCTGCCAACATGGGGTGAAGCTAGTTAAATATTAAATTTATATATTTATATACAAAAACAACAAAATATAACACGAAAAAACAACAATTTTAAGCCTACCGTTTATAACTAGCTACGAGGAGCACATAATGCGATACAACACAATAAGAAATGCGAAGCGAAGAGATACGTGATTTTAAAATTAAGGCGCAGCTAAGGAGTAACATTTAAAAAATTTTAAACAATTCATATTTTTGGTGATGCACCACTCCCCAACCACCCAGTATTTAGACGAGTGGTTTATAGCAATATGTACATTGAAGACTTATCTTGTACTTGTTGAAGGTTGATTTTTGAAATTGATTTTTTTTTTTTGAAATACAAATGAAATAAAAAATAGTGAACACTTTTGTTTTTAGCCTCGCGTTCGATAATGCAGCAGACGATTTAACTGAAAAATAGTGCATTTTGTAGACAAAATAATACTGTAGTTCTAAGGAACAAAGCTACAATTTTAAATTTTATTCTTATTTTAGAAATAATTAAAAGCTACTAAATTTAGACATAATATATATCGACGAGGTTGCAAATAAACACTCGTAGGACCCCACAGCTACTGTCGATCAACACTTTTACGGCTAAGGATTTAAGATTGACATTAGCATGATCAAAAACAGTGTGTTACGTCTCGAATGAATAATATTTGGGAATAGGATGCGTCTTAATAATTAAATGTATTTTTTAAATATCAATCTACCAAGAGTACATTAATCGTAAAAGAAAATCATTTTGCGCTTATGTCGATGTTGTGAAAAATTAGTAGCCCAATTTATTTGATGAAATATAGCCTCTTACCTGAATACAAAGTATCAAGGCACAGATTGAATGAGGTAATTGTAATTTATATTACGAATCATAAATTATAATTAATTTGGTTTATTCTAGCCCCTAACAATGTAAAACTTTGTTGTTGAGTAGGTAAACATAATCCACTGCAATAATTGATAAACCAAAAAAGAATGAAATCAATTGGTTTAGTACCTCGTCCTCAGGGGCAAGTCCACATGTCCGTCCGGTGTGCACTATTGACTGTTTCCACCATGGATGTGCGAACTCGCCTGAAGACAGGTTTTGTTTTCATCTCCGAAACGTAGGTAATTAACTTTTATATAATTATCCATAAACTTCATTTTAAGATGTTAAACGGTTTTAGCAAAAACAGCAGGGGTATATATATTTATTTATTTTTTGCACAATAGGAAGTCACAATAATAAATGATATATATAATGACAATATTAACATTGTTAAAATATAAATCAAATTGCCGTAGATTTGTTCCTAAAATGTCTCTTATACATATTTATTTTTAAATAAATATTTTACATTAATGGTGGTTGTGTATCTCCAAAATTTGTGTAAACGGTGGTTGGAATCTGTAAAATCCATGTGAGATGTTACATGGGAGAGCACACATTTATAAACACAAAAAACCCTAGAGATTATATTTTTAAAATTTTAGGATATTGGTTGGATATAGATATAATATGGAGATTGACATTTATACTACCTCGCAGTCAAACTTTGAGTTGGGTACCTATACCCTGTAACTACACTCAACCAATCCGATTATTCATAATTACCATATAAATGGTCAGCCAATTGAGCGAATTTATAAATTCAAAGACTTGGGAGTTGTTTATGATATTAAATTGAATTTTAATGCTCACATGGATGAAATTACAACTCAATGTTTTAAGCTACTTGGATTTATCTTCAGAATAACTAAACCTTTTAAAAACCATGTTTCAGTAATCACAATTTTTAATGAATTAATAAGAAGTAAGTTGGAATATGCTAGTGTTATATGGAATCCCTCCTACCAGCAATATGATCAGTTAATAGAAGTCTACATACACTTCAATAGCCATCACGATTTATTAAATTACTATAATTACACCAGCTTAAAGGATAGAAGGACGATTTTAGATTTGAGTTTTTTACCTTGCCGGACCTATTAGCTTGTTTAAATTTAATGTTCCACCTTTGCATAGAACCCGTCAATCAAATGTTTTTTATTTTCCTCATTGCTCTACGAACAATGCGCTGTTCTCGCCGGTACCGCGCATATCGAACGCATTTAATAAATATATAAATTGTTTTGACACTCTGTTCGCTGAAGCAATCCTTCCAGTCAGCCGCCTTTGAGGCTATCACTAGGCAATACAATTATATGAATAATTAATATATATATTTAAATCGATTTATTATTCCATATATCATGTGAGTTCAAGGCATGTCAGCTTTTTGATGATTAAGAATTAAAAGCATAATTAAATTATACATTTTTAGTTTCTAACTTAGTTTTTAGTGTTTAAATTAACAATAGAAATCTTTGATTAGTTCTACAAATATTTTTTAAAAATGTAAACTTATCATTAATACCAATTGTTTGTTAGTCTGTTGGTTTCTCTCAATAAAGAATAAAACTATCATGTTGGAAGTTATTATTTAGTTCGTGCCATTACTTTACATCCGAATAGTGCCTCTAGTCTAAAAACGCGAGTGCGTTTAGCGAGCGAGAGCAGCTGTCAGTGCGAGCAAGAAGAGCTGACAGTTTTAAGGTTTTTATTACATTATACAATAATTTAAAAACGTCAATCAGCGTCGTGCTTCACTTTAAGTGAAGCACAGATGGGTGGAAAATTGAGAAAAAAATCGTCCTTTATATTTATTTTGCTCTACTTAGGAATCTGTCTACATATCAAATTACCACCACACAGCAACAGTCGGACTGATAATTCTTTTAAATGCAAGACATTCAGAGGATAGAATTCTACAATGATCAACTTTTCAATATATTCAAAAGTAGGCCAAATGGGCTCTTTGATGCAGCACCCATTAAAAACACTAGTTTCATTTGAGTCACTAATTCTAAACTATTGTGAAACCATTTAGTTTGGACGGCATGGCAAATCTTACAGGAATGATACCTTCAAATTAAAGTTCAGCTGGAGTCCTATCCTGGTCATCATATTGGAAGCGACTTTGAATTCAATGATTTTGATCAAACTTTCGCTGCGGGAATCTTTATAATATAGGGTTGTTGTAAAAAAATTCTTGGGAAAGTTCAATGTATGTGCTGCCTAAATGAAATACATAAATTAGCCAGCTTATGCAGCCTCAGTACGAAATTATCTTACAATGGTCCGTCAACAGGGCTGTCAACAGAATCTAGCTGCGGACCTGGAGCAAAGCAAAAACTACAGTTGATTTTGAGAATCATTCTTATGGTTTTGCAGGGGTGGATTTAAAAAAAAATCTGCCCCTAGGCACTATTCATACAGCCGCCCCCTTTAAAAAAATAACTACACACACATTTATACACGTGTTGTATGAAAAAATTGGTAAAATGATTATTGCGTACCATGCCATATTTGGTCATACTCTTGGACTCACTCGTTTGGCGCGTTGGGGCATTGGCGGCCGTCGCCGCCCGTAGGAATGTGCCTAAAGCCTCTAGTTCTAATTCTGATTTCTAAATCTGGCATTGATGGTTTGTCGTTTGTTAAGCTACTGCTTCTTAACAATGAAATCTAATTTGAGATGAATCAATACAGAACTCTAATTTGGGACACAGTTAAATAAATATTAATACCCTTCATTTATGTAGCACATATAAAATATTGTACTTAGTTGTTAAGTAATAATTAATAAATAGATAATACTAAATATTGTTTTTACCTTGTACCATAAGTATTTTATGATCCATTATCTAGTTAACTGATCATCGGGGCCTACCTATATTAGGATTGTTGCTGATATCTTTATAAATAATAATAGTTGCAGATGAAGGACTCATAAAAAAGAAAGTGCCAAATCAGTCCATCAAAAACAATTTAGTCATTTTCCAAATATTAAGTCGAAGAAAGGTGCCGATTAATACTTTACTTAATGGCAATATCAATTATCGGAGCTCTATTTATTTTCTTTCTCTTATGTAATGTCAGTTATAAAGTACCACACTAGATGACTGCAGCGTTGATTTGCTTGCTGATTTATTATTTAGTATTTGGGTTGTTTATTATTTACTGATACTGCTACAGAATCTATTTTATATAATTATTTATTCTTTTCTAGTTTTTCGCTTTAAATAATTATCTCTTTGCAACTTATATTTGGTATTGTAGTTGCTAATATTATACTCGTGTTAGTAAGACTAAATGTGCCAATGATGAATAAAATTGAGACATTAGATATCCAAAGAGCCATCCCACGTTCAAACAGAAGCAGCCTGCTAGTGAACCTAAGATAAAATATAGAGTACAAAAGATGTTAATGCTGATATCTTTTGTCCGTAAACGTAGAACGTTGCAACAATATGTGGGAACACTGTCCTCCAATTTCCAATTATTGATTATATTGTGTCAAATACTAGAAGAATGCATAAAAGGCAGACACGATAAGTATTCTCTCTAATACAAGCTTAAAATGTAAGTTTTATAACTAATTCTAACAACGCCCTCTTTGTCATATTTTTAATTATAAATATTGCAAATATGCAAATGAACAATTTTTACTTACATAATATTATTATTATTGTTTGTTGAGCAAGCAGCTATTTAGCTGATATGCTCATATCTCATTCACAGTTACTAGTGATTTGCCTAGATTCAAGAAATTTATCAAGGCGGTTCTTGAACTGGTTTACACTTATAGCTTCCACCACTTCCTGTGGAATATGATGTATGATATGTACTTTTTTCCTACTATAAATCAAAAACACGATTGAACTCCAAGGTCAAAATTTATTGTTTTTTCTTCTCAAAATGAAATATAATATAATTACAAACTTTTCTATTAAACAAATCAAAACAAAATTCACAATGTTAGCATATTTGGAAATTATTAAGGGGTGTTGTTAATGTAAAAGGTAATTAGTTTATTCATAAAACACAAGTTATTAAAATTACGAAATTATAGATCACATACTTGGAGCATTATTTTCGAATAGCGTTGTTAGATAATTATTTATTTTTTTGTTTTTTTTTTATTTTTAGGTTTAATATTCACGAAAGCTTTTTAGCTTTTTGATAAAGTGTGTCGACAACTTTACTCATATGGTGGATGGTTTCGAGGGCTGTTTCGTATGTTTTGTCAACATGGACTTCTTCATAGACAATGAGCACTCCTTCTCCTTGATCTAAAATTCCATGAAATTTTTTGTCTAAAATCATCTGTGATAACTTCTTTTCGACCTGACCAACTGGTAATTTAATACAATTACTCACATAATCAACTTGAACTCTACTATACGGTTCAATAATGCGACAGAGGTTCTGTTCAAGCATTGTGTCATACAAAGAACCGAGATGTGCACATACTATGACATCTTCCTCTAATTCACGTTTGTAAGTTTTTAAACTCTGTTGGAAGTCTGCCAAAGATCTTTTGTGGGAAGCTTGAGCGACACTCTTCATAGCATCAATGTCAGGGCCAGCATATTTTAAGGCCAGCTTTCCGCTGATGATGTGCTGTACATCATCCGGTTGACTCAACATGATTTTGGACAACAACATGTACTTCAAGGCTGTCAGAGCTTTCGGGCTTTCCACACTGTCGTATCCTTCAAACGCTTCGTAGAAGTAAGAGTATGCAGTTTTAAAGTCCTTCTCATCTGCCGCATGAAGTATTCCAGACTGTAAATCCAAAGCAGCTTGCATTTTCGGAGGACAGTAAATTGCATTTGCAGTAGTTCTTCCAGATGTAAGGGCGGCTCTGGCCTTGGGAAGATTACTCAAAGCATGATAAGTCTTACTTTCAAGCAACTGTACCTCGACTAGCAAGTTCTTATCGTCTAACTTTTTCAGTTCTTTCAACAATGTCGCGCCCAACTGCAAGGCCTCTGAAAACATCCCGGTGTCGAAATATAAGGCAATAAGTCGGGCTTCTAGAGACTGCCTTAGAAAAGTGCGTCGCTCTTCTTTGGCCCATTCTATACATTCTTTACAAAGTTGTACTTCGATTCCAATGCCTGCTTCCAAGTCCAAAAAAAAATCAACTAAAGACCGTACGAGTTTCGCAGCTTTTGCTTTACTTATAAGCCTCAGGAAAGGTCTGGTGGCTTTGATTAGCTCCGCCAACTCCTTAGCTTTACCTTCTTTCTTGTATAGTTCGCCCAGATGAAGAATGCCCTGCTCCTTTGCTTTGATGTTTTCCTCGTCGTCTTCGAGTACATCTTGATCACTAACTATCTTTTTTAATTGGTGAACTTCTTCTATTTTAGAAGATGTGGCCTGAGATCTTTCAAATAACATTGCACCCGCCATGTTTACTCACTATTATTTTAGAGGCACACTTTTCGTTTTTCCGATCTCACTATTCGCACCGTCATCAATGAATGAAAGAAGAGTCATTACACTGCATGTTATTGCCATATAAAAAATTGTTTCGATCTATGACCGTGGTTTCTTGGTTATGATTCTAAATTTATTTTAATTTAAATGAAATTTCATGTTTATGGTCTTCCTTAAAAATGATGATTCTGTTTATTTTCTGTTTGTTTCTGTACATTTGAAATTTAGATTATAATGATTAGTTCCATATTAATTTTTGGTTTAATTACCAAACATTGGAATTGTCATTAGGTTCAATAATCAGGACAAAACTAATAACATCAGTTTATCCTAATGTTTTATAGGATAGGTAAGTACCTACACCAATTTTTAATTTTTGCATCATATTGTTTTTATTCAGTGGGGATATTGTCATATTACCAGTTCAAAAAAAAAAAACAGATTTTCAGACCCTACTCGACACAGAATCGACTTACGACTAGCTTTAACACCTCATAACGTAGTTGTGGAGAATATTTCTTATTATTTTTTTTCATTTAGTCTGTTATGGATTTGGTATTCTCATATCATTTTACATTATAGAAGGTTCGACTAAACCAACTTGGCCGAGACCGGGAGTGAAAGCAGGGGCGAAAAGGCTGTCGAAATTAATCAAATTCCCAATCTAAAAATAAACAACCACATATTTACACTAAAAGTATGCATTTTTTTAAAAGAGATTTTGTATATTCTTTTTAATAAACAAAATCTTTATGTTGTAGCTCATAAATTTCGTACTTCAAATTGTGACGCCTTTCGACGCACAGCGATCTGAATCGCTGCTCATCGCTTTGATTGTAGTTGATTAAAAACCATGAAGCTGCTGGTTTGAAAATTTAACGTTGGGAAAAATTCCAACACTCATCGATATATGCACTTCGTTGAAACTGTGGCTCTCTTAAAAAGCAATTTGAGCAAATTTCTAAAAAGCAAACTCGGTTTGTTCTTGCCGAAATTATTTTTTTTACCGAGACCGAGACCGAACTCGCGAACCAGCGTCGGATTTCGGCACCCGATTTATCGGCCCTATTGAACCGCTCCTTGCTCGGCACCTTTGATTTGACTCCTCATATCGGCCCCAAGGGCCTCACCATTTTTGCTCCTCGTTCATCGCTTGACCTTCAACTCACCTTTTTATAAATTGCCTCAAATGGGAAACTCACTTTATTACTCAGTCCATGATAGTTGATATCTATGAACCTTGTGTTTGATAAAGAATATTTCTTTAAAAAATATTTTGTAGCGTGGAATTAATACTAAGAGCAGTACGTACCTACTAAGTATCCGCTACAGAAAATGAGGGAACTGGTACATAAGTACTATTAGGAATGAATTAGTCACAGAAATGAGAACACGTTAACTGAGGTGTATCCAAGCTGGTGGAGACAAGATATCCTGCTTGCAACATAACTTGCGTGGTGTTTAGGTTGTAATTAAAACGATTTATTTATTTAGTATAAGAGGATAATATAAAATATAATGTACCTATAATATAATGTAAATATCATACCTAACTAGATACCGCCATACAAAGGTAGGCCATAAAGGCGTTTGAGTATTCAATATGTGTACGAGCTTCTTAACAAAATGCTATTACATAAATAACGTATTTTATTAGGTATACATAATATAATTTTAATTAACTTTACTCCTTTCAGGGGTAAAAAATATTGGGAAAATATTTCCCAATGAAACTAAACAAAACAACACAAACTAAAAACACTATCACACTATCATAAAAACTAATTCAAACTGTAATCAAAATCCCTTTGAGGCCTTGGGTCAAATGGAGACCGCCCGACCGCTCGGCGCGCGATGTATTTCGAAAAAAATTAAGTGTATTAATAATATAAATATTTTATTATATATTTTTTTCGTGAGGCCAGTTTAGTTATCGATACATATTAACCCCCTGAACGGAGCAAAGTGAGTAAAACTACACTCTTTACACAATATTTAAACTTTTAATAAAACAAAAACAACACACAAATCAATCTGTATGTAAGTGTGTAAAATTTGTGACCAATATACTTCTATATTAAAGATTACATATTTATTTACATATTATTACAGTACCTACCTATAATACGAAAACATAAAATAAATAATAGGTAGTATAATCGTAAAACAAAATAAGTGAAATAAACAATAAATTAGTTTGGAATAATAATTGCGAGTAAACATGTAGGTAAACCTGTTTCCATATATTACGAGGAAACAGGTTTTTAAAAAATATTTTATAGCAAAATATAACTAACCAAACTATTGCAGTAGGTACCCACGATCGAACATCTTTCTTTTATGTATCGTAGCTGTTGTTTGCTGCAAAAAAGTCGTTCTGAAAAATCTTTGTTTTTTTATTCTGAGACAATTTTTAAATGTAGTAAATCTGTTTATCTACTTCAATAAACCCACTCATAAACCAGTCAGCGCATACATTAATACGCTTATTTTTCCATGATTTGATGCAGATTTAGATTTAGATTGAATTATTTTTTTAATAAAAAGAATAGCTATAACCTAGGTCATATACAATTATTTTGGGCCCTACTCAACTAGGCAATGTGCCTGTGCAAATATAAAATAAAAATGAACATAAAAAACACTCTCTTCCAAGATTTAGGATAGGAAATAAAATACCCACTCCAAGTAATTTAATAGGAACCAAAATAACCTCACTCAAAAATGCAATTACTGAAACGTAGGTGCTACTCGTACACTTTTTTAAAAATTACTGACCACACACATATTGTCAGAAAGGAAGAATATTTTGACAGAATAACTCAATATTTATTTTTTGGGATGTACCATTTTCTAACAAAATTGCTGCAACTCGTCATTGAGCCATGGAGGTAGAAGGTAATTGTGATGCTAGTCCACTGCTAGTTCATCACATTAAACTTCATCATAGAAAAATCATTCTTTAATACCTACTGATCACCAACAAAAATATTGAAAGTCACACAAGACCTCGTGCAAAATTTTCATTGTAAACAAGTTTTGTTTAGAAAAACGATGACATTGATTCAAAGTTTATTCTTTCAAAAAATGGCACAGGAATTCATTTACATATTTAACTTTATTTACGGATATATTTACCTGGTTAACAGTTATTTTGTACAAACTTACAGAATTGGTTAAGGTTAGATTACTCAATAGGCACAATTCTTACATTTTAAAATATCCTTTAGCTCCGTGGGAAATATATATTTTCCAATTAAAGATTTCCTCTTCGATGCTGTTCCAGTTCAATAGATTCGAACAAGCTTTTGAAATTTCCAGCTCCGAAGCCCTGCAAAATAAAAAATCATTTTGTTGTTCGAGTAAAAAAATTGCCACATCGACAGGAATCATCCTGCCCGCCGTCACATGCAGGTACTCCACATCATCTGTAATATCACAAAACTGAACATGTGGTAAGAAAAATAACTGGTATTCATTATCTTTTTTTGTCTTGTTGAATCTGCTTCTGTAACATAAATGGGTGTACTTTACTTTGAAGGTATTTAACGTTAGAAGAAACAAAGAGTCTCGCATTGCAAGTGTTTGAAGAAAAAAATGCAATTTAAAAACAATCATTTCACTTTGCATAAACCGCAAATCTATCAGGTCAAATCTGTTAGGTACGTGTCATATCACCTTTGTCATAAATCTTTAAATACAGAATGTTATTCTATGGCTTACGTTGATAGTGATAATGTCAAATTTGTTCGAGAGGACCTTTGATGTAGTCTACTACTGTTACGTTCTATGCAGAGAATATTATTCTGAGTCAGATATTTGCTTGCTGTGGTAATCTGGAGCCATTAAAAACGCAAACGTACCGCCCAACTCTCAAATCTTGCGATTTCTTGAAACAAAAATTGCAAGCCAGTTGAACGAAGCGTTTGCGGTTCGGAATAGCCCAAGAGTAGGTTGAAAGTAGCCCAAGAGTAGGTTGAAAGTAGCCCAAGAGTAGGCTGAAAGTAGCCCAAGAGTAGGTTGAAAGTAGCCCAAGAGTAGGTTGAAAGTAGCCCAAGAGTAGGCTGAAAGTAGCCCAAGAGTAGGTTGAAAGTAGCCCGCGAGCCGGCTTACTAGCTCCATGCCCGAGGGTGTCTAACCTAACAATAATATAAACAGAATCTTGAAGGGTTTTTCTAAAAGTACAAATACTTTATAGTGAACAGGCAGGCAGATGGGCAAGTTCGCAGACATAACCATCCTAACTAATCTAATCAGGACTTTAGTTATTAATTTTTTTTATAAATGGTTTTTTTTTCACGATTATTAAAAGATGTCCTTTAGCACTTACGTTATGATTACGCCTCTGTATAACTTCTAGAAATACGGTCGGCCTATCTAGAATATTTTTCGTGAAGATTTGCAATAAATATCCATTTTCATCGTAGTCGATTAATATCTTCAGTTCCTGAAGTATATCCAGGTTCTCCTGAACTTTGACAGGACTCTCCTTCAGTTTTTCCCTCAGAATTTCATAATATGAATCCGGAATGCTAAGAAACTCAACTCCCCTGGAGCGCAAATTTCTTATCTATCCAAAAAAAAATATTTATAATTATAAGATTAGTTGTTAGATTAGTTAATTGACACTACAATTATATTTAATATTTATTTATTGTATGGTAAAGATGTACGGTGTTGTATGGTAAGGTGTAGATGTGGTGTTTTAGATAAGTACAGGTAATTTATAATTATAGGTAGTTTTTTTACATTTATAAAATTGTCAAAGAAATAATAAAATGTCAGAAAATTCAAAAAAAGTATTCGAGATGTCTATTAGTCTATGAGTCTTTAAGAGACATCCAGAGAATCCAGAAGAATCCAGAGAATTATATCCAGAGAATTATATTAAAAAGGTGTTTCAAATAGTTATTTAACTTCAATAATCAGGCAGGCTTTTTCTCGTATAATCAGGCAGGCGTCTGCGGTATAGGCACATCAATTATAAGTTTACTCTGTTTCCAAATTAATGAAAAAAAAACGGAACTTTTTGTATTTACACCATCGGATTTTCTCAATCCTTATATATTATACAGGTTGAACTTTTTCTCATGCACATCCTTTTATGGGGTCATTCTATACTTCATACTGATCAACCTTTGTTCTACGATTTTTTTCAATGTGTCAAAAAAAAATATAAAAAATAATGTTTGGTGTTCGTCTTCTATGCGTTCCTAAATCATTCATTTATCCCATTACAATGAAACTTTGGCGAGTTGTGCGCAAGCCCGCGAAGGTTTATGACAAAAAAATCCCAAAAAATGTGCCAGATAAGACCCTTAAATTAATGTTTGTTTGTTCATCTGTTATGCGTTCCTAAACAGTATGCATTTGGTGTGCGAACGTCAGCGAAGGCCTAGAAATGGGGACGAAGCGACCCATCCCAAGTGCCGCAGGCACGAATTGACGCGCACCAAAGTCGCCGGGGCGGAACACTGGATTGAACAGCTAGTAAATATATACATAGATATATCCTCGGGAATTGTACTCCATCACATCCTCACCCTCTATTCTTCCAGTAAAAAAGGTTATCAAATCAAAACGCTCACAACTGATATTATATCTTGGGTGTTGAGTGCGATGTGCTGCACTCCAGCGCCGCCGTGATAATCCACATATTCCTGAATCTGACTTTTCTTCTTGCCCTTTGCTGGCTCGTTGATGGGCATCTGCAAGTATGATACCAATAATATTGATTAATGCATAACCTATATTAGTATGTTCTTTTCTTCTTTATTGATATTTCCACCCTCTTTTATGTTTCTCGAATTTATCAAGAAAACAACTTGAGTGGAAATTTAAAACTGGGAGTTATAGGTAGTTTATAATATGGGCTGGGTTTTAATATAAAATATTGGTCACAAATATTGTGACTATTATATTATATTTGGTGCTTAATCAGCTGAGTTTCACAAAGCTAAGGATATTTTATTTTTTTAAACATCATATTAATTAGTTTAAACGCTAATTTGACGGAAAATCTATTCAAGACAGTTTTGACAAAAGGCGGAAGTTTAAACTTGCGATTGCTAACGTGAATGATTCACGCGAAGTATGATGAAGTTATGGAGAAGTAATGAATAGTAAAACCAACTAAAATATTCACATTCAATTCGAAATTATATTTTAGTAATATGTTTTAAAGTGTCATATTATATCACCTACCTTTACATTTTCCTCGTAGTTGGCCATGACAATGGAACGAAGGGCGGAATATTCTGTATGGATTTGACTGTCATCAACAGACCAGAATCTAAAAGCGAATAGAAAATTAAAAGTGATATTTAAACGAAGAGTCTTTCTATTGGCGTTCGGGGTTTTCACCGCCCAGTTGATGCACCAATATAATGGAACGCCCTACTTTGCGCAGGTACCCTAGGGTCAATTTCACCGGGGTAATTATTTGTTTAATTATAACTCGCTGGCTGCTGAGGTATTTTGTGAACTTGGGCTTAAAAGGTTCCTCTCAAAGCCTTTTTTTTGGAACTGTATTCTAGGGTTGATGCGAAATAAACTATCTATTGCCTAAAATAGATTTAATTTTATTTCCTTATCGGCGGCGATATGGAATTATATTATAAAACTTGAAATATAACCTAAATAGTTAGTACTTTACTTACAATAAATATTATCTGCCACGGAAGCCGGTAATGTGCGGCCCTATTACTATATTATTCGTATTATATTTATTTCTTCTCCTTTCTTTGTTTTTTTAAATGAATTGCTATGACCTACCATGACGGCTCATATTATTAGAACACTGACAATATTCCGAAAACATTCATAAAAAGAGGAGGCACTGTAAGTCATTTACAATTATTTTGGGCCCTACTCAACTAGACCAAATGTGCCTGTGCTAGAGTTATGGGGGGGAGGTGGTAATGAAGCGTTAAAATGGTATGACGATGTGCGGATTCGATCCCGCGACCTTTAGGTCAAAAGTCCACTAGACTAACACGATCTCCGATCTATTTATTACCAAAGTTCGATAAAGTAACGACGTCAACAACGTATCAAGAATATTCCATTAATTGTCTTTTTGTTTTTACGTTTTCTTTCTCAAGAACTATAAGTAATATTTTAAAGCTTTTCTTTTATAATAATTCTAAATTCGCCTAACATCAGGAAAATCCGAGAAACCAAATTACACACAGCGAGATTTATTTTTTTAAGATAGGACCTAAACGAAGGTTTATGTATCTGATTTATGTTTTTTATCTTTTAAATCTTTAGGAGTTTGGAGAAATCCTTTGTCGCCAATGCATAAAATACGTCAAATTACGACTGCATGCCTCGCCCCTATAGATATATATATACAATTTTCCCTAGAGCTTAAGCGATAATACTTATTCGGGGTAGTAGGTAAGGTTAGGTTCACATTTTCTGTTTCAGGTCTCCAGGAAGGACATCAACTTTACCCTCCCACAACTTGCCGTCTTTGGCATCCCTTGATTAATTATAAAAAAAATGACAACCCTATTTTTCGTTAGATTCCTCTTTCTTGTAAATTATTACTTTTTCATTTTAAATCTTTTCGCTCTATCACAGAGCTAATTCGAATACGGCTTAGTCGCGTTCACTACCCGCCCGCTAATAAAAAGGTAAAAAGCTAGGTATAAACCTGCAAATCTTAGTTCATTGCCATTTTTATATCATTACGGTACTCGAAGTGACCGAACTTGACAAAATTCCTCCAAAATACTCTCATAATTAAATATTAAGTTTAGCTATTTTACTAGTACAACAGTCGTATTCATAAGAATAATCATTACTATTAGGCAATAAAATATTGAAAAATATTAAATAATCTAAGAGATATTTCTAAAGCATATTTATTGTTATTTGGATTGCTTGGATTGACATATTTTAATAACATCTGTAAATATCTGCATACAAATTCCTTCAAGCGTTGAAGTGAACCTTTGGCGACAATAAAGGTATGCAGATATAATCGAAAACTGTTCATGTATTATTTCTGTATATTATTTTAATAGCAGTTATATATTTTATAGAACGGGCAAGATAGATTGAATGAACAAGACGAAACATGGTGTCGACAAAAAGTCAATGTGGCTTTCAGATGGTGGTACTACCAAAGGCGATCCCTCATCGGACAACTTTAAATCTTTATTATAAGTAATCCTTACCTGTGGAATTGCAATACTCTTTCGTACCATGATGCGGTTTCTTCCATTGTTCTATCTGGAACGTTTCCAACGACATGGTCGATGAAGTTCAAACTGATGTTTGGCCTACAAAAACATGATCCGTTATATAAACGTATGCATTCAATTAATACCACTGTTATGCACTGTTATACTTACAAAAATGAATTTATAGAGTCCGATTGCACCGGTTTGTAACCGGGAAGGAATATTCCGTGATAATTATACCTTTCAATCAGCGTATGTGTTACGTCACCATACTAAAAAGATAAAATACGTGCGTAAAAAAACATTTGTATTTTATACTAACACTGGCGTGGTCGACGAAAAAACAATGTAATTTAAATATATTAAAAAAAAACATACTATCGTTATATCTAAGTTCAAAAAACGAGCGAATAATGCAAATTTTGAATATTGATTACATAAATACAGTAACTGCGTGGCAACGTTTGGCAGTGGATTGACTGCGACACTTAGCGCCGTTTTTTTCGAAAACAATTCATTTTATAATTCCACTGCATTTTATAAATTAATTACATTTATTTATTAATTTAATTCAATGTTTCACTTTAAATATAAATATAGGTACATATTCAGTATCCAATATACGCTCAACTAGAAGCAGCTAGGGCAATAGTGCTTAGATTTCATTTTAAATGTAACCCAGATTGTGTTTAAAAATAAAAATAATGTACAAATTTGTAATCTATTACAAAACATACGGATGTTATAACATAAAACTACAACTAAATGACTATGGGCCTAAAAGCGTTTTTTGCTCTTTATTTTTTGTACGAGCCAAACAAAATCAGAATAACAACAAAATAATAAAGTTTAGCTCTAAGTAAAATGTGTTAAAAATAACCAAACGTGGTCTCAGAATGTTTTTATTTTTCAGTTTGATATAGATGAAAATATTCCTATATTAAAAAATAAATAAATAATCAATAGTAGTGAGCATACAATCACGAGGAATTATCTATCACAAGGAAATGTATGCTCCATCCAATAATGCGTATAGTATAGGTGCATTTATTGTAGTATAAAAAAGTATATTATAGGTATATACAATTTAGAATTTTTTTCTTCAGGTAAAAGAGTAAAAAAATCATATTAGCTTTGTTTTTCTTACCGTTCTAACTGTGGCCATCCGAACAGATCCATGCTCGTCAGCTTCAAGCCACACATCTCGCACCAGCGTCGCCCCGTTGCGCTTGGCGCACTCGATGATGGCGGACACATCCTCGACCTGGAATGCTATATCATGGACCGCGTCCCCATGGAAGGCCACACTCGTCGAAATCTCATTTTCGACAGGCTCATACGGTGATTCGAACACGAAAAGAATCTATAAAATGGCATAAAACGATATTATTGTCGTGTTAGATCTGATTCGTTAGATTTGTTATTTTTAAAAGCAATGTTGTCAGCAAGATTAAAGGTATTGAAATATCCGTTTTAAGGGATTCCATAGAAATTATAGGCAGTCTGTGGACTTTCCTCGGCCACAAAGTAAACTTTTATTGGGGGTAGCTACCTACAGTCAAAGGCACTCGAGCTTTACCCCGCCCGAGCATTTAAAGTTAAACTTAAAAGCGGAAAAAAAGAGATACCACCACTTTCGCATCTCGTATGAACATAGATTGGATTAATATTTACATATAAATACATACACACTCTAGAGTGTGTGTGTGTGAGTTGGAGCTTTATCTAGATAAAGCTTAATTTGCCCTCGACCGTACAGAAGACGAAGAAAGCTCAATTAGTTATAGATGTTGTAGGAACAAATAAGTGTTGTAAGGACAAACTGAAAGTATGGAGATAATAACTGTTTCGAAATACGTTCGTTTAGACGATTTAATAGTATACAAAATGAAACACTTAAGAAAACACAAAAAGTCAGATCTTTCCTTTCAACTAAAACCTGCAGGGCAGAATCAAGCCATATTTATATGAACAATTTATTAAGATTTTAATTTAAAAGAAGACCAGCAACGTTGTTCTATTAATTATATATGACACCTACTATATATTTTTATACTTGTAAACTTAATATAAACATGTTTTTATTTTTCTCATACTGAGAGAAAATATATTTTTTCCGATGCTAAAATTTAAAAAATAATAATGGCCATTTTTTTGAATAAAAAACCCGAATATTCTAACAACAGACCTAAAAGTATAGTTTATTGGGTAATTTACATTCAAATTCTTCCTAAATGTGCACAAGATGCATTGTGCGTTAGCTAAGATTTAAAGATTTGGCTTTAGAGTTTATAGGAGCTATATCGCAACATATACGAGTAACAAGCTAAATTCTAAAAAAGTATGAAAATAGGAGATTAATGATTTTGTTTAAGGGTACAACCACATTTGCTACGACTATACTATCAAATTCTATAAGCAAAAGCCTTGACCAAAGATTATAATTTAAGATTACCTAATTCAGTCTTACCTTATCTAATATAACAGCGTGGCAAGTTGTTTCTCTGGAACCAGTTTCTAAACCTTTGTAGGCCAATGGTTGAAATCCAAAACGAACTATAAAATAGGTGGCCGCCTTAAAAAAAAAATATTTTTAAAATTTCTTAAGCACCTAGTCGTGTTAATATAAAGTTGCCATCGGCAAAAAAATATGGTTAGTACCAATTATATTTTTTATCCACTAATAATATTTAAATCAGAGAAATAATGGAAAACATTATCATAAACATATCATCACAAAGAACATTTATTTAAATGTTCTTTGAGAATGAGGCCAATTTGAGGCTCAAATTTTGCCTATATATTTTAATATTGTAGAATTCTTTGATATAAGATAAAATATTATCGTTACTGAAAATTGACTTTAATAACATTAAATGGTAATTAATGAATCTTTAAAATTGATAATTTAACATTATAAATCAAATAAACCTGTTTTGCATTTGAGACCCAAAACTTGAGATGATCAAAACTGAGAAATTTTCCACTCTCGGGTTTCGGCCCTTTATCTGTGTATGATGTCTGAAATAAAAATGTATAAAAAAAACCACTTAGGTATTTATCTTAAATTGGGAAGAAAAGGAGCTAATTTAGAGAGAGTTGAATAGATAGTTCTACATTTATGTATGTTTTCCAGGCAACGATCTTTTATTAAAAGATCATTGTTTCTAGTGTATAAAATACTGTTCTAGAGATATTCTGATAATACTGATGAGAGAGAGAGAGAGAAATAGGTGTCCTGGTGTCCTGGTGTAGGTGGTGTAAAAATAACGATTTTTTTTTCAGAGAGATTTTGAGACTAAAAATATACCTAAATGCAAAAATGTTGAAAATAATATTAAAACAAGAATGGCTATGAGTTCCTGTACCTTCTATAAATTATTCTAGTAAATTATTTAACCAGAACTGACGTCTTACAGCTAGGCTCACCAGGCGTTATTAAAGGTATTTCCCACTCAGACTACTCGCGCCTGTGGTACCAAATTGTGATGGGTTGCCTTCGTTTCCTTTCCCGTTTGTGCCTGCGGCACTGTTAGCCCATTCGATGTGCGTTTTGGATGCCCATAGAGGCGATAGTAGATTATTTTTAAAATGGAACAACCACAGATACATCATAATTCCTTGCTGTCATGCGATTGACTTCAAAGTCACCTACTAAAGGCGATGTACCTATGTAAGTTTTTAGTTTTTTAAAAAATATTCTAGAAAAATATAATTTTTATTTTTAAATATGAGTTCAATCCCACTTAAATTACGATGCAATTTTAACTGAATTCGTACAAAGAAAATAAGTAAATTCTCACCATGTTAACAATTATTGACAATAAAAAAAAACACTTAGAAATGTACTAGCGGAAGGTGTAGTGGTGTAGTTTCAATACCTTGTGAAGTGGGTGTGGGCTATGTATTTATAATCTTCGGTCGAGCCTCCAAACAACTTTTACATTATCCTGTTTATTGGCGTCGTGCCACGACCACTTTACGGAATAATTTAATATATATTGTCATTGACGACTTAACATTTTTGCATAATTAGTGCTAACTAGTGTAAGCATACAATAACAAACCACTCGATAAACGACTTCCAACTGGTATCTCTACCATTTTTAAAATCATTCTTAATTCAATGATCACACGAAGATCAGATGTTATGTATGACGCAGTGGGTCATTCAAGGTCAACTGATGCTGCTTTGATTCACAGCTTTTAAAACTTAAGAAATTCTTTGTAGGTACTGTGAATTATTTACACGCACGTTTGTACAGCCAAGGGCAAATGCAGCTTTACTATGAAAATATTATTCGATAGACACTCCATCGAAGATTGCAATAAATCTGTATAGGTATGTATATACGGGTTGTCCCAAAACCATTCCCGAAATAAACATCAACTAAAAGAGCTTTTTCTGCCGTAAGGGTTGCTCATATCAAAAATCGTTTTAAACAAAAGTTGTAGGGAAATTATAGTTCTACAATTTACAGTTTGAATGGATTTGATTCTGTGCCTATTAAGAGAGGTATGAATTTTTTAAATTTTGATATACCAGTTTTTCCCACCCCTAGGACCAAGGGTTGGTGCTATCAAAAAAGTTTACTCAGATAAGTTTTAGGCCCTTATCTAAGGAATAATTTAAATGAATTCGATATCTTATATACTAAGAAACTTATGGCCAAATTTCACTTTTTCGAAAAAAACCCAATCTAGAATTTGACCGAAATTTTATGCCCTTAAATTGTATGTATCAATTTCAAAGTGATTGGTGTAAAATTACGGCAGTTATCGTGTCCACAAGAAAGTGATATACATAGATAGATATATAAACGTTTAAATTAGGGTGGTTTTGGAGTCTAGGGGATGTGAAACGCGAAGATATGTCATAGTACTCATTGCAATACGTAGCTTTCTTAATTAAATCTACCTAAAATATTGCGAAAATATTCATGTCCTATCGCTAAAATGATTTATGATTCAAAGACTCCGGATACATAGGCATGACTAAATCAAAAGAAATAATTGATTTTTATATTGACAGCCTATGCAAATCGCTGATTTTTTGAACGCACCATCTCCGATGGTAACGCCTTTATTTGAATATGCAGGGTGTCCCGAGACCATTCCCCTAAAATTTAATGGGGTATTTATGTTTCATTTAAGTAAGAAATTATATAATAAAATACAAAAAATAATTCATCCAAAAATTTATTATTTTTATTAAAGCGCTGATGTAAATTACCTTTCTTACAAACCAATGAACTTGCCGCAGCTGCATCGATCAGCTGTGCTACATATTATAAGAGCCGTATAATATTATCATGTAAAGTTTTTTTTTCCTCGGAAATCATGATGAATTTTGATATATCGTCTTTACACATTATACTCAAAATCGCAGGGTTAGTTGAATTTCTTATTGGGAATGTTCTTGGCAAACACTTGGCTAATTCATACAAGCCACCCATAAACTACATAATATTCTTTACTTTCTTTTCGAAGGAAGCTTCATCAGTGTAGCTTCGAAAGCGTTTGCACCATCCCGTCTCATATTATTTTTCTCGGATTGTTTAACCTTTTAATTTGTCGAGAGACTTTTCTGAACATCTGTGTATGTAGTGTGTTACACACTTATCTAAGAGGAAACACAGCCTGTTTAAAAAAGTAGCACAAAAAGTACAGTAAAGCTAAAAGCTAAAACAAAATTATTACGTCAAACACCTGGTCAGGGAAACTTTATTTTAATTATTTTCGTTGGTTTTGTTACATTAGGGTCCCGTTAATACCTTATATTATCATTGATTATAATTACTCAATAATATTAGTATTATCTCAGCTTGGTAGATAAGCCATGAAGCTGACTTTTATGATGCAATCGGTATACAGACGACTCACGCTTTCGGCATTCGGTATGGTTACAATATAAAAATAATAAGATAGGAATTCTTGTAAGGATGGATAGACTAGATAGGGCAACTGAAGTTGTAGTTACTTCTTCGCCGCGGCGAAGGATGACAGCTGCTGGTCTTCAGATTGGAGAAGCACCCGCATTCACCTTCATTGAATGACATTTTACCCGCTGTACCGGAAGATTGCCTGAAAAAATCTTCAGGATCATAAATCCAAGTGTAAAGGATGACAGCTGCTCTCTACACTCTGTCTATAGTTAAAACAATAAATATATATTAATTTCTCTATGTCACTGCAAATGTACACATGTTTAAAAATCCCCTTTAAAATAAACAAAGGAACCACTCATGTTAACGCGGCATTTTTTATACATATTTATTAAAAAAATGGCTTCCCCTTGATGTCATCTCAATGTATTAACTATTGAGGGATTTCCCATGTGGGAATAACAAGGAGTAGGTATCCTTTGTTTTCCTGAAACAATATTAACGGGAACTTTTTTGAAGTTTATTAATTTGTATGAAATTAACTGTTAATATTTTGGGTGCAACAAGAACAGTGGTAGTTTGTTTCTCATCTGTGTGAAACGACCGTGTAAAAATAGTTAATCTTTGTAACATATGCAGCAAAGTTAAATCCTAACAATTTGGTGATAGCCAAATATCCTCCACAAGCGATGCAGCGATACCTGCTGGTTCCTATTATTCTTTACACATGGTAGTCATCAAAACAAAAATATTTTTAGGGAAACCTTAAAATCACTTAGTCGTTACTTGTGCTATTATTTTAATTTAAAACTTATAATAAAAGGGGTTGCAATGAATTTCCATTGTTTTATTCAAATGTTTTTACTAATAAAAAACCACTATACAAAATTAATAATAACATTCAACATTAATAACATTATATGGCGTTTGCGATATTGTAATTAGCAATTTGCTATTTCATTAAGATAATTGCAAACGGTACCACAGCAGCCAAATCATATTAATTTCTTTTAAATATTATGAAAGACACAAACTACAAAAAAATGCATGCATCAGGCCACCTTACACTCATTCAATACAGCATGGGAATACTTTTGAACAATTTTTTGCTGAAAGTCACATACAATGTTAAGTTGTTGAGTGAAGAATTTCAGTCTACTTTCGAATATATTGGAATATATTTATTATTAAAGAAGTGGAATGAAAAACTGATAATCACTCGAGGGTTTTATGATTTGTCATTCATCATACCAAATGGCTTCAACCATCACATATTTTAGCCAGCATAAATAATTTCTTCATAGGTTTTGTCAAAAGATTCTATCATTTTATTGCAATATAACCAGTGCCATAAACTGGAGCATCGAGTTTCCTAAAATATGTCGTTACACACATATCAAATATGGCAAAAGTATCAAGAAACATTTTCTTACAAACTTGATTCTTTAGTCCGTCAACAAATAGTGAATATTCTATTAACCAGTTTCGTCAAAAATTATTATTTGTATTATTTGTTGTTTTAGAATTTTCGGTCAATACATCTGCCAATTCTGCACTTCTGCTACTTCTGTTATCATTTTCAGTGCTCCAAAATTCATTAATTCATTATGCATCTGTGACGCGTGACTCTGACGTTTGACAATTTATTTTTTCGCGGCAATTAACAATATTATGAACCAAAGCAACTACTAAGTTATAAAAGCTTTCCTTCAGCTTTCAAATATAATTTTAAAAGATGACTACAAGATCTATCATTACAATCAAAGGTGATCAGAAAAAACTTTAATTCAATAATAAAACTCAAAATATTACAACACTAAAATATGATTGCTATACCGCCTATTAAAATGTGAGGAAAATAACTGTAAGTCAATTTGCAATAATTTTGTTCATCTGGTTTTGCAAAATTACTGTGAGACTATTATTAGCAAATAAAACAATTATAACTAAACTTACAATTTTGTCTTTGTTCCTTTTAGGCTATAATATACAAATAACAAAAATGGAAGTAAACTTACAACTGTTCATTGTGATATCACTATAATATAATACCAAGGAAAAAAGATAAAATGTACCATTGGTTACAATTATGTTCTCCGTAATTATCTCTAAATCTATTGGGGCTAGAGTAACAACTTTACGAACAAAAAATAGTTTTTTTTTACACATGAACAAAATTGTATCTTAATTTCATTAAAAGGTGACTAACAATTTTGTTCCTTGTGGGTGTCGAATTTACAATAAAACATATTTGAGCACCATAATAATTATGCCTCTATATCAATGAACACCATTATATTAGAGTAAGGAATTTGTGGAGTCTGGAATCATGAAAACATTCCTTACTCAAAAGCTTATCCACATACATCCACATTTTAGGGTTATCCATTTAAATATTTAGTTTGTTCATAGATGGCTTATAGGCATAAAAACAATGTCCAATAGTGTTTTATATTACCAATGAAATAGACAGTAAATTTTAGGGTATCGTCAATTAAAAAACCTAACAAATTGATTTTCTCTAAAAAGTCAATTTTTACAGTATATTGGGTTGATACTGTAAAATTGTAGTCGGTTGCAGTTTTATAAGGTAAGTAATGTCATTAGAATGAATATTCAAGCAGCAGAAACACTATGGAGAACATGACGATTCATATTAAATAAGCAGTCATTCTCTATGAGCTGCTTACTACCAACTTAAGTAGTGACGCTGGGCGGCCATTGCTCATTTTAACAGGTTATAGTGCTCTCTAGAATATTTCTTATGAATACAGTAATGACAAAATATGTTTTACATTAATTAGGTGCAAAATCATTAGTTCCTTGTTAGAAATATGTTATTCACCTTGTCAACAATTAAATGGTCATCAATTTTAACAATGTTAACAATTAAAAGATCATCAGTAAAACACTTAAATTTCTAAGCATATTAAGTATATTAAAACTTTAATTTAAAAAACAAAAATAACAATTTTAGCATCACCGATGGTTGAAACAAAAATATTGATTTGATGCTGATACATTTTTTAAAATTATATATATTGTATATTCCGGTATAAATCCATATTATTTTTTTTTTTTAAATTTATATTAAAATTAAACATACAGAATAATTGGTAATGCTGTGCGGTGTTTTATGCTAATTATGAAAAATTATAGTTCACCTTCATTAAATAAAGATTTTGTAATATCTGTAAGTAGTTGGTAATTACTTTATAACCATGGCTCTAACTTAACGATGTCCTTCTAATGAAATTAATTAGAAGAATAGGTGCAAACAGGTGTTTTTTTTAAAACTATTAACCTATCACCTGCCTGAGCGACTTTATACGACTGCACGCTTGGTGCCCGACAAAATTTTCAAAATGGTGTAAAACCGAACACTTACATGAGAATATTTAAAAAAAAACCCACAGCTATATAGAAGGATCTCAGTCACTTGTGCCATAATATATATTTTTAAATAAAAATTATATGGGAACTATCAAATTTCATGTTTATTATCGCTTTATAAGTTACTTTTCTACTTATTTATATTTTTTCACTAAAATTATGTATATTTTTTAAAATATATGAAAAAATTAGGATTCGTTAAAAAAGTACATATATTTTGAAAAATGTTTTTTTTTCATAAAGTAATAAAAATGTAATTATCTCTTCTATTTATTTCTAAACAATTACATTTCTAAATAAAATCAGCAAGAAAGATGTTATAATATATGTCTAAATATTTATATTTTGAAAGAATTGTAGGAGAATATTTGTAAGAACCTCTAGTTCCAAATACTATCAATTATGAGCCCATGGATCTCTGATCCCAATTAGTCATAAAATATAAAACATTTTTCTTTATACTTTTTGAATTTGAAATTTTATTTAAAAAAAAAGTACTCATTAGCAGTGAGTAAACGAAATGTAGTAAGTGTTGGACTAGCATTAGCTTGAAACTATTTCAAATTTAAATAATTTGCATACGGTAGGATGGCATTGTGCATTCGGAAAATGTAGTAAGTATTGCTGTTCCTGATATTGATTAAACTTTGAAAAAGTTAGTCATTCACCCAAAAACTGACACCTGACTGTCCTTAACATTGGCATTAAGACAGTTTCAATCAAATAAATAAATGTTGGTTCTATGTAGATACAAATGTATCATTAAACCGACTACACGTTAAGTGGTAACATGAAACTTACAGTC
Organism: Neomicropteryx cornuta; assembly: GCA_020383195.1. Lineage (NCBI taxonomy): Eukaryota > Metazoa > Arthropoda > Insecta > Lepidoptera > Micropterigidae > Neomicropteryx > Neomicropteryx cornuta. Next base: position 7,674,922 of record JAHKQU010000025.1, on the reverse strand, counting down.
CTTTTTTAACATATACGAATTATTTACATATTTATATCTTATAAAAAATGTATGTTGAGTAGCTTGACAAATCCAGCATATAAGGTTTGCAAATTTTTCAATGCTTAATGGGATATTAAATAAGTTTTTATTCATAACATAAAAATTGCCAGTAAACAGCAATTCGTATTGCGAGTGGTTTGACTGCGGTCAATAAGACATGCGATCGGGTGGCCCGAGCCGAGGCAGGGAACAAAGTTACGCATCCCTATATATTGTATGATAAATACATTAAAAAAGTCAATACAAAAGTTGCCATGCAAGTAGAGTACTTTAAAAAAAACATATCACATAAATTGGAACTTTTCACCATAAAAATTTAAACTAAAACCCAAATAAGTTTTAAAGTATTCGTACCTTCAATATCTATTTACTAGTAATACTTAACACAAAATAGATACAATTTTAATTGAAATCACATTGGAGTAAAGTGTGAGTTAATAAATACCTAGCAAATTGAGTTAAAAAAAAATATTTTTTAGAAATTTATTTGTAATGGCAAATTTATCAACTTAAAAATTTGAGTATAAAAGGAGCTACCTTTTCAGGTTCATTTAAATGAACGTGGTGCGTGCCTTCTACCTCCTTACGAACCAACTCCTCCGCGGAAGCAGCTATCCTATCTAAGACCATTCCGTAGTATGACGGATTGTCCCAGTCCATTCCAGGAACAGCCCTAATGTTGAGTACCTTGCATTTAATTTGTCTGGAGTATTCCAGAACCTGATCAATGGACATCATGCCTAAAGTGGAAATCTTTAATCGGACGTCTCTCGAGAAATGGAAGCCGACTTTGTTGAGGTGTGGAGGCGCTGGTGCCATTCCTCTCCTCATGAGAATTTCACAGGACTGCCTTGTGACTGATCCTCTGTAAGCGCTGAAAACAATATCGATCATTTCCTCAAACTCATAGCATGGTATCATATCATCGGTAAGATTTTCATATTTGAGAAATTTATCGATGGAGCTCCCAGTCGCTGATACCGTTTTAGAAGTTTCGCGAACATTCGGACTAGCTATATCAAGACTGATATACCTCTCAACATCATTGGGAAATGCAGCTGCATACATGAAACTCAAAGCGCCGCCCAACGAATGGCCGAGTAAAGTGACCTTTCCCCATTTGAAATATTTAACAATGCGTCTTATGAGCGATATTCCATCCCAGAAGATATAATATTGGATACCGGATGGATAGTGGGAAGATCGACCGTGTCCCGGTAAGTCTATGCAGAAGACAGCATAATCCCTAGGCAGGAGTGGCATGAGTGCATCCCATGTGCCGGCATTGTCCTGCCAACCGTGGATGGCTAAAATTGGCTGCTTGTTGCGTGGACCCCACCATTTGCCACTCACAACGCCCCATGGCACGGGTACTTCCACCTCCTCATAAAGATCCTCGTGCGGATCGTCAGAAAGAACTGAAATAATGGAAAAAAAAAACGATGAATGTTTTCAAGTATAGTTTTCGGTCACTATCTTATGAACTTACAAATAAATAGCTGTTTAATTTCTCTAGAAAGTACCTAATTAGTGATAATAAAAAATGATTACGATACTAGTAATTCATTCAATGGCTCTCAAACTATTATGTATTTTCATAGAAAAAGGACTTTTTAGGAAAATACCAACAATTATCAGGATTACAGAAACAATCTATTTTTGAAAAAAAAAAGGGGAAGGGTAATTGTTTCTTTCAGGAACCATTATTGTATTATATTGTGTGCTAGTTCAGCGACCGTAGCAAGAACAAACAACAATGAGTATCTAATTAAATATTGTGTTTGTTTTGTCATTAAACATCTGCTTGAACTAATTTATGTTACTAACATGCATAATAAAATTTCTTTTATTTAAAACTTTCTTTTATTTTTTTGCATTCATATAAAATATCTCTTCTAGATAGAATATTGGTTTCAACATAAAAATGTTTACACCCTCTTTTTACCCCCTTAGGGAGGGAATTTCTAAAAATCCTTTCTTAATAGGTGCCGACGTTATAAAAGGAATGTACCTTCAAAATTTCAGATTCCTAGGTTAGGCGGTTTGAGCTGGACGATGATGAATCAGTCACTCAGTCAGAACTTGTTATCTATATACGAGTATCTGCAGTGTTTGGTCTAAGTATTATAACTGCAAAAACGCAATTGTTAAGGAGAGCAGTTTGAAATTTATGTCGAATTTGAATCATTTATTTTAAATTTTGTAAATAAGTGCATGGTCAGCATCACATTACACGTAAGTTGTCCTGGGACCAGGAAACACTCACATGGAATTTTATAAAGTCAAAGTTGTGAGTCTTCTGCTAAATGTAAATATAAAAAATACAATAAAAATAATGTCTTTTTTTCGGGAATATTTATTTCTATGTAAGTACTTAATTGTAACTTTTGGGAAATATCCATCAGTTTATGATATTTATATACATATATCATAGTCAGTATTTGTAAAAAAGCCATCATTATGTAAAAAACTCCAAATGAAAATGAGAAAAACTGTTTTAATAAAGTTTATTTAAATCGAACGCCACATTTTAAAACGGAAATAATAAAAATGTAACATAATAAAACTATAAACCAAAACAATTAAAAACTGATTGCATTAAAAATATCTTATCATCCATACATAAATTGCATAATATAATATTACCTATTTGATTTACCATTTATTCCTGTGAATCACACCATCATGGAGTGTGCTAATAAGAGCATATGGAACAATCGTTTTGCATACAATGAAATTATGAAAATGAGGAAAGGTGATTTCAGTTGAAACAGCTACGAGTATTTACAAAATGCTAGTTTACAAATTTGTATTGACCTGTCTATAATTTCAGCCAAAAACATGTGTTTTTTAGTTGTGTATATGAATACTAGAGCAAATATAAAAATGGCAGACCGACCACGAAGAATCGAAATCTATACACTGTTTCTACTGATCTAATGTAATGAATTGGTGAAACTAAAACTGACGGCTCTTACAACATGATCCAAGACGACACTGCACAGGTTGTCTTATCGGAATGTATCAGAACAATATCTCCAATCTTTAAATTTTTGATGATGATAACCATTTAGTTCTTTGTTGCAACGTATGCAAATATTCTCTATTCTACCTAGTCCAAAATTGCTTTGATGATGCAATAATTGATTAGTAGGGATGTTTTCCTAATGAAAATTGTACTCTGACACGACCAAGAGGTTCATTCCAACAGGAACTGTCCCGATGAGCATCAATTGCTTCATTTGAATCATTTAGATCTGTCGAATTGGACAAAGAGATCTTGAATTTAGAATGGCTAAATATATATTTTATAAACTAATGGTTTGTTTTTTATGACATTTGATGAAGCATGGTGTAAAATGATCGATAGCCGTAGACCTTAGTATTTGATATTAATTTCAACTCGATACCTTTAGCTGTTAAAAAGTGATCCCTTATGGGTTTCGTTTTGGTATTTTGAGACATGTAAGTCTAAAAATTACTAATCGACAAAGTGAACTCAGTGAAAGGAAGATTTTTATTAGTGGGGTGTTTAAAGTTTAATTATCAAATTATTATCGATCACATAAAAAACGGCAAATTGAATCAAAAGTTATTTCATAATCGGTACATAACTCGACAAAAACAAAAAAAACTTTGCTAATACAAAAATACAATAATTTATATGGCGAAAGATCATTAAAAATTATTATAGCGCGCCTATTTAACAAAATGCCAAAGCATTTGAAAGAGGTATCCAAAATCAATAGACATTATAAAATTTCTCTAAAAGATTACCCATACACGCTGTGACTAATCTATTAAATATCAATAGGTTTATTGTATAGTAATCTACTGAATGGAATCTCTTGAATAGTGATAGTGTTCTACTTGTGTTAAGGTTATGTTGTAAAGTTGTTATTTATTTTTCATGTACTCTTTTTCGCTGTGTTAAATGTTTCTTCTTTTTCATCTAATTAAAAAATGTATATAAATTTAGTATGTATAGTTTGTAAGACTTGTCATCAAGTTGAGTTTCTGGCAGCCAAAACCATGTTTTTGCCAGAACCCATTTACGTATTATATGTCCTTTTTTTTAATAAAAATAAATAAATAAATAAAGTATATTAGGTAGTACTTTATGATCATTTGACACGCACGCACTCTGTTTTTTTACTATTATGATCTAGATATTTAACTCGATATGAAAAGGTATGTTTAGTTACATAAAAGCTCCCACTCTTATTCTTTAGTTATTCGAAAATATGAAAGAATAAATTACAGTTTACTCTCAATCAAACCTTTTCTTCAAGTATTGAATAAAATCACATTTTTATAAGTTACTAGGTTTTCTCTAGAGACGCTTTCGCAAGCTCGCTTTGGCCCGGCGCGCATGGTGCAGCGGTTTACAAGTGTTTACACGTATTTATTCTAACTAACACATTCAAACATATTTTGCGAATTGAGAATTTTTCTTGTATACTAAGCCCTCTTAAGTCATGTATCCAAAATCACTTAAACACTATATTAAAAAGTTTTTCATATTAAAATGTCTACAATTTATTTATTTTTTTGTAAAAAACGGCTTTATCCATATTCTTTAGGTATTCCACAATGTTTTATGAGAAAATTGTAAATATTTTGACGCAAGAGCAAGATTCTTTAAAAAAAAATAATAATTTTAGGTAACAGTTAAATTTTTTAAATCCCTCTGAAAAAGGTCTTGATTGCTTTTTAACAACTCATAAGTCATGTATTCACCTAAATAAATAAATGATTATGAGATTCAATTGAATAAACCACATTATGGTTATTTTGAGGCTATGTGTATACGATACGTTATTGGGCTCCAAAAATATGACATTTCAAAGTTAAGATCTGAAAAAATTGGTTCTAGTGCAGGCCCGTAGGCATTTATGTACTATTTTTTGTCTTAAGTTGAGATAATAAAGTACAAATAAATTAAATAGAAAAAGCAAACTTACAAAAAATGTTAAAAAACGGTCAATCTCAAATTTGATTTTCATCTTAAGTTTGATACGGTACATAGATAAGTATAAATTTCATTATGTATAGAATTTCAATTTTATCACAGAATTTAAGGCACATTGATAACTTGTGGTTGACTAGTAGGCATGCCGACTATTATTATTCTCACTTATATTTGAGGCCCACTTATTTATTATGTAAGTACCTAAATACTTTTGTGATTCTACTCAACTTTTGAAAAAAGACAAATAAATTTACAATTCCAATTTCTTTTTTTTATTTGTGTAACAAATTGAGAATGTTCAATTAAATGACTAACCAACTGGTTTTAGCAAATTTATAATCAATCTTGGATGATTCGCCAATGTTGAACTTTGTACCAAAAATCGCAGAGATAGGTGAGTAACTTATGATTTCACCTGATTTACCTGAATATCAAATTATGCATTTCCCAAGCGCAAAAGTCCATAATTACATAATAAGTAAAAAAGGTCATTTACCTGTGTGTCCGTTAAGCTCCACTTGGGCCATTTTAATAAAATAATAGGTCGCTATGTAAGAATGCGCACTGAACGAATATATATCCTATTAAATATTACGTATGTTTGGTTAACGGAAAATTTAAATGTAATCCTGAGTTTAGTCTGAATCTAACAGGAATGACGAGGTTAATTTAATATCACACACATGATAATCACGCCCATGCCATGACATAAAAAAATACAAACATGAGCGGGGGAAAAGGCGCTTCCTAATAAAATAAACGTCACACTCAATCACTCAAGATCAAATATGAAAGATCGCAAGCAAGTTTACTTTTTTATATTACAGACACTTCGGTGCTAAAAACGGTACGCGGCAGCTTAGCATTCTCTTCTCTTACCTCTCGCTCTAACAAACTATATTCTGTATCTTTTTCGTTGACGTCGCTGTGGCTAAAACTGCGATTCAAACCAGTAGGGAATTCTAAGATGTACAACACAGCTGACTGAAGAGGTCAATATCAATTTCGATCACTTTGTTATAATATCCATTATGACATCAAACCATCCAATGATAAGTTACTGTCAGTCAAGGTACCCTTGACCCTTACCGTAACATGTGATGTGTCGTTCCGATTTTGCTGGAAGCATTTTTGTGTTTCGCTGAATATAAGGAATTAGAATATTTTTTTAATATTAAAATAAAAAAAACCGTGTAAACCTTACAAAATGTGTTATAAAAGATCACGGTACCTAACTAAAAATGTTCGTGGGTGACACCAGATCTGCCTCCCCAGTGTCTTTTTCAAAGTTTGTCTCGGACAACAAATATATTTATCAAAAGATTGCATACGTAGTCGTTTATTTTACAGAACAAAATGTCAATTAGGTAGGTACTATATGGATGAATTAAAGGGGCTACAAAAGTATGACAAATGTAAAGACTCAAAAAAAGACTAAAAATTAAATCAAATACATACGAATAATAAATAAATATGTCATAGAATGACATTGACATAACATTTTGAACGAAAAACGTACTTTTTGATTTATTGCTACTTTACACTAAACGTAAACCTGCGAAACTAATGTGAAAAAAAATACCTATGAAATAAAAAAAAAAATGAAATTGTCTCAACTACGACGGATAGGTTAAAATGAAAATACATGAAAAAACAGATCTCTAATCGATCGTTCTTAACTTATGGATTTGAGAACCTCTTTCTTTTTGTTATATTTGTAAATAACACTTCACTAAACAAAAAAAAAATAAGTATTTTATGATATGTATTTTAAATAAGTGTGAACTTATAAGGAGACTTATTCGCCCTGAAATGTGAACCTAATGTTGAGGATTTTAAAAGGTTAGGTACTAATCTATCTAGTAGGACAATGACCAGTAGGTACCCATGCAATGCGAGTGAGGAGAATGTAAAACTGTCCTCTTAATATGTTTTCGGTATATTTTGTTCTTCACATATAATATATGATCTATCAAAGTCAATAAAAATGAGCTTGTAATTTTAAGTTATTTAATTTTAGGTTTATTTTATGTCGTAAAATTTAGATATGGTATGTACTCAATGATCAACGGTAGTTATCGACGCGTGTCATCAGGCTCTGCAGTTTGTTAAGCCTACCTGTGAGAACCAGCGAAGTTTAAATTTATATTGAAATATGTTGATAGGGGTCCGTGACCTTTCAGAACATCCAGTAACCAATGGCCGGCCCTTTTTAATTTTATTGTATTTTCATTATAAAGCTCACCTTATTTTGCATATCATTTGAATTGAATACTTAGTTAAATATGCACATTAATCTTTCTTGAAATCAGTAAATTCCTGCCTAAAATAACTTGAATAACGAATTAAATTACACTAATTTTGTAGACGTTCAATACTGAAATTATCGGTTGGAAATCATATACCGTGTGTATTTATCCGTGACCAAACGTATTTGAAGCGTGATAAGACAAACAAGTTTATTGTATTATTTTGATTCAACAATCGACGGTGTAACCTTGTATTTGACGGTTTTACAGACTGGGAAGAAATCTGTACAGAGGCATATAACCTTCATGGAATTATTTAAAAGAAAATAAATAAAGTAATTACCAATGGCCTCTCCACATGGATCAAATCACAACGGTGAGTTACAAAATATTATTTTTTACAAATAAATACATAACCTCCATGGAATTATTTAAAAGAAAATAAATAAAGTAATTACCAATGGCCTATCCACATGGATCAAATCACAACGGTGAGTTACAATGTATTCTTTTTATGGTATAGGTACGTATATGGTTGTCAATATACATTGTTGATGAAATTGCACGTGAGCTTGTGTGTGAGTAAAAATGCTTTCTGGAATATGACAATGAAGAAAGGTAATGGAAGGGTGGTATGGTACTATTTGTCAAAAAAAAACATTTGACAGGTTTTTAGGTTTAGTTTCGGCAAAACAGTTAGTTAGATGATAAGTATATTTAAGTAATCTTATGTTCAGTAGTATGCCTTACTAATATCAAAATGTATGCATTGTGTCATTGTAATGCCTTTCCGTAAACATATAATCTAAAGCTAAAACATAAACTTGCCTTACCGAATTATGGGCTTAAAATAATTTCAATCAGTACAACTGAATAAAAGTCACTGTTTACCGTTTACCACCATTGAGTGGGAGTCGTTCTGAAATCAGATTGTCGAATAATGAATTGGTAGGTAACCTACATGTTTTTAATCAGCTCATAGAAACAAAATTGTCGATGTCGATGTAGGACATTTTATAAGAACTTGGTACGCCACTACGGCCTCGATTCGTTGCTAAGCTGACAGCGTGTGCATTTCTTATAGTATTGGCATTGATTATGCCTTATGGTATTGGTTAGTGTTAAAACTTAGTAGCGTACCTACTAAGGCCATAGCGCGTATTCTGAAAAATATGTCGGACTCAAAAATACGTGACAAGACCGTGGTAAACAAATACGGTCGATCTTGTATGGCATTAGATAGGTAGGTATTTTCAAGGTAAAGCTTAATTTACCCTCAACCGTAGAAAACAAAAATAGGGTGTGCGAAATGGGGAATGCGTTTAAAATTTTGTTTTTTGTGCAGTTTTATTAAAATAGGTAAACGGTTCATTGGGCTCTCTCGCGGGCCCTTTGCACTTTGCCAGTCCTACCATCCTATAGTTACGCGACTGCATATAGATTACATGCACATTTAAGTTGATATGAACAATTTATGGCGACGCTGACATTAAATACTAAACTGGTTATTTATTTATATTTAAAAAGTATAATAACAAAATTTAAATATTTCAATTTTAAACCAACATTTCACCCCCTTTAATTATTCTACTATAAAATGGTTAGTTAGTTGCTTACGACTTACAAATATGTGGCTGAGGCGTTTTATTCCAGTACAAAATTATTCCTTAAATATTGTGTGAAAATATTCAGACTTTGTCGCTAGGTATTTATTTAACTGCTCATCATCTATCGGAGGTATAATAGACTAAAGAAAGTAGATAGTAGTAGACTACGAAAATTTACTCATAATCAGTGACAGTTAAGATTCAGTTATCAGACATCAAAAATAATCAAAATCACTAAAGTTATTTACTTACCTAGTTATATCACTTACATGAACAAAAAGTTTTACAAGTTTCTGCAGTCATATTAGGAACATAAAAGTATTTCTGCTGGTAAATTCCTAAAGGCAGAAATCAGAAATAACTTGCGAACTTTGAATGGCCTGCTTCGATTGCAAATAAATTTATAAATTATTACCTAGAATGTATTGGTCAGTATTTTGTATAAAAGCATCAGCCAAATTTTAAAATAGATCACATTTCAAGCAATATTATAACAGCTAGGATCTTTATTAAGGTTAGGTTCCTTTCATTTTAAATCTTACATGCCTATTCACATTCATTAATAAATGTATATTTTCAAGTAAAACATTTTTCACCATATATTCTCGTACCCGAGTCTTGATATGGTATTGAGATACATCATAAGGTCAAGACGTTTATCCCTTTACGAATGCCTATTGTAACACTGAGAAAACATTACAAATGTACGTCTGAAATAAAAAAAAACATGTGCGAGTGTCGGAAATCACAGTTTAGGTATATTTTACTTATTTGTGTTTTAATTAATAATTGGCAGTTACTAAGAAATTAAATACTTAGCTCCCTTCTCATGCTATTATTCATTTTAATTGCAATTAATAAAATAAATGTAAGTTACCTACAAAGTAAATAATTACCAATCTTTCTTTCTTATACCCTTACCCTCTTTCTCTATGAGATAGATCCTTACAATTACCAAATTGCAATTCTCTCCAGCCCCGAAAAACCCTTGGGTCCCTTAAGTGTTTACACATCAAGAAATTTCATAGTTCGTAGAACACATTTTTTATTATTTGCCATTTTTCCTTATATGGTGCCACTTAGGTTAAACATTGGTGAATGTTGATGCACGCAATAATGTAAATAAAAACCCAATAAGTACTCGGGGTTTGGGCATTAACCAACATGTTTTTATAAAAATAGGACTATATGAGCATGTCCTGTCAATGTCATTTATATTGCTTAGGAATTCAACCAATCGTTGATGATTTTGAAAGACTAACCTTATACCTCTTAGATCCTGTTCGTCTGTGATCACACACTTCATACTCACACTCTTCACAAGCTCTTTTCAAGCTGTAGGATGGTTTTTCTACAATACTTTGTAGTAAAGATTGTTGTTGTTTGTGATAAGATTTTCGACTAACAGACACTTTTACACTATTTGCACGATTGTGTGTGCAATAAAGAGTTGTTCGTTCACTTTATGTCGAAGTAATGCTACATAGCCTTTGTTCAAGTGAAAGGATAAGCTAGCTATAAATTTTATCCAAATTGTTAGCATACATTGTACGTGTACAGATTGACAACATTTAAATAAACGCCTTTATATATAACAGTGATAATTCAGTGTATTGACGAACTTTAAAAAAATATTTTCAGGAATACACTAATATATTTTCTCAAAAATTTGTAATTTTTTAAAAGTACTGTAAATTAATATAAATTCTGCTTTGCAAGAGTATTAAGTGTATAAAAATAAAACAGATTATTTTCTTGAAAATTAAAGCTTTATACATTTCGACTTGTGGTCATTCTACCATAAACTTTATAAGACTAATAAATATATAAGATTCATGACTTTTTAAAATTACAGTAAATGGGCTGGATGTCGAGGAGATATCCATTCCTGTGGCATGGGGGCATGTCAGTGGAAAGTGGTGGGGGCCGAGAGGCCAACAGCCCATACTGGCAATCCACGGTTGGCAAGATAATGCTGCCAGCTTCGATCCACTGGTTCCCCTCCTACCGAAGAGCAACTCTGTACTTTGCATCGACTTTCCTGGCCACGGCCGATCCTCCCACTATCCCCCTGGCATGAACTATTTTAAATTCTGGGATGGAGTCACCCTGATAAGGAAAATAGTGAAACACTACTCTTGGTCAAAGGTATCTCTACTTGGTCATTCCTTTGGAGGTACAATAAGCTTCTTATACGCTGCTACATACCCCGAAGATGTTGAAAGAATCATATGTTTGGACGTTGCTGGCCCGAGAATATATCATGGAATAGACATTATTGCATTAATCGGACAGAGCATAGATACATTTTTAAAATATCAGAATATATCAGGAAAATTCATACCGAACCACAATTATAATGAAATGATAGATATTGCATACATGGGTCACAATGACTCAGTGACCAGAGAGAAATGTAAGGTGCTCATGGAAAGGGGAATGGCACCGGCTGAAAAACCAAATTGCTATACTTTTACAAGAGATGTACGGCTCCGTTCAGCAAATCTCGGAATGATGACAGAGGAGCAAATATTTGAATATGCTGCTCGTATTAAATGTAAAGTGTTGAACATTCGTGCGATTCCTGGTATGAACGGATCAAACATATTGGAGTATTTGAAGGTTGTCGATAAAGTAAGAGAAACGGCTGAACTGTTGGAATACTATGAAGTTGAAGGAACACATCATGTGCACCTCAACGAACCTGAGAAGGTTGCAAAATACATATCAAATTTTCTGTTATCTTAACTCTAGCTAGAATTTTCTAGGGTGGCACTTTTTCAATATGTTAGTGGTAACACTACTAGTATCAATAATACTAATTACTTATAATTTATAAATAATTACTTATTTGGTTAATACCATTGAGTACAAGTTTTAAAACGGATTTAAAATTTAATTGAATTGAATGGTTGATGATCGATAGATGGTTAATTATATAAAGAGGATTGTTTTGTTAATAACTATTTGAACCAGTTTCAGCTAGCATGAATAAAAAATAGTCCTAAGGCCGCTGATTCGAATTGACTTTGTCAAATTTAGATTGGAATTACTAAACTAACAAATGCACATAATACGAGCAAGCGACTTAGAATCATTTAACAGGAAGCAGGTGATAAAACAAATAGCTTTTTACCTGCTATATAAGTATCAAATATTAATATTGTACGAGGTGTGATCAAAAAGTAAGGTGACTTTATTTTTATCAAAAAATATTTATTCATTCATCAATATTTATTTTGTCCCCTTCAAAGTAACCCCCCTCAGATACAATACACTTGTGCCAACGCTTTTTCCAATCCTCATAGCACTTCTGATAAGCACTTTTTGGTATAGCTTTCAGCTCATCCAGCGATGCGGTCTTTATGTCCTCAATTGTTGCAAAACGCCGTCCTTTCGTGGGTTTCTTGAGTTTCAGGAACAGGAAAAAGTCACAGGGGGCTAAATCCGGTGGCTGTGGCATGATTACGGTGTTGTTCTTGGCTATAAAATTATGAACAAGCAATGACGCGTGAGCTGCCAGCTGGCGCAAAGTTCGCTGCCACACGTCTCATGCCCGAAACATCTGTTAAAATTGCTTGGCACGAACCAAATGAAATGCCGATATCATCAGCAACTTCTCTTATGGTAATTCGACGATTCCTCAACACTATCTTCTTCACTTCAACGTTCTCATCAGTTGATGACATGCTTGGGCGTCCAGAGCGAGGTTCGTCATTGGTGTCTTCTCGGCCTTCTCGGAAGAGTTGATACCACTTGTAAACATTTTTTTTTACTTAAAGTAGACTCACCGTATGCCACTGTCAACATTTCAAGAGTTTTAGAGCACTTGATTCCATTTTTTACACAAAATTTAATGCAAACTCTTTAATCCATGTTTTTCGACAGTAGAAAATCGCCGACCACGCAAAACACCTCTAACCTTAATGTCTCTCACAAACAAACAAAAAATGCTATACTTCTGAAACTTTTCACAGATGTTAAAAACAAGTGTACCAACATAACAAAAAAAAAAATCGAAGGTCGAACAGACGTAGCCCGCAAAATTTGAAAAATCACCTTACTTTTTGATCACATCTCGTATTTTATTTCCATTCTTCTTTTGTGGGTATACAAATTTTAAATGATTTGAATTTTATTTCCATATCAAAATATTTTTACTCCTGATAATTTTGTGCGAAATATTTGCATTGCTTTCATTAAAATATACGTATAATGTAAATGTAAAGAAAGATATGAAAGAAAGATATTTGCCTAATAGTCATTATAAATTAAACAAAAAAAAAATCAGACAATCAAATAAAACATGTATTTCTTTCATAAATGCCACCAAACAGTGGGTCAAAAGCAAGGCTTCCAAGGAATATATATTCAAAGAATAACATATATAAGTTGTGTAGGTAGAGGTAACTGGTGGCTGGTTTAGCGTTAAATCTCGAAGTCGGCAGTTAGGTGGACTATTGGTAGTGTCTACCCGATAACAAGGAATGGCACACATTATGCTCCGCACGTAAAACACGCGAACCACACGATGCCGCTGTTCGGCAAAGGTCATACGCCGAACAAAGCACACACACACAATCACAAGCGGGGCTACCCGTTTAGGTTCAAAGTAATAATTTCTTACTATAGGAAAATTATATGTATAAACACTATGAAAATGTTTGTTTTTTAATATTACATTGACATACCTTTTGTAAATAAAATTAATTATTTACCGTCAAATCCACTTTCAATTCACTATCGCACTTTTCACAAATAATCAAAACCGAACCAAATGAAAAAAAATCACGATTAGTCTATGCCTTGCATGAATTCAGGTATAATTAACATGCCAGTCTTTTAAATATTAATAGAAATGCAGTAAGACGATGACGCTTTTTGTCCGCACACAGCATCTGGCGATATACAACAATGACGGGATTTCTCATCATCAGTGTGAGTGTGTTAAGCATCTAGGCTTAGGGCGGTTAAGCTCAATCTTGGGCCAGACGTATACTCTGTGAAAACATTGATGTTAGATTATTATTATAGGAATAACAAAAGAACAATTCCTAACAAATTATAGGTATGTTTTCATCCAATGTGTATTTTTTGAAGAGCAGTTTATACAGGTGCACAGGATCCTGAACTATTCAGGTCCTTTTAGAATTTTCATGACAGAAATACAATAGCAGGTGACGGTGGCCATGTCATTAGACTAATAAGGGAATGAGATAATAGTGGGCTGTAATTAAGAACGTATCATATTGACTGGTCGAAGTAGCTGTTGTGTATTGCATCAATCGCAATTCGGTTTTGAACCATTTTCAATTAACTTTCGATCTTCGAGAATGTTTTAATTTGAAGCATAGTAGTTATAGGTACGAACGAAATAGATTGCGGTGGTAGGTAGGTCAAAATATTGTAAAACCTTTTAGGTTAGGTGGTTGTATATCTTTTTAATAAAATACCTTTAGATGTTAGAGTTGTAAAATAAAAGCGTTCATAAAACTTAAAATAACATACAATTCTTGTTATATTCCTTTTTAATTTTCCACAAATTATTGGAAACGAGATTGTATGTATTGTATATTATTTTATTTTACGCATGCGTTATATAATTGTATTTTAGTTAAGATTAAGAAACCAGTAGAAAAGACGTGTTTTAGCGGGATCTATGTCCATTTTTATATTTTTTTTGGAATAAAAGTTGTTTCTGGCATTGTTAAAAACTAAAACTGAACTAAGATATTGATATAAATTTATTTGTTCTATCTGGAAGCATAAGCATAATATTTATGCTACAACTATAATAAAATCTAAGGGTTAAAATTAGGAAATATGTGATATTAGTAAAACACATGTGTACACTCACCATAGGGTATTTTGTATTTTGCTATGGAATATTGGATACAATTTTATTGGTTTTAACGCTGCCATATAAATTAATCATATAATTATTTATTAAAATTTATAAAAAATGATATATAAAAAAATAATTTGTAACAAGAAAATATACATGTGTAAATAATTAAGTTATGTTTCGTAATATCTGCAATACGTTTGTGTATTTGTAATCTAATATATATTATTAAATAAACAATAAATTACTACATACTTGTTTCATTACCTATAACATCACAGCAAAGTCTTGCTTCAAAACCAACGTTTAGACTTATAAAAAAAAAACAATAGGTAAAGAAATATTTGGAAAATATTAAACATGTTTTTCTATTGGACAAAAAAAAAATATGTATATAATTGAATCGGTCATTTGGAAAAGGGGATAATCGTAATTTAAAAAAATTTACAGGAATACAAAAACTGAACAACATGAAAGCAGATACTTATGTTAATAAATATTATATCTATATATAATTTCGTAACGCACATTTTCTTTTTAATTTTTTGTTTTTTTAAATAAATAAAAGTTACAAAGTCGATGCACGTGCCATTTTCGAAAAACATGTATTTATCCTCTTTTTTCTAAAAACCGATTGATGGCACATGATTGTTAAAAATTCTATTATACTTTATTTGTAAATTTTGTTCCATCGAGGTGGGTAGTAAAAAAAAACACCATAAAATTTTATTTTTACTTAAGAATAAAATGCCATTTTTAAAATTTAAAATGTTTTTGTTAACGTTTTTTAATCGAAACAATCCAAATTCTTGAAATAAAGAACAATCATATTGCATGTCAAAATAACAATTCGTTCAATTTAAAATATATATATTTATATTCTGTAACTACCTACATAAATACCATTATATATATAAAACCATTTTGATGCTATTTTTGTTATATATTTTTTTCTTGTAGTATAAACCCTAAAATGGTCCCTAAAAAGTATTTGAGGTGAAACAAAATCAAGTTTTCATGGTATTATTTGATAATGATAATAATACTGTAAAATAGAAGGAGTAGTTTATAAAATATAAAGAAAGCTTAAATGCAATCTAAAATACACGTAAACAAGGCACAAAAAGATATTGGTGTTATTACAGCTTAAAATAAAGTTTTAAAATATTTTCTACACAGTAATTAACCTAAAATCACAAGTGGACTTGACACTGAGAATAAAGGGCCCCTCCTGCTGAGGATAGAAGGTCGACACCATAATTCTATATTTTCCAGCTGGAATGTTGTCCAATTCAAGAATAACAAATCCAGACCTATAAACACATAAAAATATTTTAGTTAAAAGTGATCAAATATACTCATATAAAGTGTGCATCCCAATTGCAACAAGTCCAATTGAATTGCTGATTATTAAAAGGGGTATATGTTACATTATATTAAAAGGGAGCTATGTTACGGAATTTGTTTTATTTTTATTAAAAAAGTTATTAGAAATAAAAAAAAATATAAAACTAAAACAAATCAGCAAACACACTAAGTTTTTCATAAATGCATAAATTTGTAATATATGTGATTATATTAGAAATGAATCAGTTTTTTTTAATATCTCGCAAAGTTGAAAATGTAACATAGCTCCCTTTTAATAATCAGCAATTCAATTGCAACAAGCATAAAGACTAAATATTTTTGTTTTACTAGCGTGTAAATAATATTAAAAATAAAAGTTTTACATTAAAAAGAGATAAATCAATGAAAACAATTAATAAAAACAAGTTGCCTAGGATTCTGTGTGAAATGCAGCAGCGGACATTGTCAGAAGAGTGGACATTCAGGTGCGACTCGGCACATCGACAGGTTAACAATTAATTTTATTTGGCTGCCTAATTAATTATCTTGATAAACACAATTCATATCAAGAATGTTTGTACATGAATGTAGCAATTATAAAATATATACCATTTTTATGTATTTCTATTATTCTTTTATCTATTTTTATATCTTCTCTGTTGTTCAAGGAAGAATGTCTTCTTATATGATAAAAAACAATTTCCTAACCTCAACTCAAAACGAATTTCTGCTAGTGGTCTCAGCTGTCTTCAGTGTGGCCCTTAAATATTCCAGAACATTTCATAGGCAAATCAACATTTGTAGGATCAACATAAAAAATTCTTCGGTCTCATCGGTCACAACCTCCTTCGATTTGCCCTTAAATGGTATCACTTACAACTTGAGGTATGCAACCTCGTTGCCTTCTATTACAACATACTGTCGTTCCTTATCAAATTCTGCGGTTAGACCACCTGAACCCTGCCCTTCTCTCCACGGGTCACTTCCAAAGCTACTAAATTGTGATAAGCACTTGTAACACATATTACACAGTGGTCCGATAAATACCTAGCCTCACCGCCTGATGGCGCCACTATCGCAAGATAAATTTACTATCGTGTAGTACATTCTCGTAGACGGTAGTAGTTTTCAGTAGTTTTGTTTTGACATTTTTGACAAGTGGACGTGTCAGCGTATTTTAGAAAAATGCCAAAAGAGTAATATGGGTCAGTGATTCGATTCTTGTTTCTGGTAGGGAAATTGCGCAGCGAAATCAAAGAGCGCTTGGATGCTGTATATGGTGACTCTCCCCTTCGATGGCGACCGTCAAAAATTGGCTTAACGAGTTTCAACGTGGTTGCACGTCGGTTTATGATAGCCACGCCCAGGTACCCCGAAAACGGCTACCATGGAGGATAACATGACACAAATCCACGATCTCGTGTTGGCAGACCGGCGATTGAAGGTGTGCGAGATGACTAAGACAGTAGGCATTTTAAAAGACTGCATGGGTCATATCCTGCATGAAATTTTGGGCATGAGAAAGCTGTCGGCGCGATGGGTGCCGCGTTTGCTCACTCCGGACAACAAACGCAACCGTGAGACCACTTCAGAGCAGTGTTTGAAGCTGTTTAAGCGCAATCCGAAGTAGTTTCTGCGTCGTTTCGTGGCCGTCGACGAAACATGGATCCACCGGTACACACCAGAGGAACAGTCGAAACAGTGGACTTTACTCGCCGAACGTGGCGTTTCGAAGAAGGCGTATACTGTGCTATCGGCTGGAAAGGTGAGGGCCACCGTTTTCTGGGATTCACAAGGTGTGATCTACATCGACTACCTGGAGAAGGGCAAAACGGTCACAGGGCTATACTATACCGAATTATTGGGTCGATTCGGCGCCGAATTGCAGAAAAAACGGCTTCATTTGGGGAAGAAAAAAGTGCTCTTTCACCATAACAACGCATCGGCTCACACCTCCGCCGTCGCCACGGCCAGATTGGTCTACGAACTGCTGCCCCATCCACCGTATTCTCCAGATTTGGTCCCATGTGACTTTTTGTGAATTGATAAAAAAAAAAGTTTGAGCAAAAATTTGAGTCAAATAAGGTCATTGCCGCCACGGAGGCCTACTCTACAGACCTCGAGATTTTTTTTTTTTTCAGATGGGTTAAAGAAGTTGAAGCATTGGTGGATCAAGTGTATCGAGCTAAAAGGAGACTATGTTGAAAAATAAATCTCCACTTTTCCAAAATTTTTCGTTTTTCATTTGTAGGTTAGGTACTTATCGGACAACCCTCGTAATTGCCTTAACACCCTTATAATATAGAATTATTGGTTGCAGGAAACCATACCTGTATGGAGCTGAAGACTTTGTACGAAAAGGTGCAGTTACAGATGAATCGTCTAAAGATTCCACAGTTACATCCATCCCCATTTGGTACTGCTTAGGACCTTTTAAATCTAGAACCAAAGATCCATCTAACTTTGTAACCAGCATGAAAGATGGATTTTGACGGTATGTTAAGGGATGATTTGCACAGCCCCCTGCTGTCTGACCAATCCATTCACCACTAAGCTGTTGACGTAATAATGAAATTTAATTATTAGCAGTATTTCACATGTCACTTAAAGAATTACTGTCGTCATTAGTCGAAGCTATAAGAGAAATTTAAAAACAAATCGATAAAAACATCAGATTGCTTCTTGTAGCAATATTGCCAAAGTTTCAATTCCGATTAGGCAAACATCCCTAAATGATCCTTTAAAATTCATAAGAAAACCTAAACACTAGATAACTTCTGTATCAAAAGAAGCTGAATTCCTTAGCTACGTTGCACATGTCAAACCAGCAAAAAAATCACGAGCAATCAAAAAAAATTGGTTATATGACATTTGTCACTTGCGTTGAAATTCAAAATTGAAATAATTTATTTCTAAAAAAACCCATTTTTAGTCAAATTTAATTAAATTCAGAAACCTTATTTAAAAACAGTTAGAAGAAAAATATGCTTAAACTTTACATTTTTACCCCGTACACTATTTATTTTTATTGTTCGCGTAATAGGATGAAACTTTCATAAAAAGAAATAAATTAAATCTGACTTGTTCTATAAATATTGACATATAAATTGTAATATAAATATGTGTAGATACACATATGTACATATACTATATATTAGAGACTGCGCAAATTAATTTGACTATTTTTTTATGAAGTTTTTTTGAGTTTTAAAATTGAAATAAAAAAATCTTAACTTCGGAATTGTCTAAACTTTCTGCTCAAAGGCTTCTTTCTGCAAAGGTAGGCGTAGATAAAAGAGCTGTTAGTTAGCCTAGTTGTGCAGTAGTATAAGCGCCTGTTTCTAAACCCACGAGGTCCCAGGAACGAAAACTTGTGGGTCAAATCCAGCCAGGTCATTTTTCGCCACTGAGAATATTCAACGGCGCTTTTCTAAACACTGTCGACTGAGTTAAGCAACAAGACATACACAAAAACACTCAGTTACAGACTTGCAAGATGTTGTTCGCCTATAATAAAAAGCCTCGCATCAAGAAAACTACAGTAAGGCAATTGGGATTGTGCTTAATAGCACAATCCATATGGTAAACAATAAATAAGTTGAAAGATATTTTTAATTTGACAAACAAAACGGTTACCTGTTTATGGAAAGGAAATGGTTCAATTTTCTTCAAATCAAACGTACAAGTTCCGTATGCTCTCAGTGTGTAATAAATTGTTCTCATTTTTTCATACTGCGAAACGACAAGGGTGTATTTCCTAGCACTATTCTCGCCTACAATAATTTTACACAAATAATGAGGACTATTGATTCTTACTCCATCAATATAAGGCTCAGGATCATCTGGAAGTATAAAAGCAAGGTGGAGTGATTAAGTCTATCCCAGGTTAGGCCTATCCAGGACCCTTACACTCAGGCCCCAGGAAATAATAGGCCCCTTAGACTCGGACTACAGTTAAGTGGGGTGCATAAATCAGAAATTCATACAAACACTCTATTTAATATATGTTGTTTAAAATTTGTTCTTTATAATAGAGCTTATCAAAATCTGTATTTGTCCTGCTGTTTTAAAAAAAAAAGTAAAAATTAAAATGAGTTTAATTTTATCTTTTATATATTTATCCTATATATTTTTTACTTTTATATGTTTATTCTAAGCTGCCATTTCAAATACTTCAATTATGGTTATTTATTTAGTGATAAAACATTTCTTTAAATATTCTCTACTTATGCTTCTTGGAGGTAAATTTTTCAAATGACAAAAAAACCACCTTTAAATAGTATAAAAACTATCAATATTGGTGTCTAGAAAATGCATTCACTTTTCGGTGCTTATAAACATTTTGGTCTTCCCCAAAAACACAGTTTAAAAGTATTAAACAGATTCATTTAAAAGGAGCAGATATATTTCCCTTAAATCTGCCATGACATATTTAGCATAAAATAGATTAAGTAAGCTAAATTCATAAAAAAAATGTGTTTTTTGCTATCACATAACGATATATTATAAATACAAAATGTATATATAATCACGAAATGCACGTATTAGCTAAATAAATAAATAAGGCCCCGAGGAAAACATTTAATTCACATAACTTAAATAATTATTTATTGTATTAGGCCGTGAATAAGAACCTCCAGTTTATTTGCAAATTTCACATGGATATTTAAAAAGCGCTAATATAAATAAAAAAGTTTGTTTGGAAAACCAAACAGTAATCAGTTTACACCTCAAAATTGAAATGTCACACTTCATACAAAAAATGTATTCTAAATAAAAATAAAATTATAGTAAAATATATATAAAGACAAAGTTCAATACGAACTAGAAATAGGAATTTACATTATGTCAAATTTTTACTATGGTTCAACTTAATTTTTGTGTAAGTGCAAGGGAAGTAAGTAGTATTCTATTGACAAAATCATATAACAGTTCTCGAGAAGGCCGCTGACCTAATTATACTATGCTAATAAGATTAAATGAATTCTTTAAGAATCTAGGAAAACTTTGCATTTATGACTTCTCAAAGTGTAACCATTTCAAACTTTGCAACAGATGGTAATATAAAAAAAAAAATCTAAGCTATTTGTATAAACACGACCCCCTTGTTGACGGAATATTGTTTGTTTCCGCAACCTGGTAAAATAGTCCGCAACATAAAAACAATTCTCACAGAGTTTTTTGGGATTATCAATGAATCGCAATATAAGCTTAAAAAAGTAATATAATGTGTGGACTTGTCTCCTTATAATCTAACATCCTACATATTGCAGTGAACACAACTAGTGAGAAAAATGACAGTAAAATAGGACCAAGCACATCCATTAATTATTTTCATTATAGGCATAGTTAAAAAATAAATATTAATAAATAAAACAATAATTATGATCTTACGAGGATAGTAAACACGGCGGCCCTCATTTTTATAAACCAATACGGTGATGTATTCTTTGTTTTCTCGGAAGTCATCTATTTCAGTGATATGTCGGGTCAATAGAACCCAAATAGCACCTTGCCCCTTTACTTGTAGGTTGAACTGATGGTTGTCACCGATATTGTATGCGTCTTTCATCGGGCCCGTACCAGCATTCCAACATCTGAAAAAATTACATTATTTTATCTAGATATCGCAATGAGAATGACCATTAAGGCAACAAAGATCAGGTTAATAACTTAACACATAATTATAATGAACGACGTTCCTGTCATTAGTTAATATTGGATGGATGTGTCGCACTCTTTTCCGAGGATGTTATTTGTGTTCATCTTCAAAACATTAGGATTAAATAGTTTTGTACATACAGTATGCTAAATGTATGTATATATTATATTATAAAAAAATTAAAGATGGTGGATTCTGTAAGTAAAGTATTGCATATTCTAATGGTTTATCAACTTTTGCTAAGGTAATTAATTTCAAGGAATACAGAATGTTGTCAAATAACTACTTACTGATGAATACAATATGTGTGTGTGAACATTTCCGGGTTCCAATTCAAATAAAATACATCAAAGAAGTTGAGGATGCTTTCATAATCGATCCAAAATACACCGTTGTCATACTGAGCTGCACTGTCAGGATCATAGTTCAACTTTGTCCTCAGCTCACTAGTCCAGTGCGTAATATCTAACTCGGAATAGCGTCCTCTCCATCGAAGGTGCGACCATGGATTTTTAAGTTTCAGCAATTTGACGTCCTGTGAAAAAAAATGCAATGAAAGCTACATAAGTGGGGTTTGGAATTTTCCGGTCTCGTTTAAGAAAGAGCTGATTTTTTCGTTTTTAACGCCTGGAGATAGTTTAGCATAACCTACATATGTGGAAGCATTAGTGGTAAAATGAAAGCCTCAGGAGAACGGAAAAAAATATATGATGTAATTATAAATATAAACGATAACCACTTACTCAAGCTAGAAGTAATTCTAATCATATAATGAAATATAAACATTTTTATAAAAAAACAAATCTATGAGTGCCTGGGGACAATGTATAAATCCTTTCATTGCTTATAAACACCCAAAAACAAAAAAAATAATTACATCACAATAGTGACAGTCTATTGCCGAGCAAGTTCAAAGTGTCAAAGTAGGGTGTGGAGGGGAAAAGTGGTAGGGACAAGAAAAAACCGATTTGAATAAATTTCTTAACCAGGGGACATTTTTGTAAGAATTTTGATATTATCTTTTCGTTTCTGTATAATTGAGGTAGGGCTTCTAATATCAACACAGTATCAAAGATTTTGTTGAAGAAGTATAGGAGATGCCTATGGCAAATTTCGTTCTATTAACATCTTTTGCCGGTGGTGGTATATCGGACTTAAGTCACATCGGCTACATCCTAAACAAGGTACTTTGAACTTTGGTTTTTGTACTTTGAATACATTATATTATTAATAATTATTATTATTATTCATACATTATTATTATTATTATTATTCATACATTATTATATAAACACATAATTTTTCGAATTTTACATACTATGTCTACTATAAAAAGATTTAAAAAATTTAATTAAATTTTTAATAAATATCTTAAAAATAAGAGATATTTTTTTAAATTATTAAATAATATTAAGTAAATATTTTTATTGATATTTATTTATTTATTGGTAATCCCAAAGTTCACGGTATGTAAAATCTGAAAAAATATATGTTTTTATAGTAAATCGTGGTAGTCGAGTGGTTAAGGTGTTTGACAATTGACTCAGCAGTCTGGGTTCTAATCTAGTCATACAATTTTTAACACTTCATTACCACCTACCACTCCATTACCGACTCTAGCACAAGCATATTTGGCTTAAGTGAGTAGGACCCAAAATAATTGTATATGGCCTAGGTATTAGCATTTCTTTAAACAAAATTTTAAAAAAATATGACAACCGTAATAATTTAAAATCAGTTATTCGTGGCCAATTTAATTTAGCTAGAATGGTGTAGAGATAGCCTGTAGTAATGTTTACACATTTAAATAAATTTAATTTACGCTAAAAATATTTTATTATATCTCAATTTTGGCTAACTCTAGGATATGCAATTTTTTTTATAGATAAAAAAAATACTTTTAATATATGAAATACTAGGACTATGTACCAGGTGTCATCACAGGCAAAATATTATTTTTGGCTGTTTTTAAAACGATTAGTCATTCTACTTAATTGGCATTGGTTAAATGATAACATTTTTGTGGTTTTAAACATATCTTTAAAAAAATGTGTTTTACATTTTCAATCCTGACATCAAGAACAGCATATGCATGTGTAGGTACGAGACCTGTTCTGTCAGCCTCTGTTTCAGGGAGTTCTCCGGTGGCGACTGTAGCCAGGACATCACCTCTTTCCAAGCGAGTTCTCAGCTGTTTAAAAAGTGACTCTGCATTGAAGTCTGGCTCTCCTCGCCTAATTGGACATCTCTCCGGTATCCATCCAGTTAGTGCATGGAGATCAATGTTCTAATGAAGAAATCAGGTTGTATAATATGTTTAAATCACAGATAGTAGAGGTCTTAATATTTATTAGTCTTTCTAAGTATCAAATTTAAAGGTAACATTGTAGACATACACACATGTAGATACACATTGTAGATATACACGGACTAAAAACACCCCAGTGGGATTCCAAACCACTCTTCTAAGATACCTACAAGATACTTCGATTTATTATTCGTTTATTATCGGTTATTATTTATTATCGGCGTGGAGATATTCTACAATAGCTGACCAAACGTTACTTGCTTCATTTTTGTGAAGACATAAAAAATCGAAGAACCAGTGCAGTTGTATTTTAAATTTTCACTACAAAAAAATAAAATGGTTTTGTTTTCTTTTATAATGCATTTTTTGTCAATAAATATTTCAGATAAAGATAATGTCTAAAATAATTAACAATATTTTATTAAGTAATAATAATAACATATAAAAACTCACTAATATTTGAAAGACTTGATGTGAAACTAAATAGAAGCAATGACTTTAGATAGAATCAGCAGTGTATTATGTCAATATTTAGTAGACTTTTTTAAAACAATTAATTTCCATTAGGTGTTATGAACATGTTTACGGCGACTCCTAGAGTATTAAACTAATAATAAACAAAATTATAAAATAAAATATTTTTATTTAAATACACATACACTGTTAGAACCGGGAAAATCATAGCCTCCCATAACTTTCATATAAGCTTTCTCGAGCAAGGAAACCCAGAATTCATTTTTGTTGTTTGAATATGAGCACAAAAGTTGTCCGTATTTGCTTGCAGGTAGAAATTCATCAATAATGACCTGAAAAATATGAACATTATGAGGTCAAATAAGAAATTGATTATAAAGAGAATTAAATTGAAATATAGAAAATATTTAGAAACATAATCTTATTCTGGTTTGAAAAATCTTACCTTCCTTGGAACTCCATTGAGATGCAGTTTGACCATATATTTCCCGAATGGATTTATGACTGGGTCCTTGTTCTTATTTCTTGGATAAATTATTTTTGTGATAAGTTTCTTACCAAATCGTTTTTCATACAATGCACTCACAGCGAGAGAAGCAACAAATGAGCAATCGGACACCACCTTAAAAGTAAAATGTGGTAACAATTAGCTTACAAATAGACATGTTGGAAATTTAAAAAAATAATAATAACTAAATTTAGAAGTATCCATTAATCCCAATGACGCCCATCCCACTTTTCAACCGATTGTCCGGGGCCAATTTTCAAAACATGGAGTAATTACGGGCACTTACATATGTAAATGATTATTTTTAAAAAACTATGAATGTTAACTTGATAACCTGTACTATTTTGAATCGCTTATGAAACTCTATAATATAGTATTATTACTAAGTATAGGAAATTTAAAAGAAAAAAAAATGTTATAGTTGCAAAATGTTTTATTTATTATTTTTGATACTCGATAAAAACAATGTAAAGCGATGACACCTGTTTTTTTTACTTATCCTAGATATAGAATACTATAAGTAATATATATTTTTTATTCTATACATCAGAGGGATTGTCATTTGTGGCGTAATAATTATTTATAAATAATTACTATAACAGAACTATCAAAACTTTTTTGAAAATATAATTTTATGACAAAAATACATGGAATACCCCTTCTATATATTTCGATAAAGAATGACAAATCAGTTAGAAACATTCTATAATATATATCTCAACATTTATATTTTAAAAAATTGGTAGTGTCACAAAATTTACGTGTTACAGATTAGATGTAAACAAATGTGTCAAGTGCTGCAGAACTACCACAATTTCTTCATCAGTATATAAGGTGTATATATTTTAGAATACCTATGTTATTTGCGATTAAAATTTTAACCAAAATACTGTTTTTAAATGGTTTTACATACAAATATATCAAAAGATAAGAAATATATTAGTATAATTTGTTATTGACACTGTCAACACGGCAGCGATGCTTTGGTAAACGCAAAACGGAAAATATTAATATTTCAATTCTGTGGCACACCAATGCAAAAAATACTTCTCACTATGTTTATATAAAAAAATAATAGCTTGTACTCACTTTTTATCGTTAAAAAATTGTCCAAAACAGAGCACTATTTCATACCAACCTCACAGTAATACTAGGTAATTGTAAGGCATTTGGCATTTTTTTTTTGACATTTCAAAACGGTAATAAACTGTTTTTATTCTTAAAATCGAGTGTTGAATTTAATGGAGATTTTTAGAGTTTGAAGTCTCAAAATACCTTTATTGTCAGCGTTAAAAATAATTAAACCCCACCCACGGGTGCCTATGCTGCTTTAAGGCGGTACAGACAATCCACAACAATTTGTTAAACATGAATAACTGACTATTTCATCAGGGGCATTCTACAATAAAATATGTAATTAGTTTAACCCGACAACATTTGACCTTGCTGTTTCTTTCTTCAAAAATATGTTTACTTTATCAACATGGCCTGGCTAAATGTGTGCAGAATGCGACAAATGTGCTAAGATTAGTACAACCCGCGGACAACAAAGGAAAAAACCACTTACTGAACTGGTTTATTCGAACACAGCATACAATTCTCTGCCGACTGCTACTTAAAGCGCCGGTTTACGCATGCTGGTTCCCACTGGTGCACCACTCACTTACGGCAGATTACACAGGCAAGTAGTTCAAAGGATACCGATTCATAAATGTAAGGGATCCATGGATATTTCAACCACAAGTTCCCTTGTGGTTGAAATATCCACTGATCCCTTATTCCAACCACAATTTCAAAAGTACCAATCTGCGTTTGAGCTGCTCGACTCAAAACCCAAATTAGACTAAATGAGATATCAGTGCTGCCAATGTCGAAAAACTAATGTATGTAGTTTAATATTGTTTTATTGAATGCCTATTTTGAATTGATAAATGATTGTTAGTAATGAATTTACTTTTTTGTATAATAATATTAAAATTATCTAAATACTAATGTGAGGATGAAATAGTAACTTTAGGTTCAGCGTCCAAAATAGCAAATTAAAATTGAGTTTTACTTTGATTTCCTTCAGGTAAAATATTGTATCCCGCAAAAAGATATAGGGAACAAAGAAAATTTAAAACACCATTAATGATAAATGTGCCATATGGCTTTTTTAGTTTTCTTTTAATGTTTAAACTTGTTCCAGTTTCTGATAAGCTTTAGATTTTAACAAGGCTCTAATTGCAAAATTAAAATACGAAACCTGTATAATTAAAGCACGAACAACTTACAGTCTGTTTGATACTGAAGCAGTCAATATGCTGCCCGACAATCATTTTGGGATCACTGCAAATTTCATCAGGTCTAACCCACTTCTGAAAATCTTTCTGCTGTTTTTTGGCCAAGGTCAAGAGACCATCCTTGTCCGTAAAAGGAATGGAGTACTGGAATCTTTCCGTTAAATCAATGTTCATAAAGGGTACAAATTGGTTCTTGTTTATGTTGGATGTGTGCAACAAAACCATCTTCTCTTCTTCGCTGTAAGCTTCATTACCAGATGTTAATTTCAATTGTATACTGTTACCTCTAATTAATTCAGGACGTCCTGTAAACAATTTTTAGTATGATAATGTAAGAGTTTGCTATGCCTTAAAGATTATTTTTAGTTTTTATTTTGTCATTACACTTTATGTGCTGTCAGAAATGGTTCTATTATTTACTGTGAGGTGCAGTCATGCTCTTCAGTAAATTTAGAAGAGTATGTAAATAAATGTGCAAGTAGATAGAAAATAAGAAACACTTACCAGGAGTATTTTTAACAGAGATGGATGAAGATACTCTGCCGATAGAATTTGTATTTGTTGTTAATTTCGCCATACTGTTAGTTAGATCTTTTTTCTCATATGAAATTCCTTTCAACTTTTCAGCACGCTCCAAGGCTTCTCTGGCTACTTTTGTAACCTTTGCTTGGACATCTTCATTTACAACTTTCTATATTTAAAAAAAATATATATATGTATAAGAATAAATGTTAAAATTATTACATATTAGTCAGTATAAATTATTTATTAAATAATAAAAAAAATCACATTTGTTTTCATTGACCTTTTAGGTTTTATAATATACTTTTAGAGAAAACTACTATCCGCACGATACTCAGGTAGCGCAAACTATACCGTATTGTAATAATTTTTCTATTACACGCTCATTCAATATAACCCTGCCCATTTGTTTTGTTCAAATTAATATAATATTGTTATTTTATATAAGTTATTTTGTTTACCAATAGGTGGCACATAATAAAATAAAACTAAAGTAACTACCACCCTCAAAAGCATCTCAGGTACGCAATTCATTTCATTCAATTACACATGTTATAATAATAATATTGTGATGCAAAATATCTTACCTAATAGCATACTATTGCCTATTCTACGAAATATATTTCATCAATTATTTAAAATATTCTGGAACTGCATCTAGCGATTTTTTATTGACTTTATTACCAGCTCCGTTGAAGTTAGTTTGTGATAGCGGATACATTATTTTTTGAATTGTTTTTAGTACAGATTTTGATTATTTTATTTTATAGTAGGATATTTCGCGTTTAGTAGTGATTATTTAGATGATTTATGATGTCGGACAATGAAACTTATAATTTATTAAAGTTTAACTAAAAACCTACACAAAAAAATGATTTTGGTAAATATTATATTAATCACATATTTTTTCGCTAGCTATATTGTAAAAAAAGGAATAAAAATATTGCCTTTATTTTCCTGAAAAAATTATAACTTGAAAATAATTTTATAAAAATGATGTATTCAAAAAATAAATAACTAAGTAGTGGTAAATATTGGCATAGTAATAATTTGTCAATCACAACTCCTTTTACCATAAATGGATTGTTTTTAGTAATTCTATTTAGATTCATTGTACATTCTTTGTGGATTTGTCATTATAAAATAACAAAAAAAGTTAGGTTTTCCACTTACCATATTAATGCCAATTTCAACAGCGTTCATATAGAGTTCTAATGCTTTTTCTTCCAGACCAGCTTCGTCAGCGTCCAAAGCTTGTTCAAATGTGAAGTAGCACTTCGAAACAAGCCGGTGATCTTCACTTTGTTTTTCATCAGCTGGAATGAATATAAGCTTTTTGAAATTATTTTATTAGTTTCTAGATATCTAAATAATACCTAATACCAAGATTGTTGGCTTCATTACCATTATCAGACAGTTTAGTGGCTCTATTTCGATAATCCTTAATAGTTTCTCGAAGTTTCTCTGCTTGCTCCGTTGGATAGGATATAGCCAAACGATCGAGCAACAAAGCTGCCCTCAAATAGAG
Source organism: Neomicropteryx cornuta (assembly GCA_020383195.1). Classification (NCBI taxonomy): domain Eukaryota; kingdom Metazoa; phylum Arthropoda; class Insecta; order Lepidoptera; family Micropterigidae; genus Neomicropteryx; species Neomicropteryx cornuta. Next base: position 7,645,576 of record JAHKQU010000025.1, on the reverse strand, counting down.
CATTGCTGCCTCTTGCTTTTTATTTTCTGTATCACATTTCACGGCTAATATCGCTAATCGACTAGCTTCTTCGGCATAGTCCATTATTTACAAATGATTTAAACAAAATAAAAAACAAAAAATATGAATAAATAATCGACAAAGAATAAGAGCGAACTTGCAAACTAATTTAGAATTAGCATAAATTATTTTCTAGGTTTTAATTGTTTAAAATCAGACACTTCAGATTTTATGAGTTTCTTTCGCTTATGAGTCATGTTATAAACCTAAAACAAATACCACAGTCCCTATACGGTGCAAATACGCACGAACAAAGGCGATGAACAACCGAACACATGAAAAGTAAGCACATAGAGAAATAATTGGAAATGTCAAGTTTGTCAACTGTCAGTGTCAATTAAGCAGAATCATCTTCTTTTTTATATATATAAATTGCGTTCATTAGATAAAATTTTAGCCAGTATTGAGTATTTATAAAACATCATACACATTTGCGAAATCTACCTAGAATAAAATTAAACAATTTGATTAAACCACTCAACACAAATATAATTAAATCGCGCATGAGCGAAGTAATTACGAGTGCGCTCTGGTTTATACCTCGTCGCTCATGTTACCTATAGTTTCATGAAACATAATAAAGTTATGCAGTTTACTGCTCAGACTCAATTTTGAATATATGGTACAGCAGCAACAAAGTATCCACGTGCAGTCCCCAGCTCCCACGATGGAAACCAAATAGCCTCCAATAAGAGACAGAGTTACAAAAAATTAGACCATTTAAAAAAGTTGGTTTCGAATCTACTTTAAAATATGTTTTTTTAAATTATTCGCGTTTTCGTTGTGGTCCTTCCAACTTTTTCTTTATTTATCTTTATTCGGGAAATTAAAAGTTCAAAAAAGCTTATATTTAAACTTAATTAATTACGCTTAACCATAAATAGTCAACAAATAATAACTTTATACGCCGATTGAAAACCAAAACAACAATTAATAATGAAAACCAATTATAACAATAGTTCACAACTTTTGTTAGTTTTTGGTAAAAAAATAACTACATTGTAGTTATTTATTCATTATTCTGAACATTTCAGTTAATCATCAGAGTACAACATGCAAACGCTATTCCAAAAGCATGCAAAAGATACTTGCGACATTGCGACAATTAGATAAATCAGTATGTAGTTTTCATTACTTTCTTGTTGTGAGGCCATCTTCGTATTCAAGTGGCGCAGTGGAAACAATACCAAATTTTCCTAATATAATATTCCACCATAAATGAGTGTTGTTTAATTTACCTGCCACAAGTTATTAATTTTATTGTTGAAACCTAACCTAACCTACTGGTTATTAAACAGAAATAAACCAATGTTTAATCTAGTAAACATTTTTCCATACGTTTTCGAAATGTGAACAACGGTTTGTAAAGCAGGCAAGTCGTGCCTTCGCCGTATTTCTGTGGTGGACACTTTTACATTCAACGATCTTATGTTTTTAAAGATCGTTGCTTAAGAACGAGAACCCGCATGTGAAAAAACAATCATCATTTAAAAGGAGGTATTCGACAGCGAGAACAGGGAGCCACTCGGCGTTCGGCAAAGCGCCTCTACCTGCGCTCAACCGAACAGCAACTCCGCAAGAACAGGCGTTTGTCATTTGTCGATTGAGTGAACTGACTGACATAACTACCTGTTCAGCAGGGCGAACGGCTTAAAAGAACGACTCGGTTCGCGAACAGGCCAATCCTACATGCTTCACTTTCAAGTTTCAGTCTGACAGATTTCATTTCATCTGTTTTTCGTGTGAGTTGGGTCGTTCGTTATTTTTTTAAAGCCAACATTTTTCTCAAAAATCAATTAATTTCAAGCAAGTTTCATTGTCAATAATTCTTTTCTGAGATGGTGCTTACAAGAGAATACAGAATATGTATGCCGATAACAGTCGACGAAGTGAGGCTATTATTTTGTAGTTTGTGTATTCCCACCGTAAAATAAAATTGATGCTATATTTTAAAAAAACATGTTTTTAGTACCACATTGGGCAGCTTTATATGATCGCCAGACATAGCCACGAGCAGTCGGATCAAGGTGAAGGTGTCGAAGTTGTTGCTAATGAAAAATGCGTCGATGAAATACACGGAGAGGGACGCTATACTGAGAAAAGAATACATCTTTCCAGGTATTTACTTATCTGCAATATTGTGTACGACTTCTGCCCATATTCTTTAGTAATGTCATTTTATAATTTTCCACTTGTTAATAGCTGCAGCCTCTTCTCGGTTTTTGAATTGATAGTTGCCAGATGTTCAAAATGATTTTCACTCAAAAGATCCAAAGAATTTGCCCTTTCACAAATATCGAGGTATTATTAGCAAGTGACTAGTAAATCAGGATTCACAATTCAACTACTCACCTTACATTGCTATTGGAATTGAAAATCTTCACTTTTCTGGATAGATGGATTTTTGGATATTTGTTTACATTATATTATTGTTTAAAATATATTTAAATGTCCCTTTTTAAAATATTTCAGTCGTTTACCTTATTGGGTTCAATCTTTTACTCCACGGATATTCTATGTGACTGAGAAGGCGTGGAATTATTATCCTTACACCGTAACAGGTAATTATTGTAACTATTTGTTATTGTTTGCAAAACAAATTAATTTATATCATATTAATGTACTAAAGATAACAGTGAATGTCGTGGATCACCAAAAATTCAAAGTATTTCACTCATATACATTTCACTCATTCATATGAATTTCACTCATATGATTCATTTTTTTGATATAAAGATAAATTATGACTGCATGGGGTGCATTGTTGGGGATTGTTTGTCACTTTTGTTTCGGTCCTTTTGTTTATCTCATGGTTTGGCCATGCATGCTTCACTCGATAGCACCCATTCACACTTCAACTCCCACAACTAAAGTTTGTAGGTGTTTTTGCTAAGAAGCTTTGTGGGCCGCTGTCCTAAAAATAAAATTGTTTCTCAGATTCTACTTGATACATCTGGATTACACAAATTGTAGGAAAATTCTGAATGACTATCCAAAGTTTCATGAAGAAAGCTCAAGCCGCTTTCTAGCTGATTTTGATCAAAAAGACAGACTGAGGTAATTTCCAATATTGACAGAAACCATCTCAGCATCATATTCCATTTTAATTTCAGACTGAACAAACGAATGTACACTGCATTTGTTATATTTGTACTTATTTTAATTTCTTATGTCAACCAAATATCATTCCTAGACATTTAAGGCTTTTGACGATTTTTGAAGTTTTTTTATAGATGCGTGGCTACTTATTCAACGTTAGTATGGTTTGGTACCAGGTGTGATTGAAAAGTTTGCTGAAAATCAACTAAATGGTTTTTGATAAAAACAATTTTATTTTTAACATTATCTTCTTTGAAGACTACAAGCCAGATCCAGCGACTACCGATTTGAAGTCGAGTCTACCGATTTGGATAAAAATGTTTTTTTAAGACAAGCTGAATATTAAATAATAAATAAATACACCTTCAACTTTTAAAGTGATATATTTCTACATTGATAACAGAACTATAATCGACTCAATCCATGAGACCCTCATCACTATAAATGGGCACTTACTTTGTACACAGGGCTGCTACAATTTATTATCAGGGAATAGAATTTAATATATTTTAATAAATAGCGAAATAAATAGATTAAACACCAATAGTTTGGCTAGTTACTAGGCAACTCTAACCCTAATATCTTTGCGGGTGTGCAGCTATCAACTTCCACTTATCAACTGGATCGAGTTTGAATGGAAATTAAAATAATACTCAAAATAAATCAAAAATATATTTTTATTAATAAAAATTATAGCGTACAAAAATCGATTACAATAATAATTACGTACCCTTGCGTGATGCCTTTCACAAATGTAGTGCGGATAAAATCCCATCGGGGCTTTTTGTTTTATAATATTGGTAGTCAAAAGGTTAACCCCATAGTTATATTGTACTCTTAAGAGTTGTACTATTATATTTTCAATAAATAAATAAATTGACCACATGGCTCAAAAACTATAATAGTTGTTGATTGCCCCGGCGCTATATGACGCCTTTTTAGTCTTAGATAACATAATCTTTGGACTATTTCAAATTGTGACCTTTTAGATGTTTATTATGAAAATGTTAGGCTCATTGTAAAATTGTTTATTGTAAAAAACTCAATCATAGGCTCTAAATTTGAAATCTATCAGTTATTTAAGTATATTAATAAATACTTCCGGATAATTATTTGAAACGCTTTTCTTGAGAAAAAAAGCCAATTAAATTCTTTTTATAATAAAGTGGTAACATCCAGATCCATTTTTTGTTCGTAAATAAAAGAAATATATATACCAGTATAACATTGTTATTCGAATAACTATTTTTCACTTTGTATTGCATTCTTAGCGATTTCCATTTTAACATTAATATATATTTTTTTCATGTTATGCGATGTGCAATCAATTTGGATCGGATTGATAGAATATACTGTAAGTTAAATTTTTAACTCTTAAGCTATTATTAAATAATTATGTAATACAGACGATAGTCTAGTTAGTCAATCCCTTATACAAATTTGCTTTAACATTATTCTCTGTTACTATACTTATATTAATAAAATTTGTTATGAACCCAAATAAATCAATGAAATGGTAATTTTTAGTCATTTGGATTATATTATTAAAGAAAAAAAAATCTGTTATGCTTAATTATTGCTTTACTAATTCCCAAAAGTGACCTTTCATGAGTTTTTTCCTGACTATTCTATACACTAACACTGAAAGTAAACTCGTATATAGGATGCTGGAGCAAACTTTAAGATTGTGTATTTATATCATTGTTTTTGTGAAATGCTATAGAAATCATTGACAAAATGAAATAAATAATCCAATTTTAACTGTAACTAAAAATACTGTTATCTAATCTGTGCGTTGCTATGGCAATCGTCGCTTATACACCTGCATATTAAATTTGTATTCAAAATTTCGCTTCAAGGTAGACATTTTTCACAACAATAAAACTTTAATATAATTTAAGAGTAATATTTAATTTTAATTTTGTTTGCAGTGTTCTTTTATTTCAAAATTCAGCATTTCCATACAGACACGATTCGAAAACAACAGTGGATCTACCGAAAATGTAAGTTTATTGTAATTAATTGATTAAGTTTGACAAATTTTACGGTCATAAACAGATATATTATTCCGTATACTATCTGATAGCGGCTGCTTATAACCTGGGCTTCACCCTTAAAGCTTCAGTACTCTGGTGACACATACTTATGGCATTCGGGGTCACATTGGGATGATCACCAGATGATTCTAAACTAGACAAACATGTATGATATTTGTATAAAAGCTATGCTTGAATATTTTCCAGTGACAACTTAAGGTTAGACGCCTAATTCTGTATTTTGAAACCGCCCTGCTTACGCACGTCTCTTAGAGCTTTTGGTTGGCTGGCAGATCGCAATTTACTTTTCCCAGTTAAACATGTTTTTTCATCTTTTGAGTATCCCGAAGGTTTTAGAGGTGAAGAATTTTTGTAGTGGTTTCTAAATAGTTGAATAACCTTGTCATTGGTTATCTTCAAGGACATGTTTCATTCAATCAGAAACACAAAATTTGTTATGATAATTTGTAAAAAAAATCATCTAGAGTAGCATAACCCTAGCTAACAGGGCATCGCCAGTACTTAAGTTCTCCAACTTCTAATTGTTAGTTTAACTTTTTTGCGTATTTAATTGCTCTGTGCGTTTTTTTTTAAATAAAAACAATTTATACTAAATATTTTCAATGAAAAAGTATTATGTTTAGAGGATATTTAATAACATACATGTAACTAATACTCATATCTACTACTAAAAATTATTTAAGTAAAAATATTAAATCGTAATCGTTTTTTTTTTCAGTGTCTCGGTTTGCCATTGGAAGAGCTCTCCACATTGGAGGTCGATCACATTGATATAGCCTATGATGATTTGAATCCAAAACATTACAAGGAGTCTGAGGATCCAAAGTTTTTTAAATCGGCCAAAACGGACCGAGGCCCACTTGTGGAAGGCTGGAGAGATACTATCACCCCCATCATGTGCTCCTACAAAGCTGTCCAGGCCAAGTTTGAAGTTTGGGGCTTACAAACAAAAGTTGAAGATTTTATTCAGAAGGTATTCATTCTGCTCTTCTTCTCTATTTTTATAATTTACGGATTATGATATGGAGATGAACATTTTTGGTGGGCAAAGAGAACTAGCAGGCCTTGGTAGAAAGGTTGTTAGGAGAGAAGAGGCCATTGCCAGTACTAATGCTAATTATTATCGAATTCGAAATTATTTAATTAATATTATTAATGGCTCTAATTAGCCTTATATTGTTAACCCGTTAAGAAATGATTCCTACCAAAAAATTTTGGCGCTCAAACCACATAATAAACCGCTTAATAAATAACTCATCACTGTGAGGAAAAATTTTGGTGGCCTGGGACATCCAATTGCCACAAATTTAGTGTCATCTGGTTTACAGTGAAATTCTCTATTAGAAAATATCACTGGTCGTTATCTGTCATAATAATATAAAGCGGTGTCAGCAGTATAATTACATAATCAATGAAGAGTATCATTTCAAAAAAAATAATTAAAAAAACAACTCCAAAATGGTTAAGAATCGAATGAATATTAACTAAAACTTTTTTTATTGCAAATGATCCCTTCTACCACCTCTTTTACCAATTTTATCCACTATTTTTTACTGGACACACCTGTATATTAAGAAAAAAATGTTTTTTTTTTTTGTTTTGTGTGTATAATTGGCAAACAATAGCAATTTGTGCCTTATGATGATGCATCAATAAGAAGAATGAAGACACATTTTATTTTTAGTGCATTCGTGATGTACTACTTTTGGGCCATAGACAAGCATTTGTGTGGATTGATCAATGGATTGACATGTCACTCGATGATGTAAGGAAATATGAAGAAAAAATGCAATCAATTACAAATGACAAGGTATTCTAGTTCTATCTATTCAAGGTATTCTAGTTCTATCTATTCAAGGTATTCTAGTGCTCTCTCAGAACAATAAAAAAATCTAAGTTACCAACTTAATCAATTGATCATCTATAGTACATAAACATGCATAATTTTGCAGTTTGATAATTTTGAATAAAGGTTACCTTGCATAAGAGTGCGATTATTTTGAGATAAATTGGTTTGATTGAATAATACAAAATTCAACATTTTAGAAATGTATTGACAGAACGCACATTACGGAGAGAATTGCCAGTGAAAACGTCAATTAACCCGCCGCCATTATTATTAATAATCAATTCTATATAGTATTGCCAGGTAAAATAATGTGAAAATATCAGGAGCAAATTATCTTCTCCTGCATAGATTTTTGTAATTTTGCACTAGATTCCTAAATTTATACGTTTATTTTATATAACTTTCCTAACCTTATTCGTTTCCTCATCTTGAGTTTTCAGAAATTAATTATTAGATAAAATATTGCGGTGAAATTACATTACGAATTGAATTCATTTACATTTATAATTTTATGATGAAATTTTTCATCCTGTCCTATGGTATTATCTCCACGCAACGATCTTTTAAAACATATAGATTCAGCAACTGAGGGTGAACAACGCACCACACCCAAATACACCACTTTGCATCTAGTACGCTACTCGCGTATCATATTTCTCGCTTACTCGCATATGTCATCGCGATAAGTCTCTAATCCAACATGGCGAAATGTTGCGGCGCGCGGAACGGCGGGAGAAATCTACCAGTGTCGGGTTTTTACAAGGACGATTTGTATGACAGCTGTATCTATATATTTTAAAAGATCGTCTCCACGCCAGTGCATGTGGTATGGTATGGGCGAATTGCGTTTACCTGCTCGCTTGGGCTTTTGCTCATGGTGGCGCTGCAAACATATTTGTGGTGTGGTAATATTACAACAGTGGTAGTCGAAAGGTTTATGTTTTTTTAAATCAATTTAAGTTATCTATTTATCAAAAAATATAATTTTACTCACATAATATCTTATTTATTTTAAAAACTATTATTATTTAAGGAATATATTTTAGCTTTAAACTAGTCTCATATACATAAAAGTAACCTAACATATTTCTGCCACCTCTTATGGCTTCTCTTTGAACAGAATTTTAAGTGAACTCCATGAGAATTAATTTGTTCTATTTAAATATATAATTTATTGTAATGACATCTTTATCTTTATAAATAAATAATAAAATAAAATGTTTGGTTTAATCACTATTAATAAATCTGAAATATCCGAAGAACTTTTTCGGGTATACTTGCGGCTCTTCATAATGTTATGACTGAACTGAATGTTGTCACTGTAGTGTCCATTCGGCATTTAAAATTTATCAAACATGTCTCCTGTGTCTCTAATTTAACCCTTAACTGTTATCAATTTAAAGGCTATTCACATTATATTCACATATTTCTTATAAATAAATAGATAAATAAAAAAATAAATAATTTTGGTGAAACTTTTTTAGACCCACTCCAAGATTATGTGTATGTCCTTAATTAGTGTGTGTATGTTTGTATCAATAATAAGGGTAAATGGGTGTGAGGTGTTGTAAAATTAAACTCATCTTTTTCAGATGAAGGCTGCATTGCCTGACGAGTCAATAAATGAGGGATGTGGAGACGGTGAAGGTCATAAGCCACATGAAGAATCCAGAACCCCAACATCACCCAAAACTCCTACACAAGAATCAAAGTCATGGTTTTCATGGTCGTAGTACTGTAGGATATTTGTTTCTAGTCAGCGGTGCAAATATCACATTGATTTTGAATGTCACTCGGCTACATTCATAAATTAGGATTTGCCAGTTTTTGCTAATGTGCATAATTTTGTTTTAATGTTGTAAAATTAACCACGGAAAGGTTAAATAAATAAATATACCCGATATATTCGATTATGTTGTACAAGATTGAATAAAATTAATTAATTAAATAATCGTCAGCGTATACAATACATAAACTGTACACAAAAACTACAGTAGGAGTCAATACTGCATTTACATGGAGCTCTTAACCAACTGCTAGGCATCCTAACTATCCTAGCGCTATTAAGCATTTCTTCATACAGCCGAATTTCCAATTCTTTAAATATGGCTTCCGTCGATGTCTGCGCCTCTAAGAGAACACTCTTAGTAGTGTTAATTTTTTTTTGCATGCATTTGTTCTTTTTCTACTTTTTATATCTATTGACTTTGTTCTGGATCTATGTAAAAAAAAAGATATTCATATAAAATATTGTTGCCTAACATCAATGATTTTAATAAAGCATTGCAGTGTAACATATTTAATTTTAAATATGAAATTTATTTATGATTCAATAAGAAACATTTTTAAATATATTTGTTTTGCTGGTTTCAGAAATAGCTAAGACATTAAACTTTTTCAACTTATGTATCCTTACTTTCTCTGCACAAAGTGTCGAGTTCTGAAATTTGTGAATATTATCATGCTCTACTAAGTGTATGGCTGTTAAATGTATGTGTATTTAATGTTATTCATTTAAAAGTCTATGTGTGTGAAAACCATTTTGTGGCTCGTAATTTAATAAATGAATGTTGATAAAAAATATATTTTTTATTTATGCACACATTATTCTAGCTTAAAACAATAATTATGTTCATATCTGGAATGGAAATTACTGCAACGGTATACAGACTTACTGACAAGACAACACTCATTCGTCTTACCTGTGCATATTGTTCAAATAATAATTTTCAGAATTTCCCGCATTGTTAAATTAACGGTTTACTACTTTGGAGTAAGAAAAATAATAAAGGCTGCTCCTAATACGGTCGACTTGTCATATGGAAGATTCCAAGCAGGTATTTCTACTTTATTTTACTTTAGACATCAATGTTTTTAATCTAGTGACAAAACTTTTTGTGTCACTTTTTCAAATTAGCCAAAAATATATTTTTTTTGGTTTCCGAACCAAAATGGTTAAAACCAGGAACCATTATGGTGACATTTAGTTGTGTTTGTGTTTGTCCCAGGTCTGTATTTTCTTAACAATATGGATAGGAAGCGGATATAACATAAGTTAGGTTATCAAAAGTTTTTTTTGCTTCCACTGGGTCTAATTAAAGTAAACATTTAAAAAAATATATTTATTTCACTTCGAATTTCAAATTCCATAAATAGAGGCGTGAAGGTAGTTTTTAATTTTTTGTTTACCAATATAACCTATGAAAGTGAACTTTGAGGATATAGAGTATAAAAGATATATAATTAAAAAAAAAGAATATAAGTAGTTTCGTAGTTTCTATAAAAGGCCCTTTTCTACGCCCTTTTGCTTCGTTTCATAATAGCTACGTTGAATTAGGCAGTTATAGAAAAAATATTTGTAGGATAATTAATACACGAGATTTTTTTAGTATTTTTTTAATTTGTAAGTTTTACCAGGAACATTTTAATCTTGAAAAAAAACAGGATATTTTAAAATAATGTCACAATAATGTGCATTATTTTAAATTATCCTGAATGACCTCTGAAGATAAGCCTTGTAGCTTTTACTATCTTCACAAAGTGAAGCGCTGCCCTCACCATTATTATTAAATCGGCTGATGCTTTCTGCCTAGCTCTTTTTCTAACACCGTAAAGTATCTCTTCAGTATTTTTTATCCTTTTTTTGAAATTCTCCTTTTTCTTGATTGAATATTTAAAGAAAAATAAAGTATGCAATTTTTGCGAGCACAAAGCCATGTTACCTTTTTCCAAAACATTTTGTCAGAACAGTAGTAAGTGTCGCGTTTGTCATAGTTTTAATGATGTACTTCTTAAATTAAAAAAATACCACTCGAAAATATAGATCGAATGAAAAATGAAATGGAATAGGGGATGAAAGGATGGATAAGAAATGTATTCCCCTCGCAGTGGTCCTAGAACGAATTAAAAAAGTAAATTTAAAATGATAATGCTTATGTAATCCTATGTATTAAAATGAGAGGCGAATAGCAATAATGGACTAAAAAAATAACCTAAAGGGCGTATGCGGTGCCAACACTGCAAAGGATATATTGATAATATCCCATTCTTCCTTTTTCGCTACGACCCGTTTCTCGCTTTTGTAAATATATTTTTATTTCCTATTTCCCACCCGATAAGATTGATTTATCACTATTTTTATAATTGACTAGAAAAATAATAAAAAAAAAATAATAAAACTGGCACACAGTACTATGGCTAATTGCCATTAATTCATGATGAAGAATAATAGTGAGTTGCTGCTGGCTGTGACAGATCCGACTGACTCATTGGAGATTTGAATTCGAAACTGGTTTTGTGGTTTTTCCCATGAGAATTGGATTACGATTTTCCTTTAAGAAAAATTCGCAACTGTATTTAGTATTCATTCAGATGTTCCCCCAAAATATAGTGTGCTCCTTAGCTGATTTTTCTCTGGAAATGTATATCCTTTGAAGACGCCTTCGCTACTTTGAATCTCCTATAACTAAACAGCAATATTAAATAATGGATGAAGGCCAAATTCCTTTGAATTCAGTTGTAACAGAACAACCTCTGTCGTCGTTAGTCCGGCCAATTTGTTCCATATGCAGTGAAAACCATGCGACGGAAGATTGCCCCAAGAGGGAGACCGGAGGAGATACCCTTTGCTGTAATATTTGTTTGGACAATTTAGCTATAAACAGTTGCCAGTGCTGTGATAATGATGGGACTCACAATAATCATCATTGCTTTGATCCATTGTTTTGTTGCAATTGTGAGTGCGGGGACTGCGATTGCGGTGATTGTGAGTGCGGCGACTGTGACTGCGGCAGTGATTGTGGTGGTAGTGATTGCAGCATTATGTAAGAAGTGAATTGCATCCCGTACAAGGAAAAATAATTATCAAGAATTACCCATTTAATCTCTTTTATGAAATGAATACATGAAAGGGATTAGTTTCTCTGAAAGAATAAGAAACAAGAAATTAGACGCTATATAGAATTAAGAAAGCCAGTTCCGATGAGCCAACCTTAATTTATAGCTTCGATGGGAATCATGTCTTTTCATAATCAAATTGTGATAAAATTACTCAATATCATTTAATTTTGATTGGAAATGCTTACTTCTATGTAACTTATTTATTTGGAAATATAATTCAATTGTTTTAGATTACCAACAAACCTATTCTGTAAAAAAAAAGTTGCTTTTACACTCATAATTTTAATATGCCCTGTGTTATGTATGTATTTTGAATCTACACCGATTCACAGTAAGTGATGTGTTACTATTTTCCATGCGTGAACCTGGAACGCTAAACGCTAAATGGGACTCTTACCTGCTCATTTTTGACAAACTTATTTCTCAAAAAAATGTTATTGAATTGTGCAACCCAATCCTGAATGAGACTTTGTTAGTCCTTTACATACTCTTATAGTGACATAGTTAGGTTAATGTTTATAAAACGGTAATAATTTAATAAGTTGGCATCACCCACTTCCTATTGGCCTTCCATGTGATAATGCATACTTATATAATTAGACTTATTTTTGGAAATATCGAATAATACGGAATTTAATTGGTAGTAATATAGCTATATATATATGCGGTAGGTCTTAGGCTTTAGCCTTTTTACCACCCCATGTAATATTTTTATACCGTCCTTTCCTTAAACCCAATGTTGCTTGAAATGTATTAGATAGGTTTTTAAACATAATGTTTACAACAGCTATTTCAAAAAGGTGGTAAGTAAATAATTTAATTCATGTTGAAGAGGTTTAAAGTCTGAACAACAAGCCTGTAAGTACATAGTTTGGATTTTTTACATCTATTTGAGTATTGCAAATATTAAAAATAATTGTATAGCTGTTTTCTTTGGGCGAATTAATTTATACAGAATTTTTAACCTATAGATGTTACTTCCCGAGTGATGGGTTTTAACTATTGTAGAACCAGTGTGTACTTTCGATGTTCTCATGTTTTTTAGAAATTCTTAAGAAAAACAAAAACCTGGGGATAGGTTCTAGTTAAATAGCATTTAAACAAAAAAATATAACAATATGTTGTAGGCTTAAAATATACTGTCTAAAAAAAAATAATAAGCTCTTAAAACGGTCTTTTCTACCGATTTATTTTAATGTATTGTGAAGGTTTATTATTTAGAAACGGTAGTTATAAAGTTTACCTACTCTATTTACAATAAAAAAATGTTGTATCACATAAGTATTATAGGAGAAACAGTATTATTTTTTTTATGTAGGTTTTTTATGTAGAAAAGCACAATAGAAACATTTAAGTAAAAATTGTATGAGAATCGAAAAAAAAACGTATAATCATTTTCTTAAGTACCTATTTTAAAGCATTTGTGATTCCTTATAAAATTCCCTAGTGACAATTTTTTTTTTTTTATATAATTTGTCACATATATGTGCCAACCTACCTTCCAAAAGGCTATAAAATATCTGTAGGTTATTCGATAAATAATAATCTCTAATGTCATTAATTCCGAACTAAAAAAGTTCTTTTAAAGCTTTAAAGTAAAATCATTAAAATATGTAAAAGCTAATTGAGTGTCAATAACTATAAACTACAGGCAACAATTCAAAACTAATTGAATGAACTTAAACGGAAGAAGTGTGGTTTGCATGGCAATGATTAAAACTATGAAAACACGAAAAATGGAAAAAAAGAATACATTTTGGTTTATTTTAGTTATGTAAATAGTAGTTAGTATCCAGCAATATTATATAATAAAATGTTGGAAATATATATTATTACTAAATAGTTAACAATGCCGTTAAAATGTAGAGAATCTACACATAATAATAGAACCAAAGCATTATTAAACTTATAAGAAAAGTAGTAAGTGTTGTTTTATAATGATTATGTTTTATGGATTTGCTGTACGATTGCAAATTATATAATAGCTATAGCTGATATTGCTGTTGCAACCATGAATTGCTTTCCCAATAAGTTATTCATCTAAACAAAATCTATACACTACACACTTTATTAGCTCTGAATTGCTTTTATTGATTATGATGCTATTATGGTTATATTATGATTGTACCTATTAAAATTAATATATAAAATAAATTTAAAAGCTTTTCTCCGGTTCATAAAATCTCAGATATAAAATCATTGCTATTCCCTAGGTTAGGTTAAATAAAGAATTATTTGTGCCCTGCTCATAAAAAGCAAGATATTGTTTTCATCAAAAATGTAGAGGCAAAAATGGTATTTTTTCAACCAATTGCCATCAGCTTTTACCTCTTCAAGTCTTCAGTTCTTACAACTGCTTCTAGTAGTGAATTATCAAAATTGGTGCACACAGATTAGGAAACATTAAAAAAATGTTCTTGAAAGATTTTTTGTCAAAACGCACATTTTTTTTGACTCATTTACAAAAATCCTATAATAAGGAAATTTTATTATGTTGCTGGAAAAGTAAAATGTAGTTTAGAATAATAAAATAAATAATAAGTAAAGTGAATCTTTGATAATAAATAAAGGTAGAATATACCTAAACATCCATGTATGCAATTCTCTATTTAGAATTTGCTAAAAAATATTTTGTAATTTTGATAAAAACTATTTTATACAGGTTTTTAAATTAAGGGCACTCCTTTTAGGAGGATGATCTATATCGATAACTAAACAGGTCTCATGAAAAAAAATCATACTAAAGTCGTAACTATATTTAAAAAAAATGTTTTTCTTCAAAGAGCCGCGCACTCGGGGTTCTCGCGCGTTACGTTCAACCAAACGTGCTCTCAAACATTAAAACGATTTCTATTTAATTTTGAAGTTGTTTGTCTGAAACATTTTTCCAATATTTTTTGCTAGTTAATAATATTTTGATTATCGATATAGACCAACATCCTAAAAGGAGTGCCTAAATTTTTAAAACCTCTGTATATTTAATGGCTTCAATACATTGTTTCTTTATTTACAAGTTTTAAATTGGTAATATTATTTTAAATAGTTTTTAATTTTTTGATATGAAAGGTAATATTTACTGAGATATTTACATGTTTAAATAATATTTTATTAAGCAGATAGGTTTGATATTTTTTTAGTATGCTTTGAATTTAGAAATGTTTTGTGCCAATCTAGTCAAATACTCATTGAAAGTAATATTTTACTTTATGGTTGGTATTTTGTCCTATATAAATGTTTAAATTCCTATATAAATGTTCGTATTTTATTTCATAATTTTTATATTTAGCTTCAAGCATGAAAAAATGTGCCAATATAGTGTAAAACTTTATTTGTATTTAAGGAGAATGTTTTACTGTAACTTTGGATATTCCTATTAAATAAATGTCTGGATATGCGAGATGTAAATCCCTTATAAAGGTAGAATTGATGGTAAATTTGTGCAATGTGTTATTCAATGGTATTTATTACGATTATACCTACTTTCCACTATATTATGGAATGAAATTATGATATTATAGCTAGTAAATATAATTAAAATTGGTTAAGAAAAGTTATAAAAGGTAAAATAACAAATAAAATATAACGCTCTCTCTCTGTACTTTTGCGAAAACCTGTCATCAGTTAATTTTACAAACAATTGTATGTACCATTCTTTTTTCATATATTGTACTGTTGGTTTTCCGAATAAACGATAAATAAATAAATAAATAAATGCATTATTAGAACTTGTTTTTATTTAATACTATTTTAATGAAGGCAAATCGTCTGACAAAATAGATGACAAACATTTTGAAAATATTTCAAAATAGGAAAAATTAACCTTGCATCTATATTATTAACGGGTATAACTTCAATTCAACCAAAAATTCAAAAAATCACTTTTTGATTTGCAAACATTAATATATTATGTAGATCCTGGGAGGAATGAATTTAAATTTGGTACGCGTCTGTCAGATAAGTCGATAAAAAAAAATGATCGTGAAGATGCGCTCGCACCCATTTTTGACTTTTGGGTTCCTTTAGGCATGTCGATCATCTGGTGAAATCGTTCAGGTACCTACCTACCTATTTACCTTTACTCACATCTCATGTTTGTAACACTCTACTTTGTTTTTTTTTTTCTTATTATAACCTTATAGTTTTTTATACTGTAATGTATAGAAGCTAAAATAATACAATACCTTGTATTATTTATAGACAACAAACCCCTGGTTTATGTCTACCTAGACCTAAATAATTAATAATTATCGATATTTGCATTTCAGGGGTACAGATTCGTAGCGGATTCATTACACAAGACTTTTACTGCTAGACCACCAAACGATCTTAGTACAATGGTGTAAAAGCCACTCAGTCAACTCTTGTATATATTACAAAAAAAAAAATACTTCCTTATCTGAGTACCTTTTATTGTATAATTAAATCGGTTACCTACATAGATAGAGGTACTACTCACAGTCCTTTTATCATTAAGATTCAACAGTTTTAATGGTATAATAATTAAAACGAATTTGTGAAATGTAAGTTGACTTGCTTAGTAGATTAAGATTTCTTCTGTTTGTTTTGAACATTATCTTTTTTAACGCCACTTTGAGACTTAAATAGATTTTGAAAAATTTTTCGCGTTAAGGCTGTTAAGATGGCCGTGATGACTAAAGCAAAGGCGATGATGTCTAGTACAAAGTACTCGTACCAAGCCATGTCTCTCGAAGGCAGACTGAGATGTCTTGCTCCTTTGTGCCTAATGACATACTCAATCCAGAATACGGCGGTGTCCAAAGCACTCTGTGGCCTATCCCTGAACCTCCTTGAAATTTCGTTGACGTTTTCTTTGTACTTGATATCGTTAACTAGTTTATATAGGGTAGCTTCCAGAGATTCCTCTGAAAATATTTTGTGATTCAGCATTTCTGCGAAACCCATGTGTTTTGCTCTCGCTACATTGAAATGCTGGTCGGATACGACAGGAATACCTAGTATAGGAACGGAATGGTATATCGATTCCTGTAAGCTGAGCATTCCTCCCTGAGTTATGAATAGACGAACGTTCGGGTGCGCTGTAACGAAAATATTTGACAATATTTTACACTAAAGAGTTAAAAATGCATTTTTATAAAACAGGGCTAGGTTTAAATCGACATCCTGCACTCTCAAGTACAGAACCTCCGAAGTACCTTTATAAATATTTTGCTATCAAAAATTAATAAACTTTCACAAATTTTTCAACATTGTCAAAGATTGTGTCATTTATCTTTTCAGGCGGTTTGCCGCTATTAAAAAGCAATCATCAAATATAAGTCAAATAACTTTACAACTCAATTATACAATTTTATTTTATTTATTCATTTAATATAATTTATATTTGATGATTGCTTTTTAATAGCGGCAAACCGCCTGAAAAGATAAATGACACAATCTTTGACAATGTTGAAAAATTTGTGAAAGTTTATTAATTTTAGAGCTGGTTTGACAATATTGAAAAATTTTGAAAAAGTTTTTAATTATTTGATTAAGTGCTGGATAGCATAATATTTATAAAGGTTCTAAAGAGGTTCTATACTTGAGAGCGCAGAATGTCGGTTTAAACCCAGCTCTAAGAAAATAAAAGGTATATATAAATATATATATTAAAAAGAATTGCTATGATCTAGGTCATATACAATTATTTTGCGCTCTAATCAATTTAGCCAAGTGTGCCTGTGCTAGAGTCAGGGTAAAATGGTGGTAATAAAACGCAAGGGCGCATCCAGAACCCTTCTCGAGGAGAGGGCACACGGGGAGGGCACACGGGGAGGGCACTCGGAGAGGGCACCCCATCTTAAACGATCGGTCTGGGGGAATTTTTTAAAAAGAAAGAGGCGTAAAACACAGTTTTAGACTACTTTTAACGCCTTTAGACCCTAGTAAAATAGTGTTTTGTGAATTTAAAAAACCTATTCTTAATACTTTCGGAACTTAATTTAGTAGGTTATGTATGGTTTAGTAGGCACATGTTAATTAATTGTTTATTAAATACACCAAATTGCTTTGTTGATTACTTTTGCCAATATTACTTACTAGCTATGATTTGACAGTTGACACGCTAACACGTTAATTTTGAGTTATTTATTACACTTAGGTAAAAACTAACTGCGTATATTTTTTTTGTAAAACTAACTAAAATCTATATATTTCTTTCGTACATAGTTTAGATATATCTCTAAGTCTAACGTCTTTACACCTGCTTTCCGTTTTTTTTAATTTATTTATTTATTTTATCCATAGTTAATACGCACATAATTACATAACACTAAAAAAATATTTTTCCTTTTTTAAATAAATTTCAAGAGTTAAATATAATTAGCTATTCGGTCAGTCAGTGGTCCATTGACACCTGTCGCACTGCGTTTGTCATCGCGTGATCACGCTGTGTTTTTTAGTGAGAAATTGAAATTGTTTAGTGATTTCAATTGTAGTGACAAACCTCGTAAAGTAATTTGTTAATGTGCTTAAACTTTGGTGTGAAAAACAGTAATTTCAATAAAGGCAGCAAATTCGCGAATACACTCGATGCACAGCGTCCAGCTGCGTCTTTTGACCTTGGTGCGCTTTGCTGTGGTAAGTAATATTTACTATTTTATTTGTTCAAAAACAATAAAATTGAAATAGTACCGAATACGAGTAGACGTTCTAGTTGAAAATTAATCTACGCATTGAATACTACACCACATTAAAATTTACATTCTTTAAACATACCTAAATCCGAAATTTGGATAATTTTGTTGCTGCGTTTATTTACTAATATATAAGAATTACAAACAGCGTTACAATATATAGATACAAACACAATTACTATTACTTAGGTCGATTAAAAGTTATTTAATAATAATAAGGTTTATATATATGAATGAAAGAAAACGAAATTGTTAAGGAAGTACATGTATGAATATGTGTAATAGAGTGTACTGAGAGGTTAAGGGTGTGTGTGTAAACCCACGTGCAATTTTCTAAGTAACAGACATCACAAAACTATCATGAAAAAATGACAATTTCACCATAATTACAATTGTGCGTATGTAAAATTCTGTGAGCGTCATTTATGTTACATTTAGAAATATGGGAAATTTGTTTAGAGGCTATCGTGCTCACAGTATATATAAGGTCGTCATTCCAAAAATGGATTCAGATGCGTTCAGGTGACCTCGATACGAGAACATATGTCGTGTCATATATGTTCACGCCCCCCCGGATCTGGCTACTATATTGCAACTAGTTATGTATTTAGGTACCAACAGAGTTTCTTCACACCGTGGCTACATTTTTCTGCTTAGTATTTTAATATTATTATTTATTTATTTACAGGTTTCCCCACGTACACATTACAATTAAAGTAAAAATTAAACTACTGAAAGAAAAAACAAAATCAAAAACAAAAAACAATAATAATAAAAAAAAAACAAAAATAACGAACTAATCATGAAAAATACCACGTTAAACTACCACGTTATTACTTTAAACGACCTTTCTTATTTGCTTTGCCTACTTTTTTAAAGTATTTGTAACGAAAAGTTAGGTTACGTTATCTTCCTATACGGTAAAAATAAACTCAAATACTCTTAATATACCAAAAAACCTGTTAAAAAATAAAGTGAGTAATTACCTAGTATATCAATTTGCGGTAACCACTTTCGAGTGATGACATTCGAGGACTTATTCGGTAACTGACCATTTTCCCACTTCCACAATACTAGTTGATTCATTTTGGAAAAGACTTTAAGGAAAATTTTCAGCTTTTCTGGGGGCAACTCGGCGCTTGTTATCATAGAGCCGAAACTCATGTAGATGACGCCGTCCTTGGCGTTGTCCAAAATGGCTTGTAGATCCTAAAATCAATCGATCAAAAAATAATTTTCAGTGTATCTTAATTGAGTGTATGTAAAGTGAGTCTAAATCGATAATTTCTATTCGCCATTTATTTTTAGTTCTATTGCCATTGTTCAGTAGTATATATATGATAAAATAACATAATTAAAATTATATTTATTAGTCAATGGCGCATATAACCGCTACATAATAAAAATCGACGGCCACTGCCTTCTTTGGTACAGACGGCGTCTAGTTAAGAAGGCAGGGAACATCAGTGCAGTAGGTGCCGGTCGCTTGTTGGTTACATTAATTGCCATTGAAGTGTTACTACTGTTCTGTACATATATGTATTTTGGTTTATACGAATAAATAAATAAAGAATAAAAGTACTGTTTTCTTACCGCCGGTAGTTTCTGTACAGGTCGGATGTGAGCGCCACCAATGTCGACTATATTAGGGGGATACGATTTGACAGTATCGATTGAGAAATGTGAGTTAACCAGCACTAGCGATATGTTATTCTCAATGTCTCTCAGGTCAGGCAATGGCTGAGGCAAGTGTTTGAAATGCTTCGCAGCTTCTGCGTTGTGGTATATTCTATGCTGTGTCAGGTCTCTGGAGAAAATGTCAATGGATGACCACCATATATTAGAAAGCCTCTGCCAGAACGTAAACTGACCGATGAAGCCTAACAGTTCGTGCGATACGAATTCCATTTGCATCGGGTTGCCCATGTATTTACTGATGTGATGCATAGAACTTGAAGCTATGAATGTAACGAGAGGTGCTTTGTATTTATGAGCGAACATATAGTAAGCATTGAAGTTAAAGTCTTCAGCTATGACCAGATCGAAGGCGGTTCTATCATTCTTGATGAATTCTTGGACTTCAGGCGACGCCAAGGTTACGTTGCAAAAGAAGCGTGCAGATCCATACCTCAAAAGAGATTGAAAAGCAATCAGGTTTGGTATTGAATCTAATAACTCAAAGTATGATTTCCGCTCTTCTTCGGGGACTGTGAAATAAATATTTATTTATAATTGCATCAACTTTACAGATCAATCAAAATATAAAGCATTATAAACACTATTCAATTATGATATAATTTTATTTACTAGAAACTTTTTGTTAGAAACGTAGTGTTAGGTTTTAACTAGAAAATTTTAGCTAAAACTAAGCTCTGAAAGCATTTGATACAACATAATTTAAAAAAGTTTAATTTTCCAAAAGAAATTTAAATTTGTTTTAGTTTATGTTTTACACGTTTTTTGATTAATATATATAACCGTCGTCGAGTTGTTTAAAAAACTCTTAAGGTAGGAATGTGTTTGTGTATTACGGTTAAGAGTCAGTCTTTCAACCGTCAGATAAACCTTAGCATTAATTTGGTAGTGACCTTTCCAATAATTTTGTACTCTCCTTCTCCTTTCTTCTTCCATCCAATTCGCTATACACGTCCCATGAGACATTTCAATAATAACTTATCTACGGATTCACAAGCAATTATTTCGGAAATAGGACGAATTTTCTATATTTTCTTCAGAAATAAGACGACTTCTACCAAAAAATCAATGTTCTAGAAAGTCACAATAGCACAAACAAATTAGAATAGGGCCTTCTTATATGATTTTTTAGTGATAGGTATATGGTTTAAAAATCTTATTGGTATCTTATTAGCCTTATTGGTACAATAATAATAAATCATGGGTTCTCTTACAGTACTCCATTGCATATACCGGAGTGACTTTAACGTGTCTCTGGAACTTATGCGAATCTTCATCATGCGTGGACAAGACTGTCAGCTCATGTCCTCTTTTCGTCAACTCGATTAGGGCCAGTCTGAGAACGCTATAGTGGGATTGACTCGTGTATGGCAGTAAAACTAGAATTTTTGAAGACTTCACACGTTGACAATTATTCATCAATACAAATATTATTGAACATAATGTTGTCATTCCTTTTGACGTGAGCATGGTGTGACACTTGTCGATAATCTACGTTGCAAAAAAGTTAAAAAAGGATAATTTAAGTAAAATTAAATGAATAGAAAAACAACTAGTCACCACTTTATACTTTACATACATATTTAAGAATAATATCAAAAATCTATATCTACTATAAAATATGTAACTAGCTACGTATGCGTGAAATAATTCGATTCTGCTTTTAAAAATTGACAATGTGTATTGACAATCGATGGAGCTCGTCGAAAGAAGAATTGATGTTAGGTTCTCAGAATATTATTACAGGAAAGGAGGGAAGGGGGGGGGGGGGAGAAAACAAAGGTCCACCTAGTGGGGCTTATGTAACATCAGGTACACCCATAGATCTTACCAACGATCTCATCGTGAGGTTCTTCCCTTTCTTAACATAGGCATGACCACACACCGTGTGAGTATTGACACCTCAAACCGGTACACTCGTATCAATCTTTATTGAAATCCGCTTCACCGCTTTCAAGAAATATTTTGAATTATACATTATTATTTTTATTAATATTAACATTGGGATTATTATTTTGTTTTGGGCATTGTTAAGATTAGGCAACTTCCAAATAAAGCCATGAGGATAAATTTTAATTCACTTCATAAAGCCTGATTTTTAATGTCCTAACGAAAATGAAGTATTTGTAAATAAAAGTGCAGAATGTATCGAAAGTAATGTCAAATTGCCTGCGTTACCTATGGGATTGTTATTCAAAGACAGGCCCTGATAGCAATAAACAATATTTACCAAATTTCAGTAAAATTTCAAATATTGTACACCTTTACGTTATTCCACAAACAACTTTAAGAGCTGATGTTTACTCGTGGTCAAGATTGCACATAAACTAAGCGTCAAGGAAAAGGTGTTTTGTATAAAAGTCCATATTATTAGCGGATATATTAAACTAATTTAAGATTTCAGAAAATGTTAGTATGTTAACAATAAAATCTATTAAGATGTTAATTGTTCTAAATTAAATACTAAACATGTTGAAATTATATTGTGAGTGCAGGCACGTAGCCAGGAGATTTTTACGTGAAAATTCAAACATTTTTGAAAACTTATATTAGACCACACTGAAGTGAGGGTGAACTGAAACGTCCCCAAATAAAAGTATTCGTATATAATTCGGTACCAACGAATTTACATAATCTGTACTTCAATTATATTAATACCCGGTTTTACCTTAGTTGCAGATCAGAAGCTCCGTATAAAGAAAATATACTTCAGATCACATATAATGAAAAACAATGTAATTTATTTATTGACTAAATGAATTGAAAATTAGGAACTGTCTACTGATTCATTTTATTTATTTATTAAAGAATTATAAACATCGTAACTGAAAAAGCATACAGGTAAAATTGTAAATATTATATGGCCAACACGTATTACCAGATCACCAGCTTATTATTGTGTAATTGTTATATATTAAAGTTATGAAATGAGTGTGTGAGAAAAGTGAGCATGTTTTTTCCCTTCGACACTGATTCGAAATATTCTACCATTGTATGTTTATCTGATAAATAAAATATAAAGCCATCAAAGGGAGATATTTACAGTGTTCATAACGAAAAGTGACGATTTATATGGATAATTAATCTTTTAACGTGACAGAGCGCATTTATTATTACTGTAAAAGGACTATTAAAATCATAGCAATTATTTTAGACAAATCTCTGATTTCCTTTTTATGTGTTAAATATTATGATTTCTCTTAAAATGGTTCGGATTCGGAACTGTCGACGTCGCGGTCACACCGAAGGCTCACAATTATAATCGCATCGCACAAAATCCGTCAACCATAACTTTAGAAACGGAAAGCATTATTTTATTTTATAAAATAAGGTCACGACCTTTGTATTATTTTGATCCGTAGTTTACATTTTAAACCATGTGGGTCATCGAGCCCATGGCTTTAATTTTTATTAGACATTTGAAAATAAATAATTTGCCATATTTACATTATTTTATTTAAGTGTTCGTATTTTATTTACTTGTTAAACATTAATAACTTCTAAATCTTTTGTCCAAATGTTTATTTTACAAAAATATTTTGCTAAGCTTTTTTCTGTTTGCTTGGTTGTTTAACCATAACTTTGAAAACATTTCACAGGGTTTTGCGTAAATCTTTTATACACACACTTAATAAATAATCTTTCTTAAAACTCTTACCCAGTTAGAAAGGTAACAGACCTTATCAAATCGGCAAACATGACTAGTACCTAGATAACTCGATTTTCTATTTTTTTTAATAATTTACTAATGAATATTTGTATTTTATTTTCATATTTACTGTATGTGGCCTTTCGCTCATGAAACGCAAACTATACTAATATTTCTATTTCCAATATCCGTCACTCAGACGGCTCGAGTCACTAGGGTTGGTTAGTTTCTCTCCCCATTTATCGTGTTTCTGGGCTTTGTAAATTATTATTTTAATTAATTAATTTATTTATGTATACATTATACAAAACTTATGATAACAAAAATTACAAAATCTATCCTAACTGAGCCATGCCTGTACTAAGGTAGACTTTATTTGTCGCGGTGTAGTCATAAATTATGATTATAGTTTACAGCGTTGCGCTGAAAAAAAATAGTTGTTTTATTAGTTAATAAAAACTAATTTTATTAGCTAGTTTTATTAGTAAATAATTTTATTAGTTATTAAATTAGTTTAATAGTTATTTTATTAGTTGAAATTCTAATTTTATAATATACATAATAATATATATTTATAAATGTATGCATAATAAGGCATACAATTTTAGTTATAATAAAAGTAAAAACTGCACGTTATACTTTTATTACACTACACACACTAAGATGCTGTCGACTGTACTCGATCGCTCTACCTGTCGGCCAGTCTCATTTTTGGCAAGCTGCTTTGCTTTCCTGTGTCCTGCTACCAGCCAATGTATGCTTTCGAACCTCTAAATGGATCGTTTCGCTTCTCACCTTGAATACATCATGTCATCCAATGAACTTATAGAAGCTAAAATTAATCGGGAATTTGTCCCATCATAGTTAATGAATAAGTAATATTAAGGTTAGTTATGTAATAAGTTAATAAAATTTTAGTTTGACTTTAATTTAGTCTTTTTCTCACAACATTTGCTTTTTTTGATCCATTTTTGTATTACTCGCAATAAAAATATCACAATACATAATATAAGAACTATAAAACTAATGACATCCAACCAATAGTACTCGAACCAGCTCATATTTCGCGAAGGCAGTCCGAGATGTTTCGCTCCTTTGTGTCTGATGACATACTCAATCCAATAAACCGCGGTTTCCAAGGCACTTTGAGGTCTGTCTCTAAATCTAACCGATACTTCTTTAACCTTTTCCGAATACGACACATCATTCAGTACTTTGCTTAGTAAAGTTTTTAATGATTCCACTGTGAGGTGGTTATAGTCAATTTTTTCGCCGAATCCCATGATTTTCGCCTTAGCAACGTTCAGATGTTGATCGGTGATTACTGGCATGCCAACTATTGGCACAGCGTAGTACATAGCCTCTTGTAAGCTCAAGAGGCCGCCGTGGGTGACGAACAGACGGATGTTTGGATGCGCTGAAAAGTACATGCAAGTATATTTTGTTAAACTATTTACAAGGAGCTAACCTTATCTACGATAAAAGAATTACAGAATGCATGTATGATTAATACATTTTTTGTATATAATTTACATCACGAATTTGAAAAACAAAAACACTATTATGAGCTAAGAAAAGATAAGAAATCGACGTAGAATTTTATGGAAAATAAAACTGTATATAAACATATATTATCATCATTGCAAATCCTGTTAACCGAATAAAGGATAGTGCTTTAATCGATTATTTAACATGTCTGAAAAAGTATTTTTTGTAAGCGAGTACGAAAAAACATTGTTAGATGTTTTAAAATGTGTGAAAGTATCTTTTATTCATATTAGTATATAATATCCAAAATTATACAAAAGTTATATAAGTTAAATAATAAAAAAATAATAATGAATAATTAAAAAAAAAAAAATCCAACTTTGCCTATTTTTAATAAATATACCATTACTATGTGTTTATAAACCCCAAAATTATTGCAGTGCATTGCAAATTTCACTGAGATTATGAGAATAGCAAAACTGTTAATGCCAGATGTAAAACGCTTTCAAAACGAAATTTTTAATGAATCGGTCAGTTTTTGGAATATTAAAAATAGAAAAAAGAAAATAGTTTAATTATTTTTGCTTAAAATGAATCGCAGAGTTCTTGACTTTCTTTCTTACTCAGCCAATTATAAATAGGTTGTGACAGATTTTTAAATAATAATAGGTCTTTAGGAAGATCATTCAAAATGTTTGGCCCTGTTTGGTCAATGACCTTTGACCATAACTCGCCATCATTTTTGGAACAGCTTTACTGTGCCGAATCTGTGCTCTAGTATTGTGCGTATGCTCTACCTTACTTAAATTGTCAAGATATTTATGGCTATGCAGAATATTTTTTTTTATAAATAATTGACGAACATCTAGAACTCTAAAATCTACGAAGAGTAGATCAGAACGATAACGTCGATGTTGTTTCTGAATCATTCTTAGAATGGTTTTTGAGCTATTTCTAAGGGAACAAGAATAATTTTAGAACAGTTTAACCAGCTTATGATACGAGTACCATGTGTAAAAATCGATTCACAAAGTGCAAAGTACGTTACTCCAAAATCCTTGCAATCCTAGTCTAGAATATTTCTTATAATTTTGAAAATTTATAGAAGTTTAGAAGCTAACACCTAATTAAATTTGCATTTTTATGAAATAAAACTTGGCCTCTGTAGTTTTATTTCCTCAATTCTTGTATTTAAACCAAAAGATATTTAAGTAAGTTTTTATAAAATTTATAGAAAAATACAAACTCTTAACTTTTAAATAAAGTACAAATTTTGGGTTTCATTTCATTGAAAGCCAAATATATATTATTAGGTAAAATGATGCCAGTATTATTTTTCTTCTATATCTACAAATAAAGTGAGTCACAACATTACAGCGTATGTATGGAGCAGTGACCTGTTTGCGATGCGTTTGTGCTTTGGAATAGCACAAGAGTCAAGAGTAGCACAGGGTTTAGAGTTTGGATTGGAGGGCAGCCAAATGGCTGCTACATTTAGGCACATTTTTGGGGGCCCATTGTGTATACCTCCTTAGTCTGTAATGAATGAGTGTTTTTTGTATGTGCGTCTTGTTACTTAACTCAATCGACAGTGCTGAGAAAAGCGCCGTTGAATATTCTCAGGGGCGAAAAATAGCTTGACCGTATTTGACCTACTGGGGGATTCGAACCCGGGAATTCTGAATTTTAGAACCAGGCCCTATTAGTAGTAGCACAGGCGAATAATAACCAATAAGATGGGTAGGCAAAAGAAGCCTGTGTTGGATTATTCCTTGTAGTGGGCACACAAGGGCTAATGACGAACTACAAAAAAGTATTACTCACCCAGAATTTCATTCTGTGGAAACCATTTCCTAACGACGACATTTACCGGTTTATTTGGCAAATGATCATCTTCCCATTTCCATAAAACTGTCTGCTTCAGCTCAGAGAACACTTTCAAGAATGCTTCGACCTTATCTTTTGGTAATTCTGAACTCTTAATAAGCGAACCAAAACTAACGTAAATTGCTCCGTTTGTGGCTTCATCCAGAATGCTTTGAAGGTCCTGCAATAATCTTACACTTAATACAATATAAATAAGATTACTTTCTCAATAAGTTCTCTATTGGTTGTAGCAACAAACCTTTGTTAAGTTTCCTGCTGGTTTAATGTGGGCCCCACCAATTTCTATAACATTCGGTGGCAATGACTTCACCGTGTCGATTGTAAAGTGAGAATTGATCAATACTAAAGATATATTATTTTCGATATCGCGCAGGCGCGGCATCGGCTGTGGCCACTCTTTGAAATGTTCTGCGGCGATTCGATCGTGAAGACTATTGAGTGTGCATTCCCTTATGAGTAAATCGATGATGGACATGAGCATGCTCGATATCTTCTGCCAGAACGACAGGGGTCCGTAGTAGTTCATGAATTCGTGCGGCACATACTCCAGCTGCATGGAGTTTCCCATATATTTGTTTATATAATGTGTGGAACTGGAGGCAATAAATGTTATAAGCGGTGCCTTGTATTTGTACGCAAACATGTAGTAAGCATTCATAAAGAAATCTTCAGCAATCACCAAGTCGAAGCTCGTTTGATCATTCTTTATAAAATCGACAACTTCCGGCGAGCGGAGGCTTCCGTTTGATACGAATAGGAATGATTGTCTCGTAATGTCTTGAATGTCTAAGACATTTTTAGAATTAAATAGTTCATAAAATGTTGGTCGACTTTCCTCGGGAACTGAAAATAAAGTAAATATTATGACGAACCATAAATAGGAGCATTAAAGTGGAATGATGGGTTTAGTAAATGCTGGTTGGTCCGGACAACCCTTGTCTACGGCATTCAGCTTCAGTGATATATTGCTAGGTTTGGCAGGTGGCGGTCTATGATTACCCAATCTTTTTTAAATTGATTATTAAACGTTAAAAAAAGGTTTTCTAGCCTTTAAGTACTTGATCAGATCTTTTGGGACACACTTCTCCACCATATCATTCCGTAACCAACTAAAAAATATTTATCTATTATAATTAAAATTATACGAACATTTTCGTTATATGCTCTATTCATTTTAGACAAATTATAGTACACTTAGTTTGTAAGTATTTTGTTTTATATTTTATTTTATACATGTGTTACATAATTGTATTTTAGTTAAGATTAAGAAATCGACAGAAAAGAGAGTGTCTTAGCTAGATCTATCTACTGTGTATGTTTATATATTTCTTTTAAATAAAGTTACTTCTGGCAAAGTTGAAATTGATTGATATTTTTAAAAAAAGATACATTAACAATTTATAATTATTTATATACATTATATTATCCACCATCATTGGATATCGAATGTATATATGTAGGTAAATAATAACAGGTAATAATGTACTCTATTGTAATATATTCAAAGAATAATGGTTTATTGGTCAGATATGTACTTAAATCATTGTAGCGCGACGGCCGCGGCGTCGACCAGCAGCTGTAGAGGTCAAAAAGGTGCGGACGAGGTCTGGGGTCATCGGCAATGGATATTAGGCGAAATAAACGCAAACTCATTAGTTACAATGTATTCAAAATAGAGATAGCTAGAAGGTTAAAATAGGTACTCACTATTACCCAACGGGTTCACTGGTAATACTTTAACATGCCTCTGGAAATTGGTAGCATCTTCGACATGCGTAGACAAGACAGTCAACTCGTGACCCCTCTTCGTCAATTCCATCAGGGCCAACCTGAGGACGCTGTAGTGTGATGGACTTACGTAAGGAAGCAATACGAGGATTTTCGACGGCTCAGTTGGCTCGAAATTACTTATGAATAGAATCGTCCATAGTGAGAGCACCAATTCTCTCCAAGGAAGCATTATGTTGCTAATCAACAGAAATTGTTACTGAAATAAATTATGTTAAAGCATTATTGCCATTAGTCACATAATTGTTTTTTTCAATATTTGGGCCAGATTGAAAAATATTTAGATTCGATTTGGCCAGCGGTGGCATTTATACAACGAGCTTTTAAAACATATAGATACGGCAACTAAGGGTGAAAAACGCACCACGACCAAGTACGCCACTTTGCGTCGAGTATACTCCTCGCGTACGTCTCACTTGGTCGCATGTATGTCATCGCGATAAGTCTCTATCCAGCATGACGGAGTGTTGCGGCCTGCGGAACGGCGGGGGGAATTTACCGGTGTCGGGTTTTGACAAGAACGATTTGTATGACATGTTGTATCTATATGTTTTAAAAGATCGTTGCATTTATATTATTATTATAGGTCGGTTCCACCAGCAATCTTTTTGCTGTAGCTCTCAATGAAAAAACAAAAATATTGTATTTAAAGAAGCCCTTAGTTAAATATGCCAAACAGACGCTTCTAAACTTGGAACCGAAATGCTAGAACTACCTTTAGATTTACATTTTTATACATTTAATTATAAAACATTTTAGCCCAGAATCTATTTTATCCATAGCTACATCGCATACCCGTAATTTTGATGATATTATACCTAGAAACGTAATGATTACACTGAAATTAAACTAAATTTACTTTTTAACAAATGTTTTTTACGAATCAATCAATATAATAAAATGATGATAAATTATAAACGCAAGCAATCGTTCAATAAAAACATTATTTAGATAATCCATAATTATTATATAATATAAAAAAATACCACAATCGTCTTAACTTATCAACTAACGGTATTTATAACTGGCGTCCGTATATTATTATTACTGATTGTTAATTAATTTATTTATTTTATATATTTCTTAGAACAACTAATTACTTACATAACCATATCTAACTGGGCATTGTCCGTACTGTGGTAGGATAATTTAATAATTATTTAATCAATTAAACAAATTTAATTACACTGAGCTATTTTGATAAAATAAAAACAATGTTGAATAAAAATTGACATACATTATTCTTAATAGATAATATTATATACATACAAGGAAAAATATTATTATGTATATATACTTCTTATAAAGTAATAGTTCCAGATATATATCTGATAATATAATATATAAATAGATACAATAAATATATTATTCAGGAATATAATTAACCAGAGTCTTAGTGTCATTTCTTCCAAGATCAATTAACCAGTCACGAAGGGACTTTGTTATACTTCAAGAATATCTTTTCTAACCTAGCTGCAAGAAGTGTTATTAGTTTAAATTGGGATAGTTCATGATAGTTGGGATTGGGGTAATAGGGATTCATGTAAAAATATCTATTACCCCATTTACTCACTGAGAAATACGAAAGTTTTAGCGTATACGGAAAATAAAGAAATATTATTTTATTTATTTTTACGCATGTTTATTATATGATGTTTTTTTATCTATTGATAACGGTAAACTTTTTAATATTTTTTTATTAACCAAAAGTTATCGAGCTAAAAATGAAATATAATAGTGAAAGGATAATCAGCAGTTTTTGAACGTAATGTTCGTCATTTAAAAAATTACAAAGTTAATTAATTATAATGCTTTACTAAAACATAGTTAATATTTAATTCATTGTTGGATTGTTTCACAGTCAGGGTGCCGCCGGCATGATAGTCTTGTTTCTGATGAAACTGTTAATGCCACCCGAAGTGCATGACTCGTATTAATAAAAAACTAAGGATATGTCTCTAAAATTGTATAAATGTAATCAAACCTCTAACTTTAAAACAGCTGCGTCAATTTTCCAATCGCATCTTTTGCACTATATAAGAATTTAAATACTAGTTGCTGGATCAGCTGTTTTAACGTCATACGACGCGTCCGCGACGGTGTAAAAGTTAAGCGCGATACGAGCACTGAGGTCACGCTTTGAAACCAGTTTTAAAATAAACTGTCAGAGCTTTTATTTCGATTGCGTTCGTATTGAGGAGAAAAACCGTCCTAATCTTATCGACTCAACGTGCCAGACGTTGTCAGGCCCGAGTACAAGAAGCGATTTATTTATATTTCAAGAAGAAGCGATTTATTTATATTTCGGCGAGGCCGATGAAGATTAAGGTTGATAAGTTGAGTTTATCAGTATTTACTTATAAATATGTTGGTTTAATTCACATGTATTGCAACAAGATAGTACTATTATATTTACACACATATGATAAAAATTAATGTAAGGTCTATCACATAACGACGAGAGATTGTACATGCTTTGGTTTCCTCGCGAAGTAGACGAATTTGTAATATGGAAGGCTCTTTTTTTATTAACTTGGCATTATAGTTATTTGTTTTTTTAATACGTATTATATTTTTTAAGTACTTACTTAAAAGATTTGCAAATATGTAACAAAACAATAAGACTTGTTTATTTGAATTCTGTTTACCCAAATCATTAGTTTCTCTGTAAAAAAATTAATAAATAAATAAAACGTTTTTAGCAACTTATTATTCAGAAATGTGTTTGAACACAAACTTGCTTAGAAATAAATAGCTATAAAATATACAACCCAATTTTATACTTAACTGTATATGAGCAATGATTAGAAATTTTCTTTTTTTTACACAACTATGGTTGTTTTTTTGTTATATTAATAAATGCCTTTTTATTACATGGTAAATTTCATGGTAAAATGGATATAGTATAACATATTTTGATATTTGTAATTCTATAAATTTGTATATCCAAACAACTAATTACATTTTTATTATTTACCCTGGAAACTATTACATTTTAAATGTTTTGTTTCTATTTTTGAATTGATTTGAAATGAATTTGATTTTGTTGAGCAAAATATTTATTTCAAAATAAAAAAGAAGTGTTTTTGACCATAAATAAATAAATTAAAATTACTTTTTGTAATTACTTTTAGGTATCGTAACAGTTATTTTCAGCTTAATATATCAGATTTTAATATTATTACTGTATTATTTATTCTACTATTTCTTTATACATGTTTTCCTTGTCTACATTCTTAAAAATGGGTATAATATAGAAAGAGTTAAAAATGTTTTCGAATTGCAATTTCTTATCTAAAAAAAACGGCTTGAATTCATTTAAATTCAGTATAATCTGTAGAATGTGACATTATCAATATAAACATTTAACACATCAATATAAACATTTATTGATTTAAATGCTAATTTTAATGTACTTTGCTATAAGCTCTGCTGTTCATATTAATTGCGATGTAAGTTTTATCAATTTATTATAACGAAATCATAAACAAAGTGCTACTAAACCTTGAAATCACCTAAATATAAAATACTACAATCGTTCTTTGTTTTTCTGAAAATCATTATTATATTTAAACGCTTTTTATTAAAATACTTGTATTTACCCATGTTAAATGTTTATAAATGTAAGTTTTTGGAACAGACTGTTATATTAGCCATTTTAATATAAAATGTTTTTATTTGAAAAACCTTTTGACATTCTTTTATGATGCTGATTATTCTTTCAATGGGTTTAATGGTAATATTGGGTTTCAAGGGAGTTTCATTACAAATTTCTATGTAGTTATTCAGTATATAAAATTTATATGTGTTTCTAAACGAGTAAAGTCATTGAACGACGTATTTTTAATGTATATATTATAAAATGGAACAATAATATTTGTCTGTATTTTGTTTTAGTTTGAATCTTGGCTTAGTTTGAATTCTTACTGAATTGAAATCACTTATGAAAGGTGGAAAAAACGATATTTGTAGCAGTCTATGCCGTTTTATGGTATGATAAACTCTTCCTTATAAAAATTTGTAAACTTATTCTATGTAAATACGTGCGTATATAGGGTCTATGGCGTAGGTAATACTAATTGACAGGTATCCTTTTTAGCAGTGGGCGTTAACGCGATAATTATATAGCATAGGTTACGTTATACGCAATTTCAAAATAGCCTTATACTTAAATGCCTACACAATAACCGTGATTTGTAGGTGAACTCGTCACCGTGCATCACTGTGATGGTGTCACTTCTAACGAGATTTCCGTGTCACTGAAGCTGGAGTCTGGCCGGGCAGGTAAAAAATAATAGGGCGGCTGTCAAAATAGTTACGGGTGGCGGTGTGCGGTGTCCATCCGTGTAACTTGTGGAATGTGCAAATCAGGTAACAGGCAATAATAGGCAAGCGAAGCGACTTCATTGAAAATGAACGCCATTTTGTCACCGATATGAGCCAACTTCAGTAACTCGGCTATTGATTAAAAAAAGAGTGATTTAAACGGTGTAGCCATACAACGCGTACGTCTAATCGTTGTTACAACCCACCGGTCGCTTCGCAGATGAGGCCACGCGGCAACCGATATTGACCTAAAAGCTGGTAATTTTTTTGTTGGCGTCGGTTACTGGCTGCGTCTGCTGAGCGGGTCTCATCTGCGCAATCATATTTTTTTGTCACTTTCATAGGGAATTAAATGGAAATATAACAAATTTATATTTTTACGTGTATTTATTTTCACAATATTACGCCTATATTACAATATTGCAAAAATACGCCTCGGTAAATACAAATACACACCTTGTAGCAAATACAAAACAATTGGTTTCGTAGACGAATACTTAAAATTGAAGTAAACATTATTTTATTTGCTACACCGTGAGTATACTGCGGTCACGATAACAGGGCACGAATTGTCGATAGCTTACGTCGTAAATATATTAATTACCTTAAATATTGCAAGATTCACACGCCAATGATTATACTTGATTGATTATAGCATAATATCCTTATACTATAATATGAAATAACATTCATTTATAAAAGCATGTAGTTCTAAAACAAATAAACGGTACATGCGTAACATTCAACTGACTTTTTGTTTGCCCTTACTTTTTGTCGACTTTCTGAGCATTATATTAATCAGTGATGAGATGAAAATCCTTAATATAATTAAGTTAAACGCAAAGATAATCAAGAAAAACCCGATAATGTCGAGCATATAATATTCGTACCATGGCATTTTTGCAGAAATTAATTTCAAATGTTGGGCACCTTTGTGCCTTATGACATATTCTATCCAATATACTGCAATGTCTAACACACTCTGTGGCTTATCTCTGAAAATGGATGACATTTTCTTAACATTCGCAGAGTAGTTTGGATCGTTAAGTACTTTGCTCACAGCATTTTTCACAGATTCTGCAGAAAGTGTTTTGTAGCTGATTTCCTCTCCGAACCCCATGTATTTAGCCTTGGCTACATTGAGTGGCTGATCAGTGAAAAATGGAAGGCCTACGATTGGTACTCCGTGATACATCGCCTCTTGTAGACTTAATAAACCCCCATGAGTCACAAACAATCGAATGTTAGGATGCGCTGGAAAAAAAAACAAACATTAAACAGCTTAACAGTATGGTCAATAAATGTGCTAATTCAAAAATTTTAAAGAATAGGTATAAAAAGTGTATGGTCTAATGGTTTTTTATTATTCCAAATATCCATATTTTAACCTCTTTTAAAATGGCAATAATAGCGTCTTATCTTATCTTTAGGTAAAATTTGCCAGTTAACATACGTAGGTACATTTATGTAGTTATTTTTAATTATAATTAGAGAAAAACACCTAACTCAGAGGAAGAAGGTAGCTATGTGGAAATAAATGAGAATAAGAAACAATTATAATATTATAACCTAATTATCGACTTGAATATGTTTCCGAGCGAGTAGTCATTGAATGAAGTGTTCATTCAACTGTTAAACATTATTAAATGCAACATTAAAATTTGTCTGTGTTTTGATTTAGTTTGAATCTTGGCTTAGTTTGAAATCTTACTGAATTGAAATCACTAAAGAAATGCTGATAAAACGTTATTTTTAGCACTCTATGCCGATCGCTTATAGAGACGGTTTCGATACCGTTTTATGGTATGATAAACCCTTCTTTTTAAAAATTTGTAAACTTATTCTATATAGTACGTGCGTAGATTGCAGAGCATAATATTAATTGGATGCAGGTATTTGTTACAAGCCAGCAGATGTTACAAGCCAGCTCGCTTCGCAGATGAGGCCGCGCTGTAAGCGATATTGTCGTAAAAGCTGCATGAAAATCTTATTATATTACCTAACCTATCTAAAATAGGAATACTGGCGGTATCGCACAATCGCAGACTGCCACAAAAATAAATGTTAAAACTAATATTAAGTATGCTTAGAGTCAAATTGAAATTATGACAGAGAAAATGAAATAATCATAAAATTAAGTAAAGATAAATAAATATTAAAACAAATAATATTCTAAGACGCAGCATACATGTATGAAAACCATAATAATTACGGGAAGTAGGAAATAAAAAAAAAACAATCATACCAAGTACATCATTTTGAGGCAGCCATTTTCGATAGATGATATTCTTAGAAGCGTTTGGAAAGTTGTCGCTCTCCCATTTCCACAAGACCGTTTGTTTCAGGCTTGAGAACGCTTCCAATAACGCATCGATTTTGTCCTTTGGAAGCTCCGAGCTCGCTAGCATTGATCCAATGCAGAAATATATGAATCCGTGCTCAGCGTTATCTAATATTAACTGCAAATCCTGCAACCGCAAACGTATAGCATATTTTCAAAGTTATGGTTAAATTTTCATAGGTCCGACGCTACGCTGATACGAAGTAAGTCATAGTTCTAACCGTTTAAAACAATAAATACATCTGCAACTGTGATACATATACATATATTAGACATAAATTAATCTACTGCACCCTTTACCCGATCGTGTGCTTAGACTTCTAGCTATGTAACTAGTACACGCTATGTACTAGTGGTATTATATTTAAACGCTAGACTCGTCGATCGGCGCTAAAGAATTATAGATATATATATATAAATTACATTCCACTCAGTTAAAATTTCAATATATATTATTATTATTATTATTATGTAGTTACAATATTTAGGAGCTAGCTCCGGTGATACTGTTGAGTTTAGTAGGCGAGGAAAAAAAAATAATGCTTAACAACTCGCAGTCTACGCTTAAAAACAGCCTTGGAAGAAGGAAAGGGATCAAATACTGACCTATGAAGAGCATTCCACTGGCGAATTGTTCTGGAAAGAAACGAATTGAACCCAATGTTCCGTTTTCTCAAGATAGGTTTTATCTTGGAAGGATGGTCATTACGGCCAATATAAGGAGGCTTAGAGAGCAGGGATCTTAAAGCAGACCAGGCAGACTCCTCCGTCACAGTCTTATATAAACTAGTTAGCCTGAATTCAAAACGCCTTCTATTAAGTGGCTCCCAATTAAGAGTTGAAATTAATTCAGATGGACTATCATGGGTTGGGTGTAAGGATTCCATACTGATGAGCAGTGTTCAAGGGTAGGACGAACCAACGTTTTATATGCAAATGCTCGAGCTTTAAAATCAGCACCTTTAAGACTTCGCATAACAAACCGTAATTGTCTGTGAGCTTTTTTCACTACATCACCAGCATGAGTTCCCCAATGGAGATTAGAAGACAGGATAATTCCAAGATGCTTTGTGATAGAGGATTTCACCAGTGATTTGTCAGCTAGTTCGTATTTGAAATCATTATGGATTGATATGTTTAACTTGACAACAAATTATTTCAATCTTACATTTTTTTTATTTTAACATACAGCTTTACTCCATACTTGATAATAGGTCTTGTAGTGGTAGGGGGAGCCGTATTTTCAGGGCACTGCGGATAATATTCTGTATAAATATTAGTTCAATTTTCGACGAAATTGGATATTGGAATTGTTGAGATATAACATATAAAGTGATCTTATTTCAAATCGTTTTTAGCATTTTTCGAGTTCCGTAGGTACTACCATATCTCTAAAAAACACCTAACTAGCTCAGTTGTCCGTCTGTCACAGGGTTCTAGCTCGTAAAGTAATTCCGCTAAAGACGTCCGGCCTTGCTGCTAAGCAATGGACCACTGGTCATAAGAAAATGTATGAGATGTCACTTTATCATTGAATTAATGCCGTTATGCATAAGACGACTTTACAAACTATGCAAATTATAAAACACAATTAAATCGGTTTAATTAGGATTGGATGTATCTATGATTTATATTTATTGAACCGGAAATCATACAGAATCATATAATAATAATTTTACAACATAATGTCCACAACTGATATACCTATGTAAGTAAGTAAATTCTTAAATAAGCACGAAACACATATTTTTTATTCATACTGGCGTAATAAAATGAACGTTTAAAAAATATTATAAATACCTTTGGCAATTTATCGACGGGTTTGATATGCACCCCAGCGATTTCAATAATATTTGGCGGCAAAGATTTAACAGATTCCAATGTAAAGTGTGAGTTGACCAGCGCTAAGGATATGTTATTTTCTAAATCCTTCATCGTCGGAAGCGGCTGTGGGAGGTTTTTGAAATGTGCGGCAGCAATCCTGTCATGGAGGGCATATATGAACCACTCTCTCGCTATAAGATCGGCGTACGTTATGAACATGTTTATAAGTTTTTGCCAGAAGGTCATACGACCGAAGTAGTACAAGAACTCGTGGGATACATACTCAGCTTGGAGAGAGTTTCCCATATATTTATTAATATAGTGTGCGGAACTCGACGGCGTATAGGTTACCAATGGTGCCTTATATTTGTGGGCGAACATGTAGAAAGCGTTGAAGTAGAAATCTTCCGCTAAAACCAAATCG
This sequence comes from Neomicropteryx cornuta, assembly GCA_020383195.1. NCBI lineage: Eukaryota > Metazoa > Arthropoda > Insecta > Lepidoptera > Micropterigidae > Neomicropteryx > Neomicropteryx cornuta. The sequence goes on along the minus strand of JAHKQU010000025.1, from coordinate 7,607,537 downwards.
AAGGTGGAGTTGTCGTTATTGATGAAGTCCTGGACTGTTTCGCTGCCGAGAGACATATCGGTACAGAAACCCATGCCAGCCCATAGTAACATTTGGTTTTTTAATATATTCGTTGAGTTTAATATATCGTGAAGCTTTGGTCTTCCTTCTTTTGGAACTAAAACCGGAAAATGGGAGATTAAAGTTTTGGGAGATTGCAGATTATGATTGTTTTTTTTACTCGTTCAAAATCACAAATACATTATCCAATACACATATAAAATAACTTTACGAAGAAACAGCATTTTAGCAGTAGGTATCTTTTACAAAATAAATAAAAAGAGATCGGTTGGAGTAGAGAATTAATATTTTAAGCTTTTCTTAACCCCTAGAGGGCGTAGTTTGTTTTGGCGCCAAAACCCGTTGAGACTGTAGTTATTGACCTTGAAAAATCACTCACTACTATAAAATCCATAGTGCAGGCATGAGTCGTTCAATTTTTACCTTTTCCCTTTTCTTAAGAACATATTTGTATGTAAAATAAATTTACAAGTATTGCTATCGATAAAAATCTTTTGAGTACTAAAGCTAGTCGAGGTCACATAAAGAATCACCTGTAATACAGATAATTTCTAAATTTGGCAAGTTGATCGATTGAGTTCATAAATTCGTTCACATTCATTCGTCAAAATTTCCATAAAATCGATTGATTGCCATTAGCTTAAGCAATGAACAAGCTCAAGTAAGCTCATTGAATGACAGTAATCTCAAGTGAATGTACGATGTGAATAGTTTACAATCTGTTATTAGATTTACGTAGATAAAAAGTATGTAGTATTATAATACTTAAAAACCGTTAGTCTAACAAATAATAATAATAATAATAATAATACAATGCAAGGCAGGTCTCTAAATCGATTGGTTTAGTAAACAATGGCATCATTGACAGTAAAATTAAATATTACTAATCTTTTAGGGTTTTGATTTCCACATTACGTTAATAACTATAGCTAGTAATCAAATTGTATGTGTTGTGTGTACAAAACTGAGCGTATCTGTTTGACAAAAATGCCTGATGCTGAAGGGGCAGTCTGACCATAGAAGTAATTTTAACCCCGTTTTTGATACACTCTGGTTGCTTCATTTTTAATGTTAGACGTAAAATAAAGATAGACTTACATAAAGTGGTCAATTTTGTAGCTTTCTTTGAACTAACTTATTGAATATCAGTTTATACTATCAAAAAAAAAAAATATATTGTAAGACACTCCTGTGACTTCCATATAGGGATGGCTATATTATTTTTACGTTTGTTTTTGTGGTAAACTCAAAATGTTTAAATTTGTCTTCAAAGGTATTTTTACAATCAAATATAGTGCTTTTAGTACAGTCTACGCGTTACGCGCTTGCATAAAAGCACTATTATTTTTTTGTCTAACATTCAAAACGAAGCAAACAAAACATATCAAAAAGGGGTTAAAAATACTCTTACGTAATAATCCTATATGGACCTAATATATCCTCCTTCTCTTTAAATACATAAAACTCACTTCCCCCTAATATATATTTTTTTTATTTATTTATTTATGTATTCAATTAATTTACATTTTTTATTCTCTATGTACCAGTCAAGCCTATCTTCTGAAAACCAGGTGTGTAATACACAGATATTATTATTTGTGAAATATAATATTCACATTATTTATAATGTTATATTTATTATTCTTAAGTAGTCTAATAGTCTTAGAAGAATTTGTATAATAATTTATTTACGCTATTATTCGATATGACTGAAGTATTTCATATGCATATCCTTTATCGTATTTAAAATTTACATCCAAAATTAATACCTCATAGTATATAAAAGATGAAAACTTACGAGCATCCAATGGATGAAATGAATCTAGTTTTATGACATGAAAATTCTTGGGTGGATCCTTTTCAGTCTGCGTCGTCATGACGGTCAGGTTATGGCCCCTGTTCGCTAGTTCCAGAAGCACCAACCGTAGAACATTGTAGTGCGATCGGCTTTGGTAAGGCAGTATTGCCAAGATTCTCGCCGAAAGAACTGGACTCAAAATGTCGGCGAAGTAGATTATGGACAGCGATAGGAGGAGGCGTTTGTACATTTTTGCGATTGCACGAATTCAGTCCTTTGAGGCGGTTTCTAAGTCATTCTTGACAAGAAAATAAAACAATAATAATAATTAAATCCTAACGAAAACTGCTTGGTTTCTTCCTGATGACTTCCTAATTTAGAAGGAGTAATTAGTTTCTTTACATTCACTAAGTATCACTTAATCAAAAATAAAAAATAATATTTGCTTTCAAAGACGTAAAGAAGAAATTAATCATCATTCTTTCTCATCATCCAATTGTCTTACGACTATACCCATCCCTTTCTATCCTACCCGACTGAAGAACAAAGCAACGAGGCGATTAGTCAAGCAAATAACGCAGAACGTCCTTTTTCGTTCAGTTGCTCGGCACCTGAACGGGATTTAGCATTTTGAACCATTTTGCGGACATTTTCTGGCTGGTTTGAGGAATTTTTAAATATTTTTCTTTCAATTTAGCAGGAGGTCGTCCTCTTGGTCGGTTACTTGTTTTTTTGAATATCCATATTTGGGTTATCACTCGTGACCCATTCTACAAACGTGTCCAAACCATCGGAGCTGAGAGTCGTTAATCGTGCATCGGATCCCTTCTAACGAATCTCACCTCTATGACCTGCAAACGGCTACGGTGTTTTTGATTATGCGTCTAGGATTGACTGCTATATGTTGGGGTAGGGTTATATATTAAGCGGTATACTGCACTTTTTATTATCTCGTAGATTAACTTATGAATGAGGAATGGCTGTTCAGGGTTTGTTTCAGATTGGCCGCTTGGTGTAGCTGTAATGGCACCAGATATATCGTTTCACTCCACTTTTCTGCCGTCTGTTTGTGATTTATGTGAAGCAAATTTACAGGGCCAGTCTCATAGCTAAGCCCTGCAGGGGGCGTTTGGCTCCTGCGGCTCCTCAAGCTTTTAGGCGCTACTCGCTGGCTCCGACCCTACGCGCCCATTCGCGTACTTAGCTTCTATTATACTAATCTGGATAAAAAGAAGTGCAGGAAATCCTTAAAGCATTTGTTTTCATATACCTAAGTTTCGCTTATAAACCTTCAGTTTGAATATATTGCAGTAGGTAAAAGTACATACTAACCTAATGTCATTATAATAATTTTATGCCTAGTTATGTTTCTTATCGTAAAGTATTTTTATTGGTAGTTAATATTAATATTCTTGTGAACATACTCGTACATATCGTTTGAGTATAGTTTTATCACAACACAAACATTCTTAACAAACAAAACTAGCAAATAGTTTAGGTTGAGAAAAGATTGATAACATTGTAATCAGTCTGCGTCTGTTATCTAAGTTATCCCTCCTCCGCCCACCCCATCAATTGCCCTGCAACTCACTCGCTCATTTTACTGTCAAAAAAACAAAAAATTAGTAAACAGACTCAAAAATGATATTTCCCCAATGAATCCAATGCGAACCGCTCCTTCGGGTAAACTGGGGGGACGCTCGAAGGTGATGTGCTCATTCCGACAAAGTCACGTTGATTTACATCATTATAGTTGGAAACAATGTTGTTGCAGAAACATTATTCAATGTGGAGCCAGCATAGGGTGATAATTTTGAAATCTACCTAGATTTAATATATAGATTATGCCGTCTGCTACCTTACAGAAGTTGTACTTTTAACGCGCGTGGTGTAACCATACAAATAATACATGCGTGCAAGAAATAAAATAAAAAATAAATAAATAAATGTACACGTTTTCTCTTTGATAACTTTGCATCGTTAAGGAATGTTTTTACTCACTTGATTTGAAGTAAATCAAAGTGTAATCATCTAAGATTAGTCATTTTGTTTTCAGTTAATATCACCATCAGTTTTCCTGCTTCAGCTATTTGAATAATTCACCTTCCATAAAACACTTACGAGGCTGTAACGTTGCAACAAAAAAGTCAACTGACACTCAAATATTTTCACTCAACTCGTAATATCAACATTTCGTTTAAGCTCGTAAAAAAACCCATTAAAAAAACTTAAGTATCTCAGTGTTATCACGATTTCAACGCCATTAAAATTTGATACCTTCTATCGAGCATGTGCTGCTTACCTTCCAGTAAAAAAATCGGTATATTTGACAAAATGAGGCATCGTGCCTGCCAAATTTCACATAACTTCTGTAGTTCTTATTTCTTCCTAATATATAATTTGCATATCGGACGTCGATACTTTCCATACTTGCTCGGTTAAAATGAAAAAAGTGGCAAAGACGGTATTCTCCATATAAAATAAGTTTTTTTATGTGGAATCATTGATTATATAGTGTTAATCAATAGTGGAATATAAGTACCTACAACATAACGATAGGAAAAATAATTTAACTAAATAAATAAACATTATGTGTTTATTAAGTGTGTGTGTGTTATACACACACACACACTTAATAAAAACGTAAAAAAACAGTGTGTGTGTTATACACACACACACACTGTTTTTTTTACTTTTTTACAATTTCTTTACGTTAAAAGTACATTTTTTTTGTAGACCTAATTTAAATCTACATTTTCTCCGTCTTCGTGCTAGTCTAGTGGCTGAGTGATTGACTTTTGACATGGCGGTTCAAATCGCACAATCTTACCATTTTTAACGCTTCATTACCATCATCTCCCCTGACATTTTCTCGTGCTAGAGCACGAGAAAGTTTAGCATAGTTAAGTAGGGCCCTAAATAATTGTATATGATCTAGGTTAGGTTAGCTACAAATTCTTTAAAAAAAAATATACATTATTTTAGACAATGCAATACAATTGTTTGGACTACTATCTCTTAGGGATAGTAGTTTTTTTCGATTTTCGTGAATCACTCGACGCATCATTAACGTTGTGCCTTTGCACAATACTTGAACCGTTCAGTGAGACTGCATACTTAGCAGCTTTTTTTTGTAATAATGCAAATGTGGTTAGTTATACCAAATTACTAATTTATCTTAGTAATATTGCATAACAAAGCTTATATTTTCATATTTGCAAAATTATTAGGAATTTTGTTGATCTTCGTGATTTCATTCAATATTAAATGGTATCATTTTTAAATGGTAATGTTTTTTTGGAGCGTAATTAAAATAAACTTTTAAACTAAAAACTATGTAATATACCGTGTGTGTTTATTTGAACATAATCTACAATAATATTATACAATAACTGCAGTATTCATATAAATTACAACTCCTCTTTATTTCTAGAGAACAAGTATTCATTTTCCTTGAAACCAATATTTTTCCAGAATTCATTTTGGCCGAGATCCTTAGATTTTTTCATTTTAAGGTTTGTGGTCGATGATATCTCTAGATATTTCATAGTGTCTTCTGAGCGGTCTAATGGATTCCACGTCGCTGACCCAACTTTAGGTTTTCTAGAAATTATAAGTTATTTTTAATTAATATATTTTGATTTTCGGTCTCCCAATACACATATAAAATATTTATTGTATTTGATGCTTGGTTTTTAATACGGCAAATTGACTAAAAAAGATGAATGATACAAATGAAAATTTTTAATAAGTTTTATCATTTCTTCGATATAGCGCAGGATATAAAGCCATATTGCAAAATAATTATAAAGGTACTTAAGAGGTCTTAAAATCATTAATATATTTTCAAGAGGTTGATCTATATCATCAATAAAATATTAATCGGAAAAAATATTTCCCAATTACGAGAAAAACGAATTCAAGTTAAATATAAATCATTTTAATATTTGAGAACGCAGTTAAGGCGGTAAAATCCTTGGTATGGCTTAGGTTTATAAACAATACTTTTTTTTTATTTAGACTATTATATTTGGAATTCGGATTATGTTTTTAATTAAACTGTGAATGAATACAATGTAAACAAATGAATAAATAAAAATGTAAATTTGCTTTGTAATTTGTAATTTGCTGTTTCCGTGAGCCACTAATATAAATTGTATCTACTAGTGACCGTATAATTTTGAAATAGCTAAACAGCCGATACTTAGTTCGCTAGATACTGCAACATCTGGTCGAAGTTACAAGATACCGGCAGTTTGAGAAATGTGACGTGCTTAGTATGTTTTCTTTTTGCTTAAATTGACATTTTGTGTGTCCCTTTGTGGGACTAGGACTCTTTAGGCAAAATATATTCCTATGAAACAAATTCTAGATCTGTGGGTATTCAAATTGGATATGAGTTTGAAAAGAAAGATTTTTTTAATATAGGATTATGCTTACCCAGTAATTGTGAAAGATTCCACTAAATCCACTAACAGTTTAGACATTTCCAGAGTTGTATCATCGTGGGCAGCATCCATGAATATGGTATCAAAAATATAAAAGACATCATCACCGTGGCTAACACCTACCGAAATAGAAAAAAAATATAATATAATGACTACCATAATCATTAATCATAGCCATTAATCATTAATCATAGCGTTAATATTGCCACCGTTGACGACCATCGTCCTGGTCGCTATACTCTTTAATCGGCCGCCTATGATCTTTAAAATGATCTTGCACATGAAAATATTTAGTCAGTTTTGGGCTAATAGAGATTTTTTATGCTTTACAAACTTTTGCCTGGATATTTTCTTCACGTTACCGGTTCATGCATTTAGACTTTGAGACACATATTCGATAAAGTGGATTATAATATTCTCATTTCGAAACTATCTGATTTAGACAATTCAAAGTGTGCTTAAAATCATTATAATAAATCATTATAAAATCATTAAATGAATAAAAAAATATTATGAGCTTGCCGAAGTTCTCCTTTGTTCCACAAAAGTAGTCGCTCAAACTTCCAGCTCCCCTGTATTTGAAATGGTAAAAGTAAACATCTTCTTTGGATTTTGCTGCGTGTAGGAAAGCGGTCTTCTGAACGTCTACGACAAAGTGGCGGTCACCGAGTGCCTGAAAAATATTAAAAACTTATACACATTTCTTACCTATATAATAGCAGTGTTGCTTTATTTTGTAATCGCAGTAAAATAAAAAGAGTTTTAACCCAAAATTTTAATTATAAGACTAAAGTTTAATAATAATTTACACGATGACGAACATATTTGCGGTGAAGGCGGAGATATTTTATAACAGTCGGTGAAGGATTTAATTAATATTATTTACTAACTTAATAGAATTTAGAAATTTCCGTTTTTAAAAAAATATTCCTGGACGGTGCTAATGGGTAATATAATAATAATAATAATAATATAATAATAATAATAGTTTATTTTTGGGAGAACGTTTGTCTAAATAATTTACCTGTTTTATTTTCTTATGGTCATTGGGTCGGTAAAAAAAATGAAAAAAGTTACTAATAAAAATTTGTAACAAAATAAAAATAATAATTCAGGGTATATAATAATACAAATTCTTTAATATGCTCACTTGCGGATATAATTAGGCAAGGTAAAGAAAGTAGGAATAGAAAGATAACAGAAGACTCCTTTGGTTTAGGTTCCAGCCCCGCGTGAAACTTAAACCTGTAAAAAATATCAGTTCATGATTCGAGTTCTATGGGTTTATTGGATGTGGATCGAAGAGGCTGGCTCATCATTTTGATTAAAGTTTTGGAAATCAGGATTTTAGGCAGGAGTGAAAACTTAAATAGCAAATGTACAGGACCAAATAATACGAAATTCGGAAACATCAAAAATGCGCAAATCGAAGATGTACAGCTTATAAACAAATTTTGTAAATGTTTGTTTAGAAGCTCTATGCTACATTGAAGCTATGCTATTCCAGCATAGGCAAGCGTTGGCTGACCACCTAAGTACTAGAGATTGAACAAGGATTCATTTTCTTGAACCAACACCAGTTGTTGCAACTTTGAGTGAGCCACCGTTTGTAAATAATTGTGTAACGGCTACTTTTTACCTGTGTTAATTGGCTGAACGTTTTTCTGGAGACAGCATTTCCATCCATGTAATGGGATTTTATTTTATTTGCTGCTGAGGCATGTTCGCTCACAGCCAACGTGTCGTTGAATACAAAGATGTATGGAGCTAGAGTATTCCACTTTTCCTCTAGGTCTGATAGTAGCTCTTCCGTAGTGAATGCTGAAAGTTTTAATTTATAAGGTCAATTTACACGTAATTTGAATAAATTGCCTAATAATTAGATGGTAAATTATTTTTTTAAATTACCGTCTTGAAAATCAGTGATTAATAAACGCTTGCAGAAAAAACGGAAATGCATTAGACATTGTTAAAATAAACCGCAATGTAAAAAAATATATAAGAGATTTAGGTTAAAAAATGTCATCGTTACATACCTTTGCCTTCATGCCAATGTCACTGATGTGCTTTTCGACCAAATTGAGTTTATAACGTTTTTCTACATTACTTTTATCGATTCACAGTTTCATATTTCAGAATAATCTATACTTTTCAAAGGCACAGTTTTATTTCGAAATACCTTTAACCAAAATCACTAATGACTGATTTCATTTTTAGTTCCAAATTACCAATGCCAAACACGCATGTGTCACATTAGTGAATTTTGAATTTCATTATTCAACAATTATACCCCTGAACTAGATTCTAACATTTTAGACTTTATTTAGGATTATATCTGCTTACACCCATGTCTTTTATTATTTCCTAACATTGTCATATAAATACTATAAAAATTAAAGTTTGTTTGTTTGTCATTTGACCGTTTATCCATTAAATTTTATCATGCCAATAAAAATGCCAGAAATAGGAATGATCACAGACATTTTGACAACCGAATACAACTTCGGTAGAGTAAATACAACAGAAGAACTAAGAACTGAGAACTATAGAACTAAGTGACACAATAAAGGATCCAACTTCAAAAATGAAGCCATTGTATGGTATACCGATTGATCCAAGAATAATATAGGATCAGGCATATACGGGGCGAAACCTAAGCTCGAGAAATGAATCAACCTTAGGAAGCGCTTTACTATATTCCCATACATAAAGCCCAGAAATCGTACGCACGCACTCGGTAAATGTGGGCCTCTAATTCACAAAAGATACTAGTTTCCAGGCAATAACCTTCTTAACCCTGAAGTGATACAAACTATCGCACACAAAAAGATACTTAGCTTTATCAGCGGTATGGTCTAGAGGGCGAACTATAATTGAATGATAAAAGTAGGAAAGTAGGAACCTATATTCACTACCGAAAATAACATAACATAACTTTGCCGGGGGTTAATGCTACACCAATCTGTCAGTTTTCGACGTTTAAACTATTTAATCTATCATCTATGTAATAAACATTTTTAGTTTTAGAGTGTTTTAGCCTTGTATAGCAGTAGCAAATAAACACATTACGAAGAAAATGTAAAACAACACTTGAATTACCGGCTGATGGATACAGGCCCTCTTCGGAAGTAACGGAGGTTATAAAAGGTATCTGAGCAAAATCACCGTCGAGCAATGCGAGATAAGGATGTTTCTTCGAGAAAGCGTTAGCCGTAGACTTCGGCTCAACGACGGGCGTGAATGCCGAGAACAGATTTATTTTCCATTGCTGAAATTACAATAAACAACATTGTACCTAACGCTATTTATTGTAATAGGATTATTGTTATTCGATGCGAGCATGATTGACTGTTGAAAGTTAGATTTCTTAAAAATCAGGTCGCAAGCTGTTTCCTTCATAACCGCCAAATTTATGATTTGGAGCAGTTCTTAATAAGTTGGTTATGTATTACACAAATAATAATTTTCCTAATTTTCCCATTTTCGTTTTAGTTATTCAAAAATATAATATCGATTGGTTCCCATATGATAATAATATTTATTAAATGATATAAAACGGATTGTTTTATACCGGATTTCCAGTAAATAGTGGATAAAACTTAAGGAGATGGTGGAAGAGGTCATTTGCAAAAAAAGTTTCAGTTAGCTTAAAACGTACAGTTTTATGAAATTGCGTTAAAGTTATTTTTAATGAACGCGTTATTTCACGGAAATTATTCTAAAATATTCTTTATTGTAATCTCATAAATTAGGTATTTTTCAGTAGGCTATTAAATGCGCCACTTTCTAAGATATTCGGTAAGGATGTCACTTGGGCGTGGTTTTAGTTTAATTATAATTATTATTTCAATAAAATGTTTTTTTTTTTAATAAATCATTTCCATTAGTAAATGCATATTTTACCGGTAAAACATAAAATAAATTTAAAATAAACAAAATATAAAGTGGTATTGCCAATATAATTGCAGAGTAACATCTCCAGAAATATAAAAAAAATCTAAACTACAAAATTCTCGAATCGAGCAATCATTGACTGAAACTTTTTTTTTGCAAATGACCCCTTCTACTATGTCCGTAAGTTTTATCCGCTATTTACTGGTCACCTTGTGTGAATTTTCAAGTGAATTTGATTTTTGAACAAAACAAAAACCAACATGACATTCAACCCCAACAAGAGCCCAACCCGCTCACAGCGGCCGACCGGAAGTTATACTGAATGTCATTTTATCTTATTTTTATCTATAAAATTAATAAGTTAAATTTCTACTTTACCTAAAATTTAAGAACCTCGAAAACTATTTTTTTTTAATACTAGTTCCTTCCAAATTGACCGTTTTTCAATAATTTGGAAAAAGTTTCGCAATGGTGTCTATATACCAATACTATAACAAGTACCAATACAAATGCTATTTGGCACAAAACCACGGATAAAATTTCAAGTTTGGTTCCGTATTAAATAAATTTCTATTTATATAAATAATCAAAGATTAAATTGGTGTATGTTTTGTACTTTTTTTAAATTTTAAAACTTTTTTAATTTGTTTCACCCTATTAATAAAAACGAGTACTAAACGTTTTGATAACTGTTTTTGTTAATACTCATAGATGGCGTTTTAATGTTAAGTTAGATACCACTTTTGTGACGTTGATTATTCGTCAACAAAATAAATTGAATTAAATTAATAGGTGTACAAATCAATACAATATGAGTACTAATCGATGGTATATTAGGAATTTTGATAAATGGTTTCTAACTTGACACGCCCAAAAAATTGTTGACTTGAATGTTAAATGTATATATTATTCAAACAGCTTTCGATCTGATTTAAACTATGCTATGGTAGTTTTACGAGACCATCAATCTACACATAAAAAAAAATAATTCTTTCGCATTTGTACTTTTCGAGGTAAAAAATGCAATTAACAGACGGACGGTCAAAGTACAGAGATAGTAGCTTCTTATAAATGAATGTATAAAAGCTAAGAAGGTATATTTGTGTCGGCGAAGATGTCAATTTAGAAGAATTAATCGCAATTACGTCGAAAATTTTAATGGCTTCCAAAACTGAGTATGTAGGCCTCTGTCGCAAACATTCAACCATTTGCTCGGTGCCTTTGGTAGGGCAGCCGACGTGAGCAGCTAGAGCCTTCGCCTTTTGCAGAGGGTTAACGGTCAACGTCCAAGGGCAAAGTGCGCTTCCGCTGAATGCCATGGCTCGCTGAAAGGTTCCTGAAATAAAACGACTGAATGAAAAATTGTCGATTAAAATCAACTTTAAACGCCGTATTATTCCGATTCCGATTATTAGAGGCGTACAATTAAAAGAAATACAAATAAAATTGGTATCTGAAAAAAAAATATATTACGTATATTTTTTTCGGACCTTTTGATAATGGCGACAACATTTGGTAGTGGACGCTGGCACCACCAGCTGACAAGCCACTTAAAGTGACGGTGTTTGGATCCCCGCCAAACTTCCTTATGTTATTTTTGATCCAATGAAGTGCAGCGCTTTGATCCTTTAATCCCATGTTTCCTGGTACAACATTGTCTTCGGTGCTGAGGAAACCTGAAATATAAATAATAAAGACCTTGATTTGAATACATGACAGCAGAGAACTGCATTTAAAAGCGCTTTTAAAAAATAATAATGGCTATTAGAGCGAAGAAAGATACTATTTCATGCTTTTAATAATAGGCATGTAGCAAACTATCTATTTAAATTGGCATCTCTAAACTTAATTGCAAATGTATTTATTTGGACAGTATTTATATAGCGGCGATCAAGTATTAAAACAGTTTAACTGCAAATATATTTCAGTTAAATATGACAATGCCAATTTCTCCCATCATGGCTTTATGTTTTTCCAATAATGGATTCTAATTTATTATATTTGACGATTGTTTTTTTAATTACGGTAAATCGACCAAAAAATTAAATGACACAATATTGAAAGCATTATGATTAATTATTTTATTAAGCGTAGCATATAAAGCCATATGAAAAAAATATGTATAAAGGAACTAAAGAGGTCCTGTACTTAGGAGCGCTTGATGTCGGTTTAAACTCAGCGCTGAATTTTATAAAAATGCATTTTTAATTTTCGCCTTGCATAAAAATGTATAAAAAAATATGTGTCTCACTCTTTATTTCTGAAAGCAATGGGTATATTTTTTTTAAAATAAAATAAGAGAAATATAGAATCCTGTGTTGTGAAACTAAGGCAAATATTTAATTTCGTTACATACAGGTTGTCACAAGAGCATTCCCGAAGATATAAGGGGGGAGGAGTATATGTTCGCTGTTATGAGTAAGAAAAAATGTAAAAATAAGTCATCCTCAAATTTATTAATTGTATTGAAGCTCTGATGTCAATTCCCTTACGAGATAACGATCTAGTTTTGCCCATAGCGCGGGTCTTTCAATTGCATCGTAGCTGGCGAACACATGGCAACAGAGACCTTATATTATTACATAAAGTTTATATATTTTATCTTGATAACCATGATGAATTTTGATGTTTTCCTAAAAAAACCATCATTGTAATCTCAGGGACAATTAGCTGTTTTTTTTGGAGACGGTCTTGGGACACGGTGTATATACTCGGAGTGTCTCGAGACCATGCCTGGTAAAAAATCGAGCAGATTTTTTTTTTTTATTGAAAAATCAAGTTGGCCGATGAGTACAAGTCTTTAACCTTCCAAACTAGGTAAGAGTTACCTGTTCTAAGGAAGGTTATTTATGAAGTGTTACAGTGCATACAATAGACCAGCGCAAAACCCTGTGAAAAATATAAAATTGGCTCTGCGATTTCAATAATATATTTTTTAAAGATGACATAAAACAAAACATGGTTTAAAAAAAATGTAAACTTTACGCGATAGAATTAAACCGTTGTTGTAATACGCGATGATATGCTAGCTACGAATATCGAGACACATGTCGCCACGCGAAAGGAAATTTACACCAGCACTTTAATAAAAATAATAAATTTGAGGATAAATTATTTCCTATTTTTTTATATAATTTCCTACTATAATAGGGAACATAAACAGTAATCCCCTTAAGTCTTTCCTGTCGATATGCAAATAAATTACTGTCATTTATTTATATTGACATTTATTTATATTTGTAAGAATTTTTTAAACAATTATTTCAATTTAAGATAAAAATATGTTCGGTCCAAATCTCTCTGGGTGTGAACTCAGTTTACACTTAATAATAATGACCTGTAAACTTACCGAATACGTTTAGTCTGTAATTAAATGTGACCATAACCAGGTCTTTCTCCAGAAGGAAGGTTGGCTTGTAGTAAAGACCGCTTCCAAACATAAACGCTCCGCCGTGAATGAAAACCACGACAGGCAGATTCGCGTCTTCACTCGCTTTCGGCGTGAACACGTTTATGAACAAACAATCCTCGCTTCCTGGGAATTATAAATTTACTTATAATCCTTTTTTTTTATGGACGGAAAAGAAAACATAGTGAACTAATAAGCGTCAAATAGCATCTAATGCCTAGAGCCATGCAGCCTTATGCATAGTCACTTTATCACGTTGCTAAGTGAGCACTAACCATAAAAAAATGTACGAGCTAGATATACTTTAGCGGCGATATTACTCGACTATGCATTAGACCGCTTGCTATTAGAGGTTCCATGGAGTTACGGCACCGACTACCGTGCTGCTTTTGTGCCATTCCAAATCGCAAACGCATTGCTTAACTTTAATTAAATCTTGCGCTTTGTCCGTCTTTACGCCGTCTGTATGTACTACAACAGATAACTCGAAAAGTACAAATGCAAAGTTGATTTTGTTTGTGTAGATTGATGGTCTTGAAATACCACCACAGCCGTTGCGATCACATCGGAGACTGAGCGGATAATGTAGCGGTCGTCGGATTGACCATCGAGCGGACGACAGCGGCGTCTCAGCCGACGATAGCCGATGCGTCGCGAGTACCGCCGAACGACCGTTCGGTGGCTGAGCGCGCGGGCGGCACACTTGGCGGTCGCTAAACATGACCCCTAGTGATTAAGTCATGCCACTAGACGCACCCATCAATCGCAGCCACCAGTCACAGCCACAAGTGGCTAGAATCCGACGTTTTTTTCCCTCTGTCGCTGACCTTTCTGACCTTCTTCTGACCTTAAATGCCAAATAGTCAAAATGAAAACGGGATACATTGAAATGGGAATCCATCGTGTCTACGTGCACTCTGTACGGTGGTTGCAGCAAGGTTAAACGCGGGAGGCGAGCCAAAGAAACGCGGCCTGAAGTAACGAGCGCATTTTGGAAAGCTTTCGGAATTTATAGGTCAATGCAACTATTTTCAGTTATCCCAGAGTTGCGCAGCTAGTTAATAGATAAATAAATATCATTGAAGATGCTCTAAGCCGTATAATTTTAATTAATGTATTCGTTCGTCGGTTGAAATCGCCGTTGTAATATTATCACCCTAGTCTGCGGTAAACGGAAAAGCTATTTTCACTCTCAATTTCCATCTTACTATTTTCTATTTCACCTTCACTCACCTTTGTGGCAAAAAATACGTATTCTCACAGATCAGCCGACCCGCTTGCCTGACGGATTATTCTTTAACATCCCAACAGTTTTTACTCATGCATGAGAGAAATCATGCAATAAATGCTTAGCGGAAATCATTTCAACAAAGATAGATAACTTCGTTAAACTTTATTATTTACCTTTATAACATTTCTTTGAAGTTATAACAATAAATAATAACGTCTATCTTTTTACTTAATCTTCATCTTTTTAGTTAGAAATATAAAATATTATCTCACTGAAATAATTTATAGCGACAAAGGTATACTCGTAGGCTATTTTGGTTAATTAGCATCTAAAATGCCTAATTATGTAGTCATGTAACAATAATTTCAAGACAAACCAACCTAAAACTTCCTCAACTTGTTGATCGTTCATCTCAATTTGTGCACATTTGCTTCCAGGTTTTGTGGCGTCCCATATCCCTATCCATGGTTCGGGTTTTGCAGGCTCCTGCAATAATTAAATCTTATTATAGAGCATTATCCTCATATTTCGTATTAAATATCTTATTTTTTTTATTCTCAAACTAAACAAAAAAAAATATTTAAAAAGACAAAAAGACTATTAAGCAAAATTGAAAGGGTTGAAACGGCAGCTCAAAAAACGCATTAAATTCAAGGTTTCTTTTTTGTGCTGATTGACGAGCATTTTTTTGCCATTCAAATATTTATATTTTTTTAAACATTAGAAATTTTTACTGCTCGACTTTAATAATTGCTATGACCGAGGTCATAATAAGAATGTTTAAAAATAATAAAAACAATAAATACATAATAATGTATATTAAACTTGTATGTGAATATGTAGATTTCTTTTAAATTAATATTTTAAAAATTAAATAATACAACAAAAATTACATGAAATACAACAATTTAAACTTTGATTATTTATATATATTGAAAAATATAAAACTAATTAAATTCGGAACTAAACTAGGATTTTTTTCTATGGTTTTGTTCATTCGTATAGAGTTGGTATAGTATTGGTATAATAGACAACTGGATATCTTGATTAAAAAGCTTGACGATTATGGTATAAGAGGTATTTCCACTTGATTTATATTTGGTATACTTGTAGGTATTTCCACCTACAAGATCATCGACAGTGCGTTGAAATAACGAACACTAACGATGATAGGTATGAATCAAGATGGATGGGGGATGGTAGGTGGTTTGGTCTATGACCAAATTGACGAATATGGGAGTTCCTCAAGGTTTAATACTCGGGCCATTATTGTTTATCATATATACAAACGATTTAAGTCTGAATATAACTCAATCAGAAATCATTCATATATATATCTTCAGTCAGAGCGGTTTTAGGTCTCCCAAATAAAAAATCTTGTAAAGTTTATTTTAAACAACAGGGCATTTTTACAATTTATAGTATATATAAACTAGAAGCAATTTGCCTTTTTTATAATAATAAAATACATGCTAATAAACATAGTAACATTCATGATTATGTTCAAATGGTTAACTGCTCAATATGGTAATTATGTTCAACATGTGTCAGCGCGTACCGCCAAATACATGCCATTATTTAAGTATTTTATTATGTTACCTAAAAAGTTTAAATATATGAATAATTCGCTTCGCTTAGAGCCGAAGGTTGAAGAAATATATTATGGAAAAAAATATTTATTGTTTTAAGGAATTTACAACGTTAAGTGATACATTAGTTATACACAATTCACTATGTAACTACTATTATTGTTTTTTTTTTGTTTATCCTGTAAAGCGATTGCAATGCAGGAATCAAATACACACTGTAATTAGGTAAAGGTATCAAATTATCTTATCTTATATTATCTAGATCTATATCAATTTGTTTTTTTGCTATTTTATTCTGTTTTCTACGTTAAATTCTGTTCTTTTACATTTAAAATATAACTGTATGTACCAATAATATGTAATTGTTATTCCTGTACAACAACTTGTACAAGAATTTTATGAAAATAAAATTATCTTATCTTATACTGCCACAATATTAAAATAGCTACCCTTGAGATAAGCAAATATAGGACGAATGTGAATATTTGCCAAAATATAAAGGTGACATCAAGCATCGTTACGCATTGTGGCTAGCACCCTGTTTTGCATTTAAGATTTTACCTGACATAATAATGCAAAATGATAATACCTTAAACCTGTATTTTCCAATTGGAGGCTTTGCATAAGGAATTCCTTCGAATGAGGCAATATTTCTGCCGCTGTGGCTCTTCATCCACGATCCCAGGAGTTGGCCCTGCTGAATGTGAACTTGAGGACTCTCCAGGGCCTCGACAGCATTTAGAATAATAATAACAAATGATAAAACATACAGGAACCGCATTTTACATATAACTAATGTATATTTACAAAAGAAAAGACGTACGGTGTAGTCAAATTCTTATTTGCTACTGAATGAGCGGGCGAGTTGGTAACGCTAGATTACTTTTATCAGCTTTATTTTTAGACTAATTTAAATTTTGCTGGTATCATTTTGTAGTCTTTATTTATTGAGTCGATTTATTTCTTATCGTACCCACCTGACTGTTATTTTGTAACAGATAACGTGTCGGTTTAATGTACCGAAAATATATCTACTAAACGGACTAGTTATTTCGTTCAAAACCAGTTACAAAATAGACTTGTGGCTATTGATTGAACCTTATTTAAGGTCAACATATACCTAAGTAGTTGAATGCATTTAAATGGCTTGGAATTCTCGGAAATCTACTCGTATGCCTTGTATATTCAAAATGTGTAATAAGGTTAAATCAGTAACGCATAGCCCATACTCATTATTAAGTTACTAGTAACAAGACAATTGTGTACAATCGGTCTTCCACGAGTAAGTTAAATTTAAAAAAAAAATGTAATCAAACAAGTTTACAAAAATAACCAGAGACTTTAAAGGATATTTTTACGTTTAATATTAAAAAAAATAAATAAAGAAAATTCTCTTATTAACAATATTTTTGTATGACTTTTGTTACATTTAGCGATATACACTTATTTTTCCGCAGCTGTTTAACTCCGGCCCGGGTTGGCAGCCAGGTCTTGCAGACGGCTTTAACGCCTCCTTGGACGCACGATTCGGGACTCATCTTTAGACCCTTCGGGCCATTCGCTCGCCTAAATTTGTTTTTTCATTAAGGTACCTTCGGCCCTCGACTACTCATGCCTGCGGCACTCGGGATAACTGAAAATTATTGCGTTGACCTAGAAATTCGGAGAGGTATCCGAAATGCCCAAAAACACCTTTACATAATATTACTTAAAAATCCCATACAATCTACATCCCCTTAATTGTGATCAAACTTTGAAAGATAAAATACTGGAGTCATCCTTAGAAGATAGATATAAGCCTTTTCTGTAGGCCTTTTTAAGACCTATAATTCTGTACCATATTAATTTGATGTATCTCTAATGGTTTAGTCAGCGTACGCCATGAACGAGTAAGCGCTCTAAAAGCGTCTTTTTACGATTTTATTACAAAACATTGAGATTTCTCTACTATTTTTAAATTTACTGTGGAAGTACGCTGCGCTCTTAAGTACAGGACCACTTTAGTACCTTGATAAATATTTTGCTATCCAACGCTTTATCAAAATATTAATAACCTTTTCTAAATTTTTCAATATTGTCAAAGATTGTGTCATTTATCTTTTCAGGCGATTTGCCGCTATTAAAAGAACAATCATCGAATAAAAGTTACACACACATATACACACAAAAAAAAAAAACAATAAAAAAACTGATTTAATACAGGATAAACTAAACTAGGAATTTTGTCCGTGGTTTTGTGTACACCTGTACAGTTACTGTAATAAGGAACCGTTACATGCAAATATGTTTTTTTCAGTAGTCTAGTTTACCTTGTTTAATTATAAATATGGGTATTTAAATAAATAAAAAAAAAATAGGGGTAAATAAATGATAAATTCAGTTAATAGGAGGGGGGGAAGGGGTAGGGGGGTTGGTTTCATTACTAGCCGCGCGCAAAATTTATAAAAGATAATGAAATGGTATTAAAATTTATGATGAATTGAATGAATGACATGTAATGTCACCACAAAGTGATGTAAAAAATGTAAAGGTACCTCAGAGTGAGTAGGTATTTTGGGGAGAAGACGCCGTTAATGATGCTCGTTGGACCTAGCTGTAAGACGTCAGGTTCTGGTTATATAATTTATTACTGCTTAACAACATGCATAGAAGCCGTTGATATTATATGATAATAGGGTGTCATAGCTATTCTATTTTTTTTACGGCTAACATACAAATCTTAGTTGTTTTTGGATAGAAAGCTTTTTGTAAATTTGTTGGACTAGGTAAATATCCTAAATGAGCCTAGTTAATTTTGTGTTTAAATACAGAGTTTTTTTTTTACTTATTTATTTTCAATGGCATCTTTATTATTGCATAAGATTATTAAAGTATGTACAAACGGTATAGGTAACCCGACATATAAAAAAAAAACAGATGTTTTAATCGTCTCATTTTATTTAAATACCCTTTGTGTGTGTATTACTATTTTTCTACCTATTTTAAATGTGGTCATAATTTAGGATAATTTTGTTCGTGTAAAAAAACATAATTTTACAGTAGGAAAAAGTTTTTCAACGGTTTACAAAGCAAACGGCGTGTACAAACATTCTGATGACGTTGGTTTATTCCATAATATAAACATTCGTTTATTTTAATTCATAGTGAAGCTAATGCCAAAATAACATAAGAAGATTAATTTGTTTAACAGAAATCTTCTAAAATGCAGTTATCGGCGACAGGTTTGAAGAAATCTCTAAAATTTTGCCACGTGCAAACTCCTTCAGGACAATTTGGGATATCAGTCCATGGTTCTTCATTTCGGAACAGCAGTACTTCGAACTCTGTACCTTCCGCGTGCTTCTTGCACTCTTGGAGTACTGCGACAATATTAGACGCAAATGGTACAATCCTGCTCGTTCTCCATTTCCTTTTATTCTGAAGCTCATAATTGTTACCATTTATAATAGGATCATCCTTAAGGAGCCCAAGAGATGAGTGTATTTCCATGATAGTTGCATCATGTGAGAAGTAACCCACAACGCCTTCTTTCTTATAGCTTAATTCTCCAACCACACCGGCGAATCTTTCCCAAATATCTTTGACCGGACTACAGCCGGCCCTTTCTGTTACTTCTGAATCGTAACCTGCTAAGGAATACATAACCAAATCCCACCAGTATTCGCCCACTTTACGTCCTTGACTCCCAAGTACTGGACACCAAGGTGATATGGGTGCAGTTTCTTGGTACCATGCTGATTCGTAAGCGCATGCGCCGAAAATAGCCATCAATTTAGACGGAGCCAAGGGTTTCTCAAAGCCAAGGTATTTGGAGATATTATTGAGTACCTGAAATTAAAAATGATATTTTTCATTGAAAAGAGCAATGCAATGATTGTAAACATTTTTAATATTGCATAACAACTGTTTATTATTATTTTTAGTTTATCAATTACCTGTAATTATTAGTTTACTTGGGCCGTATTTTAAAAAAGTATAATCGTATAATCGAAAAATCGTAAACGTATAATTACTATTAACATTTTTCATTTAAGTAATTACTATTAACTCTTTAATTAATTTTAATTTAAGTAAATCTGTAATTACACTCTGTTATAGCCACTTCTGTTTTACTATTGTATTATTTTTACCCGCCTACCTTACATTTCCTTTTTTGTCACAGAGTTAAGGTATCTTTACACCATAAATAAAAAAAATGTTATACTCGTATATAAAAATCTGAACCGTTTAGTTTAAAGAGTTTTTTACCGTTTGAGTTGCCCATATAAACATTGCTCACATAAATTTCTAAATCTCCAAAAACATTAGCGATAACTAGTTCATTTAAAAAATGGTTTGTATTTAAAATATTATTTTTCATTTCCATTACAGTGTTTAAAATACGTTAAAAATTACAGTATACTCACACTTAAATAGGAAACAGTTTTTTCAAATTGTTTTGCTTGTGCATAGAACAGCGTTGTGTTACCTAAAATTTTCGACAGTTTAGGACAGGCTCCGGTGAACGGCTGAAATAGATTAGAAATTAAATAATTACAGAATGACAAAAGTGATGAGGTTAACGCGGTAAGGTTATTTGTCTATATATTGTTTACTCTTTATTTTTTAAGCATAATAAGCATTTATTGTTATATTGAGTTTATAAATAAACGATGCTACGAACAAATTTATTCATACATTCACAAAATACGTGAAAAATAATACAAAAAACTGTAACTACACCTCATAAAAAAGACTGACTTTTCATAAACATGGGCAGTGACAAAACAGTAACCATATTATAAATATGTTTTTTTTATGAAAGGTAAAAACAGTACCTATACCCTTGTTCTGACAGATTTAAATATTTTAATCTTTATAACTGCCTGTAGCAGTGGCTAGTCTAATAATATAGATGAAAAAAATTTACTAACAGATAAAAGCTTATCTTGACCAATAGGCGTTACATGCTCATCCACGTACTTGTGAGCATTTTCTCCGAATAGGCCGTCAATGAAACTATAAGAAGTCTGTGTAGTTCTTTGCGTCTCACTGTGTTGGAAGTAGAAGTCGTTGTCCCGGCCGATCCGCTTCCAGCGGATCCGAAGACCAGTCCTCTTCAGTCGGGACACAGCTGGGTGGCTTCTGATGCCACGTTCTCAAGGTGGACTGTAGATCCGAGCTTTCCAAGAGTCAGTCTCCTCAAATCAAGCTAGCCTGATTTATAATGCAACGATTTCAAAAAGTTCAAAATGATTAAAAGTCAATAAAAACAGAATTGAAAGTTATCACACTATTTATTCAAAACAGTATATTCAACGGGTCGTAAATCCGTTGAATAAGCAAAAGGATATTGTCTGAATCACAATTTAAAAACACAGAATAAAGTTCAGTACTAATTAAATTAATGCGAACAAACATTGACAGTTTATAATACAGTTCTCCGAAAAGGTGACAATTTGTGACTATTTATTTTATGAAATAAATGTCAGATTGTCTTCAATTCACTCACCGATATGTAGATTTCAGCCTAACTTCTCAATCGTTTACTAAACGAGTCTCGAACGCTGAAGTACATTTGTTTTTGGTAATTTGTGACCTCGTTGATTTAGCTCGATTTTATCTCGTTGCGTGATTAACATTTAGCTCTCGTGGTATCCAAAACCTCTGGCTGGATGGTACGTAATTAATAGAGTTACACCAACTTCTAAAAATTTTTAACTAAGTTAATATTCGCGACGGCTATCGATTGACGTTATAAAACACTGACAGCGAAACGGTGCCTAGTCACGTCTTGCTAGAAACAACTAACCCGAATGTAGGTATGAGGCGACCTTTTATTCACGCGTTTCCGCTTTCGCCCTTCAGCGGACGCACCCCCTTCATACCTCTTGCCCACAACCTACGAGCGTTTTAGGAATATTTGAAATCACATAATTATTATAATAAATTTTTTTTTTTTTTCCATACTTATTGGTTGCTAATATTATGCTAAACAAATATATTCCCTTAATCTAAAAGATATATTTACATGTTTTCCTTGTTGGATAAAAACGATTTTGTAATTATATAATAAAAATAAACAATTCGTTTTTAGCCTAACTATTAAATTATAGGTATTCTATTTTGTTTCCTTGACCTACAAACCTAAATCCAGTGACTTTTTCCTTTGAATTAAATATCATTTCGCGGCGAATGTTAATGGCCTGTTAATTAGGTTCTCGTTAAATACCGCGCGCGACCAAGCGTTTTGTTTTCAAATTGAAATCCATTAATATGTTACGCCTCGCACGCCCTTAATTGCTTTATAATGATGTTATTTTGACTTAAGATTTAAATATCTTACCTATATAAATGTTACGTATCTACCTTATGGATACTTCAAATAACAACAAAATATTATCATTATACAGTTTTACAATCTTACAAGCTAGACAAAAAACATTTATACATATGTGGATAGTGATCATTCTCACATTCAGTCAATTTTGGCACCAAAAAACTATAGTTTTCTTATACTATTAAAATATTAAATAAATGTGAATATTTAGAATTCACCGTTACCAATTTTTGAAAGACCTTCGCGGCGTCTTTAAAGGCAAATTTCCCGTCTCGTTTTTATTGCGGTACGGCGCCTCGTACACTTATATGACGGTAAGGGTTTGTTTATTACGTACGCTTAGTAATCCGTGCTTTTAAGCCATCCTTTTGTCATACTAAGCTAACTGCGCCGTATTTTCAGATATTTTGCTTCAAATGATATTTTTATTTAAAATTCGTCAGTCTGGTGTTGCCAACCTATAATTTCCGAAATTAATTTCCTGAATGTGAGTTTACCTCATATTTACCACGACATTCCGCCCTCTCTGAAACGTTACTCTTTCAGCCTTTGATGGTCGTGGACTCGTAAAACTGCCACTTTGACTGCCGGTCGTTTGTAGTGTTTCCCGTGGCTTTTGACGGTTACCGCCCGGGTTTGTCCGTCTGTGCCGGGGTGTGTTTGCACTACTATGCCGCGCAGCCAAGCGTTTCGCGGAAGTCTTTCATCAATAATAAACACCACGTCACCTACTTGGATAGGTTTCGCGGGTTCTTGCCATTTTTCTCGATGTATAAGAGTGGGCAGATATTCACGTATCCAGCGTCGCCAAAAATGATCGGCTAATGTTTGCGCTATGCGCCATTGTTTTTTGCCGAACAAATCAGTAGCGTCAATTTCCCCTATGGCCGCTTTTCCTGATGAGCTACCTATCAGGAAATGGTTAGGTGTAAGGCTCTCGTCGTCCTTATGGTCAAGTGACACGTGGAACAATGGCCGACTGTTTACTGTTTGTTCAGCTTCCGCCATCAGCGTGATTAATACCTCGTCTCGAGGTGCCCTCTCTTTCAATATGGCGTACAAAGCCCTTTTTATTGATTGGATCATTCGTTCCCACGCCCCGGCCATGTGCGAAGCGGCTGCTGGTAAAAAAAACCACTCAATTTTTTGAATTGAAAATTTTTCTTTTAATTTGTCCTCATTTATTTCGGCAATGGCCCTTTTTAATTCGTTATTTGCTCCGTGCAAATTTGTGCCATTGTCGGAATAAAATACCTTAGGTACGCCGCGCCTCGCCGACATGCGTTTTATTGCCATAATTGCCGCGTCCGTGCTTAGTGAGTGCGCTATTTCGATGTGCACGGCTCGAGTCCGTAAACAGGAGAACATAACTCCCCAGCGCTTTTCCCTGTGTCGGTTGACCGTTACTTCAAGGGGTCCGAAGTAATCGATCCCGACTGCGGAAAAGGGCCGCTCGTGATGTTGGAGTCGTACGGCAGGTAGATCGGCCATACGGGGAGGTATCGCCTTTGCCTGTTGATTCTGGCAATGTTGACATTCTCGAGCCGTTTTCCGAATAGCGCCTCTGGCTTTTAATATATAAAAACGCTGTCTTAGTTCGTTTAATACGAACTCTCGGCCTTGATGGGAACTCGACTCATGTTCATGTCTTATTAATAACTTTGTATAGGGGTGACTTGCATCCAATATGGCCGGCTTAATGAATTGCAATGCGACACCTTGCACTGCACTTATGCGGCCGCCTACACGCAGTATTTTTTCGTCATCTAAAAATGCATTTAGATGACGTATTTTACTCGACTTTTTTACCGGCCGATTTGCGCTTATTTCTCTTATCTCCTCAGTGAAAATTTCGTTTTGCGCTCGTCGTAACCAGTAATTTTCCGAGTTATCGATCTCTTTCGCGGAAAGCGCCCCCCGCTCCCCCCTTTTTCGAAAAATATCGACTGCTCGAAACACCCACGCGGTACAGCGAATTAGGCGCGTCCATTTTGAATATTTTGACGCGTCTATTAAAGGTGTTTCGGGCTCCGGTGCGTGAGTGACGAAGGCGTGTTTTATCACTTCATCGTGATAATTCACATCCTCTTGAAGTGCAATACCTATTTTTTCGGGCGGCCATTTTTTCTCGTCTTCGTATAAGAAGGCGGGCCCATGCAGCCATTTTGACGACGTGTCATTTTTGTATGGCGTTCCGTCTCGCGTTGCCTCGTCGGCGGCGTTATCGGCGGACTGAATCCAGCGCCAGCTGTCACCTGCGGTTAGTTCGTCGATCTCACCTAATCGATGCGCTACGAACGTTTGATACTGTCTCGGGTCGTTCCGAATCCAGTGTAAAACTGTTTTCGAATCCGTCCATAAGACAGTATTTTCGAACTTCCAGGTGTGTTCAGATTTCAGTGTAGCCGCCAAACGACTGGCTAAAAGCGCTGCCTGCAATTCTTTTCTTGGCATAGACATTATTTTTAGCGGACTAACTTTAGTCTTGCCAGCCAAAAATGACACTCGTATTTTACGGTTTGCGTCTAAAAAACGTGCGAACGCAACCGCGGCAATACCCTGTTGGCTTGCATCTCCGAAAATGTGCAATTGCACTCCGGATTTTACCTGGCCGTGGCACTGATAGCTACGGGGTATCCTGAGCTCTTGAACTTTTTTCAAGTCTTCGAGCCATTCGTCCCATTTGCGTCCCACTCCTTCGCTTACGAGATCATCCCATCCCGTTTTTAGTAACCACATTTCTTGCATAAGTATTTTTCCTTTTATAGTGAGCGGGCCCAAAATACCTAACGGGTCGAAAACTGACATTAATAAACTTAACGCCTGCCGTTTTGTAGGTATAATGTCCCCACTCACTAGTCCGGGAGGTAATTTACTAAAATTAGTATCGAAGGCTAATTCGTCTGTTGTGGGGTGCCAAATTAATCCTAGGATTCTTTCGCTGCTATCAGTGCCATGTGTAGTCCATCGCACACTTTTTTGTGAGCGATCTTCCGGGCTCACCGACTCTATGGCTTGCGGACTATTTGTCGACCAGTTGCGAATTTCGAATCCGCCCTGTTTGTGTACGTAGGTGACATCTCGTACTAATTTTTTCGCCGTTTGTAGGTCATCTACGCTATCCAGGTAGTCGTCCATATAATGAGAGTCGAGTATGGCCCGCGCTGCGTCTGGATAAGCCGACCTATGTGCCTCGGCGTTTACGTTTTTTACGTATTGCGCCGAGCACGGCGAACAAGTAGATCCGAATAGAACTACTTGCATTGCATATTCCTGAGCTGGCTCTTCGATCCGCATGTCACGCCAGAGGAATCTTTGAGCCTGTTGGTCTTCTGGCCGCATGCGGACTTGCAAAAACATTTCTTTCAAGTCAGCTGAAATTGCAATAGTTCCTTGTCGGAACCGACATAATATACCCATAAGGGGTTTTAATAGGTCTGGACCGCTTAAAAGATTATCATTTAACGAAGTGCCCCCTGATCTCGCGGCCCCATCGAATACAAGTCTGAATTTTCCAGGTTTATTTACGTTAGTGACCATGAAATGAGACAAGTACCAGGTTTTAGTTGTCACGGACGCTACTTCGTTATTTGATAATTTTCGGGCATAGCCTTTTGCCAGAAAATCTTTTATCGTATTGCTATACGCTTCCGATAAAACTTTGTCTCGTAACAGACGCCTTTCTACGTTTTCTAAACGTTTTAAGGCCATAGCACGGTTATATGGAAGGTT
Organism: Neomicropteryx cornuta; assembly: GCA_020383195.1. Classification (NCBI taxonomy): domain Eukaryota; kingdom Metazoa; phylum Arthropoda; class Insecta; order Lepidoptera; family Micropterigidae; genus Neomicropteryx; species Neomicropteryx cornuta. Next base: position 7,581,057 of record JAHKQU010000025.1, on the reverse strand, counting down.
TATTTCGTCCGATTTCCATAATAAACCGGTTTCATAACGATGACCTATATTCCGTGTTGTTTCCTTTAGAATTTTATTTGCGCGTTGATTTATATTAAATTGATATGGTCGTTTAGGGCCGCTCATTTCTTCTATTTGAAAATAGCCCTTTAAATCGTTTTGTAATTGCGCGTCGCGCTCGTCGAGTCTTAGGTGTAACACGTGACCGCTATTAGCGCCGACGCCGAAATTACCATTTAATGACCACCCAATTAACGCTTTCGTGACGACAGGTCCCTTGCGCCAATCACCATGCACTTCCTGGGGCAAGATGAGGCCATACTGGTCTTGTCCGATAAGCATTTTTATTTTTCCGTGAACCGACTTAATAGGTAACCTAGATATAAACGGATATTTTTCTCGTAATTTATCGATATCTAAATTATGATAAGGTAAGTTTAAATTTTTCATAGTTTTCACATGTTTTAAATTATAAATTACGGAACTGTTTTCGGCTTGAATTTTTATATCTACCGACCGAGTACACGAGTCCTGTGATCTCATACCGTTAATACCTACTATTTTTAATGTCGATGCAACGCCCTTTGCGCCGATTTTGTTTGCTATTTTTTCGTCGATTAGAGTCAGAGTTGATGCCTCATCCAATAACGCGAGTATATCCATGGACCCAGCCTCGCCCGTGACCTTCACATTGACAACTCTGAGTCCAATGCTTCCGTTCTCATGACGTGTGTGCGTCACGTGACCTGTCTCGACCGTGGTTGACCCCTCCGGAGGGGCTGCTTGGCCGGGTTCCGAACGCGTTATCGGATGAAGTAACTTATGGTGTTTACTTTTGCATCCGTTAATTCCGCACGACACTTTTTTCTTACATTGGAGTGCGGTGTGCCCTAATTTTAAACAAATAAAACATAAATTCTCTTCCCTGACCCAATCGCGTTTATTATTTAGGCTTAGAGCCGCAAAATTCCTACAAACATTTAAATCATGATTTGTTTTTTTACAGTACAGACATTTTTTATTCTCTATCGATTTTTCGTAGGTATTAAAAATATGCCTACGCGTCGGCTCTAATTTTTTAATCGCGCGCGTTTTTAACTCGCTGCGTTCTTTGATCGCGGGCTTTGAACTACCTGAGTTAGTTTCCTCTTTTGAGGCCGCGTCCAGTAATGACTCTAGCCATTCCCCGAAATCTGTTAGTGTTGGGTGTTCTCCCCTAAATTCTCTATACCACTGAAGCCTTAAATATTGAGGTAATTTTAAAATTAATTCTTTCAACAATGGCGGATTAATTAAATATCCGTCATGTCCCATACTTTTAAGTGAGTGTACAATATTGCAAACGATGGTGCCAAAATTAACTAATTGTGAAAGTGAGTCACTTACCCCAATATTCGGAACACTGCGAGCCTCTGTCATCAGTTCATCTATGCGAGCATCTGGTCTGCCGAAGCGTCGATAAAGCACCTTCATGATGGCAGGAACGTTCTCCGGTTCGACTAGCAGCGACCTCACAGCCTCCCTCGCTGGCCCGCTGAGTGAGGCAGCCAAACGGATTAAATTATCCGCATTGGAGTAGCCGCACATCTCGTTCCCTTGATTGAATAAACTAATGAATATTGGAAACTCATTAGTGTTTCCGGTAAACTTCGGCAAGTCACGTAAAAGTTTTGCACGCGCCGACACTAACATGTTATTTCGATACGAATCACTTGTATTAGGCACTGACACACACACTTTTTCAGTCTTTATCGGCGACCGTTGTCGGTAGCGCGTTGTCTCGCTCTCGCCCGGCCGCTCCTCTTGTGTCGCGCCGATACGGAGATTTCGAAACGCCTGTTTCAAATCGTCCGCCCTTGTGTCGATTCTCGGTATTTTCGTCGCGGCCCATTCGCGACAATACCTAGACGATGCTGATGAGTCCGCGATGCTGCCCTCATCGTCATCTTCTTCCTCGGCCTCGATCATCTTCTTCTTGATCTCCAGCCTCTTTGCCACCAGATCCATTTGTATCTGGGTGGCTTCTGCAGCTGCCTGTGCCTGCAGCCTGGAGTTTTCTGCAGCTGCTTGTGCCTGCAGCCTGGAGTTTTCTGCCTGCAGCCTGGCACTCTCTTCTGCCGCCTCAAGGTCCGCTGCCAGCAGTTGTCTGGTGACGCTGCTTCTGGAGGCGGCTGACGTCCTGGACCTGCGGCTTGCTACGGATGATGCCCGTGACGCAGGGAGTTCCTGGGCCGCTGCCTGCAGCCTCTCCTGGAGCCTGGATGGGCCTGCTTCAGTGCTGACCTGTTCGGCTTCCTGGGAATCCTGTGCCGTCATGCTCAGACGCTCCGTAGTGTATGGCGCTTGTTCCTCGGCTCTGTCCTGTCGGCGTCCTGCGCTGATGGTTCGTCCTGAACCGCGACTTGTATTGCCTGACAGTCTTTGCCTCAGGCGCTCGCTCTTCCTCTCTCCTGGAGTTGCCTGATCTGCCATATCCTTTTGGCTCGCTTGACTTTTTGACATCTTGTCAAAGAAAACTCGGGGCTCGTCCAATCTGCGCTCGAAAGGACCAACAAAGATGCTATGTTTCCCTGGAAACACTTCCGAAGGTCCGTAGGTCCGAAAGTCCGAGATTTCAAGAGGATTCAAATCCTCTAAGCCAAGTATGCCTGATTTATAATGCAACGATTTCAAAAAGTTCAAAATGATTAAAAGTCAATAAAAACAGAATTGAAAGTTATCACACTATTTATTCAAAACAGTATATTCAACGGGTCGTAAATCCGTTGAATAAGCAAAAGGATATTGTCTGAATCACAATTTAAAAACACAGAATAAAGTTCAGTACTAATTAAATTAATGCGAACAAACATTGACAGTTTATAATACAGTTCTCCGAAAAGGTGACAATTTGTGACTATTTATTTTATGAAATAAATGTCAGATTGTCTTCAATTCACTCACCGATATGTAGATTTCAGCCTAACTTCTCAATCGTTTACTAAACGAGTCTCGAACGCTGAAGTACATTTGTTTTTGGTAATTTGTGACCTCGTTGATTTAGCTCGATTTTATCTCGTTGCGTGATTAACATTTAGCTCTCGTGGTATCCAAAACCTCTGGCTGGATGGTACGTAATTAATAGAGTTACACCAACTTCTAAAAATTTTTAACTAAGTTAATATTCGCGACGGCTATCGATTGACGTTATAAAACACTGACAGCGAAACGGTGCCTAGTCACGTCTTGCTAGAAACAACTAACCCGAATGTAGGTATGAGGCGACCTTTTATTCACGCGTTTCCGCTTTCGCCCTTCAGCGGACGCACCCCCTTCATACCTCTTGCCCACAACCTACGAGCGTTTTAGGAATATTTGAAATCACATAATTATTATAATAAATTTTTTTTTTTTTTCCATACTTATTGGTTGCTAATATTATGCTAAACAAATATATTCCCTTAATCTAAAAGATATATTTACATGTTTTCCTTGTTGGATAAAAACGATTTTGTAATTATATAATAAAAATAAACAATTCGTTTTTAGCCTAACTATTAAATTATAGGTATTCTATTTTGTTTCCTTGACCTACAAACCTAAATCCAGTGACTTTTTCCTTTGAATTAAATATCATTTCGCGGCGAATGTTAATGGCCTGTTAATTAGGTTCTCGTTAAATACCGCGCGCGACCAAGCGTTTTGTTTTCAAATTGAAATCCATTAATATGTTACGCCTCGCACGCCCTTAATTGCTTTATAATGATGTTATTTTGACTTAAGATTTAAATATCTTACCTATATAAATGTTACGTATCTACCTTATGGATACTTCAAATAACAACAAAATATTATCATTATACAGTTTTACAATCTTACAAGCTAGACAAAAAACATTTATACATATGTGGATAGTGATCATTCTCACATTCAGTCAATTTTGGCACCAAAAAACTATAGTTTTCTTATACTATTAAAATATTAAATAAATGTGAATATTTAGAATTCACCGTTACCAATTTTTGAAAGACCTTCGCGGCGTCTTTAAAGGCAAATTTCCCGTCTCGTTTTTATTGCGGTACGGCGCCTCGTACACTTATATGACGGTAAGGGTTTGTTTATTACGTACGCTTAGTAATCCGTGCTTTTAAGCCATCCTTTTGTCATACTAAGCTAACTGCGCCGTATTTTCAGATATTTTGCTTCAAATGATATTTTTATTTAAAATTCGTCAGTCTGGTGTTGCCAACCTATAATTTCCGAAATTAATTTCCTGAATGTGAGTTTACCTCATATTTACCACGACAGTCGTCCTTAGAGTATCTTTTATTTAATAGTTCTGGAAATTTCTCCTTAAATCGTTTAGATGTTCTCAACGTTTCATTCAAACCCTCTTCGGTCAAGAAAAATGGTATCGCTTCCAAGCTCTTGTCAAAGGTCCACTTCCGAAGAGAATCCAGCTCTTCGTTAGTTAAGTTTCCTCTTCCTTGTTCGTGGTTCTTCAAAGCAGTGTCTCTGACTGATTCCAGATCCTCGATTTCTCTCAGTTCTTCGGTTGACGGCAACCTTGTTCCGTGACGGTGAAATATCCATAGTTGCTTGTTTGTACATCCTTAAAGAAACGTTACAAACATTTTATAGTAATTTGTTTTTAAAAACCTACAATTAAAAAAAATATATTATATAAAAAAATCAGGATTGTTCAATTTAAGGAGTTCTTTATCGTTTGAGTTGCTTACAAAAAATAAACGTACCCGAGAATTTAACATAATTGAGCGCATTAGAAATCGATTAGAAAACAAGTTTTAAAATAGACTACCCAACATTTACATTTCATAATTATCATTTACAACACTTTTTTGAACGTTGATATTTCTTCTATCTAATTTAGATATTTTTCAATCTTTTTATTGTATGATTTTTAATATGATTATTTAATTAACATTAAATTGACTTTCACTAAGGTTAATAGTTACCAATTACGACCACATACAAATTAAAACAGTCTGCATTTTTTTTACGAAACCTATACGGTTAAGGGCGACCTGTGTACATACTTAGGTAATTAAATAAACAGTTTTTTACAACTAAATACTTACTTACAACTTAAAATAAACTAATAATAATGCAACTGCAAAACCACTCACTTTTTTCTCTAAGATCAGCCTTCCTTATGTCCCCTCTAAACTTCTCATACTTGGATAGATTACTCACGTAAGAATAATCCTCAGCATCTTTTCGCTGTTCTGATAATGATACAGCTGCAAATATCACTGTTAGGAGAACCACCAGTCGTGACAGCACCGTGCGTTTATACATTTTATGAGACCGCTTGTGAAGACGGCCTTTTACGTAAGGTTACAAATTGATTTTGCTATATTAGACTAAATTGTTACACCTCACCAATTTTAAAAGAATTAATTAACCCACGAACGGTCGCGCCGGTTTTGTTCTCCGAATGTGTTCGCTGTGAGCTGCGGGCCAGTGGCAATATTGGAATTATGAAATTTAAATTAAATCATTACACGCACTCACCGGCTATATCATCTTCCCACATTCCCACAGCGTTTATATACCTTCTTTAAATAATAAACTGCGAAGCATCCTATTTCTTGCCCCTTTCTACTCGCGTATGCAAAGGTTTAATTTAGTGTCGCTTTAATATCGGTGACAGTTTTAATTAATCTGAACACTTAATAATTTCTAAATTAATAAATCTATTAGCCCTTTAATTTGAATCCATTTTGAATGCCTATGCAGTTACATTTTCTTATCTATAGACGATGTCAAGTTTATTGTTTTATTAACTGCAATATTTTTATTAGTAACAGTATCATGTTAAACCATATTTATTTATACCAGATTTTTATACCAGATATATACCAAAAATTAAAAATTTATACCAAAAATAGTTTATACCAGATTTATTTGAAAAGGATTCGTTTATTATGAATTTCATCTGAAGATAATTTCTCTATAATCTCTAGACCCACATTAACTTTATTTTCTTTGAATCGTCGTCCATGCTAAGCTTAGCAGCGCGATTATGCAAAAGAACGTCAGTGAGATTTGGCGTCGTTTGAAAAATAGTGAATCTTGGGTATAAACCGACATTCCGCTATCGTCATTAAAATGACGATAAAAATAAATCTAAGCGCCCAAAAAGCGGCTTTTCCGAGTTTTTTCCAGCTACATTTATTTTTTCGTCAATCATGAGACTGACGATAAAATTTTACGGTTATATAGGAGCTATTAATACCTACTAACCCTGACATTAGCGAAATTTTAACTTTAGAAACAGAAGATTAGCAGGGGGAGGGGGATTTGATGTATTTTTGCATATTTTGAGTGATGTATTGAAAAAAGTAGCCCTTTCAAACGATACCCCACATGGTACAAAAAGAAAACTTCTTATTTTGGAGGGTTGAACTTAACTCCATTAAAAAAAAGATATTTTCATAATCTATAAATGTACTCGTCACAAAGCCTTAGCATTATTCTAAATTTCAAATATCTACATGACAAAGTTTTGAAAAAAACTTCTGTAACAGACACTATACAAACGGACACAGGGGGGTTCCAATTTTTCTTTTTAGGGTACAGAACTCTGAAAATTACCAATAATAGTCTATAAAGGTAATTGGGATATTATAGGATATTTTTTTTAGATCTATATTTTCGAATTTAATATGGGTATCCCATATTAGTATCGTCGTGTCTGTTGTCTGGTGTAAGGTACTCGAAACAATAAGAAGTGTTATCACGTCGAAGTGCTTACTTTTTGGGTTGTATGTATATTTCGTAATTTTTTTGAAGTCGGTTTAGTTTTGTTTGTACACAAAAATAAAAAAAAATATTAATATAAATAAAAATAGGAGCGCACGCGTTAGCCACTCCTTCTATCGGGTTAAATTAGGTTTGGAGGTCATTAGCACGATAACATCTACATATGAGTTAATAAGAGCTTGCTATAAATTTATTTATGTTATACAACATTTTTGAAGTTGATTTTAGGTATATTTTTATCTAAAAATCTTTTCATTTGCCTGGTTTATGTGATTGGTCTGTGAAGATTTGTATCCTAATAAAATAATTATTATTGGAAACACTTTAAGAAACATGCAAAATGGCGGTTGAAACACAATTAATTTCTTCAGGGCTGCGATAAAAAAAAATATTATTTTGCAATATTTTTTTTATTTAACGTATTTTTTTTCCAAAATATTTACCATTATTTAACTTAGTTTTATAATATTTTAAAGTTATTGTTTTGAGAATGTGAAGGAACGTATTTAGTTAACCAAAACTCAAAGGTAGCTAATTAAACAAAAGTTTGGTTAATTTTGGATAGTTAAATACTAAAAAACAAATTTCAATTTACTCGAAGAATTACTAAAGTTACTTAATATTTTATAAACAAATATGTAATATAAACCTTTCCAGAAACAAATCAATTTATACAATTAAGTTACCCCTGAAGCAAGAGTTGTTCTTGAGAAATTTTAGTATGAAGGCAAATAGGTTTTACGTGATCCGTATGCACGTTTAAAATGCTCAGTCTCTGGACGACGGATCTAAATATTTGTCGATAAGAAAGATAGAAAAAAAACTTAACAAATAGTAAATTACACCGAGGACGTCGGACGAATTGAATGAGTTATCTATTATTTTCCTTAGTCTAAGTAGAAGGTGCGGCGTGGTAGAGGGAGGGGGGGGGGGAGTGACGGACCACTGAAGAGTTTATAGGTGAGGATTGATGATTGTGATAGATACGAATGTAAAATCTGGTACCAGAGGGTACCAAACTCTTATAAATAAAGTATTCAAATAAAAGAGGTGAAGCAAGTTTTTGAATTGCACAAGAAAAATATAATTTAATTCAAACGATAAATTAAAGTATAATTATTAACTAAATATAAAATTATACTAGCATTTATTTTATTACTCTTAATATTAACTCAGATGAGGCACGGAATAGCCACCACGTTGTAGGATATCAAATTAGCAAAAATCATCATATGTACAGGAATCGGCGACGGGTTTGACGAATTTTTTAAAATTACTCCAGGAACAGACACCGCCCGGACAGTTAGGGATCCCATCAAATGGATGTTCATTTCGCAAAAATTGTACCTTGTATTCAACGCTGCCATATACAGTGTTGCACTCGTAAAGAACTGCCGCAATGTTGCCAGCAAAAGGCACCGTTTTGCTAGTTCTCCATTTCCTAAAACCTTGTATTTTAAAGTTGTACGGCGTGAGCGGCGGGTTGTCCTTCAGTAAGTTGAGAGCCGTGTGCACCAGCATGATGATGTTGTCGTGCGTGAATAGGACGGTGACCGTTTGATTCTGGTCTGACCTCTTCAGCCACCCCGTCGCCGTGGCGAACCTCTGCCAAAGGTCTCTGGGCGCGCCGCAGCCGGCTCGTTCGGTCACTTCGGTGCCATACCCAGACATTGCTTGAAACTCCAAATCCATGAGATACTCCCCGATATTGCAACCTTTCGATCCAAGTGCTGCACACCAGGGGCCTATCCATTCGCTTTCTTGCTTCCATGCCGAATCGTAGCCACAGGCATCGAACATCGTTGTTAAATTTGTTTTAGATAGTATATTTTTGAATCCCAATGTTTTTGATATTGATTTTAATGCCTGAAAAGCAGGCATAAAACAACAGTTCCATTTTTAAATATAAAAAGTAGAGGTATTCAGGGTGTATTTTTAATAAGTATGCACCTGTATATCGAAAACTAAACCAGTTACGCTTACGCACAAATAACATCCTGGCATTTAAAAGTTTTTAAACATAAGAACAGAATGAAAGACAGGCGGACATATAGCGATAATCTGACTATCACTATATTCTTTTTCTATTTATTTTTAATCCTCTGTATGTATTGAAGAAATCAAGAGTTTCACAAAAATAATAAAAAATACTAGATACTTTTATATATTTTTTTGTAATATTAAATAATAAAACATTTTATGTAAAATTTCTAAACAATTTGATGACCAGAATTTAAAAAAAATTGGTAAAATTTTATTTACAGATACGATACATATTTTAGACACAATCATAATTGATGTTGCCTCTACCATGCGCCAGTTGATAGCATGGGTTTGAACTATGTAGGTACCTACACACAGGTACATATTAAGAAAAACCAACCTAAAATGTTTTTCTTAAAAATTACTTACCTGCATATATTCATCTGTATTAAGAAAGGCCTGAAGGGGTGCATATGTATTACTATCTTCCGTCAAATTGGCCAACTTCTCGCACGCTCCGCCAAATGGCTGTGAAAAGAGGAAAATAAATTTAAAAAACATAATATGGTCATATATATATATATATTTGACTAATATTTGATTATTGTTTTTTAATAGCGGCAAATCACCTGAAAAGATAAATGACACAATCTTTGACAATATCGAAATTTTTTTTTAAAAAGTTTTTAATTATTTGATAAAGTGCTGGATAGCATAATATTTACAAAGGTTTTAAAGAGGTCCTGTACTTGAGAGCGCAGGATATCGGTTTAAACCCAGCGCTGAGTTTTATAAAAAAATATTGTCAAATATTATGTAACTATCTAATTAAATGAAATAAGGAAAGGATGATATTTTAACAAAAAAATATAAAAATAATGGATATGTGATTACGATGAAGGATGATGGTGAAATGAGATGATTTTATAAGTGATTTATGTATGAAGTTGATAAAAATAAAAATAATACATATGTAAAAGTGTATAATTAAGCACATGATAAGTGTGTGTATTATTTATATAATTGAGTTGTAAAGTTATTTGACTTATATTTGATGTTTTTTAATAACGGCAAATCGACTGAAAAGATAAATGACATAATCTTTGATAATATTGAAAAATTTAGAAAAGTTAATTATATTTTATGATAAAGCGTAGGATAGCCAAATATTTATGTAACAAAGTGAAGGAGGGATTTACCTAAGCGATTTAAAATATATTGTACAACTTGTTTTTTTTTTGTTTTAGTTTTTAATATGAAAATGATAATTTATGCTTAAAGTTTTTAGATGATTTTAAGGAGGGATTTACCTAAGCGATTTAAAATATATTGTACAACTTTTTTCGTTTTAGTTTTTAATATGAAAATGATAATGTATGCTTAAACTTTAAATTTTTAGAAAATATATGTTTTTGTGTTATTATTTAAAAAAAATGGGTTTAAAAGATATATCTTTTTATTTAAAAAAAAAGACTAAATTCTATCAATATTTCATTCAAAATGGTAGACCGCGGTTTTTGTTATAAGCACCGGTATACCCATCATAGAGTTTACACCTTTACGTTCATTTTGTATGTATCATTTTTAGATTTTTTGCACGCAACAATTTGTAGGTTTGAAGTGTTCAAATGGTGTCCTTCGTTCGCGTATGTAATCCCCTTAACCACTAGACGTACACCATCTCATTTATATACATATATTATATTCCTAACAAGATTTTCTTTCTTAAAAAAAAAAAATATAGAGCGAAGGGTGAATACAAATACCTTGTTTTGGAACTACAGCTGTTTCGTTATGAAATGATATTAAATGTATATATTTTTTATATAATTATTTTGAACTTAATTTGCTAGTTTTATTGTCATGGGATAGATGTGAAGCGTAAACATGGTGTAATTGCAGATTCAAAATTAACCTAACAACTAACACGATTTTTATATTCACAATATTTTTAAGCTGTCAGAAAAAATAATAAATTAGTAATCATATTCAACACGTAATTTCATTAAAAATCTGTAATACTTAAGAGAAATCTATTCGCCAGGATCATATAATTACTGCTAGATTTAAAAGTTATTCAAACCAATCCAGTTTAATGTTGGCACCAGCAAACATATATAAAACATACACAGGTTTGGCACTGGTATGTAGTAAAATATTATCGATTACTTATCTGTAACATCTAAATGCTGTTATAAAAAATAAGCAACCACTTTGAAGAATTGTGCATTCTTCTGTACTAGAAAATATGACATACCTCTTCCAAAGCAAAGGTTAATGTAATAGCTTATATTTTAATGTAGTTGTATTTATATTATAATTGTATGTGAGCTAAAATGACTCAAAACTGGTTACCGCGGACACCTATGTTTGGAGCTTTTGTAATAGGATGTTAAATGACTCTATGTCGAATGAATGCTCTATGAAAGTCTGAGAATATTTCAGTTTTTTATGATATTATTTGTAAGAGCCAGGTTTGCAATCTGTGATTGCAATCTTTACACTATAATGGTTATCACAAATATTGTTATTTCATTCTAAATGCTATACAACTGATGTTTCAATACACCCTCAATATTATGTTAAGCAATGACATTCGTTATTCTTATTCTTATTCGTTAATAAACACTACTCGTTATTTATTCGGTTGCTGCTGCTCTATATAGACCATATAGTCTCACTTTAGTTTAAGTTATTAGTGCTTTAATTTACTTTTTGTTTATATTACCGGTTTTTAATGAGAATAGATGATTCGATGACGTGTTGGTGGCCATTAGGTCGTCTCTTATGTAACAATGCATTCTATCATCTATACAATAAAATAAACATAATAGATCTTTTATTAGTGGATTAACAAAAAAAATATATATATAAATTGGCTAAGGAATATGCGCAGGACTTACGACTCAATTTGCATGCATACTAAATTTTTTTAAGACCTACCTACCGCTTCGAAGCTACAAGCCGGAAACGTAAAAAATGCGAATTGATTTTCATAATCATTTACTCAAACCCTATTTATGACAGATAATTATATGCTAGTAATACTAATAATAGTAGTAGCTAGTAATAATAAACTATTTATTGTTCAAAGTTTTATCTAAATCGGTTTAGTCTATCTTATTTAACACGCAACATCTACACGAAACTAGTATGTAACAGAATACAGAATGTATAATTATTCACTTTTCACCTTTTGTGGGTTGATCGATATCGACAATCAAACATTAATCTGCAAAAAATATTAGAAAAATGTTTTCCAATTACGAGAAACCGAAATCAACATTTAATAGATATAATGTTAATGTTTGGGCACAGGGCACTGTATCACGAAGTCCCGACGGATTTTGTAAATGCGCGGCGCGCGATAAAATATATACTGTTTATATAATTTTAGTATAATATTTTTTATTGAAATTATATTTTTTTTGTGAGACCGGTTTAGTCGTCGATATAGATCAACTCCCCGAAGAGTACAAGGTGAATTAAAACATACCTGTAGATATAGAATTGTCAAAAAAAAATAAACTCACATATAACAAATAGTCTTTATCGGACGGCAAAACAAGATTTCTGACGTAATGTTCAGCGCGCTGTCCAAATAAGCCATCCACGAAGGCGAGGGAGGTTTCAAGGGTCCTCTCCGTTTCGCTGTGCTGGAAATAGTAGTCTCTCGGGGAGTAAGGTTTGCCTAATAGATTAGGAAACCTTTCCTTGAACCTGCTCGCCGTGCGGAAGGTCTCGTTGTGGCCCTCTTTCGTCAAGTACATCGGCGTGGCGGCCATGCTGGAATCGAAGGTCCATTTTCTTAATCTCTCTAGCTGAAACCTCGTAAGCGTGCCTCTGCCCTTCTTATGATTGCTAATAACTTCGTCTCTCAAGGTCAGCAGGGTCTCCATGCTTGCTATTTCGTCGCTCGACGGATACCTGGTTCCGTGTCGATGGAGTATCCATAGTCTCACCGCGGTGCAACCTAGGAGCAAACATTTCAAGCAATTTTACAAAACCATACTAAGCTAAAACACTACTTAAGCAATATTTAGTTGTCGCTGTACCCATTTAATACTTTTTATAAGTACCTGTGTTTTAAATTCACGCTGATTACTAATTATGTATTTTAACAAAATATACAGCGCGTCTTAAGGCCATTGCGGATAAAAAATACCCAATCTACCTCCGCCGGTAGGAGGAGGTAGATTTCACCAGATCAAATTAGGGGATAAGCGAACTCCAATTGTACTAACTTGTATTAAACATTGAACGAGCTACCGCGCGACTTTTGAATTTTGAATAACCACTTTTTCTCATCCTATCTAAGGCCCTCATCTAAAGAATAAAATAAAATTTATATGAATTTCATATCTTTTATACTAAAAAAGTTATAGCAAAATTTCACTTTTTCGAACCCCCCCCCCATTCCCGCCCCCCTGGTTTGATTTTGCCCATTAATGAACTTTACCGAGATTTTGTACCCTTAAATTTTATGTATCAATTTGAAAGTGATTGGTGTAAAAATACGACAGTTATTGTGTTCACATGAAAGTGATATAGATAGATAGATAGATATATAAACTTATGTATAAACTTTTAAACTGTGGGTGGTTTTGAGTTCTAGGGGATGTGAAACGCGAAGATATGTGGAAATTTTGTGGAAGTCATGATATAGTACCCATTGCAAAAGGTAGCTTTCCCAATGAAATCTACCTAAAACCAGCTATTTGGCCCTGTGATTTCAAACATGATTGATTGTTTCGACCTCATATCAAAATTCATAATGGTTTCCGAGAAAAAAATGTAAACTTTACGTGGTAATATCAAATCGCTCCTGTGATGAGGTCATTCGCTCGCGCGCCAGGTCATTGACCATCCTTGGCAGAGCGATCGAAAGAACAAAGTAATTTACACTAACGCTTTGATAAAGTTAATAAATTTGATCATGAATTATTTTCGATTTTTTTTTAAATACAATTTCTTACACGTAATAGAGAACATAAACACCCCTTATGTATGTACGGGAGGTTTTTTTTTGTATCTAAAACTGTCTTGCAGTTCTGTAAGAGATTTGTATAAGTTTTCTAAAATATATATAAAAAAAAACAATAGCACCACAAACAAAATCATTACATTGACCTAATGATTATTGATATCATTACTGATCATCTGGTGGCCTAGCTACATTTTAAATATTTTTTTTTTTTGTATTCGATTCTGATATACAACGGATATATTGATTCTATAATGTTTATGAGGTTAATAAATAAATTTTCTGTCTAATTGTGTACAGTCTTAAACCATTAAAAAGGAAACACAATAATATTTTCATGCGATAAAAATGCAAATACGCCATGAAAACCATTCCTGGTGATTGACGGCATCTATAAATTTGAAGACGTCTTTTTGTGCATTTCAAATATAAAACCGTCCATACATAAATATTATTCGTGAGTGCTATTAGATGTGTATTATAATGAGTTCTTATAGGTATATATGTTATAAAAACACAAATGTTACTAGCGCAATTGTTCCAATAGTTAAATACTTAGTTAATAGTTGAATGTTCCTGTTTATCTGTGCGTACACATGTATCAACTCAAAATTCAAATGATAGTATAACGAGAAATCTCAATCGTCGCATAATCGTCTAAGAAACAATAATCGCAGCATGTTTTTAATAATAAGTTATACATCTAGCAATAATTGACAAACACACCTTTGATGCTGTTTGGATTAGCATGACGGACATCTCCCCTGATTGCCTCATACTTCGATAAATCGGACATCAAGTGATAGTCTTCGAGAAACACACTCACCGATATGTCCACCGCCGACGCCCAACACACTATCACTATCCAAGCGAACCTTCTCATCTTCACAGCGCTGCGGCGGTGAGACCTCAATGCTTGAAGTTTAACAACCTGGCATTATTTATATACGGGTGGGTGGTGTATTATCTTCCATAAGAAGATAATAATTAAGTGAATATTGTGTTAGCAATTATAACTGTCTTGCAAATTGAGAGCAAATAGAAGATGAGATTAATTTATAATATTTCTGTAAACGTGGATTTACTATCAGCGATAAAGGTGGATATAATGTAGGAGCGGATAAATACAAATATGTACCTATACTTTTATTATACAGAAGCCCAATTTACATAATATTGAATTATGCAACATACATATACTTTAACGCATGCTTATAATGTTATAGAAATACTAACAATGATAAACAAAATATTACAGAGTAAATAATTAAGTACATTTTCAAACCAGGGTTATTTCGAAACAACAGTTAACTGTGCTTCAGCGACCGGGTGAGACGTGCCTGCGGCACTATCCTTGCCTTTTTAGACAAGGAAACTATAGACCACGGGTATATAGGGGGGAGGGTTCAACAGGTATAAAAATACCTTTTTATACTCTTATTCCAAATCTGAAACGCGGACATTTCAGTCATGGCTTCGCATGGGTAATTATTTCGATACAGAAGAAAATAACGATCAAAAATAATACAAAAATGTTCAAAACTATCGTTTATGCAGGCAAAAAAATACTTTTATAAATGCCAAAAAAATATCTTTTCATTTAATTTCTTCCAAAATATTTTATTTAAAGAGCCTTTAAGAACATTTGCGCTGGTAAATACTATATTGTGGTATGGAGCCATATGCTGTTAGGGGCTACCGTAAGCCATAGAAGAGTAAGCGAACGATAGTTAGTGCAAAGAGCTTAGGCAGAGAAGAGTCTCTGCCTAAGCTCTTTGAATTAAACTGAATAGGAGTTATTAGGTAAAAGGATACTTTTCCACTATCCATCAGAGAAGGAAAAGGAAGAGGAAGAAAAAGAAATCCTTAATTAAATGCAGTAGATACTTTGTTTTTATACTAAACACATTATATTTATACATTGTATATATATTATGTATATAAGCACATTATATATTTTACGATAATATGATAATCAAAATATTTAAGAAAATATTTACTTTTTTTTAAGTTTATTCTTGTAAATATTTTATACAATCTTATACATTGACACCAAAAGATAATATAATAGGTTATTACAGGCTTATTTAGCTTTTATTCTGTTTTCAAGTCGAAATAATGAAGACTGCAATCTAAATCCTAAGCCTCCCTTAGTAAGGAAGCTGCCTTGTTAGGAAGAATTATACAAACATTATAATCATATATAAACACATTATTTGTTAACAAAGCACATTTACATAATACACATTCTCATCCACATTTATCCCTTATAACTCAAAACTCAACAAATTAAAAATTATATTTTTTTTATACAGAATGTCTCAAGATCATTCCCAAAGACTTTTATGTTCCCTATTATGAAAAAGAGATTATGTTTAAAAAAAAAAAATGCAAAAATAACTCATCACCAAAATTAATAATTTTAATAAAGCGCTGGTGTAAATTGCCATTTAACGACCAAGACTGGTTAGTCACCCGACGTCACGAGCGGACGAACGATTTAATATTATCACGTAAAGTTTACATTTTGTTTTCTCTGAAACCACGATGAATTTTGATGTGGCATCAATACAAATCATGTTTTAAATCGCAGGGTCAATTAGCTGTTTTTTTATCGGAAATGGTCTTGTGACACCGTGTGTAGTTAGTTCAACACCGCACCGATGCCGCTAAGCTAAGTGATCGGTAACGGAAGCTTACAAACATATCGACGAGGTTGGACAAAGTGACATCTTCAGGTTTACAAACACTCGTTTACAGTGTGACATCTTCAGGTGACAGAGTGACATCTTCAGGTTTACAAACGTTGACATAAAAACAACTGCTTAAAAATTAACTGCTTCTGTACGTTGTTTAGTAACAGTAAATTAGTTAGGCAAAACCTGACGTCTTACAGCTAGGCCCTACAGGCGCCATTAAAGGCATCTTCCCCCCAAACTACAACTTGTTATGGGTTGCTTCATTTCCTATCTCCATTTGAGCCTGTGGCACTTTTAACCCACTCGATGTGCGTTTAGATAGCCATAGAGGCGAAAGTGAGTTATTTTTTATTTTTTAGGTCTGAGTAGATAAAAATAAAAAAAAACACAGGTAAAATGGTATCATTCAATTCATAATAAATTTTAACATCATTTCAGGTTTTTTTTTGTAAATTTTGACCCTCGGCTAGTAATGAACCCCCCTCCCGGTTTTCTATTTATATTATTTAATACTAACTTTGACCTTTAACTTTGAACTTGGCAAAAGTTTCGCAAAGTTGTTTATTATACCAATACTATACCAACACCAATACACAAAACCACGGATACAATTCCTTATTTAGTTTCGTATTAAATCGGTGTTTTTTTTTCAATATATATCAAAGTTTAAATTCGTGTATTTCATGTTTTCTTTGTTGATTTTTTTTTAAATTTCAAAATGTATTTCCTATTTTCTTATCTTAGTTAAATTCCTTTAATATATTTTAATATTACCAGGCAGTCTCATTCGTCACAGTCTTATATAAACTATTTAATCTGAATTCTAAACGCCTTCTACTTAGTGGCTCCCAATTAAGAGTTGAAATTAATTCTGATGGACTATCATATCGACTAAAACGCCTAAAGACATGCCGGCTTGCTTTTCTCTGAACTGCTTCTAATTCGTTTTTAAGAAATTGGGTGTGAGGATCCCATACTGATGAGCAGTATTCAAGGGTAGGACGAACCAACGTTTTGTATGTCAATGCTCGCGCTTTAAAATTAGCACCTTTAAGACTTCGCATAACAAACCGTAATTGTCTGTGAGCCTTTTTCACTACATCACCAGCATGAGTTCCCCAGTGGACAGGGTAATTCCAATTCCATGCTTCGTGGTAGAGAATTTCGACAGTGATTTTCCAGCTAGTTCGTACTTGAAATCATTATGGATTGAACCAAACTGCATCAAAGCCGACTTGTCCGACTTTAATCGCATGCCATTTTGATTAACCCATCGGACCACCGCATCTAGATTGTTTTGCGGTGTTTCAAAATCTGACTTATTCCTAACTATCTTAAATATGACACTATCATCTGCATGAGTGACTTAACACAAGCAGGTAGGTCATTTATGAATATAAGAAATAAGATAGGGCCTAGAACACCTTAAGGTACTCCGGATGGCACTGAAACTAAATAGGGAAAAGCCTTTCCAACAGAAACTTGTAGACTCCTTTTGGATAAAAATAACTGCGAAGTCTAAAAATATAGAATCTTTTGTTGCCTTCCGTATTATTAGCATATTATTGTATAACTACGTTAAGATCGGCCTTAAATGTGTATGGGAAAACCTGTTAAGAGAATACGTTAGGGAGGTTTATTTAGAAGTTTATTTGTTATCATTATTTATTAAAGAAGTTTATTAAATAAAAGTTTAAGAACCAATGTAAAGTGTCTCGTTATGAAAGTCATCAGAATACATCCGACTTCTTTTATTATTAGCCATCCAACGGATAAGCTATTCGTGTGAAATTCTATTATATTTATTTACTTTAGATCTTTTCATTCAAACTATTTTATTTTACCACTAAATATGCATACCTTTATATATTGTTTAAAAATTCGTTATCTATGATAAAACGTATTTCCTGAAATTAGAGTGATTTATGAACGATTCCTATGTTACTTTAATGATTATGCGAAAATCGGCAACAAAAGTTTGGTTTAGTGATTTTCAAATCTAACATAGATAACATAGTTTTTTTTTATTAATTAGGCCATGTTTACGCACACTTAGGTTTCAAATTCGTAATCTGTTTTTAAGAGCTTCCCACGATGTTAAAATTTTCTCATTATTAAATTTCTAATTTATTATTTTTCAGTTAATCTTCACACGAAGTACTTTCTAATGTTACATTTAAAATGATAGTGGAAGACGTAGAAGTGAAATAAAATAAAAGAGTAAACATTTGCATCATTTAGAAAAAATAACTTTGATAGCGGCTTTTGATAAAAGAATATTATTTTTTTTTACCAAACCAAACTTTTTTTTTTTTTTTTAGCAAACTATACCGATATTTTTAGCTGATAAACAAACAAGTAAATACTAAAACCGACTTCAAAATATCTACAACCTAAACGCTTAAAAATAATGCACTAATTTCTTATTGTGATTAAATAAGATTAATAGTGAACTTGCATGCGGTGTATTTATCCGCTGACTTCAACGTTTTGGTAACTCGGTTTTCTTATAATATATTTTTTTTTTAGTATATTGGTTCTAGGTTTATTTAATAGTCGGGTTTTCTTTTTTCTTCAGATATTTTGATAGGCAGCTTTACGAAATTGTCATAGTGGTATTGGAAAACTAATCTTAAAACTAAATTAAATAAAATGCCCTCTAAAAGACCTTGCGAAGGCTTTATAAAATACAAAATAACTTACCTATCAGATACGATTAAATCACTATATCCACATACACAAAGCAGGAACACAAGCAGGAAGTAAGAAACTTCTTTGATCGTGACTCACTTAAATAGGTACAGTCAGAGTCATGAAGTCCGCAAATGGGCCAACGGGTATAGTCGAGATTACTTGACAAGGGTTATTGACTAACATGAAAAACCCACGTCCTATCTTTATTATTTTAATGGCAATATTGAAACGTAAAACCTATAATTAAAGTCATAATTAAAAACGCATGACGCATCACATTTAAAAAGAATACAATAATAAATAATGCTTATTTTAAAAAGTGTGTTAGTAACGCTCGCTTTTTACCGAATAATGACTGATTAAAATAATCTGTATCTACATCAACACTCACTTTATTTATTTTAGTTTGATATTGCGAAGGTGACCTATAAACATGTCTTTGACTCTTTTGTTGTTTTTACTACGTTCAATATTTTAAAAACTTCTACCCGGTCTTATTTTCTCCGCTTACGATACTCCATCTTACATCTTACATAGTACTTTAATATAAGAAAACCAACCATGTGTACCAACCTTCATTTGGGGCGGATTCCCTACAAGAAATACAGTTATTATAAAATAATAAAAAAAAATTGAAGAAACCTTTATTTTATTACATAATTATTGACAAAAGATTATACCTTAATTTGATAAAAAAATAAAGAAAAAAGTGAATGATTAAGTTAACAAATATCATCAAAATTACAACCGTCGGCTACAGGTTGGACAAATGCTTTGAAATCTTCCCATGAGCAAATGCCTCCAGGACAGTTGGGTATCCCCTCCAGCGGTTTTTCATTACTCAGGAACAATACCTCGTACTCCGCTGCTCCTCGTTTTTGGACCTCGAATAGAACAGCCGCTATATTAGCTGCGAACGGTACAATTTTGCTCGTTCTCCATTTCCTGTTGGCTTGAATAGCATAGTTATCTGACGATGTGATTGGATCGTCTTTGTTCAGTCCCAGCGAAGTGAGTACCAACATAATAAGATTGTCATGACTGAAAAGTGCAGCAACTGTATGATTCTTGCCTTCGACGTTTAGTTCTCCAGTCGCGGTGGCAAATCGCTCCCAGAGATCTTTGGGTGCGGCGCAGCCCGATCTTTCTGTGATTGCGTTTCCGTAACCAGACATAGCTAGAAACTGCAAATCCAAAAAATATTCTCCGATTGGTCTACCCTCGGCGCCGAGTGCTGGACACCACGCTCCAAGGGGTTGACTCTCTTGGTTCCAAGCCGTGTCGTATGCGCATGCTTCAAAGAGCGTGGTTATATAGTCAACAGATAAAGTTTCATTGAACCCTAAACGTTCAGATATACTTTCGATGGCCTGAAATAGGAGAATAAGAGATTAGTTAGCTCAAAGTTATGAGAAATAATATGTTTATATTTATCACGAATGTGTTGTTACTAACTTGATTTGCGGCGTCTGTTCGCAGGAAGGCATTGGCGTCAGCGTAGCTGTTGGGACTAGACAATCTCTCGGTCAATTTAGCACAGGCACCGCCAAAGGGCTGAAAAGATGATCAATTATCGATTTACAAAATACCAGTATAAAATAATAAGTAGTATAAAATAAGTTAGCCTAGACTAAATTAGGACACGGTTAACTAAGTAGCTTTCGTTTTCACAACTTGATTTGAATGTAATAATGGGCTTACATGCATAGATAGAAATAAAATAAAATCTTATAGTATACTAACATATAAGAGGTAATCTGAGTTAGATGGCCATACAACATCGTTGACGTAGCTTTCAGCATTGTCTCCAAATAACGCGTCGATAAATGCATACGATGTTTTCAGTGTCCTTTCGGTGTCACTGTGCTGAAAGTAGAAGTCTTCTTCGGAATATTCTTTATTCAGCAACTCTGGAAATCTTTCTTTGAATCTACTAGCTGTTCTGTAGGTTTCATTGTAGCCTTCCTGGGTGAGGTAGTAAGGAATTTCACTTATGCTGGAATCAATATTCCACTGTTTAAGTTTTCCTATCTGAACGTCCGTGAGAGTTCCTTTGCCGTTTTCATGATTCTTAATAATTTCATCCGTAAATGTTGGTAAACTTTCAAGGTTATTTATTTCGCCGGCACCAGGAAGTCTAGTTCCATGTCGATGGAGAATCCAAAGTTGTACTGGTGTACGTTCTAGAAAAATAATATATTATGTGCAAAACAGCTCAAAAAACAAAACAATCAATACACATAATGAAGCATTAAAGAAAACCAATAATACTAATGATCGTGTAAATTTACTTTAAATCTTACCACTTAAATCTTTATGCATGCTTTGTCATTGACGTCCTATGACTTCGCTAGCATTCGAACACACAAACTTATAATTTCATTCGTACTTTGCTGATTTTAGAAGATTAAGATTTTCCTCATATTTTTCCCTGACTAGCCTTTGCATAGAAATTTTCTATTTTAATTTTTATAAGGTTTGTCTAGTACTTACCGACTCCATCGTTGAACTGGAAATCTCGAACATCCCCTCTAAAGACTTCGTACTTTGATAAGTCTGACATATATTGGTATGTCTCATCTTCGTTATAATTCTGGCTGGAAACGACTGCCACCAAATAACCCAAATAGATAGCTAAGTTCAGGAGGCACATTTTTTAACCACAAGTGAATTGTATCTGACAATATTGTGTTTAAATTTTCGTTTTATACAACAAATCACTAAACCGCTTTATTGGGTTTGGATTAGAACATATCCCAGATAAGCGATAAAAAAAATAAGAAAGAATTTTAATTGTGTACCTAGTTTGTATAAGATTAACTCTAAATGCTTTTATCATTTTACAATTATATTATTTAAAATTATTTGTTTAACACACAGATTTTATTATAACAAATATTCTTGTTTTTGTTATTATTCGAATGTGTTATTTTTGTTGCCGGAAATTTAAAATGCACGTGTCGTGTCTAGGATTAATTAACACAGAAAACACATATTATTTATTGGCTCACATCATGTCAATATTTATTACTTATGCTACGGCCAAATATAATTTGATTAGGTGTATATCTAAAGAGGACAGGTGAGAGTTAAAAATGCATTTTTATAAAACTCAGCGCTGGGTTTAAACCAACATCCTGCGCTCTCAAGAACAGGACCTCTTAAGAACCTTTAAAAATATTTTTCTCTCCTATGTTTTATCAAAAAATTTATAAACTTTTCTAAATTTTTCAATATTGTCAAAGATTGACATTTATCTTTTCAGGCGTTTTGCCGATATTAAAGAACAATCATCAAATATAAGTCAAATACATTATTATCTATGTATATAAAACAAAGTCGGGTTAGTTATACGATTAACTCAAGAACGGCTGAACCGATTTTTATGATCTTTTATTTCTTGTATCTGTCTCCGTCCCGAATAGCAGAACCACTAATAAAACACTCGAAAAGTGACGAAAAAAAAAATGAAGAAAATTCATTTTCTCTTCCTTTTTTATGGAACGGTTTTTTTGATGATATCTCGACAATGGATCGACTGATTTCGATGATCTTTTTTTGTTCGTCTCGGTCGGAAAAGTAAGAAAATCACAAAAAAATAAATCTGTATACAACGCCATCTCTCATACATGACAGAAACAAAAATGAACACGGCGTTGATGCCGGTTCCGGTAATGCCAGTAGATGGCGTTGTGTGCATTATCCTTTGACAGCTGATTCAGTTGCTCGGTCCCTTTCATTGCATACCATTGATCTGTGCAGACGTGCGCCGCCAATTATCAGCATTCGCTAATTTACACTTTTAGACAATTTTTACATTTGATTTTGATTCAATTAATTCTCTTCATCAGTTAAATGTGATTTCAAAGAGGAAATGAAACGATTTCATTGTCGACAATACTTGGATTGTTCCGTATTTTCCACTTCTTTCCAAAACATTCACCCATTGCAACATGGAGTATTGTAATTCAGTAAAGTCCAACAAAAACATCCACAATTATGTCACGAAAGGCAGCGCTATGGCGGTTTTTGGCGTTCAAACTGCAAATATTAACGATAAAATCACGCACTATCAAGTTGGTCGATATGTAAGTTGCAATGAGGCGATTTGGCGTATATTCGAATTCCCCATTCATGAACGTCACTGTCGTACATTTGGCATCTGGTCAACTAGTTTATTTCAACGCACCGAATGTTGCTGAATCTGCTAAACTTTTCCAGCGACCACATTGACCAGTTTATTTTCGATTTGCCAAAGCGATCCGTTTGCACCAACGTTGCTCTACTCTGAGATGCCACGTTATTACACTTGGAACTCTTTATCGAAGAAATTTCACGTCGGAAGCAAAGGGATGCGGTTCCTGATCATCCGAATTTGCGTTCTACTAATGTTCTTGGTCGCATTTACACAGTTCATCCGAAGAATGACGAAGGCTTCTACTTACGGTTGTTGCCGATGAATGTTCGTGGGCCGACATTAATTGAATCACTTCGAACTGTTAATGATGGAGTGTGCCCAACATTTCGTGCTCCATGTCAACAGCTCAATTTACTCGAAAACGATACTCATTGGAACATGGCAATTGCTGAAGCAATTCTTTCTGCAACTCCAATTCAGATATGCACATTATCCACGCATCGAATCCACGAGAATTGTGGAACAAGTACAAGGATGACATGTCAGAAGGCATTTTACATCGAATTCGTGTCAGTTCAATCCCGATCTCAAGGTGAATGAGGAGATACATAACCAGGCTTTGATTTTGATTGAGAACATGTGTTACCTAATGTGCGACAGTTTGTTAGTAAAGTTAGGAATGCCAACGCCATGTCGTGGAATGAACGACGCTTTCAATCAAGAATTGAAACGTGAACTCGAATACGATTGTGATGCATAGACCCAATCTATTATTTAATTAGTGCATTAAATATATTATTAAAATAAAAAAAATATATATGGAAAAATTGTTTTTATTAAATCATTCTCTGAATGCATGCAAGTTGATAATTTGTTAAATGAATCAAAAGCCATTTAACCCAAGATAACGTATGGACAAGTCAATTAAATTATGAAACGTTTCTGCGATATTAACAAATATCATCAAAATTACAACCGTCGGCTACAGGTTGGACAAATGCTTTGAAATCTTCCCACGAGCAAATGCCTCCTGGACAGTTGGGTATCCCCTCCAACGGTTTTTCATTATTCAGGAACAACACCTCGTACTTCGTTGCACCTCGTTTTTGGACCTCGAATAGAACAGCCGCTATATTAGCTGCGAACGGTACAATTTTGCTCGTTCTCCATTTCCTGTTGGCTTGAATAGCATAGTTATCTGACGATGTGATTGGATCGTCTTTGTTCAGTCCCAGCGAAGTGAGTACCAACATAATAAGATTGTCATGACTGAAAAGTGCAGCGACTGTATGATTCTTGCCTTCGACGTTTAGTTCTCCAGTCGCGGTGGCAAATCGCTCCCAGAGATCTTTGGGTGCGGCGCAGCCTGATCTTTCATTGACTGCGTTTCCGTAACCGGACATGGCTAGAAACTGCAAATCCGAAACGTATTCTCCGATGGGTCGGCCCTCGGCGCCGAGTGCTGGACACCACGCTCCAAGGGGTTGATTCTCTTGGTTCCAAGCCGTGTCGTATGCGCATGCTTCAAAGAGTGTGGTTATATAGTCAACAGATAAAGTTTCATTGAACCCTAAACGTTCAGATATACTTTCGATGGCCTGAAATAGGAGAATAAGAGATTAGTTAGCTCAAAGTTATGTGAAATAATATGTTTATATTTATCACGAATGTGTTGTTACTAACTTGATTTGCGGCGTCTGTTCGCAGGAAGGCATTGGCGTCAGCGTAGCTGTTGGGACTAGACAATCGCTCGGTCAATTTAGCACAGGCACCGCCAAAGGGCTGAAAAGATGATCAATTATCGATTTACAAAATACCAGATACATAGTAAAAAATATGTTAACATAGATTAAATTTCAAACGTGCGGTAAGCACGTAACGAAAACGTTTTTTAGGACACGGTTTACTAAGTAGCTTTCGTTTTCGCAACTTGATTTTAATGTAATAATGGGCTTACATGTATAGATAGAAATAAAATAAAATCTTATAGTATACTAACATATAAGAGGTAATCTGAGTTAGATGGCCATACAACATCGTTGACGTAGCTTTCAGCATTGTCTCCAAATAACGCGTCGATAAATGCATAGGATGTTTTCAGTGTTCTTTCGGTGTCACTGTGCTGAAAGTAGAAGTCTTCTTCGGAATATTCTTTATTCAGCAACTCTGGAAATCTTTCTTTGAATCTACTAGCTGTTCTGTAGGTTTCATTGTGGCCTTCCTGGGTGAGGTAGTAAGGAATTTCGCTTATGCTGGAATCAAAAGTCCACTGTTTAAGTTTTTCTATCTGAACGTCGGTGAGAGTTCCTTTGCCGTTTTCACGATTCTTAATAATTTCATCCTTAAATGTTTGTAAACTTTCAAGGTTTTTTATTTCGCCGGCACCAGGAAGTCTAGTTCCATGTCGATGGAGAATCCAAAGTTGTACTGGTGTACGTTCTAGAAAAATAATATATTATGTGCAAAATAACTCAAGAAATATGATATAATTCAAAATATAGAAAAAATGTAAAATGACGAATTTAAGACAAAAATAAACAAAAAATTGAGAAAAAATACAATATTTCCCAACTTATCTTTGTTTTTGTCATGTACGTGTTTTTTTATAGATTGTTTTCCTTCCATACGGAGATGGCCTTCATAAAACGAATATTTTATTATAATTAAGCTAAATAATAATTTTATAAAAGGTTCTAATTTACATTGGAGTATTTCTGATACTTACTTAACCCGTCTTGAAACTTGAAATCTCGAATATCACCTCTGAAGGTTTCGTACTTTGATAATGTAGACATGTATTCAAATGCCTCATCTTCGTTGTTATTCTGAGTGAAAACGACCGCCACCAAGAAACCCAAAAACAGAGCTATGCCCAGAGGAGACATTTTCTGACCGTGAGATAGTTGTATCTGACGATATTTAGGCTAGATTCACCATTTATACCCCAAAATCATTGAAGCGCTTTATTAGGGTAGGATTATGTAACATATCTGAGATTAGCGAATAAAAATTATGAAAAAATGTTATTTGTATACTTAGTTTGTTTAACAATAATTCGAAATGTCGTCTATTTATTTTAGGGTTTTTTCATCAAATAAGATTTGGTTAACACACAGATTTAACAATAGATAAACATTTACATATTTTTTTTAAATCTGCAAAGTATTGAAGTATTGTCGTAATACCGGAACTGTAAGTGTTTTTTTTCATAATTTCCTTAATGATACCTAAAGAAAAAATATATTATTTATAAAGATAAATTTTTGATGTCCTTAAAACAATAGAAAGATTCCTGTTTGACCTTTGGGCTATTTATACGTATGTAGTTGAGTAACGATTAACTATCGCTTTTTAAAAAGGAGGGAACAGTGACATACGAACAAATAGCATAAATGAAATATGTTAACTAAATATTTTGATCAATAATACTCGTAATATGTATTAGATTTTTTATTTAAAGTCAACCAAAAATACATTTCATTACTTTTTTGTTTGTTAATCTTTATTCAACCTTATGAAAAATACAGTGTTCTATGAATTTCGTTTTCGTGTATGTACTTTAGTAGGTTACTTAAATTAATTGAAAACAAGACTATTTTGTATGAAATTTCATAAAAATAAATGTCAGGATCCTCCCGTGCTCGGGGCCTTCTCAGGTAGGGGACCCACTTGGGCCGGGGGCCCATGCCATTTTGCCCGTTAGGTTACCCTATTGCTACGCCACTGGTTCTGCTATAGATCAAGTTCAGTTTAACTGTATTCAATCGAAGCTTGAAAGTAACGGTTACTATTTCACTGTATTTCCATACTCTGGTTCCTTCGGATGCCCTCAGGATTGTGTTTCAGCTCCGAAATATTTTTGTCCTTGGAGTATTACTCACCTGTTTGGGACCCTCATATCTCCTATCTAAATGTTAACCTTGAGTCAATTTAATGGTAAGCAAACAAACATGTGTTAACGGACTTTTGCAGGTTGGACAGTCAGTTAAAATTGTCAATCTGATATCCGGTATGGATCCGATAATTATGGGCGAGTACTCGTATATCGAGCAAAAACAGCATAGAAAGTAAATCACCATCATTACCCACCCACGCACAATCATATCCACTGAATCTAGGACAGGCACACTTGGCCTAGTTGAGTGGGGACAAAACAATTGTATATGACCTAGGTCATAGCAATTATTTATTAAAAACAGAATACGAAAAGTAATAGCCAACCCACAGGTTTAGCACTGTGTATGCCGGGTGACAGCCGGAAGGAACAGTGCCAAATCGCCACCGAAGAAGGCAGCATCTCGCGCTGAAACGTCTGGCATTCATTCAGTAAGCCAGCCAGCCCTCCCTATTTTTCTACCATCTGTGTTTACGGTTTATATGACACAATTAATAGTCTTTGCTCCTGCAAAAGCCAATTGTGAAGTCAATATGTGCAATTCTCTCGTAACATCTCATTTAGAATATGCCTACATTTTATGGAATCCTTTTTACGAAAAATATTCCGACGACATAGAAATGATTAAAAAAAAGTTTTTTAAATAATTACAGTAAAGAATCTATGGACCTTTGGAATATACTCATTTATTGAAAAAACATGATTGCCTATGTTTAAAGAATATACGTACTCTATTAGATATGACTGCTTGTACTGTTCAAAATATATAATAATTATTCCGATTGTATCAATTATTTGAACAAATTAACTTCCATGTACCGTCGAAGATCTCCCGCAAACAATTACTCTTTGAGCCTATAACGTCCTATAACGAGCCTTTAATTATAATCTAAAATCTTTACAAAATAAAACACCCTAAAGTCGAATCTCTACACAGAAAAAAAGGATATTTTGCGAGAAGAATACATATTGTTTCAAAAGTTGTGTTTAAATCCAAGATTTTACTGTTTTATTCCAATAAAAACACCTTCAATTGAGATATTTGACATTTTTCGTAATAGCATACGAAACTCTCAGATAATATTCTACCTGGAAGATAAATGTCTTGATCCACGATGAGGAAATTTTTAATAATAATATATATATTGTTTTAAACCAAGAATACAAAAAATCTTCATCTCAAACTTCCTAAGGATTGAGAATATTAAATGCAAGACTTTTAATCCAAATATCATTCAAATTAAAAAAAAATCATCAAAAATCATCATTCAAATCATCAAATTAAAAATCATCAAAAAATCATGAAAAAAATCATGGTCTTCATTTAAATTATGAATTATTTCTACTCAAATGAATGGTTTATTTTTCTACTAGATATTTTTTTTTAAATAATACTTTATTTCAATACAAATTGGTTTTTCATTTAAATTATGTATTATTTTTACTAAAATTATTGGTTTATTTTACTCCAAGAGTTTAAAAAAAATTTTAGTTTTCATTTAAATTATGTAGGTATTATTTCTACTCAAGTTAATGGTTTATTTTTCTCCAAGTTTTCTTTTTAAATACTATATTTCAATACATTGGTGGTATTGCGGGATCAATAGGTCCAAAATCTTGATGTTTTTTGTTTTGTGTTGCAAATTATGAATGAAATATTTTAAATTGCAATACATTGTTCTTCTTTTAAAATATTTGGAAATTATCCTTAAAGAATAGTTCGTTCTGTGCAGAAATTTATTACTAAAAAAAAAATGGTCGTAAAAGGACTTAAAATTTGATAATTTCCGAATAGGTAGAAATAGGAAGGAAATTTATATAATATTCCAGATCATAGAAATCAACAACGGTATAACTAAATTGAAACCCATGAAAATACAAAAAATACCCGATCGATGGAAACAGCTTTATAAGCGGAATAAGGGTGGATAAAAGCTAAAAGAAATCTCTACAAAAATGATGAAAAAATGTGATGATCGTGCTCCTTCCTGTATTCTTTTTACTTGCCACATATTAGTAGATATTAGTACTTATTGACCTGCGAGTTTAGAATAATTCGCTTCGCTCCCATCTATTATAGATGCGCATAGATGTGTTGTACGGTTCGTACTTATTTCTGCGCTATGGTAACTCGAGTATGCATCACTTGATATACAATTGCCCTTAACTATACTCGAGGTAGATTTATTTAACCCCTAGAACTATTCCTTGGCAGGTCTTAAGGCATGATTCTAAACTTAAACCTGCTCAGGTTGTATTATCGGAGAAGTGCCGTGAAGCTCAGTTTTGACTTCCAATGTGTTGTCTTCAAGGTGCTAAGTGCAAAATTATCCATCCCGAGTGCCGCAGGCACGAGTCGTCGTTCGCCGAAGGCATTGTTTAATCCGCCCATACCCGGAACAGCTAGTTTCATATAATATTAATAGTAAACAAATCCTATTTTAATCTGTTTAATTATATTTCGTCATCGTTTTTTGTCAAGAAAACTACAAAATAATGTTTTAATTTAAGCGTCATATTCTTAGTGTAAGAATATTTTTTGACATATTCTTGATATGGGACTCCTTTGCGACTGACCGGATGAATTAGCGTTACCAACCGTAGCACAATAATTTTATTAGAAAAGGCATATTTGTAACAGAAATTTATTAAATTCATTAACGTAAAGTTATTTAATAGGAAAAAAGAAAAATTCTCTATGAATTATGCATTATGCAATAGTCACATATTAGTACATACGGTAAAATCATCAAAATCATTTAGATAAAAGATTTCATATCAGAAACAGTTTGCCGAATTTTAGGTTGCCAAATGCGTATTTGCCATTTTAAGCATTTCGTACAAATGCGTTGAACACTTTAATATTTGAAACATGTTCACGTTATACTAGTTATCATAATAATTATTATTATGTTACATTAATAATTATATCTGATCGGAAAAATAATCTCGTATTGGTACTTTTCGGTTTGTGAGTCACTTGCAATCTTCAATCATTTAACATTTGGTTGTGACAGTATAAAACTATTTGTTTTAGAAATATCTTATCATGAAGCGATAGTTCACAAGAAATATGTTTTACTAAGAAGTTTTGCATCGTTTCTTTTACTTTTTCTGCCACATTGAAATGACTAAGAAATTCATGTATTCGATCAAATAGATTTGTAATTAATAACCTTATAAAATCCACACTTACATTGTAAAATGGGTTTGTCTGTCTGTTTGTTACGTCAAACTGCCAAACCAATGTTAATGATAGGTCACTTGAAACCCGGAGAAGAACATATGGTAGGTATGTGATGTCATTATAGAGAATGCTCCAACATAGCATATTATTTTTTAATTCGGTTCTCCTCTTGATATGCTTATAAAATGAAAAGGTATGGTGAAAACATACATAATTTTCCCAAATACATAAAACTTACTCATATGTATGTATTTTTACAAAGTAGCAGTACAAAGTCTCACTCGGTCATCTTATCAACTTTATATTTCTCATAAACGTTCTTTTATACTTTATCGCAGCCCTTTACCGTACACATAAATAAATAACACTTGATCTGCATTAAAACGCGATAGCAATTAAATCCATATTTTCACTAGATTTGTCACTTAGTTTGTCATAGTTATTATTTCAACAAGAAATATGTATGATATTGCCATGTAGTGACGGCTTGTATGCAATCAAAGAGAAAGTACAAAATATTTCGGGAGGTTAGGAGAGGGGCGGTTAGAGCCCTCTTTTGGCCGCAAGCGATTTTTTTTTGCACATTGTTTGCACAATAAAACTGAGGAGTGATTTTCCAAGAGGCCTGATTTCCATTTGCAAAAACAATGCATTTTAGGGCAACCCCCATTTTTTATTATTTGTTTTTTTTTGTATTTTTTATTATGTTACTGTGTAAAACTGTTGGTTTTTCTAATAAAGTAAAATGAATAATCCGTCAATATCAATATTCATATGTTCGTTTGTCCTGCATGCATTACATCGTTTTCTATCGCATTTTTTTTTATATTATTCAGTATGTTTCAAGAAATGTTGATGTGTGACAACTATCACAGTATTTTCAAATAGTATATATTTTATACGACCTGGCAACGCTTTTTAGCAAGTTTGTGATGATTGCAGAATGGCGGGCGCAGTTCGCAAATCACCCCGCCGCGCGGATGGCGTTTTTCGTCCGTTTGTTCGTTCGTCGAAATCGTAAAGCTCCGTAAAATAACGTATTTATAAATATTTATAACGTGAAATTTCCAATTTAAAATAATGTTAAGATTTATGAATAGCTTTGCTTGCAGCGTGGCGTTTTAATATTGCACATAAAAACAAATAAATCGACTTGACCACTGAAGATCTTTTGCAGCACTGAAGAATACAATACCACCACCTCACATCATACAATCATTTATAGGTGAGTCTATGATTTTTAATGTGTATGTGTAAAGTACTCATGTAATTTATATCAGTTTATAACCAAAGTGAAAAACCAATTCAGTATGATCTGTGACCGAAAGTTGACCATGTAAATAGGTACGCGTGTTTATTTGTTTTCAGATAATGAAATTAGAATTGAGCATCGAAGACCTGATTAATGACAACATAATTGCAGCCAAAATGGTGACGCTATTTCCGAAAGAGAGTCGCGGCGCATATTTCACGAAAGTCTATACGAAAGTATTTGCAAAGGACAAGTCGATGGACAAATCTCGCCATCTTTTATTTGCCTCGGAGACAGTAGACGGGCCCGTCGCAGAAGGGACTTCCAGGTCGAACCTGCAGCGACTACATCAAATTCTCTCAGTCAAGTAGAATTAGAAGGTAGGTACAATTTTCTAAAATTTAAAAATAAACTCAATTCATAAAACCCCATTTCCCTGGCTTTGAACTCTATTGTCTGTATATTATTTGTAACCTGCTTAATTATTTGTAATAATTCCACATTCATGAATTATTTATGTAGTGAGCAGTGAGCAGCGGGCAGTCGAGGAAACCACTATAAGCACATATACATATGTAATTAATCTTAATTTAACTCTTTTTGTATTTCAACGAAGGATTTCTCCCCTGGTGGTTCATATTTTTTTAGCTTATTAATTTAAGTTGAGTACAAATAATAAGTATGTATTATTCATGTGATACATTTTTTTTTTGTAAATATTTTTTTATAGTAGCAATATAAGTTATTTTGTCTTTAGCCGTATCACGGCAAGGACAAACAGAGAAAACGCGTGTATATAAAATTAACAATATGTAGCTAATGTTGGTCTATTATTTTTTTCAGAATTATATAAAGAGGACATTTTATTGAATTCCTTCAAAATAACCTGAACCGTGGACTAAAATATTTGAAAAATGGAAAAATACATTTGTTTTACGAAAACATAAAGAGTATATAATACGAAGGAGCAATTTGTTGAAGAATGGAATTCTTAAAGACATCTCAGACTCTGAGAATATTTTTATGAATAAAACTTGTTAAAAATTATCTGTGGTTTTCATTTTACCTCGAATAGATATTTTTATAATTATTAGCTTTTTTTTAATGTTGCATATACTGTTTGTTTATCTATTAATTTAAAAAATATGGGTTTAATGAGAGAATGGTATTTTCTTATTATGACAATAAATAAATGTTTACTAAATTTAGCTATAAAACGTGTTATCTTGACATCTGTCTAATTAACACTTTATAGAAACAGTGTTAATTTAACAGATATGAAAAGTTAACACGTTTTAAAGCTAAATTTAGTGAACATTTATCTGTTTTCATAATAAGAAAATACCATTTTCTCATTAAACCTATAATTTCTAAATTTAAGAATATTTTTTTTTAAATCTGAAAACATCTTATTTTGGGGAAAATAAATATTTTCTCACTTAGAAAGTATGTATTCTTCATCACAGACGTGCAAATCTTTTATGTAAGAATACAATATTTTCATAATAAACAATTGTATCATTCCAATTAGATTAAATAACTCTTATAAAGATAGCATAATATTTGTCCCAAGAAAACATATTCTTGGTATAAAATAATAGTGTGAGGGTACTGAGAATCTTGCATACTTGAAAAAAACTTATTTACTTGAATTAAAAAACGTGTTATGCTTATATTAATAATTAATAACGTTGAATTGAAACTACTTAATGAGAATATCAAATGCTATATTCAAAGAAATATGTGTTTCGTTGTATTTGAAACAATTATTGTCTTATCCGAACGCAATTTGCCTTCTTTCAAGATATCCTTTTTTTCTGTGTCGCTTTAAAATTTGTCATTACCTCTTTTACCCGTTATTTTTCCTTAATTGAATAAAGTAATATACTAAACTAAAGTAATAACTAAAGTATATACTAAAATTAATTTAATGGATGGCTTTTATTTATTTACACTTTAATACAGAATTATATATTCTGTAATACGTATATGGCGAACGTATTGCCTAAAAGGCAATATCTACCAGTTAACCAACTTATAGATTATGTATTCGTAAGTGAGACTTAAATAAATTAAATTTCAGAAATAGACTAAATTAAATTTAGATTAATCATATTATTCTAGTAATTCTAGTAATTAATCTACTGGAGATCGAATTGAGAACACGGATCTGGGGATTAGGGATGAGGTATGAATCTGTGATGAAAGAAGTAATGTGCAAAGGGATGGTAAACAGAGCTTCATTTTGGGAATGAAGAGAAATGTTCATTCCGAAAGTGAAAGCATTCAAAAAGGTAAGACGGATTTTTTGAGTTTAGAATTGGATAAAGTAGGCTGGAGATGGTATGGAGATCATGGCGTTTCAGTATAAGGAGCGTATAATTCGTTATCTTCCTTGAAATAGCTTGGAAGGGTGATTTGCAACAAATTATGGTTAATCAACTAGGGGTCGAAAATTAATGGTTTCAAAGATATGAAGATTTTTTTTTTAATTTTACCTATTTTCTACCAAAAAAAATATTGTAAAAAAAACTACTACCATTTTGGGCACTTAAATGTTACTTTCCTGAAACATGATAAATAATTGCTATCTTAAAAAAAACATGTCCTTCTTATCCATAATCACAGAAATAAAATATCTTAAACAATAATAATCCTTTTTTCAAAATAAAAAACAAAACCCAAAGAGAATTTATTCGAAAACAATGTTTAATACTTGGCATACAAATCCTGGAATCCAATTCCTTATTTCATAGCTTTTCCCTAATATTTACTCATTTTATCAATGTTTATAATAGTTTAATAACAAATGACAAAAACCTTAGAGGAGGGATGTAAGTGGATAATTTAAGTCATCGGATCTGTAATTTCTTTAACTCTAAAATAACACTTCACAGATCTTATTCTTATCTTATTAAGCACATTTTGTAGCAAATGACCGCTAGTCCCTCTGCCCCTTAAGACCCTTGCGCTGACCCTTTCAAGGAATAGAACGAATTAAAAATATAAAAATACATAATGTATTTACTTCTGCATTTTTAAGGGGTTGGTATATATCAAAAATCAACATTAATTACCAAAAAATGTTTCTCATGAACAGCTAAAAAAAACACAATAATATACTAATCTTAGGTTCTTTACCACACAAGGTTTTTTAGGTTGACCACACAAACTTAAATACGGGCAATATCATATCCATATTTTACAAATAAGTTTTCGTATTTTTCTTTACACATGTTTTGTGTCTGCGAAAACATAAATTGTAAGTACCTACATTCTACTGGTTGTTTTTTTGTAAAAATGTGATTGTAAAAATAGGTGCCTTTTTTGTTATTAAATAAATATTCCGAAAAGCTTTTGGAGATTATAGACCAGTAAAACTAGGTTAGGTTAGATTTAATTCAGACTATCTATCTATTTTTTTATTTAATCTAAAGTATGCCTAATTACAATACTTTGAGTTGTTTATCTTTTTTGCAAAATCATAATAGGCTCATCTCTATTCTAAAACATTAAAGACTGCTCTTCATTTGAGAAAAACAGATGCGATAATAATAATAATATAAAAAAAATACACATATAAAATTTGTTAAATAAACAACTATAAGTGTTGGATTGTATGAAGATTATGGTAGTACAGAGGTTACGTTGTTTGGTTATTAACCCAGTTATTGCGGCTTCGGATCTGCACTCAGCCATGCCATTTTTAACGCATCATTACTACCACCCCCCCCCAATACCCCGACTCTATTACAAGCACATTTGGCTTAGTTGAGTAGGACACAAAATAATTCTATATAATAATATCGGGTCAATTAGTATATAGCGTGTTACAGGTGCCATTTAAAAAAACATACACTTTAATATTATCTCAATGTGAAGGTAAAATAAAGTTTCTATTATCTATTATTATTTTTATTTTTATAAAAATAATTGCTATGACCTAGATCGTATATAAATATTTTGGGCCCTACTCAACTAGGCCAAATGTGCCTGTCCTAGAGGCAGGGGAGATGGTGGTAATGAAGCGTTAAAAATGGTATAACCATGTGCGAATTCGAAACCGCAACCTTTGTGTCAATTGTCCAATGCCTTAACCACTAGATTACCGCGATCTCATTAATTTCATTAATTTATTACTCTATTATTTATTTATTTCATAGATGTGTACAAAACTGTGAAACTTAAATCATATTCACATTGTGTTTTATATAAAAAAAACGTTCAGTAGCGTATACACACAAATTACCTAATTATAAGACAAAAATATGAAACACATAAAAAACCTATTTCTGTTTCAAATGAAGTATTTGTACATATAGAGTATCTAGTGTGCTAAGACTGTGAAATGTTCATAAGGGTTTAATGTAGTAAAGTTTAATAATGTTTAGCTATTCGTAAAGAAAGGTGTGTGTGTGCGAGTGAGTGAATCTTAATTTTTTCTTCTCTTTACTAAAATACGTCAATATAACTCTTTAATAAATAAATCCTTACGACAACATTACTAAATTGATATTATATGCTTTCATAAGTCTATATGACGTTGCATACCGAGCATGTTTAGTATGACGCCACGGTAAATGGAAGAGGTATTGAAGGTTACAAGTGTGCCTCATCGGTACCCTCAGATAAATATTCGCAATCAAATATAAACTACCAAGTTTATTGTGGATAATTTTGTGAAGATATGACATTTCAGCAATAATGCGTCTATCTTCAAGGGAATCCATACTATAATGTCGGAGGCTGTTGGCATAATTGGTGCCAATGGAATATATTTTGTGGAGCATTAAATCAATTGTTATTTAAAAAAATCGTTTGTCTAGTCTACCTACACGTGCATTTGTATAAAATAACATCATAGGTAAAATAAAATAAAATATAGGAAAATATTGTTTTTATTAACTCATTCACTGAATGCATGTAAGTTGATAATGTGTTAAATAAAAAAAAATAATCAAAAGCCATTTAACCCAACTTAACGTATGGACAAGTTAACATAAATTATGAAACGTTTCTGCGATATTAACAAATATCATCAAACTTACAACCGTCGGCTACAGGTTGGATAAATGCTTTGAAATCTTCCCACGAGCAAATGCCTCCTGGACAGTTGGGTATCCCCTCCAACGGCTTTTCATTATTCAGGAACAACACCTCGTACTCCGTTGCTCCTCGTTTTTGGACCTCGAATAGAACAGCCGCTATATTAGCTGCGAACGGTACAATTTTGCTCGTTCTCCATTTCCTGTTGGCTTGAATAGCATAGTTATCTGACGATGTGATTGGATCGTCTTTGTTCAGTCCCAGCGAAGTGAGTGCCAACATAATAAGATTGTCATGACTGAAAAGTGCTGCAACTGTATGATTCTTGCCTTCTACGTTTAGTTCTCCAGTCGCGGTGGCAAATCGCTCCCAGAGATCTTTAGGTGTTGCGCAGCCCGATCTTTCATTGACTGCGTTTCCGTAACCGGACATGGCTAGAAACTGCAAATCCGAAAAATACTCTCCGATTGGTCTACCCTCGGCGCCGAGTGCTGGACACCACGCTCCAAGGGGTTGACTCTCTTGGTTCCAAGCAGTGTCGTATGCGCATGCTTCAAAGAATGTGGGTATATAATCAACAGATAAAGTTTCACTGAACCCTAAACGTTCAGATATACTTTCTATGGCCTGAAATAGGAGAATAAGAGATTAGTTAGCTCAAAGTTATGTGAAATAATATGTTTATATTTATCACGAATGTGTTGTTACTAACTTGATTTGCGGCGTCTGTTCGCAGAAAGGCATTGGCGTCAGCGTAGCTGTTGGGACTAGACAATCTCTCGGTCAATTTAGCACAGGCACCGCCAAAGGGCTGAAAAGATGATCAATTATCGATTTACAAAATACCAGATAGATAGTATAAAATAAGTTAGCTTAGACTAAATTCCAGACGAGCGGTAAGCACGTAACGAAAACGTTTTTTAGGACACTGTTAACTAAGTAGCTTTCGTTTTCACAACTTGATTTTAATGTATTAATTGGCTTAAATAATTAGAAATAATTAGAAATAAAATAAAATCTTATAGTATACTAACATATAAGAGGTAATCTGAGTTAGATGGCCATACAACATCGTTGACGTAGCTTTCAGCATTGTCTCCAAATAACGCATTGATAAATGCATACGATGTTTTCAGTGTCCTTTGGGTGTCACTGTGCTGAAAGTAGAAGTCTTCTTCGGAATATTCTTTATTCAGCAACTCTGGAAATCTTTCTTTGAATCTACTAGCTGTTCTGTAGGTTTCATTGTAGCCTTCTTGGGTGAGGTAGTAAGGAATTTCGCTTATGCTGGAATCAAAAGTCCACTGTTTAAGTTTTTCTATCTGAACGTCGGTGAGGGTTCCTTTGCCGTTTTCATGGTTCTTAATAATTTCTTCCTTAAATGTTGGTAAACCTTCAAGGTTTTTTATTTCGCCGGCATCAGGAAGTCTAGTTCCATGTCGATGGAGAATCCAAAGTTGTACTGGTGTACGTTCTAGAAAAATAATATATTATTTGCAAAATAACTCAAGAAACATGATATAATTCAAAATATAGAAAAAATGTAAAATGACGAATTTAAGACAAAAATAAACAAAAAATTGAGGAAAAATACAATATTTCCTAACTTATCTTTGTTTTTGTCATTTACGTGTTTTTTTATAGATTGTTTTCCTTCCATACGGAGATGGCCTTCATAAAACGAATATTTTATTATAATTAAGCTAAATAATAATTTTATAAAAGGTTCCAATTTACATTGGAGTATTTTTGATACTTACTTAACCCGTCTTGAAATTTGAAATCTCGAATATCACCTCTGAAGGTTTCGTACTTTGATAATGTAGACATGTATTCAAATGCCTCATCTTCGTTGTTATTCTGAGTGAAAACGACCGCCACCAAGAAACCCAAAAACAGAGCTATGCCCAGAGGAGACATTTTCTGACCGTGAGATAGTTGTATCTGACGATATTTAGGCTAAATTCACCTTTTATACCCTAAATCATTGAAGCGCTTTATTAGGTTAGGATTATGTAACATATCTGAGATTAGCGAATAAAAATTATGAAAAAATGTTATTTGTATACTCAGTTTGTTTAACAATAATTCGAAATATCGTCTATTTATTTTAGGGTTTTTTCATCAAATAAGATTTGGTAAACACACAGATTTAACAATAGATAAACATTTACATATTTTTTTTTTAATCTGGCAAAGTATTGTCGTAATACCGGAATTGAAAGTGTTTTTTTTTTTCGTAATTAGCTTAATGATACATAAAGAAAAAATATATTATTTATTATTATAAAGATAAATTTTTGATGGCCTTAAAACAATAGAAAGATTCCTGTTTGACTTTTGGACTATTTATACGTATGTAGTTGAGTAACGATTAACTATCGCTTTTTAAAAAGAAGGGAATAGTGACATACGAACAAATAGCTTTTTCGTAATTAGCTTTCATAATTTTCATAATTAGCAGAATTAAATAACCACAGGTTTTTTAATTCTGCAAAAGGACATTTTCGTAAAACCGGAATTATACATTTTTATTTCAATAAAAACAATTGTTTGATGGCCTTATTTTATTGTGTTGAATTTCTTTAGATGATTTAGTGCTATTCTTGTCATTTTTATAGGCCTTTCGACAAGAAAAAAATAATGTTGTCTCTGAAATTGTCATAAATTGTCACCGATAGGCCTGGGCTTGCAAAATTTTAAATCGATTCGGAACTTGTGTTTGTGTGATTAAGTGACAAACATTCTAAAAATATTAACTGAATGGCATTTTGGAGATAAAATTATCGTTTTTTTTTTTACATATTTAAAAAAGGTAAAAAAATAATCAAATATATTTGTTCATTACAATAATATACAAGTTGTACATATACAATATACTCTAAAGTCCTTTATTAGAGGCTAATATTTCAATTGACATCATCGGATTAACAATTAACAACCTCCTCATTTATCCATTATCGTTAAAAATAATGGGCAGAAGTCGAAAAAAATTTGTGTCACCATAAAACTTAAATAAAAGAAAAAGAGTTTTTCAATTTTAACAAATTTGTTAAAAGAAATTTAGCTACCGCATACGTGATTATGTTCCAGTTATATATTTTGTGTTTGTCGATATTTAGCAAAAAAAAAAAACTAGCAAATTTAATAGAAGCCACTTTAGCAACGCGCTAGTAGCTTTGCCGTATCACTTATAACGAAGAGTCGTGGCTGTTTCTTTCCGTTATCAGTAGTCGAAGTCAGCAGTGGAAGTCACGCCAATGTTTTTAAAAATTGTTTCATAATATCTGTGATTCTAATACACGTCGGTTTTTATGATCATATTTATTCATTTATTTATTGATTTTTGTTTTTATATATTTCTTATATGATGAATAACATAACCATACCTAACTGGACATTGACCGTACTAAGGTAGGCTAATTTTAATAGTTATTGATTAGGTTGGTTAAATGCAATTGCGCTGAGCTTTTTTGAAAATATAGATAAAATAAAAACTATGAAAACTAACATTCACATACATGTAATACGAATACAGAAAAATATACATATATATTTATTAATATATATAATAAGCTAATATATATATCTATATATCTAATATATGTAATAAATTGAGAAATAGAAAAGATCAATATTACACAGGAATATAGTTAATCAGAGTTTCTGTGTCCTTTCTACCAAGATGATTTAACGAGTTAGTCAGTGTCTTTTTAATATTTTTTTTGATATTAAGCTTTATTTTCAGGATATCTTTTATTTTATTATATAGCCTAGGTGCAAGAAAAGAAAAATATCTTTGGGCGAATTGAGTTTTGGTTTTAGGAACCACTTTCTGCATTAACACCACGTGTCACTATGGTTTGGTGGTTAATATTGGATAATTCCTAAATGTTCGAAATCTGTTAAAATTTAAACTCTTTATTTCATTATGTGTATTATTTGCATAGCCCACAAACGCATACTAAAAAATATTTAATTAAAAAATAATAATACTTTTAAATAAGTTCTAAATAAATAGTGTCAAAAATATCACAACCATATCGTTTACAAAAAATGAAGTGTTTAATTTTTTTCGTTATTTAAATTAATTACTTCGGTGTATTTTTAAATCTCATTTAATTCTAATTAATTTTAAATTGTTGAAATTAATTAGGTATTAAATGTTCATGAACACAAATTCAAAGTTTTTATTAAACAAAATAAGTTATTGGAAACATAATATTCAGTTTTACTTAAACTAAATATTAAAATGGAATAAAAATATCCAATATAGAAAATCGGGTAAGTAAAACCTACCTAGGTACCAGTTATGTTGGCCGATTTTATACCTTTCCTAAGAAAGGAATTCTTAATGTATTTTTGATAAGAATTTGAATATATTCGTTCGTAAAAATAAGTTTACAAGTAACAGTAACATGTCTAACACATTTTGTATACAATTTTTGCAAAATCATTTCAATGTCAAAAATTACGACAATGTAAATAATTTCTTGTTGGACCGTTGCTCAGGAAAATGTTACAAATGTTGTTGTACTACTGAACGAAGACCTCTTTGTATATGTAAATATTTTTTGATTCAAATATATATTAAACACATTTAGACCGTAATTGTCATGACTCTTACGTCCATACTCATATTTTTCTCGTAAGTACCTACATACAAATCCCTTGATTAGCAATTTTAAGTATTCAGTGCCGTAAAATTATAAAATTGAACTATAGTAGTCGTAATGTTACTTTCTATACCTTAATTAAAATAGGCATGCT
The DNA here is from genome assembly GCA_020383195.1 of Neomicropteryx cornuta. Lineage (NCBI taxonomy): Eukaryota > Metazoa > Arthropoda > Insecta > Lepidoptera > Micropterigidae > Neomicropteryx > Neomicropteryx cornuta. The sequence goes on along the minus strand of JAHKQU010000025.1, from coordinate 7,539,644 downwards.
GTTTTCCTTAAAAGTTTAAAATTTTATGCGTTTTATTATATTGTCCAAAGTATTTTTTTTTTAAATGACCCTCCGCCGGGTTTTTAATCCGGGCTCAGAAGCTGGATCAGAAGCTTAATAACCGACTTGGTTACCTATCTTAAAATAGCCTAAAATATTTGTATATGGTCCAGGTCCAGGTCCAGGTCATAGTAATTCTTTTAAAAAAAAAATAATAACATACATATTGAACACATGTATTTATGTTTATATACATATAGTTTACTTTATTTGCTAACTATTTTAATTTAAAGTAAATATCCGAAATATTTTGGCATATAATTTTTGAGCTATGTTCGTAGATTATCGAAGCTTTAAAATAGCATTTTTTTAACTTTAAATATTATATCAAGACGACTAGAATTTGGAAAGCCGTTAGATGAAAGGAATATTAGCAGCTTTTGACTATCTGGTACCAAAAAAGCGAATGAATCTGACCATAGTGCGTGGTACTGGGATCAGAAAGTCGCAAAGTGGGAGAATACTATGGATGGGTATGTAAAAACAACACTTCATACAGCACGAGTTCACGTGCCCGATGTATTCGTTTTCTGCATAAACAACATCAGTCCAGGACTAATGACGTTTTTGAAAAAAATATTGTCATATATAATAATATATGACAAAAATATAATAATATTAAACTTAAAATTTGGGTTTTGGTTTTGGCTGGTTTTGGGTGGTTTTGAAAGTGAAGATATGTCGAAATTTTTCGGAACCCAATACATGGTACCCATTTCAATAGGTAGCTTTCCTAATGAAATCTACCTAAAAAACAGCAATATAAGTTTAGAATTGATTTGTTACCATAGTAGGGCGCGTGTTTTATGATTAAATTTAGTTTTATTTGTTTTCATGTGCTCTATTTTAGGTGCGCATTACATTTTACGCACAGAACTTTTTTCATTTAATAAAATCGATATTATGTATATTCACTTACAAAAAATTCTATATTACCTCTAAGTGAGTAAAGTGATGCCTGATTAGATGTCATTATTTTTTTTTTTATAAAGATTGTAGATATTTGAAAAAGTTTAAATTTTTCTTTAAAATAAAGATTTAATGTCCTTTTACTGACCTAATGAGATTCTATTGTTGGCATTAGGGATACGTATTTTTTTTTACTATTTAATTGTCTTCAGAGATTTATTTTTTTATTGAACTATACTGACCGCACCATAATATAACCCGAACCCGAACCCGAACCTAGCGTGAATACCCAGTTTTTTTTAAATAAATAATTTACCCATATGCCTGTAATTACCAAAATGTACAGTTGTCGGACTGTTGCTGTTGATGTTCTCCAATCTAATGATACTTTTTTTAGTGTGTGGCACTTAGCAGACCACAACAAGATTACTCATAGTACAATGGTGAAAAAGACACTCAATCTCATTTTTTTACGAAAGTGGAATACGGTGACTCGTGATACAGTATTGTAACTGTTTTATTTTGGAAGGAACAAAGTCGTAACTCATTTTCAACAAAAAACTACTTACAACTTTGTTCCTTGGGTGTGTCGATACAATATTATTAAGTAATTATTCATTAGGAACACCTGAAATCAGTACGAACCCGTTTTTATTAATAAATAAATACGCGAAGTATCTAAAAGCAACAGAAACAACGCGTCTTTACTAGTAAAAAACCGTTCTTATTAAGGCAGTTAGGTAAATGCCGAATGAAATTATTACATCGGAAATTTATACAGAAATAAAAATCCGAATTTGTTTTTTTTTTAATTTTTATTAAAAAAAAACACATATAATAATGGGTTCTGGCAAAAACATGATCATAAAAATGTCAAACATATAAAAGAAATAGTTTATAATTGATATCTCACGTATCATTCCAAAAATCATTTATTGATGTAGTTTCGAAAAACCAGCATACATTTAGTACCTAGTTACAGTTACTGACTTACTTAGCTATCATTACAGGAACCAATATGCAGTTGTTTTAATTAAAATAAAATAAAGAGAATACTTATTTATATAAATGGGCTTAAAGTTATCCAGGACTGGCTTGTTAACAACTCACTAACATTGAATGCTGATAAAACTAAATATGTGGCATTCAGCATTGACTCTCGTCAGCAACCTTCCCCAAATAATCGTCTTATCCTTCATGACTGCTCTAACGAATCGCGTTGCGTTTGCGAACCCATAGAGAAAGTCTCTTTTATTAAATACTTAGGCATCTATATAGACCAACATCTAAAATGGTACATACAAACTGAAAAACTTGCAGAGAAAGTACGCAAATTAATATACATTTTTAGGAACATAAGAAACATCCTCAACACTAAAATGCTAAGAGGAGTTTACTTTGCATTAGCTCAGTCCCTAATCTCCTACGGTCAAATAGCCTGGGGCGGCACCGCGAAAGCGCATCTGGATTGTGTGATAAAAGCTCAAAAAGCCGTTATCCGAGTTATCAATAGGAAGCCATACTGCTATCCATCTGATGAACTCTTCGCGTCTTTTAAAGTATTAGACGTTAGGCAGTTGTATATGAAGACCATCATGGCACACTTTCATGGGGACTCAAGACGTCACACAATCATAGAACACAAACACCAAATTAGGTATAGGCGAAATATGCAGCCTCGTATGAATACAGCCTTCAGCCAACGGCACTATACATTCCTCGCTCCAAAGTATACAACACCTTCTGTTCTTCGGTAGATGAGGTTCCAGTGCGGCAAGATGTTTTCAAGCGCAAAATTTGCAATTGGCTTATGACGTTTTCAAGAAACGAATGTGAAAAACTACTCTTAAATATTCCTATATAGACTATTATTATATAATATTATATACTTTGCACACTATATATATTATAATTATTACTAAAACCGAACACTTTATAATATAAGTATCTCATGTGTATTTATTTCATATATATGATATGTATATATCTATAGATATACACCCATACGTATACTAATTATAAAAATAATGAATAAGCAATAAAGCAAACGTGTAAAATTGGAGCAGGTATCACCCCAGAACAGACCTTGTCTAGTGGGGTGATAAAATCCACACCACCTATCTATTTTGCTTTGTATGAGATAGTTTAAGATTACTTGTAACTAGTTTTATTATTTAAATTGTTTTGTGCTATTTCATATATATTGTTTTTTGGATAAAATAAAAAAAAAATATATATATGTAGGTAAGCATTGGTAGCATCTAAATATGTACCAGTTGGTTACTTCGTACGTCGTATTCATTAGTTATACTATTGTGACATTTTAAATTACACAGATAGTTACATTGACACTCTACATAAATCTTATTGTTTATGAACATTTTATACATAAAATTAAAACAACTACGACGCTGGTTATATGAAATTCACATGCTCATATACTATTACCAGGTCCAGGTATTAGTGTACTATTTTTATACTTAGGGTTGAGGATTTTAATGTCAATTCAATGAAAAACAAGGAATTTGTGTTTTTATTTATTTATATTTATGTCAAAAGCTATTTAGTGTATAGTTAACAAAACTCAGCAAAACAATTAAAGCATCAACAAAACTTCATATCATTATAATATTCATATCATTATGTCATTAAGTCAATAAGGTTAAGTAGTTTAGTCGCTAATCAACAAAACTCTTCAAAATTACAGCTATCAGCAACGGGTTTAATCCAATTTTTGAAATTTTCCCATGAGCAAACCCCGCCTGGGCAATTTGGTATTCCCTCCCATGGACGGTCGTTAGCCAATAATAAAATTTTAAATTCAACTTCTTTATCAAGTGAACACTTGTGAAGAACTGCTGCAATATTACTGGCAAAAGGTACAATTTTACTAGTCCTCCATTTCCTATCATCTTGAGTGTCAAAGTTTGTTGCATTTAGTGGAGGATAGTCTCTGAGTAGTCCAAGAGCAGTGTATGATAGCATTATGAAGGCATCATGTGAAAAGAGACCTGTCACAGATTCCTTCTTGTCGTTCAAATCCATCTCACCAGTTGCAGTTGCGAATCTTTCCCAAAGATCTTTTGGTGCACCACAACCAGCCTTTTCTTTAACTTCGATACCGTAACCAGACTGTGAAAAAAATAATAAATCCCAGTAGTATTCACCTACTTTACGACCTTCTGGTCCTAGTACTGTACACCATGGTCCGATCCATTCTGTTTCCTGATACCAAGCAGAGTCATAACCGCATGCTCCAAATATACCAAGCAAGTTACTTATACTAAGAGGATTTTCAAACCCTAGCCTCGTCGATATGATATTCAAGGCCTGAAAATAACAAATATAATTAAATAACATACATATTCACAAATCTTGGTTTTAAATTCTACAGTGCATATACTTACTTCCAAAGCTGCATCCGATTCCAAGAAATCATTCGTTTGAGAATTATTTGGATCGCTGATGACTTCTGAATATTTGGAACATGCGCCACTAGGCTGTAAAATAGATATAAAAATATATATTGATATTTTATTTGGAAGTATCTTTTTTTATTTTAGTTATAATATATTTGCAAATATAAATTGAAGTTACTTTTTACTATACATAAAACTAGTGACCGTGTTTACATGCATGTATGATTGCTTTTTTTTTTAAGTTTTTATAAGTAATTTGATTTTAGTAAGATTTGAAAGTAAATTCTACATAAAATCCGAGACAAAAAATGCAGACACCTTTTTAGTAAGGCACTAAACTAAGACGGATGGGGCCATTTTTTAAGTATTTTTGAAACTGTTTATATCTAGGATTGTAATGTTTTTATCTAAAAAACATTACAATCAAAGTTGATTTTAGTAAGAACGAATTTGAATTTGATTTGATCCGAGACACAAAAAATTATGACTTGAACCCGACTTTATAAGAGGGGATAGTGAGAAGAGCATAATAAATTTACGAGGACTTGCGGCTCTTAAAATGATGAGTTGACACTAAAAAACATCTAAAGAGCTTTTTCATCCTTCCACGTCAAAGTTAATGTTTAAACAATGAAATCCTACCTTCTTTTATCAATAAATTATAATTTCTGATTACAGTAAATAAAAGTATTATGGAAAAACAAGATTTAGCTTCTTTCACTTTTTGTACCACTTTCTGTATCAAAATTATTTTTAAAAAAAAATGTTTTAATGAAGTATAAAAAATATTTTATATTATTACATATAAAAGGTAATCCTCTTTCTGTGGTAATACAATATCTGTAATATTTTCATGAGCATTTTCTCCAAATATTCCATCAATGAACGCGTATGATGTTTGTAGTGTTCTCTGCGTATCGCTGTGCCGAAAATAAAAATCATCATTTGAATATGATTTGTTCAGTAATGACGGAAACCTTTCCTTATATCTTAGGGATGTCCTGTAAGTTTCATTGTGGCCTTCCTCTGTCAAATACATTTGTATTGCTTCAATACTAGGATCAAAAGTCCACTTCTGAAGACGTTCTAACTCCTCTTCTGATAAACTTCCTCTACCATTTTTATGATTTTCAATAGCATCGTCTCTTACAGAGAGCAATGCTGCGATTTGGTCTATTTCAGGAGAGGATGGAAGTCTTGTTCCGTGACGGTGGAATATCCATAAATTAGTCGGTGTACATTCTGAAAGGAATCACTTTGTACATTAAACACATATAAAAATATAAAATATAAAATATAAAAATTATATTTTTTTAATATTGTTATTTGTCTAAATTATTTGTTATCTATGTTTCCATAACTATTCTAGTCGTGTCTTTTTTTATTTTTTAAAGGTTACTTTACGGAAATATTTATTTGTGGTTCGTTTTCTGAACCTACCTATCTTACTTTGACTTTGACTGTTACAGTAAAATTTGCTGTAAAGTCTTAAGTATAACTTAAGATATTGACGATAAAATTTGAATAAATCGAAAGACTTGTTGGGATGGTAAATTGATATACCCTAATTTAGTTTAAATCTTACCTTGTATTGAATCGATTTGTACTTCACGAACATCTCCTCTGATGGCTTCATATTTTGACAAATTACTCATGTATCGATAGTCTTCTTCGGCGCCATTGCTCGTATTTAAGAACCCGACCAGAGACAAATAAACAAATAGAAGAATGAAAAGTTTTGCCATAGTTGTAATGTCTGCCGAATAATGGCAATTGATGGCTTATATACTAACACGATATTTATTTTGTCGTATTTTAGTAATGCAAAGATAAGCTAACGAAGGATTAAAAAACACCGGATAAAAAGATTATAGATTGATAAAAAGTTACTGTTGCCGTTGTGGTGGTGTTATGCATGCGAAGTTCGATATACTTAGCGTGCTTAATATTTAAGTATATACTTAAAGTCGCGTCGCGTTAGTCTGCTGTGAAAGTGACAGCGCATGCATTTCCTTATGGTAGGGTTGCCATACGTCCCGGTAGACCGGGACATGTCACCGGTTTAGAGACTCGGTCCCGGTTGTCCCGGTTGACCCACCATATGTCCCGGTAAACGAATAATCATGCTTTTATATTATTGCTAAAATTATGCGAATAATTCGTGCGACGACGTTAGATCACGTCGGCTGGCGGTGAAAGTGTGGGGTCATGGGATGTACTGAAATTTTACAAATATTTTTCCATATTTACAGTACCGAATGAAAGACTGAAATACCTTTGTGAGGGAGCTGATGTAATTCGTGGTAATTTAGGATCTCACTCAAAAACTAGGCGGTTAACTAGGCGGTTAGGGGTGTCTTTGAAAATGTGGGAACCATTGAAAGATTTTCTTTTTTCAGAAACCAGATTGAGCTCCATGGGGGGACGGTACCCCCCCCCCCCTCCTATAACTCCCCTATATTGATATTAGTCCCGGTCGGGGCCAAACTATTTATGGCAACCCTACCTTATGGTCAGTGCCTTATGCATAGCGGCTATGCATAGGGCCGCTATTTTTTAACATATCCACTGTTATCGTCATTTATGTTAGTATGGTAAGCTAGAGCATAAAACACAGAATATTACTAGGGTATACCCTAAAAAGCTGTCCGCGATTGATTTGAAATTCAAGTTTTGATTTTTGATGACTTAGTTTTTTGTTCCGCATGGTTAAAAAATTTCAGTTTTGCAATTGACAGATTAATAATAATTCTCAATGAAAGTAGAATAGGGACTAATGTAAATTTTACGAGTTAGATCCAATAACTATCTCAGTATTGTAATAGCAAAACGTACTTTCGTTTAATACTCGATATTTTTATAGGAAGTTATTATTTTTTTCTTTATTCTCATTTACATTTTTAGAGAGATAATAAAACGTATTTTTTTTTCTGGATTCGTTTCGTATTTTTTTTTTTTTTTGCAAACATAAACAAAAATATATTTGCACTCTTTAGTAAAATTTGAATATTTTTTATCAAAAACAAGTCAATCGGGATGCACTCTTTGTCAGTAATTCACGGTACGATTCGTGACATCACTATCTATAGTGGATATAGTGGATAATTAAACCGTGAGATAGAATTTAAAATAATGTAGTAATGTAATGTATAAATAAGATAGTGGGAAAATAATTAAACATCAAATTCGAAGCCAGACCGTCCGCCTGTCTTGAACCACCTTAACACCTGAGGAGTTCAGCCTACCAATCTGCTACTCAAAACATTCACTCATTGCTGGTTTTGAAATTAGAGTTTATCATTTATAATATTTTATTTAATTAGATATTAATTGAGAAAGTATTTAACATTTATTTTGTTTTAAAATATAGTCGTTTAGGCTTACATTGAGTTTCATTTATTAAAATGGTTTCATTTTTTTTGTTTTCGATGATTTGAATGATGCGTGTTTTAGATATATGTTAGATGCCATTTCAATTAGTGTTTATATATAGTGTTACATTAATATCTAGATACATCCTAATGCTTATGAGCACGTTAAACATAAAATATAATAATACCTAATTTGCAGTTGGTATTATATAACATTCGATGACGAAATGAATATGAATGATGATGATACTATTTGACAAGTGTTGTATAAACATCCAGGCATTAGTGTCTATTTTATGCCTAGGTTTGTGGATTCAAAGGTCTTTTGATTCAAATAACAAGAAATTTAGTTCATTGATACATATGTATATTCATATTATTATAGTCGTTGTCATTAAAGTTAAGTAATTTAGTCGCTAATCAACAAAACTCTTCAAAATTGCAGCTATCAGCAACGGGTTTAATCCAACTTTTGAAATTTTCCCATGAGCAAACCCCACCTGGGCAATTTGGTATTCCCTCCCATGGACTGTCGTTAGCCAATAACAAAACTTTATATTCAACTTCTTTATCAAGTGGACACTCGTGAAGAACTGCTGCAATATTACTGGCAAAAGGTACAATTTTACTAGTCCTCCATTTCCTATCATCTTGAGTGTCAAAGTTTGTTGCATTTAGTGGAGGATAGTCTCTGAGTAGTCCAAGAGCAGTGTATGATAGCATTATGAAGACATCATGTGAAAAAAGGCCTGTAACAGATTCCTTCTTGTCGTTCAAATCCAACTCACCAGTTGCAGTTGCGAATCTTTCCCAAAGATCTTTTGGTGCACCACAGCCAGCTCTTTCTTTAACTTCGATACCGTAACCAGACTGTGAAAAAAAATCTAAATCCCAGTAGTATTCACCTACTTTACGACCTTCTGGTCCTAGTACTGTACACCATGGTCCTATCCATTCTGTTTCCTGATACCAAGCAGAGTCATAACCGCATGCTCCAAATATACCAAGCAAGTTACTTATACTAAGAGGATTTTCAAACCCTAGCCTCGTCGATATGATATTCAAGGCCTGAAAATAACAAATGTAATTAAATAACATACATAGTCACAAATCTTGGTTTTAAATCCTACAGTGCATATACTTACTTCCAAAGCTGCATCCGATTCCAAAAAATCATTCTTTTGAGAATTATGTGGATCGCGGATGGCTTCTGAATATTTGGAACATGCGCCACTAGGCTGTAAAATAGATATAAATATGTATATTGATATATGATTTGGAATTGTCTTTTTTTATTTAATAATAATATATTTGCTAATATAAATTGAAGTCACTTTTTACTATACATCAAACTAGTTAACTAAACTAAATACTAAAACTAGTGAGCGCGTTTACATATATGTATGATCTCTTTTTTTTTTAATGTTTTTGTATGTAACTTGATTTTAGTAAGATTTGAAAGTAAATTTTTCATAAAATTCGAGACAAAATATGCAGACACCTTTTTGGTATGGTAATAAAACATTAGAGTAGTTGGTGAGAACACTGTTTTAATCTCCGAGGACTTATGGCCTTTGAAAGTAATGGGGGTGACACAAAAAACCATCTAAAGAGCTCTCAGCCTTCGGTGTCAACGTTTTAAGAGGTATGTACTTGCTGAATGATTTTGTAATAGAAGGTTGCGTTGCTTTATTAATAAATTACAATTTCTGAATAAAATACGGCATGTTGATAAAGTATTTTTTTGTAAAAATAAGGTTTAACTTCTTTCACTATTTGTATTTAAATAAGATTAAACAAACTACTTTCAAATAAAATATATAAAAAAATAGGAATATTTACGAATAAAAGGTAGTCCTCTTTCTGTGGTAATACAATATCTGTAATATTTTCATGAGCATTTTCTCCAAATATTCCATCAATGAACGCGTATGATGTTTGTAGTGTTCTCTGCGTATCGCTGTGCCGAAAATAAAAATCATCCTGTGAATATGATTTGTTCAGTAATGACGGAAACCTTTCCTTATATCTTAAGGATGTCCTGTAAGTTTCATTGTGGCCTTCCTCTGTCAAATACATTTGTATTGCTTCAATGCTAGGATCAAAAGTCCACTTCTGAAGACGTTCTAACTCCTCTTCTGATAAACTTCCTCTACCATTTTTATGATTTTCAATAGCATCGTCTCTTACAGAGAGCAATGCTGCGATTTGGTCTATTTCAGGAGAGGATGGAAGTCTTGTTCCGTGACGGTGGAATATCCATAAATTAGTCGGTGTACATTCTGAAAGGAATCACTTTGTACATTGAACACATATAAAAATAAAAAATATAAAAATTATGTTTTTTTAAAATTGTTATTTGTCTAAATTACTTGTTATCTATGTTTGCATAACTTTTCTAGTCGTGTCTTTTTTTATTTTTTAAAGGTCTCTTTTTGGAAATATTTATTTCTTCTTCTTTTTCTGAAAATATCTGACTTTGACTTTGACTGTTACAGTTAAAGTTGCTCTAAAGTCTTAAGTATAACATAAGATATTGACGATAAAATTTGAATAAATCGAAAGACTTGTTGGGATGGTAAATTGATATACCCTAATTTAGTTTAAATCGTACCTTGTATTGAATCGATTTGTACTTCACGAACATCTCCTCTGATGGCTTCATATTTTGACAAACTACTCATGTATCGATAGTCTTCTTCGGCGCCATTGCTCGTACCGAAAAAGCTACTCAGAGTCCAACAAAGAAACAGAAATAAGCCAAGTTTAGCCATAGTTGCTGTGATGTGCGCCGAATTACGGCAAATTGCGTCTTTTATACTAACACGAGATATTTGTCAGAATTAAGATAAATTTATTTAGGCATAATAACAAAACGTAAAAAAGATAAGAGTTACGGCCTTATGCACACTCGCATTAGTACGCTGCTAAGCCTAAAAGTATCTAAAAGCGGGTGGTTGCCTTACCAGTGAACTAATACTACTATGCATAATGCCGATATCGTTGTCGTTTGGATTGAGTTATGTCAAATCTTATTTGAAATAATTAAACTTGTAATTTCTAACACAACAACTAGCACAAGGTAGTACGTGATTATGCGTACGGTAGAATTTATAGAATATTATAACCAGCGTATGGCTTAATACTCTGTCCACGATCGTCATGATTATTCAGTTATTCAATTCACCGATTTACAAGGTTTTTATTGTATTAGCTACAAGCTTATCATTTGATGTTAAAATCGATTATTTTTATAAGTTCGTGGTTTTAGCTAAACATTTTATATTGAATTAATTTATTTGTAATATTGGTAAAGTTTAAAATTAGTTTTTAAACACATTATAAATAATATTGTTAGTTCAAAATCAAAAATAAAAAAAAAAAAAAATCCTTTGATTTTGATTTTTATTTTTAACATATTGTATTAAAATAAATCATAAAAAAATATATCCCATTTGAACTACTTAAAATTAGTTCAAAATTTTAACAATATATCTTTAGAAACAAAATATTTATCGATTTGTAATCCGAAACAGAACAGCATTTTCCATAGCGCGATCGTCGACGGAAGCCTAGTCGCCTAAATCTGCGAAAAAGGCGCATTTTTTCGCAGATTTGTCTTTGTTGGGCTATTTATTGGGCGCCTTGCATTGCCCTGTGGTGGTACAATTTCTGGCGACAGCAGATCCCGTATTAAATTAGGCACAATATTACATTTGAATTTGTTCCTGTGTTCTAAGTGTATCATAGTGGTCCGTATGTGTAGCCTATATTTATCGAAAAAGTCATGATCAATGATCAAATTGTAAATTTTATTTTTTTTCATACATGTAGAAAGAAACATTAACCCAGGCTGCGCTTGCTCATTTGATTATTGATTCAGTTAAGTACTTGGGTACGCATATTCCCAAGTAACATTTACCATAGAATAAACTCGGGACGCCGCAGTCGTCTTTCGTATTGGAGCGAAGAGGGGAGATTTAGCTTCCATGACGATTTAATGCGTGAAAATAAAACATTTCGTGAACAAACCTAATTAATAAAGCAGGAGTGGAATATGGTTATCGACGACATGGTTATTAGAGAAATTAACTAATCTAATTCTTTTATTTTTAAATTAAAATTTATAGATTTTTAGATTCGATTTTCGTATGAAAACATAACGTTTTCACTAGTTTTTTTTATAAAAAAAAATTGTATAAAAATGATCATGGCATCATAATATTATCATTTTTTTTATTTTAATCATGTTTAAATACTGTATTTTTACCAAATAAAATAAAATAATAGTTACAAATAGGTATATATTTTGTCTTAAATATAAATGGAATTAACAGAGCTGTACACTATTAACATTGTACACTAAACACAGTGCAGTGCGTGAAGCCCAAACTATAATAGACCCGATCAAATGATTTTGTGGACGATCGTACCAACGAAATTCGTATTACGACAGGGAAAATATTTTTAAAAAAGTTTATTAGTATCCTATCGTAATAACACATACCACAATACCGTTTTGCAAGAACCGTAGGCCAAAAAAGTAAGGTTTAACATTATTGACTGTTTGAAGGTTACAGCTGAGAAACAGAAATCAAACACGCGATTTACTTTTGGGTTGATTTTCCAACAAAATATTTATGTGCATTTTTTCATATTATTAATATTCACATTTTCGCTTATATCCCGTTAGGAAAAACTCAAAATAGGCGGATCTCTTTTCCGTTTTTTTTTTTTAATTTATCTTAAACTTTAAATTGCGATTTGGTTATAGTGCCCTCCGACGGTCGTAAAGGCCGACCTACCTCAACCTTTCCATTATATTCACGGGCAAACGCTGATGTTTAAAAATCCTAACCGTGTGTCGTGGTACTCACATTTTTTTTTTTTATTTACAGGTGAGCACTTTGATTACTTACCAAACGAGCATCGGCTGTCTTCATAAAAGCCTCTGCGTTTTCAAAAGTTTCTGGATCTGATAGGCTGGATCTGAAGTCGGGTTAGCTTTGCACATATACCGCCAACAGGCGTTAAAAAAAATCGGCGAGGTGATTTATTTATTTAATTTTAAACAAATCTACATTGGATTACATAATATGGTTTAGATTTACATACGAAGATAAAAAAAAGGTAATACTACATATATCTAAAAATAGATTCCTATATTTTATCATTTAGATAATAATACAAATACTAAAAATGGTCTAAATAATACATTTTTTAATAATATGTCTTGATATAATGTTTGACTTATAACTACACTTGCTTCTCCCATATGTCCAATTCAGTAATCCTAAAATCAGTAATTAACGACTATCTGATACTATAGAAAAAACTTTTAGTCATGCTGACGTATTGCAAATAAATATGTTGTCATATCGAGTGAGGAATTATCGGCACCTTCACATCTTTTTCTTATTATGCTAATTACTAAACGGAACGAAACTAAACGGCTAATTACTAAACGCTAATAACAATATAAAAATAAATGGTCAGTTATAAACAATATTATTGGCAAAAAATCAAAAAATATATACGAAATGCGTTTTATGGGCAGAAATTACACCGACCTACAGGTTGCAAACAATTTTGTAAAATACTACGCGGAAGTAAATAACAGCAACGATAATTGTCAAGAACAAATAAAAATAGGCCACTTTAACTTAATTACAACAGATAACGATTTCAAATCCAATATTCAACGGGTAGGACAAAACTCACACGCTTCTTGCGATTACAATAAATTGACCGCTGCGAATATGTCTATTCACATACCACATAGCAAATCATGCGATATTGAAAAAAATATAGACTCCCTCGATAGAAATAAATCCCCGGGTATCGATGGAATTAGACTTAAAGATATTAAAAAAATAAAACAAAAACCAACCCCGGTCATTTGTAAATTTATTAATTTAGCTCTTATTCTCGGAAAATTCCCTCAAGGATTAAAAATATCTGTCATAAAGCCAATTTATAAAAAAGGTTCACATTTAAAATACTAGAACTATAGACCTATAGCCGTATTATCTATAATTGATAAAATAATTGAGTTATACGTCGGCAGCAAAATTCATAATTATTTCAAAAATAATAACATTATAGCTATCAACCAATATGGGTTTTTACAATATGGGTTTTTAAAGGGGAAAAGCACAACCACGTTATTGTAGATTTTGCAAACCATGTGAACACAGCAGCACTCAATAATAAACAACATGTGGTTATGTTATTAACTGATTTTTCTCGTGCTTTTGATACTTTATTACATGAAAAATTTTCGGAAGCGTTTGAACAGGTCGGATTCAGAGATAAATTGAAAAACCTACTTTGTAATTTTATAAAAGATAGATATATGGTTGTCAAAATAAACGACAAATTTAGTGACAAACATCAAATATCTTCTGGAACCGTGCAAGGAAGCATATGGGGTCCAATTATATACATCACCTACAGTCTACACTAACAGCATTAGCGAGTGCGTATCTGAATGCCACATAAACACATACGCCGATGACACAGCGATAATAGCAACTCATAGGAATATAGATGAAGCATTGGCTATGTTACAAAGGGACTTCAATAAAATGGTCTTATAATTAATGCGTCAAAAACACATACGAGATACTGCATATCAGGTCATCTCAATCGACTGTTCAGAATCACGAAGTGCCGGTAAAATTTCACCGAGAAGAGTGCCTACATAAACCACAGATAAAATGTCAATGTAAGCTAATAACTCAGGTAAAAGCAGAAAAATATCTTGGTGTTACGATTGATGAACGGTTTAATTGGGGACCTCATATAGACTCATTATACGATAAACTGCGTTTAATTATGGTAACATTTTACCAACTTAAGGGCATTTTAAAATGTAACGAATTCAGGATGCTTTACTTTGCACTAATTGAATCTATTATAGGCTACGGAATTATGACTTACGGAAACACCTTCAGATCATATTTAGATAAAATTAAAAAAAATCAATACCGAATATTAAAAATAATAGTACCTAAAATAATAAAACAAAAATACCATGGCATGAAGTCGGCCTTTTTAAACACTGCAATATCCTACCAGTTCATTCTTTATTTACATATAGAATAGTTCTTCATTTCTTCGAATTGGACACTTATAAAATAATTGTAGAACACGCTTATAGTACAAGACAGATAGAAAACGAAAGATTATTCATACCTTCGTACAATAATTTCTACGGTAAAAGAAAACTTCCTTATTTAATTCCAACTCTATTTAACAAGTTGCCAATTTCATGGAAGCATAGAAAAAAAAAACGTTAGTCAAAAATGACCTAAAATCGAAATGCTATGATTTTGATAACGAATAATACCGAGATTGGACACTTAATAAATAAGCGCGAAAAGTTTAGTTACATAAGATATTTATCTCTACTTACTATTATTAAAATATAATTTGAAATGTACAAAATCATTAAAAACTGATTGTAAAAATATCTCTATGGTAATATATTATTATATAACTTATTATTGTAATATACCAATTTGCTAGTCTCAAATAATGTCTTAGATATAAATAAAACAATGTAACTGTGAATGTGAAGCATGCTCTGTACAGACCTACTCAATCAGATCATACAAAACATGCTTCGGTCAATGATTTCCAACTGATAAGTCTTGGGCTTGGTTGTATTTTACAAATGAAAATAAATAAATAAATAAATAATGACAGAATCAAACGCTTTCCCTATTATTAAATCATATAATTTAAAACGATTACTCCGTTGTCAACAAAAATATTTTTAGCGTTATATAATATTGTAACACCATTTAACCTCCAGCCTACTCAATTACTTTTTTTAGTATCTCTCTCGGGTCATATACATCTATCAATATATCTCCTCCGGGCCACTTACCAAAACTAGCACGGTAGTGCTAGTTTTGAAGGGGTTCGTTGCTAGGCCCTACGGACGGCTCAATTTCGAAATGAAACCCCTAGGAGGTAAACTTTATTTTATTTTAATTTAGATTTGAGATATTCTGTCGTCGATAAAGACTTTTTTCAATGACTGAAGTTTATTATGTCATTATAATTGATTGGGGCTGAATTCTCTTAAACTCGATCGTATTTTCCAATGTTTTTAATTGTATTCTTAGGATGACTGTCTCTCCCCAAGCAGAGTCAGTGACCGCTGTAGCTTCTGCTATGTTTTTAGGCCATTTACTTATAGATTAGTTGCATTGCCAAATTTAACCCGATTAAGATTTCTTAGTAACATTACGGGTGATCCGATTTTAGGCACGAGTTTATGTGATAGAAGACCGAAAATGGTAAAATACGTAAGAACCTAAATATCAATGTTCACACCTTAAATATCTCTTATTTGTGAGATGAAGGTATTCTTGTGAAATAATTCCCCTGCTGTTTTTCATCCCCCTTAATTTGATGTTAGGAAAATAATGAAACGCGGTATTCTTATTTTTTGAAGTAGAATGTTTGTGGGATTCCTTTGAAATAATCATTCCTCTCTTTTCAACTTGCCTTACTGGATTTTCGGGAAATCCACCAAATTCAATTTTCATGTTTCATTATTTTTGAAGAAGAATCTACATACCATTTTACACACTATAAGAGATATTAGCGATGAATGTCTGATGTGAGATGTATTTCTTTGAAAAAAATCACCATCCCCCATCCCCCATCCCCCTTCTTATCACGCCCTTAACTGGTGTTCACAAAATGCTAATACACGTGATTTTTTATTTTTTAAGAAGAATCTAAACATTAGTTTTCAACTCTGTCCCATCTTCAGTTTCTGAAATATTGGTTTCAACATAAATTTCACACCCTCTTTTTACCCCCTTAGGGGTAGAATTTCTAAAAATCCTTTAATAGTAGGTGCCTACGTCATAATGAAAATCTATCTTCGAAATTTCAAATTCTTAGGTTAAGCGGTTTGAGCTGAGCGATAATGAATCAGTCACTCAAGTCAGGACTTATTTTATATAATATTAAATAACCAACCTCAACTATTATAATTTAATTGTGTTTTCCTTATCAACCGTAAAATTTACTTAACAGATTACAGACTTTTCTAACAAAGCATAGCATATTATTTATTTATAAAAAAGTGTAGTTTAGATTATTTGTTTAACTAAAGGTGGCACTGATTTAAATTATATTAGCCAAATCATCTAAATTATTTTTAATTTATTTGTATGTCTCTTTTTGAAAGCACACAAACTCTTACTTAACGGTATTTGTATGGTATGGTGGCAGTGGTGGAAAATGTACCTAGTAGTTTATTCCAAATTATTTATATCGGTGGTAGTTTATTAGTTTTATTCGAAAATAAAATAAATATGTCCTATTTATACTGACGTACTCTCATATATTAATTTTTTGATATCTGTTTTTTGGTGAAATATTATTACGAGTATCTTATGTGTTAACTTACATATAAAAGAAAATCATTGTTGATGGTCAGAACGAGGTCATTCACTCGTTCATGAGCATTTCGTTCGAACAGTCCGTCTATGAAAGCAAACGCTGTCTGTAGAGTTCGTTCAGTATCGCTGTGCTGAAATTAGAAATCCTCTTCAGTGTATGGTTTACTTAGTAGCTCGGAAAAGCGTTCCTTAAACCTTTGCGATACCCTTAGAGTCTCATTAATCCCTTCTTGAGTCAAGTGCATTTGTATTTCGCCCATCTCTAAGTCGAATATCCATTCAAGTCGGTGGAGTTCTTGCCGCGAAAGACTGCCGCGGCCCTCCTTGTGTATATTTCCAATTACTTCTACTTCCTCAATGTTAGGAATCCGCATTCCGTGGCGTTGAAAGATCCCAAACCTTATCGGCTTACACTCTAAAAGTCAGTAAAAGACAGTTGCAATTTCTAATATGAATATTTTTTAATAATATTTCTTTAAAAAGTAAAAACCGTAATCTAAATAAAAGCATATAAAATGAAATAAAAATTATTTTAGAAATTATTGTAATATTTTATCTTTTCAAATCAAATCAAATCAAATTCAATGTCGCTTTCGCGACCTTTATTTCACATATTTAAGGTAAGCAGTTTACATGTCCTGGAAGAGCCTACTGACTCGTCTACCAGATACTCACTCGTATAGACATTATATCTAGCAACATTTTTCAAAAATATTGTTAAATTGAAATGTTTCTGTTATTATTTTTTTTCTTGTTTTTTTTGTTATGTTAAAGTGTATAATTTTATTTTTTCTTTGATTAAGCCGAAGTATTTCCATTGTACATATAAGATTTGTATTGTTGTGAGTAATACCGTAAACTGAGTGTAAAGTTCATTACATATAATAAATATACGTATAATTAAAAAAAAAACCTATGTGGCAGACACACACACAGACAAATTCGGTATCCAGCGAATAAGCCCTGGACTCAGCTGAAACAAAAAATGTAAAAATGATGAGGAATAAATATATAAAATTATTTTAGTGCGTTTCACAAAGGTTGTTTAATTAGTTAAACAGCATATCGTTATTAAAAAAACACTTTGTTTTCCTTATTAACGCCAACACTTTTTCAATAATAAAATGCATTTCGAAGCTTGACCTTATGTATAATAGTTTCGATGTGAGAAACTAATTGTTTATTTTTTTGCGTTTTTTGTGCGTTTAATCAAAGATCTTTTAAAACAAATAAATAAAACATTTAAAGCTAATGGCAGTATAACATTTTATACCAGCGGTGCTGTGCGATGAGCCAATCCACAATCACCACGTCTCCCGCTTCGTTCAAGGGCGAATCCGAATCAATTAACGGTTGAGCAAGAAAATTATTTCTATGCTTCGATAAATTCAATACTATTTAATAAACCTTAAAGCGTAACTCCATCTTGCTGTGTTCATTACTATTATCTTGACATGATTTCACATTACAAGAAGGCATGACGTTACTTTAGGACGTTTTTTGAACTCAATCAACGGTGCGCAAAATGGATCCTAACGTTCGTTTCATCATGATCACAAAAACCAGTGGTTTTGCGATCAGTTGGTTGTATTTTATTTGTTTTAAAATATTATTGGATATTGGACACGATTCGCAAAAGTAACGGATATCCACGCCGTCAATTTTTGTTCTAAGAATTCAGTAATTTTCAGCAAGGAAATGGCAACCGCTCGAGAAGATTACGCAAATCGAGCGTCGTAAAACCGCCACTGAAAAGTAGATAGTAAATCGTCCTTCCCTCAACAAAGCTTGCGTTTGTCCGACTCGAAGTTGAGGACATCGCCTCTGATGGCTTCGTACTTCGATAGCTTTGACATGTGGCGATAGTCCTCCTCATCGTCGCTCTTCGCCTTCCTGGCAAGAAACCAATCAACAGATCAATCAGGCATGTGTCATATTGTAAAATTTTAAATTCAGGCAAATTGCATACGTTCATTCTCTTAAATTAAAAATATCTGTAGAATGGGAGCAATTTTTCGCAACCACAATCACATATTGTAGCAAAACAAGGGGTAAAGAAATGATTATGTATTTAAAATAAATAGCAAGCAGCATTCAAAAAACAAAACAAAGCATGATTCGGGTATTTTTTGCCTTATATTTCAACCCCGGTAATGTATTTTTAAATACGAAGAGGCGTGGTTAGAAATTGCATAAAATAAAGAATGTCATACAAGCTTATGTATTTAATCATTTATTAATCCCTCAAAGTGATAAATTTATATACTTTTGAGGAAAATATGTTTAGCGTAAATCATGGATGCACATTTTAAGATTTTACGATGGGGTGTAAATTAGGTTACTCCTATTTATTTTAAACTTTATTTATTTTACTCCTATTCCTTTACGCTATTTAGAAACCAACTTTAATGATTTTATTTTGTTATGTACTTCTATTTTATGGTTCATATGTATTTATAAATTCCACTGTGAAAAGTATAATACATATCGACTGGCCATGTTTTTATAATATTAAAAAAAAACTTTCATTAAAACGGCATGTTGAGATTTGTCTTTCCACGAAACTACGAAACGATTTAATGCATAGTATAAATAATGGGAACAATGGAACAATTTATTTGTGAATAGTGAGGCTGTAACCGCTTAAAGCAGCCGTTAACCCGGTAAAAAATATTTCGAGAGGTAAATAAATATGGGAAAAAAGCAATATTTTAAAAAAGAATAATAATGTGATTGTGACTCGTCTCTTGAAATCTTCAAAAGTTATTTAGATGGAAATTCTGTGCGATAGCCAGCCGACGCGCTTGAGGAGGTTTCACGAAAATTAACAAAAAGTTCGTAAATAAAATAGTAAAACTGGTACCTAAGTATATTTTCGATAGCGGTAAATATAAAGCTTTAGAAACACATAAAATGTCTATGTAATTCGGGTTTGCATTATATGAATAACAAAAATGAGTGTTGTTCACTGATGAGCGAAATATTATATATTTTTATCAGCATTTCTGTTCTGTTACAACCTGATTTTAAATACTTAAATAACAAATACGACGAAAGATTCAACCGATTCACAAATAAAAAAAACGTTTCATTACTATCTGAGTACACAATTTAATGAAATTAATTAATTTCATTTTTTAAAGTAATGTCTTTATTTAAGATTACAAGATTCAGTCGATAGACAAATAAAGATCGGTAATTTGAATGAAAAGTAACACAACCTAATATGGATCCAATGCTATGAAAGTTTAACATTTTTTGTAATAGTCCAACAGCGTAGCACAAACGTGAAAATCATAAATATTTGCAAAAATCTAATAATTACAATGAAAGTCCTAATTTTATATTTTACAAAACCTATAAATGTACCTACCAAAATTTTTTCCATCAATGTAATTTTATTTTTGAACGTTTTTAATATTTTATCTTAGTAGTTTCTTAACAATAACCTCTTTGGCTTGTAACTGTAGAACTTAAATATTTTTTTATGGCTAAGAAGAAAAATGATGACTTGTGTATTGTATTTATTTGTATTATTGTATTTAGAGTATTTTGTGTATTTGTGTAAAAAAAAATTGACAATGCGTTTATTCCAAAATGCTAGTTTCTGACCTAACGGTTTCAAACCTAGTAGTTCCAAAGCTGATAGTTAATGAGATCTACTTCAAGAGGTTTAAAATATATATATATTTACAGCCCAACCCGGCCATACAGCCTTTACGACCTGCAGAATTAATATATTCGTCCGGTGATCTGCAATAAAAAAATCTCTAATACATCGATACTTTTTGAAGTTATACATCTTTGGTCCCGTTGTACTCATTGGGATGGGATGTTGGTCGAGAAACCGCGTCACGCGTTAGGAGTAATTTTTACGTTTGTCGAGTTGTAGAGTATAATTGCATTTTACGAAATATGTTTGTCGCATTGTCCCTTCCAAAGCTAGTTGTCTATGTTTTTTTCACAAATTATACGAAAGTATACGAATATACGAACTTAATAATGATAATGTATAGGTGTATCGTATAATAATGAAATGAGTTATAATATAATATTGAAGAGAAATATATAGAATAACAGAGAAAAATGTCTTATATTTCATTTATATATCCTGTGTGTGTGAGTGGGTGTGTGCGAATGGCTAAAGAAGTATAACTTCCACCGTCTGGGCCGACGGAGACCCATTTTTTTGTCTTCTCTATGGTAACACTATCAGTCCATGTTTCTACAACATAAAGTGAGGATTTTTAGCACGAAATCTGTTATTTAATCCATTATAATATTTAATATATTATATATTCATTATTATAAAAAAAAAGTTACGAAAGCATAAAAAAAAACATTTCAAATTTTTAATAAAACACATCGCTTATTATATAATGGATTTGCATCGTTAATGTTAATATTTTAACGCTAAGAAGATTTACCATTTTTTGCATAGATTATTCGATAAAAACTTCAATAAACCTTTCTAAATATTTGTCATAACGATTATAGCGTAATCTCATTGATATGACAAGTTAATCGCATCGTCATAGTAAACGAAGACAATAATGACAAATTGACGTCAATGTATGATAAGAAAGTAGTTATATGTATTTTTATTTCTTTGGTCATTAGTTTTGCGTAGAGTATAATTTAGCTTTATTTAACATACTATTATGTTTTTTTCGTTATTCTAGTTGACAATGGTTCTATCTCGAAATTTGACTAATATGAGTTAGGGATGCTATTTGGTTGAATCCATAACTATTCGTTTGATTGTAGTTCTTGAATTAGTATTTTTAGAGATATTCTTATTAAATAAAATCTCACGGTCTGATTAATAAACGTTTTATCTAAAGAAGTTTATTTAACAATATACACTCAGAATTTTTGAAACTCTATGGCCGGAATGCTAAAGCTGGATAACTAAATTCTTTGTCAGCATTCTGAGAATAGACCAGATTACAACCCTTTTATATACATACATACAATTATGAATTATCATTTCTATTAAGAAATTTTGAAACCAGCTGAATAACCTGACTCACCAGGCAGCTACCGGCTTATTGCTTTGCTAAGTGTTACTTTTAAACTTCTAGAGAGACTTCTATGTAACAGAATCATGCCTAAAACCGACCAACATTTTCCTACTGACGGGCAAGTTTCAGACCAAAGAGAAGCTGTTGCGACCATGTACTTACATAAGTGACTCACATAGAAGAGGGTTTTGAAAAGCGCTCTAAAGTAAGAGCACTTTCATCGACCAAACAGCGGCCTACGACACAGTTTGGAGACATGGAATGACACATAAACTAAAAAGTATTGTCACTTACAGTAGGTAGAAACCTATGTCATTTTTTGAATAATATGCTTACTAACCGGTAATTTATTCACTTAGGTGAAAATTCAGCAAACCCATGTTTAAACAACTGTTTACCTCAAGGGTAAGTCCTGGCCCTATATACAAAATTCATCTACCAGCAACTCTTTCAATGCCGATAATACAGTTTTATGTACACATCAACCAACATTTGAAGAATGTGAACGCATTTTCTGTGAGTACTTCACCAATCTACAAGACAATTTTCTAAAATGGAGATTAAAGCCAAAACTCCAAAACTGAATCTGTTCGCTTCAGCAATCAACTGCCCCACAAATTAAATATCAGATGTTAGACAAAAAATTTCCTCTGGATATTTAGTTACTCTGGATAGAAGAGTCACTCTGGATAGAAGAGTCACTTTCAAACAGCATTTGTCAAACCAAGCAGCAAAATTAAAAACGAGAAATAATATTTTACATCAATTAGCAGGAACAACTTGAAGAGCTGATGCCAGTACTCTACAAACCACCGCAAAAGCTCTAGTATATTACACAGCCGAGTATTGCGCTCCAAGCTTAACAGTGCACATGCTGACAAAATAGACACGCAACCGTTAAGATTACTCCAACTACGGATTCCATCAGAATGGTTACCTGCCCTGAGTAACACTGCTCCACAAAAAATACGTCGTTTCTAAGCTCTATGCCAAATATTAGGAAAAGTTTAAGATGATCCTAAACTGGTTATTAAGAATGAATAAATATGGAAAAATTAATGGTCTAAAAGAAATCCAGACTCGACTAAATGCATTCCAGGTTTTAATTTTCCTGAAAAACCTTGGTGCATTTTGAACCGCTTAAGAAAAGGTCAAAGAAAAAGTAAAGACATGCTTTTTAAATGAAAGCACATGGATGGACATGCTTTTTTTTATAACTGTGCAAATATTAAGGACATATTCATGTTTATCCAAACCACGCAACTTCGCGGTCATTCAATGAAGTTCTCTAAATCTCTTTGTTCCGCTTATCATAGGAAAAACTTTATCTTCAATAGAGTTGTGGATAATTGGAATCGGCTACCATAGGAAGTGGTGGAAGCTATAAGTGTAAACCAGTCCAAAAACCGCTTTAGTAAATTTCTTGAATCTAGGCTAATCGCTAGTAACTAAAAATGAGGTATGAACATATCAGCTAAATAGCTGTTTGCTCAGCGAACAATAATAATAAAATGTCAGAAACAAATATCCGTCATATCATCAGTGATTGTCCAAGGATCTGCACAAGATTTATACAACTTTAAAGCAAATACCTTGTCAGGCTCCACAATTTCTCATATCTTAGGGTTCCATATAATTTTCAAAACGACAAACTAATCTCTGTGGGTGGTCTCGTAAAAATTTCAAAGTTTAGGGTTCTGCACAATTTTCTTGCGTCTTGGTTGTACACGATGTGCCTCGAGCACTAGTTATGGGGAGCGAAGCGACCCCCTTTAAGTGCGGCATTCGCGAGCAAAGCGATCCACCCTGAACAACAAACTAAACCTTGCCGGATATCAACACAAAATTACATTTTTTTTATGGTGGTCATAATAATAATCATATTTATCACTATTTTTAGTATATTATGTATTAAGGTGTAACTAACTTCCTTTTTTAGGGTTTCATAGGATAAAATACAACGCATGAGAGTAGTTTTACATTAACCGCGCATAAAGGTTATACCCATATTTTTCCAACCCGACCCTTTTTTTTTTTTGAGCTATGGTTACAGTGAAAACTATTTACTTTAAAATTTGGATATCCGGTGATGAGTAGCGGCTGAGTTGATACATTTTCAAGATATTGCACGCCATATTTTTTATATGAATAGAATGATAATTTCAAATATAATCTTTGTTTGTGTAAGCATTTGAAAATGAGCACGTGAATTAATACGTAACAGCAATAGCTTTATCTGTGGAATAATAAAATTAACATTGATGTTCTTATTAAAGTAATTAATTCCTACCTAAATATAACTTTGCTAGTCTAATGCTATCTTATTATTATATGTTACAGAGTTAAGATGTGTTGGATTATAAATTTTTCAGCGCTCTCTAAAGAATCATAATCTTCGATAACATGATCATTCGATAATAGATTTGAGGTCGATATTTTTTTTGACTTCTTATTTTTTTTTTAAAGGTAACCTGGTTTACTCAAATAAGCTAAATGTGCTTGTACTTAAGTAAGAGGAGATAATCCTACTTACCTATTCCTACTACTTCTCTTTTCTATTTTTTTGTATACTTAGAATTTAAATTTTTATTTAAAATATAAATCCTGTCTGCAAGGTTAAATCTTAAACTTATCTATTCTAAATTTTAAAAAAATATTCTTTTGTTAAACAGCTAAAGATTTTAAGGCAAAGGGCAATAAAATTAAAAACTGTTTCAAAAACAACTTTTCCAGAGAATAAACTTTATTTTTATTGGTGTAAATTTGTCAGGACCTATTTGGGCAAAGAAGCCGTTTTATACGTTTCCAAAAGCCCTGGAAGCATTTAAAACCGTAATCCCTTTTTTTATATATTTGCACAATATACTCATATATATAATATTATTATAGGGGTTTTCCTGAGATTCTATTTGAGTTTTATTTATCTACCACTTTAAGTGACCAAAAGATATAGGGTAAGGTTACTATTTTTTTATTTTGTTTTAATTTTTTATTATAAAACAAAATAAAAAACAGTAATAACAGTAATTTTTACACTCACTCATGTCTACTGGGTTTATTTATTTTTTTCATTTTATTAAAGTTTAATAAAATTTCTTTTACGAGTTATATACTACTTATATAAAAATTGATTAGGTTTTATAATATGCTTGTTTTTTCATTCTTTTTATAATCATAATAAAACTTACAATATAAGTTAAGGTTGGAACTGAAATGGGAGGTAGGGGACTAATAATATGGGGTTCGATTTTGGGAATTTTTCATTTCATTCATTTTTTTTTTTGTTTTCTAGGCATTTTTTTACCCTACACTAAGAATTTAAACGCTGTTTAAAAAAACAGTGTTGCAGTATTGGTTAATGTTTTTAACATTTATAAAAATACTGAAAGTTACATCTGTTGCAGGCGTTTAAATAAATCGTTTTGTAGCTAAAAACCTAGGCGTTTCCTAATTATTATAACATCTAAAATTGCATGCTGGTTAAATCTGTCCTCCCGTGTACACATTGCTAAAAATCTTTTTCCACGTGGTTATAATATGATTCTGCGTGAACTTGAGCATTAAAATAATATGGGTTTAATTTTAAACCGAAATGCCTCAAACAGTTGAATAACACTTATTAAACCGCCTAAGTTAAACCGGTTTTGATAAAAATTGATATGGAGATAGCTTGAATCCTGGTAAAGGACCTAGTACTGAGCTAACTAAATAAAACGACAAATTTTCATTCACCTAAAGACATAAATAAAAAAAAAAAAAATGTAATTGAACCGGTTTAACTAAACGAAAAAACGATTTATTCTAAATTATGCCTGCGACATGTCTTTTTCACTCCCGTGATACAAAACAATCGGTAACACGGCGGTCACACGATTAAGTCGTCAACATGTGAATTATTCTCCTCGATAACTATAATTTTAAGAAACAGATTAAGTTAGCAAAACTGAAAAATAGTAATCTTTTGTGATCATTTTCTTTCCTTAGGCCTCTGACAGTTTGAACAACTAATGATTCAAAATAATGTAATATAATATGCTAGTACGAGTGTAATTTAATTTTAATTTTTTCATGTATTTCTGTAGTTTAGCTAAAACCTGCCATCAGTCAAATTTATATGCAATTGTATGTACCATTTCTTATAAACAATAAATATTTATATACACTATTAAAAATATTAAAAAAAATTCCCATTCCTTTACAATACTTTTTTGTTAATGGAAGTATTTTGTATTTTGTATCTTCTACAATCTGTAAAAAAATATTATTCATTGTCTTGTATTAAAAAAAGGAACTGAAATTAATAGAAGAATAATATATGGCCGCAAGTTTTTTCTGTTTGACATGCATTACATTAAGAAGTGCCTCGTGGATGCTTAATCAAAAACAACCTAGCCATTTGCAGGCCATAGAGATAACTCGCCACTCGTACGGTCTACTTGTGAGACCCTCTATATATAGGTAGATGTATGTCATTTATTTCATTATAGCAATATAATGAAAGATAATTTGATATCTTTGAGGTTTAACATATTAGAGTAAACGTAAACGAGTTAGTGGGCCACTAAATTTCGAACGAAACTGTTGTTACTATAAAGCTTAGTAAATTGCTTCAATTAAGATATAATAATTGAAATCTTGTTTACACGTGGCTTTTCATCGAATCGCTATCAGAATCCATTGACGTAGGCAAATCCCTAATGGAAGTAAATGCTTTCTTGAGAATGACTTTTCCTTATTTGATCGTTACTTAGTTGGTATATAAGTACATAAATGTACTTAGTACACGAATTGAAACATTTTTCGGAGTGTACGAGTACATAGATTCATAGAGGTAAACATAATATCCTATGATATATGATAATATCTTATGATAATACAAAGCTTATTGTGATTCATAAACATTAAATTTTGTGTTTTCATATTACAAAAAGGCCTCCCATTTCTTTTCTTATTATAGCTTCAACGATCCACATCATACTGCCAGGATGACTCTGATAAAATCCTCTTTTCATCGCCTCCCCTCCCGCGCAATCTCTATATTATTCCGCGTTCCTCACAACATTCCACATTTGCCCAAATCGCAAATGCGTTTAATATTCATTAAAAATTAATATTCTATATTTTTATATTTGATAATAATATTTCTATTAAATGAATAATAAAATAATTATATTATTAATAAATAGCATTACTATTATTTATTTATTATTTATTAATAGTATTACAGTTTATAAACTATTCCTATCGCAGTATCTAAATAAAATTAAAGTTAACTTGCGTATTATTTCATCAATAATTTTTTTTTAAATTAATAATAATTTTTAGTTTATTTTAAATAATCAATTTCTAAAGAGACAGACGGACCATAATGCAAACTAATATGACAAAACCTATATTTTTAATACCAATTAAAGACTGAAAGCAAATAGCATGCTATGGAGAGTATTGCCCTTCTGACACTAAAATATGAGGTGTCAAGTGGCGGTACTTCCATAGAAGCTGAAAGCTGAAATTAATAACTAACTTCAGTTCGTCGTTCATTGTATTTATTTGACAGGGAAGAGTATTGTTTTTTACAAACGAGCTAAGCTATTTCACGTTTTCTCACATATTTTATTAAATTAATAACTACTGGTTATTAAATGCATACATGAGTGCGGTAGAGTTCAATATTGCTTGCAAGTAAATTAAATGTTTTCATCAGCCAATTTTGAAAGGTAATCTCTTTTATAAAGAAAACAAATTATAAGCATATATTTTGATCGTCACTGTACCGGCAACAAGTTCCTATGCAGAAGTTATTTTTAAGTTTTAAAAAGAATACACACAATGTATTTGAGAAATAAGCAGAGACAATATCGACTCAAAAAACTCCGTCATAGAAAAATAATTGCACTAAATCTTAAACGTTATAATTTTTACGACGAAGTTATATAATATTTTTTAAATAATATAGGCGTTTCGATTTGAAATATAAATAGATAGTTAAAGTAACCAACTTAGCTTCTTCTTCGTCAGTACGAAAACGGCTTTTCCCAAAGCCACAGAGTATGCCAGTCTCGCTCGACGTTCTGAAGAAAATGTCATATATATTAAATGACTATTTTCTTTATTTCTTTTATTTTTATTTTTACGTAAAAATTACTAGATACCTCAAAAAATAAAGTATTTTTATTTTTCATACAAATGTATTTTTTTTATGGAAAAAAAATACATAAAATATATTTTAAATGAAATGTGTATTTTTGCTGTCGCAGAGAAGGTTGAATAGACCAAATAAAAAAAACACTACTGATACGATTGTTCTTTTTGAAAATGGTTAATAATAAAACGCCGGCTTTAGAACATATTATCGCTGACTGAAAAATTGTCCTAGATTCGATTTTTAATAACTTTATTTTATGCATTTTACATTCATTTCTTCATAATAAACAAATAAAAAGCTTAAAAGGGTTAAAAGCTCATCCGACCTTACCAGTAGGTAAACATGTTGATTAGTTATGGTGTGTTACATTGGTTATAACATAATAATAAATCATTTTGCATATAAATTGTTACTTTAACAACCCTTGAATATTGCAAATCTGGAGATTTAAGTTGTTTTAAAAACCGAACTACATAATATTATATGTTGTTACCTATATGTTTCATAGTCCTACATAAAAAATACCAACCAGAGAGACATGTTTATAGGACTGTTTTTTAAATATATTTTTTTAATCCAATACGTTTAAAAAATATACCATCAAACACAGGAAACAGAAAACAGGAAACTTTGTAGAGTTTGTAGCTCTAAAATATTTCACTAATAATAAGTAAATAAAACAACGGGGCAGTCTAAATAGGAATACTGTATATTTACAATAGCACTGTACGAGTACACTTAATGTAAAGTTCGTGTTTTATATTAACGATTCTTAAGCTAATAAATAATTGCACAATGAAATATTTGCATAGTAATTTGTGGTATATAATCCTAATTCTAATAAATAACTTATTTAATAAAACAGATAAGCGTCATATTTTAAATATGGTAAAAATAATAAATAATGCGCAACTAATTTTTTATCTAATAAATAAATAAATGAATATTGATTTCAAGTACCACAACTGCCGCATACATAGTGGATAATAAGTAAAAAAACTAAGGTATATGATTCAAGAAATCATTCACGTCCTAGAATATTTTTTTTCCGGATTAGGTAATTTGAATTTGTTTTAATCACCGTTTTTAACGGTATTGCGACTGGCGTAAAAAGCCGCGGCACTCGATTTCACTCCAGGGCCATTCCGCCGTCAACCGCAAATAACTTTTTGCGCGACTGAATTAATTGACCTAATGAATTAGTAAGAAAGAATATTTACATTTATTCCCCTTATTTTGTTTAACTCATTAGCGGAAGCTTATTTTAATTATATAATGACATATATTATTTAAATTGCAGCGTAGCAATGCCCCAATTGGGCATGCAACAACTTTTAATTCTGCTATTTTCTTTAAAAACATACATAATAATACAAGGTAGGTATTATATGTAAATTAATTTATATATATATATATATATATATATATATATATATATATGACTACATAAAAAATATACCCATTTATATAATAGGTATGTTAAAGAATCAGTTTTTTGTTTTTGCAAATATGTGATTTTCCTAATATAGATAAATTTACTTTTGTTTCTTACTTCCTTTTAATTTACAACTCACTTTACTGATATAATATATGACAAGCCATATGGCATATTTTGAAATGAAAATCAAATATTTATACTAATCACAAATTTAAAAATTTTTCGAATGTTTATGTTTTAATTTTAGCCTATACCTATAACGTTTTGGATTTATTATAATATACTATTTCTCTCCTAACCTTTTACGCACTCATTAGCACACTAAACCTAATTTTCGCTATAGTCTATCGATCTTTTTAAGAAATTGTCTCTGGCTAAAGGGGCGACGCCGTCGTAGGTAAACAGAGATGTATTGTCCTGATCGCAGACCTCAGTGCTACATTGAAGAGTGTATAAGAGGCGATTCTGAAACTCGTTCCAGGAGCACCAGCCCTGGGGCTGACCTTTGCAGAAGTCCAGCGGCCTTTCGTTCAGATGCAGCTGAACGCGGAACTCTTCTGGGTCGTCTTCGCATCTGTAAAACGTCAAATGACCTTCATTATGTTTAATAATGTTAAAGTATCGTAATTTATTGTTAATACCTAGCTTCTTTCCTATTGCAGAACAGCTTCTCCTAGTGCACAGTACTCTTAGCCTGGCAGCTAGCGGTTCCCACACATATACACACTGACACGCTATGAATAAAAAATCGCCTAATACTCTTACATTGTTGCTGAACTCTAAATACATACTGAAACTTTCATTATGAAAGTAGATTATTTAAATTCATCATAATAAAATGTATGTATGTAAAATTGAAAATTACTGCGTTAGTAGTAGTTTACAATAACAAACAAATAATAACAATAAATAACAATAACAAACGAATAGAACACAACAGAACATATGATAATGAATAGATAACATGAAAACTGCTGCTTTTTCCGTGGTGTGCAATTATAAAATGAATAAGATTTAAATCATCAAATTAGTTATAATTTGCTATTATGAAATGTAAAATATTGTAAGGCATCTACAAAACATGTTTGTAGATGATTACTCTAACCTTATTCACGATTTGATGATTTAAATCTTATTCATTTTATAATTGCACACCACGGTTCTAGTTTTAGACAAAATTGATTTTAGTAGGTATGCTTAGCATATTCTTAAATATCTTAAATGAAATCACGAAAAAAAAATACTTTTGAATTTATGATTGAAGTAATTTTGCTACAATTAACCCGAGCAATTGTGCACCCCATGATAGTTAATTTGCCGTAAAATAACTAAATTACCCATTGTACTGTCTCATCGAATAAATACGAACGAGGGGTAATTTTTAATCTGGCAATTGAAAATATTCATGGTCACACATAGACTTCATATTAATAAAAATAAATACAAAACATTCTTTTTTAAGTGAGTGAATGCCGATAATATTATTTAAAGAATGTATCAAAAGTAAACAGTAAATATGAACGCCGCTGTTAATACTCAACATTTAATGTTTTTTATATTATTTTCATTATATTAAACGGTTAAATATTTCGCTTTTCGGGCTTACGTGGCTTACGCTGATTCACCATAAGCCCTTAACCATAAGAGATTCACTTAATTATTTTACTACACAATATTACAAAATATACTGCGGCAGTATTTGTTTATCTTTAGATGATTTTAGGATTTTAATTTATCATATTTTAATGATTTTAATTTAACATATGTTCGGTCTTCGCAAATGTTTCCACAGTAAAAGTTTATAAAATATTTTTAGTCTTTTTTAATGAGATTGAGTTTTATTTTTGTATTGTGTGGGGTGTCATTTGAAAGAACTAGTTTAACGTATTCTAAAAAAATTTTTGTTTTTTTTTTTAAATCGTTTTAAAATATATTTCTTAAAATGTATGAAAAACACTATACCCACCCCTCTTCCCTCTCCCTAATCTTCTAGGTTTCTAAAGCTAAAATTGTAATATTATCAGGTTTAGTAGATAATGAATAGATAACATGAAAACTGCTGCTTTTTCCGTGATTGTCATAGTTGCTGAAAAAAACCGCTTTTCTGGCGTTTTTTAGCTTTTGCGCTAAAATCAGGGAAAATAGTGGTGATGAAGTGTTAAAAATGTAGACTTTATTCAGGGGATTCGTAATTTACTAATTAATATATTAAATATGTTCCAAATATAACTATTTTAATCAATGCCAAACTATAAAGTAAGTGTCAAACCACCTTCTAGCTTTTTTATATAATTCGAATCTAATTGGTGATTATCAGTTAAAGTTTTTTTTTAGTATTATTTTATATTTTAATTGTGAAGATTATAAATATTAATTATTTTTATTACATCAGTGTTATGGCCAATTCGTTTTAAATAACGATAACGAATCTGCAATTAAAATATTATTTATTAACATTAGAAGCGGAAATAAGAACGCCAACGATAATTAAAGAATGACTTACGCATACAAAACGGCTACTATATTCGTTGCAAAAGCTGCATTGTGGCTTGTTCGCCAGTTTCTTCCCGCCATCGTATCGTAATTATCAGACCGCAAGGGTTCCGAGTCCAGCCCAACTCCCAACGCAGTTTGCACCAGCAGCAACATGGTATCATGGGTGAAGTAGGATACGACATCGGGGCCTGGCTGACCCTCCTCAACGTAGGAAGTAAACTTCTCTAGGAGATCTCTTAAAGTTATGCATCCCAGCAATGGATTAATGTCGCCTCCGCCGTATCCGGACCTGTAGCGATGGAAATAATACTTTTACTTATGGTTACTAATATTTTACACTTCCTTGTTACTGTCTTAATGGTTCATGACATTCATGACATTAAATTAGTAGCAACTTTTAAACATTGCCCCATCTGAAAATTCTCAGCGATGAAAGATGACCTGAATTAATTTGACAGGTACAAACATTTACATCAAGTCAACTTCTAACTTATTTTCAAAATATAGTAAACGTATTTTAACTCAAATTTTATTTTATTTTTTTTTATTTTATTCAATATGGTACAATAAGATGTTACAACAATAAATGATATAATAACACTGAATAAATTAAATTAATATAATATAGACAAATTAAACACCAGTCATTTATTGTTGCTCTGAAGTAACATGGCTACTCTAACTAGGTTAAAAAACCTGTTCTAAGAGCAGCCAAAAGGAAGTTTTCACACGCTTTTTTAAAATATATATGTGTATATTTATTTTAAAAGTATATTTTTTGTATTATATTTTAATCCTTACTGTTTAATTTGACATCCCATTTGATAACAGTGTATTTTTTTTTTACAATAAAATTGATGCTATATATATTTTATCAGATAAAGCAAAAGAAATTTTGCAACAAAATAGTTAAACATTTCAATTTTTGGAGTTTCAGTACGAAAACTAATAAATAGTTTTTTTTTAATAAAAGAATTGGGTATCGAAGTAAAAACTACAAGTTATTCTACGCTAATTTACACGTGTAATATATCATTATTTCTATATACATAAATAACTAGTTACCTAACACAAAGATCACTTACTTATAAAAATGTTGCATATCATCCAGATATTCCAGAACATGCAAATTATCCTTAGTAAAAGCCACACACCAAGGCGACACTTCGCGGGGTCTCCACGCCTTCTCGAACCGGCAGATGTCGTACATGATCGATACCGTTCTTTTTTCCAATTGATTCGAAAATCCTAACCGTTTCGATACCTCCTTGAGCATCTGAAAGAAATTGTAATATGATTTTAAATTCATTCACTAATCCTCAATAATGATTATCTTACATTTTACCATAATATAAGACTTTACGACTTCTAAGTATCGTTCAATTGAGGTTTCTCTGGGAAGTATACCATCTCAGATTTAGGAACAGTTCGCACATATAAAAAAAGCAATATGGCGCCGTCACGCCGGTCGCGACTTAATTTATATTTGCGTGGTTGAATTAATCAATATTTAGTGCAAATTGTATATTAAATTGTATGCCCGTACGAGTACCGTATCACGCACCATCTATTGGAGAACTATTATGAAATTTAGCCATAAAATTTAGAAGGCCTAATAAAAGTTTATGGTTAATGTTCACCTACGCCTTTCTTTTGCAATTTTAGAATATGATAACCTAATGATGAGTTTTTACACCGAGATAGTTATTACGTATCTTTTTTCTTTTTTTTTTGTGTCATTATTTACTCTATAAATTTTGCTGTAATTTTTTTTTACATAGTATTTGGTTAGGACCATCGTGAGCCGCGTTCTCGCGCTCGTTTGCGGCCGAAATTTATGGCTATGAACATTATCTTTGAGAAGCAATGTTTCTGAATTTTGAATAATTTGAAATGTAAGTGTACACATTTTAAAGTTAAATTAAGACCAAAAAAATCACAAAGTGATACTAGTGAATTATGTGCTAACATGCACTAAAAACGCACGTTCACTAACATGCACGCATGCACGCACGTTCACTAGTGCATGTTCACTAAAAACGCAAAAAAAATTGGTATAAAATAAATTACGCAATGCTACGTTGCCCTGAATGGGTATATCTCAATTTGTATTGATTCCTTGAGAGGAGATTTTAGAAGGATGGTAATTTGACCATAAAACATAAGGGCAAGGGATAAATGCATTTTGAGAGTGGGACTTCGATGACATAGTATAGGGACGACCCTTGACATTTATGCATGCGTCACATTCGTTACTGATATTATATAATGTTATATTTGTACATATTTACTCCCAACCCAACCTCCTTACAAGTGTTTTAGTCTATTTACACGTATTTGTAACAATATTTTAAAGTCCATTAAACAAACCTCTGTGAATATTGATGTTTCCTCAAATTTATCAATTTCTATGTTTCCTTCTTCTTCTCGCCACGTGGAGCAATTCTTATACGGCTGAAATTATACAAAAAATGTATATTATCTCATTAGAGGTAAAATATATATTTACGGATACAGGTTACAGAAATATAATATATTAATTGAGATACTTCACCGCACTTCTCTAAAACAGTAATATTTACAATATTGTTGGCATTTGTAAATATTTATCGCATATCATAAAACCTAAAAAAATATAGATTTTTTCGGTAAACTATTTATTCTTTATTTATTCTCGCAGCATGTTCTCATACTTCATAATCTATCTTAATATATATAAATCTCGTGTCACAATGTTTGTCCTCAATGGACGGCTGAACCACTTAACCGATTATAATAAAATTTGAACACCATGTGCAGTTCGATGTGCACTTGAGAGATAGGATAGTTTAAATCTCAAATTATAGTCGCAATTTTAATTTATCGCTAATTATTTGTCTGTTATTATTTGGCAGTCATAAAACTGACAGATGTCGATACCTTTTTATTTTATGGGCGATTGGGAAGAGCGCGTGACGACTCGGTGCCTGTATAATTTTATTGAACAAGCAGAGGAAAGAGCAATTGTGATATTATTGGAAAATTTTTTAGAAGATCACAATCAACTAATTCAATTGATCAAAAGAGTTTCGCCACGACTGCAAAATGACAATTATCAAATCGTCATATTTTAATTTATTGCTAATTATTTGTCTGATATTATTTGGCAGTCATAAAACTGACAGATGTCGATACCTTTTTATTTTATGGGCGATTGTGAAGAGCGCGTGACGACTCGGTGCCTGTATAATTTTATTGAACAAGCAGAGGAAAGAGCAATTGTGATATTATTGGAAATTTTTTAGAAGATCACAATCAACTAATTCAATTGATCAAAAGAGTTTCGCCACGACTGCAAAATGACAATTATCAAATCGTCATAAAAGCCGACAAAGTACCATTAGGTGAACATGCTGGTAGATTCAACGCTCCAACTGTTGATGAGGTTGCTGTTATCATGGTTGGTGATCCAGTTGACAAAAGATCTATAAACATTACACGGCGAGACAACACTGTCAGTACGATTTCGGATCTACACCGTTCATATGACGCACTACAATATCCATTGATATTTTGGCAAGGACAAGATGAATATCACCTTAATATCAATCAGTATGATCCAAATACCGGTAAATTTGACAATTATCTATTTACTTTCTTACTGTATGTATAGATTTTAATTTCGTATTGCATTTTATTTTTTATTTTTTTAGGTGATTACAGAAATAATAAAGTTAGCTCAATGAACTACTACGCACACCGAATAATGGTTAGACAACATCAAGACAATTATATCCTTCGATATCGTCAGCTGTTCCATCAATACATTGTTGATATGTATGCTAAGGTCGAAAGCGAACGCTTGCGATTCCTTCGATTCAACCAGGCAAAACTACGATCGGAAGAATATATTCACTTACGAGATGCTGTTGCTGGAAACATCGATGGAAATTTAAATCCCAATGACATCGGTAATGCTTTCATTTTACCTTCAAGCTACATCGGCAGTCCACGGAACATGCAGGAATACATACAAGATGCGATGACTTACGTACGTCATTACGGCCGACCGGATTTATTTATTACATTCACATGTAATCCGAATTGGGAAGAGATACAAACTTTACTATTGCCAGGACAACAAGCCATTCATCGTCATGATTTAACTGCACGTGTGTTTAAACAAAAATTGAAATCCTTAATTGATTTTATTGTTAAATATACAATTTTTGGTATCACACGTTGTTGGCTGTATACGATAGAGTGGCAAAAGCGAGGTTTGCCTCATGCCCACATTTTGGTTTGGCTTAAAGATAGAATCCGTCCTGAAGAAATCGATCAAATAATTTCAGCCGAAATTCCAGACCCATTAATTGATCAAGAATTATTTGATATTGTCACCAAACACATGATCCATGGGCCATGCGGTGTTTTCAATATGACGTCACCGTGCATGGAAAATGGAAAATGTAAAAAAAACTTCCCAAAGCCGCATACGAATGACACGATCACGGATATTGATGGTTATCCAATGTATCGCCGCAGAAGTACTGAGAATGGTGGCCACACATTTACAATGCGACTGCCGAACTTTCCAAATCAAGTTGAGTTTGATAATCAGTGGGTGGTACCATACTCACCACTACTTTCAAAAACTTACAAAGCTCATATCAATGTTGAGCTTTGCAGTTCTGTTAAATCAATTAAGTATATTTGTAAATATGTAAACAAAGGCAGTGATTTGGCCATATTTGAAGTAAAAAACATAAATAAAAATGACGAAATAGCACGATACCAAATGGGCAGATACATTAGCAGCAATGAAGCTATTTGGCATATTCTCAGCTTTCCCATCCACGAAAGAGATCCTGCTGTCCAACATCTGGCAATACATCTTGAAAACGGTCAACGTGTATACTTCACTGAAGAAAATGTTCTCCAAAGAGCGTTCGAAGCTCCGAAAACGACTCTAACTGAATTTTTTACATTGTGTCAAAAACCTGATGTTTTTGGCCAATTCGCGAAGACATTGGTGTGTGGTGATGTTCCACGTTATTTCACATGGAACAAATCCAGTAAAAAATGGGAGCCACGGAAACAAGGAAAACCACATCCTTCCATTACAGGCATATTCAAAGCTAAGACATTGGGGAGACTTTACACGGTACATCCAAAGCAACGTGAGTGCTTCTATTTACGTTTGTTATTGGTGAATGTTCCCGGACCAACGTCTTTTGAATTTTTACGAACAGCTAATGGTCGAGTATTCAATACATACCAGGATGCATGTCGTGAACTGCAATTGCTAGAAGACGATAACCATTGGGACTTAACGCTTGCTGATGCTGCGTTGACATCAACACCGAATAACATTCGTCAGTTGTTTGCAATTATTTTGGCGACATGTTATCCCTCGCAAGCACAAACTTTGTGGGAAAAATATAAAAATTGTATGACAGAAGACATATTGCACCGAATTAGACAAACAAATCAATGCCAAAACATAGATTATACACCAGAGATGTACAATGAAGCATTGGTCTTGATCGAGGATTTATGTGTTCTTATTTCAAATTTACCACTTAATCATTATGGTATGCCATCACCTAATCGTCCAGCCACCGACTTAGTCAATACCGATTTACAACGAGAAAATCAATATGACCATGGAAGTTTAGCAACAATTATCATGAACAGTGAACCATTACTGACAGCAGAACAAAAAATTATTTATGATCGGATTATGCTGGCTGTTGCTGCTGAACAAGGCGGTTTTTTTTTTCTTGGATGCACCCGGTGGAACCGGTAAGACATTTTTAATATCGTTGATTCTTGCCAAAATACGGTCGCAACAAAAAATCGCATTAGCATCGTCAGGCATTGCGGCTACTTTACTGGATGGTGGGCGAACAGCACATTCAACATTCAAGCTGCCATTGGACGTTCATAATAAACCAGATGCAATGTGTAACATCAAAAAGAATAGTGGAATAGCTGCAGTGTTGCGGAAGAGTTCTATAATAATTTGGGATGAGTGCACAATGGCACACAAATATTCACTTGAAGCATTAAACAGAACTATGCAAGATTTAAACAGCAATAATAAACTTTTCGGTGGTGCTATCTTACTTTTGTCTGGTGACTTCCGGCAGACCTTACCGGTTATACCTCGCTCTACTTTCGCGGATGAGATTAATGCATGTTTGAAACAATCATTCTTATGGCGAAGTGTTGAAACACTTCGATTGACCATAAATATGCGAGTACAATTGCAAAATGATCCATCAGCACTAATATTTTCCGAACAACTACTAGATATTGGGAACGGTAAAATAAAACTGCAACCAAATACGCAATGCATTAAACTACCAGACAATTTTTGCACTGTTGTTCAGGATAAAACTGAATTGATTCAGAGTATTTTCCCGGATATACAGAATAATTATTTGAATCATGAATGGCTTAGTCAACGGGCGATTTTGGCAGCCAAAAACGTTGATGTTGACGAAATTAACTTCCAGATACAACAGTTGTTACCAGGCGATCTGATGTCTTTTAAATCAATCGATACTGTTGTTGATGAAAATGAAAGTGTAAATTTTCCGATTGAATTTTTAAATTCATTAGATATCCCTGGAATGCCACCACATAATCTTCGATTAAAGATTGGTTCCCCTATTATTCTCCTCCGTAATTTGAATCCACCTCAATTATGTAACGGTACGCGTTTGGTCATCAAAAAGAT
Organism: Neomicropteryx cornuta; assembly: GCA_020383195.1. NCBI lineage: Eukaryota > Metazoa > Arthropoda > Insecta > Lepidoptera > Micropterigidae > Neomicropteryx > Neomicropteryx cornuta. Next base: position 7,500,630 of record JAHKQU010000025.1, on the reverse strand, counting down.
CACCGGAAACATTCTTGAAGCAACCATTTTGGCTGGGAAGTTTAAAGGAAAAGTGGTCCTGCTGCCACGTATTCCGATGATACCATCAGATTCTACCATACCCTTCAAAAGGCTACAGTTTCCAATTCGTTTAGCTTTCGCCATGTCTATAAATAAATCTCAAGGTCAAACAATGTCCATTTGTGGTTTAGATTTGGAAAATCCATGTTTTTCTCATGGGCAACTATATGTTGCGTGTTCACGTGTTGGGAAACCGTCGAATCTATTTGTGTTAGCTAAAGACAGGTTAACCAAAAACATTGTGCACCGATTGGTGTTAAATTAAATTGAAATTGAAAGTATTTATAATTCAAAAAAAAAGATATTAATGTTTAAAAGTTTAAGACTGTCTGCCTTGCCTACCTCATTCATGAGTTTAAGCGTCACATGTTATTTACTGTATTAATTATACTGTAATATACTTATATTTGTTATAAAATTAAATGGAAATAATAAATCTGATAAATTTTTATTTTTTACCTATTGATTTCTGCTTAGTATCAAGTGTAAGAACATTTTAATTAATTGTGTTCAACGTACTTCCCCTTCAAATCTCAATCCAGTGAATTTGTATACCAACATCAACATTTTCGTCTTTGTTCGTAAATAATTTCATTGTACTAAAGGGTTATAGTAGTAGAAAGTCAAATAAGGAGATCACCATATTTTTTTACAAATACCATCTGTGTGAAAAAGCATAGTGGACTCCGTGACTGATGTTCTCTTATTGTTCCTCTTAGATTGTTTACTATAATGTAATATAACAAAAACTTTAGCCACAGCAACGCGTGGCCGGGTCAGCTAGTTTTTATATATTTTTTTAAACGTTTATATTAAAATTCGCACACAGCCATAAGCGATATTGAGGCAATACTAAAATATGAAACCTGGGAAAACTCTTCAGTGTGTTTTTTGTGTCTTACTGTTGTCTTTCTTACTCGAGACCTTTTTACTTTCAAAATACGTAAGGACGTATTTTGAAACTAAGGAGTTTGAGGTGTGAGTAATACAAAAAACTATTTTTTCGCTCCTCTTCACGGCGCATTTTTATGTCAGAATTTCACGATTCTTGCTTCGCACAATATGTTCTCATCCTGCTGACTCGAAGCTTAAAACTGTTCTCAAATAGAACTCAATTGTGATGTTGGTCGAGGTTTATAGATTTCGAAACCTGCGTAGAAATAAATTTTGACAAAGTGTCACGTGGTTTATATTGACTTTGCATACGATGTGTTTCTGTGCCGACTTGACAATTTGGTGGATCGGTTGTTTTTATTATTTAATGTATTATTTAGAATTTAGAAGTTTAATGTATTATTTCTTATTTTTTTTTTGTGTCGTAGGTTTACTTTGAAGTCTGCTTAAAGTTTATTTTAGGTTAATATTTTTAGTTGCTTTATTTTTATTAATTTAATTAATTAATTTTTATTATTTTTATTAATAAATTAATTAATGTATTTTTAGTAATTTAAGAAAACTCCACAAACGATCGCCTACTTTACAAAAAAAAAAAAACGAGGTCGCTGTGAATGAAAAAGTATTTCATTAATTATAGTAATTTCTATTTTTTTCTACCTTATTTTGACGTAACCTAATAAAATTGAAATAGAACCACCCCTTAGAAATTCCCTATCATATGCAAAAAAAACATAATTATCGCTTGAGCCAATTCAGAGTAATGAGTAAACATACATTAAAAAAAACATACATATTGAATTTAGAACCTCCTTCTTTTTTTAAATAGCTTTAAAATACTTGGAACACTTAAAAAAAATCTAGTGATGTTTGAAGACCAAAAGTATCAAAATCATCTGTTTATTCATACTTCAGCACGTTCAAATAAATTAAATTACTTTATTTTATTTATTTCATTACTTGAAAACAGACTTGCTACTAATTTAATTAAGTCCTAGTTCCATTAAAAATCTGCTATACGTGATATATCTACTGCGAAGAAAACTGATTTATACATTTATTATTTTTTTTTAATGGCCCTATGACACCTTGGACACATTGGCCTAATTAGGCTTTAGGAATTTATCTAGAATAGAGTAAGTAAAAATGTTATTTTATAAAAATCCTATACAAATCATCTTTTTCGCTAAAATATAGGAGACAAAGGCGCAGAAGCAGAACGTATCCAACTTCACTATGCGCTACATTTTAATTTTTTATCAACACTAGTGTAATGTTTTATTTCTTAGTTTTTTAGTTGTAGGTTTATTTTGAAGTTAGTGTATTTTTTTAAATATAGGTATTTTTAGATGTATACACATTGGGGATACGAATATTTCTTTTCTATGCTTCTGATACTAATGAACCAAAGATAATTAACTCACTCTGAGAATGGGATCATTTGCAATCGGTTCCTCGAGACGAATTTTATCTAGATTGTCTTTTCCAAAAAGTCCCGTGACGAACGCCTTGCAGCTGGCTTCCGTCCGCTGCTCATCGGTGTACCGGAAATAGAATTTAGACTCATTGTAGGCCTGATGGAAAATATCGGGGAGTCTCTTGCTGTAGCGTTTGGCTATCTTCTGCAGCTCGCGCCAGCCCTGCTCGGTCAACGTATTCGGCAGGTCTTCCAAGCTTTCGTCCCACCTCCACGCCTTGAGGGCTTTGAGATCTTTCTTGCAAAGCAAACCGATATTATTTTCCTCGTGATTGCTAATGATGTTCTTCTTTAGCTCCGGTAGTTCTTTAAAATTCTCTATGACGCTGGCACCTGCCACTCGAGTGCCATGTCGATTGAGCGACCAAAACTTAACTGGCTTACAAGCTGCAATGAATTAGAGACATTACTTTATTTATTATAATTATGTTAACTTGATCAATTAGGTCGATCATATTTCTCGTAAATGTAGAAAACTAAGTTAAATAAATCAATATCATATAAGTATTTCGAAGTGACCTTGTGTTATTATATAACAAATCACAAGTCTTCTTTTCAAATCACAAGTCTCGTTTTCTTTTCGGGTGTCCAGCTTAAAATTGTATTCCCAGAATGTTTGATGGATTGTTGGATTGAATATTTTTTCTGCCTGCTTGAAGGGGCTTTCGTTAAAATTAGGTTCCTACACGTAGACATCTTCCATATTAGAGAACGGACACGGGAACGGTATTTTAATAGCTCCGAAACGAACATCATCGAAATTTATATTTGGTTTGGCGCCATTAGCCTAAATACCTAGAAATTTAGAGTAGAGCAGCCTATCCGGTTACCGAGGCCAAGAGTCATCTGGCTCTACAGGGCTTTGGACCGGGATAATTAAACTGAGACTAAAAATTTATTAGATTACTTGAATAATAATATAACATTACGTAGCATAACCGGTTTTTTTATTTATGAAGCCGCTAGAGCCATTCATACGTAATAAAAATGTATAAATATACATAATAATATTATTATTAAATGGTAAACACTATTGACACTAAAAATACTTGTCTGTAGATCAATTAAAAATACATAGCTCGTTGACTATAAATATAAATTTCACGTTAAAACTTATTGAAAATAAAATCGCTAAAAAGTACATTCAGGCCGGTATTTGTTATTATTAAAATGTCATATCACAGAGAAAGAGAAAAAATGTCTATTTAAATATACAATGTTACTATAAAATATAAAAATAAAAGAACGGTATTTTTGTAATCGCTTAGACACAGGCGATAGACACCTCTATACGAGTATACATTTAAATTCATATAACCTAGGCTTGACACTTTTAGACGTAAATGACTCAGGATTTAGAGCCTTTTGACTGGTCTTAAACTCCCTGGGCTGTTGATTAATCAAGGTTGTAAACAAATAATTATGCCATTCAAATAAAACTAACACATAGTACACGATTTTCAACAGAACTTAGCAAAATAACTATTAAATCACAGAATCATTTACACAGAATCATTTTTCATTAATTATATGGCAACATATCTCAACGGTAACAAAATATAATTACGGAATACGACTCCTGTCAGTAATTCTTGAGGACAGGATGTATCTTTAAACTGTCGGCAAAAAACTCGGAGCGTTGAATCTTCATAAGAGAAATATATTTATAAAAAAATAGCTTATAAATAAGTCAAAACGTGATTGGTTGGGTTACGTTAAACCTACTTAAATAACTCAATTAGTAAAAGAAAAAAAAAAGATTAATTTATTATAATACTGGCAACTTATCACAGTATGTTAATTTTGAAAGATCAATTTGAAGAGAACAAGTAAGTCATTATTGGTAACTATGAATTTTTCACACAAATACTTACATATAAATTTCAATGGAATAGCATCTACGCCGCGAATGACCTCATACGAAGTTTTAGAACCCATATAAAGGTAGGGCGTAGGATCCTCCCTGTGGCAATATAATTGTTTGTTCAACGCCTTTCCCAATACTCCCGAGTTGAACATCGTGAATATTACGATGATTACTATTGAATATTCCATATTGAGACAGTCGCTCAAATTACGGTTCAAATTATTATAACAATTTGAATATACTCTCTGAACTCGACACTATATAAATCGACTGTTTGCCGGTTGGCGTTTAACTGGAAGTGACAATAACAGTACAAACCGATACTTTTATAAATATAGGTTTATATAAAACGGTGCATGATCAGAGCCGTACTCAAATCTATATCAATGATATGGAACCATTCGTACGATTGGCTGATTCGATCCAGGTCATTGGACACGTTTGGTCAACTTTTAGTGTTGATAATCAACGAATGATCTAAATTCTGTTTGGGTGGGTGAACAGAAAGAAGATCGACTCGAAGTCGGGCAAATTCTATATGTCGGAAACGATCCAGATAAGTGTGTGAATTAAATCCAAAAAAAAATCCTTATCCTTTCACACATTTAAATTAATATTACCCATAAACCATACCAACGACCCATAGTAAATTAATTCGTTATTGCGATTCAATACTTTACGTGTGTTTCAAATAAAGTATTGAATCGCGTAATTAAGTTAATTAATTAAGTTTTTGAGTGTTTTATTTTACAAAAAAGGTCTCCTTTAAAAAAAATCTTTGATGAGATTATGATAAAATTTGATTTAATTGATAAGAATAGGATGGAAAAATCTAGGACATGTTCGCGAAATAATAAGCTCCTTTTATCGTGTAAGTACAGCGCGATATTTGTACATTAATCCGAAATTTACATATTTTGTATCCTCGGTTATAAAGAAGATATAACCTTAAAACTTCTAATGAAAGATGTATAAAGTGCAATTTCCATAGCAGTTGTAAAAGCGCACTTCGTTAAACTAAGATGATCCGGATCACCTTAGTTTTCATAAAATATCTGGCAGGGCCGATACTACTGCTGTCTTCGGAGAAAGGGATGGACGATTTAACTCATAAAAGATATTCGAAAGGAAGCTACCTAGATAATCGCACACAAATCAATCTCCATTCGGAGCAAAATCTCTCAAAAAAAAAAATATATTACAAGCTTCATTACCAATAAAGATTTTGTTTACTGGTTACAGAAACTAAATGAAGGCCGTCAAAACGGTGACCTAGGGGAGAGTTTTCTAAAGGGTTTATTTATTACAGAAAAAAGCAGGCCAGCAACAAAAATATTATTGCAGGATAAATTTTAACAAAAAAAAAAATACTAAAAACTGTAATAAAACTTTTGATCTTGTTTTTATGTTTGTTACGTATTGTTTTTTATACCCTAAGTTTCATTTAATATAAAATATATAAGGTACTTGAATACCTTGAATTTTGACGTTATATAATGGTAAAATGCTTACGAATGTAATTTTTCTAGTCCGGTCCTGAAATAGGGGTTATCTCAAGTGGTTTCTAAAAAATAATTGACCAAATAATATGCATGTACTTGTATTACAATATAACATTTCCCGCCTTCGATAAAACCGTCTGCTTCGCAGAATGATTGCGTAATACTCTAAAACCGATATAGCTAGGCTAGATAGGCTCTATTACACATTTTGATTGACGCACTACATAGATTATTAGATTAGAGATTATAGTAGATTAGGGTTATGAGGGGGGGGGGGAGTAGGGTTTGGTAGATTATAGTTTATTTTTATATTTATAAAACAGGTGAGATTGAAGATTGTGATCAGATTATAGAAAAATGATACCTGGCTGTTGCCAGGCATTACCTATTTAATGACGTAATTACATAACTTACCTACTTTGCGTGTTAAATTTAAAACTTAGTTCAAACCCCCTGGAGTTTTGTTTCGATATTTTTTTTTTACTTCATTATGTTTCTTATATTCCTGGTTTTCTTTGGTTAGGTTGCTCAACTGCTGAGAAGAAATTGGAAACCACTTTTTAGTAACTAAAATACGATGCAGCAAGTCTCAAACATCCATAAAACATAGTAATTTATTAAAAAAAAGCACACAGTTTCATAATTTTAATGAAAATTGGCAATCTATTCTCCAGGTTTTAACTGAAAATTATTAACAAAACAATCCGCCATCAGTGCCATTAAGATAAGTTCTTGAAACTGCAAACAATTATGTCTAGCCTATTTGCCAATGAAATAGTTGTAAATAAATTTGATTAATGTTTGGTTGGAATAAAGTAGCGCCATCTACATCTCAGAATCATGAGAAAAAAAATATCCTGTATAAAGGGAAAGTAGATTCCAATGCAACATTTCTGTAACCTACGTATAATGAATCTTTTTAAAAAAAACTTATGAAATATTAATATCTACTATTTTGATAATGTTTTCGACAAAATCTAATCTTTTTTTATGACGTGTAAATTTAAAAGGACAAGTTGAAAACAAACTTTTTTTTATAAAAATCACAAACCATCTATCTGGCTTTCTTCCTGATCATCTGTGACCATAGCGTTTAAATAACCTGTTTTCCAAATTTTTGTTATTTTTTACATTATTTTTTTATACGGATATTTTTATCGTTTAAATCTGTTTAAAATGCGTCAAATGATAACCTTCATTTTATACATTTATTATGGAAGACTCCACGATATCTCTCTGAGTACCTAGCTATCGGAACATGCCTTGAATAGCTTACGTGTGTTCATGCTGTATTTGACAACAGAAAAGGACAACAGCGTCTCATCAAGCCACACAATTCGCAATGTCACTTGTTTACTTGTTAAATAATACGTAGAATTATTATACTAAGTGTCCCTTTTATTTATCATAATTCGGTTGTATGCATAGTCAGAATAATTACGCTGCTAATCTTAAAGGTGACCACTAACCGTCCTAAATTGTATTTATTTATTTATTTTTACTTTTATATACAAACAGCTCAAATACATTATAATTAATATTTCGAATATATAATTTGCTTATATTGGATTATAATCACTTTACTTGGCATAACGCCTGTATCGGAGTGATAAATGCTTAATGCACCTAATCATTTCCCTGGCTTATACTGTTTTGAGTCTCTATTTTCTGTATTTATTTATGTTGGTATGGTGGGATGGCAAGTTGTGACCCTTGGGGCATGTGCTGTCAGATTAGTTGGATGCTAACTGGAACATGCGTACGGCTGAATATATTTAATTTTTAACTTCCAAGTCGATTAACAATGAGACTGTGCTATTTTAGGTAAAACATACATTTCCTTCCGCTGTAGGAAAATAATAACAATGATAACAGTAATAGTGATGGGTACTAGTACTGTACTAGTAATAGTACTCGTAATATTTCTTTTGGATACCTTTGATTAGTTTGATTATGTCACCACAATGACTGTTAGTTTCCCTAGTAAATTTGGGACTGCTGCGAGATGTAGGTTGGACAACGCGGAAGTGTATATTAAAAATCGTGGTGGTCTAGTTGTTAAACCGTTTTACTATTAACCTATTAGCATACCATTTTAAACGCTTCATCGCCATCGGGTATGTATTCATTTTTGTGATATTGTATTTTTTTCTTCTTAGATTATAGGAGTTAAATGAAAAGGTTATTAGTTTGTATATACTCTAAAACTGTGTTAGTATTATCTCAATATAGAACTTCAGTAGAGTTATACCTTTATAATGAGGTGAGTAGAATAATATAATCATTGCATATACATATATTTTTTTTTATTTTGTTCTATCAAGTCAGCTGCAAGCTTGTACAAATACGATATTATGGTGTGTTATTTGCCTTAATTTCCTGTAATATAAATGAAATGTAAAATTGAATATTAGTATAAGTTGAAAAAAACACGATTACAATCTGTATTTGTATTTATTTTTTGATACAATTCATTGTCAGTTTTATTTTTTTTTATTTAAAAATGAGAATTATAAGATGGGATTAATAATTACTTTAGCCTTGACATTACTAATTGACAGATTATTGAAAAGGTAAAATTTGAAATCACACAAAATTCATAGCTCAAACTCATTCAATCTGTCAGTAGTATTAACTTTTTATATTATTTAATTTAATGTATTTGAGATAATAAAAAGTTTTAATTAAAAATTATGATCGATTTATTTTGTTTTTTGCACATTACTTATGGGCATTTACACCTACAACTATTACAGATAAATACTCACGTTCCCACTGTCATAATACTAAACGCAAATTGTTGCTATATCAAACCGTGAATACGCACAACATAATGTCGTTGTCCAATTTCGCTACACTTCCCATTGTTATTCGAGCCGGAAGTAATATTGCTGTACGAGTATACGAGTATGTAAAATTGTTAAATAGATTGCGTTCAGATATAGATATTTTATGATTGACGAATCAATTTACGGAAAGGCTAGAAAATTGTATACAGCAGAAAAATAATAATAAAAATTTTCATCGTTTTTTATACCTTTTATTCCGGGCTGATTGTGCAAGCCTCGTTTTTCATTTACAAAATTATCATAATTTAAATACAGATAAAATTAATAAAAAAATATAGCGGGTAAATATTAGGAAAAAATGTTGAATACAAAATTAATGAAAGCATAGTCCGCAGACACTGACACTAACTGCCTGGGTTATTTAATATATTAATTAATGAAGTTGGTGACTCAAAAGTGCTTTTTTTACATATATATTTTATACATATATATAATGATATATATATATTGTTGATTTTTTTGGGGAAAACCATCTTATTTAATGTAAAGCTAAGTTTTTATACATTTATTCATTATTATCTGTTTTGCTTTCTTCTGATTAAAAAACGTAAAATAAAATCACAATTTATTGTTTAGTTTTTAATTAGATTATTTTGTAATGGCGCTTAATAATTATTTTTTTTAGATATTCTATCTGTGCATTAATATAAAGGTATTCACAGCAAGCAGAAAATTCAATAATTTTCTAGAGGAAACCAGATTAAAATTAGAAAACGGGATTTAATTCACAATTAAGAGTACTTGATTAAATAGTGTTTAATCAATGGTACTACGAAGTGTCACCGTTAGCGGTCTTGAGTGCTGACATTTTCATATTGTCCTCAAAAGAGATAAAGATAAACAATTTGCTTGGCGTATTTATCGAGGATATGAGCCCATAACAAAATGTTTTTCTTTAAATGAATTCTTTTCGTATTCTTCCATTCATATCTTCAGAGCTTGCCCATTTTTTGTTTTTTTTTTCTTATATATGTCTAGGCATAATGTTTTCACAAAGCAAAACAAATAATTTATAAGCTACTCAAATTAGGTACACCGCATCAAGCAATAAACTAAATTGCAAGTATTATATAATTGAGTATGTTTTCCGTAATGCCGTTAAAGCAAAATACATTTACTTTTTGTCATTATTCGTCATTCCAGTTATTTTTAGCGAATAATATAAATTCCGAGTAAATGTAAGTGCTGTAATTATTTTCATTAAACTTTGAATATTTTAATTATTTTTCGAAATCCTATCACGTAATTTAGATCAAATTGTAACTATGCGATTGTGACAAATATGGCTTATTTGTAAAATTAAGCTGAAACACTAATCTGATTAGTTCCTTTGATTTAGTTCAAAATAATCCGCAATCACATCAGAGATAATAGCAATATTAGTTACGCATAATTAGTAATAGTCGATTGAAATCATTAGTAGCTATTAATATCTAATGGGATTTCAAGTGAGTCAGAAATAATAATAATTGACCGTCACACATTTCAAGCATTGGATTACTTAACCACCACTTAATAAACGTAACAAATACTACTACTAAAATATAATAAATACTTAATATAAATGTAACTTAACAAATACTATTGAAAACAAAACAGAACCTTCTACATACGCAGAGAGGTTTTAAGAAGAACAAACCTTCTAGCATAGATGCATGAAATGCTTTGCCGAGATCACTATGTAAAAAAAAACGTGCAATAACTCAATAACTAAATAAAAATATATTTATTCCAGCCTTTTATCGTCTCCTAGTTCATTATTTCTAAACATACGTCTTCTCTCAATTTCGTAAGAAATGAGGATCCGCTTTAAAACAAATAATCTGTCCCAGCATTTTTCTAATAACCTGTCAGCGCTATGAAGCCCGCAAAAGCCAATTGCAATTGCTTGAACAACCTGATGACTAGGCATCGGACATTTTTGCACTCTACTGATGGTCTTTCATCCAAAAAGCAAAAATCCCATTCCCCAGAGCCAGGCAATCAATGCACAACCGGTAATCAGTGCTAATCGGTGCTCCCAGCTTTTGCAGGGGTTAGAGTCCTTCTATGCTCAGACTCCACGCCTCAAAATCTAACCTTCTAAGTGTTGCTTGGTTCTAACCATTGATGAAAAAAATGACGCCCATGGAAAAAAAATGTAGGAAATATCAGGCGAAAAGGAAAGTAAAAAAAACCCTTCTTACAAAAGGTAAAAATAATAATCGCTGTATTGAAAATACCGAGATCTGATATATGGAAAATACAAGATCACTCGTTAGAATTTTTATGTTATCATTCAAATCATATTTTATCATAACTAATAAAGGTCGCAATGATATGTCGCAGTCTGATAACAATATTTGTAGAGTAGCAGTTCATTACCATTGTCGTTAAAAACGTATAAAGTCATAACTCAAATAATCATTTCATAATACTGTACAATGAATAATAATAAGTTTATGATTGTTATACAGATTAAAATATTTCTTTATAAAGTATAACGTAAGTAGAACATAACCTCAATTAAAAATAATATACCGTTTTTAATTTGGCCACCGTAATGTAATCAAGATTGGGTGGGAGGGAGTTAATTAGGCCCCATATGATAACCGTAGTGAATTTCGTTAATGCCAATCATGATACTTTTTAAGAATGTAAACTTATCATTAAAACCAATTGTCTGTAAGACTGTTGATTTCTCTCAATAAAGAATAAAGAATCGTTAGGAAGGATGAAGAAGTCCGATTCCTACGTTTTACAATTATTGAAGACACTGTTTTATAATAAGCATTACAGTATGTATGAAGTTAGCCCCCCATTTATTACATATTACATTTATTACGTTTGAGATTCGTGTGGAAGGATAGAAATATATAATACCGACGCGACGTTTGGGACGAAACATTGTTTTAAAAGCAATTCTAACCACGTTATGTTAGCATTTTCTATTATTTTTAATGTTTTTAAGTAAATCCGTTATTCACTTTTATGTCAAATAAAATTATATAAGTGACTATTTTAGTGAGGTTATGTAAATGCCTGACTTATAATTAAAAACGTATGTTACGTGTGTATCTAGTAAAATAATAAAAAAAATCTTGTTCAAATTTAAAATCCAAATTTAGAATAGTAGACTTTTAGATCTTAGAAAAGCATTAAATTTTGCGTACTTGTTTGGTACCTAGTATTATCTGACCCGCTGATTATCTAAGTATTACCTGATTCTATTTCTAAATTTGATAAACTCTTTTAGTTTTAAGCAAATTGATCAATTTTCTGTGTAACTGATTATTTTGATACTAAATAACTTTTTTTATCAAATAATCGTACGTTTGATTTCTGACCTCGCTTCATAGTCTCATCAGTTTAAAATTTGTATTTTTTTACAGCGTAAGAGTGCATTGTGACGCAGCCGTGAATTTTAATGTTGTAACGCGCGTGTGTGTGTGTGGTACTTCTACATATGGTAGAAGTACCACTGCCTACCGGTGAATTAGGCCGATAACAGCTTATCTACTTTACAGATCCATCATCTCTCGTCGCTTATTTCCCATGTTTGAGAAGAAAAATCGCCATCGTAACTTTCGAATACATAGCATCAGTTTTTTTTTATACAAAACCGTAAAATAAATGCTAAAAATTACTACAAACGTTGCATAGCGAAATATTTTGTCTGCATATTTTAAGCTACCTATCTCAGATAAAACAAAACAGATACACAGTTTGGATTTTATCGCCTTTTTTGAAAACATCTTTTCTTGGGCGATACCTCTTAATTTGATATAACTTATAATATTAAATGATCAGATTGTAAATCAATTAGTATATTGTGTGTTTATACCAATAAGTAGACAAAATAATATTGGAGTTAAAAAATTTAAAAAGCTGTGCACCTGAACTGACTTCAAGTGTTTTCAACTTTTTACACTCTGGTCTTGCTATGTTGACAATGGCCAACAAATAGCTTGGCTAACAACAGAGGCCAATTGTAGTTACCTCAGTAATTATTTGCTAGTGTCCAACTTCTTCCAAAGTTCTATAGAATCAAAAATCTTTCATTATTCGTATGGATTTAGAAGAAATTATTAAAATATGACATTTTAGAGTATGCAATGCACATCCTAGGGTGGCAATCACTAAAACTAATTTGGTTAACAAAATACACATCTCTAGAAAATGTTTATCACGGTTATTTAAACTAGATTTAAAAAGACTTACAGGTACAGTAAATGCTTGTAATTGCTTGTACAGTAAATAAGTGTAGTGTTAACATTCAATAAAACAAATGAATAACGTTAAAGCTGTTTAATGCGTGAAAAACTTAGGTAAATATGCTTTATATTATCATTTAAAAAAATCTTAAACAAAACAGAGATTATCTAGGCACTCTTGATGATTATGTAACATGATTAATTAATATTAATAATTTATTTAGTATTAAAAACATTGTTTAAGCCAATTTTAAATGAATATTACAAAATAATAATAAGACAAATACATCGATCGCGGTGGTCTAGCTGTTAGGCGGCCTACGGACCTGGCGGTTAGGCGAGTTGTCAATGTTTCATATGGTAGTCAGATTATCCTTCCGATTTATCGCCATCGTCTCCCGTTTCTGCAGTAAAAGCAAAGCACAAAGTAACTGTGCATGATCCAGGTCATTCAATAAAAAAAGTAATTCACAATTAAAAATAAAATTGTTTTTCAAGAAATTTAATAGTTAATCGTAATATCTACAAACATTATAAAATACTGGAAAGTATCATAAATGTTATCCCAAAAAACGTTACGAAAAAGTCAAGACGAACCACATAAAAAGACTATCCGTTTAAATGTTAATAGCATTTTTATAATGCTTATTTTACCTACTTTTTAATACACTGAAAAACTTGTAAACTGCCACCAGGCCCTCTGATAGATCCCTCTACAGTCCTCTACCTACAGCCATAGATTCAAAGATATTAATTAGTTCAGAAAAATTTGCAGAACGGATTTTAGCAAAAAGAAGAAAATAACAAATTTTAGACAAATAATTTTACATATTACTTAGCTACTTAGATACAATTAATATTTTACCTATTTTTTTTTACCTTTAGATTGTGAATTAAAAAGTTACTACAATGGAAATTATATATTACAAACAATAAATAAATAATCTACATTATTACTTAAAAACAACCCCAAACTAAGAAATTTTGAAAAATATTTCTACATTGTTACTATTTATTTAACGTTTTTATTCCTAAACTTAAATTATTTCTATAGCTTTTCTCTGTATGTTATTTTTACTTAACTCTGTCTCCCTTTCTTTCTGTATGTGTAAAAGAGAGACCACAGAAAGATACATAGAGATATTCCGAATTTGAATTACTTCCGAATTATTATTATTGAATTACATAAAGTACATATGTACGTTAATATATTATATTTATATATATCGTATATATACGTGTATATATTTATATGTAATATAATATTCATAGTTGTAGTGTATATATTATACTGCTTCTATTTAGTATAATCTGTGTTTTATTTTCATATGCATGTGGTGTTCTCTTTTTATAATATATTGATAAGATTTTTTTTTTACTTTAGTGTATAAGATTCATTTTTAACATGCATGTTACGTATTTCAATATTTCGTATAAGTACCATTTAAAAAAAAAAAATAAATAAATTATAATTGGCAATCTTGTTTGTTAAATCGAATAATTTATCGTATCGCTGAGATTCATACAGCATACACCAGTAGGTACCATATAAAAAAGTAAGTAGGTATATGAGGGATTTCAATAACATCGCGGCCACATGCACAGACGTTGAACAAATTAAAATTTTATCGCGGCTGCGAAGCTCGACTCGACACTTGGGCGAATCTTCCCCAAACCGCCCTAGATTTGTATGGAATTTAGGTATTGTACTTGCTTTTTATATACAAATAGTAAAAAGACATTTTTAAAACAAGCTTTTAAATGCGTAAACAAAATGTTGTGTCTGTGCTGTTTGCCGTTGAGGAGTTCTTCCGCCTAGATCCAATCCTGAGTATAGAATCAGGCCATACTTACCATTAAAATGCATTGTCATCGAAACTGAACCAACATATCAAATTTCAACTCCGTGCGATAAGAGGCAGTGGTTCTAATTCAGCTTGCAAGGTTTGACCTTAACAAACTAACAAACATTGCAAGTTAAATAAAAGCTGGTAAAAATATCCTAAACAACTGTGCGACGAGTAACAATATACATCCATAAAATATGTGCAGATTCTATGCAGATTTATATTATTTTAGTCTTCTGCACTCAGCTGTGTCAATAGTGTATAGTATGAGTATGATATCTGCAATACCTGCAAACAAAATATGTAAATATTAGTATTTCAAACCATGAATCATTATATTTATTAGTAAACAAATTAGAATAATAGAAAGTGGTTATATTGGGCTTTATATACGCTTAAATTAGTTAAGTTTTTTTGTAAATAATCACATACATAGGTAAAGTTATTCTTTAAATATCATTCAATAAACTCTCATAGTTTAAAGGTAAATGCGTGCTTTCATAATATATATATATTTTTTTCCTTTGAACGTAGAATTGCTAGTGAGGTACATGAATGATGTTATTATGCAATTTATAACATAATATAAACAAGTATATATAATACTACGATACAATGATACACAACGCTCACAGATACAGTATTTTTAATATGTACTCGTATACACGAATCTGTAACCTTACAAAATGAGTATGTAATTGTTTCAATAAATAAATAAAAATATAGTGTAGAATATTTTAAGTTAGTAAGATCCTCAGATATAGAATCCTAAGTGAATCCTCAGATATAGAAAACATATGCAGTATAAATATCATTACCAAACCACCCTTATATTTTAATATATAAATACTACTACAACCAAACCACACACGATTGATTATATACAGTATTTACGCCATTTATGATTTTAGTCCGTTTACATGTTGGTCCTGGAAGGTTTTTTGATAAGTTTAAATGGTTAAACAGCTAAACATAGGCCCTGCAGAAGTATTTTAATCCTTAAGTCTTATGCCTTGGCTCTTCGTAAAGTATTATAATTTCATAAATTTTAAGACATACAATAATATCTGTGGCATCCGTTAATTTACAAAGATGAGCTTATTTGCTTACTAATTCTCCTGTATGCAAAATTTCAAGTTTTATTTCAAGCTTATGATACGCAACTTTTGGTGATCTTCCGTAATTTTCGATAAAAATTGTTCAAGTGTATCGTAATGTAACTGCAAATGAAATAATGTCTTACGTTTAGGTACGTCGTCACGTCAATTAACACAAATCCACCAGCGGTGATTTTAGGTGCGTGATAACATCTGATTATCAGAATCTCCAGGGATTTCTTAAATTTCTCTGAGCATCTGTACCAGGCACATCGAAATGCTGCTCGTATAACAGCGTTACTCTGAAATGTTAGCAAAACCTATATTAAATAGTGAACATCTCTCCCTGAATTGTTGTTCATCATCCCGTATCTGATGAGTGTTCGGGCTCCTCTTTCCCGTCGGCACCCAGCTGCCTCACGCTCTATGGAGACAAACTTCATCCCTCTCTCTCCGTTAAAAATTGTCTATTCTTTTTCAGGTACCGATTTTTGAATAAGGTAAGTAGATTCTTCACAAAAACAAATACAAATGTCTAAATTTGGAAAGCAGGTCTTTTTAGCAAATTTCTCAAAAATCCAAATTCAAACTGCTCAATTCACCCCATGGTTCAACAACCGATTTTAGTTTCATTAACATAGAAATATATTTTAATTGAAGCGTATGTACTATCGCAGCCATTTAGTCGTTCATGTGCACGTTTTAATTTGAAAACTATGCATGTACTCGCATGCCAGTTGAATTACTTTGTGTAGATGATTCAAGCACTATATTTACGTAGAATACAGGTCTAGTTGCAGGGCTTTAAGATCTAAAAGATGTATTTATTTAGGTGTTAAGAAGTAACAACATACAATTATACGAACTTCAACTTAAATCCTTGAGTTACTCAGTAATAACTTAAGCATTTTTGCCGAAAGTTCCTTGCTGGAATGTGAACACTAACTTCCAAAAGAAGCTTAGAACAGTCAAGACTATTTTTTTAGAATTTTGTGCAATGGGTGCTAAATCCGACAGTGTAGAGTAGGTGATAGTGCGACTGTGCGTGAGTGAGAGTTAAATGTTAGTTAGTCTAGAATTTATCATACCTACCTCAATCGTGGTTCACGAATCCTGCATCAGACAACTATAAGTGTGTTTTTTTAGTAATATTAATCAGTTCAATTTTACCAAAGTTTTTATTATGGTAAAGATTTTAAATTGAACTAGAAATATTCGAGCTGCGAATAGGATTGTGTTGTATATTAAAAAAAATGACTGTGGCTCTTTTAACTTTTTAAAGTACCGTACGATAAACCCCATCATTGTACTCATACATGCAATAATTCAAAATTATTATTAATATTATTAAATATTAGAATCAAACTACGCCTAAATCGCAAATTGTAAATATCCAGGATAATAGGGATATTCAGGGATATTATTATTATTATTAAATTATTAGATTGATTATTATGAGATTGAAATATGATGTCCGTGTTCGAATGAGCTAAAAGTGCCGCAGTTATAGGTGTAGATAGGAAATTAAGCAACCTATCACAAGTTGGTGCCACAGGCGCGAGTAGTCTGGAAGGAAGATGCCATTATTGATGCCTGTAGGGCCCAGCTGTCTTATATGATAGCTATAGATTGTCTTAGCCATTCTTGTTTGTTTCTCTATTGATATATTATTATATCATAATAATGTCATTTAACCTGTACGTTTAGATGTTAAAAGGATTATACATACAATTCTAATTTCCAAATAATAAAATTATTACACGATCTAATTGGTACCAATATATTAATGGATTTATAAAAGCCGCAAGTACTAGGAAGAATTATTTTCGGCTTACATTTAAATGGACAACTCAAAAAACAAAAAATATTATACCAGCCAATATTTTTTTAAATATTGATAATATTATATTTCTCGTTATTTTAATAATACGGCAATAACCCTAGTAAAAAATATTTATTTTAGTCGGTGATGCCTTCACATAAAACAAGCAAATGTCGTCCGAACGTCCATATATAGTATACCTCATGATAAAGTTTGTCCGCCCTCCAGCAATACATGAAGATATGATAATGCATCTTAATGAGATGAGATATATACGAAACGAAAACAAACGTATTGACGAATGGCACCTGAAAAAAAAATAAAAAATATAATCTCGATTGAATCATGTTAAAAATTATATTTATGCCAAACATAATTTGATCGCGAAAATAATATATAAAGTATTTTTTTTCAATTTAGTAACAGAAAATGTCTAACGGTAAATATTCCTAAAATCAATTACTATAAACGATGGTCTATTTAGGTTGTTATTATGTCGATCATCTAACGCATGCAGCTATTTATTAATTTATCTCCTATTTTATCTATTTATTTTAACATAAAAAATATATTTGATCGAATAATAAAACCTATGTAAAATTAAAAATAAGTTTTTACTAGCAATAGCAAAAAATATTACATTAAAATATTACAATACCATTTTTTTTAATATTGTTAAATCAAAATCAAGCACTCTATTCGGAAGCGCCGATATATGATGACACTAGTAAGCGGCAGGCCAACTGGCCTGCAAAATGCGCGCACGGAGCGTCGCTTGAATGCAACAAAAAATTTGTATCGTAGCAAATATCATTCATAGATTTAAAAATATCGTACATACTAAGCCACGGAATTAAATGCTTAGATTTGACGATGAAACTGTTAATTGGTTTATTTAAAAATAGAGTTATAATAACGTTACGGTTTACAACCAATTTGAAAACATTTTGACTATTTACATCTTTATAATTAATTTAAATGTCTATTAATCAAATGGGATAATATTGTAAAATTATTCAATATAAACATTGACTACGTTGACATAATTTTATAATCACTACACGTCAAAAATTTTAGGACTTTTTTTTAAAGTGTTAAAGAATATGTTATTTTTTCAGGCAATTTGCAGTTATTTAAAAACAATAATCATATATAAAAAGCAATCAAACCATAATCACATCATATCTACATATGCTACTCACCACCAACACTTCAAACGTAGACATGCAAATCATAAGACCGGAAATTAATAATTGTGCCAAAATGGGAAATTGGAGACATTTTTCCAATTTTAAAGTTATATATAAAGCATCTTGATGACGGCATATACAGTCGACTAGTTGAGGATAACTGGATCTATCTGATATCAATTGTAATTTATCTGAATCCAATTGCTCAACCTGTGAATAACAAGTATATTATTTTGAAAAAACTATTTATAAATAAATGGGCGAGATATATACAGATAATAATTATTTACTTTATCGCAAATTATTCTTAAAAGAATTTAAATTGTAAATTTTCTGTAGACTATAACTAGGTCGCCGTAGTCGTTTGTCGAACCGCCAGCGGCAGTATGTATTGGAGCGAAGTAGGGAAATTTAGCTTCCGTGATAGTTTATGCGTGAAAATAATATAGCTTTGTTTTCCGGTATTAACTTTCTCGTAGACCCATCTTTTAATTTTTTTCTTAGAAAAACCCTAGTTTTTATTTTTCTGTTTAATAAATACCAAAAATTTCGAAAATCGGCCTACTAATTACAGAGATACTTAAATGAATAGGTAAATTTCGCCATTGGATTCACCGCATGGGAGCTTCGCTAGCTACGCTCACTCGCTCCGATGTGGGTAGTATTGTGAGAAATAATTTTATTAATTAATGTGTTTGGCTTAATTAGCAATAATAATCATATTTTAGAGTAAAGCATAATTTTAAATTATTGTGCTAAAACTAAACGTAGATATATTATCAATATTAAAGTTATATTAAGAGGATCTTACTCTTTGCACTACGTACTCTATTGTAATGTTTTTATTAACCCTTTATATTACTCAGAACTCGCAAATGTTATAGTCAGTTTAATACTGTTTAATTACCAGTTACAGTTTTACAGTTTGTTTTTACAGTTTAATTAACTGTTTCAATAAATATAAACGATAGCAGTCCTACCCTCAGTCACTTGATAACATGACATCAAATATTCTTTAAAAAGAAAAATAAGAACATAATCAGACACACACAAAAAACAAAGCATAATAATAAAGCAAACATCGAATTTTATGTTTGCATTCGTCCTTTAATACATTCTTCAATATCAGCTACAGTTCTTACAAATATTAAACAATCTGCCAGCGATGAGTCATTGTAAATTTATGATTTCTTCGTAGTTTCCCTTTATTCCCTTTATGCTGCATTCCCATCATAATGGGGAACCAGCATAACCTATAATTTTAATAGCACTAAACGGCACAAAGGTCACATAGCTGAAGGCGTTTTTTAGTGGATGAAATTCATAAAGGCTACTTTTTCAAGCGTTTCGTTCAGAGCTGGGTCGATAAATGGGAACGATTGGAAGGACCGGGCGTTCCCCTCGGGGAGCTCCCCGGACCCTCGAGTTTTCTGTAATTTTAGTTTTTCTATTACTTAGAGTGACGCGCGGTTACCTCGCCCGGAATCGCCCGTTGTTTGTTTCGTCCTCTCTTCCCTTAACGTGGGAACCGGTACCGCTACCCGGGCCCCTGCGCGCTGGTAGGAGCCCACGGAAGGTGAGTGTTGTGTTGTGTTGGACATGGACCGCATTAGTTAAGTCATAGTTTAAGTGCATGTTAGATTTAAGCTTTTAATGATTCTGCTTATGTTACAGATGTTTCACCCGACACCGACGCCCCTTCCCTTTTCCTACCTTACCGTCCTATCTCTCTCTCGCCATGTAGAGTTTAAGTTAAATATTAAGTAGGCCTGTAAGTTTTCTTCTATCCATATGGCACGAGGGAGGGAGATAGGGACAGACTCGCGGGGGTCCTTTTGCTAGACCCGCCCGGGCGCGCCCTTCCGGAGCGTCTCGGGTAATTTTGAGACAATGCGTGAGAGGGTAGATATAGCGACCACAAGTCGCTGCAACTACCCGGGTCAGAGGTGGGTTTGTCTGTAAAGGCTACTTTTTCTGCTATTCTATTATTCATTTATACATCAAAGATATTTTCGAAAAAAAATAACGCATGGCTGATAAATAAAGGAAGACAAGAATCTACTGACGTATTGAACATTTTATATAAACATCGTATTGACCATTAGTGTTATATTTTATAGGTAATATCCTAACTATAAATAACAATGTATTGAAAGAGGCGAATAAACTATATATACAAATGTATGTAAAAAAAAATATGGGATGTATGTTTGTATATAGTCAAAATTTACCAAAAACCGATTCATTATTTGGGTAATATGCAATCAATTTATTTGGATCATGAGATTTATTAGTATATTCATTATGTATTTTATTTTTCTTTTAATCTAACTATAAAAATCCCTTTCAGCACACCGGAAGGCCAAGGTAGATTTCACCGGATCAAAGTAGGGAATAGGTGAATTCCAATTGTACGAACTTGTATCAAACATTCAATTTTTGCTGTGCCTGTTAAGAATTTTTTTAATTTTAAAACCTCAATTTTTCCACCCCTAGCACCAATGGTGGCATTAGGGAATAAATATAAAATTTCCATATGCCTAATAACCACAAACCTAAAAAAAAACATTCTGTGTATACTCAATGATACTTACATTCTCTTCTATATGTTCCAGGTAGTAGTTTACAAGTTCAAACCTACACTTGGTCAGAGTGAGGAGCGATCCATATATGTTGTCTTGCGAAATGTTGACATAGGAACTAAGAGCCTCAGAGATTATTTGATGGGCGAAGGTCAACCAATATGCTACAGGCTGTGTCGTATCGTAGGGATACCTAACAAGCACACAATAATATTGCATATATAAACACAGAATATATCGCGAAAAACTTTTTTTTGAAGTAAAACTCTTTCAGTCCCGGCTCACACAACTTTTCCTGGGCAATGAATAAATCTAATTCGTCAAGGTGTGCGCGTAAATTCGGCGACACGCATTCGCGTGTCGTTGCGCCGTCTCGTCATTCGTCATTGGGTTTTTTTTTATTTATTTTATTTTTTGTTTCTTTTGCGGAAACATTGTTGAATGAAGATCCTAGTTATAGGATGATCATTTTTTTTATTGGTCCCCCCCGGCGTATAAACCCTTCATCTGCCTCATCAAAGTCATCCACGATTCATTTGTATACATATATCTATGTTGAAAGTACGTTATTTATCTTGTAAATATTAAATAAATTATTCACTTCACTCATCATTTTCATTTATTATATACATGATAATCATTACATTTTTACCGTTTTTTAGTATTGTTTCTTTTTTAAATCATTTTTATATTACCTTAATGGTATAAGTGATCGTTGAAAGGCTTTCATAAAATACAACGCTGTAAATTAACCAGCATGCATTAAACTTAATCGTTGCAACTATTCGTGCGTTTCAGTTTAAATTTTCTATTAAACATTCTGGTTCTCTAATTTAATTGTAAAATTTCCAACTTTGTAAAAATATTAAAAAGTTGATTCGAAATTCGTACATGTCAATACTGTCAAAATCATAATATTTTATAAAGTCACGCGGACGCCTCTAATAATATTTCACCTAAAATACGGTTATTATTGAAACACATTTTACTATAAGACTCACCATGCACGGTTTGGCAAAATTCTCATTGAACTTGTAAAAAGAGACGTCACCGCCCACCCCAGCATCGTAGTGAATGTGAGTAAGACGTAAATAATTAGTCCGATTAGAGTATTTGTTTCATAGCTAAAGTAAAATAAAATAAAATTTAGTTTTTAAATATGTCTAAAAAAACACAGCAGATATATGATATATCTAAATATTACAAGAAAGTTGTGCAACTCATATAAGAGGCACAGAAGAGAAACGTCTATCGCGGAAGAAACAAAAATAACTTGGCCTGCTGTGACTGATCCTTCAACTCACCTACCAGCCTAGCAACATGTAAACTAGGCCATATTGGTACCAGATTGGGTTCCTATAAAATCTTAGATACCTCAAGATTTTGATTTGAAAACTCTCCAATATCACAATGTAATTGGTTAAGTACTAGAATTGGACTCGAAAGAAATGATACTGAATTTGGATTTAGTAAATTAAATTCAACGAGATTATTTTGGCGTCATTAAATATTCTAGCGTAAGCAGTACTATCATCGGCATAGAAACAGACATTATCTATTTGTAATATATCTTGTATTGTAGCATTTGTAAAAGTGGCATCCGAAACATTAACTAAACGTAGAATTTCAAGAGTGCCAATATCTCTAAAACTACCTATGTCAATTCTCATTCAATCAATTTTAGTTATTTTGGGCAGTTATAAGTTGGCCATCACCTTATGGGTCACCTGTACATATGAAAAACATGGCAACAAATCGAACTTATAAGACACTACATTTATAATAATGAGAAATAAATACGACGATATTACCACCCTTCCCGATATCCCCTCCCTCCCCCCCATCCCTACTCTACGATATTTCCTTACAAATAAGTACTGTTGTTAGTTATGGATGAACAGGGAGACATACATAATATTCACAGGGACTCTGATATAGTAGTATGGGATCTTTTCATCTATGTCTTGCAAAGGATGGTAGATTACCAATACACGTCGACATTATCAGAGGCCTTATATTAATCTAGGGTTACAGCTTGGGCTTCGGTTACATGTAATCATAATATGTTACCGATTAAGTACAGCATTGGGTAACTAAAGGCGATGGTAGCAAGTTGCCCTTGTAATATAAATATCTTGATAACATAATATTAAAAAGATTTACTTTTAATAAAATCGACCTATATTATTTAAAGATTATGACTACGAACTTAACCTTTTAATTATTTTAGTAGTTTTTGGATCATTTTGTTTAGACATGAATGAATCGGCATCTTCAATAATATAAACTAAGTCAGACCGGCGTATCATCAGGGTTAACAGTTTAATACAAATCACAAAACTGTTTAAAAGGAAAATGGCAATTCCTGTCATAACTCGTATATTTCCCCAATTCGTGTACATGTTGAGCAGCTGTACTAAGATGTTTGAACCTGTAATGATAGTCACAAATATTAATACAATTATTACCTCTATCAATATTTATTATGTATAAAAGATATAGTTATATTTGGTATACCTATAAGAAATAAAAACATGAAGCAAGTGTAGCATCCATAAAGAAACTTTTGGCAGCCGTTCATCCTCAATGGGGGCCAAAATCCCATTAACCGTAGAAATCCTAAAGAGATATGAAAAGAAATATTTTTTCTTTTAAATATTGGTTGTTCATTTCTTGCTCCTTTTTTCATTTTGATGTCAATTTTTAAAAAAAAAGGAACAATTATCGCAATGTCAGCTTATTTAAACTACCCCTTACTATAAAAATGATAATTGATGGTTATCACGTTTGAATTTTGTTTTTTTTTTCGCCTTTTGGTTTAATATTAACTTGACACGCGACTACTTATCACCACAGTTAAAATTTCAATTTTCCATTAAATAGCTGAACCAACGCTAAGTCGATTTATGTACTTTATTTAGCTAATGTGTGCTTTGCAATTATCCTAGGCTCAAATCAAATAACAACTCTTCACAAACAATGTTAGTTTGGTATACAATTTAAATTATGCATAACGGGCCTAATGGCGTTTTACTTTTCGACTGGTGTATCCCACTCCCAATGATTAATAGTTTACAGTAAACATAGAATGTTAAATTCGCGTATTATAATTTATAATAACACTAGCTGACCCGGCCACGCGTTGCTGTGGCTAAAGTTTTTGTTATATTACATTATAGTAAACAATCTAAGAGGAACAATAAGAGAACATCAGTCACGGAGTCCACTATGCTTTTTCACACAGATGGTATTTGTAAAAAAATATGGTGATCTCCTTATTTGACTTTCTACTACTATAACCCTTTAGTACAATGAAATTATTTACGAACTAAGACGACAATGATGATGTTGGTATACAAATTCACTGGATTGAGATTGATTTGAAGGGGAAGTACGTTGAACACAATTAATTAAAATGTTCTTACACTTGATACTAAGCAGAAATCAATAGGTAAAAAATAAAAATTTATCAGATTTATTATTTCCATTTAATTTTATAACAAATATAAGTATATTACAGTATAATACAGTAAATAACATGTGACGCTTAAACTCATGAATGAGGTAGGCAAGGCAGACAGTCTTAAACTTTTAAACATTAATATCTTTTTTTTTTAATTATAAATACTTTCAATTTCAATTTAATTTAACACCAATCGGTGCACAATGTTTTTGGTTAACCTGTCTTTAGCTAACACAAATAGATTCGACGGTTTCCCAACACGTGAACACGCAACATATAGTTGCCCATGAGAAAAACATGGATTTTCCAAATCTAAACCACAAATGGACATTGTTTGACCTTGAGATTTATTTATAGACATGGCGAAAGCTAAACGAATTGGAAACTGTAGCCTTTTGAAGGGTATGGTAGAATCTGATGGTATCATCGGAATACGTGGCAGCAGGACCACTTTTCCTTTAAACTTCCCAGCCAAAATGGTTGCTTCAAGAATGTTTCCGGTGATCTTTTTGATGACCAAACGCGTACCGTTACATAATTGAGGTGGATTCAAATTACGGAGGAGAATAATAGGGGAACCAATCTTTAATCGAAGATTATGTGGTGGCATTCCAGGGATATCTAATGAATTTAAAAATTCAATCGGAAAATTTACACTTTCATTTTCATCAACAACAGTATCGATTGATTTAAAAGACATCAGATCGCCTGGTAACAACTGTTGTATCTGGAAGTTAATTTCGTCAACATCAACGTTTTTGGCTGCCAAAATCGCCCGTTGACTAAGCCATTCATGATTCAAATAATTATTCTGTATATCCGGGAAAATACTCTGAATCAATTCAGTTTTATCCTGAACAACAGTGCAAAAATTGTCTGGTAGTTTAATGCATTGCGTATTTGGTTGCAGTTTTATTTTACCGTTCCCAATATCTAGTAGTTGTTCGGAAAATATTAGTGCTGATGGATCATTTTGCAATTGTACTCGCATATTTATGGTCAATCGAAGTGTTTCAACACTTCGCCATAAGAATGATTGTTTCAAACATGCATTAATCTCATCCGCGAAAGTAGAGCGAGGTATAACCGGTAAGGTCTGCCGGAAGTCACCAGACAAAAGTAAGATAGCACCACCGAAAAGTTTATTATTGCTGTTTAAATCTTGCATAGTTCTGTTTAATGCTTCAAGTGAATATTTGTGTGCCATTGTGCACTCATCCCAAATTATTATAGAACTCTTCCGCAACACTGCAGCTATTCCACTATTCTTTTTGATGTTACACATTGCATCTGGTTTATTATGAACGTCCAATGGCAGCTTGAATGTTGAATGTGCTGTTCGCCCACCATCCAGTAAAGTAGCCGCAATGCCTGACGATGCTAATGCTAATGCGATTTTTTGTTGCGACCGTATTTTGGCAAGAATCAACGATATTAAAAATGTCTTACCGGTTCCACCGGGTGCATCCAAGAAAAAAAAACCGCCTTGTTCAGCAGCAACAGCCAGCATAATCCGATCATAAATAATTTTTTGTTCTGCTGTCAGTAATGGTTCACTGTTCATGATAATTGTTGCTAAACTTCCATGGTCATATTGATTTTCTCGTTGTAAATCGGTATTGACTAAGTCGGTGGCTGGACGATTAGGTGATGGCATACCATAATGATTAAGTGGTAAATTTGAAATAAGAACACATAAATCCTCGATCAAGACCAATGCTTCATTGTACATCTCTGGTGTATAATCTATGTTTTGGCATTGATTTGTTTGTCTAATTCGGTGCAAGATGTCTTCTGTCATACAATTTTTATATTTTTCCCACAAAGTTTGTGCTTGCGAGGGATAACATGTCGCCAAAATAATTGCAAACAACTGACGAATGTTATTCGGTGTTGATGTCAACGCAGCATCAGCAAGCGTTAAGTCCCAATGGTTATCGTCTTCTAGCAATTGCAGTTCACGACATGCATCCTGGTATGTATTGAATACTCGACCATTAGCTGTTCGTAAAAATTCAAAAGACGTTGGTCCGGGAACATTCACCAATAACAAACGTAAATAGAAGCACTCACGTTGCTTTGGATGTACCGTGTAAAGTCTCCCCAATGTCTTAGCTTTGAATATGCCTGTAATGGAAGGATGTGGTTTTCCTTGTTTCCGTGGCTCCCATTTTTTACTGGATTTGTTCCATGTGAAATAACGTGGAACATCACCATACACCAATGTCTTCGCGAATTGGCCAAAAACATCAGGTTTTTGACACAATGTAAAAAATTCAGTTAGAGTCGTTTTCGGAGCTTCGAACGCTCTTTGGAGAACATTTTCTTCAGTGAAGTATACACGTTGACCGTTTTCAAGATGTATTGCCAGATGTTGGACAGCAGGATCTCTTTCGTGGATGGGAAAGCTGAGAATATGCCAAATAGCTTCATTGCTGCTAATGTATCTGCCCATTTGGTATCGTGCTATTTCGTCATTTTTATTTATGTTTTTTACTTCAAATATGGCCAAATCACTGTCTTTGTTTACATATTTACAAATATACTTAATTGATTTAACAGAACTGCAAAGCTCAACATTGATATGAGCTTTGTAAGTTTTTGAAAGTAGTGGTGAGTATGGTACCACCCACTGATTATCAAACTCAACTTGATTTGGAAAGTTCGGCAGTCGCATTGTAAATGTGTGGCCACCATTCTCAGTACTTCTGCGGCGATACATTGGATAACCATCAATATCCGTGATCGTGTCATTCGTATGCGGCTTTGGGAAGTTTTTTTACATTTTCCATTTTCCATGCACGGTGACGTCATGTTGAAAACACCGCATGGCCCATGGATCATGTGTTTGGTGACAATATCAAATAATTCTTGATCAATTAATGGGTCTGGAATTTCGGCTGAAATTATTTGATCGATTTCTTCAGGACGGATTCTATCTTTAAGCCAAACCAAAATGTGGGCATGAGGCAAACCTCGCTTTTGCCACTCTATCGTATACAGCCAACAACGTGTGATACCAAAAATTGTATATTTAACAATAAAATCAATTAAGGATTTCAATTTTTGTTTAAACACACGTGCAGTTAAATCATGACGATGAATGGCTTGTTGTCCTGGCAATAGTAAAGTTTGTATCTCTTCCCAATTCGGATTACATGTGAATGTAATAAATAAATCCGGTCGGCCGTAATGACGTACGTAAGTCATCGCATCTTGTATGTATTCCTGCATGTTCCGTGGACTGCCGATGTAGCTTGAAGGTAAAATGAAAGCATTACCGATGTCATTGGGATTTAAATTTCCATCGATGTTTCCAGCAACAGCATCTCGTAAGTGAATATATTCTTCCGATCGTAGTTTTGCCTGGTTGAATCGAAGGAATCGCAAGCGTTCGCTTTCGACCTTAGCATACATATCAACAATGTATTGATGGAACAGCTGACGATATCGAAGGATATAATTGTCTTGATGTTGTCTAACCATTATTCGGTGTGCGTAGTAGTTCATTGAGCTAACTTTATTATTTCTGTAATCACCTAAAAAAATAAATAATAAAATGCAATACGAAATTAAAATCTATACATACAGTAAGAAAGTAAATAGATAATTGTCAAATTTACCGGTATTTGGATCATACTGATTGATATTAAGGTGATATTCATCTTGTCCTTGCCAAAATATCAATGGATATTGTAGTGCGTCATATGAACGGTGTAGATCCTAAATCGTACTGACAGTGTTGTCTCGCCGTGTAATGTTTATAGATCTTTTGTCAACTGGATCACCAACCATGATAACAGCAACCTCATCAACAGTTGGAGCGTTGAATCTACCAGCATGTTCACCTAATGGTACTTTGTCGGCTTTTATGACGATTTGATAATTGTCATTTTGCAGTCGTGGCGAAACTCTTTTGATCAATTGAATTAGTTGATTGTGATCTTCTAAAAAAATTCCAATAATATCACAATTGCTCTTTCCTCTGCTTGTTCAATAAAATTATACAGGCACCGAGTCGTCACGCGCTCTTCACAATCGCCCATAAAATAAAAAGGTATCGACATCTGTCAGTTTTATGACTGCCAAATAATATCAGACAAATAATTAGCAATAAATTAAAATATGACGATTTGATAATTGTCATTTTGCAGTCGTGGCGAAACTCTTTTGATCAATTGAATTAGTTGATTGTGATCTTCTAAAAAATTTTCCAATAATATCACAATTGCTCTTTCCTCTGCTTGTTCAATAAAATTATACAGGCACCGAGTCGTCACGCGCTCTTCACAATCGCCCATAAAATAAAAAGGTATCGACATCTGTCAGTTTTATGACTGCCAAATAATAACGGACAAAAAATTAGCGATAAATTAAAATTGCGACTATAATTTGAGATTTAAACTATCCTATCTCTCAAGTGCACATCGAACTGCACATGGTGTTCAAATTTTATTATAATCGGTTAAGTGGTTTAGGAGTCCATTGAGGACAAACATTGTGACACGAGATTTATATATATTATTAAGATGTTATACGAATGGAAAGTCAATACGCCGTGTCCCACGACCTTTTAAAACTTAAAGGGATGTTTTTATTCAATATTTTATTTATGTTTTGAGTAAAAAATACTAAAATAATTAAATTCGATCCCCTTTCGCGAAAGGGGCCACAGTGAGAGGAGGTAATCTCTCGGCCCCCGCGCCGGTGCCGCGGTGCGCCTGGCGGCCTTAAATTCAAATTAATTGTATGCAACATACGGAAAACATGTATTCATATTCATCCATGTTTAATAACAACAATAAAATAAATTAGGATATAATTTTAAAGAGAAAACAGAATTAAAATTAAATAACAGTTCACTAAAACAGACAAATATTTTTTAGTCCCTAAATAACTGTAGGTTTTTTTAAATTGACAGTACGAGCTACTAATGGTTGAACCTGCTTTGCAGCTTCGTGTGACGTGTGACATTAAATTATAATTACGAAAAGTTTACAAATCATTTTTTCTGACTTTCTTCACAAATATTAGTTGAAATACCAATAAGTGTTTTTTTTTTAACGTAAAAGGTTGCGGGACACGTTGTATGTGGCAATTTATTCAATTAATGCGCAAAGCGGCGTTTGATTCATTTATATAACAAACAGCCAAGGGGTGTTGTACAAACCACTTATAGACATAAAACGAGCTATGACATAAATAAAAATCCTTATCCTTTTCCATGCAATGCTTTAGCCTACACATATGAGTGTAAAGAGTCGAGGGTGGGTATTAAGTTTAAGGATGCATTTGCACGTCTTTATATGTATTTTTAAACTATCGTGCGAAGATTGTAGAAAGCCTAGGGTTGTGCATGAAAGAGGGTGAGTGTGTGAATTTGAAAGGTAATTTAATCGAAAAGTGATAAATAATTATATTACAAAAATAAAGTAAAAAATCTGGAAAATAATGGGTTTTACTTTTTTTTTATCTCGTATATAACCCGAATTATTGAATTTCAAAGTTTCAAAGTCGGGCATCTCAAGTCATAAATTCCTACTGCTCGGCACGTGCTTGCGACTCGCGCCGCTCACCAGTACGAGTTGTGAGAGGGACCAGAGGTGCTTGAGTTTACCTTTTTTCTCAATCCTTTTGTTGATGATTCTTTCCTAATAGTTTCCGATAAGGAGGAGGAATTTTTGAGAGGACAGTCAGATAGATAATCTGCATAAAGTTGATTCTTTCTGTCGCCTAAGAAGGACGTTTTATTACATTTGTTGTTTTGTAGCCGCGTCGAATGCTTTTAATAATAAAATATTGTACTAAATAAAGTATAGTTACTTTATGTAGTATATCATATTCGCCCATATTTAGCAGACACGTTACAATATACAGAGTTTATTTAACTTAACTAAGGTCCTTTCAGGGGTTTGATCTATATCGACAACTAAACCGGTCTTACGAAAAAAAATAAAATATAAAAAAAAAAATGTGTAATAATTATATATAAATGTAAAATAATTATATAAGTATAACACCTTATTTTTTTTCAATTTATCGCGAACCGTGTGTTTGGGTGGTTGTTCCCGACATCGCGCCATGCGTTCAACCGCGTACTCAAACATTAAAACTATATCTATTAAATTTCTCTCTAGGATGTGGGTCAATCAGTTAGAAAAAAAACAACTTAAACCCAAAAACAACGGCATAAATTCATTTATTTTTTTAAATTTGCAGATATAATTAATAATATTAAAAAAAAATATGTATACAATTAAGTTTGTGTTATTCGTAACCAATATCTTAGATCGTTTGAATTATTAATGTAATATTTCTACCATATTTGTTAATTTAAATAGTATTTATAAGAAAGGAATAAAAATATAATCCGAAGCGTTTCAAAAATTCTTACTTAGATTAGTTGTGGAAAAGGCCAGTAGAAAACTAAGGTTTGGCATGATTTAATTTAATTTAGTGATTTTTTTATTATTCGAAATTATACCTAATTACGATACTTACGAGCCGTATTTCCAATAAACTATGTATGTGCATTTTTTATACGATTATTTTTCGCGTCGACTTAAAATCAAAATAGCTGGATTTCTTTTCTAAACCATGATATTAATATTTTTTGCAAATAACAAGCCATTCAATTTTTATGCATCGTTACTTAAAAATTTTCAAAATAGTATATATTATAGAACAGCATTGTCGCTATATATAAACGTCTATAATGCATTTTTTGTTATCGTCCTGGAGCACCACATGAGGGCATCACACATTTTTTAAAATTACAAAGTACGTTTATTGTTCTTTTGCAATATCGCATCAAACGAATGTGTGCCCATCTCTGAATATGACATGCGTTATTTTCAGAAATTCAGGATTAATCGGTTAATTTTATTAGGATAATAATAGTGCTTCAATTTCATTCATAATATTTTATTTTGATAGTGTTAAAAACTTAAAAAAATACTACCTAAAGTGAATAAAAAAAATCGCTCACGACGGATTAAAAAAAGAACGACACTTCAGATTGTCCACTCCGCCACACTATTACGTACAAATACATAGACTATTATTTATTAAAAACTAGAAATAGCTTATAATCGCTGTGCGAGGAGTGCCATAAAATCCATAAAATATGTGAATATTCATGTTATTTTAATTTTCTGCATTCATCTGTGTCCATATTGTATAATATGAATATGCTATCTGCAATACCTGTAAATAAAATATATCAAATATGAGTATTCCACAAATAATAGAAAAATCATAATAAATTACATACGTAATAGTGTTATAGCTACGTACTGACACTTAGAAAAAGGGGTGTAAATAAAAAAAATAGAATGATAGAAGGTGGTTAGATGATGGCTTTAAATATTTATTTACTTTTTTAACTTTTTTTTGTAATGATTAATAGTTAAAATTAATTCTGTACATGTCTTTAATTAAAGCTTAAACGTTTAACGACAAACGCTTATTTCAGTTACATTTTTGTCTTATGTTTCCAATGCATAACATAGATGAAAGTATCTAACCTAACCACCTTTCAACAAACCCTATAAATTATATCGTCTGTAGGTTAATTGTCCAATTTAATTTTTATTTTTCCCCAATATTTTTAGTTGTTTGTGCCGTGCATCCAAATTGACCCAACAGTCCGGTAAATTGTAACGTATGGCCGTTTTGCGTCACATTGCGTCTTTTGAGCGTAGTAGATGTGTATATTTTAACTAAATCTTTTTCTTAGGACGTATAACCTCTTTGCACCAAGTTTGCCCTCTTTTTTCTTAATTTATTTTAGGTAAGGGAATGATATGACCTAAAACACAATCTTTATTAACGTTTTGAAAGAATAGGAGGCATGATGAGGATGTCCTCTCTCTACGGATAAATCGGTTGTGTCTGCAGGCGTTCTCCAATTTGTTGGATACAAAAAAATCGTGACCGTTGGTCCCGATTGTGTCGTGAAAATAAATGGTCACTTTATCAATCCGCTGACGATTCCTTTGTTTGTGTGTTTTTATTTCGAGCAAGGTTGTCACTACCCAATGCACAAAATCGATTTTTCATCGATCGCTTCTCCGAATGCTAATAGACGTGGCTAACGTGTCCTTTCACTTTTTAAAGACTTTTACAGATGTCCTTTACACAATAAGTTAGTGGATGAATAGGAACACTGAGAAAAACACATGAAACACCTGCTTCAAAATTTAAATTTTTATAAAAATTTTGTAAATTTGTAATATTAAAAACCTTCCTAGATTGTGTATGTAATATAACAGTTTTTGAATTTAGATAGTCTCATAAAATGTTTATAGTAAATTCTTTTATAACTCGTATTTTCGGTTGTTTATCACCATATTATGTATTTTCTTTAATTTTTCTAAATTAGTGCGGCTTTCAGTAAGTCAAATAACAAATAGATGTTCCTCACAAAACAGAAATTTTCTAGTATCTGGAGCATCGTACATATGCCGTGTCCCAAAACTATTCTCGATAAAAAAATCAGTTAAGTGGTTCTGCTGTTTTAAGCGTTATTTGTAAAGAAAGATCACAATAGACCCTAGTTTATTCTACACCCTTGCTTATTTTCAAGTTTATGCTCAAACACCGACGCCATTTATAATTTTAGTCTGTTTACTTGTTTGTCTTGAATAATTCTTAAAGACAGGGATAGGTGTTCTTGAAAATTTTATTCGTCATAAAATATATATTTTAAGAATAAGCATATGTATATACAATAATATCCATGGGACCCATTAGTCTACAGAGATAACTTAAATCATTAAATTTATTAGTATGCAAAATGTAAACTAAACAGTCTGGACTTGATATCACGTCAAAATCAGCGTAATAATTGTTGTTTTAAATGTAATAAAATAATAATATCTTACGTTTAGATACGTCGCCACGTCAATTATCACAAATCCGCCAGCGGTGATTTTAGGTGCGTGATAACATCTGATTATCAGAATCTCCAACGATTTCTTAAATTTCTCTGAGCATCTGTACCAGGCACATCGAAATGCTGATCGCACAACAGAGTTACTCTGAAATTTTAGCAAAACCATACTTAATAGACTCGAAACATATTATTTTTGTAAACGATCAAAGCCCTCTTGGATACAGACACAAAATATTTTTGTAAATAATTAAGTTTTTGAAACTTAAATAAATCCGATGTGCGTATTACCAACGATCATTATTGTTTGAGGCATATTTATGCTAGGCTGTAATTATTTCTCTCGGATAACCGTTTCAAATGTAACCTGGACGGAAAAGCATCTGTTGGTTTATGTTTAAGTAGTTTACTTGTAATCAATTGTTCGTGAAGAAGGGGTTAGAAATGCACAGCATAAACTATCGTTACGCGCGAAAATTTCATTATTTTTTAATTTACTTAAATTTAATTCACATCTTTATTACCTTATATATTTACCAAACTGTTAAAAAAACGACAATATGTTTTTGAGGATTAAAAGAAATGTTTTTATGATTCCAAATAATAGAATCATACGGTTTCAATCAACCATAGAAACATCTCGGTAAATTTAAGATATTCCTATGCTCAACTAACATATTTATTATATATTAGCTAGTACATATTTTACGTATATACGTAACAGTTATTTTTTTTATGTTATTATTATTATGTTCTTCGTTATTTTGACAAGTCGGCCGCATCGCATGTAAAAAGATAAATAAGGCCAAACTCAAATTCTAGTCATAAATCCTTTGACATAAGAAAAAAGAAATGTATTTGTAAAGGCCAAATATTCATTCAAAAATATAAATGTATACCTCATGATAAAGTTCTTCCGCCCTCCAACAATACATAAATATCTGATAATGCATCTTCAAAAGATGAGCAGAAAACGCAAAATAAACAAACGTATTGATGAATGGTACCTAAAAAGTATAAAAATCTGTATTTCAAGTGAATCATGGTAAAATACATGTTTAGGTTTGATTAGGATTGGGATTGATTAGGATTGATTAGGATTGGATCACATAATATTGAAAAAATGTTTTTTTTTATAATAGCAAATGTCGTACTATAAACAATGGTGCAATATTTCTCTGATTAATTTTAATCAACTTGATTACATTGATAAATCAAAATTATGCATTCTTTTCGGAATCCCCGTGATGATCCGTGGTGATCGATCTAGCGCTATGCCAAGAAAAACATTTAATTCATAACCACCATTTTTAATTGATGTATTTTTTTAAAGTATGACTAAAAAAACATAATCGAGAAGAAAATAGGGAGAGGAAGACTTAGACGCTCCTACCTTGCTTGTCATGTCGTTGCTTCACAAATTAATTAATATAAGTACGAGTATGTTGAATCTTGATTCTCTTGAATCTTGAATCATGATGCGGCCATTACAATTCATTCTCCGATGTAGTAAAAACTTTGTAAGCATCCAATGCAGTCATGTGCAGGCTTGACGCGTTATGAAAGTGCAAAGTTGAGTTAGTTTTCCCTCTCACACACTTACATTAGTACATATGTGTGAGAATAACTAATTTGATGCAATATGCAATATTTAACATAATGTTGGCCATGTATTATTTATTGTCGTTTGAATGTGTGGGTTGGTGTGCATTTGTCACATTAATCAATGCGTGCACGATGAATGATAAGCGCAGATATTGCCAGAACATTGTAATACAAACGAAATGATTGTGAGTGTGTATCACAATATAATATTTACATACTACTCACCACCAATAGTTCAAAAGTAGACATACAAATCATAATACCGGAAATTAATAATTGTACCAAAATTGGAAATTGGAGACATTTTTCCAATTTTAAAGTTATATTTAAAGCATTTTGATGGCGGCATATACAGTCGACTAGTTGAGGATAACTGGATCTATCTGATACCAATTTTGAGTTATCTAAATCCAATTGCTCACTCTGTAAATGACAAATTTATTATATTGTTAATACAATTTGTAAATGCATGAGATGTATACGGATATTTATGATTTACATTCAGATTATATTCTTTAAACGTTTTACTTTTAAAAAAAAAGAGTAGATGTGAGTGATTGATGAAGAGTGGATTTATATATTATGTTTACATTTTAATCATCATATGCTTTCATTTAAATTGCCAGAACCATAATAATTTTATTATTTTTTCATTTTTTAAATTTTATTATGTATCATTTTTTTTAAATAATACGGCTGCACCCTCTTATAGATTAAGTATTATTTATATACAATGTCTCAAGGGCGGTACAAGTAAATAGTATCACGTCTTGATTTGTAAATCTAACATCCGGAGTTTCACAGGGAATAGCATATACGTTAGGGAGAAATCAGCGGTGGTTTCATTTTGAATTGAAAGGAGCATTTAATAAATCTCGGTACAAAGTGGTTGATCCAACTTCAAATATTCTTTAAAACAGGAAGAGAATCTTATACGGTCACAAAAAAAACGAATCGTAATAACAAAACAAAAATTGAACAATAATAATGTGTGTATTCGTTCTTCAATGCATACTGCATACATATATCGGCTTACGCCTTCGGTGTAGGTAGAGTAACATTGAGTTAAAGAAGATGCACTGTTTCTACAAATCTTAAAAAATAATGCTTTAGTAAATTAATACTTTCTTCCTAAATGCTTTCATTCCTATAAAAGGTTTTAGGATTAAGCATTAACTATTTAAAGTATAGAATGACTATATACCTAATAAAAACAAACCTATAAATAAACCCTTCTGTATATATTCTATGATACTTACATTCTCTTCTATATGTTCTAAGTAGTAGTTTAAAAGTTGAAATTTACACTTGGTCAGGGTGAGAAGCGATCCAAATACGTTGTCTTGTGAAATGTTGACATAGGCACTAAGAGCCTCAGAGATTATTTGATGCGAGAAAGTGAACCAATATACTGCAAGGTGTGTCGTATTGTAGGGATACCTTAAAAAACACACGATTCAATGACCAAATTTACAATACAGTAATATTTATATCACAAATAATGTTATTTGTAAATTAAATTAAATCGTTATACTCTAAGCGACCAAAAAAAAAAATGTAGTTTGTGAAACTGTGTTATGTCTCCTAGGGGCGTAATTTAAAAATGGTATAATTGGAGGTAACGTTAATAATAAAGGGACCAGTGTATGCCTTTGAAAAAACAATTAGTCATCATGATAGGGTGTGTGCAATTCGGCGCAGAACCTAGCGATTTCCGACCCTCGCGATTTCCCTCTGCGTGGAGGTGGGGTTCGCTTCCCGAGTAGGATTAATAAAATACCATGTGATTAATAATATGAGAAGTAATTCTGCAAACCATGTTCTATTTTAAGGTCTATATATTTTTTTAATACATAGTTTGAAATGATTTTCGGTACAAAATTCCATTTGCATTCATATTCTTAAATTGGGTAACTTTAAAATGTAAATGCTACCACATAAAAGCAACCAAATATGTCGTTTTTCTCCAAATAGTCTTAAATCTAGTATTTATTTCGTAGAATGCGAGCTGTCAAAGTATTTGAGGTTATGCCAAAGCTTCATTGTTATACATTTGTTAAACTCGGCTTCTTGCGTTTGTTTTTATACTAATAGTTTAATACTAAATAGAAAAAAAAACGTTTTTTTTTTCTTTCTGTAAAATTTTCTTGTCCGGCGTTTTGCAGAGTTGCTTCCTTATATCAATTAAATAAACAACAAAGTAAATAATCAAATTATCCATATTGCCTAGTTTTGTATTAGTCACGCCACACCAAGTTATAAAATCAAATACGACAGTCCAACCAGATGATTACCATGGTAGAAGGGCCAGCAGTGTTTCTTTCAGACAAAATACTCCAGGGAGGCATTTAAGAGGTTCAAAGGGGGGGGGGATAAATAAATAAAATTAAGAAATTATCTATTCACGTTATTAATTAATATTTTATTGAAGAAAAGATGCTATCAGGCTATAAAATAACTGAAAGGTACAATTAAAATAAACCAAATTGTCAAAATATTGTTTACTGAAAATCCTATTCTTGGCGGTGTGCGTATATAGCAGGGGCGCCAAGACAGTCTCCTGGACGCCCCCCTCCCCCTTAATTACGGCCTTTTTAATTAAACTTAGGCTGTATCAAACTACATAAACGGTTTAGTTAGACATTTAATTTTTTTTACTCTTGATAAAGTTTTATAGTTAATAAAGTATATATTTAGTGGAATTTCTCAAAATACTTACCACGAGGGATAGGGTAAAATTTTCAATGGACTTTGGAAAAAAGACGACACCGACCATCCCAGCATCGTAGTGGATGTAAGTGACACGTAAATAATTAGCCCAATAAGAGTACTTGTTTCATAGCTAAAATAAAGTAAAAAAATAACGTGTTTATAGATTTTAAACTTAGGATTACAAACACAGCCATCGTTTGTATAAACAAAATTTGAAAGAATCTCTCTTGCATTTGAACCCTGATAGGCTAAATTTATTTCTTGTAATCTAAATATTACCTGAAAATTATACAAGTGATATAAAATAATGTATTCCATCAAGTAATGATTTTAATTTTGTCTTGTCACCTCCAACTTTAGGATGATGATTTAGCCCACGTTTGAACATGTTGTGCTATTACTTTCTATACCATGGTGCCTATACCATGTTTGAGCATGGTATAGACAATTACTAATTAGCCTAATTAGCAATTTCTATTTTGAAAATAATTAGCCCTATTCCCATTAAAATGTTTTTTTTTTTTTTTGATAACGCAATATTAGTAATATATTAAAAAGTATCTACAGAGATCATTTCTCATTAAGTACTCCAAAGACCAGACAACTTCTTGGCTATGCAAAGGATACATTGAATAATTGATATAATAGAGTGTATTTGTATAAATTTATACAAAAATAAAATTATTTATATATCAATGGTTTTATTTGTAAATTATTATTATATACTTAACTTTTTTATTATTTTAACCGTTTTTGGATCATTCTCTTTAGACATGAATAAATCGGCATCTTCAATAATATGAACTAAGTCAGAACGGTGTATGATTAGGGTTATAAGTTTAGTAAAAATTGCAAAATTGTTCAAAAATAAAATAGTAGGTCCTGTTATAGCTTGTATTTTTCCCCAATGCATGTAAATGGTGGCCATTTGTGTTAACATGTTTGATGCTGCAATGATATTTTAAATAATTTTAATGAAAATCAATAAATCAACTTTTAATAGAATATGTAAAAATGTGGTTAATATAGTTACCTAAAATGGATAAAAACATACAGCAAGTGTAACATCTATAAAGAAACTTTTGGCAGCCATTCATCCTCAATGGGGGCCAAAATCCCATTAACCGTAGAAATGTTAAAGAGATGTGAAAAGAAATGTTGGTCCTTTTAAATTTTGGTCTTTCATTTCTTGTGCCTTTTTTCATTTTGGTATTACTTTTTAAAAAATCAAATGTTCCCTATTGCAATGCTACCTTATTTAACCTCTTCTTTCCTTTGAGGTACCTGTAATTAAGTCGGTGATTGTTAAAACACTTTAAAACACCGCGTCTCTTTACCTAAATACCACACTCATGAGCATGTCTTTTTTTCGCCTTTTGTTTTAATATTAACTTGACACGCGACTACTTACCAGCACAGTTAGAATTTCATATTTCTATAGAATAACTGAACTAACGTTACGACGTTTAATGCTCATTTCGCTAATAAGTACTTTGCAATTATCCTAGGCTCAAATCAAATAAGGACTCATCGAAAACAATGTTAAGTAATACAACTTAAAATATGCATAACGTGGCTAATGGCGTTTTACTTTTCGACTAGGGTATCCTAAAGCCCTCTCTGTCATTACTAGATTACAGTAAACTTAAACTGTTAACTTCGCGTTTTATTATAATGACATGTTATACGCATGAAAAGTCAATATGTGGATCGCTCAAACATATGGAGTTATGTATTTATTTATTCATAAAAGTACAAAATGGCGATTATTAAATAATATGTAAAATAAAATAACTTTTCTTTAGCTTACAAAACAGTTTGACTGTGTTTTTATTAGCGCATATCTAGCGCATTTATTACCCTACAAACATCGCGATTGAATATAATTTTTCAAAGTAATAGCTGAAATTTCAAGAAAACCGATTTACGCTTTGTTTGTAATCTTATACAGACTAAAAATACCGTTTTGCAATATTTTTAGTAATTTTTGAGAAAAAGGAGGTGATATTTATGCAATCTGATGAAGATATGTTAATAATTTTATATCGGTAATATAAAAATAATAAAACTGTAAAAAATGTAAAAATTAACTCATTAATTACATTTTCATTTTTGTCAATTCCTCATAAAATCATAAAGTCACTGATAAAATCATCTCATTTAACCATAATCTTTCATCGTGATTACATTAGTTTTATAAAATGTATTGTAAATGTCCTTTTCTTATTTCATCTAATTAGATGGTTACAAAATATTTGACAATATTATACACTAAAGAGAATTAAAAATGTATTTTTATAAAACTCAACGCTGGGTTTAAACCGACATCCTGCGCTCTCTAGCACAGGCCCTCTTCAGTAGAGGCGCTCTCCAGTACAGGCCCTCTTCAGTATCCTTAGAATTGTTACTATGTGAATGTTACTATATGCCTTTATATCCTTCACTTTACCAAAAAAATAATAAAACTTTTCTAAATTTTTCAATATTGTCAAAGATTGTGTCATTTATCTTTTCATGCGATTTGCGTCTATTAAAAAAAAACAAATACAATATAATATATAAGTAAATAAAAGAAAGCACTTCAATTTATAAACTAAAAACCTGGGCGAATTTAGGTGCGAATTTTATTAATTGATAGTGATAGATGATAGTCATTTTCCGAAATATTTTATGTTATATAAACAAGAAAAACATTATTTTAACTTACAAAAAAATCATAAACAGTGTTATTTCTTTCAAGGTTAGAAGAATGCTAGAAGAGAAAGTATTTTTATTTTCTTAACTGCTCCGACATGGATAGCACTTCTTGGCTCATTATGCACGTCATAAATCATGACTTTTGGGCATTTTGAAGTAACAGCAATGCAATTTTTTGGTAGGTCACAGGAATGTTGTGCATTCACCTTATTTATTACAAATTCATTTACTTAGAAATTTGTCCCATTATTCAGAATGTAGATCGGTTATGAACCATTTAATTGTGATTAAGGAGGAACTATGTATGTATATTATAATCCGTCTCATTTGCTATAGCATAAAATTTAAAAAACAAAATGGTATATCATACGTAACAAAAAGGGAATTACATTAATTTTTAGTCGATAACATTGCGACAAAATAAAACATTTTTTTTGATAAATAAAAAAATTAATTTTATTCCAATTTTTATGATGTTAATCAAAAGATCGAAGCACATTAATTATAATCATAATATAACTGATTGCAGAACTAAAGCCTGTGTGTCTCTCTAAAGTCATATATTTCTAAGACTTCTAAGTAATAGACTGAAGAGGCAGTTCATTCATCGTGGTCTTCCTTATCAAGTTTCCTCTTGCTGAAGCCTGAAGAGATAAAAACATCTTTGTTTTCGACCTTACACTCGTCACGCGGCAGTACATATATCATCTATACAATGAATAAGTAAAACAGAAAACTAGACTGCGCATTTTTGAACTCGATAAAATTATTCTGAGACACCCAGTATCCCTACAGTAGTACAATGTTCCTTTATAATACAAAATGTTTACCTTGTGTATTTTTTTATTAGGTTTATTTTTTATTTTTATTTATTCAATTAATCACAAACTTTTTATGACATTAAGGTCCTATACAATTAAGGACCTATATAATTTGATACAAACTAAGATAACTGAATAAAGCAATTATGTACAGGTAATAAATTAATAAAAAAATACATTTTTAAACACAAACTTTTATGGTAGTGCTTGCTTTTGTTTATATACAAAATTTCGTGTCTGTGCTGGTGACCGTTAAGGATTTCCTTCATCTGTAGCCATTCCTGGGTTTAGAATCAGGTCATGCTTACCATAAAAATGCATTGTCATCGTAACTAAACCAACATGTCAAATTTCAACTCCGTAGGATAAGAGGAAGTGGTTTAATTCAGCTTGCAAGATTTGGCCTAAACCGACTTACAAACATTGCAAGCTAAATAAAAGTACCATGTCCATCTACCTAGGTGCTAAATACTTGTCCTAAAATGGACTATCTATTTGTTTCCATTTAAAATATATCTGGGGGTAATTCTTGAAAGAAATCTAAAAATTTAGAATACACCAAATCAAGCGTTTTTAGTCCTATTTTGATGCAAAACCGAATTTGCTTGATTTAGTATACTAAATTTTTGGATTGGAAGCAATGGCAGAAATGTAGAGTTCCTATGTAAAATTAAAGGAATTTTTTTTTCTCACCTGCTCACAATATTATTTAAGTTGGTGCGTCAAATGTCCAAAAAAAAGTATAGCATATTTATGTTACTGATTTCCAGATTAGGCGTATCTTCTTAAGCTGTATTTTTACCAAATAAAATAATATAATTTTGCTTAAATCATTAAGCCTGTGACCAATAGATGTATTCTACAAATTTTCGTTTTTACGAATGTTTGTTCAACCACTGTCCAAAACCCATTTGTCTATAATTACTATAGCGTGGTCGCTCCATTGAACCGTTGAGATATTTCTATAATTTCTGAGAAATATCCTAAGTGCAGCATCAAAGATTTTCTCAAAACAATCTGCAAGTCAAGTCACAACAGGCCTAAATAAAACACGCGATATCTGTACTGTTCTTGTATGGTAAATATGAACCTACCCAACTATAAGAGGCACGAAAATTGCATTTTATGCATGTTTTTGACGTCAAGCTAGCGCTTTAAACTAGGTTAATATAAAAAATAATTTCCTAATTTATAAACATTTCTCTATAAAACCTTAAATCAATCAATGGGTATTATTTTTTGTGTCGTCCCGCTATTTTATGCGTATTTTGTATGCAGAAACTCGTATGTGTTTCTGAGTGCGTATTTGCAACATTTAGATTTACTGCATTTTTTCCTTGAATTTGTGTTTTTTTTTTTTAGTTATTAAAGCCGCCGCAATCGTTTTTTTTTTTAATTGACGTTGCTTTTTATGGACGTCTATTTATCTTTATTTTTTTCATCATTGGGTTACGATTAAAAAAAATGTACTTGACACTCCTAGCCTATAGGATACGGCATCTACTGATTATTTGATCATGTACCGGTAATGTAAATTATATACATAAAACAGGTAATT
Source organism: Neomicropteryx cornuta (assembly GCA_020383195.1). Taxonomy (NCBI): domain Eukaryota; kingdom Metazoa; phylum Arthropoda; class Insecta; order Lepidoptera; family Micropterigidae; genus Neomicropteryx; species Neomicropteryx cornuta. The sequence goes on along the minus strand of JAHKQU010000025.1, from coordinate 7,457,501 downwards.
TTTAAAAAACTTTAAATTGCTATCTGACATTAGTAAGCTGAATTAGCAGTCTGGCTGGTTTCATAGATAACATTCAGTGTGCCGTTGCGAGAGTTAAATGGTAGAGGGCGGTCGTCTTTCATGGTGCTGATGTTTCATCGCAGCGGGAGACGATTAGCCGCTATTTTAATATATTTTAATTATATATCCGGAAAAAAATCTATTTTTTTATAATATAATTGTCATGGCTGAATGGATTTATATTTTAGCTAAAAACCAATTTTTTAATAATTTTATATAAATGGCATTATAGGTCAAATAACTAAAGCCCAACATTTCAATAATCATAAATATGAATGAAATGAATGTGTATAAAATATTCAAGAATGGTTATGTTTACTTTATAAAAAATAAATTAATAATGGATTTTGCAAATAAATTGAAATATTTTTCATGTTTGCTTTAAAACTCTTTTTCTGAAAAAAATCGATCACAATTTTTAAATGCATAAAAAATAAGCATTGCACTTTTCTAAAATTTTATTGTTAAATTATACTAATAATTTTGAAATAATTTTAAATTACAATAAAACAGATTTCTATAACTCACAAATCAACTTTCATAATTGTGCATAAGTCAACTTCTTTTGATAAAATATAAGAACCTAGAGCCAGCGGGCTTCTAGTCTGCGCTACGATTCGACTATGGCACTCTTTCGTTCGATGCCAACACTCATTAATAGGTAGTAAGCCATAGTGCCGATTGACAGCCAGACTACCCCGAAAGCATGGTAAAAAATATGCGTATTCGACAGTTTGGTAACAATCTTAATAACTAGTTGAAATCTTGTTGGTTCTATGGATCACTTTTGTTTCTTATGAATCATTTACTTGTTTGAGGACAGTGAAGAAGGTGTAAGACGCTTTGATTAACTGTAATAAAAAAAAGATATATTTTAAGATAGATAAGTAAGCAACTTCACGTGCATCATTTAAATATTTTGGCTGCTTCTCTTCCACACCACCAAATTCAATATTAATAAGTTTGTTGAAACATTGGGACAATCATAACACCACGACCCAAAAAAAAATATTTCATCATAAAAATCAAACAAAAGTGCGAAAAAGTGAAAAACAAAACACAAACCCTACTTTCTTTGATCAAAAGGTAACAAACCCAATAATTAACCAGATTTTCCCGCTGCTATATATTAAAAAACTATAAGGTTACTAATGTCCTAAATAATATATCAATATGCATAAATAAAAAAGTTTAATAACGCATAGGTTACGAATTAAACACTTTTTGGGTTTTTCTGGAAAAAAAACTGAATTTGTGCTCTTTTATTCAATAACCCTAAAGAAGATAAACAATAAATATATGTGCACAATGCTTTAAGGGTAAATTTAAAAGATACATCCAACCTAAAAAGTGAGCACATGACATCATTTTGATGAAATTGCTTACACCAACTTCACGAATATGGGACCACACTGAGAAATTCTTATCATTTGCAAAGAATACAATAAATATCTTCTAATCCACTACGGATTAATGCGTATACGTACACGAAAAAAAAATATCCTATTGAGTATCAAATCTTAAAGTCAGTAAAATCTAAACAAAATGGCAGCATTAGCGTCCAACAATGCCAATGATTATTCATATATGAACAATCTATATGATATATGATATATATATGAACATATATGATATATTGAATTAGATAAAAAAATCTTTATTTTAAGAAAAAGAAAAAAATACGGCTTTGCTGTGTTATTGCTTGGATATAAATAAAGCGAATACTATAAAAGAACCCATAATGGACATGTAATTATTTTTTTTCTGGCACTTACTAGAAATTGTTTTCAAAAATTATAAAATTATCTTATAATAGTGCAGAAAATGGTTGAACAACCTTAAGGACTAGTCGCATGTTCATGAGGATTAATAGGACCTGGTCGGAATAAGGCCGAGATAAGGTTATCGGTCGTTGAACTCCACAATGAACTGGAGGATGGCACATACGACGATAACCTAAATGATACGAGACACTGCTGCTGATCCATAGGCTTCGGGTTCGATCCTTAGTGCATGGAGTGAATTCTGCCAGGACATATTTTCCCCCTGATAATATTCAACATATTGGTATATCTTCGCTCAGCGTTGCGGCCCGGGCTACAGTGGCATAGCAACAACGAATTAGTGTAGGTCAGGGGTGCTCAAACTTGAACTGCTGGCGATCTACCTCAATATTTTTAGACTACTTACGATCGACTCTGAGAGACTGCAAGTGTGTGTGATGCAGGGTTGTCGTACATACACGATACACCCTACCTACCTAGGTAGGGCGTACCGTAGCATATATAGATATTAGCTTTCTGCACAATATAGGTACATTATTTTAGTCAAGGTTTGGGTTAGGTTTAGTTAGGTTCTTCTCTACAATATCAATGAAAAAACTCATAGTTATTCAAAATTGCGAGTTTATTGGTTGTTACAAAACAAAAGAGTTACCTACATATACCAGTTGATAAAGCCACCTTTTGCCGCAAGCAGTGTTATTTTATTACGAAATACATTTTTGTAGTTTAGTTACCTACCTACTTATTAAAAAAATTTTTCTTCTCGAGATCTACTCAAAAAGCACTCGCGATCGACCAATCGATCGCGATCGACCGTTTGAGCACCCCTGGTGTAGGTAATCTATTTCACTCTGAACACAAAAAATTCACACACGCACACGTCTATGTGTGATATATCGTGTGTTAGATAAAAACAAAATATCTAAGTACTGCATGTCCTATATACTTACATAGTAAGTAACTTTGCTTTGTTATGCAGTGGGTGATAAAGACCTGATACATAGGACCACAATATCATTTCGCCGCTGAGCATATCATCCGATAAATAATAAACAGTTTTCTGTATCATTTTGGTTAATTTACTCTCAACCTAAGATTTAATTTTTGTTTCTTTAAAGCCTACCCATTTGAAACAGATTTTCATTTACCTAAAAAACACAAATTTTCAGTTGATCGTCTTTGATTCTTTAAAATTTAATGTCTATTACGCATGAGCTTGTACGCGGATAGATAAACAATATGCATCCGTGTGCATTATTGTATATTAATTACAGTACGACTAAAATCATAGTCAAAAAACTTACAGACATGAAGGTGGTAATAGATAAATTAGTGAATCCCCCAACTGAAAGTTTAATTGGCCGGAAGCATCGTTCCGTCAGGACCAAAAGGAGTTTCCTGAACCGCTTGGAACATCGAAACCAAGAACACATGTAAGCAGCCTGAATCACCCTTTGGCTCTGTAACAGCATGTAACGGCAATTATAATATTACTCTTATTTGTTGATTAGAACTTGTAGAAAATTGTAGGAATTCACTGAAATTATAGTAATTTGTGTTTACGATTGTAAACATATTTTTGTAACACTTATTCAGAAAATGTGTTTTTATTTAGACCTACTATGTAATTCGAAATCTTTAAAAAAGCTCTTTTAAGTATCATACCACCGTGTTTATATTAGAATCGACATCATCATTGAGATTTCTTTAATTATGTAAATTTCAATTTGAATCGAACTTCAAATTGAATCTATTCTCTTTAAATGCTTCCTACACAATAATTTAAAACAAAATGTGTCATCGAACAACATAAATTTAAAAAACATATCATTAATTTCACTATTTAAAGACATACTGACCTCTTCTCTCAGTTCATTGGCATTCCAACAATAAAGAAAAATTTGATAAGTCATATTCATCAGATATGTGATTGTTGCTATCAAGCGTATGGAATTCGCGCCCGATTGCTAGAATGGAATTAAAAATCCATAACTCTAAATGTAAACAGATTAGTGTAAACTGTGAAATAGTAACTGAACTACTATGTATTTATACATACTCATTGCTAATTTTTAATAATTCTTTTTCTAAACTTAAAAGAACCTGATTATTTCATTATTTTTTTAATCAAATGGCGACCTTTGGTTCCCCTCTTCAAACAAGAGAAGCCCCTCTTTTATTAAGTATTTTTTTACTGGGTTTCATTGATATTTGAATTTAATTTATTTTAATAGTATCGGACGAACGTGTCGAACACCTCGTATGGTATTATTAAAATTATATATTTTAAGTTTTATAATGAATGAAGACGGCGAAGTTGAAAATCAGTTAAATATTTTCCTTTCACTTGCTCAACAACGTTGGTGGTCATGCCGGCTAAAATCACCAGCTCCATAAAGACATACCATCGCTCGTTTGGCTAAACCAAGTCAAGTCCGCCAAGACTATGATTTTTTTTTTGTTTTTTAATTATCAGATATGGGATGCCAGTTTCCGATTGTATCACGACGCGGCCGAAGTAAGACAATTTTCTTATTTTTATTATCCTAATGATTGCCTCGCCTTAGTTCATTTGTTTTCACAATTGCATTTCGAACTTTATTTGTCCAACTGATACATCGCATGTGCACCCACGTTTTTGTTCAAACTGTGACGCATCTTGTTGCGCTCGTTTGGCTGCATTAGGTTTAGTCGATCATGACCGTTCACAGCTGAAAGACGCGTTTTTTTTATCGACATTGCTCGCGTGGACATATGACGTCGTAATGACGCCGTAATGACGCCCTCTCGTAATCAATATGTTCATCCTACATCGTCTATATAGGTATTCCTAGCGTCGCTGTTTTTAGACCACGTTTTGACTGGTGAATTTCTATGCAGTACCTTCTCTGGTGAAATAATAATATAATACCTCAATGTAAGAAACTCGTTTATATGAATTATGTAACTGTTACCATTCCTAACTGAAACGTCGTCACACAAATGATTACAAGCGATACTGAAAACTGGAACAAAGTGGGTATAGAGAAGTAATTCTCTAGGTTCAGAGCTACTTGCAGAACATCCTGGTGTCGCTTGATGCAATCTTCAAGTCGAGGGCATACAATGTAATCAGGAATTACATCCATTCTCGTGCCCTAAATAAAAATTTATGATTAGTGGATATTAAACATCTTCTTTGCATATTGCAAAATTAGTAATTGGGGTGGCATTGTAATTGGGGGGCAATGCTGAGTTCTCTCCGAGTGTGATCGTATTCCTAATTGTAGGTACACATGAATGTTAGGGTTGAATGGATGATTAGACGTCGGCAAAGTTAATGATAGAACATAGTTTTCATTAAAACCGAACTGAGTGGTAATTAAAATAGAGAGTTGCGATGGAGAAATAGGAGAGCTAAAAATTTCAATATATTAGATAGTAATATTAGCTTTCAACTTTCCTAAAATTAAGCCAGTTTTTATGACTGGTTTATCTTATTAAATAATCCAAAGTTACGCAAAAAATTGTGTAACTATGTAGTTACACATTTTTTTTTTGTCTAGGAACGGATATCTTTGAAGCCGACCGAATAAACTGCCTTTTGCAAATAAACAAGCACATTTTTGCAAAAATAATGAGGTCAGATTCAATATTAAAAAGGTGTAGTGAAAAAAAATGTTGTAAATACTCGTGAACCTCAGAAGCCATGCATCAGATAAAAAAAACATCGGTGGAATTTACGAACACACGCACACGTTTTTCAATATAAAAAAAGTGTTATACTACATATAGTATAATTCCTAATCTATCTTTGAGAAAGATTAGGAACTCAATATTCACTAGTATACTATAGTATAGTATACTATAGTATAATAACCACATTCACTAGTCCTCAGGGTAGTTACAAAGACAAAAATGGTGATTGTAATACAAAGAGATAAAACCCTACTGGGCTTTAAATAAAATAAATAAGAGAAAATGTTCAACACAATAAATCTATTTTAGTAAACTCAGAAGAGGTCTCTCTTCATAATAATCATTTTAGTCTTAAAATGACTATTTTTGGCAGTAATTTTACTGTCCGTGTATTTAATCACATCGTTACTCATGTATATCTTAAAACTAATAATCGATATTATTTATCCAGTATGCCATAAAATTAAAAACATATTTTTTTTACAAACATATAATTAACAGAACATCATTCACTCTAGATCTTATAATACTTACTAATGATTCTTTATCTGCGGTATCCGCTTTTTCTTCTTCAAAATCTGAAGTTATGGTTTCCAGGTGTTTCTCTACCATTCTTAGTCTACATATTGCTTGCAAAAACAGTGACACTACTAAAATGTCTATGGAGACGTTAAGATAGGCTGCAAGGAATATGGCCACGATTTGATGGGCATAAGTTAACTCATACGTTGGATATGTTGTGGTGTCATATGGATACCTGGATGAAATTGATTTCGTTACAAAATGCCAATAATAATATAGGAGCGATGCTTCAATAGAAAACAGGAGCCAGAAATGAGGAGGGAAATAGGCCAGGAAGCGGTGGAAAATGAAGGACCAACATAAAACAGAATAAGAATTCATAATGCAATAATGGCATCCCGACCTGATCCAATTCTTATATTAACCAGTGCTAATTACGGTGTTCATAACCGGGCCTTCTATGTAAATCCTCACAAATGTTTATGTATCCACTTCCACCTAAAACCCAACCTGGTAAGACTGGTTACAGAGGTCAAACGCCATACTGGCTGGGTGCGGTTTGTAACGGATACAATATAAAATAATATACAATATAAAATTTGTACAATATAAAAATATTATTTAGGAGTGCCTCTTATGGTTAGTGATACTTGCCTAAATAATATCATTACAAGTAGTACGTTTTTTTTTTTTTAAATAATTACTGTGACCATACACAATTATTTTGGGCCATACTCAACTAGGCCAAACGTGCTTATCCTAGAGTCAGGGGAGATGGTGGTAATGAAGCTTTAAAAATGGTATGACCATGTGCGGATTCGAACCCGTAACCTTTGAGTCAATAGTCCAACATCTTAACCACTAGACTACCCGATCTCTTTTGTATGTACGATTATCATTAGTACTCGTACATACAGAATATCAGAATTTATACAGATTATAAATTACCTAAACATTCCTTCGACTCTCTATCATTGACATAACTCATGATGGTATCTTCCAAAGGGACAACCACCACCAGTCCCGGATTTCCGCCTAAAAGCCCCGGCCTAGGGGTCCAGCCAGCCTGTCCCACCCACCGAGCTACCCCGACCAGGTAGAGTTAGAATTATCCGACGAAAATAGAAACAACTGTCCTCGTATTGATGGAAGATCGAAAGGTTATTCTGTGTACATTGTCCTCCGAGAAGCGCTTCATCACCCTTCTGCTGGTAAGGTAAAGGAGTCCTGGCGAAAACGCAAGTCGCTGATCCGGGTCTGTACAAGGAGTATAAACTTTGTTTATACTTAAAACTACTTACCATGCTCTTAACGGTAATTCTTTTCCTATTCCATCCAATACAGGCATAACGGCCCATCCGGTGATTGTGACTGTAGTGAGCAGAAAGTATATTACGTGCCATATAATTGATTCTTTTTTGTAACTAGAAAACAAAGAAAAATATTTAAGGCAAAATTTTTATTTTAATGAATTTTAAATTATAATGCCTTGATTATATTTATTAGGGTTCCATACCTCAAAATGAAAAACAAAATTCTTTTAGATTTCTCTTGCATCCATCTGTCTATGTCAACGAGGTTTTTCTCAAAAACTGTGTGATGCAGGGAATTGTAGGTCTTCGTGGTGCACACTTAATCCGATAGTCAATATTATGAAATATTTTTCATATAATTTTAATATGGGTGAATAGAGTCCATTAAAACATTTTTTCCGTAATCGTTGTTTGGAAGGTCCTACTATTAGGGATTCGAAAATATTTTTGGTAAATTTGTTTAAAATACGTATATAGCCCAATATGTGCGAAAAAGCACCTTACTCTTCCCTTCCCCCTATTCTTCTAGGTTACTAAAGTTAAAATTACAATATTATCAGGGTTGGTAGGTAGTAAATCGTAGATAACAGGAAAACTGCTGCTTTAATCGTCAGTCTTGCCATGTTGTTGAAAAAAAGCAGGTTTTTGGGTGCTTACATGGCTTATACTGACTAAACCATCAGGGATACTCCAAATAAAGCAATAGGCAAAAAAAATGCTTAGGAAATCAGAACACAGCTTTGAGTGTAAATTATAAATTGAAAATCTTGTCATTCAATTACTATACACTCTCAATTTCTAAGTCTTACTATGTATATTTATAACAGGTTTACTTTACAAGTGCGTTTCGACACGGTAAATTCTATACTGCAACTTATACTGAACTAGATTTATTTTGCATTATTATTTTTATATTTGCATTTAGATTTATTATATTATATTTATTTTGAACTAGATTTTTTTTATCTATAATATTTTAGTGCCTTGACTTTTCTTCCCCCTCTCGAGAGTCTTATCTTAATTATATTTGTAAATGTTTTATATGTTTCATTATATTATATTACATTATACTACTCTGGCATAGGTCATAATGAGAGAGAAGATGGTATCAAGAAAAGATTTTTGCGAAAAATAAACGGAGGTAATGTTATTAGTTTCGCGCGGTTCATTTTTAATGTGCGAATGAAATACCAGTTAAAAGTAACCATGACACCATCACCAAGATCTTTGATTATTTTAATGGTTGGAATCACTAAAATATCTTTTAGGAATGTACAATTAATCAGTCGGGATGCCTCTCATAATCATATTGCAAAAATCTTTTCTTTTACTGTGATGTGATGCGGATAACACGAGAAGAGGTGACAGGGCTACCTTTCAATGATGTGCCTCGTCTGCGGATTCTTCTCGCGGTCCATGAAGCTGTGACCTTCCTCTATGACCCGTAGAATTTGATCTTTGCGCATCATAATATTTACAAGCTTTGCAGTTTCAGCCAAATTTGTAAACAATAAAAACGCATTGCCAGTCATCGCCAGCAGATTTCCCCAAATCATGTACATGTCAACGACTTGAATGACCAGATAAGTTCCTGTGAATAAATACCGAGTTTATGTATAATTGCATAAATTGATCATGTTAGAAAGTTGTTTATCCTGAGTATAACGAACTTCTTAAAACCTTAGTACATTATAACTTGAATGGCTTGATGTTCATATAGGTTACCTCAAATTCAGCATAACCAGGAATATGAGTATGTAAAATGGAGACTTTGTGTGTGTGTGTGATTGAGTGAGCGAGGGTGTATTTATGTGTCTTAAAGAGAGAATGTTAATAATGTGTATTAGCAACACAATCACATTTTAATGACTCTCAAATCTGTTTTTAACATAAATTTTATGAATAGTTGAAAATTACCACTTGAAAGATGGACCTAATTTCCAAAAGTTTTATATTGTATGCGTATTTTCATGTAAATGTTAATTTCCTACATAAAAAAAGTTACAATTAATATTAAAATTTGACAGTTGATATTATAATAAAACAACTGTAATTTGTGTATATTTTTTTTTTTTTTTAGTTTACCTAAGGTGCCTTGAGATTTAGAATCCTCTACGCTTTTCGACTGTAATACTGATATTATACTAACCTATTATTTTATGTCGTATAAGTAAAAATACGAATTAGGAAGTTAAATATTTAATAATTATATTTATTTCAGGAAACAACAGCTAATCCAAAAAAATAACGTTACAATAAAAAACAATCATAACATAAAGACACTGAGAGGCCTCTAAACTAAATAAAATAAAAAAATACTTTCGGGAACGAGGTTGGGATTAGGAAGTAGAAGGGGTTGGGGAATTTACATAATTACAATAATACGAAATATAGCATAACTGCCGAAATATGGCTTTATAGAAATAATATCGTAAATGTATGCAAATTGGATAAACATAATTTTATTAAGGTATCGTGTCAAGCGATTATTATTTTCATTTAATATTAAAATTAATAAAAATAATATAATAATGCTAAAATTAATCCGTACCAAAAATGCTTGTGTCCAAAGCTACCTTTTTCTCTAATTTAAAAAGTAAATTAAAGTGTTCTTGAACCTATTATGGAAACTTTTAAGATATTTTATTACTTCAATCCATATTTTATCTTATCATACTTGATTTTTACACAGCCAAACACAATGTATGGCCGAGTATTATTTGTCGAGCGGTTTAAACGAGCCACGACGGATAGTGAGAATAATTATTTTTAATATCGTCTAAGCACTTTAAATGATTTATTGCGCTTTTGCGCTATAAAATATTAAACACAAAATGCAACGGCTCACACAGGGTTTTTTCAATGCATTTAATTTAACAAATTTAAAACTATCATTATAAATTACAGTTTGCATTGCATCCCACATAAAAATGCATATTCATTTTATAAAAATAATTATATTCAATATTATTAAGCTATATTCAGACGCATTATTTAAAGAAGATGTGCTTTTATTGTGTTGTGTGTTGGTAATACACTCGTATTAGCCCTGGAAGCCTTTTTTGGGATTTTTTCAACCATTTTTTAAAACTTATATCGTAATTTTTTCAGTTGGTAAGCCTGGTTGAACATACCCAAAAGCTAATGGATTTAAACGCAAACATACCCAAGAGAAATATAAACGATATCAGTCCATACACATAATAGAGAAAAAGCGTAAATCCTTTGAAATGTTTTGGAGGCCAAAAGCCAGCGAACTGCAGTAAAGCGGTAGAAACAATTATTGTAGAATTGGCTGGTAGATTTTCGAACCTCACCACCTTCAAAATATTTGCCTCAGGTTGGCTCATTCTTTATTCTTGATCTACGGAGAAGAACAAAACTTTAATATTAAAAATTTGAGTAGATAATTCCTAAACTAGATGTAAAAGTAAGAAGCTTGTTGCCAGTGCGATTATATTGTCTCCAATTATATAGACACCTGTCAAGTGCCCGTGCCGACGCCCTGTCGAACCCCGTAGCGCATCAAAAGAGTGTCCCAGCCTAGCGGCAGTCAAACATCTGTAGCCTCAGTGTTTTTTATTAAGACATTTTTAAAACATTTATTATTTTTTGCAATATATATTTATTGATTTTTTAGAATTCAAAGTATCACCATCTTTTAGATAATTTCCTAAAGTTTTCCTTAATGAAATCGTAACTTTAGCATGTAATTAATGACTGCCAATTTGCAAATCGGCCGGCAATTAACGATAATTTTGAAATAACGATGCAAGGAAATGAAACATGTCAATAGATTATGAATATTTTTCATTACCTGATGAAAAATACCAACCCTTGTTTATTATCGCGATGTCCAGACTTTCCTATTTTACGAGTACATGCATTATAGTAATATAGTGACACTATTCTGTCTCGGAAGGGTTAATCGAGGAAACGTCCGTTCGGTTAATGACTACGATGAAGATTGTGGAACAGTTTGAAGGCCCATCACGTAACGTTCAACCACCACATAGTTATTCGAGTCACGCCCCGTGTAATGGACGGTTGATTGCCATTATCAATTAAATCGCCCCTTTTCAATGTGATAATTATCGCACCTAAACATTTATTCATCCGTGTGGATTTCGAATTGGGGAAAGACGTTTGAACTCAAACATCACTTTAGAAGTAACTTTTGGGATGTTTTGTATTTCATTTTGGTTTTATTTTTTTAATTATAGGACCAAAACCAAACCTAAAGCTTATAAGAGCTGAAAAAAAAACTTTTTCATAAATAAAGCTGTCCGTTCGGGAATATTTTTTTAACCTTAAAAAATATTTAATATAATGTATGCACCTAAACCTGCCTCAACAATTCTCTATAAAATTGAACACCATTAAAATATATCCATTGATTTTCGTTATTAGTACAAATAGACGCTTACGTAGTTATTAACTTAAAAAAGTCAATCAAAAAGACAACTAGATAAAAAAAACTAAATATAATAAACCCCATATAATATATAATTAAATATTTGCTGGCATGTCTCTAGGGAAAGGTTTAAATAATAATAATAAAGTTAAGTTTAATGAGCAATTCAATGCAAGGCAAGTAGAAAATATCACTCAATGTTTGGTTAATATCCCTTGGCAGGTACCGTTACTGCAACCGTTGGTCTTCGCTCACCGGCCAAGAAATAATGACCTAACTATTCAGTAGTTATTTTTCACTTGACTGTACATAGAAGGGCCTGTAAGGAATGCCCTAAAATATAATCGTATTCAAGCCCATCGGAAGTGCTGAAAGTCTACTAGACTGACGGAAACAAAAGATGCAACTTTCGCCGTTCGGATGAACACACAAAGTCTGATTTATCAGGCCATGACTCAACTCGGACTCCCTGGGCCCGATTATTTAGCACCTGACTAAATTTAAAGCACCCTACTAAATAAAAATTTAGTTCTCACTTAAGTTTATTAGCGTGTTATCGCCCCTCTGCACAAAGCCGGATATGTTTAATTCCAAAGTTTGTTTTGTTTTTCTTTTTAATTGTGTAACACAAATAAACAGCAACTGTGTAAATCTATACAGGTTGTAAAAAAAAATAGCCCAAGTTGAAAGGGTTGAAAACGCAGCCTAAAATAATGCCTACTTTACCCACCGTATCATCCCTTCATATGTGCTATATATGTTTATGTTACACTTTGTTTTTGGTAAACTGGCAGCATGTGACGACAATCTAAAAAAAATACTTTACGGTCCGCAATTAGGGCATCGTCGGGTCCCTTCGCTCCCCTTCTCCAACTCGTGTCTACGACGAGTCATTTGGCCCCCGACTGTGATAGCGTGTGACCGTGTGTGTGTGTGTATGTCTGTGAAATAAATTATATTAATATAATTTGGGATCAATAGATAACAGATGGTAAGGCGACATTTAAACTTCCATAATTGCCCGAAAAAATATTGTGTTTGCAAATTAAACAATATAACAACATATTGTTAAATAAATATCACATTTACAACTGTTACATTTAATACGAAATACAATAAAAAATGAATCGGTAGATGTTTAATTAGTGGGAGAGAAAATGAGATTTAGTTAAAGTCAGGATAATATTGCTGCTTTATTTTAGTAAATTAAAAAAAAATACAAGTTTTTAAAATGAATACCTAATATACAAGAGAAGCTTGATGTGTAAACCTTCGAGAAATTAATGGAACACCATTATTACCAATTTCATATACCGAATTTATCGTCTTCAATCTAATAAATATGACGTCTGCTAGCCACCATCCATTAACGGATGTGAAGTATGACATTTGCTAGAGTAATCTCCTGTCTCTACTAACATTATTATTATTATTATTGTGTGTGTATTTGTGTGCGCACACACATACACTTTAATTTGATATTTAATTTTGATTTTTACAACCATACATATTTGGTACATTTTTTTGGCCATGTAAATGTAGTATTAGAGAATTATCTTCCTGTATCGCTGTTTTGTACTTTCATAAATAAATTATTTAATGCCCCTGTTCCCCTTACCAGCAACCTCCCAAATTCATATTCCAAAATTAAATTATCAACAAAAAAACAATTTTTTTTTGATGGTTTAAGTTTCGGTGCAATTAAGTATCAAATCAAATAGAAATAGGGCTAACACATACTCTACTCCTTTACTGACTACCAAGTGACTCGTAGTTGTACTCGTATGTCGTAATTACATAAGTACAAGCCAGCTGAAGTGATAAATAATTAATTAGATTTCGAAATATTCCTTCTGCCTCCTAATTATATGTCACGAAAGGTGCCGATTATACGATCTGTGTTTTCAGTGATTACTAATATTGAGGAAGTTTTCTGATTGCATATTCTCAAACTGAAACCGCGCATTAATAAGCGTTTATCTACACGCTTTGCTTGACATTACGTAATCAAAATAGGCATGAATTTTAGAACGTCAACATATCTATATGTATGATTAAACCGTTAACCTTTTTTTATTAATAACCGCAGTATTCGTTTCTTAAATAAAACGATTATTTTTTTAAAGCATGATTAAATGTCACGGTTTTTCTCAAGCCTTTTTTTTTACTATTATTTCAAAGTAAACCGATTAAATTCATAAAATAAACCAGAATATATAATGGTTTTTCCCGATTAGCAATGCAGTTTTTTATTAATATTTTCTTAACCACTGAATTTATGTTCGTTGATATTTATAAATAAAAATTTGTAATGCTGTTTTTATAACCGGGTCATTGACCTCAATATGTCATTTTCAATCCACTACAATTAAGTTATGTTTTCATTCCACTACAATTTTCATTCCACTACAATTTTCATTCCACTACAATGTTCATACTACTACAAGTAAGTCAATTGCAATATTACAAAATAAAATTTATATTATCCATCCAGAGTCTACTGGTATTATCGGACAGAAACTCGCCCAAAGTATTTTTCAATACGGTTTTAGTTTCCTACAAATTTTCTATGAGATATTCGATATTATTGCTTCTTTGAGTTTACGCCGAGTCGGTTACGTATGACGTCAAGCAAATATGGCCAATGTCAGGTAAATCCGTCTTTCAAGTATGCCAATATGGTGCGCCTGCTAGGCCAATATTACGTGCGACCGCTTAATGTCAACTCACATACAAACTCTATCGTTGGGTAACTGCCCGCTTGATACCTCCTCCTCTATAGTCGGAAAATAATTATGTACATAGATGTAGAGTTACTACCTTCGATAATTACTTATCACCACTACTTGATAATAAATTATATGAAAATTACTCTTCACGTTGTCACTCTTCTCCTTCAAAACCACTAAATGGATATAATTAGGGTTTTCGCTATTAGATAACTTGTATCTTCGGGGATGCAATAAAGTCCCAAAACTACTTATTAGGAGCTAGATATTGTAACATGTACGAGTTTTAACTATATGTTATCGATGCTTTTATCAAATGAATGTCTTTAAGCACATATAGCTGTAACCTTTGTACCATATAGTACCTTTGTAACATAATTTTCTCCTATCTGACTTCTTGGTTTCTGTTGTTTTACCAGCGAACATTGTTTTATTTAAAAGGCTTCGAGCTTTTGTAATAGCTTCCAAATCATCTTAGAATATTTTCCAATATATATTTTTATATTTTTTTTTTCAGCAATATTTTGCTGAACTAAATAATTTTAGTGATGGTTCTAAACGTACAGATGACAGACAAATTTTACTATATGATAATTTAACCCGAGCCAATTAAAATTGAAATATCTAATTATATCTTGATTTGATTTTGTGGTCAATTCCTGCATGATGCTAGGAATTTTGACTCCGATACCAGGCGCTGGGCCTTTGGTCGGTGCATCGGATGGGCTAGCCCTTCTGGCTAGCCTGCCTAACCCTAAAACGGGTTTGTAGGTGGCAATTTGCACAGAGTGCAAATAGGGAAATGGGGGGGGACGATGAGGGTTTGGGGGGCCGAAGACTAGGGACTGTCCAGCTGGGCGCGAGGATGCGCCTTCCTGACGTCCGGGGGTCTGGAGTGAAGCGGGGCCAGGTTCTGCAGGTGGACCTGCTCAGAGTGTCATAATTTATTTTTGCCTACATTGTGTTCCGTAAAACATAAAACATGAATGTATCAAATTAAATTTACATGTGTTTTTCACACATGTTTGTGATTTGGTCAATCTCCTTTTATATTATTATTTTTGATTGAAGAAAGGCTCAACCGAAAATGTCAAAAAATAACTTAACATTATAATAAAATCGAAGAATAATTACAAAAAAACACAACTAAAACTTTAAAGATAAAACGGCTTGTGTTCAAAATATATATAGTTATTATTATGTACTTATGTTATACATATTAAGCATTTATAGCTTAAAGTTAATGAAATGTCCTCGTTTGATGTTGGCCAGTTTAACTGGACAAAGATAATGTCATAAGCACAGTCCGTCTATGCGGGCGACGCCTCTGCTTTGCCGGATCGTGGAATGCATACTCAAGCGATCCCTAATAAGGACATTCAACAGAATAATAAAGATATAACTTATATTTGAATAACTTAATTTCGACACACAAACACACACACACAGCGTGACCGGTGATCAGAAGTTATAACGTAAGAATTAATAACAAAACAAATCTTTTTGAACAAAATGGTTTTTTTCTTATTTATTTTATCTTATTTAATATTATTAATATATTTAAAAATTATTATTTTTTAAGTCATTACCTGTATAGTATACAATTTCTGTTGAGTAACCACAATAAATAAATAATTATACAACTAAATAAATAAATAAACATGGACGCAATATTACAATTTATAAAATTATAACGAGGCTCTGAACATTTTTTTATATATTTCTAAGCTCATAGATGAGTTTATGTGATGTTAATTTTAACTGGCCACTAATAAATAATACGTCCCTACAGCCGTGATGTCATATTTTTGAAATTCGAATATTACACAAATATCGCTGCTCTGTATCGCTGCAGTGTATGTAAATGTTATTTCACTAGTTTATTTCTTCAATACAAAAAAAATATTGATTTTAATGTTAAATATCTATTTTATCCGACCAGCTTTCGATGTGATCTAAGCGGCTATGGTTGTTTTTTCGAGATCATCGATTTACAACAAAAATTCAACTCTTTCCCATTTGTACTCTTCTACCTGACGGACAGAGAGACAAATGCCCAAAGGACGGGGATAGTAGCTTCCTATACACGAATGTATAGAAGCTAAAATGAACATACAGATCAAATTGAGAACCTCCTCCTCTTTTTTTAATTCGCTTAAAAATATTGTTATCAAACACCTTCTTGACCCGCATAGAAAAAGTATCATGTTAGTTTAGTTGTTAGGATGTTTGACTATTGACCCAGTTGTCACGGGTTCCGCACATTATAGTCTTTTTAATTTTTGACGCTTGTCACATTTAATTTAGTTGCGTAGGAACCAAAATAATTGTGAATTATTAAAAAAAAACATTTTCAGTTTCAGAGATCACATAAAAGACGAGTGATTAGAAATATAACGTTAGCGCATCTGTATGTAAGTCAGTGTTGCCACTTCTCATAGCGAAGGGCGCACATAACCCCCTCATCAGGGTCTACATAGACCCGCCCGTGCGGCCACCAAGGTCACGATATAAAGGGTCGTAATTAATGTGACTTCTGTCGCCCCGCTGTATCAGTGTCATATTTTTTACAAGTTTAACCTAGGTGTTCACTATCCGTTCAACGCAGTTAAACGTACTACTAATTAAAATATTCACGAATATTCACAAAAGCAGAATAATAAATATAGGTAGGTTAGGCCACAGATACGTTCCTAAATGGCAATAATACATAAAATTTAAAGGGTATTTTATATTATCATTTGGTTTGTAGACATGTAGTAAGTTATGCTTCAAATGACGAATTCTATGTGAAGGATATTACATGTAAGCACTTGAAATCTTTGATATAATTGTAAGTATCACTCCATCGCAGTGACTTTCCTGCTAAATTCAGCGCAAAGTTAGTCACAAAGCTTGGCTCTTTGTTGTTCTACCAAAGAAACTCCGTCGCGCACTTTCAAGTAGTTTTCGACTTTATTAAGAAACGAAAGTTTTTTCGTGGAATCAATCAGTTTTAAACAAATATCCCATTGATGTTGAGAAAAATATTTTGATTACTACTCTAAATGAAATTACAATAACGTTAATAGAAAAGTTGCCACAGAGATATGGTTTAAACTAAAGTTGCATATATTTGGTATGCCTTGCATTAACCTTAAACTTTTGGTGGATTGATTTTTTTATTGTCTACTAACAATGAAATACTTATTGAATTACTTTTTAGTTTTTTTGTTTTAGATATATTTCTCTGACTGTTTCGAAGTCTGTTTTATTTATTTTTTTTAATTTTTTTAATTTAAAATTTACTTTTATATTTTCTAAATATTCGATATGAAAACATTTTGAACGGAAAACATAGATTTATTTTCTTACCTTAGCACTAGACGTAATTTACCTAAACTTTAATTGGTCCACTCCTGAGGAATCCCTATCAAACGAAAAAAAAAATTTCCAGAGTTATTGGTCTATATTTTAAATAAAAAAGGTTTCTTTGCCACAAGCATCGAGGATTTTCGTGTATCAAATGAACCACATTTTATACAATAATTATATTTAAACTTCTTCTTGTGCCTACTATGTACTGACTATATAACTACACAATATTGTATATTTTTCCGCGTGAATCTTGTTAAAAACCTGTGTTACAAAGTAATTCGTTTTCAAAACCGTTTAAATTTTTTTAGCACATATTTTAACATACGTCGGAACAAATATAAATTTAAATTATGTATAGGTATATACACGTTTAGGCAATTGCCTCGTTTATATGGAATGATTAAAAAAGAAAGTAATATCAATGTCAAAATCATTGTATTTAGAGCTGTAAAGTAATTAATATATTACAATAACTGAACATTAATCTGTTAATATTATAAATATTACTGTTAATATTATAAAAAGCAGGATAAAGTATGTTCCATCGTAAATTTATTTCCTTACATCAATCTATCCATTTTCGAAATATATACAATATTTATTATACTAAATACCTACATATCTTAAAGTTAAAGTTTAACTCCAGTTTAAGTTTATCTTAACTTAAAGTTGCTCTAAGCGTTAATAAGAAATCTTAAATCTAACACTGAAACGAGATATTTAGTGGCTGCCGACCAAATTTATTGACTATAATTAATATTTTGTACACAATTAAAATAATAAAAAAAAAACCTATGAAAAGTGTGTGTTCCGATGAAACAGGCTATAAGAAGCACCGCTCGTTTCACATAAATATTTTTCTGAGCAAATTTTTTTTAATTCATGTAAAAACTAACTATGAAAGATTTTTTCTAAAAGTATTCTTTATACAACTATATTCGTTTTGGTTATTGGTTATTCAAATAATAGGGGTTTTTTGATGTTTTTTTGGCTATTTACTTTTTGTTCTTTCACGTAAACATCTATCTATCTCTAAAAACATCTATCTCTTTGCTAGTCAAGGCGAGCGAATAGATAATGATTTATTTATGCTTTAACTGACAAGGCCCTAGTATGCCTATGTTCTATGACTGACCTAAATCTGTGGAACAATGAGATTAAAGTTGACTCCTCCCACATTGGAAGTTGGTCTAGAAAGAGGCGGGATTTTGTCGGAGGGAGAGAGCGAATCAACGCCGCCACCAAAGCGAACGAAGCAAAGTAAGGATAAGACAGCTAACTTTGACTTCGATGTGTTGAAAGATTTTTCGCGGAGAACCTGAAACTGCTGAAACTGTGTCTATACCTAATTTACAATCTTAACTGAAGGTTATGTAATTAATTTGGCGGTATTTGGATAGAGCCGATAGAAAGGCCTATAACCTTCTAAGCATTACAATTCAAAGATCTTGATAGACTGAAAGATAGAAAACGTAGTAAAATGCTAGGCATCACACCGAGTTGGTAGCTAAGCCCTACTTAGGTTATATAAATACGTACGTGCCCTTTGCCGAAATAAAATATTTTATTTTATAAATTTTTTGAACAGGTTTTGGGATCACGTATCTCAATTAATATTCTTTCAAACAAAATATCTCACTCATTTTTTTTTTAAATAACACTAAAATATTTAAAATAAAAAACATATTAAAAAATAATTTCTTTTGAAAAAAATAATATAATCATATTAAAAGATAAATTGAAGTGTAATTATAAAATATATTAAATTTGAATAGTAATTCCCTATTTAATATATTTTAATACCAACCCGGAAAGAAATTTTTGGCTGCTATACTCAATCTTTAGTAGCTAGTAGTAGCCTAAAATTTAGAATCCTGATGACTGCTTAACTAATAGCTGCTACTAGCTAAACGAAATTAGTAACATAAGTTGAGCTGATGCAGTTAAACTGTTGTAAATAACGACTGAAAGCAATTCCTCTCATACAAAAGAACGTTTGGTCACTAACAACATTTTGTAGAAAGTAATTAAATTGTTTGGCAACTTACAATAACAAAACATTACTTGCCTATGGTGGTTAAATTGTATAGATATCACAGCTTCACAGTTTAGGTATACAAAACAAAAAAAGTTTATATAGAGAGGGCCCCGTACTTGGTGGCTACTTGTTACATAACGTTATATAATACGACGTTCATCATCGACTGTAATAAAAGTAAGGAAATTCGAAACAAACTATTGATGTTTCTTCTTACATATTATATTTACTGATTTGCCGCTATTTATTATCCTGAAATTTGCCCCAATACGTATCCATCAGCATTTGTATTACGGATGTTGGGCTTTCATACACTCGAGTTTAGGCGGCAAGTTCATACATTGTTCTATTTTTTTTAAACTTATACGCAGGTTCATTAAGAATCCCATAGTACTCGGAGAGATTGGTTTCTTTGATCTTTTGACCAGATCGCGGAAACACACGCTATTTAAACGATTAGTGTGTCGCAAGTATAGTCCAATTGGGAGAGCAGCGAACTATTAAATTCTATTTCCGTGGAGATTGATATTTTTGTCTGTTCCCCCAATGGGATTAAAAATCTGATTTATTTCAGACGTTTGTGGGATCATCTGGAATTATTTATTTGTTATTATTCGCCTGGAATCGTTATTTTTAATTATAAGTAGTTACTTTGTGTTCCGGTTCTGGTCAATTTTTGTTTTTTATTGTTATTGTTTTTGATTCTTAATGTTTAATAGGTACATAGGAAAACCTGTAAATAAATAATCTTCGTTGTCTACAAACTAATTGCGTATTATATCCTAATAATCAAATGATGACGCAATCTACTATCATTGTACGAATGTTTTGTATTTGAAATTCAATTCTGGAAAAGAGGGTAGAAAATGAGTTAGAGACAATTGGAAACCTTTAAAAACTTATTGAAGTTGTTACATAAAGACGCACAAAATATTTCACTTAAGTCGTTTTACGTCATAGTCGATGTTCGATTAATAAAACTGTTCCACATTCATTCGCTTTATTGAATGTTTTTATCGAAACATGGACAAACGTAGAAGGTAGGTACTAGATAATAATCCTGGCGGTTGTCCCTATGTTGTTACCTTGCCTCGATCTTACAATAAATAAAGATTAAAAAAAATAATAATAACTTTGTACCCGAAATGAGAATTACTAATTCAGTTATACAGGCTAACCTATACAAATTCTTTCTTAGAATTAAAAGTCTCGTTACAAATTTATTATGGGTAATAAAAAAGACTTTGAGGAAAAACCTACATAAAAACAAATATTTTAATTAGTTTCAATACTTACCATAGCATCTATATATTTATTATTTTTTTATCTTTTGTGAAGTTTATTTTACTAGTATTAGAAGGTGATTACTGAACGCACACGCATTTTGATATGGTTTAGTGGTCACGAACGGCAGCGGCTATGATTAATACCGTAAATATTTAAATATAAAAATGCTATCGATCTCTTGTACAATACTAACCTTAAGGTTTATTTAATTGCAGACCAAATATAATGAAATTATATTTAATATAAAGATGAAGATGAAATCATTTACATACGCAGACTCGCCTTTTAATTAACCTTTTTCCTGAGAATTAATTGCCTTTTATCTTTAATAAAAAATTGAAATACTAGCAAACTACCACTTATTCTGGAATTAATATTATACCTACCTGAATGACCCTAAATATTTTATTCATTTACCATTTAACTTTTTAAACAGTGGCGCTGATACTAAAATCTTTAACAATTACAAAAATAATTTTATGAAGAATAAAAATGTATATAATAAAGTTAGCTATATATAATTATGTGTACATAATTTTCATTTTGGAATGTTAGACAGTGAAAATGATGTACAAAACTGACCAAGGATATATTAACAAGATGTTCAATTATAGATATTCGTAAGAGCGTTTATAAATTTACTCTTGAAAACATACAACACTCTTTCTGTTGATAAATATGTATGTGACATATATGTATATATTTGATAAATATAGAAAATGAAAGCAACACGAGACCCCGAAAAAGAAATATATTTTTAGAATAAAGCTAACTGCGTTGACACTTACGTTGACGTTAATAATTTTTACCAATATTAAAAGAACCGTGAATGGAATGCACCGAGTGCCGCAGTTAACAACCGATGCTCTTAAAGTGGAAATAGAGATAGACCGCTACACTACTAGTGACGGGTCCCAAATCGTTTATATTCTCAAGCCAATATGGAATCGATGTGAGATACGAATTGCTCTTGTTATCTCTCATTCTGTAATTTGAACAGCCAAACTATGAAACTAATTACTAAAGCAAGAGAGTTTTATAGTTTATCATTTCAATTTTTTTCAATTTAATGCTGTCCACTAAGTCGGTAACAGCAACGTAACAAAAACAGTAAAATTACCGAATTACCATCTTTTTTGTTAGGCATCTACTAAAAAAAAGTATCCTAATACTGAAAAACGGTTTCCTAGACTATAACTTCAATAAGGCAATCTATTATTATAATTTAATTTTTAACTTTATAATCTACGGTTGTATTTTATTGTTTATTGTTTGTAAATATATCTAACCATTTACCATTTTAACGACACTATGAACACCCGAGTAAGTGAGGATGTCAATTTAGAGATGAAAAGAAGGCTGCACGGGCGTATCCGTTTCGTATGATTTCAAACTCCGCCCAGATGCGAATCTCACGTACAAGTCTTGAGAAATAACTGGATATTGAATGTGGCTCGACCAAACAACTTTGATATACCTTTTTATATATTTTTCTAACTTTTATTGAAGTTTATTGAAGCAACATTGTGAAAGATTTATATTTCTAGTTTATTTATTATTCAAGATGCTAAAAGAAACAGACTTGGGACAAATGCATAACAAAACAAAAAAACCCTCGCAAAAATTTAAAAGTTGACTTACAATAATATATCTTTTTTATCTCAACAAATACACCCTTATAAGCCATCAAATATGACTCAAAACTTGATTGCACCAACACTCTAATATCTACATTCTTCTCTTTAAACATAAAATATTTATACTCTCATGTTCTTTTAGGACATACTAAGGTAATACTGATTTAGAAATATTGTGTATTACTTTGTTATTTTAGTTCTAGAAATGGTTTTAATTCTAAAAAAAATATATGAAAAATACGCTAAGTCTGCTTAAGTTGTTAACTTATTGTAATTTACATTCGTTTTTCAAACCGTCCTTGGTGTAAGCATTTATAAGAAATAACTTACTAGATGTTTAATATGCACCTACCCCAAAAACACAGTGCCCTATCTATCCACTGATTGCTCCCAACTTTCCTAAGTTTTCTGATTGGGTTAACAGATTGGGACTAACAGATTACAATAGAAAACAGAAAATATAAAGTACGGAAAAGAGAAAAGGGGCAAAGAGATAGGAATATAAATTATTGTTGTAATATTGGCTGCTTTAAAATTGTTGAAGCTAGAAAAACTATTTCTTTTTCCGTAATGAGCAAAAACCTTTATAGTTTCGTGTACGTCTAACCGTATATTATATCCTAGAAGTCTTTCTACGATCTTTTCCTGTGAGATAGTGCAGAATGACGTGTTTAGACCTGAAACAAAAAAATAAAAAATATTTTGTTTGTTCAAAAATCGAGTCAATTTTTTTTTGCGTTTGATATCGAATAATTTATTTTTGTATGAATCTTTCAAAGTACAATCAAACATGTAATGTTATTTGGATCTTAGTCGCGAGGTAAAAGACTACAAAGTAGTTTATAATGTGCCACCCCCAGCACCTCTAACTGAAGAATCTAAAAATTTATAAAACTAAGAAAACTGGTAATTAATAAGTACTCCTAATGAAAAATATTTTGGTTACGTCGAAAAAAAATGTGTTAAATGTGTTGACCTTCAAAGTCAAAGTAAAATCAAACAATCAACTTTTTAATTTTAATTATCATTGTTAATGTGTTAAAATGCTAGTATTTGAATATTTTATATTTTTAGAAATAATATATCTGGTATGTAAAATACGAAAAGCTATTTTTTAGGCACCTCTAAGGGAGCGCAGCAGCTACAACTCAAAGATCAAGATCTGTCCGTTCGAGGAGAAAATCGTCTGTCAGCATGAGTGATCTGCAGATCGCTACGTCCGAGCCCGCTCCGTGCCTACGTCGCTCCGCGCCGCTCCGTAGGGCCATCATTGCCGCTCCGTTCGCCCAGCGCTTAGCACGGAGCGTAGGCCGTAGAGGCCAGACCGCATCGCTGAAAGACGAAGGACGACATTAGACGCACGGACAATGTCGCATCTACTGCGCTTCGATATCGCCGGCCTATCTCCGGAACGCTGACGTTTGCTTAAAACCAAAGTAAGTACGCATTTTTCTTTTTAATTTTTATCTAAAAGTAAAGTACATATTATTTTAAAACCAGATTGAGAACCAGATTGTCAGATTATTTAGAACCAGATTGTCAAATTAAAAATTCTCTTTATTTTTTTAGAATATACTGAGGATATAATTTAAAATAAATTAGTATCGATATAAGATAATCTAAAAAAAAAAATAATCTCAACTAAACTTGAATCTCTTCTTGAGATACATCGTTTTTTTTAAGTAAGTTTTATGTAATAGTGCGATATATAAATGTAAAAAGAATCACAGAACATATTACAATTACATGGTAGTTTCTTGATTTAGACAAAAGAGAGAATTATTGGTGGGGGCGAAATATATAAGGGGGCGGGGAATAAAACTCTAAAAAATATTTCTAGTATATTCGAAGATAACCCATTTATTATTTAAAATATTTAATTATTTAAGTTTGCTTTAAAGAAAAACAAATTCAAAAAAAGAAATATTTGTTTTACTCAACACTTTTATTGCATGCCGTATTCAATTTTCTAATAATATCGGTTTTATAAGTTATAGGCCTGTAAGAGACAGGCAGAAAACAAATTCTTAGTCGAGAAAATCATCTTTATTACAAAAGCTATTCCTAAACCGATTATATATTCTTTATATCTTATTAAACATTTTTTTTTAATTTTTTAACTATTCAGTCTTTATAAACATAATTTTACGTTTTTTTTTTACATTCCGCGTGTACAAGATTATTATATCCAAACGCTTCGGATACGGAGAGCATACATCCCTTAATTGACATTAGCGATAGACAAATACTATTTCCTACAATTTCTACGTGAAGGATTAAAATCTCCAAACACTCAAATTATAACCGAGAAGACAGCAACAAATTGTCGTCGAATTGACGCACATTACTCAGCGCAAAAAATCATTTTAGTCTCCCTTTAGTTAGAAACTCAAACAAAGAAAATAAACGAAACAGTGCATCAGTCCCATCATTAGTCAACAGTCTTGTACAAATGGTATGCAAAAATTCACAAAGTCATATCTGTGGAGGGGCGGAAAGTACACAAAAAGGCGTAAGTCCGACTTATGTACTTTTTCACGCACTTAAAAATTAGTTATGGTGCTAAATGGTTATGTACACAATTATGCAAAATTACAGGGACTTAATTAAAAAATCTTTGAATTATGTTTTCTTACCTCCTCCCCCTCCACCATAGATATATTTATATTGAATGACGACTGTGGCAGTTTAAAATCAGTCATTCACTAGTTATTTGTAATATTATGGAGTAGTGTTTATAGTATATGTTTGGTGGATGGTTTTTTAAACACGCCTAGGTTAAGTGCGCAGTTAGTCGTACCTACTCGTTTAATGTGTCTGTTCAAACAAGTAGACTTTGGTCGACCCGCATCAAAAACTTTTGTTATAAGCCATTCATTTGAGGTATCCGTCAAACTGACCGGTTCCTTATTCAAATACCAATTATTGGCGTCGCGTTACCTTTTGCTTAAAATAAAAAAATATATTATAAATTTTCCTCCTGTTTAAATAAAAATGAAGCCAACGCACTTTATTTATTTTAAAATATAAGCATTTGTTTTATCAAAATATGCATTTATTTTTTTCCATCCCGTAAAAACTATGCATAAAACGTTTTATATAAATATATTACTTTCAAAGATGCAACCAATGATATTTTCAAGCAGAGATTCGACATGAAATTATCAAAATATGAGTGTTCGGCCGTAGTTAAATAAACTAAATCGGTCAATTTTAATACCTAGTCCATCCATTAAATACTAAAAATAAAAAAATGCATTTTATGACTAATATGAAACCTACAAAGACAAAACAACTAAAAGACAGATATATTATTATAGCCTAATACGAATATTAATAAATCTTAGTGCTGATATTTTACTTCTATATATATATATATATTTATTTATCAAAAGTTATGTTGTAACAAAATTTCTATAATAAAGGATTACTATTTTTTTTATTATTATATTATATTATCATGGTTTCACTTTCACGCGGTATAATAATTTCAAACATTAATGTATTAATGTGTTTTTAAACATATTTTTATTAATAAAATAACTAGATATATCGATCATATAAAGTCCTCAATAAGAAAATCATATCGCTGATGCTACAGATATATATCATTAACCACCTTAAAAATACAACTTAGGATTTTTTTTCCTTACATTACAAAAACTAATACAAACAACCAAACAAAACAAAACAAACAAGTAAATATTAACCAAATAAGAATATTACACAAAAAAATATAAAAACACACGATTACACGAAAGAAGAAAAACCAACCAATTACACACACACACACACACACACACCCTCTTTCTCAACGATCTTACCCTACAGACGCACACAAACCCATACCCATATTAATAAACGCATATTAATTCACTGTTACCTATTATTTAGTGAAATATTTCTTGAAGACACAATTAATTAGTCAATGTGCATTTTTATTTTCTTTTCCTGTAATATATACTATAGTGACTACTGATATCTATAATAAAATAAAATCGAAATAAAAATACCTAATATTTACTTTGCAAAAAAAATGTCTACTCTTCCCATCGACAATTTGGTTACCTACCTGTAGTGTTGATTTGAAAATAAATAATAATATTTAAATAAATAATAACCGAAGCCCATTATCTAAAGCATTATGTATGCGACAAAGTGACAAGAGTAGGTGAGGAAGAGGACGTCAGCACATGAACTTGAAAATGTATGTAAAATTATTCGCTCGTCGCTTTTAGATTGCAAGGCCTGTTTACCCAGCCGAACGCAAAGATAGCAATGCAGACACAGGAATGCATTTGCTACACGTGAGTGTGCGCCTTTTGAAAACTCGTATCACAGATTTATCAAATTGTTTCAGGTCACAATGTTAAAAAAATACATATTTTTTTTGACCCTATTTTTCCAGAATTTTCCAGCAGATTTTTAAGGTTAATTATCAACTATCTAGGGATTTATTATAACCCCTTCTGTGAGTCTACATTTTTTTTTGGTTTTACATACAGCTCTATAAATAATCAAGTAAGTAACCAACTATAAAAACTTCGCACGTACAGTTCTTAGTTATAAACGCATTTTTTTCACGATTATTTGTGTAAAAATCCAATATGTCGTTAGTCTACGCTATAGGTTAGTTTAACAATTCCTAGATTGTAATCCCCAAACATAAAATAGATAATTACGAGATTTTTATTTTAACACCGTTTATTGTAACGTGACGAGTAGTGTTTAATTTATTTATCTACTGGTAATGTAATTTTACAGCATTCCTCGTGGATAATCGTAATAAATATAGCTAGGTATTATTGTTTTTGAATTGTCCTTTTAAATCGTCGTCGCTAGGAAGTGGCTTCGGCTTACAAAAAAAAAACAAAATACGAAATTTAAAAAAAAACACCTAAATAAATCTTTATTTAAAATGAGGGAATATTTTTTTACCCCTGTCCACCGATACAAGCAGCTCGTTTCAGTGATTACCTCGCCGGACGCCATATACCCCTCGCATGTGCCGTGAATGGTGTTTGCCGTATGGTAAATATGTGTTATCATTCTACGCCAGAAGCAGAATTATTACAAGTCAACTGAAATCTGAAATTTGAAACCATTTTCATAAATATCACAAAGCTGCCTCAAACACCGGCCAAAAGAGATAGATTAAAAGTTAGGTCATGACTGAATTAGTAAACAAACTTGAGTATGTCATGTGAACTGAAATTGAACCGGAATGACCATGTTGCTAATCTCATTATATGCCATTTTGGCAGATGAAAAAAAAACATTGGAAATTAAAGCCTGAAGGCAAGGAAAATAAAATTTGAATCGTTGAAAAACACTAAATGATATAGATCATTTTTTGACACTTGACCACCACAGCCCTCTTCGATTCAAGCACAAGTAAATTTAGCTTAGTTGAGTACTGCCCTAAATAATGACCTTATTGTTAAATAAAAAAAAATTGTTTATTTAAAGTGGTACTTGGACAATGGGCAGTACAATAACACAGACAAAGAATGCCCCAAGCATTTGTAGGTTTGTAATTTGCAAGAATTATAGCCTTTGAAATGCTGCCGAAGCGAATGTGTAGTAAACCTATTGGATGAAATAAAATCTTACAATAAATGTCAATACATATTGAAATCGAAAAAATCATAAAGCGTAATAAAATTATAAATTTGGGACATGTACCGTATTACCGAATTTAAAATAGGTATATAAAATTATCAAAACCGAATTAAAAATATAGGCATGAATCGAACTGTTTCCTAGAAAGCGTATTTATTATTTAAGTTACAGTAGTAGTGTTTGATTCGTTTACATAATTTAAAGGTATAAACTGTAGCTAATGAGAAAAAATATAAATGTAGAACATTATCTATTAAAAGTCTTTAAATAATAAGTTTATACTACTTACTGCCTGAACTTTATTTGTTGTTCAGAAAGAAATACACCAAAAGAAATGCTACGTAACATTAGTAGTAAAGTTGGTTAAAAAGATCGAAAGTTTTCGGTGTCGTGTAAATGTGGCTTAAATTGATTACCTGTAAGGAATTTCCATCGTCATCGAGTCAATTACTTTTTCATCGGCTAATCGTATATGTTACCAACTACTTTCCTTTATATTGCTGAATCACGGTTGGTGCTCGTGCTTCAACATTTGTTTTTTACATAAATTTATATTTTATACATTTTTACCTTTTACCCTTTAAAATATTTTTCTCTTTTACTTACTACTTCTTTTACTAAACACAGACTTCCATCATTTTAAAAATTCGTCTATTATTTAATACCATAGTAAAATGCTTTCATTTTTTTCCTCGGAAAAATAAACATATGTTTCTATTACTTATCTTTCCTAAAGAGCTCTTTCCTTGTCGTGCGCGCGGTCTTCAATCATTCCATTTCTCTAACGGCTTGTAGAAAGAGAAACACTGCGACGTTTTTGGATAATCTTGAAAAACAGAATCATAGTACTTCAAAAAACTTAGTTAATTTGCATTCATGAAATCAAGTTTGCCTCTGTATTTTTATTTTCTTGATTCTTATATTCGGTCAATAATATGTCTTAAGTTTTGATTGACTTTTCGAGGCTGTTAACTTTATACAGAGTAGAAATTTACCTTTTTATTCCTATATTATTAGTTACATATTCAAAACCCTTCGGGGAAGTGAAAATAATCCGTAAAATAATATCAGCGGTCTTAAAGATACCACCTAAAGGCACAAAGACGGTGACTTTTAGGGCGAGCTTCTAAATGAGTTTTCATCCTTTGCCTTAGTTGTTGACTTCCTGCGGTAGTCGTTTAGCAAATACAGTTTGCCTTTCAATTTGCTTACAGAACGAAAGAAGTTCTGAGTATATTAATTTATTTTAAATTTCAAATACCATATTTTATATTACTTCCGTACCTAGATAAAATATATTTATTTATTTAAAAATATGTTTAATTAATATTTAATAAAGATAAAGGCAGTATGAACTCGTACATAATATGATATTGTTTGACCATGAAAAAAAATGCAGCGACAATTAACTGGATTTTTATCGAGAATGTTCTTCGGACATGATTTATATATCTATATGTAATTATTTAGATTTCTTTACTTCGTTTATTTTGTGATTATGGATCGGTGTAATATTTATTCGTTTAATAATTATTTCGTAAAATACTTCAATGAGAAGTAACTTTTGTCGCAGGCATGCAAGCAGCGGACGGTCTCGGCGCTGTCGATTCAGTCAGACGCTGACGCCTCATCATCGGCGGACGGCATGTCGATGGGTTCCCAAGAGCCAGAACAGCCTCCGGGGCTGGACAACGCCCCGGCCAACGGAGCCCCAGAGGGCGCGGGAGACCTCCCCCGCGACGACCGCGAGGGCGCCAGCGAAGGCAACGCCACCAGCCCCGGCTACCAGCCGCTGCCGGCAGATGACTCGCCGGCCCATCCGCCGCTTCAGAACACCGAGACGACGCTGCTCAACAACCAACGCGTCGGCCAACCGGTGGGTATTATTTTCACTTTTCCTAACCCTCTTAGAAATTAAGCTATTACTTAATTTCTCCCCACTTTTTATAGATTTTTTTTTTCGGTTTTTTCACCATTTTTTTATGATTTCTGTATGTATGGCTGTGTGTCTGTATGTATGTGTCTAAAGGTCTGAAAAGATGAAACATATTAGGAAAGTTTTGCTTTTTCAGTTTTTTTTTAATATAATATATAAAAAGGGTAACTGTGAGGCCGAGTATCGTAATGTATCCTAATTACCAGTTTCTTTTAATTTAAAATGAGAATTCTCTTATTTTTATGGGTTAAAAACAAAAACTATTTGTATTTTTTTAAATTCTCCAACAGAATATTGTAATATTACGATAAAAATACATTTTTATCGTTACGTAACTAGCATGGCTGTTTTTGGAAATTAGCGTTAAATGAGTTTGCAACTTATGTGTATAGGGAAATCATTTTAATTGTGTAAAATTATTATAAATTTTGTTAATTTAATAAACTGTGTACACTAATGTGCGTACATAAATGAAAGTAAATAAAATACTAAGTTCCTGTTTTGTGAGGCGCGCACTGCTCGCGTCCTTAGATCGTCGTTGACGATGTAATGTAAATTGATTTTACAAAAATGTAGCGGATGCCTGCTTCTGTGCTCAAAGCCTAGAATATTTTTTGTTCAATGTTGATGGTCACAATGTTAACTATTGTGTGTTAATAAGCTATAACCTACAGCTCGTTATGGTACTTAAGGAATATATGTACTTAAGGAATATATTTTATTTCCTAGCTAAAAATACTAACCTTAATTAATTGACTCACATTAATACAATACCTTTAATTCAAAAAAGTGAAATTTGAAACATTTTCAATATTTTAAATGCATTTTTTATTGTTTTGTGATATTATATTTGAACGTGTCACATTAAGCTTTACCATAAGTACAACTTTTTTCAATCAAAATATAGCCGATTTTATTTTACATCCAATATATGCTTAAATTACTACTTATATAGTACACGATAAATTTTAACAATCTAAGTATAACCTAACTTTACATGAATAAGATGGAATACTGACTTCTAGTTAAGAGTAGGTATTTATAAATTAATTAAAGTTCAACCTAAACGATAAAGTTTTAATTTACCTAATATTAATAATTGTAATATTGGATTTCTTATGTTGATATTTTAAATTGAGTCTGAAGATTTTGATATGTATAAATATACTAATATAACTATGATACATTAAAGTTGCAATTAATGTTCCGAACGACGCTAACAACTATCTTTGTTAGACAGAAACAATATAATTAATTAATGTAGCGATTAGAGGAAAATTGAAACAGCCAAATAGCTCTTCATGACTCGTTAACTTCTGAGCTAATTACTATCGTATTCAAACAAATCTACTGAATACAGTTTAATGATCTACAGTGACACCGATTCTGTTTTTCCCCCTAGAATGGAAACAACATATTCTATTTAAGCATACATGTCAGAGTGCTCGTTAAAATCGGCCCAGATAATCTATCAAGATGAATAAATAATATGAGTTACCACACTAGAAACAATACCACACACTACCACACTAGAAACAATAAATGAACATGACACCTGTACATCCCAACTCACCAGAACTGTTAATTTTACGATTGCATTTCACACTCTATTTAATAATTAATTATTTTGAGAAACGACACAATTCGATTTGTTTGACGTCCTTGACGAAATTTTCTATTTAGTTTAATTTATAAATTGTTGCTTTGTTATAATAAATTACATGATAATGTGTAAGAAAATCTTACAAAGGCCATGTTTTTGAGAAATTAATTTTTCATAGAGTTCTTTTTTTCCTATTTCCAGGAAGCTTAAAAACATCAGTCAAGCCAAATATAAATAATTTAAGTAACTCAAACAGTCACTTTTTTCCACTATTTTTTTGACGGCAAGCTTTATATTATTAGGATCTCTGTTTATTTAGTTTTATTTCAATTAGCACGATAACTCTTTTATTATGTCATAAAACTATTTTTTTTTTTTTACTTTATTTACGAAACAATTGAAATTTTCAAAGACTTGTTTTGTTGACTGCATTTTTTATGGTTTTCAATAGATAAATAATTCGTTATTTTTATGTTTTAAGTGGCTATATATGGCCCAAAATTTGCAACCTTGCAGAAATGATACTTATCTTCATTAAGGGTTCATGAAAAATAGTTATTACCTTCTCCTGAAAAATATGCAGCGTTGCTTTACTTATGACCTAAAATAATGTTAACATAAGCGTAAGAAAGTGCAAGAAATGTGTTTTATTTATTTTACGCAGGCTGCTTGCACGGTTCTCGTGTCCCAGACACCAGATAGAGAGCGCGAGACATGGGCAAAGAAAGCCGAATTCCTGCTGGCTGTCATAGGCTTTGCAGTCGACCTTGGCAACGTGTGGAGGTTTCCTTACATCTGCTACCAGAATGGCGGCGGTAAGTATTATGCCACACCTACATAAGTAATGCACCTACTCAACCATAATACCTACTATAGCTAAAATTATATGTTTTTCATGTATCGAGAATTAAATTAAGCACAGAGGCTAAACATATTTATATATTTATCCTTATGATATTAAGATTCTTACTTGTGTTCTACGATTATTTCGTATGGGTAATATATTTATTTCATAAGTATGAGTGACAAATAAAGTTCATTAAATTTCTTTTAAATGTACGATTTTTTATATTACGTATAAATTAATGTTAGAAACTGTCAAAAAAACAGTAATCGTGCGAGATGCAATGTTATATGTGAAATACGCAAAGTAGTTAATTTTTATATCATAAACAATTGTCGTTATAATAGGCATTAATAATATCAGTTATTATTATTAAAAAATCTTCTTGAACATGGACCTTTTACGGTACTATACCAGATGGTCGGCGAATTCTGACCAAGAACTATCACACTGGGTTTATCTGCTGGCAGTGTTTGGAACTAAACTGTTTTTTTAGGAATATGTGGATGTTAACAGGAATTGCATATTTCGCTAAACAAATCGAGATGGCACCAACCTTTCCGAGCTACCAATCAGATTTTCATTTATAAAGGCTCGACCCCACACTGACTCACCCAAACTCAGCGCTCCACAAAACATTGTTTTGGATAGTTTAGACATTTTGATTATATATGTAACACACAAATTAACTACGGTGGTGTGTCGCTCTGATAGATGACGTTACACGGTAATTTTCACATATGAGGCCTAATCTCGCACACCTAAATCAGATCAAAGTTTTCAATTCGCACTTTAATCATTAGGATGTTTTATTATCCTGCACAAGAGAAAACAAATACCCATGTCACGAATACCGTTAACTCATAATCTACATACTGGTTTAATACCTTTTAATTCCCGAGTGTGAAGATGCGGTTATGTGATTCCGATTTTCCCTATTTTCCCGTCATATTAAGAACTGTCTTTTTTTAAACAGGTGCTTTCCTCATCCCTTACTGCATCATGCTGGTCTTCGGCGGTCTGCCACTCTTTTACATGGAACTCGCTCTTGGTCAATTCCATCGATGCGGATGCCTCACCATCTGGAAGCGCATTTGTCCAGCACTCAAAGGTTTGTAATATTTATAGCAACAACAGAACCTCGAAACCGCTCTTACCAACTTTCTAATATTTTATAAACAAGGTACAAGCAAGTTTATATCCATTAAAAAGTACGACAGCAGGCAGGCAGACAGGCAGGCAGGTTTACAGATATGGCATAATCATCACTTTATAACAATGTGTATATGTACCAGTGCTCGTGAAAGATTATTTCATATATTTTTTTTATAAATAAAACAGATAGATTAGTGCAAGCTGAAATTAGGTCATTTGTGGGGGGGGTCACGAGTTCACATGACGACCGCCAGGTTTCCGCTGACGACAGCATCAGACCCCAGGTAAAAGTCCGTCGACCGAAGATAACTCCAACCGAATGCGCCCAGGCTGAGGCAGAGGGTTTCCCCTCCGACACAACTGGCAGTCTATAAGACCGGAGGTCGCCCGCCAGTGCATGGCCTTTTCATCTGAGTTCGTCGCGCCGGTCCGCGTCCTCACATAATGGAGTCGTAACATTATATCGTATATCGGAGTATTTATGTAGACAGTGGATCAAGTAATAAATCTTCTAACAAACTCACAAATTATTACATATATCCCACGGGCCCACACGCAGTTGGTCCGTTACAAATGAATGTATAACTCATAAAGTATAGTTACAAGAAATCATAATTTAAAAAATTGATGAAACAACCACATGACTAAATTATATGGATACTCGTATGTACTAAAACTGAACATACTAAAAATGGAAACCTAGCAAAACAGGCAATTCAAACTAAAAATATAACATTCAATGTTTTGGTGTAACTTAGAATTTTTACTTTTATAAAAAAAGTACACTCGTTACTAATATATTACTAATATAAAACTAATAATCGTCGAAGCAATATAATGTCTTCTTATGGAGGAAGATTTTAACGATTCTAACTAAAGCATTTTATTACTTCATTACTTATTACTATTGCAATAATTTTTCAGGCAGTCTATTAAAATACTCAACGCTCCGAGGTTAGACTGATTAGATATTGGAACGTGATATTTACAGGATGTCCCAAGACCATTTACGAAGACTTAAGAAAATTTTTATGTTTCCCATTACGAGTAAGAACTCGTCATTAAATTTATTAATTTATTTAAAGAACGCTTACTGGCTTTACCTACTCACAGCCTAAGATTATGTATTTTTATCAGAGTACAAATAAAAATATACATAAAAAATCAATAAAATTCGAAACAATTGTTTAATCTTACGACAAACTTTGAAGTCTCAAGCGACGTGAAGTCGATAAGAGCGTTGTCTATTGTCTATTCTCCGTAACTCATTGATTTCCCGGGTGACAATTGCCTCAATTGTTTGGTTCATCCATCCATTAATGCTTCCGAGTTATAAAGCTTCTCGTCCTCCCTTGGCCGCCCCGGCCGCCCCAATCGCCCCAACCGCCCCGGCCGCGGCCCCCTGCTGTTAATTCCAAGTACGAAAGATGCTGTAAGTGATTGAAAATTGTTATGATTTGAATTGCGTTAGAAAACAATAATATCATATTATATTTAAATATTACATAAAACTTTTAATTTACTATATTATTTTATTTTTAATTTTCGAAGTGATAATAAAAGTCACCTGCCAAATACTCCGAGGCGGATATGCATATTGTCTGTATTTCTTTATCAACTTCTTACGAATGTATAACAAGATGTCATCACTAATTAACATAATCTTATAGCTGAATAAAGCGACCTGTTATAATTTAGGATAGCTAAATAGAGCATACACACAAATTGAAATCCTTGCTTTGCTTTAAAAACAATGTTATTATATCAAACTTACCCGATAGGTAATAAATTTATAACATTATAATTCCCCTTATAAGGGTGTCCGTTTTACCATTTTGGTAAGTACGGAATCCGGAAATACGATCGTAAATAAGATAAATTAATTAATTAAAATCTTAAATATGTATAGTATGCTTAAGAACGAAATTACTTAAAAAAAATGATTTGTTATGTATCTTTCATTCTGCTCTTATATTAAAAAGGTCAACTGAAAATAAAATGATGTATATTCTTCACGTTCAATTAAATTTCCGTTTTATCATTTTGGTACGGAACCACGAATTAAGACCGAAAATAAAAAAAAATATTTAAATTAAAATTAATTAATTACTATACGGAAAAACGATTGTTTTAAGGTACATCTTTCTGGGTCCATAGATTATCCATAAATAATTTATTATTTGAATGTTTAAAAAGTATGTCTTCTAAGGTGATTTGATGGTTAAAAATTTATATATCCGTTTGATTAATTGCTTTACAATAAAGAAAGATACAGCAAATTTTCGACGATGTCAGTAGAAAATTTGCTCTTCCTAAGTTAAAAAAAAACAGTGTAGCATACTTCTAAGTCAAATAACAAGAATAAATGATGTTGTCGATACTACGAAATTACCTTGTTCTCGAGCAGAAACACGAACACGACTTTCAGCAGTTGAAAATTATTGGGCCAGACACAAAAAAAAATACAACAGCAAATAGAAAATCTTATACAAACGAGCAGATAAACGCAGAGGAAAACATCCGATTTACTATTGAAGAGGAATTTATTAACATCAAGTCTAATTTGGAGACGGTCATGGCTAATACACTGAACCACGCACGCAATCATCTATGTCTGATAATTTTTTATTTTTCAAGTTTCAACCGCTACAAGATGATGAAATATTTAAACATTTGTTCTTTACAACATAAATTTGTTAGTTGTGTTCAGGAATAGGGCGAGTCGATCAGAGATTATGTTATGGCATTAAAACAACTCTCTACTCACTGCCAATTTAAATGTACAAATTTCGAATGTAACAGATCTATTACAGAAGTTTTTCTTTCACTACAATTTATACGTGGATTGAGCGATAGTAATGCACAAACGAAATTGTTACAAGAACATAAAAATATATAATTTCACAAGATTATCAAAATAGCATCTATTATTTAAATATCAAACAAGACAGCAAGTTATAAATAACTTGGTCTACAAACCTCTATGTAAAAAATCATAATATATCTACAACAGCAAACAACGTTATCCGTAAGTCTCCTTTTATACAATACATGGACAAAAGAAACAAAATTTCAAGTACGATTCGGGACCTACAGGGACATTACTACCGCTGTGGCGATGAACGACATAAAGCAGGCAAATTTAGACTGAAATGTGTCATAAATTTCAGCGTATAGGTCACATTGCGACAGTTTGCCTACAAAAGCAGACTCAAGTAACAAAACAACTCAGCGACCAAAGCTCGCCAGAGGAAGAGCAGAATAATATTAACATAATCAAGCTTTTACAAAGGAAAAATTACTTATTTAACCACAAATCGAAGCCATGAAATTAGATACCGGGGGCGGCTCTTAGCTTACTGCGATTTTATGAAACTTAATTTATCTAAAAGAATTTTCAAGACCCATATGTGGATGCGCAAATCTACAAGTCCAATTATAAAGTCATTGGGAGCAATATACGTAAGAATCATTTTTTTTTTTGCAAAACTGTATATAATAAGTTACACGTGGATGCAATATTTGGCAGAGAGTAAATTTGGATTGCGCTTTAAACCAGTCACAACCAAAAGAAACAAAGAGCCTTGATAATTTCCTGGCCTTTTTATAGAAGAACTAAGCCCGATACCAAACTCCAATGCACATCTGCAGCTAAAAGAACACAAAGTAGCCGTATTCATTAAACCAAGAAGAGTATCGTATGCATTAAAATAGAAAGTCGAATAAAATCTAGACAGACTGGAAAAAAACAGAGTAATCACAAAAATAGTAAATTCAGAATGGGGCACACCCATTTGTACCTATAGTTAAACCATACGGCACCACAAGACTGTGCAGATTACAAGGTTACTTTAAATAAATATTTGTTAGATGAGAACTATACCCTATGCCACGTAGTAATTTTTGCACAAATAAATGGTGGCAGATTGTTTTGCACTCTAGATGTTAGCCAAGCCTGCTTTCACATAGCGATGGATGAAGAGGGCATACC
This sequence comes from Neomicropteryx cornuta, assembly GCA_020383195.1. Lineage (NCBI taxonomy): Eukaryota > Metazoa > Arthropoda > Insecta > Lepidoptera > Micropterigidae > Neomicropteryx > Neomicropteryx cornuta. The sequence continues at coordinate 7,419,531 of JAHKQU010000025.1, read as the reverse complement.
TTCAAGCATTTAGTACTATTCACCTTGTAAACGCATACAGTAATTCGTTGTATGATTATGGATTAAATATGCCAATAATAGATGAGTCAGAAATCTATATAGCAACATAGAGTTTACTTTAGTTGACAACACTGCAAACATGATCCAAAGTGACTCTGAATTGAGAGGAAGGCAATCAATTATCACGATTGGCGCGGCGCCGTGCGATTCAAGTTCTGCAGTTCAAGTTCGGGGGGACGACGAAAATGCGTTCAAGTCGAGGAGAGCAACACAAATAACGACTAATCACAGCCAGCGGCTGCAGCACCAGCATAAACATATACAGTCGCATAAGAACGAAATTACTTACTAAAAAAGGATTTCTTATTTAACCTGCATTCTGCTGGTACATTTAAAAAAAAGGTCATGTCCCGGCCGATCCGCTTCCAGCGGATCCGAAGACCAGTCCTCTTCAGTCGGGACACAGCTGGGTGGCTTCTGATGCCACGTTCTCAAGGTGGACTGTAGATCCGAGCTTTCCAAGAGTCAGTCTCCTCAAATCAAGCTAGCCTGATTTATAATGCAACGATTTCAAAAAGTTCAAAATGATTAAAAGTCAATAAAAACAGAATTGAAAGTTATCACACTATTTATTCAAAACAGTATATTCAACGGGTCGTAAATCCGTTGAATAAGCAAAAGGATATTGTCTGAATCACAATTTAAAACACAGAATAAAGTTCAGTACTAATTAAATTAATGCGAACAAACATTGACAGTTTATAATACAGTTCTCCGAGATAGTGACAATTTGTGACTATTTATTTTATGAAATAAATGTCAGATTGTCTTCAATTCACTCACCGATATGTAGATTTCAGCCTAACTTCTCAATCGTTCACTAAACGAGTCTCGAACGCTGAAGTACATTTGTTTTTGGTAATTTGTGACCTCGTTGATTTAGCTCGATTTTATCTCGTTGCGTGATTAACATTTAGCTCTCGTGGTATCCAAAACCTCTGGTTGGATGGTACGTAATTAATAGAGTTACACCAACTTCTAAAAATTTTAAACTAAGTTTAATATTCGCGACGGCTATCGATTGACGTTATAAAAAACTGACAGCGAAACAGTGCTCAGTCACGTCTGCTAAAAAAACTAAACAACACTAACTCGAATGTAGGTATGAGGCGACCTTTTATTCACGCGTTTCCGCTTTCGCCCTTCAGCGGACGCACCCCCTTCATACCTCTTGCCCACAACCTACGAGCGTTTTAGGAATATTTGAAATCACATAATTTTTTTTTTTAATAAATTTTTACCATACTTATTGCTTGCTAATATTATGCTAAACAAATATATTCCCTTAATCTAAAAGATATATTTACATGTTTTCTTTATTTGATAAAAACGGTTTTGTAATTATAATATAAAAATAAACAATCCGTTTTTAGCCTTAACCATTACTAAAATTCTATTTTGTTTCTATGACCTACAAACCTAAATCTAGTGACTTTTTCCTTTGAATTAAATATCAAATATAGATTATTTCGCGGCGCGCTAATGATCTGTAATTAGGTTCTCGTTTAACTCCGTCGCGTATTTTTAACTCATTAGTCTATTGCAAACGCGTAATCCTTTAATGTCTCTTAAATGATATTGTTTTGGCTGAAGATTTAAATATCTTACCTATATTAATGTTACGTATCTACCTTATGGATACTTTAAATAACAACAAGTATTATCATTATACAGTTTTACAATCTTACAAGCTAGACAAAAAACATTTATACATATGTGGGTAGTGATCACTTCTCACATTCAGTCAATTTTGGCACCAAAAAACTGTAGTTTTCTTATACTATTAAAAATATTAAATAAATGTGAATATTTAGAATTCACCGTTACCAATTTTTGAAAGACCTTCACGGCGTCTTTAAAAACAAACTTCCCGGTTCGTTATACGGCGGTACAAGGGTTTTACAGCCCTCTGCATCTTTATTACGGTCCGGTCGCGTATCCTAATCCGTGCCTAGACGTTTTTGTTTGGCGCGCCGCCTTATGCGTCGTATTTGAAAAATAATGTTAAAACCTAAAACTATATCGTCCGTCTGGGGCTGCCAACTTTATATTTCGCTAAATCAATTTCCTGAATGTGAGTTACCTCATATTTCCCACGACATTCCGCCCTCTCTGAAACGTTACTCTTTCAGACTTTGATGGTCGTGGACTCGCAAAACTGCCACTTTGACTGCCGGTCGTTTGTAGTGTTTCCCGTGGCTTTTGACGGTTACCGCCCGAGTTTGTCCGTCTGTGCCGGGGTGTGTTTGCACTACTATGCCGCGCAGCCAAGCGTTTCGCGGAAGTCTTTCGTCAACTATAAACACCACGTCCCCTACTTGGATAGGTTTCGCGGGTTCTTGCCATTTTTCTCGATGTATAAGAGTGGGCAGATATTCACGTATCCAGCGTCGCCAAAAATGGTCGGCTAATGTTTGCGCTATGCGCCATTGCTTTTTGCCGAACAAATCAGTAGCGTCAATTTCCCCTATGGCCGCTTTTCCTGATGAGCTTCCTATCAGGAAATGGTTAGGTGTAAGGCTCTCGTCGTCCTTATGGTCAAGTGACACGTGGAACAATGGCCGACTGTTTACTGTTTGTTCAGCTTCCGCCATCAACGTGATTAATACCTCGTCTCGTGGTGCCCTCTCTTTCAATATGGCGTACAAAGCCCTTTTAATTGATTGGATCATCCGTTCCCACGCTCCGGCCATGTGCGATGCGGCTGCTGGTAAAAAAAACCACTCAATTTTTTGAATTGAAAATTTTTCTTTTAATTTGTCCTCATTTATTTCGGCAATGGCCCTTTTTAATTCGTTATTTGCTCCGTGCAAATTTGTGCCATTGTCGGAATAAAATACCTTAGGTACGCCGCGCCTCGCCGACATGCGTTTTATTGCCATAATTGCCGCGTCCGTGCTTAGTGAGTGCGCTATTTCGATGTGCACGGCTCGAGTCTGTAAACAGGAAAACATAACCCCCCAGCGCTTTTCTTTGTGTCGGTTGACCGTTACTTCCAGGGGTCCGAAGTAATCGATCCCGACTGCGGAAAAAGGTCGCTCGTGATGTTGAAGTCGTACGGCAGGTAGATCGGCCATACGGGGAGGTATCGGCTTTGCCTGTTGATTCTGGCAATGTTGACATTCTCGAGCCGTTTTCCGAATAGCGCCTCTGGCTTTTAATATATAAAAACGCTGTCTTAGTTCGTTTAATACGAACTCTCGGCCTTGATGGGAACTCGACTCATGTTCATGTCTTATTAATAACTTTGTATAGGGGTGACTTGCATCCAATATGGCCGGCTTAATGAATTGCAATGCGACACCTTGCACTGCACTTATGCGGCCGCCTACACGCAGTATTTTTTCGTCATCTAAAAATGCATTTAGATGACGTATTTTACTCGACTTTTTTACCGGCCGATTTGCGCTTATTTCTCTTATCTCCTCAGTGAAAATTTCGTTTTGCGCTCGTCGTAACCAGTAATTTTCCGAGTTATCGATCTCTTTCGCGGAAAGCGCCCCCCGCTCCCCCCTTTTTCGAAAAATATCGACTGCTCGAAACACCCACGCGGTACAGCGAATTAGGCGCGTCCATTTTGAATATTTTGACGCGTCTATTAAAGGTGTTTCGGGCTCCGGTGCGTGAGTGACGAAGGCGTGTTTTATCACTTCATCGTGATAATTCACATCCTCTTGAAGTGCAATACCTATTTTTTCGGGCGGCCATTTTTTCTCGTCTTCGTATAAGAAGGCGGGCCCATGCAGCCATTTTGACGACGTGTCATTTTTGTATGGCGTTCCGTCTCGCGTTGCCTCGTCGGCGGCGTTATCGGCGGACTGAATCCAGCGCCAGCTGTCACCTGCGGTTAGTTCGTCGATCTCACCTAATCGATGCGCTACGAACGTTTGATACTGTCTCGGGTCGTTCCGAATCCAGTGTAAAACTGTTTTCGAATCCGTCCATAAGACAGTATTTTCGAACTTCCAGGTGTGTTCAGATTTCAGTGTAGCCGCCAAACGACTGGCTAAAAGCGCTGCCTGCAATTCTTTTCTTGGCATAGACATTATTTTTAGCGGACTAACTTTAGTCTTGCCGGCCAAAAATGACACTCGTATTTTACGGTTTGCGTCTAAAAAACGTGCGAACGCAACCGCGGCAATACCCTGTTGGCTTGCATCTCCGAAAATGTGCAATTGCACTCCGGATTTTACCTGGCCGTGGCACTGATAGCTACGGGGTATCCTGAGCTCTTGAACTTTTTTCAAGTCCTCGAGCCATTCGTCCCATTTGCGTCCCACTCCTTCGCTTACGAGATCATCCCATCCCGTTTTTAGTAACCACATTTCTTGCATAAGTATTTTTCCTTTTATAGTGAGCGGGCCCAAAATACCTAACGGGTCGAAAACTGACATTAATAAACTTAACGCCTGCCGTTTTGTAGGTATAATGTCCCCACTCACTAGTCCGGGAGGTAATTTACTAAAATTAGTATCGAAGGCTAATTCGTCTGTTGTGGGGTGCCAAATTAATCCTAGGATTCTTTCGCTGCTATCAGTGCCATGTGTAGTCCATCGCACACTTTTTTGTGAGCGATCTTCCGGGCTCACCGACTCTATGGCTTGCGGACTATTTGTCGACCAGTTGCGAATTTCGAATCCGCCCTGTTTGTGTACGTAGGTGACATCTCGTACTAATTTTTTCGCCGTTTGTAGGTCATCTACGCTATCCAGGTAGTCGTCCATATAATGAGAGTCGAGTATGGCCCGCGCTGCGTCTGGATAAGCCGACCTATGTGCCTCGGCGTTTACGTTTTTTACGTATTGCGCCGAGCACGGCGAACAAGTAGATCCGAATAGAACTACTTGCATTGCATATTCCTGAGCTGGCTCTTCGATCCGCATGTCACGCCAGAGGAATCTTTGAGCCTGTTGGTCTTCTGGCCGCATGCGGACTTGCAAAAACATTTCTTTCAAGTCAGCTGAAATTGCAATAGTTCCTTGTCGGAACCGACATAATATACCCATAAGGGGTTTTAATAGGTCTGGACCGCTTAAAAGATTATCATTTAACGAAGTGCCCCCTGATCTCGCGGCCCCATCGAATACAAGTCTGAATTTTCCAGGTTTATTTACGTTAGTGACCATGAAATGAGACAAGTACCAGGTTTTAGTTGTCACGGACGCTACTTCGTTATTTGATAATTTTCGGGCATAGCCTTTTGCCAGAAAATCTTTTATCGTATTGCTATACGCTTCCGATAAAACTTTGTCTCGTAACAGACGCCTTTCTACGTTTTCTAAACGTTTTAAGGCCATAGCACGGTTATATGGAAGGTTTATTTCGTCCGATTTCCATAATAAACCGGTTTCATAACGGTGACCTATATTGCGTGTTGTCTCCTTTAGGATTTTATTTGCGCGTTGATTTAAATTAAATTGATATGGTCGTTTAGGGCCGCTCATTTCTTCTATTTGAAAATAGCCCTTTAAATCGTTTTGTAATTGCGCGTCGCGCTCGTCGAGTCGTAGGTGTAACACGTGACCGCTATTAGCGCCGACGCCGAAATTACCATTTAATGACCACCCAATTAACGCTTTCGTGACGACAGGTCCCTTGCGCCAATCACCATGCACTTCCTGGGGCAAGATGAGGCCATACTGGTCTTGTCCGATAAGCATTTTTATTTTTCCGTGAACCGACTTAATAGGTAACCTAGATATAAACGGATAATTTTCTCGTAATTTATCGATATCTAAATTATGATAAGGTAAGTTTAGATTTTTCATAGTTTTCACATGTTTTAAATTATAAATTACGGAATTGTTTTCGGCTTGAATTTTTATATCTACCGACCTAATACACGAGTCCTGTGATCGCATACCGTTAATACCTACTATTTTTAATGTCGATGTAACGCCCTTTGCGCCGATTTCATTTGCTATTTTTTCGTCGATTAGAGTCAGAGTCGATGCCTCATCCAATAACGCGAGTATATCCATGGACCCAGCCTCGCCCGTGACCTTCACATTGACAACTCTGAGTCCAATGCTTCCGTTCTCATGACGTGTGTGCGTCACGTGACCTGTCTCGACCGTGGTTGACCCCTCCGGAGGGGCTGCTTGGCCGGGTTCCGAGCGCGTTATCGGATGAAGTAACTTATGGTGTTTACTTTTGCATCCGTTAATTCCGCACGACACTTTTCTTTTACATTGAAGTGCGGTGTGTCCTAATTTTAAACAAATAAAACATAAGTTTTCTTCCCTGACCCAATCGCGTTTACTGTTTAGGCTTAAAGCCGCAAAATTCCTACAAACATTTAAATCATGATTTGTTTTTTTACAGTACAAACATTTTTTATTCTCTATCGATTTTTCGTAGGTATTAAAAATATGCCTACGCGTCGGCTCTAATTTTTTAATCGCGCGCGTTTTTAACTCGCTGCGTTCTTTGATCGCGGGCTTTGAACTACCTGAGTTAGTTTCCTCTTTTGAGGCCGCGTCCAGTAATGACTCTAGCCATTCCCCGAAATCTGTTAGTGTTGGATGTTCTCCCCTAAATTCTCTATACCACTGAAGCCTTAAATATTGAGGTAATTTTAAAATTAATTCTTTCAACAATGGCGGATTAATTAAATATCCGTCATGTCCCATACTTTTAAGTGAGTGTACAATATTGCAAACGATGGTGCCAAAATTAACTAATTGTGAAAGTGAGTCACTTACCCCAATATTCGGAACACTGCGAGCCTCTGTCATCAGTTCATCTATGCGAGCATCTGGTCTGCCGAAGCGTCGATAAAGCACCTTCATGATGGCAGGAACGTTCTCCGGTTCGACTAGCAGCGACCTCACAGCCTCCCTCGCTGGCCCGCTGAGTGAGGCAGCCAAACGGATTAAATTATCTGCATTGGAGTAACCGCACATCTCGTTCCCCTGATTAAATAAACTAATGAATATCGGAAACTCATTAGTGTTTCCGGTAAACTTCGGCAAGTCTCGTAAAAGTTTTGCACGAGCCGACACTAACATGTTATTTCGATATGAATCACTTGTATTAGGCACTGACACACACACTTTTTCAGTTTTTATCGGCGACCGTTGTCGGTAGCGCGTTGTCTCGCTCTCGCCCGGCCGCCCCTCTTGTGTCGCGCCAATACGGAGATTTCGAAACGACTGTTTCAAATCGTCCGCCCTTGTGTCGATTTCCGGTATTTTCGTCGCGGCCCATTCGCGACAATACCTAGACGATGCTGATGAGTCCGCGATGCTGCCCTCATCCTCATCTTCTTCCTCGGCCTCGATCATCTTTTTCTTGATCTCCAGCCTTTTTGCCACCAGATCCATTTGTATCTGGGTGGCTTCTGCAGCGGCCTGTGCCTGCAGCCTGGTATTTTCTGCCTGCAGCCTGGCGCTCTCTTCTGCTGCCTCAAGGTCCGCTGCCAGCAGTTGTCTAGTGACGCTGCTTCTCGAGGCGGCTGACGTCCTGGACCTGCGGCTTGCAACGGATGATGCCCGTGACGCAGGGAGTTCCTGGGCCGCTGCCTGCAGCCTCTCCTGAAGCCTGGATGGGCCTGCTTCCGTGCTGACCTGTTCGGCTCCCTGGTGATCCTGTGCCGTCATGCTCAGACGCTCCGTTGTGTACGGCGCTTGTTCCTCGGCTCTGTCCTGTCGGCGTCCTGCGCTGATGGTTCGTCCTGAACCGCGACTTGTATTGCCTGACAGTCTTTGCCTCAGGCGCTCGCTCTTCCTCTCTCCTGGAGTTGCCTGATCTGCCATATCCTTTTGGCTCGCTTGACCTTTTGACATCTTGTCAAAGAAAACTCGGGGCTCGTCCAATCTGCGCTCGAAAGGACCAACAAAGACGCTATGTCCCGGCCGATCCGCTTCCAGCGGATCCGAAGACCAGTCCTCTTCAGTCGGGACACAGCTGGGTGGCTTCTGATGCCACGTTCTCAAGGTGGACTGTAGATCCGAGCTTTCCAAGAGTCAGTCTCCTCAAATCAAGCTAGCCTGATTTATAATGCAACGATTTCAAAAGTTCAAAATGATTAAAAGTCAATAAAAACAGAATTGAAAGTTATCACACTATTTATTCAAAACAGTATATTCAACGGGTCGTAAATCCGTTAAATAAGCAAAAGGATATTGTCTGAATCACAATTTAAAAACACAGAATAAAGTTCAGTACTAATTAAATTAATGCGAACAAACATTGACAGTTTATAATACAGTTCTCCGAAAAGGTGACAATTTGTGACTATTTATTTTATGAAATAAATGTCAGATTGTCTTCAATTCACTCACCGATATGTAGATTTCAGCCTAACTTCTCAATCGTTTACTAAACGAGTCTCGAACGCTGAAGTACATTTGTTTTTGGTAATTTGTGACCTCGTTGATTTAGCTCGATTTTATCTCGTTGCGTGATTAACATTTAGCTCTCGTGGTATCCAAAACCTCTGGCTGGATGGTACGTAATTAATAGAGTTACACCAACTTCTAAAAATTTTAAACTAAGTTTAATATTCGCGACGGCTATCGATTGACGTTATAAAAAACTGACAGCGAAACAGTGCTCAGTCACGTCTGCTAAAAAAACTAAACAACACTAACTCGAATGTAGGTATGAGGCGACCTTTTATTCACGCGTTTCCGCTTTCGCCCTTCAGCGGACGCACCCCCTTCATACCTCTTGCCCACAACCTACGAGCGTTTTAGGAATATTTGAAATCACATAATTTTTTTTTTTAATAAATTTTTACCATACTTATTGCTTGCTAATATTATGCTAAACAAATATATTCCCTTAATCTAAAAGATATATTTACATGTTTTCTTTATTTGATAAAAACGGTTTTGTAATTATAATATAAAAATAAACAATCCGTTTTTAGCCTTAACCATTACTAAAATTCTATTTTGTTTCTATGACCTACAAACCTAAATCTAGTGACTTTTTCCTTTGAATTAAATATCAAATATAGATTATTTCGCGGCGCGCTAATGATCTGTAATTAGGTTCTCGTTTAACTCCGTCGCGTATTTTTAACTCATTAGTCTATTGCAAACGCGTAATCCTTTAATGTCTCTTAAATGATATTGTTTTGGCTGAAGATTTAAATATCTTACCTATATTAATGTTACGTATCTACCTTATGGATACTTTAAATAACAACAAGTATTATCATTATACAGTTTTACAATCTTACAAGCTAGACAAAAAACATTTATACATATGTGGGTAGTGATCACTTCTCACATTCAGTCAATTTTGGCACCAAAAAACTGTAGTTTTCTTATACTATTAAAAATATTAAATAAATGTGAATATTTAGAATTCACCGTTACCAATTTTTGAAAGACCTTCACGGCGTCTTTAAAAACAAACTTCCCGGTTCGTTATACGGCGGTACAAGGGTTTTACAGCCCTCTGCATCTTTATTACGGTCCGGTCGCGTATCCTAATCCGTGCCTAGACGTTTTTGTTTGGCGCGCCGCCTTATGCGTCGTATTTGAAAAATAATGTTAAAACCTAAAACTATATCGTCCGTCTGGGGCTGCCAACTTTATATTTCGCTAAATCAATTTCCTGAATGTGAGTTACCTCATATTTCCCACGACAGGTCAATTGAAAACAAATTGAAGTATATTTTTCTCGTTCAATTTAATTGGTCATTTTGGAAATTTTTATTCAGATTTCTAAATTTTACAAGAGAGTCAATAAATATTTTCATAAACGAAAAATGAAGACATATTAAATAAATTTATTGGTTTAATCTACATTGCTTAATATTTTTAAGTTATATATTTTTTAAAAAATGTTTAAATTTGTGAATATATTACGACATTTTTAAAATTAACAAAATGAGTTCATACAACAGTGCCCTTTTCAAATGATTACAAACATTTCTAAAAGACACTAGTTCTGTTATTATGCCCTTTTCGAAATGACTAAAATCTACAATATTTTATTTTTAACATTCCTAGTTCATGAAAATATACGATTTTTGAATGGCGAATTTTATTGTATCTTTTATCGGTTTACTTTTATGTTTATTATTTTAATTAATACCAAATAAATTTACCATATAGTTTTCAATAACAAATAAATAAATACATTTCACGATAAAAGAAATAAAGTACACATAACGTTATTTTACACCTTTTACCATCAAATAGTTAAACTCTACCGCACAATGCCAATTCATTCTGTGAGTGAAAAACATTATTAAGTGGTGGGACAGTAAATGATAAACATTAATGTTTACCAATAGCCGATAAAAAAAATACAAGAAGTGTATAAATATTAGCTAGACGATTTTAAATTATAAAAATAAACAAGTTAATATATAAATACAATTAAAAAGGCATCTCTACTAAGGTTTATGTTAATGTTTAATGTTATTTGACGATTTAAGACAACATATTTATTTGTCAAATTCTATCTAAAAGTTCCAAAAAGGTATATTTTATACTAAGGTACATCCATTTTCAAATGATATATAATTGTTTTATAGTTACATTTATCGATAAATATCAAATTATATTTTATATACATATATATTTATTTATTTAATTTTAACAATTGCCAGTAATTAAGTTTTAATAAAATGAAAACCGTGATGAGGAATAATTTCCCTACAAGCAAACATTCCATTTACAGCGACACTAGTAACAAATTTATCAAGTTTAAGATACGTCGAATCAGTCTATTCATGCACAATATTAAATCAAGACTGTCTATAATACGATCAGCCAGATCCGTCTCGCGACGAAAGGGGAGGGGGAGACTATTTATTGCATTAGACTCGAGTCGCGTCTTCGGAAGCTGTGAGGAGCAGTCCTGGAAGAAGTTGGTCTCGCGTCCTAACATCCGACATCCGTCTCTTTTAGTTTAGGTCTACGTTTAGTTACTTAATTAGGACAATTATTTAAATATCTTGTTAAACATTTTGAACGATTTTCTATTTGCTAAAGGCCAACTAAGGCAAATAGAAGTGTCGATTAAAAAAAAACATTCTAGTGTTTTCTAGTCCTACCTCCTATGTCAACATCGATCCTTTTACGCGATAAAGTGAACATAAAAACTTCAAATAAAAACATATTCGGAATCGATTAAGAATATAATATAATGTCTTTAATACAAGACTAATCTAACCTCAACTTCGTAACACAAATTTTAATAAATAAATGATACAAAATATGATTTTAACCTATTTAACGATGTTTAGAAAATTACAATTAATAAGGCACAATTCGAATATCTTAAAATAACACTATAAAAAAGGAAACGTCAGGAAATATAATATATTATACAAATAAAATACAAAAATAATTGACTAATATAGAATTTGAATCAATTTCAAACGGATGAAAATGATGCGCTATAAATGTTGGTCACAAGTAAACATCAAGATGAATTTTATGATTGAATATTTCAGAGCGAGGGGATATTGCAATTTTAAAATCGGTTTCGGGAAATTGGTCCTACGGTGCAAAAACCAATTATTAAACCACGTCTAAACGGAAAATTAAAACTTATTTTAAATTTGTCGTTCAATCAGCCATTTTGACGCCATCTGCACATCCCGTTTGCGATTTACGACGCGCCGCCATTGATTTCGTATCAATCAAGGAAAACGCGCGAAAGTTTCTTTGCTCAAAAATTAATTATCGAAAACTGTCGTTATAATATCCTTTAAATTAAAAAAAAACATTATCAGTATATGCAAGAGTACACTCTGCAAGTACGCACTTTTACATTTTCTGACGTGTAAACATCTAGAGCGGATAATTATATAAATAATAATAAATAAGTACCTAATCATTATTATTATTGTAGGCAATACAATAACTATCGAAGAAGAAGCGTGATTGAGTAGAAATATTGAGCTACAGTCATAAAATTTTAATATGTTCGTTCTGCAATTAGGTTGTAAAAACCGAAATCACGACTACGGTAATACACATTAGGTATCTATATTACATATTATTACATGGTACCCCTACGAAAGAACTATACTTCAGAATATATAAGTACTGTAATTGCAATTACATATAGAATATACATACATACTATATTTATATCACCTTCATCATAAATTATTTTTATACATACTAAAACCATACTTAATTTATTACTTTATTTTAATATATACATACAAATGTCACACTCTCACAACTACCACAAACATCACTCACAAATTACACATAACACTTCAAAAAAAAAACGGTCTTCACAGTGCACTAGTTAAGTTATAGGAATATCAAATACGTAAATTTTGATTTTATTTGAAGGAATATTGAATTTGAAAAAATATGCGGTTCTGAAAAAACTGAATGAGTCTAGTTCTCGACGAAGTCGCCATCTCAGTCACCGCCGAGTGTTTATCTTTCAGCTCGATTTTAATCCCGCTTCAATGCACTTGCATCACGATCGATGCATAGGGGAACTGAGGAACTTCGCAAATGGCTTATACTATATACTTATACATGTATATTTGTTTTGTTCATCAAAAAGTATGCACTATTATTTCAGTAGAACGCATTCGACCATCTAATTTTACTTTTTTGCTGAATAGTTTTTATAAATTTTTGACCCACGAACTGGAATTTTGAAACACAATCCGAACGTTCAAAATAGATCTTGAACTTTAAGTTAACTTTTTAACATCTGCCGAATTCGCCTTTTTTTTTGCATGAGTCACTTTTAAAGGAGTAATACCGCGGTCTATAAAACTAATAATAATTCAAGCAATGCATTATTATCTATATCTATGTTTCACGATACATCTTCATAAAAAAATTCAGAACCCAACTCTTTCCTACGTTTTTTGTTATTGTTGTATAGATACATATCAGCCGAAGATACACTATTTTAGAACTGATTGTATTACCTAATATTTATAAAAAATAAATAAATTTCTTAAAGCAAATATTTTCAGTTTCCCGAATATCAATTCATTTATTAATAAAAATATATTAGCTGCGAAACTCTAAAATATTTAAATATATTTTCGTTTAACTCTTGATGATTAACAAATTTTTAATAAAGTAGTATCGTATTATAGGTATAAAAGAAAACATTTATGAAATCGTAGAAGACAAGCCGTTAAAAATGATTCGTGACATTATATCGCTTTTTAGGGAAAAACTCTTTTCGATAAAAGTTGCAAACGAAGATAATCTCCCAGCCAAGGAGGGGAAATCTTAGCAAGCGCGTGGTCTATTGGCTTCGTCTGAAAGGGGACTATGGCTACATACTTCCCGACGAAGTTGACGCGAATTTATTGGAGATATATATTACAGACGTCCGCGACCTAAACTTACAAGGTTGTTAAAAAGACGTAAAGACTTCCATTATCCTGTATTCATTTCTGAGTTAGGTTATTTAAAGAGTTTTTCGGCCCATAAATAATCTTAACAAAATTATAGTTTTATTGCTTCGTGAAACAAAACTGTTGCCATAACAATATTTTGATATCAGATATTATATTACCTTTTGACATGTGTTTGTTCATTACTGAGGCTTTTAACTTTGTAACTGAATCTACCGTTTCTAACTAAATACATTAACATAGCCCATAGATGTATCTGTATTAATATCCTGGTTGATGATTTTAATGAGGTGCATGTTTTTATCGATATTTCGAAGATGAATTAAGAAAACTTAATTATTAGGCAAAAAAAGGCTTGAAGCTTCCAATGACGGTGAAATCTTAGCACTTCGGTTACAAGCTGCAAAATATAGGGGAATAAAAAAGTGGGTGTTGGGGTGTGGAGAGCGGGGGGATTAGTTCAAATATTGGCGGGGTCTCGTAACTTCGATGACAAGTGTGGAAATAAGTTATAGGTAATAATTATCTAGCTGCGTGCGATACCTTTCAAACGTCACATCAATTACAGAATTATGGATAGCGGAATTTGATGACCTGCATACAAACAAGGCTTAAGAAAAATTGCCATATGCAATTTTTACAGATAACTCAACCCATATTTCTTATATTCTTAATAAGAAATTAAAAACTATTTTTACGTACATATTATGTTAATTTCATATAAAGATATATTTGGAGTAGGTATTTCTTCGTAACGCGTACTAGAAGCGACATTGATAATAAAAAGCTGGCAATCAAAGCAGATGTGCAGAAACGCCTTTGATAGCAATTAACCGTTCTCCGCGTCATTATTATTTTTTTTAAGAAAATTGCATGATTAAATGGATGGATGGCACAACGAATCTGTCATGAGTTCGCTTTTAGTCCGAACCTCAAGCTAAGTCGGTGGTTCTTGGCCTCATCTATTAAAAACTTCTAATAGGTTTTCTTATGTGATTATATGCCACTATAAGATCTGAGACAAAAACTTTTATTGTAGGAGTCGGCTACGCCATCTGCCTGATCGACATATACATGGGTATGTACTACAACACCATAATCGGATGGGCAATTTACTACCTGGTGGCATCAGTTGGGTCCATATCCTCCAGCCTCCCGTGGACCAGCTGCGACAATGAATGGAATACACCCCTCTGCGCGCCCGTCACCGAAAGGCACCTCAACCACAACCTCACGAGCCCAGCCAAGGAGTTCTTTGAGTAGGTATTCTTTAATTTTGAGTGGTAGTCTAGTTGGGGCGTTGACTATTGATCCAGAAAAAACAGTACACATATTTACGTTATTCTTGTGTAGTCTAGATTTTCGAAAACCGCGTTCTAAAACACGTAGCACGGGCATAAGAACATTAACACGGTAAAGTAAGTGTACCATAGCACGGGTATTAGTCAGTCGGGTAGAACAAAATATTAAAAATTAACATTTCCTTAAATCAAAATTATTTTTACTATATTTTTATATTTTACAAAGTGAAATAAACATATATAATAACTTTTAACACATTTGAATATATGTTTTAGACGATTTTGTGTGTGCTATGTGGAAGCGAGTATAATTAAAATACGGGAAAAAGGTTAAAACAACGTTTGAACCGCCATTTCACCCCTTTCAATATTGCTAAATCATTGGGATAGACCTATAAATTATTACAAATTGACCTAATACCAAATTCACATTAATACAACACATTCTATCGAGTATTTCGTTCGTCTTTGTAGGAATATAAGATTATCCATTGGTTTATTTGTCTAGCATTCACTCAAACGACCGATTTCAAATTTTTTCGCTTTTTAAAAGTTCGGATGTTTTCGACTGATGATTCAATGATTATAAATATATAATCATACCCTAGTGGCGACGGTATAAAAATATTTACAGTATTTATTTAAACTTGCATATCGATAGTGCCTTTAAATTATAGGATAATATTTTGAGAAGTTTATGAACTGTCGGGTATATTTACTCTATATTGTTTTGGCCAAGAGGGCAAAATTCAATATCGTCGTTATACAAACATCATTATTAAATTTATTATTGTTTAAAATCTTTCATAGCTAGTGCAGTTAAGAAATATACACGTCTAAAAGCTTTGTTATATGCAGGAGGAACGTTCTCGAGCAATACATGTCCGACGGCCTGGACAGAATGGGCCCGATCAAACCTTCGCTGGCTCTTTGTGTCTTTGTCGTCTTTGTTCTCGTCTACTTTTCCCTGTGGAAAGGAGTCAGGAGCACTGGAAAGGTAATACCATAACTTACATTAAACGAACAAAACAAAATATAAATCTGGTCATCTAACTAAGAGTCGGCTGGGGCATAAATGTTGTAAGAAAAAAACATCAACATAGGGTCAACTTTCTGTCATAGGAGCTGTTTTAATCGGGTAATATTTATTATGAATATTTGGTAGATATTTAAAATTTAAGTAAATAAACGCTTATATCAGTAGCACGAGCATTTCTATAAAAAAAAATATTAGGATTTTGGTTAGGTCCTGCATACTGCCGCAGTTGCGCAGCTCCCCATTTTTAAGCGACGCAATTACCTGTTCTACTTTTGATATCAGTAATATTATTATTACTAATCATTATTATTGTTTTCGAAGGTATCGTCCGTTCGGAAATCGTAGAGTTTTACGGATTGATGGTATTTAAGATGATATGATTTTTGAATCAATATTAGCTAAAGTAGTATCAAACATTCGTTGCCATAGGATATTTATGTTACCCATTTCAACATTGCAATTATATCAACTTTTTAATATAAGACTAATTCGTGTTGCCATTTCTGACTATTTTACGCCAGCTTGATCCTTTATGGCAGCTTCTCACCACAGTTTGAATGCGGAAATTAACAGGGTAAATTTTATTTAGTCCAGTTTAATCAAAATACGATTAATCTACCGTCTTAGGTGGTTTGGGTAACAGCTCTTGCTCCATATGTCGTCCTGCTAATTCTACTCGCTCGAGGAGTGACTCTACCGGGGGCTGCTGAAGGAATTCGCTACTACCTCACTCCGGAATGGCACAAACTGAAGAACTCTAAGGTGAGCAATTTTCAAAAGTACTTATTTATACGTTTTTGTCATTATAAACTGTGGGTTTTATAGTGTGGTGACAATAATCTGCCGCCATTTTTTCATGTTCTAGTTGCTTAATTTTTAATATGTAATATAAAATAAAAATACACTCAAATAGAGCGAACAGTTTAGTAATCTTTTGTGTGTTTATTTATTAAATGTATTTATTAAATAAGTTTCTGATGCTTTATCAAATATTAAATTTATAAAACTGTTTGTAATGTAATCAATATGTCATTATAATATATTTTTAATTATACACAAAT
The DNA here is from genome assembly GCA_020383195.1 of Neomicropteryx cornuta. Classification (NCBI taxonomy): domain Eukaryota; kingdom Metazoa; phylum Arthropoda; class Insecta; order Lepidoptera; family Micropterigidae; genus Neomicropteryx; species Neomicropteryx cornuta. The sequence continues at coordinate 7,402,752 of JAHKQU010000025.1, read as the reverse complement.
AAAAAGAGTAATTTCTTAATATAACAGAAGGGAAATATATAAAATCAACGCTTGATTACCTTTCTTTTACTTTCACCTCAACAGGTTTGGATCGATGCAGCATCCCAAATATTCTTCTCGTTGGGCCCTGGATTCGGCACCCTTCTAGCCCTCTCCAGTTACAATAAGTTCAACAACAATTGCTATCGTGATGCCATTTTGACGTCTTCCATCAACTGCCTCACCAGCTTCCTCGCGGGTTTTGTTATTTTCTCGGTTTTAGGGTGAGTCGAACGATTACCGTCCCTGCTCATATTATTAGAAACACTGCCATAATTATATATCGCGAACTGACATCGATATGTGCTGAAGTGATATTGATGGATCGCAATTTGGCAGTCATTATTTTATTTATTTATTGTTTATTTGGAAAACCAACAGTATAATACAATATATAAGAAATGGTACACAATATTATTGTTGCACACAACACGTATTTTCTGTGTGGACATTACGACAAAAATGGGCATTGACAAAAAACCTGCATAACATTCTAAGGCTTACAATAACGTGGGTACATTTACTAAATGAAATTCGACTCAGTGACGGTGGAGTCTACTTAAATTACTTTTCCTGAATGAAGCACGCTTTGGAAATTCTAAAAATGGTTAAAACTTCTATTATCAACGCGATATGACAATGTCAATATATGTTAAACTAGCCACTGGCAGATATTTTGAAGATTCTAAATTCTCAACCATATTGTCTTCAACGGCTTCCATATAAGGGATGAAATTTTAGCTTCGATGGTTATTTTTTATTTCTTTTGTATAATTTAATCTTATGTTGTTTTTTTTTCTTACGTCTTGTAGGAAGGCGATTGGTTTTAGTCTTTAATTTAAAAAATAAAATTAAGTAAAATGTTTCAAAATATCCTTAAAAAAATACTGCCAGCTACGTATAGAACATTAAAAAATCGATTGAGCTGAATTAAAAGAAAGTCTACATTTTCAAATGCCCAGGGTGAAGATTACTTAAATAATTGAATTTTCGCATAACAGTCAATATGGGTACATATTGACTGTTTCAAGTTAACTTATGCTGCATCGTAGTTGTGGTGATAGTCAACATAATTTCAAATGTAAACTGGAAATGAATGTTTTTAGATACATGGCCTACGTCCAGAACAAGAGCATCGAAGAAGTGGGCGTCGAAGGCCCGGGTCTCGTATTCGTCGTTTATCCCGAAGCCATCGCCACGATGACCGGGTCCGTATTCTGGTCTATAATCTTTTTCCTGATGCTGATAACCCTGGGCCTGGACAGTACATTCGGCGGCCTGGAAGCTGTGGTGACCGCGCTGAGCGACGAATACCCTCGAGTCCTGGGGGAGAGGCGGGAGATTTTCGTGTCCGTTTTGCTCCTAATCATTTACATCTGCGCTCTGCCCACTACGACATTTGTAAGTGCTACTTTTTTTTCATTAATATAATTAAGACTTCGGACTATTAATTGTTACACAGACACAGACCACAGATGAATAGCCGGCGACACATCTTTTCTTTGTTTTTGTTGATCTACATATTATATTGTTAGATAGTTGTTTTTAATTTTGTAATAATACACAAATTTATTAATGTATTATAACACTTGTGTAAATTATAAATTTAATAATTACTCTACTTTAAAAAACATTTGTTTTTACCCACAAAAAGTTTTATACCAAAATTAGGCTACTATTTAAAGTGAAGTGTATTTAAAAAAGTAGACGTACATTTTACTGTCCTTATACTATTGTTTCTAAAATAGATCAGCCTATGGTTGTAGGGTTGTTTTCTTTAGCAGAATTGAAAACGTTTTTTAAAAGAATAATGAATCGTTAGAATGAAGATTCTAAAGTGGAAAAGTTTATTATTTACCTTGATTTCCTTCTTCCGCGCTTTGGTGATACTAGCAATATTTCGGCATTAATGGTGTCGTTAATGGGAAAAGGTAAAACATTTTCCACTGTCCTCTCCACTATTTAGCTACACGATAGGTGAATACGTTTCACGGAAACAACCGTTTCCACAGCCTAAGGCGGACGTCAGTTTCACTTAATTTGTGGCGCTTGCGAAGGGTCAGCCCTAATCAACTCAGGCTTTCAAGAAAGATAGACAGGGACTAAGATCCACCAAAACGACAGGCCCAAATTGGTAGTTATTTTCCTAAATTTATATCACTGGGTAACAGATTCGGTTGATTAACCCTACAAACTAAAAATTCTCATTTAATAAAATAATAATGCTTATCGTCCCCTATAACACAGATTGTAACAGATAATATACAAGATTGTGCATTATTTTTTTTTGTATCATTATTATTTTTTTGAAACAGATTTTATTACTAATTTACGAGCTAAAAAGCTTTAATTATCGGTCTTACGAGGCTCCACCCCGTCCAAGTCTATAACATTTTAATAGCTTTTTATACAAAAAAAAACCCAGTAGTCTGAACGTTTATTTTGGGTTTTTTCTTTTTTTTTTGTTATATTAGACATAATATTTCAGTACAATTTATGTCATATAATTGTTATACCTAAATATTTCAAGGGATTAACTCTTTTTTTTCCAGTTTTTCAGTTCAAACTATCTGCGAGCTTGTTTATTTTGTTAGGATTATAATCGTTAGTATTAAAGAGGTCAAATATTTGGTTTTATATATGTTTACTGTTTACTGTTTATCATAATATTCAGTTATGAGACTTGCGAATGTTTGTATAGATCTTAAAATATCGAGACATTGACACCTGCAAATGTGATTAGCTGTCTTGTGTGATGTGATTAAAATTGGGCCCAACACGCTCACTTGAGAAACTCAGGCGAATATATTCCACTCGTTGCTACGTTTTTGTTTTCAGTACATACAAAAAGAACACCTTTATGAAAAAGTCCCTATCCACCTTTACTTTACACTTCCTAAATATCTTTAGATCAAATGACAAATGCAGTTACGGACCATCCATAAATTATACCACACAAATTTTATGGTTTTTATTGTATGGTTTTGACCCGACCCTTGTAAACACAAGGGTCGGGTCATAAAACACAAACGTCGGGACACAAACGTGTTAGATTATCGTCACACGTCAATTTTAAATCTAAAACTAATTTGCATTAAACCAATATTTCCCTAATATTTTTTAAAATAACAATACTAGATTTAGAATTTAAAATATTACATAGAAGATTCATTTTCGCTAATTAATAAATATTTCGTTGATATGTTTGGAAAGTCCATTCCCCAGGTCGAACGGTATAAACAGGAGAAAAGATGAATAATTTAAGCTATCCATACAGTTATAGTAGTTCTATGGTCCAATTTTAAAGATCGAAACTTTTTTTTTTAATTCCTAAAAAGTGATTAGGGCGGGGCGACCTTTTCTTAAATATTGCGTTTTTTTGTTCTCAATGCGTTTTACGAATTGTCCAAAGCCAGTCGCTAATTTAATCCGAGGGCCGAAGCGAAGAGAGTGGGTCCGCAGCGGCCTCATACAAGATTCATAGTTGTGATTTACAAGTTAACACGTTACGAGCCAGTCCACTCGCCCACAAGTATAAATAAGCGTGTGGAGTGTGGAGAAGGGGGGGTCGACGGGGTGGGGTGGTCTTAAAATCAATCACCCCAGAAAAACACCCGCCAGGGTCTTGAGAAGGAGCTACAACCAATCCACAAAAGGCTATCTTCTATAATCCGGGACCTAGTGTGCCATAACTGAGTCGACAATTCTCGTACCCTTTAGGTGCTGGTCTTATGATAGTGCTTACTATTTGCGTTCAAGTGATGCTATGTTGATAGACTTTCACTACATACCTATAATTAGAGTGATATTACAGTATATAATCGAGCAACTGCGCAGCACCGTCGATGCGCACGAACTCGTCACCTTGCGGAATGCAAACAATTTGACGCAAACTTTTATTTGTTTGGATTGATATAATTTTATTATGATAAAGTAAAATTATTACATAACAGTTTTGTAATTTAATGGAAATGATATTTGTATAGAAAACAACACAAATAACAGTGTATTAAATAAATTCCATCTTATAAGATGCAATGCGATTTAGGAGGTCAATGTCCATAGAGGTGTTTAGCCTTCCCTCTCGTACTCGTACGAGTACCAACCGAAGAGGCTGCGAGGTGCGATCGAGGCCAGCGGAGGAGCAAATAAATAAGCAGCGAGAAATAAAAGCACGAGATAGCCACTATCTCTTGCGGTCGTGAGCGATTCCTTCATTTGAAATTGTAATGGGAAACTTTCACTCCACCAATCTACACGCCCAAGCGTTTAGTAGCCCCTTCGAAGTCCTCGCTAAAATTGGATAGGCATTTTTATGGAGCTTCTAAGAGAAAAAACTTTATGTGCCGAGGGTTCCGCAACTATACAATTTTAATAAACCAGTTATAATAATTTTCAGGAGGTCAATCGTGTCATTTTCGAAAATCTACATTTACTGTTTTAAGCTAAATAAAAAACTTCATTAAATATACATTTTCTTCGATATTTACCAATATCTTTAAATATTATTTTTTTTGAAGTATAAAATAATTTATAAATTATTAGGTCAATAACATTGCTGTAATTATTAAAAATGTTTCCACGTAAATTGCATTCATTAATATTAACATCCTTTATGTTCCAAGAAATTTTAATAAACATATAAATGAACCGTGTAACCTTTCCGCGTAATTAAATTTAAATTTCTCGACTGGTGAATTGTAGACGTTTTGTCCGAATTTCGGTAATTTGTAGATGGTTTAAGTAAATTACGAAAATCGAAGCAAAAAAAACATGTCGCGTGACGTCCATTTGCAAATACAAATAATATTCTCTTATTTCACAGCTTCGCCACGTGCCTTGTGGGAAAATTTAAATTTATCGCCAGTATAATTTAAAATATTGACATTTCGTACAGATTTAAATTAATTTACTTCGCATTCTATTCTCAATAAAAGTAGGGATTGTAATCAACATTTGGGTAGACTTTTAAGCTACACGAAGTTTGCGCGTAAAAAAATACTCCTCCGGGCGCATATTGCATGCACGGAAGAGCATGAGATTTGGCACGGTAAAGTCTATAAAGGAAGAATTGCGGCAACCTAAAATTATCTATAATATGTGTTATAAATACATTAAATTTAATAAAATGAAACGTTCATACTAACTAACAGATTGACAGAATGAGTTTCGAGCTGTAAATTTTGTGTGATTTCAAATGTTACTTTATCAATAAACTGCCAATGTCAATAAAGTAATGTCTAGGCAAAAAAAGCATAATTATTAGGTTTATAAAGTGAGTATATTTTATTATATAAATTAAACCCTATCTAATCTTAGTTTCAATAATTACAATTTTTAAACATTCAGATATGCCTCTATATAGAACTGACGTGAGACACAAAGAAGAAGGCGAAAGTCGAAATGATAATAGGACAAATGCAAATTTAAATAGTATTACAAAATGATGAAAATATTTTGAGGCATACATTTAAATGCGCACTGAATGTCATTATAAGAAATTTGAATACTTTTGATTGTGGATTAAAGCATTTACAATTCAGGTTTTGCAATACAAAACATTTCGCATCTGAAATCACTTTAGATGAAAGGCTACATTCACTGTTACTAACATTTTTTTTTTCAACTATTGCTAACATTAAATTTTGAATTTCATAGGTATTGCAGGGACTTAAGGCAAACACACGCTAATTGCGTATTTGTACACGCTCACAGCTGAAGAAATAAAACAAAATTAAAAAAATATATATGCAATGATATAGAGGTATAGGAAACAACTTTAATAATGCTCAAACTTAATAGTTTTAATAAACGGATATAATAGCCACTCTTGTAATACACCAGTTTAAAGCACCCACAAAAAAATTTAAAATAAGATTTCTGTATCGCGTTAACTTCTTTTGTAATTTGTTTCCAACAGGGAGGCGTGTACTTGGTGAATCTACTGAATGTGTATGGTCCAGGACTGGCTATTCTGTTCGTGGTCTTCGCCGAATGCGCTGGTGTCTGCTGGATGTATGGAGTTGACAACTTCTCCTCGGATATACATAAGATGATTGGGACTCGCCCCGGACTGTTCTGGAGAGTGTGCTGGAACTATATCAGCCCCGTGTTTCTTCTCTGCCTGTTCATATCGTCGCTCCTGGCCCACGCGGATATGCTGGGAGGTGATTACGAGTACCCGAGCTGGGCCATCGCCGTCGGTTGGGTTTTGACTGCATCCTCAATTATTTGGATTCCAGGCTACGCCATTTATAAGTTCCTCATTACACCCGGTGGATGTTATCGGGTAAGAAAAAAAACAAATCTGCATGTCTTTACAATACAGATGTTTATAAAATGTACCGAATGATGTTCGTAGAGTGTAAAAGGTAAAATGGTAAATTAGAATAGGTCTGACTGTATTTAGAATCTACTCCGCCCCTGTACTCCGCTCGATGATACTGTTGAATAAAAAAATAATTGTTTATAATTCGCAGCCTGCACTTAAAGGTGGCTTTGAAATAAGAAAAGGAGTTTGAGTCAGAATACGTGTTGGACGTGGAGGAAATTTGATTTGCGAAAATTGTTTTTACGAGGAAAAAAATGATACCTAATATCCCCTATTCCCGAATAATATTAGGTATAACAAATTGTGAAAATTATTCAGACCGCACCGGTTTTTATGTTTTCACGATCTATATATATTATAGTTCCTAATAAAGTTCTTAATCAAAACCTATTTTTTTTAAAGACGCCGGCTTTGAGACATTAGAGTAATTCTATTAAAATATAAATAGTTTGAGGTAAAATACATTGATTTTTCTCTATTAACATTATTTTCTTTTATACTCAGCGAATGAACCAAATTGTGAAACCGGAAGAGACTGCAAGCGTACCTCCAACGGCAACATCCTACGAGCTGTGACCGTCTGTAGGAACAGCCCAACGCAGAATCACCAGCCTGACAACCCTGAAAGCAGGCGAGTGCATCGGGCCCAGGGGTCACGTTAAGGGCGTTACTTTTGTTAACGACGAAATGCTCATCGGAGAAGAAGCTATCAACGATAATGGAGGTCCCATCAGAGTGCATGCCGACAAAGAAGTGCCTCTTATCAACGGAGTGACTGTCATCAATGACTTCAAGGAAACGGCGTCCTATGGGACGATCGTTAGCGTATACCGAATGGCCACTACTACACCAGAATGGCTGGTGTGAATGGCATGCTAAAAAAGTTTGAGGCCAAAATTTATATTTTATTATTCTACCATTTAATGATATTATTTTACTCTCAAACTAAACTAAACAATAGCTTCTACATATTTAAAAAATATATCTGCTTTACGTTATACCTAAATATAAAATATCTTCATATGCCAATCACAGCATTATCCTAAGTTTTGTGTTCCTATAAATATAGATAAATATAAGAAAAATACTGGTAATATCGGTGGGTCTAAACAGGTTTTCATAGTCTTTTAGTCTTTTAGTCTTTTGCAAGATGCCAGATGGCAGATGGTACAAATAAAGACATTCTTTCAGCCACATTTTAAAAATTCATGCTTTAGAAAGCGCGCTTCGACACAGAATATTTTAAAGTCACATGAATATATTTTAGAAGTTAGTTCTCCGCGAACCTTCTTATTCCAAGAAAGCGTGCAGCTGAAATATGTACATAAGTAGGTAATGCATTTATACATCTTCATGATTGAATATATTCAATTTTACTATGACTTAAAACTAGAATGACTGTAAAACTAAAATGTACGACTTTTATAATTATTTCCACCTGTTTTAATTTATTACAATCTATAAATGTATACATATTTCTATAACTATGCAGTTATAGAAATATACATATCTTTTATATTTTACACTTTCGCTATAATTATTTTAGGTAGTAAGTCGAAATACGGTCTGCATAAAAAAAGAATAACAACACTGTTTCAGAGCGGAGCGCTGCTAATTTTTAAATTTTATTCGATTAAACTATAACATACGAATATAGAGCCACTAATAATTTAGAAAAAAAATGCCAAAATAGTAAAATTTATCATTTTACAATAGTCTTGAATGGTCGTGATTTTATTACAGCAACATTTAAATATCAATACTAATATTAGCCTAATTTATAAAACCACGCCGTTTTCATTTCAAAAATAAGGTGTGTTAGGCGTCACACTACCATGATTTTTTCAAATATATTAAGAGTACATGTAGCTTATTGATAGATTATTATATGACAGAATTAAATGTTTTCCATAATATGTAGATGTAGGCATATTTGAATTATTTTCAAAGGTAAGCAATGTGAAAGTATTATTTACGCTACTCTTTGTTGATTCAAAATAGTTATTTATTGATAGACTAACATGCATAAAGAATATATGAAAGTAGGGTTTCGTGTAGAGAACGAATATAGAGTTATTAATATTAGATAGATATGATAGTAAGGTAGTCAGAAAATTGACAAAATGCTGGCACGACTATAAAAAAAATATTATGTAGACTAATTAATAAATATATGCAATTAGAAACATTTATATACATACAAGAATGGCTTGAGATTGTATTAAATATATTACGCAGATATCAAAGCCTGTCAACCATAAATAGTAGCAAAGTTTATAAAATTATTGCACAGTAATATATGATATTAGATGCGCTAAATAAATATTATTTTATGTGTGATTTTCGTCTTAAAAAAATATATTTAGTAAAGTTACGTAGAAAAACGACAATATTGAATAATTACTTCGAGGGCAATGAAGTAATTGTTCATTTATTTTGTTGATTGACGCATACCTCCAGTATTTAATAATAGAGGTTGATCTCATCGCAGCCTAGCATTTAGGGCCTAAATTTAATTGCTATATAAACATGTAGAATAGAAATAATAATGAATGTAGCTTTTAAATAATTGCTAAAACGTATTATCCATAGACGAAAGTACATGTAAATTAGCATTGAGAGAGTCCAGTCAAATTGGGCTGAAACACACATCCGACTGAACTGTTTTAATGCTATGCGACTGTAAACATTTCATTAAAAGCTTGAGTAAAAGTAAAATAAAAAATGAATGTTGTATATAGAAACATAAATATATTCGAAATATGTGCAAAATGAGAAAAAAAGGTTAAAAAAAACCATTTGATGTTGTAATATTGTAAGACCATTATTTTTAAAGCGTATACATACATTATTACTATAAATAGTAACGTAATAAAATAGTAAAATACATTCTCCGTGGTCGTTGTTAGGCACCGAAAAAAAAGCTTATTGAATTAGTTGATGAAAAATAAACTACTATTGCATTTTATTAAGCTAATTTACATAAATATTTTAAATTAATGTAATTAATTGTCGTGTGAATCCTGTGTAAAAAAGTACGTATAATGTGTACAAAAAAAAAGAGTTCATATACCCACATTGTTTTTATGCGAATATTATTATTATATGTATTTTAATGTTGAAATAATTTGTAACTATCGTTGTTCAAAGTGACAGCCATCTCTTTGAATGGTGATAAGTTTACAGTAGCTTTATAACATATTTTTATCACAAAAATGCCATGAGTTGGATCTTGCATCAGCCATTGCGATATTCCACGAATGGTATTTTTAAAATTTCAATAAACGACCTTATTTTATAACGTGTTTGATTGTCCATATCCCCAAATAAATTGTAGATCACGCAGTTCAACGATGGGCACAACATCCAATTATGTTGATGAGTATGTCTGCAACCTGCGTCATCATCACCACAACGTAGTAAAGATGAAGAGAATGGTTATCATAAATTAATCAAAACGTAAGCCTGGGTGTTTAAACGATTAATCATATAAATATCTGCGTTAATTTGTGTAAGCCGTTTAACTGTAGTTCGTATTTTGAACGACGCAGTTAAATTAAACGTCGATCCGAACCATAGACATATGGTCTGTGGTTCAGCCGACCGACAAACGCGCAGGTGATCGGGCCAAGGCCATCGATGGTTCGGGTCAGTCGCCGCAACTGTAGGTTCGTTTAACGATGTTCGCGTTTCAGTAAACGAAGGTATTTTGCGGCCAGGTGTCAGTGCGTTTAACTCCATTGGCCTCTCCATTGGCCTCTCCGTTGGCAACTCCATTGGCCTCTGAGGAAGTTTTTTTGTTAAATCGTGTGGTTTAGCCGTCAACGGAAAGCGCGCGGGATGTGACTGTCAAATGTCAATTAAACTTCTTGATTGTTAGTTATTAGCGTGTGTGTGTGTTTTTAACTTTACGATAATACGAACCCTATTAGACCATGTGTTATTTTATGCTGTGTGTATTATTATAAAAAGAAGGCAGTTCTTTCTTTCAGTTCTTTTTTTTTTAGGCTGAAAAGTATTGAACTTTCGGCGACCTAAATAATCATTATTAAATTTAGTTGTATTATTTCGAACAATATTTCTTTAGGTATTTTTATTTTTAACATGTTGGTGATGATTTGTAAAGGCCTGGTGGCGCAGTGGTATAAGTGCCTGCTTCTAAATCCAGAGGTCCCGGGTTCGAATTCCCAGTGGGTCAAATCCGGCCAGGTCATTTTTCGCCGTTGAGAATATTCAACGGCGCTTTTCTCAAAACTGTCGACTGAGTGACAAGACATACACGAAAAAAAACACATTCAGTTACAGACTTGTCAAATGTTGTTTGCCTGTAATGAACGGCCTCGCATCATGAAAACAACAATAAGGCTGTCGCCAAATAGCGCCTCCCCGACAACACAAGCCATACGCATGAAGATGAATCTTGTTCTGTGTACGTCCATTGTTCTATAAATGTCACTCATCTCTGTTATTCATACACAACTGCAAAATTGATTTTTGAAATAAATATACTGAATCGGACCAAGAAATTTACAAGCAACCTATAGAATTACTTGACAAGATAAATGGTAAATGGTACTGATAAAACTACCATTTGCAATGTTTTCAAACACAATGAATCATACAAATCTACTATATCAAATATAAAAGAACATCTAACATTCCGTGACCATACTGAAATTTATGTAAAACAATATTGACTGCGCTAAATTTAACTGTTTAAATAACCTGTTAATTGTAATGAACGGTTTAAGAGCCATAACACACTCGAATTGCATTTTATGCATGTTTTTGAGATCTACTGCCAAGATAACTTTTCATACCAGGCATATATAAAAAATATAATTAGATTAATTGAACATTTTTCTAGAAAACCTATAAGATGGATTTTAAATAAATAATTCTATACTTACATAAAAAAATATCAAAATTGGTAAGTTTTATTTTTTTAAATTCTCATATCCCGAACTACATACGCGACGCGAGCCTAATTTATACATAGAAATGTCCGCAATAAAATTCTACAGAAAACCTATAACTTAGATTTTTTTTAAATTGCCTTATATATTTAATATAAATAAAAAACTGTCAAATGTTTATTCTTTGATGTTGTCGACGCACGGACTCGTACATTATCTCATTCCGCCTTTGACGGCGGACACGAACGGACGCGGGATCTGTGCTTGTTGCGCTCATATTTTTGATCGTACCTTTATAAGTTTGATTATTGGAAAAAATAATACCTGCAAAGACAACATGGGACGAAACACAAAATATAAACATTTTGGAAAGGCAAGCAAATCTAAAGCCGCAAAATTAAAAGCTCAGCTCGCAAGGCAAAGGTATGAATCTAATTTATTTATTTATTATCTAATTACGTAATAATATTGTATTGAGAATATCGTAAAATTTCGTTTCTAATCATTTTTAGGAAACAAATAGTAAAAGACGCCTCCTCGAGTTATGAATTTGGCGCGAAAACCAAGAACGACAATTCGTTCCGCTCGGCCCTTCGGACAACAAACGGATCAGGGCTGTCGCGGAGCGATGTGTATGTAAAATATATGCTTTAAAGATTACTTATTTTATATGCCTATACTTTATATCAACAATTTTTTTTTTTTTATAGATCGTTTTCGGATATCTCATCAAGCAATATTGATACCTCAAAAGAAGTATGTACCTATCTACCTATTACTCATATTTTGCTTTTTACTTTTTGCATAAAATATTATAGTGGCCTTAAAAAAACAAATTTACCGGAATTACGTTCCATAAAGTCGAGTTAATTTGACTAGTAAGTTTGACAGTACTGACGTTTGGAAAATTTAATATACTATATACATTTTGATTTACTTAAATGAATGATTTATATATAAGAAGCATGTGATGTTGTTGAATATAGTTGATTAGATTTTGAGCAACCTAATTTACCTTTACAGGGCACAAAAATCAGATAAAAATAGAATTTAATCAGTCGACGTCAGAGTTACTTGATAGCCGCAAGTGCATTTTGAATTATATTAGTAATAAATATAGAACCAATGTTCTGAAATGTAAAAATAATGCAGTGTTCCCATCACTTTTTCGATAGCCTTAGTTCGGTAATATTATTACATACTCAAACTTTTAAAATATTAAACCGCAGGTATTTAACGGTAATACTGCAAGTTTTGAGGTAGTTCAAGATGCAGAGTTTGAAACCGATGTTGAAATTAAAACGACACAAACAAGAAAGGAAATTACAGGTAAAAGAATAATCGATTTCCAATATTTTTTTAATAAATTAAAAGAAATATCTGACCATAATCCGTCATTCGATTGTGGTCTTAAAAATTTAGAAATCGTATCGGAGAGGCAGATTGGGTTTTTATCTAAATTTAAGCTTAAGTGTAATATGTGCCATTGTAATTTTATTATTAAAAGTAGTGACAATACCTCTCCCACTTCTGTAGATATAAATAAATCTGTAGTTTCTGGAATTATGGCAATTGGATGTGGATTTTCCCAGCTAGAAGAGTTATCTGCAGCAACTGAATTACCCACAATGTCAGCACCATTATATAAAAAAATAGGTACTTATATTTCGGATATGTGGACAAATACAGCATATGTAGAAATGAAGAAATCAGCTATGCGGGAACGTGATGCCGCTATAGTTGAAGGTAGAATTGATTCCCATGGAAACGCAGTTATTGACGTTGTAGCTGACGGATGCTGGTCCAAAAGATCCTACAGAACCAATTATTCGGCTTTATCAGGGGCGGCCGCAATAGTAGGGAGGAAATTCGGGGAGGTTCTATATATGGCAGTAAAAAATAAATACTGCTGCATTTGTGCCCGTGCTCAAAACAAGAGCATTCCTCCCCCAGATCATAGATGTTATAAGAATTTTGATGGTCCCTCCACTGGCATGGAATCTGATATTTTAGTTGAAGGGTTTAAGAAATCTGTAGATATGTACGGGATAATTTATGGCAGAATTATATCAGATGGAGATTCTAGCACATATTCAAAAATATTAGAGTCAAGACCGTATCCTGACCATACTGTAGAAAAAATCCAATGCCGGAACCATATTCTTAGAAATTTTTGCAATAAATTGCAAAGTATTCGAACAGACACCAAATTTCCATTACATATTCGCAAACTTCTGACTAACAACAAAATAATGACACTTAGAGTAGCAGTCACATCAGCAATATCATACAATAAATCTCTTGAAGTAGGCTTGTCAATGAAAATTAATAATCTTTATGATGATATTGTAAACGCTCCCCTGCACATTTTTGGTAGTCATGGAAAATGTAAAAGTTATTTCTGTTCTAAAACTGAAAATACTTTTCCCATAGAACTCTCTAATACGTCTTTATGGCAAAGGATTACTATTATAGTTTTTAGTATAGCATCACATTCTCGAAGTTTGATCCATGATATAGATAGTAATATTGTAGAACAATTTAATAGTATAGTTGCTAAATTTGTCGGTGGTAAAAGGATAAACTTTTCATTAAAAGATTCTTATCAGGCACGTTGCGCTGCTGCTGTCATATCTTTCAATACTAATCGACCTATATCAAATCTATATAAAAACATGGGTAGTTATCCTACGAGCAAATTGCTTAGATTCGAAGAAAAAAGAATTTCAAAAAATAGGTTGATAAGAAAATATCATCGTAAAAAGGTACGTATTGTTCAAAGGCAGAAACAAGATGCAAATTATGGAGAAAATAGTATGCAACCTGATATGAATGAAAGCATGTTTCAAAAAGCCAAAACTACGTTTCTCGAAAGATTGAAAAAGACGGACGTTGAACGTAGACGCATAGAGAGAGACACAATTTTACAGAGTGATTGCAGTGAATGGTTAGAATTGAGAAGACATTTAATAACTGCTTCACATTTTGGTAAACTTGTGAAAAGACGTCAAGATATAAGCTGTTCTACAATAGTTAAAAATATGTTGTATAAACAAAATATAAGTCATATTGCATCGATTCAACATGGAAGGGAAAATGAAAGAATAGCTTTGGAGCAATTAAGTGTTCAAGAAAATCGAGAAATAAGACCATGTGGACTGTTCATAGATAGCGATATTCATTTTATAGGTGCCACACCAGACGGTTTATGTGATGAAGATATGATTGTCGAGGTAAAATGTCCCATAACTGCGTATAAGTTGGGATTAGAAAGAGCAATTCTAGAAAGAAAAGTGACATTTTGGAAAGTTACAGTGGATGGAAGATTTGAAATTAATAAAAACCATGACTGGTATTTTCAAATGCAGGGCCAACTCCATGTTACGAGAAAGCATAAATGTTTATTTGGAGTATGGTCAGGTATTGCACATCCACTTAAAGTTGAATACATAGAGCGGGATGATCAATTTTGGAGAGAGAAAATGGAATACAAAATAACTCGATTTTATGAGAACTGCCTTCTTCCTGAATTAGTCGACCCTCGTCATAATCGAAACATGCCCATAAGAGATCCTGAGTACATTCTAGATGCAATAAGAAAACGTAAAAATAGTAGTTCTAATAAAAAGAGAGGTGTACTTAAACCACCGACTATTAATAAAAGATGTCTTGATTCCAATAATACTAATATTCTTAAGAATGCACAGGATACAGATAATATCATTGTAGATAGTTTAGAACAAGATATAGATAATAACATGGATAATTTTGAACCAGATACAGAAAATAACTTATTAGATGAATTTGAGAAATATATTTTAATAGATCAAGGAAACCCTTTAACTGTTTCAACCGAAATTCCTGTATATACCAATCGGTCCTTGAATTTTTCAGAATTTTAATTTGCCCGTAATATCTTAATCTAATCCTAATGTAATTGTCCATACCTGTATCAATAACATTATCACAATATTAATATTTTAATATGCTTACATATATTTTTATCCCCCTAAGTGATCCCATGTCGAGCAGCAGTCTAAATTAAAACATTGATTATAAACTTCGTGATGACTTTCTAAAACTATGACTAATATTTTTTTTCTTTTTCATGTGATACAACACTGGTACTGCGGCTGGGACTGAGGGGAATATCAGTTTATTCCTCTTCTCCTTTTTTTCTACAGAATTAATTTACTTGTGTACTTTATGGTAAAAATAATATTGAATGTTTGTGGCTGTTGGGTTTCTTTGACGGTTCTTCCCAATGGAGCTCATCGAACCATCGGATTTGTCTAATAAATTTTTTCAATATAACAAATAAATAGTTTTATTTATATTTATATAAAGCTCATCACACAAAAACTAATGCACGGGGTTGAATTTTCTATTTATTAAAAAATATATCATAATCGCTGAAACTACAAAATTTTGAGTGAAACTATAAAGGGGAAGTCTTGAACATATTATTTACTTTTAGTCATTACACTCACCAATATAATTCATAATCTTCATCGATAATTAAATGATAATATGTGTCGCATATTCTTATGTTATAGGATACTAAGCCATACAATGAAACCCCGTTGAACTCTGTTAATCAGTTGCTCTACAATTTTAATATATAATTAAAATATAACGTACCTATATAAAAAGTTTTAACATTTCAAAATAACCGTACTAAATATAAAAATGGCGTGGTGCAGCCCTGCATAACGATGCAACGCGATGATGTCGCGAGTCCGGCAACGGCCGGACGGTGACATCGCCGCCTGGCCCTTGTCCGGAAGCGGGGGGTGGTAGGTTTAGCGGTGCGGGGGGATGCTCGGCTGATGTTCGGCTTCGAAAGTCGATTTTCAAGGCCACTTCACGTGACACTGGCTCTTAACTGTCAGAGGTAAACCTCTTACAGTTAAACGCCCAGGCTTAGGATACCCCAGTTTTTCCAAGCATAAACAATACTATCAATAAATCTTGTAAAAAACTAACTAATATACATATCTTAAACATTAATCTTAACATATCTTATTCACTAATTCCCATAAATTTTATTATAAACTCGTCAATATATTAAGTAATAATATTTTCGTGAAAGCACCGTTACCAAGTAACTTCATGTATTAAATACTAATCACTATGGTAACCAAATCTGTCAAAATTGATCTTAATACTAAATTTGATAGCAGCTACACAATATAAATTCATAAAAGGTAACAAAAACACATGAAAATATGGCAGGAGATGATGCAAATATAGTTTTGAACCTCGTCGAAGAAGATGATTATTTCAATGATCCTTTTAATGGAAACAGAAGCTTAAAGCAAGCCTTGACTGATGTAAGTGGATGACTGAAAAATAAACTTCAGTCTGGATTATTACAAAATATCTATAAGGAAACATATACCATCTGCCGTGAAACTATACATTTTTTTCTCAACCAAATCAACTTAAGGTCGTAGTAATTAATACCTTGAAGCCGGTTTACCAGTAATTTTTATTCCCTTTTAGTAGCTTTATTTTCAACTAAGAGTAATACTAATGTTAAAAATAAATCTACAAATAGGTACCCAAACGCTAGTAAAGTTACTTTTGAGGGATCGCAGTGTTTAAAAGTCAGGGTTTTCTAAGCCTATATAGCATATAGCAGCTCTTATATATCAGCAACGCCAATACACACAATTATTGTACTTATTCGTATGAGTGAGTGAGATGTAAATAGGTCGTGCGTTTAACAAAAACAAAAAAAAAAACACTTTTCTTCTAAAAATATTTACAATTAAAGTATTTATATTATAAGTTAATAGTTTTGTGTAGCATATAGCGATATTTTTATTACCACGGATATATTTCTAACATGACGAAAATTTAAAACACCGAGTTCTTTATAAAACAATATACTTTCCATTCAATCCAGATCAAGCGTGCTTTTCATAGAACAAAAAATTAAATTACGATGATACCATGTCACGCGGGGTATTTGATTAATTTTTTTTTTTTTTTAATAAAACGCACGGTATAAAAGTAGATAAACAAAATAATTATTGGCTAATCGAGGCTGAACGAGACCTCAATGCAAATTATATGATCATATTTTTATTGCTTGCATAATAAAACTAAAACACATTTTCTAATATTTTCATCGATAGTTTTATATGTAGGTAGTCGATTATCATAAATATATTGAGAAAAACTAGGGAAAAAATGAACTAGAATGTAAAACTTATGCCCTACGAAAAAAAGGGCCTACAGGCTGAGAAAAAGAAGAATCGGCATACCGCATGGCAGTATGTTATACATACATATATGTATCCGCACGCGAAGGGCTAAAACTAAAAGCATTATTATTGAAAATAATATGGCCATGTCTAATAATACATTAACAATAGTGTCTAAAACAAAAACTTTTATTTTATGTTTTTGTTGCAATATTGTCTCATATGAAGTTAATAAATAGAGTGTATTTTTGTTTTTCGTCTAATATTTAAAAAGGAAGCAACCATAGTGTACTGTATACACGAGTATATATATATATATTTACCTAGGCATGTATGTATTGGGCTCTGTACCTATGCTATGGTGTTATTTACCTACCGAAATTTTAATTTACAAAAAAAACAAGTATGTCAGTCAAGTACGTTAAACCCTCGTCGGGAATCTAATTAAGAGCGCAGTTTACAAGCCAACTGATTCGTTATAAGGACAGGGGATAGTAGCCAATGCTTAGGGTGTCAATAATAATAAACTGACTTTCGGAGCGGACTGCCCCTGTAAGAAGAATGAATAAGAATATTAATGCACGTACTTTTAGGCCTTTGTGGGGTACAGCTGCGATGGCACTGTGGCGGGCGTCGGGCCGACGTTGGTCTTTGGCATCGGAGCGCTCGTCTTCGTGCTCAGCGAATTCCTCGGCGCCCACAGGCCGGCCAACGTTCTGCCTCCGGAGCGGCGCCAGAGAGACTGGGTTGAACACGTCGTCAGGGTAATTTTATTTGCTTTGAATTACGCCAGTAGCCTAACATCTAAATATTTCGGTGGTTATTCTGACCCTTGTGTTGCAAATTCCAAAACCTACATTTCATTTTATTCAGATTGTCGCGAGACATTAGAAAATCTTAATTTCACTAACTTTTTCCATTATCTTGATCTGCTTAACTGTATGTCAGTTGTTTTTTAATTTCGGAGATTATAAACGGATAGACTTTAGAATAATTTTGGTTAAGTAAGAGATTAGCTAAGTAACTTTTTCTCAAACGAGCGAGGAAATATCTACGGTAGGGACCTACTTTTAGCGTGCCCGTGACAGACGGACAAACAATCAGACTACGAAGCCTCAATATTAGAGTTTCTGTTATACTGACGAAAAATAATAACTATGCCCTTGTAGAGAAAGCAGAATAAGCAAATATTTTCCTTCAGCGAATACTTTAAATAAATAAAAACAAAATATATATTAAATAATTTAATTTTTGAAGTGAAATTCGTACAGAAATTGGACCCATTTTATTTTTTAAGGCCATGTAAATGTACTTATAATTTCATGAATACTCATCAACCAGATTTTCATATGAAATTACAGATACACGATATTTAATCAAAGCAGTTAGTTCCATACAATTAACAAAATTATTTAAGATTCTGTATAAATACAACAAGTCAGAGATAATTCTTTTATTTGAAAGACTGGTCATATTAGTACTCTAGATTATGACGACAGTGTCCTGTTCGATTATGAGTTAATACTTAACCTATTTTCATACGATTTGTATTCTAGCAAGCGATGGCGAGCAGCGTCTTTGGGTTACTGCTCCATTTATGGCTCTTGGTTGTATTCTTCTTGAAGTACTTCATATATCAACAAGCGCCGTGGGTGAGTTAATTATATTTTGTAAAGTTATTCGTTTATCTTATATTAGTACTTTCATACCCATAAATACTCATCGGTCGGTCAGCGGCGGCTCAGGAGAGGGGCCTCTCGAGAATGTACTTTTTCGAGTTGAGAAGGGGGTGCAGACAAGCGTCTTCACCGCGGTTTTAGAGGTATCAATGGCAACCAGCGGCAATTGTCAATAAAATAATTGATAGTAATAATAAACAAATCAGTTAATTTATTGAAGAACAGCAATTTCCCTAATTTGCTGTATCAGAAAGAGGAAAATTACTTGCATACTGCTCGGGCATCTAGTGCGTACAAGCGAAATCAAATTTTCCCGGCGTTGAGTGAATTAAAGAAATTAGACGAAGATTATTTAATATTATTTTTGCACTTAGATTTATTCATATATCACTATTTATGTGCCGTAAATTACAGGATATAGACATGTTAATATGCTGCCACCACTAACCATAATGCAACTACGCATACGTCATTACTATACGATTATTCATTATAACGCATTTGCTATACTATCCACCAGCCCATCGCACCAACTCACCATAAACCTAAAGGTCTATTGTTGTTGTGTATTGTCCAATGCATTTCTTATTTATTATTTCACTTTGGTGGTTGCGTGGACGAATTCCTCCGGTAAGAGGAGGAAAACATAAAAGGATCTTCGTTTGTAATCAACTCCGATTTATAAGAGATGGAAAGTTACATCACGTATCATATATAAGTATACGTAGGCAGAAGAAGGCATACCACGTGATCGACCCTCGTACGCTTTCCTCATAGAATGAGGAAGAAGTGAGTCCTTCTTAGTCCAGCCACACGATTATTTATGGCTCTTATAGGATCATTCAGTAAAGTTCATCCATCCCCGCCACATTAATAAAAAAATATTTCTTATTTCAGATCAACGAAACCCATCTCCAACTTCTCGGTCTATCCAAGTACCTGGAGATATTATCGGTAGTTACTACTCTCATTAACGAGCGTCCTGACCTCGTCCACCTGAGCGTCTGCTGGGCGGCCTCTTGCCTTGCTTTGGACTACGTCAGGAGACGATGCTGCCGTAACTTCCAAATGCCCAGGATGGAAGAATGGTACGATCCACTGATGATTTAGAATTATGAATACCACATTAAACAAGTCTATCTGATCATTAAAATCTCAGCGCGCTAAATGGGGAATTTAAAAATTGAGATCGTAATTTAAATTCAAAAATTGAAATCGTGGTAGTCTAGTGGTTAACTAGTTAAACTATTGACCCAAAGGTCTCGGGTTCGAATCCGCACCTGGCCATGCCATTTTAACGCTTCATTACCATCATCTCTCCTGACGCTGGCACAGGCACATTTAACCTAGTTATAGGGCTTAAAATAATTGGATATGACCAAGGTCATTAGAATTATTTTAAAAAAAATAATAATAATCCCTTGCAATTTCGTTTACTAAAACACGTGCAAAAAAGTACATTTGAAATATTTCAATATAACTTAAATATTCTTAACTTAAATAAATAAAAATTAAATATGGCTGGACTTAAGAATAAAGCAAAACACTTCACAGAATATGTCATGAATAAAACAGTCTTTCGGAATTTACGTTGTTCTTTGAATTCATTCGAAAATAAAGTAAATAAAATATACTCGGCTCAAAAAAAAAGTAAAAAAAATAATAATTCAAAGTAATTAAAAGTTAAAAAAAAAAATCCTAAATATTTGTTATAAATATTTTTGTTTGTGTTTTATTTTTGTTTTTCAACCCATCAAACCCATATTTTAATTTAATACATATTTTTATCAGTGTAATTATGCAAAAATAAACTATTTTAATCACATTTCTCATTTATTTTATTTTTATGTAATCAGTTCTAGGTGAACCTTCCTTTCAATTCAATTGTTAAACAGTGGATTAATGTAATTGGCCAAAGTAACGACTATGTAGTTTCTGTTATATAAATTTAGTTACGCTATATTTTTCCTTAAAATATACTAAATTAAATTAAATTATTTCCACATTTAGGACAAACCTATAAATTAAGTTAAAGGAAGCAAATTGTTGGTCATAGAGAAGAAAATTAAGCAAAAACTTTATGATAATAGTGGATATTAGCATATGTAAAAGTTAATATAATTAATCTCTATTTTTATAATCCGTGAATATTTTACATTTTAAACATACAATGGAACATTTTTATAGTAAAACATCACCTTTGGCCAAATACAAGAATTTTAGGCTCTGACCTACTAGACCAAATAAGCACAAACCGCTTAAAACGGTTTGTGCTTAATCAGCAGATCCGAACTCACGACCGTTGGGTCGATAGTGAGGCGTCTTAGGAATAAGACGCCTCTCAAAATTACATTTAAAATACGTTAAATGTGACAATGGATTATTTGTTTTACTATATTGTGTTCGATTTGATTTTTGTAGGTCCGGTGAAAAGGTATTTTTTTTTAATTTTCCTTGAAATTTATAGTTTTCTCTTATCCTTGTCAGGGTTCCATTGATAACCGCGGTGGACTCCAGTCCAATATCAGCGGTATCAGTGGGCATAGCATCCTTGCAACTCCTCGATTACTCCATTAGGTGCACCGCGGAGCAACTGACGCCGGTCCTGCAAGAAGTCATGTCCAATATCGCCAACGCCGACATCACAGAAATCATCGACAACACCGTCAATGTTGTCACCAACTTCTGGTAAGATTCGCACTTCCGACAAAATCACCAAAAAACAAAAAAAACTAATGAAATTCGTTTATGTAACTTGTCATTGCAATTACCTATCCTTCGACTATTGGAAAAATACGTGTATTAGCTACCGTTAGTAGTTTCCAAATGTTTTTCAATGTTTTTAATAAGAAATGGGTATTTCTATATTTAGTGATTTATTTATTTATTTTAACTTCAAATTTAAAATAATATAATCTCATTTTGTTACTCTTCTCCCATGCTGAACTCGACACAAGGTTCAGGATTCGTGGTTTGCATTGGATGTAACAAATAATACAATGATATAGCGTCAACCAATTTGTCCATAGTGTATGAAGAAGTCTGCGAAAACTAATCCATTTCACCTTTCCTTTTTTTGCCATGTCACTTGGTCTAGTTTCTCGCTTTTGTAAATATATTCTTTCGCGTTATATTTATTTCGTATTTCCCACCTATTAAGTTCGGTTTTTCCTAGTTATTTTTGAAATTGAAAAAAAATGTGTTTTCTGGCACACAACCTAAATTAGAACGCTAATTGCCGTTATAGAAGAAGAAGAACAGTTTTTAGCGTGTTTGGGAAGCTGTTCTTTGCGGTGTCGGACACGTGCGCAATTGACAAATATTTCGAAAAACACTTGTAAAAAACTGTGTAAAAGAAAGTGGTGTTCAGTGTGAAAGCACACCAGCACATAATATAAATATGTAAATAAAAGTGGTTAATCTCGCTATTTTTCCATTATTACAAGTTATTTTTCTTTCAAATCTTACTGTGGTCTGATTATCAAGTTGGACAAATAAACTCCCGCCAATTATAGAATCATATAAAGTTGGTAAATTTGCATAGAAAGTAGAATGTAGGTGACGTCTCGCGTATCTGTCACTTTCCGCTCGATGTATTTATTGACTGCACATTAGCCCGTTATCGCCATGGGCGAGGCCTGGAACGAGGCCTGGATACCGGCGGGCGTTTGTAAAAATCTACCCTCATTACGCGAGCTAACGCCTCCGCTCGAGACCTTGCGTATCCTAAGGGTCGCAACATAGTGGCGTTTCATTTTTTCATTTTCCACAAGCACGAACGATTCATTTTTATCTAGGTATATTCTTCCAGTTGAAATGTATTTGTTTTTTTTGCCGTTTCGTTT
This sequence comes from Neomicropteryx cornuta, assembly GCA_020383195.1. Classification (NCBI taxonomy): domain Eukaryota; kingdom Metazoa; phylum Arthropoda; class Insecta; order Lepidoptera; family Micropterigidae; genus Neomicropteryx; species Neomicropteryx cornuta. The sequence goes on along the minus strand of JAHKQU010000025.1, from coordinate 7,379,730 downwards.
GCTTAAACGCGGCAGCTAAAATCCTTTTTAAATACTAATTTTGCAGAACCGCTACACCTTTACAGTTTGGAGTAAACCGTATATCCCGGGTTCTGCTCGCTGTGTTCCGTGACTTTAGTACAAACATTGCTTTACAAAGCGTTACAAAATGAGTATGAAAGTTATATTGGCTGAAAGACGATCGTCAAAAGTTTTAGGAATTTTTGCCTGGTATGTCTGGTAATGATAATGCCCTGATTCTACCATCAGTACAAAAACTATTGTTCTTCGTGACGAAGCGCACATTTGCCTGCTTTGTCATAATTATAAAACGAACCATGTATTCATCTGTCTAATAGCTGTCACCTTGTAAATCCTGTAAAAATTATAAAATATTAAAAGTACACATAATTTTAGAACCTAAAACCGGAAGTCTAATTTAAATAACTATATGTTGTTAACTAAAGTTTTTTCAAATATCGAACAAAAGTGGAAATTATCGCGATTATAATTTGACAATTATTTGCCACTTTTACACTATTTTGTAAAACTGGTTACATGTTATGGTAATCTAGAAGATTGCTTAAATTGCCAAAAAATCACATATTGTAAAGAAAGCTTGCACATAAAATCAGACAGCAGTTAACGCAGTTGCGTCCGTTAACACAGCGTGAAAAACTACACCGATTGATACACCAGTTCACTTGATTTCAGCACTTTGGACAGACTTCCAGGCAGCGCCACTATAATTAGTACCTATCGTGTTTGCCGTATTTTGCGTTGACGAACGCAGGAAAAAGGGGGCCTTAATGAAGGGTTGATATGCCGCCAAGGTCGGTGGCGGCGGGGGCCGTTACTACCCAAACCGAATATTTTATAACCCCAAACTGAAAATGATGAATCGAAAAATTCTAACAAAAGCGTTTATTTTGCAGCTTCCGCCTGGCAGAATATAATTTAAAAAAAAAATGCTGCTGAAATCAAAGGAACACAGCCACAACAGTTTAAGTGATTTATTTCATACTCGGCAAATAAACTTTCGATACAAAAACATTCTTCTACAAACAAATTAAACACAATTCGAACAATTCCTATGCGACTGTCCTTTGTTTTCTGTTCCTTTTATAAAACTCTTTTCTGATTCATTTATTATTTCAGAATCTTTCATTGGCTCTAATTTATAGATGATATTATAGAATTATTCATAATAAATTTCCAAATTAAAACAGCAATTTTTTGTCCCACAAACATTAATCATGTTTTTTTCTTTCTTTTTAGCATGAATATTATCAACACTGGAAGTAGAATCTCCAATGGTAGTTTCGGATGACAAGGCAAACGAGCTTCCCACGAAGAGAGTTTTAGACGTACTTCCAGAAAACAATAATTTACTAATATTAACGAATTTATGTATTACATTTTCAAAAATAAAAACCTACAATTTACGGACTATTATTTTCTCGTACGGTTTAAATCCACCCATTTAAAAATTATATAATATCTTTTTTTTATAGTATATTAAATATATTGTATAAATCATTCAAATGCCCTATAAGTACAAAAGTATAGTTAAATATAAATATTTAAAGATATACAAAAAATATATGTTTATAAATTTATACATTTTTTTTTAAATTTATTTGAATGTAAATATATTAATATTATATTTTTTAAATTTCAATTGGTCCACTAACATGGGTGCACCCTATTGGTTAGGACAACTTCACTATAGTATGCATATACATTTCTTATACTCAAAATAGAGAAAGGATTACTTTGGATTGCTCTCAGTGCTTTATTTATTTATTAAACAGGTTTCCCCATGTACAGTTAAATGCCTAGTCGCTAAAAGTGGATAGACAATAAATAAGACAATGTGTAATTCTGTTGAAATTTGTAGTACCTATGTATTTTTAGTAGTGGTGTGATATGTAATGTTCCTTCATTTTGAATTGTCATAATTATGTTTAGCTAGTAAGGAGCAAGCACATCCTTCGTGGGGTTATGTACATAGTGCATTAAAATAAATAAATTTAAAAAAAAATGTTTTAACGTTTCAAAAATCCATCAAAAATGGTATTATTAATTCACATACAAAAATAAAAAAGTAAATGTGAAATGAGTTCACACGCCGAGGGTTTCGTTCTAAATCTATTTACACACTCTATAGGAAGACTTTAGAAATAGCTATCAGGAGCACATAGAGCAAAAGAAACGCGATTAGTAACGGACAAATAAAAATTGCGTAATTAGGTATTTCATACTAAGAAGGAAGACTTTATTTCGAAATCGCAGCAGACGCTTTTGTAGTAAAATATTCTAAAATAGGCAATAGACTTTTGCTACGAAAAAAACATTTTTTTTTATGAAATAGCTTTGAAATGATTGTCCACGAACCATAGTAATTATTAGCGGAAAATTTCCTAAAATATATATTTCTTGTTTTAATTTCAAAAATTAAATATTTTTTAATAGTCTATTAAATCGGCCACTTTTCGATATATCAGGCACACTCTAGGAGACTTTAGAAATAGTTATCAGGAGCACATAAAGCAAAAGAAACGCGGTTGCTGATCTTACACGTTTTATGTACAACAAAAAAATTACGTAGTACTATCTAATTTACGTCGCGTTTCTTTTGCTTTATGTGCTCCTGGTAGCTAGTTCTAAACGATAGTCTCTTTCGCGTTATGCAGGTTCAATTGAGTCCAGTAAAAAAATAGTGGGTAAAATTTTAAGTCGTGGTAGGACCACTTGCGAAAAAAAAGTTTCAGTTAATATTTATTCGTAACTCAATCCTTTTGAACCTGTTTTTTTTTTTAATATTTTTTGAAAATGATTTAGTTAATCATGCAATTACTGGTAACACCGCTTTATATTATGGTTATTTTTATTTTAGTTTTTAGTCTTGCCGATAAGATATACATTTAATATATTAACTATATTTTTACATACTTCAAGCTTTTTTTAGCTTGCAATGTTTGTAACTACATAGTATTTACTTTATATTTATTTAAGTATTATGTATGTATGTATTGGTTAAAAATAGTAGGTATTTGTTTTATTGAAAGTTTTAATAATTTCGTATTTTCAATGGTTTTTAATGAATAATTTTCGAAACTTATTGATTTCTTATATTTTAATTGTAACAACCTAGTTTTTACGCTACTAAACGGTACGTCAAAAAGCGTACTTTTAAAATCAAAATATTGTAAAATGGGTAATTAAAACGTTTACGTTTAATATTATGTTTTATGAAATGGCTTTGAAATTATTTTTTTGATTTATTTTATTATTTTTATTAATGTAAAATTTCCTAAAAAATATATATATTTTTGTCAAAAATTAAATATTTTTAAATAGTATCTTAAATAGGCCATTTTCGACCAACATTTTTCAAAAAAGAAACGCGATTAGAAACGTATCTCTTTATGGCGTGTTTCTTTTGCTTTATGTGCCCCTGGTAGTTAATTCTATTCGATAGTCATCCAGTAACCAGTAAATAGAGGATAACATTTTAAGAGGTGGTAAAAGATACCATCTACTACCAAAAAGTTTCAGTTAATATTTGTTTGATTCTCAACCAATTCGGTGTTGTTTTTTAAAATATTTTTCGGTAATGATCTCTTTGTTGATTATACTATTATAATGGCAACACAGCTTTATATTTTGTAAATTTTTAGTCTTGCCGGTAAGATATGAATTTAATACTATTAACTACAATTTTACATAATGAAAACTGCAATTATTATTAGGTTAAAACCGAGTGCAAGTGACATCCTTGCAATTTTGTTTTGAGAAGTTATTTAAAAAATATATTTCATAAAGAGTGTGCTCGATATATCAAAAAGTAGCCTATTCAATAGACTATTTAAAAATATTCAATTGTTGACATTAGAATAAAAAATATATTTTTTAGGATTTTTTCCGCTAATAATTTTCATGGAAAATAATTTCAAAACGATTTCAAAACACTTTTTAATTTTTTTGTAACAAACGATTTTATTACCTATTTTACAATAATTTGCAATAAAAATGTGTGTGATTAAAAATAAATCCTTTCTTCTAATTTCATTTCATTATCCGCACGCAACCAAAACCCAACATGCATTTTTTTTTTTGTCTGTTTGTCCAAAATAGCTGAACCGATTTTAACGAGACTTTCATTATCAAGTAGAGGACTTTTCAGAGATTAATCTTGGCTACTTTTTTATCGTGGAAATATTTAGGGTTTCTGTGTAGAATGGCTTCAAAGGCCGTACGATCGGCTTTGGCTATCAAAGCCGCCTGCATAGAATAGGACGGTAGGCACGTAATTATCCATGCAATCTATCTATCTATCTATCCATATATATTGTAAAATCCTATCCGTGAAACTCTCTTCTCCGGGATTGAAGAGTTTAGCACCTGGTGACGGTCGATCCTCGCTTGACAGAGGTTCGTCAAATGTACGATTATCAGCACATAACCACTAAAGTTTTACATTTTTGATATTTTCTTAGGGGGAAAATGTGATCTAACATAATGTAGAAAATAAGATAAAATAAAGTGACTTTTTTATTATTAAGTTAAGTTAAATCGATTCATATGTAACATTATAAAATAATTGTGGATTGCGTTTTAATGTCAATAAAACGCAATCCAAATGTTAGCAACTAAAATGATAGTATCGCCTTGGATACCGTGTCCACAACAAAATTCACATAACAACATGCGATTTATCTAAAATAACAAAAACAGTTTTATTCAGTTTTGGAAATTCATAAAATCTCAAAATAACATAAAATGCAAAAACTGGAAGATTAATAATGTCTATGATATATGATCTAAAGTTATACTTTGCCACGCAGGTTTACGACGTATGATTTCATTACCTTTTTTGTGCTTATTAGTTGAAAACCATACTTAAACGTACTCCTTATCTGACTTCAGCACTGCCATAGAATCATTTGATAAATTCTTCTACTCGGTGAACATTACAGTCAATTGAAACAATGAAACTGTCTAAGTTACAGAATTAAAAGTTCTTAGATATAATTCTGAACTTATTATATTATATTATTGTATTGTTATTAAATAGTAAAACTAAGGAAACATCACTAATTAGAGATTATTTAAATAATCTACATAATATAAATATCTTTTAAATGGCTCACTGACTCCCAGCGAAATTTAACTTTTAGATTTTAACGTCGCTCAAAGTGGGTCGAGAATGGTTCACAATCCTGCCGACGTTCCTGTGGACGTTGGGCGCAGCGGTGCTGATCAGCAGAGCGACCGGTTTGGTCTTCAGGAGGTCACTCTTTAGGCGGACTTCATTCTGGGAGATTTTGCTAAAGGTTTGAAAAAAACGTTTTATACATTTCAACCAGGTAATTCACTTCTTTTTATTTTTATTGCTTACACTAATCTACCTTCCGGACACTTTTGGAACTGTCCGAGATGGAATATTTATTTATTTAATTATATACTAACACACGATGTAATATACTGGAAACTTCTATTTACTACTGTTTAATTCTTTAAATTTTTCAAATGTTCCAGCAACTTAGGAAAGGAACTGTATTCTCGAACATTCGAAAGATTTCGAAATTATTCTATAAGATTCCAAAATCTTTTATGTATCTCTAAAATCTTCTAGTAGTTTCTGAAACTCCTATCAGTGAGATAATAAACACTTTGACATCGCTTATTTCAGCAATGTTGTTTAAATGTAAAAACGTTTCACGCTTTTAGCTTACCAGGAACCCAATCAGAGAAACATTTGGCCATCACTCATAAACGCTCATATCAAAAATTGTTTCTAACAAAAGTTGTAGGGAAATTATAGGCATGATTTTTTTTAATCTAGAAAAATCACTTTTTCCAACCCCTGGGATCAATAGTCGATGCTATCAAAAAAGTTTACTAAGAAAAAGCCCAAGAAAAGGGATGGTAATAATCCACCTCCACCGGGGAGCCCTTCGCGCTGATGACGGCAATGAACCGGAACCGTAACAAAAGCGAAGGTTCGCTTGCAAATGGAAATAACTAACCGCAATGTCGATGTTATCTTTGTTCCAGCACCTGGTATTCCTTTGGCTGCTCGTCTGCACCGTTCGAGGGTGGATGCTGTTCACGAAGCTGTGTTCGTGGATGACGGACGCATACAAAATATCGGTAAGTACTAAACAGTAGATAGAGTGACATATAGAACGATATATTCTCAATTAAATTATTTTGAACTATATGGTGGCTGGTTTAATTTCGTGTCTCGGCTTTAGAAGTTAATAGTACGTTGAGTGGGAATTAACAGTGATATATTTGAGTTCTATATTTGGCGCAGTGAGGATGGAGCAGTGAAGATGGAGCGGCGAGGAGGCGGTTTTGCCAGCGAGTTCGAAGACTTGCAATTTACACCTTTCTAAAAAAATATAAATCTGAGTATGAACTATTTTCGCGTCCATTCATATAAATTCTCACCCATAATAGAGAACACAAACAACCCATTAAATTTTCGGGAAATATTTTGAGACATCCCATATAAATAACGAAATAAATATTGAATCGAACAGGACCCGGCGTGGAGAAACCTGGAGGAAGAAAACAAGGTGTATTTTGAGGAAAAGCTGTACTTGTTCCGGCAAATGCTGTATTGGTTCACTAGCTTAATTCCATGCATGGCCGCCTACCAAACGAATATCGGCCGTCGCGGTCGACCGCCACCTAACATGATGATGTGGTAAGTATTAGGCTAATTTTTTTTTTATTATTTTATCCAGTTATATTGTTATATTTATTGGAGTTTTAAACATGTCCATCTAAATTTCCAGTCCAGTTCAGTGCATTAGAGGCTGGCATGATAAAAAAGTGCGGATGCCGGGACTCACGGTTAAGATATGGAAATATCAGCATTCGTCTGTGAATGCATTGCATTACAATTTTATTCTGATGTTAGGCAATTCCGGTTTTCCCCACACTGATTAGTTCAACGCGTGATCCATTCATAAGGAGCAAATTCGATTTTAAATCCGAAATGTCAGCAGGCGCGAATTCGTTTTTACACTTTTTGTATGATGTTATCGACTGATAATACCAAATTGAAATTCACTCCTCATAGGGGGTCCGCGTAGAAATGTTTACACATTAAAAATGAGTCTAATATGTAAGACAGATTTTTAAAAGCGAAGAGTGTTCGTCATCGAGTTTTAAGCATATCAGCAAATACATATTTGCAAGTATATTTGACGCGAAAAGGTATTTTTGTCAGCTCAAAAACTATACTTTCGTAAAAAATTTTCAATTAATTAACAAAATACTTATTTATTTATTTATTTATTTATTTATTTATTTAATCACGGAAAAACAACAGATACAAGAGATGAGAAGAAAACTTAGAAAAACTTATGATATAGGTTAGTCTTGTATCCTTACAAGTTTTTCACATATAGAGTGATTTATTTCATGTCTAATGTTAGTTATATGAGTTTACTGACAATAAGATCATTGTTAAGTGTATGCAGTTGCAAGCAATTGCAATTGCAAGCATAACTACACAGTACTACTTTATAAATAAGTACACAAAAATAAAATTAAAAATCTTAATCTAAATTATCTTCTTTAGAACAAGCGACGATCTAGTTAAGCAAGATATTTTGCATTAAAACATTATTTTAATGACAAAGTGCAATTTAAAAAAGCAATTAATATTATACCGACGACCAAAAGGTCTAAAAAAAAGCGGCTAGTACCAACCTTTACCCATCGCACTCTTAAGTAGATTGTAAAAAATTATCACGGAGAATTTGTAATGATCGCTTAACGAATTTTATACTTTAGTGAGAGTTCTAGGCGGTATTTATCTACCTATTATCATGAATTTTGTACTGGTAGAGATGGCCTAAATAATTATTATGAATTTAAAAATTAACAAATATATTTTTTTGTGTTATTACAGGGTAACACCTAGTCCGTCGCAGCGTACAGAAATGGGGGTTTCAGCATATTATTTAAATAGACCAATAGGCGAAAGGCCACGCATAAATAATTACAGTCAAGCAGCGTCAGAACAGGCCAGCTTACAAAAGTGCATGAGCGTGATTTATCCGAAACCGCCGCCGCCGCCCATGAGAACAATGCCAAAATCATGTTAAAGGATAAAAGAAAAAAAAATAAACTGAAAACACAAATTATTGCATTTTTATTTAAAAAAAAAAAATTCACGGCCACCTGGCAGTTTTGATCACAATTATTCTCAAAACACACTTTTGGACCTACCTACCTAGTACACGTTAAAAGTACTAGATGTCATTGACATATAGATTAAAAACTGCTTCTTTTCCTAGTTTTAGATTAATGTTGATTAGAAAACTTGTCGGGGGGCGACATACTAACCTGGCGTCGGGATACCGTGATCATGAAGGGCGGTTCCCCAGATGGAGTCCGGTCATTGCACTCAGGCCGGGGAAGCTCCATCTGTGATTGCCGCGTATGTGGTTTATCGGGCGTGTAATTTTTGGTAGTGGGACACGCGGAAACGCGGTCCTAAAAATAAGCTGCATAAATGCCGTTATATCCCATCTGGCAAATAAGATTTAATTACGAATGAAACATTTATTTAAACACACAACTATAGTATAATTTAAAAAATCTTACTTGATAACTATAACAACGAATTTCATTTTCGCCATCGAGGACAAGAAATCAGAAGAAACCTGAATATCATAATAAACAATTCTAATGATAATTAATTTTACAAATGAGCATTTTACATGTCTTTTTAAACCATTCTTAGACATTTTAACAACATAGAAGATGTCAGAACATCCGTTAAACATGTCACTCAGCGCTTTGACGAGTCATCCTTTTACTTGTGCTATGAATGATATCCTCGTTATAAAAGGATAAGGCAATCGTTATGAATACGAAAAGAAGCAAATGCTTATTACTTCTACCTTTTGCTTTAAATCATAACCTTACAGCTTAGGAGGTTATCCTTCGTTTTTATGCATAATTCAGCTAGTAAATATCACCCACCCCTAAACACTGCTCCTAAATATATGAATTTAATATATACCTCCTCAAAGATACAATGTGCTGAATTTAATATGGTTAGAGATAACTGCTCTTATTATTCTATCACAACTTTTCCTATCCCATCTTCTTCATCCGCAATATGGTATGCAGCACGCAGGGTAGGTCTATCAGATCAGCAAACATTGTCTGCTTTTAATTATCATTGATATTTCCTGTGGCTAAAATCCTGCAGGATGAGTCAAAATGTACATAATGGTGATGGTGAAAAACTGGATTTATGTGAAGTTTGCATAAGAGTAGCCCGCACAAACTTATCACATAATAATAAGCCTACCACCAACCACACTTCTTGCAAAGATTAATACTCTAAGAAAGTTGAAAATGCCGAAGCGCTACTTTTGGGCCATTTCCAAAGGCAATGTTAAATCTTTCAATTTTTGTACTTTTAAATTAATCCATATTTTTATAAATATGCTACAAATATACAACATTCAATGCAATCATATGAATATGAAAAATGACGACGACAAAGCATAAGGACCCCAACACTACCCTTGAAACAACAAAAATGGGGCGAGTTCAATGCCCTAAAAATAAAAGCCTAAATCATCACCAGCAAGACTCATCGCAGTACTCCCAAGTGAGGTTTATTGCTATCCTATTCAAAATTAAGAAAAACTGCATCTGCTTAGGGTTAAGCTTGGATTTCCAGGCCAAAGTTCTACTCGCAACTTCAAAATTAGGAGGTTATATCCCGCAAATATTTTACCCGATAGATCTAGCTCCTCTAGGCACACGGAATATTATAGAATATTCCAACCCAATAAAACCTAATAAAGTTCCTGGAACCATGGAACATGCTTATCAGACTTACTCATTACAGTTTTCTAATAAATACCCTGCTGCTTGCGTGATACAGGCTGTCAAAGTAGTTTTCGCTTGAGTGAGATTATTCTCCATTGGTGGGATACCTTTAAACAGTAATGCCCACTTGAGTTGGACAACCTGTTCGGAGTAGTAGACTAAGTTATGGTCAGGGAGACATACCACCAACGCACAAAAAGAGTGAACCATGCGATAGAATGTTTCAAAATTGTAAAAGCATGGACTAATAGTCATTTTTTTTTCATTTTAGTTCGGTTTTGACATTTAATTATTTATGTGAAAAGTGCACTAGTGAACTGGAAGTGTTTTTGACGAATTTGGCGGTAAATAATTCAAAAAGCCACAAAACAACACCAAAAGCTATGTCAATATAATATTAAATATAAAAAACAAACATTTTGCATTTTTTCTTATTGTTTGCCCATCATAAGAAATTATAACTTAATCAATTAATCATGACTGTTACGAAAAGCTTTTAATAAGCAGTTTTAATTTATTTTTAAAACCCACTTATTTCTCAGGAATGTTTAATGGGCCGGCAGTGCATTAACCGCAATACCTAGAATTTAAGTAGGTATACACACCACTGCTTAAAAATTAACCAAATCACCTAAGGTCAAACTTTCATGTATAGCATCAGCAGTTTAGTCTCATCCGGCTGTGGCCTACCCATGTTCACATAAGACTGTATGTACATAAAAGTTTGATTATAATCATCATTACTCATTACTCAAGATACTTTGTCTCTAGAATTGTCTCCAGAATAAGTAACTAAGCCATGTTTCAAGCGACCTACGATTTGATAGCAGGGGTAGAATAAAAACAATATTATTGTAAACTCAAAATGAATCCAGACAATTTATAACTATAGCTGCCGATAAGTTCCACATGCCAAGTACTATAATATGCTTAACCATAAAATAGGAAGCCATCCATCAAAGCATAATGCCACCTTGGTACACACCGGTTCAATGAGTTGCCTCTTTTTCAGATGACCATTGAAAGTGCACGCGGTAAAAAAAATGACCCGGTTGGCCCACTGCAGATTCGAACCCGAGACCTCTGGATTTTAGAAGCAGGCGCTTGTACCACTGCACCACCAGACCGGTTGCAAGGGGACATATAATTGATTAATATTTTACAAGTTCCATGTTAATATGCTTTCGTAGCAAAACTCAAGGAAAATGTTCAACATCGAAGGAATTCCCTTCTTCGAACGAAACGAATCTTTTTTCTCTGATGAGTTCAGACAAAATAGTTAAAAAGACAAATATATACTCGCAAAAATTATTGCAGCGCGCTATGACAGTATTCTCGATTTCGATATTGGAAGGACACTAATTGTGGTGAAATAAGAAAACTCATCGGTATTTTACTCTATATAGGAATCAATCAGTTTACCAACCATCACTCATTATTGAAATACCGATGGAATATATAATTTTCCACTCTTATCGTAAAATTATTGGTAGAAACTGATTTTAAATATTACTTCGGTTCTTTCACTTCTCAAACAATAAACAGCAGACAAGAGGTGACCAATTGCATAAAATACAAGCTGTTCTGAACCATTTCAACAACATGATGGCCCTAATTTATTACCCCGATAAAAGCCTCAGTAAAGATGAATCAATGGTATTGTGACGAGGGTGTTTAATCTTTAGACAATACATAAAAAATAAAAACACAAATATGGCATCAATATATACAAACTTTGTGAACTAATAGGATTGCGTTAAATAAATTTCTGCAAAAGTAAAAGCGAACGCCTACCACCCGAAACCTTACGGAAGGCTTATGGTTATAATCTTATGGAAGGTTATATGGAAGAAGGCCATGTGGTGATCTAGCAGATATTTTTTACTACGCAGATTTTTTTAATTTGACTAGTAAGATGAATTTCTAAAAAACATATGTGGCACACTACGAGCGAACCGAAAGGATTATCCTCAGGAAATGAAAAAATGAAACTGAAGAAGAGAGACATAACTGCACTGAGTACTGGAAATATTACTGTATTACGGACGAAAAAGATGTACTATTGATCTCAAACATGCATAAGATAGTAAGAGTACACAGTCAAAATGGCAAAATATCCACTACGCTAACATCATAGTAGACTACAATAGTCAAAACCAATCAGATGATCCTACTATTCTTATCTATGGAAAACTATACGCTATATAAAATATTCATAAACTCTGCCGTAAACGACACCCTCGTATAAAAATTAGACTACTCAAATTCAGAGAAGAAATAATCAAGGACCTTCTTGGTTTTCAATCTTTGACGACTGAAGTACCGTCTACGTCTTCTACGGACACGTAAAAACCTCAAACCTGTTAAGAAACCACCCACCGAGAAGAAGGCAAACCCTACAAAACCCTGCAGTATGTGCACCAAAAATAAGCAGTCGCAAGTCTAGTTATTACTGCAGTCTATCGCTTTGTGTCAATCGTTTCACAATTTACCATACAGATCCTCAATTTTGTTGATTTTTAGGTGAAAATTTCTGTTTTTGTTTCTGTGCTATGAAAACGATATTTTCCATTATTTTACATTTTGTTTCATGTTAAAAGATCTAAAAAAATCATATTATGCTAAGAAATGCTTCATTTTTTGATTTCTCATTATGGTGAAATTTCTATTTGAAAAGTTATTATTTTTCTAGTTTTTAATGTAGTATGTATTTTTTTATCTCTTGTTTTATTTAAAATGCCAATCTATAATAAAAAGTCGTTCATATGATGCCAACCCAATTCCATTTTTTACAATGCCTAACTGAAGACTGCGACTGTGAGATAACTCATAGTCGGTATTCAATGAGTTAACACATTCCGCTCCGAATATAAAACCCGCGGATACAGTGTCGCCGCTCTGTGAAGGTCATTTGTCATTGGAATATTCCACAAAATCGCAAACGCATGCGGCGGCGGCCACTCGTTATTTAGTTTCAAGCTAATAATTGCTTATTATAGGCGAATAATAAGTACAAAACTATTAATATGTTTGTTTTTTATATTTAAAATTATATTGACATACCTTATGTAAATAAAACTCGAATTATTTACTGCCAAATCCACCAAAAACAATGAAAAATGAAATGAATGAGATAAAAAAAACGATGATTAGTCTATGCCTCTCATGAATAATTTAGGTATACGCGACATGCCACCATTCTAAATATTAATATAAATGTAGTAAACGATGAATCGATATTACGGCATCTGGTCATTTATACAGCAATTATCGAATTCAATTTATCAGCGCTGGGTGTGTTAATCTGTAAAGTTATCATAAATAATATTTTGCAGATTAGCATATAATTAAATAATAATCTGAAATAAATTCCAAAAAAATCTGGTTATTACTGCCCTCTTGTTTTCTGTATCAAAATAAAATCAAATTTCATATTTAGTGGTATCCATAGTTTATTTTGTAATGCATTAACAAAAAATAATAAGTACAGCCAGTTTGTCATGGTTAGATACCAGTAGTTCAGGGTGCAATATAGTGTAAAACATTTTTAATACACACTACAGTTTATAATAATAAAAGTGAATGTCTGCAGTTCTGTATCACACACAGGGGTCTGAAATTTTTAGAAGTAAAAGAAAGGCTTCTAAAGGTGTGAAGCGAATCAGAGTGCCGCAGGAACGAGCCGTTTGGGTTTCGGAGGTGACATTAATAGTATTTAATGTCAGAACTCAAATCAAAATAATTAAATTACCTGATTAAAAGATTACCCATACCCTAAATTAAAAGAAAATATATCATTTAATAAATTCTCTCATTTATCAATCACCAATGTCTGTTGATATTTAAAAAATTTAGATAAAAGAATAATTGTTATATTACATACTTTAATAAAATATTTTATTAGTTGCATTAATAGAAATAAAAAGTACATCAACCTCTTTGAAACTTGTTAATAAGACATTTTTTTACTAACCAATGCTGAAATCCTTTGACAGGAATTGTAATTTTGAAAATAATGCCAAACATAAAAATACCACCTGAATGTTGGAAACATTTAGTAATAAAAAAAATATTGATATTAAAATAAATAGTAGGTGGGAATTTACTAACCACACAACTAACCATAAACTCCTAACTCCTCAATATCATAAATGAGATGATGGTGTATCTAGCCCTCAAGTATGAGAAAGATGAAATCCCAGAAAAGAGATGACATCTCCAAGCTGCAGTAAGAAAAAAACACAATATAAAAATGATTTATTTCAACAATAGAAAAATCAAACATCAATGTATACAAAATAAAAAAGTATTTTTGTTAATATAAACATAAATTAATACTTATAAGTACAATTTACAATCAAATACTAACAACATTGTCTGACGTTAGTTGAACTATGTTGATTGTGATTCTGTTTTCTTAGGCCTCCTGACTTCTAGACTTCTTAAAGGATTATTGTGTTTTGCCTGAAAACAATGTAAAAATTAGTTACAGCAGTAGTAATCACCGGTTGCCAAATGAATGAATGAATGAATACAACTTTGCATTATTATTTTGATTAGGATTTCTAAAAATAGCCACAATTTTTTTGTCCAATTTAGTTTGCCAAAAAAACTTAAAAGATAAAAAATAATATATGTGTTCCCAGCTCACGTCATGTATAAATATTTTTTTAGTTTTAAAAATACCATTGTCATTTTTAATATAAACTATACAGATCTTAATAATTTTAATAAACACATATTTTAGGCGTTCATTTTAAAGACACTCTTTGATTTCATCATTTATTTAGTTCTCTGCAAAATATATTTTAATTTAGTTATATTGATTTGAATTCTATAAAGTGTTAACACTTTTTCGGAACGTTTTTGGTCTTTATAGTTTGCCGAAACAATTTAGTAGCTATAATAATTAACCAAAATACTATCATATTTTTTTTTATAGCTCACACATTAATAAAAAAATATTTAAGATTTTAAAAATTACATAAACTACATTCATTTCACTCATTCCTTCATTTTATTTAATCGAGAGATATGGTTTAATTTTGTAATTTATTCAAGGTTCAATTAATTGCGTTAAAAAAAAATAGTAAATATCACATAAATTTTATTGCAAGATTTTAATCAACGAAATGAGTTGAAAATATTGTCTTTGAACTTAAGGATAAAAACTTGTCAAAGTACGTAAAAAAAATATTACTTATATAACTTTGACAAAATATTGTAAATATACAAAAAGTTCTTAACCCGTTCAGAAGAGGATGTTATTCATTGTTGCACATTTTAAAGAAACTCCATCAGTTGAATATGTTTTATTACCGTACACTTAATATCAACCCCTCATAACAATGGCCCTTGAAAGCACAACTGTTTACATTCACCATTTCTTAATAAATATAGAAATCAAATGGTCTTGGGCTATGTATGAAGAATACATAGTGAAATACTGACATATTGTCTAAGCTTTTGGCTATTCGAACAAATGGGTTGCTTTGAAATATTTAATTTCTTTCCTATGAATAAAAAAGAAAATAACCCAACTTCATAATGTGAATACTGAGTCATCTATCTTCTCATCTATTATGTTATTACTTTATATATTTATTTTATTTTGATACCAACACTCATTTAGTTGCAAATTCCATAGGCCAAAGTGCATAAAACCACTAAATCTTTTGCTCAATATTGCTTAGCAGATATTCGCTGCGCTGTTCCATGATGCGCCCTCAACTTCGAGTCAGAAACCAGCCAAGAGATATTAACCTGGTCATTTAACACTCGACTGAACCGAAATGGCATTTATTCATGGCGCACTTGTGGCACTTGTTGGCACCTTTGCTTAATAAGTATGATTTTAATTATATAATGCGTGACAAATCATACTTCAGATAAAACAGCAATTTTATGCAGAATGTAAAAATAATGATAAGCCTAGCAATACAACCCAATTAAATTCAAACCTACCATATATTTAAATCTTTTGCCACTTTTAAATTCATGATTTGATTTTTTCCTTTTCTTATCCACTGGTTTTTCGGATGTAGATTCTGTTTCTGCCCTAAGTTCTTCAGGAATTATATAGTCAGGAATGTGCGCCAAATGAGGTTGCAACTTGACCGTATGCAAAGACTTGTCACGTCGTAATGCTGCCAACTCATTAGGGTTATCATCAAAATAGCCCTGTAAATAATTTTATTTTATACAAACTAATTAACAAAAGTATTTATTTTTTATCAAAACTGAACAAATTTAGAAAGAATAGATTGATAGATGGTAAATCTAGAATCCAGTTAACAATGACTCACTACAAGTACACAGCCTCCTCTACTAAAAGTGTGTATGGCATGAGTTCTACATAGTCCCGGACGTGACCAACGTCTTATAGAACTCTATGCAAGGATCTAGACTGGGAAGTTGATAAATATATCTGATCTGCAGCTACCAATACTGACTCGGGACCAAATATGAATGACATCCCTAATTAATTGTCTTCTTAAACTTTAGTAATAATTTATACTCTTAAACCAACTTCATTTTCATTCTGAATACAATAGATTAGGTTTAAGTCCGAATGTGATTGTGAATTATTGAGACAATTAATATTATACACGGATGAACAGAAACAAAACTCACTTTAAGCTTCTTACAGTTCATCAATTCTTGTTTGATTTCTTTTAGCCTGGCCTCTCTGACCGCAATCCTCGTAACGGCCCGCCAAGCATCTCTTGAGCGATACCTGAAACCCTCCACTTGTTCTAATGCAAATTCGTAGGTTCTGAAAGAATTTTTAAAACATTTTAAAATGGAAATATACATTATTGGAATTTAGATATGAATACATCATTATATCAGAGAGAAGATTAGGCTGTAAACATTAATTTGATCAAAATCAATTCTTACACAGTATATTACTACATCATTTGAATTCATTACTAAGCAAAATAAGGCATTGGCAACATTACAATGTTCAGTTTTACTAAATATTCTAATTTTGTAAATATTATATTATTTTCATGGATATTCTAAAAAATGGAATGTAATTCATGGAATTCTGAAATTAATTTCTTTAAGAATTAAATAAATAAATACCTACAAATACATGATCATATGAAGATCATAGTGGTGTGTGGTTTTTAAGACATTCGAATACCGAATCAACAATTGCGGGTTTTATTCTGCACACGAAAATTACCTTTGCAGCTCGTAGCAATAAAAATTTGAGGTTTTATTTATGGAATGAGTTAAGCTTAGTATGATTGAAATTATTTTTGGATTGTGCTTAAATACTGACATTGTCTAAAAACATGCACACCAATGCACTAAAATCATAAGAAAATATCCATAATAAAATAGCTTTCTAGGAAGTATGGAAACATTTTAACCAGTCTATTGCCCGAGTGACTTTACGAATCCGCACATATTTTGCCCTGCGAAATTTTAAAAAATGACGTAAATACGACACTATGTATGTTATGTTGATAACCTGCACTATTTTTAATAGATTATGAAATTCTCTAGAATATGGTTTTATTACTAACTATAGAGAATATACAGATGGTTTTTAAATTAAGGGCACTCCTTTTAGGATGTTGATCTAATCAAGTAAAAATATTGGAAAAATATTTCTCGATTATGAGAATAATTACCTCAAAATTAAATAGAAATCGTTTTAATGTTTGAGAACGCATGGCATAGCTCGGTCACTGACCCCCGAGCGGGTCACTGACGTTAGTGAAGCACTTTGAAAGAAAACACAATTTTTGAATAATATCATTATTTTAGTAATACTAATATGCGTGTTGAGCATCTTGAGTGAACGTTTTGGGTTACGCATATATACGTGTTGGGTAAACGTCAGGTTAAACAAAGACGCTGCGACTAAGTCCATCTGTCATCTTTAGATTTTCTATAAAATTATGTAAGGCACTCCTTTTCTTATAATGGCTAAGGTCTATTAAATATATATTGACATTTGTTAGGAAAAACAACAAAACCGCATCAAAATAATAGAATATCTTATCCCGTTAAGTAAAAGTTCTTAAGGCCGAATTAATGACTCATCATCAAAATCACTCATCTACTACAAAATCCATAGTGCAGGCATAAGTCGTTCAATCTTTACAAATCTGGTATCATCTGATTTTCCATAAAATTCTCTATTATAAAATATCACTTTAATTTTTTTATTTCGTAAATTAAAAAAAAAAAAATTGCTCCTATCAATGTTTTCTTGTTGACCGACCACCCACCCAATTTTTCACTATTTTGTCAAATATTACACTTTTTTTTTACATTTTCAAATATTTATAACTATACACTACCAATTATAAATCTTCCAAAATATGTAGTTTTCGAAAAAAAAACAAATTAAAAAAAATTACAGCGCAGCTGATGGCTTGGGACGGAAGTGCGTCAGTGTGTTTTCAATACAAATTTATAAATAGTATTAAACACTGCATTGAATTTAAAAAAAAACAAAATTGGCTCGTTGCGATTCCAATGGTACAAACGTCAAGTTATTAATTCACACTAAAATAATAGCAGAAATAATCTTAAAATTAAATAAATAAATTATGTATATATACGTTCGCGTCCCGATGGCGACCTGGGCTGTCCGAACGGCTGGATGTGTATATATACGTCCGTGTACCGATACGGGTTAAAAAACTTTTAAGCTTTGTAAATAATTTTTTTTATCTTTTATCTCACTATTACTTACTTAATTACTTTGTTAGTTTGAAACCCCTTAGATAGATGTGACTCAACGGTTCTCATCAAAGTCTGCTCTCGAATGGAAACGAAGGACAGGACAGTGCCCTGATTGTTGCCACGTGCTGTCCTGCCTGCCCTGTGAATGTACGAACTGACATCTTCAGGGAAATCAAAATTGATCACATTAGAAACATGCTGGAAATCTATTCCCCTTGACACACCCGATTCTTTGTCTTTTTTTCTCTTGGTGGATTGCACACTCTGAAAAAGTACAATAATATCACATTCTCATAAAATGGTTTTATTAAAGATATTACTTAGTAGGTTTATTAATGTGAAATGTGAGTCAACATAAATGATTTACCTAGTAAAATGTAATGTGGGTTCACTTCATCTGCATTCCATTTTCACAAGGTGTCACGTTAAGTACCTAATTATTATTGTAATTGATTTTTAATCGTTATATTTTTATTAAAGATATATATTTTCTACTATTTTGTTGTTTTATTTTATTTTCCATTTCGAATTCGATCCATTTGACAAGCAGAGGTTGATGGCTGCACGCCAGCAAGTAAACTAACCAAGTTCCAGTTTTTTTTTATCGTTGTTCAAAATTTAAAGACCTTGGTAACTTTTAACTATTCGATAAAACTATTTAGTGAGTGAGTTGATAGTTGATTAGTATTGAAATTTAAAAATAAATTGACACAACACATGTTAAGGACAAAATGGTCACACAAATAATCAGCTGTTTACTGCCATTTTTATTAACAAAATCGGTTCTAGTATGGGAAGTTTATTTTTTAATAAAAAAATTTTTTTTTAGCTTATTTTTATGCCGATGCGCAGGTATTTCCTTTGTTCTTGTAGGTATATAGTACCAGATTTGTGATGATGAATGGTCACCGTGATACAGTGTAGATTACCGAAAAAAAATAAGGGAGATAATTTAATATTAAGTTACTGCCTAAAATTAAAATTTTGAAGTGACATTTACAACTATATGGGGTTGAGAAACTTTAAGCAGCCGGTTTTCTACTACCTGTTGGCACTCTATTTTAGGTTTTTTGCAGCCTAATAACTGTAGTATCTTGGAAATAAAACTTGGGTCTGGCCTCACAATTGTAACTTTAGGTACGCTGATTAAATGTATTTGTTGTCCGTCTGTATGAAATGGAATTGTAATAATATAAGACTGCAGGATAATTTTAAATTTTCTGACAAAATTGTATCGATGTAAATAATAATTTTAAAATAGACAAAAGTAATATAAATCCTTCTTTGCAGGGGTTCGAGGGGTAGGCGGTTTCTTTAGTTAGATGGGTAATATTTAATTTTTTAAAAATTACCTTTCCCCGCTTAGACAGTTTAATTGATATGGGAATGTCTCCTTCAGGTTTCTCTAGAGACTTTTCATCTGAGGCAATAATGATTTTATAGCGTCCCTTGTTAAACTGTTCCACAGAGAGGCATCTCACTGCAGCCGGGAGTTCAGAGTTTAACACACACGCTGGAATTTTAAACTGCTCCAAATACAATTTAAGTCTGAAAATTAGAACACACATTAGTGGCATTAGGATTCTCGCAAAAAAGACTCTCGGAGCTATTGAAGTTAAGCCGAAATCAAATAAGGATCCTAACCAGAACCTTAACTGGCCACTGCAAGCTGAACAAACACCTACACAAATTAAGCCTATTGACCGATGACTTGGTGCAGGCTCTGCCAAGTGGGCCCAGAAACTCCGTTACACCTACTGGGAGAATGTGGACCCCTCATGTACAAAAGATACCAGCTTCTAGGCAACCATCTCCTCAAGCCAGAAGAGATTAGAACCATCGCACCCAAAAAGTTACTTAACTTTATCTACAGTACGAGACTAGAGGGCGAACTATAAGTGGATTTAAATGTGCAATAGTTCTGGAAAGGACGCGGTACACAGGGGGCAAACCCCCACATCCACTAACAGACAAAACATAACATAACATCTTGGCTTAAAAAAAAAAACTGTGAATACTTGGTGAGGGTGGTGAAGTCAAATTTCAACTAGTCAATCCATTGTTGATAATTATAGTGCAAACAAAATAAGGTATAAATAAATAGATTGGTATCTGGTGGCTCATCATGTTTGTAAGTCGGATTCATGAGCAGGCACACCACTTTACAAAAGTCTCGTAGTTATTTGTCGTCTTGTTTTTGCATTGTTTGCTACGTTTTACAATTAACATTAAGAAAGATATTGGTTATAAAGCTTTTGTAAGCAATTTTGTAACTATTTATAATCTTTAGAATATTTTATTCAATGAATGTGAATCCTGGTATGCCATGTCATAGATAATTTCCTGGGAAACAATGCTACAAAAATATTGTGCAAAATATGCTAAATAAATTCCAGAAATGGGATTGCAATTTGAATCATTTCCCCCACTCAAATATAGACTACATAATCGCATACTAGATATATCAGACCAATGGCATGCAGGATTATCCTTCCCGTGCGTTGAAATACATTTGTGTCATACCGCAAGGCCCTTGTCAATCCTGTTAATTACCGAACCACACCGAGCTATTAGAGAAGAAAAATGGAAAGAAGTGACTGTCAAAATTGAAAGATTTAAGTATTGTCAACTATTCACTCAAGTTAAAGAGAAGTAAAACACCTATCCAATATCCAATGTCAATGAGAATCTAATTCCCTAATATTGACTATGGCTTTGGAGGATAGAATTTAGGACAAGGTTTTTTATAATAAATTCCCTCTAGGCCCAGCCAGTCTTTTTAATTGGAATTCCTTTTTCCCTAATGAAATAGCTATCAGACACAATAAATTCATCCTAAAAAAAATAACAGTTAAAAGTTTTAGGTGCCATTAAGATTTCTATTTGTGTTATAATTATATTTTATACGATGAAAATATTCTCACTTGTAGCATCTATCCACTGTCCTTACAAACATGATTGACTTGCCTCTAATCAAGTTCAGTTTCAATAATGCATACAATATAGCAGCCTTGTCATCTTCTTCTGCGTTCAGGTGATAATGCTCCAACTGAGAACTGGGAGCAAGCTCTGGTTCCTCCAATTTGAGGATAACAGGGTTCCTTAAAACAATTTTTTTCAGGTTTTTCACATCCTCCGAGAGGGTTGCAGATGCAAGAACAGCTTGGTAAATTGTTGGCATGTGACTAGAAATTAAAATTGTAATTAGTATTGTTTCGATAAATGAAATAAAATCAAGAAACTGCTCTGAAGGTAGAAATACCACAATAACAATCTTTAAGCTCCAAGTCAGTAGCTAGGCCTGACAGGTAGAATTAAGAGCGCTCAACTTATAGTTTCTGCAGCATTTATAAAATTCTACAGCAGGTATAAAATTTGACATTTCTGTAAATGTACAAGATAAAATATTTAAGTAAGAGTCACAACCAAAAATAAATCCCACCTTAATAGCTCTTTAATGTCTTCTTCAAAACCAAACGAAAAGACAAGGTCAGCTTCATCGATCACTAATGTCTCGAGGGAAGATTTGACCTTTAAATTGTTGGCCTTTATGTGTGCCAAAGCCCTTACTGGTGTGGCAACCACGATATCTGGATTTGTGGTTAAAAGAGGCTTTTGTAAATTTAAATCGCCTGTTGTCGAAATATCCACACATCGTAATTCTCTTGCACATTTCAATGTAAGGTGAACCAGTACAGAAAATATCTGAGAAGGACAAGAGATTAGAGCGATTAAGGAAAAACAACTCTATTGGAAGAAAGTATATTAATATTTTAATATCACCTGTCCACAAAGTTCTTTGCTTGGCGCCAATATCAAAGCTTTCACTGTTTGATTTGCATCTTTTGTCTTGCTTTTTAGAATCTTCTGTACGATAGGAATAGAAAATGCGCCTGTTTTACCGGAACCGGTTCTCGCTCTGACCAACACATCTTTTCCCTCCAACAATAAAGGAATAGCCTTTTCTTGTATCAATGTAGGCTCAACCCAGTTAAGTTGAGCGATTGCCTGCAATATGGAAGTAATGCATATTTACATAACGGTTCCACGAGGTAATAACCTAAAAACGCATCAAGTATAAAGACAATCACACTTTTAATATTCGATCATCCAGTTCCATTTCATGAAATTGCATAGTCTTTTCACCAGAATCTTCACTCATCTTAAAAATATATTTTTTAACGAAACAGAGTAACGCTTTGAGGCTGTATAAGTAGTAAAACTGACCCACCCACCGGCCACCACTAACAACCTAATATTTATTATTACAAATTAATGATTTACTTTCTTCTATGTACATCTAGCGTCTACGTCCTAAAGCCTCATCTTTCTTAAAAATCGATCGACTGGATTGGCACTGATTCACCGCGATTTGATTGACTGGTTTGACGGCGACTGTTCTAACTATTGGGGGTGGCAGTGGCACTGGTGGGCAGTGGTATTTAGCGCGTGTTACTTTTTCAGGTTATAAGGTGATGGTTTTGTCTTCATTCTTTTTTTTTAAGCGTCAATATTTATAACCCGTTTTCGTACCTAATAATAAGTAACAGATAATACCAAAACTATTTTTAAAAAATAATTATCTCGAAAATCAACACATATTTATCAGATAGCTCAAATATCAAAATGTTGAACTCTAAAAAAAATACCAAACGAACGATAAATGGAACTTAGAATTAGTTTCATATTTTGTTATAGATTCTTCGGAAGGCACCCAATTCTGGTTTACTATAAAATAACAATTATTTATGATACTAATATCATCTAACTCTTTCTGAGTCTGATATACAGATCTGATGTATATATTATAAAGATGATACTAACATTATCGCGACAATCTATTTTTTTTTTTACTTTTTAGTTTAATGTTTACATTCTAGTAAAATAGGTACGTCAACATTTTTTAAAGTTTTTTCTATACAAGTCAGTTTTTTTATATCGCTAGTTATATTTTATCACTGTTATTTATTTAATTGCACTATATCAGAATACCGTTACATTAAAATAAAAGATAAGTAAAAGTATAAGTCGAATATCGAATACTTTTTATTTACTTATTTGGGCAATTAAACGATAGAATTTTACACTAATCAACATTATTTAATATTGCCGTAAAGGGTTTTAAATTATGAGGGTGTTAACTCCCAATGACATTGTGTTTCGTTCCTAAAAACTTTCATTAATTGTTCGAATGGCCTTGTAGAAAGGCAGTATCTTGTTTAAATTCTGTTTTGTCTTCCTACTCCCCATTTTTACTTAAGAAAGTACATTTACGTTTGTACAAATAGAGAAAATAATTGAAATGATGATTTATTTGTAGGAGATATTTTTTTTAGGCACAAAACTCACAGCGTCTAAACTCAGTTAACACTGATATTTTTGTACCTACTAAATGCTATGAAAAAACAGCCTGAATTAATGTATGAAAAGAGTTCTGTACGTTTAATAATATGAATAATATAATGTTTAATAATACATAACGAAAATCACTGAAACGAGGTAGAATTACCTTAAATTATTTGAAATAATTAACCTTATAAAATTAAGTTCAATTATTGAAGTGATAACATATAATATTATTAGTTGAAATAAATCTCACTATAATTATATTTACGACTATAATCAAAAGATACATAAATAAATATTTAGCCGTGCTGCTGGCAGGTGCTAGATTTTTTCGTCAGGCAGCATTTCTTTAATATCTATTTTATATTTATCTTGATGTATTAGCAGTGCTGCAATTTTAAGTCCATATTGCCAATAAAACTTATTAATTATCGCCTTTATTTTTTTAGGTTAAACATTAGCTTAGCTCTAACTAGTCGGTGGTCCCTTCCCTTTGAGAATTGGTTAGGAACAAAACATCCTGAATTAGATTTTTCCTGTCCGTGTTGATGTACTTAATTTAATTCTTTGTTTTACCGCACGGACTTTTCCATAACCCCTTTCTCTTTTATTCTTCGGAAAAAAACATCATTTAGAACATATTATTTTGCTACAGGTAGTTTAGAAGTTTCAACGCTCCCATCTCTTAGGCCTAGTCCAAAGCTACCATTTCTATTTTCATGGTTACCTAATCTCTGACCTAATTTAGCATTAAAGTCGCAAATGAGCGAAGGTTCATGGGCTAGTGCTAAGAATATCGTCGTAGAATTTTGCGACTTCATCATCGCTGTGTTCGTATGTGTGTTCATTTGTAAAAAAAAAATATTGTGAAAAATATCCCATTTTATTTCTTTCTATTTCCAGTTCTTTCATTCGGTCTTCGGTTGAAAGGGCTCGGACGTTATACGTAGCCAGGTTCAATTGTGTATGGCAGCCTCCAGTTGGCCAGAAATTACTTATCCGCACCCCTGCTCTGCGTTCGAATCTAACCGCTGCCGGGCCAGGGACTAACTGGGCGCCAGGGAACTCGGGGTCCAATTGTTTTTGTTCTATTCATTTTGTGGGGGTTTTTAGTCGTAATCACCACGCTGGTTTATGATCGCAGTACTGCTACCAGTAGGCTATATTGCAACCCTGCTTGCAGAAGTCTGGTAGTAAACTGGTCCAAAGTCGTTCTCCATATGCCTTACTATAATACTAATAGTTACTACTTCCCTCCATCAGGTGACACTTGAGGGGATTTAATACATCAAAATTTCACTGGCGATTGTTCTGAGTTTATCGTCGCCTGATAATCAGCGTTTCTTAACTTCTCTATCACAGTCCACGCCAGACGTCGATCGGGGTGCACCGTCAGAAGGTGGGTTAATTTCGCTCTCCTATAATATATCTATCATAAACAGTTAATCGAACAAATATGTATGTGGTAAGTATATTGTTATATATAGGTTTACTAAGTTGAATTTGTTTATATGCATATATTTTTAAAAATATAAAAAAAAAGGGAAGGTGGATACTTTACTGTCAATACTTTAGGTGATGCTTTAGCTCAATCCTAGTAAAAAATATTATCGGAGGGAGGTCCATCTAATGCTTCCGTAAGTTTTTGCATATTCATATTATTGTACGTAAAGACAGGTAGATTCACTAAAAAACTTTTTTTTTTTGACAGAATTCTACCATAAAAATTATTATATTATGCTTATGAGAAGTAGATCTATTGATTATTGCAAATTTATTTGAAAACAAATAATTTTTTAAAGTTAACGCTGGACGAAAATAATAAAAGTGAATAAAAATCACTCGAAATGATAGAAACAACAGCTTATTTGTTTTAAATCTTATGTTAAAATATTATTTTTTTTCCACACTTATAAAGTTCTTTGAATAGTTTTTAATATCGTAAGTTTATTTAAGTAAATAACATGATCAAAAATGATCTTTTTATGGCTACTTTTATAAGTCACGGATGGCGCGAATACAGTGGTCTCCAGCCACTCTGCAGTCATTTTTAATTTAGTAACGCAGATTTTGCGTGGACTATAAATATAACGAATTAATTGCATTTTATTAATAATTTAACAAGACTTAGTGTTCAATATGGTCTCCATCAGTTTGAATACACCTCTATAAACGTTTTCTCATTTCCTTGGCTAAATTCACTCCTAAAAGTTCTTTCCTGAGATTTCCCTAGCTACATGTTTTTTGTATAACTTCACACGCCTGCCACATTAATACCATTAACAAACTGCTCCCCTGTGTTAATTTCCAGGATATACACAAATTCCTTCATCCCGCCCCAAGCTTAAAAATTCAATGTAGAAATGTCAAGAGAACGAATGTGCTAATTGCGTCCTATGGTTCTTTTACAAAATTCATTAGTGAGGTATTCTCTTAATAGCACAGTTGAATGCGGTGTTGCTTCGTATGTTTGCATAAACCTTCAAATATTTGAGTCCAGAGGTTATGGATTGTTATGACTTAATTTTGTTTTTTGATCGATTGTTGTGACGGTTTTTATGATTCGATTGTGAATAACCTTTATTAATTGACATAACACGTTTGAGTCAAGAAAATATTAGTGTTACATAACCATAAAGCGACCCACACTTCTGCGATTATTATGTATTCAAATGATATAAAAAGGAATAAACGAAAAATAAATATATTTTTAAGAAAAGAACTTTTAAGAGTGATTTTAGCCAAGAAACTGAGAAATCCTTTATAGGTATAATCGAGTAATTTCTTGTGGTCATCAATAACCATATTCATCTCTTGCTTCATATTATTATATAAGTTTGTTTAATAAAATTTTTATATTATCCCTTATACGGTGTTTTTAAATTTAAGGCACTCTCTTTGGGATGTTGACCTATATCACAATCAAGCTAATGCTTGATTTTGATTTGGTGGTTAATACCGCCAAAAAAATATTGGAAAATTTTTATTCAATGACTAGAAAAACAACAAAATTAAATAGAAGTCGTTTTAATATTTGAGAGCGTCGTTAAACGGATGGGGCGAAAACACTTGAAAACACTTGAAAAACAAAGTTTTTTAATAACATGAAAATTTATGTTTTCAAAATTATGTTTTATTTTCGTGATCGGTTTAGTAATCAATATAGATCAACCTTCTAAAAGGAGTGCCCTAAATTTAAAAACACTTCTGTTTATTTTTTTCACGAATCAAATTGTCATGAAATCTAAATTTTCCTACTTTTGACTGGCAAACATCTGCTAATTCGTAAAAATATGACGCCATTTCTATTGCCGTTAATGGCTTTGAATAAGAAGAAGAAAATCTTGATAGACTCGATCTGTATTCTGAGCTCTGTGTGGTGACCGGCTGGCTGAATTTATTAGCGAGGAAGCGTTAGTTCGTCAGTGTTTTGTCCTTTATGTCCTAGTTAATTTTGAAATTAAGTATCAGCTAGCTGTCAGTGGTTTTGATTTAATTTAATACCTACTGCCTTACAATGTAAGAACCATTTAATTTATTGACTGTTGACGCGTATTAACATAGGTTAAATTGTCGTTACAGTCATTCGTTTATGTTTTAGGGCACGAAATCGTTCACCCGGGGATCTTGCCGAGAAAGATAAGAAAAAAAATAAAGAAAAGAAAAAGAAGAATGCCTCTGGATCTAGTAGTAGCGACAGCAGTGGAAGGTTTGTCACGTCGATTAGTTTTATCTAACCTAATATATTGTGGTACATCATACAGTTCCTACTTATTATTGTTGAAATAATTTACTAAACACCTTCTGGTACATCTAAAAAAATATTTTCAAATCATGTAATTGTTGATGCTTTAGTTCTTCAGATAGCAGTTCATCTCATTCATCATCTCGGTCTAGCTCTAGTAGCTCAGGAGGGTCATCTTCCAGATCTTCCAGTTCATCTAGCAGTTCCAGCAGTAGTAGCAGTGGAATTGACCGCGGAAGGACAAAAAGGAGGTTAATATTGGCGTACCCATTGTTATTATTTTAGTTAGTAAATAAATTAAACAAGTGTGACATTTGATAGCAGTCAGTGGTATCCAAAATATCAGGTAGTTTAACAACCAAACGGTGTGGGCAGGGTGGAGGTGAAGGTAGAGTAGAGGCAGTAGTAAACGGAATTTTGGATGAGACAATCATAATCGTAAAAAAATAAATTTGATTATATTAATAATAAAAATAACTACAAATTAATAAAACTCTAAATAAATCATGAAGCAAATAGCTTTAAAAATGATTATGGATACATTTTAAAGAAAACCTGTGCAAATTAATAGTCACAAAAAGAAAAAGCACAAATTAATATAGCTAAGACACATAATATATTATAATCAATATATATAAGTATGTAATTATATCATATATAATCTCACAATATACTGGAATTCACATATTGAAAGTATTTGTTTACCACCATAAAATCGTTAAATTTGCTACAAAATTATTGGTAAGTTTACTTTCAGAGCTTTTTGAATTCATTTTGGCGTATGCTAAGGTTTTTGGCCAATTGTCTTATTAAAAAATAATAACTTCGATATTTGATTTAGACTTTATTTTCTATAACAAAGAATTATGATGTAACCGAATCCGATAAACGGTTTAAAATTAGTTTTCTGTATTTCATACATTGCACACATTAAGTGCTCTTATCAGTTTGGCATTAGTGATGCTTTTACATTGAGATTTATGGTATTGATGATTTTTACTTAAAGGTTATCCCAGTTGTACATATATTTTTTCTATTTGGTAGGTAGACTAAATTCTAATGATATTAACAAACTAAATGAAAAAAAAAACATATCTCAAGTGGGAACACAGATCGTGAGATTGTGGTAGTTAATTAACTGTTATTCTGTTTTTATTTAATTAATTAAACAAATAATCTTCATTACTTTGCAATAATTAAATTGTGCCTTTATTCAAGGGATATAAATTTGTAATCTTACGATGCGCTTTCAAACAGGAAACAATAAAAGTAAATGCCCCAACAAAATTTTCATATTAAATCTATGCTCATATTATTTGTTGTACGCTGCTATGTTCTATCGTTCCAGGTTAGGTTGAATAGGTTTATAAATTTCATTCACTAACGGTTCTCGGAAAAAAATGTTGAAACAATTTTAAGAAACCTACTTTCAAAATTATCTATTAAGCAACAACTTGTGCCTGAGCACTCAGGATGAGTCATTTCGCTCTCCATCTCTAGGCCCTTCGGGCCATTACGTGCCAACCATCCTATTCTATGCAGGCAGCTTTGACGACCAGCAAAGCCGCCCGCAGGGGCTTTTAAATTCATCTAACGCAATCCATCCGACGCATTCAGCATTTTCGACGACCTTTGAATATTTATGGTCTTACTATAGCCTAATTTAGGCTATAGTTTCTACATTTTTTCCATTTCTACACAGGAACCCTGAATATTTCCACTATAAAAAGTAATCTAGATTAATCTCCTAAAATTGAAACTCTGGTTAAATCGGTTCAGCCATTTCATCCAGACAGACAAAAAAAAAATAGGTTTTGATTGCGTGCGAATAATCATATCATTAAAAACTTAGGAGAAAGAATTTATTTGGAAATCACAGTATGTATAGATACTTTTTATTTCACCAGAACATCACAAAGTAAGAGCCCCTTAAAAGAAAAACGTGAGAAGGACAAAGATAGAAAAGACTTGGACCGGCTAACTGAGAAGAAGAAAATTTTGCCACCCGGAAATGACAAAACTAAACCCAAAATTCCTTCAAGGTAAATTTGCTACATTAATATTTTTTTTAAATATATTCACAATATCCCCATTGCATTCTAATATCCACCAATTTAAGTTTAACTAATTTCGTACATTCTTTTAAAAATAAACAAATTTGTTTTGTTATTATAAATTATATTTTGATTTGTAATAATTGCAAATGTAGTTTGGTGCTGCGTAATTATCATCGCGGACTCGTAGTTCGGCTGTACTCGGGACGGTTACATTCGTACGCGTTCTCGAATACTCGACTCGCCATTCACTAATCACCGTGCACTCCACGTGCAATCACTTTTGGGACTCCAGCCCATATTCTTGTTTGCAAAAAGCAATTTTAAAATTTCTTTCTGCTTCACCATCCAGCGTTTCTAGAGAGTAATTATTTATCACCACTGGTCAAATTTTTATGTATACATAATGATTATGTTTCAAGATCATTCCCGTGTTGTGTAACCTATTATGAGTAAGACATTATATAAAAAAAATGCAAAATAAACATCCATTATATTTTTTAACAGATGTAATTCGATCAGAGCTCAAATTCTGATACCACACTGATCAATAATAGCCTAGCCACCATTACCACGTATGACAACAGCTGAGCGCTCACAACAGACATTATTACACAATCCTTTTACATTTTTCTTACACTACAAATGAATAAACAATTTATAAATTTATTGACAAATTTCTTAAATTGATGTGAAACATTTGAGGACCATGAATGTACATTTTATATATCTTAAACTATTAAGGAAAAGTATAGAGAGCTTACTGAGTGAATTCCAGACGTTTCGGCGCAAGATGCTTCCTTCTTCAATGGCATTCGGCAACCAATTCACAAAATCGCCACCGAAGAAGGCGATTTTGTGAATTTCGGTGCATTTTGCACCGAAACGTCTCACATTCACTCAGTAAGCCTTCTTTACTTTTGTTTTACCATCTGTCTCAACAGTTTAAATAGTGAATAATCAGAAAAAGAATCTAGTGATTCAAGTACCTAATTCCTTATATTTTAGATTATTTTATCATTTCAACCTTAAAAAATAAAATAAGACATGAGGGGTATGAAACAAATAAATAAAATGTTATAAACTTCCCACTTTGGTACAGAGTTCTTTTAGGAGATAGGGAACGTTGGTACAGTAAAACCAATCGCTGGTCGTTCATGAATTTAAGTACTTATTGTATGCATAAAGTTTTTAAATAGCAACTAAATATGAGCATAACTGCTGGCATACACACCTCTACCTTGAACCCAAAAACAAACGCAAAGAAAATAAGAGAATTTGGTGTAACAATAATTAAATCATTTTTGTACACTAAGGTCCGCCAATAAAGATGTCCAGGTTACAATTGTAGTTGTAGTTATGAATAATAATAGTTTCACCAATTTATATTATTTTATGCAAAAAAAAAATATATGAAACTTTCTAGATCACCCTTGCCAGCAATCATAAATGAGAAGGACAGAGACAAAGACAAGCATTCTGGTTCACGACGGCAGCGCCGTGAGCGTTCACCGCCGCCCCGCCCTACTCGCATCCACATAGGCCGCCTGACGCGGAATGTCACACGTGATCATATACTCGAGATATTTTCAACATACGGCACGGTTAAGCAAGTTGAGTTTCCTCCTGAGCGCTTGCATCCACAACATGGCAAGGGATTCGCCTATGTTGACTTCAGCAACGCCGATGAAGCAGAAAATGCTATGAAGCATATGGATGGAGGTATATATTATTTCATTCTCGAGTAAACTAGTATTCAAATTTCCACTCAAAAACTACTATATCCTGTCTGATGACGGACGGCGTCTTAAAAGGACAGCACATAAAATGTGCAAACTTCATTGTTTATCGTCTAATAAATATTGTCAATTTATTGACAAAGGGGATGGGTTTAGTAATATTAAAGTAAGACCTGTTCTGTTTAACAAACAGGTCTTAACTTCAATATTATTTGAGTAATTATACTCATATTAGATCACATAACAAAATAATTCTGTAATGTACGGAGCTTTGATCGATGTGTCCGAATTTCGATTTCCGTTTTGGCTTAAAGTCAGTTTCGTTCAGATACTTTAAGAATTTATGACAAAAGTGTCATTGGCAAGCGATGTTAAGCTATGCTCATCATCAGCGGGACATTATTATAAGTGTTATTCCCATGCCGGCTATGCCACACCTTTACACACGTAACACATATTCTCACCAATACAGTTGCAATATCAGATTTTCGATACACGGCTCAATATGTAGAATTGAGGTATGGGTCGATTCTATACAATTAAACTGTTCTATAGTGCTAACTAATAGGTGGTCAAACTATGCACAGCTTCACACTAATATTTAAAATGAATTCAGATTATTATAATGCAAAGTGAACCAAGAAACATATCAACCTAAAATTATAGAACTGTACCACAGATTGAACTGTTTGCTGAAAAGTAACCGAGCGCTAAGAGAAAAAGATAAAAATAATGAGAACATAAAAGTATTAATGTAATATTTTAGGTCAAATAGATGGTCAGGAGATAACAGCGGCGCCTGTGTTAGCGGCATCGAGGCCTCGGCGCCCCTCTCCAAGACCAATACATCACCGCCCTCTACCACCACCATTAAATAGAAGACATTCTCCGCCGAGGTAAGAATCGAATCAATAATCTTGTTTATCTTTAATATCTTTATTGAGTCATTAGTTTCGCCTGTTTCAAGTATTCGACTGAAATCTTTTTGAAGTAAAACTTTCATAACTGTTTGCTTTTCTGTATGTTCTAAAGGTGTTTTTTTTAGAGGCGTGGTTTTCAATCTGGCACTACTTTTTTCGTAGTTGGTGTTTTTGACAGCTGTCACTTGATTTATGCTCAGTTTGGTTTCCCATTTCATAATGAATAGACTTACTCCTGAACAACGTTTGCAAATAGTGCAAATTTAGAAAAAATCACTCTAAATTTTTTTAAAATCACTCTAAAATAAAGTAAAAATCGCGTCGTGGGCCTGTGGCGTGGCCTCCAAGATCGTGCGATTTAACACCTAAGCCGGACACGATTAACGCCTTGGAAGAGAATATTCGGCGCGTTATTACTGACAACTTGCTGCAAAAAGTGGTTGAAAATTGGGCCTCTCGGCTGGAATTTGTTCAAGTCAGCCGCGGCGGCCACTTACCCGAAATCATTTTTAAAACGTAATGGCAAACCCTTATCTTTATAATAAAACTAAATTTTTAGCCATAAATAACATCAAATTATATGCGTTTTATCTCTTGAAAACCACGCCTCGAAAAAAAACACCTTTACATTAAATGCTCAATCCACACTAGGTCTCAGAGCCAAATCAAATTGATTACTATGAGTGTTGTTTATATACCAGCTATTCTTTGGAAAGAACAACTGAACAAATGGATCACCTCTGGTCAGAAATGCTATAATTATAAATTAAAAAACAGATTCAAAATAAATATCTAGCATTAACAAAACCTGCCTCCTGATCTCTATTATAGACAAAGCAGAGGATTGCGCCCATAGTTGCGTGCAGCCTGTGGGAAACCTTTAAAAACGCCTGTAAGACATAGCAGTAACACTGACCGCACACGTAGTCACTTTTGTTCGCCACCGGTGGCGACGATTGTCTTGATACGGCCACCGGTGGCGAACAAAAATGACTATGCTGCGGCAGGCCTAAGGCGTCACATTCAGTTAAATAATTTACTACTACTAAACAATGTATAGAAGCGGTTGATATAGGGTATCATAGCAATTAATTTTTACTTTAATGCCCTTTAACACTGTTTGTTTTAACACTGTGATAAGTTTGCTGTTTGTAACGTATTTATGAAATTGTATGTCAAACAAAATGTTAATTATTATATTTCATTAAAATGTTTATTACTAACACTACCACAGCCCGTCGCTAAAATATATTTTTATTACAGGTACCGGGGTCGTCGAAGTCCACTGGGTGGAGCGGGACCAAGGCGTCGTTCACCTATACGTCGACGTCGCAGCCGCTCTCGTTCAGCTAGGCGACCGCCCGCAGAAAGACGTCGTCACAGGTCCAGGTCATCATCCTCTAGTTCACATTGATTATAATTCGCTCTGCTCACCCATATACAACAATCCTTACATATTCCCATTTTCTATTCTTTTGGCATTAATTGACTTTGAGAATACAGCAACAGGCTCACTTTAATAATTTCTTATATCTAAGCAGCAGCAGCAATAAATTAAAAATTGACAATATTTATTTATACAATTATATTTTTTTGAAATGTTCAGAAATTTAAAAATAATAAGCAACACATCCGTTACCTAACTGAGGTAAATTTGTTTAATTAGTCAATAAAAGTGGGAAATAAATATAAAAACATGATTAACAGAGAAGTAATGAGTTAGCACGAATTGAAATTATAAAAAACGTAAAATTTATTAATGACTAATTTATGAATACAACAATCACATTTAAAAAAAAAACCAATATCAGTTTCTAGTTCTTGTTAGAATGAACTGAATATAGTAGCTTTATGTTATGAGTAAAAAGAGGTGAACCAAATGTAATAATTATAAATCTTATGGTCAATTTTCACCATTGTACATGCATGTTACCAATATCAAATTTTACACTGCATGATGGTGACAAGAAAGCAATACGAAATGCAGTATCACATCTCAAAATAATTTAGACATCAAAATATAATAATTAAAACTGAAATATATACATGACATCTGACGCTGGCAGAAAACGACACATTCCTTAGTTATGCCCCGAAAACCGCCCTAGCAGGCTCGTTCCAAACCCGGATGTGAATAATAGAATACTGGTCAAATTGGGTAAACTTTGATTCTGTAAAGAATCCTTAAACCCATTTATTCCTTCAAATGTTCTCCAGTCTCCCCTGCCAAATTCTAAGATGACATTAATAATTTTCTGTCAACCCTTTCATAATGGGCCCAACCCAATCTTCGTCACTGATCTTCGTGACATTTGGCTTTTACCACATTCATATTACATATTTTATTTTAAACAAATCCCATAACATAAATTTTGTAAGGTTTTTCATGTGATTTACTAAAAAAGTATAATTATCATGTATTGATCCAAATCTGTTTTAACCCAATGAACGTCCGTGACGCCTGCAGGCACCATAGTCAAATTTCATAGGACCTTCCGTGACACCCTGAGGCGTCATGGGTGTTAGTGTATTTATATAATTAAATTCTACACCCAACAACGGTGGATAACTCAAGAAACTAATATATTTCTTATATTTTGATACAAAAACATTTGGATAAAGTATTCCCCCCAAAATTAAATTGCAATCACATTCGTATTCTAAAATGTATACTTTCCAAGATGCTGATGTCATAAATTTCAATGTTCAGCAGTGGTTGGTGGTTTGTAAGCGCATTTGTGACATTATTTACTAACACAGACACTTAAATTCTAAATCAGACTTTCTAACTGATTTAATTTAGAAATTACATTGTTTATCGAAATAAATTTAAGATATTTCATTTTTTATTACTTTATGAAAAAAAAATACATTTCTAAAATATGTAATTTTTTTCAAATATACCTTCAATTTTTTTTTTTAATTAAAGATAATTTTATTGAAAAAAAAATATATATATTCATACCTATTAAAAAAAATATGGCATATGACACGTTTCCCCTCATTGACCAGGTATTTTTTTTAAATTTTCTGTTCATGGTAAAAAGTATATATTACCTGTAAATAGTTTTATGCGATATCTAATAAATAAAAAAATAAAAACGCAGTAGAAGTAAGTATACAGCTATTACTGCTTTATATATTTTGACCATCAAAAATAAAATTTTTAATAAAAAATTGCAATTTTTACTTTTTTTTTTTAATTTTCATATAATTGGTAATAATGCCATATTCTAGAGAATTTTATAAGCTATTCAAAATAGTACAAGTTATCAAGATTACTTCGTTCTTCTAAATTAAGTATTTTAGTAAGCGTGCATAATTAGGTCATTGTATTAAAATCATCTTGGACCGCCGGCTGATCTTTCGTGAAACTTAAGAGATCTATATTTTGGGAAGACTGTTAGAAAGTATCTTTTAATCATAACAACGTACCCCGTAAATTCCTGGCAATCATATATTTATTTTTAGTATGTATTTATCAATATGAATTAAAATAACTTTCGACAAGGTATTTTAGAATTAATTGTTTGTAATTCAATTATAATATGGTTATAAGTTTTTCTTTCAGAGGGATATACTTTCTTTTTTATATTCCCTCAAACTAAAAGAAGACATTTACGATATTGATTTTGGTTTTATTAATTGTGTAGAATTATTGCTGTATCCTCAATATGGTTTCTTTACATGTCCAACACCAATCCAAAAGGATGTCGTGCGCTCGATGACAGGTAAAGTGTTTTGTATTTTCTCTGTAAAAGAGGAACGTGCAAGGTAAGCTTCCAGTCCAGCAGTTACGTCTTCATTTTAAAGTTTTATTTTAGCAACAGTGCATTCCATCAATATTTTG
This sequence comes from Neomicropteryx cornuta, assembly GCA_020383195.1. Lineage (NCBI taxonomy): Eukaryota > Metazoa > Arthropoda > Insecta > Lepidoptera > Micropterigidae > Neomicropteryx > Neomicropteryx cornuta. The sequence goes on along the minus strand of JAHKQU010000025.1, from coordinate 7,343,509 downwards.
TAAGACTGTCAACGTTCGTTCTATTACATGATAGATGGATGAAACCAAACAATGGACAAACAGCTGAGTGATCATAACAAAACAATTTGTGACTTTAAACCATGACTATGTTTTCTTATAAAGTGTTCTACCTGTGTGATTCTGAACACAACAATGGTAAAAGTACATAAATGCCATGTGAAGTAAAACAATGATTTTTATTCCCCCCAGGTCCAAACTCCCTGCCAAGTCCCCTGCCCTGAGCCTCACTTTATAACCATTGGCTGAATTTGAAGAAACGCTTTAGTCTCATTTGCCACTGAAGATGTCAACTATCAAGTCATATAATACATTATAATTGTAGGTTTTAATTTTGTTTTTAGTTTAGGAAGCGATATGAGCTAAAAAAATAATAAAATGCAATATAAAACTATATTTTATAATTAAAACATTGTCTTCATTCCATGCAACATTTTTTCCTTTGCTGTAACTTATTTTAAAATGGTAATATTTTAATAATAATTAGAAAATCACCAATTACTACGATGCTGAGTTTTGATTGTGCTTAGTGATAATTTCATAGAAAGTTTTATAATCTGTGGCCAACACTTTTCCTTGGATGAATTGAAAGTCATTATCCAAATCCAGCTTAAAAGAACTGAAAAAAAAAAGTGATTAAATCTTTTTCCATAATTGGTGACTAGCAACGTATGGATGGATAGGTGCATTGGAGAATGGTTGTACAGCGTCTCCCAAGACAATTCTCGATAACTGAGCCAGGTGATATGAGGGCTGCTATTTATTTATCCAAAACTGGCCACTTACAAAACAACATTTAAAAAGTAATTACTACATTCTTGGAACTCTTTGGCTGTATAATACATTTTGTTTCATGTAACTGCCAATTGTTTTTCCATTGTGGCGTCATTTTGAAAATTACGTGTCTTCATCGTCGTAGATTTCTATCATGAAAATTTTCGTACAATGATTTATTACGATTTTCGGCGTGGGCTAACTCAAAAACAGTGCATCGATTAACGCACTTCGACTTTTGGGGATGAATCACCATCGAGAACTACTGTGTATCACTGGTTCAGTGAGTTTAATCGCGGGCGGTCTATGCTCACTGACGAATTTAAGGAAAGTCGCCCTAAATCGGTTGTTGTACCACAAAATATCGATGCTGTGTGGAAACTAATAATGCAAGATCATCATGTTACATATCGCGAGATTAGAGACATCCCTAGGCATAAAGTATGACGAGCATACATGAGGTACTACGCGAACATTTAGCTGTAAAAAATTGTTTTCGTTGGCACAACTTGAGAATTGATCAAAAACAGGCTCATGTCTATTAGTGTAAAAAAAATGTTAAAAAAATACAATTGTGGTGCGTCAAAAGTTTTTTATAATATCTACACAGCCAATGAATCTTAAATCTTTGTGTATGACCTCGAAACTAAACAACAGTCAACGGCGTGGGTGTTCTAAGATGAGCCGAACTTAAAGTTATTTATAAAAGCACTTTAAAGCAAATGGTCGCCCTGTTTTTTTTTGTATAAATGACATGTGGCTACAGTGCTACTAGAAAATCGTAAAACGGTTAATTAGGAATAAGTACACGACCATTTGTTTGCCAAAATAAGTCTTTGAAGAAATAAGAAAGAAGAACCGACAACGCAGAATCATTCTGCATTATGACAATTTTAGATGGTTAAAAGATAAAATTGACTGGTCATTCGTCGTACAGCCCCGATTTGGCAACCAACGTTTCTATTTATTTCCAAACACGAAGAAAAAATTACATGGAAAACGTTTTCCGAGCTGCGAAGAGGCCGTTGATGCCTTCAAAATATGTGTTTTGGAGATACCTCAATCAGAATGGAAAAAGTACTATGAAAATTGGTTTCAATGTATGGAAAAGTGTATCGATCATCATGGCAAATATTTTGAAAAGCAATAATACCATATTAAATGATAGTTTTAGGTTTAGATTCCTGTCTTTTCAACTCGAAAAATACAAATGCGAAAGAGTTGAACAACATTAAAGTCAACATTTTTTTAGTACTGAAGAATGAAATTGACATTTCAATAGGGCACTCATCAGCAAAGTGTGATTATATTAAAAAATATGACAGCATGGCTGTTGAGACGTATTATTTATAAGTGGCCGGTTAAAATTGATAATACAGTCATCTGTATTTAATATTGTGTTGGAGTACCATATAAAAATAAAATAAATCTATATGTGCAAACAAAACAAAAGAATATTCCGTGCCAGATTATAATTTGAAATATTATATCAGTGTTTATTTATTTATTGTGTTTACCTAATAGAAATTGTACACAATACAGGTAACAATGCAACGTTTTGTTTTTGAGATGCCTCTACGCACAGATGGTCACCATTCTCTTGTATTTCTGCTAAATATTTATCACTTGACATCACAGGATTTATGTGTACTTTAATTATGACAAAATAAAATAAATAAATTCATAGAGTATCCAATATTAGCAAGATGTGTTGTGCATATATTTTAATTTTATTGTTAAATACGCAAAATTGTCATGATAATATGTATACATAATTATTAAAACCAAACTTAATTTATAGTATTAATATTAAAAAAAAATGTTCCAACATAAAACTTCACTCATTAAATATTAAAATACTGCCAGGATGAACGCATTAGAGTGCAGCAAATAACTAATAAAGCACTGGGAATTATTTACCAAAAATATCATTCATCAGCGAGGTCTGAAAACATCCACTAAAAGTGTGAGTGAAACAGGTGAACTACGCGGGGTCTAATGTCAAGATTTCCCCATTAGTGCCGCGCTGGTCACTGGTAGCCAACATTGTAAAAAAAATTTTTTTTTATTGTGTTCAGTTCAGATTTAAAAAATATTGAATATCTCAATATGTTCGATTCATTTTCAATACGCATTTTAAAAAAGCTTGGCATACAATGTTTTAAAAAAAAATGCTTCCTAGATTTCACAGATCCAAATTCACAACAGACATAAAAAGTTAAATTATTTTTGACTTATAGGAATCGCTTTCCATCTAGCCTTTACGTATATTTTTTATCTAATTCAAAGGATTTGTGTTCCTTAATTTTTACCTAAATTGCTCCCTCTCGATTGACTGAAACAAACTCGGGTAAAAGTTTCCATGACAGCTATGCCCTTACCACAAAACTATATATTAAAGTACTTACGGATATTGAATCTTCATATTTTTTGGTCCATGCACTGGATTCCAAGCGGAAGCAGGTGATTTATTAGCTAACATTAATCCACCTACACACATATGCATTCCGTATATTTTTCCATCTTTTTCCTAAAATATTAAACATTCTTTTTACATTATATTTGTCATGACTCATTTGATACAACTAGGCTTTACTGATGAACTAAGTCGCATTTATTTAATTGCCTTTTACAACTGTTATTATACAATATGCATTGTTTGATTGCCAGGTTACACACGAAGAAAATTATAAGTGTGGTCAAAGTTCTACTTATCGGTATATTACTCATGTACTTAACTTATTGTTCTTCATTTTTATATTTAATAAATATTTAAATAAAAGATTTAATAAATATTATGATTATTTATGATTTAGAAAAAAAACTGAATGTGTATACTAACTCTCCATTCGTTCATAAAGTAATCGGCATCACTAAGAGCCGCAGCCGCTCTCCACGTACAGAGGATGTTTGAGAAATGAGAAAGATAGTTTTCATGAAGGAAACCCAGAAATATATTCGGCTGAATAGAGAATTGCTCTACAATTACATTCGGTGAGTGTGAAAGTTTCTTCTGGTCGTTTGCAGTTGACGATTCAATTACTGAAACAAATGTATATTACGTTGAAAACAAATAGATAAAGAAATGGATGATAATAATGTCTTTCTGGATAGAAAAATGTGTACCATAATCCACCAATTGATATCTAATAGAACCCCTTATTACAAGATTATCAGATTATTGCCTGGAATTTTACAAACAGTAAGACCTTTCACATAGATTAAGTACTAACGGTTTTGAAATTCTGAGATTCAGAAAGATTTTTAATGTTTCAGATAGAATTATAAATTATGCGTCCAATTAAATACAAAAGGTAACTTTTACTGAATATTGCGCTGTTGATGATCTGTATGCGACAAATAACTTCAACGTAGGACTTACAATAAGCAATATATTATGTTGCTGTCTCATTTTTATGTCAGCTAAATTGGCTGGCTACAGTTGGTTCTTTGACAATTAATTAGTAATATAAGATAAAGTATAGGGTGTTTTTTTAGAGGCGTGGTTTTCAATCTGGCACTACTTTTTTCGTAGTTGGTGTTTTTGACAGCTGTCACTTGATTTATGCTCAGTTTGGTTTGCCATTTCATAATGAATAGACTTACTCCTGAACAACGTTTGCAAATAGTGCAAATTTAGAAAAAATCACTCTAAATTTTTTTAAAATCACTCTAAAATAAAGTAAAAATCGCGTCGTGGGCCTGTGGCGTGGCCTCCAAGATCGTGCGATTTAACACCGCTGGACTATTTTTTGTGGGGTTATATGAAGTCGCTTGTCTACGCAGATAAGCCGGACACGATTAACGCCTTGGAAGAGAATATTCGGCGCGTTATTGCTGACATACGGCCCAACTTGCTGCAAAAAGTGGTTGAAAATTGGGCCTCTCGGCTGGAATTTGTTCGAGTCAGCCGCGGCGGCCACTTACCCGAAATCATTTTTAAAACATAATGGCAAACCCTTATCTTTATAATAAAACTAAATTCTTAGCCATAACATCAAATTATATGCGTTTTATCTCTTCTTGAAAACCACGCCTCTAAAATCATCATCCTATATAAGGTAAGGTAATATAAGTAGTAGGTAATATAAGGTATATGATTAAAAAATTGAATTAAAATGCTATTATGAATAGCAACAATTATTTATTCATAATAGCATTTTAATTCAATTTTTTAATCATAGACCATTCAAAACTCACTTTTTGGATTAAGCACTCTGCCCACTCCATGCATTATTGTGATTGACTCCATTTTGCCCAATGTATTGAATTTGTTGGATTTACTGGGTTTTTTTTTCCTGGCTTTTCCTCCTTTAGTGCTATTTGATTTTGCAGGATTTTGTTTATACTCTCCACTTATTTGTGGCATTGATACGCCTGAAATTAAATATTTATTAATTATTTTATTAGTCATATTTATTATTGTATTTCTACTAACTTTTGTCTGATAGCAACCTATTCTACAGACATGGGCCTATGGTTACTTAAATTCTAATTTAAAAAAATAGTAAATAGTCAAGTTTTAATGTAATTAAGGTCACATATGTTATGTTAGTATGTTAGTGGATGTGGGGAGTGTGCCCCCCCCCCCCCCCCGCGTACTGCGTCCTTTCCAGAACTATTGTACATTTAAAGGTCACATAGTATACAAATAAAAGATTCTCAATAATCTGACTAGAGTTTTAAGTAGTTATGAAAGGATATGCAAATTATCAATCTATACTTAAAGAAAAATAACTGCTTTAACATGATTTGATTACATTCAAAGTTTTTGCCTCATTTTGAATTCATTTAACATCAATAAATAAATATTCAATCATCAATATTTGTCAAATATTCATCGATATAACATCTTTGAGACTAGAACATTGATAATTTTACGAATGATCTGGTAGTGAGATTTGCCAGTTGTAGTGTGCGACATATGTTAACTATCTTGCAACTAACTTATGAAACCAAATCTTATGTTAACACACTCAGCGCATATGGCGCAATATTTTGACATCACTATATGCCAGGTGCCATATGCGGGTAAATCCAACATTGTCTTACTGCATCTCTATTAATATTTAAAAGCGTGGTATGTTACGTATACCTGAATTCACGAAAGGCATAGACTAATCGTTGTTTTTATTTTTATTTTAGTTCGGTTTTGACGTTTGATTGGATATGAGAAAAGTACGCTAGTGATTTTAAAGTTTTAAGCCTGATTTTGTTAAGTAATAGGGGCAATAGTTTCAAAAAACTTAAAGAAAAATAGTCAAACTAAATAAAACAAAAGAAAAAAATATTAAGAAACAAAATTTGACCATTGGGGTTCGACGCAACGAGAAATGAAGTGCCAATCAATCACCAACTAATGCAATTTTAGAAGATAAAGATTCGGCCATCAGCTAGCCAAAACCCAAGGCCGAAACACGTAGACTAAAATTGTCTAAAACTTTATCCAGTTAAATATGTTTTAAAAGCTTTTCGGGGCTGAGGGGGGGGCACTACTGTTTAGTTAGATACTGCCATATTTGTTATCAGTAAGTTATAACAGTGAAAAATAAAAAGTAAAAATAGTATAGTTTTTTTAAAAAAAATTGGTGTTATCTAGCTACCTGTTTATTTCAATGACATTTGCAAATCTTAATAAGGCATTTGACTATCGACCCAGTGGCCGCAAGATATAATCTGCACAAGTAATACCATTTTTAATGCTTCATTCCATCTCTCCTGACTCTAGCATAAGCAAACTTCGCTTAGTTGAGTAGGGCCCAAAATAATTGTATATGATCTAGTCAATAGCCTAGTCATAGCAATTCTTATTAATAGCAAAAAAATATAAAATACATTATATACCTTTTAAAGATGCAAAATGTAAATTGAGAACTGCAGATCTAACATCACCAAGTGATGAATTAATAACACAGTCTATAAGGTCTTCAGATGGGGTATTATACATAGAGGAATATTGTTTGGACATTATTGTCACTATTCTCTTTAAAGCGGATTTCAATCCAGTTGTGGATATAGCATTAAAACTGAAACATAAATATTAATATTAATAAAAGTATATATAGTTAAATTGTTTTTAACATTATTAGAGGCATACACCGTAACCTGTATAAAAGCCTGACAGTATTGAGACATACGGGTTGTATTTGAAAACACTTATTTCCTTTTAATCAACAATTAAACATTTTTCAATAAAAAGTATTGGAGAAAATTGAACCTAAAATTTAATTAAAACCATTCTAAGAACGTTGAAATGTTTCTCGCAGGGGGTGCGGAGAGGCAAAGAGGAGCGCTAGGTGTGGTCCCTTCCTCCCCTCAAACGCCAACTAGCTGGATGGGCGCGACAACTAGAATTTCATAATAATAAATTATTGAAAAAGATCTATTTACCTGATATTGGTGTACACGCGTCAAAAGTCTTGTGTCCTGGGTCAAAAGAATCCTTCGACACTGAGGATATGCAACACAACACTCAAGCCTAGCCAAAACAAACCAATTCTTTACTCTAGGCAAAAGACCGATTTATCATATGATTCAAAATTTCCTCTACGACACGTAATCCACCTTAATTTATTTTTAATTAGAAAACAAAGGCTCTTTTGGTCTCTGACAATTAAATGAGAGAGAGAATAGCTAAGTCGAATTTTTGGATGGTATCTCTCGACTATCTTATCTACCTTGTTCGATGCTTTGCAGTACTCCATTAAAAAACATATTTTGTTATAATTGCATATCATCGTTGCAACGGCAATATCAGCTATGTGTGTAATTTAAAATTTTACAGGAATTGCATAAAACATAGCCATTATAAAACAAAACTAATTTTCTTCTAACTTTTTTTATAATAAATATTACAATGCTTTGTTTATATTATTATGTGTACACTATCTACATATTTTGCATCATTATTTAATAATAAAATTGAATATAATATTTTACTTTATAAGTGATATTGCTGGATACTAACTACTATATAAATAACTGAAATTGTAATGGATCGTGGTAGTCTAGTTGTCGAGGTGTTTGACTATTGGCCCAGCACTCGCTGGTTCGATCCGCTCATTATAGTCAATACCATTTTTAACGCTTCATCAATTGTTCAATATTATGTTCCTTTTACTTTACAATCAGTAATGACTGCCTTCCAGTTTGCAATTTTTTTTATATTCAAAATGTATTAAATAAAATTATAAACTGATGATACAACCTGTACAACTTGTTTCTTATTAGAAATAAATTTTCTTGTATCTTGTACCACTATCTCTTCTATATCTAACTTAGTTGAGTAGGGTTCAAAACAGTTGCTTATGACCTAAGTTAAAGCATTTAAAAAAAATACTTACGTAATGTTTTCTATATTACATCTATCTCGAATAGTTTGAGGAAACAAAGTCCGTATTAGGTTCAAGCTTTCTTCCTTTGTTTCAGTACAAATGAATACGATAGGAGATTTTCCTCTATCGTTGAATCTCCTAGAAGAAACAGTAGAGCTTACTCATGTATTTTGATATAATATTTTTTGTTAAAAGTCAATAAAAAAACATACTGTAAAATATCATGAAATTCAGATGGTTTCCTCAGAAATACATTAGGGAAATCTTCTACTAGGACAATTCTCCTGGAATTGGACAACAATGAGGTGAAACAAGAGGACTTCAAAATGAATTCATAGAATTTATTGGACTGCTTTTTAGGTAGAGCATCAAGCTTGCCGTACTCTGTAATATAAAATTAAAAATTCTAAATGTAAGAAAAAAATACATTTTAATGAATCATTAATGAGGGCATGAATGCTTCTCAGGAAAATAACAGAACATTCACTATGCAAAAAATGTCTTGATTCCTAAAGTTTCATAAAATTAAAATATAACATCACCCTAATAAAACCAAGGTTTTACAAACATTCTGGTAACAAAAAGTCGTTAAAAACGTAGCGAGGTAGGATGGATGATACCCACAGGACTGCAAAGCAAAGACCAAGGCATACTCGAGTATGGCAAAAATCGACCACCTAAAATGTATAATGCGCAATTAAAAACTTCGCCAGTTTGCAGATCTATCATAGGTAAGTATATAAATATATTCATTGATATTTTGTAAAACTGGCTTCTAAAATAAAGAAAATTAAAAAAAAAAATAGGTATGTTACCAATTGGATGGTAAGGCATATCGCAACTGTCTTATCTTTTTACTTAAACAATGTTCACACATGTAGTCATTCGAAAATGGGTCTTTTTGTTGGTCACGTTCATGGAAAAATGAAGTTGCAATCTATTTCACCAAAAGAATGCGTACAGTGTACACAGGTGAACAACCAGATTTAAACAGATGGAAACCAATTTTACACCTTAAACAAATATTCTTAAGAAAAAATACCAACCGTAATTAACGGAGAAATCAGATTGGTCTATTGGTGTAATCCATTCACACACATTTAACTTCAAATGGTTTGCTAATAACTGGATTGTGATGGTCTTTCCAGACCCTGAGGGACCGGTCAAAAGGAGAATGCTGCTTTGGTGGTTAGCTGATGATGTTTTTAACCATTGTTCCACTTCTTGCACTTTTTTATTGTGAATACACAAATCGCTAACTGATTTTGGCGAAAATGTATTCAACCAATCCCCTGAAACTGATGGGTCAACGGTCTGGACTCTGCTGAGCTCCTATTAAAATAAAGCTCAATACATTAATTTAATATTATGGTATAGCTAAAGTAGGTCTACATTTTAACACTTTTATTGAAAATAATTAACATTTTTAAGTATTAGACGCTTTCTGGATCTCTCAGCCAATCTATCTTAGATTCTTTCTTAAAGATGCACCCTGAGTGGTTATTCCACCCTACGAGAGGTGGTTCCTGACTTCTGAGCGGCATCATGGCATCTACATTTGCATAAGTGTGATAGCAAAATTATAAAGTATCTTTTTGAAGGTTAGGCTGGCGTCAATTGGACTATAATAAATACAATAGTGACAATATTAATTAGTTAGGTATGTTGACTATTATTGACTTTAAACTGAGTATTTTTCCGTACAAGCAAGTGAGTTTAGCGGTCGGTGAATTACAGATAATTATTGATGTATCTTTTTAGTTTTTATTGGTCCCTTGTGCTTTCCTAGTAAATATTTAACCTGCCTGGTGTCCGTGCTGCACCGGTGCGGCACGGACACCTCAGTCTCAGTAAGTGTCTGTAAAGTTGTGTGTTAATTTATTTAATGCTGGCATGCATGCATGAGACTTGTAACACCATAAAAATCTCAATGAAATTGTAGGCACGTGGGCCTGGGTTCAGGATCTGACGGCGAGTCAGATCGGTTTTCTCGAAGGACCGTGAGTTGGCGAAAGGCCAACGTTTTAAATACTTTTAATTATTGGCGGCAAGTCGGGTTACAGAAATCTGACAGTGAAGGCATCGGATGGAATTCAACAAAGGATAGCAAATAGTACAAGAGCACTGACCTTGACGCCGCTGATGCCTTGCGCTTCTGCTGTGTCCGAAGCTCTGCTGCCACACTTTCACACCTTTTACCACACACAATAATGTTCGTATATTTTGCAACCGGGCAATTGCTGTACCAGGGCGCGGCTGGTTACTCAGTTGCAGAGTGACCTCAAATGACACGATTTACAAAGATCAACGCCTGTTTTTCCAACGGGGCGGAATGGCGGACGTGCGCTGCGTACAATCTCGTACAATCGTATCGGATCGACTTCTAGTATTCCAACGGGGCGGAATGGCAGACCGTGCGACCAGCTCGTACAATCGTATCGGATCGACTGGCGGGCAGTTTGTTTTGGCTGTCTGTTTTAGTTTCGTTCGGCTCGTGCGAAACTACCCCCAAAATAAAGTACATATTTGCTCTTAGGGTCAGGACAGAGTGGACATTTTTTATTGTTGTAAAGGTGGAGACATAGGAGCAGGAAATTATAGGATTTAGAAATGTCAGAACTGTTCCGAACAGAAATTCTACACCCTATTAGAAGAAAAAACAGTATGTTACCGTTTTGAAATATTAAAAAATAAAATATATTCCAGTCGTATAGTGAGTGATTTTCTTTGAGTTTAATGTGAAATAAAGAAGGATTAGGATATTTAGCGATTACTTGAGTACAAGCTATTTTTTTTTTAAATATTACATAAACATAGTAAGAAAGTATTTTACAATTGTTAATTGAAAAGAAAATGTTTTCCGTTTAGAAACAACTAAGACAGAAACAGTCAACGTCGTCAGAAAATTTGCAGACAACAAATACAGGAACATGTTTGCTTACATAACATTCACGACTATAATCCTAATTTTCCGTAGAAAGAGAAAGGTATTGCAGCAAGTGTTTTTTTATTTTGTATGAACACAGACAAGCATTTCCAATTTGTAATGAAGCCACACAAGATTATCTTATTAAATCACACCGATCTTTGCTTTGATTTCATAACTTATTTTAATTTTTAAAACTAAAACTATTTATACACTATAACATATTTTTTTTCATATCCTACTTATATTGTAAGGATCTCCGGAGAATACCATGAGTTGTCCAGTAACGCCTTAAAATCAATATGCAAATAACTATATGTGAAATTTTCCAGAATAGATCCACAGTAGGCGCAGGCAGTCAATGTAATCCATTCACTCTTGTAAAAATTGATTCAACCAGGTTGATGCAATCTGAGCCACTCAGCCATGTTCACTTGGATGGCTGGTTAAACCAGCGGATGAAAGTTAAAATGAAGCGTATTAAAAAAATTGGCAGTGTTAGACCACTTTAATTTCATTTTTAAGATTACGATTTTTAGGTGGTGTCTCGCAAGACATTACTTTAGGTGATATGAAAAAAGATAAATTTATACTTTCCCAATTACGTAACTATTATGGATCGATCAGGTCTGGCATACTGGTGGCACAGTGATACATATAGTATATATATGACTGGTAGTTTTTTTTCAACATAACAGTCATTTAACAAGCTAAACGCATTCATTCAATAATACTCATATCATAAAGACAATATTAAGCAGTCGAAAGTGCTCTTGTACAACACCTGACAACATATAAGTAATATGTACAATACATGTGTTACATATTTAAAAAAGACATACCAATCTAATTTGAAGGACCTATAGTAACTACAACCGTACAACTATGAAAACCATTCTGTGTTTAGATTTAACAAATATCCTGCAAAAATGTTTGCTAAGGGACTAGGTATGCTAAACAAAAAATTATTGAAGGTCCAAACATATTGTACAAACATTACCTTCCCAAAAACACCGTCGGATGTATTTGTTTTTAATTCGGGCGTTAGTTTTAATTTCTTACTATCGTTCTCTTGGAAATCAGCGCTATCAAAGTCAAATGACAACCACTTGCTAGTCTAGAAAAAGGAAACCAACATATAATTTTCTCCCTACACCCACATTCTCCAATCTAACTAAGTCAAGTCATGCTTACTTTCTCCATCTCAAATTAAGTATTATCACAAAAAAAACAAAACGGTTCGCCTGCTGAAGGTTTTTCAAATATTATACATTCGTTGCCAAACGCGAGAAACTTCAAATTTACACATTAGGGATGTTCGCGAACTGCACAGTTTTATAGTGCTGAACTGGAAGAACAGGCTTTCCAAACAACTGTTCGCAAAGCTGCTCTTTAAAATAAGAGTACAAATTATGAAGCACGTAAAATAGAAACTTATTAGTACAGTTAAACAATAATTACTATTACAAAATGCTTTAAGAGTAAAACAGCATGCACATTCTCTAATCACGAACAAGCTGTTTATTTAAAAAAAATATTGCACTCGTAACGAAAAATGATTATTGGCTCTAAAACATAATACAGATACATTTTTTGGTCACGAGACCATTGCCTTAGGTTATCAAAATGTGCGTTTTGCAAGACGACAATGTTGTCTTGCAAGACAGTTTTGGCGAGACATTTGTTTCCCACCGAAGATGAAAAACAGGTTCAGAGTTCCGAGCCGCTTCCTACCACTCCGCGCGCAATCCTCCCCCCCCCCTAACTTTCGCATTGGGATGCACGTCAAGTCAAGCATTCTAAATTAGTACAGGTTGTTTGTGTCTTCTCGTTTATTTGATATTTTAGTACTTGAATGATTAAAAAAAAACTTTAAAGTTCGTTTTTGAACAAAAAACCTTTTTTAGTACACCTCGTACAACTTTTCCTGGGCAGTGAATGATTCAAATGTGATACAGTGTTTGGGCAAATTCGACGACACTGCTTACGTTCTTTGGCGGGGTTCGGCACTAGCCGACCCCACCAAGGAACCAGAAAACTAAGATATAAAATGAATTGCATAAAGTATAACATTAAAATCATGAGTGGTAATGAACTTACCTGTTGTAAGCGTAAAAAGGCTTATCGTAACATCTGCAGTAATGTAAGTGAGAAAAATATATGCTGAAAGAAAATTCAACTGAAAGTGCACAAACACTGTAATCAAACTAAACTAATCGCTATCGCTAAGCTAAGTCCACCGTACATACAAATAAACATCAAGAAAGAAAATTTAAACCGACCAGGTTCTGGAGTACATCGAAAAAGGATATTATGGATGCATTTTAATTAATATTTAAAATCACATTTTTTTTACGTATTGATTCATAAAATTGGGAGATTAAACCGATATTCGCTTTCCTGAAGTGGCAACTTTCCAGCTGTCAGTCATGCCTGTTGTCAAATTGAACTAACAAAATCTGATGTATGATGTTACATAAATACAATACAGTAGGGTGAACGTCGTAATAACTTTAAATTAGATTATTACCGAAAATAAATGTAAAATATTTTGTCGTGCTTATTTTTTTTTTGTAATTTGTAACATATTATTAAATTAATTTCTGTTTCAGATGATTCGTTCGGTCATCAGTAAGAGTCTCAAAAACGAAGGGTCGTCTTTTATTGAAGCAAAAGGCGCTTTTGGTACAATCCTAAATCAAATTCGCCACAATCATCTACCAGCACACGATATAACCAAAGAAAGAAAATATTCTCCATTTCAAGATGCAGCCAGCAAAGGCGAATATGCAGTCGCACGTTTGGACGATTTGCTTAATTGGGGTCGAAAGGGTTCCTTATGGCCCATGACTTTTGGCTTAGCCTGTTGCGCCGTGGAAATGATGCATATCGCGGCACCCAGATACGATATGGATAGGTAAAACCATCATTCACCAAGTAATTAATCACCAGTTACCTATTACAATTAATAATTTGCCTAAATTATTGCATTTACACTTTCCCACTAAAGTAACTTCTTATTTACCTGTGTATTATGTTATAATTCAACAAAGCCAACTTAACCCTATCATATTATCCCCATTGGAGAACTCATGTTGGTGATGTAGCGATAAAGGCTCACAGACAATTACCGTTGGTTATGCTAAACTTATAAAGCACGAGCACTTTAAAAGTTCGTCTAACCTTTGATTTATAAGCAAGAGCCATACCACACGGTCCAGCAGAACATAAGACCAGCATTACAAAACGAAGTGAGCGACCGGATTTTTTTATTAATTCGCTAATGTGCACCCGCCCCCCAATGTAAGGTATTGGATATATGTACTCCAAGATACTTTACAAGTGACTTATTCGGGATTATTTGTCCAGAAACAGGTCACAGAATCTCTCAGGTTAGATTATCTCTGATTTGCCAAATTGCAAAAAGGAAGACTAGGAGACATTGAGGTTCATCTTGTTTTCTAAAATCCAATTCAAAATATTGTAGAGATCCTGTTGAAAAATATTGCAGTCGCCATCCATTTCTATGGTCCAAGGTGTTTTTAAAAGTAGGCTACGAGTTGTTAAACGTTCATTTTGCCTTAACTACTAAACGCATTAGTATCACCAGAGCTAGCGCCTAAATATTGCAAAAAATAGAACATCTAAATATAAATATGAATAGTCTAAATAGAACATTAATTATCAATTAACCCTCCTCCTCAGACCTGAATAGTTTACAACCCCACCAAAATACTAAGAACTTAATTCCTGAAAATAACAACCAAAAGACTACTACGGTTTTCAGATACAGTGAGATCACCATGACTCTTTTATTAAAAACTGTTGAACAAAAAGCAGTACATAATTTTATTTGAAATATTTTTTATTTATTTGAATTAAATATATAAAAAAACAATAATATGTATATGCCAAAATTTTACTAATTAGTCTAAATAGAGTGAGTGATAGAGGAATAGGGTATCCTATCTTGGAACAGGCTGTGGCTAAAAATTTTGAAGGCTCGCTTGTATATTTTTGTTCTATCAATAGTCAATAGGGAGGTAAAAGGGATAAATAGAAATCCGTAGAATTCACAGGCAAAACTTATTGTTAAGACTCTGCCCAAAGTCACAAGATTTAAAATAATTGCCTATCAACAGAATAACACATTCATGCTTTCTGCCCTCGAACATCGGTTTAGTAGATAGAAATAATTGCGGCTACCATTTGTAAGCTAAGTAAGTAATGTTTGGTAATGTTTTTTATTAAAAATGTACATTAGTGACCTAGTTATCTTCAAATTTCTGGCATAATTTTGGTGCCCTCTATGCTCCTGTAGCCCATCAGCGCTTAGGGCACCCTATTCACCGGCCCCTAGATATGACCCAGTACATAATCAGTAGCGTTCAAAATCTGAGAAAACATTTTAGATTTAATAGAGATATTTTAATGACATTATCATTTTGTAATAGAGAGCCTGCACAGTGTCATATGTGACTTGCTCTGCTTTACCGCATCATCACATTTAGAAGTTTAGAAATAAGTGGTGATATGTCGTCGACTCTAGAAGACTCAAATGATCAAAGAGCTATTAAGCAAAAGGAGCACTTGATTTTAACAATGTATAATTTATCATATATTTTTTAATAGGACAATATTAACCAAATCGAAGAAATTTTATTGCTCATCTAATCAGCCCTTAATCCACTTTAAAACCAGCAAACAACTAAATTCAAGCTACATCATAATTTTTATTAAATTTGACAGGTTTGGTGTTGTGTTCCGAGCATCACCTCGCCAATCAGATGTTATGATTGTAGCAGGCACTTTGACCAACAAGATGGCTCCTGCTCTAAGAAGAGTGTATGACCAAATGCCCGAACCTAGATGGGTTATATCCATGGGCAGCTGTGCTAACGGAGGAGGATATTATCACTATTCCTACTCTGTTGTGAGGTTTGTGTTTGAGTTCCATAATACAATATTTTTGAGTATAGTTTTTACCTATTTTTCTAACCATCCATCAATGTCATGATTTCAATTTAATAAAATCAATATTTTAACCTCTTAACTGTAAGAAAACCGCCCGCCGGCTGTCTGCCCAATGTAAATATTTAGTAAATAATTCCTACAATGCTACGTTGGTAGTTAAAAAATACAACTATACGTGGGTTACCTTTTATGTATTGAGAATTGGCAACACTACTGTTGCTAGGTGCGATCCGACTGTGCCGTCACAAAGTTTAAGTGTGTGTGTCACAAAGTGTCACAAGGTTTAAAGTTTAGATAAAGTTAAGTATGTTTTTGGGTGAGGTAGTTCTAATCTCTTCTGGCTTGAGGAGATGGTTGCCAGGAAGCTGGTACCTTTTGTAAGTGAGGGCCTACATTCACCCAGTAGGTGTATAGGGGTTTCTGGACTCTCTTGGCAGAGTCTGCACCTCTCGTCGGTTGATAGGCTCATTTTTTGCAGGTTTTATTCAGTTTACAATGGCCTGTTAAGGTTCTGGTTAGGATCCTTAGTTGGATCCGGCTTAACTTTAATAGAGTTTTTTTTGCAATAATTCTACTATGAGTTCTTTAGCTTGCTTTTGTCCAAGCAATTCCTGCCAGTATTTTTGGCTTTGTTTTCTAGCCCAGATTTTTAGGAATCTGCTGGTTGTGCCGCAGGCTGGTTCTGAGCCTATCATAGGCATGCTAGCACCTTTCTTGGCCAGTTCGTCTGCTTTTTCGTTGCCATCTATGGCCTAAGTGGTCTGGTATCCACATAAATGTGACCCTGTTGTGTGTTGCAAGGGTATTAAGTATTACACAGTTTAGCACTAGCTTTGATTTGATTTGATAGTTGATGGCCTTCAGAGCTGCTTGGCTGTCTGAAAGTATGTATATGTTTTTATTTTTATAGGATCGTTCGATCCTTTCATACACAGTTTCAATGATCCATATAGCTCTGCTTGGATTATAGTAGATGGCATTCCCAGGCTGATCGATTTCCCGAGTCTGGGTATCACTCCACATATGCCTGATCCTATATTGTTCCCATTCTTGAAGCCATCGGTATATACAGGATGTCCCATAAGTGGTGGATCAAACTAAATGAGGTGATAGGAGAGGTCATTTGCAATCAAACTTAATATAAACATGGTCTACCAATTCTCAATGGTTTAGAACAGGGGTGCTCAAACGGTCGATCGCGATCGACTGGTCGATCGCGAGTGCTTTTTGAGTAGATCTCGAGAAGAATTTTTTTTTTATAAGTAGGTAGGTAACTAAACTACCAAAAATGTATTACGTAATAAAATAACACTGCTTGCGACAAAAGGTGGCTTTATCAAAGGAACGCGCGGCACTTTTCAAAGAAAAGCCGTGTTGTTTCTAGAATAGACAGTACACAGTACAGCAGGGGCGCTCAAACGGTCGATCGCGATTGACCGTTTGAGCACCGTGCAGAAAGCTAATATCTATATATGCTACGGTACGCCCTACCTAGGTAGGTAGGGTGTATGTACGACAACCCTGCATCACACACACTTGCAGTCTCTCAGAGTCGATCGTAAGTAGTCTAAAAATATTGAGGTAGATCGCCAGCAGTTCAAGTTTGAGCACCCCTGGTTTAGAAGTTATACCACTTACAACCACTTTTTTGAAAGTACTTACCCCGTCTTACATAAAAAATCATGAATAAAAAATGATCAATTTTTCAACATTTTTTTTTCTTGTTTCGTACTTACTTATTAGTAATTTATCTTTCTAGTAAAAGTATTTTATTGAACTTTTCCCCAATATTAAAAAAGTAAGCTTGAATTTTGTCATAATTTACTATTTTCATAAAAAAAATACTTCTTTGTATAAAGTTTACTTAAAAAAAAAGTACTACGGAAAGTTGTACCACCACTTTAAAAACTTCTACTGTTCATACTGATTCTAAAGAAGGTACAATTTATTGGTATTGTCAATGTTTCCATACTTTTAGTAGTAGTTTTACAATGAGAGGGGTCGGCCAATAATAAAACAAGCTAAATAAAATGTATTTTTGTATCTGTAATATCTGTAATAATGTATCATTTATTGCAATTTTTTTCTAGAAAAGATACTCAAAATGTCTTCCTCCCACTCTCATGCATAGATGATGTTTTCTTAAAAAGTTTTTTTTCAGATTTAGCATTGCTCTATCATTATTACGAACGACTACTGCTGGAGCTTTCAATTATTCTCTTAGTTGCCGCTCGTCTTGAACTTCGTCTTGTATACCATTTCTTTGAAGTAGCCCCCAAACAAAGTAATCGAGGGGATTCAGATCCAGCGAGCGTGCTGGCCAGAGGATAGTTCCCCCTCTTCCTATCCAGTATTTTCAAAAAAGTGGTTGTAAGTGGTATAACTTCTAAACCATTGAGAATTGGTAGACCATGTTTATAATAAGTTTGATTGCAAATGACCTCTCCTATCACCTCATTTCGTTTGATCCACCACTTATGGGACACCTGTATACAATATAATTGCTTCATTTTTGAAGTTGGGTCCTTCATTATCCCATCTGGTTCTATCTGATATTTCCATGGTGAATGTTCTGACGAAGTTGTACTCGGTTGTCAGATTGTCGGTGATCATTTCCATTACTGGGCTGTGCATTGTTTGGTTCTTGAGTCTCTTAACTGTACTCGAGTGTCAATTCTTTGCACCGTTCGACATGTTTGCTCGCAACTTGCCCGTCATCAGCTCTTTTTCCACTTATAAGTGGAGTGGCGTTAGGTTTAGCAGGGCTTCCAGTGCTGCAGTCGAGGTTGAGCACATTACTTCAGTTACAACTCTGCAGGCTAGTCCCTGTAGACTATTCAAATTTATCCTGCAGGTATGTTGTACCCTGCAGGTTTTCGAGCACCAGACAGCAGCTGCGTACGTGATGATGGGTTTAATCACGGCAGTGTATAGCCAAAGGGCCTTTTGGGTTTTAGCCCCAGATTTTACCAGCAAACGGCAACATGTCCAGATTGCTTTGGTTACCTTTTGTGTGATGTTGCCAATATGTGAGTTCCACGTGAGCTTGTTGTCTAGTGTAACTCCAATATATTTTACTTTTTTGCAATGCAATGGCCTCGATGAAGAGGTACGGCACTTTTAGGTTACCTATGTTCCTCGTTCTGGTAAATGGTACTAGATTACTGGCTTACATCCTAGTTTTTTCTTTGAACAAGGGTTGTAAAGTTGCCATATAGTTTCAAATCATTATCATGATCATTACCTTATCCATCATCATTATCATTACCTTAAAGTCTGTTATATAGATGTTTCATAAGTACATATTATTTGCTAATATTTTTCTTCCTTACAGGGGCTGTGACCGCATTGTCCCAGTTGATATATATGTGCCAGGATGCCCCCCATCTGCAGAAGCTCTATTGTATGGAGTCTTACAACTACAGAAGAAAGTCAAGCGAATGAAGACTCTGCAGATTTGGTATAGGAGATAATTTAAACTGGCATTGATACATCTTGTAATTAGTCATTTTTTTTTAGTTTAAGAAAAATATAATATGTGAATACTGTAATTTGTTTTCTTAAGTCAATTTTAACCCTGAACCCTAGTTCAATACAGTTGATGATCTATGAGATCAAACAAATGTAAAATAATAATAATAATATTAATATTGATCAAGGCATTTGGTAGTTTGCCGTGTTGAGAGTGAACGAAACACGCATGGCACTAGCGGTGTATATATATGTGAAAACCAATTGAAATGGTCACGTGATAAAATTGTTATAGCTATATTTTAATGTGTCACAATATTTCTTATGCCAAAATATTAAAGAACAAATATATTTTCTCCTCCTATGTATATTGAGTTTGCAGAAACTCATTAAGGTGCTGCAAGATAGTAATAGCACCATTATTTTAAATTATATTAAAGCATTTCTTTTATCGCAGTAGAGTAATTTATTATTACAAAATAAAGGTATTATTATTAAATTATGAATTACTAATATATTTTTTAAATAATCATCATCCCTCATCTAGCAAAAAAAAAATAAATCAAAAGTGGTTTGGTCATGAGGCATCGGTATGCGCTCTTACTTACCACATAAAATGTACAGATCGACAATTGATTAATTAATAATAGTTAAAAAAACATTGAAGACTGTAGTTTAGAACTAGCTACAAGCAGCACATAAAACAAGAGAAACGCTTGAGATGTGCAATTTTAAAGTTAATAATTAAAAGTATTTTTTTAATATCTATGCATTTCTATATCTATTACATACAGCGTACAAGGTCAGCAAATCATTTTGAGCTTATGTCGATGTTGTGACAAATTAGTAGTCCTAATTTATTTGATGAAATACAGCCTCTTACCAGAATACAAAGTAACTGTATGTATGGGGAGGTATTAGGTATTTAATGTTCAGGTAATCTGAATGTAACTGGTATATATTATAATTTAGTTGTTTCTTTAGATATATATAAATAAAATTGAAGTGTCTGTCTGTGATTTCGAAATAAATACTTTCTTTCAAATTCATATGATTATTCGCACGCAACCAATACCTAAACATGCTTTTTTCTGTCTGTCGGATTGTTTGTCTGGGCTAATCTCTGAAATGGCTGAACCGATTTTAACTAGACTTTTTATCAGGTAGAATAACTTTTCAGAGGTTAATCTAGGCTACTTTTTATACAAGAAATATTCAGGTTTCCTGTGTAAAAATTTTGGCTTGAAGGCTATGCGGACGGCTTTGATGGTCATAAAACGTGCCATTAAAGCCTCTACCGACCCAGGGCAAAGCCTGGGGTTGTTCAGCTAGTTAAATATAAATAATAAGATTTTTAAATATATGCACCGTGTTCCAAGACCATTCCCGATAAAAAAAACATGTAATTGGCCCTGTGATTTCAAACATGATTTGTATTGATGTCAAATCAAAATTCATCATGGTTTCAGAAAAAATAATGTTAAATTTATCTGTTGTAATTTTTAAAGTCATGCCTACCAGCTGCGACACAGGTGAATGACCTATTCAGTGATGGCCGTAGTATAGCAAAACGAGATATCGATCACGTTTTCGATGCTTAAGAGAATTCACACCAGCGCTTTAATAAAATTAAAGCGCTTATTATACCATTCTTTTTTAATAATTTGCCAAGAACTTTTCTTAAAAGTAATATTAAAACAAAAAATAATATTAACTGAGCTTGTTATTAATTACAATGATTATGTTTTGTTTGTAATTGCTGCTATATAAAAGAAAAAAATGTAAATTTATTGAATACATAAATAAAATAAAACTCTAAATTATTTACCGCCAAATCCACCAAAAGCATTTTCGAATCACTAGCGCACTTTTCAAATTAACAACCAAATGTCAAAACCGAACTAACATAAAAAAAAACTATTAATCTATGCTTCTCATGAATTCAGGTAAACGCAATGTGTCTCTCTTTTATATATTAATAGAAATGCAGTAAGGCGATGATGGATTTACCCGCACACGACACCTGGCGTATACAGCGATGGAGGAATATTCCGTCGTCAGCGCTGAGTGTGTTAATTCTTTACCAAAAAATTAATACACGCTTAAAAATTTGTAGCGCTGAGTGATGTTGCAGGTAGATAAATATTATTTGATGATTCAGTCAATTATATACATATATATATCATCAAAACTTCAGTTTTGATTAATTGTGACTACTTTTATTTATTTTTTTGTATATACCCTTAGTACTATTAGTATTTAAGTAAATATTAAAAGGTCGCTTTATGAATAAATAGTCTAAATTTTGTTTCCGCCTAATGAACCCTTCAGACTTTGGCAGTACAAGATACATTTTCTTTATATTAGTATCAGATGAATAATAAACATTGCTTATTGTAGCATTGAACTGAACTGAAATTAATATGAATTTTATATATTATATTAATTTGATATTAATAATTAAAATTAAATCTGCTTTAAAAGGTCCTATTTGTTTCTCTTAAAAAAATATGCAGATGGTTTTATGTTTGGGAAATTTGTAAGTTTTGTATGATGTGTTAATTTTTTAGTAATATAACTTTTTAAAAAAAGGTCTTTTTTTTACCTCTGCCTCTGGTAGTCTCGCCCACGCAGAGGCCACGCAAAGCATCTCCGCACCCCCAAAAATACCTGTTACATTGATAACAGACATCTAGCATAATGAACCTAAAAATCCAGCCGGCTTCTCCTGTACTTCTAAAACAAGTAAATTTAAATATGAAGTCTGTTATCCATTATTTTGTATCAAACTAGCAGTACCCATAAATATTTATACTCGAGAATTATTAAAAATATTTAACCAAGCTGTGTGATTAATGATTTTAATGATTTGATGTGACGCCAACTTAAGCACGCGACAACTCGTGCCTACGGCACTCGGGATGGGTTGCTTCGCTCCTCATTTTTAGGTCCTTAGAGGCATCCGCGTGCCTAAATTTGATGCCTATGTTATGTAAAGAAGCTACATGCCATTTTTCGAGTCTCCAGAGCCGACGGTTTATAAGTTTCATACAAACTTCAAACCCCCATTACCCCCCTTAATAGTTGAATTTCATAAAATCCACTGTTGGTGCATCCCTATATTATGTAAACCCCATTAACCCCCTTCTTGGTTGAATATTAAAAAAATCTTTCTCATTCGATGTCTTATGTTATATAAAGAAACTATATTATGCCTATTTTTGAGATTCTATAACAAACGGTTTATAAGTTCCATACAAACTTCAAACCCCCATTACCCCCTCTTAATGGTTTAATTTCATGGTTTTTTTAAATTCACAAACCTAATCGGGTATGCTCACGACAATTTCCCTAACTCATCATCGCAATCGGACGAATAGTTTAGGAATATAGATAATTAATTTCATTATGATACAAAATATACAGTTGATTCATATAGATCGAATTTGCTTACTACCATGAGATTCTTCATTGTTTTAAAAAATATGTAAATAATGTTAGTTATCAAATGATTTTTGTTACTAAATCACCTGTCAAAATAAGTAAATAAATAAAAGTTTCCTAGAGGGATCCATCCCCCTCTTCTGACAACGAATTAAACCTCAAATATATCCAAATATACTTAACCCCTGGACTCCGTAGAACGTCATTAGACGTCGATCCGCGCGGACATTTCTGTGTCCGTTAACTCCGTACGACGTGATTAGACGTCGTGAATACCTGCTTGATTTTGATTATTTTTAGTATTATTTCAGTATTATTCATTAACTTGACGGTTTTTTCAATGAAAATTACAACGAAACATTTTTGTTTTTTTTTTTTTCATTTTAATGTAGTTTCTACTACTATTTATAAATGTGTATTGAAAATACACTAATGTACTACCCTTCCAATATCTATAACTTTTTTTTAACTTTTTTCCGAAAAATGTACATATTTTGGAAGACTTTTAAATTGTAATATATAGTTATAAATATATGAAAATGTAAAAAAAAGTGTTGATTTTGTTTATTTCGTATATTAAAAAAAAAAAAAAAAATGGCAACATTTTTATTTTTTTCTTCTTTAATTTACGAGACAAACATAATCAATGTGATATGGTGTAATAGAAAATTTTAAGGTGAATCCGATGATACCAGATTTGTAAAAATTGAACGACTCATGCCTGCACTATGGATTTTATAATAGTGAGTGATTTTTCAAGGTCAATAACTACGGAGTCATCGGGTTTTGGCGCCAAAATAAACTACGTAGTTTAAGGGTTAAATATATTTTTATTTAGCAAATTTAATAGGGATTTGTGGTAAAAAAAAACAATCAATTTGAATCACTCAGTATAAACAGCCTGGTGGTGCAAAGGTATAACTGGCTGCTTCTAAAATACAGAGGCCCCAGGTTTGAATCCCCAGTGGGTCAAATCCGGTCAGGTCATTTTTTGCCGCTAAGAATATTTAACGACGCTTTTAACTCTGTCTGTCGACTACCACCCTCCAATCCAATCCATTACTCAGTATATTTGTAAGTGAAGGGTATAAATAAAACAACAGAGTCAATATTTCGGTGTTTCTACTTCATATAGAAACAATAAAGGTACATAATTATATCTTCGCGATCCTTTCATAAAGGATTCAAACATTAAAAAAGACTTTCCACAATCTCACTTCTATCTACACAAAAAAATAATACAAAATTGTTAATTATAGTATGCCTGTTCATCGGAAGGTACATTATTTGAGTAATGGTAAATAAACAATTATCTACAATTAGATGAATATCCTGCGAATTGACAAAATGAAGAAATGAGAATGAAATTTAAGAAACGAACATTTACAAAAAAATATGTTTTGTACCAAAATTTATCACACATTAATGATTTTTAGCTTTTCGCAATACTTATCACTTCAACAAAAGTATCTATGTGGTGAGGTCAAGGATTGACAATTTACAGTTTTGGGAACAGAAACCATGTGACCACATCTCAGACTCCAAATTTGTGACTTATCTATGATTACACGACAATCAGCATGTTATATTTTTAATTCAATATAGAATGCGTCTAAGTGGGGTTTAGTCAGCTCTGAATGCGATAGCAGTGTCGCATGCAACAACATTAGTTTCAAATTAAAAAAAACACTTTTTTTAAATAATAAACCTTTAGATAATTCATATTTTTTTTTTTTTTTGGTAATGTAATTTGTGTATTTATTATATCTCATATTATCTGATGTTTAGTAATCATACAGACATACTCATATAAACAAAAAAATCAAATTACACTAATTTAAATGAAATTACCATACTGAAAATGATTCAGTTAAAACTTGATTGTCACCGCAAAATAAATGCGGAAGTCTATAATATTTGGTAACGCCAGTTTCTGTATCTTGTTCATTATTAATATATGATCAACTTACATTATCAATAAAACAATTAAAATCAATTGAATATGATTTCCTTAATTGGTCAAGGAAAACCCTAAGTATCTGATTGCTGCATCTGGGATGCAGAAGAGAAGAACCCAAGTTGAATCTACAAAACAACCAAATTGAAAGATGCTACAGCCTGTCATAAACAAAACACCACCACCACTCCAATGAAAATGTATCTTGAGGCACCTACAGTGAATTCACATCACATTTTATGATTATGTGCCTCAAAATGCTGATGCGATACTTGGCACATAATTATAGATAAGTCGTGTTGTATTTTTTCCATTTATAACAAGGATATTTATTTGGTAGAAATTATGCCAGGTTCATACTCTTATAATTTCATACGCTGTTCACAGTATAAAGTATACTGGCAGTTACAAAGTATTGTTTACAAATGGCAATTTCTTACTTTTATTCAGTTTATTTATTATCTCCGAGGAAATTAAATTTGACAAATTAGTGAGTAGGTAGGTAAACGCTATTTGGCTTTGTTATATAAAGTATTTAAGAGGCAATAAATTGGTCTCTACGAAGCAGGGGTCCAATTATACACATTCAGACTAATACATGCAAAAATACAAATGCAAAAAATATCATTTTAGATCCGTGTTGTGGAAACAGCACTGTGTTACAATCTAGGGGTGTTCACTACTGTACTTATCTTTAGATAACATGAGCTGGGCTTTACAATACAGTCAATGCGGATCTAAGTAGCCTCATCGTAATTACAATAAATTTGTTGACTAAACTGACTTTCCAAATCCTCACTGAGACCTTTATTCATTATGAAGGCTTTTATTTTGTGGAATTCCGTATCAAGTTTTGAAATGAATTAAATTTTACTTTTTTTTTCAGTATTTTGTAAAAAGTGGAAAACTGAAGTAAATTTGTTATTCATTTCAAATATTGAGACCTTTAAGTTTCAACTAAAATGGCGCTTTTTAAATGTAATGAAATGCAGTGGATAAAATTCTCAGACTATGATTCAAAGCAAAATCAAAACCCCTCACAACTTTATACACGATAACTTTAAATTTCTTATAAACACATTACTCACTATATTTACAAGTCAATACATACATTAAATATATTTCAATTCTTTATATAATTGTATATTTCAAACTAATTGTTTCAAATTACAATAGTCTATAGTATAAACTTATCAAATTTATGGCCTTAAAATTAACTATTAACAAATATTATTAGCATACTATAATACAAATTCAATCATTAGCTAAACAGAATAAATAAATGATAATTAAAATATGGAACAATCCTATTAAATTACAGTGGCACAAAACAAACACATTTACCACACAAATTATGAGGGCGGCCGCAGATTTTATAATAATCCTATCCTACAATATGATCATTTTGACAGATTTCCTAAGTCCCCACACACAACGACATGATATACATAATATATATATATTTTTATATATATAGTATATCACATTAGAGGTAATGGGATATTACCTAGTATTTTCACATCGACTGTGTTTCGCATGATGTTGCTTTGTAGGACTCTGCCTCTATGTATGTCATATATATTATTATATAATCTGTGACTCTGCTTTGAGATGACAACGAAATGGTGGTAGTAATTTTAAATAGGTTTTCAGATACCAATTACTTCTATTAAACTTAATATTTAGTCACTGGTACAAGCAAATATCATTAAGTGAAATGTTTCGACTCAATTTTAACTAATCGATTCTTATCAAAGTAATTTACAAAAGCTGTTAGGATATAAAATATCACAAAATAAATATATCTTTGAATAACTAGTCTTTCATCGCATATTTGCAAAATATTTTAGAAGGAAAGTAACGCCCTAACGGTTCGGTACAATCATCACACATATAACTATCAAAAATTATAACTATAAATATAGGACTTCTAACTTGGCCAAATTGTCATTTTAGATACAAATTACCAATGAAATTATTTATATACAGATATTGAAACTATTAAAATAAATATCATCATTCTTTACTTTATTTCTATGACATAGTCATTCTGTATTGGAGTTATGTTGCGACATTCCATTAAAGTTCATCACAATTATTAATAAGTTGTAGCCATATTTATTCGCACATTGATGATTCCTTAATATTTAATATTATTCAGTCACTTTTTGATTAACGTAATTAATATGACAATAATTAAGTAATGATCAAACCAAATACCTTCGCGAGTACAATAAGGCAACATCTATAAAGACTAGCAAGTTTATGCACCTACTTAGAAATAAAGGAAGGAAGAAATTCAAATAACTCAAATGGGACTTCACATACAATACTGATTTGGAAAAAGTAGATCACTATCATTTCAAAAACATTCCTACAGTTATGAATTTGAAAGTTGTTATCAGAGTTCAAATTCAGATTCATATAATATCATGTTATGAATACTAGGTAGTGTAGTGGTGATATTGTAATGTTTTAAAATATAGTAAAAAATATTGAGATCAACAATAACCAAATAACCTCTCAAACTGACCAGTCGGCCAGTTTCTATTTTTAATATGATAAAAGTCACTTTCCTTTCAGTCACAGAGAGAGAACACATTTTAACCGCTCAGAGTCAACATTCGATGTGCTCACTGTCGATCGTCTTGTGAATTTTCATCGGCCTGTTATCATCGTGGTTCCTCTTTTTTTAAGACATCCAATGGTGGTGCTAGACTGGAGGCGAGTGGCGGTCCAGGAGGGGCGAGAGGAGGTCCCAGGTTGGGGGGCATAGGAGGTCCAAGAGAAGGCCCTAAGCCGGCGACAGGGCCAAGTGGAGCGAGGCCCCTATGCAATAGCGAGGGATGGGCCCCTTTTAGGTGCTGGTGGTGAGCGGCATAAGCGCTGAGCATTTTATTACGCTCCTCTTCCGCCCGGAATGCGGCTTCAACAAGTGGGTTGAAGCGCAGTTGGAGGGGGTCGTACTGCCGGTAGGGGTCCCAAGCTGGAGGCGGAGGGCCATAAGCGAGAGGCGGTGGAGGTGGACGTTGTGTCGCCGCTCTGAAGGCCTCTTCCTTGCGCTGCTGTTCGTCCTTGCGATCACCGAGTGCAGGTGGCGCCAGAGCAAGCGAGTGTGGCCCGTGATGGTGCATATGATGCTGCAGGTGACTGGGTTCTGGCTGGCCGTTCCTCAGCGGTGACCTTTGTCTGAGCCTCTCCAGGTCACGTCGCTCTCTCTCCCTCCTCTCCAGCTCGTCCCTTTGTTTGCGCCTTTCCCTCTCATCTCGTTCCCGCCTTTCTCTCTCATCCCTTTCTCTCCGCTGCCTCTCCCTAGCCTCCCGTTCCCTTTCCCTTTCACGGGCTTCTCTCTCTCTTTCTCTTTCCCTCTCTCTTTCCCTCTCCCTTTCTCTCTCTCTCTCTTCAGCTTCTCTTCTAGCATCCATTGCCGCAGCTGCTACCCCTCCCCCCACTCCAACTCCTGGAAAAGCTCCGACCGTACGAGGTAAACTGTAAGAAAAGTAGATCATATAAGATACTTACAAATAGTTTGATTATTACACTGATATAAATCAATTTTAACCGATCAAGAAAACTTTTATCAAACACTGTAAACCCGCACTTCCACGGGTATGAAACCAATGCCATGAACCTAATATGTAATGGGTCATTTTGTGGTGTAGCCATATTGGATTGAGAACGTATAAAAATTGTCCCTATAGAATTTGATCAACCCTCACAACAGGATTAGAACTACTGTATGTAGCTCTAATTCCGGTATTCTTCGCATAATTAACATCTATATGCTAACTTCTCATAAGGACAATTTCTTAAGAATATACAAACTGCCTGGTCATAATCTACAGCCTAAATGACAACAAAGTTTACACAAATTCAATAAGCAGAGATTTCATACATAAACCTGACTACGCTATTCGGTGCCGAGCTCCTGCAATTCTGTCAGGATAATTAGGTTATTGCAGAGATATTGAGAGACTACCACTTGATCCATATACATTCGGATTTCAAAGCCTTCTTTCTAGAAGGCTAATAATAATAATAAATATAATAATAATAAATGCTACCCTAAGAATGAAGCATGTTATTATGACGAATGTCAACGGCGAGACTAATGCAAAAAATATTGCGAACATCTTTCAGCAGATGACAGCCGTATGCCAAATGAATGAGGCTTGCTAGCAGAACTGGATGGCCAGAATATAATTATCACATCTGATATGGTGTTCAGTGCCTTTCGAGCGTACTAAAACAGGAAAATCTCCGGATCACGATGGCTTAAGCATAGAATACCTACTATGCGGGTGATTGATTCTCTGCCACATTTGCTCAACAAATTATTTTCAAGTAATAAATATTACCAAAAAATATTAATAAATATTAGTAAAGTAAGTAATATTACTAGATAATAACATAAAAACTATTATTGGGCTGATTGAATTGAGGCATATTAATATATTATCATCTTTGCCATTCTTGATACTGTAGAAAGGTACTCGAATTATCTGATAGTCATCAGAAAACATAAATATTCTCGCTGTCTGGTACGGTCGATAGGAAAACTGTATAAGGTGAAAGGGTGGATTCCTCACCCTTGCAGTGTCCTATAGGAATGTTCGTGTTGGCTCTGTTGTTCTAAGTTGAACTATATTATTGTGTGCTGGTTTAGTGACATCAAAAATGTTTCTCTATGACCAAATTCTGTAACATTTTTAATTATCTGCTGCCAGAGCTGTCAGTTTCACCAACAACATCAACCAATAATGTTGTCTGTATCTGGATAGACAAACTTTGTCTATAACATTTAAATTGGATACATACCTCCTCCAAGGATCATGTACGGATGTAGGGGGACCTGGATGCCCAGGATGTCCAGGATGTCCCGGATGTGATGGATGAAGAGGACCAAGACCCAAATCTCTAGAATATGGCGAAAGGCCAAAAGGAGGTCCACCGGGAAACGCACTGGCCCCATAGCGACTAAATGGTGACAGGCCTGTGGAAAAAAGTAATAAAAAGAAATTAATTATGAAATGACTTATCATCAAAGGGTTAGTAAAATGATGGAACCTTCAGAAGAATTATTTTTCCTGTTATTTATCAGTTACATTCCGTTCACGGCAGTTAAAAATCAATCATGATAGTAGACCGTCTGTTAGATGGCGTTGAGTTATATCTTTCTGTTTTAAAATGATTCTGTTTTCTAATTCAAATATGTTTCTGTTTTAAATGCATTTTTCATTTCCCTAAATTTTTATTTGATTCGCTTTTCTGCATTATGTCATTCAATAAATTATTTATTTTTTTCCCAGCAGTGTAAAAACACTGCCACATAAAAACATAAAAATGCCACATTGCCGCCACTGTAAAAAACAAAGTAGAGGTAAGTAATAAAGGCATAACCTTCGCTGTCAGTCAATTCAACAATTAAATAATATGTAATTTATTCACAAATCTTGAATTTTAAATGCAACAAATGCTATATCTGAAATGACAAAAGTGGCAGTTTGGTTCGTCTAGAAAAAAAGAGGATGTTTGAATTTTATTATTTTGGAACAAAACTTGAATAAAGTATGCTACAGCCTCCTCAAAAAAGTTCAGGAAAAGCAAGGTTCTATAGGATTGCTAGTTTATTATCTGGGACAAGTGTACTATTTTCCACAAAGCCACATTTCAAGCACTTGATGTCACCTTGAAAGACCTTAGACATAAGAACAACAGAATGGGAGGAATCGCTATGGTATTGACTGGCACCTTTCGACAAACGCTTTCTGTTATACCCCGAATTGTACCCTATTCAGGGCTGATAAAGCCTACATAAACAGTAAGCTGACAGACCTGCATAAAATGAGCTGAGTAAACAATTTAACATGCGAGCAGTTCGCACCTCATACAACCGCATGGTTTAGGTTCTATGGAAAGGCTGCAATTGGCGAAAAATTAAAATGGGTGTTTGTAAATTTTTCTGTTTTCGGTTATACACATAAAGAAATTACTATGTATGCAGTGCGTCCGCGAAGAGTGAAACAACGTGCAGCGGTAGCTTCTTTTAACATTAACTTTCAGTATTTAAAACCAGATAGTGATGGGATAGTGCTATCTGGTTGCCAGTTGTGGTCATGTGCTATTTTATTTTTTTTTTTTCTGAAAAATCGAAATCATGTTATATGAAAACCGAGTTTGGAGAGGAATTACTTACTATACATTCATAATTATGTAATGTGAGTGAATAGTATATATGTAACATTACAAGCATAACTCATACCAGTGTGTGTTATATTAGCCACCACCATGTCCTGTACTCTTACTAATTAGTGGATAGATAAAATGTAGTTACCAATATGGGGCGCTGTGAGATAGGCCGAGTGTGGGGGTGGTGGCGGCAAGGCATCATAAGGTGACCGACCCGGAGCAAAGGGCACTCCGGCTGCAAATGTTGCATGGGTAGGTGGCCTTAACAACTTCTCCATTCCCGCTTTGCTATCTGCTCCAGCTACTGAGCCTTTCTGCTGGTGGTTGTAGATCTCCCAGGCTATTCGTACATGCATTGCATTCCATTTACCTGTTTTCTGTAAATAAATTTATGTTGCTGTACTTCATTTAGAAAAAAGTTTCTCGGTTAAATTAAAATATATACTTATGGAATGAATGTTGATTAGAAAATAAAAATACAGATTTATGACAATTTGAAATTCTAAGGAAATATGTTTCATTCGTTTTTGATAATTTTGATGGGCCTGACTTTGATCAATCATTACGTGGTAAGAGCATGGAAATCCACAGCCAAGGTCAATCTTATCCATTGAAGGGGGAGGGGAGGGGCAGTTTATTAAAAATTTAGAATTGTAAAATTTATGTAATTAGTTTGCGTGGGACACTGGGAGCCGTATTCATCACCTCCTAAATTGTTTTAAAGCTTCTTTAGTCCCAAAGTTCGCCCTGATGGTAGTCAGGATTTATACAATTTATCATGATCCTTAAATGAAAACAAATCACTTTTTTTTTAAATATTAGAACATTATCGAGTATTTAAAAGTTTATTTGCCTTAACCATTGTGTCATATATCGGAATAGTTTATATTTATCAGCCCTGTTGACTTAAACAGTTTTGATAGTCCTGGTCCTAACCAACCTGTAAGACCTCATTTGAACCAGTAAGAAAATAGGATACAATGTGCTGATTTTTTTCTTAAATTTTAATTAGTATGGTTGTATTTTTTATAATAATCATCATTATTTTCCTAAATCCAAGCAATTAGTTATTTTAATAAATATTTTTGTGATACATAATAAAGTCCCATATTAAAATAAAATCTTAATACTATTTATTATTATACATAAAAATAATATAAAAAAGCAAATTATACAAAAAATGCCTAATTTGAATATGAAAATGAAACCAATTTATCCCGAATAGAATAAAAGCCTAGAAAGGATGTTTGCTTTTATTGCTGGCTGAGATGAATTTATTTCCAAATATAAGTTTTTCTACTCTGATAGTTATTCCGCTACTGTTTTTGTATCCAATATTTAGTTACAGGTCTCTCTTGCGAGTAAAGAGATCAATATATATTTTGTGAATACCTTGTTTAGAAAAAATAATTTAATTCAACTTTATGTTAAATACTGCATGGCATAAGAATTCTATGATGTACATTAATCAATCATCTTAGTAAAAAAAATAGTAGGTAATATTAAAACAAGTATGAATCCCTTAAAGAAGAAATCAATCATAAAAAAGAATAAGAATAGATCATAAGAATATTGTCAAGTAGAACAGAGTTATGAAACATACATAGAAGTATTTTAAAAAAAGCTCCAGACGATCGAGCCAGAAACTATACATTACTCACTAAAATTAAAAAACATTAGAGATAAGCAGAATGCGATGCATTTACACTAAACCTCTCTGCACTGAAGATGTAATTTAATACACACATGCTGCCTCATGAATTTCGATACCAGATGAATAAACAAAAGTAATTTTTCGTCAAATGATTTCTTTAAAGTAAATCTGACAATAGCAAATGAGGCGAGACCTTAAAAAACATATGTTACGTATACAGATAGTTCCAAGACCATTCCCGAAAACTTAATGTTTTGTTTGTTCCTTATTGATTCCTAAATTTATAATTCTTTTTAACGCAATGGTGTAAATTAACAGTTTATTTTACAATACGGCGCAACAACTTTGGTTTGGCGAAATCAACAACAAACAGTTGAAACCTTGACCTCGAATGAACCTGGCCGGCACAAAAGAGCAAGAGAGTAAAAAAGACTGGCTGTTGCTTTCTCACTCTTCTATGTGGCCGGTGAGCGCATTGCAGTAACTCCTCTCCCAATGACCCTCTTACTTATTGTAATGTCTAACATCTGCTGCATAAAAAATACCTATTATCAGAATCCTATAATATTAATCATGCAAACTTTATTATTTTTTTCTCAGAAACCATGATGATTTTTGATATATGTGGACGATTGCAAGAGAACGATCCACTCTACCAGTATAAAGTTTAAACAAGATTCAAATTTTTCATAAAATTTCAAATTTAAATATCCAAATAATAAAAATATAATATAAAATAGCTTAAAAATTCACAACACACAACTTTACTCAACATAGTTTGTAAGAAGATCTATTTCGGGAAGATTTTTGGGAAAAGTTAAAATATTTTGTAAAGACGAAGTTCACATTTCACATTTTATTTTCCTTTCTATTCTCTTTAACGTACTTCTCGTAATCTTATAAAACTAATTATAAGTACAATAACTACTAAAATCAGAGATTTCATGTATGCACAATTTAAAAAAATATATTTTTTCAAAATTTTCCTATTTTTCAAAAAATCCAAAAGTTCAAAGATTACAATCGCCAAAGCGGGCCAGGCCCTTATCTGTCCACATATGGTCTTCACAAATAATTTTTGAAATCCCAGCTGTTTATCCCAAAATTAGCTGGATTTTTTATCGGAAATGGTCTTGGGACATAGAGTATATCGTAACCAGAATATTTAAATAACATTTGTAGGATGTATGCTGGAAAGATTTAGGGAATAACATCAAAAAAGAAAAACTTAAGTGATAAAATAAAAAGCTTTAGAAATAGTAGACCTACCACAGGAGGGGGCCGGACAGGTTTATTTTGATCAGCGCCAACCGCAAGAGGCTGTTAACAACACCAATGACATGGTTAAACAAAAGAATGAAAATGGTCAACACCAAAGGTTCACTTTCACACATATTTTGAAGTCAAACATATAATTAAAATTGTGATTCAATAGACTGTTTAAATTCACGTTTTAAATATATACAAAATAATTTTTTGTAAAAGATAAAGCAATTTTAAATTCGGATAATCTAAAATTATTGGTAGTGATTATAATTATTCAAAACATTATTTACAGAGATGTCAAAATAAATGGTCGAAAACAAACCTTTGGAAGCAGAAATAATGATAAAAGCAAGCGAGAAGGCTAAAATAAAAGCGAACAAAATTGATACATTGACTCATAAGGTTGTAACTTTGCATTAGTGAGATAGAAGATGCTTACTTTTGGCGTGAAGGAAGGTAAGGCAGTGGGCGGCATGAAAGGAGTTGGTCCTCCCAGTCCCGGATGGAGGAGACCGGGAGGACCATAACCAGGCCAGCCGCCGCCGAGGCCCAGAGTTGATTGTCGATATAAACTGTCCATTTTTGTCATATCCTTGAACTGAAAAAAAAACGAAAAAATGATAATCACAAGACTTGTTTGATTTGTTGAATTGTTGACTTGGTTGAATGTTGTGTATTTCATACACAAGAAAGAGATCGATACAGTTTGCACGAATTGAGAAATAGCCACGAGAATTAATGCACACATGTGACATGTCCCATCTCTATTTTTGCTATCAGATGAAAGAGACAATATTTTAATTCGTGTCATTGTCTGTATCACTTGATGGCAGACATTACATTATACTCACTTCATTCATCAGGCACTAGGAGGCCCTACTGTCTCCAAACCGCCTGGGAATTAAATTACCTACCCATGTAGACTGGCATAGCTTGCCACTGATGGTCATGGCCAAGTATGAACTTATAATTTAGTACAATTAATTTTAATTGTTATTATTTATATTCTACATAACATTGGTATTGGTATTGGGTTGGTGGTTGTCAGTGAGGTGCTATTAGGAGTATGTACATCGGGTGTGTATTCTATGCAAAGTTATTCATTACAAGTAAATAATATACCTTACAAAGTCTATGTAACTCTTGTCTCTATGTAACTAAGTCTATGTCTTGTTATTTAATTCACTAGAAAGTGCTGAGAAAAAAAAACACTTAATATTCTCAGCAGTGAAAGCAGACTTGGCTCGGTTGGACCAATTGGTGTTCGAACCTGAGACCTATATAGGAAGTTGGTGTTCATACCACTGCCTATTCTTATCAATGAAAAAAATATAGAAGGTAAGTTTTAGTATATCTGCAATTCGTGCATAATGTAGATTTTTCCAACTGAATAAACAGCTATCAAAACATCTATAATTTTTGATGGTTTGAGATATCTGATTAGTTAGGGTTTTGCTTTTCTGGCACAATTGTGGGTTAGATAGATCCTAGTGATACATTGTGTTGCCGATATTAGTATTCTAAAAATTTCATGAACAAACCACATCACTTGTATCCGTTAGTTACTGAATGGAGAGATTTCACTTACGGTGTTAGCTGAAACGGGCTGAATAGAAATTATAAGTATGAAGTTAGATAGGACGTCCTTTTCAAGCAACCCCAGGAAGAACTTCACAAGTAACAGAGTTATGGAAGCATGGAATGGATTGCCAGAAAGTGTCATAGAATCAAAGACAGTCAACCAATTTAAAAACAATCTAGACGAACATATAAGAAAAAAAAACAAAGAAAAAATAATAACAATTTTGATACTGAATAAGATATAGATAGGCTTATTAGCTATGCTGCCTGCTTATTACAAAATAATAATAATAATAAATACAATTAATTGAGTAGCGTTTCTATTGGTTAAGAATAGCACTAGCTATATCCACAAAGATGAGCTGGTTTCTTTTATTTAAACAATGGATAGGTATTATTATTATTGTTATTAGTGATTCTTACAAGTAACCTTAGCAAATTTTGTCTTCAATTTTTGTCTTCATGTGTAACTTGATTTCACAGCAAGTCTCTCTTTAGCTAGAATAAGGACTCAAAAGTTTCAATTTTTCTTTACAAATAAGAGTAACTTTTGTAAAATTAATTTGAAGTATACTCGTATTTTTATTTAATAACATGTTAAAAAAATAACTCACCATAGGGGGAGGTGGTGGTGCAAAGATGGCGGGTGGTGGCGGCGCAGGATGATGCTGTGGATGCTGAGGTGCGGGGGGCGGCGCGGGCGCTGGAGGAGCTGGCTGTGGAGGTGCAGGATGGAGCTGGTGCTGATGAACATGTGTGTGCTGATGCTGATGATGATGCATCTCTGTTCGGAGACTGAAGGCAGGGGGGACGAGTCCTCCTGCTGCACCCACTGCACCTGCGGCAGCTAGGAACCGGTTGTCGAGCTCACGACGTAACAAATCTGCCGATGGACCTAACCACAAAAATAACTAATGTTCAAGATAATCAAATATTTAAGATAGTGTAAACTAATTAATTCTTTTAAATAATATGTTTCTAAGTAATTCTACAACTTTATTAAATATATATTTTAGCTTTAAAAAAATTAAAAAAAAATAATTATATCTACTAATACTTTTTGCAATTTGTTATAGGTACCATAAATATTATAGGGTTATCGATCAGTTTTAATTTATCATTTCTGCTTTAACACTCATTCAACTAAATTTTTTTATTTATATATAAAAAATTAGTAATAATTAAAAAACGTCTAGAAATGAAAAAAACATATTTCCAAATAGTATTTCATTATTGATAAATAAATCCAATATGGAAAACATGAATTCAGTATTTCTTAAAAAAATATATATTTTTGCATAATTATTATTATTAGTTTATTCATCAAATTTACATTTATTTTATTTTATGTACCAGCTAAGCCCAAGGCTTATCTGCTGGAAACCAGGTGTGTAAAATACAGATATTATTAATTGTCAAATATTTTCAAATTATTTTTTCTGTATTTTACACGTCCTTTACAATATACATATTCACATACATTGAGGTACATTTTTAAATCTTAGTAGTATATTACAAACCAAAAGTAAGTAAGTATACTAATAATACATTTTAAAATAATAATTAACACGCTAAGTAAATTTACTACAAACAATTACAGAGAAACAATTAATTAATAATGTACTAGTAAATTTTTAATAATTATTTATTTATTGGAACTTTTAACTGCCAAATCAAAATAAGATTCACCATTTTCGCAAAAAGAAATTGGATATATTTTTGATAATCAAAGACATTTTCACCAAAAGTTTTTTTCGAATAGGTGTAATGGATAAAATTATTTTTTAAAATACCAAATAGTATCTCAAATATTTTAAATTGTTGACTTTTTGATGAATGTCCTGTTGAGTGTGAGTGCAGTTTTCGTAATGTAGTGTTTACTTGCCATTTAACAACAAGAACAATTTCCATTGGAAATCGTTATTTTATAACAGTTTTTGTATTAAAATTTTCTAACATGGGCACGTGAAATTTAACCTGGTTTGGATATTATAAAATAATCATAAAAATCCAACTCATCTCTAGTAGAGAAAGTATGTTAACATTGGTAGTATAATATTATAAATATGAATGATGTTTTGATTTTATGTTTTAACAAATAAAACATGCTACCTGATCCACAGTAACAATGGAAGCCCAGATGCGTTACTTTCATACCTCAGACACAAAATTATTTTCAATCTAAAGATCTTGCATGCAAATATTATAACAACTTTTCACCAATAAGATATTGAAGAAATCATTTACGAAGATCATTATTATAAAAAAATATATAAATGAAAGTTTACTTACTGGTCTGAAAGAGTGACTCTGCTGAAAAGGGGTTGGGGTTAGTGAGCGAAGGTGCAGCAGAGACGGGGGGAGTTGCGACAGAGGCAGCGGTTGCCGAAGACACCACGGATGGCGGATGCGGTGCTGCAAACAGAGGGGCGCCCGTCGTTGCCGTCAGTCCAGGAGACACACCCGTCGTCACGGTTATAGAGGCTGTCACTACTGGCGCAACGGTTGTTAGGCCCGTTTGTAAAGGTCTCACTGGTATGGTTGAAACTGGCGGAGTTGATGTACTGAAAAAATCAATATGGATATTAGCTATCATATAATTGATAATAGTTTATCAATTAATTCCTAAAATGTTACGTTAAGAGAATGCGCATGTGTTTTAGGAGGAAGAAATTGGTCCTAGTTGTTAAATATTATGGCTTATAATGCAAATATAGAAAAATATATTTCAATGTGAAATATTTTTATTCGTTAGCTAGATTTTGTTGAACAGAAAAATGATTAAACTCTAACTTGATAGAATAATATTATAATCTGTGGCCAAATGTGTGTTTACCTGACACCCCAATGAAGTGGTGGTTTCGTAATGATTGGATGAACTGGATGAGTTGGCTGAACTGGTTGGGACGAGAGAGTCGTAACGTGTGAGGGAGCAACCGCTACAGGAGTGGGTGCGGCCACAGATACTGGCGTACCACTACTGCTAGCCCTTGATAAACTGCTCACCCCACTGCTGCAAGAGTACAGATTTTCTTTTAGCATTTCGCATCAGGAGATGTATAATGTTAAAATGGCAAAAATATCACAAATAGGTATACATTTCTGATAAGAAATGTAATTATTGTAAAATGTATTTATTTAGCAAAAAATAATAATTATGTGACTCGTAACATTAAATGAGATCGAAAAGACATCATTCTTATCGCAAGATGATTGATGTCAAGTGAAAATTTATTGAAGTGTCATAAAATATTGTATTATTGTTAATCGAACTACCACCAACAACATGATAGCAGTGGTCACTTTTGCAGAGATGATTTTGCTTGAAAACATGAAACTGCTTTTGAACCAATATCGACTAATGGTGAATGCCCGTTAACATTTAAAACAAATTGATTTATTCACGCATGTTGTAAATTCACTTGCTTTCACTTTTGGAATGAACATGGCTTTTCTCTTCGGTCTCAAAATGATGCTCTGCTTACCATCGCTTTGCACAGTACTTTTTTCTAGAGACTCATTCCCTGTGCACACTGCCTGCTTGTGAAACCAACTCGATGCTAAAATAAGGCTAGCTCTGAATATCTACATATTTAAATCGCTGCTTAGGAAAACATTTTTGTCTGTATAATTTAGTTTTATCTCATTCTTAATCCCCAGATCCGTTTTCGGCTTTCTATCCTATCTCCATTAGTTATAATTACTGAAATATTATTATTAGTCTAAATTTCATTAAGTTTGTATCTGTAATTTAATTTATTTAAGTCTCACTTACGTATGTATAATCTATAAGCCGGTTAACTTGTAGATATTGTCTTTAGGTAATAAGTTCACCATATTCATATTACAGTATGCTGTAGTTCTGTATTAAAGTGTAAATAAATAAATTCAAAAATATGCACAAATTATACAATATCACGTTTATATGCTTATTTATAGAATCATTCTATTGAAGGATGGACATCTCCTCAAAATCCACCTTTTCAAAGGCATGCAGTCTTCTAATGGGTGACCAGAAGACATCACTTCGGATACTGCTCTAACAACATAATTCCGCAATGTTAGGAAAAGAGAGTGACAGTTACTAAACCCATTTAGGTTATTGCTCATCCAGATTTTCTTCAGTTCTAAATATGTAAATTTTACATCTAATTATAAGAATCACAGATTTCGAATCTGTTCCTAAGTTGCTTCCTGGCAAATTTTTCATGATGGGCCTGACCTCAGTAAGTGATTTCACCGGGTATAAATCCATCTGATATTTCAGGATTGGCACACTTAAATAAAATTAGGAGTAAAAAAAGTCCCATTTATTATGTATGGATTACATCAGCAGCAGCCCATATTTGCCAATTGAAGGGCATAAGCATATATAGACCTCATATTGTAAAATTCCAATATTAGCGGCTTTGTACATTTTGCATTCGATCGCGGTCCGCAAAGGGTTTGATGTCATCACATCGCATTAGTTGGTCAGCCTGCATATCTTTAATAATTTCTACTGTAAAGATTTTTGTCCCGGTTGTGATATTTTGTATGTAACAAGACTTTCTACAGATAGCTAACGATTTTCAGTTTTCCAAACGTTAATTATAACAAAACAAATTATATAAATGTAAAGAAACTATATTTCTTTAATTTGTTTATACTGCACAGCGCTCTTCTGTCAGTAAACAGTGAACGTGTACTTATGTACTCCATAGATGGCGCTGTGAGTAATGGCGGCCGACACGATGGGTAAAGCGGCTTATGTTAGAAGTTGACAGATACCACTGTGATGAAGCATATTGTTTGGTTATTATAAAAAAAATAATAGACTTTAAATGTCGTTTCTTTGTTTTCAGAGCAACGTAATTGTTTATTTCGCAATTCCTAATAAGTTTGGAAATAGTGTCTTATATAAATACTTATAAAATAGAGAAATATTTCCTGAAAAGGTTCACTTGGCCAACTGTTAATGTGTTAAGATCAGTTAAAATCAGACAGTAGAACTTTATAAGTGGAACTTCATCTGCTATTAAGTAGATTTTAAAGTTATTTATTTTTATGTTACAAAAAACAGTAGAAAGAAAAACATTTTAACACAAGCTATTTATCCTTGTTTTGTCTGGCATTTATTTTTTAACAAGTAGGGGTGTTATTTGGAAATATTGTGTCACCTTAAAACTATTTTTATTATAGTCACAATGTCAAAAATAAAACGTAGACAAAATGGGCATCAGCCTGTTGTTCAAATATATCTACATAAACATAATATATTACATAAGTGTTTAATGTACCTGTAGCTATCCCGTTCTCTCGTAGGGCTATGCCCTCTTGGCGAATGAGATAAGGCTGGCTGCACTCCTACAGGTGTGTGTGGTCTAATACTTTTAGGTGTGAGAAGTGGAGATGACAAACTCGTCCTCTGCAAAGCAGTATTGAAGAAATAAAATAACATACTAATAAACAAAAGTGATTATGATGGATATCTCTGATATACATACATTGTTTAATTGTACTAAGAGAAATGGTGATAATTTTTACATAATATAAAAATAGACAAAATCAATCTTATTCTCTATGTTTTTTATTAAACCTACAAAAAGAAATTTTGTAGAATTATAATAATTTAAACCTGATAAAAAATAATGCATTTCAATTATTATTTAATAGGTAAAAATAAAAAGTTAAAACTAAAAAACAGTATGAAAAAAAAAACAAACATACCACATCAATTGAATTTCTCGGTGAACTAGCAGAAGGGGGAGCTGATGGATAAGGACTATGAAGATTGGAAGCATAAGGGGCATAAAGAGAGGATGGATATGAGGTAGAGATAGGTAGAGGTGCACTGGAGGTGACACTCGTCGGCTGAGATGGACTAGTCCTATTTATAGAAGACTCAGAGGCAGTGGATGATGCGGAAGAGACAGATATAGGCACAGGGACAGTCGGACCAGGTGGTATGGCACTCGAATGGTGGCCAGGCAGCGCATGAGCTGGATAGGCCTGAGGCACAACTTGGGGTTGCGTCAAACTCGTTGACGAAGGTGGCATCTGGTGTGAGATTGTATGATGTAGGTTTTGATTCATTATACTTGCACCAGTTGGAACAGAATGCGGAAGGTGGTTGACCATCGGCTGGGAGTGGGGCATATGGTTTGAAGACGAATAAATAGGATGAGATGGCTGGGAATATTGAGGATGAACCGATTGTGAAGACACATGAAGCATGTGGTTCTGATGAATGAGATTGGTATGGTTGCTTGGACTGAGAGAGTGATGGCTCGTAGGACTTGGTCCATGGTGATTGATATGACTAATAGCTGGTGGAAGATGATTGCTTTGGTTTATAGCGGGGGGGCCATGTAGGTTGACTTGGCCAGAGGGAGGAGTCGTACGATGACCACTTTGAGCAGTCAGTAATGGACCATGGTGATTGTGATGACTGTGGTTTGAGGTTACAACTGAATGTGAACCCGTTTGGCTTACCGGCGGAACGGTGTTGTGTATCGCATGACCTGGAATGGTCTGGTGCGGAGTATGATTGTGGAGGGGTAAATGGGCCGAAGTATTCACAGGGATGGATGAGATGTGACTCGTCGTATGAGTTGAAAGAGCTGAATGAGGAGGAGCGGAAGCACTATTGGTGTGACCTGATGATGCCACTCCGTGGTTATTTAATGTTGGTAAAACAGGATTATGATTCTGAAGGTTAGGTTGTAAGGAGGTATGATTTTGATGATTTGGAACGTGATTAGTGTGAGGAATAGGGGAAGGCATATGATTAGAATGTGTGACAGGCGTATTGGAGGAAACATGGCCGGGAAGACCTGGATGTGGAGCGATATGGTTAACGTGAGTGTGATTGTGTTGATGGGGTGGGTGAATGGTGTGGGGGTGTGTAGGCGCCGTCATGGCAACGGGCGGTGGCTGTCCAGGTCCTGATTTGAGACGCGCCTCGTGGTTCGTGTGTCGGTAGTCCATCTGAGGCGTGTGTGCCGGGTGTTGCGGTAGTGCTGCGTGACCGGGATATGCGG
This sequence comes from Neomicropteryx cornuta, assembly GCA_020383195.1. Lineage (NCBI taxonomy): Eukaryota > Metazoa > Arthropoda > Insecta > Lepidoptera > Micropterigidae > Neomicropteryx > Neomicropteryx cornuta. The sequence goes on along the minus strand of JAHKQU010000025.1, from coordinate 7,300,899 downwards.
TATGCTGGTGACCGTGGGCTGGATAGTGGGGAGGAGGGAGGTGAGCGGGAGCTGCTGTTAACGCCGGTGACGCTGGGGCGACAGGCCTGGTGGCTGCCGGTGCTGCAGCAGCTCCTAACTTGGTTATGGGCAACGGTTGTGTCTTTGCGCCGCCGCCACTCGGTCGTGATGTTAGACTAGCACCCGATACTTGGTTAGGATGTGGTGGAATATGCGCTGAAATTGGTCCATTTGGAATCTGAAATACCAAATTGTTAATTTTATTTATTTCTAAGCCATTATGTTAAGTAAATATCAATCTGACTTTAATTCCATATTTATATTTTCCAAAGTAATAAAGCAAATTAATTAATTGTATTTAAGTTTAACAATTGGTGTTTTATCACAGATTGCATAAGTAAGGTTAACCTAGATGATACTATGGGCATTTCATGCCTGGCCCATTTCTCGCTTTAAACAGTAAAAGCTAGCTCGAAGCGCAAAAATATGATGCCTGTATAAGATTTTTTGATTTGTTTTATTTCCTTATTTTATTTACTTTAATGAAATTTGTTGAAAAAAACTAGTCGAAGGTACGAACCTGATGCGAAGGCGGCTGATGATGCATATCGGGCTGATACGGCGGAGGGGGCGGAAGCGCGGCGGGGGCGGGCGACGGCGCGGGCTGGGGCGCGGGCGCGGGCGCCGGCGACGCGCTGCCGCCCAAGGGGGCACGCGACAGGGCGAGGGCGCCGCCCCCGGTTGCCGCCCCGCATCGTGGCGCCCCTGCGACTGCGCCCGCGCCGAGACCACCCACGCCGATGCCGCCGAAGCCTCCGACGCCGCTGTCCGAACACTGTGTGAAAGAAAAAAAAACGATTAGACGTTTTTTTTACAAAAAGTCAATGTATTTTTGTCTGATAGTGTATAAAACTTTTAAAAAATATTTAATGTTGGAAATAACTGGAACCTTCTAAGCTGATTCCATGGGTAGTGGATCTCTTAATATCTCTTTACTACCCTACTCTACTACTACAAACAACCTAGCAAGGACGAACGGCAGAGAAAAAATATACAGGCATTAAATATTCGATTTACCATATATGAAATTATTATTATCCAATATACATTTTTAAATTAAAAAATAATTTTAAAGAAAAATTATGTCAAATTGTTAATTTTTCAAACTACTTCAATTAAATTTATTTTTAATAAAATAAATGTATACATTTTAATTAGGTATATTATTATTTTATGTTATTTGCTGAGGACGTTTCACATCTTTTATTTTTGTCTTGTTCACACTGCACCGTAGAATGCTTAATCATTCTTGAGCTAGGGTAACCAGTGAAAACGTAAATGTTTACACAAATAATAATTAGTAATGGACATAAATCTAGCAGGTATCTAGTACGTATCTATATATATTATATAATAATATATAAAACAAAGTCGGGTCGGTTACACCATTTATAACATTTATAAACAATAGTTTAGATGTTTTCCGATGTTATTATTAACACATCGGAAAAAATTACGAAAAAAAGAATTATAAAGAAAATTCACGTTATCATATATTTTGTATGGAACGGCTTTGTATTCTGTGTAATTCTATTTTCAAACAGTAAGTTGCCTTCTGTTAATTCTGTTTATTCTGAGGCGGTAGGAAGTTCGTCGGGTCAGCTTGTTTTTAATAAAGTTGTTGCCAAACCTACAATAAAATCTCGTGTAATATTTGACAGATGTCTAACGTGGTTTCAAGAAAGCCGTCAGAAATACTTAAAAAGTCAATCAATTTCGATGAATTATGTCATATCTAGTTTAGGTGTTAATTTATTAATTATTCCCTCTCCCTCTTATTTCATCTTTATATTTTATTTAATTTTTTTCTCAAGAAACAAAAAGTTGTTTCACGAGAAAAAATAATATTTTAATTTCAATAATAATAACATTAATAATTAAATAAATGTAAAAAAATATTTTAATTATGTTTTTTTTTGTTTAAAATACTATTGTGCAGTGTATTAAATTTTATTGTTCAATACATTTTTGTTATTCGTTAACGTCTTAAATACAAATTAAATAAACCGACAAATTAAAGTTGGGGGCGGGCTCGAGAGCCGACGTAGAAGGAAGGTAGCCCGTAGCCGATCGTGCATTTCAATGCGGCTCCGTTGGACGCGAGAGCATTTGAGGCATTTGAGGCATTTGAGGCATTTGAGGCATTTGAGGCTTACGATGGATTACACGGTAAGCTATCATTATAAATATTATCTGCGGTAATTTGTCTGCGTCGCGTCGCGTCGTCGGCACGCGAAACAGAAGCGCTGCGGCCGCGATACATTATTACACCGCCGGTGCAAATAAATGCTCCATTCCGTTAAATGCATTATATTAGCCGTGCGGCTGTTCGCAAACATATCTTTTATTGAACATGACTGAGAAATTAAGACGAAAGACTGCTTAAATTTTTTTTTGTCCTGTAATTTTCTAAATCAAATTCTAGAGGTGTAGTTTAATATAATATATAATATAAACATATTTAGTTTTCTTTAACATTAATATTGTTTAAGATGTAAAGAGAATATCTCTTTTATTCGGAATTTAAGTATTAATTGAAACAGCTACAATATTTTACCGGCCGAAAATAAACATTATATTTGCGAGCGGACCTAAATATGTTGGAATTCGAGGCGTTAAAAATGATCGGTCAATAAATCCGTCTGAGACGCGGTCGTAAATAATGATGGCGACGAAACAAGAAAGCGGTTCTTGGCAACAGAATGGCATATCGGCCATCGGCCATCGGCCATCGCGTCACTGCGAATTATTCGTGTCAGTCAGCCGAGGGACGGACTGGGCGCGCGGCTGCGCATTTATTCGCAGAGCGGCGTAACGTTTAACGTTTAATCGTGGCGTAACGAATACTTTGAAAACATTGTGATTCGGTGACATCGTGACAGAGGTGTTCCGTTGTCATTTTGCACGTGTTTAAATCGACCAACCGTATTGCTAAGATACTTATAGGACAGGAGTTGTGCGCAAGATCTCTATCAGTGCGGTGTCACACAGCCTTGGATCTAGCAATGACCAATACAAATACGATTTTCGTATTCACCGAATATTATAACGCATAAAATAATACATGTCATAAAATTTCACAACCTATATAGCAACGCACTTTACCGATTTTTAATAATATTCACATTTATTTCTTTTTTTTTGTGTAGAACGCTAAAACAAAAATATCAAGCATTTATTTTATTTTACGGAAAATTCAAAAAATAATATTGAAATTGCTTCTTATCTTGAGTTTCCAATTTGTTCCCGCCTGCAGATCCTTTGGCTTTCAAGCATAGAAATGTATATTTTCCTAGATTAAGAAATCTGACCCACAAGTATTTTTCACTGAAAACTAGTTTATTTTCGACGGTTGGTAATAATATTCAAACAAAAAAGATCAAAGAATTTACAAACAATACATTTGAATAAAAAATTCTTGAATAAAAATTGCCTACTCGTACCTAATGTTTTTTGATTATACTTAAAATTGTGTAAAAAGTGAATAATATAAGTTTTTCCTATTATTTCTTTCAGTGATTAGTAGTCGTTTCGTCACTACTTGCATAAACTAGCCTATCAAATTTCTTGTAATAATATAGTTATATCATCCAAATAAACTGTTAACAAATTAATATACTAATTATTATAGTGATTATAAAAAAACAAAATAGGAAGAAAACCAATTGCACGATTTCTATAGTTTTTTTTTATTTTGTATACATTTTTTCTTGTTTATTAATATAGATATGCCGTTATCTCAAAGTACACCATTTCATAATAATTAATATATTGAATAGGTAATCTCTCCATTCCGACAACTGGAGCACCCTGTAATATTAAGAGGTTCGTTTCATTACAATACCTATGAATAATATAGATAGCGGGGGTAAGGCGAAGTAGGAAATGCTCAGTTTGGTAAAGTTTGGTCTCCGGTTCCGTCACGACCATCAGAATGTTCGCAAACGCGCTCTCGGCGATAGCGACGCCTGTCACCCACCGGCCGAAGAGCCACGGGCCCTGCGCGGATCGTGCACTCATCCAGTACCCGGAGGGCCAACTTTGCTAGTCGCCATCGCGTCGAACGAAGCTATTCAAAATTACCTTTTTTACAAGTATACCTTTCTCGCCGTTACTCTTTCATATTTACATAATTTCATGTTATTATTCGCCATACAGTATAATATTGTAATGCTTAATTAGTTATATACAAAATATACATTCATTTTTAGTTTTTTCTTCCAGTTTTCTTCAGAAAGAAACCAAATACGCTGTACAAATTGAAGGAGTCGTTTAAGAGATAGGGCATGATAATATCGAATGAGCAATGGGGTGTGGGCGGCAAAGCAAACTTTCTCAGATAAAGTTTTAATTAAAACCAAAAGATGGCTGTTCCGCGGCGCTGACAGGGCGGGCGGAAAAGGGACGGGGCGCTCGGGGCGACGCCGACACGGCCGAAATTGAAAATAATTAACCGACTTCCGGCGCCCTCTAATAAAGGAGTCACCAGACTGAAGGCTGACGACGAAAAGTCGATACATTTTATAGATATAATAGGTATATATATGATATTCTCGTAAGTACATGACTCTATAACCGAACAGATTGATTTAGAAACGTAATATATAACCCTCCGAAGACAATTAAATTCCACCTAATTAAATGTTAAAGAAATTGAATATTAATTAAGTAGGTAATATTAATAGGTATAAGTAGGGATACATACCAAAAGTATATTTATTTTGTATTGTTCAGTGATAATGTGTGATACATTACGTTGGTTTATATTTATTATAATAATTTGAAATGAGTATGAGGACCCTGCTTTATGTCTTAGACATTCCCAGACGATGGAACCCTGATCGAATAAGATGAAGTAGAAGATGCCTATACTAACATAGGCATACGCAAAAGTATAATCAAAGTTATTGAGCGAATAGGTAGGATACCGAGGAAAAGAATAACGGAGGTGGTACTCTCAACCATCTATTTACATATGTCAGTGTTCTGTCACCAAACCTCGATCACATGTTTTCATTGGTACACTAAATACTTCGCATCAGACGTTCATCAACATTATATTTTGAAGGATTGGCTGAAAAATTGGGTATATTTTCGAGGGCCCCGAAGCGAATAACTACGAATAAGTAGTCACAAACATCTTACCGAAAATATTTCGTAATTGAGTTTTTCGCAAAGTTGCCTATAAAATAAAATTATTAAACCACATCTTTAAATCCAGCCTCCAAATAATTTATGAATATCGAATTGTCGAAGGAAAATAGTCGGGCATAACTTTACAAGCAATATTTCTTTATATAAATACCCAGTTACACGCGTGTGTATTTTAAATATAATTAATTAAATATGTAATATTTTATAACATATTTAACATCCACATATTTTTAAATACATTTTTGGTTTTCTTTTTGAAACCACAAAATAAACGTAAAAAGAACAGCAATCGTAATAATTGAGAACAACCTTAATCCCCGACTAATGCTGGACAGCGAAGCGGTGGAAACGAGCGCGAAGTTAATTTGGAAAAGAACACTTCGAAAGGAGGAAGGAGAAATGGAACAAAGGAAGGCATCAAATCTATTACTTGGCCGCCGGGCGAACCTCGGGCCGGGGCTCGGGGGCTCGGGGCCTCGGGGGGCTCGGGGCGGCCGCGGAGCACCCTTATACCTCACCTCCTCATACCTACCTACTGGCAAATGCGATGGAGATGTTTAGGGTTGGTCTGGTTTGGAAGCCGACGATGTAGGTAGAATTCCTTCATTTTTACGCTCGTTATTCAACCAATAGTTCAATTCAGTGCTATTTAATGCTGACAAATGTATTGTTGTACATTTATTTTCAAACATGTTCTGCGAGATTCTGTCGAATTGTCCCAGATAAGCCAGTCACAATCATTTAATACGAGGAACCGTTCAAATATTTCGACGTTAAAAAAAAGTATAAAAAATAATTTTTTTTGAATAACAAATGGGTAGAAAACTAAATTACAAAAAAGATATGACATGGGATTTTTAATAAAAGCTGATCATCGAAATAAAATAATATCTATGAAAATTCCAAGAAAGGCAAATATTCGTGATGTTTCCGTTTCAGTGTCGAATTAGGAAGTCTTGTCGGCTGGCACTGGCTCTTGGACTATGAAGAGGTGGAAACATTTGGGGGCGAAAGGCAACCGTCGAGGAAAAGAAAGTGAACGAACAGTAATATTGTTCTAATAAAAAGGCAGATGAAGCTCGCGAGCGGGAAGAAATATGCAGCGATGATTGCGCGGGAGAGAGACGACGCGACGGGGGGGGGGGGGGGAGAGTAAGGGGAGAGTAAGGGGTGAAGGGGTTGGGTAGGTTAAGGCGCGCCTTCGCTGAAGACGCGGAAGTTATAATTCGAGACTGAAAAGTTTTAAAAAGGAAAAGGAAAAGCTAGGGTTGTCGGCTGAGCGTGAGATGGGAGGCGCGTCGCGACATTTTACGTCTTCTCAGTTTCTGCCTTAGAACAGCGCGCAGGTTGTATGCTCACGCATTTGAGCCAAGCCCTTTAAAATCCTTTATAAACTTATCTACCTAAACCACCTACCTACAATGTCGATAAAAGTATCATCACCATATCTTGAATTAGATTTCGCACACTCTAAAATTATTTTGTAAAGAAATCAAGTAAGCGAATGTAACTTCTGAGTACAAAATATAGTATTAATACTATATTGATTTTAAATACAGCTAAACAAATTAATTACAGCATTTCTATGCGATGTTATCCAAAAGAAAGAACATCGTTTAATGAAAAACAGTATTGACATTTTAATGAACTGATATTTATAATCGTAAGGATAATATTTACCATGCATTTGCATATGACTGCCAAATTAGCTCGTGCTAGAGTCATGGAAGATGGTGGTGATAACGCGTTAAAATGGTAAGACTGCATTTATAATAAGCGGATTCGAAATCCTTACCTCCGGGTCAATAGTCAAACACCATAACAACTAGAGTACCACGACGAGTCTGTGTAACTAATTGTAAAGTGTTAACATAGTTTTAAGTGAAATATTTACAAATTGAAATTGTTTGATATTATTTTTCTGTTTGCCAGGACGTACAGGAATAAGTGGAGGAGAGTGTGGCAGTGTGTACGCACCCTTAGTGCGGGTTAAGCACAGTGGCCGCACCTTTACCTAGTACGTAGTTATTTAAGGCGTCGCGTATACCTATTTACCTGCACCACACAAGCAACACCTTCGTTTCTGGGACAACCTGTAACTGGAGTTATAATAAATTTTATCAACTATCAGCTCGGGGTGGAAATATTACATATCCTAAAGATAACAGCGATTTAATGTTTGTTATAAAATGAAAATGCGCACTGAAGGCATAATCAGTCGTTGAGTAAGATAAAACATCCGTCATTCATGTTTCGCAACATGTTTTTTTACATATGTCCGTTTTTTCCAGAATTAATTTTAAACATCAAAATACCCTCAGTTTACATAATACGCGAGTTGTCCTGTCAGCTATACTACTTAGATACCAATCAGAATCACATTTTTTTTTCGTAATAAAATGACGATAGCCTCGATTTCAATTTCCCCAAGAAATTGCATTTCCGCGCTGTAACAACATTTCTTGTAGGCATTTGTCCCTCGAGGGGTGGTGGCAGGAGAGTTGATGACTTATACTTGCACATTTTACTTAGATCGTCGTATTGCTTCATTTTTACTCGTTTTATCTTGAACGCCCCCCTCCCCCTCCCCACCCCCTCTCCCCCGTCTCAGCTTCTTCACTCGTTGGGCGCCATTTGGCCTCAATCTTATCCCGACGATTTTTTTCATTACCCCGGGTTCTACATTATTTAAGTACATTTGACGGCTGTTTTTTTTTCTAAATTGAATTTGAGTTATTTTTTAAATCAAATGAACTTTTAGGTTCCCTAAGTAAATCTCCGGAAACATGACAATTTCGCCTAAGTGTCAAAATTATTAATTTGAAAGCAATATCAATGCCAACCAACCAATATAAAAAAAAATATTTATTTATAATTACTACATATATAATGTCATGTCAATGTTTTACTGAAGTGGATGAAATAAAAATAATAAAAAAAATCCGAATGCTTGCATATACGTATATCTACAACTGCATATAATTTGTATACCGTTACAGAACGGGCTCGCTTAGTGTAGGCGGTATAGAAACCATTTTGCGCGGTATTATTAAAGTGTCTTCGTCGTTGAAGGTTAATTATAATACAGCTATGTATAGTTATAATACTGTAATATATTACATTTTGTTTATGGTTTACTGTGTTGCTGTACTTACTATTTATTAAAAAATATTGAATTGAATTGAAGAAAATAGTAATTACCAGAATATAGAAGCAATATTATAAAGTGCATGAACCGTCCAAAGGCGGTTTTCCGCGCAGCAGGTCCCAATTGGTCCCAATTGGTTCCCACACGCGGCGGCAACTCTCCCGTAAATAAACAGTGGCTGAGTCCCTAATGAGCGGCGCACGAGCAATGAGAGGCAAAAAGCTGACCTAAACTCGAGACCGGCACCGCAACGGGTTGAGAGCAACCGCTTCACACGGCAATTGGTTGTAGTCATTCGAGGACGAGACGCGGGCGGACAGCTTTCCACGCCCCGACGAAAGCGAACGCTTCCATTAGCGGGGCGCCGATACCGGAAAAATCGATTCGTGTGAAGCCAGCTGTAATTATACGCGAGATCTGTCTTACTTTGCTGCGTGCGTGGCGTGACTAGGCTAATCCAACCGAGTTCGTGGTTGGCACGCGTGTCTTCGTCTTCGTACGGAGATTGAAACATGTTGAGTAATTTAACGCTGGGAGAAGTACCAGAGTCATCTGGCTAAAATCCTCGTACCATGTTCGGAGATCTACAGTTTCGGGCGTGTATGTAAAAACAAGGTTGAATAGTTGGATTGATTCTGTTATCCCGCCTTAAGTCCACAATTAACCTATTCACCAATATCAGTCCTAATTCTTAAGGGGACTCAACCCGGTCATTTCATCGTACAAACGCTGTAGTGTTGTGACTCTTATTTGTCGATGTAAAAGAAAAATAATACTAGGTATCGGTAATTAACAAGTTATATTTTTATTTTGCCTCAAATTGTCTGTATTTTTCTAAACGTTTTATCAAAAGTTTAGACGTAAATATCTTATTATCTGAATACAAGAATCAAGAAAAAAAGAAAGCTGGTTTATTTTATAAAGATGCAAATTTGAGTAAATTTTTAAACATGAGCTGATTCTGTTTTTCATAATTAACCAACATCGGTACAGAGTGTTTATACGTAAGATGAAACAGAACGATTTGAAAGCACGCGTAAGAGAGAGAAGGGTGCCATCGGAAAGAGGCCCCTTAACTAACCCACCCGCCTGTTTGACTATGGACCGCAAGCTTTTTCGCATTCAAAGGAATCAGAAACGACGACTCATCATAAACTGCTCGCTGCATTTATTAATTCGTCATTCATACTTAGACATAGAAAAGGCATAAGTAACAAATATGATCAACGACAATGTACCACCTAAATTTACACATCTTTCTGTATTCTGTATAAATACAATTCATTAGAATAAATAATCAATATCACGTAATATCTGTTAAAAAAAAATGCATAAAATTTCAAAAATAAAATATCATTCTATCATCTACAGAACCGACTATACTTAAACGGATTAATGCAATTGCCCGAATTTAGTTTTCACCGCAATACGGATATTATGTAGTGCGGAAGGAAACAAATCACCTGGATAGTTAGCATACGGTGGACAATAAATGTTAATATTAAAATGACTAAAACACGATTACTTATTTTGTCCTTCGATTAAAAATAGACTTGTTTTTAGTGTAGATCGTTAAAACTTTTATTTAACTTTACCGTTAATACTTAAATTCATCACTGCCTAGATGTAATAACAAATGTTCCATATATTAAAACTAAATTTGACATTTTTACCATTTTAAGTTGTATGCGGTTGTGTAAGTTTTACTCATTGAACATATAGTGACAAACTGGGAAAGCAATTGGTGGAACTAAAATAAATAAATAAATTATTGAACTAACGCAGTGTAAACAGTTAATAAACAGCAAAACTATTTAAAGACTTAAATAACACCGTAAGTAATAGGGCGTTAAAGATACAATATAAAAAATATACAGATATCAATACAAATATGTAAAAAAAGAAGAATAAGAGAGATAATATATAATCATAAATAACGACCACAATAAATTAATTTTTGACGATGTAGCTTCCCACTAAGACACTGTATATTAAGACACTGTAAATTAAAAAAAGATACCAAATAAAGTGAAGTAGTAATTAATATAATATATGGAAATGGCTATACAGAAAAGATAAATTAGATTTTTACGTAATTTACAGAACGCGATAAAATTGAAAAAGCAATAAACATGAAACCGCCGACCGCGTACTCGTAATTATGCTAATGAGGCGGCGTTCGGTTGGCAAGCAATCATAAAATAAAATGACAGAATTAAAATGAGATTCTTATAACCAGTGTAAACAAGAGCTACTAATCGCTTGGGAAATATGCTTAAATCATAATTGACGACATAATTAACCCTAAAATGTTGGGCACCAACCAACCGGTTGACTTATACCAGGGCTGAAACTCACGTGATGCTGCGGTTGGTTTTTTGTTACAACGGCCTCGTTATTTAGTTAGGAGAAAAGCTAGGACATCTTAAGAATTGCTGAAAGTCTTTACATCACTCCGTTTCTTCGGTGCGTAAATAAACATTCGATTATCTATATGAACTAAAATGTAGTCCAGAAAAGCATAAAACTTTACGGTTATGAGGAATAGTTATTAAGTGACTGTAAAACTGTGTCCGATTCGATGATATGCATTTTTCGTTCATCTGCATGGAATTGAATCTTCGACGCCAAAGCAGGCCATAGATATAAAATGCAAGATAATAAAAGTATTTGAGATGTGAACTTGCAAAAGAACTTTGAGGATATCGCAAAGAAAATTGGAAAACTTCGGTCATATCAGTTGAATAAGAAGAAAACGAATTACACAATAGAACTGTCCGATGTTCCGAGTGGCAGCTTTCGAAGTGGGGTTCACTCTGTTCGTTTTAATGATAAATAAAAACTCTTTTTAGAGAGTTGTTATTGAATTTTACACAGCGTTGGTAATCTAAGGTTAAGTAGGCACAGACAGTTTATAATATCGAAAGAGAACAAGCCTATAAATAATGCATGAGTAACCGAAACGGCTGTTAATAACCCAACCTGGCAATTTACATAAGTCAATTAGGCTTAAGCATGACAACATCAACTTTAAATTAGTTCCATAAAATTGGATTATTGTTTTTCACCGGCGGCTATTATTTAATTTTGACGGCGGCCAAGCGGAGAGCCAATACTATAAGAGTGTGAAGCACATTCCATACACCTCCAATATCATTATTTAGCATGAGTTTCAATCAGCAACGGTCCAATGTGACGGATGATAATATCGGTAAATTAATAAGGCTAAGATTGAACACCTATTATAAAAATACTTTTTTTTAGCCACTATAATAAATTATATTATTTTAAAACACACTTTCTATATATATTCGCGTAATTTAGATAATTATATAATTTAGTAGTAAAGAGACTTGTTTATTATATTTCATAATTGTTTTTAATAACAGTAAATCGCATGTAAAGATAAATGACACAATATTTCACAATATTTAAAAAATTAAAGTTTTATTAATTTTTGATTAAGCGTATACAAAGCCATATATCAAAATAATTATTAAGGTACTAGAAGAGGTTCTGTACGAAAATTATATTCAATGAATAAGCTGCATAGGAGAGAAAGGTTAAGGTTAAGGGAGGGTAAAGGTTAGAAGGAGGTTAGATTAATAATATTAGTAAATCACAGGGGGACATGCAGTTGTTCTGTTATCTAGTAGAGGCATGGGAATAAAATTAAAATGTGAAGTGAATAACATAAAAAGCAAATCGGAATATTAACAGCCATACATATTCATTAGTTAATATAAGCCCAGCTTAACGACTAAACATAATATCGAGGGGCCGCCGGTAATTATAGCAACATATTTTCTTTGCCTTGCCTCCTATGCATAAAATTACCATCACGCTGTTTTAATGGCGCTATTTAAAAATGATCATTTTCGCCCCCTCGACGAATTACAAGTAAAGAGTACAGAAATACTTTATTTTTAACAATATATTGTATCGCATGATACAAGTTTGAGGTGAGAAAAAATGAAAAAACGTAGATTTATGCATGATAATAATTTAAAAATAATATTATTTAATCTGCTATCTATTTCATTGTATAAAACTGAGCATTGATCCCGATTTAGTATTCAGTCTTCCAGATGAACAAGACACCAAGAGTCTTTAATCGTTATTAATAATGCAATGCATAATCATAAAATGTATGAAAGTTCGTTAAAAAACTTCGACTGTTCGAAAAACATGATGAGGTCTACCTTGTAGGGGCGCAACCTAGTTAGGTATGTCTTTTAGCTTAATATTTTATATTGTCTTCTTTACTAAATAAATAACAGAGCCGGTATTTTCACTTGGATCTTTAAACACCTCAGCTTAGACCCACACCAAAAGTTGCAAAGATGTAAATATATGAATGGTCTCTTTTCGCGGATTTGCAAAAGTTATTCTTTATTACTTTGACATGTTAAACACTTACATAATAATAAACATATTAAAGTTTACGGTGGTCAATCTGTTAGTTTTAATCAATAAGTATTCTCAACTACAAATGAATTTCCCGATGAAATTTAGATTTATCCATCAATACAATAAGATTTGTCAGTTCAACCATTGAAAATATCCGAGAAAACCACACACAGCGGAATCTCTGAAGTGTGTACACAATTAAATTAACCAGCCGACTCCCAAAGGAATTTCATAGCCGCTCTAAGTAGTAATCTCGCAAAATAAACCATAATTTATTACGAGGGTGTCCTAGCTCTTTCTGTCTGGTGACGTCACGATGGGGGGATGGGGGTCGGGGAAGGAGGGAGGAGCGAGAAGGCGAGTGGGGGAAATAGGAGAAATGGCATGAGAAAGAAGATTTGTCGGTGCTTAAGGAGGGAACGTGGCGGTATTACAGGCTCGTTAAAACTTAATAAAAAGCCAAGAGTGGCAGTCGACTCGGGCCGGATATAAGCAGCTGAACAAATAAAGTTTTACAGGCGAGAGGAGAGGAGATGCTCAGCACCGCAGGCCGTCGATCGATTATTTCAAATGCAGCAATTATTCCGTAAGATCCCTTTAGAAAACGTTAGATATTTTTGATTACAAGGTGAAGTAGCTATAAAAGAACAAACGACAGCCACGCGAGGGACGGGCCTCGAGAGACGCCGTAAAATTGCGGGGCTGTCGTAAATACGCCGATGCCGTTAAATTATTTTTCAGAGTGTTGCTGCAATAAAATAGCAAACATTAACCGAAAGCAGGTAGCCAACTTGAATAGCTGTGGGGTGGCTAACATGCAATCAAAACGTTTAAAATTCTACCTCGAAATTCTTGACATGCGATCGCTGCTAACTTTTTTAAAACTAAAGGAAATTGGGTCACATGTTACTGTTACTACTTCCGACTGGGCGAGATTAACACGAGAGACTAAAAGTTAGGCTTTAAACTAATATCGGTAGATCCACATGGCTGTAAATAAAATACGTAAGGTAGCAATATAAGTTTCAACTTAGTCCATCTAGAACATATAAGGATATTTTTAAAATTATATCAAAAAATAAAAAAAAGACGACATACTTACAGTATTAGTAACATAAACAGTTTACATTCAACTGGACCATATTTGTAATTGTTTCAAAAAGTCGTATAATTAACTAGTTGGCATAATGTGGACAATTAAAATATTATTAATTTAGGTTTTTTTTTCATATTTATTTCCAGAACATAACATTTTCGTTGGATTTTTAAAAACTTCCCAAGGGATATCTTCTGTTATACCCATTGGCTTATATTAGTAATAAAAATTATAAATACCTACTTTTGTAAGCTTTGCAACAAGCATCTAGCGTCAACCAACCAATACCGGATGTCTATATTCTGAGGTAAGAAATGAGCTGTATAAAAATCAGATTGAGTCTTTGGAAGTCTTGCATACGGCCAATTAAAAAGCTTGTCGACGTCCGCCCTCGACTATAAACAAGCGTGTGGTGATAAGAGGGGGAATAGGAAAGAGGGAGAGGAAAGAAGAGGGGGCGACACTTGTTTCTACAGTCCAACAGTCACCAATATTTACAGGCCAATCTGAGAAGTAGCACGACGGGATTACCGTTTATCTGCCGGATATTTTTTTTTAAGCGATTCAAAAATTTTACAATATTAACACACCTATTATTATTATTTTTTTAAATAATTCCTATGACTTAGGTCATATACAATTATTTTGGGCCCTACTCAACTAGGCCAAATTTGCCTGTACAGAGTCAGGGGAGATGGTGAATATAGAACGGTTTTTGGTCATATATATATTTTTTTTAATTGTTTAATTTATTATTTCGTTTTAACGAAACTACTAAAAAAAATGTATATTAATATCTAGTAGTAAAAGAGATATTCGATAAAGGGTCAGCATTTTTTATTTATTTATCAAAAAGGTTTCCCCCCATGTACACATTACAATACAAGTAAAAAAAACAACATTAAAAACCAAAAACAATTTAGTTGGATTAATGTATTTTTATTACTTTCAACGGCAGACTTCGAGTGCCAAAGGTACTGGTCGTCTAGAATCGAAAATATAAGGATGAAGTGACCTATTCTGAAGACACAACCTTGCCAGCGGGCTCTAAAGAGCTTTAGAGGCATCACGAAATTTTATTTTATAAGGTTTTATTTATATAGGAAATATAAAATCCTAAAAGAAATAAATAATTTGAAGACTGCGGAATACCGAAATATACATATAGGGTGATGATTTTAGAGGCGTGGTTTTCAAGAAGAGATAAAACGCATATAATTTGATGTTATGGCTAAAAATTTAGTTTTATTATAAAGATAAGGGTTTGCCATTATGTTTTAAAAATAATTTCGGGTAAGTGGTCGCCGCGGCTGACTCGAACAAATTCCAGCCGAGAGGCCCAATTTTCAACCACTTTTTGCAGCAAGTTGGGCCGTATGTCAGCAATAACGCGCCGAATATTCTCTTCCAAGGCGTTAATCGTGTCCGGCTTATCTGCGTAGACAAGCGACTTCACATAACCCCACAAAAAATAGTCCAGCGGTGTTAAATCGCACGATCTTGAAGGCCACGCCACAGGCCTACGACGCGATTTTTTACTTTATTTTAGAGTGATTTTAAAAAAATTTAGAGATTTTTTCTAAATTTGCACTATTTGCAAACGTTGTTCAGGAGTAAGTCTATTCATTATGAAATGGCAAACCAAACTGAGCATAAATCAAGTGACAGCTGTCAAAAACACCAACTACGAAAAAAGTAGTGCCAGATTGAAAACCACGCCTCTAAAAAAAACACCCCTATACTATTATTGCTAATTCAAAAGTGGTGGTCATAATATTAATTTAAGAAAAATTCTGAAAACTTCTTGAAAAATAGTTCGATGAACAGCTAATTCGTATTATACTACCTCGAGTCGTCTTTTTAATTTTAATCTAGTTACGCCATTAATTCAAAGTGTTATCCTTTTTTTATTGATTTTTTTGCGGCCGTGTTTTTTCGTTTTTTTTAAAGCTGTGTTTAAAAATACACCTTTGCCTAATGAATAAATAAATTATATGCCTTTATTCTAAAAGGATCCGGAACTATGAATACGTCTCGCCATGTCCAAGCCAAGCAAAATTGTATAATACGGTGCTGACTTTAGACTTCACGACTTGTTTCTCTCCCGCCGATATTAATATTATGTATTTATACGCTTTGTAGCTATTAATTTATTTACAGCGATAATGCCACCGCGAGCTATTTCATTACGGCTGATGGCGCATTCTGATTACGCGCTCGTAAATATTTCCCCGCTTCGCTCCCATAAAAAGAAACACTTATCGCTTTTAATGAACAAAGTCAACAACGTAACAATAGCATAAAATAAGGTGAGAAATGTGGAAATTGATCAGATAATCTAGAGTTACAAATTTAAAACGAGCATTGGGTGATAGAAGGCTTCATAAACAATTTTTTGTATAACCATCTTCGAAATTAAATGACAACTTACTGACATAATTTGATTTTTGTTTCATTGACAGATGTTGCCTTATGTAAAATAAGAGTAAAATCATTTCATATTTTTACCTTACCAAACGAGGGGAACATCCACCAACTCCTATGCCAAGTGCGAAAGCTAAAATGTGAATATTTGAATCACAAGTGATATTAATATGACCTCAAAACTCAGTCACTTGCACGGTGGTCATACATCATTGCTTTCTTGTTTAAAATTTGAAATTCATACCTACTCGCAAACGGTAGAAACTTTAAAGGTTCGAGTTACATCATATTAATTTTAAGATATGATTTAAATGATTTCAACACATTTTCGATCTTCAATTGTGTATTCTGTTGAACAAATATACATTAAGGTTTATAAAAAAATGTTTAACAGCGATGCTCCTTAAATTTTCCTATCGTTACTATTTTACAATGTAGAAGGAAAATTTCAAAAAAAGGTCAAAACAGTGAGATATTAAATATGGGGATATGTGGTCAAATTGGTTCCTAATGACCTATTCAGTCATCTTTTTAAAACTTTCTATAGCACTGCCAAACCACTTTGATAATTTGTGCGATAAATTCATGCCTGAATAAACGTATCGCGATTGCCCCCGAGAAATATATCCGCAGTGAATACGAATCAATTTTACAATGGGAAGATTACAACCCCTTCTATTTATTATCAATAACATTTGGTCGGAACGTTAATGATTGTCAGAACAAAGCAGAAAGCCTTGCCGCGGGCGACACTAGAATTAATCTGCGGCAAAATATTAAATCGTTGTGGTTGAAGGCTTATGAATAAAATAATACCTTGCTTCAGTAATTTAATTGCTATATAATTGATAGGCATTTTATTGAGGACTATGAATGAATATAAATTTAAGTGACGTTGATTTAACTTCATTTTGAAGTAAAGTAATTTAAGTACCTGTTGCATTTTTAAACGGGATAGATTTATAGAAAACGAAGAAATCTTCACAAGTGAGAATAACTTTTTTAATAGTAACATAACACCATTTATGGGTAGTTTTTCGGGAAACCGATAAAGTATTAAAAAAATATATTTCTATTATTCTCAAATATTATTATTTGTTGGTAGGTTTAAGCTTAATTCGAAATGCTCTATTAAAAACGAATTATCCGTTAGAAAGTATTTTTTTTACTATTATTGTTAATCTTTGTTACTTTTTAAAAATAACTTTATCAAAAAGTATTCTTTAATATTTAACAAGATAACTAATGATTAAATTGACGACTTGAACAATTTAAAATATAGTTCTTTCGTCCTCAGAATGTATTAAGTCAATTTTAATATAATTAAGAAACATTTTTTAAACAACAAACAGTACTTATTTTAAAAAAAAGCAAATAATTTAGCACCTGAGCGCATTATTCTAGAGCCATTTACCTAGCTACTTTTCAATATGTCACCTGATTTCGTAATTGAGAAAATAAAATGGATTCATAACTAGTGATTAAATTTAAAGGGTTGTGCCATGTGAGAAAAGCATATTTTTTAAACATTCAATGTTGTACACAAGAATGTATGGTAAAACAAACGTTGAAACTAGGTATATATTATTTTTTTTAGAGCAAAAAAAACTATTTATATTACAAAAATATGCCCTTTCGACCATAAATTATAACATAACTTTTATAAATTTTTCGATATTAAAAATATGTAATTTATTTAGGCAAGCGATTTGCCGCTATTAAAATAATATTATATATAATTAGATCAAATACTATTGTGTTTAATTAGAATTATCATTCAGTATAAAATATCTATTAAATTTTTGCGATTAATTAACCAGCATCAAAGCCAACATATTATGATAAACAGTGAAGTTGCGCTTTTGAGTGTAATGGTTTATTAATGTGTTTGCTGGCAGAGCAGAACGGGCAATTTTCCGCATTTAAATGGTATAAATTTAACCGCAATGATAAATAACAAAAGCAGGGACTGAGAACGAACAGTGTTTAATTAGGTTGGTCCATCCGCTCGGTCAAATGGTTTTGGTTGACGAAGGGTTGGAGCGGGAGGGGGAGAGGGTGTGGATAAGGGATGTAGCGGTTGGAGTCACTCGGGTGGATCGCAAACGAGTAAACAGATCATTTAGCAGAGGAAACAGGACCACCACCCACCAGACCCACCCGACTACACACATTCATTTACAAACATTATTTGCTGTACGCTCAGTAGAAGAAATACGGTGTAAAGATATAAGATTACCAATAAATAAATGTCATTACCTAATAAATTGTTTTAACAATTTAGTCTGCAACATTAAAAAATATAGAAAAAAAAATCTGACAAAAAAATTCGTGCATATATACATGTGCAAATATATACGTACGTACAAAAGTTATTAATATCAAATTAGGAAGTCTGACCTAACTGAGTCATATTTGTGGCGTGGAATTTATTTATTTATTAATTTTCAGCGCTTAATAATGCATCCCATAGTGTTTTAAAAAGTTGTCTTGTGTTTGTAGTGAGTTTTATGTCCTCTATCAACTGAGCATAAGATTAAACGATTGTGTTTTTTTTTCTAGGATAGACTAGAAGGCATCTAACATAAAAGTTTTGTTCTTTATTAGTAATAATTATTATCTAAAAAAAAATATCTTGAAACGACGTTTTAGTTTAACACTACAACATAATGGAACTTTGTGGCACATGCCACTTAAGATGTGAGCAGTGTTTTTAGTTCTCATGATGCTTCTTTTAACTGAATGCGTAACAGATATATTTATATAACTGTTTCATAGGATCTTCAATTTATAACCAATTCTAGGTAAGATTTAATTTTGTTTCTAAATGTCGACTAATTACGCACAAATAAGTCTATCTTGTGCAAAAACATTGTACTTTAAAAAAGGAAAATACAACAGAGCATACGGTTGGATGATTGACAGTTGGTTGGTTGTCAATATTTTTTTGCTGAATTTTAATCCAGGCTCATTATTGAGAGGAGAGGAGAGGAAAGGAGACACTAATAGAAAAGAGCTAGATGGACGTAAGTGAAAATGGTTAGATTACCTATATAAAAGAGTAAATCCACGGACGAGCTTAAACGAAATCTTCAGGAAAGAAGAATTTATTAAGAATCTTATAATAATGAGAATAATATTAGGAATATGGTTTAAAAAAATAATTTTATCTTTATTAATTTGGATGTAATTACCAACTGCGTATTAGGTTTTCGAACCTCGTTCGTGGGATATTATAACAAATAAAATGGTGTGGAAGTAAGCGTTCGTCCCTCCTCACCCCTCTTCGCTTCCGGATTCGTCCTGGATTTAAGTATTAGCGCGACTCTGCAATATTTTAAGCGGCTTCGAGAGAGATTTGGCCTCGTTGCGTTGCCGCGCAACCGTTTAAAAGCATTCGACGGCAGTAACTTGGCTGCAAGGCATTCCCTCCCAATAAAAGTGTTTTTATTTAATTCCCTATTTATTTTCATATACGATAAACATCTCCAGAGGTAATGTCCTTTTTTAATACTTGAGTATAAATTTTAAAGCCGTAACACGGAACCACTTCGGTTGAGGTCCGTAATCTGTCCCTATCGTCATTACCGTTAACTTTCGAAACTGAAGACCTCGGCAACAGTATCTCAATTGCTACAATTAACGCAAGAATTTAATCCTGAATTTATGCAGAAAAGCATGGAGACAACCTGCATATTTGAACATATATTGTGTTATACGATATTTTGTCGTTTTTTTAATGTATTTATTTAACTTTTTTTACACTATTTATTTATTTTAATGATCATTAGATCAATAATCAATAGTCAAAATTTAATGTCAATTTTATTAGTTGATTAGTGATAATTAGTATTACGTATTATTTTTAATTGAATAGATATTATAATATTGATGTATTTTAACACAGCAAATTAATCTAATGCGACACGCTCATTAGGCTAAACTCGGGAGGACGGTCGGAGGTGATGTGCTCAAGTCGGCGCGCTAGCTGACACGTTGATTTTTCTTTATCTGACACAAAAGTTTTACTTGTGACGCGCGTGGTACAACCACACACACGCAGTTTTTTATTTGCTATGTTAAATAGTAATTTGCAAGTAAGGCTATGTAAATATGTAAATCTGTTTTCTTTATTTACTTTCACAATTTATTGTAGTGTTTTATTTCCCATCATTGCGGACCTTAATACTAAGCATATATAACAGTAAATTAAATACTCACAATGCCATCGTCACCATAATTGTAATATTTCGTTATAGTCACATGACTAAAACTCACCTGTAACAAAAAGAAATGTAAAATAAATAAACATAATTTAACAAATACAATTTTACTACTGATAGCGATGGCAATTTAATATTTAAAATATTTTAACTGGACGGTTTTAATTTTTTATAACAAAAAAATGACGCTTAATTTAAAGATGATCTGTAGATGTACGAGTACCTACCCTTTTATGTTAATATCATAATAAAACGTCGACTTTATTATATACATATATTTATAATTATTCCTAGGACTTTGGTCAATTATTTTTGGTCTGCCTGAGCGATCCTTAGTTCTTTACCCGATAGGAACAGTTATAATGTGTTATATAATATATAGTAAAAAAATATAAGTAAAATCAATGTCAAACTAGCAGCTATGACTATAACTAACTCCGTCCGCCAAAAAAGACAATTTCTACGTTAAGAACCGCTTTATAAAAAACAGAACGCATCTAAATAATTAATTGATCACAATAATAATAATTAAAGAACATGCGTATAATATTATATTTACGCAATTTAGTAGGAGCTGACCTTTATATTTTCCTACTTATTTGACGCTAATACATATGTTTGTATTGGCTTATGGGTCAATAATTAATGATAGATTATAGTAGTACAAGATAGGTTTAAAAAGTCGGAACATGATACACTTAAAGTCAAAATGTATTTGAATACTTTTTTTTAGGAATGTTTAAAAAACGTAAATGGAAAATAAAAACGTGAATACATACATAACTGCGTATATTATGCGAAGATGGAATAGTCACCGAATAAAAAGCAACAATCTATTAGTTCTATTAGTAAACAAATGTGATTTAACCTAATTAATAAAGTCTACACTTTTGCGCAAAAACGTAAATGCTGGTCGATCCTTTTAAGCCTGGTATTCACAAGTATTTTGAAATCCGTTTATTCGTGACAAACACAGTGCATACTCGTATTGATTAATTGACTATTCATTCGCTGGCAATAAATTCAACATCAGAAGTTGGAAAGCTGGATATCGCATCGCGTTCAATCTCTCGCTTATTGAAATCACCTCGAAGTGGCCGGCCTGCGGATGCTGTGGATGCTGTGGATGGAGCGATTATTCAGTCACGATCGATTAATATGGAACGCCGCGCCGTCGGACGGGCCGCTGACTCTGACTGCCGCCTATTATGATGTGGTCGTGCGATAAATATCTAATGGGCAAATTGAACTTTTGTAAATATAGACGAGCGACACGCACGGACAGCTTTTATTTATATCTTATATTTTCTATTAATTTCATCAAGAAGATCTCTTTCAAGCTAATTAGTACATAGACTAATTTGTAGTGGTGTCTGAAATTGAAACAACATATTGCAGAGAAAACGTCCGGTGGGACAGGTATACTATACTATACCTACTCGTATGAAAGACTTAGCGTTGATACTAAGTTATTTTAGGGGTGCTGTGTGAGATAAACGAAATTTTCACATCTGAATACAAGGCAGATAATTTTTATACTTGATATTAATCTGGTGGTTAAGGAAAAAGTATTAAGTACACACAATCAGTAAAAATCATTATTTAACAACATATTTAATTACGTTTAAGCGATCGATACTACTGTCCAATGAAGGCAGTATTCCGCGTTGAACGACTATTACTATTACAATATCGTTGTTATTAAAATAGCGAAATGATTGCCTTACAGCATATTTTGTATTAACACCATAATATGTAGGTACAGTTATTTGTATAAATATAAAGTTTTAAATACGTTATATTTCAAGTCGCCAGCCGTAGCTATTCCTATCAAATGAATGTCTTTAAACATCTTTGGTTATCTAAATATATACCGAACGAATATGTCTTTTAAAAGCAATCAGTATATATACAATCGATTCCGTGTGGGTAGTATACAATCGAAAATCACACTCAATCGCCCACGCTTTGCAGTCGACGTGTCGCGATACTTCAGTTAGTCAATGCGCGCATATTCTAATTACACATGTTGTCGTATATCAGTGGCCCAGTTCGGTGAGCCAACAAAGTAAGAACTCTAAATGGTTTTCGGTCGCCTGATATTAATTTCAACCGCTCCTCTCGCCCGTCCCCCCCCCCTTCACCCCTCCGCCCATCCAATCGACCTTCTCATATAAATTTGCTTCTCATTTTAATATTAACCGCTAAAAATTTCCTCACTGGGGCTCGAATCACCCGATATGGAGGTCGAAAACCCCCGAACCAAATCGGACGTTCAAAAACGTTCGATTTGACTCGATTTTTTTTGTTGAAAATAACATTAAAAACACAGATTTTAGTATTTTTTTTAAATCTACCGAAGAAAAGAAAATAACACAAGTGTAGAGCCAAATTATTAATTTTAATAATTAATAGATAAATGAGGCCGTTAAAATATGGGTCAGATAAGAATCGAAAAACAACAAACAAATTGCAACTAATATTTGGTTAGGGAAAACCTCTATGAATAGGGCGTACTATGAACTTGAATATTAGCGGTATCGCCTAAAATATTGACCGTAATACTAATCTAATATATTCTACATGTTTATCATAGTGCATCAAACCACCGCTGTTCGTATGACAATTGAGCACCAGGTTGTTGTAGCAACTATCCCTGTGCTGGTAAGGTGATACATACTTGGCTAGTCTCAAGCCTCGAGGTCACAGGTGGTGGTGGATAGTGAAAAGCCTACATTCCGGACGGGGATACTTAGTATCGGTCTCTTGATGGTAGGTAGCCGTGAATATCAAATAAGCGACCCCGAAACACAAACCAGAGGAGTAAACTTTTGATAAAACAATCCTAATCCGAAAGTTTAATCTCACGTCTCACGTCTCGAGATGAATCTCCAAAAAATATTTGTATTATGTTATAATATATAATTACAGGGATGAAATTTTTCCAAACACTAATGTGCTCTAATGTGTGTATCTATTCTGGCTCTATAATTAGAGCCAGAATAGATACTTAATAATATAACGCAAAAATAACTGCATAGCTTGAGTATAGTGGATGCTGGTTTAAATACAGCGCTGTATTTAAACGAATTCAATGAATACAAAAGAAATAACTTAAGTTCAACGTAGATCAAATTAATCATGGAATGCTAAAAATACCAGTAAAAAGGAAACTAAAATAAATGCACATTACGTGCAAATCGTTACGATATAGTTTACTCGTAAATGATTTTTAACATTATTAGAGGCGTCAATACTAAAAAGTTTATTCGAATTTTTAAATTTTTACTATCTACTGTAAAATACTAATTTGGATTTCTTATTTTGTAAAGTCACGGCGTATGCCTCTAATAAAATTAAATAATCATCTAAAATACGGTATTTAAGAAATACATTTAACAATATCAGATAATATAACGATTAACTCGTCAATGGTTGACAACCGACCGCACATTTACTGAAAGTCTTTTGTTGCAAGTGAACCTCTTCCGCCACCTCCTTAAGATTACTTGGACACTCGTATCGAATACCTTATAAGATACACTTATTATATTTTAAAAAAAAACTACATGGTTCTCTGCCGAATTTACCCTTTTTAAAAACTGCATTGTTGTAGCTGAAGCTTGACAATTATATTAGAATGACAAATTTTGTAAAATATGCGTCTGAAAAACTAAATTTAGTTTTTTTTTTGTTAATTTCTTAAGTATGTATATATATTCCGCATCCATACTATAAAACATAAACGCCATATTTTTTAGGCAATTTCTTAAACATTGGTTACCTTTTGTTTAATTTGTGGTTAAGAACTTAATTCTATTGGACGTTGAAATATGATCTGTCAATTGGCGTCGCTGTTCTTAACAATAAAACAAAGAACATTACGATTATTCTTAAAATGGCTGAATTCGCGTGGGCATTTTTTGTAAAGCCAGGAAAATGAGTCAAGCAAAAATAACAATACAAAACGAATCGCCAGCCAACGTCTTAAATGATCGTGTCGCCTGATTGCCGCGATGAATGACAAACGACAAGCGATCGAAGTGTTTGCATCTCACTCCTTTGACACCTTTGACTCCTTACTACATAGTTGTTTGTGTGCTGTTCGAAGATTTCAATCTTTTAAAGAATTCTCTTATAGACCGTAATGTATAAAAAATAGTGTATAAATATTAAATGTAAGAAAATTATTAATCAAAATTAAGCTTTAAATGTTTAGATAAATCGTGTGTGGTTGGTTACACCACACGCATAAATGTTCTGTGAGAAAGGTGATTATTGGTCATACCTACTATATTTCAAAATTACCACCCATGCTGCAATGCTTCCGCACGCCTATTTGTTTATATATGAATACAATCAACGTGACAGCTCGTTTAGAGTAACGTATTTAGAGGAATAAGTACATCACCTCCATGCGTCCTCCCGAGTTTAGCCCAATGAGAGTATCGAAATTAGATTCATTCATTGCCTATGAAAAAGGCACGAATGCAACATCGCGTATGCAGTAGTGGCAACAAACGCGCGAAATGAAGTGAAAGCTCGCAACGGACCGGCAGAAGCGTGCCGTTTCTGCCGCCGTACGTTGCAGATGCGGCGTTATGCGGCGTTACGCGGCTCGTAAACGCTATACATGGCAGCGAACGTTGGGCGACGCGGACGCCGCAACAAAATGACGCCTCGCCCATTTCGCCATTTCGTACCGGTTGGCATGCTAATCCGAACGAGTTTACGGAGCAGTGACTGGCCGCAGTGACTGACCGCAGCAAACCCGCGAACGGCCCGGTCCTAGTGGTGGCATGTTGAGTTTAATCATCGACTGATTAGCTAAGGCTAAAAACAAGCGGAAAAATGAAAATAGTAACTTTTCTATAACTGTAGGTAATAGACTGAGAATTTTTATAATTATTACGAAGCAGCGTCAAATACACGGTTAAGTTACATGGAAACATTTAATGAACGGGTCTTTCCTTTTGCTAAAATCTATTCTGCTCATTTATGTAAACCATTAAAAAACTTAAAAAAAATAAGTGTTTCCCAACTTCAAAATAAATCGTAATCGTATGTTTTTATATTTATTTTTTTTTTTGCTTAATTTAGTTTTTATGTTATGCACAAAGAAAAATCCGATAAATAAATATATGTGGATAAAATAATCTATAACGGTTTAGGCAATCTGGATTAGGAAACATTCATAAAAAAAAAAACACAAATAGAAATTGAGAATATCCTTCCTTGTATAGGATGTTTTTTTTTAGAGGCGTGGTTTTCAATCTGGCACTACTTTTTTCGTAGTTGGTGTTTTTGACAGCTGTCACTTGATTTATGCTCAGTTTGGTTTGCCATTTCATAATGAATAGACTTACTCCTGAACAACGTTTGCAAATAGTGCAAATTTAGGAAAAAACCCCTCTAAATTTTCTTTAAATCACTCTAAAATAAAGTAAAAATCGCGTCGTGGGCCTGTGGCGTGGCCTCCAAGATCGTGCGATTTAACACCGTTGGACTATTTTTTGTGGGGTTATGTGAAGTCGCTTGTCTACGCAGATAAGCCCGACACGATTAACGCCTTGGAAGAGAATATTCGGCGCGTTATTGCTGACATACCAACTTGCCCAACTTGCTGCAAAAAGTGGTTGAAAGTTGGGTCTCTCAGCTGGAATTTGTTCGAGT
The DNA here is from genome assembly GCA_020383195.1 of Neomicropteryx cornuta. Taxonomy (NCBI): domain Eukaryota; kingdom Metazoa; phylum Arthropoda; class Insecta; order Lepidoptera; family Micropterigidae; genus Neomicropteryx; species Neomicropteryx cornuta. The sequence goes on along the minus strand of JAHKQU010000025.1, from coordinate 7,274,711 downwards.
CAGCCGCGGCGGCCACTTATATATCAAATTATATGCGTTTTATTTCTTCTTGAAAACCACGCCTCTAAAATCATCAACCTATATCACGTCAGTTAAGACCTAAAAACAAAATGTATACTTCTGCCCTATTCCATGCGCCCAAGATATTTTCCAGGATTCTGTGGTCACCGTATATTGTTTTCTCTCTCTCTCTCACACACACACACGAGCACACACTTGCACAAACCGGCGTAACTCTATTTTTTTTTGTCAAACGCTCCATCAGCTCACACAGCTCCGCTAAACCACCTTTCACGTACCTACCTAAAAATCAACAAACAAACACTCTATGGAAGAAACGCGTGTTAATTGCTAAGATCGATTGTTTTCACTCTCTACTGAGTGTCGTCAAATCTATTTTATAGGAAGATCGCGTGTCCCGAATCCTCCGCCAATCAACGGCCGCCTGACGTATAGAGTGAAGGATACAAGCTCGAGACCTTCCCGGGGTTAAACCAGGGGAGGCGGGATTTCAATAGAGATAATGAATTATCTCGTTTTATGCGAAAACGTCGTAGGTTATTTTCTCACACGAAAGCACCACATTCAATTACTTAAATTTCGTAGTTTCCTATATAAAAAAATACACTGTACTTACATATATTTATCTTTAACAATAATCATATTATTTTTACTTATTTATTATTAATTATAACAAATAAAAATACTAATACTTATGTATTATGTAAAACTAGAACCGATTTGTATTCAAGCTTACGATTATTAAAAAATTAGATTAAAATCCACATCACCTATCTATTTTACTTTATATGATATAGTTTTAGAATACTTTGTATAGTTAATAACTAGATATATTCATTATTTTATGCTATTTCACATGTATTGTTTTAGATTAAATAAATAGAAATTACTTATTTAAACAACAAAAACTGTATGGAAAAAAATATAAACACTAACAAAACAACAATCACAAACAATCAAATACTAACACTCTTTGCTAACTTATTTAATGTAATAAGTTACTTCTTAACATTCATTTATATGATAAAAAAGTGCGGTAGTTTTGAAGATTCAAAGCGTGATGATAAAATTGATGGTATTTGTAATAATTAATAACTACTATAATAATTGTAGGCTTACATTTAAAGGAGAACATAAAGTTATTCGTGGAATTATAGAGGGGTGTAAAAAATATTCGATGCTAGAGTGTGATAATAAAATTGCGACCAATTCAATCCGGGTCAAGTTTTTATAAAACTAAATTTTTGTAAAGTAAAAATCGTCTGATTATTAAATATTTTGTTTAAACTTGAGGATTTAATAATTTAATTATGTACTCGTGTTTTACAAACATACAATTATTATAAACTATTTCTTGTTACTTTTTTGTTTATTTTTTTTAGTTTCTAAGAATAAAACAGTAGAAACTAAATGAACACACAAATATTATAAGCGGACTTATTTATTTAATAAAAGTAATGTCACACATAGTCTGCGTACATGTTACTGTAAAAAACATTTTACAGTAACGCGAGCATTAAATAGATATTCGTGATACCGTGAGATTGCGAAATTCTATGGCAGATAGGACTGGAATTGTCCATTCTACCAGTGCAATTGTGAAACGTCATAATATAACTATGTAGAATTTGTACTTTCAAAGTATTTATTATTATAATTGTAGATTTTAAAAAGTTTTGCAATCTACTTGCGTCACAATGCAAAGACTTAACAACAATAGTCGTTCGTATTGCAATTGAGTATAAAGTTAAAACAAAGCGATAAAATAATGAAGTGAAAAGATTGACAACATGAATGCCAGAGAGGGCTATTCTATGAGAAAGTTTATATGATCGATGATAATAAGCCAATGGATAAATTGAAAGGTTTAAACAATAGAAGTGTCGAAGGCGCAATCAGTCTGTAATCACGATGCAAAATATGCCAAACAAATATAAATTAAATAGAAGTATACGATGCTGTCAACATGGCCTAATACCTACTTTTTTTTATTTTGATTGAATCACTTTATAATATAAACCGTTCATATAATATAACGGTGGTTTCGTTTGCTATCCACTTGGCGAACTTTCGCTATCAGATAAAATAAAAGACGGCTTGTATTGATATTCGGCACACCAACTATATACCGGCAAACCTTTCAATTAATTTTGCGCCGGTAAAAGAGAAAGTACCAGAAGGCGAACGATTTTAATAAAAAAAATCATGTTACCAACATTTCACATTCGTGCCTTAGACTAATTAATCATTTTGATAGGCGATTTGATAAGTGCACGCATGTATTTTTTTTTCATATATGTTTTTAGCCTCATGGTGAGACAGGTAATTAGTGATAAATTTAATAAAAAATAAATAAATATTAGTCAAACGGTGTAGGTTTGACTGATACGTATTTTTTTAACAACAAACATTTTATAAATCAAGTTTTCCGCGTATTCACGCACTAAATTAAGGTACTTATATTGTCAGATTTTAAGAATATAGGTAGGTAGTTCTATATTTTCTTATTTTATCTTCCGTGTGAAAATAGACTATTACGCTTTAATCGACATGATCATCTTTAAGTTTGTTACAAGGTTAATCCCAGTGACGAATTGATGTGTGGATTATCCAGGTGCTGGTTCCGCGGTTGTTTTACAATTGACCGATTTACACATTTAGTATTTTTATTAAAATGTTAAAAAATGACGCAACGCTGTTGAACACTAATATTTGAATTATCACACAAGACGCCGACGATACTAGATAATTAAGCTTAATTTAGACTTTAGACGTCTTTTAGGTTTACAATGTAACGCAGGCCGGCAGACAAGATGACAAAATTGGATCGCGGTGCTGGAGTCATTAAACACTATGGACATACCGCTCTTGGCGACCAGACACTCCCGTCTCTTCGAACGCATCGGAATATCCTCGCGTCGATGTGCTGGCCGACAGCCAACGGACATGCTCTGCTGACTACAGTAGCGCGCTGCGGTGCCAGTCGATTGTCGCATTTCATTGGACGTGACTCGATTGCGACGTGGCATATCGACGCAACCACATCGCGTTATCCCCGTGTATTGCAAGTAGCTACCTTATGGGCACAAGCACAGACATCTTATATTCTATAGGAAGCCTTGTATATTGTATACCAGTAATAATATAGATAAAGACTGATAAGAAAGTTCTTTTTTATAGACGTAGAGTTATGCGTTAACCTTTTTTTATCATATATGTATTTTAAAATCAACAGTAAATCTTGCATAAATCATTTTAAAAAATAGATTAGGTTTAATTGCGTAGTTAAGTTCTATATGCGGTCAGACCTTCAGATCGCATATAATGAATTTAAATAAGATTACTCGTTTTTATTCTAACACTCTGAAACAGTAACTACTGATTATTGATATATTTAAAAAAATAGCGTATATAAGCCGAGATTAAGAGATTTAGACTTCTTGTTATTAGAAATATTGGTCTACAACGTTTGCCTACTTACTAAGATATATTTAGGAGAAATTTTTAAGAAAATACATCAGCAAAATATATTTAATTGTACCTGACAAACAATAAGCAGTAAAAATATGTTAAATACTTCCAGCCTTAGGCATAATCGCGCTAATTCGCTAACATATTTTTTTACTCCTTTGGTGGGTGGTCCCTTTTAAGCTTAGCAGCGTACCAAAACCATTACGCATTAAATTGTGAAAAGGCCACAGATATTCACATGTTATTGTTTATTTATTTTTTTATTACACCTAAAAAACAGTTTAAACGCATTGTAATAAAGTAATGTATTGTATTGTAATGTAGTAAAGTAGTAAATTAAAAGAATACGCATGTTTTAATATTAATTGAAATGGTTATTTTTAAATAATTGAACTTAACAGCAGATCAAAGAAACATCCTAATTAAATTTCCTTAACGAAACATAAAAAATACCCCATATATCTCTTTGTAAAACGTAAAATTAATTAATAGTCGAATATTTCAATTTTCACACGCATTGGTTTTGCATATAATTAATTAAAAAATATATAATGGCGCATATAATGCTGAATGAATATTAAAATCAAAGTTATAAAAAAATGTGGTAATCGACTAGCGACTAGAATATTAATCAACATAAATTATTTTATCGAATATATGCATATGGACAAAATAAACTAATATAATATGTCAGCTTACAAAATACTTATCAGTGATGTGTGTTAAGTGGCATTTCACAGTCTTATAAAAATAATTCATGTGCGAGTGTGGATCATTTATAGAACGTTTTCTTTGTCGATCAGCTCGTCGGAAGAAGTCTTTGATCCATCACAACTGCCGATGCACTACCGCAGCAATCTTGGCATCGTGCCTGACAATCTTGATGAGATTCTCATGCTCTTCAGCTTGCTTCAACGGCTCAAATGAAAATACATTAACTGCACTTCACTTATATTTCAAAAGAATACAGAGCTACTTAATAATATCGTAGTAGGAAAAAATATTTATTTCTTATGGGAAAACATACAGTTATTCAACTACGTACAAAATTACATTGACTGGTGTTAAAGTACCTCCGTGTTCGTATAAAGTTCTCTTAAAAGACCTCTATATTCGCATAAAGTGCACCTAGCATGACTGGAGAGTGAAAGGTGTGGGGAAGGTGTACAATAAACATGAAAAAACCGATCCACCGAAACGTTGAAGTCGACGCAGAACTTCGGTGTAAAAACGACGTTCCTGAATTATAGTATAAGCCGACATGATGAAGTTTCTTAGGCTTTAAATAGAAAGCCGGATTATGGCATTTGCCTCAGACACATAACCTAACTTTTGCTATGTATATGAGAAAAGAGTCGAGAAACCATTGGTATCAGTAATTCCTCAAAAATACCGTGGTGCATTATAAGATAGCGCCCGAAGGAGAGTGTTATTTACTTTTACTACCAAACTGCTTTTTATTTTAATCATTTAATTTTTAAGTATGTATTATACATTCATCATCAGCAATATATATTTATTTATTTATTTATTTATTCATATATGTTCATGCCAAAAGTAATATTTATTATTAATTGTTATTAGTTTTCTTGCTGGTAGAAAATAAAATAAATGGACTTCGTGTATTTTGTACAGCATTTAAATGATTATAAACATATCTTTATATCTATCATAAATAATCAATAAAACATATCTTTATATCTATCATAAATAATCAATAGATATTGTAAAAATGATAGAAAATAAATTATGAAACATACTAAAAATAGTATTTGAATGTTTTGTCAATAAATTTGTTTTATTTAATGATTCCATTGCAGCTTTAATGACTTTGTGAATACATCAGATGAAGGCTCATTCAATCGTGGAGCGAATAAGAGGGTATTATAATAGTCAAACCAGCGCCAAGCATAAAGAAAAGTTATTATGTCGTAAAAAACGGGTTCCCACAATAAAGTCGCGTCATCCTTCAACCGCTCCACCTCAGCTCCACCTCAGCTCCACCTCAGCGTCCGTTCAACGTGAGACGCGATAAAACTTTAATTCAGACATAACGCTGCATTAATTTCGTAGTTTCTGGCAGCTGCGAAGGCAGCTTAATGATAAACTGGTATCACAAAAAAGGATTTATGACGCGTTTAATTAAGACAAGTTGGATCGTCGCCCATTAAAGGCAGAGGTTTTTTTTTATAGCGAGCCAGTCGTAAAATAAACATCAATGCCGTAGCATATTATCGCTAATGCATACACATGTTACCCAACGGAATATTATGGAAATGGGCACTCTAACCGGTCATAAAAATAACAGACATGATTGAATATTATTTGAACGGTACAATCTATCAGGGGAATTATATTATATTGTGATTGCACATACTGCAATAGTAAAACTCGTTCGGAGTCAAAGCAAACAAAATACAAATACTTCTGTTTTTAAGGTATATTCAAGCAACTAAATGTAATTTTGTTAATGAATAATTTGCTAAAAACACCATGTCATACATACATTGAATATTTGATTCTGCTTATATTGTTACTAGATACAAATAAATGTTGTGTTCAATAGAGAGAAACCATTAATTTAGCGTGTGCCTCTTAGCGACTGGAAAACGTCAAAATATTGGAGTAATTGAGATGGCCAATAACCATTAGATATAAATATTTATATACAGTTACTTAATCTGTAGTTTTATAAAAACCCCCACATTTACAGTAAAGGCTATTTTGCAGCATCGGCGCGGTTAGAAATTATTGACATAACATAAAATTACGACACGATCTGATTAAAAAGTATTTTATAATATTTTCCTTACAAACGCCAGTAAATAGATAATTCGAAACGATGTATGTGGCGAGGAAAAGATTCGGGTTTTCGTTAGAAGTCGGCAAAGTGGAACCTATACCTTTTATACTTACAAATAAAACTCAGTTGCCTTCTACGGCAATACTTTTAATATTCTTGCCCCGCGCGCGTGCAGAATATGGCAACGCGGTGCTAGTGTAAAAACGGTCCGACTTGACTTTGTGTGGCACAATTTAGCACAAGCAAGTCTAGCGACGTATTCGTCACTTGATTCTTCCGTGACGAATGTTGGCGCGAGTGCCCAGAGACTAGACGCGCTGCATCTCGGCGTGTGGCATTCAGACGCGGCATCCTCTCCGCACGAGGGCTGGAGCAGTCCCGAAGTATGCAATCGGCATTTATTTATGTGCCACTGTTGCCGGCTGGCTGCGTGTGAGAGCATACTAAAATGAACACACCGCCGACAATTCATAACGATAATATGCGCCGCAATCCATCCATCCTCCGGACCGCTCCGGGCGGCTAGCCAACGAATATTATTACTACGTCGCGTCGAGAGGGAATCCACTGGCGATATTTACGTGTGGTCCGGTCCAACGATACAGATTTCAATTTAATCGCTTTACCGCATTTGCATTTGCATTTCCGCTGATTGTTATTTGATACAGTAATTATCAATTGTGTGGTTTCAAAAGGGAGAGAATATATAAAATTAGTAATGATAATGAAACTGTATTTTCATCAATATAATGTCTAAAACATCAGTATATTGCGGGGATTTTAGCGTAGTAATATCACATTATAAGGGATCGGTGAAGTGAGATTTAAAGGGTCGAGAGGGAGACTGTTGGAAATCGAAACGATCCATCTAAAGACGCTAGCACCTTAACTAGCCTCTTAAATTCAGTTTCCCTTCTACCGCCTTAAGTTTGATTTACTATTTAATGGGCACTATGTAGAATTATATAAAAAATAATTAATTAAACGAGCTATGCCATGTGTATGTACTCGCATATATACCCGGTGAACGATAATGGTTCGCAACAATATTTACATTATGAATGCTGTTTGATATTATCTATACACCTATATAAGATATAAATAAAATTGAAGCGTCTGTCTGTAATTTTGAAATAAATCCTTTCTTCTAAGTTCATATAATTCGCACGCAATCAAAACTTAAACACCCATTTTGTTAGGATGTCTGTCATTATCAGGTAGATTGATCATTATTCATTTCAGATATTATTGTAGGCTACTTTTTAACGGGAAAATATCAAGGAATCCGGTGTAGAAATTGACAAAATGTAGAAATTATGTCCCCAATGTCCGTAGAAAATGCTAAATACGTCAGACGAATGCGTCAAGTGGAGTGCGAGCCGTGCATGATTGATTAATTTATATTTTTTTTAATACTATCCAGAAAATATTAAACTACAGAAATATTAGGATATACGTATATTGGCGGCAACTTATAAATATTGAGGATATAAATATTCTCACCATGACCAATCGCAGTGTGGATCGAACCACCCCAAAAAGTATGGACTATATGGAGTGTCGTATAGTTTTTTTTTAGTTTTTTTTTGATAGCGTAGAGATAGTATCTCAGTAGAGATACTATCTGCAAAATAAATACATTAAATATAATAAAAAAAAATACCTAATGAAAATATAATAAACCTCTGAATATATTGAATACGAATTAATAATATTATATATAATTAAATAAATATATGTATATGAGTACTACATAATTACGCATAAAATAAAAGATGTACGTATTGGTATTTATTATTGAATAATAATAATAACGTACTTACGTTGTAATATTATAATACTTAATGAAAAATAATGGTTACAAATTATTAATGTATTTAAAAAATGTTCACGGTCAATTCACTTGTGAATCACGTGCCGGGTAGGATTTTTAATTTATTCGACGCTTCAGCAACAATTTAACGCGCCGTATTTCGGCCGCTGAGTAGGTACCTGTCGGTGGCGACTCTCTCGATGTCTTTTTATGTATATTGTGGAATTTTATTATTTTACTATAATATTATATTATAACATTGAGTAATTGCGCGTTATAATATTTAGTAGACTTCTGCTCATTTTATCTACTATTTTTGAATAACTATCAGAACAAAAGCTCATTTATCGGTAGTCAACTATAACTCAATTCATAAAGTAGATATTAATAAAAAGATCTCTACGTACTTAATAAATTTGGGAAGAATAGCAATAGTAAAATAATTTTAATGGTATTACTAATAGAATTATTTGTATAATTTTCTTTATATTTAGTCTATAACGCATCATTTATACGATGTACTGAAACAAAACGATGGTCACCCTAGAACAGAATAATCTAATTGAGTAATCATCAACCCTTATTTAGGATAATTATATTGGTCAAATCGTATTGTGAAATATTTCCTCTGAATAGTATAATTAAAGTTTTCTAGTAAGAAGTGTAGAATAACTCTCATAAAAAGATTTCAACCTTAGATAAAATATTATTTAACAATTTATCAAGAAACAACGACTACAAGACAACTTGACTTTTACATCCTGCAAGTACTCACGTACTTATTAATATAAAAATATTACATTAAGAGCAATGATCTTTTAAAACTTATAGATAAGACATGTCTTATGAATCGTCGCTGTAAAAACCCGACACAGGTAGATTTCTCCTCGCCGTTCCGCGTGCCGCAACACTCCGCCTTATCGCGATGACATATGCGAGCAAGCGAGGAGTGTGCTCGACGCAAAGTGGCGTACTTGGGTGTGGTTTGTTTTTCACCCTCAGTTGCCGTATCTATTAAGTTTTAAAAGATCGTCGATTAGGAATGTTAACATAAGATTCATTCTTAATAAATATTCTTTTATATGTTTTAAATATACCTACATTTTGTTATTTACAAGTGGCTCGGTAAATTAGATTGAAACGGGCCCGACCGTTGGTTGGTTGAACGTGCGCAGATCGCTCTAAATGAATCAATTATGTTGTTAAAAGTCAACAACACAGTAAGCGGAGCCGGCGCGAACTGCCTGCCACCAGAGCGATGCATCACCTAGTCTATAGCTTATAGAGTATAGCTTATAGCTGGCCGTGCCGACACGATGGTAATGTGTATTCAATAGAGCAGCTTCGGCCTTCTGGCCTGGCCTGGCCTAATAGCGTTTCATTCAATTATGCCTCATTATGTAGTTACGGCGTGCGGCATAGGCGGTACGGAGCCGCGATAGCTAATAATTGCTTTTCATTGTGTGTTTTTTTAATGGACGCTTTATTCAACGAGTTACTCCTTACTGAGTCGGGTCTGCGGTCGGTCGGATTAGAATTCAACAATAGGACAAAAGTCACTCACTCATAATATACGGAGATTTTTTTCAGGCCTCAATATAAAATTTCAAATGTTCCGTATCGGGTACACCACACATTTTACTGTAGTTATTTTCAGTGGAATATGTTAAAAATGCTTAGTAGTAAATACACACACATATCGATTACAGTGTTGTGTGGACGAGCTAATTGGTGAAGGCAGTTCGGCACAGCGTTAGCTCTGCGTTTCTCATCTTACTCACTTGCGTCCGCCGCGGAGTAAACGGCGTGTGAACAACGTGAGATCGGGGTAATAATATCAAAACACATCTTTTTAAATAAACACAAATAAATATAATGTTATTATGGTAAAAGTGCAGTGGGCGGTTCGATTGCCATCTACCGTATCGGAATCGAAAACAGCGCGCCGCCCGCCCCCGGCCTTCGGGCTAATGGCGCGATCATGATACTGCTAGCGATATTACTTAGTCCGAGTCCCCATCGGGCCGTCATTAATTGTGAATTATGTGGCCCGAACTTTCCATTAAAAAGCACTTCGCAGCCAATCGATTGTATCGTTTAACTAATCCTATTGATGTCTACATTTTTAATAGATTATAAAGAATACGTTTAATTTATTTATTTATCGTATGGCAAAAATGTACAATGGTGTTTTAGCTAATTACAGGTAATTTGTAGTTAAAGTTTTATACGTAATACAATTGTCAGAGTGATATTAAAATGTCAGAAGTTAAAAATAAATATTAAAGTATTAAACATAATCATCTGAAAAGTCTAGGAAAAACCAGAAATTGCGACTATAGGTTTATGTCCAGAATGGAATGGAAAATGTCAGAAAGCCCCAAATGCGATTATGGATACGATAATCAAACCATTCAACATATCATCAGTGATTGCCCACTTCGACGCTTTAAAGGACCTGCACAAGATTTACACAATCTCACATCAAATGCTATCGACTGGATATATTCTCTGGACAGAATACGTTTAATAAATTGAAGGCATTGATTGACTGTCTAATAAATAAACAGGTCTCCATTCTGGACGATTTGTCATCAAGAGAGTTCACACGCTATATTAAAAGTAACTCGTGTTGAACATTGCATTGAACATATTAAAAAATAGGTGTTTTCTTTTCAAAAGGTACACAATTTAAAACCATAACATATAAGGTATTGTTAATGTTACTAATAAATGTTTTTTTTTAAATATATGTGTTATTTATATACACAACATATTACCGATATTAGCGTGTAATACATATGCATATTCTTGAATGTCTTCAGAAATGACAAATATCTAGAAGTACTTATTTACGTTCATACATTATATATTCTAGGTAATATTCCATTATACATGTAATATTCAACGTAATTATATAATATCCATATTTGTAATGTAGTGTAGCGGTGTGAGTGGACTCCGCTACACACACACGACGACTCACGCACACACCCGAACGTCGCGTCGGCGGCGCGCGGGGCGACCCGACGGCGGCCGATTTCAGCCGAGTGGAGCCGAGGGGAGCCGAGGGGAGCCGAGGCGCTGCGCGCATGCGCAGGGCCGAACTGGATCGCCGAGCGCCGGGCGGCAACGGACAGTCGTTCGAAATCCATAATCAGGAGAGCTGTTGAGCGCGCGCAGCCATCCGAACGATTTGCTAGTTTAATTTATATATTTACCGTCGTACATTTACCGTTGTTAATTAGTTTTTTAGTACCGCATCTTTTAATTATTGAAATGTTTCCCGAATGGGATTTCATGTAAATAAAGTCATAACGCCTGCTAAATAAACGGCTTCAATGTACATGGCCTCATATTTATTCCACCTACCTGCATCCAGCCCGGACATTGGAGACGAGATAAAACATAGGCGTTATAGTGGTGACCCCTGTGAAGAAGCACGCAGCCTCGGGTTTCTGAAGAAACACGCACGGACATGGGCATCGACGACGACGGACATCAGCATCCACCAGTCAGCATCCCGACAACCATCATGGTGGTCCGCTGTTTCCTGTGGGACAATGCCGTCAGCAGGAGCACGGATTCATGGGATGTGCCGCCCGTTCCAGCTTCGCAACTTTTCAAGACCCTCGGGACTTCAGGCTGCGCCCGTCTACCCACTGTTGGCAGACGGCCATTAACGGAGAATTCGTAACAGGTATTTAAGTCGACAACAATCCTTTCGTAAATTCCTTGTTTCTCTTTGACATTGTTTTAATTTAATAATTATTTATATCGAATATTTATTTAAATTATCGTGTTATATGGAATTTATCGTTCACATGTAGTTTATTAGTAATTAGTATATTTTTACACTCTTGGTTCCCTTATACGGTTGTCGGTGATTAAGGCCGACAACAGCTGCTTCCTGGTAACAAACGACCACCCCGATGCGGCAACGCACCGTATCGCAGAGGTGGCCACCGTTTTCATATGGCAAACGACCATCCCGTTCCGGCAGCTAGCTGGAACGCAGAGGTGGCCCCCGTTTGACGTGGACAGCCGTCGGTTCAGCCATTTTAGCAGCACGCGACATGGCAGACCCGGCTGACCCAGCCAAGGACCATCCCGGTGTATCACTGCACCGCGGAGATGGCTACCCTTCGGAGCTGGTTCCACCCATTCGCCAGGAAGGTAGCGACGCCAGTAAAATCGTGCATCGGTATTTGGGGAACTGGTATTTAATAGGTATACAGAACATTCACTAACATGTTATAACAATTCGTTTCTTACTAACCGTTCTGACTATTTTGTAAAATATATTTAATTATCTAAAATTATTTTCGGACAATTGAAAAAGCTAGGTTAAGTGACAATCGATATTTAAATATACATATTTCCTACTTTTCCATCCGTTCCTGTTGTCGTAACCTAAATAAAGCCTAGTTATGAATAGTGACGAGAAAGCAAGATATTGTATTCATTGGAGTGCAGTAAATCGCATATTTTTATTACGTTCCAGTGTACCTACATTCGACGGCACGGGACTTCGGAAAAAATGAGATTTTTTCCTTTTTGTACGGGCGGAGGAATGTAGCGGTGTGAGTGGACTCCGCTACACACACACGACGACTCACGCACACACCCGAACGTCGCGTCGGCGGCGCGCGGGGCGACCCGACGGCGGCCGATTTCAGCCGAGTGGAGCCGAGGGGAGCCGAGGGGAGCCGAGGCGCTGCGCGCATGCGCAGGGCCGAACTGGATCGCCGAGCGCCGGGCGGCAACGGACAGTCGTTCGAAATCCATAATCAGGAGAGCTGTTGAGCGCGCGCAGCCATCCGAACGATTTGCTAGTTTAATTTATATATTTACCGTCGTACATTTACCGTTGTTAATTAGTTTTTTAGTACCGCATCTTTTAATTATTGAAATGTTTCCCGAATGGGATTTCATGTAAATAAAGTCATAACGCCTGCTAAATAAACGGCTTCAATGTACATGGCCTCATATTTATTCCACCTACCTGCATCCAGCCCGGACATTGGAGACGAGATAAAACTAAGGCGTTATAGTAGCTACATAATATGTATTATATAGGTAATATATAATTTATATAGTTTCTATTTATTATAATCTGTGTTTTATCTTTCATTGTCTTCACTAAGCATGAAATATGCATGTGGTGTTCTTTTTTTATTTGAATAATAAGGTTTTTTTTTTACTTTAGTGTCTAAGAATAATTGCAACATTTCAATAATTTTTTAGAATATCATTTAAAAATAAATAAATAAATGTGTGTGTAGTAGTATATGTGTAACGTGTTGAAAGTGACTTCTTAAAGCACAGTAAACACAATAAGTAGAATAAAATAATGGTGCCAGTAGGTGTCATAATAATATGTAGTCACACACTTAAATTCTAAAATCCTAATCAATTCCTCAATCAAGGCGTTAGATCTAATGATAGTCAGGAAGGAACACGATAGTAATTATCCCTTCCTTGTCGACGTTAGCAGACAGACGCGCCCTCGCAAGAATGCGACGGAGAATGCGCCTTGGAACGAGCGGAACAGAGACGGAGAAAAGGTCGTTAAGAGGGGAAATGGAATTGCTAATTTCACGAATAATAAAGAGCGCAAAGTACACTCACCGCAGAGGAGCCCGGCGTATAGCATGTTAAACGGGAATCTCTCCGTCTTGCGAATAAGATCCCTCCTCCCTCCTCCCTCTTTCATATCCCCAGGGACTAAGCAATAAGCATGAGTGAGTTTAAACCCTCGACGTTCAAATAACTTTAATTAATTTATTTAATATAAGTATTTTAGGTAAATTAAAAACAGATTACTTCTTTTAAAAATTGACTCTTGATGACTGAAGTTTCAGCTCGAAAATTAAATAAAAGAATCTACTTTTCGCCGTTATTGTTAAATAAAAATTGTTTTTATTGAGTAAACGAGTATTAAGTTTTTGAAAAAACGTTTTTTTATATAAGAAACTGATTAGGTTATTTTATAATAACAAATTGAGCAGCCGTACAGAATCAATAGTAGCAATCTGCCAAAAATTATCATTATAAGGTTTTATATAAGTTTCCTTAATGATAACTTGTCGATCCACTTCCTCCTTACCCCACAACTTTTATAATTTTTTAAACAAAACTGAACTGACTGCAAATCAATTTTAGTATACGCCGTGTCCCAAGACCATTCTCGAATTGGCCCAGCGATTTCGCACATGATTTATTTTGATGTAAAAGTTCATCAATTTCCGAGAAAAAAAAAGTAAACTTTACGCGATGATATTAAATCGTTCGCGATGGTATTAATATTATTAATTTTCGCGATGATATTTTGAAACTTATTCATCTTAACCATAAATTGAAGAAATAATAATTATCTAAAACAGCCCTATAATCCGACCCTATAAAACGTGTTTAAAATATTAGGTTGGAACCTAATATTTGTAGCCATGTTAGAATTACTTATGTTACTGATATTAAATTATAATTAAGACCTACACCTCTGTTTTATTGTGACAACATTATAGCAACAAGTTGGGAACTAAAACGGCAATTTGCAAGACTCAGTTTCAAAAGCAGCATTAAAAAACAGCAAGAATTAAAGAATATTGATAATATTACTTATTCTAGATGTAAATCATTATCATTAAATTACCACAAAACGCATTTACTGGAAATTGCTGCTTTTGATTCTATACGACTCTAACTAATCATTTTAACCCATCTTAGAGGCAGATACTCGCATGTTCTTAAGTTAAAGTGAAGGTTTTATCTATCCGATGTTCCTTTGTGGGGACCTAAACCCGATATTAACTGATGAACCATGAACCGCTGAACAAAAATGATATTTGAATTTTCTAGGCTGCAGGAACCACGGGAAGAAAGTGAAGGCAGCTAGCTACAACAAAAGGGCCGTAAAATAGTAATTTTAATAATGAAAGAAACTTTTGTTTTCCGCTGCGAGAACTGAGAAATAAGTGAGCGATAAAACAAAGCTGAAGTCCCCTCTGTAATGGAATTCAAATTAATCAAACTGCCTTCGTTACAACTCGAGTGTTTCATTGTGTAAACAAATTAATGTCGCGTTGAATGAATGAACGGACACGATATCGGCGTGTTTTGCTTTATAAGGCGCATTTCAGGCCAAATGGAATAACAATGGAGTCGGAGATAATATTATTAATAGTATTAAATAGTTTATTCCAGTGTTTTTCAAACTTTTTGAATTCGTGACTTCTTTACGAGTAAAAATGTCCAGGACCTTATTTTTACTACTCATATGTCAGGGATTGTAACGACAACGTATTTAATTTCATTCCTAATGAGTCCTTCCGTTCTCTTAAATGGTTGAAATAAAAACTAAAAAGAGAATTAGAAAATGATTTGGTTATTTACGTCTCAAAAATAGAACAGCGATTTGACAATTTGTTATAAAATAAACGGCACAGCCTATTCTAAAATGATTGTAATTTTATTGTAGTGTAGGACTTAAGGACTTATCCTTGCTTTTTACTCCTACCTTGTTTGCGGCCGCCCAGGGGATCACAACCCATAGGTTGAAAAATACTGGTATATTCCAATGGACAGAGAATGGTGGTGATATACCACTATTAAAGTGATATTAGTTCGTGATTATTTTGGTGTGAAAATTTAATGAATAATTTACAGGATCATTTCTTGATCATCTGCTCATGTAAATCTACCAAACGCCAAAAGAAATATGAATGTTGTCAATTCCCCCCTCCCCCCTCTCATTGAACCCACGGTCTCTCATTTTGCGCATCAGACTCTAAGGCAGCCCTTTCGATTAGGATGTCACGGTTCTTACGACAAGAACGATTTAATATCATCGCGTAAAGTTTACTTTTTTTTTCTCGGAAATTGATGAACATCAAAATAAATCATGTGCGAAATCGCTGGGCCAATTCGAGAATGGTCTTGGGACACGGCGTATACTAAAATTGATTTGCAGTCAGTTCAGTTTTGTTTAAAAAATTATAAAAGTTGTGGGGTAAGGAGGAAGTGGATCGACAAGTTATCATTAAGGAAACTTATTTAAAAATATATGTTGGTACCAATAATAATAGAAAAAACAAGTAGCAATAATGCAAATTAATGGAATGAAAGAAACATTGGAAAAATGGACTGAAAATACTGAAAGTGGAAGTGCTAGAAATGTTAAGTGGAAAGATAATACTAAAAGCACGATGAGAGCACAATGTACAGACAGGGAAAGCGAAGAGTTCGTAATCGTCAAAAAGCGACTTTATGTACAGCTTCCCAGCTTCCCAGCTTCCGCCACGCAGAAGCATCACAAAAGCAGCAATAAAGAATCAATTTAAGCCAAACGGTTGAAAATCCCTGTCTTCGCCGGGAGAGAAAGAGAGATGAGATTGGGGGCGTTCGCCGGCGTTGGTAAGAGGGTAGGAGAATATTACTAGAGTGAAGGAGGATGGGAGCTAGGAGAATTGGCGCAGCCATATTTCCTTTATCCAGCGTTAAAAATCTGAAGGAGCAAGATGCCGCTCAGAGGGAGGTCCTTATTCACATTGCATAACACATAAATTTGCAGAAAAGTAATATGTCATTGAATATAATACTTATTAAGATTTCCTCAATGAAAAATTATGTAGTATATCTTGCCATTTACCTATTGTTTTATTAAAAAATATTTTAAAATATATTTTTTTTTACATTTAAACACACTCAAATTATAACAATTAATTGCGGGTGTGATTTCAGAGGCAGACCAATTCTTGTCAGTATTTCTAGGCGGTCGTACAAAGGTCTACTTGAAAACAAAATTTGCGATCATCTCTAAACTCATGGATACATCGCCACATACATACTGTATTTAAAAATACTATTGTCCTTTTAGAAGGTTGATCTATATCAACACATAAACCGGTCTCACGACAAAATCATACTTATTTAATCATACTTATTTATATATTATTCAAAAATTTTGTTTCGTGTATTGTAAATTTATTTATTTTTATTTATTCAATATGGTACAATAAGAAGTTACAACAATAAATGATATAATAACACTAAACAATGAATTAAATTAATATAATATAGGCAAATTAAACACAAGTCATTTATTGTTGCTCTGAAGTAACATGGCTACTCTAACTAGGTTAAAAAACCTGTTCTAAGAGCAGCCAGAAGAAGACATACAATAGTGTTTATCTTACCGTGTTAAGAATATTTTGTGAAGTGTGGCAAATGATTTTATTGTAATATTTGTTCTTTTATTTCTATTTTTATCTGCTGTATTTAATTAATTTTTTTAAGATGTACAAATATAATTAAAATAGACACCTTTCAAAAATATGTTTTGGTCCAGTAATGTAATCTATAATGAAATAAATAAAAGTAACATAGATAAAATAAACGATTCATTCGGGCGATTCGTCAGCTCTGGACCGGTTCGAAATGTTCGTCGAGCGGCGCGTGGAAGGCGGGCGGACGTTTTACGAGCGCTAGCGCCCAGTGGCGGCTGCGGCGGCTGCGGCACTCGTTCGGATGGCTGTTCGCGAAGGCAGCCAGGCAGCCAGGCAGCCAGGCAGCCAGGCAGCCGTTACGGTCGGAACCGAGCAATGACATTTATCACCGACGCGGCTGCTTGAACTTGGCGCAGCGTGTGACGCGTTATAACCATAAAAATCACGATCGACGGGAGATTCGCCAGCGGCTGGCTCTGTAGCGTGAGAAGTCTAGATAAATGGTAAAAACCTCGTAAGACCTGCAATGTAAAACACAGGACTGACTCAATGACTGTGTGAATGTGATTTACGATAAGGACTGATAAAAAAAATTAAATTGTATCCACTAGAACTTATTTCTTTAATATCCATCGCATTAACTAAAGATGCAGATTGTTGAATCTATTAGGAGGAACTGAGGATTACAACTGCCGCTACAATGATAAAATGTAGACAAACACACATTGGTTACAGTCATTGGTGGTAACAGATCACAGGGCGATCTTCCGAGGTTTACTGCCCTGCGAGACTGAATTATTTTCACCTTCGGGACAACGGGCGGAAAGTGTTATTTTTGAGAAAGCAACGCGAAGAGGGTAGGGAGCGAAAAGGGGAGAGGGAGAGGGAGAGGGCGAGGCGGGGGAGTCGCTCCGACAAGGAAACTTGTGAAAAGCGCGCCTGCTATTATAGTCGGCGAAGACGCGAATTCACCTCGCGAGGCAACGAACGCGCCGTTATGTGGGGGTGTGTACTTTTTACGAGCAGACTACGCCATTACGTAAAGTTTATACGGCCGACGCGCGCCGCCCGCGGGAGACAAGGATGAGGCGTTCGGGGCGCCACGGGATAAAAGAGCTCAGAATATTACCATGAAATATTCAAAGGTATCGCAGCGTCCGCTTCGCCTCGCCTCCCCGCCGCCTTTTAAAGACGTTCAGCGTATTACATCGCGAAGCGCCCGCCCTTACACTCGCAGACAAGAAAACTGACCTAAATAGAAACCATATGAATTGTCCGAAGACCACCCCGATAGATGGGCATATAGACTAACTGCCATTTTAAGAATCCCTTAAATTGAGAAAGTATCCCTAAGGTCCTAAGAATAACCTAAGCTTTAGAGTTCTTTAGTTAGGGAAGACCTAAGGTGGGATTGGTGAAAATGGCCGTAACAACCGTAAACATTCCCCCGCTCGCTACACTAATTATATGTTGATATGTTGATATATTGTAAAAAAATAGTTAATTATTGTTCTTCTGTATTGTTTTGTCCCATTTTTACTGTAACACTGCATTGTTTTAATTTTATTCTATGAGTACCCAGTATTGTTTTGATGTAAACACGAACCATAATAATTTATATGTTTTTAAAAATAAACTATGGTTAATCGTTGGTTGGTTGGTTGGACTTTCGTCTTTAAAAGTGCTCGGTCAACGGCTGGTCTTAAGTTGTTGAGTTCGATGTTATCAAAGTCTAAAAACTTTCTAGGCGTTTTAAAACTGAAATGTCATGTATGCATTCGAGATGATTATAGCCCATAGAATGCATCCGAGCTTGTCTTCCCTTAAAATCTTTGATGCAAGGCACTGAAGTTTGCAAAATATTTATCATAAATAATAATAACAATTCAATTTAATTCAATCCTTAGCAATGATCTTATATAGAAACTCAAGCCAATGATGTTATTCATATTACTCAGCCACCAAGATTAAATGAAATATTTAATACTTTAAATCCCAGACACAAGTTGTATTACATTTCATTTCATTTCATTTCAAATTGAACAAGGGGGGAACAGAAAGGGCGTAAAGTATGCGAGGGAAAAAATGAAAGAGAGAAGCAGAATAATAATTTGCTTCTGCAGTCGAGAGTGAGACAAAAAATAAATAGCAAGTTGATGATAATAATGACGGAACGAATCTGACGATCCACTTTATAAAAGTAATGATGTCGATGGCCGCGAAGGGGACGAGAGTAAAGCGAGGGAAGAAATAAAATTAAAGGTAGCTATCATCTAAGTCCTTAGGGTTACGGTTACCGTATTAGCAAAATAGGAATGTATACAAAATTATTGCACACGGCAGTGTATTCAAATGAATCAAACGAATAATAAACGAAAAATGAGTCCTGTAATAAATTGGCAGTGGTTGTTTAAATATCTATTCATTGGTAATAATTTTAAAGTAGGTCTAATGAAATTTCTATTTCTAAAAATATACCTCATTGTAAAATATACCAAATTTGGCTTTATGCGCCTTTTCCAATAGGTACGTATAAATATTTCTTGAAGTCTTTTTAGGACCGGGAATAGTTGAATTGTCCAGGACAAAACGTGCTGAGCTGTAGACACTGCAAAAAAGTAAAACCTAATGAAACTCTTATATGAATAAATATCAACTGACGCATAATAAAACGCACGCATTATAAGCCTTATTGTACGATTTATTAATAAATGAAGAGCGTCCGAAGAGTCGAGTGCAGTATTAACATTGAGTTAGCCAAATTACTAACAGTTCATGAATCCATTGGATTGGAGGATGATGTTACAGAAGTATGAACACGATGCTCTTTAGAAACTTCACGCAAAGATTAATCAGTCGAAATATATTTATTTAAAAAAAAAAACTTTTTACAAGTCATAATTACTCTCAATATGTTTGTAAAATTTTACCAAAATCACAATAGATTTTTTTAACTCTTATATAAATAAGAAGTAATTGTTTCATGTGCCACATTCTTATTGTTAAACATTCAAAATATATAGAAAATTATACTATAAAGTGAATATTTTTAATATGTTATTGATATTATTGATAGTGATTTTATTGATATTATTTTAAGGTTAATAGATTTTTCAGGGCAACATAATTTATCATTTTATTTATCAGCAAAACCATCAAAATCTCGGTCTCATGATTTTTTGGTATGCCAATAAATAAAAAAATAAAATGCCCAAGAAAACCCCTACCCCCCCCCCGCCCCCCGCAGCGGCGTTCATCTTCAAGCGGATAGTGAAAGCAGGGTAGACAAATAGATATCGAAATCTTAGACATCACACCAACGGGACGACAATATATAGGATAGATCAAAATAAAAGTAGTTTTGAGGTTGACAAAACTGATAACAATAAACTCGCATATCTATCTGTAAATGAATAGCTATAGTGACTGCTCGTATTCAGATAAATATACGTTTATCAATCAATAATATCTAGATTAAATACTATGTTAATATATTGCATCCATTAATTCCATCGTACGCTAGGAATGCTCCTTCCGCTACATAAATATACGTATTTGATGAGTCTATAATACGGCACTGATACGGAGCGTAAATAAAATGTACGAATAACCCGAAAGTTTGTATTTACAATGTCGAAACGAGGTAAGAAAGTCTCTCGGCGATATGAGTTTCAGACAGAAGGAAAGTACTTCCTATGCCAGCCCCCCCTCCCCCTCTCCACCCCTCTATTTCCCCTTCCTGCACCCCTAACGTACGACGAGCACGAACGCTCGATGCGAACGACTTGCGAAAATAAAACTTTCCATAATATTTGGCGGCCATAAAACGCGACGGCAAATGTAGTCAATTTTATATGGAGGGGCTCGGGAGTCCCCTGCCTCCCGCGGGGCACGAGAGAAAATCATAAAAGATAAAAATGACAGGGGATGAGAAAGCAGCTTCGGGTAAAGTAAATGTCAAGACGTTTCTACTTTGTGCCGGGACAAGTTATGATATCCGCGCTCCGTTCTTTTATCTACCACTCTGTTGCCAGTACAAATAGCGCCGCGACACACTCAAACAAAGCTTCGGGAAAACTTATTTTGTTCGGGAAAACGATTGAATTTTCAAGTGTGAACCGCTGGCAAATTATCATGGCTTAATAAAGTATGTTGAACTTTTTTTAAGGCAACAACACTGCTCGGGTAAGTAGAAGACAAAACCGTTTCCAACTTACCCTAGCATACCTACATATTTCGAATAGGATCGATTTCAGATGCCAGTTGTGTCAAGTTACGACATTGAAGTTCACTCCAATAAAACCTAATCTTTAGGTAAATATATTATTTGAAAACATATTGAGCGAAAACAAATACTATAATAATAATAATATTTATTTATTCTTTTCTGAGTACAGGCCTTACAAATATGTTGATTTCATTATAACTACTAATCAGTTAACAATTTTACACGATAAATATACATTTTACAATGATAGTTTAAAGTAATCTACCTTCAATTATCGTAGGTTAACAGTAATAGGAGGACTTTTTAAAGCAAGAAGTCGGCCGTCAAAGACAAGACTATTCTAGTGTACAACTTTTACAGAGAGATTATAGCCTAAGCTTTATTAAAGCGAGAGGGCAAAGGAATAAATTCGAAGGGGAAAGTTATGACAGGTCATTTGGTACTTTTATAAATCAGTTTAGCCGCCAACCGAGGGCCTGGGAGCGCCCGGGGAGAAGCAAGTTTCCGCCGAGCGCAGCACATTTCTATTTACGAGCAGATAGATACCTATCTAAGGGGACGGGGGGTTCCGAGGACTGCGCTCAACTTGTTAATGGGACAAACTTTGCCGACTTCAGACTCGGAGGGCCGGTGCCTGGATGCGGCGCGAGCAGGCAGGTGACGGGGTACAGACGGGGAGCGTCTACGGGAATAAATACCCGCCATCCCGACAATGAAGCATAACTGAAAATAATAGCTCTTTGGCGCGCGACGAACGCTCTGCGAGAACCAATATTGAATTAGTTTCGCTCCAACAGGCACCAGCGCCATCACGACGAGATTAATGTCATTTACGGCATTATTGCAATTTAGCGAGTTAGCAACGAACGGCGAACGGCGAACGGCGAACGCAGCCACTATTCGTTAACCGCGCGCTCAAAGCAGTAGCGAAATTTCACAACGAGAATTTAATTTTCGTGTCAATACTGTGCATGCAAAGCTCGCCGCTTCTATCCACTCTTGTTGGCCATTTTATGAGTGGAGATTTCTCCTCTCTTCGCTGCACTTTGATTCTTTGATATTTTACATGATATTTATATTCAATCCGTTTTTTTATTCATTTTCATGGTATTGATGATTACAAACGGGAATTAAAAGATTTACAAAATATTAAAAAAATAAATAATATGAGACCAAAACAAAGTCATAAATTGCACTCACAAGGTGAACTCTGCTAAAAAACAAGCCTTGCAGAAAAAAAATATTTATAATTAATATGTGAATCAAAGAAGAGAAAATACATATTTTTGGATAAATGATCGAACTAGCTTGAATCATTTGTATAAGGTCAATTGTTTATATATAGGTACCTACATATATTATAGTAATCACCAAACCACAGTTTATCCCATCCATGGTGACCGTAGTAAGACCTAAAGCAGCACACCATAGCGTCATTTAATCAGAACAAAAATTACATGAAAATCAAAATCAATTGTTGACAAACATAAAAATTGTTGTTTGGTGGTTCGACATTTTGTTATTGGTTTATTTATGAAATGCAAAAACTACGTTTATTCCTATAACTGTGTAGAAATAAAACGTTCTAACGAAACAGTATTAGTATTTTTTCTTATTTTTTTGTTTATTTAATATGACTTATAGTTTTATGCGTAATTATTATTATTATTATTTTGGTTTAGAAATTTCTTAATATTCACGGACATCGATATTGGGATAATAGCGTATTGTTTTAATTAAATAGGTATTATATTGTATGTATTTTATATCAATCCCACCTCCTCTCTACGGCCACTAACAGTTAAACCAACGTGTGGGTACTTCAGGTAACAGATGATGTACCTAATCTATAACTTCTTCTACTTTTTTTCTCCATCTGTTTACCTAACAATAACAAGTATATATATAGATTGGTAAGTATTATCCATTAGATTATTTTCGTTAACAGGTTAAAAGGTTATTGGAAATAGCAATGATGGTCTAATTGCTCGTAATCTGTTCCTATATATACCCGTAATAATGTCGAGTACGCAATTCGGCGGCCGGCGCATAGATCGATCGCCAAGCTTGGCATCGCATCAAACGCATATCGCTCGATTGCCATGCGATCTAGCCTAGTCGCGCCTGACAATTCAAACTGCAAAGCAACTTCGGGTCCTAATGAAAAATTCTGACCTTTCGGAATGTGCCTAACAGAGCGCGCGCATGCAGTCCCGGATTCACCGATCCGGACGGAAAACCTGAGTATATTTTAGATTTTTTCTGACACTTTACGTATGCGCCGTGGGAGTTGCTGGTTTTCCATACAAGCTTATAATGCGGTTGGTGATTTCACGCCTTTCCGCACGTTTTAATTCCTTTCATGTGGTGTGAATAGGCATACATTCGATTATACAAAAAAATCTCTATTCTGCATTAAAGAATGCTTAAATTTTAGTATTACTGGCCCTAAAGTGCATTTCGAGCCCGAACACGAGTGACCGACGAGCGCGGCGGTACACTTTACAGTGCACAGCACAGCTCGGTGAATAATTTAAATTGCATTAAGGGCAATTTGCCGTGAGAGGGGGGAGAGAGACAGAGCGAGAAATATCAGCGGGGCAGAGAGACAGACGGCGCGACGCGGACGCCCAGCGGCGGGTCACGGCGAGATACAAATTACGGGCGGGAAACGGCGTAATACAATAATGGTCGCCGTTAGAGGGTTAATCTGACCAGTGGCCGCCCGCCCCACTCGCCCCACTCGCCCGCAGAGCCAAGCGACCAATGCACCAAATTAGGACTCGTTAAGGTAAGTCACCTCGACATGTGTTCATTTAATTTTTTGTTATAAATATTAGGTATGTATCATTCTTATCATTTTTTTTGTTTCATTATAATAACTATGTATATTGTTTAACGTATAGCTTGGGTTGTCAAGAAAATCCAGCTTCGCGGCTATTTATTATAAGCATGCAACTCGCAGAGTGCGTAATTGTGGGTGTGTGCCTTGTTACTCACCTCAGCCGACAGTGCTGAGTAAAGCACCGTTAAATGTTCTCAACGACGAAAGATGATCTGGCTGGGTTGGACCAATTGGAGTACGAACCCGAGACCTTTTGGGTGAAAAACAAGCGCTCATATGCCAGTGTATCACCGGTTCGTTATCTGTAAGTATTGCGCTAATATCGCTGTACGGATTACTATAGTATAGGAGCATAAAATAAAGTATATTATTGGTAGAAATGTTTACTTTCTTATTAATGCATTGGGAATATGTTAAATAAATAATTACACAATTTAAGTGTTTAAATAATAATAAATCAGTATAAATTATATTAGATTATTTATGATGTATGTGACCAGCCTCCTAAATCCCACCGTTAATTAATGTGCAACACAATTCGCATACCATCATATGAATTAGGTACCGGTAAAGTATAATATTGATCAATCCCTCTAAATCAAGTATAATACTGATGATAGCCATTTATCTCAGAATGCAAACACAATAATAAAGGGTTGTCGGCGAATGCGAACGATGCAAGGCTGGTTGGTGGTGACTGCGTCGGATTTCAGTGAGCTGTCCGGAAACGGGAATGTCGGGAATGTTAAACGCACTCGGGAGGAACATGAACCCGGTCGCCCGCCGCGCCGACAGGCGACGGTCGACCAGAATGTGCCGCCGCGCCGTGGTGGTCGACGAAAGCATACGAGCCAACTCGGCGGACGGCTAAGCGATACGCGGCGAGAACCGATATCCTCTGGGAATTTGTATTATCAATCACATGTAACAATATAGGAATAAATGACATGATACACAGCTGTCCTTCTCAGGCCAATACGTCAAATTATATTTTGTCGATCAACATATTTTCTGTAGAACTTTTACGAATTATAATAGTCCTTACAAACTACTCTCGCACTATGATATTGTTCAGATATTACTTACTTACTTAGATATTACTTTGCGACGTGCGCTTGTCACTCATTCTATCATATCAACATTCCACTTTCCACTCTCCTACCCACACAATTACATATCTCACAATTATTCACGCTTTGAATTATAATTGTTGGCCATATGTTATGTATCATATTAATTGTAAACATGTTCAATTTCGCAGTTTATATTTTTTTTAATAAATAAACAAGTATGTCACTGGCATTTACAATTTAAGGGGATGTAGGTAGATGAATGTGAAAATTACCTAACGAAATTAATACAAAAGTTATTAAATCACTTATTTATTTATTGATAACTTCATTTTAAAGACGTCGAGGTATCTATATATTCAAGATGGGGTATACAAAATAGGTACAATAACAAAATATATTTTTGACTAAGTTGTATGATTGTTGATATTATTCTGATAAAAGAGAGTGACGCGTCTAATGAGAATTGCTATATACTTAATAATCACTGAGAAATAATCGAATTGTCGTATATGTATTTTCCGTTCTCGACCGTCAAAGAGGGGCGGTCTAGTGAAAACAATCTTCGTATTTGCAATACAATATAATCGAAAATAAAAAATCACCACAAATGCAATAAAATATAATGTCGATTAAACGAACAATCTGCTAAAATACTACATATATGCAAATTAAAATCGCTTATGTAATTGTTAATTGTGCTTATGTATAATGTTTCTTTCCCACGCAAATAACTGGTCGCGTGATTACGTTAATGATTTATGCACATAAATAATAAGTAGTTTAAGTAATTTGTATATTATCTTTTCTTATTATTCTTTATCTATATCTCATTAAATCTCGGGGGCAAAGATGATCTAAATAGCTATTATGTAATCAGTAACTCAACTAAGTGCTTCGTATAAGTACTATACCGGACATGAGTATGCAGATACTCATGTCCGGACTTTAAGTCAGTAAAGATTAATAAAATGATTGAGGTTGAAGGGTTTCAGTTCCGATAGCGCTCCACGATTGCTTCGGGTGTATAAAAAAAATGTATTGCCATCTTGTTATCAGATGTTTTGATTTGCATTCTGTATATTCCAACACAAAAACTTTGGAGTTATAAAGATACGAGGACTGGAATCCAGAGACATAAAATGATGGGCACTAATCTGTGAAACCCGACTTTACCACATCCCGGAGTTCTGGTTGAAAGAGATTCTCGATGGTGATCTTATTAATATCATAATAAAAAAAAAAATTCAAAGTATTCAATGTTCATACTTACTGATTTCAAAAAAATATATTTTGCAAAGATCTCCCGGCACGCGAGTTTGATGCAATCGTAGGTATTACGTTGATTCGTCGGGAAAACATTTACAATATATTTCAAAAATATACCCAGAATGCCAATGTGTTTTCATTTTCGTAATAATTAAATTCAGTCGACTGAGTTTTTAATGCTGCGTATTGGTTTAACGCGGCCATATTCGCGCAGCAGCCGTTATACAATTCCCGGCGCGCAATAAAATCAGGCCATTCGCCATTCGCCATTCGCACGTCAACATGAAACTGCGCAGACCTTTATTCTGTTTATTTTTAAACCGGTTCCGATAATTATTACTCTGTACGCTCGGACGCGCGAACCTGGGAAATTAATTGAAGCGAAAAAAATGCATATCAGCAACGCCAATGCATTCTCGTATTTATTCTCGATGATTTTTTAATATAATATAAACTTTTATTGCAGGACCTATGTATTTTGTTCATTTTATATGTTAATAGTGTTGACAGTTAAAATTAACAGTGAAACCTCACTTTGACGTTATTACATCTAAAACAATGGTTTTTTAGACTGACCAAGCACGCGTTTACTTTCTTAGAAAAGATGTGAAAACATAGAGATTTCAACGCAAATACAAGAAATGTTTTGACAATGATCTAAAAAAATGCATTGCAGAGTATGTATTTACAAAAATCGTTCCGTCCGGATTCTTTATCCTTTCCACTCCCCCGCTAATCGCCCCATAATCCAGGGTATATTCGACAAATACAAAGAATCAGCCCAAAATTTCCATAAATATTTCGGAACAAAATTTTCCATAAATGTTCCCATATTTCTACTTCAAAATGTTGGCAAAGTATTATTAATTTTATGTATTCAGAATGCAGCAAAGCAGCTTTCCTTAGGATTCGATTATGGGCATAGCTTTATGCTCACGTGGCATTGGAAATAATTACAATCTAAGTAAAAAAAATATATTTTTTAAAGGTTTGGTACTCATTAAACAAATATTTTTTATATTTAAAAAAAATAATAGTCAAACACAAATTTTGATGAACTGTTTCATAATAGGAAATAATTTTATACTAAATTTTAAGAACTACATTGTAAAATTAAGAACAGCATTTGAGCGAAGACCTCTTTTAAGAATTTAAAAAAAATAAAATTCTGGACGATCAAAAAATTTATCTTTTGCCAATGGCGTAGTTTCATATTAGGAACAAGATCATAAAAAAAAAGAATTTTTAAAAATGATCTTGTTAAAAAACCACTACATCAATATAAAAAATAAATCTAAATTCAAATTGAGTTTTGTTCAAATGCGTGTGGCATACTAAATAAATAAAAAATGATTTGCATAAGTAAAAATAATATTTTTGACAAAACGACCCTTGAGTTGAGTATATGCTTACTTACTCTATCTGCATGGTTCCTAAATTTTAGCGTCCTATGTGCCATAAACGCTGCTATGTGAGACCAACCATTAAAAAGCATTTAAAATACATAAAATCAGACTAACCATAAGATAATGTATAGGCTGTCACTTCAGAAGAGATCTAATGCGATCATACATAAAATTTTAAGGAGTTTAAGGCATATGACAGACATGCAAACTATTTAGTAAGGAAAATATAAAATGGAGTAAAGTTTAGCTTAGTTAAGCCCAGTTGTATCGACGACAACGCCAAACATTACGCCCGTTACGTTACGTTAATCCCGATTTATTTCCAACGAATCAATCAATTCTTTCAATCCAGCGATCAAAAGGTTTTAAGCGCGATTCAATTGAAAAATAGCCGCCGCCGGCAATTTAAGGCAATCACGGAATTATCTCCCGCAAAGATTGACGCTAAGTGGCTGCGAGGGACGCGAGGCCGAGGCCGAGGCCGACACAAATGAAGATCGTCAGCGGCGAGGAAGACGACAATCGGCGATGGGACGAAACCCAGTGTAAGTTGTTTCACTCTCTTATATATGTTTACATTTACTAGACGGTTTTGCTAAAGATCCCGATAACTTTTTTTGAACTTTTACATCTGATACATCCTAAAAGGGTAACCGTGTAATGCTTGTTGTGAATATGCGTTAGTGTGTATGAGAATTTGTGGCTAATAAAATATACCTACTTAGTAGCATTAAATAAAATAAATGAAAAAAAATAGCGAAACCTTATTTAAGGAGAAAAGAGCCTCTGGAAATCGAAGAAAATTTGACTTGAATTAATATCCAGATTCCAAAAAAAAAAAGATTTTTCTGTTTTTATAATTTTCATTTTTAATATTTTATATATAATAATATATATTATTGTGTAATACATAATAATATATTAAACGTGGAGGGCGATATTGGCAACAGTTACGTTCCCAGTCAAATGCGTTTGGAAATATTTTTAGCATAATTCTAGAATAAAAAAACTTCAATGCTGATGTCATAATTCAACCTGTAGAGCATGTAGGCATATAAGATATTACTCGTATATTCGAATATTCATTCCAACTAACTGTAATTTGTTTTTTATTAAAATTATTTAAAAATAAAACTCACTATCGGCAATTTTTGTTCGCATGCGAATTGCGATAGCTGCTCGGGCGCCCTTTCGGACAAACTGTCCGCTATTCGCTGGCAATTTTGTGATTCAATTTTAATTCTGTGTCTGCCAGCAACCACCCGGTTGTGGAGATAATCTAAGAGCCAGGGGCGCGCGATAACCTTTTCAAACTATTTCTTTTTTTGGAAAAGATATTCTACTTTTTCAATCAATGGGGTCCGCCGCATTGAGGTGCGGTCACTTTTGTGTGTAATTTTTCATTAATAAATTCAGCAATAAATGACACCTTAAATGTGTTTTTAAAATTAATTTATATAATATATTTTTTTTCATCTGATTGACTTTAAAGACAAAACAAACAAATTGTTTGCTTCGTACGTATTATATTATTATGTTACGTATATTATTTCTATAGCTGTTGCATCACATTTTAAAAAAGGATTAATTATTTTTTGTACACGCTACCAAAATTCGAAAATTTGACCTTATAAACGTTTTTCTGATATTGCAATATGTCACATCTAATGTCCATGTTTGTGTTTCTTCTCGCTTTTTACAAATCTCGCTCGTCTGCACCATAAAGCCATTCAACACCGGATTCCAGATACAATGATTCTAAGATAGTTGTTCATAAGAGAAGTAAAGACTAAGTCGTTAGTTATATATTAGTTTCATCTTACGAACACTTTGTGGTAAAAGAGTCTGATGACAATAATGTTAATAGAATTGTCTATAACCACGGTCAAGGCGGCGGCATAGTATATGTAACACACTCACAGACGATATCCTGGGTTTAGGCCCAGGTGAGTCTTGTCAATCACACTTTCGGAACTTAGGAATTCTCACAATATATGGTATCTTCATCTATGAAACCCTTTGTGATTTTTTCTTAAAGAAAGAGGCTCTACACATAGCAATGTTCATTCGCACGACACAAGACACAAAAGCAATTATGTTCAACCAATTAAAGCTCGTACAACACAATTTCAGAACACAAGTATTTATAGGGGGGTAGATTTATTTAATAATCTCCCCAATAATATAAAAACATTGCAAAGATATCACAACTTTAAGTCTGCTTTGAAAAAATATCTGATTGATAAAACTTTGTACAGTCTTGACCTTAATTGAAGTTTTTTTAATTTTTATTGCATCTACTGTTTTTTTTTTTTTTTTTTTGTTTTTTACTGTTTTTCTATAAATTTTATAATATTATTGTACTATTTAGTTTATACAGCTCTTTTCACGCATTTGAATAACTGTGTATAAAGTGTAGGTATGTTAGTCTTAATTACTATAGTTGTTGTTTGTATCTTGTTTTTGTTATATCGTTCTATTTACTTTTATTGTTTTATTGTATTATGTTACTCATTTCTGTCTTTCATACACAACTGCATAGTTGTTTTTTGAAAATAAATATACTGAATACTGAATACTGATAATAGTTACAAGCACATATTCACAAATATATGTATTTTTAATCGTCGCACCGTGACGTTCATTTGCGAATATGTTATATTCAAGAAATCTGTAAGTACATCTAAATTATATCTAATCTGTAGATATATCTAACCTATATTTTGTTTATACAAAGTGCGATTAATTTTAGGTAACAATCGCTAATAAGTAGTTCTACGAATAAATAGATATTGTGAAAATGTTTCTAGAGTACGTGCATAATTTTGAAAACATGGTTAGTACGAATTCTTATAGTAAACATTTCCATTGTTTATAATCGGTAAATATAATATATAACTTACAACTAGGCACACGCGCACAAACACACACGCATACTCTTTATATATAAATATCCTCCTATAGACTATCGCACTACAAAATAAAACAATTCACATAGGTTTACAATAGTTTTAATACTATGATCTTTAATTAAAGTTTCAAGGGGTACCTTCATATGAATCTTCTATACTTATATACATACTTTCTTGTATACATGTACACATGCATGGTCAGCTTAGGAGATAAATAATATTATTTATGGAACTGATTGAATTACCTTAGTACAGCATTTTACGCTATAAAGCTAATTAAAAAAAAAAAACATGCAGTGTGTGGTAAAAAAAAGTCAGTAGAAAATCTATGGCAACAAAACATTTAATGGTGTTGCTGACTCGAACATCGCAGGATGGGCGGGCGGCAGTGGGGGCGGGCGGCTCGTTCGGGAAACAAAAAAAAGCCAATTCGCGCTGAGCTTTTGAAAGCGGCGCTTTTTCATTCCCGTTGCAAATTGGAAATGTAGCAATTCGGTTTGCATCGCGACGCCGCCCGGCCGCCGGCCGCCGGGCGCCTCTTTTGGGCGGTGTTTATTTATATTATTCGCGCGGGAGTCGAAACACGACGCGCCCGCCTTTAAACGGCTCAACATTCAATTATTCAATTGAGCTTTTCCACGCCGAATTTGCTGCGTCAGCGGTTTAATTCTGTATTTATCATGACGATCGAAGGAAAGCGGGGCTTGTTTTTACGGTGCGAGTAGAACGAGCTGACATGGCATAAAAAAAACAGTCACGTGTGAAAAGGGTTTCTTTCGTATATATTTATTCAAACACCTTTCTGGACAATTATGACATTATGCATATCCACATTATGGCACAGCCAGGTTACTTACTACTCTTTAAATTGTAAACGTCGATACGGTTGAGTAGGAATATTGCTCTAAAATCTGGAACGTTCGTCCTGCAACGAGGAGGTTTAAAAAGACGATCGGCTGTCTCTTCACCTTCAAAGAACAGAGCAAAATTTCCGAGAATATATATATATATTTTTAAATTATTCATTATTTATTAACGAAACATACAATTTATATTTGATTATTCACTAAACCCTTGCGGGTTTTTTCGGAAATATGTTTACCATATTTCTATGTTAAGGCGATTTTTTTTCAAAATACTTATTACTATTATCTATTCGGCAAAGCAGTTTAGTTATTTTTTTTTTTATTGTTAACCTACTCAAATATTTATAAATAAAAAACCATTCACTGATTTTGTTTTTAGCGATTTGATTTCCAAGCATAGATTTTGTTTTGAGCACTTTCATAAAATAAATTCATTTTATTCCATATCTTAACAACATAGTGAATTAGGAACAGCGAGTATATGATAGTTCTGAGCGAATACGGCCCAACGTAGTTTAATCTTTAGGAAAATCTATTAAACCATCAACGCCTGAGATAGGAATTATTTATGATTGCCAGAATAATAAGATTTTTCATAGAAACCTAATATCAGTATTATATTTAACACTAGTGGCGTTCAAAAGGCTTATAAAAAATGAAATGTTAATGTGAAATTTCCCTTTTCCCTTTCCTCTCCCTCCCCTTCTCATCTCTTTATTTTGCATTTCTTAGGTTAAGCACACTTAGTATACTCACTCGGTGGAAATATTTATTTGGTTTTATGTTATACTTATAAGTTGGTACCATTGTATTTATTCTTTTTATTTATGTTTTTTTTATATGATTGTATATGTAGCGCCTGTTTATATTTTTTCTCGTGTAACTGTTTATTTCCCTAATAAAGATAAATAAATAAATAAATATTTAGGAAGTTACTGTTTTAGGTTAGTTTAGTCGTGTGCCTGGCAAAGAGTCACTGACTGACGCAAAGCGACACGGATGGTTACGCATTGGATATCTCTGATCGCTCCGAATGTATCTCTTAGATGCGACAAGCCTTCGATATTGGCACATTTCGCTGCTTCTCTGACCCAACATCACATTGTTTCATTGAAAAACAGTGAACTATTCTGAATTGCGATTATACGAGTATACTTCATTTCATATTCTTGAGTATCCGAAATACGATTTTGTGGTATCTATGCAGGACGTAACAATTAATTGGTTTTAGTATGTAACTGAAACAGGTTCTGTCATAAAAGCGCGTGATATTAAGTGCTGCGATTCGGCTCTCTAATTTTTGAATAGAATTTATTGAAAGATACCGAGCCCTACTGAGTCTCAAGCCTGGATAGACAAGACAATAAGACGTAGCGGACGGTAGGTAAATGAGTAAAGATCAACGCATGTCTCTTCTATAACAATGATTCAATTATATATTCTGTGATATAGGAGAGCCCGGAGGAGAGGCCCGATACAAAGAGAACGCTAATACGATTCGCCTATAAATTACAGCCGACGAATGAATTATTCATGCGAGTACGACGAACGCCTCACGGGCAGCGATGGCCGCGGGGCGAAGGGAGGGATATGTCGAAGGAGACCACGCGTTCCAATTTTTCAGGATCTTTTAGGTAGGTATATTACATAGTTATTAAAAAAACAATAATGATAAGGAACAATGGTTAAATATACATTTTAAAGCATCATTTATATATAATTTACATATTTAATCCATAGTATTAAAAACATTAATAAGTAAATCCTTTTAAAAATACATGCATTACAAAAACTATGAAGATTGACGGTAACCAGTTAGGATATTAATGTATTAGTACTTCTATCAAGTGGATCAAACCACCCCGTTAGGTACTAAAAGCTATTAAAACATTTAATACTTTATTCTCGTATGTAATTTAAAGAAAATCTGTATAGCCAAATTGGCATAATCGTGGAAACAAAATTGTTAAATAACAACATACAAATAAATAGGTAGGTAAGTGTAAACAGTTTGTATCTATTTTTCGGCGAAATGATGTCACCTGTAGGTATTCCTCTCTCATTTCCACAATCGCTCTTTTGCACTCCCCTCCGGTGTGGGCCAGGGCGGCGACAAAAAATGGAATTTATTAACATGGAGAAGGCCGCTGAGGATTTTCCGCCTTTTTGTTGAGGACACGCTATTTTTCGGGGAAGGCAAAAAAACTTCCGCACAAATGGAAAGATGAAACAGAATAATGCTTTCGGCTCGGTCGGGTTATTTTCGATAATAATTCAGGTCTCAATTTGTGTAGCGAGCTGTTTTGAGCAGATAAATAGATGTACCTACCTAACAAAAACTGACATTCAGAAAATTAAAAATATTTGAAGGTCACCCTATTTAATATAGGTACTAAATGTTATATAAACAAGTACTAAATATTCGAGACACAAAAAAATACAGTGAGAAAATAAAACTCATAATTGCAATTGCAATATTTCAATAAAGCAGGCCATTGATCAGTAATAATAGTTATTAAAAAAATATATTTTTTTAAGGTTTCATAAAGTACTTCAAAAGTAACGGCACTTTAGCACTAGATAGGAAATACAAACAGAAAAAGTACTCTGTTATCCACTAATACTAATTACCTATTGTGTGATTGGATTAGCGTTCGACCTACTATATTTTACTTAAGATGAGTGCACTGCGGCTCATATATAGGCACTTGTATACTTGTATTTTTATAAGGGACGAACGAACCTTCGCTGTACAGAATATATTCGGCTTTCTTTGCAAAACGCCCGTTATACTCGTACAATTCGAAATAAATCGGTGTGGCCGTTTTAGGGTAATCATGGTCACAAAATGTCTAATACACATCAGCGCATGCATACATTTACTCATACAAGCACACATTTTTACAAACCTCAGACAAGTGGCTTAGTCAATTTTAAGTAAAAAACTGTGCCTTGAATATCATTTATATTATTTAAAAAATCAAGAAGTGAGCTGAAAAACTTTAATATGAAATATTATTCATTTATTTTATTTAATTTACACATTTACAATAAAGCACATGAGTATATTACCAATAGTATTTTCTAAGTGGGCATTGCCTGTTCCAAGGAAGACATTATACGTGTATAATTATATTATAATTAAATCGCGCAAACCAGATAATAACATAATATGAGAAACCTATTAACTAATACATAAATGAAAACATACGTGTACATGAAACTACAATACAATTTTTCACAATAATAAAAAAATTATACTATTGTAGGAATAAGACACAGAGGTATACAGATACCATTATTTTATATTACATAACATATACTACTACATACAATAGTAATACATAAATAATAAAGATATAAAGAAAACAACAAAAAGAAAAAAAATATAAAAAGAAGATATAAAGGTATAAAAAATAAATTAATCAATCTTCTAAAGTATACAGTAAGTATGTATTTAAAAAAAAAAACCTAAAAATTCTACTAACATCCTCAGGAATTCACAATATAGGTTTGAATAATAGTATGAATTGTTTACTTAACTGATCACCTCTATACACGAGCGATAAAAAAGTATATTTGCAAACACACAACAGGAAGAGAAAAGCGCAAAAGCCCGAGAATTTCGAAAATATGTTCAAATTAGTCGAGCAAACGAACTGTATTTAGCTAAGCGAATTGCTCTAATGGCCAAGTCCCAACCGAAAGCGTCGTTAAGACGCTCCTCGTTTCTTGTATGTTAACACTTAGCAGTGTTAATGCAAAACGCAAACAATCCGAAAGCGAAAACCTCGCGCGAGCGCGTCGTAAATGCTAACATGTCAGATAATGAAGCGGAGAGATAAATTAACTTTAGTCGAGCTGGAGACGAGTGCTGCGGCCGTAGAAGAGAGCGAGAAGGCCATATGGGCGCTAGCTGCGAAGCAATGAGATGGATGACACGAAAGCGCCCTCGGCTTTCAAAAGCAAACAGTGATTTTGAAGAGGGGTTGAAACCTAACTTTATTCCTTTTAATTAGTGTTTGTTATTTTTGTTCAAATTGCACTAAAAGAATGTAGGGTAAATGACATCGTCATATTTTAAGTATTATTTGTTATACTTATAGAAAATAACGCATTATATAAAAATATACGAGTTAAAATAGGCAATTAGTAGTTGTTTTAATTCTTATAATGCATGAAGTTTCCCTGAACTGAATTAATTTGAAGTACTTTGATTCATAAAATTTTCTTTAGTTTTTAACAATCAAATTCTAAGAAAATGTAAAAAGAACCATTTTCTCGTTGTCTTTAGTTTTTCAAGCAATAGATAAAAGATTGAGACATTTCCAAGAAGAAAATTACACGTCAAGAGTCGAGAGAATCGGTCTCATCATCAATCTCGGCGGGAACGCGTTTAATGAAATCTCGCCGACGAGAACAGCCAGCCAGCCGCCGGAAGGAAATATTTATCAAATCAGCTTTATTAAGGCGCCTACATACCTGAATGTTATCAAAATGCGAATTTTGCAGGTTTTCAAAGTATGTTGCATGCGTATTCAGAAGAAATACCACTAATCTACTTTACTTATATTAAATATCATTTATTATTCTAGGGAAATAGCTATAGAAAACTTCTTTAAACATTGTCAAAAAAACATAAAAAAAAAAACAAATCCACAATGTTTTTCAAACATCATTTTTTGATGTCGACTATCTCTGAATCCAGAATCATCTCATATATAATAAAAATATTTTATTGAAGAGAATCGAGTCGCGGAGGGAGTTACCTGTCGAATTTGCGATATATGGTATAACAACTTAGAAATAAAATAACAAAGTTGGCC
Organism: Neomicropteryx cornuta; assembly: GCA_020383195.1. Lineage (NCBI taxonomy): Eukaryota > Metazoa > Arthropoda > Insecta > Lepidoptera > Micropterigidae > Neomicropteryx > Neomicropteryx cornuta. The sequence goes on along the minus strand of JAHKQU010000025.1, from coordinate 7,237,954 downwards.
TAAAATGGGTGATTTTTGTTTTAGATTTGATATATGAAAATGAAATTAAATGCCAAAATTATTTAGATTTTCGGAAAATATATGTTCTTGTATTATTAATGGAAAAAGAAAAAATTGAAAAAATGTATTCGTTATTTTTCTAAAAAAAAAACTAAATGCTATCAATATTTCATACAAAATGGTAGGCCGTGGTTTATGTTATAAACGCCATTCATGTCCGCTATAGAGTTTACACCTTTCTGTTCTTTGTGCACGGGCGTTTTTTGCGGACGGCGCATTGCAGCTCAGATTATTTTCTTAGTAATCCAATCAGTGCGGTTTTGGCCGCTCCAGTGACTAGACGTTGTTTCTGCGCTCGTTTGTTTTTCAATTTTCGTCGCGTATTTATTTACGTAAAAATAAAGTTGTCAAGACGAAGCGGCGTTGTTCATTCAGAAAGTCAGCAATTAGAAAAAAACAAGGATTACTCTACAGGAAAATAGGTTTGTATTTGTAATTATTACCATTTTATGTTTTTACTAATTTCGTAATGTGAATGAAAAGTTCAAAGCTATTTGCTATATATGTACATACCTATTTACCAAAATAGTAAAAAAAAACTTCCTATGTAGATCAAGAGAATATAAATAATGTACTATTATCATCTTTTGTAATGAGAATTTTTAAAATTAGTATATAATATAAACAAACCTTTCTTAGAACTCTAACCTTGTTAGAAAGCTAACGACCTTTGAAATATCTAGTTCTAGGTCAACATAACTGGTAATTTTTTATTTTAATATAATTATGCTGACCCGGCGAACTTTGTACCGCCTCGTAATCAATACATGTTATGATATTTTATTATGTGCATTAAATTATTAACAAATGTGCATTCTTTATATTTTTTTGTTGTGATTTTTTCTGATGTTTTAATAGTTATTCTGCTATTCGGGGCGGAGACAAATCCAACAAATCAAAAATCATAAAAATCGATTCAGTCGTGCTTGAGCTATAAATGGTATAACTATTATATAAATATATATATAGATTTACTATACTTTATACCTATTTTGAAATTCATTTTCGCGCGAAAAAAACCATTATTCCTAAGAAGTAGTTTTAGTCAAGGCCATGCCACGGCTGATGTGATATTTATAAAATATTGTCGTCAGGTGAAAGTTTGAAGCCGATGCGTCGAACAATTTGACGATTCAAATTCTCGGAATTTTGCGAGCGACTGATTCAGGGTTGGCACATCTCGAGCGAAAGACATTATTATAGTGTGATCATATTATCTAAATACATTATAGTTATGTAGATAGATACTTCAAAACAACATATCTGTAGTGTAGTTTGCCTTTATTTTAGATACTTTTATGACATAATATTATTTATTTTAATGAAATTATTATACTATATAATCTAAATAATTTTTAAAAATTAAACAAGTTCCTTTTTAAACACACGCATTAAACGAGCTTTACTTCAGCATTTGTATCGATGTTATGCTATATAAATAATGTAAAAACAAGCGATTTGAAAACGATGATTGATTTATTATATTTTCAAATGTTGCAGATTACGAATGCAATCCCAATGTAGAGAAAACCAGGAGAGTACATTACATTGATGTCTTCTAATGATTCTTCGGCCAACGCCACAACGATAGTGAGTTAATTTAATTTAATATTTATTCCAAATATTCTTACACGCATAAAATTTAAGTTGAATGATTCTATTTTAAATATATATTTTTTTATTTTAGGCCACTCTGATTTCATCAATGAAGAGGCTAGAGGATTGGCTGAATCTGAAACTACTCCAAATGTTCTTGAATGCGAATATGAGGTGGAGGTTCAAACATCTATTTTTATTATCTTTAACAATAAAAAACGGCCAAAGCTTTATCTACCTTTGGGATGTACATGTTTTCGGCCTCTAGCACCATTCCTACTATTAACCACGAATTGCTTCGGATTCTCATTATCTATAATAACTTCCCGTTTGATTCCTAATAAGGCAATCCAGTGGACAATTTAAAAATAAACACTATATAAAAGTGACCATAGTCTATTAGTTAATAATGTCGACGAATTAGTTAATAATGCCCGAAGGGCCTAGCATCGAGTGTTATCATTTGATAAATTTAATTTCTATAGAAAGAATTAGAAGGACTGTTACGTGAAATACATAGAAATTACTCGAATAGCATTTACATACGGCGACAAACTAAATAAGGCCCGAAGGGCCTAGCATCTAGTGTTATCATTTGATAAATTTAATTTCTATAGAAAGAATTGGAAGGACTGTTACGTGAAATACATAGAAATGACTCGAATAGCATTTACATACGGCGACAAACTAAATAAGGCCCGAAGGGCCTAGCATCTAGTGTTATCATTTGATAAATTTAATTTCTATAGAAAGAATTGGAAGGACTGTTACGTGAAATACATAGAAATGACTCGAATAGCATTTACATACGGCGACAAACTAAATAAGGCCCGAAGGGCCTAGCATCTAGTGTTATCATTTGATAAATTTAATTTCTATAGAAAGAATTGGAAGGACTGTTACGTGAAATACATAGAAATGACTCGAATACCATTTACATACGGCGACAAACTAAATAAGGCCCGAAGGGCCTACCATCGAATGTTTTTATTTGATAAATTTAATTTCTATAGAAAGAATTGGAAGGACTGTTACGTGAAATACATAGAAATGACTCGAATAGCATTTACATACGGCGACAAACTAAATAAGGCCCGAAGGGCCTAGCATCTAGTGTTATCATTTGATAAATTTAATTTCTATAGAAAGAATTGGAAGGACTGTTACGTGAAATACATAGAAATGACTCGAATACCATTTACATACGGCGACAAACTAAATAAGGCCCGAAGGGCCTACCATCGAATGTTTTTATTTGATAAATTTAATTTCTATGGAACAATTGATACAATTGAAACAAAACATTTCCGCATACGAAGTTTTCTCGAAGCGTTCTGTCAAGCTTGCATTTGGAACGGTTTTCCATCCTTTGTTAAAAAGTGTTATGTCCAAAAATTGTATTTCGTTATAATATTTCATGTTTGTCTAGTTAAGTTTGAAACAACAATTAATTAAGTATCTTTATTTTAATATTTTAAGTGGTGGTTGACATTTTTACAATTAATCAAAACATACTAGCAGTTTTAGAGGATTAGGCCTATGAGCAATGCGTACATGTTTACGAAAGTATTTTTATATTTGTCTAATTATAAGGATTTTTTTATTAAATATTTGTTCTAGAGTGCATAAAATTCCAAAATTCTTTAATGTGGTATTAAAATATGTACTAGTTTCCATGTATTGCATGTTTATGGGGAAACCTGTAAAAACGAGTGGAATTAGTGGTTTTATTTGTTATGTCAGTCATGTTATAATTATTATACCAATGCAAAAGCAGTAACTCTGCTTGTTTTTTTACTGTATAGTACGTTTGTATATTAAAGAAAAATATATTATTTTGCCACTAATTAACGCATTACCTCAAGGTCCACATGGAAAACTGCGTTTCAAATTTATTTTATAGTGATTTGGAAATTATGAAAAAACAAGATAAGAAAAATCTTTTTTATTTTTATTGTTACTTAAAATAGTAACAGAAATAAATATTTACTACTGATTTTTTCTATTAAATTATTGTAGTGACCATTTGTTTGCAATATTTTTCTTATTATATTATTATTTTCATGCTTTGTAGTTTTTGCTTTGGGCTTTTGTTTGTTTTATAACTGTAACAAATATTTTTATTTTACCTTGTGCATATTAAATACTATCCAAATAATTAATTTGCAAACAAACCATCGTTGCACCCCTGATTCCAACTCAGGCGTTGTTGCGCATTATAATACGTTTTAATTATTGCATGATGTAATTATCAATTCGTACATTGTTTGAGCAACGCTCCTATAAATAACGAATTTTTATTTGTTTTTGATAAGTATATCTTTCTTACTTATTATTTACACTTAATAAGTGTAAATTACTTATCACTTACATTACAATTCTTAATAATTGCTAAGTTTTGTTTCCTGCTACAGTTTTGAAATTTGTGTTTCAAAATTTAATAATTTTGTTACACTGCCTAAATTTGTTAGATTTTGGTGGTGGTGGTTTAGTCAAAGGTAGGCACTATAAGTAATCGTTTTACCGTCTAAATTTACTGAATTTATATTGTACTATATTTCATTTACTCTATAGAGAAAGTCATATTGAAGCTTACGTTATTCTAACACATTTAAGATAACTTAAATTCGTTGTATTATCTGATGAACTATTTTTATTTATTCATGAGCCGTATTGTAATATTTATCGATTTTTTATTAAACTCATTTAATAATTATGAATATTATGTATATAATGTAAATAATGTACTTATATTTTGTAAAGACATCGTTGTTCCATACTTTGTAAATAGAAGTAGATTATTGTGTAACGTGTATAATATACTCCATGTAATAATAAGAGTGTTTCAAGACTTTAGTACTAAAAGGGCAGATATTGAAACAGGTATTGAATGCTGAAACAGGGTACATATTGTCAAATATCGGCGGCAGCGCGGCGACAAGTTTGGAGCCTCGCTTCGCGTCGCGACCGTTTTATTAGAATGAATCCCATTGGCTAAAGATTTTCGCTCTGCGGGGTTTGAAGAAGGGACTCGGGGGGTGGAATACGGGCAGATTCGGGATTTTGTTTTGCCTCTGTAGTCGCCTTAAGATAATCGAGGAGACGAGGCGGCGGAGGCGGCGAAGGCTGGACCGGTGCCAGCTGCTCAACGTGTGAGGCTGGGCGCTATTAATCCCATTAGAAATGATTTCAATATGTTTAATGTGCCGTTTCGTGTCATGTTGTGTTGTGACATTCATGTAGCCGATACGTCTAATCAAGTGACGCGTTCGGCGAGTGTAACTTCTTTACGCACGGTAAAGAAACGCTTTCACCACTGCACCGTTGAACTGCAGTGGGGCGCAGGGGATACATCGCTGCCAACGATCTTTTAAAACATAGATACGGCATGTCATACAAATTATCCTTGTAAGATACGTCGTGCATAATATTATTTGTGTATTATATTTGATATTCATTTATTTGGAAAACCAACAGTACAATATTGTAAGAAATGGTGATATGATTTGAGATTATCCTGCCGAAAACATGAACTGAGCAACCAGAGCATGTAGTGAGCGAAAGCGTGCACAAATGGTAGTGCACGAACGAGTTACTTCTATGGTATAAAATAGAGTATTTTATTCGTTATTAGCAAACAATGGAATCAAGAAAAAATAACATTTTAAGAACAAAAAAAGATCGTCCTTCATTATATTATATTTCCTTTATACGCGGTATTTATTATTCGTTTTTAATTAAATAAAATAATATAAGTAATGTATGTTTGTGGGCCTAAACTGTAAAAATACAACTAAAAACATTTTATTTCGAGAATTACAAATTATTATGTAAAATGACGTGTACATTCATTCGAGTTGCGATATTTATGTAATCAAGTGACATAACTAATAGTTGTATTATTAAGGCAGCGATTAGTATATATTACAATAATCGTAAAAGCATAACTATTATTGTTGTTTGAATTAGACAATAAAATTATTTCCTGGACAATTATAGTTAAATCGCTTTTAGAAACATTCAGGAAAGGCTATTTAGAATCGACGGCAATAGCGAATCACATTTACCTGACTATACTTTTAATAACCTATCCTAATATTATTGAAAATCAGGGAATAAAATTGGGTGCATTATCGAATTCAAGGAGTTAGTTGAAAGATATTTGCCTGCCAACAGTAAAAGATTTCGAATATAATATTTTTGTGTCTTTAATGTTTCGAAACACAAAATACACAAGTTCGAAATGGCAAATGGCAAACGGCCAACACGCGAGCGTAATTGTAATGTATGTGTTGACAAAGCATGCAACGAAAATAACTCACGGAGACGGGATGTGTTGCGGGTGTGTTTATTTTGTCTGCCTACTTTAGTGTGCTTTTGTGAAGAGACAAAGCACGGTTCAACTCTTTATCTATTTCATTACATCCATCCATACTTATAATGTGCAAGAAAAAAACTTTCATTCATTACTGACATTTTTATATTTATCAAATAGTTTTATTTTATTTTTTTAAGAAAACCAACTGTCATTATTATAAAAATTACGGACAAATAATAATAAAAACACCACAAACCAATTAGGGGTGTGTTCACAAGAAAAAAATCACCATACAGTAACATAAATAACGCTTAATAAGAGAAGATTATTGTGTGTGTGGAAGTTTATTATTATATGTCTGTGTGTGTGCATTGGTAGGGTAAAGAAAGTATAAGGTGATCTTGAAAAGATTTAATTTTAGATTTTTTAAGGTTATTAGCTAAAATATATAAAAGAAAAATGAAATACACGAGATGATAAAGAATTATATAAGCAAAATGATGCTAAGATTACTACCTTAGGGAACGCCAGAGGTGTCAATAAATTTGTATTTATGACCATTAATAATAACAGCCTACAATTTAAATAGGAATGTAGCCACCTAAGTTCCTCTGGCATTTCTAATTTAAAAAGTTTTTGAAGTAGTTATATTTTACCATTGTCAAAATATTATCAGTAATTAGGATAAATTAGGAAAAAACATTAATCTCAAAATTACAAAATATAAAATAATCGTTTTTTTTATATCCATAAAACGACTTTTTTTCGAATAGTTAATTTATGATAAGGTTTTTGTATATTGTGTCATTCTGTTGTAATTTATTCTTATCTGATCAAGATGAAAATAACTTTTAAAACGCATACTTCAAATCGATTCTCTAAAAAATCAAATTCTACAGTAGATACGATTTAATCGAATAAATAAAAAGTAGTATGTGTGATTTCTACCGCTTTTACACGAATGTACCCGAATGAGCGTTTTGCAATTAGATTTATTCACTTCCTGGGAAAAACTGTGTTAGATGCACATGAGGAAGTGTTCCTTTTAAAAAAAAGTTTTTTTTCCTAAAAGTCACAATACTGAATCAGAACATCTTTTTCAAGAGAATGTATGCCATGCCATTAGCCATCGAAGAGACGCTCATTAGGATTCCGCGAGAGTCGGGCACGGAATACTCCGAACAGAGCCGATGCCGATGCCGATGCCGATGCATATTCATTCTGTGCCGACGGCGGGCGAGGCAAAAAGCTCACAAGGCACACCGCGCCTTATCGCGCGAGAGCCCGCGACGTGCGCCAAATAACTATCAACGCGATTATAATGAAGCAATATTGACGGATTAGTATGCGAGGTGTTCGGCGAGTCGCACATAGCGACATGCGCGTCGCGCCGAGTGGCATAAATCTTACAATTCGTATACAGGCTGTTCTAAGACATACCCGAATACAAGGGAGTATTTATATTCCCTATTATAGTAAGAATTTTAAAAAAAATGCGAAAGTTTATTAATTTTATTAAGCGCCGGTGTAAATTCACTCTGCGCGGCGTCGCGAGCGGACGAACTTATGGAAGCGGACGAATCCTTTATAAAAACACTCGAAACCACAGGGTCAATTAGCTGGTTTTTTAATACGTTATAATATATTATAAAATTGTAAAAATATAGGTCTGATAATTTGGATAAATCATGTCAAAAGGGTTTTAAAACCTAATTAAACACAGTCGCAATTATCTGCATGTTATTCTAAACGCGTAATAGTTAAATTTTAAAACAAAAAACTTAACATTTTTGTTGCTAACAAAAAGACATCACACAGTCACGATACGTACCCCCCCCCCCATGTACGTGTATAGCAAGCAATCTGAAATGATAAAGTGATATATCAATACTGTGCATAGACATGTCTAAACACAAAGGGTTACAAAAGAAACAGGTGTGCATACTTCACTCCTCTTAACATGCGAATGGAAAAACGTAAGGGGGCAATACATATCGACATTGTTCTCGCCTTGGCATAGTTTTTATTCAAGGGGCGTTAAGCGATCCTCGCGGTAAACTTAAAAATAAAGCCTTTTCAAAAGCATTGTTCGTCAAAATGGCTTCGATGAGTTCAATTGACAACATTTAGGTGAGACCTTATTCTCGAAACAATCAATTTGCTATGTAGGTATGTTATTAAAATTAATACTTAAAAATGGGTCGATCAAAAGAAAGTTGCACTTTCTATGCTAAAATGTCACTCGTCATTTAAAAATCTAAATATGTTTTAAAATTAAATAAATTTCAATTTTTAAGTAGGTAAGTATCTACATCCACCATGTGGGCCACATTTGTAATTTATCTACCTAGGTACCTATCATTTTACTTTCGATAGTATGCTATAGGTCTGAACCAAGATTTAATATTTTTTTTATTTGTTTATTTTATGAAGTACCGCCTTGTCAAGAACATGTAAGAAAAACAATGCCACACACATTTTTTTATATTACCTTTTGACATAAAAATAATGTGGTTGAGTTAATTATTTTCGTAGCTACGAGCAAATCAGCAATCATGAAATACTCCAGCGAGATGTGAGTGGCTCCGCTAGCCCCTATATAAATTGGACTTTACCACAGAGTACGTAAGTGTGATATTAAAATTGCGTATCGGGGGGTGCAATTGACCGTTAATATTACCATAACCTAAAATTGAAAGTATAAGGTTATGTTACGTCTTGTCAAATTCAAACATTGTACTCGTACTAAAGAACATAATACTTCTGATTTGCAGTGTATTTACTTAGCATGGTTCATCATATATAACTTCAATTATTTTCAAATTATTAATCCTTAATGATGTTTCGAAATGTTTTTTGAATAGTATTTTGTAGAATGTATGTACCTACATATATTTTTTACACCCTGATGTAAGTATCTCTGAAATAAATATCTACGTATTTCTTAAGTTATAAGTGTCTGTGTAAATACAACTTTACACCTAAAAACTGTGTTACCCATTATGGGTGGGTATAAACAGAAACGCAGTTAAAATAGGAGAATTTTCATGGACACTCAGGAGAAGGCACTGAGTACTTTTACTACGGTAGTCTAACCGGCAAAAAACTTAAAAAAAACTGATTTGTATGCATCGCACAAAGGAGAGGACACTCGGACTGGCGGCCCGAAGACCTATTGGCTTATGCATACATCTTACCGTGCGCCTGCCGCAGTTACCAACAGGAGGGCTCTCCACGTCGAGTGGCCAATTCAATTGGACGCGGTCGCGGTCGGCTATGAGCTACTTATACGAGCATATCTCGTAATATGTACTCTACATGGGGTAGACGACTGTGCGAAAAAGCGACGAGGGATAGGTAGAGAATAATGATTTTTAATTTGATATGAATGATAAGGCTTTTAAATAGCCAAAGCACGCGAATTCTCTGTAATGGGAGAGGGTGGGGAACCAAATATATGGTTCATGGTTTGACAATATGTTTTATTTCCTTCACAACCAAAATCGAGCAACTTGGACGGTCTATTCCGATTTTATTTTGTGTTATTTTTAAATAAATCATATTACATTAAATTTACTATATTATAGACGAACTCTACAGAGAGGTTTTTACATTTTAAGTTATATTAAATCCTATAATGTGTGCCATTCCGCAAAATCAACATATTCCGAGTTCCCTTAAAATCCCAACATAGAGATAAATATCAAAATCACATGTAACTTGATTCACTATAGCTTAATGCAATTTTCTCGTGTTCTCACTAAACAAAGCTAAAAATAAATTAATAGGTTCAAAGTTTGTCACTTAAACATATTTTACTACTAAGAGAATTAAAAGAATACTCATTCTTAATAAAAAGTAATAATATTATTACAAATAACAATAATATTATTAATAATATACCAATCGCAATTATAGCAATTAATTATTAAAGCGCAGTTGTACAATGTATCTTTAGATAGATTTATATAAGACGTTTAAAATTTGCATTAAATTCGATATTTACAAGTAACGCAAAGATTAGGTATAGGCTAAAACGAAAAATATAGTAAGTGGATACTATATGGACACATACCTGTGTACCTATATACATATTTTATGGGGGAAAAAACAAGAAATACTGATTGAAACGATTTTAAAAATGCTTTAGCGAATTTCACTTTGCTTTGTAAGAATCTACTTTGGCTGTTCATTGAACTCAGTGCAGAATGTGAACTTCACGACAATCGTGACTTCAATATCTGAAGAGCCTTCGTCATTCGCGGGTGAGGCAGCTAAGTGCCGACTGCAGAGAAAAAAGATAATCCAACGCTTGAAAGTTTCTTTTACATGTAATGGAATCACTCCTTCGTCGATTATATAAGAGTAGGTATGTAACTACACATACTAGCAAGGCGCATGCTTTCAACATATTCTTAACTTAGGCTTCTTTAGAATAGAATATTTTATAAGGAAAAAGTGGTTAGATAGTATCAACCACAACACCACTTTAACTAAAAATTATTTAAAAAAATGATAAAATAGCGCGAGTGGTCTTCATACTCAGTTTATAAATTTATTTGGTTTTAAATATTGCCAGAAGTAACTTTTATTCAACAAATATATAAAAATACATTGTAATGGATCCAGTTAAGATATTTTTTTTCTGCTGGTTTCGTAATCTTAATTAAAATACAATTAATTTACACATGCATAGAATAAAATACTAAATACTTATAATTTAAGTTAACATAATTTGTGTTTTTTTAATGGTGAGAATGTACGGGTTAATTTAATAAACATAGCTAAATAATTTTTAATTCGTGTTTTATTTAAGATTTTCTAGAGGTATTTTATTAAATAGGCTAAATAGATTTATTAATATATATCTATTTTTATTTAATTATTAAAATATCAAATATACAATTAATATTATTAAATGTGTAACATTTGTATAACATTTATATAACTTTGTAACATTTTATTGGTCTTCTAGAGAATAAAAGTACAGTTTGTGTGGATTAGTAACACCTCACTAGGTAAATGCCTGTGTCGAGGTGATACCTATTTGAAATATATAAGTAAGGGTATATAAGAGTTATAACCCTAAAGTTATAAGTAAGGGTATATTTAGTATAAAAAAATATAACGCATGATTAATTACAGTCGCGTAGCAGGTATCGTCACCACCTTATTTTGGGTTAGGTACCTGCCTGCCAAGTGATGCACCGTAGAAAAGTGATATAAAAACATCCTAGAGTATTATTGCTATAGAAATTGCAAAGAATGCTCGAATGTAAACAAAATGATTGAAAGAGTGCGCGCGCGCTATGCGATTAGTTTAGCAGCTGGGACTAAATTCTCGCGAGCGACCTGCGCCCGAGCGATGTTTACCGACGCCATTAATACAACATAAATATTTGCTCGGGTAACATTAAATATTTAGAAGCAGGAATGGCTTGTGTTTGAGCAGCATAAAACATTAAAAAAAAAATAACGCACGAATTCCAGATCAAACAAAACGGCGAAGAAATAAAATGAGTTGATTCGATTGTAAGAGTGGATGGAAACGAAGCCGCGATAGGACTAAATATACTCGATTCGACGCTAAATTAAACTAAATTAATGTAAAGGTGTTGTGCTTTATAGTGTGCGTAACAAAACGATTTAGCATAATAATTGAGATCGTGGTAGTCTAGGCGTTTGACTATGGACCCGGTGTTCGGCGGTTCGAATCTGCACAATATGGTCATATCATTTTTAATGCTTCATCACTACTATTATTATTGGCTCTTGGCTCCAGCACAAGCTATAGTCATGATATGTCTAGGTCACCGGTGCAACCTAACGGATCCGCTTCGCAAATGAACAGAGGCTATATACTAAATATGATCAAATTAAGTTATATAACTTAAACACATTTTGTTAATATACAAAAACCACAAATGAAAAAAATGGATCATTATTTAAATTATCATATTACGTTTTGTGACATTTTTTATACCTATGTAAATAAGTACTTTATTTAGAATTACAATCACGACCAAGATTATGTTTATCCATAATATTATTATAAGGTATGTAATATTTAAAAATAACGAGCGTTAAAACCCCCAAACGGCACACATCGTCTAATATAAGGTGAAAATGGACATTTTGAAATAAAAATGCATTTTTATTTCACTGCTATTTGTGTTGTAATTTAGCTTGTCTGCGTCGATAATACTCTCGTATGTAAATGATCGAGTATAACCTATTTGAGGTGCGCTTTGCGAAAATGCGGTTTTTGTTGTGTAAACTCGTACAAGAAAGTAATAATATATCATTACAATGGTAGAAAAAAATTCATAAAACTATACTTAAAAATAGATAAATATTAATATGAAAACCACAACTATTCCATAAAAAGAATAAAACTTAATTGTTTTGATTATATAGGCTTAGTCTATCTAGTCAAATCAAGTGAATAAGATTTTCTGAAAACAAACTAAGTGGTAGACAAAGTTATAGGAGACTGCGCTCAAAGCGCGACTGAAATAAACACGATAAATTCATATGTAATACCACATAAAATATTTATGGTTTTTGTTTCTACATATCCTTATTTAGGTATATAGTTTTTGTATTAACGTCATAAATAAGTCTTTCAAATACGATAAACCTGGAAATAATATTATCGATGTTGTGATCGCGTGATGCTAGCTCATCCTAAACATATAAAAATAATTATCACTTTCGCCGTTACGTACTTAATAATTACAGAAAACAGGAATGAATGTCAATGGCCTTCCCTGACAGGTCGACCTGCAACAAAGACAGCAGTTATATTGTAGCTGACCCGCTTTCGAGTGCCTGACTCTTGGGCGAGATGTCTTCGTCTGATGCTCAATTAGCCGCGAAAGCTGATGACCGGTGTGCCTAGTCTCTGCCGATCGAGAGTCGACTCGGCGGCATCTCATTCATTCGCTACCGATGGTCGTAGAAAAACAGAGATGGCGCGTACATCTAAGTTAATTTTCGAATGCCGATTGGTAAGGTAGCCTGCTTTAACGATCTATTACCATTTTTATCTATTATAGATATTGTATAAAAGATGGTTTCTGTTTTTTTTTTAGTTCTTTTCTTACATTTCTTGGTTTGTACAAATGCATGAAAAATATACACATTCAAATATATTACAAGATAGCTTAAAATTAAGTGCTTACATAGCCGTCGTCGATGAAGTTGCAATCATTCTTTGATGTAGGATGTCTAAATCACTGGTCAAAATATCAAATTGTATAGCAACTTGACATTTTGATCATAATTATTAGATAGTTTGTAGTACTTTACTAGTAGGTAAAGATAACGCTTGAATGCACCTACAAATATCGCTGTGAAGTTTCTTTCGCCATCGCAGCGTTTGAATTATAATTAAATTTATCGCGTCAATTATTTTGAAATTTAGTATGGAAACAAAAAGCCAACGAGCGTAGTGCTATGCAGCTAACGCTAATAAAATGATAAAGAGCTGCTAAATCAGTGAGGCGAGAATAAAATTGAACCACGCAACGGAGAACACAATAAAAGCGTGTCGACGACTGCCGATCGGAAGCCGCAGCTTACCGCAAAGCGATAATAGTGTGAACACGATCAAACGAACGTCTGGGCCGTGCTGTGCTTAGCTGAGCTGAGCTGACCACAACCAACACCCACTGTCCAGTCTGACACCAATGAGCTCAAAAAGCGAATATATACACCTTTTCCCAAGACTTTTCCCGGTAAAGAATCCAGCGAATTGGCCCTGCGATTTCGGAAATGTTTAGATTCGACCTCATATCAAAATTCATCATAACACCCCCTTACATTTTCGGGAATTGTTTTGTGTTATCCTGTATGTAGATACTAAGCTCACATAAATTGCAAAATCTAATTTGTAAAGCATTATTATACTTGTCTTTTGAAATCAACATTAAAAAAAAACATAAGTAAAAAATGGTCGATGAGTTTATGTGGGGCCTACCCTGTTATCCTTACTAGATGATAAATGTATCGATCCCAGAGCGCTCGCTGTTAATCTACTACTAATGCGCATTTAATCACTTCTTCGTTAACCGTTTAGCGTATACAAATCAAAAAAATAATATATATCTATGTAAATAGACTAATAGTGAAATTGCATAATGTATTTTTTGTATTATAATAGGCGTTCGCAGTAAGTTTACATTATTTAAAAGCCTGACGATATTGCCATTTGGAAAATTTAAATTCTTACTGAAAGTTTAAAAACAAAATGCACATATAGTTGCGCATCGCTTGAGGTATATATATGTTTCAAGCTTTATTCATAAAGGCGATAGTATTTTACTGAGCTTAAAAGTGACCACTAACCGCAAAGGAAATGCAAAGGAGGACAATGCTCATGTTATTGGAAGAGAAAAAATAATTATCTAAACTTTCCCTTGCTATACACTAAGAAACTTAATTTACAAAATGCCCAATTATAGAAATCGGAAGTGAGCGATGCATACAACGAATAAATGTTTTTTAAGAATTTTAATATAATCGAAAGAAAGACAACGCGCGTTTGAAAATCATACCTAATGTAATATTTTCTTCGTTGAATAATAAAATAATTGAAAATTATAGGAGTTTTAGTTTTTGTTAATTATGTCCCCCCCCTCTCTCTTAACTTGGAAAGCCAGCATTATTTTTATCAGTAAATTCATGATAGAAAAAAACCCAATTTAAATAAAATGTCATTAAGTAAACCACATAAAAAAAACAGAGTTATTTATTACTAAAGATGAAAAGAAAAACACAAGAGAGGAACGCGGAGAAAAGTAAACACGAAGGAAGATGAAACACATGTTCCGTTATTCCGGCCGACGTTCGCTGAAATAACCCGCCAGCATCTCGACGAGGAGAGAGGCGAGCTGAGATGACAAAATATTTGTACCGGGGAGGCGAGGGGTTTGCATTTGCAGCTTAAACTCGTCGCTAGAGAAACGGGGAGACGGCCAGTAAGTATGTAGACGAGAGAGCAATGGCGGTATAGATCGACCGCTAACCCGAGAACTCTTCAAGTCATTTCCGCCTGGTGGAACCGGGGTACATTACATATGCGAATAAACTTTAGGTCGACGTTGTCATAAACAGATTGTTATCGGTTGTTGCACTTCTGACGGCCGATTTTACACGCTCGCATAGATAGTAAACACTCATTAGCCATTTATTATAAAAGCACAGACAAACCCACCTCTGACCCGGGTAGTTGCAGCGACTTGTGGTCGCTATATCTACCCTCTCACGCATTGTCTCAAAATTACCCGAGACGCTCCGGAAGGGCGCGCCCGGGCGGGTCTAGCAAAAGGACCCCCGCGAGTCTGTCCCTATCTCCCTCCCTCGTGCCATATGGATAGAAGAAAACTTACAGGCCTACTTAATATTTAACTTAAACTCTACATGGCGAGAGAGAGATAGGACGGTAAGGTAGGAAAAGGGAAGGGGCGTCGGTGTCGGGTGAACATCTGAAACATACAAAGTAAATCATGAGATCTTAGAACTAACATGCACTTAAACTATAAACTTAACTAATGTGGTCCATGTCCAACACAACAACAACACTCACCTTCCGTGGACTCCTACCAGCTCGCAGAGGCCCGGGTAGCGGTACCGGTTCCCACGTAAAGGGAAAAGAGGACGAAACAAACAACGGGCGATTCCGGGCGAGGTAACCGCGCGTCACTCTAAGTAATAGAAAAACTAAAATTACAGAAAACTCGAGGGTCCGGGGAGCTCCCCAAGGGGAACGCCCGGTCCTTCCAATCGTTCCCATTTATCGACCCAGCTCTGAACGAAACGCTTGAACGCCGCGAAATTATCTTTGTTCCGGACGAAGTCCGAAAACCAAACCGGGTTAAAGCACTCACCGAGGCTGTCCAAGAGGACGCCTCGCTCGTCGTCTAAAAACCCGCACGACCAAATAATGTGCTCGGCCGTTTGATCACCGTACCCACAAGGGCACCGGGGGTCCTCGGCCAGCCCAAATTCAGCAAGCTTTCCTCTGAGCCTGCCGTGACCCCCCACAAGCTGGGTGGTATAGTGATCAAACGCGAGGAAATCGCACTTCATCCGAAACTCGACCGATGGGAAAAACGCGAAAGTTAAACGACCGGTACCTCCCGTTTCCCATCGCTCTTGCCAAACGCGTAGACTCTCTCTCTTCAGGCTCGCGCAACAGTCCCTGATGGAAGTAACACTGGGGTCAACAGAGATCGAGTAGTATACGACCGCCAAACCTTTGCGGACGCGGGCTCTGGCCCCTGACTCTGCGACCTCTAAGTCCGCCGGAAGGACTCCGGCAATCACGGGCAGGGCGAGTGTCGACGTCGTCCTATACGCCCCAGTCATGGCTACTAAAGGGATCCTCTGACCGCGAAGAAGGGTGATCTTTACGGCCCCAAGCTTGGCTCTGTGGCCCCACACTCGCGCCGCGTTTATAAAAGCACATTATTATTGTTGATTATGTGAGAGTTGCTGTCTGAAATAGGAGGGTTCTCTGGTTAGCGGTCGCACTATAGAGTAACAAGGCGTGCCGCCCGTCCGCTTCCACAGAGACCAGAGACAGATGAAACGATTAGCGCGACAATTTAAACACGAACAAAAAAAAAGGACGAGTCACAAAAAAGAAACCCTGGTCCGTCGGGGAACAAAAACTCGTATTCAACACCTACCTACCTCGCAGTCCAGGGCTGCTGGGATCCAAAGCATATTTCGTACTGAAATAATTCATACAAAGGCACGTGGCGACGAGGTCCCTTTTGTACGGGTCGGGAAACGTGGTCGCAGGACAAGTCTGGGAAGGCCCAGCTGAGAAAATATTCGTCAGAAATTGGGATCCATTTTAGAGAATATTATTAAAGGTTGTTGTCGTGTACGGCCACTCTAGTCTGAACGGTTTTTTTTTTCTGTTGGCAAGAAACAGTGGCAAAAAAAACTTTTTTTTGCTCTGGGCATCTGTGAAACGATGTAAACAACAAAGGCATATAATAGCTCCCCTCTTCGAACAAAAAAAAAGGTCTCTGGTACAGCTCCCATCGAAAAACGCCAGCAAAAAATCTCGTGTTATTTATAATAAGAATACTTCCCGCATTTCGTAATTACCTGCCATTCAAATAAAAAAGATAATAGAAACAAAACTGAATGCTTTTGTAACAATGTTATTTGTTTTGCCAATGTCTTGAATGTTGAGTGATTTAAAATAATTACCTTAGCGATTATATTATGACAATTACACATTTGTGTAATAAATTGTACTCGTATTATTTTATTTTAAGTGTTTAAAAGTATGCCTTCATTTTAGATAAATTTCAATTATATAATTTTTCTATTTAAATGTTTTACTAAAGTTTATTTATTAAAGTAATTTCATGTATAAAATAATGTGTTGGTATTTATTTAAATTACGCAATATTATCTCTTAGCTTATCCTATTTATCTTTATATAATACTTATTCTAATTGTAAAATATTTATTATAAGGTTGAGGGCAAATAACATTTTACCTTGAAAGGTGATTCAATCGAATATGTACGCATATGTATTAACCTCATCAATGCTTATACATAGGTGGGTCCACAGTACACACACACTCTCTCTTTTTTTTTACTCGTTTCAGTTTAACTTATAATGCTCGGGGTAAAACTCCGAGTGCCTTTGGCTGTACATATCTTATTTTTGATAAATAAATATATAATACCGCATATGCCTATTATTATTGCAGTTATCACATTATCTGTATGTGAAATCGTAAATATACTTCTTGAGCTTGCGTCTCAGTTTGTCTGAAAAAAATATCAGTGTACGCAAACATTATTTGCTAGAGTATTTTAATTTAAAATTGTGTATTAAAAAAAAACAGTACAAGAAGGTACATTAGGTATTCTATTTCACCCGTCCATCAAGTAGGTAATAACTCTCAATATCAGTAGCGCTATAGTATGCATTTATAAGTCTAAATCTAAAAAAATATAAGTATTCACATGTAATATGCAACATACAAAAAATTGAGGTCATTATAGCCGGTTAAAATATCTCAGATCGTTGCAGTAACAGATGGTGTTGGTTTAATATTTATATCAATAAAAATAAAATGATCAGAGACGAATTTTATTATAAATAGCAGCTGAAGCATTTATCAAAAGCCGTCGGACGGCTAATGGCGAGATGAGCTGATACAAATCCAACGCAAGAATATATTGCCGTAAGAGAAACATTAGCTATAGTATTTTATCAGGACGGGTGTTTGATCAGGAAAAAAAGGCCATGAAAAAGGCCATTCACGCTTCCCCTTTACAAGCCGTCGCCGGCACAATGGGCGCCTCGAAGGCATATTACGGGTATTTTGCGATCGAAGCTTCTTCGCGATACGATAAGGGATCCATTGTCGGCCGTAATCCTTTTGGGTGAATTAAATTACCAGAGCGGCAAGAAGAATCCTATAAATTATCCGACCCCAACTTAGAGAGTAAACAAATCCCGGAGAAAAAGTGCGGCGCGACGCGGCGGTAGACGGTAGACGGTATAGTGAGGCGAGCATCGAAATAAATTGAATACGAGAAAGAGGGGATCTTTTTTCCCATCCCATTCGGCAGCGACTCGTATTACGAAAGTGTATCGGCTTCGTTTAATGTCTCAGCGGTAGCGCTCCGGGAATAATAAAGTGTTCATACTAAATAAAACCCCAATGGAAGCTGTTTGAACTGATGATTTTGTAATCTTAGGAATGAGGTGAATTGGAATTATACAACACATATAAATAAACTATGTTGTACTAGAAAGAGACATTTTTATTATATTAATAAGTATGATAGTTCTTTACGTGTCTGGGGATATCTGATATAATATGCGTTTAGAGTTAAGTCAGTTACGTAAGTCTATCGAAAATACACCAAAATAAGAAATAGGTACTAGCCAAAATTCGCTACATAGAAAATAATTAATTACTCAATAAAATTCAACGCAAACGGCGTATTAGATAAGCTTGCCGCGGTAGGGAATATTGCAAACTAAGGGCAGTTACTAAGCTACTATTATTAATAAGCTTTTCTCAGAAGCGCAGTTCGAACAAGCGCGGCTACCGACTAAACTAAATACAACAATAATAGTAATAAATTAAACTGCGCACGCATGTGTATACAAAATAAGTCAAACAGAAAAACATGTGACCGGAATATTGTTATCAGGCAACGAATAAAACTGACACGCAACATTTACAGAATAGCTACTAAATTGCTGAATAAATAATTTATGCCGGTCGCCGAGCGCCATATGAATAATTCATGACGCGGCGCACACATAAACATAAAAGAGCTCTCTGCGGTTCCATAACAACAAATTCGAGAGCGTTTTCCGCTCCGCCCGAGCGCCGGACAAAAAGGGGGGCAGAAAGAGGCTCTGGTCACGCGAGGCCATCGCAAAACGGGGCCCGCAATAAACAATGGCCAAGAAGCCAGCGGCCGGCAGACGACGGACCGGCGACCTTTCATAGCTCGCGCATTCGACGGCCTGACGGACAAAATTATATTATTCATTACGATTACTGCGAGGGGTGCACTCGACGTGTCCAATTTCGTTTCACTGAACCGCTCACTGCAGGCTGCACGATTGCTAGAATAAACTATATATTATATATAATAATAATATGGAGTTATATCGACAACTAAACCGGTCTCGCGCAAAAAAGTTTTTCTTCGAAGCGCAGGCGCGAGGTCACTCCCCCCGATCTCACAGACACAAAACACGCATTCAAGTATTTAAATAAAAGTTTGTTTTTCAAAATGTTTTTTTACTATTAATTTATTTACGTTTATTATCGTCGTTAAACATATCCACGTTAACTATTCTCTCTTTCAATCTAATATGCATCTACGAGTCATGTTGGTAGCTGTAGGAATATATTTTCCGGTCCACATGGCTGTTGGGATTCCACAAAAAAAAATAATCGCTCGTGAGTACATCGTGTGCACGTATGGTATGCTTGGGACATGCATGACGATGTTTTAAGTTCCTAGCGATTTCGTAATACTACCTATATTTACATTAAATATTTTTTTTTTGAAATCAGTATTTTGGTTATTAAATTTGATTTTCGAATGCTCGATTTATTGTATTTACGATATAAATAACAGATAAAATCATCTGATGTGTGTCCCTAATACCTGGAAATTGTTATTGTACCTAAATTAAAATGTCATTCCTATATGTATTTATCTTGTGTTTATGGAATAAATAATTTGAATTAAATACAATAATAATTCCTTCATCATAAGAAAAGTAAAGTTGCGCGGCGAATAGCGGTTGTGTAGTAGTAAATTGAACACAACCGCTACATTTTATCGGAGCAGGCGCAACGTCCCTTTCCGCTAAAACGACAATTTCCTAAAGGCCGTTAGTCAATTGAGTAAAGGGCGACAACGCGAACATGTCAATACTGATTAATAACCAACCCTAAAACACAGCCCACATTGCGTCCGTGCCAACGAAAGGACGCCGCAGTTGCTATCGGCTGACAACTGACAGTCGCTCAAAAAAAGTGTAAACAAAAGTGTGATATAGGATCCGGCGAACCCCAAGGCGCAGCGAGCGAGGGGACTCGGCAGGGGTCCTCGGAATTAATGTCACGCTCACGCACAACAATTATTCGATAAGTATCGGCGGAGGACACGCATCGTCAGCGGAGGTCGGCAGATACTAACTGACTGAGGGTGAATAATGAATTTAAGGAACCCTTCCTATATTCACACAATATTATGATAATATGTATAGCACAATCCTCGCAAGCATGCGGCGACTGACGGAGAAACATTTAAAATACACGAACGAGTTCAAAGCGCAGGAACAGTGGAAACGAAACACAGGCGAAGCGTGGCGTGCGTGGCGTTGGCCCCCGCGACCGTGTTATTTCCACCGCATTCTCAGAAGTTGTAAAATGGAGCCGTTAAACGGCACACACATGAAATAGACGTTAAATCTTTTCTCGAGTTTTACTGCAAATTTGTTACGCCGTTAAAGCGCTCCGAGCTGGCAGTAAATATTTTAACGTTGGCCAACAAATCGTGCGCAACGGAAAGAATTAAAATCAGTTAATGGCGAATAAATAAAACGAGGGGCATAATAGTCTATTAGGAGAACATTCAGGCATGGCTTTCATATAGTTAAAGGCAACAACACGAAAAAGCCCAAATAGTATAGATAGTTACAAAAATAACTTCGAAGTAAAATTGAACATTTCGATATTAGATAAAATCATAATTTTAGAAAATTAAAGGGGACCTACTTATTATAATTTAGCAGTAGCTCACATCAAGATATGCTGTAGGTAGTATCGACGACCTTTAAAGGGATTTTCTTGCCTGCTTTCGATATTACTGCAAACATTCCACTGCTCTACTCGAATCAGGTTTGGATAATTTTAAATAACGCTTTAATGTAAAACAAATAAAGAGTTCTTTTCCTTAATTTTGCCTACAATCAGAGGTTGAAAATCCTAATCTAAATCCACGGTTCATGGAGCTAGACGAATCTAGGTAGCTCTAGAAATGCAATTTGCAAGCGTTGTCTCAAAGAACTCGTAGGCAACCCATTACATATTCCTACTTCTCTAGTGCCATTCTGAACCCACCCGCAAGTTGATTGGCGTGACTATCTATACTTTACTAAATCTTTCTGGGTTTGAGTGTTAAATTAATTGAATGTTTTGAAATAATTTATGAATGGTCATTAGCGACATAGTAAATATGTCACGAATAAAACATACCAAGGTTAGGTAATTAGATACTGTTAAATGCATGCCAATAAAAACTTATTACACTTATAGGTGAAGCTAGCTATTAATAGGATTTTTTCCCGGGATTCATTCAAGACAAAATGAACAAACTGGCACTGCGAAAAATATAGATACAAATATGTTGGTCTGTTTGGCACTCGACTCGTATTACGCGAGTGACATTTATGACAGGCAGTTGCCACAATCACGGCTGAATCACTGGCTCCATGCCAACATGAAATATGCACCCGATGATATTATAATCCTCTTCTCGCTTCTCCGCCGCCGAGCCGGGGCGCGCCCGTCGCACCCCATCCAAAGCCGACCGACCCTCGTTATTGAAATGGCCATGAGACTGCTTATAAAGTAGCTTCGCTCGTTGAAAGTACTGCGTTTGCATTATGTTTAAGAAGGGATATGCGCACAATAAAGGAGGGATGCTAAATGCATTATCTCTACATAATAATATGTGAAAAATGTCGGGTTGTTTGTGCGTACCTGTGCTATTCATGATACAAAGAACAAACGTTGAAGCGATTGCGATATGGTTTATTATGTAAGGTGGGATGGGGGTTAAAGATTGTGACGCGTGTAGTGTATAATGGACCTTATGCTTTACAAAAACAATACATGTAGAGTTGGTGGCACTTGGTGACATGTATAGCTGATGTTTAATGTTAATATGTATACTAAATTGTGATCCATTTAAATAGTCCTCGGTAGTCTATAATGACAACAAAATTTCAATAGTTCTTTTAATTTTATTTTAAATCACCAGCTAGGATGATACTACTCTCCTAGCTTTTTACATATAAGAAATTTTCAGAAAATTGCATATATTTTTTTTTTTTTCAATATTCACTCATGATAATAAATGCCAAAGAATCCTTCGATGTAGCTCAATTACAAATTAAGAGGGTGAAATTATAATCTCGAAGAAAATGCACGGGCGAATGGCTGTTTATTTAGCTACTGCAAGTTAATGGGGCAGCAGTTAAAGATGATTTGTTGATATTGTGTAAAACATGTGTTTACGAGGCGTGATGGTGGCCGCTACGCCGCTACGCCGCACGCTAAACACAAAAACACCGTTATAGTAGAAGTGAACTGTAGTGCCGTCGGAAGAGTAGCCACGCTTCTGTAATCCAGGACAATGAAGTGGACAAGCTTAATAGCATTTCCGGGCTTCTATGGCAACGAGTGGGTAAATAAATACATTTTAACAGAATTGCCGCAATCGAAAATTGTCTGTTTTATAAAACGATGTATAAGTTTGTTTAAACATCTCTTTATACCAAATGTTTTATCCAAATAGATATATAATTAGTAAAACGAATCTATTGGTTTTGCTTTACATCTAAATCTGGTGAACCAGTAATTACAAGCAGCAAAGGAAAATATTTGAAACAATTTTTTTTTTTTAAAAAAAATAACAAGTTATGTAAATTTTAATGACGATAAATATCCACCTAATGTCAGGCCAAAAATATAGTACACTGACAAAAGTGATTGTTGATTTATTGTTACTGTGCTAATAACCATAGTGCACTATTGAGTATTTATTGCTTTACAGCAGCAGCTGAACAGACCTGCTTATCAATAATGGCTGCTGTATACCTCAAAAGTATCATAAAAAAGTTACTGAATGGCCACGTAAGTGATTGGACCGGTATTAGAGACAGACAGACGGATTTACGGAGAACTTAAAAATAAAAACTAGCCATGTGTGTACTTTTTGTTCCCACGTGCGAGGGTTCCGGACGGAGAACGAGTCAAAATATGTTATACAGCTGTTTGATATCGTTTTCGACTACTACGGCAGCTGAGGTTCTTTTTAAATATTTATTTATAATGCTAGTTTTAAAATTCATCACAAATTGAATTGAAGTAGAACCTCGATTATACCTCAGGGGTGGGCCAAATGGGTGACGTACTGCGTGATTACAATTGCCAGTTGATTTCGGCCATGTGCTTGGCCAAATCGCTCTGGTGTTTGTAGTTGGCATTTGTACTTTAATCATCAGGGCAATTCGACCAAGCCGCGGGCCGAGCTCTACAGGATATTCGAGTAGATAAATCACGGTTTCGATATTACAATTACCAGTTAATTCCCGACTACAAAAGCCGGAGCGATTTGGCCACGCACATGGCCGAATCAACTGGCAACTGTAATCACGCGTGACCACTATATGAGTGACAGAAACGAGCAACTTTCTTAAAAACAATGGAGGTTTACCTGTTCGGGCGGTTTGTCGACAGCATTCTTGGTAGTTTTGTGTTCCGTGCCATTTTTATCAACGTCGTTGGCGGGCGCCTTGGGGGAAGTAGCGGGAGCGATCGCCGCCGCGGCCGCGGCCGCTAGCGCCGCTTCCTGCTTCTGCTTAGAGCTCTTCTTTTTGCTTTCTTTCTTCTCATTGCTGTCGACATTGCCCTTAGGCGTATCCTTAAGCCTCACTATGATAGCAATGTTTGCACTGCCGGTGAAGGTGCAGGTGCCTGACTCGCGAGGCCACACAACTCGAAAATCTGTCGGTTGGAAATATCGTAACCTGCACTACACAAACACTCAATCGAATCCACAACACTGCTAGAGGCGGCGAACCTCGTAGCTCCAATCACATTTCACTGCTGTCGGGGATTGCGTAACTTAACACTTAACACTTCCTTTGGGAGATAATTCACTTCCGCCGTTGGTGACTGGTGGGTGCGTTATCTCAGTTAAAGTCTGCACACAGCAAACAAATCACTTTTCACACATGTATCCAATCCAAATGCATGCTTTAAATCCATCAAAGCAAATCCATTTTTATAAATTCACACGCAAGGTCAACCGACAATACTAAGAATATTATTATGGAATTATTAAAAACTTATTAAATATGACAGCAGACAAAGAAATTCCGCGAGACAACGTAACATCGTTAGAACCACCGAACGCACACCTAACCGGCTAGACGCTACAACGGCGAATGAGGTCTAACGGCGAGCGGGGGCCGCGCGGGGGGAGCGGCGAGCGGCAGACAGGGCAGCAGGGGGAGACCGAACCGCTTTCCCCCTCCACTCGGCTGGATCATGCGCAACGTATTACACCGGAAGAGGGGGGGGGGGGGAGGGGAAGGGAGTCGGGAAGCCGACGTACGCGAGAAAAGGCGGCCTTGCAAAATGCACCGGGGATTTACGCTTTTCTCCTTTTTCAACTCGCTTTGCCTCACTCACGACTCAACTCACTGCTCTTCACTTTCTGCCTATTACGCGCCTTGCTGTTTTTATTTGCTGCGCCTTCGACTAATAGTCTAGAGCTGTGTGTAGAGCTATGTACTGTTTGTTCACTATACAATAAATATATAACATATAATGTTTACACTCTTTGGGTTATGAAAAAACTAGTAACTATAGAAGCATTTACAGAAACAAAATGAATGCCGAGCTAAAAGATAATCAAAAAATGAAATAATGAAAATAAAACAAATTGGGCAGAAATATTTAGGAGGTGACAAAACACGATCTCGACGCGTCGCTCATGGCTGGTCTGATAACATGTAAATTTATACAGTTAAAGTACGACCAGCCTTGATATAAATGGGCTGTAATTAGGTGACGGTTTTAATTATGCATTCCTAAGAGTAATTACTTCGGTCGGGCGCATTCGCCGGCAGAGGATAGCGGCACCGGGTGGCGGTGCCAACGCCCCAACCGGAATAACTTCGAAGGACTACGGGACCCTCTCTTGCAGCTTTCTGAACTCTGCAACTTGCAACCTCTTAAACCACTCTTAATCGTCTGTAAGGTTTTTGAACCACGTTGGCGCTTCTGTGAAGTACTTGTACGCAAATCAGACTAATATAAAAACAATGTGTCTAAGCTAACCGCCATGCCGGGACATTAATATTTTTATTGTTATCAAAAAAAGGCACTATAAATCACCTGGGAATTATTTTAGAATTTAGTTCATATTTTTACAGAACAAAAATCAATATAAAATTGATTTTTTGGGTTTTCAAAAAAAAGTTTTGATTCCACAAAAGCTCCGTCCCTAATATTACAACTGTTACTTTTAAATGTAGCTTTTTTAAATAGTTTCTATCCCCGACACGACAACATAAATTATAAAACATTTAGTATTTTGATTTTCGTCCACAATGCAAAAAGCATAAGTAAACCTTTCAAAAAGCAGCTAGCTGTATGCTTGGTTAAATCACCGCCTATATAATACCGTCAAGCATTTAGCATCCTTTGGTTTATCTATTTTTATATTTATAAAATAACTGGTCCCGTCGAGTGACTATTCGTCACCGCCTAGCTCAAACCGCTAACTTAGGAATCTGAAATTTCGAAGGTACATTCTCCTTATGACGTAAAAAACCTAACATATATTTTTTGAAAATCCAGCTGAAGGAGGTAAAAAGAGGGAGGAAGAGATTTTTTAGTTTAGACAGTTTTCATTCTAAGAATACCATTAACAACATCGGGATATTCATTGAATTGTCGTATGATTTGTGATGACTAAAAATAAATTTCAAGGACAGTCACTGAAAAAAGCCTGCAGCCCCAGAAGTTAAATTTCGAAATTTATCAGCGCCTAGCTATCAACCCACCTTCAAAAATGGCACGTTAGAGATATGGAGCGAAGCTACCCATTCCGCGTCATCTTTAGCGGCGCCGCTAAAGATGCCCGCAGGGCCTAACTGCCAACCCGGGACAAAGCCTGGGGTTGAGTACCATATTATATTCTTCGTACTTGTAGGTAATTAGTAGGATCCGTTATTAATTTTATTTTAGAAATTAGGAAACCAACAATCCTTTAAATTAAAGCTACTAAAAAAAAGCCTTTCTCTGTGTGTGTGTGTGTATGTGTAATGTTATTACAAATCACGTGATATTTACAAAATAGATAACCAATATATTTATTTAATATTAATTAACACCATCTAAAGCGTGACACATAATCAACTTGAAATTACAATAACTCAATTAATTTAGACAAGAGATCTTTTAATAAAAAAAGGGATTGTTTACAGACATAATAATTAGTTAATCGTTCGTCGCCAGAGCGTAACTAAGCCGGAGCCGAGTCACTGGCAAAGGGGACTTTAAGGCCAATTTAAAGTCAATCTCGGAGAGCGCGACACGGGTATAAATTTAATGACTCGCTCATTCCGTCTACCTTTAAGGCTACTATCCGTCTGACAAATCTGGTATCAACAGAAAATTGATTTTGAAGCTAGGATTTGGTGTCTGTGAGCGATTACTTGTAGATACCGATTTCATTCACTTTTAGAAATTAAAGTTTTTTTTTGAATTTTAAAAAAATACATCTAAACCAATGAAAAACTTTTATTATTTTTTAGAATGAACAAATTTAAAGATACTAAATTTGACACATTATATATTATATAGTAATTATTGCTAGATTTATAGATTGGCCTAATCTTCTTTTCTTTAGTGAATAATGCCAATCGGAATTATTTCCAGATTTAAAAAATAAAAAAAAAATATATATATATTTAAAGCATCAATTCCAGCACAACAAACCATAATAGTTATTTGTGTAATTATGGTTCGCTTCCTCGGGCAAACAAGTAAAAACTCATTAGGAAACTGTTTTCGTTTAGCTTTAATACTTACTTATATTAGAGAAACGTCGAACCCTTTTAATTATGAGGCAGAAAATGTCTTACTCAGCTGTAACTTAATTTAATTTAATTTGTGGACGGTTCTTCCATTAGTTTGTATTGGTTGACATGAGAGTGACTAATTATGTTTTTGTAATTAGTGATAACTAAATAAACCCTAATGGGCCGCAGTCTTATAGTGATTAGGTAAACAAGCCTATCATATAATATCAACTGCTTTTATAAATTGTTTAGTAGTAGAAATTGGGTTATTTTTTAGGCTTGAGTAGATTAAAATAAAAAAACTTAAAATGGTGTCATGAAATTCTTTTAATACATAATAAATTTAACATTTTGGTTTCTTTTTTTTGTAAATGTTAACCCGCGGCTAATAATGAAATAACTCCCCTCCCCTCACATATGACTGAATTCGTTATTTATTTAATACCAACTTTTCCCAAATTGATCTATTTCAATAAATCTGTAAAAGTTTTATCTATAGTATTTTAAGGCAGTGTCTTAAAATACTATATATAAATAGATAACCACGAAAAAAAATCCTAGTTTAGTTCTGTATTAAAGCAGTTGTTTTTGTTTCGGTATAAATAAATAATCAAAGCCTAAAATAATGTATTTCATGTTCATTTGTTTGTATTTCTTTTTAAAATTTGAAATCGTTTTTTTTTCTTGTTTAAATTCGTATAATATATTTTATTATTATATATGATTAAACATGTCTAGGACTGTGAAAGTGTAGCGTAGCATAAGAAAATATTTTTACAAGATTTTATTTAATAATTTGATTATATTAAATTATAACCTACGTAAGTGATTAAAAAGTATCTAATGGAAACTAATGATCGCGTTGGCTAAGCGTATTTTTAAAGTACTGTCTCAAAATCATATAAAACAGCATGGTAACCCTACTCTGCCTCAGATAGTAATCTAATTGAAGTTCAAACACACTAATAAAGAGTGGCGGCCAACACGATGTATAATTAAATATTCGCCCTGGCATTAGCGACGTGTAAAGGCGGGAGGGAAGCCTCCACTCTTCACTGCTGACCGACTGACTGGTCTCTGGTTGACCTGACATAATGACAGATGAATAAAAGAGGCCGTTTGGCCGTGATGAGGCCAAAAGGGTGGTTTTATGCCGCTATTCAAAAAAACGTATAATTGCTACGAATAATTATTAGTTGGCAGAGTAGCCTTTAGGTGCAAAATGAGGGTGATCGTTGACAGTTATTAAAAAAAAACCGGTCGTATGATAGCTGTTTAAACTTATTTACAAATCGTAGATGCAATTAATTACTATGCAATAAAAAATATAATTCTATTATTAATATTGAGGTTTAATTACATAACTCTACGTTGCACTATTATTATTACGATTACTTTTGACGAATAGCTTAAGACTACCTAATTTCACGTATAAACCTTTTTTAGTTATATGCTATAAGACTCGATACTTCAGAAAAATGTATTTTGTTTTCATTTAAGTACATCAGGGCATCTCAAGCCGATTGGAGTTACTATTTAGTATCATAAACAATTTAAAATAAAATAAGTACATGTTTATACGGTAGTTTCAATGTATAAATAATTATCGACTGTTTTATAACTACTTACGGGGTGCCGGTTTTTTTCGCTCACCTAATACAAATTATCAGACTTTTTCGTATTATTGAAGGATTCTGCAAATTTATAGACAAGAGACAAGCCACGATTTCCAGCGAACCACCCACTACTTGATCGTCACACACCCTTAAGGCGAATTATAAACGATAAGATAGTATATAAAACTGCATCTACGGAAAGCGCAACGTTTGTCTACCGCTACAATTTCTTATTTATTTGATATTTTGTCAATATAAATTTATCAGTGTAGCGTAAACGTGTTTAATGTTAAATATAAATAATTTAAACATATGTACCCATCTAAAACCATTAATATTAGGTATTATATCTTACGTGATATGTCAAACTTACTTTATTATATTCATTAAGGTCTTGATTTTTACAGCAATAACCACTTACCTGAAATAAAGAAAACACGATTAAATTAGATAATACCAGATACAGGATAATTGCAATTTAGCACTGACCATTAAAATGTAATGGTTAACCATGCCTACATCGTTTTCTGAATTGAAAATGACTGCTTAACTCATCTGAAGTCAGCCCTCACCTACCTATTATGTACCTAATAATATATATATTTATTAATTTATTATGATATATTTAATTTGACAATAAATCGAAATGTAATAAAACAAATTACAGTTACAGAATGTTATATTAAGTAATGCACAGGGCGCAATTGGCACTGCTACATTTTGTGCCCTACCTTCTATGTCCGTACTAAGGAAGGCAGTGTTCATTGTGCTACAACCACTAGTATTGGTATTTGTCTAATAATAACTATGATAATGTTGCAGGCTGTTTCAACTAGAAAACTTAAAAATGTATTTTTTTATGGAAATATTCCGGCTATTTAAAATATATATTAATTAAAATATAGTTTTCGAAATTATGCCTCAATGTAAGATTTGCCTAGTTAAAAACTGTAATACTCGTATGTAGAGTGTCAAGATTCAAATATATCAGTGTTTTTTTTTTAAATGACCGCATTGTAGAAGCAGTGATTTTTGTTTGTTCGTACTGCTTCGACGTTGGTCGTAGGTATATGAAGTCGTCTGTTTGGGGCCTAAATGGTGGCCTTGTAATGCCAAAAAGCCCAAAAGCATTAGCTGTCGTAATACACCACCCATAGAACCTTAAGTGATGTCAACGAATAACTGAAAATGATAACGCGCACCATAAAGACATCTGCTCTCTGAGCGTTATACCTACTAATTTCTTGTACAGTAAAAGGCAAGGCATAAGACGAATGGAGACAGCCTCACGCGGGTATTAAGGCGAGGTCTGAGATGCGAGCGGTCGCGATGGCCGACGTCTGAATGCAAGGCACGTTCCAGCAGACTTGAGGCAATGCCCATTGCCTTGCCGTCGACTGCCGGCGACGTATTTATGGCCACATTATTATTTAAATATTCCTCCGCTGCGATGCGGAGAGAAGCGTAGAATACAATTTGGGAGGGCTGCATGCGGACATCGTCATTTAAGGCGAATCATCTTACGGAGAACAGAAACGATGCCGCCGACTCTTCGCTTCATTAGTCTTGTTAATGATTTTCTTTTTATTTTTTTTTGAAGAAATTGGACTTTGTGTTGTAGTAATAGCTTCACTTTATTTCTCGTGATGTGGTTCGTGAATTAAATATGAGAGGTTAGCGCGGAGGTACTTTGATAATTAATTGTAAACTTGTTGACTTGACCGCGACCGCAACATGCATAAATGACAAACGTTATATGTAATAATAGTAAATCTTTGTTGCTATGACGATGCTACCACAAATATTTCCTTCTCCATTAAATATGAAAAGTAACCACAATAAATAATGTCGTCATAATATTATATTGTCTTCTTGTTCTCTGTCGCAAATCGCAATCTGATTATTTGCAGCACTTTAAATCGACTTTAGCATTTGTAAGGTGTAAAACAATCTTTTGTAAAATATTCTTTTAACGTAAAGTAACATAACCAGCAGCAAAAATAATAAAGAAAACGAATGCAAGTGTTTATAAAATTGTAAATAAAGTAATATTATTTTTATAATTTGGTTTTTAGGTAATCACTAATTTTAATAAAACTAAACACTAAAAGCTACTCAGATTATTTTAATAATTGTTTGTTAAAAAAAATAAAAAATACATTTAAAGAGTTTATATGTACTTTGGTCAATACCTTTTGCTTAGGATTTTTCATGTTTTAAGCGATATATTGCCCAAACAGCTTATCTTTGTTTTTGGAAATAAATTAGATCTTACCTTAAAACACAAAATCTTATCGTTTTTTTTTTAAAGTAATATAATAATGAATCAATGTAAAAGAGAGAAAATCCCCTACGAGCGGTCGATTGCAGAATAACAATCGCGTTGCTTGCCCTAACACTAACATTAAGGCCACAAGTGCTCCTCTTCCCTCTCCCTCCAACGAAGCCCTCGTGCTCCTTCGTCTCGCTCCGACGCCCTAACCTCTTAAACTCGATGGATTGTTGCCCTCGCCACGCCAGGCCCTTGTACGGTTTCCGTAAGCCGTGAACGAGCTACGCTTCCGAGGTGTAATACGTGCTGGTACGTTCTCGTTCGCTCGCTTCACTTCGGAATGTTCAACATAGTTTGTCCCTAAGCGCTTTTCTTTCTGTTGCGTGTAATATGAAGATTTGATTTTTAATTCCAACGTAGCCTTATGCAAAGTGTAAGAGTATTTGACCCGTCCACCCAAGAGTGGACGAGTAGTATCCGCTTTTCCCTTCCCCCTCCCTCCCTCCCTCCCTCCCCCTACTTACCCTAAATTTTTTATTGTTATAATTATTACAAAAGTGGCCAGGATGAAAAATCAGCACGTGAGACAGAAGTGATAAAAATGTAGGTGATGGAATATCGAAATTAATTTAACAAGCTCCAGACATAATACTATGAATAATAACTATTGGACAGGGGAACGGGTGGCGTATAATTAAAAGATTTATTGACAAAACAATTGTGTTTGATAATATTGTATTGATACAGGATATATTTATATCCACTGAATTCATTTAATTAAAATAAAACGGAATCCTCGTCAATGCGTTCAAAATAACAAATAAAACTGAAATGTATAAGTTCTTGTTATTATAATAATGTTCCAATGCGTTAATAAAAAATATATATTTATGAGTAGTTCAATTCAGTTCGATGCCCCCCCCCCCCATAAGCGACGAAAATATAACTTGTCCTGCCAGAGCCTGACGGTCTCATCTGGGAGGAACTCAATTTGGATTATTTATCCGTATTCATAATCAATATTACTTTGAAGTTTCAATAATTGTGATTATTCTAAACCAATGACCAACGCACTTCGAATTCGGAAATCGCAGACATTTCCAAGATGGATGGATTTCCAATCGATGTCGATATTTTAGACTGGTTCCGGTAATGTGAAAAAATGGCACGTCTTTTTAGTGTAGAAGCGATTAGCAATAAAACTGAGATTTATGCTAAACATTGATTCGGTTAAAAGGCTGTGACGAATAAAAAACAAATTTTATTAAACCATTTGACATCAGCTGTGAAACTTTTTGCCAATTAGCCGAGGCACTCCGAAACCAGTTGAATTGTTAAATAAAAATGTACCCAAGTAGCAATCGAAGATAACAAATCTAAATCGACCGAAAATCGTTAGCCGACCGAAAGTGATCAAAATATTTGCTTTCTGGCAGTAATTCCAATGAAATAAAACGTTTTAATGTGTTCGCATGAATGTTGATAATTTTGATCGATATGGGAGATTGTAAGTGTGACTTGTTAAGTGACTTTTATTTATTTTACACCAGCGAGGATTAATTAAATGAGGCTCTAAACACCGCACTTTTGATTTCCCTAAAACCTGATTAACTTAACTACATTTATACATGTATACTTTTTAGAAGTAAAATAAAAATGAATAGATTGATAAAATAGTTTTATTATTATAATTGTAAGTTTAGCTGTAAGTATTTCTAAATATAAAAAATAAATAAATAAAGGACTTTTCAATATGAAACATTGCTATGAAATTCCCCGCCGGGATGCTATAAATCCAGAAAAGAAGTTTTTTTTATTTCTCATTTGTCGACAAGAACTTTTATGCGTTCGTGTTCGCAAAAAAAAAAAAACAGCCACTTACAATAAAAATCTTATATATCACAATATGAACAAGATGAGTGTATTTGAAATTAATTCACTAAGCGAAAGCTATAATATTAAATTTTATAGGTATCCAAGCAGACCTTATTAAGTATCTATTTGTGTAGCAGTCAAGCCCAAGGCTTATCTGCTGGAAACCAGGTGTGTAATATACAGATATTAATATTTAAATATTTTGCTCACATTATAAGATTGTGTATTTTACACGTCCTTTACAAGATAAATATATTAATCCTATATACATTATTACATTGGAGTAATAACAAAAAATAAGTATAATTGGTAACTTAACACAGTAAAACAATAGTTAACTTTTAGTTAATGTTAATTTATCTATAAAGCAATAAAATTAAAGGAAGAATTTTTAGAGATTCAGTAGCAAATATATTTAACATGGTATTACATTTTTAATTACTTTTCAATAAGCTTCTTGGCAAATTATTAAAAAAGAACGGTACAATAAATTGCACCTTGGGTTTACCTTTTTTTTTGAATGAAGGTATAAATAATGTTTCATTTTGTATTTGCCGCGTACTGTATGTAAAACGAATGTTTTAACAGCTTAGAGTCGAAAAAGAGTACGTCCTTCGGAAGGGTTGCCGAAATGCTGGAATCAAAACTGTAGCATAGCTACACATACGTGTAGAATTAGGGCCAGACACAGCTTTGAAAGTATGTAGATCACGATTAAAGCTATCGAGTGCGCGGTGTACCACCTTGCTCTCATACAGTACCTGGTTGTTTGTCGTATTGATAGCAGAGAATGGAATGGCTCTTTCTTACAAAGTGGAAATTGATGCAGAAAGATTGAAATATTGTTCATGCCGGGTTCCGAAAAAGTATAATAACATTGAAAGTTATTTTATGTATCCGAAAGGGGACGATAATATTCCGAAAACGATGGTCGGTCTCTTCATTCAAGAAAAAAAAAACACACCAAACGCGTACCGTTTAACGGTATAGTTAAAGAATGGGTGGCTTCAGTGTGTATCAGTATCAGTTGTTCACAAACTTTTCAGTTGATGGAAATTTTATACCCTTATATTATTATTATTTATTTATAATATACTATATACATAAATATTTTATTACATTTTTTCTAAAAAAAAATACAATAGTCCTACACCACAATTTTAACAAAATAAAACAAAAAATTAAAATATTTCATACAATATTAGAATAAAAAAAATATTAATCAGGTGTCTGTAGTGAGTGTAGTGTAGTGTCTGTAGGTGTCTATGATTCAAAATTCACATTGCTATTTAACACAAACTTTAATTCGTTCTTCCGCTTAGGCAGATTGAAAGAGAAATGGTTGTATTCAATTAACTAGTGGTCGAAATTCGACCGTAATTTATATTTTTGTTTAAGTTTGAGCTTTATTAAGGTTCTTATACCTCTATAATTAGTGCATATACTATTAATTTTACATTTTGTTTTATTACGTCAGCTGCGAGCATATACAAATACGTTAATACCCATGAAATTTAAAAATGAATGTTATGAATAGTTAAAAAAAAACACAATTACAACTTTTGATACTATTCATTGTATGTTTTAATTTATACGTGTAAAAACGAGACTTGACATTCATAGAAGTATAAGATGGCATTAATAATTATTTTTACTTGACACATTGACATTACAGACTATTTTAAAAAAGGAATTTGAAATCACACAAAATTCACAGTTCGAAACTCATTCTGTAAATGAGCTGTCAGCTGCGTGAACGTTTTATTAATTAAATTTTATTTATTTGTAACATACATTATAGATAAATTTTAGCTTTCTGCACTTTTTCTCCATACAAACATTAACTATGCCTAATCTCACACTCCTTCGTGCGTGCAATATGCTTAAAAAGGAGTACAAAGTGTTTTTCCCTTCACGTATTAATATATAGATAAACCGGGTTGGAGATGTTCTGCTGCTCAGTTGACCAAGTTCGACTGCGGCATTGGATTAGCCACATTAGTGCAATCGTGTACACACATGTGAAAAAAAATATATTGTCGATCCGGGAATCGAGCCACGACCTTAGATAGATGAGTAAATTTAACAAAAAGATCCCAAGGCGCACAGTTTGTAAACCCTTGGTTTGTTAGTGGAGGCGGTGGAGGCGCGACGACAGGTGTCAACAATAAGCCATTGTGTCGGAGCCGCCAGCGCCAGTGGCAACGGTTGTGACGAAGGGAATCGGGATCCACTTCTACCTGACCGGCATCGAGTGGCAGTTACACGAAGGCCTATTATGTCAAATCAGCTACCTATAATACTATCAAGCTGGACAATCAGTCACGCGGCGGCTTGAAGTAAACAAGCCATGTCGACCGACCTAAGACGGGAACAAATATGATTGACATTGATAGTATGTGATCTACACCACGCGAGGAAAATTGAAAATGATTTTACATTTGCTCTGTGCGTTTACACGTTTTTTTATTCGGATTCCTTTTACCCCATAATATTCTCGAAAAAAATACATAATTTGTCTAAATCGGTTCAGCAGTTTATTCAAATCGTCCAACCTATAAACGTTAATTCACATTTGCGGTTTTGAGCTGTTTGCAATGAGTTTCATATTTCTTTTTCGGCGAAGTTAAAAGAAGGACGTCGAACTAATACTAATACTCGTATACTAACATCAAATGTAATTATTAAAACTGTGTCAATGATCTGTCTCAATGATCCTCATAAAACATTTTTTTTTAATCAGTATAGCTCGAGATTTCGAGCAGCTATGATACTAGTTCTAAAACGATAGATCTTGATTAAATCTATGGATATACAATCTGAAATATCTAACTAGCCTTATTAAATATGTAGGAGAATTCAAACGAACATAAAAATTTTACAATGTCGGCTGAAAAAAGCCATCAACAAATAAAAAAGAAGCATTGTATCGGAATACACTATCAAAAGTAGCGGAGAAATCTGTCACAACCCCAATTAATGCGAATGTCACGGTACAACGAAAACATATAGGCGAGCTTCTAAAGATTTCATTTAAATTTTATTGCGTGTTTGATGGAACATTTACAAAATAAGAAACGAATATTTAATATGTATGATAATTTTTAAGATAAGTTAATAAAGGCCCTCTATGCTTCCGTGTTTCCTGTGGGACAGCCTGTTTATTATGTTCGACCACAAGGTGTTGCCAACGAAACTTAATCCATTATTCGCGTGTAGCCCGTTCAACTTACTATTCAATGCTTTCTACACAAAACGTTTGTACATTTGATTACACCCATCCACTGCTAGTTTTTATGTTATTTTATACTGAGTTGAAGGCCGAATCGCCCACGACTACCTCAACGGCAAACGGCACGGAATAACCGACAAAAGATAGTTTTCAACCGAAATTACAGTTTTTTTGTTTTATTTTTTACTCCTTATTTAAGGAGTAAAAAAACTGACTGACTGACTGAGGAGGACTGATATTTATCAGTCTATTAAATGGTCCTGTTACAGGTAAATTGGTCTCGTTGGTTGAATTTCAATAAATATCATCTTTTTAGGTTATAAAAAAAACCTTCTTCATTAT
Organism: Neomicropteryx cornuta; assembly: GCA_020383195.1. Taxonomy (NCBI): domain Eukaryota; kingdom Metazoa; phylum Arthropoda; class Insecta; order Lepidoptera; family Micropterigidae; genus Neomicropteryx; species Neomicropteryx cornuta. Next base: position 7,201,242 of record JAHKQU010000025.1, on the reverse strand, counting down.
TCATGAAGACTACTATTAGACTTAAACAGTAAATTTTCTAAATAGTTCTTAGTATTACTTTCAGTCATAAAAAGTCTTTAATATTTAAAAATGTGAAATCCTTCCTTGTCATCTTTGTGTAACATAAACTGTGCGCATAACTAATGTAATTATGGATGGATAAATACACTGTGTGAATGATGATAATTATTTGTGATATTTTGTAATATATATCGAGTGAGATTCATTGCCTCTTATCTTATTCTCGGATGTTTATTTTTAAAAATATCACTCAACCGGTAGGTATAAGCCAGAAACTGGCATTTACCTCGAAGGTCTAAATAACAATCTAGATTTTAGGAAACTCTAAAAACCCAAATCAAAGTGTCGGATTAAACAGAGTCAAATAGTGGGTTTTACCGTCGTTTTCATGTCACCACCGGAAAGTAGAAATTAATTATACTTTAAAATAATATTATTTTAAAGCTAAAGTACAGAAAATAAAATTTTCAAGGTTTTCGAAATGACATATGATTTTGGCTATTTCCAGATCGATAATAAAACTGAATTGAATCGAAATTTTATATTTTAAAGTATCTTTAATAAATTAATATCAATTGAATGTTCGTGTGGATTTAAAAAGAATATATTTTTGGTTATATTTGGAAAAATACACATAGTTATTATTTTATAATAATTATATCATTTAAACATTTACGTATCTACTTACTAAAATGATAAGATTCTTTATTTCCATCTCATGTATAAATGTATAGGAATGACATTATTTTTAATGCTAATCTAGACTAAAAATCTACTAAAAAGTAATAAAGAACGAAATGCTTTCAGAATATTTTTGGTTGTAGTATGTAATAAGGAAACTACTTTAAACTATATTATTTTAATTGTACGATTATTATTATTATTATTAGCTGTAAGTAGACGCCTCAGCGCTTTACGGCGTTTTGTTGGATATAATTTGCGCGGCTGCGCGTCCATGCGCACTCACTATAAGCAAGCCACAACCATTTGCCAGCCAACCAGCCAACCAGCCAACCAGCCAACCAGCCCCCGGCTACAGCCAAATGGAACAAATCTCCGCAGAAGCTGCAGCCGCTCCGGTCGCTTTATATACAAATGAGAAAACGCGGCGAGCATTGCATTACACTGAAAAAGGCGTGCCGAGCAACTCTCGCCACGATGGTTATATCAAACAAGGTTATATCAAAACAAGAGCATTAAAAACTATTATTATTATACTTTCATTTCAGTATTTATTATATGTTGCAATGACTGCTCTACATTGCATAAAGGTAGCATCACTATTTCAAATTAATATGCAATTTCAAGCGAGCTTTACTAGATTTTGGTAAAGATTTTTACATGCCAAAAAACTAGAATTATTTTTTGAAAATATAATAGTTTTTTATTGTAAAATTATGCTGATACCTCTTCCTAGATGCACTCAGAGGTAGAACCGATCTTTGAAAAGAAATCGGAAATCAATTAACGATTCCACAAAAAAAAAATGTGTGGAAACATCAGCGTTTGCATTGCAATAAAACTATGTTTCCTGTGTTTCACAGACTGAAACGTCGCGTATTTCGTTCAAAAAGAGCAATTTGATGTTAAATCCGAAATGTCAGCCGGGCGCTGGCAGACCACCATTATCTTGTCACTGACAGAAGTGCCACTGAGCGATCCGAACCAAATCTAAATTTAATCCACCTAGGAGGTCCACGTATAAATGTTTACGCATCAAAATCACACAAATTATGTAAGAAATAATACTATATATAAGGTGAAGTATTTTTTAAATCGTAAATATATCAAACTTATATTTTCACGGTAATGTACGGTCGAGGGCAAATGAAGCTTTACCTTGAAAGGCATGTCAATAGAGTATGTATATGTAAATATTAACCTCATCTACGCTCATAAGGAGATGCGAAAGAGGTGGTTTTCATAGATACACGTATTATCTCTTTTTTCACACGTTTCAAGTCCAACTTCAAATGCTCGGGGTACAGCTCAGAGTGCCTTTAATTACATTCACAGTAAATAAACCTATTCGCCCAAATACTGAGTGACTATAAAAGGTACTCACGCTCGACATCCTAACCAAAAGCTGCCGTTTTAACTAAAACACGTTCCGTAAAAGGAATTTACACACCACATATACTTGTATGCCACAATATGCAGGAAAGACGAGTTAACCCGCTAACACGACGTGATCTCGCCGCGGCAACACGGTTCATTCGCTTCTATTAATTACTACATCACGCAATAAATGGACGATGTAGCGTTATTTATTTATTCTTTATTGAAAAATCCTACAGTATTAATTTTTATAATTACAAACAAAACTTATTACTATGAAACAAAACCAATTATGGATTTCGGACATTTTACATATTAAAATTAACATAAAAAAATTGAAACAGTGTTCTTAAAATACTCGTATATAAAAATAATGTAACGCGGGATGCAGGTTGTTTCCTTGAATTATCGTTTGTTGGCACGATACATTCGGCATAGAATCAACAAGACTTTGTAATCGTAAACTTTGTTATTACTTTTATATAAACAGTTTAATAAGCTTCCCCGATACTATAAAGCTATTAATAAGTTAAAACGGAAGCACAAATGCCAAACTAATAAAAAAGTTTAAAAGATTCGAAAAGATAAAAACTTCCCTTCACTTGGAAAAGTGATTGGGTAACTTACGACGAAAGAAGACAAAACTGCGCATTCATTTGTGGAAATATATTTTTTTATGTTAGTGACGACGTAGCTTAAGCGGACATACAATGAAACACAGCATGCATGCTTCAACGATAGATCGATTTAGCCGATGGGATGGATTTAGAGAAAGGTCATTCCAAAATTAATATCTTGAAAAATATGTCTACTATGATACTGAACATTCTGACAGCGCCTTGTCATTTTATTTCCCAGTGTTCCTTTGAAAAGCGGTACACGTGGTCAGAATAATATCAAAAAGTAGCTGACGTTTACATTAGATGAATGCATGTGGTAATTGTGTGACGGTCTAAAATAAAACATGTATGGTGATCAAGTACTCTATCCCCTTACGTGTGCCCTCAAAAACATAAGTAAGTACGTACGCAATCTCGTTTATTTTTACCAAGCTAGCAAGACTTTTGAGTCACCAGCCTCATAATAATGTGATATACATATATGTGGTTAACAGCTTTCCATATTAATAGTTTTAATGTTAATTAAGGAATGCGGTTAACGACGAAAATAAACCAGGTTAAAAAAGTTAATATAACCACCTTTGGAAAAATATTATTAAATTAGATTAATTCATGAATTCGCGAATAACACAAAAAAGGTCGTGGCTCACAAAAATCAACACAATTAACAACAGGCGGGGGTTAATTAATGTATCGGAGGCAATTACGGCTCTGAGGCGGCGAGGAGCGCGTGCTGATACTGCGATAAGAGCCGGGTTAACTGCGGTAGCCGGGGTAGGCGGTAGCGGGGTTACGGTAGGGCGGTATAGTTTCGAGTGTTATACAGCGTGTTTGGTAGTGCGGTAGAAAGTTTTTAAGTGTGACAGAAGAGGTCATTTGGAACCTATTTGATCACAAGTCTCATAGTTTTCGAGATATTAACATTTTTGTCTTTTTTCTAACTTTCCTTAAAATACATTGTATAATGATAACTATAAAAAACTAAAGGTACCATCACTGTCAAGTATTTTTTTATTATCCGTATTGTGTATTTGTTCTACAGAAAATATTATTGAAGATCTAAATATGCGTACAATTATTTTATCTAATTTTAAATTTTCGAAATGCGTTGAAAAAATATCATAACAACCATTTAAGTATGTTTTTAGTTGAAATTATAAAATTAATGTTTTTTTTAACCATAGTTTTAATATCGATTTGATTTTATTCACGATGGCAATATATAACTTATTACGTAGAAAGTTAAATAAAATATATACAACACAGGCGCCGGCGATCTGCACCCACGCCTGGGTGTGTGGGATGATTATAAAAAAATAATATAACAAACCGCTTCGGGTGCAGATCAATTTATGTTTAACCTTGGTTACGGTGATAAACAAAGAATAAATGACGGGAAATTTAGCTACATAAATAGAGGTATAGGCATAGAACAAGGTAAACATTCAAACTATTGCTAACCAATTTAGGCATTAAAAACAACTGAATAAAATGGGCTAGACGTCTTTAGTCCGATTATGAAATCAATGGAACTTTTATTGCGAATAGAAAGGAAGTAAGGCACAGTAAGCCGAAAAGAAAAGGGGAGGCTGGAAGAATACGGGAATAAAAGGAGTCGACCGACCGTCGGGAACAAGCGGGAAGAAAACGGAAAGAAATTAATTTCCGCGGCGGCGCCGAAAAAAATATTGTAAACAGAAAGGTAACGGAACGCGGATAACGCCACAGGGAAATTAAAAGCAGACGGTCCCCTTTGTGATGATAATGAAAGAAAACCGCCCGCGACGGTTACGGCGAGAGACCACCTAAAAGGAACGGAACAGGCAACGGAGAGCTCGCACTTTGCGAGTGTATCAGAAAAGGTAACAATATTAAAATCTCGGGATAAAAGTCTCAAAATGAAAACGGGCGAATGCAAAGACGCTTATGAAGCGTAACATAAACAGAGGACTATAGAAAGTCGTAAAAGTAGGCGACGGTAATTTGTAGGAAGGAATTGTCGAGGAATAAGTCAGCCGGTCCGGGCGGGAGGGAGGCGAGGCGACAAAAGTTTTAAATGAATCGCATGCTCAGATAGCCGACGAACGAGGCCCCCGCGGAGCCGCAGGAAAGCAATCTGCATAATTAAAAAGTAAAACTGGCAACGGCGAAAGCGTTTCGGTGTACGCGCGTAGGATGGGGAAATGAAGGCGCGCGAGCGAGACGGAGCATCGCATCGACGAGGGGAAATCGAGCCTGACAGCCGGAAAACGGGAGAAAAATAGCGAGGCGGTGAAGGGGCTGCCGATAGGGCCACGGCGCTGACGAGAGATACTTAATAAAGGAAATTGCCGGGGGAGGGAATAATGATTGTTGGCGGGACACCCCGGGTGAGTGTGAAAATAGATTCGCTAATGAAGACTGCTAATATGAGCATGTTAGATTTTTACTTAAATATTATTTTTACTTAGATATTAATTATCGAAACTACATGTGAAAATATGTTAATTATTATAATGAAATAATCTTTGTTATGGATACATTGAAACGATTATATGAGATTTCACATACAAATTAGGGGTTTATACAGAGAAAAGGATTCATAGAAAGCCAGCGCTCGCTCGCTAACTCGGCGCCCGTGTTGTTTGTTTAGCGGTTTAAATGAATGGCATTCCCCTGCGGGAGGGAGGCCATTATTAAACATCCATTATATCCGCTCCGCTGGCATAATCTCTCGCAGGGGCCGTTGTAAATTACGCCAACTTATAAACACCCCAGCGAAGCAATCACAGCCGATGCAATCTCGAACGTTCGTTATACACGAGAACGCGCCTCAACATCTTGTAAGTGTGCTATGTTATTATTTTGGCACTGTACAATATTTCTTCGTTAAAAATTGACGCACGTGGTTTCGGGTTGGGTTGATTTTCCTCCACATGTTTCGGTCATTTCATTAGGAATATCCCAGTGTCCATTGCATCATTACGAAATCCTCAAAATGAACAAAAATTCATGGCAAAACGAAACAAAGAGCGGTGCCTGGAGATACTCGCAGATTTCAGATGCGTCAGTTTTCGTAATATTTTAATAGGTAGATATGTTTTATGGAAAGGGAGAGGAAAGGAGGGTGCTAAATCATAACCCAAAAATGCATTCTCATTTTTTTTTCTTTGTAAATTCACTCTATTAAACATCGAAAAGGCCATTGTCGATGCATGGCAGTTACATTTACCATGTCTTCATGGTATCTAACCATGTGTTTCAGGCAGATAATATCTTGTCGTTTTTTTATTGTGTAATGATTGTTGGTGAGGGGCAGTGGTCTGGTTTCAACCCAGTCAGATCAATTTATGTAGTTATGAATATAATTTTTAAGATTTTGTGTTATTCAAAAATAATACAGTTTAAATAAACTGTATAATTTTTTGTTCTTTATGTTGAAAAAACGAATCTTGATCTCTCCTGATGTATATAAATTGTACTTTTGGCAAATAAAATCCTTGAATATTCAAAAGCTCTTTTCTTGGTCAAGTAATTTAAATTAAAAAATACAACGGGAATAACATAATTATCCTCAATAAGGATTGATGGCTACTCAACCAGACTTTAATCTGTTTTAGAGTGACCATCGTTTTGTTCCAGTAAATCGTATGAAATAGTGCGTTATAGTGTAAATGTAAAGAGAATCATACAACTAATACTATTCAGTAATGCTATTAAAAATTATTTTAATATTTATTATTTACTGTGTATATACCCAAATTCACTTTATGAATTGATTTACAGTTCACTGCCACGAGCATAAAATTCCTTGAATAATTTACGAGAGAGAAGGGTAAAAAAATTCTGTCCAAACATCTAAAGAATTAAAAAATGTGAGATATTGTCCACAAGGAATGAACGGCATCACACCAAGATGGCCAAAACGAGGCAATTGTAAATTCTATTAATGGAACTGTTAATAGAAAATTAGGCAACTTCAGAAAATACACATGGCACAAGTACGTCTCGTGTTAAAATGACGTTATGAAATAGGAAAAAGATTGTTAAAATACATTCAGGTCATGGTTAACAAATTATCATCGGCATGTTTAAGCAGATTATTAGGGTCATTGAGTAAACGACTAAAATTCACACAGTGACGCATAATGGGTTAGTGGCGGCGTGCATTCGTGAATACGCTATGAATAATGAAGCAATAATGCGATGCGGTGTCGCACGCGGGGCTGACATGTCCGTAACGAGGCGACACCGTCGACGATGCAATAAGCGCTCACTTTTATGGCGCTGCGTGCGGAGGAATATTTAGCCCGGTCATAAGACAAAACAAGCGCTCGAAGAAGACAAGCAGGCAGGCAGGTAGGTACCTTTACCGAGTAACAGACCCAAAGGAACCACTTCAGTTTAATATTTATAATATATATTACTACTATATTAAGAGTTGTTAAGAGGGGGAATAGTCGAATCGCGCCGTTCGCAATTAGGTGTTTTCATAGCGCTGTCTCTCTTCATCGACAACTAGTGCAGAAAGAATGAAACCACTGCAGAATCCGTCCATAATTTTACTTAAAACAAATTTCTGAAAAAATATTTTGATTGACTTTAGTCTGAGTCATAGCAGGTTTCTCTACCTAAGTTTTATGCGCACTTACCCGTGTGGCGTGAATTTTGGTTTGGTCAGTGACGTTCGTTGTGACTTTACGAGCTTTCACGATGTGAGCCGATGCGCCTGGATGGGTTCTAAATAGAGCGTTGTCAACTGCGTTTTGATCGGGAATGTGAGCCGTTGCCGTGTCGCATTCGAAACGTGTTTATACGAATTTACCTGAACACCGTGACGCATTTGATTCATTCACTGCTTACGAACAGTTGCGTGAAGTGCGCTTAGTTTTATTTCCATAATATTTAAGTTGATGAATTTTGATGCAATTATTACCTGACCTACTAATTTGTTTTTTTTAGCTTTGTTTAAGTAAGAAATCGAACGAAAAGTTTAAGCAGTGAAACAAGCTATGCTATTGTGGTTTATCTGTATGTTTAGCACTGGAGTTTTAGCCGAAATAGAACTCGAAAAGTGTTCAGTTTGAGAAATGGCGCTACTTCGACAAACGTTGTAGAATTACTTGTTAGGTAAAATGAAAACATCTCTCTGTAGAATTAGTTGTTGTATAATATACATTTTATGTATTTTATTAATAGGATAAAACAAAAATCGTAATAGGGCGTCAAAGTTCAAAGGCAAAATTGAGGTATTCGCCCAGCGGAGTTAACCTGGTTTCCTATCCATAAACTCATATTTCCTCCGATTGTGTTGCCTTCGAAAGAAGTCGAGTTGATTTCGATTTGCAGCTCAGACTCAGACAAGCCATAAGCCATCGCTCATAAGCTACGTCCCGACTATTGTATCGATCGATAATCGTTACTCGCCCGTGTAAAATTATTCGTATTAACGGGGAAGTCAAGGTGTGTTTTTGCGGTTTAACGAGGTGATGAAATAACCGCAAGCGAGCGACTCCTAATTATTTCCCCCGATATAAAATCAGAACATGTCCGTTAAATTGCGGTCGCTTTAGAGCGAGACGGCGACCGGCGCGGCGTTGGACGGAGAGAGCGAGAAGAGAAATGCGGGAGGAAGATGGGGGTGAGGAGGAAAAGCGAGAGCAACATCCTCGAGGAGTGGTCTCTAATTAATCGCGATAATTCTCGACAAGGAAACGCGGCAAAGACAGGGTTGATACCTTTTAAAAATACATTATGCATTAATTTATCATTATGAAAGAAGAACTTAGATACAATAATATTATTACAATTAGTCATACATTACTACCAAGGTATATTTGCTATTTCATGTATCATATGTACTATATATATTTTATAATATTATATTATACAAGATTATTCTTACTACGCAGATATAACTAAGTTTAAATCTATATGGTACAAATTAGGCTATTATTATATTATTATATTTACATAAATATAGTAGTAAAAAATAAATTTCTGTTCTCTAATAATTTAATGGTTGAAGCTATAAAAATTGTATATGCTATTAATATTGCGATGTGTATTCGCATACAAAAGATTCTTGAAATTTGGAGTAACACGAACAGAGAAGGTAAATATTAAATTAACACCTTAATAAGATTAAAATTAGCCTTTAGACTGTTCAAGAAGCTGTTCTGTTTAACTGTTTAAGATATGTGTCACGGCGACAGCATGAAAATTACTGAAAAATGAAAATTAAGGTAAAAATGAAATGAAAATTACTTAATTCAAAAACTGTTTTGTCCAGTCACACAGGAAGGGGTATATTAATTAAAATAAAGGTAATAATAATAATTCATATTAGTGTTTCATGTTTCAATTCATAGGAATTACTTAGAATGGTGAAATAATACGACATCGAAATAGCAATAAATTCGTAGGAGTAATATATTTTATTATTTATTTGTTTATCCATAAGCACATACGTACATAACTTTACAATTTTACAAATTCATTTTTTTGAGAATAAACTTCAGTCTTAAATATAATTTGCTTTAGAAAAGAGGTACAGGTATATTGGATTATAATCACTTCACTAGGCATAAAGCCTGTATTGATAAATATCCGATGCATTCAATAATTTTATTTGGAGGTGCTCTAGAATATAATAAATAATGTATAATAATAATGTTATAATACATATGCATATATGTTATTTTTTAGGCCTTTTAAATCGATGCACATGCTTAATAAATAAAATATTTATAAAAAATGTTATATTTGATGGATTGTATGCGAAAGAATATTTTTCATAAGATTACCTATGGTATACGCGGTTTATAGATATGGTGGTATAAGATGGACAGGCAACGAAGGATTTGCGATTTTTCTGATGTTTGAATACCTACTAGTGTTTCCGTATATTCCATTGACATGCGTTAAGTTTATCGCTGGACACTTGGACGCTGGAGACGCTGGTCGCTGGAGACGAAAAATGAACTGGACCCATATTTTTAAACGCGTGATAGTTAAAATGCAAGGCGTGAAAACGTTCGTGTAAACTCCCCTGTTCTATTGACATCGTTAAATAAATCGCTGAATGCTAAGTTAAAAAAAAAACGCGGTGCGGACGAGGCCTAACGGCGGTATAATAACAATGGCCAAAAGCAATAAAGTAATTATGGTTGATCTTTTCTCCGAAAAATTTATGATACTACCGAATATATACAGGTTGTTCCAAACCATTCCCGAAGACTTAGGAAGAGGAGGAGGGGTTGTGTGTAACTTATTACGAGTTAGACTACATATAAAAAAAAACACTCCCACATTTATTATTTTTTTAACAGATTGTGTATATTGAGTCAGCGCGCAAATTCCAATGTCGCGCTGATCGATAGTGGCCTTGACACCGTTACGGCGTACGGCGACAGCCGAGCGCTCACAACAAAGACATTATTACACGATCCTATTACTATTTTCACGTAAAGTTTACATTTTTTTTCTCTGTAATATGATAAATTTTGATACAATTTCTTAACAAATAACACTAGAAATCGCAGTAACTAATTGCGTTTTTTTTTATCGGGAATGAACTTGGGACACGGTGTATATATTCAACCAATACCAACCCTGATTTGTGGGACTTGGGGAGGAGGTTGGAGGCGCGTGGAAGCGCAGGCGGGTGGGGTGGGTTGCTCGAGCCTGTTTTATTTCCGTAGGTCCAATTAGCTGAAAGTGTCGGCAAGGCCAGAGCGCAGTTCGCACTGTATCATTGTTATGCCCGGCCAGGCTGCTAAACAAACGCTCGACACGGGAGCAGACGACTTTAAACGGGTCGTTCTTTTGTTCACGGCTGGGCTGTGCAGTTAGAGGTAAGCTTTAACCTTAAATAAGCAATAAGTGTATGTTTCTCGTACAACTCTCCTAATTTGGGTTAAAATGTTTTTAGCATAATGAATTTGTGACGTTTGCCGAGAATTATATTTTAAACACTAGGATACGCGTCAAAATGAAAAGCAAATATTTTAGGAAAAAACATGCAGTATTTTAACAAATATTTCAGTTATTTTAGTTATTACATTTAAGCCACTTTATTACTAATTTAAAATTGTCTTAATTTTTTGTTTACTTATTCAAATAATTATTTGTATACGGGAGCTGTTTCTTGCCGGGAATTGTCTTGCAGTTTTGCAAGAACTATAATGATCTGTAATTAATTGTATAACTTTGTTTAAATAAAAAAGAGTAAGTTCGGAAATAACTTAACCTACCTACTTCTATAAATAATACAATTAAACTAGCGAAGTTGTAAAATATCTTGCATAAATATTTGTTATAAATAAAAAAAATATACGATTAATAATGGTAATACTGTCAATATTACTAAATAATATTGGCAGGTCCAATCACAAAAAAAATCAATGTTTATCATAAGATCGAGTGACATTTTCAATCTTACAAAAAATAACCTGCGCGATTATTCAACTTGAGTTGAAATGCTTAGACTTACTGTATTATAATTGTGACGACTCAGAGTTTAGGGTAGGTAATATCGGTAATATTAACATGACATTTGCCGCAAAATGTAAAAACACACCTAATTATAATTTTTTTAATACGTAAACCAGCAGTTATTCAAAAATACCAAAGTATATAATAAAAAAAAGAATTATAAAACGGTCTTAAAGATGATAAAAATACAGGTCCTAAAATCAGCGACGGCATACCTCTATTTATTTATTTATTTATTTATTTATTTATTTATTTATTTATTTATTTAACAGGTTTCCCCATGTACATTATAATTACAGTAAAACAAATTAAATTACCAAAAGAAAAACAAAAAGCATTAAAAACAAAAAACAATAGCATGAAACATACTCAACTAAAAAATTAAAATAATGCCTCCAGGCAAACATTAATGCATAAATAAATCACGCCGATCCTACAACGGCGTAATAGAAAGCAGATTTTTAATCCCATTGGGCGAACAGACAAAAATATCAATCTCCGCGGAAATGGAATTTAATAATTCGACTGCTCTCCCAATCGGACTATACTTGTATACGTCGGTGCGACACGCTAACCGCTTAAATAACGTGTGCTTCCGCGCTCTAGTACGACGGTCCGGAACAAAGATTCCAATATCACCGAGTATTACGGGATTCTCGATGAAACCGCGAATAACCTTATAAAAATAACACAACGTATGGATTTGTCGCCTAAACTCGAGTGTGTTAAAGCCTAACATCCCTAATACGAATGCTGATGGATACGTATTAGGAAACATTTCTGGATAATATCCATACCTACGGAGATAAAGGTATCTAAGGAACCTCCTCTGAATCACCTCCAGGATATTACCGTAAGTAACCTCATGAGGACTCCAGATAATGGAACTATACTCCAATATGCTCCTCACGAACGTGCAGTATAAAAGCGAGATGGATTTCGGTTTATTCAAAGATCGACTGGTTCGGAGCACGAATCCCAACATTTTATTTGCACGCGTAGCTATGCTCCGCATGTGCAAATGAAATGTTAGACGCGAATCAAACACAACCCCCAAGTCGCGAATTTCGTCGCATCTGCGAATGATCTCATTACCCAGAGAGTACTCACAACTTATTTTTTCACGCACAGCTCGTGAGAAGGATACTGCGATACATTTAGAAGCATTAAATTGTAATTTGTTATCGTCAGCCCATTCTACAAGACGATTGATGTCATCTTGTAAAAGCTGCGCGTCAGATAGTGAAGTCACTGATCGGTAAATCTTCACGTCGTCCACATAGACCAGCAAACTACAATTTATTACTGCAGTAAAAATACTGTTAATAAATAAAATAAAAAATAAACCACTTAGCGCGGCCCCTTGCTGGATACCAGAAAACGTATTAAAAGTATCAGACACTGAGTCTCCGCAAGATACATATTGCCTTCTATTCTGAAAATAGCTAGCAACCAAGTTTAATAGATCGATTGACAAACCAAAGTCAAACAGCTTTTTCAATAATATATCGTGATCTATTTTATCGAAGGCCTTCGAAATATCAAAATAAATCGCATCCGTTCGAATATTTACGTCAAGATTGCGGGCCACTTCATTAGTAAAAACTAGCAAGTTTGACGTTGCGGATCGACCTACGCGGAACCCATGCTGATTCGTGCAAATCTCATTATTCAGCGTAAAAGATAGATAACGATGCAGAATTATCTCGAAAACCTTTGCAAATGCGCAAGTAATTGCCACTGGCCGAAAATTCTCGATAATATCCTTGCTACCCTTTTTATGCACCGGCGTTACTTTAGAAATCTTCCATCTTTCAGGAAACGTGCTTTGAGATATACAGAGATTGAAAATCAGGTACACTACGCAGACGAAAGACGGAAGAACTTGTCCGAAATTTGAACTTAAGTAGGTACGAGCGGGCACACAGGTGTCGTCATAAGTGCGAGCGAGCGATTTCGATAATAAGAACATGTCGGTCAGCTGTGAAGCATAATCGACTGAAGCTTTTGCTGCCAAACGACCACAACTGATGAGACATAGTTTAATTTTTTAATGGCGACTCTGGCGAATACTTCAATGGTTTATCTACTATTGATTAATCTCTTAGAGTATTGTAGAATATTACTTTTCTCAACAATCAGAAAAAAAAATTGCATGAACTTGGGCTCGATTTTAAGTTAATTGTAATTATAATTTTTATTAAATAAAAGTGAAGTTAATATTATAAAATGTATATTTTACCTAGACGACAAAAAATAAACAAAATTGTAAGCGGTGTTGGCAGTTTAATTGCATAATCAACGAAGAGTATCATTTCCCAGAAATATAAAAAAAATCGTAACTTCAAAATGGTTGAGAATCAAACAAATATTGACTGAAACTTTTTTGTTGCAAATGACCCCTTTTAACTTCCACCTTAAGTTTTATCCACTATAGGTACAATATTTATACAAACAAAAAAAAAAAAAAATGACATTGAGATATAAGCTACTCCTGAGTAGGACACATTAATACTGTAAAGTATCAGTTCTCTAATTTGTTTTAAATGCTGTAACGATAGTAAACCCGCATTATTCAGGTTCGTAAAGTCCATCGTCAAAAGTTACAATGTTTTTATGGTTTAAGCTTTTTTTAAAATTTAACCAACCGTAATATTTTTACCAGTAAAAGACAAAAACGCTGTTTAAATATCTCATAGGTAAGTTTGTTATAAAAAAAAATTGCGTCAGCGTCGGACCAGACGATGGAAGTTATACTTCTTTGGCCATTCGCACACACCCACTCACACACACACACACACACAGACAGGATATATAAATGAAAACGTATAAAATGGCATTCTACGGCGGTTTCTCGACCAACATCCCATCCCAATGAGTACAACGGGCGCAAAGAAGTATAACTTCAAATTATATATTAAATTATACTAAAAGCTCCCTTAAACTAATACAAGAATAATAATTGCTTCTCTGACGTGGAACTAAAAACTGAAAATTGAACGCCACGAATTAAAACAAACAGGATGTGATAACATTGCAATGTATGACTAACGGGTTTAAAGCGAGCTGCATGTAACTCAAAGAAAACAACGGGAAAGCTTCGCCAATAATGTGCGGCTTCACAGTGAGAGACCATTTGCATTTCGGCTGGCGTTTTACGAATTTAACAGCTCCCAAAGTTATCGCCCGCCACGTCGAGAAACTATTATAAATTCAAAAGTAATTATGTGCGAACATAATGGCAGCCATGACAACGAGGCTAACTATGCCAGCCCAGTTGCTATCGACAAACGCTTTTCCGCAATAAAATCGCTTTACGGCCGTCGCGTCGTTTTAGCGGCGGAAATACGCCTCTCGAGCTCAGGCTCAGGCCAACTCTTTCTGGCAATAAAATGATGAAATAAAACAATATTGCGCGAAGAAGAGTCGACTTAGCCGAATTATAGTACCTACTTAAGACGTTTCAGACGGAGGCGATTAAAAAAAATTTTTTTACTATATTTAGGCATATTACTTATACAGGTAATCCTTATAAGAGGTAATTCTTTTGTTCAAAAAGTTTTAATATAGCTAACAAAAAAAAACCATATAAAAATATAAATACACTTGATAGTTTGGGGGGGTTGTCGTGTATCTATCCAATTGACCTAAATAACAATATTTGCGTGCTGGAATCTACCTGTTGTTTATTGTCTTTAATACGTTTGTAGGCACGTGGAATTACTTAGTTACTGGGTCACGACGTCGCGTCGCCGCGTGGTCTGATATTTTGCTAGGTGACTATAAAATAGTTTTAGGACCCTTTTTTCTGTCTTTTGAGACTAGTTGTTTTGCTTTATTTTGCCCAATTTCAAGTCCAGAATCGCCCCTTAAAAGGATACTGAGTTCACACTGAACTGTGATGAAAAATACTAATGATGAAATATAATAATTTGTATGTGTCCACAATTGCACCCACTATTGTTAAGAGTGGCAGTCCCCCTTTACCTTTAGTTCAAATTCAAATACCAAGTTTTTATTTTGAGAAATAAGGAATAGGCATAATTCATTGACATTATTCAATTTTTCCTAATTAAAATTAATTAATACATCGGTGAATTATAAACATTTTACCAAATAGAACCTAGGTACCAGTCATGTAGGCCGATTTGTGTGGGACCTAGTAGCGATGGACGAAGATAACCAAAGTAGTACTTCCCCAGTAAGGAAAAGACAAACTTTTCAGTGCGAAGAAATACCGGCATTCGCGTTCAAGAATGTGCACTATCGTGGGCACAGAATTTGGACCATATGAAACTGAAGAAAAAAATATCGAAAATAATTTAATCGCTCCGGTCTTCACCAGGACTGGTCCGAATGGCGGTCCACCGTGGCGGACGCGACCATTTGACCATTTGGCCAATTCGCCACCCCGTTTGCCATAAAAATCACGCCTTCGCGGGGCCAAATAAACTTTTCATTAACGGGAACGGACCGCTCGTAACCGAGAATTGACCGCTATGGATTCGCCATTCGCATCCGCTGTTAAAGGCCGACTTTATGGACATTAAATCCGAGTCTGCTAAATGTATCGTAGAGACCCATTTTATTAAGAAGCTCAACCAGCGGCCACTTTGAAACTGGTGTCATTTTATGTACATTCTTTTATAGTTCTCCTGTGCCAATGGAGGTCCCATTTTCTTCCGCACAAGCCCAAGCCGCCGCCGCCGCTCGGGCGGATAATAGTCTGGCTCCTCGGAATACGGGTAGGTCGTATCGCTCCCTATCTCTAGCCTGCAGATCGCTTTAGAACTTAAGACGGCTTAGGGCCGGACAAATACGAGTATTTTAAATTATTATTAATGAGTAAACATTTTTACTGGAGCTACGAACTTTTTCAGGGTGAATTGCGATTTGCTAACAGTAACACTCCGCATGATCATAAAGTTTATCTCATAGAGAAAAAGAGACTAGAAAGGCTAATATTTAATTACTAAGTGACATTTATTATTTGGAATCAAAATAAATTATAGTCCTAGAGTAGAAGGCTGGTTTTCGTAAGTAATTCACATTTTTTAATTTAAATCAAAAGAAATAAATTATCGAAACATACAGGTGTCCCTTGAAAATATGGCCCCAAATAATTAGAGAGAAAAACGAAAAGACAGACAATTTTAACAAATAAAAAAACTCATCTTAATTCACAGCTAGGTAGGTATATAAAGATTTTTCTTAAAGGTATGTTTTCACCTATTTTCAAAATGTTTTTATGGTAACTATTTTTTTTTGAGACGTGGCAAACCTACATTATGAAGATAAAGATTTGTAAAAAATGTTATTTCGGCGTTCGCGAATTGAAAACAAGTGCTTTCTTGATCTTATGAAATATATTTGACGTATATGTTGTTTAACTGAAATGGTACTGGAATGAATACCTACTATGCTTAATATGATCCATTCATCCCAAGTACCTTCTTATCTTAAGAGCAACTGAGATAATCCAATTCTAAAAGCACAAGTAGGTGTACATATAGTTGGTAAGCTACTAATGGAAATAATCAGATACAAAAAAAGGGGATGAAGAAAGTCGCCTGAAGTCGTGCTTAGGGTGGCAATAAGTGGAGCCTCGAGACGGGGAGGTTGTCTCGGCATGCATGACGAGATGGCGAGATGGCAGATGGGGTGGGGGCGGGGCTAATGGATGTTGATTACGCGCTCAATCTCGCTAATGCGGACGGCGTTTATCGACTGAGCAGCGCAGCCTCGCGCATCTTGGATTCGAACGAAAAATATAAACGCGTAGGTATAATTTTATTCTTCAAAAATCTATGTTTACGAGTATTTTACCTAAGAAAGGTAATCCCAAAAAAAAAATATGCATTCCACTTAAGCAAAGATTAAAACTATTTAAGAGAAATATGTATCCGGTCGAATGTCGTAGAGTACGGTATTTGATTTACGGAGTTTTAGGGGTTAGGTAGGACCTAAGAATTGTATTTAAATTGTTTAGCGGTTTATATTTAAACGCCTAGTAAAAACGAATGTATATATATAGGAAAAAGTAATTTGTAGATAAGATATTATTAGGGAAAATTAAAAACATACCATAACTGTTGTACGATAAGTGCTGCACACTTAAACTATTAGATGGGGATGACTTACCTGAAAATAAAATAACAAAAATGTTTTAGACTTTAACACAAAATATTAAATAAAAATCCTTAATTAAATAAAAATAAATCTCCTTGCGAACCCAGACCCTGATAGGTTACTCGCTTAATTGTGCTGGAATGTGAAATTATGAAATTCATCTATGGAGGAAAATTGTCTCAATAATACGAGCATAGAAGGTTTCCACTCCCTACGTTAGGTCTCAGTAAGTTTTAACAATAATCTTTTTTTGTTTATTTATGTGCCGAAATACTCTACGTCACGGTTAATGTTTTAGGATACAATCTAAACTCTTTGGATCTGCTTGTATAAGTATTCAAAGCCAAAATTTTATTTTAATAGGTAAAAACATTAAATTTTGGTCATACCTGAGAAATCTTTATTTATGTCATGAATTATTGTTAATATGATGACATCTTTGTTAGGTAACCAACCGTCCCGCGTGTTTTAGGATTATGCGCTTTGTGAAGCGAATATGAAAGAGATAGGATTATGACACAAAATGGCACCCCATCGGATGCGGTGACCAAACGTTGTCAGTTATAAAATAAAGCATTACACTTTCAATAACATTAAAATATGAGTCTTGCCTTTAGCCGACGCTTTGAGTTACGGCCTCGCCGGCGGCACAAATGTGTAGAGAGCGGGCAATAAATATTTCGAGCGCTTTTTTCATGTCCAATTCGAAAACGCATCGTGCACGCGAGCATGATTTAAATTTATAAGCGTCTCATGCACGGACGGACGCGCCGCACAATACCATTGTGTACCTACACAGATCTACCCACGGCATACTGCGGTCGTGAGCTGAAGTTATACTGTATCCCAATTCGTCGAAAATATTGCCTCAAGCATAACGCAATGTCTATGTCAAAAGTTACTTTCAAACATTACGGGGTGAACTAGAAGTCAGCAGTATCCGTTTAAGGGATGATTCTGGATATAAAACTAAACAAATTGTTCAGCAAGTTTTCATATAGCTAACAAAAAAATACTCATAAATATATAAATACTCTATTGAACGTTTGGTGCGCGTATTGTTGTGTTCCTGAACTATCCCATTGACCTACCTTAAAATATTTGCGCGCGGGAAACTACTCGCTGTTCACTGTCGTCAATACATTTGTAGGTACAGTGCCCCGTGGAATCACTCGGTTACTATCTAGCGACGCCGCGCGGTCTGATATTTTATTAGGTGACCATACTTTAAAATGTTTTTAGGACTCTTTCTCTTGTCTTTAATCGCCTAGTTATTTTGCTTTATTTACAAAGTTATTGAACAAACATTGTCCAATATAATGTTTAGAATCACGTCTTAAAGAGATACTGCTGACTTATAGCAACTGTATAGAAAAAAATAATTAGATTTTGTTAGAAAGTGAATTATTTAATTATTACCTAATACTTACCGAAATATCCAAATTAAAGAAAGCATAAATGTTATGTGTGTTATGTGTAAAGGATTTTCTTACAGCATAGACAATAAAAAGCAGAGTTCTGAAATATGAAACCCATTCTATCTATTCGTACCCAATTGCCAGTTGAATGTTGAAAATGACTACATTATTAACGCCAGCGAAAAGCAACGACTTATCGATGCCGGGAATGCCGAATGCCGGCGGCTATAATTAAGCGTTTAACCTAAATGCATGGGCAAAAAACAGCTGATTCACTCGACCAGACATAATAGGCAAAGATGCCTGTTCCTGTCATTTATGTTACCATTCGTTTTTTCAGATGACCTCAGTTGTTATCTGCGTGTTGCTCTGAAAGACGCTTAAATTCTCAATAGAAATAAAAATGTATCGAAACGCAGGTATTGGGATTTATTTCAATTTAGCAACATTGAAGTTTACGTAGACGAAACACGAGTGGAGCAAATTTTCATAATTTGTTTTAGAAGTATATTAAAATTTTTAACGAAATAATGTAATTAGAAATACACAAAAGACTTTATTACATCGTGATTTATAACACCCAGATCTTGAACAGATGTGACACGATTTGAAATGGTTACATTTTAAAGAATAATGTAATTTATTTATTTAGGTTCACGATCATTTTGACTATGTATTATAGCAATTAAGAATAATGGAACAATAAATTCGTACAAGCGACACCACTATACTCTGTTTCCTGCCCCCTTAGACTATAGTCTCTACTAAAGAAGGCAATGTTCGGACCTTTTCAAGTTTTAAATGATACGCGTTTTCAAAAAAATGAAGTAATTATATTGTTAGTTTTACGTTTATACATTTATAGCATAACTTTTTTTTAAAACAATAGCACATAAAAAAATACCACATTAAACTTGCAAAAGTTTAAATTATATTATGTAAGCTATACTTAAATATGAAACAATAAGAACGTTCTTATACTTTCTTATAATTAGATTAACCATAATATAATTTTAGTTTTGATATAATAAAAAAAAATGTGTTATAAAAGTTTAAGAAATTGATAAATAAGTGACAGCTGCGTAGTTTTTCGGTTATTTGCTACTGTTCCGTCCTTACAATATCATAAAGCGAATTTCCATGATTTGTGACCGGAAACGAGGGCCATATCTCTCTCTCTCTCTCTCTCTCTCTCCCTCGCCTCGTAAGCCCTTTTTATTCCCTAACAATTTTACGGCTCTAGGCTCGGGCATGCGATCACCTAACATGCAAGAAGCCAAGCCGACTGCGAGGTCCGAATTGCTTTTAAATGCTCCCCTCAAAAGCAAGCCTTTCGAGCGCGGCCGTTATACTAATTAAATGTTAACCACGCCATTAAACGCGTCAAGTCGCATGTGAAAAACACGCTCCAATTATATGTTTAACACACGACGCTTAACTTTCAAATACTTAATATTTTCAAGATTAAATCATTAAGATTGAACGGATAAACATCATTGAAGGCCAGCCTTTAGTAATATTATACGAGAACAGAAGGGAAAAAAGCTGCGAAGATATTTTAATGACTAATATAGAGGAGTTTAAACGGAGCGCGGGGAGCAAAGGGAAGGGGAGCTGATGCTTGAAAATAAAATGTCCCATTTTAACCATCGATTTCTTTTAGTATGACGGTAAAAGGTGAGGCATTTTTGAAAAATATTTGATCTTAGTTATAGAAGACATCATAATATTACAAAAACGTACCTATAGAATATTTTTATATTTTGATATCGAAACTATACTATATACTATCGAAATTAGTCATAGTATAATGAGAGACGATATAACAATAGCGCACCAGAAATTGAACCTCAGGTCTAATTAGGGCTGATGGTGCGTTTAATCAGACCCCAATAAAAAGGCTAACATAATTTCATATACAAACAATATTAGCATTCTTAGTAGCATTCTTAATGACCCGCAGAATTTCTGGAAATATGCTCAAGATTTGAAAAAATCGTCATCAGCGTATGGTAATGTCATGAAATTCGGTAGCGAAGTCTTCACAGGCGAGCAGGATGTAGCGACTGCGTTTGCGCGTTTCTTCAGATCTGTCTATAGTACGTCGCCCCCGTCACTTGACGTGACGTCACTCGCAGATCGGCAGCCCGCGAATGATAACACGATCTATCTCAAATCGGTTAGTGAGAGAGATATGAACCTTGCATTCTCAATATTGCGGAATAAAAAATCTGTCGGGCCCGATGGCATTCCAGCGAATGTGGTTAAGCACTGTGCAGAGAGTCTTAAGTCGCCGCTGATGCATATTTTCAATCTCTGTATATCTCAAAGCACGTTTCCTGAAAGATGGAAGATTTCTAAAGTAACGCCGGTGCATAAAAAGGGTAGCAAGGATATTATCGAGAATTTTCGGCCAGTGGCAATTACTTGCGCATTTGCAAAGGTTTTCGAGATAATTCTGCATCGTTATCTATCTTTTAAGCTGAATAATGAGATTTGCACGAATCAGCATGGGTTCCGCGTAGGTCGATCCGCAACGTCAAACTTGCTAGTTTTTACTAATGAAGTGGCCCGCAATCTTGACGTAAATATTCGAACGGATGCGATTTATTTTGATATTTCGAAGGCCTTCGATAAAATAGATCACGATATATTATTGAAAAAGCTGTTTGACTTTGGTTTGTCAATCGATCTATTAAACTTGGTTGCTAGCTATTTTCAGAATAGAAGGCAATATGTATCTTGCGGAGACTCAGTGTCTGATACTTTTAATACGTTTTCTGGTATCCAGCAAGGGGCCGCGCTAAGTGGTTTATTTTTTATTTTATTTATTAACAGTATTTTTACTGCAGTAATAAATTGTAGTTTGCTGGTCTATGTGGACGACGTGAAGATTTACCGATCAGTGACTTCACTATCTGACACGCAGCTTTTACAAGATGACATCAATCGTCTTGTAGAATGGGCTGACGATAACAAATTACAATTTAATGCTTCTAAATGTATCGCAGTATCCTTCTCACGAGCTGTGCGTGAAAAAATAAGTTGTGAGTACTCTCTGGGTAATGAGATCATTCGCAGATGCGACGAAATTCGCGACTTGGGGGTTATGTTTGATTCGCGTCTAACATTTCATTTGCACATGCGGAGCATAGCTACGCGTGCAAATAAAATGTTGGGATTCGTGCTCCGAACCAGTCGATCTTTGAATAAACCGAAATCCATCTCGCTTTTATACTGCACGTTCGTGAGGAGCATATTGGAGTATAGTTCCATTATCTGGAGTCCTCATGAGGTTACTTACGGTAATATCCTGGAGGTTATTCAGAGGAGGTTCCTTAGATACCTTTATCTCCGTAGGTATGGATATTATCCAGAAATGATTCCTAATACGTATCCATCAGCATTCGTATTGGGGATGTTAGGCTTTAACACACTCGAGTTTAGGCGGCAAATCCATACGTTGTGTTATTTTTATAAGGTTATTCGCGGTTTCATCGAGAATCCCGTAATACTCGGTGATATTGGAATCTTTGTTCCGGACCGTCGTACTAGAGCGCGGAAGCACACGTTATTTAAGCGGTTAGCGTGTCGCACCGACGTATACAAGTATAGTCCAATTGGGAGAGCAGTCGAATTATTAAATTCCATTTCCGCGGAGATTGATATTTTTGTCTGTTCGCCCAATGGGATTAAAAATCTGCTTTCTATTACGCCGTTGTAGGATCGGCGTGAATTATTTATGTGTTAATGTTTGCCTGGAGGCATTATTTTAAGTTTTTAGTTTAGTATGTTTCATGCTATTGTTTTTTGTTTTTAATGCTTTTTGTTTTTCTTTTGGTAATTTCATTTGTTTTACTGTAATTATAATGTACATGGGGAAACCTGTTAAATAAATAAATAAATAAATAAATAAATAAATAAATAAATAAATAGTACGCATATAACATACAAATAGAATAATAATATAAAAAAAAAAAAAAAATGAATAAAATACAATATCGTTTTAGTAGGGGGTCAACCTAGTTATGAGGTTGTCTTTTAAGTTTCTTAAGTTTATTAAATACTCATAAAACTCTTAATGAAGAAATGTTTAAGGAGTGAGTGAGGAGTGTATGGGAGCCGAGATTGCGATCGGAGCGAACGAACCGGGCGGGGCCGACAGAGCACCGGCCATAAATTAGATCTCGGAGGGTGGATGGGATGCATCAGCGGTAAACGCGCAAGACAAGTTATGACAGCCGACACCGCTTTATAATTGAAACATGATTGCGATGAGACGCCGGGGAAGGAAAAAAGTGCGCAAAAAGTGTGGTGAATCGTGAAGACGAGTGAAAGAGGCTCGTCAGGCCGGTTAGGGTATGAACACAATGGAGCGGCATGGAATGAAATTAAAAATAAAACCGAATATTTGACAGACAAAAAAATTGCACTCTCATAAGTTTTAGTAAGGGCAGGGGGCGAGAAAGACAGAATTTTCTTCTTTGTGAAAAGGCTGGGGTAGGATCAGCGTGTATCTTGTCCGGCTATAGTTTCATCTAAGAAAAACTTCCATGTGGTCATCGCATAGGCGCTCCTATACGAGTATTATAAAGAATGGTTTTTGGTCTCACATAAATTAAATGGTAGGTGAATGACAAAAAAAAGTTTAAATGTAAACTGATTTTACACGCCGAGAGTTTCGTGGTGAACATAAATACATACATAAAAAAAAAAATATGAAATATATTTGTGTGAGAAAAGAAAATAGATGAAAATAATAAAAAAGAGATATAGCAGAAAAAAAATTAAATAAAAACATTCTTATTATTTTTCACTTGAATGTACTTTTATGCCTTGGCCCGTGCTGAATTTGAGGTCATATCTCGAGATTCAAGTTCTCCATTACCGTGTGATAACGGGATACCCGATTTCTATTAATCCCGTAACACAGGTTGCATACCCAGCGACAGCTCCCCCCTACGCTCTCCCTTCTACGTTCATCAATCAACATTTCATCTGTTAATGTGTAAAAGACTTTACAATTGGTCGTAACTTAGTGACCCATTCTGCTAGCTCTAATACCTGCATTCGGTAACATATTACTCCCTAAATAGGTGCAGTAAAATCTTGGAGCGCTACCATGCTCGCATCCTTAGCGGCTCGACGTGGCGGTCGGCGCGGGGTGGCGCGACGGCGGCTCCAAATTATATTACAGAAGCTGGTCACGACGTTGCGCGGGGCGTGAGCGATGCAACCCAACCGCCTTCGGCACTGCAGCACTGCGCTTCGCTCCGCACCGCTCGCCTCTCTGTACCGCCGGATCGTGTATGAAAATTGCTTTCTTTACGTTTATTTTCTGACCGTGATTATATTTCTTAGCAGGAATGCAGCTGTGAGGATTCGTTTACGTCTCCTAATAGCGTTTATTTTTTTTTGCACGTGAAAACTATACGTTAAGGTTATACATTTATTCGTACTTTGTTAATCGAATGCAGTTAAAAAACAATCTAAGTAGAAGTAGAATATAAAGTGTTTCCTAATAACGGTCTCCGTTCGCTATTATAAAAAAATCCCTTTCGGTACACCGGAAGGCGGAGGTAGAGTTCACTGGATCAAAATAGGGGATAGGCAAACTCCAATTGTAGGAACTTGTATCAAGCATTGTGCGATCCAGTTCTCGTGCGGCGCCGCAACCCGCCGCCTCACCATACCGCACATCGAGAGTACGTATACTCAATCCCTTTTTATACTATGCCGTGTGGGTTGCTCATATAAAAATTGTTCCAAATAAAAGCTATAGGGAAATTACAGGCCTACAATTTACATTTTGGATGGATTTAATCCTGTGCTTATTAGGGAAAGCATATTTTTTGAATTTAGATAAATCACTTTTTTTCACCCTTAGGACCAACGCTATCAAAAAAGTTTACTGAGATAAGTTTTTGGTCCCTATCTAAGAAATAATATAAAATAATCCATACCCATTACGATAGGTAGCTTTCCTAAAGAAATCTACCTAAAATATGTACGTAGCCTATACCAACAAAAAAAAAGTCTAACATTAAGCAAAGCTTCGATGTGTTAACGAGGAGGAAACACAAGGTCGCATAGCGAATACAGTATGCAAAGCGAGCCCACTCTCAGCTGGCGGCTAAGAGTGGTAAAGAATTCGCAGTTAATACGCGAAAATGGAACAAGTGCGCTGTAAAACGTAACGCCCTGCGCGCTCGACGCTACAGAGAGATAAGAAAATGGAAAAGCGTTGTCGTAATCTACGGGCGTGCTAGTAAAAAGATTATGTCAATCGGGCAGCCAGCCGTTCGGAACAATCTGCGATGACACATTATTTCATTATTTTAATCTTTATTTAGGAAGAATTATACCTATGTAATAGTAAAGAGCAGTAAAAAAGAAAATTAACTATTTATAATCATCCACAATGGTTTTAAACTAAAAATAATAACATCATTTATTATTAAACTATGTAAAATAAGACTACTTCTAAACAAAACATATTTATATGTAACGATTCATAATTATCCGTAGTACAGGTTTAATATGGATTTATAAGTCAAAAAAATATTACGAGAGAAGTAAACAGAAAAAAAGAAGTAAACAAAAAACTACTAATTCTGAAATTTTCATATGATAGTTTTGGATCGATAGGAGATAATTTAGTATTACAATAATATTCTTAGGCCTAGAAACTTAGATTTAGAAGAGGATGCTTTGCCTAATAAAACAAAATTAAAGATGAATTAATTGTTGGCGAGAACGAAAGTTGACAGCCGCGTTGTGGTTAAACCGAGCGGAGGGAGGAATGCAATTTTGAGGGTATTTTGCTGAGGTTATAGACATAAAGCGGAACTATCTCAGCGATAAATGAGCGACATAAAAAGACCCATGAAATGGTCTCGCAGGAAATAACAATTGCACACGCTTTTTGCGCGGCGACAAGGATAGCACAGCACAACACTCCGTGATTTTAGTAACACATGTACCCGTATTTTATATATTTATTTTGGGATAATCGCGCCAAGTCTTGCAAACGAGTGTAAAGGCAATGGGCTCTGATTTAGCACCGATACGCCAACTTATTTATAAGTATTATTGAATCGAACCTCACAACCATTTTACGTGGTTCATTGGTCATTAAGTGGGCTACACTATGGTGTCAACCTTTATATTGTATATGTGTTAGTTTTTGTAATATTTTGTGGGGTTTTTTTTTGTTGCTCAACGGTTTTCTGTAATGTTATGTGATAAATACTTAATGTTAGTATAAAATAAATAAATAAATGATAATGCAAATGTCATTCAAAAGGTTAGATATAACCCGAGTATAATTTTATGCTCCTGAAAAGAAGTCTTACTGTCCTAAAAATATTTTTTTAAGGTTTTTTTTTTAAAAACCTAATTAAAGAAATTATTATTAACCTTTTTTTGTTTAACTTAGTTTAAAAATGAAATTTTCAATTACTACATTTATACACACACATACTATTTTAATATATGATAGACATATATAAGATATCAAATTAGCACTAGCGATTTAAAGTACGCTAAAACTTATGAACAGTTATAATAGTCTATGTCTCTCCAAATATTAAGCTTAGTAACTCACCCTGCAAATAAATCCATTTTAAAAGCCTACAACATCCCAAGGATTAAATTAGAACATTTTATAAGCGAACTCTTTTAACTTATTTAAGAAAGACAGTCACCTGTTATTAACACAGATTTATCTATCAAAGAAACTGCAGATAATATAATATCAAGTACGAGTACACGAGTAAGACGGGTAGTAAAAGGTCTTGCGCAAACTTCACAGCCAGGCCTCGGCGCGGAGTGTGTTCAAACAGCAGCGGCAGCCGGTTCTTTGAATTAGCGAAGTCGATCCCAGTAATTTATCTCGGCGACGGCAAACTTCCAAGAGAAACTACCCGCCAGAGTTTCGCCGCGAATAAGGGGCGGAGTTTGCCAGTCTTGCCAGTCGCTCTTTGCTCAGAAAACAAGCATTAAAGCGAAGACACCGCTTTGTCAAACATAATATTATTATTAACGGCGCTTATCAAATTCCACTTCATCATAATATGTAATATGTTAGCCGTTAGGGATGAGAGAGCATATTTGCGTTTGCTTTATCACTTGCTTTTTGTTTTATCTTTCTTTTTAGACGGATTGGTTTTGGATGAATTGTTTTAATTTGAAAGAGTAATTAGACATTCTTTCTATTGTTCTATCGATCGGTTACATTTACGCAGGGTATCGCAAATAGATAACATTTGCGTACCACCAAGTAATTCATTATCAAATATGCTACAAATATGTTAGAATATTTTGGACCACACCGAGGAATTTTAATTTTATTTAAACGCCGAACAATTTTATCGTATTCTATCAGTAAGATTGAGTGAGTTTCAAGTTTGTTAAAAAAAGAGACTTTAAGGCTCCTAACTTTTATTTCGATATTGTGATTAAATGGCTTTCTGGATAGATCTAATGTTATTTATTTGGCATTTGAAGAATTATATTTATATTCATATATTTGAATGAAAAATATAATTCTTTGGAAGTGTCAGAATACAAGTAATATCAGTTGGCGAGGGTGAAAAAAATCCAGTAATACTCAACGTTTAGATATTTATATTTTAAAAGTTACTTTATAATTTTCTTACATGGGAATTCATCTATAATACACTTAGGAGAATAATATAGAAACTGGAACAAATCTACGTTTCATTGATTCAACACTGCTGCATTCGTGTCCTGCGAAGCTCTACGCTATAGAAGGAGCCTGTGTCTAGCGAGTGTCGACCCCCGAGATACTAAAAGATCTTCCATCCCAGAGATAACGAGAAATTCCAATATAAACTAAGGTAATCAAAAAACAAAATGTCTGGCGATTTTTACATAGAATATTTGCATTTCTCATACGATAAAATTTAGGTACTATATTAATTGACAGCTTGAAATTATTTAATTAGTTCAGTAGATAACTTTTTTAAAAATACGTACTACGTACTACAATATACATTATTTCGTGTTTCAGATTAAAAAAAAAAATAATGTGAAAAATTAATGTTCGTTGAAAGACTTCTTGAGCTTCCTGAATTAGTACGTGCGATTTTCGATGAGCGTGTAGCCACAATCTAAAATTTATTTACGATGCAGTAGGCAAACTTAAATGGGCCGGGCATTTGGCGGCGATAGCATTAGTACGAGGGCGCCTTCAGCGGACACGACAGGGCGGGCGGCGGGCGGCGCGAGTTTCATCGCCGACGTGCGTACACTTACAACGACTGTCTTCTTGGTCGTATTCTGAAAGCTCGATTTTAATTTATGTTCATTTAATTATACCCACATATTTCATTATGATAACCCGTAACAGGGTTCGTAATGAAAATTGGATGTTTAAGACCAACATCTATATTTTTATACGAATGTAATATTTTATTAACACCGCATGGAGGGAAGATAAAACGAAGAATCATTTATTGTAAAATTTTAGTCAGAGAGAGGTTGGTTAAAGACGAAGAATATTCTTTTTATTTTTATTAAAATGTAAATGTAGCCTTTTTTCAAACGTGTTATTTTTAGCACATCTACTCGTATAACATGAGGGCAAAAATTTTTATTTTTTTCTAGCAAATGTTACATTCCCGTGTACAGGGCACTTCCTCGAAGTTGGCGTCACCTGTGCCATAAAAATATTACTATATATGGTACTAGTTTGAATGTATATATACATTGATAAATTATTTGGTTTGTTTATTAGATTATTATTTATTTTAATTAATATATGCCTACTAAAAAAGATAAAAATATCAATGATATTTTTTTTCAAATACGTAATTTAATATGCACACCCATGCAGACACACATACACACGTAAATATATACAGTAAATATTATTATTATTACTTTTTATAAAAATATTTTTAATCTATAAAATTTAAAACATAAGCGAAATGTAATAATTAATTTAATCGCATAAACTTCGTATATTATGTGAAGGTTTGTATGTTTTGTGATAAACAATAGAATACGCATTAATACACAATAGCGCTTAAACATAAAATTGGAGAGGATCGAGTGCTGTCAAGTTAAATCTGTTATTGTTTTATTGTTATTGTTTCGCATAAAATTAAAAACATTATTTATTGCTCTTCTTCGTTAACTTTCGCGTGTATTGATTGGGCTAGCCCTTAACCGATAAGGGTGTCTGCTCTAGGAATCGAAAATAATCTCGTAGATTGTTAATAAAATGAATGCGCTAAAATATTACCAGAAAACGAAAAGAAGGAAACAACAAATGAAGAAAATGACCAATTCGTGACCGCGAAACGGAAGAAAAATGTACAAAATTATCCCGTATAGGTTACCCGATAAGCGAGGGTCGGAGGGTCGGGGAGGAGCGTCGACGGGGTAGAAAAAACTAAAGGCTGACAGGAAGTGAAGATGCGCGGGTAAAAGGATTGACCCGCCGAGATATTTTATTCCCTTTTCGTGCGGAAGTATAAATCCAATTTGAGAAATCGCCGGCACGGCGACGGCTGCTGCCGAGACACGCGTAAGTGCCGTCTCTGCTTGCCTGCCTACACACACTCGACTCGACTCGACTCGACAGGGACAGATTCCTCTCAAGGGAGAACGATTTAGTTCGCGATTCGGTTTTATTTTTTAATACAAAAGTGTATTTGAGATTGTTATTGGCGTAAAAACGGTACACTCCTTTCGGTTTTTTTTATCTAATGGAAAATTTTTGATAAAAAGTTTAGTTATATCAGTAGAACCTTGATTAATGTCAGAAGTTCGAATTAAAAGAGTGACGGTTTAAGAATAGAATGTGATTAGTTATGGTGGGAAAATATCAATATATTAAATATTCTCATCTAGGACCCCTAAAAGGACATCAATGAATATAAATACCTGCTGTATATAATATGACAATCAATAATAGTTCACAGAACATTCTAATACAGTTTATTTTTCGTAAAAAAGAATTAAAATAATCAACTCAGGACGCGTCACGACGGAAATCGTATGGAGAGGAGACAGACAGGGATCGCTGAGCTGACATCATCCGTAGAAGAATACTAATAATAGGAAATGGAAAAACCAAACCGAGAAAGTCCTCGACTCGTTCGGAGGGGAGGGAGGGAGGGAGCGAGAAGCGGATATACGACTATACGCCTCCTTCAGTGGCGGCTTTCGACACTCGCGGGATCAAGCGGGTTAGCGGCTCGGCTCTTACCGGTTCGCGTTCGTTTCGAAAACTCAAATAGTATTTTATTATCTCATACACGAAAACAAGACACTTCAATGTCGTGTATTGTAAGGCATTGCAGGGAGAAACAAATATTGTACGGTAGGTAACCAAAAACATACATATGTAGTGCAGTTATAGCATTCAGGAGGTTCATATATATAAACAATCACATATTAATCAGACTTTTTTTTGTAAAAATGCTTCCTAATTACGAGAAAAATGAATTCAAAATTTAATAGTGTAGCGGCGCTACATACTTGGACTGCGGCTGGCAGCGTCGTTTTTGCCGGCGACGGGCGATCGCCGCCGGGCGCATCTGATTGGACGGCATCTGCGCAGGCGCGCATTCGAACGGCGCACGGGCGATCCGCCAGCGACGCAGGCAGTCGAGTCGGCAGGCTTGCAAGCCACCGCGCGCGTCACGCGCCGGCGACATTATTATTGTACCTAACTATATTTTATTTCCTGTTATCTTAATTTCAACATAAACATTTGTTATCTAGTTTTAGTTTTTCGTTACTTGTAATCGTTGAGATGTCTCCCATAAGGGATTCATTGTGGATGTAAATATTGCCGCGTGAGGAATAAACGGATCCAGAACTCGGAGAAGTCTTCATCATTTAACCTCCATCATTCCTGGACCTGGAACCTCCCCGGCATAATAGAAATCGTTTTAATGTTCGAGAACGCGGTTGAACGCATCGATAAAGATTTATTTATTTATTTTAATTTTTTAGCATAGTATGTTTCATGTTATTGTTTTTTGTGTTTAATGGTGTTGTTTTTCTTTCGGTAGTTTAATTTGTTTTTACTTTAATTATAATGTACATGGGGAAACCTGTTAAATAAATAAATAAATAAATCAACCCTCTAAAAAGAACAGTTGTGACTATAAATCTTTATATTGTGTTGTAGCCATTTGACGTTATATAGCATTTCACGAAAAGTATAGATAGACATTTCGTACGAAGTGCAGAAAGATTGTGCAAAGGCCTGCGTCTTCGACGCTGTGTAGATACTTTTATGCAGCATTCATTCGTATGAATCGTAAATTTAAATGTGTGCTTGTTAAAACCTTCTAAACTGCTTATACTAGGTTGATTGATTCTTCCGGAAGAAACCACCATCGATAAATCCTAAACAGGTACGCAGTTTATATTAGGAATTATTACGATGGTATAAATGTCATTAAAGTTTTTTTTTTGATAAGTCTCTGGAGGGTAAACTTTAAATTGTAACTGGCTTTTCGGAGAATACAAACAGAATTTCGTTTCATTTTCTTCTTGTAAATCAGGCGAAGATGGAAAACATAAAAGCAGACTAATCATAATAATATGAAGCATAATTTCTAGAAGGTTTTGTGACGAAGGTAATTCTCTCGGGCACGAGGTAAATAATATTATTTTCTGCCCAGAAAGACCTTTTCGCGACTTTCATTCACTGCGTTTTCCATTTTTACAACAGTAAATGACCGTAAAACGGAGACCGTTACTAAGTTTTATCACATCGTCCGCAATCTCGAAATGCTGAAAAAACGCCGCATTGTGTCATTCTTTACTGGCGACGGAATGTTTGCGCGTTCATGCCCTGAATTGAAAATAACAAGTCCGCGTGTACAGGGCCGGCAATATTGAAAGGTTTAATCCAATAAAAATGCAAAGCTTGTTATTATTCGTGCAAGCTATAGATATTTTCATAAACAAGATTTGAATCGTTTCGTATTTACTTAGCGGTTAAAAAAAAGGGAATAAATCATAATATTACATAAAGTTCACAGCTTGGCTCTGCAGCGACTTTAACAGCGCGTCGGCGATCAGACGGTTCGTGCCTGCGGCATTTAGGATTATTTTATTCTTTATAAGGGAAGAATATAGCTGATATTACGAGAAAGTAATACGAAACCAATACCTACAGACATTGGTTCAAAATACATTTATGAAAAAAAAAACGCATCCACCGATATTACACAATATATAATAAAAAAATACATTTATCAATCGATTTATTTGTAGGATGTAGAATTTCAGTGTAGATATTACGCGTGTGGATCGCTATAAACTTATCGAGCGGGTGTAGCAAATTGTTTCGAAATCTGTCGAGACGTTTACGAGTTATAGAGGCAAACAATTAATATGAAAATATATTTATTTTGGCTTATGTAAATGTTTTAGTATCAATAAATAACATCTCCGAAGTTCTAAAAACGTTTATAAATGCTCGAATCAGGGTGAACCTTATAATATATAATGAATATATATGTGAAAAACTTGTAAGGATGTAAGGCTAACCCAGATTATAAGTTTCTTTAGGTTTTTTGAAGTTATACTTCTTTGCGCCCGTTGTACTCATTGGGATGGGATGTTGGTCGAGAAACCGCGTCACGCATTAGGAGTAAAATCCGTAGAGTGCCTTTTTTTATCCTCTTTTATCCGTTGTTTATCCTTGATTAAATAAATACAATTATTTTTATGGACATTTTTAGGCTCAAGATAAGTAATGCATAAGATTTTGAATTATTCAAGGTATTTTAACTATAATCGAATAAATTAATTAGCGATGTTATAATAGCGCAATAAAAGCGTGGCAGAGACAATGTGGCCGCGGCGCTGCGCGAGAGATGCGAAAAGGAGGGTAGGAGCGAACGAACGTAAGGCCACATAAAAACTCTAATAAAGTTGATCGAAAACAGGCGCGGCCTATCAATATTGATGTCGCCTCAGCTCAGCTCCGGTTAAGGAAGGACGTGCCGCGTATCCGTTATGCCGCAGTCGGCGGCCGCGACACGTTCCGCCTATAATATATTACGGGTAGTTCGCTCTTCGCGCTCTTTCTAGCCTCGCCTGCGATCCTTGAGAGGCCTTGAGAGGCCTTGCGAGGACGATCTGTGACGATGTTCGCAAATGATTTGAATGATATAGTTAGTTACTCACTGCTCGTACCGACAACTATATTACAACGTATGTTATAAAAAAAACAAAAAAAATTATTAAAATTGACAGTGTTTTGTCCAATCATTCTGGGTGATGTGTGTATTTTTGTATAAAATTATATTTGATATTTATTATATTTTAAAATATATGACATTCTTAAATTAAATATTAGGAAAATTGTTCATTTATAAACGGTGTCTATATCTTTGTTCGGACAGATACAAAGATTTTAAATCTTTAAAATTGCCCGCAGCAGCGGCTAGTAATGCATATAATGTAAAAATGTAATAATGTAAATAATGAGAAATGTATAGGAAAAAATAATATATGTAACAGGTAGATACATTATTTAAATAAGAATAAATGAAATGTAATTGTTATAGAAATTTGAAATGTCCTCATTTTTGAAACACTCAGGCTCTGGTTTTTAATTTTTATTATTACACAAAAAACATAACGACCAGTTTTGTAGTCTTCTATAAATTTATTTTTTAAAAATATGAATTCACCTTACTAGAAAAAAATATTAAAAATAAATTTTTGAAAAAAAATTAAAAATAAATAAAGACACTATTGTGACTTTAATATTAGGAGCAGCCATTTTATTTTAATTTGTAAATATGTGTAACTACTATTATTTATTCTTTCCCGTAACTACGTTTCCTGGTCTTAAATAAGAACATTTTTTTAAAATATCTTAATAGGTATTTTACAAGTGTACCGAATATTTAAAAAAAAATGTATTTAATACTCTATTTAAAAGTAAATTTAAAAAAATCCGCGAATAGTTCACTAAAACAAATGTTTATGCAACTTCTTGTATCTGTATAATTATTGTACTTTGTACAGAAAAGACCCTTTGAAGACTATATAAAGGGGATAACGCATACGGAACGATCCAGCCGCGACGAGAAAGGATATTCCGAATGTTTGCAGCCCAATTTCTGAGAGAATCCGAGCAAAAGGAAAAAAGCGCCGCCCCAGGAGACTAAGCGCTGGAAATGCGAAAAGGCGCACCGCAATAAAGTTTGATGTTCGGAACAACACGTTCGGCGGGCGGGCGGGCGAAGGCCTGGAAGCACTGGAAGCGGAAACATGCGGAGCACAGCGACGAGCGGGTAGGACACGGAACGAGGCAAATAATATGGCACCACTACATTTAGAATAGAGACACTGTTATCTTGGTTTAATAATAAGGTTTACGCACCCACCCACGAGACGCATTTCATGATGGTGGATTTGTTTCAAATCGGTTGCTATCAGCTTCGTAATTTTTAAATTGTTTAGAGATGAGAAACACTTCTGAGAACAAAATTTATCAAAAACTCCTGGCCCTCACAAGATTCAACTGTACGAGAGCCTGAATATGACAATTAGTTAGCGGCAAATGAGCAGAGCAGAGCAATAAATATGGGAATCACCAAGTTGGAACGTACCATATATTGCCGAGTGACTGATTCTGGTAACACGATGTAACGAGTTTAAATTTTGCTTTTATTTTTTGATTGTGTAGGGTAATAATTGTACACAGAAATAGGCACTGCGATAATATCTTCGCGTCAGTAAAGTTGCAACCCCTCCCCTATCCCATTTGAAACTACTTTTGCAAGCCATGAAACGCTAACATCCCTATTCGCTGTCAGCTAGGGTCTAAGCTGATTATGTACATAGGTCGGAGTTAAACTGACGCGCGTACAAGACAAACCACAACCACGTATGTACCATGGAACGGAAGCTAAAACGACTTCCATTATTAATAACGCTATCGTCTTAGCTTACTGATGGTCATAATGTTTTATCGGTGTTTCGTACCTATAGGTAACTTATTTTTTTTTTATTTATTTAACAGGTTTCCCCATGTACATTATAATTACAGTAAAACAAATTAAATTACCAAAAGAAAAACAAAAAGCATTAAAAACAAAAAACAATAGCATGAAACATACTCAACTAAAAAATTAAAATAATGCCTCCAGGCAAACATTAACACATAAATAATTCACGCCGATCCTACAACGGCGTAATAGAAAGCAGATTTTTAATCCCATTGGGCGAACAGACAAAAATATCAATCTCCACGGAAATGGAATTTAATAATTCGACTGCTCTCCCAATCGGACTATACTTGTATACGTCGGTGCGACACGCTAACCGCTTAAATAACGTGTGCTTCCGCGCTCTAGTACGACGGTCCGGAACAAAGATTCCAATATCACCGAGTATTACGGGATTCTCGATGAAACCGCGAATAACCTTATGGTATCGCCCAGTCGCTCGTATAGGTAACTATAAAATCTGTAGGATTCAATGTAATCATATAATCTTCTTACGTGAAACTAAAGCCAGAGTTGGTATGACACTGATATTATTATTATTATTAGGTTAATTTTATTTTTACAGCACTTCCTACCTACATCCATGACCATACCATACTAGAATATATTGTACCTATATTAAATAATAAAATATATATTACAGTATTAGTATAAATACATATATTAAACATAACAATAGAATATTGATTAACAAATGCATATTACAAGCATTGAAGTTATGATATATACATTTTATATGTAATAAACATGTATCTCATAATTATTTTTTTCTGTTTTAAATATTGGAATGGAATCAAATGAGAGGATTTCCTTAATCTTTAAACGCAATTCTTTACGCAACGCAATACAACGTGTCCCAAGAAAATTCAGCTAATAGGTTCTGCGATTTCTAGTATCATTTGTTAATACAGTATATAAATATGGAAATGGTCTTGAAGCATCCTGTATACATGAGTTAATTTTAGGAAGCATGTGTGTGTCTTTTTAACATCCAGAACGTTGGGTTACAGATGAGCAAGTGTGTGTTTTATAAAAAGATATTAATGATTTTTTTGTATTTAGTTTATAAATTAAATATTCACATAGTACATATTAATTTCCAAAATTGATATAACCATCAGGTTGCCAGCACTAGATACTCTCCAATTGCATGATTACAATACACACATACAAATTATGTATTTAATTGATGAACATAAACATAAAAAAAGGAGTAAGTTACTAAATTTGCTTTTGGTTTTTTATATTAGTTAGAATTTAAGATAAATACCCCTGGTATTAAAAAAAATAATAATACATATTAAAGCAATAAGTGCTATTTAAATTTTTATATAGGTTACACTAATGTGTTGATTATCTAGCAGTCAAAATTTCAGTACTCGTTTAAGGCTGTAAAGAAGTTCAAAAATATATTAATAGATATAACAAAAGTCTTGCTGCGTAAACTAAGGGAACTAAGGGGAGGTGTGGACTAGTCTAGCGAGTGTGGGCGGAGTGGCCACTGTCTGCCTAGGAGAGAGAGGCCAGCCACTGCGGCGGGCCGTGTAGTGGTCGAATCACGGCTGTAATTGGCGGCGGCCGACTTGCGGCAACTAAGTGCCCCGAGCTGATGCCCGAACCCTTCCGGATAATGGACCGCCGGACCACACTACCCGTCACCCACTTGGACACCCACCATTTCGGACTTATGTCGTTTTATCGGCATATTGGCTAATTTTGCTATTTATTATACTTATAATAAATTCGTTAACCTTATACCCCAATAAACAAAGCACTTTTTATCTGTGGAATTATATTATTATATAATAATACTAATTATAGTGTTTTAGTGAAAGACAGTTACGGTTTGTTATACGAAGGCTTATAGGTGCTAAAACCTGTCTTAGTTTAAAGCATAGAAATAGTTAATGGCATATGAAAAAATCATAACATTGCTGTCAGTCGAAAACTAAGCCTAGTGTCAGGCAGTGATTGCGTCGGTGTTAGTTGTGTCGGTATATTATCACCAAACCGTTCCAATATCTTAAAATGGATACACTACGCAGTACGTAAATTTGGCTTACGCCGTGTCTACCTAATTCAATGGTCTGTGGTTTAATTCAATACTATTTATCAGTATGGGATTCTTATACTCGAACTCACACACATATACAGGCACATATTTCGTTCAAATTTTACCAAAATGTTGCTTCAAAATTATACAAAATGCCGGCTTAATTAAGGAAATGGTAACAATTCAACGGAAGTGCTGTCTATGGAATTGCTGTAACCGACTGCATAACAGATAACATAACTGTAATCATATGATATTAGATACCAAAAATTTTCAATGCTTTACCTAAGGCTATCAAGAGTGCCAAGCTTAATAAAAAAACCAAATTAGAGTTGAAAAATGTACCGCTGAGTGATCGAGTGGGTAATTAAAATTATTATTTATTTACATAATTATTAATTAAATTGTGTATAATTTTCATTTAAGTTTGTTATGTATGTACAATTAGTAGTTTTAAGGATTTAAGGAGTAAGCCGCTTTAAGAAAAACATAATTCAAATTTGAGTTTCTGCCAGATGAGCCCTTCAGGCTCTGGCAGGACAAGATGTATTTTGTTTGTATTGTTATCTGGTGAAAAATAAAAGTCACTCATGGTGGCATTGAACTGAACTGAACTGAGATAATACGTGATAAAACAGTGTATTTTTATTTTTGTATGAATTTTTTTTATTCGCAATATATATAGGTACTTAAATGCAGTTTTAGTTGGATATGTTTTTAATTTTTTTTAAAAAGTTAAAATATTGTATACATCGTAAATAAGTTATAAAAGTATACATAGGTAGTACTAGAATTTTAGGTAGTATTTTTAGATAATTTTAGGTATTTTTTTTTTAGAAATTTCGGTACTACTTCGAATGCTCAAACGACATGGTGAAATCTACCTTAGTACGGACGCAGCCTAGTAGAAGGAATGTATTTTATATTGTATTCTTTACTAAATAAATAATAATAAAATATAATATATAAATATATATTTGAAAATTGTTAGGGTTGAGGTCAATCGAAAATTATTAATCTTGTATTCAGCCGATGAAATAAGCATTTAAGTCGTCAAAAAATATCAACCTTTTCTCTAAGTTTTCGAATATCCTACCCCCTAGATTGAACGGTTGCAATGGGATGTACCCTACTATTGAAAGAAAGCGGGCCAGAGATGCCTGTCTGAGTCGTCGACGGAATCGTTTAGCGAGCGGTCGATTTGTCAAGAGCACAACGAAGCATTGCAAGATGCCTCCGTAGTGGTGTGGTAGTGGCGAGGGCACCCGCCGCCCTCCGCCCTCGGCCTTCCACCCGCCCCAGCCAACAAGCTCACTTTTCTTTATTCCACTTAATTCCGCTCCTTCTCGAACACTAAGAACGACGATGTTTATTTTCTACCGTGGATAGTTTTCGATTTTACTACTTGACTTCACACATTAGATACGAGTTTTGCCCTTATTAGTATTAAAAACAAACTAAAGAAGCATCTATTTTTACTTTATGATTATAATAATTTAACACGTGTTTTAGATAGGTAGAATCAATTTTTTTAAAAACTTTAACTTATTATAATTAATTATAATTATAACTTTAAGAATTTAAAACAAAATGTAAAAATCGCCGTTATTAGACAAAAAAAACCTTTTCCCATGACTACTTGTATTTCTTCTATAAATTGATACCCACAAAACGCAGGTTGGTTAAATAGATATAGTAAAGGGTATTCCTCTACTTAAGATCAATTAACGATTAAAATTGCAAATAACCATCGGTTAATACAGTATCTTACGGTGGGGAATCACCAAATCTACGTTTTAGCGTTTGTCTAATTGCCGAACGGTAGAGTGTGATTATCAAAACAAGCGAACGCACGAAACTAACTAATGGCTAATATTACATTATTTTTACAGAATATTACAAATGAACTCGTAAACCAAATAATTGAACTATTAAACATACTAAAGTTCCTTTGTAAACTTTGTATACATTTTTTATGATATTTTATTAGTTAAAGATAAGCTTAGGTACTTATCAAACAAATACATTACAAAGTGAAATAAACATACATACATTCAGATCGAGGAGGAAAGAAGAGAAGAAGGAAAGGAGGCTGACAAAGATAAATCAGATATTGGAATGAATAATGCAAAGCGCGATCAGCAAAAACATCTCGCCGCGGGGTGGAGGGGCGGGAAGGGGAGAGGGGATGAAGAGGCGAGCGAGGCACGGGACGATCTTCCTTATTAAATCGCTATGAGGGATCGAGACGTGCCGCAGGCGCAGTTCCGACGAAATGCGGCATTTTAAGCACTCCAATAAATAGAAAAATAATGCGTTTGGAATACTTCAAACGTTTAACGCGTTGATGATACCATTTCCGGCAAACGGAAGTCGCTTTGATAGCGTCTTACATTTCTATCAATTTTTATGCAAAAAACAAACAAAATAAATTATGTTTTTTAATAAAATAAAGTAATTATGTTAGTTATCAAATTAATTTTGTGTTTAAATCACCTGCGAGATGAATAATAATATTCTCTTCCTCCTTTTCAACGCACTGAACCTCGAATATATCGAGAATCTATATATTAATACGTGAAGGGAAAACATCGGATTCATTTTTAAGAATATTGCGCGCACAGAGAAGTGTGAAATTTGGCATAGTTAAAGTTTAGATGGTGATGGAGTGTGAAAAGGTAAAATTATCCATAAAATGTGTTAT
This sequence comes from Neomicropteryx cornuta, assembly GCA_020383195.1. NCBI lineage: Eukaryota > Metazoa > Arthropoda > Insecta > Lepidoptera > Micropterigidae > Neomicropteryx > Neomicropteryx cornuta. The sequence continues at coordinate 7,161,745 of JAHKQU010000025.1, read as the reverse complement.
AAATACACTCAATTTAATAGAATAAAATGTTCATACTAACTGACAGATTGACTGAATGAGTTTCAAGCTGTGAATTTTGTGTAATTTCAAATGTTTCTTTTTCGTCAATGCAAATAAAGTAATGTCAAGGCGAAAAAAGCAAAATTGTTAGGTTAAAAAAAGTGAGCACATTTTATTATATAAATCAAACCCAGTCTTATCTTAGTTTCAGTAATTTAATTTTACATACTACATTTTTAATTTCTATAGTTTTATTTTTTTTTACATCCAAATATTCGCACCTATCTTCCAATATGCTTTCACATATAACTGAGGTGAGACAAGACACAAAGAAGGAAAAATATATAGTTTCGTGAAAGTCGAAATGATAATAGGCCAATTGCAAATTTAAATAGTGTAAATAGTATTATAAATGTTGAAATTGTTTTGAGGGATACATTTAAATATACACACTGAATGTTATTCCAAGAAATTTGAATACTTTTGATTGTAGATTAATGCATTTACAATACAGGTTTTGCAATGCAAAACATTTCGAATCTGAAAGCACTTTAGGTCAACGATACTCAACCTTTTTTGTCTTCGGGCCACATACATATATTTGTAAAGCTACGCGGGCCGCAACAGTATACTATTTAGTATGACGAAAAAAATATGAATCGACAATCCTCTTTGGGTGTCACTATTTGTACGTCAAAGTCAAAATTAATCTCAAGATATACGAAATACAGAATGCCAGATTTTGTAAATCATGTCCCTGATAATAAATGTGTTAAGGGCCGCATGCGGCCCGCGGACCACAGGTTGAGTATGGCAGCTTTAAGTGAAGGTGCATTCACTTCATGTTGACCTATATCACATGAACCTTCAATAAAAAGAAATATTTCGATATAAATCACCTAGTATTTATGATATACTGCGTTTGCAGCACAGGTGTTCTCTCGTGCTGCGGCTGAGGTTTACCACAAAAGGTTTAGCATCCAACGAAAGTAAATCAACAATACCTTTTCTTTAATTGATTTTTTTGTCTTAAAGCCTCGATGGTATAAACTATAGCAATTCTCGGTCATTGTGAAATACAGTAATAAATAAAAAAATATTATATTATACTTCACCTATTTATCCTAGGGCGTTTGTGTCCCACATATTACCGATATTAAATAATTACCGGTGGGTGTTTTTCAATTCCTTTCCAATCTTTATATATATTATAATTGTATCACGGTTAACCGTAAAACGTTAATTGACAAAACAATGCGTTCGCGTAACGGATTCTCTGCAGGGGAATAAAAAAACGGTTTTATTTTTAAATCTGCACGAACATCAAACGATGATCATTTATAGAAATGAAACCTTGTTACCAAATACATTAAAAATTCTAAACACAAATGATTCTGGAAAATCTTTTAGGTAACACAAATAGCTTCACTGGCGGAAGTCAACTGCGTTGTTCGAAAAAACAATATGGTAAAACGAAGCATGCTTCCAGAAAGGAAAACATCGATTGAGGTGGAGTTTAGTACAAGGAGAGGGCCGGCCTTTGAAGTAACGCCGATTGCAACAACCGTTCGCCGCCGAGCGTCTTAATAAATAGGGCCGGCGGTTTACGGGCACGCGATCGTTCAGCGGCCTGAAAGGTGCCACCTTTCGTTTATTAAATGCTGTAAAGCTTTATGAACACCGCGCCAGCAAGTCGTGAATAAATGCATCGAGCTGACTTGCGGTGGCAAATAAACATGCATCTCGAGTATAGAGACTCTTTCATCTGAGCAGAGGAACATCAGTCGAAAAGGCACACATAAAAATCGATATTCATTTATTACAAGCTTTTATTTAGCTTGTAATATTTGTATGTCAGTTTAGGCCAAATCTACCTTCCTCTTATCCTACGGAGTTGAAATTTGACATCTTGGTTTATTTCCGATGACAAAGCATTTTTATGGTAAGCATGACCTGATTCTATACCCAGGAATACAACGATCTTTTAAAACATATAGATACGGTATGTCATACAAATCGACCTTGTAAAAACTCGACACGAGATTTTAACAATTTATCGCGATGACATATGCGAGCAAGCAGACGTATGATACGCGAGAAGTGTACTCGACGCAAAGTGGCGTACTTGGGCGTGGTGCGTTTTTCACCCTCAGTTGCCGCATTTATATGTTTTAAAAGATCGTTGCAGGAATGACTCCAGACGAAGGAACTCCTTAACAGTCTCAACAGCACGGACACAAAAATTTGGAAACACATTTAAGCACTTAAATAAAAGCTTGTATTTAAAAATTTATTTTTTCTATTAATTGATTCACTATTAAATTGACAATATTTTTTATAACCAAAAAGATATTTTTTTAACTCCGTCCATTAATCGTTATGTAATTTCTCTGTTGTCTACGCTTTTTCGCTACGTACTTCTTTCCCGTTTTCGTAGAACTTTGTGCCAGTTTTTAGCTATCTAGGGTGGTGGGGTAAAGAGATAAAAAAGGTAAACCCAAATACCTTCATGAAAACCTTATAAAAAGCGTTAATATTTTATTTTTATTTTTTTATACGCTCACCTTTAAAGGAAACCGCTCGCACACCTATCATTATCGTAAATCATTCATTTATTTACAATTATCAGATTCGAGGGCGGCCATGAGGGCGGTATTCGGCATCTTATGTGTGCCTCATATTTTTATGTAGTTGTAAATTAATTAATTGAAAACATTAATAATTAAATAAATATTATTAATAATTAAATAAATAAAATAAATTAATTTATGTGTAATTATCCGAAGTTTAAGAGGTTGTTGACATAAAAAGTATGCCATAGAAACGGTATGCCTAAACACCTAATCATGGAGTACGTCTTGTGCGATCTGCTTTTTGGATTGATTTTGCTACCTTGGCCGTTATTCAGCCTGAACGAATTTCGTCCGCGCGGAGTCGCGGGACGTCCATGGACCATAAAGGCGTCTGGGCGCTGCGCCGTGGTCTTCGAGTGGGGGGGAAGGGGGGGGCGACGGTCGTAAACACAGAGCATTGTTGGTTGGGTGCAATGCAGTTGACGTTGAACAACGCGAGGTGCCGACATTCGCACCAACCGCAGCTTGTCGATAGGGCTACCAAATTATTCATTTATTAAAACAACTTTAACAAAAACACGGTATTTCAAAATTTAATTCATACGTTGCCATATACTTGTTGTGGAAATATAACTGAAGATTCAACAGCAAATTAAATATAATACTAAAACACAAACGATAAGAACATAAATTAGAACTGAAAATGAAAGTATAAGAAAAGCACGCCGTCAACCCTATTTTGATGTTGGTTCGGGAAAATTGAAATAAACCGCCGCCGTCGACCGCCCGCCCGCCCAAACGCCCGCCCGCCCGCACGCGCGAGGCAAATGTGCCGGGAGCAGACGAATATGTAATGCGGCGAAGGGAAATAAATGCCTTTGTGGTATCGCCTCATTTACGACGCCATTCGCACTACATTACACTCCTCACTCCGGTTGCTAAAAGTTCTTCGGTAGGTACGAAATGCAAGTGAAAACATTCAAGTTTTCTTTCCGCGAGAAGGCTATTTCCTTACTCGACGGCGCGTATTCACGATAATCAATCAGTCACTAGGAGAAGATTGCACATGTCACATGAAGCTGTCCTTCCAACCTTCGATATCGCCAGCTATAACAGCACTAAAAACAACATCATACGAGTATAGCTAGATGGACCCACGCGACTGGCCTGCGCAGTTATTTGTGATGGTTGCTAAAATACTTCATTAACTTCACTCAAAAAATGCGCGAATACTGACAATAATAATAAACCTTATCTATAACATTTTTCGTGGTTTATTACCATAATTTATTATTTTTCTTTTATTAAGTTTGTTTAAAATAATTGTATCATTAAATATTAAATAATAGAAAATGTTAATAAATTATTAATATGCGAGCACCTACCACCTGTTTGACCAGGTTATTGTAAATTTAGTTTGGAATTATAAAACAACATCTCGCTGTTTGTACGTAACTCTTTTATTCCATTAGAATCAAATATATATTTATGTCGTGTACAATCCCTTGCCATTCGCAGATACACTAAAGTATTAATGTTGCTATTTGTCTGGCAGTCCTACTTTTATTTCCGTTATAGTATTGTGACCATATTATTAAAATATCAAACTACAAAACATAAAAGTATTCTTCAGATATTGCTACAAGTCACTATATTTAAATTAAGTTAAAATATTATAATTTAAATACGATTAAAAAAGATTCTTCAAGTTAGCAATATGCTGATTTCATTGAAGCATGGTTAGCTGAAAATATCCCTAAAGTCACTCAGAGAAAATGGAGGCAATTAGAGTTAAAGTGCCTCCGGAAAATGAAGATAAACCGAGCGAATTGGCTACAGCGTCATTTCGGTATAAATTACAGTCAACAAGCAATGTGCTAATTAAAGCTCTAACCTCTCGCCGTCTAATTGAATTAGCCTCCTCGGGGCTGGCGGAGGTCGCTTTGTAGCGCCCGCGAGGAGTCGGAGAGTTGACGATCCGCTGCTCAGATGTCGATGACTAGGACGGCGCACGGCGATTAATTACTCGCGAGACGAGCGAGACATGCGCGAGGCCTTCGCCAATTTCAACGACAACTTAAGCCTTAATCGGGGAGTGATAAAGAGTTAGAGAAACAACCTGCTGTGTTGACGTGCCAAAATGATTTTTGACACATATATACATTTCTTATCTGGTATGGAATGGACCAAAGACTGGAAGGAAACTATGATACTCTTGGCGAGGAAATATGATTCAGGTTTCAAACTCTCAACATGAATTCTAGATACAGTCGAAGTAACGGATATTACGATTAATAATAACGAAGCTGAGCAGGCCACATAATAAAATATAACGGGTCAACATCCCCAAATGCTTCACCTATAATTACAATGCGCATTGATCATATTTTAGTATTATTAGAACAGTGATGAAGAATGAATGACGTTGGTGTTTCGGAGAAGTCAGGATGCTCGATGGCATGGCAGTTGGTGCAGAAAAATGTTTGAATGGAAAACTGTAACCTGGCAAGTCAATGGATCGCAAAAATGCGGTTGATGTGGTTGGTTGGTATACGCTAAAACGGTATTTATTAATCTTTTTTTTTCATCCACTTTTAAATAACTTTAATACAATATATTACGGTAAAAAAAAAATGATTCAGTAAGTACTCGCTTCATTAGACCTGGACTTTCTGGTGTTCCGATCAAGTTCCGTACTACCGTATTAAATAAAAATAAATGTAAAACAAGATACCCACAGATAAAAAGACAAACTGTGAAATAATCTATGCGTAGTGGTTTTTTTTTTCTAAAAAGCCAAGCTTGCCTAAAATTCTAGACAAACCTGGCTTTTCGGCTTCTATGGGAGAACCGCCACTGGTAATAAACTGTGGATTGTGTAGCTCTATCCCGGTTAGGTTCAAAATTGTGCACAAGTACTCTGCACTATGTATATGCATTTCTGCTGCCCTGAATAATAATTACCGGCTCTCGTCTGCGCTAGGACAAACGGGGCTTTAATTTAATACTGTAGGTTTAATTATTATACAAATCGCGACACGTGGGTCACATGCTCAAAGATCGTTTAGCCTGTAACCAGAGAAGTTAAGGGTTAACCTAGCTGTGATTATATTATGATTATTACGACCATTAGAATAACTTAAAAATATTATAAATATAGTAGTAAACTAATAAAAAATACTATATAGATTATTAAAATTACGTCGAATGCAACATTCCTTGAAACAAAATACAACAATAACACAAATTAATTGTTTTATTATTTAGATACAGTTTGAATAATGAACTAATAATACGTACCAACATAATTCCATTTCAGGACAGTGTTTATTTTTAAATAATAATTTTGTAGTTTAAACCGAAAACAAACATTTTTATATCCTACCGCCGCGCCTTATTGCGGTCGAAAGGGGAGGCTTGTAACGAGGGAGCTTGTTCAGGCAGCCAACAGATGGCTATAAGAGTAAGCAAATACGAAATAAATACTATTAAAGACTTATTTTTTTTTGTAAAAACCTTGTAAAATAGTCACTGAAAAAAATAACACAAAATATTATGTATTAAATATAATTTACATATTAATATGTGTCCCACTATACAAAAAAATATAACAGTATTTTTTAAAAAAGGTGTAGTTCTAATAACTCACTATTAAATTAAAAAAAATATATAAGATTTTGATTTTGGAGGCTTATAAAAAGTTTTAAATTTTTTGCCGTTTTGCTTTTAGCGTTGATATGACAAAAAAATATATACAATAATGAATTATTATTAAGCTAAGGAAATCAAATAAAAATCAATCTAATAATTTTGTTCCAAAAGTAGAACTTTTAAATATATAAATAAAAAGTTTGTAAATCTACCATTATAGCATAAAACAAGGTTATTAAAAAAAAACAGAATTGAATGATATAATAAATAATATAATAAGAAGTGGTGAAAATAATAATAATAATAACTGAAAGATAAGTGACTAAATTGGCATGCCAAATGTTTCGTGTCAAAAAATAAATACAATTGAAGCCGTACTTTTGGTGGGAAACGTTTGGTGGTTTGGTGGGAAAGGTGGGTTCGATGTGTGCGCATGGCGTGGATGTGTGCGCAATAAAAAAAAACATATCTACGTAATAATATTTTATACTGAATTAACAAAAAAAAAACACTCAAATCATGATTGATTTTATATTTTGATCAAATTATAACCCAATAAATTTGGGAAATACAAATTAAAAAATCATATAAGCAGATATAAAAATTTGAGCAGGTACCTATATCTGTTTTGCTTTGTAAAATTTTGTAAAAACTTGGTTCTGCATAGCCATCTATTGTTGTTAAGCTTTTTCACATTTTTTTAATTTGATTTTTTAGTTATATAATAAAATAATGATTATAATCAATATAACAGTCTTGAATACAGTTCGTTTTATGAGTGCCTGTATATTTGTTTTAATTTGATGTTGAATTAATTCAACCTGCAGTTAAAAATGTGTAATTTAAAAGATTACCTATGAAAAGTCCCATTATATGGGCATGGTTTGTGATTACTTTGTTTAATAAAATATAGTTTTATTCTGATTCTGGAAACAGGGAATACGCTGAAAAGTCTATTAAACTATTTTTTCAGGAGCTTGCACAGAAAATAGCGATAAGGACTGTGCTTTTGTTACCTTTACTCAAAATTTGGCGAGAATCATCCACTTCATGGCTCATTTTATAGTGTCGATTAAGACGTGACAAATCTGATTTAGGAGGTGTCGTAATTTGAAAAATTAAAAACTAAAATATTAACAACATGAGACTGATTTTTTTTAAATAATTACTTTTTTTTTACTAAAATTCAACTATATAAGCTTGCCAACAGATTACACAAAACACATTCAAATAATTAGAATCCTATGTAATAAAATAAATGTAATGGTTGTATATTATTTTGCAACGATGTATTACCACATGCACGTTATATGCATGTGGTGCTATGAACGACCTACTATAGGATCTACTGTCGAATCCAAAGGTACATGGACACAAGTAAGATTCTATTCCAATGATTTGTATCCGTCGTTGTACTAGAAATTGCGCGCGTTGTTATAGTTGGCCTCAAACTCGACGAACCGTAGTGGATATGGTTTGTTGTGAATATTATCCAAAGTAGAGTATTCAGAAGTAATTGGAATTCCAAATGCGTTTTGTGCGGAGACAGAAATGTCTGCCTTACAATCGGCACGCCCTACAAGCTATTTGTATGCAGACAGACTATGGCGATGCATTTCAAGCGAATGAGCGTTAAAATTGCGCGCCGAACGAGAAGCATATAAGAGTAAGAGTCCCTAAGTAAATGCAAATAGAAAAAGTAGAGTAAGTAAAAGTAAATGCAAACAAATATTTAAAATATGTTTTTATAGCTCTCCTTGTACGTACTTCCTAATACCCAATATGAAATGGGTATGAATGCAGGGCAGAATGTTATTTATTTGCGCTATTGGTTAATAAGTAATTCGTAGGATTGTTTGCTACTGATATACGTCGGTAATGTAATTGAAAGGGTAAGTAGTTAATTTTATGTAATTTGTAATTGTGATTAATTTTAAATTTTAGTATTTTTACCCGCTGTAACAAACACAATGGTAGGACGATTATTATATATATGTATAAAATATATAAAATATCTATATATTGTGTAATGTATTTCTCAAATACCGTATTTAGATGTTTTTTTTACGTAAGTTTACATTATATAAAAGTCTGACGATATATTACATTTGGAAAATTCGAATTCATTTATTTTTTATAAAAAAGGATATACATATATACGGTAAATTTTAAAATGGTAATATTTGTTATTAATGTTAATATCTTTTGTAAGTGGAAATCTATTTTTAGTTTTACATAGGATTTTTCTTTGTTCAATAAATGTACTTAATGTATGTTACCGTTGGTTTTTCCAATAAAAAATAAAAACAAAAATTAAAATAAATTTAAAGTAGATTTTCGCACGCACATGCGTCTCGCGACTAGACTTAATATTTATGCACAATTTTGAATACTTTGTGTTTCAAACGATTTATATCTGATCGAAGTGAAAACATTATTTTTTTTACTTGAGAGAAAACGTTATTCGGCAAAAGATTAACCGGTACAAGCCCTCACCGAAGCGAAGAGTGCGGGAATAGCAGAAGCGGGTCGGTCAGGTTGTATTTACGCAGAGGCCTTCGCGCGGCAAGGGGGTAATTAGCAAAGCGAATTAGTGAGAATTAACTTTGTCGTAATGAAGAGCGAGAGAGCTTTAAGCGTAACCATTGATGTTCGTCCCTCTCCCTATTTCCGCCATAAACACGTAGAGAGAAAGTGAGAGGGAGAGGGACACAGTTAGAAAGGGATAGAATGTATCAAACCGTGCCGTGTGTTGTACCGTGTGTTGTATGTTTGTTAGGCATCAAACCGTGTAAATTTAATGCCGCTATCGAGCAGAGAATTATAGTCATCATAACATGACATACCTAACAAACAAGATTCCTTTAAAATTACCTACCTTAAAACTATGTTTATCCATCAAGCTGGACATTTACTAATATTTACAGTGCTGTATTAAATTAACTCTTTTAACTTTATAATCTCGACAAAAAAATCCTCCTTCAAGGAGTTAATCTAAATGTTACGTAATGTTATATTTTTCTGCTTTAATAAATTTTTATGTTGCCAGACTGTAGATATTTTCAAGTCGTCAGTTCATGGGTCAAAGACGTAAATAAAATATAGATTATATTTACGGCAAAGAGCCTACTTTAAAATGGGAAATGTTTATGTATTTTAAAAGTTTAATGGGATTCTTCTATAATGTGTCAAAAAATATTTTTTTGTCTCTAAAGTAAAACCAAACAAAACAAAACAAAAAAATAAAAAAAACATAAAGCAAAACAAATTCATGCGTTTTATTTTTAATAAATCGGTGCGTATTTTGTTTTTATTTGTATGTAATAACGAATAAGTAATAAAAAGATTAGATAAAAATATTGAAAGAGTAATGGTAAAAGGTAAAGGACATCATAACGTAGCCGTACACACAAAAAGAAATATAGAAATTAACGAATGATATATATATATATATCACAAGAATACTATTGCGTAGGCTATATATTCATTATTTGTGCATTACTATGTATGAAATGTATCTTCGTTCTTGACGTTTTTTTTTGTGCGAAGAATTTACATGCTTTTAATGTCATCGATCCGAATAGAGTATGAAGACGAAATTTAAAACTGATTTATTCAGCGAACGACAAGAATCCCAATGAGCGAATAAACCAGCGGGCAATAAATCCATCAACGGGAAAATAACGGGAAAATTAGCTACAATATGGGAGGCCGTCGCGTCGTTCAACGACACGACGCCTACAAATGAACACGCAAAACTTGCACGAGCGTCCCGGAGGCGAACTTAATATGAATTCATTTGGGTTAATGCTACGGTCGGCCGGGCCGATTGCTGGCAGGCGATATATCTTTATATTCGACTCGAACCCAGGAACCCACCGAATGCCCAATTAAATTAAGGTGGTTAACTTTAGTTCGAGCCGGAGTGGAGGTCCACTAATACATATTGCGGCATTCCTTAAGCATGAAGCTTAATTATTTCTTAGTTTGTTAATATTGTACAAATACTCAACACCCTGGCAACACACAACAGGGTCACACTTATGTGGGTACCAGGCCACTCAGGTATTATTGGCAATGAGAAAGCAGACGAACTGGCAAAGAAAGGTGCGAGCATGACTATGATAGGCCCGGAACCGGCCTGCGGCATAGCTAAAAGCACTACCAGCAGACTGCTAAAAATCTGGGCTTGGAAACAAAGCCAAAAGTACTGGCAAGAACTGCCCGGACAAAAGCAAGCCAAAGAACTCATAGTAGGATTCTCGCAAAAAAGACTCTCGGAGCTATTAAAGTTAAGCCGAAACCAAATAAGGATCCTAACCAGAACCTTATCTGGCCACTGCAAACTGAACAAACACCTGCACAAGTTAAGCCTATCGACCAACGACAGGTGCAGGCTCTGCCAAGTGGGCCCAGAAACTCCGTTACATCTACTGGGGGAATGTGGACTAACCAATGTAGGCAACCATCTCCTCAAGCCAGAAGAGATTAGAACCATCGCACCCAAAAAGTTACTGAACTTTATCTACAGTACGGGACTAGAGGGAGAGCTATAAGTGGATTTAAAAGTACAATAGTTCTGGAAAGGACGCGGTACACGGGGGGCAAACCCCCACATCCACTAACATACATAATATAACATAGTTTGTTAATATACTCGTAATATCAGAAAGGTTGACGGTAGGTAATATTAGACGCGTAGTGAGCTTAAATAATTTGCTTTTTCGGTCCACTAGAGCAGAGCCCCTTTATATCAATTCACTGAAAGTAAGGCTTACATATATCACTCAAATATTTTTAGTCTGTATCAACTAAAATACCCTTAACTGTACTAACTGTACTGTGTAACTATATAATTATTTGTATAAATTCACAGTGTGCCTCTAGGTAACTTTTCAGTTGCACATTTGATTATTTAATTTTTTTTGTAATGAAAATTGTCTTTTTTAGTTTATGATTGTCAGCTGAGGATCTATGTTTCTATAACTGATTACATCACCTTAGCAGTACACGCTATAAAGGTGATGTAAAATTAAATGCACCTTATGCATAGTTTTTTTATAAAAAATAATAAATAAATGAAATAAACTATTTAAGGCTCGGATAAAACATTATTGTCTGTAGTTTCTTTTGAAATTTCATGTTTGATTTGAAAAATTTGAAACATGAAAGAAAAATTAGACAGTTTGTTGTGAGAATGTGTTAATGAATAGCAATTCAAACATTTACATTTCGTTGCAATAATGAACCAATTTAATAACAGCATTCAAATAAATGCCCGTCGTCGGATGTGAGACGATACGAGAGGCAACAATTTTAATAAAGAAATATCAACGTCAGCCGTATACTCGTATCGCAGCTCCATCGCAGAAGCGATCCGGAAGAGTACTCTCCCGGGAGCGGAGGCTGATAGAGAGATGGACGGCGAACGAGAAATGAAAGTGCAAAGCGGAGAAATTGCCCGATCGCCAGAAATCGAAAAAGGTCGGAGAGTAGCATGTGCTCGCACAGCCGGCGGCTGACAACTGTCAATGACATATCGATGTTCGGATCAAAGGTAAGAGAAAACCAAGTATTAGAAAAACTACCGTCGAACGCGATGACGTTTCCCGAAAGTGATACACAAATCACACGCTTGGTGGGTAACCTTTATGTTGATCAATGAAATAAATGATGTTTTTACTTTAAGAAGGTATGAATAAAATCCATGTTTTCACAAGGTTGTCATCTTTTCGACATTATAGATTAATTTTACCGTGAAGTCGTTAGTAACTATGAAAAACATGGTATGATTTATAATAATATATAGGACTTAATATTATCATTTACTACATACCTATATACGGTCGTTACCTACCTACTCACGTAGAAAATATGTTTTAAAAATTTTGTTTACCTAGCATCGTTACAATTCACCAATAGTAACTTCAGTGACTTTCATAACTAATTGCACTTAAATTACATGGGAAGCAGTTTATTAAATTACGAAAGTGGTATGATTTAATAGCATTATACAACAGAACAGTTGCAGACAAAGTATTTCATTTTATTTGGCGGGCATATCGCTCCTTTGTAATTAATTCACATCGGCCTGCTAAGTTGCTGCAATAAAGCGAGGGTGAAAAGGTTTCTCGCATTTATGTACAAATAAACGTTTAGCCGACATCCAAAGGGCCGGCCATTCATTATATGGTCAGCCTGGCCGCCCTCTTTAATAATATTCATAACGAAGGAGATACTATAAATTACGCCTTAATTGGGGACGCGAAGGGGTGATCGTCGATGAGTGCTGTAGCGCTTGCTTATCAAAGCGGAAGTGTCGATTCTATTTATGCGCTGTTAATATTCTAATCTGTATAATATACCACGGCCCTCTCTTTCACCATTCACTTAAACACCGTGTCCCACGACGGTTTACGATGAAAATTTTAGCTTATTGGTCTTCTGATTTAAAGTATTATTTGTGAAAACGGTACATCAAAAGTTAACATGGTTTCAGAGCAAATAATCATAGTGTAATAAGAGTTGGTGTGTCTTCTGGCCACCGTTAAAAGTCGAGGCGAAGCACTAAACAGGAACAGAGGTAATTTACAGCATTTTGTAAAAAGTGATCAAATTTGTTTATATATGATTTTAATATTTTTCATTTAATTTTATCATTAATATAGTTGAGACACGATGGTATATTTCATAACATTTTTATATAACTATATAGTAATTGTATCGATTACACAATACAGAGCAGTTTCTATTATATATAGATTAGGAAGCTTCATGCAGATTAGAGGCGCGTATGGTAGAGAGAAGGTATTTGAAGGTTGGGGGATTTTGAGGATAGGATTCAAAGGGGATTAAAGTGGGTTAGAAATAAAAAAAATCCTCGCTATAAAAACACACAGAACTGATTTTGAGTGAAATTGCATCAGAATTGCTTTAGGGCAAAAGGCATTCTGCATCCGGTAACTTCTAACAGCAACTTTGCTGTTTGAGCATCTCACTTATTCCCCCTCGTTGCGGAAGGAGCTCTCCCGGCCGAGCGAGGGAAACTTGCGAGGCTAAGTGAATCTTCGAATCGCAAATCGTCGCTGAATTTTCCAAGTTACATTTTCACTTTTCTGCAATGGCGACATTAGGAAATAAAAAAAGTGACTATCCCCCTCTCCGTAAAAAAATAAATTTGCACTTTACCTAAAAGTATATGTCGAGTAATAAAAACACTAATTCACATTAAATCAAACTATTTTTCTCTGAAGTGCGAAGGTGTACATGCAATTTAATGCATCTTATATACTCGTATTTTTTCTTCTGTATTTGTAGGTTACTCACGACGCGAAATAGTTGAAATACAGCTAAATATACATAGTACTTTGTAGAGTTGTAAATAATAATAAAAATATTTATACCATTAAATAGCATATTTTTTATAAAGTCCATATATATACAAAAGTGAAAATTTCAAAAAAAAAAAAAAATGCACTCGATCGGATAAATGCTTATCTCCGAACTCTTGATCCTGTGTAAAATGTAGTTAATAATTATAATAGTTATATTAATATAATAATGAATAAAATAACAATTATATTAGTTACATAATTGTAGTCATTATAATATATATAATTAAAATATTTGATAATACAATAACTAAGTTATTTGTTATTTTTTATATGGGTTAATAAACTCTTTTAAATAAACGGCTTACATAATGGTTAGTTTATTTCGCAAAAAAACGTTGTTTGATTCAAGTAAATTACATAAGGAAATAATTTCATCTATTTGTTCGCTGTGCAAGAGAATAGAAATGTTACCTCGGCACAGTCATAAAGGCTGATGTGGGTTGAAGTTTGTATACCACTATTAAGGCAAGATCGCCAGAAACCATGAGCAGTTCATTGGCACATACATATTAATACACAGCCGCGTCATTATAAATATAGCTTGCCGAGTACCCTCATATATCTTGCGCTGTTGTATGTATAAATTATACTACGTCCCATAGCACATTTCCTTTATTTCTATAATCTTAAAAAGTGTTGTGTGGCGTTTGATTACATTTAAGCTAAGGTTAGGTGAGGTTTTTTTGTAAGTATATTATGGCAAGCTAATATTCTGTACATTACACCAATATGCCATACGCGAGGTTGCGTGCAAGTTAAACAGTGTTTATTTAGGGGTTCAATCTTGTTGAACATGTCGAGTTGTGGCGTGTCTCGCGAAGTTTTCCCAGGTGAGTGCGAAGAATCTTCGCTCCCCGGCGTGGAGTGCACGAGCAAACTGGCATTACGTAGATACACAGGCAAGATAGATGCTCTTATAAGGTTAATACCGATGTAAATTAATCTCACTATCCTTGTATTACGCGGGCCCGCCCGCCCCAGCGCGGGCGGCGGTGTCTCTTCGCTTCCCGTTTGCAATTAAAGTTTGTGAGTTATGCCCCGGCATAAAACGCGGCACGGGCGACGTCTTATCACTTCTGAATGAGGTGAATTTCACAACACCTAAACAGACACGAAATAATAAAAGTAAAAAAAACCATATGTACCTAAAGGATATAAAATATTTCATAAAAATTACTTTTATGGTAGGACACAGAAAAATTCGCACTCTTTTACATACTTTAGCTTATTTACGCTAAATATGATCACTATCGTGACCAACATAAAGACATTTTCATAAAAGGCTCAAAATGGCTTTCGGGGAACTTAAAAAAAATCGTGGGATAAATTTTTCTTACTAAAAAAATATTAATTACTTTCTTGCCCCCAGTAATTAATAATAAATTTTGTTGTGACAAACATTTAAAAAAAATTTACTTGCAGCTGCAAAATATTTTAACAATTTTCATGTCCTTTGTTTATTTATGTGTCTATTAGATGAACACCAAATTATAATACGGAATACCTGGATGGGGTGGAGCTTCTTAAGCATGCTTGGATTTTTTTTATAGGGCCTAGAAATCGATAATCAGCGTAATCATAATCGAGGACGATGACCTCATATGAAAAACTATCGATATCTATCTGTTATTAGGAAAATTGAAGTATTAAAATATACGAGGCTGATTTTCGCGAAAGGAAAAAAACTCGTACCAAAAAGTCCCTCGTAAACTAACTATTGAGTAACTAAAAAATAAAAAGTTAGAATAGCAGGGAGACCCTGCTAAACGCAGTTCCTACTACCGTGATGATGCTGAATCTCGCAAAGTATGTGTTAAGTGTGTATTTTATTACTTAACTAAATCAAGGCATTAGGAGCAATATGATTTTGAAAATAACTAGTGGTTAACATGTTCAATTGTGTTCATGGTGCCATGCTGTTTTTATGGAGCCCTTGCCAACAATTATTCTTCTGACTTACTATATGATCTTTGCCATCGTTAACAACATTTGTGTTAGTTCGTCTTCGATTTGAATCGTCATATTTCAGAAGTTACAAAATGATATTCGACTCTTAATATAATTTTAAGTGAAATACAAAATTAAATTACTGTAAATTTAAAAAAAAAATGCCTTAAACTTATTGTTTGTCATGTGCCAATTGGATTAAAGAACTAAATGCATTCTTTAATGGAGTAATTAATATTCTTAAACCTAACCTACGCTGGCTGTTAGAAGGTTTCACGTAGTAATTGAATGCACCGAAATAAGCGGATAAGGTTCAAACTAAACCCATCACATGCTTGTTATAAGGCTAATAGTGGTCGTGTTAGTTTGTAACGTGTATCGTTTAATAAGCCAGTTCCAATATGCCTTTACCGACGTGTATTACGTGTAATACATACGTTTACAGACTAAATTGTGCTATTATTGTAACCGTAAGAAAACAACAAAATATTAATGTAAACATAGATTGAAAAATAATGTTGATTAAAAAAGATCTACTAGGTTAGGTTCAAATTCAAAGTTTTTATTAAACAACAAAATAAGGTATCGGCAACATAATATTACTTAAACTAAAATAAAATTCAAGTATCTATTAGTAAATAATAAAAAAATGTATAAAATCGAGTACCTAGGTACACCAGTCATGTTGTCCGATTCGATGAGGTTGGTTGTCGAGTTATTATAAGTGCTACAGTTTGAGTATAAAAGACCTACACAAAATCCTGTAATATTATATTATACGTTAATAATCTATAATATCATTTATTATAAATGAATATTTATGTAAAATTCGTTCATTTAGAGTATTTTTGTAATACCAATAGTAATAATTGACTGCTTCCATAGTTTTAAAATGGTTACTCTTAATATATATTACTATAATATATTATTACTATTATATCATCACAACATTCAAGATTTTTATATTGCAATAACATACACACACATAGGGCTAAAAGAGTTTTGATGTTCATTATATAGATAGTGATATTAAAACTAATATTGATGAATAAAAAACAAATATATTTTATAGATTATACTGTTAGATGACAAATGTTAAATAAATAAGTTATTGGCTTTCTGAACGTTTATTAGCTGATTTGTCTTTATGAATAAACTCATGTACTACTTGCCGTGAAAAGACAGCTGCTCTCAGGTGCCTGTAAATCCCGCCGAATGCGAGCGAATTAACTACAATTCTCGCGAGAAATTAAGCTTAATTAGCGATGCTGCGAGGATACAGCCGAGCGCTATTCAAGTTCAATGCGTCGGAGTAATTGATAAATAATAGTCTGTGTGCATTGCTGCACATATATGAATCTTTTCAAACTGAATCCGTGATTTCGGTCACCATTTACAAATCTATAAATTGTTTTTATCTTAAAAGACTTAAGAAGGTTAGATTTGAGATTCAATATTTAGACAAAAATCTGTTGTGGGGCATTTCGAAAATTAAATATTAATGTCATACCGAAAAACATCAGAAGCCATTTTTATTATTATTAAAATAAAATAAATAATATGCTTATAATCTATATAAATATAACGATCTATAAAAATAATTTGAATATCAGTCTTTTAACCTGATCTCTCAAAAGAAACACCGGTTTATTCTACATATTTTTATTACATACATATTTATTCTACATACGTTTAACGTACCTACATACATGTAAATAAAAAATGCTTTAATAAGTAATATCTATCGAATGATTAAATATGCATCCCAGAAATGTTAATTATACTAATCAGGTATTCAAATATATCTACAATCTACGGTATGTAATCTATTAAATCCTTGCTCTAATAATGGAATAGTCTCGTCATAAGATGAATTAAACCTTTTACGCGGTGCGGTATACACCTTGAATGTTATTACATGAAAATTAGTATGTCAACGTTTTTTGTTAGAGAAAGTGGAGTAGGCACATTTAAATAATATTACAATAATACGTTCTGTGATAATCGACCGCTATTTTATATTATTGATTTTACATTAAAAAAACTTATAAGTAGATTGACAGATTAAGGTAAATACAAAAGTAACGTCGTTAAAAATCTTGAAAAGTAATTGTCGCGGTGTTAAAACATCCGAATGTTAAAATGCTTGCAACTGTTATGGTGAATTTTTAGATGCCATGAATAAGCGATGCAATAAAAATCACGAGAAGTTCACAGAGAATGTTTCGTTTACGCCGTTATTTGCATGTTAACAATATTCACAACATGAAATATCATAGAAAGGTCTGTTGTAAGTACATATAGGGCTCCGCGAGGATATAGTTTGCCGTATTCCGCCGGCGGAAAGGCAGGGAAATATGTTTACATTCAGCTTATAAGAATTGAAGCGGTTTCCTCATAAATCAACGCAAGCGGGAGCGCTACGAGGCGAAACGCGAAAAGCGTCGGGAGAGAGTTGAGGGCGACACTATTTTACGGCATCATTGGGCGGCGCATTTTACTACGCTCGATACTTTAAAAAGATTGTTGAGCGAAAGAATGCCGATAAATGAAGACGAAAGTTGAGGATGTTTGCCGTTATGATGCTTTAAATAAATCATCGGCTAAGGCTTCGAATGAATAGTAGAATTTCACACGTGAGCGTGAAAACCTGACTAAAGTTCGCTTCCCTTTTGCAAGTTAGAAAAGTAATTTCAGCAGCAGACATGACGGCAAAGAAAACGGAAAAAGTGATTATTTCCCGATAGCTTTTAGTTCAATTTCTTACGATTAAGACAAATAATTGAAATATTTTAGACCATTTTAATCATTCGCAGTCCACTGTTATAAAATCAATGCGAGATAAAAGGGCGTATATAAATGTTTAAAGTGGTCGTAGGTACGAACTCGAATAGATTGCTAAAGGCAAAGAGATTGTAAGATAGTAATGTATGCTAGGGAATGATTATAAGTTATTCTAACGAGACAATAGAAATGGACAAATTAAAAATTACTCAATTAATCAACCGAATAGTTTTTCTATAATAGAAATTACACTTAATGAAAGTAGACATGTTTATAACGCCTCTGCAATGCACGTTTGAAGTCTTAGCGAAGAATTAAATTATTCAAAATTTTGCCAACATTGCATGCCGTACGTACAGGATAGACAGATTTCATACGGAACTGCGAAATAGTTAGAATCCAACGAAACTTGAAGATGCCAACTTTCGCAGAGCTAAAATTAGCATGTTGCCGCTGCGGCTAAATACAAAGGGAACAAAGGACGATGTTAAAGATACAATGAGCAGGATGAATGCCGGCGCAACGTTCGTATAAAGACCGTGTCGAGTCGGAGTTACAAAACAACTCTGCGACTGATCATTTTGGAAAAGCGACCAAACCAATCGACCACAACGCTTTAAGAAATTAGCATCTTTCTATAAAATTATGTTGCGGTAAATGATGTTTATGATTTTGTGCATTGTATTAATTTCACTGTTAATAAAAATTAAAATGCGTTTAATTAATTCACGATGGTCACCATTACACTGGTCATCCTTATAGAGGCACGAGGATGTCAATATGTGCGCCAACGCGAGATAAGAAGGAAGTGCAGAGTGGCGCGAGCGTGCGGCTCGAATGGGCCGGAACGAGGACGGATTTACTCCCGAGGAGTGCATAATGGAAGGCGGATAGTGGAGGTAATAAATATCAACACCAGGAGAGGAGCGCTTTCAATTAAGCCGGGCAGCTCTCTTTCTCTCGCTTGCTTCGCTCGCTTCATACAAACGACTCAACTAGAAAATAGGTCCATGAGAGGAAACTTTAACGCGCTGAGTATAATAAACGCAGAGCGATCCTCCCCTATGCTCGCATCTCAGCTATGCGTTTAGATCTGTAATAATAATATGTCCGTCATCTCCGACTGTGGTCTGTTGTTAAATACATACCTAGCGTGAGACATTAGGAACGTGTTGCTTGGACCAATACCTTATAACCCCTATAGTGACCTATCTATTAAATAGACGACGCATTTTTTACAAATAAAAATGATTAAATGGTTGTGAGGACAAGGTGCGATTTAATGGAACTCATTCGTGTTAATTCGTATGAATGCCTATTAGAGGTGATATAATGTGAATACATTATTGATACCTGATCCTTGCGTCTCATAATTTTTAATATCTTTCTGTAAAAATATTTATAAAAGATAATCTATACTTTTCCTTACTTTTGGGACTTAATTATTCAGTTTGAAACATTTAAGAGAGGTGGTACAGCAGACTGACGCTTATAATTTTTCCAAGAAAAAAAAACTACACTTCTTAGATTGCGTAGAATCGTTGATCGATATAATTGTATTTGGCACACGCAATACAATTATTATAAGCCTAAAATATAATAGAATAATAAATAACACGACGATCAATTTAACTTCGGTATCAGATTAGCTCCATGTTTCGTGCATATATGATTGGCTCGTTCGGCGTTAACCGAGGGTAGGACAACTTATTGATATTTCACCGCTTTATCAAAAGCCATAATCCCTTTAGTTGAGCGGATGGACGGATGGAAAAAAAGAGAAAACGAGCGGGCTCGAAATCCGAGGATCTTTTTGTAAACTAATTTGACATATTAAGCTACCCTCGATGGAAAAACTCGCCCCTAACTGGAAAGGGCGAGGAAATCGAACGGGCAGGGTCAACGCTCGCGCATCGAAAGAGGGATAGCAATTGGGAAATTAAACGAGAGCGGGGAGAAAAGCCGTCAATATGATAATATCGGCTTTGATTCGGTCGCATCTTGAAAATAACTTTTCCTATAGGCGCTCTCGGGGGAAAAGTGTAAGAGGCTGTCACGGAAGATGTGCTACTACATTTCCCATTGAAGCCTTTTTTTTAAAAATTTGTTTGGAAATTTCTACCTTAGTCAGCATTCAATTTATTTATGTTTATGTCATTATTTATTTTAAAAAATTACAACACGGTGTTTATTTATTAAGTTTTACAATTTTCTTTAACATAAACGAACGTTTTAATTTTTTTGTCATTCAACGCCTTAAAAGAAAAAAAAATAGATATCCTATTTTTAAAATATGTAGCACATTTCTATGAATTTATTATGTATGAATTACATTATTTCGATGATGTCGGATGAAGTGATCGTGCCGAGCACACTAACTGCGTTCCCACGTGACCACGCACTACCTTCGCACTGACTCGCTCCTAAATGATATAACCAAATTATTAAATGGGTAAAAACATTTACAAGATACATGAAAAATAAAAATCAGTTCCATAATGTATGATTAAAATTAAATGTAAAGCAAAGTAAATCGTCCAAGGAAAAGTTTTCAATTCATATATCGAGGGCAGTACTTAAGGTTAATCAATTTGACAAACAATGCGACAAGGTCGTCAGCAAGGTAGTTAAATGGCTCACAAGTACGACAATCAAACGAAAAAAGATAATATGAAAATAATCCGGGCAGAAGGAAGCCTTTTGACAATATTTATGTTGGCAAAACGCCCGCGCCGACAGACCCCCGGGGGGGAGGGGGGAGGGACGGGGGGGGGGGGGACAGACGACACGAACAGATAAATGAAAGAGACTGAACAGAAATTTATGAGATTGCGGTTGCAGAATGGACAGATTAAACATTTATATTACGACGTCGCTAAAACGATACTACATTGATTTTATCTAAAGCTATTATAACGGTCATGGTGGCGGGTGTTCGCGGGTTCAGATCATCACCCTGACACACGTTTTTTAATCCACACACCATATCCTCGACCGTATAATAGCAAGTAGAAATTAAGCTTAGTTCGGGAGGGACTACGATCACAGTTCACAATTAATTCATTTAAAAATGACAGCGTTCTTCAAATCAGACGTGTGCCCAAGATCGGTTCTTTTTAAGAATTATTGATTTAATAAAAAAAAATATACATACTTATTACCAAAGGTTGTTCAAACTAAGTTATAATGTTTGTAGCTGCGTGTATATTAATGTGTATGCTAAGCGCATGGTTTTTTTTTCAATAAATTAATTATAATCAGATTGGAAACTTTTAAATGTTTTTAAAAAATAGGATTATGTAATTAACAAATATTATATGTATGTCGATACCTATACAATATTATAATAAATATATTATTAAAATAAAGGTTATCGGGACGGAATGTATGCACGTAAATGCCGTGCATATATAGTAAGACGTTTAATTTATATCGATGTGGTGAAAATTATACTTTACGAGTGAACAAAAGGATGAAAATAAAGTACGGCAGTTTAACATGCGCGGGGGCGAAGTCGAGACATGAAAGTTGTCAGTATTCATGAGATTGTTAATGAGTTGGGACACATTTAACTTGTTTAGCGTATTCTCTAACTATTCACGTATCTACAAACGTCTCATACCTCTTACATCCCCTTAGTACCTAATATGAATGGTTGCTCCGTTTGAAGGGGTGTCGGTATTGATCAGATTTACATGGCATTTCAATACCCTCCCCTCAAACCCACCAATAATTAGGAATAGAGCTAGCCTATGATTTGCAAATGCATAAAGCAAACATAACTAATGTGGTTTTCTAAAAACTAAAGGTCGAAATTCGACCGTAATTCATTTACTTTTAAGTTAGAGCATAATTGAGGTTTTTATGCCTCTATCATACGGTGAGTATTAACCTTGATAATCATTACATATATATATTTTTGAATTTTGTTCTATTACAAATTTGAAATTGGCCTATTATCATTTCGACTTTCATGCGAATATATATTCCTCCTTCTTTGTGTCTCTCATCAGTTCTATGTGGAGGCATTATGGAAGAATGTCTGGATGTAAAAAAAATGAAACTACTGAAATTAAAAAACATGTAAAAAAATGAAACTACTGAAATTAAAAAACATTTAAAATTAAATTACTGGAAACTAAGATTATAAAGTGTTTAATTTATATAATAAAATTTACTCACTTTTTTTAACCACCTAATAATTTTGCTTTTTTGCCTTGACATTACATTATTGAGTGACAGATTATTGAAAAAGGAACATTTGAAATCACACAAAATTCACAGCTCGAAACTCATTTCATCAATCTGTCAGTCAGTATAATAGTTTTATTTTATTAAATTTAATGTATTTTTAACACATATTATAGATAATTTTAATTTTGTGCCCTTCTTCTCCATATAAACTTTAACCGTCACAAATCTGACACTCCTCCGTGCACGCAATATCTCTAAAAAGTTCCTAAAAAACCGAAGTTGCCCTTCACGTATTAATATATAGATTAGTAGTTACATTACGATGAACCTACATCACTAATTATTGCGATGACACTGTGCGATGTCCGTAAACTGTAGCATATTATTAAATATACATTCATATTATATTAGAGTATACGATATTATTAGAAACTATACTCACATTCACTCTATCTTTGTATTTTTCCTGATTAGTTCTAGTTTTTTTTTGTTTTTAATGTTGTTTTTTCTTTTCGTAGTATATTTTTTAACTTGTATGTTTCGTATTGTAATGTGTACTTGGTGAAACCTTTTTAATAAATAAACATTAAACATTAGGGGACAGCTAAGGGATAACATTGGAAACTCTTCAAAAAATCTACATTTTTGGTGATGATTGTCTTATACTTCCTGGAGGCTGACTTTTGAAATATAAATTAAATAAAAAAATGTGTACTTTTATTTTTCGCTCCGCGTTCGATGAGTAAGCATACGATTTAACCGAAATTATCCGACCGAATCGATCGATATACTGCATATTGTGATAAAATAATATTGTAATTCTTAAAAAAGCCACACTTTTAATTTTTTTCCTATTTCAGACATAATTAAAAGTTACTAAATTTAGACATTTCGACGAGGCCGTAAGTTATCAGTCGCTCGCACACCGCAGCAACTATCGATCGATACTTTTATCAAGGATTTAAGGTCGAAATTAGCATGATCAAAAACAGTGTGTTACGATGTCTCGATTAAATAATATTTGCATTTTAATGTAACATGTACACCTTAAATTAAAAATGGCATAATAAATATTGTTTGTTTTCGCAAAAATGTGTATTAATTTGAAAACATGAACCCACCGTTTATAATTTTGATTTTACAATTCTATTAAAAGGGGTTTTTATTCGAAATAAGGGATTATTTGTAATTGTAAACGCAAACGCAATATTGCAATATTGGCAGCCCTGAATCGTCCTGAAATGGCAATGGCAAACTGGATATGGAGTGCTTCACGTCGCATTACGCCCGTCGTCGGCGGCGCTAAATCAAGTGTTCACGGGAATATCAGGCGTAAGTTGGCGCGACCGAGGCGCGGACCTACTTACTACTGGTGTAAGTAAGTATGCAACATATTGTTTATGCAAGCAAGCGGCGAGAGCTACCGCGGGTTTCATTGCTGTCGTGAGTTTTCAGACTGCACTTAGCTGGTGAACAACCAGTAGGTATTTGCTAGAAATCCATTTGTAATATTGCCGTTATCTATGTGTACAATGTACCCCTTTTTAAGCATATGCGCACGGAGGAATATGAGATTTGGCATAGTAAAGATTATATGGAGACGAAGTGCAGGACGCTAATATTTATCTATTATATGTGCTACAAATACATTAATTAATAAAAATAAAAAGTTCACACCACTGACAGGTGATTGAGAGAATGTAAATATTGTGTGATTTCAAATGTTCTTTTTTCAATAGTCTATCAAGAAAAGTCAAGGAAAAATAATTATTAATACCATTTTATACTTCGAGTAATGCTAGCTGTAAGAATAAGCTATAAAATATCAGTGGATGAATGTAGAGATATGGAATTGGTTCAGTAGATTTAGAGATAATCTCAGACGAGATACACATTCAGATTATATTATAATATAACAATCTCAATCTCAAAACAATCTTTACGTTGCTCGTAAAGATTGTTAAGATCCAGAGAGGTCGATTTTGTGTCGATGAATAAAAAAAAAATGATAAGTAGGTATTATTTGTCCAAGCAAAGATACGATTAAAACGAGTATAAGAATGAATATTAGGTTTTAATTATAAGTAAAATATAATGAAATGAATGGGACGTTTGTCGCCACAACAGTCCAAAGCCATGTCGCCACTTATAGCAGGATGATTTAGCTTCGATACAAGCAAAGCGATAATGAATGGCTCTGGGAGCGTCAAAAGCGGAGAGATTACAATCGACGAACGAATGGGACGGAGCGAGTGTTGCTTGCCCGCCTCGTCGAACCGATCTGAACGAAAATGTCGATGATGCTGGGATACAGAGATTACAAAAAAAAATAAAGAACCGTAAATTTATTTATTTATTTATTTTCTTAAGAGAAAACACACAGTAAAACAGTAACATTAACAATATAGAATTAAGTAGATAACAAAACCGATTATGGATTAAGCAACATCACGAAATGATTTTGATACCTACTAATTTAATTTAATCGAGTACCTAATGTAGGCATGTATGACTCGTCCAGTCATTAAAAAATACCCATTTTGTCTTTAATTTCGAGAATGCATCGAACAAACATGATCGTTTGTAATACTGAGATCTGACGGGAGCAGTGCTAACAAAAAACCTAACCAAGCGGCAAGTTAAACTCCGATCGAACGGAACGGAAGGCGAACGAAGAACGACGTCGTCGGAGGAAATATTCGGCTCGGAATGGCGGACAAACGTTCTCTGACAGAGGAAAAAAAACCGGACAAAATGCTTCCGGAAACATATTACCAAACTGTACTAAAACCTGTCATCTATCACCTACGAAGATCTATTATCTGAAATCTATTAAGACCTACAGGAGTTAAACATTCTCAAGGTAAGTCAAAAGTACAATGACTAATCAAATTTTTTTTTTGTCGATATCTATTGCTGGTTTGCGGGTTGCAGACGAAGTTCCCAAAGCAATACTGACAAAAAAAAAAATGGTCGTTAATTATAATGTATTTGAACATACTTAAAGGACCCGACAATTCGATAACAATATATGTATATGCATACGAAATTAAGTTTGACTAGAGATTAAACTAATACGACTAGAAATTGGAGGTCATTCTTAAAGGGCGTTATAGCTACTACTGACAACCGTTGTTAGTACAAAAATGTACATAAACAGCGTCCAGTTATAAACACTTTTGCAACCAATATCTATCCATCCATACTGACTACATTTATTTATTTTATAAAGCAAACATACAGAGAGTAACCGTAATCATTTTGAAATATTACTAACCGTAATATAAAGTAACTGTAATATTTGATATAAACAGTTAATTATACATACAAGTTTAATACATTTGATTTTATTTTTTTATAATTGTTAACATTATTTAGAACGTGAGAAAAAAAAGGATAATAATTAGGTGCGATTTAAGTGATATAAAATAATAAATACATAGCAAAAAACTTAGTTTAGATTAGCTAAGAAAAATAACTGCATATAATGAATGTCATCGTTATCTTTAATGAAAAATATACCACATACTCGTATATCGATATACCTAGACTGTACCTAGAATTATAAAAACATTTTTTTTTCGAACATAGCGGAATTTAGTTACCCAGGTATTAATATTACTATCACGTCTTAAGTATGGTTTGTTAAAAGTAAATAGATCTCCACATATTTTTCATTGGAAAATATAAAGTATAATCGGTTTTGTATGTGACTTTTATATAATTTTCATTTAACCATTACCAATAAAAATGCTTATTAAAATAAATAAATACTAACTCACTATTTTGCGATTCAGTTAACATTAATTTTCAATATTATGTAAATATTACAATATTTTTATTTTTTAAAATTAATAGATTAATTACTTATCATAAGCCTACATATTAATTTACGTAAAATAGCTACATTTTTTTAAATCTAAAAATTGAGCTTTCTCGAAAATATGATACATGAATTAAACACTTTTTTTCATAATCCGATATATTTTGATAAAAAAAGTTTGTAAGGTACTTTCTTTACGAATTATTCAGATTATTAAGAAACGAAAACGACACAATACTACACTGACTAGATAAGGAAGGCTGATATAAGACGTCAATATAAAAATAATCTAGCTTTCGTAAATATTCTTCCGGGTTCGTTTGTTATGTATGCGTTTAAAGCAATCTCTAGAATGAAGAGATGGAGTTCGACATGCACAGAAAGAACACTCCCTGAACGCTACCTGAACTCTAGGACAAAACGGCAATACAGGAATCTCTCGGAACAAGAGAAATAAGAACAAACCAAAACCTCTTTTAGTACTCTAAAAAAGCAATGTATTTCAGGAGTGCGAGGAAAACCGATGGATGTTCATAGTGTAAGAGAATGAAGGAGGAGGGAATGGATCAGCCACCCACTATAATCTAACAAGAAAAGGACTAATGCAGTTTGATTAAACAGAAGATATCATTCTTTAAATATATAATATAGTCTTTATTACGTATCTTTTACCTTTTGTATCCTCAGATCGAACTCTCGAATCCATCATGTCTGAATTGCAGACGCGTAGAAAATACGAGGTAAGTTAAAATCTGTCATTTTAAAGAAAATCTATTTGAATCACTTCCTTTCTAAACACATGGTCAAAAAATTAATTTTGACCATGAATTAAAAATGACCATGAATTAACCATGAAAAAATTAATTTTCTATGAGAAAAAAAAACTAATTACAGGTCTACTAAAATGTTTAAATTAGGATTAAATCGTTTATAAAAATATAAATATATATTATTTGCAATAAAAAACCAATGGAATAAAAGCAGGTATATATTATGGTTTATTTAAGTTTTTGAATTTTCGGACATGTGTAAATGTGTCATACATAAAGTTTACAAAAAAGAAACTACTAAATATATTTATGAAACGAAATCAGTTTATCACGAAGAAAGTAGTATTTGCGAAGTTGATCATGCACTGTGGCAGTTGCACAATCCACTACTTCAAACAAATATCCAATAACCTTTGAATGTAGTTTGAATCTCTATTTTTTTCCGAATAAAGTAAATATGTGCAATTATTAGATGCATGATTATGACAAAATGAGAAGGTAGGTGATATATATCTATTTACCTAGTACTAGATTGTGATGACAATACACATTTAATAAGAAACAAATGAACTAATGTAAAAGTTGAATGAATAATGCGATTTTAATATTTTGAAAATTCTCTCCTTATAAATAATATGAGCAATCCATCAGAAATAAACTACGAATACAAGATGGCAAGCGAAGACAAGCTGTTTAGAGGCAGGGGAGAATTCGCAGGAAAATAGTGGTATCAAATCAATAACGTCGATCGTAAACTGCCTGAAATAAACCACTCCAAAAACGTATAATGGTGTATCAAAACAAACACTAACCGAAAAGCATAAAGAGATTGAAGAGGATAACCCGAGAACGTACGACATAGGGTTAACAACTGGAAGCCCGTAAGCTGTTAACAAGCTACTTACAAACAGGGGGATTAGCTCGGAACACAATGTGGCCCGGCCGCCTCCGCCTGCATCAGCGCGTGCACCACCATAAAAAGGGCAATTTGAACCGAATAAAAAGGAGCCGCACAGCTTTGCTTAATGACAGATTATAGGATGCAGTGGAGTGAGAGGGAGAAAGGATTAAGCGCATAATACCCGTGTAACATGTTCTAACGGGGCTGAGCGAGACGCCAGCGGGGAAGCCGGTTAGGCAATCCTATACTATACTATGTATGTAAAGTTGCCGACGGTGGCGGCTCACTTCGCGAGCAAAATGCGAGGCCAAACGTCACTTGTACAAATTAATGAGCTTCGCTCGCTTCTTGGCGGAGGAAGGCGTCAACGCGAAGCGGAAAATGGCTTCTCCTCTCGCTCGAAAGGCGGAAGGCAGATGATGGAAATGTACAATAATAAATTCACCACAATTTCACTTTATTTCTATACAGCGGATGAGGCAGGCCGAGCGAGGACAACAAAGAGGTCTAAAATCAAATCATGATACTATCTATGTGCCTTCTTCCTTTATCTATTTATGACAAAATATACTAGCAGTTCTTCACATCTAAGCCCTTTGAGCTAGACAGTATGGAACGAGACACACAGAAGGGATATTATATCATATTAGACGAGCAAAGGAAAAAAAAATATAGATGTAATTAATAACTGTGAATAATATGTATATTTTGTAAGTTTTTGTTTCACTATCAATATCTTAGTTTCGTTTTTAAATATTACATTTAGTCGATATTTATTAATTGTATTATTATTTAAGTATTTTAATTTATTTATTTATTAAAAAGAATTATAAACAGCGAAATAGAAACATGATTACAATTAATATTATACATAGCATATGGCCAATAAGTATAATTCCCAGATTAACAAGGTATTGTCGTGCAATTGTTATATATTAAAAAAGCCATGTAATGAAATGGTGTGTGAATGAAATGGTGTGTAGGGGAGTGGAATGGAAAGCTGTAGAATTATAATGTAGGAATCTATGTTTAGATTTATTTATGTAGTATTAACTTTTTTCTATGTATGTAAATGTACACCAATATGTTAATTTGTAGATTGCTTTAAAATTAATTAAAGTAAAAGAAAAAGTAGGAGAAAAAGTATTAAATAAAAATTATAAGAATTTCCTTAAAAATAGAAAAATACTAAATTGTTAGAAGGTACAAATTAAAAAACCGATTTACGACTGTTTCCGAATACCAACTTAACTTTTAGAAAATTGAGTCTTTATTATACGAGGCATATTTTATTTTGCATAAAACCACAGTGAGAAAAGCGATTCACCAAGCTTGTAAGTGATACATAACGGATCACATTCAAAAGAAAAAAAACTAGTAGGAAAATGTCGAAAGAGGCGCTAACAGAATGTCACGCGGCCGTCACGCTTGGCGACCGCGACATAATACCACTTTACCTACACAACCACACGCCGCGGGTAAAAACGCAAAAGGAAACGAAGAGTAAAGAAAAACGAAGGCTGAGAGGAGGCCCCGCCGCAGATGCTCGCAATTTTTAACACAGTGTATTCCTATTATGGACCGAGGATGCATTGAAAACCATAAACAGAAAATCCGAATATGAAGATAATAAGTGTAAACAATCTTTTGGATATCATTAGCAAGCCAGTGTTTTTTTCAGGGTTAGTACTCGTAGATCGTGGGCCTGTAAGCTCATCTTCTAGATAATACGCCGAAAATGTCTTTCCATAGTATCTAGAGTATCTAGATATTATAATTTTTTGATTGCAAGAAAACACTCATCAAACAAAATATTTGTTTAATAACGCTCAATGATTGTATTATTATAGAAAGAGGATGAGCTCCGAAGGACCAACTCGTAATGCACCATAAGCACCTAAATTGAATTAAATTGGAAAGAATTGATTTGTCTATTGCCGATCTTGAAATATTGGTAAAAGTAGGTATGTTGTTCCTAATGAGGCGTTTATTTAACCTCTTTTGTGACTATGGAGAATCATTGCAACCATCTTGCGGATTTTTTTTAAAGATATTTTGTATTAGATTGGCAGGTTTTATAATGTCTTTTTGAGATTTAAATTCGTGAAAAGATAATTTCAATAGAAATGCTCATACTCGTATAAGCATCTGCGTCTGAACTATAATTTAAACAGTGTCATGGTTTTCGAAAATTTAGCATATTTTACACATTAGTGATATTTATAATTGGTCAAATATTAATAAACCGGCCGTCAGGAGTACTCAGCGCCCTTTTGCAAAAAAGTTCCGTTTGTCTTCGGATCTTCGTAATAATTTATAATTACACAAAAAAAAAAAAAAAATAAGGAGGAAGTATTGATAATATCTTAAATATTGTAAAATATATGACATAAAAACAAAATGAATACATAAGTAAGCATATTGTTTTAAAGTGTTATTATTTTGTGATGCAAATAACTGAAAATAATTTCTGAACCCAGTCAATAAAACCACGTGTCGTTTTAATTTTAATTCTCTTTACAGATACCTATAAATAAAAAAAAAATAAAAATATATATAATCGATATATTGTATAATCGATTAAGTCTTGTATCAATCCAAGAAGACAGAAAATAAAATAATTCAGGAGTTATCACGGAGCAGCTACAATTAGCATTGCAAGGGAGACCGTTAAGATGCCCCAGGGGGGCAGTAAAAAGATACTCGTTCTTGAAGCCATGATAAAAGTTCTATTTAGAGTTCATTGGAAGAGAATAATAATTTAAATGTGACCATTGATAACATACATAGGGTTCCGTACAATGATAATATTGACAAAAATACACTGAGAAAAATGCAATGCGTTTTATATTAGTATTTTCCTTGAAAACATTCAAGTGTCACCATTTTTGTTCTAAATTATTATATTTTCGCATACATTTTTTTATTCAAATCTAATATAGGTCTCTCTGTTCTGAATTTGAGATCATGGAGTGCATTGAACTGTTTAAATAAAGTGCTAGTGCTAATGTAGATTAGTAGGTAGTAATTGAGCTTCATCGTTAAGCCCTTGAGTACGTTTGAGTAAGTGCAATGAAACTAGGCACCATTTAAATAAGTGCTTTTTTAACTCTTTTTCTAGTGTTGCTACCCTAACCAACTGCTCGTAAATAGCCATATACAAACACCCGCATTGCGAAAGTCTTAGGAAAACGAGATCTAACACAAGATAAATTGATCATGTCGGCATGAGATAACGTGATTTACGTCACGCTCAATATAAAAATATCAACGCAGTACGTATGAGAACGGTCCGGGTCACTTTAGTACAAAGCGACACGATTTTATGGCAGTTCGTGGGTCGAATGTCCGACAAGGGGCTGACAAACGAGCGACGAGTTGGGCCAATAAGCAACTCCCAGTGGCATTTAAGGAATATATTGGAGACGAATTTTATCGGAAAGTGATATAATTCTTGTAAAAGGCAATTTAAAAAAAAAGGAAAAATTTCGTTTAGTATTATCTGTGCAATTGGTCAAATGGATGATAAGTTGTAACGGAACAGATATTAGCGTATGCGAACGTTTGTATAATCTGTAAATTATGAAATACACATTGATATCACAAGATAAATTATTTTAACATTGCAATTAAACATTGTTCTCTTCTACTCCTTTCCCCCTATCACAGAAGGGCGAGATCGCGCTCCATCTCGCTCTTCTGTGCCCTTATGCAACGATTCTCTGCTATGTCAGAGGGAAAACATGTCTCAAACAACCGTTAAAAAATTAGCTCAAGGTTATGTTGCTATTTAATTAATGATGAACATCTGCGGATTACGGAAGCGGAGTTCAGTTACAACCCTAATAAATAATAATGATCTATAAAATGACTAAACACAAACGCACATATACACACTCATTCATTTAACACCATTATTTGCACATATTTTAAGGGCCTTACTTTTATGCAAAATTACAAATTAAGGCATGACCTGAAATTTAGCAGCATTTTTGATGTTGTTTTGACGTAGTATATATGCTGTAAAAAAACTATGTTTATGTGTATGGAACAAATTTAACACTCAAATATGGCTTGCCACGCCAACTGCCCCTAAGTATTCCCACTGGTGATGTGATTAAAAAGGCACACAGCCAAATGCGATTTGTTATGAGATAAGATTACCAACCTCTGGCTTGACCGATCCTCAAGTAAAAGGCATCAGTTTGGGATCGCTTTACGCGGTGTCTTTTGAGACCAGACGACTTACAGCACAAAGAAGGGTAAGTAAATAGGCCTTCGGGCGATTCGAGCAAAACTGATCCCACAGAATTAATGTCTAAACTTGCTTGTGAGCCTCACTCAGCGAGAGACGTTTTGTATTTCGATTAAGTTGTTTATTTACGGCTGTGATCAATGAACCTGCCAAGTCTGAAATTAGCTTTCAACTTGTTGGGACAACTGTGTGTTTATCTTAATCCGAGTGGTGATCTTTGTAAAAGAACATCTAATTATTTCTCTATATTATGCAAGTGGAAAGTTCTAATTACTTCTTCCCAGAAAAACCTAAACGGCAAATTTTATGCATAATGAATAATTCACGGTGTTGAGCCAAACGCGAAAGTGACATGTCTGCTATTTTGTTAATAAATTATCAGGAAAAGCAATTCTTTTAAACAGCAGTAAGGAGAATAAAATTTTCAATCTCAAAAAGTTAGAATAAAAATGAACCTAATTTACACTACATTTTTAAATAAATACACCAATGCAGTTTGAAATATAATATAATAACGACGCCCGAAGGACCAAGCCTTAGATGTGGATAGGCCGACAATGAGGTACTGTTAGGCCATTAGGTGCCGAAGGCACTCCGGACGCTATCCGCAGGACCGACTACTAAATCCGCGGCGGTATAGATAGTAAATGTTTTAAGTTGGAAATACAATATTTATGTTAATTTGTGTTATTATTTTATCATTTATACGAAACAGTGATACAATAAAATACTTTTCTTGTGCTACGTTTATATAGCCAGAATTATGTACTAAATATAAATATGGTCGAAGACATATCTATAATTATTAAAAGAATGGGTGATATGTGTGTGTGTGTGTAATGCGATAATGTATTTGCATAGTGTATGCTGTTTCTACTTGTGGCATGGTAATGTTTGTGTGCGTGTGAATAGCGTGTGTATTTTTTTCGTGTTATGATAAAAATAAATAATTTTATGAAATAAATCTTTACTACGAAACCAAATGGTTTAAATGCTTTTTGGACTATAAATTTGATATTAATTATATTTATTTATTTCCATATTACAAAAGATAACATGTAAACCACACGTTTTTCCCCCTCTCACATAAGTAAAAGTAATCAAAAAATTGACATAAAATGGAATTTACTATTTCACTAGGTGGTATTATATTTTTCTTTACTGTCAAGGGTCACGCTTAAGTCGCCTATGGTATAGGCGACTCAAGATATTATTCATTTTATACGATTTTTTTTTTATTGTTCTGTGTGTATGAGATCTATCTGGGTATGATATATGTTCTGCGTTAAGGAAACACATACATATCATTAATTAAAACGTTAAAATGCAGCGGACCTAAATGCGACCCTTGAGTTACCCCTGTCGGAATATTTATGAAGTTGGTTTGAAAGCCAATTTGCGACGACTACTTGGCGGCGTTTGCTAATGTAAGATGTAAATCATCTAATAAATCTCCATGAATGCCTAATAACTATAATTTATTTATTAAAATTGAATGGTGAATGGTAATAGTAATTGTCCTAATAGTAAATATAAATTTGTATATAGATAGATGCAATTGACGGTTGACAAAATATGCTGTCTTCCTTAGTAAAGACATTATTTAATGATGGAAATAGGGCTCCTATAAGATCAGTGTTTATCGCCCTTATAAATATTCTTTATAACGTTAACGTGATGGTAGTCTTACTTAAAAATTGACAATTTGGTCGGTCACATAACATGTAAATAAAAAACTATTCCTACATTCACTTAAATCCATATTGGTATGATTATTAAGAAGTTTATATATTCAATATTTTGTTAGAGTATCGAATAAAAAAAATAAATTATCTCTTTTACAAATGGGACTTTAGTACGGGACGTGCCAATTAGGTAGTTAGTAGGTTAGCCTTGTGCTTATATAACGTTTTTTTTCTTAAAAATAAAAATTAATATTATTATTATTAAATAAAAATTCACATAGGGGATATAAATAACAAAATATTGTAATATTTATTACGCCCTCGCATCTAAATATGGCAAAGCTTATTAATTAATATCGCTTCATATTAACGATATTTTTTAAATATTAAAAAAACCATTTTATTTAAAATACTATAAGTGTACACTGATTCTTTAATAGCTTTCTTTAAAATAAAGCATCTTTTGTTCGTAGGTTGTAAAGAAAAAAATGTTTCTTTGAAAAAGCTCCTAAGCTCACCTAATAAATAAATAGAAATGAAGAATGGCGGCTGCTCAGCGCTGAATCGTCGTTGAATGCTAGATAGTAGCGAGGGGTGGTCAGGATTTGCATGTCAATCGAAATGCAAATCCGAAAAAATCGAGAAACTGAATTAATCGTCGGCCCTTACTGCCTAGGGCCCATTCAATTGTTCGCCGACCAGAGACAAGGGTGCGCGACGCGTGCCAAAACCGGTGCCTAAAAGACCTGCAACTGATGCTCGGATAAAACTGACTTCTTTCTGTACTCTGTGGCTGATCAGACAATCGTCGTATGTTTCGAATTCGTATAAAATTAGTTCATACGATCGAAGAGGCTAAAGTCAATACTTGAGAAAGACTTATCTGAAATATTCTAAGGTCAAACTCTTTTTTAGAGACAAACGTTCTTATCTATATTGTAATGTTGAAGAAAGTAAAAAAATAATTATATAAATAAAAAACATTACCGGAGCAATAAAACAATGTTTTATAATCGAGTAAAAGGAGTAAGTGTTTATTAAGACAATTTTAAATTATGATGGGATGTGTGTGTCGAGTATTTTTCACTGGTCGAATTTAAGAAATAGTTTGAAGCTGCTGTCTAAAAAGGTATTTATATTTTTTATAGGAATATCATACTACATCAGGTGTATTCGTAGCTAGTTATTAAATTAAGTGCAAAAGTATAACAAAATAAATAGGAAAAATCGACAACAAACGTCCAACCAAACCAAATAAAGCCGCCTTGGATGTGATTTTTATACTAGAACCTAATCATACTGTGACATGCAAACCATATCAATGCTCTGTTTATTCTAGCGACATAAAGAACAATCAATATTTTCATACAATATGTATTTCAGGAAACGGTGAAACGTTTTTGTAATAGAGCCTTTGTGGGAACTGACTGAATTACGCTGCCAACATTACCATGAGCAGTAGCGACCGACAGAGAAGAGTAAATTGTATTAATTTGGAACACGAATGTGTACCTACATTGGGCAAAGGCAATAACGGTCGGGCAAATACGAGCACAGGGCCGCCTGATCGCCCCTAATATGACAAGGGTTTCGGTGGGGGCGGGGGCGGGGGCGGGGGAGGGGGCGATGGTGATGAACGAGCTTTTCAATGAGCGAATCGACTTCAAATATTATTTATTTACTAGATAAAATGTCACCTTGATATCGAGCTCCATTAGACTACAGGAATAATGACTTATAAAGTAGGTTCCAATTCAAACACCGTGACAAATTGAACTGATTGACTGGTAAGCCGTAACATGCTAGTTTTCCGAATTAAACGGATTAAGGATTAACAAACATAAAAACATAATATAGAATATAAATGTTAAAATCTCCACAGAGGCTTGAGGTTAGAAGATCGCGAGTTGATATGGTGCTTTTATATAAAATCGTCATCATCGGTCTGTTATAAAAATTAGCTCTTAATATGTCTAAATTTTACATAGAGAATATGTCCCGGACTTGTGTTTTTTGTGCAATTAAATAGTGCTCTTGTTTTGTTCTCTATCCTAAATAAATAGCTTTTTGGAAATGTCTTTTTTAAATAGAAAGCGAATCGGTTGTCTTAAAATAAATTTAAGGCTTGCATAGGTTATTTAAAAAAATGTTGGAGACGAATAGGGTGACGGATGTAATTCATTCACCACTAAAAAAAATATATCTTTATCGGTTTGCAAAAAGAAAGGCATTTCGTGCCATTGTAAACAGGACCGGTAGAAATACGTTAAGAAATGCCTAAGAGGCCGTCATAAAGAAATATCGCTTAGTAAATATTGACGCGTGCCGTAGCACAGTAGCATTTCTAGCGAATAGCCGATATAACGAGCGAACGAGTCGGCAATACACGCGATCGCAGTCGTCGAGCCGACTTGATTATGTTTGCTAACAAGAAAAGTCGCATGTCGGACAATGTCGATAGAATCGAATTATGTCGCTACTGGGACTGACTCTACATAAATTTGTCACATAAGTATGCTAAACCGCGTTGACTTAAAGATGACAGACAATTTAAGTAAAACGGTCCTCCTTTTAAGAGGAGATTCTGGTCATGAAATTAAACAACTATATAAATGAAACAAAAAACAAAACTGGTCTAAAATGAAAACAAAAAATCCTAAAAACACTTTAAAGTATCGTACCTAACAAAATATAAGCCGCGTGGCGTCACGACGTCGCAACCCAGTAACAGTACCTAAAAATGTATTGACGATAGGAACTACGGGTAGTTTTCCGCACGTATAATTCAGTATTCAGTATATTTATTACAGAAACATCTTTACAAATGTATGAAAGGCAGAGATGAGTAACATAAAACAATAAAAGTACCTACATAAGACAAGATAACAATAAGAATAATAATTAAGCCTAAACATACCTACACTTTTATACACAGTAAGTCAAAGAACGCAAATCTTGTATAAATTAAATAGTATAATAATATTATAAAATAATAAAACAATAACAAAAAAGTGAATGCAATAAAAATCAATTAAGGTCATCGAGACTACCAAGTTTTTTCAATCAGATATTTTTTCAACTCAGTCTTATTGTAATGTAGATTAACTGGACACAACAATACGCCCACCAAACGTTGAAAGTATTTATATATTTTTTTTTTTGTTAGTTATGTGAAAACTTGTTGAACAGATTCATGCGCAGAATCACCCCTTAAAAGGATATTGCTGACTTTGGGTTCACTTCAAATAACTTGAAATAGGTCTCATAGACAAGAAATATAATAAGAGAGAATTTAAGCGGATTACAAAATACTTAAACTTATCACACGTAAACTTAATCAAACGTGGAATGCGATACAAAGCAAATGTCAAAATAAGACATTTAATATAATGCATTCGAATGGCTGGTTGATTGCACTCTATGCAAGAGCGTTACGAGTGAGTGAGATGTGATATAGTCGAGGATGGTTTACACAGCCTGGTCTCGAGCCTCGGCGCGATGCTGTAATCCCATAGAAGCATGTCGCTCATTGGAATTAACTGTATCGCATTACGGTCTTCACACGGGGTGCAGGCAGCCAACCATTCAGTGGCGATAGATAAGGAAAGTTAATATTGAGAGCGGCGCGGCTAGTTCCTAGTAATTCATCATATCCTTCTTTTTTGTAGGTTAAATGTTTCTAAATGCCCAATCCCAAAATAAATCTTTCCTAATAAAATTTTAATTCTGTAGTTCGTCTTGAAATGCGCGGAGAGTGTTGTTTTATTGAGGTAAATTCATTTAAACAATAATTTCTTTTTATAATTTTATGTCTATATGTCTAAAATGTCTATATGTTTCAGATCTAATTATTTCTAAAAAAAAATCGTCTCACAAAATTTGTTATTTAATAAAAAAAATATTGTTATTTAATAACAATATTTTTAACGTATTCTTCTTTTTACAGAAAAGGCTCAAGTGAATTATTTGTTAGATGAAGGCCTCTTCAGTAGTCGCCAATCTCTTCTGCTCTGTACAAGTGCTCTTGAGTGGGTCCAAGTAGTGGCCTTGTTATCGCCTGAGCATCTTGCCGTCGGCCTACCCCACTTCGTGCGTCTTCGCGTGGTCTCCAATCGAGAGAGAATCTTCTTGGCATCATCAGCTATCTTGCCATTTTCATTTGCCTATTTGATGTCTGATAATCTAGTGCACTTTAAATCTTTTTCGAATTGCCAGTTTCATTTTTTTTTTTAACAATTGCTATGACCTAGGACATATACAATTATTTTGGGCACTGCTCAAATACGCTACGCGTGCTTGTGTTAGTGAAGATAGAGGTAATGAAAGCGATACAAATTATATGATTAAAATGTGTGGATTCGAATCGGCAACCGCTGAGTAAAAAACATATAAAAAACAAACAGCTTTTATTTGTTTTTATATGACAGCATGAATAAAGTAAGACACATTTTATGGCGTAGATATCCATTTACCGAGCCTACACTCGTGTAGCAATCACTAAATGAGCAAGCTTCTGGTACTAAACGGGCGTGAGACAAGCTCTCGAAAGCGTTTCGTTTTATGCCACTGTAAATCAAGGGTATTAATATTCCGTTTCGCGTCGGAACAAAGCATTCATTGCGGGCTTATCCGCGGGCAAATCCGCGTAAGCCGCTTGCGACTACCTGCCGAGCGTACATATTAAATCGTGGCAGGGCCCAGCATATCGCCCCACTCCGACCGGAATATATTTTTTATTAAAACAAAAAAAAATACTCTTGCGCGAAATAATGTACTTGAAGGACACACATTGTCCCCTAAAAAAACAAAACGAACCATTTAGTTCGCTTTGATGTTATCTAGTTATCTATCTATCGGTAAACGTTTCCGAATTTTCTTAGGTATTCATTTTTAGAAAAATAGCTATAGGTAAAAATAAAATATGCATAAATAATGATAATTTAATTATGTTAGAAGCGACTATCATTCTTCAAATTAAAAATAGATTTATTTATTTATTAATCCTTTTTTATTTATATTTTTACTAGAAATACATTACAATAAATTTTACATCAATATTAATTAAATAAATATTGCTTCAGAGTGGAGGTACAGGTAAATTTGATCTCCAATACGCCATTCTTATGTATTTTTAGGCCGTAGTCGCCCGATTGTGCTCATCAAATTGCCACTACATACCTACATATTATATACCCACTTAGTCTAATGTTGACTCATGAACGCCGAAATATTAATTATATTTTCAGTAAAAAATTACGTTTTTTTTCCCAGTTGGGATTTTTTTACACAATGAAAAGAACAAAAAAGTATTTTTTATAGCTTAAGTAAACTGATAATGAAGAAATACTAGTAGGCAACTGGATAAGGTGTATGGTAATTAATTTAAAAACACCACGGGTAATGCGGGTTAAGAAAAAAATCAAATTAAATTTTGCAGCATTTTCTCATAAGGTGCGCCTTTTTTATCCTTTTATTAGCCATAAAAGCCAACAATGAAAGCGAAAGGAAAAATCTTTAATTTTACGAATTTGTTCATCTTTATGTCATTAACATTTAGCGAGCCACTGATATTACTAATAGATCTTATTGAACTTGTATGATATGAAATTATAAATAATAAATTATAGGCAGGGGAAATAAAAGCGTTTGTATGCTGGAAAGTAAAACAATATAAATTTAAATTGCCTAGTTTGCAATCGTCATCGGGTCTGCTATCGCTCATCAAGTTAATGTCGAAATTAAGCAAGCAATAATGTCGATAAAATATTTGAGCATCATCCCTGCAGCAATCCTTAAAAATATTACAACAAAAAACGAGCAATTGTCCCGTTCTGAATTCAGACAAATTGTTAGATCGGGAAGGGCAGTAAGATCAAAGTAGTTTCATTAAGTCTTCAGGCGAGAAGCGAGGGCTCGGCGATGATTTTTTCCCGGAGATTTTAGCGAGGATAAAGCTCCGAGAGAACTCGGCGCGTGTTGCTTTATTGTTATTTAAATACATTGGCCATACGTTGCACAAATAAGCAAATGCGAGGGTTAGTTGTAAGCAAATTGCATGAGGAATTTACATTAAAATGGCGGTTTCATAATATAAACATAAATTTAAAGGGGGGGAAAAGAAAGGGAGTCTTGAGAACAAATCGAAAGAACGTTAAGAAGAATTTGTTAAATAAGTATCGTGTATATTATTCGGCAATCCACTTAAAACCGTCAAACCATCCTACTCCATTTTTTTATGCACTGTCACGTTTGTTTTCCTCGACCTTCGCCTTTCGACGTCGGCCGATCCCGCGTCGGGTCTCCGCTTCACCTCGGAGGGTCGCGACGAGGGTAGGACTCGCTTCGACGACCGTCCGCGTCGATTCCGCCTCGGGCGCGCTTTCTCCCGCCGTCTCGCGCTGCACTCTCAACGGGTTCAACCGGTTCGCCGGAGACTCGGACCTCGAGGAGCGAACGGTGACTCGGTCGGGCCACCCTTCGGTTGTAGGATAGTCGTACAACTAAATCGGTGGACGTCGTGATGACGTCAGGGCGCCAGACGGGTGTCCCAAGCGACGTCACGCGCGCGCGCCTCGTCCCACTCGCGCGGCTACGGTGAACGTGGCGGAACCGCCACGGTGTTCGGCGGTCGTTCTCAGCTCGTCCCCGCTACGGCAAGTCCGGTTAGGCCAGACTGCAACTTATTACCTTGGCTGGGAAACTGGCTACTCCTCACTACTACGAGGACGCAGTCGTGGAGCTGAAGGGGCTGCTCGGGATCTCAGGGGGTGGGGGTTGACGCTCCACGACGCATTATAGCCCCGTGTCCTTTACCGGTGCGCCTTCCCCGCCAGTAGGGACGACGCCGGCTTCCTCACCATCAAATCAAATTTCAAGGGGTGGGGGGAATCTACCTTAAAGTAGGAACACGGTTTGATACTAAACAACTGATCTTTATTTAACCACGGTGAAGAAATTTACAATTTGTTACATTATTTTGAACTTCAAATCTCCTATATCAAATACCATACACGGCGGCAGATGTCGCCCTATAATATCGTGATAATATTTATCAACATATGCAAGACAGAGTCAAATGACAATCTCGACGGTATGCGCCGTCACTTCTAAACAATTACAAACGAGAGAGCAGAAAATATAATACACGGCGATAATATTCCTCTACAATCACCAGACATAGTCAAATGACATTCTGACGGAACAACTCCGTCACTTCTAACCGATTATAAAAGAAAAGGT
The DNA here is from genome assembly GCA_020383195.1 of Neomicropteryx cornuta. Lineage (NCBI taxonomy): Eukaryota > Metazoa > Arthropoda > Insecta > Lepidoptera > Micropterigidae > Neomicropteryx > Neomicropteryx cornuta. Next base: position 7,120,529 of record JAHKQU010000025.1, on the reverse strand, counting down.
AAAAAATATAATTCTGATAATTCAATTCCTATACAACATGCACGGCATCGTTGCAGCTCGAAACGTTCCTAGGCGATCGATGTTGCTTCCGTACAACCGTAGTGAAGTATGCTATGACGTAAAAATATTTAATTTACGTGATTTTAATTCTCGTTCTTTAATATAAACTAATTACCATAATGCGCTAGTAATATTGTAAAAGGTTGTAGTCACCAAAATATAATGACAGTTAATTAATATATAAAATAGTTTTCATTGTAACCTAATTCTAATATAGCGTAATGACAGACGGCTGTCACCCGCTAATGTAAACAATGCAAAATGTAAACAAACAATGGCCGCCGATTGCGGACCGCCCGCTCTATCGTACGACCTCAGCGCGCCCTACCGGCGTCCGCCGCAATTTGTTACAAGCTTCACCGTCACCGGTTGCGCGGTGCACGGCGCAGGCGCCTGTAATCGATAACGCCAACTTCACTACGTTGCCGCACCGGTGCTATATTCGAACCGCATCGATCCGCCCTACGGTACACAATGTAAACAAAGAAATATGGCGACATTAATAATTATACTATCACTTCGGCCCAACTGGTACGATGACAACTGTCGACCACCCGTACAAATAAAGTGTAGCTTCACACAACAATATAAGTATACAATAATACAGCAAAATAATACAATAGTACAGCAAAATAACACAATAATACAGCAAAATAATACAATAATACAGCAAAATAATACAATAATACAGCAAAATAATACAATAATACCGCCTAGTGCGGCCGTCTGACGACTCAAAACGTCAAACTCCTGATCTAGACCGGCGGTCACACCGCCCTACAAATTAATTTGAACATTTGGCATCTTATTTAACAGGCTATTATAATCGACTTTCTCACAAAAGAAACTCCTAAATCTCAACTTCAATATACACATTTAATCGAACTAATTTCATCGAACTTCAGGCAGATATGGCACGGTTAACTACGTTATTCTTTAGTCATTATTCAATATTTACTTCAGGCATCTTACTTCAATCGGCTGACCTTTGACATTGCATTATTATACTCAAAATACTGAAAGGGGTTTCAACTACAAATATTCCTTAGAACTACAAATGTAAACATAAACATTATACTGGTTTTATGACACTGCAGAGAGAGTAGGATACATTAAGATTTCAAATCTGACCTCAACACTTCATCCTTGCTTCGGTCCTGTGTCCCACTCCTGTCAGACGAGCGCTGCTCACTCCAACTTCCAGTTGTCGCCAGATTCTGCTAGAATTCGCCAATCCTCGGGATCATCCTGGTCCCTGGGGCGTAAGACATAAGGAACGTCCTATTACGCTCAAAATCTATTGATCATCATCGCCGCTTCTTCTTTTTAAACTAATTCTTCGGCCTGTGCCTTGCTTTTAAAACTTCTGGGGAATGTTTAATTTGTTCACGTACTATCCAGACAATCTTTTATCATATTATTCTTCCTGGGGAGGAAATATCTACATCTTCTTTTTGCGCGGGGGAATAGGGTTATATTAGATCGAATAACGATCGCGACGAACACTCCTGTAATCTCATCGGGAGATATTATTCCCGGTTCCTGCCGTGAATTACGGCCCTCGCGTGCGAGCTACTTCTATATCATACAAAAATTACGCCGATCATAATCCCACGGAACTACGGTCAAATTTTGACTTCTTATTACAACCGATCACTGCCGTGCCGTTTAATTGATATTATAACGCCGGATTGACTCTATATCCGCCGATGGCCGATTCGTGCCCGCGTGCCACGAAAATTTTAGATTCACTTTCTCTTTTCAGAAACGACTGATCGCGCTCGCTTTAACGCACGTCATTTGCCTCCCCGGCCCGTGGCCGGGGGGCAGCCAAAAATAAATACTTTTCGTACTACATATTGCACTTTTGTAAAACAAATCCGATTTTTAATAAAAATTGACTCTTCGACAAAATCACCACGCCGACCTCCGTTCTCCTTCCTTCCTCCTCTCTCCTTTCACTCTCTTTGTCCTACTCTAACTCTAACTAGCTCTTTCTCATCTATCGCCTATTTTTATTCTCTTTCCGCGTCTGCTAGCGCGCTCTCGCGGCGGCGATCGCTCTCCCTTACCCGCGGTGCGGACGCGATCTTTATTCTCGTCTCTTTCGCACCTATCTCTCTCTCATTTCAGGGTGCCCACTCTTGAAAATCAATCCCCTTGTGGCGCGAATTACCGAGCGCTACAATGCCGGGGAGTAGGGACGTGATCTGCCCTCAGATCACACTTCTGAATTTCTTCCCACTATTAATCATAAAAAGACATAAGCATAACTTAATTACAAAATATTATAAAGTCGGCAATATCAGACAATATACTTAAACTTACTTATCTCCATTTAGAGAAATTTACACTTATTGCTCTAATTGGAGCATTACTTCTCAAGACACTTCTCATCATGTGAATCTTATTTAGATTTCACTAACTTTACAATAATTTAGTTATTCATACAGATTAACAATTTCATCAATTAACAACCAACAATAAAATCATCCCATGCTACATCGGCCTATCTTACGACATAATGTTCAAGGCTACCTCGCGAATGTTCGATAATTTTGTTTCTTATACTCTATCACTTTAACGGCTTTTTTTTAAATTTCACTTGCCGTGATCACTTTTCTCTTGCGCTTCGTGCGCAGCTTTGCACCAGCACTTCTTAGGGCTAAAGTTCCAATGTATAGCAATGTCTCCTCGAAGCCTACTCTTTAACATGTATCTTACTTCCTCAATGTCAAACCAGGTCTAGCCTCACCACATATTTATCCTCCTTCGACATATATTCAACATGAAACTTCTCAATTAAACTGTATTTCCTCTACTTTGACAATTTCCGATTCTTCTGAATCGTTCGCTTCTCAAAACCCAACTTCAATTTAACATTATTACTCAAATTATATGAATGCCTGTCATGGATCGTGCCCTTCCATGCTCAGTTGCATGGCTACATTTAAAATGGACCAATCGTCATTATTACTCTTCGCGCCTACATCTTTTCCCGACTATGCCTTCTCTTTGCCGTGCCATATCGCCTATCGAAGCTTCATCATTAACAATCTACTTTTCTACTTTACTCCAATAAAACTTCTTTTCTAAACAGAATAATACGCGGACTTTAGCTTCACATCATTTCACATAGTCTCCCGAACAATCAACTGAACAATTTACTCTTTGACTTTACTTATTTTGCTCTACTTAATCAATACTTCTAAGCCTGTTAGATTACTTAACATTGACGAAACCGTCGGGTATTACTAATTTTTAACTGCTCTCCTCAGGAGCTAGAATCCGTTGAGCATCCCCTCTCTCATAAACCGAACCTCTTCTACATATCAATTAGTTTTCAGAATTCCGAACTCCTTCAAATAATCTCACTTCTATTCAGTACAACACGCGGATTTTAACTTCAAATTATTTCCATGAATCTCCAACAATAACCAACTCAAAACTTCACGCAGCGGACATACACATCCGGACCTGCTCCTCTAACCAAAACATCGGATATACTGTTGTGTAACTAAAGGGGGGAGTAACAAGATATCACTCCTGCTATTCAAGGGGGAACTCAGCTTCTGTACAGTGCTTTGCGTCATTTCTAACGCAAAACATACAATGGCAGGGAAATGTTTGTTAGTTCTATTCGAAAGATCTATTAGACACTACTTTGGCTGCATAGCGCAGATGAAGTAGAAAATACTTCCATACCGATGGACTTATTGGGTCGGTCTCATAGCCGCCGTGCCAACTTGGAAACGAAAGAATTTTAGACTAAGGGCACAACCAACGCAAAATCTTAGATCACACTACTTTCTAGACAAAATGTAATTACTCAGACTGGCATCTATAACACCAGAAAGCGCCTGCATCATGACAAAGATGACAGCGGGCCTCATTGGACTGACAAGGATCAAGACGCAACGCCAGCGAGGAATCGCTTGCATCTTAAACTCAAAATGGGCTGTTTAATTGTTAGCAATCTCAGTAAGCTTCAAGAATTCTCTTTCTTCATTGTCACGATTACATCTTCGGTGTTCCTACTTTAAACGACATCAATTTGGAACGCGGGAACTGATTTAGATTCGAGGGACAAGCTGCATCAATATCTTGATAACCTACCTTTCATGACCGTATCATTCCTCCTCTTTCACACGGTCTTACCTCTTTCATCCCTTTCATACTAAGGACACCGAGACCATCGAAGAGCTCACCTCATTATAAACCAAAGAATCGTGTTCTAAGCAGCACTTGATACTGCACAGATAGAGAACATAACTGGACATCTTGAATTTAACACCGTAGCTTACATTGACAACTTCTCATTCTAACTGCTAGTCAGCAATAAACATAAGTAGAATAGGGAACTAACGACATCACGTCATACAACGTGATCCAATCAGGATCGCAATGCTCGACTTCAAGACGAGGATTTGGATTCACATGATCGCAAACAATAAGGACTGCATCCTCTTTAACTTAACAATCGCAAACATAGAAACCGGTGTGTAATGTGTAAGTGTAACTGGGTAAGTGTAAATATATAAATAGGCAATGGACCAACCGTCCATGCTCAGAAATACTAGTAATTCAAATGACCGACTCAAGGAATGGTCGCTACTCCAAAACACTCGAATCGTCACCGATTGTGTAGCGTATTGTTTTTACCTGCTCTATTGGCAGGGTTGTAAGGGTCCGTCGGCCCTTCAGCACATATTCATCAATATGGCAGTGTAGGGGGGTGTGGGGTGTGATGATAGGGAAACTCCTAATAACTCGCGCAACCGCGCTCTAGCAACAATACATCAAAAACTCGCGCCAACTGCGCCCAATAAACCAACAAAAAACTCGCTCATATGGCGTACTCCAAACCAACTGCATCAATACTACCGCGTACAACAAAAGAGAGTGTCACCGTAGCTCTTTCACTAGCTACCTCAATATATTATTAGTAAAGTGTAAAAGTGTAGTAAATAAGTTTTAGGTTTGCGTCTGATTGGGGGTAAACAACGTAGCGAACTGTCGACTGCTGAGATCGTCGACGGGAAATATAAGAACTCAGAAACACAACAGTACTAACCTAACGGCTTTAGCCGGGTTAGTAGGGATAAAAAAAAAATAAAAAAAATTTAACTACACGGATGCTCAACTTCAAAAATGCGTATTGCACAAAACAACAAGACAACAAACGACGTCGACTACAACTGATTTACTTTACTGACCGACCTCAAGATACTCAACAATACTCAATATATCTTCATATTTTACTGGAAAACAAAACAACGAAATACATGTGCCACAAATCAATTTCATACAGCTTATTCTGGGCTTACCTCTGTTCTTCGACACACGAGTATACGACAGTAAGTTTCTTTTTCACACGACTAACCAGCCTTGAGGATATCTTTAATATGATGGACCCCTTTGCTTTTCCCATTTAAGTCTTCCAGCTCATATGCTACTGCGGATTTCTTGGCAGACACTCTGCATTTCACAAACCGTGGAGCCAGCTTAGCTGAAAAGAATTCCGCCTTCTTCGATTGAATGTGGTTTTTGACCCACACCGTGTCTCCAAGGGAAAATACCACTCGCTTGCGACGCAAATTATACCTTTCGGCATTCTTCTGAAACGACTCCAGCATGCGCTGTTGTACCAAGTTGTAGGTTTCGGCTAACGTCTCAAGTCCAGCACTATGAGCCAACGGTTCATCTACTTTCAAGTCAGATGGATTCGAGGGAATGAAGTTGAGAATTTCATGAAACCTTCCGTCCACAATTACATTTCTTCCGTACATTAAATACGATGGCGTAAATCCAGTCACTAAATTTTCAGTGTTATTAAGGGCATGCTGCACCAGGGGCAGATGCTTATCCCACGTGCGTTGGTCATCTTTCACTAGAATAGCCAAGGACGTCTCCACGACCTGGTTATACCTTTCCACAGTGTTCGACTGAGGGGCATACACACATGAATAGAACAGCTTGGGGACTTTATACTTCTCTGCAAACTCTTTAAATTTGTTGGACGTAAAATATTTCGCGTTATCCAAAATCAATACTGCCGGGGTTCCAAACAGTAAGAACACGTCATGCTCCAAAGCGCGAATTATGTGATCCGAAGTGCTTTTCTTAAGGGGGAACAACCAACAGAATTTCGTGAAAACATCTACAACAGATAAAATAAAAATGTTTTGTCCTTTTGTCCGGGGTAGTGGACCAATCAAATCTATACTTAACGTATGAAGCGGACGGTCGACCAATTTCGGTCGCGTCATAAATCCTTGAGGGGCTCCTGTACTTATTTTGTGTGCTTTACACACGTCACATCCATGAATGTAATCATTTACGTCTTCAGTCAGATTTGGCCAATAATATATCTCTTTTACTTTTCTAGTAGTCTTGCGAACTCCTAAGTGAACTGCGAATTGTCCTTCATGATGATCAGATATAATTCCTCTCCTTTCTTCGTGGGGTACCACTACTTTCCACGGGTTAGTGTTTAACTCTCCCGGTCTGGGGGTGATATACTTAAACAACTTATCGTCAGCTAAACAATATCCTTCAGCGGCCTCACGGCACGACTTAACTCTCTCTACCAGCTTCTCATACCATTTGTCGGTACTGCTCTGGTCTCGGGCATCAATCTGTGCGCATTGCGTCCGAGATAATGCATCAGCGACAACATTTAGGGAACCTTTCCGGTGTACAATCTGCATATCATATTGTGACAGTAACGTGCTCCACCGAGCGAGTCGTCCTGACGGACTCTCCAGCGAAGTTAACCATTTTAAACTTGCATGATCCGTGTAAACTGTAAAGTGCGTACCTTCCAGGTACGGTCGAAAATGATGAATGGCTTTTACCATTGCCAGTAGCTCTCTCTCCGTAACGGTATAATTCTTCTCCGCAGAACTCAAAATTTTAGAAAAATATGCAATCGGATGTTCTTCACTATCTTCATCAGATACTTGAGTAAGAACGGCACCAACAGCAATGTCACTCGCGTCACAATGCAAATTAAATTCTTTCGAATAATCTGGACATGTAATTATAGGGGCTTGTGTTAACGCCTCCTTCAGATGCTCGAACGCCTTCTGAGCTTCTTCATCCCAGCAGAACTCCTTCTTCACTCCACGTTTTCCACCGGTTAACTTACACAAGGGTGTAGCTATCTGGGAAAAATCTTTAATAAATCGTCGATAATATGAGCACAACCCAACAAAACTGCGAACGTCTTTGACGCAACGTGGTACGGGAAATTCCTTTACACATTGTATCTTCTCCGGGTCAGTTCTAAGTCCTAGTCGGTCCACGACATATCCAAGGTATCGTATTTGGGGCTTACAAAGGTCACATTTTTTTAGGTTAATCGTCAGACCTGCTTCCTTGAGCGTGTCTCTCACTCGTAACAACAACTGTATATGCTCTTCAAAAGTGGAAGTCACTATTATCAAATCGTCGGCATACGGGAATACTTTTTCTTCAAATTCCGGGCCAAATAAATAATCCATTAACCGTCCTAATTCGGCACTAGCATTACATAGTCCAAACGGGAGTCTTTTAAAAGCGAATAATCCGCGGCCAGAGACTGCGAATGCGGTTTTCGGGATTGACTCCTCATCCAATTCTATCTGCCAATAGGCCTTTGACAAATCAATAGAACTTAAATAACGGGCTCCTCGTAAATGATCCAAAATCCGTTGCGAAAATGCCATCGGGTAGCGATCCTTTTTAGTTACTTCATTTAGCTTGCGCGAGTCTAAACACACACGAGCTGATCCATCCTTCTTGGTCACAACTACCAAGGGATGACACCAAGGTGAACGAATGGGTTGGATGACATCCATTGCCAACATCTCATCTACTTCCTTCTCTATTAACTCCTGTTTGGCCGGTGACAAGCGATAGGGCTTTTGCCGTATGGGCAAACCATAAGTGTCGATTTTATGCTTCACCAGTGTCGTACAACCGAGTCCTCGCCTCTCGTACGAAATGTCTTCGAGCTGGCGCTTCACATCCTCGAGCTGCGCTGTCTGCGAACGCGTCAGTTCCTCCATGGGTGTCACGTGATCGACCGTGGCACATCTCCATGACTGAGTATTGGCTCGCTTCAACCTTCCAAAATCCAACACTACTTTGAAGGTTTCCAAAAAGTCAACTCCCAAAATGAACTCTTTCGTTATAGAAGGGGTTACTATGAACGTTACATCAGCAACTTCATCGTCATACGTGACAGGTAAGGTCATTGTTCCTAAGACGGGCTGAACCTGTCCATCTGCAGTAGTCAATTCCATCGGAACATGCGACAAACGGTGCTCTTGCCGAATAAAAAATTCGTGCGCGTTGGCACCAATAATGCTTCCAGAGCTTCCAGTATCGATGAGTCCGGTACACATAACGCTTCCAATATAAAATGTAGCACGATAACGGGTATCGTCTACCTCACGTCCCACTATACATGTATAGTTGCGCACGGCCGGTTGCAGTGGGTTCTCCATCAACGGTCGTGCTGTCTTCAGTTTTTTTGAGATTGAAAATGTTGATTTGATCGACGAGTACAACTTGGGCATGTCCTAGTTGTGGTATTCGGTGCTTTACACCTAAAACAAATAGAATGAGGATATCTCTGACACTCATAAGGGCCATGTCCTCTCTCATCACATTTAGGGCATTCGATCATGCGACTCCTATCTCCTGCGAACGAACTACGGGGTTCAAAATCTGCTCTCCTCTCTTCACGATGAATAGGCGGCTCCAAAACCGATACGGCTGGGCGTCTGTTATGTAGCGGGTGTCTATGAGTGTAATTGTTAGGTCCTCTTGCATAATTGCGGGTATGATTCGTATTCCTTGCATCTTGCGTAAATGTACTTACGTTTACGTTATATTGTTCATAATTCTTGGCTAATTGCAACAAATGAGAAATATTGTTAATTAAATGGCTTCCAAGTAACGACTGATATTGCGTTGAAACATTCATTTTTATTATCTCCAAAAGTACTTCCTCCGGAATCTTGCGATCCAAATGATTGTTGATAGACCTCACGTCCGTTACAAAATCATCCATATTCTGTCCAGGCTTCTGTTTAGTATTCCTTAAGGCCGCTTCCATGCGCACCTGATAATTCAAGGGTTCAAATTTGTGAATAAGCATAGCGCGAAGCTGTCTCCAACCATCTACTGATCCTCTTACGGTACGGTACCACTTCAAGGCTCCTCCTTGTAACAACTCAGTGAAACAATTCACGATAGATCCTAACCTCACTTGGCGCGATCTAGCCATGTCCTCCACATTGTCCAAAAATTCAAGTACCGAAGTACTGCCATCAAAATGTAAATTCCACCGATGTACGTTAGGATTAAAACGACGTCCAGTGTCTCTCACCTCATCCTCAGAATCGCAATCTCCATCTGTCTCCAACTGAACTCGCTCCAATCTTCTTCTGACTCTTGGATTCGAAACCGGTAACATGTACTCCGTATCTGTACCAACAGTGTCATGTACTTCAAGTCTTCTCCCTACCGCCGGGGCATTTGCGTCAGCTTTGTGAACTGGGTTCACGGGTGTATAATGGGGCTCCATATTAGGCAAATTCATCGCTGCAGCAAAACCTTGCTCCTCCATCTCGGTCTCCATCTCCGCGTCAGTTCCTACGTCCATAGCCTTATCTTTGGGTAGCAAAGAGTCCTTTTTAAGATCCCTATTAATTTTCCTCAAGTCCCGGTCAGACATGATTAAGAAATAACTACTTACTCCGCCGTATACTGCGCTCCTCGAACACTATCGGCCAGGGCTGCGAACAAAACAACAAACAACAACACCGAAAAATATGAAGCCGCAACTTGTACGGGATGGTCAGGTACCAGCCGGCCACTCGACTCAACAACTTCTAACAAACAAAGGGAAAAAAAAATTGAACTACTTAATACTCAATGTTGCTCTCTATAATTGAAGGGACCTCCTCGACAACAAATTACGCTTCTCGAATTTAAACAATTTTAGGGAAACCCACGTTTACTGAACGAACGCCCCACGCTCACTAAAACGCTCCACATTTACTACAGAGAAAGCTCCACGTTTACTAAAAAGAACGCTCCACGTTTACTAAAAAGAACGCTCCACATTTACTACAGAGAACGCCCCACGTTCGGGCGCCACTTCACATCAACTAGACTACCGCGTCTACTAAACATGAATCGAACAAAATGAATTTTTAAAAAAACAACAAAAACTCAGAGGGTGGGGGTTGAGGGTCCACCACACATTATAAGTGACGTGCCTTCCCCGTCTGTATGGACGACAAAAAAATCAAAAGAAAAAGGGGTGAGGGGAATCTACCTTAAAGTAGGAACACGGTTTGATACTAAACAACTGATCTTTATTTAACCACGGTGAAGAAATTTACAATTTGTTACATTATTTTGAACTTCAAATCTCCTATATCAAATACCATACACGGCGGCAGATGTCGCCCTATAATATCGTGATAATATTTATCAACATATGCAAGACAGAGTCAAATGACAATCTCGACGGTATGCGCCGTCACTTCTAAACAATTACAAACGAGAGAGCAGAAAATATAATACACGGCGATAATATTCCTCTACAATCACCAGACATAGTCAAATGACATTCTGACGGAACAACTCCGTCACTTCTAACCGATTATAAAAGAAAAGGTAAAAAATATAATTCTGATAATTCAATTCCTATACAACATGCACGGCATCGTTGCAGCTCGAAACGTTCCTAGGCGATCGATGTTGCTTCCGTACAACCGTAGTGAAGTATGCTATGACGTAAAAATATTTAATTTACGTGATTTTAATTCTCGTTCTTTAATATAAACTAATTACCATAATGCGCTAGTAATATTGTAAAAGGTTGTAGTCACCAAAATATAATGACAGTTAATTAATATATAAAATAGTTTTCATTGTAACCTAATTCTAATATAGCGTAATGACAGACGGCTGTCACCCGCTAATGTAAACAATGCAAAATGTAAACAAACAATGGCCGCCGATTGCGGACCGCCCGCTCTATCGTACGACCTCAGCGCGCCCTACCGGCGTCCGCCGCAATTTGTTACAAGCTTCACCGTCACCGGTTGCGCGGTGCACGGCGCAGGCGCCTGTAATCGATAACGCCAACTTCACTACGTTGCCGCACCGGTGCTATATTCGAACCGCATCGATCCGCCCTACGGTACACAATGTAAACAAAGAAATATGGCGACATTAATAATTATACTATCACTTCGGCCCAACTGGTACGATGACAACTGTCGACCACCCGTACAAATAAAGTGTAGCTTCACACAACAATATAAGTATACAATAATACAGCAAAATAATACAATAGTACAGCAAAATAACACAATAATACAGCAAAATAATACAATAATACAGCAAAATAATACAATAATACAGCAAAATAATACAATAATACCGCCTAGTGCGGCCGTCTGACGACTCAAAACGTCAAACTCCTGATCTAGACCGGCGGTCACACCGCCCTACAAATTAATTTGAACATTTGGCATCTTATTTAACAGGCTATTATAATCGACTTTCTCACAAAAGAAACTCCTAAATCTCAACTTCAATATACACATTTAATCGAACTAATTTCATCGAACTTCAGGCAGATATGGCACGGTTAACTACGTTATTCTTTAGTCATTATTCAATATTTACTTCAGGCATCTTACTTCAATCGGCTGACCTTTGACATTGCATTATTATACTCAAAATACTGAAAGGGGTTTCAACTACAAATATTCCTTAGAACTACAAATGTAAACATAAACATTATACTGGTTTTATGACACTGCAGAGAGAGTAGGATACATTAAGATTTCAAATCTGACCTCAACACTTCATCCTTGCTTCGGTCCTGTGTCCCACTCCTGTCAGACGAGCGCTGCTCACTCCAACTTCCAGTTGTCGCCAGATTCTGCTAGAATTCGCCAATCCTCGGGATCATCCTGGTCCCTGGGGCGTAAGACATAAGGAACGTCCTATTACGCTCAAAATCTATTGATCATCATCGCCGCTTCTTCTTTTTAAACTAATTCTTCGGCCTGTGCCTTGCTTTTAAAACTTCTGGGGAATGTTTAATTTGTTCACGTACTATCCAGACAATCTTTTATCATATTATTCTTCCTGGGGAGGAAATATCTACATCTTCTTTTTGCGCGGGGGAATAGGGTTATATTAGATCGAATAACGATCGCGACGAACACTCCTGTAATCTCATCGGGAGATATTATTCCCGGTTCCTGCCGTGAATTACGGCCCTCGCGTGCGAGCTACTTCTATATCATACAAAAATTACGCCGATCATAATCCCACGGAACTACGGTCAAATTTTGACTTCTTATTACAACCGATCACTGCCGTGCCGTTTAATTGATATTATAACGCCGGATTGACTCTATATCCGCCGATGGCCGATTCGTGCCCGCGTGCCACGAAAATTTTAGATTCACTTTCTCTTTTCAGAAACGACTGATCGCGCTCGCTTTAACGCACGTCATTTGCCTCCCCGGCCCGTGGCCGGGGGGCAGCCAAAAATAAATACTTTTCGTACTACATATTGCACTTTTGTAAAACAAATCCGATTTTTAATAAAAATTGACTCTTCGACAAAATCACCACGCCGACCTCCGTTCTCCTTCCTTCCTCCTCTCTCCTTTCACTCTCTTTGTCCTACTCTAACTCTAACTAGCTCTTTCTCATCTATCGCCTATTTTTATTCTCTTTCCGCGTCTGCTAGCGCGCTCTCGCGGCGGCGATCGCTCTCCCTTACCCGCGGTGCGGACGCGATCTTTATTCTCGTCTCTTTCGCACCTATCTCTCTCTCATTTCAGGGTGCCCACTCTTGAAAATCAATCCCCTTGTGGCGCGAATTACCGAGCGCTACAGCACGTGTGCATAAATTATAAAATCAATGGCAATTTTTTTAAGAAACATAATACATAATTTCTTCTGGCCGCTATTAGAACAGGTTTTTTAACCTAGTTTGAGTAGCCATGTTACTTCAGAGGAACAATAAATGACTGGTGTTTAATTTGTCTATATTATATTAATTTAATTCCTTGTTCAGTGTTATTATATCATTTACTGTTGTAACTTCTTATTGTACCATAATGAATAAATAAATAAACAAATAAAAATAAATTTAAACTCAACTAATCAAAATTCAAAAAAGAAAACATTTAAGGTTCGAACGTTTATGAACGTCATGCAAGCAAAAATCGTTTTGCGTCCAGGGACGGTATAATAATAACAAATAACCATCACGAATATAAAAACATTTAAAAATTAATACAGAATAAAAAGTAAAATGTGTGCAATTAGTGCCGCAACATTTATTACAAAGATTAAAAGATGGGTACATAATATTATGCAAGTGTTCGCAACGAACGCAGGGGCAATATCCGAGACCAGGGCCGCGCTGGGGTGGTAAACTTAAAAATGCATAAGGCAAATAAAGAGAGCTAAATCAAACGCCCTCCTCTATGTTGGCAAGATACGGCAAAGATCTGATACACACCGGAGCGTTGGCATCTTGTACATAAATATATATATATAAATTAATTTCAATAACACGGTAAAATAGGTGCATTGCTCAGTGAGATAGAACATAAACATAAATATTTGTGTGGAGTGTCAAATTTTACTAGCGCCGAATGCAAAGTACTGATATATTTATAAAAGTTAATCGTAAACGGACGTGACAGAATGAATAAAGCTCTTAATTATATTCATCGTAGAGAATATAAGTGATTTTCTAAAAAAAAAATATTGGCGGCACTAAGTAATACCAATTCGACAAGAGGGTTGCGACAAACAGGCCAGTAAAGTCAACGGCACTCGGATCTATATCCTGAGCATTTAAAATTAAACTGAAACGCGTAAAAAAAAGAGATTAACTGTGTATTTGTAGTTTATTAATGTAGTGTAGTTTATTTAATGTTACAAACATAATACATGAATCCCTTTTTATAGCTTAAAATGCTGAGGTAATCCAATCAGTTCTAGATTCAATTTCAAAGTTGCCAGAAGAAACTTTTATTAATCAAATATATACAAATACAATGTAAATAGATCCAGCTAAGACATTGTCTTTTCTGCCGGTTTCTTAATCATAACTAAAATACATTTATATACGCATACAATGTAAAACAAAAAACTTAAAAATGAAGTTAAGATAATTCGTGTGATTTTAAAAAAATACAATGTGTCTTCAGCTGACATGGATATTAATATCAATAAAATTGTAAATTTGTTCAATTTGAGTATATTATCTATTGTTAACACTTCTTTATGAGCCATTATTGTAATAAACATATAAATAATACAATGCTAATATACAGTTAGGCAGATGAGGATTTTAATGAAAGCATGACGTGAAACTTTGGTTTTTAAATAGATTCTGTAAAAGTTTGGAGGCTTGAGCAAAAAGTTTGAACCTAGGACTGAGAAGTATGTAAACTATGTTAGGCATACAATGTTAGGATTTGCATATGATGACATTTGACGGAAATTAATGCTAGAGAAATGACACCGTCTGCTGGCATCATAACCCCCCCCCCTCCTTCTCAATAATACATTTTACTCATCCCTGTCTAAAGCACTAAGAGATAGTCTCCTCTGAGGTAACGACTCTGATTTCTTAAATAGACCTCTTTCAGCTACCACCTTCTCTTAGGTGCCTAACGCAATTTTAATGCAACGGAAAAAGAAGGATTTATCATGTTGCTATATTATTTATGATTCATGTACCTAAAACTGACTTGCCTAGATCTATGTAGATCATTGCATCGGTTTCCATAAGATTAAGCCACAGTTCTAAATTAGGGTCTTTAAGTTAGTCAGTTTTATTAGGTAATTTATATAGTTTTTGCGCCGGTCTAAACATAGGAAATTCATCGCAAAGCAAATGCATCAAAATCGCATTAAAGAGCGAACGCCTGACTCGACTCCGCTTCGTGTGAATTTAAATACGTCGAGAAGTGAAAACTTTATGAGCGGAAAGCGACGCGACGCGACGCCACGCAGGCAAACTTGACAACTAGCGGCCAGACAAAATCTTTGTGTAGCGAGCGGGGAATAAAAACCCCCACATTTATATATAAGGTAAAAAAATATTTCTACCACAGTACACGGAAAACTAACACATGTGTTTTGTTATTTATTGTGCTTAGTTAACGAGATTGTACTTAATACGGGCAACTTCATAAAGGCAATGCAAAATAATATTATATACAATCCTTAAAGTATGGCATTCGATTGCATATTAAAAGACAGCGAGAGGTTAATGCACCGCGAATTAATAAAATATATTGGATAAATTCAAATGAAAAGAACCATGAAGTTAGAATTAACCTTCGGATTGTTATAGAAGAAAAAAAAACGATTAACATAGAACTAAACTAGGAATTTCTCCGTACTTGAGTTATTGAAAAAAGTAATTTAGAAAGACGTCATGTCATAGAATCTATAAATGGAAAAAGCTAATCCTGAATTTGTACACATTTTGTCTAGGCGGCCTTAACGCCCGCCCGCATTGAAACGTGATTCTGTTGCAGTGGAAGTCAAAATTCTTGTTTTTTTATTTAAAACTGCATACTGTATTATTTTGTAATTTTTACCGTACTAGATATATACTCTTACTTTTTGCGCGGTACACTGTATATGTAATGGAGTGCAGTGTATGTTGGAGTAACTGCTCCCAGCGATCATGCCGTCAACCTCGGGAGCCACTGTTAAGTGATGGATTTAATATTCTACCTATAAGGCTAGAATTAGCATGAGTCAAGCAAGGAAAGCTGCCTGAGCCACCTCAGAAGCACTTATAAAATCTATACCTTCAAAATTTACTAATATAGAGCATAGATAGAACTAGCATGAGTCGAAGCGAGGAAACCTGGCAGGCCACCTCGGAAGCACTACGAACACCTATACCTCCAAAATTTACTAGTATAATTAAGATTTTTTTTTAAGGTATAGCTATTAGGTCACATTTATTGCTTTATAGTAAACTCTATAGGTGTTTAAAGATGTGGTTTACCAAAGTAAGGAGCATCTAAGAGGAGGAGTAAAGAGAGTGGGTACCAGGTTATTTAGGTATTGATGACGACGAAAGTGAACGAGCTGGCCAGGAAAGGTGTTAGCATGATCCGCCTAGAGACTGCTAAAACCCAAAATCTTAAGTACTGGTAAGAATTGGCCGGACATAAGCAAGTCAAAGAACTCATCATAGGATTCTCACAGAAAAGACTCTCCGAGATATTAAGTCGGAACCAATTAAGGGATATAACCAGAACTGTAACTGGCTAATGCAAGCTAAATAAACACATGCAATACCAGCTTCTAAGCAATCATCTTAAAAAACTACATCACATCCAAGAAGATACTTAACTTTATCAACAGTATAATTCTAGAGGGCGAGCTTTAAGTGGATGGTAAAGGTATAATAGTTCTGCAAAGGACGTGGAACACGGGGAGTGAATAGCACCCCATATCCACTACCGAAAATAAAATGGTGGTAGAGATTTCTTACGGTTATTCTCTCTATTTTCAACGTATTTATGCTTGTTAAAATATGAAGTGCTCGGGTTCGAAATTCTCTTGTGCAACAAGCGCCTTACCTAATGTGATTGATCTTTGAGCGGGCGTTGATAGATACTTCCCAAAGTAGAGTTACGTTGAATGTCTAACGCCAATATAATATAAATAAATGTATCTTTGAGGGAAGAGAAGAAGCTATTTAAGCGTGACGTGTCAACGTGGTTTTTTTACATAGTAATTTTAATGAGAACTTAATATGCTTCAAGAACGAAAGAAGTCCCTAATGGTAATTTGATCCAGTTCATTTCGATGAACAACTCAAGCACGGCGCCGAGGAGCGAAGCAAAAATAAACACCTAATTAAGTACAGAGATTAAATGAAAAGGAACGTTGAACTGAGAAAAAAACGCGCCGAGCTCTCAAGGGGAGGCGAATTCGCCATTTTAATTATTGCAATTTCCATTTACTGAGCGCATCAGGATGCTTTGTGATGTTTCTTCTTTTGCAAATTAACGAGACTACCGCCTTGGGCTGTTTTAATATTATGTAGTTGTTTTGTTGATAAGTATTGGATAAGCCCAAGTCAAAACCGGATTTGACTTTGAGATTTAAAATTATAAACTTATCAATTACTTATTGAAATTATATGAACTGAGGACTATCACGTTTAGCTTTATGTTAAGTATTGTATTCAGATTAACTATGTGTTATACGTTTATTACTGGGGATGTGGTCTACCAATAATAAATTGTTACACAAGGAAAATATGAAATATGCAAAATAGTAACTAAAAGATATTAAAAGTATCGGGAGGCAGTCAGCGTTTGGTCAGCAGAAATCTCAGTTAAATTCAGAGTTGTCACTTTCATTTTACTGAGATGCAAGACGTTTTCTTAAGCATTCCCTTCCCACCAAACATCCCACCCGTTGTTATCAATTTACACTATTACACTACTACTATTACTAGTACACTATTGTCTAGAAATTGAAGCGGGAAACCTGATTGCCGTAGGTACGAGTTGTCTGGCACCCAAGGCGTCATTAATATTTCCATCTTGGGACGTAGCCTGTTTGTATTAATAATGTATTATGAAAAAAAAAACACTGATCACACGGTAACTTTATTGAAATAACTGTAAAAGTAAAAAAAAAAAGGCTCACCTTATCGTCATCGCCTTCACTATCACACTGTAAAAAAAAAATAAAAATATATTTAGTAATTTGTTCAATTAAAATTAAAAAAAATAATAAAACTAGCAAAACAAGAGAAAAAAAAAATAGATATGCATTATTAAATATAAAACCAAAGCAAACTATTGTGAAAGAACAAAGTAGTTGAGTATAGGATAGCTTGAATATACCTACTATTACAAGCGTATTTGTATGTGTCTCAGTGGTATGTCGAAGAAAAAATAACTTGGCGCAATAGCTAATACCATTTTTACAACTTCATCACCGCCAACTCCCCTGACTAGCACAAGAAAATTTAACTTAGTTGAGTATGGCTTACATTAATAAAATTTGACTTAGGTCATTGAGAAAGAATGCTATTTACTTAAAATTGCACGATGATTTTCTATACATTTAGGCGTTTCTTGGTATGGGGTTTAAGTTATTAAAAATGTTTCATTCTGATACAATTTATACATTTAAAAAATGTAAAGCATGAAAACTTATATCAGGAATATAGGCATCGAACTGAAAAGGAAATATGAGGCAAAAATTATAAAAACAGCATGCGAAGTTATCTAAAAGGCGGAGAGCAGAGAAGGTTGGAAATATTCCAAGAGGAACGTAATTAGAGGAAACTCGGGAATTGGCGATTGTTTTAAGAGGAAATTAAAGCGATTGTTGTAAGACGTAATTTAAAATTTAACCCAGTTTTAATAGACTTAGTAACAATATTACAAGTAGTGTTGTACGACATATATAGATATTTTGTACCGATATTATCGATATTAAACCATCGATAGTGTTGCTTCTATATTAACTCATTGATAACGACCTGAGAGACCTACCTGACACTATCAACGGTTATTGCATCTTAATCTATGGTTTTAATTTCGGGTTTACCTATATTCGAATAGTGTTGGGCTGTTAAACATTGAACTAATATGACCTATCCACACATAAGTGGATTATTATATAAGAAATTATCGTTTAGTTTCACCAAACTTCGTAAATTTATATTTATTATTAAACAAATCTAAAAAAATATTATACAATTTATGATTTTACCATATGGATTTTCGGGAAATTATTTATTAATGATCTATCACCCGTAAATGTTTAAAATAAAAATACCAATATATTTTTTTATGAGATATTAATTTAAACTATTATTATCAGGTTTAAAGTTAGAACTGTAAATTTATCAAAATATTTAACTTATTTCTAAAAATAGTTTGCATTATGCTGGTTGTTATTATGCTGTAAAATAATGATTTTATGAGTAATGTTATTCTATGACAAAAGACAACATTCTGACATTAGACAAAGATTCTGGAATATAACAAGCATTTTTCTATTTTCAATAAATTTATCTTTATTCTAGTTTTCTGGTCTATAGATTTATAATAGAATTCGATAAATTATGATGTATAAAGAAAGGTAAAAATATCCTATTGATTTTAGTTATTAAAACGTTTTAAAATATTGTGCATGAAAAAGGAGCTTAAAATTATATTTTAAATGCTTTGCATTATTATTAATGTTATATCAGCAATCATGCAATGCCCTTTGTTGGTATTATGCCGAACAACAACAATTCAACAATAACAACACTAAGGGATGTGAAATTAATAGAAAGAACAAACAATACTTACGATATAGCCTTTGCCGGAACTACAGCGACTACTCGCCTGTTGGGACAAAAACAGAAAAACGAAAATGTCAAATTAGGGTTTGCACAATCACGTTGGAGCAAAACTACATAGACAAATTAAAACATATAATAAGATGAGAGACAGTGTGAGGGCGGAACCATAAATATAAACGGCACATTCGAGCACAGAAAACATATAATCTACATAAGCAGACATTTAGCTGCTTCCACCATCATTTAAGTTATGGCAATACGTTGTTGTATATGGCGATAGAGTGCGAAATTCCACACAACAAAGTATTTTAATGATTAGTCGAAATACAAGACTAATCCAATCTATACAAAGAATATGACGCTTTAAGCAATCCTGGTTAGGTCACTGAAAAGTTCAAGCTGTGAGAGCTTTCGAACATTAAATGCAATTCATTTCGACAAATATGTAAATTTTCCTTAATACAAAATATTTTTAACTTTTAGCAATAATTGCGTTGTTTTTATGGAACAGTTCAAATACATTGCTTTAGTGATGTTACATTCGCGTAGAATATTGGCTTACCCAACAGCATGCCATGGGGAGTTAAATTTTTCGAAGGCACTGTGTAATGTTTTTGTGATCGAATATTGGCGGTTTCTCTAGCACCTACCACTGACCTTCGTGGATAAAGTGTGAAGTTGTTGCAATATTAATAACATGCAGTGACGCTAAACAAACAAGGCAATATTACAACCTAACGTTTTTATAAGGAAAAGTAGAGACCTTAAACTTACAAGTACAACTTAGAACAATATACATTTTAGGAAATTGGAGAAACAAACAAAGCACAATTGTTTTTTATAATGTACTCATAAGTCGAAAGGTTCGGACCATTACAAATTTACGAAGGGAAAAACAGATTTCACTGGCTAAATAAAAATACACGTTGAAATTAAAAGTTTTGGCTTTACGATAATTATTAAATAGGTACATAACCTGGTATATTAAGTTTTTGTGGGTATAATAGTTATCAAGTTGAACATCTTCTTGTAGTATAAGTTATGTTGTCAGAAAAGCGCTACTAAGCGCAGTTCTGAATGCCTTATTGGCGCCTTCAATCTGTAGTTGTATGATAATTATGAGGGCTAATATATAAGTATGTGTGCTACAAAACTCAGTCCGTAGTGATCTCGTAGGAATATCCAGTGAGATTAGACTTCTGGGTACTATCTTAAAAATCTTTATGAACTAATTGAAAATTTAGATTCCTATGCATTAAGTTGCTCTTGGAAATAAACTTTTACTACTTTTAAACTCTACTATACTCGTATCTACATAAAACGGGTGGCCAAAAACTGAGTGATGAAAAAAAGGCGTGCGGCCACATAATTGTCTGCGTTGCATAAGTCATCCCTGTAACGGACAATAAAAACGGACAAAACGGAGGGCCACAGTTTTATGGCTCCATTTATAGTACGCGTTGCCGCACACAATGAATACTTGATATGATAGCGAGGGAGAAAGCTATACGCATACGTGTAAAACAAAGCGAGACAGAGAAGGAGGTCGGAGGACGAGGTGAGCGAATGACGCGCATGTCGAATGCAGCACTACGCTCCACTCGAAATTTATATTAATTGGATGAATCTGTATATTTATTACTAGGTATTTCTCGATGAGTGAAATTTAAGGGATCAAATACCTATATGACAGGAAATATTAGAAATTTCCATGTTAATTGAATGTTACTTTTTTTTTTGTTATTATTTTATTGGTGTGATATTTAAATTAAACTGAAGAATAATGTATAAAAAATATATTATAATGCCCTTACACATACACACACTTACAGAGTACCTATTTAACCTCTCGCCAGTCCGATTTTCAAAATTTCATAATGCCAAAAGTCAGTTGACAATCATGAAAATTTACAAAAACTCACTCGTTTTAAAGACGTTTTACGTCCGAAAAATCTATTTTAGTGTCCTCGTAATCTCTGTGAAATATGCAATCTACTGCAAAAAATCTAGTTTTTATATATAGTAATTATATATTTATTCAATATAATTGAAGTTGGAAATAAGGCAATTTTCATTCTATTATTCACTTTTGATAGCTTTTGTATAATTTTGGACGGTTTTATATATTAATATGAATAAAAGATGCTTATGACACATTTTATAAACGTCTAACATTTTTTCTTCTACACGGTTGTAAAAAAAAAAACACTTTTAAAAAAAAATCGATACGACTACATCACTTAATTCGTTACTACAGGTTATACAATGATAGTGGGGGCGATGTAAAATTCTACATCGGATACACATTCTGTGTGTACTATAAATGTCGTGTATATTGTTTACGAATTAATTTTGTAGATGGATCGTCATTTTCAGATCGAAAATATCGATTTGAAGTAAGTACAGTGAGCGCTTTTGCTGT
The DNA here is from genome assembly GCA_020383195.1 of Neomicropteryx cornuta. Lineage (NCBI taxonomy): Eukaryota > Metazoa > Arthropoda > Insecta > Lepidoptera > Micropterigidae > Neomicropteryx > Neomicropteryx cornuta. The sequence continues at coordinate 7,098,651 of JAHKQU010000025.1, read as the reverse complement.
GCGTCGAGTCGCGGCGCAAACAGTGAGCGAAAGTGGAATACGATATTAGAGTGACGACAGCTCGCCGTGGCGAATGAACTGACACCGCAGAATTTGCGGAAAAAAATATATTGTTAACACATCAATTGACTTCACAATAATTCACGGTAGCTGATTGGTTCATTTAAATCGAGTGCTTACATACTTTTCCGGAATTACCAAGCACTTAATTATTTAACCGTTGGTATTAAACTAGAGTGATGGCGCGGACAAACTGTCAACGGCAAACGATAGTGACCATTTCATCGTTTCCTCTAAATTTTTAGCATACTTAAAAATATAAATTTATATAGGTAGTTACGAATATTATTGCTTATATGGTGAGGTTTCGGAGATGATAATAAAATCAGGTCTAAAGACCATTTTATTTCCATAACAGTTAGAGAACAAGAATACTCAGTAATGGCCTGATGACCTGCACCTCCAGCGCCCTTTAGAATTAACCAAAGTTAACCTAAGATAAGTGAGTCCGGCAATGTTATGAGCGAAAACGGTCGGTTGAATATTTCAAGACATATTCAGGTAAAATGGTGATCATTAAAAAGCGATTCTGTTCATTTTTCAAAGCGTAGGGGATTTTAATCATTATGGATTACTGCGGTTTTTTTTCCTGATTCTTTTATTCATGATCAAACATTAAGGTATTTACGTCCAATTTGTATAAAATGTATAAATTAAACAGATTTTAATAGATCCAAACTTTTAAACCATGTAATTAAATTGTATTTTAGGTAAGATAAGAAACGAGAAGAAAAGACATTCTCCTAGCTGGATCTCTATTTACAATGTATTTGTATATAATTGACGAATAAAAGTTGCTTCTGGACACATGGAAATTGTAATTGAGAGTTACATTTTTTGTTAGATAAATAAAAGATAGTCATGTTTGCTTTTGATGTCCGCCAATAATCAAAGGAGTGATAATCACTGCAATTTTAACTAAGAAATGACCGAATCGCTTGCCCGTTTTATTCCCGAGTATTCACACAGAATCTTGGTTGAAACTAATAACAGTAAAATAATAAAAAGAGACCTATATTTTAACCATATTGTTCAACTAGGTTTAAATCTATATTATTTGGTTAATTTAAAAAATCACCGAAAAAAAATATAAAAAGAGAAATTCACATCGATTCTACGCTAGTCTGGGAAAATATTCACAGCGAACAAATAGCTACACCTGCTATCGACCAACTATAACAAATTGCACTTGAAAACATAAGTATTAAAGACACTCCAAAAGTTAAAATTTCAAAAATTTGCTTTGCTATTTTGTTATAGATGATTGTGTTGTACGCGAATCTTATCTATTTGTGAAGTTATTCTGCTGGCATTGTCGAAAATTGAGGTCGATAGCAGGAATAAAGCAGACATATAAAGCCTATGGTTGTGGAAGTTGGCCAGGGTTATAAGATAGGTTGTAGGTTGTATTTTGAGGGGACTCACATCACTCAGCCGGTCCCGCGAGCTGTCCGGGTCCCGCGGTGCCACGGAACTGCCTGTGAGGCGTTCCGACGCGCGGCCGCTGTCGTCCGACGTCGCAGCATCGTGGTTCAAAATAACGCCCTAAAACAAGAAGAAAAATATATAAATAATTAGGTGATTATATATATAAATAATATATTTCTGTACGAACGATGGAATACTGGCGGCTTAGAAGCAAAATAGTCTGTGAGAAATTCTTTCTTAAAAAAAACAGACATCCAAATTTTATTTGATTATCGGAGATGTAATTATATTCAAGCTAAAATTACAACATTTCTAAGATCTAGTGCTTCGAGTGACTTATGACAAAACAAGGTGTATGTACAACAGTGCATTTTTAGAAAAAGGTATTTTGAAAATCTTTGCAGGCAGGTAGTTTATGAAATCTTCACCAATGTTTACATGATGGTAAGTTAATCACTTAACTATAATGACCTATATATAACACGTAGTCTAATTAATTAAACTTTAATTTTACAAAATAAAACAGAAAGATATTAGTAGGCACAAAATCCTTTTAGAAAATATTAATTAGGAGAGTTCCCAAAAATAAACCGAAAACGAGCAGTGAAATGCTTCTGTCATATCTGACGGATAAAACGTAAATACCGTCCTAATTAGGGGAACTTTTTCAAAGGATCATTAAGGTCAAAAGGGAGAAAAATAAACGAGGAATATTGCGAAAGATTTTCACCAGAATAAAATGGCCGTCCGAAATTATTTCTCGGCTTAAATTTACAAAAACAACGAAGTGAAAGCTGCCCCCCCCCCCTCGGGCCGACGAGAAGAGTTTCGGCGGTCCGCAACTGGAAGTTAATGAATTTCCAAACTAAAAAGGCCGCTAAAAGTTTAAAATAATCACATTTTATTTTATTTATTTACGATGTTTAAAGTTATATAATCTTTAATCTTATTGTTTTTGTACTTTAAACACATAACTATAAGAAAACGCTTCTGGACAATTTTGATTTTATTTATTTGCACATGTTATGTACGACTGTCTTACCTTACATAAAACTTACTTATTACTTACATAAAAATGAAGAATAAAGAAAGTATTGAATAAAAAACAAACTATTTACAAGGATCAACATACTGTTTTAAACTAAAACAATATAAATACTAAAAATATATTAAGTAAACTTGTATTAATTAAATTAAGTTAATATTGTTTGTAAATCACACGAGAGTTGCGTTAACTTAATTTGTAAGTATTTTGCATTATATTTTATGTGTTATAAATAAATTATATTTAGTTATGATTAAGAAACCAGCAGAAAAGACAATGTATCTAGCTGGATCTATTTCCATTGTATTTTTATATATTGAATAATAAAAGTTGCTACTAGCAACATTGAAATTGAATTGAATTGAAACAGAAGATTTTATTATTTGGGGGACATGTGTATATGTGTTGAAGCGTGCGCGTGCTAAGATGTGAGATTGTACGAAAACCATTAGTAAGTAGTCGTATAAAAAGGAAACAAAGCAATAACAATATCATTTAATATGTTTCGTATATTGAATTTATAAAAGAATTTTGAAGTTTTGAAAGAAATTGAACAGTGGCAGTATATTTTTGTTTCGCGTTTGATCACTTATTAATTGGGTATTGAAAGAAAAAACCAACTTTTGTAGGTATATTAAACAAACAGAGCGTTATAAAATAATCCCCTTTAAGTGGGTTCCAGATCGAGACAGTAAAATGCTAAAAGGCCTGTCGGCCCAGGGCGTCGACGGCACAATAAAATTTATCACATTTCTCGTTTATTTTACGGCGCCAATCGGTTCAGCTAATCTAAACGCCGCGTCCTGGCGACTGCCGGCCATAGCAGGGATGAAAACGGGAAAATGTGAACCGTGAGGGGGAAAATATTTACTTGAATACGGACATTGAATCCTGTGCTTAACAAACGTCAATCATATTTTTAATTCGTAGTAGTAAAATAACGAAGGCGTGTAGGTTGATAATTTGAATAACTTCTTCGTTACAGTACAAATTTATAATAATCATTCTGTGCGAAATATAATTAATTAAGCAGCAGCATATTAGAGGCAAGCGCCAACGACTGCCGTAGAAAATCGACATTAATAAACAGGCAGAGGAAACGCCGAGCATCCGAATATGCATCCAACTGGATAGAAAGAGAGAGAGTATATACTCGTATATAGGAGTAGAAAGTCCGTGTAATAATTCAGTCACTATCGCGAGGGTCGGCAGCACTCCACACACCGCTGCCGCTTAAAGACTCGTTATCTATTATTCACTTCTGCTATTGCGAATCATTTATTACTTCACACGCTTCATTCAGACTCACGATAATGCAATTTGTAGCAACCATTAGTGTAGAATTAATGTCTCGATGTCTAATGCCTGGGCAGAAAGACTGAATTTAAATCCTTATAGGCATAAGGAATATTATAAAAATATTTGATGACGAAAAGGTGTTTTCAACAGTCGATATTAAACACCTGGAAGTAAATATCCAATTAGTAGCGGAAATCATCAGGTAGCAGCGGGAAAGAAGTGCTTAGCGAAAAAGCGTAGACAACAGATAAATTGCCTAATTATATGACAGAATTAAAAAAAATATCTTTTTTGAAATGAAGAAATATTTAAATATCTCTCTTATATGCAAGTTGAGTACTTTTAACATAAACCCTCGTTTGAAAAACTTCCTCATCAGCATAGGCTATATATATACAGAATGGTAGCGCTTTAAAAAATCACAATGAAAAATATTTCTACAGAAATGTACCAATCAAAGATGTTTGGCAAGAACACAATTTTTCGCACAATCTTTTTAAAAAAACGATGAAAAAATTGCGGCGGGCTATGGATATCTAAGAGGCAAAATAAAGCAAAATGGCAGTGATTTAAAACAACCTAAGTTTTGCTACTGATATCGCACAAAGAGCGACTAATGAACATGTTCAACGAAGATTACTTTACCAAGTCGAAAATTAAGAGGACAGACCTTAACATAAACAAACGTCAAACTAAATTAATGGCTGTGACAAACCTAACCTTCCTGAGTTTAAGCGATCTGATTTGGTAGTAAATTAAACATAAGAGAGCCCGAAGAAGAATCTGCTGCTGTCAACTGTCACTTAACAAGGAGATCCGTCAACTGCGGTTGTACTGGTAGAACGAGAAAGAGGGAGACCGTGAGGGACGAGGAATATTAAAAATGAATATGTACCTCAATTGAATTTAAATTTATAGTAATTAAATTGTCTTCTAGAATTTTAGCTAATAAAAATGATTTTGGTTTTTTTTATAAATATTTTTTGTGTTCGTGACCATGACATCCTATACCGGTTGATTTATATTGACCGAATTTGCTTACCACCATGAGATTCTTCATCAAATTAGTTAAGTATTTTTAGATTTGATTAATATTCGAGGTTTTGCACGTCGGAAATATTATTATTTATCTCGACGGGTGATTTTAGTGACAAAACTAATTTGGTGTCATTTACATTATTATTATAATATTGCTTACAGAAATAGTTAAAATATACATAGTAAATATATTTAAAAATATATTTGTGTTGGTGATAAGTAATTTCGGTCAATATGAACTGTACCTTTAGTTAGGTGAAATCATTAACGGCTTCATATAATTGTCGAATGAGAATTTTCAATTTTGTTAATAACAGAAAATATTTAATACATATATGAATATTATTTTAAACCTTTTTTTCGCGCCATACGTCAGCGAGCTTAGCCTTGGTCGCGATCCATTCCTTTCAATATTGTAGCAGTTTTCATCTTAGGTAGATTCATTAAGAAAGATACCTTTTGCAATGGGTACCATGTCGTGACTTCCGGAAAATGTATACATATCTTCGCGTTTCACATCCCCTAGTACCCAAAACCACCCTCAATTTAAAAGTTTATATATCCATCTCTCTATATATATCACTTTCTTGTGGACAAGATTACTGCCGTAATTTTACACCAATCACTTTCAAATTGATACATAAAATTTAAGGGCACAAAATCTCGGTCAAGTGAAATTTCACTTGGCAATGAATTTGATTTCAATTTTATTCATTTCCTTAGATAAGAACCTAAAACTTATCCCAAAATATGAAACTTTTTGATAACACCAACCATTGGTACTAGAGGTGGGAAAAATTGGTTCCCCAAAATTCAAAAAATCATATCTCCTTTAATAGGATCGAATCAGTTTAAAATGTTAATTGTATGCTTATAATTTCCCTACAATTCTGATATGAGCAAACCTTCTTACGGCACAGGGATTCAGTATACGCGCTCTCGCTGCGCAAAGGTACGGGGGTTAAGTAAGGTGAGCGAGCTGCCGCGCGGGAAGTGGCAGCTTGCGAAATGTTTACCTTACTATGTTTTACTTTGATCCGGTAAAATCTACGTCCGCCTTCCGGCGTGCTGAAAGAGATTTTAAATATCAACGATCAAAATGGTTTATACAAAATCCCAGAAACCACAATATACGAGTATATTCATCAAGATTAATTTTTTTACTCAACTTACACTATAATAATACAAAAAATAGCCAAGATAGGGTTAAAACGAAGGATTATTATATGTAATTTATTTTTCTTTTACCTTTGAAATCATTAGGCCTTTTGAGAAATTCTTCATTGCACCAAATTAAACTTATATTTAAAAAAACCAATGTCGTTTACAGACAGACACATTTAGATCCTAACCAACCTTTTAGCTTCGGACGGCGGTGCAATAAAACGCGTGAGGCGACCGAAACGCAAGCGAAGGAGGATAGTCGGACAAAAGGATGTCGATAAAAATGAAAATGAGCTCGACGAAAGCGTCGCTCTGAATCGTCGCACAACGGACGCTTGGCCGACGTGACAATAGTGATGGAATGGATTGAAATTATTTATTTATTTTCGGCCCTACTCGACTAAGCTAAATTTGCCAGTGCTATAGTCAGGGGAAAATAGAATGACTATAAATGCGGATCCGAATCCGCGACCGCTGGGATACGTGTATCGTAATGTAACGATTAGTATAAATATAAATATATATATATATATATTATATTTGCTACGAGTCTCATGAGGGTGTATATTCCAAATTTTAATTAATTGATAAAAAAAAATGATTGTAAATAAATTTTGTTATACACAAATATTCAATATTTTAAATTATTCATTGCTTACCGTAAAACAGTATTAAAGCAAAACAAAAGTTAGGTTAGGTTAGGTTAGTTTCTTACCCAAGAAGAAACTTACCCTTAGTTTCTTCTGGGTTGGGTAAAAAGGTCTAATGACCTAGTTATTTCCAAATTGTCAAAGGTTGTGTCATTTATCTTTTCAGTGTTTTTTTAGCGTAATTAAAAACCAACCATCATATATAAAATAAATAAGTAAAATACCTTTAAAACTCAATTATATAGGTATTTTTTTAATGTACTGTGCGCTAATGATTATAATTTTTATTTATTTATTTAAACATTTAATAATTTATAAAAAAGAAGCGATAAACATCAAAAGTAAGCAAAGCGCAATACGACATCACTAGAACGCGGCTCATTACCTAGCCGCCCGCTACAAGCGTAAAACGGAGAGCGGACGACCGCAAATGACCCCCGACGCAAATGGGGAAAGAACAGCGAGACAATTCCGATTTAGGGGGTCGACAAAGATATTTTGGGGTTAACTGGGTACTCACAGCTCTTCATCGGATTGAATGAAGTAGGTGCTACTGCGTATTCAGGCTCACTGATGATCCATTCAAACGCATCACTTAGTTTCCAAAACTTGCAATTTTCTCAGCCTTTTTAATTCTGTGACTCACTCAGCTGGCCATCCGTGATTCAAACAAGAATGGTTATGACACACTGTAGCTATAATATAATATAAACAAATATTTAACTAGAACCTGACGTCTTACAACTAGGCTCACAGGCATTATTAACGGCCCCCTTCCCCCCAAATTACTTGTGCCTGTGGTATTCGATGTGTGTTTTGGATGGTGATAGAGGCGAGTGTGTTATATTTTAGGTCTGAGTAGATTTAAATAAAAACAAAAACACACAATGGTATCATGAAATTATTTCATTTATATCTTATATAAATTGATCGAGATCGTGGTAGTCTAGTGGTTAAGGCGTTCGACTATTGGCCCAAAAGTCGCGAGTTCGATTCCGCACATGGTCATACCATTTTTTACGCTTCATTACCACCATCTCCCCTGACTCTCGTACAGGCATATTTGGCCTAGTTGAGTAGGGCCCTAAAAATAATTGTATATGACCTAGGTCATAGCAATTATTTAAAAAAAAAAAAAAATGACGAGCGATTAATAATAAAACAACACGGACTTAATATTTCAATTTATAATGTGGCGCTGAATATTCTTTCACTTAATTTCTATTCTAATTGTGCACAATGAGTGAATGAGTTTGTAATAATTTTAACTGGCCAATAATAGATAATACGTTTTTATGTTTCCAACAGCCGTGCCGTCATATTTCTGTAATTATAATATGATATTTGGGATTTCTATCGAACTAATTCTTCTTGTTTTAGTACTAAATTTCATTGACTTTAATGTTATATACGTATGTACTCGTATATTATGTGTCCAGACTACGATGTGATCGAAATGGTTATGGTTGATTTTCAAGAGCATAGGAAACACAACAATTCAATTCTTTCGGATTGAAAGAATTCGTGATTCTTTCGTTCGAGTTGAAAGATAGTAGCTTCTTAAACATTAACGTCTGTATATAAACTGAAAACACTATATTATTATTATTTTTTTGTTACTTTAATGCATAAGATATAAAATAAAATACAGCAAAACCGCTTTTTCTTTTAAAATCATAATATTTAGATTATTCTTGTATCAGCAATATCTTGCTAATAAACATATTACATACCACACATCGTGCAATATCGCGCTATCGACGATATACAAGAGATCCGAGGTTCAATTCCTGGCGTGTCAAGTGTTTTATTCTGCATTATTATCGATCGAATACATATTTCTATTACTTTCATATCACCGATTACTTCTATACTTTTTTCATAGTTTTTTGCACGCACGTTATGTTCATACAAGTCAGATTTTGTATCATTGCAGGTAACATACACTGTGTCCCAAGACCATTCTCGATAAAAGATCCAGCCATTTATTTGTTTAGAGTTTATAAAAAAAATCATCATGGTAACCGAGAAAAATAAAATGTAAACTTTACGTGAATGTAGTAAAACGATCATGTAATAATATCTTTGTTGTAAGCGCTCAACTGTCGCCGTACAGCGCAACGGTGTCAAGGCCATTATCGATCGGCGTGGCATCGGAATTCACGCGCTGCCGAATTTACACCATCTATTAATAAATATAGTAAAATTGGGGATCATTTTTTTTTAAATATAATTTCTTACTTATAATAGAAAAACCCAACATAAGTCTTTGGGAATAGTCTTGTGACAACCAGTAAAGATGAGCAAATTATTTCAGATTTGCACTAGTAAATTATGCTAGATTTCCGAGTGGACACATTAATGAAGTAGAAATGAAATTCCTTAATGAAACAGTGAGAGCTTTAAATGTGGATTGTGGTATAATAGAGGTTCGGTGGTGGTAGTCAGACCACGCAGGTCAGGAGGTGCGGGAAGTGAAGAGTGACAGCGGTCGAGTGGTCGGCGGCGCGGCGTGCTCGTGTGTGGTCGCGTCAAATTAGCACCGTGCGACGGAGCTGACGGAGCCGACACTTGGGTCGAGTCAAACGCAGCATCCCGCCCCCCTCCCCCAGCTGCGTTCTCGTCATCGCGCCATCGGCCACACAAAGGCCAAGTAGCTTTAAGCGAATAACAGTAGCCATCGGCAACAGAAGAAACGACAATATGATAAATGATCAATAATAATCTATTGGACATGATAAACATAAGATATTCAAAAAGTAATTTTCAGCCACCTGTTCAACACAATTATTATGATTATTTTTTTAACAATTGTATGTATATCTGTAAATATTCCTTTGACTTAAAAATAAATAAAATCTAGAAAGATTCGTTGAATTTTACGCTGTTCATTTATGTATTTTAATTTAATTTTTAAACGTACCAAATGTTGTCTCAGAGTCTCCGTGGATTTTTGTGATTAAAACCCTTAAAATTAATGGTTGTTTTTTGTTTCGTGTTTTGTCTTTGTTTTATACATAATTATACCGTTCAATCAAAAGTTTTTAGAGACGACACTAATCTTTGCAAATATACATTTTATAATCTTTCGTAAATCATAGTACTCGATGAGGTCACAAAGGAGGAAGGTAATTTCGCTTTGTTTAATTAAACTGTATTAGAATTTAAAGGTCACTCAATTTTAAAAAAGCTAAAAGTTACATTAAAAAATAGAAATATATGACAGAATGATAATGAATGAATAAAATCGTGTAGTGGTCTCTACATGTTAAAGAATATGACTACTGACCAAGCGGTTGCGGGTTCGAATCCGCATATTACAAAACAAAACTTTTTTAACGCATATTGGAACTTACTCCCCTGACACAAGCACATAAAAATTTAGCTTAGTTGAGTAGGACCCAAAATAATTGAATATGATCTAGGTCATTATGATTATTTTTGTCTAAATAGACAATTAAAACACTTACTTTATTCATACACACGGAAGTTATTATTATCTATGTGTAAAAAAAATATGCAGGTATAAGCAGGTATATTTAGTGACAAACGTGCACGCTCATTATACATAAAATATTGTTTAACCCAAAAAAACTACCCCCACCAGAGTCCTTTCATATAAAATTTATTATTATTTATTTTTTAATATGCAATTAACTAAAATTGCATTCGAAAAATAAAATGCTGTTTTTATAAAAGGGTGTTAAGGTATGAATAATTCGTCACGTCATAAAAAAATAGCAAATGTTACAAGTCGTTAAATTTTAACATGACAACTTTTCGCTAGAGGGTTAAAAGTGCTCCAAGCAACGAAAAAACAAGGGAAAATCCAGAGATTTTCTCACCGCCGGGACGGGACATTAATGCTAGTCGTTCGGCGGCGCGGCGTTACGGTCGGGTAAAATTATATACCATTTTTTGAGAGATGAGGGCATAAAAATGCCCCTATATAATTTTATATATTCGTCCATATTTTAAAAGATTTAGAAATGTATAGATTTAGTAATATCCAATGGCATTCTGATGCCTATAATCCAAAGATCGACCAGTTGGGAATCGATAGATCTATTTAATAGTTCTAGAGGTCGCCCAGTGGTCGAAATTCGACTGAATTTCATTAAACTTTTAAATTTGAGCAGGTATGAGGTTATTATATCTAAAGTGACTTCAGATTAGAAATGTGTTGGCATTGTAAATGCAAAACACAAGTCCACAATCAAAAGTATTCAAATTTCTTGGAATGACATTCAGTGCACATTTAAATTTATTTATTTATTTTAGTTTATTCATCAAATTTACATTTATTTTATTTTATGTACCAGCTAAGCCCAAGGCTTATCTGCTGGAAACCAGGTATGTAAAATACAGATATTATTAATTGTGAATTATTTTCAAATTATGTATCCCTCAAAATTTATCATTTTGTAATACTATTTACACTATTTAAATTTACATTTGTCATATTATAATTTCGACTTTCAAGCGAAAATCTGAATGTAAAAAAAAAAATAAATTAAAAATAATTTTGTAATACAAGAATACAGAGATCACAGGGTTGCATTTAATCAATGCAGGATGTTTTTTAATTAAGAGCACTCTTTTTACGATCTACGAGTATATCGATAACTGAACCGGTCTCACGAAAAAAAGGATATTATTTCGAAAAAAAAAAATCATACTAAAATAATTATCTTCGAAGTGCTTCGCGATCACTAACCGATCAAGCACTATGCATTCAACCGCACTCTCAAACATTAAAACGATTTCTATTTAATTTTCAAGTCGTTTTTCTAGTAATTGAGTAGCATTTTTCCAATATTTTTTGCTGATTAATGTTTGATTGTCACATGTTAAAATCAAACATTTAGCGTCACCGTGGCTTCTACTTTACCTAATAAAACTTTATACCTACTAATCTCTATTACTGTGGAAAAAGTCACGCGACGGAAAGCCCCATTGAAACCAAAGCGCAAATAATAAAGGCACAAAGTTAGATCAACACAGCCTCCGAGCCATTAGAGCAGCTCCGGGAGGACGTCTCGGTTACATGTGAGGATTGAAAAAGAGCGGAGGAGACTAAAACAAAGGCGAACGTCGCGCTGCGTACGACAAACGGCCCTACAAAGTGGAAGCGATGAGGGACGGCCTTTGTCATCTCGCTGAAATACTCGAGAAGCGCGGGAGGCTGTTGGCGCCCGCCCGGAGAGATTATTTCCCGCGGGCGTTCCGGGATAAATTCGCCATGAAAAATTCCACAGAAAACAAATACGGCGAAGGAAAATCATATCAAGCCGTTTGCGATATTCTCTCTAATGCGCACACTATACATTTAATTTCACGTTTAAAGATTATAACGATCTTTTATATATCATTACATTACTTTATAAATTTGACATATTTAAAATAACAATTATTGAGATGAACTTACAGTTACCATTCAAACATGATCTAAAAAAAAATTGAGCAAGTGCACAAAAAACTGGTAAGGTACTGACTGGTAAGTCTAGTGCAAAGTAATCGTTCAATACTTTGGCCATATGTTTTTTTATTTTAGATGAATCACTACGAACTATAAAATGACTATATTATGTGTTATGGATGCTCGACATATGGCACTATGGCTGTTTCTCACTTGAAGTTGCTCAGAAAGCCTTAATAAAAGTTGCTTTCAAAAAATCATATAGACATGACTCAGATCACCTGTTTGCAGACTTAAAATTATTGAACATACGGTAGTTGTACATTATTGCATTTTGAAAAATGCGCCCGTACCAGATCTATCAGGAAGGGCTGGGGGTGGCGTATGCGGGCCCTAACCGAACCTAGCCGCCCTCAGGCACCGCGTCGGGTAATGGAAAAGCACACGTACGCCACGGGCCGACAACACCGTGCTCAAAGCTGGGTGAAAATTGACGAGCGGAAAGGCACGCTCTAGGAACATTTTTACGTCAAATCGGACAAGTAAATTGTTCAGTGAAATCTGAAGGATCCAAAGACGCCGCGCGAAAATGGAATTTACGCGTAGTAATTATATTACAACCTAACAATATGTTTTCAAAGTAGTTATCAATCAAAGAAATCAATATTTACAATCGTATATAAATAATTTTGTTCGTTGAGAGGCTATCACTGAATCACTAATTACAATAAAGGCAATTTGACTTTTTTTATGTGAGCAGGCTTCAATAAAAAAAATATTCGTATTTAAACGTTTTCGCAGCGTAATGATTTGCCATACAAAATGTACGATTTTTTTTTATTTGCTCATCACCGTCATCTAATAAGAATTCTGTGTTTTCCTTTCAGGCGAATCCCTAAGAACGGTTTGAAATGCAAATTCAAAAGAAAAAATCGCAGTGACCAAAATTTAATAATGAACATCACGAAAGCTTCTCATCATATTTCCTTAGATCTGCGCGGAAGATCGCAAGTCTGTAATATTCTAGATTTCCCGTTTTTGTTCTGAAATGTTTTATAAAAAATATAATACAAAAAATATGGCTTTAGCATTTTGTTGCGAATTCATGCCATCAAAACGCGCCGAAGGGCTTCGGGAGAAAAATGCTTGTTGTGAATGCACGCTCGACAACCCGATTCTGTCGGCTCATTTCCGTTTCCATAGGGTAAGGGGGGGGGGGGGGGCGGCGCGGGGAAACGAGATTTGCGCTAGGGGCGTAGGGCGGGCGGGTCCAGGGCGGGGGCGAACGGAGCCAAAGCAAAGCGATTACGATCGACGATACACCACACCGTAAGCGCAACGGTGAGTCGTTCAGAAATGTGAATGTTATTTGCGATTGCTTTTTGATCCATTATTATCCACAGTACAATCCAATAAAATTTTAACTTTATTTAAAAATATTTACCTACCCTCTAAGTAGAAGTTTTAGGTTTCATTTAAGATTTGATCAAAATTTATCTCCTTAAATATTTATATAATATATACGCCGTGTGCCAATACCATTTCTGATAAAATAAACCAGATATTATAAGACGGTATATACACATTCATCATGGTTTGCGAGAAATAAAAATAAACCTTTACGTGATATATTAAACGGATCATGTGATAATGTCTGACGTAAGCGCTCAGCTGTAGCTGTCGCCGTAAGCGAAACGGTGTCAAAGTTACATTATCAATCCGCGCGGCGTCGGAATTCGCACGCTGAGCGAAGTTAATTTTTTTATTAAAAAAGGAATATTTTTTTTCGTATGTTTTTTATATTATTTTTTACTCATAAAAGGTAACACAAACCTCTCCTTAAGTCTTCTCGAATGCTTTTGGGACATCCCGTATATATTATTATATTATAATATTTTTTGGAAGTTAGCTGCATAAAAGTTATTACGATTGACTCGTATTATTACATCCGGCTTCAGATTAATCCATATATAAAACAAGGCTATGGACTCTTTTGATACTCTGGTACAAGAACATTTAGCTTATTTTAGCAGTTCGAAATAATTGTGTACACTTGTGTGCACAACTCATAATAAACATTTATTATAAAATGACAATTCACTTTTTTTTACAATATGTGCTGTTAATAAACATTATATTGGCGTCAATCATTTGTTTGCTTATAATAATTATAGTTAATTAGGGTGATGTACTACGGTTACTCATTCGGTATCGCCTTAAAAGACATTATAATATGCAAACAACTTCAGGCAGCCGAGACCATAAAAAATACTGTTAAAAAATGTTTATTACGAGGAACCCTCAAAGCTTACCGTTAAAATGAGTGAAACGGCCATTTTTAGAATAGGGGCTGAGTTTAGATTATTGATAGACTTCACAAAGAAAAACATTTATAATTCACTTTTATGATAGCGCTAAAACTTTTCCTTCTATAAGCTCGTTCAGTGAGGAAGATTCTGGAAAAAAACGTATTTAAAATAAAATGTATGGATTACCGAATTTTCCATACGAATATTATGAAGTTAAAGATAAGCAAACTTCACTTATCTTAATAGGTACTATAAAGCAGCTACTCGGCAAATAGCGAGTGATTTCATAATCCGGAGAAAAGGTCGTGAGCAATAAATCTCCCCGCGGCACGGAATGCGGTACGGGTGCTCAATATGACAGACGTTGCAGTGCGGAAATTCAATCATCTTGCATTTTCCGCTCGCAGGATATGAAAATCGCGCAACATTTCTTAACACGCCGCATATTTTTTGAGTCAATATGAAAAGTAAGTTAACACCGAGTGTAAGAGTTGAGAAGAGAGATTGAGGGGCTAAATTATTTTATACTATTGGTTTAATAATTATTGATGTCATATGTTTAATCTATGGGTAAAATTTAGCTGACGCACATCATCTGTCATATTTATTATATCATTAATAAGTACACACAAAAACATGATGTCAAAGGTTTAGAGGTACATATAAAAAAAAAACTAGAAACAGTAAAAGCTCACTATATAATAAAAAGAATGTTAAAAATAGCAATTAGCTTATAGATTCAATAATAAAAACGACTAATAAAATTAAGGTTTTTTTATTTTGCAACATAAAAATAATGTATTTAATAAAATTACCGTGTTATTATTAAAATCAAAAGTTATCAGACAGAGTGTATTAATTTAATATTTTGTTGGTATTACCATCAAAAATTGACTTATAAACAAACATAAACTGTTGCCTTATAAATAATTGCGTGATGATTTTCAATTATACTCGCAGGTGACCCATTAAAAGTGCCCCTGGGGCACAGTCCCAGGGAGACGACGCGATGAACAAAATGAGTATTTAATCATAATTCTTAAAATCTAAAAATGCTAAAACACCAACACACGCGAGGTTTAAGCATTCGAAGGTCGTAAATGATTAATATAATTACATAAATTATGTTATCACTTTACAAAGCGATGTTATTAATAAGTGATGCACGTCTTATTGTTAAATACTTATTTGACACAAATAATACGTCACAAAAGGGCGAGCTTATTGCCGCAAGACAATCTCTACTAGCAGGTAGGGGTTGTCTTGCGGATAGATATAATTTATTTATTTATTTATTTATTTAACAGGTTTCCCCATGTACATTATAATTACAGTAAAACAAATTAAATTACCAAAAGAAAAACAAAAAGCATTAAAAACAAAAAACAATAGCATGAAACATACTCAACTAAAAAATTAAAATAATGCCTCCAGGCAAACATTAACACATAAATAATTCACGCCGATCCTACAACGGCGCAATAGAAAGCAGATTTTTAATCCCATTGGGCGAACAGACAAAAATATCAATCTCCACGGAAATGGAATTTAATAATTCGACTGCTCTCCCAATCGGACTATACTTGTATACGTCGGTGCGACACGCTAACCGCTTAAATAACGTGTGCTTCCGCGCTCTAGTACGACGGTCCGGAACAAAGATTCCAATATCACCGAGTATTACGGGATTCTCGATGAAACCGCGAATAACCTTATAAAAATAACACAACGTATGGATTTGTCGCCTAAACTCGAGTGTGTTAAAGCCTAACATCCCTAATACGAATGCTGATGGATACGTATTAGGAAACATTTCTGGATAATATCCATACCTACGGAGATAAAGGTATCTAAGGAACCTCCTCTGAATAACCTCCAGGATATTACCGTAAGTTACCTCATGAGGACTCCAGATAATGGAACTATACTCCAATATGCTCCTCACGAACGTGCAGTATAAAAGCGAGATGGATTTCGGTTTATTCAAAGATCGACTGGTTCGGAGCACGAATCCCAACATTTTATTTGCACGCGTAGCTATGCTCCGCATGTGCAAATGAAATGTTAGACGCGAATCAAACACAACCCCCAAGTCGCGAATTTCGTCGCATCTGCGAATGATCTCATTACCCAGAGAGTACTCACAACTTATTTTTTCACGCACAGCTCGTGAGAAGGATACTGCGATACATTTAGAAGCATTAAATTGTAATTTGTTATCGTCAGCCCATTCTACAAGACGATTGATGTCATCTTGTAAAAGCTGCGTGTCAGATAGTGAAGTCACTGATCGGTAAATCTTCACATCGTCCACATAGACCAGCAAACTACAATTTATTACTGCAGTAAAAATACTGTTAATAAATAAAATAAAAAATAAACCACTTAGCGCGGCCCCTTGCTGGATACCAGAAAACGTATTAAAAGTATCAGACACTGAGTCTCCGCAAGATACATATTGCCTTCTATTCTGAAAATAGCTAGCAACCAAGTTTAATAGATCGATTGACAAACCAAAGTCAAACAGCTTTTTCAATAATATATCGTGATCTATTTTATCGAAGGCCTTCGAAATATCAAAGTAAATTGCATCCGTTCGAATATTTACGTCAAGATTGCGGGCCACTTCATTAGTAAAAACTAGCAAGTTTGACGTTGCGGATCGACCTACGCGGAACCCATGCTGATTCGTGCAAATCTCATTATTCAGCGTAAAAGATAGATAACGATGCAGAATTATCTCGAAAACCTTTGCAAATGCGCAAGTAATTGCCACTGGCCGAAAATTCTCGATAATATCCTTGCTACCCTTTTTATGCACCGGCGTTACTTTAGAAATCTTCCATCTTTCAGGAAACGTGCTTTGAGATATACAGAGATTGAAAATATGCATCAGCGGCGACTTAAGACTTAAGACATAAGGAGATGAGGGGAGATTATAAGATCGCTTGATTGTTAAATCGTGCAACTGCTTATGGTGTTTGGCGCTTGTGAAGTCAATATTATGAAAAGGAGTCACAAAGCGTGACGATCTCTTCTTTTGCGTACGAGCAATCATCTCAGCTTAGAAGCTTGGCCTTTCACCCATGGGAGAATTCATACCAAGATAAAATGTCAGAATTTTTATATTTAGCCTTTCAGCTTCTTTCATTAAACCGGATTAAAATGACAGAATGGCATATAGGATGTATTACGATTTTAAAATATTAAGTCATTGTTTGTACAAATACTGATGTAATCAGAATCAAATGTATGTAAATGATATATGAATATCTAACTAATGGAATATGCTCGATATATTGAGTAGTTTATGGTGAAAGAAGACTGGAATAGACCTATATTGTGTTGGCGTCTGTTAAAAAAACCATAAAGCAAGCGTTTCAGTTAGTTTCGGCTGCGATGTCGGAGCGGACTGTTGCCAAGCCGTTTTTATGTATTATTATGAGTGAACTAATAGCAGCGCGTTCCTATAAATTACTAGCGGTGATAGGTGCCGCCACATTACAATAATTTATGGCCACTTCAGAGGTAAATAAATAGAAACACGCCAAAGAACTTAAATTATCGCTGATAGTAGTATTTCCGGTGAAAAAATAAAAAAATATGTATATACATTCATTAATTTAAAAAAAAAAGTTTACAATGATTTCATATGCTAGTACGGTTGGTTGCTCACGACGAAAGGCATTTTATCTGGATAGTTTTGAAGTAGATGACATTTAGGAGAATAAGACGCATTGAACTTTATTTGTACAGTACATATATTATAATTTTGCTTTGTTTAAAATATCAGCATATAGTTTTATTGCTAAATATAAATTCAGAATGATTAGTTTTTAGTACTGACGTTTAGTTAAAAATAGTTTTTTAAAAAAGTTTTTTTTTAAAACTTTGTATATTTTATTCAAAATCACAGTTTACTATCCTTTTAGACCAATTAAAGTAATCCATGCTCAGTAGTTGCCGCACTTGGGTCAATAGTCCAACGCCTTAACCACTAGACTACTATTTAAATCTCTAATTGTAAGATACAAATGAATTAATGTAGGTAACATTGAAAATCGAAAGAGAATAAAAAAAAATCTATATATGTATAATGCCTTTTTGTTTAGGAAAAATATTATTTTCAAAGCTATATATTTTAATTATTTATAATATTATTTACGTGTAACTGTGGTGAACAAAAACTTCAAGTGGAGATACGTAGATAAAACGATTATAGGAATGATCACAAACTATGGAAAAAAAATATAACCAGATTAAAAAGTAAGGAAGAGTTCAAAAATCAATCTTTACAACCGCGACGCTGATAGAAGATCAGCATATTGTACCGCCTAATAGTTGTCAGGGCGTAATTAGTGTATCCATTTGCATTACACGGCCATTCAGCATAATTAATAACGGAGAGCAGCACGGGAGTAAATTATTATTGCTTTGTAGATAGCCGCGCCGTCAAATGAATAATTTATGGCGGCTGACGGGAGAATATTAATGGACCCGAAACGCCTACCAACGAAATGCGCGCCGGGACTTTGTGAAATTATCACATCAGCGAATGGCATCACAAAAAATGCAAACAGCCCAGTGCGCATTTTACTGTTGCACATCGAATGAAATGGTTCCAGGCAAGTTGATGCAGTCGTTTATTATATTTTGTTGTATTACCTAGAATTTAGGTTTACGTAAACATTTGTATTTCGTAAAAAAAATAATTTTAATGTAACAAAAGTTCAAAGAAAGTCAAAACCTACTTATCCTACAAGGAGGGCATATGTACGTATGACCGTCTTTTAATTAGGACGAAAATGTATTTTTGCTACCAAATTTCATTTCAGCAATTCGAATAGGTGTGAAATATCAACATGTGTCCAAATAGAAGAACGGGTCGGGTCAGCTTATAGTTTTCGACTATACCGCGATGCATCAAACTTGCCGAGTCGAAATGTTAAAGGGCTGTTAAAGCTATTGTTTATAAATTTGTATGCATTCTAAAAAAGAAATAAACACATTCAATTGTTTTTACTGCTGTGCGATCGAGTGTAATCGAAGAGTAAGTAACCAACAATAAGATCCAATCGAGGATAATGGAAATTATGTTTACCGATGCGGATCGATCGAGAAAATGGCGGAAAACAACGATAAATGGCGGCCGCTTCCCGAATAACCATAAAGGGGCGATTGATTCCGTTTGGGCGGGCGGCGCGGCGCGGCGCCGGCAGCGGTTTGGGCGGATCGGATATTATCGGTTCATTGAATGTTGCTGTATAAAAAGCGGAATGGTCGTCACGTAAACGTTGGAAAAATAGTATATTCTTTTAGGTAAAAAAAAACTAGCAACAGCTAGCACGGCTTTATCCTAAACAACTGTTATTCTACATAGAATCTCGAATGTAAAAAAAATATAACGTAATTATTCATTCAAACTTAGTCCATTTACAAATATAAACAAAATAACATTCGTTTTATTGCTTTTCTTAATGTTGTCATTTTGAGGTTCTCTGTCAGAAGCTCTGACGTTTTGGAAATATACAAACATTATTGTTTTATACGAGTATTAAAACTAAAAAATAATATTATTTTTGACTTGTCTTGTTAATAACGAAATTAAATAATGTGAATACAATAGTTTTAACTTAAATTAGCAGTAATATTGCTCTAAACCTAAAGATACTCTTCGCATTTTGCCCTTTTTAGAGTTATGGTTTTATGAACCTGTTTGAATTTTCTGATAGTTATGCTTCGAAAACCACATGCTATCCAGTGTCAAAACCAATTTAGTTGGAATGGAAGGCTCTAATGATAATATTTTAGCAGAAGGTTAAACCAAATTATCGATGAAATATCCTGTCGATTTTCTAGGATTAATTACTAAAGCTGAATCACTAATAACCTTTATAATTCATATTACTGATAGCTTATGACATACTTCGAGCAATACCTCGTTAAAATCTTTCACAGTATAGAAGCTAACTTAACGACCAAAGATTCCTAAAATGGATTAGGAGACTTTTAGAAAATAAAATAACAGTTTTTTTTGCAATAATGATTGATTTTGTTGGATTTCTAAAAATTCATCAAAATTAGGTGAATAACACGTAAATTTCCTTATTTAAAACAAAATAATAATACTAAGAAATCGACATTGTGAAAAAAATAGTCGGTGAAGTGTTTTTGAATTTTCAAAACAAAAGATGTAATTTTTGAAAGATTCGTCACATAATATAACAACGAATACAAAGAGGGGAAAATGAAGAAACCAAGTAGTATCTATTGATGACTAAATAATTCCTGAAGGTCAATGTTCGGTGACACTGACTGGTCATCATAATAAAACATATCCTAGTGGGATTACTCAATTCTGTCATACCAACTAATGATGGCGTACCACTTGGCTGTAATCTCTATTAAGTGTTTTTCCTCCCTCTCATCTCCTCATTAACCCACTGGTCCATTAATCTACTATTGAAACTAAATACCGCAATGTATTTGCAATATCTGAAAAACGTTTACGTTTCAAAAACTATTATATAGTACAGGGTACTTTCCTCCATTCAGGGGGTTGATCTACGAGAATATCGATAATTAAACATTAAAAAGAAAATAATATTGGAAAAATTATTAATTGAGTCAAGAGAAAAACGAATTCAATGTGAAATCGAAATCGTTTTAATGTTTGAGAATGTTGTTAAGTTCAAGACAACGCACCGTGTGGCGAGAGATGTACTTCAGAAAAAATAAACTGTACCTATTTATAGTAAAATTATATAAGAATAAAAGTTTTTGTTTTGTAATTATTAAAATATTCTTTTTCTCTGTAAGACCGGTTTAGAAGTGAACACCGCCTATTTTGGTCCACTTAGTTTCGGGTACGAAGAAGATAATAAAAAATTAGCATATTTACATAAGAAAAGCCGGTTTTAACAGGAAGCAAAACATATGTACATCTGGAGAATACCCATACACCTTAAAATCGTAATCACCTGCTTTATGATTTAAATCCTTTGCCATACCAACACAAATGTATATTTATGAAATAGTTTAAGTCGTTTATGGCATTCGTGTCTTTGTATTCTTTGAAGTTTTAAATTGCGTTGCTTGATTGTGCAATCTCAAAAAACAATAAATACATTATTAATACAGATGAACACATCATTTAAAAATTCAGTTCTGCATGTACTCTTTAATTTTGTTAAATAAAATAGAGTATGTATATTTATACCCCCCGTATTACGTTATGTACTTTTTAAAGTTTAATCAAATGTTGACGTTTAAACGGATTTTATAAATTAATAAATATTTTTGATAAATATTGTAAAATAATTACAAAACATTTAAAACTTTCATTAAATTTGAATGTAAAATATATTTTATTAAACCCTGAATTAGTTGGTTAAAATAAACTTCATTACAGCTCAAGAATTTTATTGTGAATAAAAAAATAAACAAATATCTTTCTAGATAAATATAAAAATCCTAGTGTAACATTTATGTAAATAAAAATTTGTACATACTCGGCATTAAATTAAAATGATAGTAAGTTAGTGAAAAATAGGTATTCATTAATGTAAATTATACATTATAGTAATTTTCTTGTAGTTTAATTAATATTATTAAAAATATATGTAAATTTAAGTAAAAGTGAATAAATTCAATTCAAAATGCCTTGAGGTTATCGTGTCATGAATAACATGTACCTTTGAAACACATAAATAAGTTTTATAAATTTATACAGTAAATAGTTTGAAAATACCGAAAAAAGAGCGAGCTATTTTCCATAAGACAATCTCTTTTGGCTAATCCAGGAAATAAGGATTGATTATAGCAAATTAGTAACGCAGGCAACGCGAATTAAGCAGCAATTGCGGTAGATTAACAGAATCAGCAACGCACGTTTGAGCCATTCCAAAACGCAAACGCATCAGTTTAACTGTTAAATCTTGCGGCTTAAGTATTAAGAGAATCTAAGATTTGACATTTATACGATGCGTTTGCATTTTGGAATGGCCAAGAGGCACGGCATAGAGAGCAGCAGGGCTCTCCCCCCAGTCGGCTGCGATCTGCGTAGCCGATCTCCGACGGTTACTGCGGGAGCTCCAAGCGAGCCGAGCACCTTCTGCGGTGGGCGGCGGCGCAAGCGACTAATCGTCAGAGCGAGGACGCTGCACTGCCTCGCCTCGCCTCGCTCGCACCTCCGCGTCCTGTCCTCTCCTCTCCTCTCCTGAGGACGAGCCGTAGCACTCGGCGAGGTATATTGTTCGCAGATTAACCGACCCGGGCGGATTTGCTCAACGCTCGGCCTTCAATGGGACTCTCATTCTAGACTGGTGGAGGGTTGTCGACTAACCGGTTGATCTATTAAAATTATATTATCTTATACGATTTAGGTCTTATGCCGGATCTTCAGTATGCGTAGATGAAACTTAAGGGTTGGTAAAAGTGGTCATTTTCGAAGATGTATATTCTTCGTGAGTTATGTAACTTCACTATGTATTTGAAATTCTGCAATTTTATCTTTGCAGAAAAAATAAAAAAAAAATCAAACCATATTTTTTATTCAACAATTTATAATAGGTCGTATTACCACTATAAATTCAGTAATAAGTACATGTTTCATTTAAATTATAATAATCATACACACATAGTTACAATTCTATTAAATATAAAATATATAGTAACCATGAAAAAAACTTGAATTAGCAGAAATAAGAAAACACAAAAGAATGGGAGAAAGTACAAAGAAAAAAATATTGAACAGAAAAGTTCAGTAGAATCATAATTTGTTAGGCGACTGAATTTTAGTAGGCCCAACCGAAATATATTGTAGAGTAAACAATCTGTTTGATAGACTGTACAAACCAATTTCTGTAGATTGATAAATCGTTCACCTAACAAAACTTCCTTGTAATCTAATCTGTATCAAACAATCTCGTAGATGCAGCATTAAAATGAAAAATTGTGTAAATATTACAATACTGTTTTGTTAAACAAACAATCGGTACATACGCTTTCAAATGAAAATTTGCGTACACATTATAAGACTGTTTTGTTACGTCAACTAAATAATCGGTAGTTTATGTTTATGTGTACCGGAGTTCAGTCAGAGGCGTACCAAACTTTGGTGAGCTTATAAAAACTTTAGTAACGGTAACTAATTAGTCTGTTAAGGTTACAAGACTAGTTCGTTTGCGCGAACAAATAACTTTAGGTACAACAAAACGTTTAGCTGCTGATAACTTATATTTACAGAAATTTCTCGTAGAGACTTCATGTTTTTTTTCTCAGTGTATTAAGGCTGATTTCAGCACACCTAAGGTTTCTTGCTGAGATGATGTTTCTTGATGTATTTATTATCTACATTTTCTTAGCGGTCGGTGTTTAGAGATGATTTATATTAAAAAATGTTAAAAACAGGTTAAAACTTTGGAAAGTGTTTCTACTAAATACTCGGGAGATTTACACAATTTTCTCATTAAAAATAAATTATTATCACATCCTAATCTATACTATATCTATATGTATACTCTGTTTTTATCAGTATGAAACATTCTAGCATTAATTATTTTAATGGTTATTATGCTTCGAATACATAAAATCGTTAACCATAAAGAAAACTATAGTTGGTTTCAATTAGTTACTCAGGATATTCATCTTCAGTTGTCGAGTAGAAAATAAAACGATAGAATTCCAAAACGAATGCGACAGCCCTGCCCTAGTAGTAGTGATCACAAAGAGATAAATTGCTTGTACCTGACAGCGACGCCCCGTCCAGTTCCAGATTGCAAGGGCGATATAGAAAATTAAATCCACCGAGACTAATCGCAACCTATTCGCGGTTGATGATAGGTAAGCACTAAAAACTAATCTACAGTCATAACAAAGGGTTTGGGAAAAGTTTAACCTAATTTATCGTATTAATAACCATAATTTTTAGATTATTTAACCACATTTACACGAAGAGATTGTTTAAAACTTTATTCATGATATAAAACTTATTCCTAGTTGAAACTATAGTGGTTGCCTAAAATGCCCAGAACTATTTAATTATGTAAGAAGGATATCTAATATTTATATTTATAAAAAGTGACTATAAAACTTTATTAATAATGTAGCCCTTTGAAAACATAAAATAAAGGGTGATGAATGATTAACGAGATACATTTTTTATGCCGCAGGAATCTCAATAGCAAGCGAACAGTGGAAAGATGTAAAAGATTAAAAAAATACAATATGATCAGAATTCTTGTGTTGGTGTTATAGGGTACCCTTTTTTACACATTTACTCTGTTCAGATAAAAAGCTGAAAATAAAAAAAAAACTTTTTTTTATTTTCGTATTTTTCCTTGGATAAAATATCGATGGATTCAGAAAAAGGATTTTTAATTTTATTTCTTCTTAAAACTAATTAAATTAAACTAATTAAAACTTCTTAAATTTAATTTTATTTAAACTCCTTAGTATTTCTGATCTGTGACGTTTACATAAATATTTAATTAATCATTGAAATTACAAACAATTTTTCAATTTCATACGCCTCTATCCGTAAAAAATATTTTTTTTTAGGTATGGATCAAATGACAGGTCAATCGATAAAAAGCGTCAATTAAAAAAAACTAAAGCAAAAACATCGACATTTGTAACATATACTCATATCACATAAGTTACTGACGTAAGATTTTTAAAAAGTACACACAATTGCCTCTTATTTCTTTTATTAGTTACCAATAGTGAATCAACCTATTAATCTCCCTTAATCCCCGTACATATGAGCATGTTACATTTTAGGAATGATTTAGCTATTTGGAAGAAGACTCTTAAACAGTGATAAAACCAAAGTTCGTTTTGACCAGATTATGTCGACAAAATTCAGGCAGGGTATATATTTGGGCGCGGGAAGAAGAGCGTGCTGGGCGGAAGGAGGGAGAAGGAAGGAAAACTTTTTCTATTACATTTCCCGGAAGAGATTTACTCGGAGGAGAACTTCAAATGAGTACAGAGGACTAGCATTCGATAGGACTTTTCCGCCACTTGGCTCGGCTATCATATCTGTCTGAACGGCAAGCCTGAAACGAATCGGTTCTGAGCATACCTCCTGAATAAATACACTAGCATTCATATAAAAGGAGTTTGATGATAGTTGATAATATAAAATTCGATAGAAAACAGCACGAGTGGGTATTATTATAATGGAAATATTGATTTTTCACTAACAAAAGAGCTAATACTTACAAAAACACATTCCTAGACATTTAAAAATGGGTAATGAAAAAAAAACCATTATCAAAATATGGTTGAGGTTTGAGGAAAGTAGATTGTGGGCATGATATTAAGGGTCTATGGAGAAAGAAGGTCTATGAGATAAGGTTTGTTTTTACTAAATAGATTATACTCGGTACTTTAAATATGTAATCGTTATACTAAATGCCTACTTATTGATTACATTAAATGGTTCCATTAAGTTACATTATGGTTCCATTATGGTTGGTTACATTAAGTGGTAATGGTATAAATCATTCTTTTCTATATTTTATATTAAGTATTCACTTCCCTTATAAAATTAATGAAAAATATACATTTTAAAAATTGTTATTTAAAATGTATATTTTTCATTAATTTTATAAGGGAAGTGAATACTTAATTAGAGCGAAGCTCTCATAAGGCGACTCCAATTAGAACTTTGTCACGGGCTAACTTGGTCATTCCTTGACCGATTTGAAAAATTTTTGATTTTGAGAGAATCTACATGAAAAAGTGAAGAGCTTGACGGAGCTTGATTTTAAATATTGTCAAAAATAAAATTTTTGGGGTCAAAAGAAAATTGTCTATGGGAATATCCATTATAAAAAAGTCACGCGCTTTTTTGAAAATTTTTTATTCGAAAATAATTAATCGAATTTTATTTTAAATTATTTAATTTGATATTAATTTAATACAATTTAACAATAATAAATCGTTTTTAACAATAAATAAAAATACAAAAAATAATTAGGTAAGTTTCACGCATAAAAATAGTAAAAAAAAACAAAATTCGCTCGAAGGTCACGTCACTTTTTTTCTTAGCGATTTATTCTAATTTCGATTTAATTGTCTAAATTAAGCATTAATTTTGAATAATTTATCAAGATTTTTATTTTTAAAAACCATCTCTATGGTCGTAGTTATAAAGAGAAAATAGCATTCATCCAAATTATAAAGTAGTTAACTTGTGATGAGCGAACATGTCTTTTACTATGGCTTAATCTGCTTATGTTTTTTTAACATCTAGAATA
Organism: Neomicropteryx cornuta; assembly: GCA_020383195.1. Classification (NCBI taxonomy): domain Eukaryota; kingdom Metazoa; phylum Arthropoda; class Insecta; order Lepidoptera; family Micropterigidae; genus Neomicropteryx; species Neomicropteryx cornuta. The sequence goes on along the minus strand of JAHKQU010000025.1, from coordinate 7,071,973 downwards.
AGAGCAATGCCTCCCCTCCCATAAGAAGGCGACAATTCGGTCGCAGGACAAATGACGCTTTACGGCAGCAGTTATCAAGGGCTAGACAACAGGAGGATTCACAAGCAGGAAATATAATGCATTCAGAAATGCTTTTGATCAATGAATTTTATGCTAAGATTCAATCTATTGGTTATATTCAATGTTCAAAATGCAAATCAATGTTACTATTGGAAGAGACTGATACCATTGAGTGTTCTTCCTGTCGGAAGAAGCCTTTAAAATACTCAAGCTCTAATAACATGGAAGTTGCTACTCAACCAATTGAGCTCAAACATCTAACTCAAATCGAACAAATGCTTATCAGTCGAGTCCAGCCAGTACTCAGAGTCTATCAGGTAAAAGCTTGTGGAGGTGCAGGACAGTATAGATATACTGGTAATGTTCTCAACATCCAACAAGATATTCAGCCCATCGCAAATACATTACCTCTTATACCAGAAGAACTTCAAGTAATTTTAGTAAGACGAATCGGCATGAATGGACATTCCGATTTCAGAGTTCGTAGAGAAAAAGTACTCACAGCTTTAAGATGGCTCATTCGCAATAATCCTTATTATGCAGATGTTACAATCAACCAGGATGTATTAAATTCATTGCCAAGCGACGGAAATATTGCTGAACAATTACGATATGTCAGTGAAGGAGAAATAATGACTGATGAACTTGAACAAGATTCATTGAATGAAAATTGTGTTCCTGAATTTTATATACAAAAATGAATTTCTCTTTTTGTATATAAAAGATTTCAAGAACCTCATTTTAGAAAATTATCCATTCGTTGAAAAGTTATGTTTTCAATTTCCCGATGAAATTCTCTTGTACATTAATTAGTATTGAAGATATTTTAAGTACCTCATTTTAGAAAATTATCAAAATCTATCCCGTCGTTAAAAAGTTATGCTGTTGATTTCCGGATGAATTTTTTTTGTGCATTTGTATCAAAGAGATTTCAAATACCTCATTATAGAAAATTATCAAAATCTATCCCGTCGTTAAAAAGTTATTGTCACAGACTAAATTTTATTTAGAAAATTTTAGTAAATCGCTTCGCTCTAATATGTGCTGCAGCGAAGCAAAATGCGAGCGACTGCGGCTACCTAGTATAAAATATAGAAAAGAATGATTTATAGTTTGGGAAATGTTTAAGGCGCCAGTGAGAAAAAACGAATTATACACGTGTCGAACTTAAAAGCGCCCGGTAGTCTGCGCTTTAGCGACAAGAGCGTATGCGTCTTATTCTCACTATTGTCCTTACAGGCACACAAAAGAACGAGGGCATTTCGGAGTTATCAGCCGTGGCTAGTCGACGCGCGCCGACTTAGCAATTCACTTTTTAGTGCTTGTATTGAGTAAAGTCGATCGGTATAGCATTATCCGCTTGCAAGTGCGGTGAACGACGGGAGATCATCGTTAATTTTATAGACTACCGGTTTAAATGATCAGATTAAATCAATATCAAATTCAGATATCGGGTATCAGATTAAAATGAGTAACTCGAAATAGTTTCGTGGGGTGGAATAATATTAATCGTTAACGTGAGCGATTTAAAACCGACATGTGCGATGTGATTGATGTGAGAGAGATGACATTAGGAAATCGAATGAATCGATTAGTTGATCTGGTCTGTATTTTCACAGACGGATATATTTCTATAAACGAATTTTAGAAGGGCCAGCGTGAATATTACTTCACTTATTTATTTATTTAATTGTTAAAAAATCTTACAAGTTATACATAAATAAATTTATATAAGAATACATTATTCACTATGTTATTTAATAAATATATATAAAACGTCTAATTTCTAATTTTCTCTTGTCTATGTACCTTTTGTTAAAAAGTATATGTTAAATTTTTATTTCGTTAGCTTTAGTTTTTGCGAATTACTGTTGTTGTACATTCATCATATTTTAACAGTGTAAATATATAAAGGTTACCATTGTTGTCTTTAATGTATGTTTGTCTATGCCAAATAAAATAAATAAATAAACAAAGTCGGGTTAGTAACACCATTTATAACTGGACCGATTTTTATGATCTTTGATTTGTTGGATTTGTCTCCGCCCCGAATAGCAGAATAGCTATTAAAACATCGGAAAAATCACGAAAATAAAATATAATAAAAATTCATTTTCTCATATATTTTGTATGGAACGGCGTTGTATAATTCTGTGGAAGTCTATTTTAAACGGTAAGTTGCCTTCGAATATGTTCACTTTGTGAGGTGAGGTAGGGAGTGTATTATTTCAATGTGAATTTGCTATTATTATTAAAATATTTTCTTAATAACAAAATGTTAAATTAAAATAAAGAGATTGGACGTTTTGCTTTTAAATGACTAAAATATTATTATTATTGCTCTGATTATAGGGTAGAATTATATAGCAGTTGGATACATTATTACACTACTAGTAGTGGCAAAGATTTCTCAGATCAATTAAAGAATTGAGGACTTTCATAGTCGTTTAACACTGTGTACGTATCACTATCGGGGACTCGTCATCCGCTTTTATAGTTGTCCCTTTCTCACGGGCAGGAATGACTGCTTGCTAAACAAAGACCGCAGCATCCTCATGAATTATTCATGGCACTTTGAAATCGCGCGTCTGACTGGTGGCGGGTGGCGCGCTTGAAATTGCTTCTAGGAGGACCTCCGCAACTTTCGGCGATGGCTTTCTGATAACTTCTTAAATTTACATTTCTTTCAACGTTTTAGAGTTTTTTATTCTTGTTTTATTTTACATTGCCTGTGAGCAAACAAAATTAAATGAAAAGTGGAATACGTGGCCGAAGAGTTTTCAAAAATGAGGTCAAAGCGATAGACGAAATAAGCGCTAGTAGAGTTTAGTATGTTGCTATAATAAATACTATAATAAATGCATAGCACGTAAAACGAGTAACATCCGATAAAACCTACAAAAAAAAGTAAAATACTATTAAATGTGTACTTAATTGTTCGCGAAATCGGTGGCTCAGAAGAACGACCAAATTATATTTGTTTATGTTACAAGTACGAAAGAAGTTTTAATTTTGACTGCCGAAATATTGTCATTTATACTATATTAGCTGCCCATCACGGTTTGGTAACGAGATTTTTTTATATTTATTTTTTTAATTTATTCAAGAAGCGAAATAAATTTATATACAGAATAGTAGTAATAGTTCAATACTTATAATACAATAGTTCATAGGTCTTCTTAACTAGACGCCATCAGTACCAAAAGAGGCAGGGTTGTTATATTTTTGACAAAAAATCTTTATAAAAACCATTAGTCCATTTACCCTCAATACGTAGAGATAAATAACACTGAAGCAAACTAAAAATTCGAAAGTGGACAGTGGGATTCTTGGTATTAAAGTATCCACTTTAACCTGCCTCCAACGAGTCTCTATAAAATAGTGAAAACCCTATTGAAATCCATTCATTGATTTCAGAGATAAGCGCGAAATACGCCTAAAGAAAACTTTATTATATTCTATGTAGAATTGTGAACCTGATTTGAAAAAAAAATCTATTGTTTCTGCGAAATAGGGAATAAGAAACAGAAACATAAACTATTCAACATAAATAACAACAATCCCATACGCACAGAAATATCCGTTAGAACTAGTAGCCCCGTAATAAAATGGAAAATGCTGAAGTTTAATGTATCTTCGTTTTTTGACCGGGATTCATATTGAAATCAGGAGAATTTGATAAAATGAATTGTGGAAAAGGGAATGATTTCTTCACACGCCGAGGGTTCCGTGTCCAATATTCTTCCATGATAATAAAAATCAATGTATAGCGTGTAATTAACAAATATTAAAAAAAAAATATCCGGAAGTATTGGCTAGCTCCTGTACTACTTTTTATCAATTCTCAAATGCCATTGCTTATAAGCCGGGCGGCAGGCGTTGAGCATATTGAGCTGAGCATTCCGCACAAAACGTTCGAAACGGTAAGTAGCGACATAACTCTCCAGTTGCGGTAGGACGGCGGGATTAGAGCTGGCTTGGCCCGAGTGGGGGAGGGGGCGTTCTGTGCGGAAGCCACTGTGAAGTATATCAAAAGCTGTGCTCTTCCGGCTTTCTCCAAGACCGACTCGAGTGGAGGATCCTCGGCTGGACAGCGGCCAACGGACGGCCCAACAAATTATATGAAAAATAACCGTCGCGTCGACGTTCGGAAGACTTCCTTCGCTCGCATAGAACGGGGAGAATTTATGTTGGGCGGTCGGCAACTTATTACAGTTCATATTATTAGAGGTGTTGAAACCGATAATAGTCCAAGCGCCTAAAACATCGGTTGATTTAATTCATCAATCAAGGTTTATTGAACTGTATGCACGTCATATTTCACAAATCTTGCCAAACCGTAAGATAGTTCGTTGGAAGAAGATACTTTTTGTTACATATTTTGTTTGAATTACACGATAATATAAAACATATAACAAATAACAAAATTTAATACAGCCTTCTATCTTTTAGACAGACTTTAACCTACAACAAATATACATATATAATTGAATCTTTCCAAACAAATTTAGTTCTCTAAAGAATACATGTCCGAAAATTAAAAAAATATGTAAATAGCTTTAATAGTACTTGCTTTAATTTTCTTGATATTTAATACGAATAAACACACATTTATTTATAAACTATTGAATCGTAACTTAAATATTTTAGTGGCCTGGTATTAGTTTTTTTTCTCTTCTGGAAAATTTGCTTTTTGAACATGTGTTGTTTAGAAAGAAAGCGATTCTAATGCTAAAACGGATTCTTCTTGAATTCAATTCAATTTTGTACACAATACATTACGATAGATATAGTGCAGCTAAAACACTGGCAATACCTAACTGGTTATCCCCGTGCCTTTAATTAGAGAACAGCCTTTATTTACTAAAGAAGGCAGTTTCATCTTATATTTTAAAAGATAGCGAAACATACATGATTAGAATGATAAATTGTTAATGTAAGCGCTTTCAGCATACTTTTTAATTTTATAATTTTAGTATTCTCAATTTCAATTTTTCAATTTCAATGTTGCCAGAAGCAACTTTTAATACTCAAATATAGGATGTTTTTTTTAGAGGCGTGGTTTTCAATCTGGCACTACTTTTTTCGAAGTTGGTGTTTTTGACAGCTGTCACTTGAATTATGCTCAGTTTGGTTTGCCATTTCATAATGAATAGACTTACTCCTGAACAACGTTTGCAAATAGTGCAAATTTAGAAAAACTCAATCTAATTTTTTTTTTAAATCACTCTAAAATAAAGTAAAAATCGCGTCGTGGGCCTGTGGCGTGGCCTCCAAGATCGTGCGATTTAACACCGCTGGACTATTTTTTGTGGGGTTATGTGAAGTCGCTTGTCTACGCAGATAAGCCGGACACGATTAACGCCTTGGAAGAGAATATTCGGCGCGTTATTGCTGACATACTTGCTGCAAAAAGTGGTTGAAAATTGGGCCTCTCGGCTGGAATTTGTTCGAGTTAGCCGCGGCGGCCACTTACCCGAAATCAATTTTAAAACATAATGGCAAACCCTTATCTTTATAATAAAACTAAATTCTTAGCCATAACATCAAATTATATGCGTTTTATCTCTTCTTGAAAACCACGCCTCTAAAATCATCACCCTATACATATATGCAATTACAATGTATAGATCCAGCTAAGACATTGTCTTATCTGCCGGTTTCTTAATCTTAATTAAGAACAATTTATTTAAACATGAATAAAATATAATACAAAATACTTAAAAATTAGATAACGTTACTCATGTGATTTACAAATAAAATTAACTTAATTTAACTAAATTCAAATAATTTTTACTATGTTTGTTTCCCATAAATTCTTTTAATTTAGGTTTTATTACTGATTTTCTTTTAGGTTGTCTAACTTCGAGCGGTATATTATTAAATAGGCTGGGTATTACATATTTTAATTGCCGATATCCATACGTGTTTATACATCTTTCGACAATATACTTTTCATTACACATTTGCCTAGTAGAGTACTTATTAGTGACAAGATTTTTTCATGTTTCATCTGAGAATCCGCAATTTCTTTCGGCTAAACAATTAACAACTAGGGAAGATGAACAGTTTTTGATGGATACTAGTGTTCACAGACATAACTTACATATTCAAGACATCCCTTTAAATTTTGTCAAAATGGTTTAAGGGGACCTCAAAACTCTTTTTTATGATGTAATAAGGGGGACCTCAAAACTCTTTTTTATGATGTAATAAGGGGGACCTCAAAATTTTGTATGATGATAATACTTTCGTTACGTAACGAATTTCGCCTGTAAACATTTTAAATGCTAGCCGGTGAATCTTCAAACAGAGAAAAATAAATTCGTAGAGCCCAAATTCGATGAGTAAAACAAGCTAATTCGGCGTGTAAGCTAACATCACTGTAATCACAACATAGCACCAGTGAATAGGCGTTTCCGCGGAGCGAGTATTGAATGGCTGCTTGTTTACAGTAGCGCGGAAATGTATGGGCTTTATTTGAGCCGAGCGGAATAATGCTCCAAGGCGCGAATGAAGGGAGCCGAAAAGCTTTTAAATACAACGAAACACAATTTCTCAGCGACAGACATTTTATTTTATCGTCCTTTTGACCGATTCTCCGCACGCAACGCGGCAAGTCATGCTCTTCAATAGAGCCATTCGGGGTCTTTCGAGGCCTCGTTGACAGTGGCATGACTTTGATGTTTCTTAGGTATTTATTAAAGATAAAAAAAATGTGAAAAGGTAAATTATTGAGACAGAATGTCGTTTTTAATAGCGGAATTTTGTAAAAATACCAAACAACCATTCAAAAATGTACTCGTATCTCGGTTATATTCTAAGCATGTATTTATAGGGAAATCCTGATGAATAAACACAGGGTTTGCCCAGATAATTTGCAGATTGGCTGTCGCGATATCTACGAATCTGAAATAAAAAATTATTTCGCAGAGTCCGAGAAAATAAAGAGAGATAAAATAATATAAAAGTACTTTTGTTCTTGTATGATAAACAAGATATGAAGAACTGTGAACTATTCCTAATCAACTCTTTTCGGACTTAGTAGAATCGCTTTGGTAGCAACCCATGCTGCGTGGAGCTTGATCTCGCAAATAATACATGCATGTGATGCTAGTTAGCTTGTATTGTATTTTGAAATTTTGGGAAGAAGTTTTGATCAAATTAATGACATTGTTATCCGCGTATGTTATGGATACTTTAAGTGCTATTTATGTAATGAATAAAATTGATTTACTCTTTATCCTAAAACTGTGGAGAAATCAAGAAAATATTTGTAAGTAAGCGTGTTTGTGCGTAAGGTACTATGATCGACCATATTGTTTTTTAATACATTTGTCCTCAGACATTCCTCCATACACCGACGCAAATCAACGTAGGCAGACAATGAAAAAATAAAAAGCATTTAGAATTGAAAGTAAGGCACCGATAAATTTGTCAGAAATCTTAATTAAAGTTAATTTAATTGTAACAGAATCAGCTAAACTTATCGAGCGCGACATTTGAGAGGAATTCCGACCGGCGAATAACCCAAAAGTCACAACATGGCGCAAAGCCAACGACCAAGGCCAAAAATAAAGGCAAACAATGCGCGAAGCTTACACTGTAATGGATTAAATTGCAAGATTAAAACAAGCGGTGAAGGCGACAACTCGAGATAGACATCCAGCATAATTAATTCAAGAGAGGGAAAGAGAAGGAAGGCGTGGTCCAGCGGCGGCCGCAGAACAGATTGTAACGGCGAAGATAACAAAATACCATTTGAAAACATACAAACCACTACATAATAAGGAGCCCTTATATAAAAATATGTTTTGTTCAGAAGTAATTGTACTAGATTAACGAGAAAAATGGATGTGAATAAATAAAACAACCGGTAACTTTGTCTCTCCAGAAACATAAACCGTCGAAAATTAGACAATTTCGTCGAAAATGAGCCGCTTTGTTGTAGATAAATGACTTAAGTTACTCTTCGGGTCGGATTTCGTTATTAAACATCCAATAATTTAAGAAAAGGCGAATCATTATTATAGAATTTATCTTACTGATTTTATATCGAATATTATTACTGATATCAACAAAGCACAAACAATTTAGGTTTACTGTTATAGTATAATTTATAATACCCACGCAGTACCACCTGCCAATTATTTATTATTATTTCAAAATGACAATGTCGTTAACGAGGGTAGACGAATTTTAACTTTATACGAGTAATAATCGACTTTGATCTTAATTTAACTCAAAGTAACCCTTTAGTTATTGAGGATATGTGTCACCCCTCTCTGTCACATCAACATATATCAACACGTAACCTCTCGCAACAAAACAAAAGGTGAAATTACTATGCTGTTTGATTATCAGGTGATAATATTATTTTTGAGCTCAATCAATTGTCTCGAGATATTATAAATGTGAAACTGATAGAACCATTGATATTTTTAAAGAAAGACACACTAAACAACTTTGTATGATTAAAAATGATTTCCTAAACGTATTATTAAAAAATGACACTTTTCTATGTGGTATTCATATGCTTGTGGCATTCTAAAAGCGAAACTATGACATTGAGAGCCGTTATCACCAAACCCCACTTAGGGCTAAGAGTCCCTTAAATTGAGATACGTCAAACGTTTGCCTAAGAATAACCTATGCTTAAGAGTTCCTTAGTTAGGGAAGATCTAAGGTGGGATTGGTGAAAACGGCCGTGAGTGTAAAACATAAACTTAAATACTAGTATAAATATTTTTCACACTTATTTAAAACATCTGGACATTCTTTGTTTTTGAAATTTACTCAGCTTAAGGCAATGATGACGGTTCATTCATTATATTAAAGGGAGATTCGAGGAATAGGAGAGTGAAGAGCATTTATTCGAGAAAATTTTTGGTGAATGAATACTTTTAAATTACGTGTTATACATACATACATACGTGTTATACATGTAGTATGTGTTATAAAATACTTTTTTGACACATTGAAATTATAGTCTTAGACTGGTAGTTTCTGTCTAAGCCATTTTTAAAGCTAGAGAAAAAATGTTTCGCATCTGTGCAATTTTTTGTGACTTTATTTGGTCCAAATTTTTTCTGGTGCGATTTTTTTACAAATAAAGCGTCCTTTGTATGAGAATATAAAATTGACAAATTGAATTCCGTAAACGAGCTGAGATCACTTACCGCGTTGTTTGTATGATGCGTCGGAGGCCCGTTCCCATTGTTGGCGTTGGCGAGAGGGTGCCGATGGTTGTGGTGGGGTTGAACGGGCTCCTTCTCGTGGGCCTGCGGCGCCAACGCCGCCAGCACGGGCAGACGCTTCGAGCCGAGAGTCGGACGACCGGTCGCGCATTTTATTGCGTTCTGAAAACAAATGTACAGTTGGTGATGGTGTTATCTAGAAATTGGTTAACTTAGAATTTAAGCTTTTACGAAATCCATAATAATAAAAGTTTTTTAACATAAAAATACAATCTAGGGAAGCAAAATTAGTGAGACAATATTATTATTATAAGGTGAGATCGTGGTTCAGTTCAATCAATGTTTTATAGATTGATATAAATAATTATATAATTGTATGAAATAGTTTACTGTTTATATTGTATTTAAATAACAAAACATGTGTATACACGGTGTCCCAAGACCATTCCCATTAAAAATAACAGCGAATTGGTCCTTCAATTTCTAGTATTATTTGTTAAGAAACTATATGAATATTCATAATAGTTTGGAAGAAGTACAATGTTAAAGTTTCTATTCTTATCGTGTAAAATAGGTATATTTCAATGGCTCCTCTCTCGGATAACTATGGCACTGGGCACTGGGCTGCGGTCAGTCACGATCGAGCTAATGACAGCCGCATTGTTCGAAACGCCCTATTAGGGCGGAGCTAAATTATGGCTGTCAGATGTTACTAATCGAACAGAGGTCGGTCTATGAAAAGGGGGTAACTCCTTACCCTTTCTCTGGGGTTGTAAGAGGGATGCTATTGGTCGACAGATAGCATTGATTTATCGATTGATAAGATCGATTTACACAAATTTTGTCCAATTAATAATAAATTTGGTGATGAAAATTTTTCGCATTTTGTTATATAATTTCTTATTCTTAATGGGGAACATAAATATCCCCTAAAGTCTGCGGGATTGGTCTTGGGATACCCTGTATATGTAGCATTTATTATAACGGATATTATGACGCAAGGAATCATCTAAATACGGTATTTAAGCAATATATTAAACAATTTTACTATATGTAGTATTTATATTTACTTATATATATATTTATCTATAGTTTAGTTATTTTATTTATATTATAATATTAATATTATATATGTATCAAGAAGTCCCGTAGCTTAGGTTAAAATGTTAAACTACATCTATAAATGATTAGCGGCTCCTTGGAACAGCACATTGTGCTATGAAGGTGATGCACAAAAATAATCCATTGCAAGTGATTACAATAATGTACCTACTTACAACAAATGTATTTATTGTGTAAACACTATTTTACTGTTATATATAAGAGCGCATGTGAGTGCCGATATACCTAAATAAATAAATTAAGGCACTTAGCAGTTATTATCAATACCGTGATGTTTCGTTTATGAATGACATTCAGTAAATAATGTTTAATGAGACTTGTCTTTGTTATAAAATGCTACAGGTACGTTAAAAAGAACATAACAGATAATCGCTCGTCTAGCTCTAGCACATCACAATCGACGCTAAAACTTAAAAGCCGATGATCGCCCCGTCAAAGCAAAGTGCCGCTACCGCCCTCACCACATTTACGCGCAAACTGAACAAGTTCCATTAAAAAGCGGAAATGCGCTGCGGTCGTCGCGTGCGCTTTCGTTTTAACAACAAAACTGGCGTAATTAAAGTTTCGCGTTTCAATGCTCCCCCGCTGTCGGCGAAAAAGAACTACGGCAAATACGTTTATTTCATTAGGAATTGATGCATTGCGAAAAACTGTGTGATGCAGCGTTATCACATAAATAAACCTAATCTTGAAAACATGTACGAAGCAATATAGGACATTAAATTAAAATGGGTTTTATTTTATATGATGGTTTTTATTCAATATTATTTGTTTTGATGTTTAGAAGTACTTTCTTTATTTTTAATATAAAACTGCACTGGGTGGCTAAAAAAAACCAAACGAGAGGTTAAAAACAAAAAACTGCTACTGTGGTGTTAACCTAGGAGCCAGCAAATGTCTAGCGAAGACCTAAACCCTTCAATGGGTAACCAAGACTGGCACTATATAATATATTTTACCTCATCAGCAATTGGTACGTACACTGACCGTATGCAATTAAAACTATAAATTTTAAAAAAAAACAATTCGCTTTCTGAGCCTGCCAGTTTGTACCTACTTACCTTCTTAATACATGGGTAAAAAACACAAGCATAAAATGGATACTTATCCTACAGCTTCGTTTAGTTTAGTCACTTCTCTAGAATAAATACGTAATGGTTGGAGAAAAAAAAGCGTTAACAACATAATTCGACATGAGCAATGAGCATGTGGCGGTCTTTTAACGGAGTGAAGTAATTAACGCATCACGCCTCAATAGCACTCGCGGCGTACGACCAACCCCCCACCCCCCTCCTGCTCCGCACCTCCGTAAGCGCGAGGCACTCGAGCGAGCTGCTTAACATTTATATTGTAAGCTATGATTAAAACAACAACACGAGTGACTTCAACGAAGCGTACCATATTCTGACGGGCCGACTGTGCGCGTTGATGCAATTGTTAACATTCTCTAGGCAATGTCATTTAATTAAACATCAATAATTTTATAAAAATGTGTTCATACGAATACACACAAAAATAAAAAAAAAGAAACAAAGAAACTTAAGAGTTGATTTTTTAATTTTTTTTTGTACTTGAAATTTAGTTTGAAAATAGTAATTTTTTGTAATAACATTCTAAATATTAAACTTTAAGCAACGCTTTAAACACATTTAATTTAAATGTAAATAATATGCTTAAAGAAGTTCTTAATGTTTGCATAAATATATTTTGTAACTTAGTATTAAGAATGGCTGTAGCTAAGTTTGTAAATAAAAAAAAATAAATACTCGGATAAGATAATCTCGTCCACAAAGTATGTAAAGTTCCTTTTCGTGAGATTACTGGTGCGTGTGTCCTTTTCCCTGTAGTTACTTTTAAGATGTGGATGTAGTAAAAGGGTAATACTGTTTATTTGCTATGAAGAAATAGGTAAAAAAATGTTTCGTTCATTCATGGTTAATTTGTTAAACATGTTATTTATGTAGCAATCATGTATTTATTTATGTAATCACACATTTTCACATCATGCGTGAAGATCTTATCGTCGCCATGATATACAACTAGGTAGGAGACGAAAAATTACTATAAAGGGAATATACTGTAAAGGTTTTAAAGACTTATTTTTGAAGTAATAAAATCTAATTCCAGAGCATATTAAGGTTTTTATTTTTACATTACTGATATGGCGCGTAGAGGTTCTGTACATGGAGTAACAAAATCAGATTATTACGTTAGAGCCAGCGACAATTTTGTGTTTGTGCACAGTGAATTTTACAACTTCAGGAGCAACGACTTTGTGTCCTGATGAACCTTTTTTAATGGCCTTTTTTATATACGTGCGGCTGGCCCCGCAGTTTCCTCGTCGGGTTTATATTCCTCCACGGATCAATATTAAAAGATAGAACATCAAAAATATTTTATCTTATTATAACATGGGTGTTATTATCATTATGTTATTATAACATATATATAAAATCTTATTATAACATCCGACCATACCGTATCAGGATTTGACTACGGCGTGGAAGAGCTAAGAGTGGGACGAGAGAGGTTGAACCCGTTTGATGTACTGCTCTGTAAGAGGATTTCAAGACGACAGCCACTTCAAGCGGACGAGATATCGATGCGACCTTTTTAACGGATGTTATTACAACAGCTGTCAACAGATAGAAGATGCCTTATAGGAGGATTATTGACATTACGAGCAGGCCTAGCCGCCCGGGGCGCCACGGACTAAGCAAACCTAGCCTTAGACAAAGAAATTAGGAAAATATTTCCTTTACGATTTAACAAAGAAAAATATATTACATATTTTCTTTCATTGTTTTGATCCCAAGATCTTTGTTATAATATTATTTAAATGTGCCATATTCAACGCTTTATTTTAAACTGCAGTAACATAATTCGCACCCTGAGGATTCTAGCGTATTAAGTCAAAAAATGGCAATTTTGAGTTATTAATGTCATTAGATCTGTTTTTTTATGCTCTTTCAGGTGTGTACACTATCGTTTCAAAATCACTTTAAACAGTGGTTTTATTAAGCAATAACCTAGAGTATTATATCAAAACGTGTTAAACTTAGTGCATTTATGTAGTATTTGCTGATACTACATTGGCACCTCAAAAAAATTTCAAAGCGCTATTGTAACATTTTAATATAATACTATACAACCCCAAAAGTATGCAATATTATGAAAACACGTTGACTTAATACGCATTTCACAGCAGTTAGAACTGAGAAGTGCTTTGGTTTTATTTTATTTGGCTTTTGGTTTTATTAGTTTTTCTGTAAACAATTTATTGTGTACAGAAAAATGTATGCCAGGGGATGATTAATTACGTCATTGACCTTGGCTAACAAATAGTTGACAATCTAAGTATATGTGTGTATGTTGAAAAAACTCTAAATTGTTTGTGTTGAATTGTTCAAAAGTGTGTTTTCATTTAAACACTATTGTCGTATGTATGTGTAACACTGAAGAGCATATTTTGTATTGCTTTTGTATTTTGTATTTTGTATTGCTTTCTGATTTGTTTTATCAGAGTTTACATTTTTTTTAGATTGATGAGGAGGCAGAAAATGCCCCGTGCAAATCATTTACTAATGAAGTAGTTCATAACTGTGATATTATTAATGTCGCTGAATTTGTGTCTTTGTCGTGTGACGATAACAGCTCCAATGATCCGACTTGGATACCTTCACCAGAACCAACGGAAAATGACGGAAAGTCAACGGAAAGTGGGCAAAATGTTAGCGAACTTGTCACAGAGGAAACACGTAAGTTATCAAAAAAACGATCTAGACATCCTGCTACGTGGAAAAGAGTGGTAAAAAAACAGAGACGAAATCAAGGACTAGGATATAAAACAAGCAAAGGAAAATTGGTCAAAGCAAGGGCAATATTAACTCCTCGTGGAGAACGATGTAAGTTAAAGTGTTTTGACAAAATCAACAATGAGAAACGGCAAGAAATATTTACAAACTTTTGGGCCCTAGCTAATTTGAATCAACAGAGGCTTTATATAGATAGCCTCTAATTCCACCCGAAAGTTGGTTTAATGATGACTCAAAATGATGCCTATTACTTTGCCACCAATAGGGATCAAAAAATCAGAGTGTGTAAATTGTTCTTTAAAGTAACTCTTAATATTAATGATACAGTTATTACAACAAAAAGAAACCATAAAAAAAAATCAATGTTCGTTATGTGCCGAATATAATAATAAAAATCAATACGAAAAAAATGCTATGCAAAATGAATACCGTTGTTACATTTATGAAAAGATTAGTTCTCGTCTTGAAAAACACCAAGATATCGAAGATAGCAAAAATGGAAAACTTACAGCTGTGATCTGGAGGCTGTGTTACATACTCCTGCTGGTGAAGTTTAAACTTTTTTTATAAACGGAAACTTGCAACATACAACTTTACTGTATTTGATACAACAATGAACAAAGGTTGTTTGTTATGTTTGGAATGAAACTATCGCTAAGCGGGGATCCATGGAAATTGGTAGTCTCATTTTAAAATTTATTAAGGAAAATTATAAAGGTAAAGGCATATCTCTGATATTTTATTCGGACAATTGCTGTGGAGAAAATAAAAATACTTTATTTTGTATTTAGTATTATTTTTGTATTATGTACTATTTTTAGTCTCTATTTATATATCGTCGTGACCATGGATGTACCTGAGATTTACCACAAATTTCTTATAGTGGGTCATACCCAAAACTAAGGAGACCACATGCACTCTATCATAGAACGAATAAAGAAACAAGTTCTGCGCAGTGGCCCAATTTATGTAACTTCTCAGTGGCTTGGTTTAATTAAATTTAATTGCCAGGAAAATTAGCCAAAGAAAATAGACAACAATACAACGTCACTGAAGTAGCGACAAGCGATTTTTTTGATTTACGAGATTTAGCTGCTAATATGGGAACCAATTATGATATTAATACACGACGCCATAAAATGTATTTCAACGATGTAAAAGTTATCAATGTGAAAAAAACATGCCCAAACAATTTTTTTTATGAAACGATTACAATCAAAACGATTTATTTGAAATTGACATAACTAAAACAATTTCTGGAAACGATACAGAACAGAGAGCAATGAAAATACAAAAGGCACCATTTATCCCCAAAAGACCTACAGCTCTGAAAGCAGCTTATTCGAATGTTAAAATTTCCAAAGCAAAAAAGTACGACCTGATGGATTTGTGCAATCTACACCTAATTCCTGCTCAGAATCACGACTTTTATAAAAATATATTAAGTCAATAAGATACTGTGAACTTTATACTCTTTAAATGTAAATACTCTTTATAGATCTCCAAAAATGATCAAATTAAAATGTAGGTACTTATATTTTATTGTGTTTGCATTGATACCATACGTTCAAATAAATATATCCTTCGAATATCACAAAATAAAGCTATTTTTTATTAAACTCCTTTCGATATAACAATGCTCATCCTCGAAATTATTACAATTTTAGTGACACTAGTGTATTAAGTCTAAGCACTAGTGTAGTAACTCAAAAAAAAATGACAAAGTATAAGGTCTGTATCAAATTATCATATTAAAAGTATACTTTATTTTTTATTATTCATCCCATTGATCCTTTGTAATATTTGAGATATTTATTTTGTACCGATTTACTATTAAAAAATACTTACTTTTTGTTTCTAGTTCATGAATGGTAACCTTAAAATTTATGAAATTTTCAAACGCCATTTGCCGAAAATAGAAGATTTTGAGATGTTACATTTCAATCCTCGGGGTGCGAATCATTATTTTTTTTTAAAATAATTGCTATGACCTAGGTCATATACAATTATTTTGGGGCCTACTCAACTAGGGCAAATGTGCCTGTGCCTGTATCAGGGGAGAAGGTAGTAATGAAGCATTAAAAAATGGTATGTCATGAGCTGATTTGAACCCGAGATCTTTGGATCAATAGTCCAACGCCCTAACCAATGAATTTATTTGAATTTCAAACAATGTAACAATATTTACATATATACAAACACAATAAATTACCATTACTAAGACCGATTAAAAGTAATTATATAATAATAAGGTATATATGAACGAAGGAGTTGTAAGTTTATTGTTTAAGTGTATTATTATGTACAAGTCCTGTTATAACTATCAATATACCTAAAATTTAATTACACTTACTGTTATAAATTCGGTCATAAATGGTCACTTTCTCAATTTCGCGGACGACTCATTTATTTGTGTGATTTTAGTTTGGGCAGGGTCCAGGAAATATAATTAAATCTCTGGTGTCAACCGTCTACCGAAGGCAGTGCTAACGTAACTTTTCACTTTTTCGAAAACATTCATAAATGTTCAATGCAGGGAAGTTAAAGAGTAGGTAAGAAAAAACATGCGTACATCTAAGGTTTTAATTACGATTAGGTATTTTTTTTATTTAAATGATATTATCATCTCAATATAACTTATTAAGTTTTATGCTTCTAGTTTAGACTCGTTTGGTAGCAATTCATCCTATTCATATCAGTTAATGTTCATTTATGGCTTTATTATTGTATATTTTAAAAATGTTTTTTATATGGACCTAATGCTATACCAATTAAAATAAATTCAAGACTACGCTCTGTTTTATATTTATTCACTTTATAGCTGTTTACGACTACTGTCGCGTGGCTGCATTGGTCTGGAGCCATCGAGCTGCGTGCAGCGAACGCCGGTAGATAAGCGCGCTACCTTTCATCACCACCATCTCCCCTGACTCTAATTCAAGTAAATCGAACTTGGTGAGAAGGTAATTAAAAAATAAAAGCAAAACCACCCACTAAATAAATGTATAAACTTGGGGGAAACGGCAATTATGGTAAGTATGTCAAGAACTAATCAAGATGAATAGGCGTTAGGGTTTTATGAGCCTTTTAATGCTTGGGAAATCGTATTTGAAGTCTTAACGAGGAAAAAGGTTGCCTTAGTAGGTACACGAGTATTAAAAATGTAGCGGTATTTTTTATCTACTGAGCGCATGACCGTCCTGAGTTCTGATAGTTCAGTTCAATACCATCATAAGTAACGTTTATTTTTATCAGATAACATTACAAACAATAACACCTATTTGTAATCCCCACCCAATTACACCCATTTTTCATCAGATTACATTACAAACAATAACACCCATTTGTAATCCCCACCCAATTAAACCCATTTTTCATCAGATAACATTACAACGAAAATATATTTTGTCCTGCCAGCGCCTGAAGGGCTCGTCTGGTAGAAACTCAGTTAGCGTGTAATAAATAAAATGTAACTCATACACAGTAATTTTGTAGCTTTTGGTTATTATCATGAAAATTATGCGTAAGGCGTTTATTAATTATAATTACGAAATGAAAAAAATCTGAACGAATATTTGGAAAAAACAAATAAGTTCAACTATAGTGTTTTAACAAAATTAAAGTAGGAATATATATATATATCATATTCTTAAGCCTAACGATGCGACCTAACGACTTCAATATTAAAAATGTGACTATTTAACTATTGACTTGACTATTTAAAATGTCTATAACCCATACAAAACACACCTTACCATTCATTTTATTATATATTCGGTACGAATGTTAATAAAAAAGTCATTTCCTTTTCTTGTGGACACAAAAGAAAATAAAAGCGGAAAAGGTCGACGAAAAACTACTTGTAGACCACTCGAAAAAGACGATTGGTGCCAAGGCCTGTTTATTACCAAATGTACAGTGTACAGGTTAGGCATGGAAAATCAGGGCCTTACCCGATACAGTAAGTTATGACCAGATTAATTATAAAATTTTTACAGAAGCAACAAAAGTTACATTTTTTTTTTTATTTTAATACATTCTTTTCTCTCTACCACTCCATCTTTATCTTTTTTTCTGTAGCCAGTACGATATAATTTGAATATATTAACATGATTATTCAAAATAATTGCTATTTCCTACAATGCTTTTTTTTATTGCTATTGTCATATACAATTATTTGAAGCGTTAAAAAAGGTATGACAATGTGCGGATTCGAACCCGCGACCTTGGGTATAACTCGTCAATAAATGACGCACTATATTACCTGCGTCCTGGTCAATATGTTATACATCGGCGTCCTGGTAAATTAATCCATGAACATTATTTTTATTTGCTAAATATTATCTAGTCGGATCCAGTGAAAGATTCCTCACCACCAGGTGGTTCTTTAATCTTTAGGCTATGCTTTAGTTTGAGAAACCGGTCAGTAAAGCTCAATTTGACCCACGTAGTTTGTGGCGCTCTGGCTCCCCTACCGAATTTATAACGCAGTACACCCTACTCAATTTGAACCGTACTAGCACTAATTGTCTTAATCATATTATAGGTATCTTGATATAGTATTATTTAAAATCAATCCGAAAAAGTTTGAGTCAAATCAAATTGTAATTCTTCTTGTATTGAGGTATACCAACAGAATTTACCGTTAAATAGATAATGGAATATTAAGTATAAATGAGAATAATTTAGTAGAAACCTATTTAGTTTGACATAGGTTTTTATTATTAAATTAAAATTACAAATGATTTTGTAAGTCACCGTGTAAAACTGATGGTTTTACCAATAAAGATAAATAAATAAAAACAATTATTTTGAAATTTGATATCGCGGAAACAAGAATAATAAGTAATATAAATTGGCTGGAAAAGAAATGTTAGCGTTAGTTTCTAAGCAGCATATTTATTAATTAAACTTATATTTCTGTTAAAAAAGCCCGAGTATAAAAATGCGGCCCCGGGTGCGGCTAAAGTGGCGAGCTTAATCGCCCGAAAGAACACGCCGCAAACTGCGACAAGTTGATGGCGACGCCATAATGAAAATGAGGGCAAATCCTTCTCGGCTTTTCCGCCGCCGGAGATTATAGTATGTAAACTTTATGGTCCCTTAATAATTCCGCAACGACATCAAAATGACAAGGATCTCCTGCTAGTAGAGCCGAGCGTGGAGGGAGCGAGGAGGGGGGTCAGATAAGCTTCAAAGGACATAAATGACTACAGATGGCGCTGTCATGCTCGCAATCAGTCATGAAGTAATATTTTTTTTTATATTTATGATAAAATGGGCAGCTACAAACATCGTAAATATGTGACTTATATTTAGTGCCGAAATATTACCTTATATTTAGTACCCTTAGTAGGAGCTAGACATATTATTTTACAATAAATATGTACCTACCTACCTAGTTAAAATTGAATTTATATTTGTATGTACTGATGTAAAGTAAGTAAATAATAAATATAATATAAAATTACACTGTACGCCGGTCTAACAAAACGATATAGTGTTGTAACAATGTTCAGTTTTTTAGATTTTTCAATGGTTAGTATTTCATTTTTTGACTGAATTTAGCCCGTTGCCGATTCCTTAGGAAGAAACTGTTTGGCAAACAATCTGAGGTATGTCAACCGCGACAGGTAGCTTTGTCCGCAGAGCAAAACTTTATTTAATGCTTTGGTTTTTATCTTTTATTTCTGCAACGGAATCAGATCAGAGATTTAATCAACCTTTTGGCCGGTTTGGACAACCGTATTGCTGAACCCCTGGTTCGTCCATCAGTGTTGCTGTCCATCCACTTTATTGGCCGTGGCCCGATTTCGCCACACGCGGTTCTGGACGAGCCGCCCGGTTGTTGGATGGAGTTCAGGGCCATCGTCAGTTTATAAGTTATTTTTTCTTAATTTAGTTGAGTTTAACTGTTGTTAAAAGGAATTGTTTTTTGAACAATAAAAGTATTGTCACTCGGTATTCTTTCTGTGTTGCCCTTTTCTGTTTTATTAAAATATTTGAGTTATCGCCCACTCCCCGAAGGTGAATTTAAAGTAGTCTCGTTGTAGCGTCTATAATGGTTGGCTCTAAATAAAATAATCTAAATTAAACAAAATATATATGCAATAAAAGATTGCTATAGGCTGTAAAATGTCATGATGCTTGTATAACATTATTATTATGTAAGTAACAATGCACATTAAGAATAAACTAAAACAAAGCATATATACGAGATCAAACAATGAGTTTATTTTATGAGGCATTGCTTTTTGTTAAATATTTTAGGTATTTTAGGTATGTGGTTTGTTAAATATTTTAGGTACCAGTGCACATATATAGCTACCTTTAGAGTATAAATTTAAAAAGGAAAATCCTCATTGAACCTCATAATTTGATATCACTGACAGGCACTAGCCTATGGTGATAAAATACATGTGAACCTGTACTACACAAGAAACCTTTATACTATAAATTTACCCACTATAAATTCGCCACTATAAATTTATTTCTTTAGCAAAAATAAATTTATAGTGCGATAGAAACATTTTTTAAAATATCTAAATCACATCATTTATTCTAAATATCTATTTGCTTCTTTGTTGTATATTTAACAATTCATGTTTATTGTTCCATCATGAAATTACCGAATGGACGAACTATTTAAATCTATAATAATAACTATAATATTATTTAAGTGCATAATTATTTCTGGGCCTGCTCTACTAAGTAGATACTAAAGTCAGCGGAGGTGGTGATAAGGTGGTGATAAGTGATACGACATGGAAATCTGCGGATGTGAACCCGCAACCACTGGGTCAGTAGTCGTTCGACCAAACACCACCCTGAGGTTTGTATAATAATTACGCTTAAGATTTAAAACTTAGCAACGTCAACTGCTTAAATTATTAACAAGTAGCTTTACACAAATGCAATAGACCAAATTACACAAATAAAAAATATTAGAATGTATTTTTCTATTTTATTAAGTTTGGCGGAATCCATTATTGGCTTATGTTATAACTTTTTTTTTGCAACAGCTGTGGTTTCCATAAAAAAAAAAATAAGGGGGTAAAACAGTGGTTGAAAATAAACCTTCCAGTGTATTTATTATTGTTCAGGTATACCTTGTCAAAAGTATATTATTTGACGTTCGATTTTTATTTTATCCACAAATAAAAGCGCTGCTGCTCGTTTCGCAACTTTTCTAAAGAAGCATACTTATTTGGTACTTATTTTTAGCCGCCATTGCACCCTTTCAATGTGTTTTTGTTACACGCTGAATAATAGCAGAATGATACTTGTGGTGTTTGTATATTGCTAAAAAAAAAACGGTTATTATCTAATATTCTTTTAAAGTGATTTAACGTAACTGTTATTCTGCATTATAAGCTACAATAAACGAATTAGTCAAGACAAAGAGAGAGAGTGAGAGATAGGGAGAGAACGGTAAAGCATTGTGACTGCGGTAAGGCAAAATGATGAAATATTTCCACTCAGTGAATAAAATTTAATCAAAGCTGGCATATTTCCTCCCGTTACGCCGAAAAGGCCGTAATGCTCGCCGAGGGTAGGGGTGGGGCTGAGGGGTCGGGGGCACGAGGGGGTTGGGGTTGGGGGCAAAGGGGAGGTAGAGACGACGCTGTTTTGTATGCATAAGTAATTGAAGGCGAAACGCGAGGGTTCGCCGCTCGCAAAACAGCTCTAGGTGTGTATCATCAAAATTCAAACGTTGGGGCGCCTCTGCCTCCGGAGTGATAAAACTAAACGCGTGCGTGATTTGTTCCCGAGTCAACGTAATACCTCTTTTTGATTACCTACCTTCAGATAATTTCCAGCAGTATGATGTATTCTTTTAAGTTGCATTGTTAGTTTAGTTGATGACTCAGCCTAATAATTGAAGAACTAATGGATCTGACTTCCGTCAACTGGTTAGACACATATATTTTTTTTATCAAATCCTTTGTAAGTTTAATTATAATGTATAAAATAATAAGTGGTCCAAAACCTTATAATATAATAAGGTGTTGGACCGCTGACCCAAAAGTTGCGGGTTAAAATCACCAGATGGTTGAACCATTTGTAACGCTTCATTACCACCATTCACCCTGACTCTAGGGCAGCCTTGTTGAGTAGGACACAAAATAGTTGTATCTAGGTCATAGCAATTATTTAAAAATACTTTTAACGAATGCATTATTATTTATTGTATTCAGTATAATCATGCCAATGTATTCAAATTATATCATACTAGCTACAAAGAAAAGGATGAAGATGGAGTGGTAAGAGAGAAAAGAATGCATCAAAATAATTTAATAAGATATCAAAATCAAATTAAGAGTTAGCGTTATATACATTTCGAATGCAACAACAACAATAGAAGAAAAAATTCAAACAGAATACAAGAAAAAGATAAAAGCGAGATAAGTAAACATACTAAAAATAAAAGTTACAAATTTAAAACATAATTTGTTTGCCGCATTTCGTATACAAAAAACTATAAAAATACCGAATCGACTCTTATTACATAATATTTTTCTTTTACCGCAAACCACAACGCATAAGTAAACATTATCATTGATTGCAGTCCCCAATTTGCCCATCTAATCGGCATTTGGATTACTATGGTTTATTTAAAGTAATTTAGGGATAAGATAAGAAAATTTGTTGATAAACTCATATCAATCAGAGATTCAATAGATTACTTATTATTAAAAAAGCTGATCTTTTGAAAGTAATCGTAATATGCCAACAAATGTATTGTTCACGGTTCAAATAAATATATAATATTTCAGGAAAAAATAAAATAATAAATGCCAAGCAATAGATAATTTTTTGATACGTTTATTGTGTTTTATCTAACAATATATCTTCCTATACTAACCAACAGCATACCACATGCTATTTTTACAAGCTTTTATTTAGCTTGCAATGTTTGTTAGTCGGTTTACATCAAATCTTACAAGCTAAATTAGAACCATTTCTTCTTATCGCACGGAGTTGAAATTTGACATATTGGTTCAGTTTCGATGACAATGCATTTTTACGGTAAGCATGACCTGATTTGGCCTAGAATTACACCTAGAATTGGCTTCAGACGAAGGAACTTCTCAACAGTCGACAGAAAAGACACGAAATGTTGTATAATCCTCCGCGCACTTAAATAAAAGCATGTTTTTAAAAATGATTTTTTATTATTTCTAATGTTGTTGCAGTGGACGGAAACAACAACGTGTTTTATTACATGGAAGGTATATGGACTTGAGACAGACTTACTTGTTCTTTTTATTTTTACCTTTTAAATAAAGACGAAAAATATATTGCGTTCCTGTACATCTTAGTAATGTGTGACAGATAATATTTTTTGGTTTAAGGCGATTACATATAATTATGCTGTAAGCTGTAGGATTTGGTCGCGCGATTAAAATGCTTGTTTTGATAATGTATTTTCTGTGGTTTATTTATTGTATTGTTTTTTTTTAGACTAATTGGACTTATAAAATTGACACGCATTCCCGCCGCCAATTTTGACATATTTTGCATGTCCGGCGATAGTAGCGCCGTTTAATGTACTGAAATCGCTTCCAGCAATGCATTTTAACGATGACTTAAGTTTGACTTAGCCTTAAGTCGTGGTTGTTTCGATTCTTAGCTAAGGCGGACTTTTATGTTCGACTTAACGCTAAGAGTGAGTTGAAAAACGATGTTTATCAGTTAAGCTAACTAAAATTTAGGTTAGTCTTAAGTAGGACCTAAGAATACCCTTTGAACGATTCTGACCTACAAATCGTTCTATGCCAAAAGAACAAGAATGACGGCGCTTTTAACACTAACCGCAACCTACGATTTTGTATGAAATATTGAAAGAATTTAGTGTTTTGTTTTCAAAAATAACTGATGATTTTAAATACATTTATCGCTTAGGTAAATCCCTCCTCAACTCTATTCTCATCATAAAAATATTTTTTTTACATAGGATGTTTTTGGTATCAGAGAAACGGGTGATTTAAGATACTATTTCAAAAACATGGTCAAGTTGAATTTTTATATTATTTGCATAATATTTAAAGAAATTTTCTTACGTAATTCCCTAGAATAATAAATTATGTAAATAAACTAGATTACTCATATCTATTGTGGACAGCTCTCCTAAGGCTTTCGTAATCCTGT
Source organism: Neomicropteryx cornuta (assembly GCA_020383195.1). NCBI lineage: Eukaryota > Metazoa > Arthropoda > Insecta > Lepidoptera > Micropterigidae > Neomicropteryx > Neomicropteryx cornuta. The sequence goes on along the minus strand of JAHKQU010000025.1, from coordinate 7,047,627 downwards.
AAAATTCGCAATGTTGTAGCATTCAGGTATGTAGGCGCCTTAAATAATATGATTTTGAATAGGGGTACACTGATGAACTGATGGATTTAAAAGGCTGTGCGCGTGGGCATATATAGCGGGCAGTAGTGGCCTAAAGCCCCAGTGACACGATTAAGCACGGACAGGCGAGAAGGAGGGCGCGCGACATAACCAAATCAACGAATTCGATAGGGGAGTGAAGGGTTGCTTTGTCACAGGAGCGGCCGTCAGACCGGTTGGCGTTCATTGGCATATGGATAACGTATCGTGCGAAAGGGGATAAAATGAGACAGGAGTAGCGGTTGGTGTGGGAGTGATTGGTAAACTACAGATACTGATAATATTATTGTACAAATAAAACCATTTAAATTGAGTGCCAGATCTAATACGAAGAAAATATTTAGGCAGCTCAAGCCATTCCCGCGAGGAACTTGTTTTTTGTACAATTTTGGGAACTTCTTGTTATAAGCAAATATGTCATAAGCCATAAACAGTAAGTATCTGCCTGAATGAACAAGTAAGGTTATCGATTTAGCCATAAATAAATACTTATCCTTAATTAGTGCAAACAGCCGCATATTTATAGCCAAAAAGAGTAAGTACTTACATAAAATATACATATAGGGTAATAGAATAATTAACATTTTTTACAGCGTAAAGAGCATAAGGATGTGTGTAAATAAATGTGTGTGGGTGAAGGTTCTTGTGAGTGTGTTATTTTCCGTGATCTCTTTAATCAATAAATCGTTACTAAAATAAAATACGCCGGTATTGCTAGAGTTGATATTATATGTTTCATAACTCTGTCAAACGTTTAATTCTGAGCATGTTGAGTAAGGTTACGAGTGCGCCTCTTCGGTATCTTCAGAGATATAATAGCAACTAAATAATAAGTTGACTATGGGTAATTTGTGAAAAAAGACATGTTGGCATTAATACATTTATTTTTAAGAGACATACTGCCTTTCCTGGTTGTGATTTCTGCTAGCTTAATCTGTGCCAATGGAATATGTACGGTAGTTTAAATCCTTAATATATATATTTTTTATATATAAAGACCGAGAGAAAAAAGTTTATTTCGGCATACGGACGTTTCTATGCGTTGAACTGACACAGGTGGGGGTTGTGCGCCGTTGAACGAGGGTGAGTTCTGAATTAGGGTGCGATTTTAAAAGTTCGTTTTACTGAGAGGATTTAATTTGGGGTCGAAGTGTCGATCGTTACGGGGTCCGCTTAAACGTGAATCGATGTAAAATAAATATTCATACATAAAGTAAATGAAATATGATCAGAAAATGCTAAGACTCCTAAAGTTGTTATTCAAGCTAGTTATTATCTGAATAAACAAAACGATATCCGACGGTTTAAATCTCTACCATGTATGGCAATGAAACCTTTGCCTGGTTAAGCGTACTTTGTAACGATCGACACTTTGTTAATATTATCTTAATATATTTTTATGATACCGATTTAAAAGATATTTTGTTAAATTTTAGGTATTTATGAACAGATTAGTTTTATATTCATATCCATTCAGGGGTTAAAACCATTGAGTAAGAAAAAAACGAGGTATTGGCCCTTGTTATATAATTTTTATTTAATTAATTGTCGTTTTTTTTTTATCTACAAAGAATCATAACTAAAAAAATATTTTTTTAGTGTATTTTATATTTGTTACACATGTTAATGGTTGTCGTGATAATAGCATGCGTTTATTTAATGCACTCATATTTAAATGTCTATAATCTTAAACCTGCAAAACACACTTGGAGCCATGTCGACGTTGCGGTCGAATACATTCCGGTCGCCTCATAAAAACATGATACGAGGGAGATCCCGTCCCCTCATTTAATGGATTTCACTCGGATGATGTTCGTCTTTTGTTTATTCTCCCGGATATTGTCCTGCGACGGGCGCGGTGTCGGGTTTATGTTTTTTTTCCGGAGCTGTTGTGTCTTTCGGCAATAATCCGTGAGGGGATTTGAGCAGGTTTATCTACATCTCAGAGTAGGTTCGTATTCTTACATTCAGGTTTCAGGTGGGCCGGTGCATCAGAACCGAAAAATATCGTGTCAATAATACAGTAATAGTTCAAACGAAAAATAACATTTAAGTTTAATTCTTACAGCTACGTGAGGTTGTACGATTATAATGAAACAGTTTCTCTTGAAAATTCGATGCATATGAGCACAACCAAATATTTTTTTTGTGTAGAAAGAGTTTATTCTTTTCGGTATGATTTAGGAAAGTAAAATCATTTATTTACAATATTTACGACCGTGTCACATGACAGACGTATGCATAATTAACTTAACAACCAGCTAAACTCAGCGCATTCTTTGAATTATGGTTAGTGGTCACTTTAAAACTCAACAGCGTACCTACTAACGCGGTGTGACTATGCAAGAGGATGTGATTATTTATTTGTCACCGATACGATATGTCATCGCTTAAATGCGATTGTTTATATTTGACAGATGGATTATCAAATCAGTTTTCACAGTAATTAGAAGATGGATTACTTCCGAAAAGATTAATTTTCAAAGATAAAGACGTATTAATAGTTTAATCAACAATATAACTATTTCTGTTTTAATTTCAAACGAGTCGTATAAATTTAATTCAATATAAGAAGAGTACATATTTTTTTTTTTAAAGAAGTTAAGTAGCTATTTAGGCATTTTTCTAAATTTGATATAAATATAATTCCTTCTATATATTAGGCATATGTCTTCGAGTCCATTGTCTTTCCATGTCTCGAAATCAATCAGCTATCTATAGAATCAACCTCTCTGCAATAAATGCCCCAAAATCGATATTTAGAGAACTTATACAAATGATTGTATAGTTGATTGTATAGTTTACTGCGTTCCTGCTTCCGACACCAACACCAACCTGTCCGATTTCGTTTTCTCCTGGCAGACAGACATCTTCCCGGTATTCATTTCATCTCTTGCCGTGCAAACACGCCGGGCACGCTCCGTTTGGCCTGCTTCCGCTATGAAATATTTACACCGCAATCTGGAGCAGCGGCGAGCCGCAGGCGCCCGCCTTCTCAGCTTCTAGCATAACGACGGCAAACCAGCAAACCAACTTTCCGTCGGGACTTTGAGAAATCGTTCCAAATAAATATCCGGCGGTTTCGAACTTTTACGAGTAATATCAATAAAGGAAACATAACAATAAGGCTTTGATGATGATCAAATTGAATGAGATTTGTTCATTTTTTTTTATTTGCATGGGCTGTCAGATTGAAAAGATGTCAGTTTTGACATTATTAGGTAGATTGTGCAAATAAATGTTAGAGGTATAGTTACGAAAATATATTTTTAAAGTTGTTAAACCAAACTAAAATCCCTATATTTCTTTCATTTACATTTTTGAAATATACATTTAACTTAAGTTTTTTTTAACTATAATTTTTCAAACTTTTTTGATACCAAAAGTGGTTTTAAAGTTCGTCATTTTGATTATTTAAAATATGTTGAGCATGGATTACAAATAATGTGTAAGTAGTAATTATAAATTAGTAGAAATGTCTCAAATCATATTACCACTATAATTGAAACCCTCTGGTGGCTTAATTTTAAATGTTAGGAAGAAAACAAAAATAATAAAAATATCAATACAGTAAGATTTTCTAAAAAAAAATCTAGGTATGTTTTTTGTGACAATCTTCATTGTTAATTAGTAATTGAATGGTGTGTTCGCGCTTAATTGCATTCCAAAAACCCACTTTCATTATAAATATTTAAAAACCCTAATTTAAAATCTCAACATAATTGTTATAGTTAAAAACCCAATTATAATCTTAAATTGAGTTAGGACCTAGTCGAAAATTGGTAATAGAAATTTAGAAGCATATCAGGGAATTTAAAAAGTTACCTTTAGAAAAATAATTACTTTTTAATATTTTTCCTAACATTAAACCTACTTTAACTGTGCCATAAATGTATAAGTACTTTAAAACGTTGATAAGTATATATAACTTCAACATTTACCAATACGTTTAATCGTCTCGTTTTAAAAGAAGTCATATCCCATTAAAAACATGCACTTAAAAATAATGAAATCGATTCGAAAATCACAAACTCATAAAATAAAACAAGGGTCTGAATATAAAATTAAAAATAAATGTTACTAAGTAGATTTTTCGACAGAGTACCCACCTAAAAGTATAAAGCGGGTGCAAAGATGGCGGTCAACCAGAACTACGCGAATTTATTTTCTCAAATGGTCAGTACCGTTTACTCCGTGACAACCACTCCACGCGCCCCCGTTGCGGAAACGTTCCATTTCCCGTTGCGTGAAAATGTGATTCGTATATGTCCCGCTATAAGGGCGCCTGGGGGGAGGAAAGGCGAACCTACACCCCAGTTCTATCCCGTACACGGTACGATTTGCTAAAGAACGAATGATTCAAATAAAAAATACCTATTTAAATTCGTAGGTTTTAAAATTTTTTTTTTTACAATAACCCTACGGTAAAATGGATTCCAGATAAGCTGATATACGTTCTCAACAGTTGTCCTGAAATATTGTTTTGTTTTCAGACAGAGACGGCATCTGTATCGTCCATTGTTCATAGATAGGTTAACCCCTGGAATAATAGATAAAACTTGCCTTGAATCCCCATTCTAGATGAGTGGGCTACAAAAATGCACATTATAATCAATGGAAACAAATAGGACAGTGTATCCGCTGAATAAGAGATATTAATATTATGTTTCCACAAAATGTTCCTTGAAGGTGTGAGTAGTTACATATATTACATACCTATAACAAAATAGTAAGTATGACTCCAACTACATTAAATATTATTTGAGCCACAGTATTTATTTACACTACGTAATAAAAGTCGATTAAATTTCTATTAAATCTAAAAATCAGGAAATGCACTTAAAGCTAAAGCTGAAAAGACAATTTTGAGCGAAGTACGTTTTTATTTCATATATCCATGTTTCTTAGCAATATTACGAATGTTGATAAAGTCTAAAAGTGTATGAAAATAAGAGGAAAATGTTAATGATTCCTTACTCATTGCCTAAATAAGAAGAGTGCGAGCATCAACTAAATAAAAGCGCGAGGGGATGACAAAAACCTTTCGATCGGCTTCACTTACGGACAATAAATTACCAAATAGGATTTACGGTTAAAGGATGATATCCTGGTTACCGAATGAATACCATTGATTACTCAGGGTATCCAGTATAAAGTAAATAAAACTTAAGGGGGTAGAAAAAATCATTTACAACAGTAAAGTTTCAGTTTCAATTCTCCTCCATTTTGTAATTATGTTTATTAAATATTTCTTCGTTGATTATGCAATTTTACTGGCAAAAACCGCTTTATATTTTGTTTATTTTAAAAATATTTTTGCCTCACCGGTAGAATATGCATTTAATGATAAAAATAATACATTTTTACTTAATGAAACTGAAAATTAGTATTTTTTTCCTGATTTTTGAAAAAGGTTTTATAAAAAAAAACTCTTCAAAGATTGTACCCAACATCACAAAATGTGGCCTATTTAATAGCATATTTAAAACATATTTTATTACGAGATTAAAATAAAAAAAAACTTTTTAGGAAAATTTCCGCGCAATTATTCAAAATAATTTTAGCGATTTCATAAAACGTTATTTATTATTATCCATTTTATAATGAAATATTATCGGTTAATTTCAGTACTACACTATAAGGACTTCAGTATTACACATAGTACAATAAAATAAATAAATAAAATAGGTAACTCCTCTTAATTAAAACTTAATTACAATACCTTAACAATTGTTATACATAGTATGTTCATACTATTAGGTGTTTTTTTACAACTTTTATTGTTTAGGGCGTGTATTTCTCACCAAATTGGTCTCACATACGTTAAGAGAAATTAAAAATAATTTTGCCACCTTCTTCTGGCCTCTCTTAGAACAGGTTTAAGCTAGTTAAATTGACTAGATTACTTCAAAATTAACAAAAAACAAGTGATATTTAATTTGTATCTATGATAACAAATTTGTTCAAAACTTTTATTGTTAATTTGGTTAATTATATTGTATATTATATTGTTAATTATATTATATTGTTGTTATTGTTATATTGTTAAAAATGATACTGTTATGAGCTATAAAAAAAAAATACGGATTAGCTTTGCAAACTATCCGCATATCTACTTATAATGGCGAAACGAAAACCAAACTAACCAGTCATATATAATGTATGAGGAGTCAAAATCGGACTTATAATAACCAAAAACAATACGCGTAGGAATAACTTTAAAACTTATCAGATCCGATTGCTTTAAAGTGCGAGGCCCAGAGGAAATTTGACGAGCCGAGGCGCTGAAAAGGAAGAGACTCAAAGGCCTAATATGATTCACTAGAAGGGCCTAGCTTTGAGAGCCGAATGTAGTAAGGGTTTAATGTCGATACCAGCACAGAAATAATAGGTTAGTTGAAAGAAAATAATATAATTTCAAAATAATTAGTATATAATTTTCAAGATCTACCTAGTAAAAAATATATGAATTGTTGAGATGCATGTTGATATTGATTATACTGCTATTTCTAAATAACGCTGACGAAAACTACGACAGTAAATTCTATTCGTGTCATTAATTACTGAACACAAGCAAACTCAAACAGACAACTAATTGGGGATAGAGGAGCTCGTTAATTGCGAAATCATATTGTTTTGTTTACGAGCCGAAATCCGAAATCAGAATTCAACAAGCGTGCCGGGCAGATTTCAGTCCGTCCCGCTCTCCCTCGAACGGGAGCGAGGGAGCAGAGACGAGACGTAACGCCCGCGCTCACGTTCGCTCGTACTGAATGTTTAATTCCTCCTCGGGAGTAATGCGAGTTAGGAGAGTTTCCACTTTTGTTTCTTCGCCGTTCCCTTGCTCTCTTTTTATCCCGTAATGGCCGCTGCTGCCTTTATAACTCGCCTCGAATAACCGTCGAAAATGTAATAACACCCGTGTCCATAATTCGCCCGACCCAGCGCCTTCATCCGCGTCACAGGGGGTGACTTAGGGTTATCGTCGTCTTGACTTCGCAAAGAGCCCAAAAGAGAGAAATTAATATTTTGATCGCGACGAATGACTCGATTACGGCAGCATTACTTCTTTATAGGGAATATAAAATAGACATTATGATTAATAATAAAGAATTGAAGCCTATTTACAACATTTTGCGTGAATGTTTTTATAGATATGTTAATCAGAATAATAACGTGGCCTGCAATTATTTTTCATTTTATTTTACTGGCAACATTATACATTACAACAATGTGCATGCAAATGATCGTATAAATAAATAATAAAAAAGAAGAAGCGAAAAAAATATTCTTGGAAACATTTTAAATATCTTGAAATATCTTGGCTTCATGCAAACTGAGCCACGGGCGCGCAGTTAATTTTTCATCGCATCGCCCGCGAACTCTACTCCGAACGAACGACGACCAACTTCGACCGACGAAGGAGGCGATCATAGAGTAATCGCTTAAGTGCTTCGCAAACGTTTTAGCTATTTAAATTGGCAGTGAAATATGGACGCATCTAGATATTTGGAAAAGAACGTTGAGGGGGATGTTTGACCTCTGCGAAGATGGACGGATTCGCTAAAACTCATATAAGACCCTTACGTATGTACGCACGTACGGACGTATTCATCGAAGGCCCTGATAGCGATTACTCGTACCTCTAAAATAGCAGTGCAACAACATGAAAACGCGCGGTCCTGAAGTAAACAAACCTTGGAAAACATTAACGTAGAAGGTGCAAGACGAACAGTGCGAGATTTATTGTTATCGAGCGTATTGTCTTTTTTATCTGATATAAGGCGATGTGCCATTATGAATAAATAAATAAATGATGTATGGATCGATTCCGCGGTACAACCGTTACGAGTAGCTAGTGCGTAGAGAAGTTGTTAGAGCTAAACCGTAAGGTGAAGGAGGTTCAGTCAGCCTCGGTCCAATATTGCGGCCACGCGATGGACCCGACATATATGATGTACCTATATAAGAGGGAGACGAACGAATGAAAACATGTGTTGCCCCGAGGGGAGGTCGTGTCGGGGGCGATGGGGCGGGCGGCAGACAGGTTAGTGTAATTTCGACTCGTGCTACGGCCGCGGCGAGGGACTTATTTTATTTACAGCGCAAACAACAAAACGACTCGCTTCGGGAGGCCAGAGCAAACACTCAACGGCTTCGAGAACGTTTCCGGAATTGAACCCGAGCCTGGCGATCATCTAACCTAACCTAACCTACTATTCGAAAAGTCGCACGACGCGTAAAGACGACTGTGAATTAAAAAAATATAACGTGATACATGCCTTGAAATATGAAAAACCAATGACCAACATGTAACGTCTCCTTTAACTGTTCTAGCGTTTCTAATATAATTGATCATTTATTATATAAATTCAAAAATATACTTGTACCTAGTTAAATTTCCGCTTACTTAGAACTTTCTTATTTCTTCTTGAAATGTCAATTATTAGAAAAAAAAAATATAAATAGCTACCGATCTATTGTTTTCATAATCATCCTGGTACATTGTTTCTTACAGCACTTTGTTTATATAGTTTCTGTATATATTGTTGAAATTAATTTTATATTAAGATACTAGCTGACCCGGCCACGCGTTGCTGTGGCTAAAGTTTTTGTTATATTACATTATAGTAAACAATCTAAGAGGAACAATAAGAGAACATCAGTCACGGAGTCCACTATGCTTTTTCACACAGATGGTATTTGTAAAAAAATATGGTGATCTCCTTATTTGACTTTCTACTACTATAACCCTTTAGTACAATGAAATTATTTACGAACAAAGACGAAAATGTTGATGTTGGTATACAAATTCACTGGATTGAGATTTGAAGGGGAAGTACGTTGAACACAATTAATTAAAATGTTCTTACACTTGATACTAAGCAGAAATCAATAGGTAAAAAATAAAAATTTATCAGATTTATTATTTCCATTTAATTTTATAACAAATATAAGTATATTACAGTATAATACAGTAAATAACATGTGACGCTTAAACTCATGAATGAGGTAGGCAAGGCAGACAGTCTTAAACTTTTAAACATTAATATCTTTTTTTTTGAATTATAAATACTTTCAATTTCAATTTAATTTAACACCAATCGGTGCACAATGTTTTTGGTTAACCTGTCTTTAGCTAACACAAATAGATTCGACGGTTTCCCAACACGTGAACACGCAACATATAGTTGCCCATGAGAAAAACATGGATTTTCCAAATCTAAACCACAAATGGACATTGTTTGACCTTGAGATTTATTTATAGACATGGCGAAAGCTAAACGAATTGGAAACTGTAGCCTTTTGAAGGGTATGGTAGAATCTGATGGTATCATCGGAATACGTGGCAGCAGGACCACTTTTCCTTTAAACTTCCCAGCCAAAATGGTTGCTTCAAGAATGTTTCCGGTGATCTTTTTGATGACCAAACGCGTACCGTTACATAATTGAGGTGGATTCAAATTACGGAGGAGAATAATAGGGGAACCAATCTTTAATCGAAGATTATGTGGTGGCATTCCAGGGATATCTAATGAATTTAAAAATTCAATCGGAAAATTTACACTTTCATTTTCATCAACAACAGTATCGATTGATTTAAAAGACATCAGATCGCCTGGTAACAACTGTTGTATCTGGAAGTTAATTTCGTCAACATCAACGTTTTTGGCTGCCAAAATCGCCCGTTGACTAAGCCATTCATGATTCAAATAATTATTCTGTATATCCGGGAAAATACTCTGAATCAATTCAGTTTTATCCTGAACAACAGTGCAAAAATTGTCTGGTAGTTTAATGCATTGCGTATTTGGTTGCAGTTTTATTTTACCGTTCCCAATATCTAGTAGTTGTTCGGAAAATATTAGTGCTGATGGATCATTTTGCAATTGTACTCGCATATTTATGGTCAATCGAAGTGTTTCAACACTTCGCCATAAGAATGATTGTTTCAAACATGCATTAATCTCATCCGCGAAAGTAGAGCGAGGTATAACCGGTAAGGTCTGCCGGAAGTCACCAGACAAAAGTAAGATAGCACCACCGAAAAGTTTATTATTGCTGTTTAAATCTTGCATAGTTCTGTTTAATGCTTCAAGTGAATATTTGTGTGCCATTGTGCACTCATCCCAAATTATTATAGAACTCTTCCGCAACACTGCAGCTATTCCACTATTCTTGTTGATGTTACACATTGCATCTGGTTTATTATGAACGTCCAATGGCAGCTTGAATGTTGAATGTGCTGTTCGCCCACCATCCAGTAAAGTAGCCGCAATGCCTGACGATGCTAATGCTAATGCGATTTTTTGTTGCGACCGTATTTTGGCAAGAATCAACGATATTAAAAATGTCTTACCGGTTCCACCGGGTGCATCCAAGAAAAAAAAACCGCCTTGTTCAGCAGCAACAGCCAGCATAATCCGATCATAAATAATTTTTTGTTCTGCTGTCAGTAATGGTTCACTGTTCATGATAATTGTTGCTAAACTTCCATGGTCATATTGATTTTCTCGTTGTAAATCGGTATTGACTAAGTCGGTGGCTGGACGATTAGGTGATGGCATACCATAATGATTAAGTGGTAAATTTGAAATAAGAACACATAAATCCTCGATCAAGACCAATGCTTCATTGTACATCTCTGGTGTATAATCTATGTTTTGGCATTGATTTGTTTGTCTAATTCGGTGCAAGATGTCTTCTGTCATACAATTTTTATATTTTTCCCACAAAGTTTGTGCTTGCGAGGGATAACATGTCGCCAAAATAATTGCAAACAACTGACGAATGTTATTCGGTGTTGATGTCAACGCAGCATCAGCAAGCGTTAAGTCCCAATGGTTATCGTCTTCTAGCAATTGCAGTTCACGACATGCATCCTGGTATGTATTGAATACTCGACCATTAGCTGTTCGTAAAAATTCAAAAGACGTTGGTCCGGGAACATTCACCAATAACAAACGTAAATAGAAGCACTCACGTTGCTTTGGATGTACCGTGTAAAGTCTCCCCAATGTCTTAGCTTTGAATATGCCTGTAATGGAAGGATGTGGTTTTCCTTGTTTCCGTGGCTCCCATTTTTTACTGGATTTGTTCCATGTGAAATAACGTGGAACATCACCATACACCAATGTCTTCGCGAATTGGCCAAAAACATCAGGTTTTTGACACAATCTAAAAAATTCAGTTAGAGTCGTTTTCGGAGCTTCGAACGCTCTTTGGAGAACATTTTCTTCAGTGAAGTATACACGTTGACCGTTTTCAAGATGTATTGCCAGATGTTGGACAGCAGGATCTCTTTCGTGGATGGGAAAGCTGAGAATATGCCAAATAGCTTCATTGCTGCTAATGTATCTGCCCATTTGGTATCGTGCTATTTCGTCATTTTTATTTATGTTTTTTACTTCAAATATGGCCAAATCACTGCCTTTGTTTACATATTTACAAATATACTTAATTGATTTAACAGAACTGCAAAGCTCAACATTGATATGAGCTTTGTAAGTTTTTGAAAGTAGTGGTGAGTATGGTACCACCCACTGATTATCAAACTCAACTTGATTTGGAAAGTTCGGCAGTCGCATTGTATTTACAATGCGACATTGTATTTACACATTTGTGTGGCCACCATTCTCAGTACTTCTGCGGCGATACATTGGATAACCATCAATATCCGTGATCGTGTCATTCGTATGCGGCTTTGGGAAGTTTTTTTTACATTTTCCATTTTCCATGCACGGTGACGTCATGTTGAAAACACCGCATGGCCCATGGATCATGTGTTTGGTGACAATATCAAATAATTCTTGATCAATTAATGGGTCTGGAATTTCGGCTGAAATTATTTGATCGATTTCTTCAGGACGGATTCTATCTTTAAGCCAAACCAAAATGTGGGCATGAGGCAAACCTCGCTTTTGCCACTCTATCGTATACAGCCAACAACGTGTGATACCAAAAATTGTATATTTAACAATAAAATCAATTAAGGATTTCAATTTTTGTTTAAACACACGTGCAGTTAAATCATGACGATGAATGGCTTGTTGTCCTGGCAATAGTAAAGTTTGTATCTCTTCCCAATTCGGATTACATGTGAATGTAATAAATAAATCCGGTCGGCCGTAATGACGTACGTAAGTCATCGCATCTTGTATGTATTCCTGCATGTTCCGTGGACTGCCGATGTAGCTTGAAGGTAAAATGAAAGCATTACCGATGTCATTGGGATTTAAATTTCCATCGATGTTTCCAGCAACAGCATCTCGTAAGTGAATATATTCTTCCGATCGTAGTTTTGCCTGGTTGAATCGAAGGAATCGCAAGCGTTCGCTTTCGACCTTAGCATACATATCAACAATGTATTGATGGAACAGCTGACGATATCGAAGGATATAATTGCCTTGATGTTGTCTAACCATTATTCGGTGTGCGTAGTAGTTCATTGAGCTAACTTTATTATTTCTGTAATCACCTAAAAAAATAAAAAATAAAATGCAATACGAAATTAAAATCTATACATACAGTAAGAAAGTAAATAGATAATTGTCAAATTTACCGGTATTTGGATCATACTGATTGATATTAAGGTGATATTCATCTTGTCCTTGCCAAAATATCAATGGATATTGTAGTGCGTCATATGAACGGTGTAGATCCGAAATCGTACTGACAGTGTTGTCTCGCCGTGTAATGTTTATAGATCTTTTGTCAACTGGATCACCAACCATGATAACAGCAACCTCATCAACAGTTGGAGCGTTGAATCTACCAGCATGTTCACCTAATGGTACTTTGTCGGCTTTTATGACGATTTGATAATTGTCATTTTGCAGTCGTGGCGAAACTCTTTTGATCAATTGAATTAGTTGATTGTGATCTTCTAAAAAATTTTCCAATAATATCACAATTGCTCTTTCCTCTGCTTGTTCAATAAAATTATACAGGCACCGAGTCGTCACGCGCTCTTCACAATCGCCCATAAAATAAAAAGGTATCGACATCTGTCAGTTTTATGACTGCCAAATAATAACAGACAAATAATTAGCAATAAATTAAAATTGCGACTATAATTTGAGATTTAAACTATCCTATCGCTCAAGTTGGATCGAACTGCATATGGTGTGCAAATTTTATTATAATCGGTTAAGTGGTTCAGCCGTCCATTGAAGATAAACATTGTGACACGAGATTTATATATATTAAGAAGATATCAGGAGGAATGTTTGATGTTTTCCATAGGTATTTTTTATTACACTTCTTAAGTTATACGATGGTATTTTTATAATTTATAATATATTTTAATAATATAATTTATTACATACATACACGTTACATACACACACACACACACACACACACACACACATTACATATTTAGGTTCACTGTATTAAATACGCAAACAACGAAAATGATTAAATATTGCATTTTATCTTGGTGTACCATTTCGGGACTCAACGGTCAAAGGCAAAATAAAAAAAAATATAAATATATGTATATTTAATATATATATATATATATATATATATATATATATATATATATATATATATATATTAAATATATATATATATATATTTATTTAGAGTAATCACAGATGTTTTAATATTCCCGTAGTCTGGTATATAAACATTCATTGATCAAAATTATTATATTTAATATGTATTACACATTATGTTTAATGTGTTAAATTAATTTAGTGTTTAATTGATCAAAATAAGGTATTACAAATTATGTTAATATTCCCGTACTCTGGTACATAAACATCTCTATAACGGCTACAACAATTCATATTCGTAGTTAAATTATATTTTATTCGATTATTAAGTAAATCTATTTAAAGGTATTCCACTGGCGGTATAGCTATTTGGTAGTTAAAAAATCCTACGTGGGGTTCTTTTTAAAATCACCTAGTAAAAAATATTATCAGCTTAACTGACAAACATAACTTTAGAAATCTGAAACTTTTTTGTAACATTAAAAATATGAACTTAATTTATTCACTGTATGTATACTGTTTATACATAGTTATTATTAAATTCTTTCATAGTTAAAATATATTCGTATTTCAGTGCTGTAAATAAAACCTATTATCAGTGAATTTTATATGCAAATATTATATTCTTACGATTTTGTAATCTCCACTGTTGGTTTTCGAAATAAACATAAAATTAAATAATATATTTCAAAGAAAAAAATATACATATTTATTTTATTTATTTAGATTAATTTAAATAATTATTGTATTATTATTAATCTTAATTTTAGGTAATTGCTAACGACATATATCCACGCAGCTGTTCTGAGTTTAGTGTGTGATTAAGTTTATTTTAAAATTAAGATCTAAATTAAATTTAAATATTCAATCGATATTGAATATTGTTTGAGTGGATTGGGGTTGAGAAATCTGCGATACTGCTCATAATGAATAAAAATATTGCCTCGAGAAGGCTGAATACACTTGTATTTATTCTCGATCAGCGGTCGACGGGGATCAAACGACATATTGCATTGTTATTTTCTCCCAATGCCTTTCGCGATCTTTTATTCATGAATTTGATGCGTGCCAAGTATAGGCGAGGCGCGCGCGTACGCATCCCGGCAGTTTACGGCCCCCACCCAAAGCGTTACATTAGGCTCGAGTTGCCCGACTGGGCATGCGAACTCTTGTCTTTATATCGATCATACACACCCTGCTAAATGTGAGATTGTGGGACCGCTACTGAGAGGTCTCTTGGTCAAGAGGTTGCAACAGCGGTTCATCTAGATCAGAGATTCCCAAAGTGGTCGATATCGACCCCATGGGGTCGAAATCGGTTTCCCAGGGGTCGACATAAACGAAAACTGATTTTTCGTGGGCAAGCACGACGGAATGCCGTCCCACCGCGAAGCCTAACGGAAGATTGCAATGCTATTTCAATAATTCGTAATTGTTAAAACCGTCGGTGACGCATCGTGAACCTGACGCAAGTGTCTCGTGTTAACATGTTCGAAACGTCGAGATCTCATGAATGTTTTTTTTTTTGATAAATAATAATAGGGGACATTCAAAACTAAATAAATAATACTTATGAACTGTGTAAGTTCAGCGATTTATTTAAAATATATTGTATTTGGATAATAAATAAAATAAAAAACTTGCTCGGACCCTACCATGGCATAAGCACTTAATAAAAAATTGGATAGACCTAACTAGGTAAATACAATACCTGCTTTCTTGACAATACTTAACCTAGTATGCTGAGTTTATGTAATATGCCTATATAATTCTGCGCTGATCTTACGACACACGCTTTTTTTATATTTTTAAAATACATAATAAATGATATTGTACTAACCAGTTGTGTAGAGATTATAGATTGATGTATATGATACCGAACTAATCCTGTCTTAAACGATCTTTATAAAATAGTGAATCTATTCAATAGTTTCCTATATAGTTATAGTGCGTAAACATTATATTTTTTTTGTTAAAATATTATAGGTACAGACCGACACATTATGTTTAAATTTTAAGATGCATTTATAAATAAATCAATTATGACATATGTAGAAGCGAATGATGGCAGCCTCACAGCCAGTCTGCCTCCCCTAGTATTACTTATGGAGTGAAGTTGATATGAAGGAATAAAATAACGAGCGCTGTTCCGGTCCAATGGCGCAGGGGAGATTTTCTTTATGGGCTCTATTAGAAGAGTGAAGGAACGCGTTGAACGAGAATGTGTCCTCGTGAGAATCATTCTGTTCCCAACTTGTACGACGCCTTTTTATGGGACGGGGCGGATCAGCTCCATGATATGATAATGTGTTCTCCGTAACGTGATGTTCTGCTAAAGGTGCCGCCGCGCCCGGAGATGTTCCACTAAAGTTCATTTTATATCGTGTCGGATTATTTGTTATAGGTAAACTAGATAATATAAAACATATTAATTATATGTTTTATAAAAGGACAAATAATTATATTAGTATCGCAATTAGGTTTTCTCTGTATACATACATATTTTCCGATGCTTATAAATATATATTTAAAATTATACCCATTGTAATTAATTAAAAAAAGATTAAAGAAAGTATTTGTGTAAATTGGGAATTTTACTATCCAATAGCTTCCAAATAAAATTAAAATGTACTATCATCTATTTGCATATGTTAGATATCAGCTTTGTGCCTAGTGGAATGATTATAATCTATATTGGGAAAAATAATCATCCCAATAAGTATCAATCTCTTTAAAAAAAATATTCAAAGCAATAAGAATTGATATTAGACTTGGTTAATGTAAAAGGAGTTATACCGCATTATAAATTTGTAAAAATTAAAGCAATTTGGTATAGACAGACAAATAAATAAATAAATATAAATTTTAATTTAGACAAACCACCTGTTGAACTATATATTATTTTCACATTTCAAAATTATTAATGTTTTATTTACATTTGAATTCCGTTGGATAAAACGGGAAAACTTTTAACAAAATAATTCACATATCCCAACGTAATTACACGATGTCGGTTGACACTCCAACATAAGAATTTAAAAATGTATTTCAGAACAGAATGTTCGTGTAGTATGAAAGAAATAAGAAATCTCCTCCTTCCTATTCATTTAGGTAATATAGTCAAACGCTTTATTATAACGTCTTAGAATATGCTAACTTTTAACTCCTAAACGCCTAGTCTGTCATCCTTAAGTGTACAATTAAATCATGGTTGTATATTTCAAAACAAACAGTATTCAGGAGTAGGAAATAAATAACCAAAAAAACAAAAAAATATCCGAGTGATTGCCCGTCTTATACCCGCCCCGCATATCGGCGTTGATTATTTGCGCTCTTCGCTCTCGAGAGGTGGCGATACTTTACGGCTCTCTACTCTAATCCGTTCGCTCGGGTCAATTTATCGCTCTTTGCAAGTTTGTACGATCTCTCTCAAGCGATAATCTGAACTCCCTTTGTATTTATAAAGTTGAAAACGACCTTAGCTATTGAAGAACAAACTATTAAAGTGTTTCTTACCCAGAAGCCAAAATTAATGCCATGTATTGTAAATTGTATTTCACATACCTGAAACAAAAGAAAGATATTGTTGTTAAATTGTAGGAATCTAATGTTATCGCATTGTACACGCAAATGCTGTGGGTATTTACTGAAAATGCACTTTATACTCAAAAAATACTTCATACATAAAAGATCCACGGGGCACTTTTTTGGCAGGAAATATTTCGTGATAAAAATGTACCATAATTTATTTTTTGTGACAAACAAAACGATCGTGATCGATAAAGTAACCTTGACTGCGTGCGCTTACAGCGAAGATGTTATTAGATGATCGTTTAATATTATCACATTCGAGTTTACATTTTTTCTCTATAAAATAAAAAAAATAAAATAAAATAGTATCTTATGTACTCGACTAGGCGCTATTACTTGATAATAGTCGAAATCGTACGACCAGGAAATGATACGTAACAATACAAATGTATATTTAAAAAAAAAAAGCCTTCCCAATTAGGCATCGTTCCTTATCGAGGCTATAAAATATACAGTATGTTTTGACTAATTTTGAGAATAATAAGAATTACTTAGCGTTAAATGCACTCACTTTAATGAATGTTCGTAAGAAGTTAATATTAACGTACCTATATAAAAAATATGTACGCATACAATGCTACGATATAAGAGAACATCGTTCAGCCGTTGATGGTATGGTTGATTTGTATCTGCATCAGCAAGATTCGTCATTTGCATGAAAACCATTTTATTTAATTATTTAACAGGTAAGCATACAGCGAGATAGTAGCATATAAATTTCAAATATAAAGAATTAACTAAAAGGTCAATTAAAGCTTACGCTTATGTATTAGAATATTTAAGAACTGATTGTAACTATATTTTAGAAAGGGTGTGTATGTGTGATGTGCATGATAGCAAACTGTGCGTTTGTGAATAGAAAGCAACATTATATTTTTTTTACATATTTGTCTTTGTATAAAGGTCCCTTAAAACATGAAGTTTACTTAGTAAAAAGGTAGGTATTCACGCTATAAATAGCACAGCGTATCGACGCAGTAAGGAAGTGAGTATATAGTATCATGTACATAGATTCATTGACATTTAGGACGATAAATTACACGCAAAGAATCCCATTCATTTGCATTTAAGTTCAAAACGAGAAGGAGTTTTCCACACGCAGGCAGACGTTCGCAGGCCGTCGCTTTCGAACGGGCGAAATGCAAACACGGAAACACAAGACCATTAACGCGATGCAAAACCGCAGTGGAAGTTAAACTTAGCGTGCTTTGCGAAAATCCGGCGAATATTACGAAAATACTGCCATCGGGCGCTAAAACAGATTGGGAAGTATTTAAGTACCGTTATACAGGGTGTCCCAAGACCAATCCCACAAACCTATTAAGAGTAAGAAATTATGTAACAAAATGCGAAAAATTTTCATGTCCAAATTTATTATTTTTGTAATAAAATTGGTGTAAATCAATCTTATCAATCGATAAATCAATATTATCTCTCGACCAATAGCATCCCTCTTACAACCCGAGAGAAGTGGAAAGGAGTTACCCCTTCTTCTTAGACCGACCTCTGTCCGACCAGTGGCATCTGACAGCAATCATTTAGCTTCGCCCTAATAGGGCGTTTCGAACAACGCGGCAGGTCATTAACCTCGATATTGACTGAACGCGGCCTAGTGACCCAGTGACGTATTTATCCGAGGAAGGAGCCATTGAAAAATATTTGTTTTACATGATTTAGAATAGAAACTTCAACATTTTTTTTCGAATACCATAATGAATTTTGAAGTTTCTTAACAAATAACACTAGGAATCGTAGGACCTATTAGCTGGTTTTTTATTGGGATTGGCCTTGGGACACCATGTATAAGTATACTCGCCCTATTTACTACACACAGTTCAATAAAAAACAAACGAATTAATGTCACCTTGATCTAACTAATTTTAATAGGACCTAACCAATTCCTTTTTTTTTTGACAGTAGAAACAATTTTTGAATAGGGTCGTTTATTTTGTTTGAAAAAAAGAAAACAAAATTCAACGAGTAACTAAGATACTTGCCAGCATTGCTCAATATCGGATCCATGACAACACAATCCATACGATGATGATGATAATAATAATAATAGTGGCTGATAACCTGCACATTTAATAAACGAGCATACCTGCTCGCTGAAATGAATAAATAGTTCGAAGGAAAAACTATGGCGCATGTCGCATGTGTAATGTTGTGTTGTATGGCGAATAAAAGAACCCACAGCTAACGTTTTTTATGTTAATTTTTAAATCTTTTCATATCATTGCAAAGACGGTTTAAAAAATTTCATTGGTTTAATAGGATAGTTCCTTTTGCACAAATGAAGCGTATGACATATATGTATATTTTATGTTTTGAAGTAACGATTTATAATCAATAAAAGGGGTAAAGTGACGCCTTCAAATTATAAAAGTTAATAAAGAACCATGTTCGATCGAGCGTTCACTGTTCCTCAGATTGAGCTTGCAAGAACGTGTTTGTAGCGAAGAAGTAATGCTCAGTTCCCGAGCAGCCCATCACTATTAGAAGTCGACGTTATCGTATTGGTGGTCGCCCAACAGGCCTTTAAGATGATTATTTGGTTTACTTTGTGCAATGAAAATGGTTTTATTTTAGTATCATATAGGAATTTTCGTTGGAAGATGATGATGAATGTGACCAGTGGAACCATTTTACAGGTGGCGCTAACAAGTGGAAACTCCCTCCGTCCGGCCGGGTCGGAACTGGGACTTGGTGCTGGCTGCGGAGACTGGGAGCGGGCCAGCGCTGCAATGCAACGGCTGCGGCTGGAGATGAGCTATATCCGTCGTCAGGGACTTGGTTTGAATGAGGCGGGCCGCGAACCGAATCGAAACGAAATTAACCCAAGTGACTGACGAACGACTGCTGTCTCTTCCTCCCTCTCGCTGGCCACGCAGAGATGCTTCGGATTGCAATCACTATAGTATGCGCAGAGTGCAATGGAACTATCATCTCAACATACATTCCCAAGAATGGGCCCATATTAGCTATCAACCCTTTTTTTAGCTTTCAAGATTTTAAGGGTTTGGATATGCAATAATCCAAAAGACGATTGGAAACAACAAACTCAAACAACAGTAATATTTTTTTATTCACTTGTAAATACTTGCTAAAAAACTAACCGTAACCGTAATTTTTCATTATCATAGTATTTTCGTATAAATAACAAAAAAATTAGTATCGTAAAAGTTAATGAATATTGTGTATGTGTGACCATTTGAAAATAGAACGCTTTCATTATTATTTTTATTGCAATATTACTTCTATGCAGGTGGTAACTAACTTAATATTTTGGTCCTTAACGTTAGTAGTTTTAACTTATTTCATGTAACTATATGAAGCTACTATCCCCGTCCTTTCGCCGCCTGTTGCATATTTCAACTAAAAAGTACAAATGCGAAAGAGTTGATTTTTTGTGTGTAGATTGATCTCTTGAAAACAATCATAGCCGTTTAAATCACATCGGAGGTTGGCGGGTAATATAGACGTATAAATAAGATCAAAGCCAACATTTTTTTATTACTGATAAATGAAACAATGACAGTTCAATAGAAAGTTCAAATATCATATTCGAATTTCAAAAATATGACAGCTCCGCTGTTGGAAACTTGAGAATATCATTGAGATAGATACCATTATTTGTTTTTTTTTATTTTAATTTACTCAGACTTAAAAAATAACCTACTGTCGCCTATATATGGTCATCCAAAACGCACATCGAATGGGATAAAAGTGCCGCAGGAACAAGTTAAGATACGAAATGAAGCAACCCATCACAAATTGATACCACAGGCGCAAGTTGTCTGGGAGGAAGATGCCGTTAATGACGCCTGAGTTATAAAACGTCCTATTCTGGTTAAATAATTTACTAATAAATAAATATATAACCTTAAAAACAAGTGTTTAATTCAAATTAATCAAAACTAACCACTTTCGAAACAACAAACGAAAACGTTT
This sequence comes from Neomicropteryx cornuta, assembly GCA_020383195.1. Taxonomy (NCBI): domain Eukaryota; kingdom Metazoa; phylum Arthropoda; class Insecta; order Lepidoptera; family Micropterigidae; genus Neomicropteryx; species Neomicropteryx cornuta. The sequence continues at coordinate 7,026,505 of JAHKQU010000025.1, read as the reverse complement.
AATCAATGGAATCATTATCTTTCTTTACCAACATTGTAACGCGGGATGTAATAATGCATTACGAGCGTGCAGCGAAAGATTTAGATAATACAAGCGATGAAGATAAGATACGAGAATGTGTGGCAGGGTTGCCATTAATGTTTAATTTTAACGCCGCGCATGTTAACGATGCATGAATAGATAGGAATTAGACGGCGAATTGCAACGGACAGTGGTTTCAAACATGTATAAATTCAAACATTTATAATAACTTAAGACTTTGTGTATATTACTTTTATTTTATTTATATGGGGTTATATGACATTTTGACAATATTAGTATGGCAACAATAACAATGGAACAGCAAATTCGTACAAGCGATTGACACCACTATACGAGATTGTATTTCCTTAACTAGACTACAGAATGTACTAGAGAAGGCTATAATGAACATATGCGATACTTCGTACACTAGAAAATTCCTGTTATGTAATGATCATCCATGTAATTTTGTTATTTAACTGGCTCAAAATTTCATCAATTTAGAGAGATTAAAAAAAATAGATAAGGTAAAAAAAACGTAAATATTTTTTTTCAAATAATTTAAAACAATTTACAACAAATATTTTATGTAAATTTATCTAACAATTTTAAATCGCCTGAGTACCCAGGTTTATTAGGCATTGAGTTCAGTTTTCAGCTTATATCTAATAGGTTAAATAGTTTTGGCCCTGTAAAACAAATATTCCTTTGGCCAAAATCAGATTTCAACTATAATTGATAATTTCAATACCTGACCCACAGTGGACGCTATGCGTGTATGGTGTTGACGTTCAGATTGTATTTCACGTGTGTTATTATATATTTAAACTATACTAGTGAGTTATAGTTATAGACACTATTAATATAGTTATGTTAAAATTCAAAACTTTAAAATAAAAATAAAATCAACTTAATATAAACTTACAAATCCATATAAAATAGTTTCCTTTATGACTTCGCTCATGAGTGTTGGGCACTTGGCGGAACTTTCGAAGACGGGTGATGCGAAAATATAGAAAGTAATTCCCGATGATTTATAAATCTCACTTTAGGAAAAATAAATATTATTTCAAACCGGAAACCGACAGCCCTAGAAATATAGAGTAGGACTGAAATATCGTCGGCTAGATTGCGACTATTTATAAATGCCTCGCAGCATTTCGAGCAGTTCGCAGGGAGTATCCGCAGCGCAGCGGCCAAGAGATCGTTTATCATTTCATTTAATTTGTAAAATAGCCGAGCCGAGAGAGTCAAGCCTCGATGAGCAATCGGGGGCCGTTAAAACGGCACTATCTGTCACTGCTCCAGAAAATAACGAACTAATTGAAATCTGGACCTAACTAACCTTACGCTTACATTACAGTCTGACTGTTACTCGTCAACGAATTCTCATGCAAACGATATTAGGAACAAAAAAATCGCAGATATAATACAAATACCATACTAGTCATACCATTCTTAACGCTTTATTAACGTTCTCTTCCTTGAGTCTAGTCCAAGTAAAATTAGCTTAGTTGAGTAGGGCCCAAAACAATTGTATATGAAATATATTGCGACAATACAAGCCATACGATAATAATATTATTTAAAAAATAATCAAACCATAGACTCCAAACCAAACAGAAGTCCATTGGCTATCAATTCAAATATTTAATTATATCTTCAAATGTACATATGTATAACATTATTACTTTAAATAACATAAAGAGTGCATATAGTTTCTGAGTGTAAGAGTTTCTGATATGCCACTAAGTGCGAATTTAGATGAGAGGAGATGTATCTCATTTTCTCTTTGTATGTTTATAGATAAAATGTTTTTTTTTGTAATAATTGTATGTCTAGCTGTAAGTTGTAAGCTGTAAGTTATAACAATAAATACAACAATAAAACAATAAACAATATATAATTAAAATTAAAAGCTTCTCAGATGTTTTTATTTTATTTAAAATATTTGTTTTTATTTGAACCACATATTATTATAGTGTTATTTAGAAAAACCTGGAAAAAAATCAACTTCATTTTGGAGAGTTTTTCAAACTAACGTTTTAACATCTGTCCACACATTCGGATCTCCGTTAATTGTCCGAGAAGTGACGCGATGAAAATGTTAGTAAAAAATAAATTTTCAGGCACCAAAACACGTATAAAGAAAAAAAAATCCGTGACTAGCGTTTAATTTCGGTAACTATGTCGGCGTGTATCGGGCGTGTCTATAGCAGTCGCTCGCTATAGCAATCCGTCCCGCTCGCACGCTGATTGATTGAATCGTTCGACGGAGGCGGCGCGTGAAAGCATATCTAATGACAAGAGAAACAAGATCGATGCTCGCCGCTTTGATCTAGATTCGAGATTTGGCGGTTAGGGCGGGCGAGCTGGAATAAACTAATCATATTATGTTATTACAAAACCGTTCAAATTTCCAAAAAGGGTGAAATTGCAATACTTATTCCACCGCAAAGCCATTAAATAAAACAACAGCTTTCACAGTAAATTATCCCATGTTAGAATCGTATAATATTAGAAAGTAATGTAAAGTGCACGGGAATACAGTTTAATATTTAAAAGCATTTTAATCAAATTTCATTTTTCCTTTAACTTTCTCAAAGGATAATGTCCTTAGGGTGTTAAAAAATCTAAAGTTCAATTATTCTCCAGGACGGAGTAATCATTCATATGTTAAAGTTGGCTTATTTCTCTGTTATCTCTTACCTAACTGTTCTTATTAATATCTGTCTTTCGTTCAATATTTTGCTGGATGAATGGCGAATGGCTTCAGTAGTCCTCATACCCAAAGTGGTTCCAGAAGTGATCCTCTCAACTACCGGCCTATAAGTTTGAGTTGTATATTATTATTTTTTTATTGAAACTTAATAATAAATAGATAATAAAAATGATATTTTAATTACTATAGGCGAAAGAAATATATATTTTAGAGAATTATTTTAAAAAAGGATAATTAATAACATATACGAGTAAAATAATACAACACTTTAAGTATACTATAAAATACTACCTAAATATGTTTATTTGCGAATGTATATGTGTAGTTCATGCCTACTTGCGTCTCTTTTTTGCCTAAATTAAGAAACCATGTGATTTTTGTTATTGTCCTTCATTTTGTTATAAATTCGAGCCGCTATATAAGAAACTAAATATACAATGAAACTGTCGTCCCCACTCCATAAGAGTGTGCAACCAACCACCGAACCACCACTCTTATTCTTTCTACCAACAATCGCAAAGCATGTTATTAGGTTTCGCGTATCGGGAATACATTATGCTAATGTTGGCGGCTCAGCATCCAGCATCGTCTATATGCGCAGCCAACCTAACGAAACTTATATTATAGGTATGTCCCGTCCCGCTCGCGCTGCTTAGCTATTCGATGCGCGCTCTCGCTCCCACTCAGAGGTAAGCCGGATTTGATGTCTTGTAACGCATGTCAGATTACCGCCGATAAAACTCATCTTGCCTTCGCCTTCTGAGCGCTCTCGTGCTTCTCGTGTATTCTCTCGTAATATGCGCGAAGTTAAGGTTCTCGCGTCGGAATGATCGGTTCCCGTGAAGAGAATGTCATGTCATGTTTTACACGACTTTTACCTCCATTTAAGTTTATCAATAACTAGTCCTCCAACGCCCAACAATATTCCCCGCAACGATACATTTAATTGTCAATTTCAAGTTTGCACGCAGTTAAAGCAATCTATATTGCTGAACTGCTAGCATTTAGTGTGTTTATTTATTAAATGATGCCGTTTATAATAGGGCATCATTTAATGAATGGTACAAAGTTATTTGATTTACTTCCTCCGTAGTAGTGACTAAAAGCTATACAGAGTTTTTTGTTAATACCCGCCAAGTAATATTAACCAAAACATTGATTGGTTATTTTGCATATTTAAAATGTAGAAATAGCTTTTTTGCATAATATATAAGTAAGTACAATAAAATATATGAATAAATATAATATCATGAAGAAACATATCAAAATATAAAATCTGCTTGGTGCTATGCTACTTCATTCGAGCTGATCAGACAAAAGGCTTTCGAGGCGGGGAACAAAAACGCGCCGGAATAAAGGCTGTCGCCGAACGACAGATGGCAGTCGACTGCAGTCTGCTGCAGTGGGTTGCACTGCCACTGCCACTGCCACTGCCAGTGCAAGCCACGCCGCGGGTAGAACCAGCACTGATGTAGTGTAACGTAATAATGACCGTTTATTAAGCCAGAACGCGAACGGCACTTCTGTTGTGTAAGGAAATTGGCCCCGCAAAGGATTTTTAAAACGGGCGCAGTTTAACAATAGCGAAACCAGGCAGCTATGGGCCATTCTTTTGTCGCTTTACGACTATACCTAGCTACTGTGGTACTATGGGAATCCGATTATATTGATTTTTATAAAAATGCTTCGCAATATTTTGAATTGATTAAACTAGTAATTTTGTTAAACACTTTTTTCCTTCCTACATAATTCATGAACTCTCAACAAAATATTCATTTATTTATTTCTTTCGGAATCAAACAATTACATGGTATGTATTGCCATTAAAACTTAATAAAAAATACCTAGGCAGTTATCCAAATCACAGTCTATCCTTTCGATCTATTTCAAATAATTATTCTTTAAGTTTGTCACTCTGTTAATTACATTGAAGAATCACTTAATAAAGTAATCTTCGATTTCTCAACCTCTCTATCTCCCAGAATCTCTGAGTGATAGAGAGTCCTTGCTTAGTCAATTAAATATTATTAGATATTCATCAACACCAACATACATTTTTTTTTTAAATTTAAGTTTTAATTTTTTTGCCGACATACTCGCACGACGACAAAGCCTTTAAAAAAAATGTTTATTTATAATTAAAATTACGTTGTTATTCAAATCACACATGAGGAATCATAAAAAAAATATACTTAGTAAATATATTACTTGTTTGAAAATCCTCAATTAGATTAAACAAAGACCTCTAATTAACGTAAACTTACCAAGAAATGACAAAATTGATTTATATACGGTTGATTCATTAAGTATGCAATTATCGTGAATGGTAAGGCGAACGGGGATGTCCTTCGAGGCGACCGCCGATGAATATTTAAAGTGGAGAGAAGCCACCACACAAAGGTATCAATATTAATCAGTCACATTTCGATTCATAGAGACGCCCACACCTCGGATGTGCGTCTGAATTTGACCCTCATCGTAAAAATGTGAACTTACTGGATATTTAAAAAAAAAAACTATAATTACGCTCAAACTACTTCATGTGAAAAATATAATAACTTATGTTTACATTTAATTGCGCCTTCGTATCGTTATGCGTAGGTATATATTTAACATTTTAATAAAAATAAATTGATGAGTTGTACTTGTCACTTGGATTCTCTTTCTTTACAAAGACAACGACGACTCTGATAAGCGCCTAACCTTATTTTGATTTGCAAAATATGTAAAGCCAAAAATACCGGATGTAGTCACAGCCGATACGGCCTGCAGTCCGAGGTATTATTGACGTAAATTCGTCCCAATGCAGCGTCGTTTGTGGTAGTAGGGTTAAATTAACCTCAGAAATGAACGCCGCCGTTCACATTTTGGCGTGCCGTGTCTCCTGACCCAAGTTCTATCATTGGATTGCTAGCTGCTGAGACTGTATTGCTGATGTCTTATATTTCCTGTTGGTCTTTGCACAGGTTTTGGCCGACATTGTAAAATTGTGTTGAAATGTTTTTAATTTCCAAAAATGGTAAGATGTATTGAATTTTATCGAGTAGACTTAAACTTAAACCGGCTCCATAGCCGCTCGAAGTCTCAAACTGTACTAAATAGAAATTTTCGATGCGACGTTTTGTTACGGGATCAAAAATTCTTCGAGTATTAATCGTTTCAAAGTCGACCTTTTTGATGTCATAATTTTGGAATGACTCAGTACCTATTCGTACCGAATTAAAGACGTGTTCACGTCACAACAAGCAAGATCTTAATTCTTTGGAAAGAAATTAATGCACATCAGTGATCATCCAAATTTAGGATAAGTTAAAAATTGAAAACGAAATATAATTAATAAACCGATTCGTTAAAACAAAGTCGGTAAACATGTGCGAGAAGAGATTCGCTTATATTATATGGTGTTAAATGTAATGACACGTGACAGACCATGTATTTAAATTGAATGAATAATTGAGTTTAATCAGAAAAACCAAACATTAAAGAAGGCGGTGCTAAATTGGCACGTTATGTGCGCCCAAGAGCAACGAAGAGCGAGCGCAGGCAGGCGATTACACAAAGCACGTCTGGCGTTTTCTCGTAAATATGTCGTCTTGTCGCGTCTTGTTGGCCAACAAATAAGATGGAGAGGCGCAGAGCGATATTACAAGACCAGCTCGTTCGACTTCTTGCTTCGGTTATTACCTTGCGTTTATTTAAAGCCGATGATATGAAGATTTACAGATAAGTTTGTCTACGACTTGTGATTTGAATGAACAAATAGCATTAAACAACAGTGAATTCATTAGTGTTTATCAATAAATATATTATTATTTAAAAGTTCAGGAAAGATTCGGTTGTGGCCTATGTACCACATCCTGTAGTGAATAGTGGGTAACAGGCTGATAAATAAGTTACGAAAAATACAAAACACGTGATATTTAAATTTTATTTTTCTTGCGGTTGCAACATTGAGGTACTTATGAATCGCTAGAGTCGCCATTAGTTAAAAATATATCTCATCCATTGCGGTCGATTGACAAAAATATATAGGTTTAGTCGATTATGACCGTTTATAACCCTCAGACGCGTTTTTATTATCGAAATCGCTCGCTCGAACTAATATGACGAATTTTATACATATATTATATAATATTACGGGTTCGTTTGACATCGTCTTCTTAGGTACACTGGTATTTGTAAGTATGCCCAGAGTCGCTGTTTTAAGACACGTTTTGACTGGTGAATTTCTATGAACTAGATTCTCTAGTAAAAACCAATGGGTCAGATTCTTCAAAAAATGCATAGTAAAACAAAAAAAGATCAATTTTAGTGGGCATGTAAGCCCATTAAAATAGCTTCTTTTCGATTGGCTGATAATTATTTTAGGTGCAAGTACCTAAATGACATCAATAACTTTCCCGTTCTAATTTTATATTTAATTCTAATTAAGTAGCGTTGCATCTCCCCGCCTGCAAGGGAATCAAATAAATAATTTCGTGTTGCGAATTGCGAGTCAGTTTAGACTCCTACTCAAGGGCCGGACTAGTGATGTAAAATACCCCAGTACTTCGGGGTAAATAATAATTTATTCGTTATTCTCGTAAATACCCAAAATTTATAAATACCCAGTTATTTTTAGAAACCATTTTTAAAAGTTTTTTCTTTTATTTTCTTGTTAAATTTGATCAAACTAAGTGCGGAAGTAGGTATTAATATTTTTTAGACAACAACAATAAAAGTCCCCACATTATCCAAGCTTTCCACGAAATTAATCACAATTCAAGCAATGAACTAACTTTTTGATATTTCCTAAAACTAAGTAGTGTTAAATATAAATGGTTTTTGAAACTAAAACCAAAACCAAATTTCAGCTATGCAGGTGCTATGGAGGTTTATTAATTTGTATTATAAATACCATATTTAAAATTATTTAATCCATTATTCAATATTATAAATATAAAAAAAAACTAAATACCACGGCTCGGGGTAAATACCTTACCCACTGAGTATTTATACGACTTACGTCACTAGCCTTGATGAGACGCCCTGAATTAGCGACCCGGTGAGTCCTTCAAACCTGCTTTTTTAAATCATGAAGCCTCACAGAGCATGTTTCGCATAACCCTCGCACTGAAACTATGCTTGTATCACAGTTTCTAAGAAACGTCTGTCGGCTATTTCAGTCGATTGCTTCTTTGTGGCAAAGTATTTAATCAAGTACTTACTGAAAATTAAAAAAAAAACTTAGTTTTATTACATAGGCTTAATTCTGACGAAAATAAAAATAAAATTATTTTTACACACTTTTACTTTCATTCCCTCAAGGCGGATATTATTGTTCATATCACCGACATCGTGACACCGCGTAGTAACTCAATAGAATATATCGATCGATAGATTCCATTTTCATATGACTATATATATCTTCAAGTATATTTCTTAGCAATTTCAAAAGCCAAGTTTCACACATATTATATGCGATAACCAAGAATGGCTGTTATTGAGTTGTAAATTAATTTATTACGGTATTTTGAGTATAGCTGATAAATGTTAATAATATTATGTTGTCAGGCAACATTCTGGAAAGGGCAATTTGAAATGAAATAGTCATAATGGGCTCACGGCCCCGTAGAGCCGTAAATAAAAGTGCGTGTCGTAAAAATGCAAAGTTGGAATTAAAGCAAAGCACGGGAAAGCGTGGTAATTGCAAAGCACACTTAACGGGCACTTTAAGCACGAGCCGCGCCAACAAAGGTCAACGAGAGAGAACGCCGAATGAGTCAGTGAACTAACGCCCGATAGCGTTTCGAGACCTTATAAGCAGAATGCTCTATAACTAATATTGAAAAAATTAAATATACTTGATTCGTTTAAATCATCAATACTATTCAGAAAGGTTACAAAATATCTGTAGATCGATACCTCATCGAAGGTTAATACGGTGCGAATTTGAAAGCACCAACCTGGCCAAGAAGAGGTATTGTCGACACCTCTTCGAGGTAAGCTCACCAGTTTTTCCTGGCGTTCTAGCGGCTAGAATGCATTAGATAGCTGCATTGTGGCTTATGATATCCGTGATCATTACGGATAGGATAGCGATAAACATTGGTTGAAGTAATTATTTTTAAATCTAAACATAGAAAAGAAATAATTCTAACCTAAGATTTAAGGTTTGCGTCTGATTAGCTGCTAACACGTGGAAACCATGCATTTAACTGAATGCTTCTAGTTTGTAATAAAGAAATACATGTATGGTTACACCACGGGCGTTAGAAGAAAAACTTCCGTAAGGCAGTAGATTAAATTTGTCACCAACTTGATAATAATGTATTAATCAATGTTTCAACAATAACATTCCGTACTAGCATCTAAATTCAATGTTTCCGCACGCCTACTTATTCATATAAGAAGAAAATCAAATCGACAGATAACCAACAATAAACGTGACAGCCGACATTATTATTTAAATTTACCTCGTTAAATTGATGAGTACTGCAGTTAATACTTAGAATTAGAAAAAGTGTTTTTTTTTTACTTAAAGCGCTGTGGTCGTAAGGTCGTCCGCGTGTTTATTTGTGTGTTCGTTATCGTCCTGTTTTGCTGAGACGGCCAATTGTGAGTCGAAGGGGCCATTTGGCGTATTAAACGTTATTGAAATGCTCCCGTCGCGGCGAGAAGGAACGACCGCGACGCACAGAGAATAAAAGAAAAGACTGAAGGAGAACTTTTTTCTGCAAAAGTTTTTAAAAAAGGTAAAACCAAAAGTTTGGACATTGAATGAACGCAAAATGTAACCAATAAAATATTATCGCGATAAAATGCAATGATTTGGCACATTTCTGACGAGGTTTACGCAAAAAAATATCAATTGACATGGTAATTTACGCATTTGATTTACCGTTACTGCCAGTCGCAGAGTTTGGCTGCTAACACGTGGAAAACGCGCATTTAACTGTATACTTTTTATTAAAGAAATAAATGTATGGTTTCACCACGCGCACCAGAAGAAAAACTTCCGTAAGAAGTTGATTTAGTTTATCATCAACTGTATACTAATGTATTTATTAATCTATGTATTAAAATAACTGGCATCTACATTCAACAATGTATCCGGACTTTTACTTATTTATATGAGAAGAAAATCAAAGTTATAAATAACCAACAACCAACCGACTTTAGGCGAATGAGTCACCTACATGCATCTTCAGGAGTTTACCCGAATGCAAATCGTGTCGTAATTTGTGTAAAAAAAATGTGTAAGATGTGTGTGTTAAAAAAAAGATTCAGCATCCATCAGTTGCATTTTTAGAATATGAACATAGAATCAGGATAGTGGCAGAATGAAACGAAATAACTAGATAAAGCAAGCCATCATCTATCGTATTTTAAAATTTACAAACTGAAAAACCATCGTCGGGTATTTTTATTTTCAACTGCCAAGCCAAACGCGACGTTCTTTTTCAGTGGCAGCAGTTGGATTATTTTTTTGCGAATAAAGAGCCGCAAATCTATCCGGGTGGTCATTCGGCCAGTCCGCGCTCGCCAAATTATGGCTTCAAAAACTCATTTTCCTGTATATTTATTTTCAGTAGAAGCATTGAACGCATTCAGAGCAGAATTCACGTCATGTCATGAAATTTAATAAAAAAGAAAAAATATTTTTTCCTAAATACTCACTCAAATTCAATAAGTCACCGTACCCGGGGGTACGCTGGACTAGTAATTTTTGTAAAAAAAATGTAGGCAAGCCTTGTAAGATCGAATGTTCTCACTTATAATAAAAAATATTTAGGTATGAGAGTATTTCATGAGCCTAATGAAAACAAAATATATAACAAAACAAATAAACAAAAGATATCAAATGTGGGTGTATTTAACCATAAAAAAATATTAAATTGTTTATTTAAAATTCAACCTAAAATTATGCAACAGCAATTATGGCTTCGATTTCATGCAATTTTATATAGCTGCAAGAAAAATAATCTAAGGAGAGGAAAATGTATGAATAAAATGTAAAATATCCGTTGTTTGTTTGTATAACAATGTTATCTTTCGATCTTTATAAAAGTATTATTAAAAATCATTTTGGACGGCGTGTGCATATGTAGGTATGATATTCGATTTATTTGTTTTATTTTTATTTATTTATTGTGACTTTTAATTTCTCAAAAAATTGAAATGTAGTAGAGCAAATCACAGTTACAAATTTATATCCTATTAAAAATACACAGGGAGCGATTAGCACTGCTATATTTTGTGTTCTGCCTTCTTTACTAGATTATGACTGTACTAAGGAAGGGAATGTTTTATTGTGCTACAACTATGAATATCAAACCCTCAATGCACCAATAGAGAAATAAGAAAAGTTTATTTATTTGTAAGAAAAACAAATTAAAAATATTATGTAAGGTTACTGTGTTTGCTTATTTTAACGTAAAAAATCATCTAAATACGGTATTTACGAAAAACATTTTACAATTTTACTGAATATATATATATACTTATATAATTGAGTCGTAAAGGTATTTGACTTATATTTGATGATTGTTTTTTAATAGCGGCAAATCGCTTGAAAAGATATATGACACAATCTTTGACAATATTGAAAAATTTAGAAAAGGTTATTAATTTTTTGATAATGTGTTGGATAGCAAAATCTTTATAAACTATACTACAGAGGTACTGTAATTGAGAGCGCAGGATGTCGGTTTAAACCCAACGCTGAGTTTTATAAAAATGATTTTTTAACTCTCACCTGTCCTCTTTTCTGTAAAACCCAAAGAAACTTTAATGATGAAGTACTTTAACGATGTAAAAGAGCTGGAAAAACTAATGTATTGATATTTTGGGGAAAATACTCATGTACTGTAAAAAAACGAGACATTTTGTACATACAAACATAGGTTGCATAGGTATGTGTTTTTTTTAGAACCGTATGTAAATACAGTTTTAAATTTGACATTCAGAATAAATGTCAAATTAAAAATATTTAGTAAATTGCATATGGAAAATGAACGGACATCGGCGTAGTACGCGGCGGTACCGCTCATGTTAGCCAATTTGGCACGTTCGGCAAGCTCATTTTGGTGAACTTTGGCGGGAGACATCCTTAACCCATTAGAGTCTAGATTTATTATTTTCTTTGATTTATATTAATTATGTATGTATATGATTATTATTTTGTATGATGCTAATATTATGTCGATGATATTTAATCATTCATCATTCCTCGTGTGAGCATGAAGTTTTCTAAACATTTCATTTTATTTCATTAACACCAAACGTTGTCAGATTCATATTTTTTTTAGAAGAGGAGAAATTCATGTACTCGTATATGAAGAAATTGCAAAGTAGATTTTAATTCGGAAATTTCTTTTTTAATTTGAGAATTGTTGTTTGTTACATTATTACATTTTTAAAAATTGGTTTAAACATACCTATGGTACGTATATATGGAGGTACCATATTTCCTTTTACCTATTTAAAAAAATTATAGTCACTTTTGTAATCCGTCTGATTATGTTGTTCTTGTTGTGCTTGTGAGGAATATCCGAGGTTATCATTGTATGCTGTGAGTCTTATAATATATTCCTTGCAGTGTGAGCAAAAAATACGTTCAATATGCTTATTATTTATTAATTTGATTTCAGCGGTTATTCGCAGCTGGAGCAGTTTATTTTTCAATAAAAATGATTACGCCAACGAAAACTTGGACACACATTAAAAAAATGGTTAGTATTAGTTAACTATGGATATCATAATATGGTAATATTATTAGGGTATCGCAGGACTATATAAGCTATATGAAGTAAAATACAAAATGAAATTAGTAAATTAAATCTACGATTCATTACAATTTAGAGGAATAAAAAAAACAAATGTGTGTATATAAGCTATACAAAATAAGCATGCAAATATACCGTGAACGAAAATTTAAAAAAATGACAATAACAAGCAACCACAGCTCACAAGTGTCATTGACGCACTAAATGATTTTTGCGATTGTTGGTTTAAGTCAAACATAACGGAACGACCACTACTAAACTTCCCACCGCTCATTTCATATGGGCATTCTTTCTACCTACGCCTAAAATGTATAGTTAAAAATGTAATGTGAAAAAAACTTTACCAAAAACTAAGTATTACCATATGCACTCAAAGTTGCTTACTCTAACGACACCTTTTGTTACTTTGTTTTAAAAAAGTATTATTCTTGCATATTTAATTTTTAACACATGCTACTTAATATTTTATGTACCTATTCGCTCTTGGTCACAAACGATTATCTAGATTCAAGGTGATTCAAATTTATTCTGTTTTAGACTATGATGGCATTAAACCAAAATAATATTGAAAGTAAAGGCATTAGCATTAATTTAAATCGAAAGCATTATAATAGCATAGCCATGTAATAAAAAAAAATGTAAAGATAAAGGGCATGGATGCCTTTCGCAGTGGCCGGATGGCCGGTCGACAGGTCAACGACACTCCCGAGTAGAGTCCGCTGCGAGTCGCGACGGACGTTGACTGTGCACCGGGGAGCCAGTGACACAAAAAAGTACTTACTTTTCTATTTCATTTTAGAATTCAAGTGGAACCGGCTACATTTCAATATAACACTTGATCAAGTTCTGGTGTTATTTTCGGTAATGGATCAAGAACGTTTTTAACCCCCGACGCAAACAGAGGGGTGTTATAAATTTGGCGTGTCTGTCTGTGGCATCGTGGCTCCCAAACGAATGAACCGATTTCAATCATTTTTTTTTTGTTTGAAAGATAACTTGATCTAGTGTTTGTAGCTATGATTCAAGAAAATCTGTTCAGCCATCGGGGTCTTTTTAAAAATTTGTTTAATACATCTTTACATGAGGACCTGGCACATACATTTAAGTACCCTTAATTCACTAGCATACATTACATTCACTAGCATACATATTTTTTATTGCATAGAAAAGGATCGGTATTACGGCTAGTATTTGTTGGTTTTGTTGGGGGGGATGTTCGTTATGCGACAGACAAGGACGGTTTGTCGACAAGGGCGGACGCGGCACGCACCGACGCTTTTAAATTACATATTTTTTTATTATAGGTTACAATTTGGTATATTAATATAATGTTACAAGAAATGTTAGTAATCTGTAACCGTTAAAATAATCGTAGTGAGGAACAATGCTCCGTGAAACGAAACCCAAAGAAACTATGAGCACTGCAGATATGTCATCTGAGTTCTATAAGCCATCTGGCAGGCAATCATAAGCCAACTGGGCGCGAGCGAGCCATTTATGAGTGCCACAGTTACAAGCAAACCAGCTTACCCATGTTTCTGTAAATTGAATTCGAGTACATACTTTCAAATATGTGAGTATGCGCACTTATGAGGTTGGGATGGTCGACAAATTGGGTGGGATCTTAGTTTTAAGTCTTGAGTTAACTACCTACATTCTTTTAGAAATAATGATTCAATTGGGCATGCCCTTCCTTGGCCAATCTGTTTTCTAAATTTTGAAAAAGGATTTCCAAACAATAGGTACCTACCTGCTTGATTATTGTAAATTTAAACGCATCGTAAAGCAGATTACTAAGGCAATTTCGCAACAGTACATTTTTTATGACGTCGCTTATCAAAATATTATAACGCTTTTGCAAATGCTAGAAAGGCGCACTGCAAGTGACATAAAACCTTATCAGTAAATTCTACCGTTGCGGTAGCATTCGATACGACGCAGGTAGTGCCGGTAGGTATAGGTTATATACAATTAATACTATGCTGTTGCGATTACATAATACATTTTTATTTATAATTAATTCATAGGTGCAAATGAAATCTAATTTAACAAATTAATTAAATTCAAATATGTGTGTACACGATAAATTTGATAACTACAGATATTTATATCAAATATTAGCCTTTAGATTTTTTCTTATTTATTTATTCAAGAACTAAAATACATTCATATATTAATATTTAATTAATTCACGCAAAACGCAGGCAAAACCATGAGTATGGTTAGTAAAAGGACTTGTCATAACCTCAAATCATAGGTGATAAATAAATGTAAACTATAATTTTGAAAAATATACGTGTTTGAAGTGTACACTTATTCCTATGGCGTCAGAGTACTAGTAGATTTGAAGTACGAGGAGATTATGAGATGCAGAACAAGACGAGTTCCGAGGGCCACTAAGGGCGTTACAAAATGAGGCTCGATCACAGGGCATAGCTGTAAGACCCTGCGAATCAGAGTCGAATGCTAGTAATTATATAAAAGTCTAATATAAATTAAAAAAAATATTTTGACAAAATTCAAAATCTACAATGCAAAAATAATTATACTATCAAAGCCACTTCAAAATACCGTTAGTACTAGTATTTCCGGTGTCAATGTCAATGTTTTTAGGATCACCATATATAAGAGTACTTAGGTACCTAGGCAGAAAGTAAACAAGATACATGGTAACCATAGAGATATACAAGTTTATGATTAAAAGCCGCTTAAGGAAGATTTTAGGAAATATTAACGTATGTAAAACAACATTAACAGACAATTCTGATTTCTTCGAGAAATGGACTCGTTAAGTGTAATTGCAAACTTAAGGCTGCCTTCGCTGAGGCGATCTTTAAAAATAAAAAGTTCTTAGAGAAAGAATGTAGGAAGTATGGCTGCAGGCCAAAAGTGAAAACTCGACAAAGGAAAAGTTGCAGCGACATGCAGCTGATCCGAAGCAAGTTAAGGTTTTTCGAAATTCTATCGGCAGTGTTGGCATTCGTTTATAGGTTGGAGGGTGGATGTAGGACGTTCTTTTATATTATCGTCGTTGCTATGTGTGTAAAAGTGCTATTTTAAGTAATGTCAAAAAACTGTGTATAGTTTTATTTTATATGGAGCATAAAAATATATTTTTTTTATAATCCGCATTACAACTAAAATGTTTCCCTTTCAATTTAAGATTTTTATATATAATACACTGAAGTTAACCTTAATAATTATAAATAAATATGACCTTGTAATTTATGTGTTGTTACTAGAAAGTGAAAATTAATAAGTAGTAGGTACTATTTTTTAAATAATAATTTGGTACAAACTTATCGTAAATTTCATAAAAACAAATATGTAGGTCTGTTTATCAATAATATAGTACAAACTATTTTTATATTATAATAACTCAGTTCCTGTATCAGAATGTTTAATTTTTATAGATAGGATCGTCGCAGATTTCTGTAAAAATATTTTTTTATCAAAATGGCACTTAGCTATTATATTGTCAACGACACGTTAACACGATTCGAGATAGATGATTTGATGAGATGAGATGATTTGAAAGAGGTCGGTATACAGGTTGTCAAGTAAATAGTGGATAAAACTTAAGGAGGTGGTAGAAAGGATCATTTGCATCAAAAAAATGTCAGTCAATATTTCTCTCTATAGAGAGAAAATAAGTTTTATGAAATCGCTATGACATTATTTTTAATGAACCGTGGTATCTATTCGCGGAAATTTTCATAAGAAATGTTTTTTATTCTGATCTCATAAATTTACTTTACTCCTTACGGGTAGTTACTTTTTACGGACATAGCTCACCGTATCTTATTAAGTAAGTAGGCTTTAAACTTTCGCCAATGTTCAGAGAAATACAATACACCACTATGAACTGGAGTGCCACCACTTAGATATTTTAATAATGAGGGCCAAATACAATTTGTTATCTTTATTATTATCTCATAGAAAATATAAAACATTCATAAGCACATAAAATCTCACGAACACTCGCTCACCTTCTCATAATTTAAATATAACTTAAAGTAAATTTATTTTAACTATCTCCCTTTTATTTTTTGTTTACCGTATAATAATTATTTTGAATTGTTTATGTTATAAAAATAAAATTCCTCATTACGTGAATATTCATTGTGAAAAGTTGACAATAATGAATCTAATTTAAACGCACCTAATATAGGTAGTAGAAATGTATTTAGATTTCTTGTACATTGGACATCGCATCATAATAGCTGTGGCGGTATTGCAGTGGTAGATGGTACAAACATAGTGGTAGATGGTAAATAATCGTTTCAGCGCAGAAACTTGCCCGAAGGCAAAACAAGAGCTTTAATCAGATAATAGAAACCGGGCTGAGCGCGTCTATAAGGAAAGCACTCCGGCAAACTCGCACGTGCCGCCACAGAGCTCGCAGCCAACGGAAGGAGCTCGAAACCATTGTGAATGTTGCTCAATAACAATTGCTCTATCATATCATTACTATGCCCAATAACAATACAGAAATGCCTTCCATATGCAATACACAACACGTTTTGTGTTAACATGAGTAAGTCGAGGAGGAACTCGGATTAGCACCTACTTAAATATTTAGGGCAATTCAAATTCCGTTTCACCCAAATTAGGTGAAAGAGCATTGAAAGAGTTTTCGTATAATGAGACCTTCACTTAGTTTGCCGCATCACTTTTTTTACAAGTTATACTTTAATATTCTTTTGATATCTGCGTAATATCAGATTAAACGCAATTTTAATAATATGTTAAACATAAAACAAATTCAAATATTTTTTAAAAAATAAATTTTAGAATCACTTATTTAAAAACTATTCTTATCTTCACCCAAAATATTTCTTTCCGAGTTATATAAGCACCGGCGTAATCTAGATGTACCAGCGAAAGTACTTAGTATAAACTTTATAAGAGAAGTATGCATGTATGTATACTTTAAGTAGCAGATCCAGTGAAATCACGTCTCATTTAAAAAAAAACATAAAAATGTCTTTACTTAATGTCGATCAATATACAATTCAATAACTCATTGGATGCGGCGATGCAATTTTACTGAAAGCTCTGATCCGATAGAAACGATATGAGAGCAAATTATCTCCTTACACTGACGGTAATATTATACAACGGGTTGGGGCTAATGGATTTAATCAACTTTCTGGCAATCTCTTAAAACCAAAATGGGTATAGAATACTGAATGTTAAAGATTTATGTGGTTACCCTATGAAATAAAGCAAAATCTTTTTTGAACGATTTTTTCGTTGACTTAAAATCTGCAATCAAAATTGTTGAATATACTTAATTGCAATGTGCTGTAATCCCAAATGCTTAATTGCTTGGTGATTGATCCTAAAAACTGTTTGGAGTAACTAGCCTTTCACGTGTAAGTTTTGTTTGTTTGTATGTTTTTAATTTTAATTTTGCTTTTAAATAATTAAAATATGTTTTTTTTATGTTTTATTTATCCACACAATAAATTTTTACAAATAAATTTAATTTCACATTCGTAATACCTCTTTTTAAATATTATTCGCTTCACATATTAATTCCTGTATCGAAGTGAAAGATGTTGGATGATCTTATTAATTTTATTTGGATTTGCTTAAATCTCTAATATTTTTTAATTATTTATGCGGATGTTCATGAAAGCCAGTAATGCTTAAAAAATTATAAAAATAATTTTAATTACACAATGGATTGTTGGATTAAAAAAAAACTTTATTAGGTATTAAATTCATACGAAGTGTGACGTACTCCAGTACTAATCCCCAAGTTTTCGCATACAATCTGACGTAAGATCCTGAAGATATTTTTAAAGCCCGTTATGCAAGTAAAGGCAAAGGTAAATGATCGGAGGTTTTCTAACCCAAATGTCAATGGCGTATATATTTTAAGAGGCAAATTATAATGTGACACTGGAGATGCTAGTTTTAGTTTAACTATTCATGGGCAATTTAAGAGGGACATCTACGTACTTTGCGCGTCTGCATCAGACGCCGGTGACGTGGTTTTAGTGACACGCGAATATTCTGAGCGGGTACCCGAAAGCCTTCCCGACACCTTCGGAGCCCGGCCGCGGCGCGGCGAGTGCAGCCTTAAGTGCCAATTAAAATTAATAATCATATTATGTGTTTGTCGGCTGGTAACCTTCTTGCCCGTCTTGCGCGCGTCGCAAAATGTAATTCAAACGCATTTGACTTGGGAAACACTCAGTCTTGGTAATATCAAAATAAGTTATTCGGTAAAGTGGTTTAATTTGCTTTACTATAACCACTTACATCATCGCAAAATAATGCGTGCATCAGAAATATGCACAAATTTACAAACATTACATATTACCAATTAATTTATGTTTAACCGTTATTTAAAACATAAAAAGATTTTTCCGTTTTTTTTTTTTGACAAAAGTTATAGTTGTGTGAGTAGGTACCAATATTTAATCTTAACATATCGTTTTGATTTGTATTTCTTTAATATCAATGTGTAAATAAATAGATATGAATAAAAATTACACGAACTTGTGCTTAGTAAATTACATATAAATGTAATTATGATGCTTTAATATATTCATAATGGTCGACCACTGTGGTATGTGATTTAATAAAAAAAAAACAATATATATTATTAGTTTGCCAGCTAAGCATTAGGGAGCACGGTAAAAATGAAAAAAGATTTGGTTAAAAAAAGAAAATTAAAAACATTTTTAGCAAATTTGTATTCACTAAGAATAATTTAACATAACATTATCTGTTTGTCGAAGATATTATTAAGTAAACGCTAACCTTTTTTCATGGGATCATCTGTATAAATCGACTAACTCATAAATATTAAAAACTTACAGTTTCCATCTCCGGTTACGGTCGGGTCGGTCTTATGGTTTCACAAAAGTGAATTCCCCCTTCCGTCGTTAGAATATTTATCATGGATGACATTTATTTTTGAACTTTAATTGTTATATTTTAAGGAATTTATTTATCCAATGTATATATTGTCTGAAATATAGTTTAACGTTTATAATTTTAACGAAAAAAACATGGTATATGTATAACAAAAGCAATAGGTGTGATAAACTTTAAGGGGTCTGGTCTGGTTTGAAAATTACGACTCAAATAAGGGGCGAAAGATGGGGCGGGTGGTTGGTGTGGTTAGGGCGAGGTGAGGCGAGCGGCACGAAGCATGGACGTAAGACGAAGTAAACAGGTAACGGTTGGTAATAAAATTTCCAAGTAATAACGGCGGCGAAGCATGGCCAGCTTTGCTGAGCGTGCAAAATGTCTAAGTAATAAGAAAATAAACGAACTGTCCAGGTGGACATTTTACAGATGTCTAATGCACTAGCAGTCAGTACAGTGATATACGTAAATCGTAAGTTCGTCGTTGAAAAATTAAATAAACGGGAAGCTTCGTTTACTTACACTTAACAACTTATAAAATGATATACTTAAGTATATTTGCAGGATTATATTTTTGTAATATTAAGTTACTAAGTATTATATTATAGGAAAAACTTACATTTATTTGTACAATTACAGGTTATATACACCATGTCCCAGGATCATTTACGTTAAAAATCAGCTAATTGGCCTTATGATTTTGAGTTGTAATCGTAACTAATGTATTGCGACAAAAAAAAATATTTTCAAAATTTGCCGCCTACTATTGGTAACAACCTCAAAGTTGACCACTCTGCATACTATTTTGTCAATTTGAGTTGTTGGCAAGTTGTCAACTTGAGATGGCTGACATCCTGTTCATCGGCCAATGTTGTCCTCTGTGAGCTGGGAGGAAAGATGGCTTACAGTAAAATAAAGGCTTACACAAGGCTAACAATGTAATGAATCTACCCACTCTGCTTTCATAGTATTACTATGAAAATTAGTTAAATAATTATTATTTTTTTTAAATTATTTATTTTCAACAAGAGTAATAAGGTCTAAGGTCTAAGGTGATGTTTTAAAAAATCGGTAGTTTTATCGCTTTCCAGGTCTGTAATGAAAAAAGTGTCATTTTATAAACCTGCTGCCAGTTCCTTTTTATTTTGCAGCTTATCTTTTGTCATAGGGAAGCCAACCTAAGTCAAATTTTTTGCCCACGAAACAAGCGTTTTTTCTACTTCCTTGGATATGGAGGAATTTCCCATTTGACGTTTAATTAAAGTTTTACCATTATATTTTATTAATTGTTTGGAGCAGTTGCAGTAAGAATATCTCATATACAATTTTTTAAAGCTGTTCGTATATCTTCTGCAGAGTAACGATACATTTCTTTCTATAAGTGCCAGTTTTTTACACCTACTTGCTTAGTATTCTAGTAAAGTAATGATAAACATTTAGATTACCCTAATGTTTGACAAATTACCCAATGGTTGACAATGTCTACCATTGTGATGAACAAAAATGATTATATTTCAATTTTATTTTCGCATAAACGATTAAATGAGCTTATTTAAATAAAATTACTTCAAAAGTGTCATCTTACAGTGCAGTGTCAATCTTTAGTGCCTTTACCTTAATTAATTTAAAGTCTGTGTGACTGTGTAAATAGCTGTGGAATTTAAAAGAAGATTTCATTTCGCCCATCCTGAGACCACAAGTTGATAATAATAAACGAATCATGTCACAAGGTCTTTGTTGTGGTCATTGATCCTCCCCCCCCCCCCACGCGTGTCGGAAGCCGTTAGCCCGCTGACAGAATTTACATAAATCTTTTAAAGTAAATTTGGACATGATTTTTTTTTTGCATTTTTTATGTTATATACTCATAATATGTAACAGAAGCGATGGATGGATGGCGAATGGTCTTGGAACACTCTTGTATATACATAACACATTATATAAATTACATTTTTGTTCATATAATAAACAAAGCTACCTAATTCAAATGCTGATCAATGTTTGAAAACTAGACCGTTGTTTTTAGAGAAAACAGAAACGACCATCTTTAGGAAACATTTGACTTTTGTCCACTAATTAATTGAGCAAATTTTCTCGATTAAAAGTAACCTTCGAATATTGCCCCTTCCCTAGGCATTTATTTTTTACAATCAGAGACTATTTAATTATTATGAGTTCCTGAAATTACAATTTGATGGAGTTGGAACCAGTTTTGTTTTAGGCATAGGTTGTGCATTTGACGATCGGGATTGCGTCACAGCAAGCCGCGTCGAGGCGTTATCATTGGCCGGCATGGCAACGATGCGACGACAGCTGAGAGCCGGCGCAATGCCAATTCGACATTGTAATTACACTGGCATGATGGACGTGCCAATCCATTTCTGGTCCAAGTCTGCTGCTAACGCTATTCGCAACGTTGCGATAACGACACGTGCGATTCAATTTATGCGCGCAATAGGCGGGTAAAAAAAGTTTGAATATGTTACAGGCGGTGGCAGCATTAAAATCCCATGAAACGGTTTATATGCTCAGTTTTAAGCGATATAATGTCGTATTGCATGGATTACTACCCGTTACAAAAACTAAACTAATTTTTCCGAAAGACATTTTATGTACTTAGGACCCAAAATCTACAATGAAATGCCATGTTACATAAGAGATGCCTCAAAAGCAAAAAACTCCTCGCCTTATATTTAAAAATTTGATTATTATGGGTATAAAACTGTCAGAATTGATACTTTTAAAACAAAAATAGCTATGACACCCCATGGTCATAGAGGCGAAAGTGGGTCATTTTTATGTCTGAGTAGATAACAGTATAGATTAAAATAAAAAAACAGACACAATAGAATCTTAAAATTTTAACATAATTTCAGTTGTTTTTTGTAATTTTTGGCGCGCGGTTTATAATAAAACAACGCGGAAATAATATTTTAATTTAATAATAATAATAATTTTATAGTAGTTATGATGTAGGATTGAACATTCTTTCATTTGCGCACATATATGAGTTTGTAATAATTTTCACAGACCAGTAATAAATAGTACATCTTCAAGTTTCCCAACAGCCGTGCTGTCATATTTTTGAAATTCGAATATGATGTTGATTGCCGTCGATGTTGCAATTATTAGTACTAAAAATATGTTGACTTTAATTTTAAAAATCTATTTTATCCCAACAGCCTCCGATGTGATGATCTAAACGACTATGGTTGTTTTTCAAGAGCATCAAACTACACAGAAAAAATCAACTCTTTCGCATTTGTACTTTTCGAATTTTAAGATGCAATAGACGGCCAAAGGACGGGATGTATAGAAGCTAAAGTGAAATAAGTATTTAATGATTAGGCGCTTAGTCTTGCCTTATTTAGGTGCGTTTATGGGTAATTTTCTGAGATGGGACCAATTTCAGCTGCGAAAATATTAAATTTATTTATTAATTGCATCAATACGAAAAAAATATATGTGATACTTAGCCATACGCAGAAGCATGGAAAAATACCAGCAGATATCGTTTGTAACTATTTATTTATGTAATAATTATTTAAAAAATACAAAAAGTGAGGGAAAAACAAATTATTGTTACATAATTAAATTGACAATGTAAAACATTATATATTACTAAAAAAACATAATACATATAATACTACTTAAATCATGTGTATTTCCTTTTAATTTTAAGACTTAAAAAAATGGTCTGTTTCCGAAGAATGTTATGACAAAATGTTGCCACAATGTTTTTTGAAAAAAAAAAATAGTATAGGTACTTACTAGCTGTTCAATCACGAGCTTTGCCCCGGTTTGGCAGCTAGGCGCTGCAGGCGACTCTGTAGGTGCCTGGAGGGCCCAATGACTCATGCCTGCGGCACTTGGGCGACTTATCTCTATATTAATAATGTACAGTGTACAATATGACAGACCAAATTGAAGTTTATGAATTTAAATATGACATTATTTTCGAATCGCTGTCAAAAAATACAAAACCATATGGAGAAATATATAATACTGTACATTATAATATAGTGGATATTTAGGTACTTATTTTGGCATTAAAACACTAAATTAATTTAATGGTCTAACCCATAGGATACAGGAGGCATTGTACGGTAGTGCGCGCTAAATTCAACACCAGCGCGCCACCTGTTGGTCAATTTACAAACCATCCAAACAAGTTAGTTGCCATCATATACTAGCACGGTTAATGTGCTACTACTACCTTTATTGAAATTAAACATTAAATTTAAACACGCTAAGGAAATTATACAATTAGACATAGGTAATAAAATCAATAAAGAAAAAAAAGTAAGGGGATTAGAGAGTCTGGCTTTTATTTTCCTCGAGGTGTATGTTGAAATGTCAATTGTCATCATAATCCAATAACCATTCTGCAATAAAAAGGCAAAAAGGAGCAAGCAAACCGCGAATAGACTTTCCTAAATCGCCATTTATTATGGGAACCGAAAAATAACTATAAATTCTAATATATTGCTATAATTTGGTACATTTGTAGATACGGTGCCCCGCGGAGTCGGTTTCTGGGTTGCGACGACGCGCGGTCTATTTTATTAGGTGACCATACTTTAAAATGTTTTTAGGATTCTTTCTTTTGCCATTTTAAGTGAATTGTTTTGCATTATTTACAGAGTTCTTGAACAAGATATTCAATTGTATGTCCAGAATCACTCCTCAAAAGAATACTGTTGATTTTAAGTTATAACAAAAAAGATTTAGGTTTTCTCTCTCTCTCTCTCTTTCATCATGATGTTTATGTTTAATATACACATACCGCATAATAGAATTTTACTCCTAGGATGTTCGAGTGGAAAACAAGCCGTAAAAAGCACGCGGTTCAATTCAAGTTCAGCATAATGCACGTAATCCGAGCTCAATTGGATGAGGCGGACGGAGGCGTCGCGTCGAGTCGACGCCGTCCATTTATTGCGCGCTTTGCGTCCTTCTCGGCCGATCGGCAATTTCTTACGTCCCGATCGTTCGGCGAAGGCTAACGGCGCAACTTGCAAACCTCCGACTGAAAACCACGATTACCGCACAAAACGAACAGATAAAAAAAAATACAACATCCAATACCGGAAATGGAGCGCGAAGACATTATTAGGACGCGTATGATCCTTCGGCTGGCAGCAAAGCCCACATCATTTTCTCATCGTGATAAAGTAAACTTCCATTGTAAACGCAAACTTTTAAGTCTTTAGGCATAAAGGGTTTGAATAAACAAAACAAATAAGTGGTTTGTCAGTAGGATAATTTTCATCATTTAGTGTCTGAATTATTTTAGATCTTGCTAAACTCTAACATTAAAATGATTGTTTGTTTAAGTTAATAAAGTAAAATAAAAGCGGAAAAATTAGGAAACTACGCGACTATCCATATCGCACTTTTTAAATTGTATCAAATCAGCCATCACATCGTTATATCATTTTTAACGTTTTATCTAACCCAAGCAAATCTAGCACAAGCAAATTTAGATTAATCAAACAGAGTTCAAAATAAATGTATAGTTGTTATTTATAGCATTTTATATTTACTAGAAAATATGTATAAAAAATCGGTCTACCACATATTATACTATCACAGATAAATCAGCTGAGAAATAGTTGGTGTAAATTTTATGATGGAAACACACAACAAACACAGTAACAATATATTTCGAGTGAAAACCCAGGACATTTCTACCTTACGGCAAAAATTAACGATTTCACCCTGGAATAAGAAATAAAATGCATACAACAATAAAGAGTAAAAGATACGCGCTATGATTTAATATAAATAAATCTATTTATAGTATGTAGAAATGATATATGGTAGCTACTTATTATTAAAAAATATTTAAAACAAACCATGATTTGAGTAAAATGGATGCGGTTAAGTTATAGTAACTATAATAAATAGATTCGGCGCTAATCGTTAAACGGTCGCGAGAGCACGTGTTGTCTGTAAAGTCGAGCGCTAAAATCAATATTGTCGCTGGCGCAGGGGTTTGCGGCAACAAAGGCGAGAGCGGGGCATTTGCGTGAGGGGCATTCTATATTGCGGACAAGGGAGAAGAGCGAGCGAGGGGTACCCACCCAGGCGAGGTGGGGAGGTTGCGTTGCACCCATCTATACGAACTTCGGCGCGGCCTAGATGGGAAAATACCGGAGAAGATGAAAGAAGCTCCGCTAAAACCAATCCACCTAAGCTTAGGCTGCTCGTGTAGGTTAAGGGGATGTTTTGTCGATAAAAGTGACTATATCCTGTATCTATTTATTTTATTAGGGATTAATTTAGTTAAATAGGCGAATACCGCACGAACTATCCCGCTTGGACGCCGAAGGTAGACAGGTAGACCCAACCGTAGACATAATCTCTTCGATAATACTGTGGTTAAAATAAAGCAATATTTGCTATTTACTAGTGTTTCTATTATGGTTACCATGTAGATATATGTAATATTTTACGAATTTTTAATGATATAAATAAATAAATATTTACATCACAAAAAATTCACCTCAGCATTAGTCAGTGTCTTAAATTAAAAATACCTTTAGAATGCTTTTGTTTATCATAAATAGGGAAATACTTTTATGTATTTGTGACATAAAAAATAAAAATACGACAAATCGGTATTGCTTTTAACGGAGAAATTTGTTTGCGAAATTTATATTATAATTTTGCAATGTTCAAAATATCATTACATATATTTCTTGTTCAATATACAATTTGGAATGGTTGATTATTATTACTGAAGTTTGGTTAAAATATTTTAGTAGAAGTGTTTTATTATAACTTAATTCAAAATCATAGACTACTATTCTGTTAAGATAATCCATGTTCAGTAAAAATAATAAACGTAAATGACACGAACTTTCATTATATACTCGTATAATAAATACTACAGACGCGGTAACGTTGCTTTATTTCATTTGGATTTAAATAAGTTTGTCCTATGAATATAATGTAATGGGTCTTTATACACTACCTACGTTTAATAATACTGTTAATAGTCCTTTATGATCCGACTAGTTCAGGGTTATTTAAGATGATTTACTTGAAAATAAATATATATATTCTTAGTAATATCTTTTAATTAAACTCTTACAGTCGCACCCGCTGTATTTAAATAGTCTCAATTTGCGATGTACCGGTGTCAATAATATGCATTCGTTGAACTTGTTTAATCACACTCGCTGCATTGAAAGTATCTAATGTTTGATGAACGGAGTCAACAATATCTTCTTAATATCTTTTAGGCAAACTTACGTAGGTAGGTATTTTGGTTAAGTTTCAGGTCTGCGCCTGGAGACCAGAAGTGCCCAAATATAAGCGCCGAAAGCCGCCCGCAGGTCCTAACAGCTGAACCGGCCCGGTTAAATAACTAATACCTACTGTGCACATCTACCATCAACTATGCATTCGTCATACATATTGAGCATCCATTGAAACCTTACCGTCCATTATTTTTAGGCGAGAGATTTTTTACTTCATACAGAAATACACTGCAGTTTATGTTTTGTACTGTGCATAAAGCATAATATACGATGAATTTTGAATATTTTATTTCGAAAACATGTCTAACATTAACTAACTGACATTGACTAAAATGCCTCGATCCAATTAGGGGCTGAGTTTGGCTTTTGTAAGAAACTAAAATATACTAAGAATGATAACAATGGCCCGCGATACGCAGACCTTACGTGCATCTCAAACAATCACTAATCTCACCTCACCAGCTTAGCCGCGCGTGGATCCGAGGAAAGTCGAGTCGATTTGCGGCGCGGAGTGAAGAAGATAGGTAAAGTGAGAATAGGGCGGGGGCGGGGGCGGGGGCGGGGGCGGGCGGGCGGATAAGATCGAAAGCGAGCCATCGAGTAAGCTCGCGTGTCGGGAGTGTTGTAATCGTCGGTAACGTCAGCAGTTCGAAGAATTCCTCGAATCTCCCTCTTGTTTAATGTATTTATTGTCATGATTGCCTAAAACTAAATTAATTCAATTTTAAAAAATGTCTGAAAAATGTAATCAATATTTTATATTAAGTTTTTGTTTTACATTTATTTATTTTTTCTTTCTTTTTCTTCAGTTTCGTTCATTTTATTTAGACAACATTATTCATTATATTATCATCTAAGTAGCATAATGTAGGAATCTGTGTTTAAATTTATGTAGTATTAACTTTTTTCTCTCTCTTCATATGTTAATGTAAATTACTATGTAAATCAGCACATATCTTTTAAAATGAAATAAATAGAAATTGCGTAAATGTTTATTTAATCACATATTATAAATAAATTCATTTTCACATACATTTTGTATAGAACGACTTTTTATTCTGTGGAGTTCTTTTATCAAACGGTAAGTTAAGTTGCCTTCGAAGATGTTCGTTCACTTTGTGATGTTATCACATTTATCATTATGCGCGCATCGATAATTGCTTCATTATGTAATTTTGAAATGTGTAAAAACATTTATTGAACCCAATTAAGTATTCTTAATAGAAAACTGAATTCAATTCAGCTAATAAGTTAACACAACATTTATTGACTCCGAGGCGGTAGGAAGTTCGTCGGGTCAGCTTGTATTAAATACTAGTCTGCGACCAACAGGTTCTTGGTATCTGATAGTTTATTATAGTTGGAAAAATACTATGTAGTGAAATGTAAAAATAAACTAATATTGTTAGTTGGCTGCTAAACCATAATAATGTTTTTAGATAAATCTGAAAAACTAACCAAATCATATAAACAGACATACCTAAGTTTAAAGTATTTTTTGTGAATTTAATATTAAAATAATATATACCACGCATATAAATATTCGAGATTTTCGAATCATATATTCGACTGTGCCTACAGATAAACTAGACAGAGTGGAGACCTTAAACAACTATAAGGTCATTACCGAAAAAAAACAATCAAATTCCGTAAGCAGTTAGCAGGGTTCTATCTAACATGCACCCACGCCATTAAAATTGACGTTGCATGCGAACTTAAAGTCGCCGTTATTTGGAGGTTAGAAACTGACCGATTATTATTATTTATAAGGGTAGTGAAAAATTTATGCAGTGTTTTGGTAGAGCATAGTATATTTTTTTTATCCGTGATATTAATTCACTTATGTGATGTTGAAATTAAATTAAAATACTTTCGCAATGTCAAATGTATTGCTACTTTCTTAAAGTTAAGAGTCCCTAATGCCCATTTTAGTGACACGAGAAGAATGAGATAATCAAACAATTTTAAAATAGTGATTACGCGATTTTTAGCTAACGGGAGGTCATTAGTATGATGTTATCGGAACGACTACTTAGTTTAACATACTCGTACATGAGGCACAGGGCTCTGCCTCTCTCTGGATAATCTGTGGAGAACGCAGTCTAGCTGCAGCCAAGATAGGCAGAAAGTCTATTATCGATCTTGTGTTTAAGTGGTTTAACCAAAACATAGACTTGGTTCAAGTTGGTAAATGAATGAATACACGCGTACTCTCGTTATCGCCTAGTAATTACATCTGATTGGTGTATCATGCTAATAACGTATTAAATTTTTACTAAGTATTCTACGATTTTATTTCTTAACTTTTGAATGTTAATATAAAATCATTTCTGAATGCGAGCTTTCCTTGATCACCGATTTAATGAAACCGCAAAAATTCCTTTGATAATAAATCGATCGTTATTTCCAATGAGCGTCGCGCCGCTACGCTTTGACAAGTGTATTTTATACAGACGGTTTATATTGTTATAGGTATCTACCTTCCTTTAATTTCTTTTTAAATAAATTGAAAAAAGTTAAGAAATACAATGATTCTTTTATATGGTTATAAGTTGTTGCCTAAACCATGCTCTAAACAGTATCCTGCTTACTACTGAAACGCTAAACCCCAAAGCTGTGTAAGAAAGGTTGAAAACGAGGGTAGCTGTGATATGCCGTGGCTATCGTAATATAATATTGCTAGATGGTAAAAATAATTACAACACGTTCAACCGAATACATAATTGAGTTAGCAACTAATTAGGTATCATTTATATAATTACTATTCCTTATGGTTTGGTTGGTGGACACTTTTAAGCTTAACAGCTTAAGCTTATTAGTTAAATTTTAGCCAAAAGGTTCAAGAGAAATAATGTTCATTTTAGCAGTGAAGTAATTGATACATAACATCAAGTTAACTAAAAGCACGAGTTCTAAAGGACCTAGACGCAATGTACCAAACGAGCATTGGCGTGTCCAAGGGGGGGGGGGGGCGGTGGGAGACCACCCTAACCGCCGAAGGCGAATTTTTTTGAGGTGAAATCTAGGCAAGCCCGGCTTTTCGGCTTCTATAGAAGTACCGCCACTGCAAACGAGTAAGTGTATCCGGCCAAGAAGCAGTTGCTTATGGCGCAGGGTGATCAATTTCCGAGATATCATAATTTATTATTTTGGGGTTATCCCTGAATCATTATCACCACCATAAATATGTCGATATAGAATCCCTAAGCGCCGTTGTCGGACGGAGGGGAAAGATTTGATGGAATAACTTGTAAGAATCTCTTACCATTTTTAGGAAAATAGCAAAAGTTTACGTTTAGGCAGTTCCTATGGTAACTTGTATTTTAAGTATGGCAATATGCTGTAATGTTATCAAATTTAGGTCGAGGTCTATAATTTATATCGCTTTTACTAACGGAAGATTCCTATTTTTGAAACTGACCACAAGAAATGTTAGCTTGTAGACTAAAAAGACAACTTTATATTTATACTTTTTACAATATTATTTCGCAAATTCAAAAATGTTTCTATTATTAAATTATACTTATAATTTAACAATTATTAACTAAAATTGAAAACTGTAAAATAATGTCATGTAAAATTAAATAGCCCTCAGATTGTGCAAATAAAAAAGAAGAGAAGAAAACTTTAGGTGTATATTTTTTGTGCATTTTAAAATAATAACATGTATTAAAAAATACGTTAATTTGAATTTTTCATACACATACTCGTATTGTTACATTTGGTAAAGTAAAGGAAATGAAGTAGGTGTCATGGTTGCCGAGATTGTTATGATTGGGATTGACTGGATGATTTATTTATAATGATATATACATAATATATTAATATTATTTTTTCCGCTTTTGTAGTTTTAACAGGACGAGGGTAAGTTTTAAAATTATTTTGCCTGCTTTTCCACTAATGCTTGCGATATTGGTAGTTTATAAGGGTTTTATAATTGTAGGTAAATATCTACATTACCACGTAAAATAAACGTTTTGAATACAAATATATTATTTAATTTAAAACAATAATCTGTCAATCAAATTATTCACAATTTTTTTTTTAATATAAAAGTGTTAAAAATGGAAATAATAAAAATATACTATGAATAGACACTATTTTATAATATATGTATGTAGGTAAATTACTTACAGACCATGTATTTAATTATAAGTTCCTACTCACTAATATTTCCAGATATTTTTTTATGTAGTTAGGTACCTACCCAACCTAAAGAAACATTACTCTCTCCCCACACGATGTGGTTTAACCTCCATTTGAAGAGGAACTACACCAAGAAAATTGATATTGAGACAACCAACATCATTAATTGTCTTAGAGATTGTATTCAAAGATAATTCCCCACATCATCAACGCCTGTGACAATTCAATAATGGTCAATAATTCTAGGTTACATAATCGTTTTTAAAATCAAATAAATAAATAAAAGTAATTAAATATAAATATTACAATAAGTAATTATTGTTATATGTACCTAGTAGGTATACGCACGCACCGTAAAATAATTGTCAAAGTGAACACTAATGTGCAAAAATTTTTACATTCCCATTAATATCAAACGCCATGTCAGCATTTTGATTAAGAGTTAAAAGCGTAATTAAATTATACGTTTTTAGTTTCTAACTTAGTTTTTAGTGTTTATATTAACAATAGCAATCTTTGATTAGTTTTACAAATATTTTTTAAAAATGTATTTTGTTAACTTCATAATATCATTTATACCGACAATCCTTTATCCTAATAACATTTTCCATAAAATTTATAAATGTAATTTAATACATTTTCTTAAACAGACAAATTAAGTAAACAGTTTTTAGCAATATTTATTATTTGGGTATTTAAAAAAAATCTAGTTTTACACAGATATTCTCCGATTTTAGGTTTAGGAATTCTTTAATAAACTTATGATTATGTTTTGAATTGGTTTCATATTCAAAGTTAATAAAAATATATTTTTAACTTTCTCAACATATTAAATATTAACAAAGTTTACAAGATTTATTTAAACAGGCGATTTGCTGCGAATAAACCAACATTATCTTACATTAATATATAATAAAGAAAGGTAGATACTTGCACTTTTACTATCTATGTAGGTACGTTCGATTTTATTTTGACACAAATATTATTCTGAAAATATAATAACCCTGGTTAGTTTCGGAACCATTATATTATTGTTTTAATAACTAGAAAGAAAAAATGCAAAAATTAGTTCACACTAGTACAAGTTCAATTATTTAATTGCTTAAAAATCAATTTTATAAAATTTTAACGCTTCATTAGGTTTTGTACCTTTGTCACGCACATTAATTATTTACAAAATTAAATTAAAAATATTGTTGCAAAAAAAGCTACCGCGAATTCAAAACATTCGAATAAAAGAACGAGGTAAGTTCATTACAAAATATAGATTCTCATAAAACGGTCAAATAAACAGTACCGGTGAAACGTTTAAAAATAGTCAACGTGTGGGTTTTAACAGCATCAATACATGAAAAGGGTTACGAGTATACTATCCGTCCTGAAATAATATTTAGAGAGGTTATCATTAGCAAAAGATAGGGAAGTGTCAAGATGTTCAACAACATTCCAATTAACGCAAATGTCAACATTAAATAATGTTTAGTGTTCACCGTGGAACATATTATGTAATTAGTTTATCAAGCAATAACTAGTTCAGAATGCATTATTTATTATACGACTCCAACTAGACGGTAAAAAATATAACGAGTGATAGGTATGCGCTGTACGGGCTGTATGTGATGACAGATCAACACAATAACAATCCGTACCGCGTCGTAACATAAATACACTCGTACTTTGACAGACGAGCGTCGCTGAACGAAAACATTCCGGGGCAGTCAGACCGGAGTGATAACATGAACAGATCTTGAGATGGATACGGGGCTTGGAAGGCATGCAATTAGAACTTACCTCGAGGTCCTCGTAGGTGCGAAATGCCATTATGGCGAATCCGTCGATGATGTCCTCTTCGCCGAGGGGCTCTTTAGACTTTTTTCTTCTGACTGGAGGACGCGGCGGCTTCTCCCGAGCCGGGGACTCGTCCTCGCCGCTGTCCCCATCCTTCGTTTGACTTTCCCTCTGTGCTTGCATGCGCTGAGCCCGCTCCCGTCTCCTGTTCCTTTGATTGCGCTGCTTCACTTTGTTTTCCATCGTTCGCACATTATCCGTCACACTCATCCGCTCGCGGGTCGTAGCACATGGCAAATCCTCACCGCATCCTTGCCGATACACTTCATTCCGACGAGATATCACAACACAAATTATCTAAACAAAATGTAAACTCGCACCTGGAGAAAGACACTAGTTGTTTCCAATGGCGGAACGTACACGGTTGCCGCATTGCAAGTAAAATGGCCGCGCAGCGCTCGGCCGGCCGTTCCCGAGCATGGGAGCGATCGATATCACGACATTGCACTATTTCGGAATCACCACTCGCGGATAATTAACACACTTTTATCAATAACTACGATAAAAACACTCAATGCATTATTTCAACCGTGCGCGACCAGTCAATACAACGAAAAATGTCGGCCGACTCGAACGCTACATAGTGGCCGTAATGGCGAACTAAAACAGCGCTGCCAACACGTAGGAGCGACATTCCACTATGGATCGGCCGGGCGCCGTTCCCCGTCGACTTCGCCCGTCATGGCCGCCACTCTTCGGCTCGACTCGCGACTCTTCTACCTAACGAACGAAAAGATTAGTTCTACAAATGCTCGTCGGGAGCGCCAGACGCGTTTGTTTGTGATTTGTGATTTATAGTGAGTTTGTTTCCATCATTATTTTTGTTTGGTTTGGTTTCTTTTTCTAGATTCTTATTGATTGACATCTGAATTTTTATAATGTTCTGAATTTGATGTTAAATTTATATTAGTAAAATATGGGAAATATGTGAGTTGACAATTAATTTTAAAAAGTTTTTGAATTAAATTAGGTTATTTATAAGTGCCATCCATATGTTTAAATATTTATGTGATAAAAAAATATTTGAAACCTGTTAAGCAACCAGTTTTCTAAATATTTTGACAAAATCTATAGGTTTGTTTTGGTTTTTAGCTCAGAAGCATCGGTGGTTCAGTGGTAGAATGCTCGCCTGCCACGCGGGCGGCCCGGGTTCGATTCCCGGCCGATGCATCTTTTTTTCGGATGTGTATATTTTTTTGAATAAAAGTATTAAATAAATATTCATTATATATTTGGATTTATTTTTTTAAACAAAAAATTGAGGCAGTATTCGTACTACATTTAATGCATACATTTTATATATGGTAAAAAAATGCGCATTGCTTATTTAATAAAATTTTACATAAGGTTCACAAGTACTTAGGTGCTTAGTAATAATACAGAATATTTTATGTGATGTTATAAAAGAAACAAACATCTAATAATAGACAATAAAATTAGGACTTTTTTTAAATATAAGGACAAATTATTGTTCTTGGTCATTGCGTATCAGCCGTTTTAATAATAACATTATTAAACCAAGGAATTAAAAAGTAAATAAAAACCAATAAATAAATTATTATTTTTAAATTTGTTTCTTACCGCACTAGATAATACCCGTGTCGCAGTAGAAACTAAATTTGGGTATAGTACTTTATTCCCTTTAAAAAGTACCCTAAGAGGGTAACAAAAGAATGGAAAATGTATGGGAATTATTTAGGTAACATGCTAGGAAGATGTTTTTTGGGCAATTTGGAAAGCTTTTGGATTTCTAGGTTACCGCAACTATTTTCTGTTCTTCCGAGTGCCGTAGTCACGAGTCAAACGAGCCGTAGGCGCCGTTATAACCGTCTCTAGGGCCAAGCTGCCAGCCCGGGGTAACATAATATTTTTCAATTGTCACTTTATTGCGTTGGTTTGATATCATGCAAGTAAAAAAA
Source organism: Neomicropteryx cornuta (assembly GCA_020383195.1). NCBI lineage: Eukaryota > Metazoa > Arthropoda > Insecta > Lepidoptera > Micropterigidae > Neomicropteryx > Neomicropteryx cornuta. The sequence goes on along the minus strand of JAHKQU010000025.1, from coordinate 6,991,926 downwards.
GTATCATGTTCCAGGTGCACGGGTACGGTGCATCAAATTTTGACACAACTGTTGAGCGATTTTCTAGTTTTGGTGAAGTAAGGCATTTGGTCTTACTTAATTTCCGAGTACTAACTTATCATTACCTTCGGTACTTACTTATCATTAGAGAACCCTTTTTTGTTTTATTTTTATCGTGTTCTATTCAGAGCTTCCAATAATAATATAATAACTGCATACGTATATAATATTGTACACAGATTTTTATAAAACAATATGTTGTAATGTTGTGGATTCACTGGGCACTTGCCTGTATCGAAGTGAAACCTGTTACCTAAGCAAATTTAAGTAAATTCACATGAAAAGTAATTTTTTTGTATAAATAAGTGATATAAAAAAAACTAAGAGGTTAGAAAGTAAAAAAAAATACAAATCGAATTTTATTTTTTTGTTAATTTTATGACAAAACATAACATAAGTTGTTCATTTGAAACTTTTCAATTGTTTACATTCACGTCAGATTAAATTATTTTTTATTTTTATACTTCGTTTATAATAACAGAGCTGTGAACCACTGTTATTTATTTATTTGAAACGACTCTACTTAAGTAGCATAAACTGAAGTAAGAGACAAACAAGAAAGGCGATTTATTTTTTCCATGTTTGACGTGCTCTACGAAAAAAATCCTTAAAACATTAATTCTTGTTTGTTTTTTCAATGTATGAAGATAAAAAATATAAATTGTAATTTCAACAATAAATAATCGCGGCATTCTCCACATATCATTTAGATAAGTATTAATAGATTGTATCCATATTATACCTTAATAACTAAATTTATTACATTTGATTGATTAGAAATATCATTATAAATTATAAATAGTTAAATTCCTATAATTTAAATTGATTATACTATCAATATGAATAATTTTATATTTAATACTATGTTTCAGGAACCACATTGTTACACTTATAAAACTGTTTGTAGTATTTGATTGCACCACTCAGTTTCATAACAAATAATACTTTTAATTAATCATTAAATTTAATTAATCAAAGGGCCAATTGTGTAATAATAATTATTATACCTACTTCTTTTACAAATTGTTATTTTTTCTTCGGGTTATTAATTATAATAAACTAGAGGCTAGCCATTTTCTAAACATATAATAACTACTAACAAATATAATATAGAAATATCAGTTATGCACTTATAAATTTTGAATTTCTTTAATTATTTTTACGATTAGGTATCGAATATCATAAAATAAGTTTAACGATATTTTACGATATACTTATTGACTTTCTAATAGTACACAAAATTAAAAACTGGTAGTTTTAGATGGACAAATAAGGCGCGAACCACATTTTAATAATGAATGAAAATTAAAAAATGTTATACTTACGTTTTATTTTCGGGTGCACAACCAAAAGTTATATACTATATACAATAGCACATAGTTATGTGTATAAAACACATACAATGTGTGTGTTATGTGTGCAATAATAGAGGTTTGGGCTGTAAATAATGTATTTTAAAGGCCTACGTATAATATTTTTTTTAAGAATTGCTATGATCTAGGTCATATACAACTATTTTGGCCCTATTTTACTATTTTAGCTATATGTGCTTGTGCTAGAGTTAGAGGAGATGGTAGTAATAAGTCGATCTGTGTGTGTAAAGGAAAGATTTCTTTTAGATTTTAAATTTTACCTTTACTTTTAATACCTGAAATAGTTCGTCAAAGAATGCGTCTCGAACCATTGTTTGACCATACGGTTCTCTTTTATAGACCGTTTTCTTCGGCTAAAAAGTAAAAGTTCCCCTTGAGTATTTCATTTATGAAAGCTATTGACGTGCGAATGCATGTGTATTGCTTTACAATAGAAGGAAAAAAAATTGCCGCCGTTACGATATTTCCTTCCGAGTCAATTGTTCGCAATTAGGTTCAGCCAAAAGGGGGAACTTAAAAACTCGTTTGGTGCAGGACGTGGTTCACTCTTCAAAAGTTTTGCTTTCCTCAAGGGCCTTTACGAAGTAACTATACCGCTGAACGATTTAATGCATTTTTTAAAATTATTTATTATAGGTTTTATAAAAAAAGGAACCCCGCTTGCGAGACGCGTACCTACTATTTACTCGCAATCGATAACTTACCATAAAACCTATAATTTTTCGGCGTTTATCGGATTTTCGGCAACCAAAAAAATATTATTTTAATGGTCAATGACGACCATGAACGATTGTATTAGCCAAAAATACAGCATTTATACAAGAGCCCAATCTAAAATCACCTAAATAATATGTCGGTTGTGTTTTTTATATATAGGTTGTCCCAGAAAGTTCGAGCATCCTTGAACGGAGTACAGTTTGTTTTACTATTGAATGCATGGTTGAAAAGAATTCAAAAAATATATAAAAATCTTTGTAAAGATATACGGCCTTGTATAATGCAAGCTTGTATACTACTGCGGTCGAAAACTTCTCTGTTTCTCACACTTTATTAATGAAGGTGAGTTAAATATAATAAAATGGTGAGAAATTTCTCACCATATTAATCCAATAGGATTAACCATGTAATGATAATGTTTTCCATTAAATATAAAAAAAAAATCCCGTTCAAACCCCGTTCTGGGACAAGCTGCAACGAGAAAGGAACGATAAATACTTTTCTTACCTATGGGGTGTGAAAAGTAATAAGCAGGTCTTTTTTTTTAAATTTTATATACATTTTTTTTTAATAATTGCTATGCAGGTCATATACAATTATTTTGGGTCCTACTCAACAATAGTCTAACGCCTTAAGCACTAGACTATCATGCTCTCTCTAGATTTCAGATTGGTTATTTATTTTGAAGAAGAAGATCTTCCTCTCGCTCCCTGCCAATATGGCAACATTCATGATGTCTTCTCGGCTGAGCATTTCGCCCCCGCCCCCCTCCGGTGATAATTTTCATTATAAATTCCGCCTATCTTAATTTCGAGAGGCGTTCGTGCACACATCACTGCATTTCTTATTCCTATTAGCATAACCGATAGTCTTCCACTTGGACCATTTTCAGAACGACTGCGCCCTGGAGCCTCGTAGGTTCCATTCTTTGAGCTGTTCTCCACGTCCGTCCGCCAGTGGCGACGCATCGGCGGGGCTGTGTAGCTGTGCAACTTGGAAATATACAAAAAGAGGTAAGAGAGGTATTTTCAATACAACTACACTCCACAACTAATACATGTTTTCACCTTAGAGTAAGGAATTGAGTTCCATACTCTAAGGTTTTCACAGTACAAATGTTACACCTTATCTGTTCACTTTTAAATCGACACATGCAAGGAAAAACATTGTAGGTCATTTATGGTCGAAAATGAACATCGGTTTTGTTTATTTTTTGTAGCTAAAAATATTATAGTTTTTTTTAAGCCTGGACCCTGAAAATAAAAATCTGATTAGGTATTTTCTAAATTACCCGATCCAGCTTGCAAAAAATCAATTCCAAGCTTCCTTTTCTTGAATCTGCCTCATCAAGGAGAAAGAAATGAGTCATGTTTATAATCAGAATTATAATGTTATTATCACCTATTAAGTTTTTTTTTTGTTATTTTTGTTTCAATCAAAGTTTATGTATTCTTAATTCATCCTTCTATACCGAGGGCCACTTGTATCAACGTTAACTTGTTAGAATAAATAACTATTATCGATTTTATATGAATATTGGAGTTATTCGCTTTTTAAAGAATTTAACCTCCAGTTACGATGTTGGCGCAAGTATTGCTCTAGTAGTACCCTATTCGATTAGGTAAGTACTTAAGTATTTTTAACATTTTTATGTTTTTTTTAATATTGATTTTTTTTTTTCTATGGTGATATTTCGCATAATTCGTCCCATTAGGTATACCTCTAAGTTTACATAAATATGTACATAATAAGTGGGAAATAATTATATATTTTTTTATTTTCTTTGTTTACAGTATTTTTACATTTGTATTCAGCATAACGTCTTATTAAACATATACGAGTATGTTATAATCAATACGCTAGTTTTTATTATTATTATTGAATTTTAGCTCAATTTGGTCATAAGTGTATTCCAACTATTTTCAAATTTGACGAGATTAAGATTCTATTTCAGATAAACAATTTTCTTCTTTGGAAATTTTTATTTTTTATTATTATTGTAAATCACATAACATGGAGTTATTGTCATAATATTAGTCTACATTTAAAAAAATATGAAAGCCTGCATATGATTTATATTTATTGATATTGCGTTTTATTTATTGATATTATCCTGTATAGCTGTTATACGAAATCGTTATGTTAAAGTTGACATTTATTACTGTTTTCTTGGACATTTTCTGTGAGACTAAGGGCTTTTTCGAGCAGACATTTAATTTTTAAAATTAATAAAAAGTTTTTCAAATTTTTATTATTCTAATAATAGTGTCTGCCTTTATCAGTCACTTAACACAGCAGAGTAACGTAATTTTAATTCTATGCTATATTTTTTTAATGCAAATTATAAAAAAAAAACATACAATGGTGGTTTAAAAAAATGGTTGTTTAAAATGATTAAAAATTAAACATATTTGTCAAATCTAACTGTTCAGTAAATATTAAAATATTTTTTTTAATTATTATAATTAGGTACTACGCATACCGCTAAGTTGTAATAAATAATATATTAATAAAATAATTACCTGAAAATGGCCAGTTGTAACTTACGTCGATGTACAGGCAGGTGCAAAACAATCACTCATTGTTTTGGCCGATAACTGTTAGCAGATCTAGTCATTAAAACATTGAGAGCATACTTAGCTTCGATCGTACATTTAATACTTTAGAGTGAAATAATTAATTGTATATTTGGTTTGGAAAATGCGGCTCGTGTAAATGATACATGACAGAGTAATAAAAATAAATACATTAAAAATATTTATTATATTTCAGATAACAAACGCTTAAAGCCATGGCATTAGCATCCCTCAAAACTTACAACAAAGTGATCACAATCGCGAGCCTCATAGCCATCCAGCTGTCGGGCTATTCTCTGTATGTGGAAATGTCGGCGGAGTCATCGTCCGACTACCGAGCTATGTGTGACATATCGGAAGGTGTCAGCTGCTCAAAGGTCTTTACTTCAATGTAAGTTCAAAACAAAAACTTCATTAGGGCCATTCATTTTAATAAAATACATTGAATTCTATTATTGCTTATTAGTCACTTATGAAAAAATGATCATTGATTGCCTTAACTCAAGATTTTAATACAAAACTATAATCATATTTTTACTTAATGATTTTTGTCAAAAAAAGTGTTAAAAAACTACCACTGTTCTCCACTTTGGGTTAGATCGTTATAAGCGATCATTCCTTCCGTAAACATGCTAACGCTGGAATGCTCTACCTAAATGTACATTTTCACAATTTTAACGTTGATTATCGTTTCACATAGTTACAAAAAAAAAATCAATTTAAAAGCGATGGACCCCTCCTCAGGTACCCATTAAGTGCACTATTCTGACAGTGGTCGCCTTTGACTTGTTAACCATTGCTGGATACCTCCTAAAGTTATACTATCTATCTGGTTTTGCCACTGTTAGATGTATCTGCTTCAGTAATCAGCAGCCATGGACTAAATAAACTGTGGATACTTCTCGAGCAACTATAGATACACCTCGCTATCCCTGCAGCTGTACTTGCATAAGCATAAATTTGTGTTCGCAGTCAATAAATTTTTCAATGGTGTTTTTTTTGTGTTCATACGCCATAACACATGTTTAGTCCAGAACTTATAGTATAGTCTATGTCAACATCCAATTTTTAGAACTTCTAAACATTTTGTTCAGTATAAATTAGGTGTTTTTGAAGAATGTGTTTCGTTTATTATCTAAGCATAAAAGCATTTGAGTATATAAAAGTTTTGAGTAGTTGCAACTTTTATTTAAATGTTCAATTACGAAATAATCCTTGTTTTTTGTTGTTATTTATTTTGTACCTTATTTAAATTGGCAGAGAAAGGGTTCTCACAAAATAAACTAAAAATTAGTAATCTTAATTAACAGGATCGCTAAAAACTAAACCACTTCTAGAATTTCATTCAAAGTAGAAAAAAAAATATATAAATAGTTGCTTTCTATTTATAGAAAAATTTACAATATTAAAATAGCAAAATTTTTACTTCTACACTGTTCCAAAAAAAATATTAAAGAAATATTTATGTTATATAAATACATCGCTAAAATAATATTCATTTGTCGTTACTTGTTATGTTGTGTTCTAATGCATAGTTGAGATGTTGCACCTGGAAAAAGCGGTAAATAGTGTTTCTAATTTTAATTCAATTTGCTGGATAATTATGTTCTTACAGTAAATTTGATGAATAGATATATAAATATAAAATTAAATTAAGTAAAATAAATATTATTTGAATATATGATAATAATCTAATTATTAGATGAGGTATTTTTGCTGAGGAGGGCAGTTATACAGCTGATATACTAACATAATTTCCATTGCTACAATAAACATCTCAAATCTACGTAATGGTTTAAAAATTAGAGAGAACCAAATAAAGAGAAAGAACCAGAGCTGTCTCAACAAAATTGATAGATAATAATTAATACCCTAGATTAGCTGGCCACCCATAGCACAGATTATAGTGCAAAACAAGACACGTCCTTACAGTTGATACTCCCACTTGACTTCCAGTAGGCGCTATCTTTTTTTTTAATATCTTTATTTATAAAAAACATACAATTTATATTTGTTCGTAAACTAAACCCTTGCGGGTTTTTATCTTAACTGGTTTTTTACTGAACGCTCACAGAACTTGTTGCACTACTGTCTAGGTCAATGCACTTGAAGATCTTGCGTACATTTCATACTTCACATACAAGAGCCATTACGACCCTTAAATAATTACAGGAACATGACAAATACAATTTTCATTCGTAATGCACCTTTTTGTACATAAATTAACCTCTTATGGGTTAATACGCTTCAATTTTGTGATTTTTTTGTGTGTAGGCCCGGTTCTGAAATGTGTCAAGCTGATATATTCGCAGATTAGCTATTTTGGAAAATAGCTCTGTAGGAGAAGAAAATAATATTGGAGGGTGAGGGGGGGGGGGGGGTTAATTCCTGATCTCCAGATTATCTCCGCCCAGCATTAAACAAAAATAACTTTAAAATAGGATACAAATGCAAATTTTCATGTTGACCATAAGCTAAAGGTCAAATATAAGTACCGACTTATTTACATCCATCTACTTTATGATGTTCTTATTGATCCATCTTGAAACGTTCAAAAATATAACCCTATATCTTTGTCTTATTATTTTTTTTTGCGTATAAAATTTAACAGCGTTAGGCTGCTCCGCCTATTGCCTAATGATAATTTGGAATACCGCCTGACGCATTATTCATTTGTACCTAAATTTTAACCATTTTTGGGTAGGTTGTTGTCAGCGCAACCAACAGCACTGGAAGGTTTGTTTCGATTCACGGTGTGCGCTGCATATTTTTCAGAATTTATTTTTTTTTCATTTTGTCTCTTTTATACATTGTCAAATAAATAAATTAATACAATATATAAATAAAAAGCATTTATTCCAGAGAGCACGAAGATCCAATGCGTTTAATGTCATTGCCTACTGTTACAATATGCAGATACTAACTCAACATCATCATTTAAACAAAAGCATAATCAAAAATAATAATAATATTAATAAACAGGAACGGCTATGACACCCTGTAACTATCATATTATATCAACTGCGTCTATACATTGTTTAGTAGTAAAAAATATTTAACCTGACATCTTACAGCTAGGCCCTAGAGCCGTAATTGACGGAATTTTCCCCCAGGCTACTCGCGCCTGTTGTACCAACTTGCTATGGGTTGCTTCATTTCCACTTGTGCCTGATAGATGATAGATGAACATAGGTGAATTTATATTCATTCTAACTGGTCACTAATAAATAATACGTCTCAACAGCCGTGATGTCAGGTTTTTAAAATTTGAATATCATACAAATATCACTGTGCTGTATCGAAATATCAGATTTCATTTTTCAGTACTAAAAATATGTTAAAATGTTATATATCTATAGAATCAGACCAGCTTTCGATGTTATGGCTAAACGGCTATGGTTGTTTTTGAAGATCATCAACCTACCCAAAAAATTCAATTTTTCACATTTGTACTTTTCGAGTTGAAAGTTGCAACCGACGGACGGATGGACAGACAGTTGGCCAAAGGACGAGAATAGTAGCTTCTCTTACATTAATTCTTGTATAGAAGCTTAAACTACATTAAGCTGTTGAACAAATAGTGTTACTTACAATGACTATAATAATTATTTTAATAGACTTTACTGGTGTTTAGACATTATTTAAATAAAACGGTTAAAACCATATCATAGGCAGTGTAGGAACTTATAGAGGCCATGTTTAATTTAAAAACATAAATTCTTTTGATTCTCATTAATATATTTTTAATAAACTTGTGATTGGTTTTAATACTGTAGAATGCAAGATTTCATGAATTATTTGTTTCAATATGTTTTCTGTTCTTTTTTTTGTATGTCATTTCTCTTAGATTCAACAAAGAAATAAACAAAAAATATAAATTTAATGTAATTTATTTTATTTTTTTAACTTTCAGATATGGCAAAGGATTTGGTCTGGTTGCTAAGGACTCGCCCTTTTACATTCCAAATGGCGGAAATGGAATAATATTTTATACTTTCTTGATTTGGTTGGGTAAGTAACAAATACAATGGAAATGTTAAGCAAGTACTTAATTAATTTTGTGTTATTACTGTTTGCAACACTGCAAAAACTAGGACATATACTGTTTATTATTTTTATATATCTCTAATATTGAACAATCGACTTGAGTGTGCCTTTAACTGTCTCCTTAAGTGCGACAAAAAGTAATATTTTATTTCCAGTTATGTTGAGAACTTACCAAAACATACTGGATAGTACTATGTCAGCTGGCTTTTAATTTTGTTTTTTACGCCATTTATTGTCATTATACACTTGACCATAGCCTCAAAAATGTAGCAACATTCCTCTTCAATTTCTTTGTGTAAATCTTTGCCTGTAATGGCATGCTTTAGTATAATGCAACCAATAGGTGATCTTCATGAAAGGAAAATGTTTATTCTGATAAAAACAAAAACTAAAAAGTTGCACAGAAGTTGAATCAACCATTGCATTCAACGTTTCAATCAGCGCAGTAACTAAAAACGACGCCATTTAACTGATTTAAGGCATGCCTTTGATGCGTCCTTCCTTACCTTTGACTTGTGACTGTGGCACTCAAGTAAGGCCATTCGAACCATGAATATCATTTATTTTATACATATATTTACCAGTATTTTGTGTTGGCAACTTATACATATGTTAATACATTTTTGTTATCCTCTGAGATTTTCCATTTAAATTCCCTAAGTTATTTGGTCTCGCAAATATCAGTGGTGTTGCAACTCTAAATAATACACAAATAATTCTTTTCTTTTAATTCTAATTCTTTTGGGAGGTACTGTCAAAATTAAGTCATAATTTGTGAATGTTATAATCACTTATTACGTTCTTTCGAGAATGCGTTAGAACCCATTATACTAAAATTTGCAATTTTTTAAATAAAAAAAATATAGATCCAATAAAAAGAATTCCTTTGCAGTCATATTAAACATCATAACACGTAATGTGTCACTTCTTAGGAATGTATTGTAAAGTTTATAAAGACCTTATTATATATTTCAGAAAGTATTGTATTTCCGTTGTTGGTATGATTACAAAATGTATCTTCATGTGAATAATATTCAAAGAAATGATAATTTTTTCTTTACAGGTCTGCATGAAAACTTAACATGGATACGGCTGCAAGTCGGTCTATCATTGACGAGTCTACTTGTAAGCTGTTATTTGGCTTACATCCTCTACTTTGTTCTAAACGATTTCTGCGTCATTTGTGTATCTATTTACATAATAAACATTATTAATGCAATCTTTACTGTTATGAAACTTGTGACGTATAAAAGGGCCATTGCTGCTACACACAAAAAGAAAAATAAGTAAATTCTTTCAATTTATATATTGTTAACAAAGGGTTAAATTATATACAGATGACAGCCTTCTAAGTACGATGCTTTTAATTTACTCCAGTTAATATAACTTATGCATAGAACGAACAAAAGAAACGAAACGCTAAGGAACATTTTAATTAAATATTTAGGATTGTAGGATATACCTAACCAATGATTATATTAAATGATTATATTATTATTATTATTAGGTTATTATGATTATTTAAAAAATATTCATAAACTGAACTTACATTTGTCCGGTTGTCTGTCCAATCGCCTGTCCGCCTATCTTTTGATTTGTCGAGGTAAATATTTCAACTCGAAATGCCTGAAAGTTAAGTTTTTGTATGTTTAACATAGTACACTGATTGTTTTATTATTTTATTACTTTATTATTATTGTTTTATGTTAATTTATATCTCTTAAATGGCACCTACTTGTTATTATCTTAATACTTTTTTTCTATCTCTCAAATTCTAATGTTATAATTAAAATCAAATGTACCAAATTTTGTATGTATAACTAACTTAAGATTACACACATGCATGTTTTGTAAACATGAAATTGGAGAGCATCGAGTGTTATAAAATATATTAACCTGTGTATAATATGTAAGAATGTTTACGATTACTCTCTGTATGTTTACTTTATAAAATAAATAAATAAATAAATCAGTATTTATACTTCGTTAATTAGATTAGATATTAGTTGATAATTCAACTCGCAGCTTTCATTTAAAGATGGCTTTGGAAAAGGGAAAGTGATTAAATAATGTCTTTTGAAAATTGTTCTGGAGAGAAAACAATTACCCAATATTTGTTTTATTTTGGCTCCATGTGTTTTACGACCAACATAAGAACGTATAGCAAGTGGAACAATTTAGACCTCAAAGGTTCATTTGTTATGGCCATATATTATATTAAATTCAGAACATATGTTTGCTTCTAATTAAGTAACAATATTATGTTTTTCGGATCGACTAAAATGTGAGTAGACGTCTAGTTCTATGAAATAAATAAGAAAAAATATTTTTTAATTACCAATTGTCTACTTTAGTACGTAATACTTAATTTAGCTATTCATTTATTTATCTATATAAAAAAAATATTCATAAGTTTCACCTATAATAATACAATTGAAATATTTTTATACCACGAGCAAAACTGAAGACTGAGTATTATAACGGTAAGTTCAAATAATAACACATACAAATTCTAAAACAAAATGACACAATTATACGATTGAATTAAAAAATATCTAATGACCAAAACGTTCTTTTTTTTCTTTGACCTTTGGCTGCTTATCAAAATTGGTAGGTATGGATTAGTGTTGAGATTATTGTATATTAACTAATGATGGTTGTATATTTAAATTTTGTACTAAATTTCTGTTAAATAATATTACTTGTGTCTGATCACATTCCATAAAAGACTTTTTTTTTTGCTTTCCTAGACCCATTAATTTAAAGAGAAAAACTGATTTATGGGATATACATTCCTTATGTTTTTATTGTTAGTTAACAGGTGTTTTTTTTAGTATATAGGTACTTATTAAATATGCTAATCTACTTAAATGTAAATAATAGTTGCCTAGTCATTCATCTCTAGTCAATGAATAAACTTGTTTTCAAACATAAAGTTATAAATTTACTAAAGTGTAAAATACATTTCCAATACGTATAGTTGTTCAATATGACTGAAGTGCAGCGATATGTTATGTTATTTTGGGCTGCTTATTAGTTAGTTGAGTGTATTTTCAATATTGAATTACATCACTACTATATAAGGTACATGCCGTGCCCTGAAGTGAGTTTTTGTTGCGTTGGAAATGTTTGATTATTTTGCTTGATGGGTAAACATTTCACTTCACTTTGTGTTTTTTTTGTGGTATTTCTGACTCTTACTGCTCTAAAAATATATTCTCAATGGACAGAACTGTGTATTATAAAATGTATGTGGACAAGTACTAGCTCTATGAGAGATATATATACATTCGCAATTATCGATTTATAATATTTTTCATTATATTTATGTTTCATTTCATTGTTTCAAACTTGAATTGCTTCTTGTAAAGGTGAATAGATTCATATTGCCTAATGAGTAATATCTATGAACATATACATTTTCTTCCTTTTGAGAGCATTTAAAATTGCTGCATTTAACATGTCTAAGACTTATTCTAAAGAAAATGTCAATAATTCCTAAATTAAATTTAATTTATCTGTTTTTACTTTACAAGCGAGTATGCATGAAAATATGTTCTATCAAGCAAAAACTTTGGCTTAAATCTAAACTTTAGTAAATGTTAATTCTTGGCCAATTTTATCTTAAAAACAATCCGAGACAGCATGTGATATTGCTTGAATCAATGGTAATTTATTTATTGGTTAGTAATTTGGTATGATGTTGTTTTTCTGTGGCGTACAAATTAAAGTAATTAAGGATATTCACTCAACCATGTTTACCCATGTTCAACCATGTTTAGCGTGCTTAATGCTATAATAGTACAGGTGTATTCATGAATGACCATTTGTGTATTTAATTGTGTTATCTTGTCGTATGTTTTCATCTCTTTACCTTAAAACTGCCACTGAATGTGAATATATATTTATTTATATACAGGTATATTTAAAATCACTAATTTTAGGGACTTGATTGACGTTTGATTGTTGGTATTAATAAGGCCTAACAGGACAGTAGTGATTTTAAAAACATACTGTAAAGCAGTGCTCCGCAACCTTTTCTCACCTACGACACACCAAAATTCTTCCTAAAATTCCGCGGCACACCAAAAGCTATTTTGCCAATTATAAAGGGTTATTTTTTCTTTGTTTATGACTAATTTGGTGCAGTCATGGCGTGTACAAAGCACACTGGGCAGTTTTCGACAATTGGCACCAGGCGCTGGAGAAACATTGAAAAATTATATAATAATTATTTTTATTTTATACTAAAATATCAAAATACTTTGAATTTTACCGCGGCACACCTGTATCTTGCTCACGGCACACCAGTGTGCCACGGCACACCGGTTGCTGAGCACTGCTGTAAAGTAATTCATTTTAATATATTCATATAGCCTTATTGGGAGAGCTAACAACTTGACGATTTTGGCTACTCCCTTATCTACCACCCTGTAACTTATATTTTATTAACAAAATATGACTACTTGCACTATTATTTAAACACTATTTAGGACGAATAATAATAAGCAAATATGTAAAAATGTATTTAATCCACAATTAACGCGTGCAATTCAAAGTTATTTTTTTCATTTTTTCTTATATGAATGCTATTTTTCTACAAGGATGTTTTGTTTTTTCTAAGCACTAGTTTCTTAATAAGGTTACTGAACATAATCTAATAAATAAAGATATGAATATGTGAAATACAATATTTTTTTTCAAAATTTATCCGTAACAATAAAAAAATGTTGGAATCATAGGTTAGTTAAGGTAAATAATTTATGATATGAGAATAGCAGTTATGAGATTAGTCTCTACCGAATTGTTCGGTGATTTTGAAATAAGCATTTTTAAAAAGTATGATATCCAACCAAGGTTATCTGGAACACATAGATACTAACTAACCACTTTAATCAGCTTTTCAGTAGACCCACACTGAATATTGACCAAAACATTAAGTGGTTATTTTGCAATTGAGTGTACCAATAGCACTTTACTTCAACTATATTCATACAAAAGTCCCATAGAAAATATTATAGTACATTTAGGTTAGTGGTGCAAGAAAAACAAGTTTCACCTATAAATACAATACGTTTTTATAGCACAAACGAAATTTAAAAATTAATATTTTACCATGTATGTAAAATAGCGATGAATAAAATCAATGAGGTTTAATGATATTTATAAATCTAAATTAACTTATGTTAGTTTTATATGTCCATATGTTGGTCAAGTGAATCTCTTGAGGAGTCTGAAGAAACAATAGAAAGGGACGTGGATACAAAACCCGGATCATAATGTCAACCTGAAAGTCATATTTCTAAATTGATCAACAACCTTCTAGCAGGCTTAGTCTGGCTGCCAATCGGCGCTCGAAAATCAACCTAAACGGCGTGCAACATCTCTTTTCCGTAGCTGTGGCGTCGGCAACTGATGAAAGTGATAACACATTCGAATCAATTGTCGATTGGCAGCTCAGACTAGGCCCACTGCTCTGTAGCGTCAACGCCAATCGCAAGAGTTGTTTTCAATGAATTTTGATTATGTTCTACAGCTGTGATATATCTTTCCAAAAAAATCTGTACAGTCCCTTGTGAATATTTAAGTGTACACACATTATGCCACTATTAATATCAGATTTTTGCATCTTTTGGAAGCTGTTAATTTTCATATTGTTTAAGTGTTGAGTATAGAAACTTAATATTTAATATCTATTATGATAGTGTAAAACCAATAAAATAAAAAGTAAGAAAAACACATACTCTTTAAGAAAATAAGCAAAAACTGTGAAGTTTCTATTCACAATTACATGGGGGTCAAAAGAAACCAGGAACAGGTTATTAGAAACAAGGAATATCAGATTTAAATGTGAATACATGTTTATATTCACCAGTTCACCACATATGTTGTTTCTAATCACCTCCTATGGCGTTTTTAATCACCACATATCCCGTTTTGATTGACATTTCCCATTACAAATTAAAATGTAAAATTTACAAGTCATAAAAGAGTACGACTCATCTTGTACTTGCTATCAGTTTCATATTAACAATGTCGTAAAATGTCAGAAGCACAGGTTAAATTAACTGAAAACTATAAAAATTATGAAAGTTTTGTGGACCAAAATCAGACGTGCAGACCCGTTTTGAAAGTTATACTTTAATTTGACATTATCAGTGCTGCTGACAGTAATTTTGGGTTGCCATATAAAAAGTTAATGGTTTCGTCAATATTATGCTTAAACTTAAAACGCGTATGTGCCTCGTGGTATGTATCTCAAATTTATTTCTATCCACCACTAAGTGTCAAATTACCCCATTCCACTGCATATATTTATGTAAAGAAATTGTGTGTAAGGCTCTCAAATTACCATAACCTATTTTTAAGAAAAAAATGTGTCTGAAATAGGGGAAATAGGCGCCACTGTTATGGATTAAAACAAGTCACCAAAGTCCATAAAGTCAAGTCACTGTGTCCCACAAATTTTTACGAAAACTTAAAGGGGTGTTTTAATTCACTATTCTAGGTATGATTTTGAATAAAACATACCTACAAAAATAATTTATAGCCAAATTTTTATTTTTTTTTGATGTATTTAAAAAATGCATTTTTTATGTAAATTCTGTGCGAGGGTTTGATGCGCCACAGTGCGAGACGTTGTGCATCCATTCGAACATATGCTGTAAATTTAGGTAAATTACTTTAATGGCAGAATTTGGTAGATATTTTATTAACTGCGATTTATGTACTTACTGTTAAAATTATTGTCTTCGCACAGTGCATGACCTTTCAAAATGTTCACGGTGACTATCTGTGACTATAACGTGACGGGGAGGACACACCCCCATTTTGGTTTTTTTGGCGCCCATTTGGAAACATCTGCGCAGTACTTATAACTTTTGATTCAGAAACTACGATGCTCGGTTTCAATCTAAAGCTGTAGTTAGGATCTATCAATACCTCATTTATTTTATATTTCATTTTAAAAATCTACAGATTTACATAGTGGTTTAAATTTTTATATATGAAGTGACAAAGAAAGGTAATAAATACTACATTTTATAAACAATACTACCCTAAACACAGATTCCCACATTTTGCTACTTTGATAATTTTACAATTAATAAACATCGTCTAAATAAAACATTTAAATACGAAACTAAGATATTAAGAGTGAAACAAAAACTTAAATACACATATTTATATTTTTCCCATTTATTTTCATCTAGTTTTTTTTTAATTTAATTTTTCTTAGCTTTTTAATTATTTTATTATACTGAGGGAGATTCAAGGAATAGGAGAGTGAAGAGCATTTATTCAAGGAACTAATTGGTGGTTATAAAAAAACATACACCAACGAGTGGTTATGGTGAAGTTGTACAGAGTTAAAGTTAAAATTACTAAGTCAATACAATGTCGGACTATACTGGTCTTTCAAAGTCGAAACACAAAAAAGTTGAAGATATAAATGAGGTTGGAAAGACCGGTTCGCCGGTGAATCCATTGATACCTATAAAACTTCATATGAGCAAGTAAAGCCGTGCTGAGAATTCAAGAAAATCGCTGCGCTATAACGGCATGAGTACATCTACCCTCATCCCTTGACTGTCGCACTCAATTTAATCATTTATTTCATATTCTAACCTTCGTTCCTTCCTGACCGATACCAATGACAATGGAATGATCTCTTGGTAAATATTGTAAACATATTCGTGTCATATTTCCATACCCGCATCACAGAAATCCACCTTTTATGTTTCTTTAATATCTGCTAAAGTTTACCTGGTTGCCTGATTGTTTATTTGAGTTGAATTGAAAAAGACTCGCTATTATATTTTGATTTAAATTGGTAATTGGTAAATCGGCCTTGGGAGCGAAGCACCAATCCCATGTGCCATGTCTGGCTGCTGAGTACTGAAGACTCTGAGAAAATTGGACCAAGATATCCAATCTCGTGACTGAGATGTCGCCGCCGCCTCAGTTTCATGGCTTGTGTATGGTTTCCTGGACGGAGAAATTGTTGACTAGCGATACGAGCTTTTCAGGTCCGACTATAAAGCTGCATTCACTGGCATAGCACGCGGAGGCGCATTCCTTGCAGTTCTCTATGCCCCGATTGGGATAAGTCCAGCGCTAGTTATGAATGCATTTAGGTAACCATCCATTTTTCTTCCCTAAGATCCAAGGCAGACTAATACATATGCTGTGTGTACTTTGGCGGTTTAGACCACCAAAGACAACTTTGTGACTTTATGGAATCGCTTATAGATGATCTCCGCGATTTACACTCCGAATATATTTATTCATCTTAGCGAAAATCCATACAGTAGTTGTGAGTGAATCCCAAAATGTTTTAGTCTTGAAATCGTGAAATCTATCTGTCAAAGAAACTTTGTTTCGAAATGCATGCAATTTAAGAAAGAGACCCTGATGTCTACGAAATTCTCAAAATATTTTCAATCTGTCTTTATTAATCATGACATGTTTGGTAATAATAGACATCTTAGTAATAATCGTTTTTTTAGGTCCTGCGCCTAATGGCGTTGGTTGTCATCAAAATATAGGAGACAGAGTTAAACAGACGCATTATCTCCAAATACATAAAGGCACTAGCTAGATGTAAACGATCAATTAACCCGTCCACTGTTCATAATTCTTTCACGCTCCTTAAGCTCTGTTCTTTCCCTTAAAGTGGAAAAAGGCCCTTGTTGATCCAATCCCAAAACTGACATTTTAAACTACAGGCCTGTTTCTATCTTATCTGTTTCCAGTAAATTGTTTACCGTCAAGGTTACCCCGTCATTGCAAATGCTCTTCCTGTACAGCAGCATGATTTTTGCAAGAGCATTCCGTCAGTACCAACTTAGAAGAGTTTACCGATATGTTTTAGACAGTATGGATAAATGAACTTATATTGAAGTTATTAAGGCTTTTGACAGTTCTGATCACTGTATATTAATTAGCAAACTGGAGACATTATTCACGATGATTTACTCAGGTGGTTCGAGTCTTATATGGAGAATCGAAGTTAGGCACTTGGCTATCATTCAGCCTTTATTTTGCATTCCATCTGGTGTCCCTCAGGGTTCACATCTGTCCGTCTGCTATTTAATTTTTATATCAGTGTCTTTAGTCACTGCTTCCTTAATTTCAAACATAATCTTTATACAGATTAGATGAAAACTTATTTAGCAGTGTCTGATATCGTTGACTGTGAGTGTATCCAGCAAGATTTTAACAGTTTATTTACATATGCAGGGTGTCCCGAGACCATTCCTGATAAACAATCCAGTTATTTGGCCCTGCGATTCAAACATCATTTGTAAAGATGACCATTTAAAAAACTTAACTGATATCATAAGTTCGTCAGCTGATGTCCGCCTCGCACGCCGGGTCATTAACCGCGCTCGGTCAAGACCCTTGAACAAGTGCGAACGAGCGAATTCCAAAGGAAATTTACACCAGCGCATAATATAAATATTAAATTCGGGGTGAATTGTTCTTGCATTTTTATAGATAATTTCTTACTCTTAGTACTCAACCCGGTCATTTCTTCATAGAAACGTTGTAGTGTTGTAACTCTAATAATGTAATGTAAGAAAAATAATACTAGGTATCGTTAATTAATAAGTTATATTTTTATTTTACCTCAAAGTTAAAGCTTCAAATTGTCTGTATTTTTCTATTCGTTTTATCAAAAGTATAAACGTAAATATCTTATTATCTGAATACAAGAACCGAGAAAAGAAAACTACAGAAGCAAAGTTTATTTTAAAAAGATACAAATGCAAGTAAGTTTTTGGACATAAATTGAGTCTGTTTTGTATAATTAACCAACAACGGTACAGAGTGTTTATGCGTTAGATGAGACAGAGCGATTTTAAAGCACGCGCAAGAATGAGAAGGGCGCCACCGGAAAGATTAGCGATGGTATATCACAACAAGCGAAACCCATAGCTCAAGTTTACAATATGCTTGGGTTTCTACAAATTCAGAAAGCTTTCCGTTGAGCTTGCCATGACTCCGACCAGCTGAGTAGTCGACTGATCAAACTTCAGTTAACCTGTAATAATAAAATAAAAAAGCTAAAACTCCACCTAAGCACCAAAGGCAATAAAACCCGAAGGTTCAGCTATGCGATGCCGACAGCCAGGTCACGTGGATGCAGGCTGCAGATTTAATAGTGAACTATAATATATATGTGTGTAATAAATGCAAACAACAAACGAGGTATCCGAATGAACGAATGACTGCTTAATATGTTAAATATTCGTATTTTCCGATCGACATGATCCTAGTTGGTGGGCGATGTAACAAGTTTCTATCTAGGCTACCTCTCCTTTATACCCACCAGTCTAAACAAATCTATATGGAACAATAAATCTACCAAAGTATAACCTGTTAAACAGAACATTTTAGCAACCAAACATCGCTGTTTCGCACTTTGGTATGATCCGCACAGCGAAAAATCACCACGCGATCATCATTTTACCGCAATCACATATTGAATCATATATAAACGAAGGTTATATATGATTCCATACAGACTAGCCGCTGTTGCGGGTAGTTAAAAAGATTAAAATCTTTATGTCTGCCCGAACAAGGTATAGCCATCATTTATGATAGCCATATGATTCAATATGTAAAGGTTAATTAACTTAAAAATATATAATCTTTTTAACCTTCAATCGTAATACAGATAAGTAGACAATGAGGCCGCCATTTCACCCACTACAGGATACTCATTCGTCCTGGAGAACCTGAAATGGTTAAGAATTAAGTACGTTACCAAGGAAAAGTCGTAATATATCTTTATATGCTTACTATTGTAGCTTGAACTAAAACGAAAAATGACAGTAAAACATTGAAATTAATGTTTGACAACTCGAGTTCGGCTACACATTCTTTGATCCGGTGAAATCTGCATTCCCCCCCATTGCATTCGGCATTTGGTGCCGAAAGGATTTTTTTAGTAACTGCTAGAACTAACTTAATGACACGAAATCAACTCTGAACATTCCTGTACAATTTGAAAATATAGTAATCGAAATAAAAAGTGAACGGAAAACTTAAGTTTTTGTTTTTGCTAGCTTATACTTGAGTAACGTAATGAAACCACCCCTGAATTCCCCATCATACACAAATTCGGAGTGATGAGTAAACATAAATTAAAAAAATGTAGGCACACATCTAATTCAGAACCTCTTCCTTTTTTTAAGGGGGTTAAATAACTATTGGGCATATTTATTATTGCTTTATCGAAAAACATAATTATTGTAGCGCCTAATTTTCGCAAACTATTCATTTTTATATTTTTTTGGGAAATGACGGATGATTTGTTAAATATTCAATAATATTAAAGCAAATTCGTTTTGTATAAAGTTTTCTTATACTTGTCAAGGCCTACCATTTAATATTGGAATGTAAAATATTCAATTCGCATTCACACGACGACGCAGTGACTACTGGCGGAGACGGAGGCGTTTTCGCAAATCTGACAACGTCTCGGACGGATGATGTCAATGACATTTCGCAGTGTTTGAGTTTGAAGATTTTTGTGTTGATTTCTTTTGACCTGAAGTTGAAAAGAGACGAGTGGGCGCTCAAAATATGGGCGTAGGACATTGTATCAACCACAGGTATCAACGGCGTTCTCCTATAAGACAGTTCATCTCTGATTTTTGCAAACTAGTAATAATTCAAATTGATATTCACGCACGATTATTTGAGATAAAAATTCTTTAGAAGAGCATTGTTTGAAGATTATTATTAAAAGGTTAAAGATAAATTAATCATCAGTTGTTTGTCAAAAACGAAAACGCGCAGAACCAAATAGCTGTCTACCTACGTTTTAGGTAGATTTAATTAGGAAAGCTATCTATTGCAATGTGTACCATGTCGTGACTTCCGGAATTTTTTTACATATCTTCGCGTTTTACATTCCCTAGAACCCAAAACCACCCTCAGTTTAAAAATTATAAGTTTATATATCTATCTATCTATATCACTTTCTTGTGGACACGATAACTGCCGTATTTTTACACCAATCACTTTCAAATTAATACATAAAATTTAAGGGCACACAATCTCGGTCAAGTTCGTTATTGGGCAAAATCAAACGGGGGCGCGAATGAGGGTTTTTTATTTCGAAAATTAAAATTTTGCTATATTTTTTTTAGTATAAAAGATATCGAATTCATTTAAATTTTATATTATTCCTCAGATAAGGGCCTAAAACTTATCTCAGTAAACTTTTTTGATAGCACCAACCATTGGTCCTGGGGGCGGGAAAAAAGTGTTTTTTAAAATTCAAAAAATCATTCCTCTCTTAATAAGCACAGGATTAAATCCGTTCAGAATGTTAATTGTGGGCATATAAGTACATTAATTATATAGTTGTAGTTAGCTGCTAAGCCTCAGCGAGACCAGAGTCCGTCATGGGCATGTTATCATTCGCGATCATTGTGTTAATGTGAGGAATAGGGATGGCATGATATAAAGGCAAAGCCCTTGCTCGGATCTCTCTCTCGTGCGCATAATCACTTTACAATCTTTATATGACTTAGCCGCTGCGCCGCTAAATAACGCTTCGATAAGGGTGATTAATTGAAGTGCGAGAAACAGATCGATTGCAGGCAGACAATTATCCCGCAGCGAGCAAATAGAATGTTGACGGCAGAATGCCGGCCAAACGTTGTAGATAGCAGTTCAATTTTAGGGTTTGTTTCCCAATCTTCATCCCAACGTATATGGAAAGTTTTACCTACTTACATAATTTATTTTTATCTTAAAAAAATAAAATAAAACACTGAGGACATTGTTTACGTAAAAATAGCAAAGAAATCAATACTTATATTATCCTCCTCTGTAGAGGGAGTTTAAGCAACGCGATTGTATACTCGTCTAAGCCTTAAGAGATAGGATGACACAGCTACAACATAACCCATTGACTGCGTACTGTGAGTGTTCTTCTCATTCTTCCTCATCCTGTTGCCATCAACTCCTGGATATAGGCTAGCTTCATTTCTTTCCATGATTCTCTATTCGATGCTGTTTATAGCCAGTTATTGTCTCCTGTATATATGTGCTTGATGAGGTTGGAATAGTGAAAGAGAATTCTCGCCTCATCCATTACTACTAGGACTGCCCACATCCTGATGGAGTCGAACGCCTTCTGATAGAAGGCATAGGCCAGATGGAGAGGTATGTTGACTCTGTCGCCTTCTCGATCAGCGAGTGTGTGGCTTAGGAGGTTGTCTATGGTATTGTCCTTTTTTTTATGCTTGCTCAACGGGCTGATAGAAATCAAATTTGTTCGTCAGGCGGTCGGTGACCGTTAAAAGCTTGAAGAAAATAGACAACAGGTCCGATAGGCCGGTAGTTTTCCACGTTCGCGCACACATTTTTTGGACAACAGGATGACCTCAGTATTTCTCCACCATAATGAGATCCGCCGTTACTCCTGCGGGAATTTGTTAAAAAAACGTTTAGTGCTTTCTCTAGTAGCTTCCCTTCTATTTGCAGTATCTCGCACGTGACTCTCTTAGTGTTAACCACTATCCACCCTATTGAGTTAGAAACATTCATCTCTTTGTCTAAGACTGAAAGCAAAATGAAGCGTAAAAACGCTGTGTACTTTAATATTTTTGTGTATTTATAATGAAAATAAATAAGATATAATATTACAAGTTTTACTTCTAAAATATTATAAGACAAGAGATTTCATTTACAAGATAAAGTTGAGCCTGTCAAAATAATTTGTCTGCTGTTAGAGGAAAAAGCATCCGCCATAAAATTAAAAAAATGCGCTCGAGTTACTTTATTTATCGCTCTGAAATTAATTTTGCGCGCGTCGTCAGCTCGTTTGAAATTCATATAAAATATCGGCGCAGAGGCGTAAGGATACACAACAAAGTGCGCGAAATCTATACAACTCACCTGACCAATATCGCAGTCTCTCTTCGACCGGCGTGCCGAGGTATGGCCGTCTCCGTCTGACCTGCTCCTCGCCGGTGGATCGTTGGAGATTTCGTTCTTCGCTCGCAGGCAACAATCGACGAGACGCCAGTGATAAACCGTCCGGCAGGCTGCGCGCGCGACGAGCGCCTCCTTTTCTATCCGAGCAGGGGATAGATCGCTACGAGGGCGACGCGACGCGCAAATCGTTAACCAAAATCATCGTTTTAAAGCGTTTTTTTGTTTGTACTCCAATTATGATGTTGTTAAAATTCCGACCTTAAATTTATTATTATTATTTTTTAAATAACCTAAAGATATTATTGACGAATATTTCATGTGCGACTCAGTGACGTGTAAATAATGATATGTAATCAATGGTAATTGTGACCACAATATTTTTTTTTCGAATTAAGGACTAGTTTTGCTGATTATAGGAGAAGTCAAATGAGGTAACTAACCTGCATATTTTATATTTATATGTAAAATGTATTTATATAATAAATAAGAGTTGTTGCATATATTGTTGCATATAAATAACTCGGCATTATTGGCTCTTTTGCGGTTTGTTATTCATGTCTCTTACGAATAAATCACAAATTTACATTTTACCAAGCAATGTAATTGTGAAATTAATATACTGTGTATTTTTTAATGTTAACCCATCCAAAACGCACATCGTGTGCTAAAAGCTCCGCGGACACAAATGGAGATAGGAAATGAAGCAACCCATCACAATTGGTACCACAGGTGTGAGTAGTTACGCCTTTAATGATGCCTTTTATAGGGTCTAGCTGTTAGATGTCAGCTTCTGGTTAAATTATTTACTACTACTAAACAATATATAAAAGCAGTTGATATTATATGATAGGTATATCATAAACATTCTTGTTTTTGTACACGACCTGATCATCGGATTGCCAGACATGCCAGACAGAGCCCGCGGGTGGCATTTACGGCACTTTGGTATTCAGACGCCTCGTGTCCAGTGTCCACTGATAGATATATCGTCGTGATGGCATTCGGACGCCTCGTGCCCAGTGTCCACTGATAGAGGTATCGTCGTGATGGTATTCGGACGCCTCGTGCCCAGTGTCCACTGATAGAGGTATCGTCGTGATGGTATTCGGACGCCTCGTGCCCAGTGTCCACTGATAGAGGTATCGTCGTGATGGTATTCGGACGCCTCGTGCCCAGTGTCCACTGATAGAGGTATCGTCGTGATGGTATTCGGACGCCTCGTGCCCAGTGTCCACTGATAGAGGTATCGTCGTGATGGTATTTGGACGCCTCGTGCCCAGTGTCCACTGATAGAGGTATCGTCGTGATGGTATTCGGACGCCTCGTGCCCAGTGTCCACTGATAGAGGTATCGTCGTGATGGTATTCGGACGCCTCGTGCCCAGTGTCCACTGATAGAGGTATCGTCGTGATGGTATTCGGACGCCTCGTGCCCAGTGTCCACTGATAGAGGTATCGTCGTGATGGTATTCGGACGCCTCGTGCCCAGTGTCCACTGATAGAGGTATCGTCGTGATGGTATTCGGACGCCTCGTGCCCAGTGTCCACTGATAGAGGTATCGTCGTGATGGTATTCGGACGCCTCGTGCCCAGTGTCCACTGATAGAGGTATCGTCGTGATGGGTGTGAAAATCCTAAATAACTGACTGCATATAGGTATTATACACTGTCCTCCCCCCACTCCGCCCTCTGATTTCCTCTACCGCCACTATTCACAGTACTCACACTATCTGATTTTGGCAGGGTTTTACATAGAAGCAGACATAGACATTTTTATTTAGGGTTACATACGCAAAATTGTAAATTTATAACGCGCAAGCTGTGTCGTGTCCCTGCAAGAAATCAAATTGCATTCTATAGAGGAAAGCTAAAAGATTTCGTCAATTTATTTATACAAACAGTGCGTCTACCATTCAGCTGAATTTCAATTCTCAACACCCACTGATGGTACAGCGGGCTAAACAGCGACCATAGATGCGGCATGTTTTACAAATCTCCGTCCTAAAATGGTGACCTAACCAGCCTCCCGCGAGCCGTACCAAGGACGGATCCGTAACAATTAATGGGTCCTTTTCAAACCATACTTTCAAGCCAGATAAAAATAAAATTGGTTATTTATTCGATTTTAGTTTTGATTGAATTTACTATATGCGTTTGAACATGATCAACAATGCACGCCTTACGACCTAACGCGATGGCACCTACGAACCGTACGCACCTACGAGGAGCGTAAATGAAGCTAAGGAGTGTAATTGGCGGGGTGTGATTTTATTGTGCTTGGTTGGCGTATCTACAAGCGTTTCGAAAGACCAATTGGGTCCTTTTCGGACCAGCTGCAGTACTCTTGGGCCCAATTCATTTCTTACTATAAAATTGCAAGATTTTATATTTGAGTGGAGCGTTTGCCATTTGCAATGGTCAAAGAGTGATCAAAAAACCATGATCCCCCGGATCCCCCTGTTTTTTGATTTATTTACACCGTAAAAAATCAAAGAGATTCAGCTAAAACTACTAAACGTGGCTAATATAATCAAAATTTAACGGAATATTTTAACCTTATTGCGTCAGTACGTAAAATATGTTCGCAATATATCGCAGAGTCGAATAAATGCTAATAAATAGATTTGCAAAAGCGAAGACAACTTTGAAAGTTGTGAAATCTTATTGTTATTTATAGTTTATACACCAGTTGCGTTTTCTTCTGCTCACATCCCAAGGTCAAACACAGCATCTTGCTCTGCCAAAGGCTGCGCAGTGTGCTGTGACTAAATGTTTGAAGTAGAAACACTTTATTTCGCTAATTTATTCAACTTGCATGCGTGCAAAGTCGGATGATGAAATAATTGAACGTGATTAAACGAACTTTTAGTCAACGTCATAAACAGACATTTTTAATATTTTCTTTTCTCTTTCTGTATTATTATTATCCTTAATTTTGCTCACCTACGGTTATTTATTTGTAATATTAGGTAAAGTAACAAAATTAAATATACTTTAAAATATATATTATGTATGGTAGTTTTGTGCCTTCGCGTAAAACTATTTCTTCGAATAAGAATCAAAATTAACACCCGACCATTAATATTTTAGTGGCAAAAGAGACAAACACATTAAAAATGTTTTGCAATTGAAATATGTACGCTAACAAAAAAAAAATGATTTTTTAAGATGACCGTAAAAATGCGTTTTTAACACTTTTAAAATTATTTTCGCTAAAATGCAGTATATGTATATTATAAATGCAGTATATTTTACTTTCTTGTTAATAGTAGTGTGGCACAAAATTACGAATAAAATGTCGGGCCACACATTAAAATAAATAGTTTCTAGATGTATAGAAATGAAGCACTGAATAATAATAAAAATTGAATAAAATCGACCTGAAAATAAAGAAAATGTATACAAAAATATAAAAGTAACTTGCCGACATGAAAACAATTTCAACAAAAACTTACACTTAATTAATTTTACAAAACTAATACAGGAGACCATCTCTAAGAAATCCCCTATCATATTAAAAAAAAAAAAACGAAATCTCCTAGTGAACGATATTATTTTATTCGGATTTCGATTTTTTAAGTTTTTATAAACCGAATATGGTATTAAGAGTATAATCTAACGGTGAAATAAAAATAAAACTCTTTATCAAGTAAACAAATGGGCTTCCAACGGGCATGCTTATTGCACGTGGGAACATTTTATAACTAGCTAGTCAAATATATAGCATTATATGTATTTTAGGGTAATTGTTTGTTATCATCGTCATTTTTGAAACAAAATTTGCGTTTGTCAGTGCCAATTCTAGAAAATTACGAAATTTGCAATCACTGACTCGTTAAGAAAACATTGTATGGACACAATTGGCCACTATTGGTTGCCACTATTTCGCTTGCAGGTCATTGATGCATACGATTTCACTAGCACCGTACAAATTGACACTTTTACTATGAATGTAGTTACTATAAGCATAAGAAAACAAATGAGGTAAATCGTAAATTATGAGGGTACATCGTTCAGGTAATATAAAATATTATGCTGCTTTAGTTGTAGTTAATTTTAAACGGTTTAGTTTGAACTCGCTATCTGTTTCCCTTCTGATTATCATTTTAGTTTCTTATTATCAGCAGACTTTATTTTCGGCGAAAGGACTCATAAAATGCATTTTGAGAATGTCATTATTTACACTGATTGATAGTAGGATAAAGATAAACTTCTAATGTTTACATTATTTTTTATATGCTGACAGAATTTCAAAAAAAAAAATAAGTGAGAATTTTTAGAAAAAGTTATTGTCTGAAAAAAAAAGTTTTTTTTATTAATAATACACTAGTTTTTTTTTGTGATGGGTTTTGTATTTGTAAAATATAACATAAAATAGGAAAAACGAGTTAAATTTAGGCACAAATTGAATTTTTTACACATGAATTAGAAACTAATTACGATCAAACAATACCCACGTTAGAACCTACTTGAATCGAATATTTTTTAACATCACGTCATACTCGTAATAGAATTGGCTGCTTAAACGTGGGCACATTCACCGTATAAGGTTCAGAGGAAGCTAACATTTAATTTTGTCAGTACCATTACCGTTTAATATTATTGTGATACTTTTGACTCTCATAGCGTTGATTCTAATTCGGTTACCTTGATCACAATGACTGTTGGAGACATTAATTGGTTTATTGATTATTCATTATAAAAAAATAATAAATACATATATCATGATGGTTCTTTGTATGTCGACTTGATGTACATTTTACGTTTTGATGTCTATAAATCTAAATAAGTACAGCAATATCATCAAAGTTAGCTTAAAAATATAGTAAATGTTGATTATTATTGTGGTGCGGCTAAAAATAAAAATTTAAAAAGAACTCCCCACACAAACTGCGTTTTAACCTTGTAGCCAATATATTTTTTTTGCAAAATTACTGTTTCCAAATAAATTATCGAATTTAACTATAATCAAATTTCTGCGAGTGACCAGGCAATTTTTACTGTACCGATTTGGCCCTCTATAAAGTTAATTTAAAAGGAGTTGTGTTTTTAATGAATGAAATATGGTACACACCACACACACACCACATACACACCATTTGTCTATAACATCGTGCGGTCGTTGGTTTATAATATTTGAATTTTGTATATATTTAAATGAATCATTTATAGTGATACAAAGACTAAAATGAAAATTAAACAAAGTCATATCATATAAAAATAGTTAAAACAATACGAATTTATCAATTGTTAAAATAAATGCAAATATTCAGTAAATTGATATTCAGTGATTGATTGTTCGCACTTTTTGAGTACTTGCTACCACCCGTACCACCCGTAATCTTGGCCATCAAATGCGTGGCCAAGAATAGAGTGAAAAAACACTATAATTTTAGATTGGGTGGTTTTTGTTTTGTTAAATCGTCAAAATTTTAAAGTTAAATATAATAAAGTTTATCATAAAACGTTTAACTTCACTTTCAAAGTTAAGCAAATTATCAACATTACACTTATTGTAAGCATAATTTATAATATTACAAAAACAGTATATTTAGTATTTTTTCATTTTCCATCGATCGCTGTTATGAGTTATTAAAAAAATATTATTTATAAAAAAAATATCAGAATTTAGTTCGATTAAGTCGACGAGAGAAGTAGGTATGTGGTTATTTTAATATTCTATTACTCATATTAAACTTGAAATGAATAATCGATTTAGCCAACTTTTATAAATACTATTAATTTAAATATAATTCTTCGAGACTAATTATAGCTGTATTAGTCGAAAAAAAGATGTTTGCATGGTGATAAATTTAAAGTAATGGTAACATTAAATTAATACATTTTCTAGATTGAAAATATGCTCGTATAATATATTTTTTGTTCGTATAGTTTTTACTTTATTTTTCCGTTGTATCCCGTTATCTAAATACATCCATCCTTCATGGCCACTCCTTATCCGTTATGTATTGAGAAATCATAATGAGTTTTATTGGCAAAAACCGCATTATTAAACGTTTTACAAGAAAAGAATAGATATATTTGCATATTGTTTTTATATTATAGCATACTATAAGTAGAACGTTTTTGATATATTACCTAATTTTTACATTTAATTGAATACATACAAGTATTTATAATAAGATATTATTTTTAGCTATTTGTATTCCCAAATAAAACTATTATGATATGCTAAATAAATTATGTACATATAATAATAAGTTACGTATATTTCAAAACAGCATTTTTTTTTTTTTTGATTGATTATAGTGCTTTGTCAGTTGGTTTCCATTTCGATAACGCACATACTTCTAGTTGCCGTACCGATAATACAGTCGTATATGGATATGTGAAGTTTAATCGTTATGACAAAGAATATTGCAAATATGTTTACTATCTGTCACAGATAGACGCCGCTAAGACTTGAACACTATAATATGATTAAAAATGGTGTTAAAAACAGACGTGATGTCACCTTAGGTTTGTTTAATAGCATTTTAACGCGGCGATAAATTTCAAACCTGACATGTTTGCATTCTTGTTGTCATTTTCCAAGTATTCAGAAACAGTTACGTATTTACATAAACCCATTACGGTGTGCTAATTATAGTTTTGTTAAATTGACACTACTCATTGAAGGTTGACATAACAATAATATTTAGTTGATTTTTAGTATTTTTTATCCTGAGATTTAGGAAATTTGATTGAATATTTAAAGCTTTTATATAAATAACACTTGAGACAACTTTGTAGATTTCCTTTGTTTGTTTGTTAGCCAAAGAAGAACATACGTGCAACTTCAATGGAAGCTTACTATACCTACTCAAGATAAGTTTATCGTAGAACATCGGGAGATTGCAAAATTGAGAAATATATGCGCGACAAGTTTTACGTGTAGAAGGTACGGTCGTTTTGCTCAGGATATTATTAAGCTAGATGTACACTTGAGCACAGTTGTATTGCACTTGAGTCATTACAAAACGCAAACACGCTGTTTTATTGTCATATCTTACAAAAACTGCTTAGACAAAAATTAATTCCATAGTGTCAGAGGTAATATGGAATCCTTCGTTGGATGATTAAATTTGTTCAGTAACAGACTAACACCTGCTGCCTGCAATTTTAAAGATAAATGGCCTTATGTATAAACGCATTAGTACGCTACTAAGCTTAAAAGGGGTACTGTCATTAATAAACTAATGCGACTATGCCTAAGTCAGCAAATATTTACACCTGCCTGAACATACAGTTAAGAAAATACAATCTTATTGCATTACAAAATGCAACAACGGCAACACACTTAAGAGTGAGTATCCCTTTTGAGAGAATTCTGCCGGAATAGGGCATTGGAGGTGAAATTTAGACCTGAGACGGGGGCAGAAATGAAGTTTGAAAAATTAAACAAGCGATATTCATCTCTGTGTAGACACATGTTATGATAACGCAAAAAAACACACGTTACATAAAAGTCTTCGGTTACAGCGTCGAAAAAAAAAAAACAGTTTCATAGTGATCCACACAAACTGTACTTTTATTCTCTAGAAAACCAATAAAATGTTACAAAGTAATACACATATATAAGAAATAGCCAATATGGTCGTAAAAATATTTTATTTATATATTTATCGTATGGCAAAGATGTACAATGGTGTTTTAGCTAAGTACATGTAATTTTACATACATAAAATTACAAATGTAAAATTGTAAAAGTAATAATAAAATGTCAGAGGTTAAAAATATTGAAATAATATCGCATTCAGTGATTGTCGGTCGCACATCCTTCAGATGTGTAATGTTCAGTCGAAGATGAGCTTAGTCATCCTTGGGATGGCTGGTGCTACGTTATTAGCGGCTATCGCCGGAGTCATCGGCGCTGCGCGCGAACTCGAGGAGTGCGACGTGCCCAAAATGCTGATGGCGAAAACGCCAGTTGCGGTCGCATCAGAACATGGATCATTCTAAGCAGAGACGTGACAATCTGCCGATCCTCGTCGACAACAGGACATTGACGTCCGAATTAGAACCTACAGAGGCATTGGGGTAACATGATGCCGAGTAATGTACACACCTTATAAAAATAAAATTATCAAATGACAATTTTATTACATTTAAAGATGTTCGTTCATTACCATCATATAAACGATGTTCTGAATGTACAACGTTGTTGTAAAATTATAAGCTAATCAAAATTTATGCTTACCGGAAAATGGATCAGTTATAAATATTTGAATAAGTCGAAAGTATGTTTGAGCAAGTTTGAGTATTTTTTTTGTGCTTAATTCGTGGCATTTTTGTAAGCCCGCCCAATTCATGTGAAAATATTTATTACTGAAGTGTGAAGTGATTATAATCCAATATGCCTGAACCTCTTTTCTATAGATTTTCTATAGATTTAAGACCTACAAATTTATATTTAAAAAAAAAAAGGAAAGATATATGGACTTTGTATTGTAGCTGTATTGTACTATGGATAAAATAAGTAAATAAATAAATAAATATGAAGATGATTTCCCGACTGTCGCGTTGGAACATTCAAAAGGCTGAAACCGCATCTGCCGAAATGACCACTAAGTTTACGCTTTGTTCCCGCGAAGAACTTTAGTTTATAAAACTCAAAAATGACTAATTTAAAAAATGATAATTCTCTGCGCTGTGATAGAGCACTATAAACATTGCTGTAACTGAGACGTATCTGACCTTAGATAGATCTACTCCAGTAAGATCTCTCAATTCGATCTGTATGTTTGTTATTTTTTGTTCATCTATATTCACTCATTACTCTCGATCTTAAATCGAATTAGATTTTATTATGCATTTGAGAGTAGGATGCATATTACATACTCCTTCTTTCCATTTTTTTCTTTATTTTAATTTCTTGCTCCTTACAAAAGCAATAAATGTTAAAAAACGAAGTTT
Organism: Neomicropteryx cornuta; assembly: GCA_020383195.1. NCBI lineage: Eukaryota > Metazoa > Arthropoda > Insecta > Lepidoptera > Micropterigidae > Neomicropteryx > Neomicropteryx cornuta. Next base: position 6,960,279 of record JAHKQU010000025.1, on the reverse strand, counting down.
TCTAATCAATATTCACATTTTTCACTGCTTTGAATATACGAGTATGTTTTGCATATACTAGACGTTATAAGAAGACACGAGTAATATATTTCCATACTAAGAAGGGATAGTAAAGGAGGAATGATAACTAACCATTTCATCTTTATTTTACAGATAAATATTGCTGGTATTAACAGGTGATAGCGTTTTCTTAGTTATTAAACTACGGGGAAAGGGCTAAATGTAGATCTACTTAGGGCGTTCCATTCGCGAATAGTTCTAGAAAGAAAAGAATCGAATCCGACATTTACTTCCGAAAATAGGTTTAATTTTAGCTGGATGATCTTTCCGACCAAGGTCGACCGACATAAACCAGTGGGTCAAAAGGACATGGTCAATGGGAGGTCAGAGATTGACACATTTTATAAAACGGAATAGTCTATAGTCCTACGGCGTGGAATATCGAACAGATCGAACCGATTTGGAATATGGCGTGTTTAAGTTTTTTATTTGCATATTATTATTTCGTATTTGTGTGCGTCCGTGTGTGTGTGTGTGTGTGTGTGTGCCGTATAAGTTTTTTTACAACCACGTTGAGATCTGCTAAGGACTTTACGCTACGAACGGAGATAAAGGTTGCGAAACGCGCAGAGCCGACTTTGACGAGGTGTGGCTCGGAGGAATTTCAACATTCCATGATTGGCACGATTTTGAACTCTTTCAGTCGCGCCTTCTACATATATGTGCATTTATATTCGATGAATTCCGTTTCCCGGCTTCGCCCGTGCTAATTTCGGACTGTGACAAGGTTACTTCGATAGTTGCAACATTTACAAGTTTATGTCTTTGTAATTATTTTAAATTATTAATAAGTTTGTTTATTATATACTCCGTGAAATACATAAAAATCGTACATTAAAACATAATAAAATCCAAGGAGCAGAATTAAATTTGTTTGAATCCAGTTTTATCATGCTTCGGTAAAAATGTATTTTTTATTAAATAATTTTCTTTTGGAAACATTTCATTGTAATGCTGACATTGCATATGTTAAGCTAAGCCTTTGTATGTATACAAAATATATTTTATACATAAAGAAAGGAATTTTATTAGCTGGGGAATCATTTTCCTAAAATCTTTTATGTCTGTAACGATGAATTTAAAATTGTTGAAAAATTTTGGCTGTTTCTAAAAAGACTGGTTTCTAAAGCTTGTTTCCGTTTTTTTTTGTCTAAAACTGGTTAAAAATTGTCAGAAAAGTGCTATGAAGGTAAATAATCACAAATCAGTAATGATGTATTGATTTTGGAATGTTCATTTTTACTTGTTAATAAAATTAACACGTGTATTCGATATTTGCTTTCGGTAAAATCTATCCAAAACTCTGAAGTGGTGTAACTGTAACGCTGGTGCCTACGTTATTCCAATCGTAGAAATTAGCACTCAAATAGCTGTCAGAATCTTCAGAACAATTGTCATACATATTTGCGTTTAGACTTTTTTCGTCGGCAAGACCTGATATTATAAGAGCTCGTATATGGAGATTGTTTTAGGTGGCACAGTATGAAATTACACAGTAATATCCTAACACAGTTTTGTTTTGACAATTTGAATTCAATGATACAAAACCAACCAAAAAAAAAAGTTGAAATCTAGTCGCAATCCAGCAAAATTGGTCCAGCGCTTTATACATTAATTGCGAAAATAGTATATTAAAATTCATCATGGTTTCCGAGAAAAATAAATATAAATTTTAAGTGATAATAATATTAAACAGTTCTTGTAATGGGTAGGACAAATGATGCTATGCATCATAAGCGGTAGGTAGAGAAGCGAGGAGTAGGGTTGACTTTGTCAGACTATCGTCGCCAGTCAGCCAAGGTTACCTTATCACTTCTGTTGTGTCGCAATTCACTCGCTAACCGAAAAGCCTGGTAATTTACACCACGTCGTTAAAAAATAAATAAATTGGGGGATGAATTATTTTCGTATTATTTTATATAATTTAGTTATTTATGATAAGAAATACAATTCTTCGGAAAAGATCTTGGGACATACTGTATAAGAAAAGAATCCTAAAACTATCGGCGTACACTTCACTTATAACATGGCATTAAACAAAAGTTCAAATGTTTTTTTCTTAACATCTTCATTCTTCGGTAACCTTAGTTAATTGTGTCTAATTAGGCGCTTATAGCGCAGATCTGTTCTTCTACGCAGATTAACAGTTCGATAGCGTTGTCGCAGCAGATTTAAGGATAATGGCTTCGTGGGAAGATTCTAAATTGGTGTTTATTAGACGCGACACCCACGCGACAACAACCACTTTACTTGTTTTGAGTTGTGCACATCATCTTTTTAGGTTAGCGCGAATCTATTCATAGATACAAAAATAAAAATGCACGTTCAGGTCCTTTGGGGGTCAGTAATCCAATGAAGTTACATATTATGGTATTTTGATTTGTTTTATGTGCTAATTATTATAAAAGACCGTAAAGGGTAAAGCACACCCAACCACCAAACTACTCACCAACCAAATTTTTCATACCAATCATACTAAGTAAGATATTCGAGTAATGTTTTTGTTATGCTCGTGTTATGTTATAGGTACGTACATGCAATCCATATATTAATATACATCGATGCAAGTATTGAAATAGAAGTAAATAGAATCATCTAACCATTAAAAACAATTCAACTAAATATGTATGTATATGGTAGACATCCTTAGTTCGTTGATAATTTGATACCGCAGGCGCTTTTTTCTAATGCGTCTGGTAATTTATACCTATACCAGGTATACCTACTTAAAAATATTAAATATTAGGATAAATATTAATAAATAACTAGACATTAAATATAGAAGAAACATTAAAGTGACAATCTTGCTATTTTAGTAGGTATTAATTAATGAAAAAATGTACATTTGTATCAGCGCGGCAATTCCAAAGGACTAAAAGCGCAAACAAACGTTTTAGTCCGGTTATTCCAACATACGCCTATTTGACTTTCTCTTTTGTTTTATGGCATTTGACACGAAAACCAAATGGCGAAATTAAAATTGCTTTTAAGTTGAAAATACATATTATTTTGCTTTCTGTTTTGTATTCAATTTATAAACGATACAATTATATATTTATTCTATTTTGTCATTTAAATCTTTAGCAGCCCTATTTTACTGTTTTAATTTAATAGAACCGTCAGAATATTTGCAAATAAGACTTTTTTTTGCCGTGCACGACCTTTTAGGGTGATCTGGTAGAGATTGTTTTGTTGCAATAAGCTAACACTAGTTATTATTATTATTTATAACCACGTTTTCTTCGTCGATCAAATAAAACGAAGACTGGATTCCCTAATTAGAGAATAGACTACCCAATTTAGAGGTTCGCTTAGGACTAACATATTGGCAAATATCACCTGAAATATATTCATTTTTAATATATTATTTATTTATTTTAATATCTGGTCTTTAAACATATTTTGTTTTTCCCTACTTTTCCAATAGTTGCCGTCCAATAATTTATTTATGCATACATATAGAAACTTATAATAAAATTACAAAGCCTAACATAACTGACACCCATGCCGGTACTAAATTAGAATTTATTTATTTGTGGTGGTTTAATCATTTATATATTTATTATTTTTTTAATTCATAGAAATGAAATCATAATTCTGCCAATGCTGCTTTAAAAATAAATATTTTATATTAAATATAATATGATGATTTTAATAATAATATAAAGCTATAACATAACAACAATAATATATATATTTTTCCAATAAAATATTTCTATATATATAAGACAAACAATAAAATAATGCATACCTTTTGTAGGTATGCATTATTTTGGTCAATATTTTGTCGTTTTCTTTCCTACGTAATTATTAATTAGTTCATTTTTTGGTTAACCAAATTGCATAACTACTTTTCGTGTAACTTACATAGTGTCTTCAGCATTAATAATATAGTTTCAAGAGTAAAATACTAATAGTCATCGAAAGGTCCTTCTATTTGTGGTGACGAAAATTGCCTCCGTTATTACAGTTGGCTCTATTAGCGTTTGCGCATTTGTTAGTCGCCGACTAAACAGGGACGCAGTGAGTAAGCATTTTCTTGTTTTTTGCTGTCTTCCGTGACGTAAGAGCGAGCGAGATACACTTCGCTTTGTTTTCCCGGAAAACTTATGAAACACCTTTCGGACTCACTGAGTTACTAATTGTTGCCTCATAAATGAATTCCTTTACTAATTGCTGATTGTTAGGAAATCGTATTATGTATTTAAAGGTTCCTTAAAGTGAAAGCGCAAATTATATTCATTATTGAATTCAATTAAAACCTGTAAGACAACACATGATTTTTCATTGATTTTTTTACCATTAGCATAATTTTACCAGCTTTCACTCAGTAACTTCAAACCTTTATATGAAATAAAAAGCTACCATGCAAGGCAATGGAAATATTTCATGACTTTCTATTTCAAATTAAATTAACCTAACTTTAATTTCACAGTTTTAAGATGAGCCTAATCTTCCATTAAATGTATTCTATTTTAAATAATGGTTATAATTTTATCTTACTCTGTCCATCCATATAATTTTGAACAAAGTAGAAAATGACTTTATTATTTTTGTGATTTCCTTCCTTTCGTTTTCAAAAATGAAATATGGTTTCATATTTGGTTTTATAAAATGAATGATTTATTTCTAATATCTTATACAGATTGTCCCGAGACGCATTATCGAAGACTTCAGAAAATGTTTATGTTCCCTATTATGAGTAAGATAAAAAAAGAGCGAAAAAAAATGTATCCCCGAATTTATTAGTTTTATTAAAGCGCCGACACGGTATTATATTCGTAGCCTTGTACGCAGTGCGATCAATGACCCGGCGTTGCGACCCGATGATCAGCTGGCGGTTGAATTACAAGGATTTATTATTATCACGTAAGGTTTTATTTTTTTTCTGTCGTCTTAAAAAAACACGTTTGAAATAGCAGGGCCAATTACATGGTTTTTTTTATCGGGAATGGCTTTGGGACACTGTAATATAACTCCGATAATAAAATGACGTCATTTTACAGATTTAATGATTAAATTTTGAATTGAATCGAAACGGGCCTTATTTTTTATTTTATTCTTAGTTCCTTTTTTATTTATTTAACTGGCTTTATTACATATTTTGATAATAGTTAGGTACATACAAAAGATCTTTTACAAAAATACAGAAGTACTTACAGAAAATTAAATACCTATATTTACACTGTAACAGGGGGCGATGAGGCCCCACTGTATATGTTCCCTGTCCCCCTAACTAGACTAAAGTACTAAGGAAGGCAGTTTTCGAAGTGGCCAAAAATTAACCGGCAAAACTGGACTGGAGTTTTTTTTTTAGAATTGCTTCGACCTACGTCATATATAATTAACTTAAACCCTACTCAACTAAGTTAAATGTGCTTGTGGTTCTGAATCGTTAGTACGACTATAATGTGCAGATTCGACTATTAGCTGAGATGCGGTATTAGACTAATTGACCCGTGGACATTGGGTCAATAGTCAAACGCCTTAACCACTGGTAGTCTAGTGGTAAGACGAACTCAATAACAATGAAACATTAGCATAGGCTCTAGCTTTTGGTCATAGAAAATGAAGTTTAATAAATTCCATATGAATATTCCAACAGTAGGCAAACTGTCAAGTGCGCAATTTGCCTTCGAAACAATAAAAACCTACACCTCGTGGGATAATTTTGATGGTCAATGGTTATCATGGGTCGGCGCTGCGAGACGCGGCCAAGAGCATTCAATGTCAATAATTTCGCGTAGGTTGCACGGGCATAAAATAATTGTTCGCCGTATAAAAACTATTTTAAAAAAGTTATGCGAATTTGCGCAAAAAAGTATTATGGATCGTCATAAAAAACAAAAAAAACATAAAAGACAACGCGGTACATACAAGTTATTAGGAATGAAAGTTTCACAAACATGATCACAGGAACAAACTTGTAACTGAACGTTTGATTTATGCGCGTTTAAGCATAAAAACGACTATTAACCACGAGAAAATGAATAGGATATTTACTCGCACTTCTTGAAAGCGCTTTTCTCTTAGGATGATCATGAAAAAACAGAATCTTATATATTTAAAACAACTTATTTGAATTTGCATCATTATTAAATTAACTCTCGATTCTTGTATTCGATCAATACGATATTTACGTCTCTAACTTTGATAAAATACTCGGAAAATAAATATTTTTCGATACTCTTAACCCAGATAATTGTGCTATAAAAGAAATTCAGTATAATTTTTCTACTAAATCTTATAAATAAGAGATTAACAACACCTACACTCCTTGAATGTTTGTATGAAAAAAATACCGGGTTGACATGACATTAGGTTTAAATGAATTGCTTAGTGTTTTATTTTGTATGATTTCGATTTTTTCAATTGACTGAATATAAATAAGGGATTTGATTATTCGATCGAAACGTTTATAAATGGGTAAGTAATAAGTCAACGAAATATGAGAGGTAGGTAGTCGACAGAGTTCGCAGTCGTTCGAGTCTCCCCGTCAAGGCGGCGTCCTTTTAAGGTGAGGACGTTTGCCGTCGCGGTCGGCCGCAGCAGAGCAGCGCCTCATCAGCTCAGCTCACCTTGACTAATTAATGAACGACACAAATCGCCTTATGTTCAAATCGTTCACTTTCTGTTTCTCACTTTTCTTTGGTCGCCGATTGTTGTTAAATTAAACAATTAGTTTAATTGTGTGCGTGCGTGCGTGTGGGTCTCGTGTGCATGTGCCGGTGTGCGTGCACGATTCATTGCGTATTTAGGACGATGCAAGGTCAGCAAGGGGATCTTAATGATCGATATCCTTTTCATTATTTTGCATTAGTTGATATTTTTCTTATATTATACGACAACGAAAATACGAAAATTAAATTTAGAGATCGAATTTATTCATAAATCTTTTCTTTCACTCATCGGCGCTCATTCCAAAATCACGAAAAAAGCATATAAAAATATTAATCGTAACATATTCAATTATCTGTAAGTAGCATATCCAGCATATGTGTTAAAAAAATGTAGGCATTCATAAATAGAAATGGTTTTTTTTGTGTTCAAGTCATAATTATATAACTTTTAGTTTATTTTTAGTTTAATAATAAGATAATGAAATAGAGAGACATATATAATAGAGAAATATATGTTTTTTATGTGCCAATATATGTTATTATATTATTATATACATATCGTACCTTATACATAGAGCTCTTAGTCTATTCTTAGCTATATTAATCCAACGAGCTTTCGCGGCAGACATTATTACATTAAGTTCAAAGTTGAAGTTATTCTTGTGCCATCCTTACAGAAATAGTCAATATTGGCTTTAAGGTCTTAAAATATGGAATACATGCCAAAAAATGAAATGTCAAATTTTGATATTTTTCATACATGAAGGTTTCGAGAAGTAAGTAGTAAGATACACAAAACGCACAGATTTTGCGGGATGTTGTCCACCTGTAATAAAAATTAAAAAAAAAAAAAATAAATCTGAACTATAAATTAATGTAGAACCAAAAAAACTAACTAAGATGCAATATATTTCTTATAATATGTATTTATCAAACAAGAACAAAACCGATCCGCCAAAACGTTGAAGTCCGCGCAGAAACACAATTTAATGTAACTATTAACATAAACGTGTTTCTTTTCCTAAAATGTGTATATGTAGAATTTATTCGTGCTAAGATGCTTTTTTTGAAGGGGTGTATGTGTGAGTGCTTTAGGTATGTTAAAAATAAAATACTTATGGTTTTAGTATGTATATAATATACTTCATTAATGTAGGTAATATAACTACAAGTAGGTACTAGTATGCTTTTTTTTTTTTTTTTTATGCCACGAAGGCTGGGTATCTTAGCTTACAATTCAACAATATAATTACACATTTTTCTTATAACTATGGTGACACTTTTTAAGACACCTTAATTAAATTTAAGATAAAATTAAAACACTGCGCGCTGACACCAATCCCAAGTAATCCTTCCTTTATACAATATAATGTAAGTGTATACTAGAGATGTTGAGTAGTCACTCAATATAATAAACATACATAATAAGACAACAACATAAACAACAGCGTTACAGCATAAGTAATAATTAAACAAAAAAACAAAAAAAAAAAATAATAATAATAAAGTTATAATTTATAATTTTGACATGAGTGTAATTTTGATGTGGTTTTTTATTGACTTCACGTTTTTAAATGTTTTAAATGTTTTAATGTCATTTTCTAGCTCATTAAAAAGTTTAGGGATTAAGTAACGTAAAGTACGTGATCCGTAGTAATTATTAATACGAGGAACATTCAATGTGTGTCTTTGTGCTTGCCTTGTGGTGTAAGCATGAACTACGGGATCCTTATATGAGGCGTCTGAGAAGTGGTCAATCAGGATTCGGTGTGCGTTCATTTGCTTCACTGGCAGAACATTGACAAATCTAAATAATTGAGGCTCGTTTTCTCTACTTTCGGCTCTAATTTCCGTTGGTACAATTTGTTTTAGAAGCCTCTTCTGTAAATTGCCGATTTTCGAGATGTAGGTGTCGAAAGTGAGACCCCACACTCTTCCAAGTTCCAAGTTAGTATTCCAGTAGTACTACAAGTATTTTATATAAATATAATAACCTTTTTATTTCTGTAAAAACTAAAACCATTAACTCATAAAAATATGTAGTACAATAGAAAAAAAGAAAAAAAATACTTTTTTTTATTTTTACTACGAAGGATATCGGAAGATTCTATTTGTAATGACAATAATGTCGTATTTAATATATGAATATTTGTGATATCACAATTGTTATTAAGGGTATGCGTGGTATGGCTCCATTCTTCGTGGAATTAGTATGTGACATCCGGCATAAACTAAAAATTTGTTAAAAAAATTCGAACTGCACACAATTTTTCCAATATTCCACTTAGTTTTGTTTGTTTTTTTTTTAGTTATTGCTATGATCTATGCCATATAAACGCCTTAACTACTAGATTACCACGATCTCACGTAATCTCATTTTCAAAAATGTAAAACACAACATTTATATTAAATCCCATTCCTGCATTTAATATCATAGGTATACTATAAATGAAAGCATTGCAAGAGGGCCATTGCACACAGGCGATGTAACGGGCCAAACCTGTGCCAACCCATTACGCAACCATTCGGCGGTATACGCCGCCAGACGCTTAGGAGCGCATTTAAATATGTCGAACTAGTTTGAGTGGCGGCCTTTGTCCAGCGCGAAATCTGCCCCAGTGCCGCCCACGGCCCCCCGCCCACGCGCCCCGCCCGCCCACGCGAGCGAACCGCCTCAACGAGACCAATAAACGAAAAAACAGATCGGTCGTTAATTGCAACTTTGCGCCTATCTGTTCAATTACTACGACTATTGGATATTCATTTTACACAAACACGCACATACGGCACACATATTCTTTCACGCAACACTCTACACATTTTTTAATTCGGTTATATAATTACACACTTTTGGACATCCTGATTGTAGCTATTGTTGAAACGTTTTTTTAACGTATCGCTGTTTTGAACTTTAAGAATAAAAAACAGTAAATTTATGCACTTTTATTTTTATTGTTTTAATTTATATCGAAGAAACTAAGAGCGTAACATTTATACTACCGTTTTAAAATTGACAAAATTTAAACCAAATAAAGATTACTATTATTATTGATTTTAATAAAAAATAGTACATAAAAGTGTGTTTTATATTACCCGAGAGTATATAGAGAAAGTCTGTAACCTTTTTCCTGAAAAAAATTATAAGGTTATATGATGTTGGCGTGATAGATATATAACGACCTTAATAATTACTCAAGAACTTTTACAAATCCTAATATGCGATCATTTTAATTGTATATAGTTCATGTTTTAGAAAAATTTAATAGAAATATCACTTCAATTTTCCAAATGCGTTGGCTGTTATTTCTTTCAAAATGAAATCCTTGTATTTTATTAAAAATGTGTAGGACATAGCCTCTACATAGCATCACATTTTTTATTACAAATTTAATGTTTCAATCCACATAGTGCTAACTATCATATATTTTTTATCATACTTTAGAATAGCAATAATAATGGCGTAAAGAGGATTTATTCATTACTTTAGAACTATTATAATTTTGAGAATTTTTGTCAGGATTGTCAATAATATCTTCAGTATAGGTACTTAGTAGATACCGATTGGGAGTTACATAGTAGGTAATATTATTTTTGACTGAAATGCATTCTGGCAGGCGAATTTCGAAAAACGTCGATGAGGTTCTGCGAATAAGTAAAATTCGTGACGAAGAAAAGATCAAAGTTCACCCGGAAGCGAAGTTTCTGCACCAACCATCCTCTGCATCTCGATCATCGAATTTCTCATACATTTCGATGTGCTTAGCCAGCAATTTAGATGCCAAGCCAATAAGAATAAGAATAAGAATTGAAGAAGAATAAGATTGATTTTTAATCCTCGAAGAGTGCTTCAAATTTGCCTACCTCACCATGTTCCAAAACTTGATGAAGCAAAAGAAAAAAAAATAGAAAACAATTTATATAGTTACTTATAGTTCAGAAAACCTGTTCTGGATATAAGTGACATGATGCAGCGTGCTTCCTTCCACAAAAATATAATTCATTCGAACAAAGTCTAACTTTATTTTAATTATTTTCATTTTATAAGTCATAGAAATACTTACAGCTCTATAAATATAATATTTACGAGAATACATTTTTTAAAGCATTACCAGATTATAAGTAAACAAAAACACATATTGTAAACAAAAACATTCTGCGGAGTTTTTTTGTTTTAACACGGATCTGTGCGTGTTGTGTTATGTATTACAATAATATAAAGTGACATTTCTCGCATTGTATGCTCATTTGTGCGTTTCATTGATTGGCGGTTCCCATAGTAGGCCAATTAGCATGAAATATATATTTTTTGTGCGTATTTCGATTAGAGCGAGGAGTTTCCTCAAAGCGACCTCTTGCGTAACACACTTGGGAAAATATGATCAGGACAAGCTCCAACGAGGCCTACCGTATGAATATAAGCAAAAACAAAGACGGCGATCTTATTGTGATGAAAAATGATTAGAATCATTTTATTTCGACCTACCACATTTTTGACATGTCAATTCAGTTCTGAATAATAAGTTAATTTAAACACATCGATTAAATTTCACATATTTGTGCGTAAGAACTAAATGTGTGTGTAAATATTAAAAGAAAAGCGTTGCAATAAAAGAGCAGATGAGAGTTAAAATGTATTTTTATAAAACTTACTGAGCGCTGGGTTTAAACTGATATTCTGCGATCTCAAATTCAGGTACTTTAGGAATGTTGAATTAATAAAATAAACAATAATAAATAACTTTTTAGTACCACAATGACTTTTTCGATTTGGTCTCATATACTAACCTATTAAAAGATATATGAATTATATCTAAATTTTATAATGATATCACAAACATTTGCTACTATTCAACGTATATTTTTTAGGATTATAGGATTTTAGGATTCACCATTATTTATAGATTTTTAATTATGTACTAATTTGTGTCGGCCCGCGACGTCAAACGTAAACGATAGATGAAATAAGTCAAATCTAAAAGTATCTAAGATTTCCTTAAAAGAAACATTAAGGTGTTAGTCAATGTTGTTTTGCGGGTACCGTAGCGAAGCGATCGAGGCAAATATCATCCAAGCAATATTCACGAAAAAAACATTATTTTGGACTTGATACATTTATACACATTTTTGGTCGTCAGTTTAATTATGATTAATATTTTGACTATTTTTTTAATTATAAAAATGTTAATAATAATTTTTCGAAATTAGGTTGCATATTCGTTATAGACAGTTTTTTTATTTTAGAGATATAACATATTTAAAACATATTTAACAACATATTTAAAATTATATATTTTTTTACCTATTTCTATATAATTTTCTCTTTATTATATACATATAAAGGATGAACATTATTGTCATTTGCTGTCCAATTGTGTAACCGGATATCTAATAGAATGGCCCATAGTTGCCTATAAGCCATAATATTATGTTTTTATTAGATCGATTTTATTCATCGCGATAAATGTGAATTCCTAGAAAACAATTGTCTATCGATTGTTTTCTAGGCACTAAATGCGGCAGCTGCTGCGCGAGGCCTTCACAAGGACGGCTGCGGTTGAGACAAATACTATTATAAGTAGATTGCAGCAACAAAGCCGCAACACGCTAGGTTATGTTATGCGACTAGTCCTAGTAATTCAATATTATAACATACTTATTTGTACCTAAACATAATCTTATCGCACTTTAATGCCTGGAGTTCTTTATACACAGCCAATGTGATTGTACTTTGGTTAATGCTGTTTCCACCGAATTTTAAAAAGCATTCAAAGATTGATCGCAAGATTCGAGAGGTCATTTTCTGCGATGGCTTATCTTAAACGACAATGAAAACTATTTCAATATATTTTTAGTCTTTAGAATACAAGCTCATAATATTTACCAAGAATTTTGCATACTCGCTGGATAGGGTATAATTTTTTCGGAATCATTGAAATTATGTTTACACATTATTCTCATGGACCCTAATTGAATATTTTCACCTTTCAACTGCCTCAAAAATAGCTAATCGTAAATCGTTTATAGTATTACTACTTAAATGCTCATTGTAATTTAGTGGTATAAGTTAATATCACGTTATAATTAAACGGTTTACTATTTGATAATTATAAACACCCTAACGAAAAAAATGTAGATTGAAAGTACATTTTCTAGTAAGTGATCATGTTTTTTTTCACTATTTTATATGTAAATTACATTTGTGTATGCTTTTTGTATTTTCATGTTATTCGCTCATAACCGATTTAGCGTTGCGATTTTTTGTTTCATCATACTATGCTTCAACCTACCTACGCAACAGATGGATGTTTTTTTGGCATGCCGGTATATACATTTTACAAAGAATATATTTATTTATTTTTATTTATTCTTTATTGAAAAATCCACAGTATTACATTTTATAATTACAAACAAAACTTATTACTAATATATAAAACCAATTAAGGATTTCGGTCATTTTACATGTTAAGATTAGCATAAAAATTTGAACAGTGTTCTTAAAATATATTTAGATTTTTAATATTAAATACGTATCCAGATGTTTTTTTTTTTGAAGTGTTGTATAATTTGTGAGTGATGTGTGTGGTAGTTGTGAGAGTGTGACATTTGTATGTATATATTAAAATAAAGTAAAAAATTAAGTATGGTTTTAGTATGTATAAAAATAATTTATGATGAAGTTGATATAAATTTAATATTTTAAAGAATGATATAAGCGTAGTACTATAAGTATATTCAAAACAACTTAAGCTTTATAAAGTTAAAATCTTGCGAATATAATATAAAATTAAATACTATTAACATATATACGATTAAACATAAAATTTTCAATATTTTCATGATTGTGTTTAACATATGTGAACCTAAATCACTTTTCATCATATTTATTATTGAAATAAAAACCAAAATTTATAATGAATAAATATTTCATGATAGCAATCCTAGACAAACGATATTTTCGGAAAGTAATAGGAAGATGTGCAGAAAATATTTTTTATGCGGGTAGACCCGAAACCTATTAGTTGAATATTATTTTAGGAATCGTTATACAATATTACTGATTCTATACCACCGTGTAAATATTTTACACTAACGCATACAGTATAGCAGATACTGTAATTTAGTGTGGAGGTATTGCCTGCTTGTAATTATTAGCCTTGGTACATGGAGATCAAAACAAGGCTGTTGGAACTGCGCTTATCAACGGTTTTTTCGATAACACAAACGATAAAAATGAGGTATATGCATTTTTAGGTAATTGAAGCAAAACGGCAACGTCTAAAGTACACTTTGCTAAGCTTCTCGAAGTTGTGCGTCAGCTTAGAAGTTGACTCATTTGCAAAAACATTCATACATAACGATAAAATTCTACGAATACAAATATTGTCCGGAATAACCGCATGACAATTTTTTAAAGGTATCATTCCGTCTTAAATTATCGTCTCACACTATATCAATTCTAATTGCTCTTCATGAAGTAAGAAAAAGTGTTTAGCTAACCGTTTTCCTTAATTGATCGTGGAAATATGACTGCCTGATTAAGTCATTAAAGAAAGGAGCAGGCATAGAAGTTATCAGCTGATGATGATCAGCTAAAGTTATCACAAGAAATATTGTCAACAGCTCGATTCGAATGCATAGCCCTTTAAAGGATGCCTAGAGGATGATGTGTAAAATATATGAGGTGATTCCAATCGCCGAAATAATACTAAAGCATACTCTTCGATCTAGGCGATTCGCACTTCCTGCTTACATACCGATTGATTCGCAATTAAAGTGTAGGTGGAGGTTGGAGGCTGAAGGTTGGAGGTGCTGGTATTTGTTTTGAAGTTGAATCTAATTACCTAATATTCAAATGTCGTAATTAAATTTGGTAACATAATTAGCTGTTTTGCTGAAAATGTTTGTAGGCAGGTCTCATAAAGCTACTTTGAATAAATGATTGCCCGTAAAACATCGATCGTTATTATTATCTTAAATATTATTAGCAGATTTGAAAGTTTATAACTTGCTGATTTAAAAAAAAAATATACGTATTTTTTAAATTACTTTAATAATTAGGAAATGTCTAAAAATACTAAACTTTTTCTCTTTAATAAAAAAAAAATGCTATTTCTGTTGACTAATATTATTAGACATAATTCTAATTGTTGACCATTACTGATGTTATTAAGAATGATAATTCAAAATAATGCGTAGGCCTGCTTTTATGTAGGTATATTTCACAGTTGCAAATTCATCCTGACTTCTCTCAAACCCCCTCCCTCCCTCTCGTACTCCACACTGTTGCTGTTTCGAGAATCGTGAGTCACATGCCGTCTTCGCCAAATAAGTTCGCTATTGCGACAGACCTCGCGGCCAAGTCGGCCACCGCGACCGACCCAGCTGACTTCTCGTATGTAGGTGGAACAGGTGATGCGGGTACTGGTATTCCCGCCTCTTCTGTCGACCACCTCTCTTTCTGAATATGAGTATTTATTTTGTTTATTAAAAGGGATCCATATCCATTATTAGATTAAACGTGCATCACATTAATTAAGTTGTTATTCACCCTTTTAACAAAGGCTTTGTTAAAAATATATTTTTTTATAATACTTTCAAAAAATTATCATATTTTATTTGTTCGAAATAATGGCAGATTAATAATATATTTTAACACGCGCCTCTCCGGGTTAACTGGCAGAGATTGTCCAAGTCAAAATCTTGTTCACTGTTTGGCTTAAAGAATAAAAAATAGATTTCTATGATTCAGAATATACAAAATATATCTCACCCACTATCCAACGTTAGGTTTACTTATTTGGGTCTCTCGGCTTGTATTGAAACTAGGTTTTGGATCCAATTATTGAAATAGGTACGTTTTTTTACCTACTATCCTGACTGGACCCAATATCCTGCAACATTTAAATTTCTATGTACCTAATGCATATTATCCTTATTGTTAGTCCCGCAATATATCTACTGAGCTTCACTTTCTCCCCAGATAGAACTTCTACAAATTATTGTTGCCAAGAAAAATAGCGTAATGAGATACGATAACGTCTGGATTTAGATAGTATACTTAATGGTAACTACGAACATAAATAATGGTTACATACTTGAGCATAATGCTTTGGTTATTTTGGCGTAATTAATTAAATATTGCATTTCAGATAGGATTTAATGATGTCATTACACTTTTTACAAATAATAATAGTTTTATTTTCAATAACACGATAATATAGACGACAAAACTTTCGGTAAATATTATTAAAAATAAATAATAGATCGATGATATCGCCTAAGATTTAATGTTTTAAATATAATCTCTAAGCTTTAAATATAATCTCGCAAAGCACTGTATTATGCTAGGAATGTGCATTTATCATAGTGTTATTCATAATTTGTTTCATACCATTGTTACCATTGCACCATTGGTTGCATCAACCAAAACCGAGTTAAATTTCAGGTATTTTATAAATTTGACTGTTATTGATAAATTTGACATTAGGAGACATCCTTGGTGACACTTCTAAAGTTTTGCAAAATTAAATTTATAACGTAAGGATGTCATGTCATGATGTATATTAAAAAGTTTATAATTTAAAATAGATTTTCCAAATAAAAATTAAAAGCTTCGGTTCAAAATTATGTATAGAATATTTTTGTTAATCCTAAAATTTTTGACTTTTCAAAGCATTCTGATATTGATTTGAATATTAGTAATACAACTATTTGTAAAAGTGCAACTAACTGAAATAAAAAAAATATGTTCAGACACATAAATATTGTATTCTTTTTAAATATGTAACATACAAAGATATTCATATAAAAATCTAACTGGTTTACTGAATAATTATTAAGTAGGTTTATTATAAATGGTAAGTCGATTTACGGAATCACGATAGACCTTGCTACATAATGGTAATGTTTTTCTGGTAACAAAATGGTAAATGGTGGTGTTTTTCTGATATAGTTTCTGTAATGTCTAGTAATTCAAATTATTATGGTATTTTTTTGTCCGCAGGATAATCCGGTGAAGTGGATGACAGTGGAAACCTAATGCCATCGTATAGTGAAGCTTAGCGCCAGGATGCCAATAGTCACACCAAAACCACCAATTTCGGGATCTCCCAGGATTTACTTGCCGTCCAGTCCGCTTCCCTCTGCAACGCCTTCAAAACCCGAAAACAATACAGTCGACTACAAAGGATCGCGCCTTCCTAAATTAAACAAGGACACAATACCTGTAAGCGTATTGAATTTATTCAGATAACTTTGTAAAGCAAACGCACACTGACGCAGCTGTCGCCTTGTTTTGTTTTCATGACGTGAGGCTGCTCGCTATCTTGCGAGAAACCATATTTTATTATTTAACAGCGCTTAAAAACCTCTGGATCAGAAACCAGCGTTTATTTTATTGCACTACCACCATTCGTATGGGGGCCTATGCTTTTAGCTTCTATACATACATTCATGTATGAGAAGCTACTATCCCCGTTCGTCCAACCGTTGCAACTTTCAACTCGAAAAGTTCAAACGAGAAAGAGTTGAATTTTTATATGTAGATTGTTACTCAATAAAAGCAACCAGAGCCGGTGAGATCACATCGAAAGCTGGTCGGATAATATAGATATTTAACACTAAGTCAACATTTTTTTAGTATGAAACTGACAGCATTTATTATCACTGCGCGAGGAGGTGGGGGAGGGAAGTGTTGTTTTATTACTAGCCGCGTGTCAAAATTTAAAAAAAATAAATTAAATGGTTTGATGAGTAATTTTCATACTTTGCTATCGACGTCCCGAAAGTCCGCCGGCGCAAATAACAGAGTAAAAATATATGCTAGTGAAGGCATTTATTTATAGCTTTGCATCGCTTTCAGCTTGGCGAACTTTAATTATAATAATTGATATTATGCCGACGTTGTTTTGTAATAGCAAATTCGACAGCATATCGATGTTATGTTACATTGCGTAGAGTATTGCATCCGTAAACCGGCACCGGTATGTACTATACTGACTGACCCCATTGTTGAAGAATGGATGTTGGACGTAGTGCTGTCTCTTTCTTCGCAATTGTGAGAGGAACGCAACCATCGCAGATGAGACCTCTCGCCTCTGCTCAGTCGTTGAAAGGCAGGTGGTATGCATTTCAAATTGACTGT
This sequence comes from Neomicropteryx cornuta, assembly GCA_020383195.1. Lineage (NCBI taxonomy): Eukaryota > Metazoa > Arthropoda > Insecta > Lepidoptera > Micropterigidae > Neomicropteryx > Neomicropteryx cornuta. The sequence continues at coordinate 6,942,456 of JAHKQU010000025.1, read as the reverse complement.
TATGAGTACTATGAGATGGGTTTTATAAGACATCTCACATCTGACACAAGCCTCTATTCTTTGAACTGGAAGTATGTAGACAATTTATTCACCATTCACCAATCTAAAAAGCCTTGGCAATGTAATTTTGTATGGCATATTCACCAATCAACATTATATTTAAAAAAACTAATTCAGCATATGCGGTGCGCTTATTGTCTGATTACTCCATATCTGTAGGTAACCAAAACATTCTCCAATTATTCTTCCATAAATTATTTTTAAAATTCCTCAACCTTAGCAGGATTTCAAAATACGATAAATAAACAGTATTTAAATATTGAGTAAATATAGAAAATTATAAATTTGAAGTTTTAAGTTTAAATTATAAGTTTAAATTTTGAATTTAGAGCCTAACAATTTATTACTAATTACATTTTGTGAAATAATATTTACGTATGTGTAAAAACGAATAGGACATTATTTAAAGGGATATTTTATAAATATTTTACGATCCAAGCATACATGCTTTCCATAAAAAAACGTTTACCGATTTTATTGACAGTAACGTTTTTACGCCGGTAAGCTTAATCATCAACCATACCATACCTTTGCAAATACAAGCATTTGGATTTTACATACATTTTACAAAACTTTTTGTTTCTATTGAATGATGAACGTGAAAGTTAAAAAACAACAATTGATTTATAAATACTTGTATCTTTAATTCGATGTTCCTATCGACGTTGTGCTGCTTTTTCTAGTATCTAGTATGTTGTTGATGTGGTAGGAATGTGGTACAATTTTTGTGACCTAATGATCGAAGCAATGGATTGGTCAGTCCATTCACTGGATCCCACGACCTCGTGGCCTCCCCCCACTCCACCCCAAAAGCTCAGCTGCTTTACTCTCTCTACTAATTTTACCATGGGTCCGAATACGTACCAAAATTATTATTTGAAACTAACATTTTACATTATATTTTATAAACTCAATTATTTTTATACATTTTCGGTTATAGGTCTACAATGAAAACATTTTGTCGGGTAGGTATAATTATTTATTTTTTAAGTCGATTCATGTAACTGGCGAAATTAATTACTATGTATTTGCTTTTTATAAATAAATTATACTGAATGTTTCCCTAAAATATATTAAATAAATAAAAGTGTATTCAGTCATTCTGAATTGTATATTAATATTTTTGGATTTAAAGAAACATTTTATTTCTTCAAACGAGTAATTATAAAAGATAAACTTTGTGTTTGTCTTTCAATATCTTATATTATACTCCTATTGTTTTAGGGTTTTCATTAAAAATAAATAAAAATAATATTCCTCGCTTTGGCGATAGAAACTATTGCAATCAAATTCTGTGCCGATACGATTAATAAAATTGCCAGCTGTCTAAAATGAGAAAAATCCTGTCCAGAAATATCCCGACTTTTTATGCCTAAATGTTTTTTGGATTAGCAGACCCCTGTTCGACTCCGGTCCTTTTCGGCGTAGAATCTGTTAGCAAGCAGTTCGTCACTTCTAGTAAAAGGTTTAGTAGTCAGGCCATCTTAATACAGAAAACTTATTGAAGTAATATGTGTCGATCTTTAGTGTATTAATATCCTTTTGTTCACATGATAATATAATACGCAAATATTTTTTTAGTATTGTGCATTAGTGATTATTCGTATAAATTTAATAATACTGCAGATTACACGAGAATGAAATACCTATTCGTAATCTACGCGAAAGCTCGTTCTAGCATGGTTTGCGGTGCGGACATGTAGACTTATAAAGTCGTTCGCTCGTGAGCTGTAAGTCAGGTATTAGGGTGTGCACATGGCGAACAGTTTAAATATGCTAACTAATTAAAAACGCTAGAAAATGCTACTTTACCTACCTAAATTTAAAAATAGTGAGTTGTGTTGTTTGGTCTCGGTGCAGTGGTTTAAACATCCGATTATATCCGCTTTTTTGGCACTTACACATGTCTACACGAAGAACAAGTCAAAACAACACGATCAATGGCAATGCAATAAATTTGCGTAAATTTTGGATCATCATTTTATTTTGTTTTATTGAAATATCTACAGTTATAACTGCATTATTTTTTAAGTAAAAAACTTTACATTAATTTTTAGGCACTTAGATAATCGCTTAAATATAAATCAGTAAATACAAACCTACACCAAAAACTTTAGGAATTTTATGTTCTTGATGAATTTTAGTTTTTTTTTGTTAACTCATAATTTTATATTTATAGCCAGAGTTTTGTGAACTCTTTTAATTTTGATGAAAGTTAAGGTAATACTAAAATTTAATTTAAGGAAGTACCTATTTACATTTGATATTTTTGACCAAGTCCAAGGTAGAATAGGCGGCAAATATCATGTAAGATTATAGCATAAAGTTAGCAACGATATTATCAAAAGCAACAGATAAATTACTAATTACATAATTCCAGTACATTCTAAGCAAAGTTCTTGTAACTAAACTTTGATTGTTACGATGTTATTTATTGAGCTAAAATAGATAGCTGGGCTAGAAAATTTATATAATTCTGAGGGGTATTTATAAATGTACAAAAAAAAAAATATCGTTTCAACCATATTGGATCTGATTGATCCCACTGAAATAACTAAGTAGTGACTAACTATGAGATGTGAAGGCAAGTGTGTCCATAACTTTAGGCGAGTCAACAAATGAAGATTAATTGATTTGCAGCATGCCGATGAGAATATTCTCAAGATTTAACTCCACATGAACCGCAGTTTTGAGTGGCGGTAAAGAAAAAAAGAATCACTTGGAGATTGTGTGAGACAAAAAGAGGGTCAAGTCAATAGATTTATTTAAAATGTATTTTATATTCTATTTTTATTTATTTATTGAGTAATCTACCGCTTTTCTTTATTCTTTATTAAGAGAAATCAACAGTCCAATGAAACTTTCGAATTGCCAAACATAAATTAGTGTTTTTTTTTCATATTGCCTTGTTCACACGTCGCGTCGTCTCAAAGGACATATTTATGCTTCATTCTTGTTATCCCCTGTTCCAGTCTTAACTTTGCTTGGACGTCAAATGCAATGGCTAATGTTAAGTTAATATTAATATTAGTTTTTTTTTCGCCGACACGATGCTATAAGTAATATTTACAAACTAAAATAGAAATTTAAACTAAAAACTAAAAACGAATATTTTAAATCGTCTAGTTTCCAAATTGACGATCAAAGAGAATGTTGGAGATTCAACAGTCTTTATTATAAATATATTAATATAAATATCTCCGAAAAGTTTAATTAACTATTAAGTTAGGATGTTTTATTTTCATTTTTTGACTGACAAATCTTGCAATTTCTCAAGAAGTAGCGACACAAACATCAGCTGCAGCGAATGTGTCATTTTCGTGGTTCGACGCGACAGGCGCCTGTCGTTCCTCTGCTCATTTTATCTTGTAACCACTTGACTAACTAACTCTGGGTGGCACGCATCATTAAAAAATATATCTGTTAAGTTTGTAAGTGTTTTGTTATATTTTATAATTATTTTTTTTATTCAAATTTAAATGTTTATGTTAAAAAAATATTGGTTTAAATTACCCCAATTAAATATTTGAATATTTTTTTTATAAAATATTATATATATTTACATATTTGTAATTAATTATAAAGCTTTAAAATTTAAATAAATTGCTTTATTATAATTATTAATTTTTTATTGTTTTAATAAATTTTATAAATCAATTTGATATTATTAATAGATAATAGAAATATAATAGAATTTATTTAAGTATTTCTAAATTATATAATAAAAATAGTTTTATTTTAAAATTATTATTTATAAAAAATAATTCCTATCAAAAAATAATATTTAAAATAAAAATAATTATTAATAAACCTAAAGATATAGGATTAATTAAAAATAAAACTAAATTATTTATAATAAATATTATTACATGATATTTCTCGATTTCATGATATGTTTTATTTAACAATACTTTACCACCCTCACGTGGAACGTCTCCAGATGCAATAAATCTATTTTGTACATATATACTATACATGATTTTAATTTCTTCTTGCACTCTTTACAGTTTCGAAAGTTTTACAAACTAAAATTTTTATTATGATAAATTAAGCATCAACAGCATCAGAATGTTAAATTTTACATAGCCTTACTTTTATCACTGGTTTTTGCACGCAACTACTGTCACACAAGTTAATTACTGTACTTACTGTCACACTTTACATAATTACTTACTGTAACTTAAAACAAATTTACTGTTCTGTGTGCTTTTTAGGAAAATAAACGATTGCTATTCTTTGGTTGGGCAGATATAAAGACTTCGTCTTTGAAACTGCTCAATCGGGGGTTAGTCTAGAAACGCCGTGAAAGCTCAATAGTAACCACGATCGCCGATTATTAATTAAAAGCTTATAAACCACAGTTTACTCTGTATCTATTATTGTTGTGCTGTAGTCAAAATGGAGATTGATAAATACGCCCGTAAATAATGGGTCTCAATTATTTACAATAAGAACAGAAGCCGTCGAAGTTGGGTTGCCAACTTAACGCGATTAGGTTATTGATACAGTCAACTCATTAATTGAAAACACACAAATCAAAAAGATTGATAGGTCGATGCATTATATAAAGGTGTGAATTTTGGATATGTTTAGTAGCGGGGGGTAACTTTTTTCACACAAAAAGTATGAAGATAATCCTGGCGTAACGTGGAGTTGTATAGATTCTACTAGAAAATGTGACATTTTCCGCGTATGTTCTACCTGGAAACTACACATTTGTATCGATTCATTTCAATAATAACGTTTCATGTAAAAGAAATATTTTTTAGGTTAGAAATTAAGTTTTTTTTTAAATTCTGTATTTATGATATGGTTGGTAAATATTGTATTAATTTACGCACTGTAATAAGTATTAATGACTAAGTAGCTTTTTAGACATGTGGCAACATTAAAAGAAGGAATCAAGTACCTTCTGATTGCCCTCGTTACATAATTTGAGTGTAGAGTATCTACCTACCTACATATCTCTAAGCCACTCCGAGTCGAACGCATATTTGCATTCCATACAAGGACGGTCGGGTACACCGCCGGAGCATAATAGTACAGTCTTGCGACAAGCTCTTTAGTAAACGTTAGTGCTGTGTTTGCAAACCTTTGTTTATTTACCTATTCAGTAATAATATAACACACATGATTCTAATGAATAAGTAATCTAAGCTTAATCCACTTAGTAATAATATGTGACTATAGTTTGAATAGTAACAAGCTTTCGCAATCATTAATCCTGTAAAATATATTGTTTTTCACAAATTTCGCATTGCCAGGCCGTGCAATTTGTGAATCGCCTTGACGTTTTATGCTAACATAATACGAGTACTGATTACACAATTCAATTTAATCTATTATTTTTTTGTTGTTGTTTTTTAATTGCTAAGATCTGGTTTCTATGTAGGTCTTATATAATTATTTTGGACCCTATTCAACTAAGTTTAATTTTCTTGCGCTAGAGTCAGAGGAGATGGTGGTAATAAGGGAGCGGAATACTGCAATATGATTCAAATACAGCAAAATTGCGGTATTGGAACTATCGATAATTTTGCAATCACATCTAACTCAGCCAAACTTTGATTATGAAAGGGTGAGTGCGACAAAATCACTCGTTTGCTCAATCGTACGCTACCTCTAACTCATAATATTATAACAACAATATTAACAACAATTAATGACTGAATATGCGATACCAGAACTAAAGAATACTTATTTTTAACGTATTAATGGTATCGAATTTAATTTCAATTTCAGTGCCTAAAGCCACAGCTGTCATTTAATAATATTGTTGATTAAAAATAAATATGTACATCTTATATAAAAGATGTGATAAAGGGGTAAATATTTAAATATAGCTCACGAATAATAATAATAATAATAAACGATAAAAAAAAAACAATTGATATTATTGAAATATATAAATAATAAAAACACTATATACATGTTACACATTTAAAAAAAATATTTAAATACTACCTTTATAAGTTAATTTAAGAATGTAGTTGATAAGCCTCATTTTCTGTCTAAATAAGGAAACCACTTTGTGATTTTATTTTTAGGTATAGTTTGCTTTGGTAGTACTTTGCTTTGTTGACAGTGCCATAATGTTCATAGGTATAAAACCGCGTCTACGTCATGAAGCAGTTGTTAGATTGAAAAAAAGCGCGTAATTTGCGCCCCTAGCGTTTAAAATTGACTCGAAGCTGATCGCTGATCACACGATGCCCCATCCGAAAGAGAGTTCACGCTGCTTCCGCTTAGAATAAAATCCTGGTTTGAAGTCTGCGGTCAGCATGGCTACCAATTATAATCTAATTAGATGCTGCAATAATTTATCCATCGTATAATTAATTATGGAGCGATATACCGCCACGGCCGCCGTCTGCGCATCGTTCAATGAATTGTAATCGTGTCACGTTGACGCGCATTGTTTTGCCCATTCTTGTGTTGAAAAGGACGCCATCAAACCAATTTGAACGCATAAATCGGCGCCATTAGTACCTTTGATTTTGTACATCCAGGGCCCAACTAACACAATTATACTGTTAACATATATTATTTCGTCAGACGAATGACAAAATTTGGCTTGAACACATGTGAGAGAAGTAAATCCTAACTTTTTTTGTAAATACAAAATGTTTTTATCAATTGGATTAACTGTTAGCGCAATGAAGGGAGAACCTGAACGAATACTTAATGTGCGTAACAGCCCAGGAAGGTAGATTCAATTTTGTGCCGTAGGCACAAACGTAGGTTCAGATGAAAAATAAGACTATACGAAAACACTTGAACACACTAGCTGCACTAACCCAGTAGGCTTTAAATCATTAAAAAATATAGCTGGTAGAATTATGGTATTATTCAGAGAAAAAAACTGAAACAAGGAGAGCTGAGATTAGCATATATTAAGGCACCGAAGTTTATAGCGGTGCTTCTGGACGACATCGTTATATTGGAGTAACCATTTAAAACTGCAGCGAAATGTTATTACGTTGAGTATATAGTGCGTATTATATATAATGCGTATTTTGAAAATTAATTATATTTGTATTATAACCCGTTAAAATATAAAAAAATACACAATATTAAAAACGTACCTTTTGCTTTAAGTACGTACTTACCTTTATATTTTACTTATAAATTATATATCTTCATTTTATTATTTATGAAAGCTGAAAACTAACCCACGTAAGGAACGGACGCAGCCAGAATTGTAGCCAAAAATTGAAATTTAATGCTAAAAATGGATCAAAATACCCGATAGGCAGTTAGTTGGTTCAAATGCGGTGCAGCATTTTATATAAAATAAAAATTTGTTTAAATTTGTCTGCCCTATTTATCTTACATATATTAATTTTTATTTCTTTTATTTAATACCATAAACATAAGGTTTTTTAGGGGTTGGGATAAATATTTTTTAATTATTGTCACATGCTACATAGATTTTACAAAATTTACGTTTTTAGGAAGGTTATAAAATATTAAATAATACTCAGGACTATTATTACTCAGGAGGATTATTGAATATAATCCTCTCATAATACTAAAGTAACCAGATTAATGAAAAATGCGATGTAACAAGCGATTGTAATGCGAATAAATTCAGAACTAACGCTCAAAATCGCCTGGCAATGAATAAACCTTTTATGTTTTTTTTTAATAAATTGCTATTACCTAAATCAAGTACAATTATTTTAGGCCCTACACAACTAAGCTAAATGTGCTTGTTCTAGACTCTGGGTAGATGGTAATAAAGCATTAAAAATGGCATGACCGAGTATGCGAATTCGGACCCTTGACTTCTAGGGCTTATAGTCAAACACCTTAACAACTATATTACCGCGATTTTGGTTTGGTTTGGTTATAGTCGAGAGAAATCGTCAAAAAGTGCCGAGATTGTTTTTTATTTGGTATTTTTAAAACTTATCTTTAACGGCGCGCGATAATATAGTGTCAATGTCAGTGCAAATTGACGTTAACGTTTATGAATTTAAATATGACAAAATAAATTTATTTTCAAATCGCTGTTAAAAAGCGTTCCAGACGGAATGACAAAACTTGTACTTTATTATATAGTAGATTATTATATGCCTTAGGCGTTGATAAACGACTCGCTACTGTCTCATGATGCGCGAAGTCCTCAAGATAGGCGGTTAGCATTTCAAAGTTTACTATTCTTATTGTTGTTATCTTCAGTCGAACCTGGTCAGTTAGAATCGAGGAAATTTAAGGAAACTGAGATAGAAGGCTTTCATACCATTACGTCACTGCAGGCCGCTCTTGCGCTTTATATACACCAAAGTATAGCATACTAGTACTGAGTAGTACAATATAGTATATAGCTTTATAGGATATTTCTTTTTAATTTTACATAGACGTAACAGAAGTGGATCAAAGTCGTGATTTGGCCATTTAATTCCTAAGCATATTGCCTAAGAGTTCTAACCTCGTGTGAATATTACAACATCGGAGCGTATTAAATTCGCCATTTCATGTGAACTTCACCGAACGGTGTGTCAAGTGCGGATCTGTCGTCAAGCGCAGGTCACACATGACCCAACAATAAGTACGAGTACCTACTATATGAGCGGATCGCATTTCGTCGATGGTACGCAATATTTAGCAGCCGTCGCGTGTGTTCGTTTGATTTGATGCTCGGTTGAAAATGTCGAAATCAAGGTCGCCTTCAGATCTCGTCGCGAACTAATGACCGTTTTTTTATACCGCTTGTGATTAACGTTGTATAAAAGGAAAACGCTTGACGTTAATTTAGAAAATTAAATATTTGAAATTAATGTTATAAAGTTTTAAATATGTCCTAACCTTTGATTAATATTCTTTAAAAAACGCATGTCTTTTGTGTGTACCGTACCTGTCACAAATCACAGCATCCACAAGGAATGGATGCATTTTGTTCACGTCCGTAATTATCTTAAAATACCTTTAATCTGGATATCTACGGTAAAACCATACGTATTAAAATTGTACTGTTTAATATTCAATGACTTGAAAATATTAATTTCAATGTAGCGGGAAGAACTATCTTTTGTTTTAAAAGATCGTTAAGCGGGAATGTGAGCGGAATGAATGCAAACATTGAATGACATATTTTTAACTTGTACACATTTTTATATAGACCGTATTGTTGATAATGATGAATAATATTGACTAGATTAATTAGTTTGTTACTAATGTAAAATGATTATTTACTGTACTTGTATTTTATTAAAATACTTACTTTTTATTATTTATTATTTGTCTAAATATTCTCTTTTTATCTGTCCATTTTATTTTCTCTCTTAGGTACTATTTTAACATTCACTCAATAAATATATTTTATTTAATAACATTGCTTATAAATAATTTTGTTATGCTATTATTTTCTAAATTATTGCCTACATTGGTGACATCTTTTAATGGTAGTTGTTCGTGTCGAGAACGATGCCAGTACTTGCAAGCGTCGTTCCTCCAAACCTCTACGGTACTTGTCTCGCGTTTATGTAACGCAGGCCTTTGCAGACTCCAAGGTTTGCGTCTTTGCTAAACAGTAACTAATTTTATAACCAGAGATGTACCTATGTACTTACAATACTAATTATTATTTTTTCAGGAAGAAGATGGAGAAACAATAGCTGAAACGACTGAAGGTTTATATGCTTTTACTTTTATTTTATATTTAATATCATTCCAACGTATCTAATGAGTAGATGTTGTTTTGAGGTGATTGCTTCAATCTGTGCTAGGTGTCGTGATAAGCGCGTTCATATTGATTGATTATTTTATGAAAAAGAATATTCCGAGAAAGTTTATTAAGTAACAAAATATTTTAACATATTGAATTGACATATTTTTTATATAAAAAAACGTCAACTTAACGTTAGTTTTTGGTTTTAGTAGGACCCAAATAAATCAGATTTTTTCAATTTTCAACGTTGCCAGAAGGAACTTTTATTCAAGAAATATATAAAAATGCATTGTAAATAGAACCAGCTAAGACACTGTCTTTTCTGCCGGTTTCCGTAAATAAAAAACAATTAAGTTACACATGTATAATATAAAATACAAATTACTTAGAAAATTAAGTTAATATAATGTATGTAACGTAATAAGAGAATAGAGCGAGAATGTACGGGCTAATTTAATAAACATAGCTAAATAATTTGTAGTCGTATTTTCCCATTAAATTCTTTTAGTTAGTGTTTTATAAAATTTTCTTTTCAGTTGTCTAACTTCTAGAGGTATTTTATTAAATATATACCATATCCCTTTTATACTGTGCCATTACTGAAGAGTTTTTTAAAAATTATATTTACAATGTAAATAGTACGAATAGTAGATAGATATAAAGGTAAAAATTTGATTTTATTTTTTTTCTTTATTGGAATCTGAGAGCAGTGGTGAATATTGAGGAGTAATGAGAGTAGAAGTATCTACAGATATTATTTACGCTTGCCAATTTCAGAGGAATGGGTGACACGAAAACAAAAGGAGGTGACGACCACCCGTCAGATCGAGACGCGAGTGAAGAGACAAGTGAAGTTGGAAGAAGGAAGAGTCGTGGGGGACACCGGTCCTGTTATCACCACACACTCAACTGAAGATACGCAGACACAGGAGCATCATCAGACCGAGGTATTGGCTATTTTATATTACTTGATATTTTATAACTAATTATTTATGCGTCGCTCTATGCATATTATCGATCTAGATTTTTGCTTAGGTAAAGTTATACTGAAATTTTCTTATTTCTGTGAAAGGTTTTAAACCATTATACTAATTTAATATGTAGTAATTTCAATTAAATGTATTTAGTATTGTAGTCTTTTTGTATATATAATAGTCTATGTAATGAAAAAGTTATGAAAAAAAAAAAATAATGCCGTAACCCCGATACAATTGGTGTCTAGTTAAGCTTGGGTGCTTAATTGGCTAAGAAAAAATGGACGTTGAGGTTAACTTTAATTACAATTAATCGGTTATTTAAACAGCTAAATTGAATGCAGTTAATATCTTTTCTTTGAATACCACTTAAGTAGAGGTTTTGTATGGGACGGGATATGATGTGAAATTAGACTCATTTAATTATAAGATCCTAATTATTACTTGTTAATCAAAAATAGGCTGAAACCGTTAGTTTGTAACGGTTTCGATTACAATTCGACGACATGTTAAAAATAAAAATACAATTACAAAGAAAAGTTGGTCGAAATAATCCAAGAAAACTAATTACTAATTCCTATTTCTGTTGTTGAATGTTAAAATACTGTCTTCTCCTAATAATACACGAAGATATACCATAAACACACTTGTCTATTAAAGGGTTTGTATTATCGTAAAGTTAAAAACACACGCTCGCTAAAAACTGTAACAAATAAGACCTTTATTCAAACGACACTCGACAGTCAAAATCCCGCGCGCTTTCCGTGAACGGTTAAAGAAGTTAAATTCGCTCTCCGCTGCAGAATTAAACCGTCCAAAAAATAAACCCCCTCGTTTAATGCAACTTGCTTGGTCGATCGAAGTCGCCGTTCGACGAATGTTTAAAGTATGAAGTATGAACTACAGGTGTTCAACGGCTTACACCAATTTACGCAGTTATTTAAACGGTTAATCATTTGGGGTCATTTGGTTGGGGGTAACGCCCAGGCTTATACCTAGTGGTGTGTTCGTTTCTCAATTAAATTGGCCATAAGAAAAACTACCTATCTACAGTTTATACTTTATTATAATATTATTAGCCATATGGCAGTCATTTGATGTATTTGCATACTTAATAACGTTTTGAAAATTGTCTTTTAATTTTATGGTAAATGATTTTATATTATTAAGATTAGTTTATGTTGTTCATGAATAAACAAGAGTGGATAAAATAGGTTTAATTTGTACCAACATATTAATTTGAATAGTTAATTTATATCCTAATAATTTATTTTTGAATACACCGTACTTAAATTTTGTCCCTTTATTTTTAAGTCATCATTTATATTCAATTTAAGAAACATATTTCGTGTTTCGTCCTATGTACTGGGGTTGTTAGAAAGCTCAATTGATTACAGATTTAATTATTGGACTGTCGATTGTCGACTTAGCTGGATGTGGTCTCTGCAGCGTTTCCTCTCTTCCTGCATTTAAGTATATGCTCAAGTCTGTTGACACGACACGGGCATCGAGATGCTCCAAAGGCACTGATATCGCTCAAGTACGCGGTCCGAAAGCGTCGCATCGCTTTCTATATTTTTCTCGAGCCCTGAGCCGGTTTACTAGCTTCATGATATTTTTACTGTTCGACCACCGTCTGAAAATATTTGTCGCCGATAGCCACTTTTTAACTACCTTCAAAAAAAGGAGGTTCCCAATGCGAACAAATCGTTATAACTGATTTTGATCACTGATGATGCCAGTTTTGACTTACAACGGTGGAAATTTTAAATGATGAAATGTAGGGAATTAAAAAGTGGCCACAACAACCTATTTTAATATAACGTATATTATTCTAAAAAAAAAACAAAAATATTTAGGGGGTATCTTTTGTTCGGTTCGTTTCAGTATTGTGCTTAATTGTGAAGAATCACGCTACACTGAAAAAACTAAGTAGATACAGACGCACACCCGAGTGATTCTGTTAAGATTTCGTTTTACTATTGTATGAACGATACAAACACACAAAAAACGGGGTTCAGCGTATTTTACCATGTGAGAATATTTTATTAAATATCATGTTTTTTTATAGCATCGCACCCTGGATCAACCATCTGACGATGAGTCGATCAAGGGAATCGAGGGTGGCGACACCGTTGATGGCGGTGCAGTCGTCAAGAAGACGGTCACCAGCTCGATCCTGGCTTCGAATCCCGAAGGAAAAGTTCGCGAGTCACTGGAGCGGACGGTCATCACCCACGAGGAAAAAGACCACGTCAGGGAGACCGAAGAGAAGTTCCAATACGGCGATATAGCAGAGGAGGTAAGTTTTTGCATTGTATTAATCTAAAAATTCTATACGAAAGTGTATATACTACAAAAACATGGGATAACCTAGTAAGATAACTTAACCCGCACCAATTCTAATTAGAGAAAATGTTCGAGACGCCGACCATATCTAGGTCGAATACCTAGCCAAGGTATGGCCAAGGTCGGAAATAGACAGTCAGTGTTCAATACTATTCCCAGTTCAGGCGCCTAGACACGCCCTTGCGCGCCCCACCTCGACAAATATTCTAAGGATTTTTAAAAAATTTGAAATTAAAATCGTTTTTTTCGTAATTGGGAAAAAATAATCCGGTATTTTTTGCTGATTAATGTTTGATTGATCTTCCACCTGAACTACTGGTGATTTTAAATACAACCTGTATATAGAATAATAATTTAATTGTACGCACACACACTATCGTTATTAAATTATTGAGAAGGTACGGTATAATTACGGCTATACACCCCAATGTGTAGTAGAATAATTAATCTTACTTGTATGCAAGGGCATATCAAGCGTTTAAGAGAATTGATTATTGTAAATAACCAGTTTTGTAATATTACCAGTATAGTGTGTATCGATCATTATTCTTCGTAAGAAGTAAAATTCATTACTGCTTTCATGGAAGGACATAAAGAATATATAAGAATTAGACACGTGAACAACAACTTTATTATTTAAATATTTTTAATATTAAGTTAAATGTTTTCAGTGTATTTATTATATTACTAGAAGCTTATTGACAAATAAATACTAGGTAAATAGTAGGTAGGTAATAGTACCAGTATACCAATACTATTTTTAAATTTACTTTAATCGTAATACTATAAATAGTATAAAATAATCAGGCTGAACAAAACGGTCATTACAAAAATAAAATTAAAATAAATTATACTATGACCAAAATATTAAGAAATAACATTCTTATTGTTTTGGTCGATCGTTTTTTTATTGTTTACTAACAATATGAAGTTTATTGTATTATTTTTTTTTGGTTTGGTTTTTTGGTTACTAATTATTTTGAAGATAGGGGGGTTTTTTTGTTTACCAGGCCTGTTATGGTTGATGTATTTTTAAGTAAATTTAAAATATTAGCAGTACTAGTTCTAACTTGTAAACCCTAATAAATACATAAAGTTATTCAGTAAAATTAACCGTAAAATGAAACCGTTGCTACAATCCACTCACATTAGAGTCTGGACAAACATCACAATCAAACAATTGACATTCCAGGATGCCCGCGATGAGGGTACGCTATTCACGTAGGAAGACGCAAATTATAATATTCAAGTGCTAAAATGCGCCTTGAAGCATGATTTGAAAATTTTATGATTATTTAAATAATAACTCTCAGTACATTTGTTGATTTTATGAATACTATTAATATAAAGTATTGTTAGATAACCTGAAATTCAAATTCAATCAAAGGTAAAATGGAAGTTATTCTATTTATTAATGTAGAAAAATGGCTATAATGTTAAACAGTGTTTATTTATTTTAAAATACTATAAGGTTTTTGATATCATTAGATTTTAAAAAAAAAATAATTTTTAAAATTCTACTAAAAAGTTTAACAAGAGCTTTTTTCATTGTCATATATAAAAATTATACCTGTAAACCAAAAACTTAGTTATAATTTATAAAAGTAGGTAAAAAGTAATGTAATCATATAATTTTAAATCATAATTATTTGAAAGATGGGTTTAGAGGTAATTGATGTACGAGTGTAGGGTGTGAGGGGGGGGGGGGGGGTTAGGATGCGTGAAGGTTCTTAATATCTGTGCGGGTATAAATTAATGCCTATATTATTAATGCCAGTTACTGGCTAAATTAATATATTTTCCTAATATTAAAAAAAATATCAACGCATAATATATATTAAAACCATATTCATAATTGTATGTTAATGACCATTCTAGTGTACCTAATTCAGATTTTTTCCTCGGAAGGTAAAAATATTCAACAAAATTAGATTCTAGACGACTAAATGAAATTCAATGTTTCTTCTTCTTCGATCTTATAATTAGACAAATTAATGTTTATTCAACCTAACTACACGGTTTCTGGCTATCTTATCACAAAAAATCATAACAAACAAATATAAACACCTCTTCATTATTAACACTACATTCATACTTACTATACTACGTACAGTTATGATTTACTTTCTGCTGTATTATTTGAGTATTAGTTTATTTAAGCTTTATTTATATATAATATTTAAGTATTGTAGTATTTAGTAGTTTGTGTTAGTGTGTCTATAATGTAATGTCTATATTAAAATGTATATCTAATAAGCGGCCTTGTAATTGTTAATATTATAAGCTTTATGTTTGTAACTCTGTGAGTTTACCAATGAAAATATAATCAGGGAAAATATAATATAATAATGGAGAATTATTTTTGGCGGCTTTTTGACGGCATACTTTTAAAATGAAAATTCAAACTATCCTAGACTATTTCAATTTGCTCCATCTATATCGACATATAGGAGCAAATTGAATAAAAATATATCCTTTGTAAAGTTGCATAAATGGTTTAAAAGTATGTGTGAGTGCATGTGTATATCTAGTGACACATTACAAAAAAGAGTGTCATATATAGGAGAGTATGTGCGCTGTGTTCGGAGTATGTGTATGACAATCTTATTTCTTTAATCTGCTTAGTTAGTCCAGTTGTTAGTTGGTACCATTATACCCCAATGATCTTTTAGTCTGGTTCACACGAACATATATGGGATGAAATAAACATATTTTAGTAGCTGTCTTGAAGGTGAAGATAAACAGACGCGTACCTACCTACTGTGCCCATTGCATTTCTTCTGAAGTGGTCGATGCCCTCAGCGTCCTCATTCTTCCGCCATGCAGTTCGGACAAGTTCGTCGTCAAGCGATTTGGCCATCCTCGGCCATCCTCGGTAATAGTCGACCTCCGTCACGTCCACTCGTCACGTTACTTTTTGGTCGCTGGCCTGAAAAGAAACAATCACAACATGAATTATTCCGCTCACTCAAGCCGAAGCCGATGCTATCAAACTGTTAACCAGAAATGGCAAGGAGACATTAAAGTAGCAGTTTCATCAGGGAAGTTATTAATATTGTAAATTACTGATTTACCATTAAACAGGCGGGACTCAATTCGGATCACTTACTCCTTACGTGTTCATGAACCATTTATCTTTTATCATCTCATGATTCGCATGACCTCGCTCAGTGATGTCCTTGGTAGCTAAGCTCTTATATACTATATAATGGGGGTTATTCCTACTGTGGATATATTGTATACAGTGACATTAGCACATTAGCGACGTTTGGGTTTTTGTTAACATTTTCAACATTACATCTTCTTTATGAGTCCACGCATTATAATGTTTGCGCATATAAAAAAAGTCATTAAAATGGGTGGATCGAATCGCGAACTGACCTTTCTATTGTTAGCAGATTTTTTATGACCCACGAGTTGCGGAGAACTCCCACAGGCCACGAACGCCCAAGACCCACCCATTCAATTGATAAATCAAATTCCTACACAGATTCGGATTGAAGTCCCACAGGTCTCATAAGGAAATATTTATCAAAAACTGGTTCAGACATCCCCAAAATATTCAGTTTGTTCCTCTGTTTAGACTCTCTTAAGACTACTTACACAGATATAAAAATATCTGTATACTACTTATACAGATGTCCTTCCAAAATGGTCCAAATCACTGAAAGATCTTCCCATTTTTAGATATTATTTTAACGTTTGTTACGAACGTTAAAATAATTCCTAAAATGTTAAATTCTTAACATTCACGAACGTTAAAATGGCTAACTTCAGGGGCCAACCCCTGAAGTTTCACTATTATTGGAAAGACATATATTATATAGTTTATTCTGTGAATACTACAATATTGAAATAATTTTGAATTTATGCTTGTGATTACCTGTTGTACCTAAAGGTATCTAAAGGTATCTATCGACAGCCGTGAGAATATGTAATGTACAAACTACAAAGACGACCTCATTGCTAATATGCAATTTAACAACAATATAACAACAGAAACATTTAGGACATCAAAAATATAGTATTGAAACCTACCGATAAAAATTGAAATTAAAAAAACGTGCATGCAGAAAAACAAAATTACTGCAACAGGACTAGATGCAAATGACATGATGATATTGATGAGGAATTGATCGAATTTCATTTTCATTGCGTTTTATGAAACAATCAGTTCAGTAGCATTTTACTCATAATACATAATACATAGTACATAATTTAGATAGATTTTAACTTGGTTTTTATTTATTTGGTAAAAGAATACCTCAAAATAATACAAAAACCAATTAACTTATACTATATATATGAAACTACTACTATACTAACTAACTACTACTACAACTATAATACTATCTACTAATACTATATGAATAACTGTTAAGGTCAGGTGGTGTTTTTAAGTACACAAAGAAATGCTTTCAAATAAGAATATTTAATAAAATATTTTAAAGAACTGGTACAATTAGAAACAAATAAAAATACTACAGAATGAAAAAAAAAATTATTTGAACAGATAAGGTCTACAATCTTAATATATAATATAAATAATATAAACTACTAAGGGAACCTAATTTTGATAAAGGGCAGCAGTTAAATGGTAATTAAATCCATTTTTCGTTTTTAAATTACAGAACTCTAATCTAATTTCATATATTTAGTTCGTGATTAACAACTACATGCATTTAAAGCACAATGCATATGTAATACAAAATCTTTATACTAACTAAGACTAATACTAAGACTTTAAGTGATTATGATCCAAATGCGGACTAAATGTCTTCAAAAATCGATTATACGGTAAAATCGATTGTCGACGTCGAATTGTCGATGTAAAATCTGCGTCCGAGCGCGAGCGATATTAAAGTAGGTACAGGCAGAGGCGGCGTGCCTGTGCACGTCGCGTCCGCGTCGTACGGTCGGGCGGGCGGCTGCGGTGGGCGGTGTAATTGCCGCCCCAGGATAGGTTGGTATTCGATTGTGACAGCGCACTCGATCCTGTACACTACACCTCAAGAGACGAGACCGCTCGCAACGATTTTGTTGAATATAACAAAAGCCAATGAAAGCGCTTGATTCGAAAGAGAGCAACTCTTTCGTTGTATTGTAAAGTAGCGTAGCCCTCAAAATTCATTAGTTATTGTAGTAGGAAATTTACTTTTAACAATTCAAAATAATATTTTTAATTACTTTGATATAAAAACATTACTTAACCATAACAATGTCTGCTATTCTTAGAGCTTATTCAAGTATTTCTTTATTTTCTAATTTCTAGTCTTATTCTATACTTAATCTTCGCACGATTTTTTCATGATTATAGTAAGTAGTACATATTTAATGCATATTCAATCATTGTAAAAATGATGATGTTATCACAGACGAATTTAAAAGCTAAACGAATTTAGAAATAAATAAATAAGAGTGTAAAAGGAATATATCAATTTTCATTAGTTATAATTACATTAGTTATAATTATAATTATTACTCGTACATGTATATAATTAACTCTACACAGAATATTATTTCTTTGAAATTATTTTTTATTTTTAAAAAGTTTAAATAACCTAATTAAATTAAAACGTATACTAATAATTTAAATATTAAAATTGGGCTACCTTAATACGTGGAATTCCGGGTTAGTATGACTGTGATTTGTTATAATTCAATGATTAACTATATTTAATATTATAAATACTGTATTTAAATTACGAGGTTCGATAAGGTTTAAGTTACGATAAGATCTAGGAACTAAAATCAGTAGTAGTGCGTGTATGTAGAACCCTTTGTGCATTGTAAAAAAAAAGTGTAAAAATAGTAAAAGGATTATGTCATAATATCTGTGTTGTTAGCGCTTAGCTGACGCCGTACGCCGTACGTCAGGACCATTATCGAACGACGCAGCTTTGAAATTCGCGTGCTGATCAAATTGACACCATCTGTTAAAAAATATAATTAAATTGAGGATCATTTTTCACTTATTATAGGTTACACAAAACCCCCCTTAAGTCTTCAGAAATGGCCTTGTATTTTATTTATTTTTTAACACATCAATGTGTCATTTCGCTTACACTTGCCGCGGCGCAATCTTTAAGTACTAAATATAAATTTTCAGTTTGGCAGTAATGATTCTTCACATCTAGTATGTCGTTTGGGAGTTTTCTAACAGTTGACAAAAACATTTTCCTACGTCCATTATTACTTGAAAAAAGTTTTATTTTTCTTCACACATCGCGAAATAGTTACATCCTGTAATTGATAAATGATAAAACAGTGATCTAATAACTAATTTAAATTTTGACAGGTCTGCATAATTGCATACATTTATTTCGAGTAGTGATTATTAAGAGCAGGACGGATAGCCATTAGCCAATGTTCGGCTGGTTGACGAGTCCTGTATAAAGCCTACATCATTTTTTTTTGATGTGTAAACATTTATAGTGGGACCCCTAGGATTTTTCGGGGTGGGGTGATTTACTTTGGTACCAGTGAGGCATATGTCAGCGATTCTCATGACGTCAGAGTACTCGTACGTCAAAAACATCGTACATGATGTGAGAAGATGCGATTCAAGAGCGCTAGTATTTTTATTTATCTATTTGATTGATATACTTAACATGTAGTTTGGACTTCAACCACTAGGGAGTGTATTGTGATTATATTTTCATTGTAACAAGTAAACTATTTAACGACAAAGCAATATCGTACTTAAGTTACCAAAAACACAATATTTCGTGAGTACATTCACAGACGAACGCAGATGTTTAAATATCTTAACCGTGAGTCCTGGCACTAACAGATTGTTTTTATTTCTTCGATTATAACCCAACGAAGTCAACTAACTAGTTTGTAAGGGATAAAATTTCAATATGGGTAAAAGCTAAAAGAATGCAGGGAGAGTAGTGGTGAAGATATCTCGTATTTATTCATTTGTCGAGATAAAAACGAACAAAAGTTCGAAAACTGGATCTTCTAATGCCAGTCGTCACAGAACTTTGGCAATCCCCGGGTAAAATATATTTTAAAACACTTTTTCGGGCTGTTTTAGAAAAATCAGTTCACTTTCAGCTCACGAAAGAGTAAGTCATTCGTGCAGTTTTTAAATTATAACAGATGGCACTGTTTACCGCGTAGGCTAATGGTCAATATCAGGTTAGTGTGAGTGCATTTATATATTCATCTAATCGATATTTGATATCTAAAAATTAACTTCATATTTTGGTTTTTAATTATATTCGTTAGAATTGGGTCTTGTTGATCGACTTTACCTTCCTTTCCTTTACTACAAACTCAATGTACCGTCTCAGTACATATCTACTAATGTATAGAAAATTGTATTTATGTATGTATGTATGCATTATGTATGTATGATTTATCAAAAAATATTTGTTTCATGCCACCTCCTTCTGGCAGATCATATTTTCTTTAACCTAGTTAGAGTGGCCATGTTACTCCAAAAGCAACAATAAATGACTGGTATTTAATTTGTATTAATGACAATATTTTTTTCAGTAACATTATAATATCATATTTTATTGTTAATAATAATATTGTGAGGACATCCTCACAATATTGTGTCAATTTATAGTTGTAACGTCTTATCGCGCAATAAAAAAAAATTATAACGGCCATGTACATTAAAATATACATCCATATAAATTAATTTAATTAGTGAATATTCTGTTGTCAGATAATGTAATATAATACTAATAATTATCTAATAGTTTATTGATTATATTGCTTTTAACATACATTTAATTAAAAGAAATGTTATGATATATTGTTGGCAAATGTAATGACTGCTGTCTATCAGTAATTAAATGTTATATTTATTTAACACACGTCGATATTGAATGTATTATAAATATACGACTAATTATCTCAAATAGAAGCAGTAATCTTGATGTCTTCTTGTGGGTTATGTTTTTGTTTTCGTAAATTACTTACAACTTTTTTTCTATTGTATAATAAATTATTTTTAGTACGGAACCCTGAAAATCATGTATGTACAAATTAGACATATTGTATCACTATAAATAGAAATAGTTATTTTTCCTAATAATATCGTTGCATGCAAAGAAATAGGTTTCATACAATGTGCCAGCTTTAACAAACTCTCATTCCGACCATTCAGATACAGAATTGCAATTGTATACAAATGCAAATAGTAACCAAATGCAGCGCGGCCACGTCGTTTGTGAGTGGTCGCAATTCCCCCCCGCCTCCACCCGAAAAGGGTAACTTCAGCGTCTAATAAAGAGGGCGCGCTACACATTCCATACTCTAAGGTAATAATAATTCTGAAAAAATACTTCTGATTGAAACGATTTAACTATTATTCTAACCGGAATATACATAGTTATGTTCGAAAATCGTACCGCCGATTAAGCAAAGTATGTTAAGGGGAGCGTGGGGAGAGGTTCACTCTTTAGGCTAAAAACAAAGTCTCAAATCGTGCAATTAATTCATAATAAAATTACAAATCTTAATTGCCCATTGATTTACGTAACTATTGGATGCTAATATTTTTATTTATTTATATCACGTTTTCATCCACATATTTTGAAGTAGCATATTATGAACAAGTTTATACACAAACTTTATAAATTAGATGATTAGTCTTGAAGCTTTGATGTGAGCCCTGGTTTCTTTACTAGACGATGGCTGTACAGTACGAGGAATATATAAAATTATTTTTTCAACCGTCTATTTTATCCGTTTATATACCTAATACATAGTATAAAAAGATATAAACCAAAGTACCTACACATATTATTATAATATTAGATAGCTACACTAATAGTAGAAGAGGGGCTCGAAGAGGTAATATCCACCTTTCGTGAGCCTCAGTAATATACCTTTACTAATACCCGAGTAATACACTATTACTGTGAGAAAAGCATTCAACTGGTTTGCGTATAACTGCAAATTTGCCACAATAACAGTCTAATGTACGACTATTATATAGTTTATCGAGAGCGTGTATAGTCTAGTCTATACAGCCTTTATCAGTCTCTCTAAACCCGTCCACCTCTCCTACTCTGAATCTCTCTATCTTTCCTCCTTCGATGGATCATTTCCTGTTTGTATGGCCGCCGGCTGCTAGGAAAGAATGAGTAGGGAGTGTGTTTCAAAACCAAACCGTTAATGATTTATTGGGTATGAAATAATAAAAAGTTTCTTTTTAATTTACAATGATCGCAATGATAATATTTACAAGAAAAAATCTATTGATTACATTTTAAGTGTATAATATAATATATATATATAGTGTATAATATATATAATTGTATAATAGAGTTGTAAAGTTATATAACTTATATTTGATGATTGTTTTTTAATAGCGGCAAATCGCCTGAAAAGATAAATGACACAATCTTTGACAATATTGAAAAATTTTGAAAACATTTTTAATTATTTGATAAAGTGCTGGATAGCATAATATTTATAAAGGTTCTAAAGAGGTCCTGTACTTGAGAGCGCAGGATGTCGGTTTAAACCCAGCGCTGAGTTTCATAAAAATGCATTTTTAACTCTCACCTGTCCTCTTTAGGATTATTATATGTCGAAATAATATATTTATTTCGACTTAAGCTTCATTTTCTTGTACTAGAGATTATCTTATTGAGTTAATATTAATTAATCTTATTAAATTATTATTGAGTGTATTTATCGATATGTCTTTATTAAATGTGTTCATAATACGAGCATCCACCAAATTTTAAACCAGTACAATCGTAATATTTTGTCATGTTCTTAATAGATATATATAGATATATTTTATATAACTAATAAAAGAATAATAATAATAACAATAATAATAATAATAGAGCAAATTCACGCATGAGAGATTTTTGAAATATTTAACAAATTAATATAAGTAAGAGGAACAAGTTAATATCCTGTAATTTTTATATTAACTTCATCTAAATTGTTTTCGTTAAAGTTTGTATGGTAGGATGAATGAATGTGCGTGTAAATGCGAGAAAGAAAGAGATTAAACGTGTGGTATATGAAGGTATTAGTGTTTGTGTGGAAGTGTAACAATATAACTCCAATTCACAGTATATTTCTATGCACTACGTAAAGCTTTATTAATTTTTTTCCATGCTGGATTTTATAAAAGAAAATCCCAAGGAGAATTGCCGGAAGTGCTAAACTTTAAGGGCCGTGGTTGAAAGTGATATATGTGGAACAATAAAATGTACAAATATAAAAGCTAGCTTGATCGTATTACGCTCTGGTACATCACTTTAAAGCAAAAACGTGATCAAATAACACAATAAGCTAGCAACCATCAGGAACCGTTCACTCGATTCTATGTGGCTCGCGAACACAAAATTATGCATAACTTATTGTGCATAATAATTACAGTCATTACGGACAAAATAAAGCACGCTACCCACCTGGCCGCCAAGCGAAACTGAACTTTCATTCCAAATAAAAGTTGCATTTAAACAACTGTTTGTGTTTACAAACTGCTTTAAATAATAATTTTATTGTTTTGAATATACAAAGTGTAAGAAAAAATATGGTATAATTAAACGGAGCAAAAGGGCTGCTTCTAAGGAGGGTATTAGGCTATTTAAGAAGAGTTTTTTCATGTTTGAAGTTTAGACTAACGCTTATTTCACATTAATTTCATACGTAACTACCTCTAAATATTACGTTATAATTGTGACCCAACGCAACGCGAATCACTGAGAAATCCTCAGCACGCTCCTGTTCCTACCTAGCTACACGGAGATACAAAATATTGCGTTAAATAAAATATTGTATTTAATTGTGTTAATAATTATAATAATTAAATATCAAGGACCCGTTAGTCACAGACCGTCGACAGGCCCCTTTCAATTATATAGATACGGCTAATGTCGACGAATTAGGACTTGGCGCTTTCGTTATTCGTTAAAGTAAACGTTTTTAATTAATGAAGCCTGTAAACGAAATGCAAGTAAGGGCCGCTTCGAAACAATTGGTGCTGATAATTGAGATAGTGTGCGGACCTATTTCGAAGGCCGAAGTAGTGGTACATTCCTACCCAGCAGACGTAACTAATCCTGATCAGCAGAAGTCTACCTATTCTTCTAACCAGATGACGCTTACGGTTCTTAGGTGCTGGTAGTACCCCAACTCGCTGGCGTTTTCTGGAGTGCAAAAATAAGGGAAAAATGAAATAGTTCACTACATCAGTCGGCCCCTTTGCCACCAAACGACTGCGGTACTCTGGTATCAAATTCAGCCTTCGTGGCTCCAGATTGAACAGTTTGTATGTTCGACGAGGGTAATCGGCGCTTGAGACTGGACTTGATCTACATGAAGGCACACTCGCGCATAGGCTAAAGATGCGCGGATAGTTCGGCTTAGCTCGCCAGTATGAAGATGGCGTTAGGCGTTATAGAAAGAAGTCCGTCCGAACGCCGATCGGCCGGCCATCGCCTTCTCTTAAGGGCGTGTTCGCTCTTTCAGACAACCCTCTTTTGTTTCGCTCGACAAGTGAGATTCACGATCGATTTGCACATTTATAACATTTAAAACAATATCATGCTGCTATTCACCTTCGCGATAGCGATCTTATGATCATTTACGCAAGTTGTTATTAAATAATCATTTATTTTAACATTTTATACCCTGTTATTTTTAAAACAGAAGACGTTATACAAGTATGTCGTGGCTCTATCAGATAAATATAGTTCCTATATAGATACTTTTATAATATTGTTTATTTTATTTATACTTACTTATAAAAATACTCTTAGAAAATAATGTGTCAAATAAATAAAATTAAAGTGTTATTTTAGATTAATATTTTAATTTAATTTTTAATTTAATAATAAACGTTCAAATCAGTCCTGAAAAATATCGGAAATGACCTTCCTGTCAAGGACAGGAACAGGAGGGTGACAGGAACGTCATTTGACATCTGTCAGGGATGTTATCTGACCGATGGTTTATTTACCGAGGATATTAAATAGAAAAATAAGAAGTATGTTTTAGGACTTCTTTTAAAATCTGTACATGTCTTTTTAAAAAATCATGTACATTTTTTTACAGTAAATTTTTAGGGAAAATA
The DNA here is from genome assembly GCA_020383195.1 of Neomicropteryx cornuta. Taxonomy (NCBI): domain Eukaryota; kingdom Metazoa; phylum Arthropoda; class Insecta; order Lepidoptera; family Micropterigidae; genus Neomicropteryx; species Neomicropteryx cornuta. The sequence continues at coordinate 6,917,333 of JAHKQU010000025.1, read as the reverse complement.
ACAGATATGATTAAATCAAATTAAATGTTTTCACAGAAATTAATCATCTGCTGAAATTATATATAAAAAAATAGTCAACATGAGACTACTAATTAACACATTATAGTAGATAAATCGAAAAGTAAAGTACTAGAAATACGGTAAATATAAATAGGAGGATTAATTTTAGTATAAAAACAAGGTTTCCAAAAATAATACCAAAAATTTAAATTTAGGTTGGAAAAACAAAACAATTTTTCAGTAACAACGACCCCTTTCGATATAATTAAACTTTGTGTTTGTATTAAACTCATGACATTATTACATCGCCATGAAAGCGTTTTGAACGGAATACTTAGTAACTAAACTAAAATGGTAACAATCTTAAGAAATTACCTATAAGCAAGAAAAAGGAAATCCGAATAATTAGAGTAATTAGTAAGCAACGAAGAAAACATATATGTTGAATAAGAACATCCTCCTTTTTTGAAATCGGTTAATCGGTTAATCGGTTAATAGGTCAACAGATTAAGCGCTTTCGAAAATAATGAATGATTTGCGGTCGAGGTGCTTCAGTGGGAAAACTCTACCCGCCTCAGAGCCGTCGCCGTCGTAGCTTTTGCTTCAAATGCCGTCAACAACGGCGTTTATTTCATAATCGTTTTTATTACAATAAAATGAGCAAGGACCCATTAGTCAGGGACTTCTTTTATTTGAATTCGAATTTCGCTTTATTTTTCGTGCAGAGCGTTTAGAACATACCTACATTGCGCAATCACCGGATCGATATCGATATGAAAATTATCGTCGGGAATTCGGTCGACGTCAAACTTGGGTCTTTCACCATGTCCGTAATTGACGATTGTTAATCTTGCGAAACACAATCAATATTTTGCTTGGATGTTGTTACATCACCGAGGCTGATGGATAACTGGACCAAAATTCAAAATTTATCAAGATCAATACTCAACGCTACTCAAACTTTATTCTTTATTGCTTTCACGTATAAGTTACCGACATAATGATAGAAACTACAAACATACTTAAAAACTGTGCTATTGTAGTAAGATCAGTAGCTCAGTAGCTCTTATCTTCTTCGAAAATATATAAATAAACACATTTACTTCTAGTAATCGTATCACATTTTGCACATTTGCACATTTTGTTTGTGGATTACAAAATATTGGACAAGACGCAGTTACAATAAACACTTCTAGACCCATACATACGTTTATAAAATGTTACGAACGAACGAACAGAATATATAATAGCAGTGGTTATTTAATTTATATAAATTGTTAATTAATTTATGTAAACTACATAATATTTTTATTTTGATGTTCGGTTATCCTTGTTTTAGCATTTATAGGAAGGTACTATCCCCGTCCTTTGGCCATTTGCCTGTCTGGCAACCTTTAGCTCGAAAAGTACAAATGTGAATTTTGGTTTGAAAACCAACCTCAGCCGTTTAGATTATATCGGAGGCTGGTTGAATAATATAGATATATAACATTTAAGTAAACAAACTTTTAGTACTGATTAACGAAACATTGATAGATCGATAGAGTGCTCAAATAGCTATTCGAATATTAAAAATATGACAGCACGACTGTTAGAATGTATTATTTAAAATTAATTGTTAAAATTAATACAAATTCTTCTATGCGCGCATATAAAAACACGTATGTTTGGTGCTACATTATAATTATTGTTATAGAATCAGTTGATATTATATTATAGCTACAAGATGTCATGGCCATTCTTGTTTATGTAAAGATATATATATATATATATATATATATATATATATATATATATATATATATATATATATATATATATATAAAATTTCCTTAAAACAAGAAAATAGAATAAAGTTATAATGGGAATCTATTTTTTTCATTTTCTTTCGATGAAATTACAATATTAATAAATAAATATTTTTTGTTCATTAGGTAATTAACATTAAATTTGTCTTTCTCAATTAAAATGTGAAATCTCAAGTGAAACCTTTAGTGCACGAGAAAAATCATATGGCGTCAGTTATTTTCACTTTCTGGTCTAATGGCGTGTGGAAAAACCGACTGAAACGGTCTTATAGTTTTATTAGTGAACTCATTTTGAATTCAAAGCATCTTAATAGCGGAATTATGCAAAATGCGTTCTTTCTGCATTAGTGAGATTCATTTCGTAACGTTTGAGATATATTGGTGATGATACATACACGTACTGCGCAAGTGCAAAGAACTTAGATTAGAAAAATCGCGATCATTTGACCACCGTAAAAATTTATAAACGCGGTAAATTTTATTTGCGCTCTTTTTATAATAAAATACTAGTCGGGCTTGAAGGTACTTCAAATATCTATGGTTGCGTAAACCAATAAAAACAAAAAAGGTATAATATACCATAAACAAATAAGCATAACAGAAGTGGGTAAAATTGAAAAAAAAGGCTATTTATTAAAAGTCTTTTTTATTATTTGTGTTTTTTTTATTTTAAAATAATAATATAAAAGAACCAGTTTACATAAATTGCATAAGTACTTTATACTTATTTATGCTGTCATTGTGAACTGAATAAATACTGGGACATGTTTTGGTACTGTCCTAATTTTAAACCGCCATTTTACTATTTTTGATTCTGTTAAACTATTAAGTTGGATCAGGCAGTTTAATTCAGATATAAATTTAAAAAATGTAAATTAAAACTATTTTAGTTTGATCAAAAAAAAAAAAACTGAAAAATCTAAAAAATTTGCTATAGTTCTCCTGTAATTTGTAACATCCTGTTTTAATTCACAACTTCACAATTATTCGTATTTTTTAATTAATTTAAAGAGTATAGTGAAGGTTAGATAACAAATTAAATAATTTATGGCTGCTGCACCGCAAAATCCATTTATGAAAAGTCATATTTATTTATTTATTGTTTTTTTGGAAAACCAACAGTACAATATATGAAAAATAGTACAGGCGACGCGTGTAAAACTGATTGAAAACTGGTTTTCGCTGAAGTATAGAAATACATGAAAAGATTAAAATTAAATTACACTCACACTAGGCTATATATATATAGGCTATAAATACGAATATATATTTTAAATATTAGAGAGGTGATAAAATAGTTTTGTATGATTAAAGACGTGGAAATTCAAATTAAAATTAGATTCATTACATATTTTTTTGATTACATATGATTTTTAACAAGTTTCTGTTCAGTTTAAAAACAGTAAGCGTCACTACTTAGGTTAAAATGTATTGTCACATATTTATGATCTTATTAACGAACCGAAGATGCTGTGCGAGGAAGATCGATAACACTCTCATCAACAAACTACAATTCATATTAAAATAATTAATATGTTACTGTATAATATAATGAGTTCAACCCTGTGAAGTTATCGTAAAGAGCTCGAAATAATTATGAAAAAAACATAAAATAAAATATAACATTACTTATGTAAAATGTTTACGGTACAGTTTGGATATGTAGAAAATTAGAGCATTGTAAATTATCTATACATTTTATTTTAATTTTTAAAAATCATTAGCGTTACACTAACTTAACAAGAGTTTTTATGCATGTTAGTAAATAGGGATAGCAGAAGCTGGAGAAGAGAGTGCCTCCGCGGGCTGGGCGACCTCTCCTCCGAGTCTCTCGGAGTGCCGACAAACCGCCCGCGCCGACTGGTTGAACGGGCTCAGTCGACGCTCGGAGCTCGCAGTCGCCGGGCCGCGGATCGCCTGCGCGTTGATGTCTCCGGCGACAGTCGATATAGCGTGACCTTGCCGGTAACAATATAATCGCATTACCGATTCAATTGAATCAACCATTACGATAAAGGACTGCGTTTGTTAAACTTTTGCGTTTTATTCAAACATTACAAGGCGTTCAAAGCATCTTACATTCGTGTGTATTTATTATTTTAAGAATCTAAATAGATATATATCGTCTTAACACTGGCAACGCTATCATTATTAAAATGTTACTCTTAATTAAGAACAATAAATAATAAGATTGTAATGGATTTGTGTTTAAAAACTGACTGAAAATGAGTGTTTATTATATTTATTCATTTATAAAAACCTTAATGACTGTAATCAATAAATAGTGATATAGTGAGACTATATGAGGCTGGATATCAATTAATGTAAGTCTCTTTCTTTATTCTACGTTACTCTGAAACCACTATAATTTATAGTTTGTTATCCCCTATCAAATTTGTTTATTAATTTTCTATTCTAATGTATCTAATAAATGATGGAAAAAAATCATATGGTTCAAATATTATGTAATAAGAATATAAGCACTGACTTCTTAAAGCTGCTTCTGAAATGTATAGAAAACAGCACCTACCACCATTCTTAAAACAGCACAAGTGCCATTACATTGCATTATCGATTGCCAATAATACGGTATGGTGTAACTGGACGCAGCAGCTGGAACTCATGAATAAAACCACAAGGCAGCGGGAGGTCAGTGACCGAACAATTTCAATCCGTGATAATTTAACGAAAGTCAACGGAGATTTTAAATGTACACCATTTTTCCTGGAATGATCGATGTTTCTTATAATTGTTTGTATAATTATATAATTATTATTAAATAGGTACAGTAGTACATATTGTGCTTATGTACATACCTGTCCAAAATAAATATTACATAAATTAACATTCCGGTCGCCTGGATGACCCAAAAATGTCCAATAAGTTATCTTGCAATATTTGGTTTTGGTGTTCATATCAATTTTGCAATCTCAATCCAACTATTAGAAGTATACTAGTAAGTAGGTACTGCCCTGTTTTACATAATGTAGTATTTTTGTATCTGAAAAATATGTATCTCTTAGACTTTACCAGTTACAGCAAAAATACTTCATATGACATGCTACTAGGTAGTAAAATTGTCTCAAGATACATCGCGAAATTAGAGCGTGCCATAGAACAAGAGGAGAAAAATATGTATGAAAATTAGTTGAGTTACGATAAAAAGCCTTCAATTTTGCACATCGATGTCCACATTGAACGTCTATATTTCATGGAAAATAAACCCTCTTCCGTCAATCCTTAGAGAAATACTGAAATCTGAAATCGAAATAACTATTTATTCACTATGCAGAACCTAAGGATGTCAACCCATTTAACCATTATTAAAATATTAAACGGTCATTTATGGTTCCTATTGTGGCACAAGTTTTAGGAATATAATATTTATGGACAAAATAAAAAAATATACCTGTCAGTACTGCAATATTACTTTCATACTACTGTTACCAAACTAGGTTAGAGCCTGTTTTAAGACAGACGCACTATGGCTATCATCAATAAAATTAATTTTCAGTTCAATCTAAAAATTACGGTGTTACATATTTTTCTAAAAAAAAAATAAAAATACCACATGTAAAATTTATCTTTAATTTTTTTTTATTTATTTCTGTTTTAAAACAGAAATAAATCCAGGTCGTTGTAATCTTTTGGAGTAAGGTAACTGTAGTTATCTAAGTATCGCAAAAATAGCATCAATAATTTGACTTCCAGATTTAGTGGTGACAGGATTTCGATCGCTTAGTTGATGGTCTCATATCACGGTATAAGTATTTACTGCTCCATACTGTTCAACAGGGCAGAGAAGTGGGGATTCGTTACACGTTTGGTCGCATGACTCCAATTCTCTCTACCTTGAATTAAGAAGTTTCACTTTAAATAATTGATGACAAAATTGAAGTATATGCTGGTGGTCTGCACGACTCGCGCGCTTGAATTGTTTCTAATGGATATTTTCCTTGAGTTCATATGAATTAGAAGCAGACACGGTAATCATAGTAAAAACGACAAAGCAAAAGCGATTTCTCCGAAAGGTTGTAACGAAGACGGTTTTTTTGCGCGCCTCCATCTCGCCCGTGCGAGCGAAGCCAAAAAAGAGATTGATGCGAATAATTGCACGGCGCGGCGACCGCGGCGACCACAGCGACCACAGCGGCGACGGAGGCCGGAGTAACGGACCTCGCGTAGCACGAGCACGTCCGTAGGCAGGCGCAGGCGCCCACGAAATCTCTCATCTCCAATATTAGCAAGATTTATCATTTATAAAGTATTTTCTAATTCAATGTTTTTAATAAAAATAATACATTAGCAACAACCCTAAATAAAACATATATTATTAAAATGCAAATACAAACGAACGATTCATAGACGCGTTGGTACGCTGCCAAGCCTCAAATTGACCAAAGAGAATGATAGCACTGTCACAGGCGGATAACTAGCGTGACGATAAATGAGACCGAAAATTTACCGCCATTTTGAAGAAAAACAGATCTTGTTTTTCTTTTTTTGCTGCAAATGTTGAATACTTTCGTGAAATTCTCTGAAAATAATTAATATATTTATTGTCAGCAAACGAATGCACGCTCAACAAACACACGCATAAGGGTGTATTGGTATGTATGTGTTCATATTCTGTACGTAACTTTATTGTGTGAATGCCATAATATACTATGTATATATACACATATATAATTAACTCTAGTACATAATAATAAAACATTTTTTGCATTTTTTTAATTTCATACATTAATATATATATATATATATATATATAATTGTATAATTGAGTTGTAAAGTTATTAGACTTATATTTGATGATTGTTTTTTAATAGCGGCAAATCGCCTGAAAAGATAAATGACACAATCTTTGACAATATTGAAAAATTTTGTAAAAGTTTTTAATTATTTGATAAAGTGCTGGATAGCATAATATTTATAAAGGTTCTAAAGAGGTCCTGCACTTGAGAGCGCAGGATCTCGGTTTAAACCCAGCGCTGAGTTTTATAAAAATGCATTTTTAACTCTCACCTGTCCTCTTTAGTGTAAAATATTGTCAAATATTATGTAACCATCTAATTAGATGAAATAAGGTAATAAATTATTCTGTTTTATTATATATATAGATAAATAAGTGGTACATTTATGAATTGTACATAAAATATCTTTAACGATTAATATTGAAACTATTTTTTTAACATTTTATTCGTTAAAAGTTTAGTTTAATAATAGTTGATGGTTTTTACAATAATTTGATTAATAATACTATGCAAACTAGCAGTATAGCCGAGATCTAATGTAAGTATAAAAAGAAGTTATACCGGATGAAATGTAGGAATGTCAAACTGGTCTTGGTAATGAGATTAGAGATTGACTATCGACTCTTTGCAAAAAAGAAACTAACAATTTTTATTTTCGATTATATTTTTTTTAATGTTAGTGACAAACTTCAAAAAATTATTTATATACATTATTTATTACTACTGCTATAACAGTCATTCTATTTAAAACTATAATACTCAACATAAAAGAAACTCTCTTTAAACATAAATAATATTAGTATTAGTATTCTCGTCACTACACACACACACACCAATGCACACAAGTATATATATATGCACACCATTCTACATACACATTAACACGCTCTTACATTTCACACCTTAATATACTCAACACACACACACACTATTTTCACTTAATAAATTTAGATGCCTGTTCGTTCTGTGAAACGTATATGTTAAATTGAAGATGCATGTAGTCGGCTTCAGTTGTTATTTAATGTATTTTTATGTAACTTGCTTTATGTATAACTGCAAGCATTTTTTGAATTTACCTTCTTTAACTCTTAAATAAATAAATATAATATTAGAGACTAAATAGTTCCAGGACTCTCAGCTCGGAGATAGTCGGTTAAAAATAAGCGCTAAAGTTTTATAAAAATGAGTTTTTTATTCCTGCCTATCCTGTAAAACTTTAATTAGGCCGTTCGATGGTGTTGGCAGCTTACACTCACGTTTAGCTCAATGGAGCGGAACCGAGAAGGTCTCCATGAGCGGAACATTCTTAAAATGTAATTTCACGCCGATTGCGTGATTAACACCTCATTGTTTCCGACCTGCTTCTGACCGTATCCTCTTGGGAGCTCCCCACCTCCCATTATTTGATTATTTTTTCTCTTTTTGACTTTAATCTTTGCTAGTATAGGGCTGCTTGTCACGGCAAGGGATATTTTGTAATGCAGAAAAATTAAATAAATAAATACATCGTGTTTTTAACTTAGAATAAGACAGTAATATTGCATTAAATCATTTTGAAGTTCATTATTTTCGTTATTTCAAATCATTATGATCAGCCATTAACGCCCAAAGGCTATCTTAATTTGCCTATATTTATAATAGTAATAAGTAAATATATATAATTAACTTACTCTATATTATTTATGTGGCTTATAAACTGGTGTATTTTTTTTTTTGAGATTATTTATTTTTCACACAACACGAATATTAAGGCATATTTTAAAAACAATAAAAATAAATATGCTACATGGTTTGTCCCACGCTTATTGCTATTTTTTTATATTTATAAAACGTTTTTCTCAAATTCCCTCCGGTTTCACTCCAGATTACCCGTCACTATTAAAAAATAAAAAACAGAGCCGACCGAACACAGGAACGCAGTGGCGAAGAGGGAGAGGGAGAGGGAGAGGGCTGGGTGGTGGGTAATTGTGCTCATAAATAAGTAGCATGAAAGGAGAATGGATGCTTTCGAAGAGTCGCCACTCTTCGCGAAGGCAATCGACGACCAAACAATAAATAAATAATATCAGGCGTTGAACCGATCTCTCCGTCATTGGCGGCTGCGCGCTGGAATAAAGCTTGCATCGTTCATATATTTTATTGTATTTACAGCATACAATATATGCAGTATAATTTAATATCGTTTAAAAGAAAAGCCTCAAAAAATCTTTTAAGACGTAACTGAATAGTGTTAATTTATTCAATTGTATTTCAATTGCTTATAAAATATAATTTATTTATTATGCTAAACCAAATTATATTTTTATTTTAATTCTAAAAATTAGATTTCACTTTTGTTACTTCGTTTTAATCTAGATTAAACTGCATTTAGCGAAAAATCACTTAAAATGCTTTTATCACGGAGGACCAACTTATTTCGTTATTTATAAAATACGTAAAAAATAATTCGTTGGACAAATATATAAATTTTAATGATTGTTGAATACAAATAGAAAAATAAAGCTTTTTCTAATGTAAATTATTGTGTAGTCACTCCTGTTTGCGTTGCATATCTACTTAAACTGACGTTTATATATTGAAGAACTTAAAAGTATTTGGTTCTGTAACATATGTATAATAACAAAATAATTTATTGAAAAATTAAAATTATTTTTGAACGAGTTTAATTTAGTTGCATATTTTTTTTAGCTAAATGCTGCCCATCTTAGTTGTAAATATTATTTTCTAGTTCATTTTGTGTTTGAACACAGTATAAATATCGAATGTATTTCATATTATATTTAACTATATTTTTGTAAATTCAATAAATGTGCCTACATGTGTAGCCTCATTGAGCCGCTATGGAAAGGCGCCCCTGTTTTCGTTCAGGGTCCATCACGTCGTCGTCGACCTCACTTGTCCTTTATTTAGCCGGTAAACATCGCAGTTCTGCCAGGATGGTCCTACGTTGCTCGAGGTCTGAGAGCCGGGTCTATAATAGACCGGATTCAGATAAAATATCAAAATGATTTTTTATTGTTTGCATTGGTACTAATTCGTCTACACACCTAAATCTAGGTACCCAGCGTCATTTCATGTTGCGTATCCATAAAAATATTTTTAAAAAACTTAGCAACCGGACTAGCTTCACATTTACTCGCCTTCTATTGTTTTATCTAGAGTGTTATTTCAAATTTAATACATCTTACCTATAGAGTTATAGAGGCAAGCGGTTTTCAAATGCTCAGTGGAGCGGACTAACTTCTCATGTGTCCCCCCCCCCACTTAGTTAACTTTTGTAACAATCATGTACAGTTAGGATCATAGAGTAGTTGGTTTTCATTAGTGCAGGTTAATAATTTTGATAATTTCGTATTCATATAGAAAAAAGAAAATAGATTTGTCTCTTAAATAATATAAAAAAGATACTTTTATCATAGCTATGTTAAGATAAATAATAAACTTAGTTTTCAAACCGAATTCTTTTCGATCATTCCGAAAGGGGAATATAAACAGAGCATGTAGATTTAAATATGATAGCTTGAAACCTCAAATTATTCCTTTATACTAATTTGTTTATTTTAACCTAGCCAAAAAAAATAATGTTAAAGCTTTTACCCTTTTATTTCATTGTAGTTAGGTACTTTTATTACTTAAATATTATTCTATTGAAGATACAGTGCCAGAGGAGTTAATTTCACCCTCAAAGATTTAAACTTCAAAAATTTCTTTCATGAACATCAACTCGATATTTCCTGTTTTAACATATCCATCATGGAAAAAGGTTTTTAAAATATGTACTGTTAAACTTAACTTAAAGATCTATTTGTTTAAAAAAAAAAGATTTCTGATATAATTCAGCATATAAACAGGTGAAAAATGTATGGTACTAAATAGTAAATTCTTGGATCCACGGATGACGATCTTGGTTACGAAACAAAGAACAGAGCCGGCGAGCTGCAGCGGTCTGAATTCGGCCGCTCGGTAGATGACGGGATTGGCCGGGATCACAAGAAGTATGCTTTACGGGCTTAATAAAGGCCTCGACTCCCTTCTTTCGCCCTCTAATGATCCGCCTCTGGGATTATGCTTTTCTTGTAGATGGGATGGGATACCTTTGAATGCCACCGCTCCTGCTCCTAACGACGAAGAAAACATTTGCGCGAATTGTTTTGCAAATAAAATTATGTTTAAGTTGGCAGCGTGGTAAAATTATCTTTATCTGTAACGGTTTAAAAAAAAATAGATTTTTATCAGCATATAGTCAAAGTTTTTATTGATTTAATGGTGGTTTATTTATGGAAGATTGCTTTTTCCGATTTTATGTATTTATTATAGTAAGTACTCTAAGTTTATTTAAATTAATTAGATAGAACCATATTTATGCCAAAATGTCTTAAACTAGTTAAATAAAAGGATGATGTCACAAACCAAAGGAGCAGAGGAAATGAGCGTTTTATGTTTGACAAAAAAAAATCTAAAATTAAAATATAAACTCTGCCTTGGAAAACCTTTAAACTTAATTATAAACTTTATTTATATCCTCCAAATGAAGATATTTCTATAAGTGACGTTGCATGTGCTGCTTGTGTCGTTTCCAAAAAGTAATTTATGGTTTTTTTGAATACTCGTACAATTCAAAATGGACGCTCTATTTAAGTATATTTCGTTCAAAAAAATAAATTCTACCTATGCTCGAGTAAAAGAGGTAAACTTTCTATTTCAGTACCCAGAATAAAAATGTTATCATAAAGGAGACTTTAGGCAATTTTTTATGTATTTAATTATTCTGAAAAATTAAAGAATGTAATGCCTAAATATGGCAGTAAAAACTAATGAAAATAATTCATTTCGAAATTGAACAGTTTCATTTTTAAAAACGTTAACATACACAAAAATAATATTTTTTAATCAAAAAACAATTATAAGACTACATATAGGAAATTATATATTTATATCTAAAAACTTTGTGACGTATTGGCAAAAAACGCATTTCACTGTTAAAATAAATTGATTAGTTAAAACATAAAATAACTTATTAATTACCAGTAATTTATCGTCAGATCTCAACATAGTTTTTTAATTTTTCTTACGTCTGTGGCTAATGTAACAGTACTATAGTGAGTAGATACAGCGTGTATAGTAAATACTAAATCACCTACATCTGATAGTTGTTTAAGTGTATATTAGAAGTGAGAGGTGAGGCAAGAACTTGATTAACCTTCGTTCATTTGATATGTGATATTGACAGTTCAGTGTCGACATTCTAAAAAATATCTTCCAATAACCTTGTAATAATGTAGGTATTCTTCGTCAAAATTAATACTAAAAATTAAATTAACTTAAGATATTGGAAATTCCCTTTCTGCTCGTATTTTATTTTAAATTCGAAGGAGAGTTTTTAGGAAATATACATAAACATTTCTCTTCTAAACACTCAAAATTTTGAGAGTCGGATAAAATCTTAGGAGCTCTTTCGGTGGTACACCATTCAAGGAGCTCTGAATAAAACATCTTTTTTCGGTTAATGGATTCCATGAGCAAATTTATTGAAATCATGAGAGCTGTCGCTCATATTCCATTTTAACGCATGTCTTTCAATTCCATACAATATAGAAAATTAATTAGATTTTTAAATTATATGTTTATTATCACATCGAGTCGTTTATTACAGGAATAAACATGAGCATTTCTTTTATTTTAAATTATCATGATCACGACATTATGTTCGACACTAAAAAAAATAAAATGCAAAATGGTGACTCCGATTATTTAAGGTTTTTGCGCCATTGACTAATGAAGCGTGTTGCATATCAGACATCTTTCAGTACAATAATTTCCAAAATGTGTCAAAGTTCAGAAGTGTGTGTATATAGTTACCTACTTACGCACGAAATGGGATTACAGTATTTTCACGGCGGAAGCGGACATTTTGGTTGATTTTCGGACAAAGCAAAATGACACTAGCGGTGAAAACGACTAACTAGCGTAGTTATAAGTGTCATACTTTTAGTGTACGGACGCGGCATCTGATTCAAGCAACGCGTGGACCTGTCATATATGTATCTATCACGTCGCGTCTCGTTAGTTCGCTGCTAAATCGAAAGCGCATGCATTTTCTTATAGTTAGTTTGTGTTCACTTTTGAGTTATAATGCTTACTAAGGTGGCCATGTATAAGGTTGTTGGTCTTAAAGGAAGATCTTGATATTTTAATCTGTGTACATACAATGGAATCAAGCAGTACTTATATATGCCATCCGTTCAACGCATTCGTGTTTCGGGCAGGCATGCAATTTCAGAAAGTGCAGAAAGTGGTTCCTAAAACTAAAACCAAATTCGCCCAAAGGTATTTTTCTTTTCTGGCCTCTAATAAGTCTTAATAGCAAATTAATTAATAAAAAGACACTGACTAACTGGTTAATTGATCTTGGTAAAAAGGACACTGAGACTCTGGTCAATTATATTCCCGTGTAATATAATAGCGATCTTTTCTATTTCTCAACTTATTATATATATTAGCCTATTATATATATTAACAAATGTATATGTATATTTTTATGTATTCGTATTACATGTACGTGTATGTATATCAATGTTAATTTTCGTAGTTTTATTTTGTATTTACAAAAAAGCTCAGCGCAATTGCATGCAACCAATCTATTAAATAACTATTAAAATTAGCCTACCTTAGTACGGGCAATGTCCAGTTAGGTATGGTTATGTTATTCATTATCTAAGAAATATGTAAAAACACAAATCAATAAATAAATAAATAAATAAATTTAATACACATGTATATTTCAAACAAATGCGGAAATATCTAGAGAAAATTTTTTTTGTCTGTAAAGAAAAATACAGAAAATCTGTGTCATGTAATTTCTAATACCTGAAATAAATACCATAAATAAATAGATTCTAAGGGGGGTATTTTTAATGATGACAAATCGCACGTAAATATTATAAAATATCATTTTATACAAATATTAGTTTAAAAGATCATAATTTACTATTTCAAATTTATTACCAATTTTGACTTATTTGAGCGTCATCGTTTAAATATAGCAATTTAATATCAATCAGCCAACCATTACATTCCTTGGTTGCTTCGTATGAACAAACATAATAATATTCATGTGGCCATAATTCATGATGAGATGATGAACTCTTCTAGATGGCAAGAATAATTAACGGTAAACCGAATTCCGTGCATAATGAAATTCAAATCCGTTTGGCATTTATTTCGTGTTGTGAAGTGAAAGTTTCTTATCAAAGATGGCCATATTTGGCTATTATTTGAATAGCCAAAAATATGGCCATATTACATACCTACTCGGTAAAATTAAATCAACAGACTTCTTTAATTAAATCATTTACGTCATTAATAGTGCGTCATAAATTTAATATGTAAGACATTTTTTATTTACATGAGAGAAACCTTTCATAGAAATAAATAAAAACGTATATTTAAACAGTTTTAAATTTAGTACTGTTCCTAAAAAAAATAAAAAATATTCAAAATTGTTGTTTTTCGCAAATTAAAATAACAACTTCTGTATGGAGTCACAAAAACACTTTAGGCAAACTTGCAATACTCATCATAATAATTTGTCAAGTTTTCCTAAATATAATAGTAGGTATATCGGCGGTTGCAATCGAAATATAATTTGTAGAAAACATGTAAAATTTGGCAATATTTTTATGGGTGCATTTATTATTACTTCGGTCATCTCTTGCTTAAGATAATAATATGTATGATATATAGCGAAATATTATGTATGACTTCGTAATATAAAAAACAATTATTTTCTTAATATTTTCATTAGGCAATGTCCGCGTCGTGCCGTTAATGAAGCACATGTCGCAAATTGAAATCTGGCCACGGCCTCGTCAACGATAGCCTTTTTAATTACAAGTCATGTCAATATTTGCATCTCCTTGTCGTGAGTTAACTACATTTAATTTCTAGACTAGCCATCTACGCCATTTCGACGGACGGAAAAATAACTTCGTATAGTGACCTATAATTGACCTTTATCGGATATACTCGTATACTGGTACTAAGATACTGATTATTTATTTGATAAAATAATTACATATCCTTACAGGGTTTTCAGGTAATACATTATATATATTTAAATTATTACACTTAAATATACAGCGAGTCCTACCACCTTTTACGATAAAAATATTTTATTGGTCTTACGATTTGCACTAATATTTTTAAATAAATTCATCATGGTTTCAGAGAAATTAATTTGTAATTTTGACGTAATTATAATGAAATCACTGAAAATATAATAATCATATCACGCGTAGCTGCGAAAAGCCGTCACCATTCTAGTTAGAATTCTGTTTATTGTCACGGCGCGCGTGATACTTTCAAGCGAAAATACTTTAGCGGTAATTTACAGTAATTCAAAAGAAAGTAATCTAAGTAATGAATTACTTAATATATAATGAATAAAAAATGGTATTAATGGAAACGAATTTAATATATAAATCATCTTTTCTATCGCTCGAATAGATACCTATCGTAAGATTAGGACGTCATGAGAAAGAACGATGTAAATAATTCCAAAAGTAATGAGTAAGATGTTCGATTCTACACGATCGCAAAAAAAAAAATTATAATCTGACCTAACAAAGCAAACTTGCTTTGTTAGGTTATGTTTGTTGTTTTCAAAATTATTCTTTTGTAAGAAAGAGAGAGCAAATATCCGCTCAAAATTCAATTTCAGTTAAATAACTGCGCGGAAGTTTTGAATTAACTGAAAATTGAATTTTGAGCAGTTATTTGCTCTCTCTTTCTAACAAAAGAATTATTTTTGATGTAATGCTAATCATATCGTGCTGTTGGCTGATTTTAAAATACTGGTTACAGCATTGTATATCTACCATTTAAGGAAATAATTAATCGATTATAAATTCATGACACTTTAGATTTATAATATAAATGTTGAAAAATTGAACGTAATATATCATAATCGACTGCGTAGATATTATCATATCAGGTTGAGAAGGTATTTAAGGAAGGAACACATATTTCCAAATTACTTTTACTTGTTTTGTGTTAGTGAATTTTTGGTGTTAATCTTATTTATTGTTATTTTTTGCTGTATCTTATTTCTAACTAAAATATTGCATACATTTTTTTAAAAGTTGCCCCAAAGTTGAGTTTCTGGTAGACGAAGCCGTGTTTTGCCAGAACCCATTTAATGTAATATATCATTATTATAGTACGTACGATAAGTAATAAGTAAATAGCACACTAAATATAAATGAGCGAAGAGAACGTCAGGTTAAGAAAGACTAATTATCCAGGGATAGGTTTGAGTCGCGACAGCGCACAGGCTTCATAGCCCCGGGCCGTCTGCTGGTGCTGGTGCACGAATACGAGTAGTTGCGCAATCGCCTTCGGAATAAATCGAACACGCTACTATAGGCTCCAAGCTCGTGAAATAAAGGCACACGCGGAGAACTTGCCTTGTGGAATGGCATCAGATAAAATATTCTCCATAAACTTTCAATGATCACGATACATTTTCCGACCTAGATATTGGAAGATACAACGGTGTCTTATTAAACGGTAATATTAGATACCCACTCCAACTTAATATGTATACGATTTTGCACCTGGTTGGCGGAGGGAGGTAGGGGGGGGGGATAAGAGGTCGATTAGACCTGCTAATGAAAGCCGAGAAATAGCTAATAATACAAAAAGAAACTAATAAACTCGGCTGAGTTCAACCTGCACAACGAAGAGCTAATGTGTCATTATTTCGATGCGTCCGCCATTTTGTCAATTCTTAACATTTTGTGGTCGAAATGAATTTATTTCTTTCTTCAACCGTATATGGTTGTTTTTTCAAGCACCAAAGAAATTAATTTGTTCAGCCCAAATGGATAATAATAAAAAAAAACCCCTGGTAATCACAATAACAGCTGCTAATTTGTAACGTATTGTATTTAATATTAGGACACACGTAAGATGCTTAGATTCATATTTTAAAAATTGTTGCATTATTGCGTGTTAGCGTAATGTGTAATAACCTAATTAATATTTCCTGGTGGTTTAATATTTAATTCAGCTTCATGTCGATTTTTTAGTTTTACCGTGAAATTATTATCAAAATTATATTTATTTTGAAGTACATAGTAATCGCTACGATCTCATTCGTATGGATGGCTTTATTTTGAATTTTACTTAAATAAACTTATTTGCGTGTGCAAATTCAAATCTGTAGCTTTCATTGGGTCAGTAGTGGAACGCGTTAACAACTTCATAACCGCGATTTTAAAAATATATTAATATTGGGTATGAGATTAGGTATTCAGGCATGCTTGTGGGAAAGTTGTAGAATACTCGATCGCTAAGCCAACTAGTTCACTTGCTAAAATGCTAATTGCGATTAGCAAATCTTATGCATATAAGTTAGACAATGCTTTTCACTCGAGTTAACCTCAGAGTTGCAATGTCAACTTTCTGTTTGTCGTCAGTTGCATTGTAGGCGAAAGGGAACTCTCTTCGTTCGGTTCGAATAACGTGTAAATAAATACAAGTAAGTACATACAATACGAATATATTTATAAATTAAATACCTACAAAAATAGTTGCAATATTTTTATAATAATATTACAGGAAGTTATAGGAATCGATAGTAATAGCAACAATTCTTTGCTGTCTTTCCCTAAAAGCCATATTTGATATTTTTTTGGAAAACATATTCTTTGTTTTATTTAGTTTTAATTATTTAAGCTGGTAGTTGAATCTTAATATTATAAGTAAATATCAAGTTACATAATTTAATATTTGTGATAATTTTTGGATATAAATATGTATATATTTAACATTTTAAAATATTGTTATATATTTTTTTAATACTAATTTATCTAGTAAGATTAATATATTAACTTTTTTTTTCAGTTTAATTTGTATCACTCGAATAAATGATTATCATAATAATTATATTTTTTATTGTACTGAGTTGGTAAATTAAAGAAGTCGCTTTAATAGTCACAGTTCTTAAAAAACGTTTTTGATTTAAAATAAACGATTTATTATTATTATTATTATTTACCCAACTAGATACATGGTATATTTTTTGGATAAGATGACAGCGACTATACACAATCGTGCGTGCATTCCTCCTATCAGCGGAGCCTTCGAGTTCGTCGAGCACATTGCGTGACATCTAATGTCGATTCGCCTGCCGATAGTCGTAAACGTTCCTTATTGATGAACCGACGAGCTCTTATCAAAGATCCTTCAAGTCTATACAAAACTTATTTGCCTTGCGTGAGACCACTCGTTGATTTCAAGTTGATGGCGTGTCGCCGGGACCCGCCGATTTTAGTATCGAAGGATTAGTTTTGAAGGAGTAAAGAGTCGCCTTTTAGGAGTAAAGAGCGATACGGAGGAATTTGTTTGTTTGTCTCACTCATAACTTTTATTTATTTGAATACCAAACAGCGTTACAATATATAGATACAAACAAAAACATACCAAGGCTGATTAAAAGTAAATACATAATTATTTATTTAGTTATTTGTATGAGAAATGCTTACAGCTATACATAATGACAGTTACATAGAAATAGATAAATAACAACTTAAGCCGACTACAGGCATCTCCAATCTAGCATATACTTTTAATTATAGTGATAACATTGTATGAGTGTTATAATCTGTGAATATAATAGGGTATGGAATGTAACAGTGCGTTAATGTGTATGTATGTGTGAGGGTGTGTGTGTGTGAGGGTGTGTGTCGAGGGTGTGTGTCGAGGGTGTGTGTATGTGTGCGTGTAAGGGTGTGTTTCTGTGTGTGAATAACAAGTTATATGAACGAAGGAAACGTAAGTTGGAAAATTTTGCTAAATCTAAAAGCGCAGCCATAATATAGAAAGAGATCGTGGTACTTTAATTGTAAAAGCGCTTTACCATTGACTCGGCGTTCGGCATTGACCATTGCATACGGTCGTTTCCTTTTACGACACATACCTATATAACTACACACAACATGATCACAAAGAAATAAAAAATATTTGATTGCCTAATAATAATAATTGATTTAAAAATATTAATAAATATAAAATAAACACTAATATTTAAATATAAACATTACAAACTAATGAAAAAATGTGTTGATGGCGTTTGTGTCTATTAGAGCATGGATAAATTCTTCAATGAACAATTGAAAAAATGCAATAGATCGTGATGCTGCGCCGAAAGGTCAGAGGCCATGTTGACTTCAAATCATGCAATCCTTGGTGTGTAACCGATATAGCAGTGAATTTAAACAGAAATCTATTGAACTGTCATTTTAATCACGCCTTTCACTCGGATTACTGGTTGTTGTTCTTCATGTTAAAATATTTCGAGACGTTTTAACGCTACATCCGAAAGCATTGCTTGTTTTTTTATATATAAAGGTTGTACAAAAACAATACGGAAAATACAGGTTGTATTTAACATCAATACTTTCCTTTCAGGAGGTTGATCTATAAAACAAAAAAATAAAAAAAATAGAAAAATGGATCTCATTTTAAATCGCTTTAATATTTGAGAACGCGCTTGAACGCATTTCGCGATGTCGGGCGGGATACGTTCGATTACGATGCTCGGTTTATTATTTTAGTATGATTGTTTTTCGAAAATATTACTTTTTTAAAGTGAGACCGGTTTAGTTATCGATATAGATCACCATCCTAAAAGGATAGTAGTGATTTTAAATACATCCTGTATATGTTTAATAAACACATTGGTGGGCTATTAAATGCGGATTAACTGTTGAGTCGGATTATTAGCGGTAAATGAGGAAAGGTGACTGTTTTTTGCTTTCTGCGACCTCTTGGGAGTAGATTATTTATTATATGGCGCCGAGTTTAGGAAGGAATATTTATATTCACAAAACAAAATGTACAGACTCAAAATGGTTGTGACGATATTGTCAATGTTTCTCATCGTATCTCTAATTTCTATGTAAACACGAGAAAGAAATGACTGTGGCCGTCGAGAAATATGCCTATTTTCACACTTTTTTTTTCAACAAGTGCCTGTATATTTTTATGTTAATTATGCCATACCGTCAGGCACCATTGACACTTAAACATGCAATAGTAACTTTTGAATAATTTATATTACCCTTTTTCTTAGTTTGACAATTTCAGAATATTTATTTTTATCACAACCTAAGGTAAATTTTATACCCTAAATAATTCGTCATCGTCTTATTTGCGTCAAAAATGAAATCGTTTTGGGCGCACCATAAATTTTACTATGAGAATGTATTGCAATAGAAACATGCGAACTATTTCATAGACGCGTTAGTGCGCTGCTAAAGTGGCATTGCATTTTATTACCGTTAATGGACACTTTTTAGCTTAGTAGCGTACTGAAGCGACTGTAAGGCCTATAATCTTTAATAATTTCGAATATAATATTTTTTTGGCCTGGGTGGTTGGTTTGACAAGGCATGCATTTTCTTACAGTATTTTTTTCGTTCTTTAACTAATCTATATCTGTTGTCTTTCTCATTTAGTCCCGCCTTGAAAAATCTGAAGTTTCGGAATTTCTGGTAGAAACAGGATAAAGTCACTGCGCTTTATTGAATCAGCTCCTTCCTATTATATCCGTTCCGTCTCAAATTATTGGTCAGTTGCAAGTAATAATAACGCGCAATAACGCGAATATAAATGTGATCGATATTCTGTAATAATAGTACACTAATTTACGTTCTTGTCGTCGTTTTTAAATTTTTTGTTCGCTTTATTAATCGACGTAAAAAAAACGGGAGTTCTCAATTCATTCTGTTAGTTTTGAACCGTTGATTCTCGATTTCAAAATGTATTCGAGTGTCCAATTGGATGCACTTCGAACGGAGCCCTCGCCGGCACCGTCGGCCTGAGACGTAACGGAGCCCTCGCCGGCGCCGTCGGCCCGAGGCGTGCCGTGGCCCTTCGCAGGCGCTGGTTCCGTTCCGGCTCTGACATACTTTCGGCTCATTTCGAGGCACTGCGTAGGTTTTTATGTCCAATTATGATACCATAATCAATCCCACAAACTGTTTCTAAAGTTTTACCCATTCTTTCAAACCCACCCATGCGTTGCTATATTATTGCCATTTATCGAATCGGTCACAATTTCAATGTTTGTCGTCTCGTCGGCTAAAAATTTTCAAAAAATGATCGCGTCAGAATAATACCAATTCATAAATTATTTTTCGGTCTTTTAATAAAAAGAAACACTTATAATTTATACGTATTTGTGGACCATTTCTAAATAAATAAACTAAAATAAATAAATAAAGTGGTGTTTTTAAATAAACATTTTTTTTACAAATGGTTTTTCTGGCGGCACAAATGTAATTTTACAATATGTCCATCACAATAATATTTCAAGTTATATTCTATAAAACCAACACTGTAACAATCATTATGAAAAACGTTTACATATTAATTTGCCGAATTATAAAACTGCCCCAGCCTTATCAAATTTAAATGAAATTACAAATCGAATTCAATGTTTCCGCGAAGATCTTTTCCATGGTTGAAAAAAATCACATATATCGTCGAAGCTAGTTATAAAATAACATACTATTATATCGATATAAATAAGGCATATCAATCGCGATTCTTCTATACGTGGCGCAAAATACAAACACATAGACAACTATTATTTTATTCTGTGAAACAGATGAAAACGCTCGAGTTTGCAAATGTGTATGTGTGTGTGTGTGTGTGTGTGTGTGTGTGTGTGTGTGTGTGTGTACTGTGTGTGTGCGTGTGTGTATGACCATCTGGTTCGTTCGGTGTGTCTTCGTAAATAACTCAATCAGTTATAATAATGATAATTAAAGTTATAAACCGTAGCCAACAGCCACGCCAAAATCGACAGCAAAATAAAGATGAAGCGCTTACACGCATATTATAGAGATTCACGAAGGACAACATAAAAGTGAAGCTGTGATCAATTCGTTCCCACACTCGTTGCATCTCCAAGCATTCGATTGGGTTTGATGGAAGCTCGGATCAGATCACTTCTCGGAAGAGCACTCGTCAGCCGAGCGCGCAGATCGTGCTTCCAGATATTTCAGCGGTCCATTACTGCGCCCGCGCCGTTGGCCCGTTCGAGAGCACCACATCCGTGAACTTAGAGACAATGAATGCTCTGAGCGCAGCGCAAAAAAAGCTTAGTGGCGATGGGCTGCGTCAAATCACGACGCCTTGATTGACGTCGAAGTCGCGCTGACGCAACGCACTTGTCGTAAATATTCTAGCTTGGGAGCCCGTGGAGATTCTTGTACATCAATTTAACAAGAACATTGCGTCGGCTTCATAAATTGTCACGCTGGTATAGTCGAAAAACTATAAACTGACCGTTTTTCAATTAGGATGGAGATATGAAATTTCACATAGCTAAAAACCAAAAATATGGTAACAAAAAGGTATTGATCAATAATATATTTAATATTTCTTACTAAGATGCTAACTTAAAGTTAAATTATAATGTTGACATAATTTTTTGTATTTAAAAAAATATTCCTTTCTAAATTATTATTGCATTGTATTTTTGGTTAATATATGTTTATAAGAAAATATTATTGATAAAAACCTTTTTGGTTACCATAATTTCATTTCAGTAATTCGTATTGTTGGAAAATTTCACATTTCCCTAATTGAAAAATAATCAGCTTATAGTTTTTCGATTATACGTTTTCACTCCGTTAAGTACCTACTTAAATTTAGTAGCCATTGTATTGTAGAAGAACATTTTGTTAAAAACATTTTATTTACTTATAAAAACTAAAGTAGTCTGTAAAAACATTTCCCGACTTTTTAAATTAGGTCAAATTTCGTGAGAATGCATTCCGAATAAACTTCAAAATGAATTAAAATAAGGGAAAATCGAGACGAAACCGTTATGTTAGCGCAGTGCGACTGCGCTGAGGTTATGAAAGTGAGTGTAAGCAACACTTATTTATTTTTTAATAACATGTATCTAATCCTAATTCTTTTGTTCGTGGAGCTAATAAGCTTAACCGCGAAATCTTGCGGAAATCTTCCACTTCTCTTCTACTGTGAAGAAAATTATTTTAAATTTTAAAATGTTTTTAATCTCTTAAGTAAAATTTTATTGGCCTCTTAGACCTTATATTAATTTTCGCTATGCCTAATAATAAACATTTCGTTTTCGCACCCTCTCCGAGTTGTTTGCCTGGCTTCTGACACTTCGCTTCAAACGTGCTTTTCAACGGCGCGGCGCTGAGGCGAGGTTTTAGAAAGTGAATTTCACTGTTCACCGTTCGCGGCTGCACTGCAGACTCTGCAGACTCGTGTCTGCGGTCCATTATCGTATGGCGGACGTAGCTATTATCGTATTATCGCGTGCCTTCGGCGCGACGCCATCTTGTGTCTTCACAGCGAATGTCGACCGACGCTGATTAGATCTTAGCTCGTAGATCCGTCCCCCTTCTTTAGGAAGTACGTCATGGACAGCTGTAATTATTGCTACCTTAGGATTTTTTAACATTTAATTATAAAGAACGCTTGCAGCTATAAACATATAATGACAATACATGAAAAATAACATTTGTCAAAAACTTAAACCGACTAAAGTCATAACATTTATAAAAACACGAAAATAAACTTATTAACTGGTATCTTGATTATTTAGGCAATACTAGTTATTATGTTAAGTAGTAGATGTTTTATGCCCTAGGTATAATTTCTCTCTCCTGTTTTGAGTTTTAGTATCTAATATACTACGTTTTAATTACGTTTTTTTAATGTGATTTAAAATAATAAGATCTAATAAATCCGTGCCGTAATTACAAATGATAATGCAATTTATAAATAAAGATGCCGAGATGTGTTACTGCGTAGATGGAGTACGAACAAGCATATTCCCATGTCAGTCTGTCACAGCCTTGGCCGCTATTCTGTCCTCAGAAAAGGCCGCCCTACCCTCAAGCCACCCTCGAATAGCGGAGGATGCAGGTGCCCTCTTTAGTCTTTATAAAGCCCTCAGTGAGTGTTTACTCCTATTTTGCCGAGCGTCGTTCGAGGCAGGTTTGTGTGTATACAATTATTACTATTATTTATAATCATTTTTAAACTCGCAGCTTTAAAATATTTAAAATAAAACACGAAATTTAAAATAAAGCAATAAGGTGACAAAATAGGTCACTTAAAAAAAAATAAGTTGAGAACGTATACAATAAAAACAAAATGAAATAAGAGAGAACATATTTGGACATAAAATCACGAACCTAAGTACTAAATTTTATATAATACAAAGGAAAGTTAAATATAAGTATTTGGTATGAATTTAGTTTTAATGATAATGAGCTATTCATATTTCTGGGTATGTAAGTGTGTGTAAGTACGAGAGAAAGAGTAGCAGTGCATTAATTAAGTGTTATTTTTATGTGAAGAAATAGTGCCCCGGATGCAATTTGCAAATGATTTGTCTGTGAAGTAAAATATCTCTACGTGTTTAAAATGAATTTTATACGTGCTCCTGCAAAAAATAATTTTTAGCGTTTGGTCGTAAATTTAGGTATAGGGGTCTCTCTCTAGTTCAGTGAGATGGTACTTTTAGATGACAATAAATAAGGGCATTCTACAATATTATGTAAAATTTGATTGAAAAAAAACATGATTACCCTTCTAAGGTCTGAATAGATTGAAACTTAAAGCTTCCCGGCTTCGATATAGAAATTTCTCTAAAATTAAAATGACTATTAAAACATTTGTGTACCGTTTTAATTCTAGTTTTGTGATTGTGCCATGCTGAGGTGACCAAATATTTGAAGTCTATTACATACAAATAACCTTTAAAAAATCCAAGATATAAAATGTTTTAAATGTTTTATACGATTTTTGAACAATATATTTTCTCTTAGCGTATGTTTCCTGTATAATGGGAATAGTATAGGCAGGTCTAAAAATGAGGTGATTTTGTGACTACCTACATTTAGGTTAATGATCTACAATCTCAGCATACAAGGATAACGCAGTATTTATTGCTATCCAAACCACGTGTTTGGAATTAAAAGGTAGAATAATTTTATTTTTCCGAAGGTTTTTGCAAAGTTTAAATAATGGCTTATATTCATTTAAGAAGCATGTTTAAAAAAATGCATGTCATCGGAAGCTGCTTATTATATTAAACTTATAGAAGTTAGTTGAAGAGACGTCACTCTGATAAACGAATCAGTTTCGCTCGAGATGAGACTTTGTCTTACATTGTTCTCGTCGCTATGATTATAAAGATAAAGTTTGCAATAGAATTTAGCTTCACGAGTTCAAGGTCACGATATAACATTTACGAATTCCATTGTTTGCACTAAAAATTATTATAAAATCACATTGCATCCAGGTATAGATTTTAGTTAATTTATTGTACAATTAGAAGCTAGTTGCCGATTAAATATTTAGTAATTTATTCAAATTTACTGAATACTTTACGGAAAACATTATTTTGCAACATTATATATTTTATAAATCTACTCATTCCAAATACTAAGCCAAGCAAAAAATAAATCAATTTCATGAATGTATAATTTTAATTTTAGTACCGGCAACACCTTTTGATTGTGTTGGTAATGAATTAAATAATTTCGACAATATTGTGACAAGTTTCAATGTAGAGAATTGTTGATAGGTATAAACCAATGAAAATGTTTCTTTCCCGCCCTACTTAGTGACAAGTGCTCATATACAATCGAGCATAGCATCGCGGCATAAATGCACGCATCAGAGTTATTTATGAGCTGGCGTGATGCGGAAACAAACGAACGCATCGCGAGAATGCGCCATTGTCATTGTCATTGTCATCGTCATCGTCATCGTCATCGTCATCCCGATCCGCGATAATGAGCGAGCTTCTGTCGCTGTGCCGTCATGAGAAGAACGGACAATTTAATTGCCTTCGATTAATACTTTTTTCATACAAAAGTGAATAGAAAATTACTCAATGTATTGGGAACGTTTATTATTCGACTTGGTCACAGAAGAGCAATAAACATCAATCTATGGTTACGATTTTGTAAGACCCGCCGCCTATGGAGTAAAAATGGTTGGCAATGCAAAACGGTACCCTGCCTCCCTAACTAGACGAATCTGTAGCAAGGGAGGCAGTTTAGTTTTGTTTGCATAATGTGCCACTTCCGTCATCTGATTAAAACTTTCCGTCATCTGATAAATGATAAGACTAATCGAATTATTAATTAAATGCGATCAATAAGACGAAGAAATTGTAAAGAGATCGATAGGTCTTAGATACGCATATATCTGAATAAATATTAAAAATAAAAAAATGATATCGCTCTCCCTTTAGCAGCCCGCATATTTGCTCGCCGTATTTAAGTTGATTTATTGAGCCAACCGAGAATTGATTTAGCGGGCGCGGGCGTCGCGGAATGTCGCCTTATAGATATTACGATAAAGGAGAAAACTATTCTGATAATATTAATTTATCGCAAGCGCTTACAAATTCAAACTGTTTTCGTACTTGTACTTGTATACTTGCAAATATGTAATCTCTTTGATATAAAAAAAGATGTTTTTTTATGAATTAAATTTTTGTTAAGTACAATGACTTACAGAATGCATATTTTTGAGGTGATAAAATTTTAACGAATTCAATAAATAAAATTAATAGTTAAAAAAAAATATAAAAAGATGTAAAATAGAGGCAGTCTGATCGTGTACCATTCCTCGTTAAATATCCTAAATAGTCTCTTCTTATTACACTAGTAAAAAAAATGCCTATAGATTTTCGTAGTTAGACAACTCTATTGGAAATTTCTGGAATAAAGGTATTCTTACTAAATTTTTGTCAACGTGTTCCGAGTCTCCACTCCCAATTTAAAGATTAGGTTATCATATAAATATTACTAATTAATATTATTTTTTAAGTATAATGTTAATGTCATGTTAGACCGTTTCTACGAAAATAATTGTATTATAACGTTTTTTTATATCATAAATAAAATACTGAAACCTATTTTAAACTCAACCGCTGTGAATTAATTACTAATTCATTTAATTCCTCAATTAGTCCGGATTAATTTCATTTTGATGACTAATAAATATACTTATCAATTAATGCCCTAACTAATCGATATCAATCAATAAACCATGTCCCCATTAAAAACTTATGTTTGGCTACTGTTAATGATTCCGGTAAGCAGATGCCCATATTAATATCGTCGGGGCCTGTTCTCTCAATCGCATCGAGAGATCGAGAAGAGAAAACGCTTGAATGTGGTTACACAAGTTCCCAGATAGAGCGAGACAATTATAACATGAATATTCATTTGCGCATTCCCATACGCCACTGAGAGTCGGAGGTGTAACGCTTTTATTAATAATGTAACGTGTATTATATATATTATATAAAAATAACAGGGTCGAATATTAGTGATTAGACGACTGTGGTCGTTATCTGTTATTACACAATGAATTATTATTTATTTTAAAGTTATTAAAAAATGAATATTACACAAGTTAATATTCATTTTGAATTTATATAAAGAAAAAATTTTTTTTTTATACAATAATAATAGGACACATAAATTTTAATTTAAGTTTAGTGCTATGATAGGTTTAGTGTGTCTAAAGTATTTAAGTATTTTTTTTATTCCTTTTTTAATCCTCTGCAATATTTTTACATTCTATATATCTCCCTTATTTGTAATCACATTTTCCATTACATAGTTTGATTTACTTTCAGTGCATTAATAATTATTTTTTGTTTGTTTTCATAGCCAACGCTTTATTAAAAAAAAACAAACTTCTCAAAATATTGTCAAAATTGTCACTACATAAATAAAATAAATTAGTTGATTTGAATGAATCTAGATATTTATTTTCTGATATTAGGAGCATTTTTTAATACCTTATAGAAGCGACACGCTATTTATGAAAACCGTTTTCCGTTGTCTCGTCCAAACGCGAGATTCGGCGACACTACTATAGCCTCTAGGATCTACAACTAGTTACTATGAAACTTATATATATTCTATGTAAAGGGAATGCGGGCTAGTACCTAATCAATTCTGGCGAAGACAGGCCCGTCGCGGTCTGACGCAGCAAGTGCTGGCGATGCGGGGGCCGAGTCACGGCCCTCGGGCTCAAGTTCGCTTCCGGGCCGAGCCGTCGCGTCGGTTGCGACGTTTCCTAAGCATTGACTGCTTACTGCACTAAAGAAATTGCACAAAAGCGAATCCAATCAATTAAAGTTGTTAAGGAGAATTTAAAGAAATACTTTATCTCTAATATTAATTAAGTTACTATGTTTATTCATGTAACTATTCTAAATACATCAGTTTATGCTTATATCATTATTATATCATAAATGTGTCACCCTGCACCGTGAAACAAGAGTCTTACTGCATATCCGTATATGATAATTGATAAGTATCTGAAACGGGTTACACATTTCCCCGGCCTCCCTTTAAATAAGGAGTGCATACCCTACAAACAAAATGTACTGTGCACCTAAAAATATGAAAAACTTTGGTGGTTTATTATTGTAGCACTTAAGAAAGATATCGTGGCAATGTAGTTGTTGTTTCACGGTCGCGGGTTCGAGTCCGCACAAACTAAAAACCACATGAATCCCTTCAGTGCTAGAGTTCGGTAGTGCCGATAGCTTTCTTAATTATTAGCTCATAATATCTATTAGGCATTGCATCAAATGGTAACACTGATACAATTGTTAAAATACGTAATAGTGTGTATCATTGAATACGTACTACAATCGTGTATAGTACTAATATAAATCTTTTTACAACACATAAATCCTTAAATAATGCTGTCAATTTAACTATTAAAATATAATCATTATTAAATAAAATTACAAATATATAAAAATAAATGCAACAAATAGGATCGTTCTGGCAGTTTCAATTCAGTTCAGTTTCAACGACGTTTATTTGTTTATTATTTTTTATTAAACAAAAATAAGCAAGGACCCGTTGGTCAAAAGCTGTCGACAGGTCCTTTCGATAAGTTTCCAAACTAATATTTTTGTAATATTGTATGCTTTGGAAACATTCTCTTCAAAATTTGTCAACGTGCAAAATTATTTTTCTTTGAATGTATGAATGTACTCGTATAGTCCATTTAGTCGTCAGTGCGCTGTCGACTGGGTAGTAAAACTAAGTAGAGAGAGCTTCTTAAAACTTTCGTGTTATTATCAACGCTTAAAATTAGCAGGTGATGTATCACGTAATTTTCTCTCAGCTATTAGGTACCTATATTATTTTTTATGAATCCTTATTCATTGTATAATGTCCTATGCATTACCTAATATAAATGAATCCTTACAGCGGTAATATTATATATTAGGTAAAAGGGATTCACATTATTTCAAATAAAAAAAGCAACAAATATTATTAATTAATAATATATTATCAAGTCTCTAATAAGACACTCTGGGGGAATTATACTATATTGGGAGTATATTGTGTGTGAGTGTAAATAATTAATATAGTCACTTAATTAGTTACTTGCTCCTATTAGCAAGACTTTGCATAGTCGAACTTGCCAAAACCCAATTGGGTTTCCAAAGTGGTTAAACGTGAGTATAAAGTAGATGTTCGAGCTAATAAATCCGAGTAGTGGAAATGCACCGGTATCGCATGTAACAAATATTCAAAGTGGAAATATTTAGGTTTACGACATCGTCTGTCTCTCGTAGTTTCATCGTGCACTCAATAGTTATGATTGTCATAACATGTACTAAACGTACTTGCTATAAGATACCTCGACTGCCTTTAAATTGTTCGTTTATCATTTCAAGTGCTACTTTATATGTGTTTTTAAATAAATACAACATCGACAGAAAATCTTTCTATTGACATTTGGTTAATTAGCCATGGCGAAATAAATAGACTCAAATAAATCAGATCATTGATGTATAATATTATTATTATAATATTAGTTATTAATTTATATTTAAGACTTTTTCGATGATACTCGAATATAATTTTTTAACCACCCCTCTAAGCCTAGGTACGTATATAACCTAACCGATAGTTATATTTCCAACGGAGTTTAATAATGAAGAAAAAAACTACTATGTTTACAACATTACGAGTATACTTGTGATGTATATGGAAATGTGTATATTTAAAGAATTCCATATAACTCCTAGGAATGAAGAGCGATTTGTAGGATATGTATATTTTTTTTACAAACGAAAATGTATTATATAGGTACATGGCGTATTAGAAAACGCATTTAATTATTATTATTATTATTATTAGTTTATTCATCACATTTACATTTATTTTATTTTATGTACCAGCTAAGCCCAAGGCTTATCTGCTGGAAACCAGGTGTGTAAAATACAGATGTTATTAATTGTGAAATGTTTTCAAATTATATTTTTCTGTATTTTACACGTCCTTTACAATATACATATTCACATACATTGAGGTACATTTTTAAATCTTAGTAGTGTATTACAAACCAAAAGTAAGTATACTAGTAATACATTTTAAAATAGTAATTAACTACAAACAATTAAAGAGAGTGTTTTTGTGCGATTTCATAGCAAATATTTTTAACTTCATATTTATTTTTTTTGTATTTAATATTACTTTTAGTTAAAGATCTTGGCAAATTATTAAAAAAGAATGGTACAATGAATTGCAACGCTCGTTCACCGTAAACATTTTTTAAAGCAGGTATAAACAACATTTCATTTGTAATAATAAACACAAATACCAAAATCAATAATTACATTTCTAATTAAATTTCTTAATATTTATTATAATTAAAAAATATTGTTATGACTCTTATGTTATGTTGTAATAATAAAAAGGATGAGACTTTAAAAACAGTAACTGGTTTCCCGGGGGCGAGACGCCGCGAGTGCAGTGAATAGTTCGGTAATTTAAGGTTTGCTGCTCAAATCTTTCCAGCGATGGCACCTCATGATCATGATTTGGTTACAAATTTATACGACATGGAGCCCATGAGGCCATTGATAAATAGTTTAATTAGTTATTGAATATTGTATTAGTTAGGAATCATATTACAAAATAGTATGTAACTAGAATTAAGCGTTGCTCAAAGACGACAAGAAGGTAATGGAAGCTTTATTTCTTTTTCTGCAAGAACTAAATACGTTAGTAATAAATTTCCGGGTTTTTACTCCGTAATTTTTGAGCACACACTTTCTAAAGCAAACCTATTTTTATTACCGCACAAATAATAATTGCCATGCCATGTGTAATAAAAGCTGATCGAATGGAAGATTCTCATCGTCGCGTCGATGGCGTCGATCGCGTCGACGCCATCATAGTTCTAACCACAAAGAGATTACGTCACGTATCTGCCTTTATTCCCTCTGCTAAAATTGCTCGCCTGGCCTGGTATCAATTGATCCCACGAATGCACTAATGGCCGCGAAGCTACTCAAAGTGCAACCGACTGTTTTTCTGATGCTATTTATAACTCTACAGCGAACGTACCTCTTTCTCCTTCTGGACAGAGAACAAGACAAGTAACGTCAGCAGCAAAACCAGGAGTGGTTTTATATTAACATAGAATGACGTTTTTATTGCCGCTACATTCAGAAAAGTGGAGTGCGCACGTCACGAGGTCATAAGACGTTTGTATTGCTCGCGCTCATAACTTTGCCCTTTAATATTTTACTTGAAAAAAAAAATATTTTCAGTAAAAATGATAAAAGTTACTGTTAATATGAAAGGTTGAAAAGCATTTATCAGCTCTAGCAATGTACGATAGAAAAGGTGCAATTTTTCGGTTGAATAATTTGAACGAGCGTACGCAGGTAAGGCCAAAAGTAGAACTCTTACTAACGTAGGAGATATACATAAGGCTATTAGAATATACAATATTAGGTTATTAGGACATATTGCAGATTCTATCGATATGCCTTGAGTTCAAGTCACAATTTCGTAAAACGCTCATTCATTTGAGGAAGCCTTTCCGCGAATAGAATCTTTTCTTTCATTAATCGATGACAATAATAATAAGATTTTTCTGTTATTTTTTTAGATAATTCTTGCCGCTGAAAAAGTTCTTGGGTAAAAGATGAAAATGCTGCGTATAAAGACACAAAAGAAATTGTAGCATTAATGAGATTTTTCAAAAAATAAACAGTTATGTGTGGCAAAGATGGATGCAGCCTCCGTCATAACTTTGCCCGGGTAGATCAGCCACAATACGCAGATTGCCTGGCGTGATTCAGCTAAATCTCAAATGAGTCTTCATTCGCATGCGATTTTTTTTTGTTTATCGAAACAAAATCAAACAAAATGGTTATCATTTGTCAGCCATAGAAAAAATCTAAATGAATCGAAATTAATATTCATCCTTTGGCTTCGCCTTAAACAAAAAAAAAAAACTAGAGCATTCTTTGGAGGTTGAGTCTGCAGTTAGGCAACCTAAAATAGGCATAATAATTATGTTTTTCATTTTTATGCTTTATTAAAACAGTTTTCATTTTAACATTTTATAAAAGCTTCGCTTGCGACTCCTTCTGTATATTGATTATTATTACTGATGTTTCTTTTTAAATTTTCGAAAATAAAACGATAAATCGTGATAGTTTTATTCCAAAAGAGTTGACAGACTTAAACGATTATTAAAAAAGGAATGTATGATAAGATAAAGTGTGGGTTTTGAGTGCATCGCAGCATGCCCATAGGTTTTTCTGAGCGGAGATTGAGGAGCTTCACAGAGCATGCCGGCTGATCGTGTCCAAGAACCATGGTACAGCGATTTCATTGCAGTTTATTGTAGTGACGATTCACCGCGTAGATTACGCACCGCTTAATACTCGCAGCACCGCTTTATCGGATACATTACCTATGTGATACGCGTATGGACTCAATTGAAGTGTTAACCGATCGGTATGAACTTAGGTACAGACCTTCAAAGAAGAAAATTTGTGATACGTAAGTATTTCTGCACAGTAAAATAAAAATAATCGAAACTGATACATAATATCTGTCAATTTATAACAAATAACGAGTATCTAAAATAGTTCGAAAATAGCAATTAAATAGTTTCGTTAAATCAAAGTTGTCAAGGCAAAAGTAAATAATCTGATATGAAATGATTAGACTTTATCTAAAAAAATAACGCATAAACTATTGTAAACCTTCAAAACTACCGCCACTGTAAAAACGATTGCTTCGAAATCCACAATTAACGGACCCGTTTACCTGCTATCAAAAAAAAAAAAAAAAAGATTTTTAAGCAAACTTTTGTGGTCTTTGTGTTTATTCAAAGAAGTTTGCACATATTTTACTTTAATTTCTATTGTTTTATTACAAAATATTTTACTTATTTCTTATTTACTTGACACGTCTTAAAATAATAAATTCGACATGCGAGTATATTTAACGTTTTGATTACAAAAAGGAAGAATCACTAATAAATACAAAATTGAATGTAAACATTTTTTTTACTAACAACACTAATAATTTATTTATTTTATTTTATTTTATAGCCACAGCAAATCCTATAAAGATAATGTTACAATGCAAAATATCTTGTCTAATTAAGCTTTTGCCTGTTCTAAGGAAGATATTTTGTCCATTAATTAAAAAGCTGCCACGTCGAAACATTATAACATAAATAGATTGGATTTATACGGAATATATTTGAATGCCTACAAACATACATACTATATATAAGATAGATATTAAGACACTAAGAAATAAGTATTATATAAAATAATTATATACGAACATTAGATATATTACTCCAAGTTACTCAAATACTTACTAAAAGAATTATTTAAACTTATATTGTCTGGGAGTTACGAATTTTAGATTATTTGCCTCTCTGGTCTGCATCTTTTGTTGCGTTCTTTTACTTTCGGGTGTTTCTTTCTTATACATTAGGATTATGTTTTTCGTGTATAATTAACGGATATCCAAAATTCTATATTCGTTAAACATTCTATATCGTATCTAAATGGTATTTTATTGATTAGCATTCTGTACTTTTTTTAAAGAGTCTATAATTTTCTCAGCACATCCACCCCGCCCTATGCCGAAGCACCAAATAGATTGTGTAACGCATAGAAACATTTTTAGGTGCCTTTGGGTCCAATATATATAGCAAAGTTTTAAATGTCTGGAAAATGTCTAGATAAATCTTCGTGATCGAGTTTTTAGCAATTCGACTGCGAATTACTGTTGAATGTTCTGTTCTGAAAATTAAAAAAAAAAAAAAACCAAATGTCATTTTTAACCATACGATGTCTCAGACAAAAGCATATACCTACAAAAAATAGCACATTAGCAATTTCACAGGAAAAATGTGCCGCTCTTATTATTCTGTAATCTTTATCAATCTATCTAACTCTATCTAAATGATCTTTTATAAAAATATTTAAATTGATTACTTTTGGTAATCAAAGGGGAAATATTTGTGCAGCGTGTAATATTCAGTTACGCTTTGTATCAAGTTTAAAATTATTTATTTTATTGGATATAAATACCTATTAAATATATAATTCAAAATGTATCATAAGCTCACAGGTTTTCTTAATTGTCCAAGAAATATTATGAATATGGCCGACGCCGGATTAATTCCTTCTGGGATGTGAGCTCTAATTGACCACATTTGTAGCCTTCAAATAAATCACGGGAACGGACTCATGACATGTCACTAGAGGGGGTTTATCTATCATTCTGCGTGCCGTTAATGAGTTCATGCTTTTCTCCGCGCAGAGGTTATATTATGGAATTATTTATATTATTTATATCGTTGACTTTTAGTTCGTTACAATTGGTATAGTGGGAACATGCAATAACGTTTATTTTCGTTAAAACTGGTGCTCAATAGCGCCAATATTGTTCAGTTATCGGCTTTTATTGGCATCATAGGTTGTAAACTTCTTAAAATCTACTAAGCTTTATGTTTATTTTTTATTAAAAGTGCCCTAATACTTGAGAATCACTTAAGAAAAACTATAGTTATTCCTAGGAATGTATTTTTGTTTTAATGGATTAGTACGTAGAAAAGATGCACAATTTTGGGTAATATAACTGTAAGAATTGAACCTATTATCGAATTATTGAATTACTTAGGCACTAGCTTGTTGGTTGGTAATTGGTAATTTGTTCCGCAAATGAGAAATGACGCACGTGCTGCTCTTACTTACGATCACGACCTTTTCGTGACTGCAATAAAATATCCCTTCTCTCACGTATTATTTCTGCAGAGATTAAATTATTTTGCACGTCGCGGCGCGCTGATTGCGCTTGCTCAAACACACACACAAACTGTGCGTGTTAGCAAATAACTTAGTTGCTATATCTATTAGCGTTATTACCTAATTTTATTCTAGCTACGTTATAATAATATTACGTTTAATTTTTTTTATTTATTATAATAATGGCCCAAGAAGATGTCACAACAATAAATTTTAACAAATGTATTATCATGGAGACAAATTAAATACCTGTCATTTATTGTTAATTTTGGAGTAACATGGCCACTCAAACTAAATTAAAAAAATTTAAAAAAAGGTGTCAATGTTTACCATTTTTTATAAATTTTGTTGCCTTATTAATGTATAATGTACAAACAGGCATAACATTAACCATGTGCCATTTTTTAATTGAGTAATATTGAACATTACTACAGGAGGTAAAGTAGCGGTAGGTATATAATAAACATTATTTGTTATAGTGTTATATGCTATAGTTACTTTCTTCTCTTTTAAAAAAACTTTTTCCTAAACGATACAGCAATATTTTTCAAAGGGTATTATTATTGATACAGTACCATACATTTCTCTAATTTTATAAGTAACATTCAATAATTTAGAATTCTAATATGTTTTTGCTGCCATATAAATTACTTTTATTTTTGAAACATAGGTGTTAGCTATAAATGGCCATTGCTTTGTTTTTTTTATTTTGTAACTTAGTATTAAGAATCGTTGTAATTAACTTTGTAATAAATAATATAATAATATATAATAAACGTATAAAAGTACGGCAGCAGAATGTTATCATCGAATATAAATCAAGTTAATTTCTTATTATATATGTATTAGAAATAATGTGACTTAATAATTTACCTTTGTTTTTCAAAATTCCCAAAAACCTTTGTTAACCTTTGTATGGATTGTGTCCAGAGCGCAAAGAGAAAACGACTGACCAACGTCGTAATAAAAAATGTTACTATCTAACGCAAGAGGTGTCTCTCTCACAACTGTCAGTTTTTTTTTAATATCTTGTTAGTGTATAAAAATAAAATCGGAAAAAATTATTGGTAACCAACTTATATATTAAAGTTTGTTTTTTAAAAAATCCATAACGAAGTAGTACTTTTTAACTTTCAAGTAAATTGATGCTTTTGAAACACAACCATAGCCGTTTATATTACATCGAAAGCTGGTCGGATAATATAGATATTTAACATTAAAGTCAACCAATTTTTAATACTGAAGAATGAAAATTGACCATTGGATTGTGCGCCAGCATCGGACCGCGTTTATATTCGAATTTCAAAATAATATGACAGAACGGCTGTTGGAATGTTTTATTTATTATTGCCCAATTTGAAATAATATATACTCCATCTATGATCTCAAATAGAAATATGTACAAGAAAGGTAAGTGCCACGTTATAACTATTAGAAATTGAAATATTATATCCTTGTTTATTTATTAATTTATTATGGTTACTCAACAGAAATTGTACGCAATACAGGTAATGACGTAAAAGGAATAATATTAAACGAATTTAAATAAGATGAAATACATAAGAAAAAAGAAACATAAAAAAGAACATGAAATACACCAATTTAAACTGAAAAAATAAAATAAAAAAAACTGATTTAAGACGGAACTAAACTAGGAATTTTGTCCGTGGTTTGGTGCATTGGTATATTGTTTGTATTGGTGTTAGTATAGTTTTGTTATAGTAGTGTTGCGAAACTTTTGCAGAATTGTTGAAGAAAGGTCAAGATGGGAGGAAGTGATAAATAAACCACAAACTCAGTAAATAGAAGGGGGGATGGGGGATGGGGTTGTTACATTACTAACAGCGCCTCAAAATTTACAAAAAAAAACTGAAATGGTGTTAAAATTTATGATGAATTGAAAGAATGACATAATACCATTGTACCTATATGTTTCTTTATTTTATTGTACTCAACCCATCACAATTTGCAACCACAGACAGGTTAAAGTAGTCTGGGACGAGGGAATACCTTTAATGACGCCTGTAGGGCATAGCTGTAAGACGTTAGGTTCTGGTTAAATAATTTATAAAAGCAGTTGATATTAAATGATAGGTAAAGGTGTCAGCCATTCTTGTTTCTACATTCACAAGGACACAAGCACATAATCTATAACTATGCCGTAGATTATAGATCTATAAGAAAAACAGATTTAATGAAATATTAGTGTTGTTTATAAAGTCTGTTTTTTTATATTTAAAAAATTTAAAACTTCGAATTTTTTGAATATTATGGCTTGATTATGGCTTAGGTGTGACGGAAATCAGTAACTCATATTTAAGCCATTAATTCTATAAATATTAATGTAATCACAAGCATATATAAAATACATGTGGGGATAAATAAAATTCCACAAAATAAACTCGTCCTTAATTTTGAATTATTGGCAAGTATTTGAGCATGACTTTAGTGTTATTAAAATCACATCGCTAAGAGTATTTAAGTTGATATGCTTATACATATCCATACACATTTCTAAGGAATGAAATAGTCTATATATCTCGCGACTGCTCTAAACATTCGCCGACTCTGCACTCTGCGCTATGCCAAGAAAATATTATCTGAAATTAAGTCGGACATAATTGATGGTGTGGCCAGTTAGCTCACACGGTCCGCAGTCGGCGTCGGCATGCGAGGGTGTGGCGTCCAGGCGGCTGCAGGATACAGGCAACGGAAGGAGATCTCGAGGCGATAGCAGCCTCCGCCCTGGCTAGGTGGTGCAGCCGAAAGGTCAGCGATTTTGCGGGGTTTTAGCGCCCGCATCATCGCCGTTCCACTTGTAAATTAGTCGGGGAGCCTGGCCTTTTTGTTATTTAATTTTCGTTTAGTAAATTCACAGCGATAAATTCACAAAAATTGCACCTTATCTGTCCACTTTTTTGTTACTTTGATAAAATGTTTCATCCTTCTTGCATACAGTTTGTATTCTTTACAAAGTAATTATTGTGCTATCTATCAGCGATTCGCATTCAGATCTTAATTTTAATACTTTTAAATTTAATTCAGATTTGGATCTTGATCAGGTTTTTCTGAAGTAATTTTAATCAATAGATTTTTAATTCACCCTTTTACCTGTTAAGTGGTTAAGTGGTTAAGGTGTTTGACTATTGATCCAGCGTCCGCTGGTTTGAATTCGCACATGGTCTTTACGACTACACTTCATTACCACCATCTTCCTTAACTCTATCCCCAACACATTTGGCTCAATTGAGTAGGGCCCAATATAATTGTATATGACGTAGTAATTCTATAGTTAGATCCCAAAGAACGTATACAAAGAGTGCACCGTAACTCATCACGCATTTTTAGGCGTCTGTTAATAATTTATTTCAATTATAAATAAAAATTAACAGTTTTTACATGATAAATAATATTTATAAAAGAGCAACACATATTTAAAAAAAAGTTAAAATAAAAAAAAATCCTCAGTAAACACAGTTATTTCTACTAAAAACATATTTTATGAACAGAACTTGATTAAGAACAAATATTTTATGCAAATTAAGGACGAGAGCAGGGTAAAAAAGGGAAGATTAGAAGGGTACTCACATACTCACATAATGTCATTATATGTATGTCGTTAGTGTAAATAGATTTAAATATGTGTGAATTACAAAAAAAAAAAACAGTGTCTTCAGACAATTTTGACAAACAATTCAGTGCTTACCAATATCCTATTATCGGCATTTAGCAAGCGTTGCACGGATCGAGAATCATTACGATCCGACGCACGGAACGATAGCAAGCGCGACTTGATCGCGGATAAATCTCTCAATGGTCCGTGCCAGCAGCCAGCAGCCAGCGACCGGCAGCTACCAGCACCTGTTCGCAGGGTGGCTCCGCGGCTGGGCATCCGCCGCGCGGTAATTCGCGCCGCTCGGCCGAGACGTCGACAATCAATCGCAGCGGCCATTACGAACGCCTCCGCAGCGCTGGACTCTTCGTCTTGGTACTTGGCGACTGTACTGTACTGCATATGTCTAGTCCGAACGATGATGGATCACTTAAGTATTTTATTAATAACCTATACATTTCATACCCTGCATTGCCTGAGGAGGAGTTACACAGTTAAGAGCTGCGAAGTATGCAGACCCTGATAGAGGCTGCTTATTGATCATATCATTCCTATCAGAGCCCTTATTAAAATAAGGGCTCTGTTTATTGAATTGCTAATTTCGCGTACAAATTACACACACCCTATCCCTTTGATTCACATCCCATAAAACATTGGACATCTCAAACAATATATTTGCGATTTAATTAACTAGAATTAACCTCCGATAGCATTGAAGATCTCCCGATATTGCCATTTTTAAACGCCGTCTCAAAGAACATCTCGCTTTTTCTTAATTCTACTACCTTATCGCTGTTCCGATTCTATCCTTGGACTGGCTAAAGTAACGTAGATAATATTATACCTACGTTTTAATCATTTAAATACGTTTTAAATTTGTATTTCAAATTTATTTTATTTTTTTAACCACTCTGCGCAATGACTCTCGTTAAAGAATCGCTGCACAAATGTGGATTGGCACAAATCTGTATTTGTAAATATTTGTAAGAAGATTGAAAGAAAGTCTAGATGACGTAAAGCATTGAAGATATCGAATCGAATTTTGTAAAGAAATTTTATTTTTATCTAATTTACGTCGCCCTCATTGATGTTGAAATTGAATTTGCCAGAACGAACTGTACAATACAAAGTACAAAGTACAGTACAGTACAGTACAGTACAAGTGTACATTGAATAGAGAGTATTCAATTCTTTTTGGCCACTGTTGAATTTCATCACACGTCGATTAAATTCTACAGAGATACTCGTATATACAATGGCGAATCTCTCGTCGACTTCATGACCCTAAGCAAAGTCGCCGAGCACGCTCATCACTTGTCATGAGAATCTCTCAATGCGCACGAGTGCGGAGATTGTGTGGTACGTGAGTGACTTTCACCAGTGCGCAGCAGCCATGCTATGCCTGCGCGCCGCTGACACATTTATAGCGCGTGCTTCTGGGCCACACAGCTGATGATAGTGATGATCATGGCTTGATCGCGAAACGTGCGATTTACATATGTAAGAATGTTTCCTCTTTTTTAAGTGTTCCTCATATGTAAGAGTGTTTCCTCTCTTTCAGTATGGATTTGACACATTGGATTCGGAATACAAAATATAATAACAGATTTTAACAAAATATGTTGCCTACTAGACATATTAAACGTGTAGCCTGTTAACTGCTCCATATCTAAAATGGTATATATGTGTACATGTACCTATGAGTGTGTATGTTTATATAAGGGTACCGTGTATGTGAAGATATATACATATGTTTATGAGAGAGGGGATACGTGGGTGTGCGATTATAGATAGTGGTGCACAGTAGTAGTTGATACCGATGTGTGAAACATTTTAAATATTGACTTCTTATGTCCGGACGATAACGAGTGTAGCTCATATTGAGAGTTCTCAATTACAGACAGTATATATGGGTAGTATTTACGCCTTCGATATCCTATCCTAACCGAAACAAATTTTGTTCCGCTTTATGCAACAAAACTTTTTAATATGTATTAAATCATTATGTTCAAACAAGAGTTATGATAACAAAAGTGCATAGGTCTAGAGTTTTCAATATACTTGTCGGTTGGCATATGTTGCTTGCTTATAAATGTTGATTATCAAGTCATCGGGTACGCAAAAAGAGCTCTTGGAATAAAAGCAAATTCCAATATTCCTGTACTTGAGCAGTGGAATTCCGCAATCGAGAAAATAACTGGTTCGACGAGTACTCGCACTTATCGATATCTAAAGAGAACGCGAGTGGACGCATCACCGTTTCACCCATCCTTCCCCTCCGCCGGCAGCGCGCTTGCCAAGCCTCGTAAGCCTGTGCGCTTTTATACGATTAACACACTATTTATAAGTGGATTACTTAGACAATTTATGAGATTGCTGAACAAAAATCCATCAATGAGACCCTGTGCCGAACGAGGGGTCCAAAG
The DNA here is from genome assembly GCA_020383195.1 of Neomicropteryx cornuta. Lineage (NCBI taxonomy): Eukaryota > Metazoa > Arthropoda > Insecta > Lepidoptera > Micropterigidae > Neomicropteryx > Neomicropteryx cornuta. The sequence goes on along the minus strand of JAHKQU010000025.1, from coordinate 6,876,537 downwards.
TAAAAAGTGTATAAGAATGAGAGTGGTGGTGTGTACTATATGCTATATATAGCGGCAGAGAGAACAAAGAGCACAACACTCCCTGAATGCATTTTAATAGATGAGCGGTTTTAATGAACGTTTACATTAAGGTTGAATACTAGCTATTCCAACCTCTGATTTCATCCCAGCTTAGCAACTAGGCTTTAAGGCAACGGTATAGGGGTGTCTTTGTTACCCGTACAATAAGGAGTCCTCTTCCTTACGAAAAGCCATGTGCATCATGATAAACTGGTGAAATTGTTCTTTGTTCTACATAATAATTATTTATGAATTTCATTAATCTTAGATGGCGCTTCGTGTAATACATATTCTTATCATAATAAATATAGTAGGTAAAAAAATAAATAAATTCGAAATGAATCTAAAAAATCTGAAATGTACAATTCATGTACGCGTCTAACTTTTTAAAATACGCAATACATTTGGATAAACCTTTACAATTTGATAAAATAATTACAATAAGACATAGTCCTAGAATTATAAGAAATAATTACTCATCCATGTGTAAACTGCCGTAGAAAGAAATTTTAATGAAAAATTAATCGTAATATTTTTATTATTTAAATAGATTTTAATATTTACCCACGGTGTTTGTTTTTATCATTATTTTTTTAGATAATATTTGTTAATAACATGTGTTATGGAAAATATATTTGTTACTAAAAATAAATAAAAATATATGTGTAAAAAATATTATTGATATATTTTTATTTATATATTTAATGTACATGTAACGTAAGGTGTATTTAAGAAATGCTATTATACCTCAAATAATATCACGGTAAGAATTACTCACCAAAATTTCACACAAAAATATTATTTATTTAAAAATATTTATACGATATAATTAATATATATATACATATAAATATATAAACTAAATAAGGTAAAATACCGTACCGCAAATAAATAGCATGATTAATATTTCAAATTAAATATACATTAAAACATAACACTCACTGAAATAAAATAAATTTGATTAATTGGTGGGCGAATCTTTGAGCATTTTAATATTTGATAAAATAAGCAGAGAAGCTATTTAATAGGTTTGTATAATCGTTAATTTATGTCGTGTTAATGCTGTTTTTAATAAACTTTATATTTATTGAATTGAAATTCTATTATTTATGGTAATTATTCAATTTATTTTCTTCTATAAAAAAACATTTGAAAACACTTCTTCATTATTATTATTATGCTAATATATGCTATTAATAATTTTAGGCAGGGTTTAGATCATTTTAATTAAACGTTAATTTAAATTTAAAATGAAGGTGGGAAAATGATAACGTGCCATATTAAATCAATATTAACAGATTATGTGAATGTGTGTATTTTAATAGTACTCTTTATTTATGTTCATGCCGCCTAGACAATTTGTCAGTGACATCATGATTTGTGGTTTAAATTCTATCATTGAGAATTCTAAAGATATTAAAAAGGCATGCACCCACTAAGAAAGGGAAGGGGGGGGGGGGGAGTTACAATTATACGGTAAAACGGTCACTAAAGTACATAACCATAAGGTGCATATACTTACGCTTAATGTTAACTCTGATAAACTAAAGATACTGAAAAGAGAAGAGTTTGGCAATCTATATATAAAACTATAATTTAATATTTGGCGTAGCCATTAGAGTATATTTAAATAGTTAGAGCTCTATACATAAAATATTAACATCCATCTACAGCTTACAGCCGCAACAAAATATAGAGTAAATAAAAAATGACGAACTGTTTATAAAAAAAATATAAAAACCCATCATAACACGTACTATGTACCCAGTTAAAAAGTAGAATAATAAAAAGTAAACTTTTTATTATTCTACTTTTTAACTATAATCTTATAATAAGATAATTAAAAAAAAACATTGCAATATTACAAAGGACTAACGGTAGACGACAAATAAAATAACTACTCTGTATAGACATGAATATTTTACAATAAAAATAAATTTACAACCATTTTATGTTAGCTTTCTTTCCTATATATTTTTATCATTTTAATTCTTAACATCGAAAACCGCTTCTATTATTATTAACTAATTACATTATTTAGGAGCTAGCTCCAGTGATACCGTTGAATTTAGTAGGTGAGTAAAAATGAATGTTTAACAACTCGCAGCCTTAGAACAAGGAAAAGGGTCAAATATTGCCTATGAAGAGCGAATTGTTCTAAAAAAAAAAGAATTGAACCTAATTGAATTTTTATTTAATTTATCGTTTATTCACATTTATTTATTTAAATTTTAATTAAGCATTTACAATTAAAAAAAAATATATATTATATTTGCAAAAAGAAAGTATTATTTACCGATCAAACAATTACCAATTTATTAAAAATTTGCAATCGGAAGACACTTATTGGATAAAATAAAAAAAAAACTGTCAAATTATTAAAGAGTCGGATATAAAGATATATCGCAAATAAAGGTAATGAGAGTTTCTGAATGTCGGCCTTAACCTAGCGTTGAGTTTTATAAAAAGATATTTTTAACTCCTCTTTAGCATAATATATTTTCAAATATTATGTAGGTATGTATTTATCTATGTAATAATATGAATCACGAAAAATTAAAAGATGTTAAAAACGGCCGACTGAACTGCCGCTTAAGGTGGTTGATACACTAGGTTTAATTTAACACACGGAGTGACTGAACTCTAAAATGGTAATGTTTTATGCGTGATTCGGTCATTTATTAAGTTAGGTGCCTACTATAATTTAATTATAATTGGATTTTTTATATTATAATTTGGCCCAACGTAAGCAATGAGAAGTGCTTATACACGCAATCTACGAATTAAGTCGCGTTCTCGGGTTTAGAGATCTGCCCGCGCGGCCAATGATCTGTAACAATTGTAATTTTCTCGTTAGGTTTGCGACCACGAAATCGATAGGCAGGCAGGCAACTGCCGTCTCCTAGCATTTGTAGTTTCTTTCTCGTCTCGTCCCGCCTACTTCCGTGCCTCCAGCCGACGCGACGCGGTCAGGCGGGCGGCCGCTGGGATTACGTAAACGTCTTTCTCTGAACTGACCGCGAATGACACAATCGATCTGATTTACACCGGGGCTCATTTGACATGACAATGTTACGTGGCTACTAAAATACGTTCGATTGACAGATTATTGTCTAGAATACCAGAACAAACGTACCGCGTGAACAGGACTCATAGGACTCATATCTGAAAACCTAGATTTACTTATATATACTTAGTAGAAATAAATAAAAATAAATTAAGCAGTTAATAATGACAACAGTAAAGCATGACGTCTCATATATGTCACTTCACGTGACATATATGAGAAACCTAGATCAATCTTACTCGAAAAAGAGGTGAAGAATGTTCGAAACGTCCAACAGAGGTATTCGCCTTAAACTATCTTTTTCTTTTTCTCCGCCTGTCAATAATAATAACTATAATGATTAAATACTCAAAAGGTCTTTAAATCGTATTATATATTGTACGCCCAAAAAATATAGCAAATATGAAAAGAGTAGATCATGGTCATAACACATAGTGGTGACTTATTAGGGATATCAAAAATGTCTACCAGTTTTGGACAACGGTCCTTAAAATTCTTAGGTCCCAAACTCTACAATAATCTTTGGGATTATTTAAAGGAAATAGATAACCTAAAGATATTTTCGAAAAAAAATAACGTATGGCTGTTAGATAAAGGAAGACAAGAATCTTCCGACTTATTAAACATTTTATATTAACTTTTTATTGATCATCATTATTATTATATTTTATAGGTAATATCCTAACTATAAATTACAGCGTATTCAAAGAGGTGCATAAATTATATATAGAAGTGCATATACGAGTATATATAAAAAATAATAATATTGTATAAGATTGTAATATAGTCTAAATTAAATTTACTCAATAATTAAAGAGGTCCTGTACTTGAGAATGCAGGATGTCGGTTTAAACCCAGCGCTGAGTTTTATAAAAATGCATTTTAACTCTCACCTGTCCTCTTTAGTGTAAAATATTGTCAAATACTATGTAACCATCTAATTAGATGAAATAAGAAAATGATGATATTTTAACTAAAAATATAACAATATCAAATATAAGTCAAATAACTTTACAATTCAATTATACAATCATATAAATAATACGCACACTAATCATGTGCTTTAATTTTACATTTTTGCATATCCATTATTTTTATTTTCATTAACTTCATACATAAATCACTCACAAAATCATCTCATTTCACCATAGTCTTTCATCATAATCACATATCCTCACACGCATACATATATAGTAAAATTATATAATGTATTGCTTAAATACCGTATTTAGATGATTACTTACTTTATAATAGGCGTTCACCGTTAGTTTACATTATTACTTATATAAAAGTCTGACAGTATTGACATTTGGAAAATTCGAATGCTTTTTAATGTTTTTACAGATTGAAAATTTTCAAACAAATTATATAGCCAGAATTATATAGAAGAAGCAAACAAATTATACTTCATATACAAATTATAATTTTCAATCAAATTATATAGAAGAATATCGAACACACAGATAGTTGCATCGCTTAAGGAATGCACGCTGGTTTAAATACAGGCCTGTATTTTATGAAAGCTTTTCACTCTCACCTTTCTATCTGTGCAATATGCAATACGGTCAAACCTTTTTGCAAAAATATATATTTATATATTTTCATTTGTTTTTCTTACAAACAGACACACTTTCATATCTCTCTATAGGTGCATTGACCGTTTGAGATTCTAAATTGTAGCACAATATAACATGCCTTCCTTAGTACAGACATAGTCTAGTAAAGAAGGCAGGGCAGAAAATGTAGCAGTGCTAATCATTCCCTGTGCATTTATAATATACATTTGTAACTGTAATTTGTTTTACTATATTTCGATTTTTTTGTTAAATTAAATATGTCACAATTAATAAATAAATATTCCCGATGAAAAATCCAGCGAATTGGCCCTGCGATGTTAAAATATGATTTGTTTTGTCGTCATATCATTTGGTGATGGATTATTTTCGCATTTCTTGCTCATAAACAACCCCTCAAGTCTTCGGAAATGGTTTTATGACAACCTGTATATGGAACTACAAAAAATTGCCACAATGATCGCTACAGTACAGTTAAATCTGCCGAGCATGATTTGCCGGTGTGGTGAACAAAATGCCCTCAAGGACGTCGCTTGTGTCGCAATCCTGACTTCTCAACCTAATGTCTTATAACAGCATCGCTCGATGTTTTGATCGCTTCGGCTTTTGCTTCAAGAAAATAAATTATATTACCAAAATAGGATCTGATAGTCATCACAATCGCAGCCACTCGATCGGCGCGTCAACCTTGCCAATGCAACATCCATTTGGCACCACCTCCGCATTTCTGCAGGTCTGCGCTTCGCAGATTCTCTTGAATAAAATAATCAACTGCTTTTATCTGAAGCATCATCTTCGTTGCGAAAGAGCATTTCGCTTCGAAACCTTCTGTGGGATTAATGCTAACCATCAATCCTCAGCTCTTTTCTTTTGTGTCGTATGCATGGGCAATTGTTTGTAATGCCTTTGTATCTTGTTTTATAATGTTAAATACTATTAATTCTACTTTACATACTTTATTCGAATACTATTTTATTATGCAATTCGATTAACCCATAGTGTAGTAATCAAACTGCTATATGAATACGTATCCCTAAGAGCATGTAAACTCGTTAAATAACACACTTTTCTTCCTAATTAAAGTTTCACTTAGATTTTAATAGAACATTGAATAAGGAAGACTTTAATAAATAAATAAAATTAATAAAATGTCAAGTTGTAGTTATATGGATAAATTATAAATATTTCTAATTGACAGTAATTATATAGAAGTATATTTATGATTTTAATTGTTTTACATATTTACGGGTAGTTCAACTTCTTTTGTAAGTCAATCTCTATTTATTTTAACTATCTAGATAAGTATACAGTATTCTAATCGCAAAAATCGAGATTTCAACGCGAAAACATATTAATATTTTTAGAGTACATGAGGATTATAAAATTATGAGCATAAAAGATTTGCTTGTATGAACAAGCAAATCACTCATAGAATCATCTTCTTTATTTCGGTTGCAATCAATACCCTTTAATCTCAAGTACAAAACTTCTGTAGTACTTTCTTAATTACTAAACTCACTTCTTTAGTAATTTCTTAATTACCTAAAGGTCGCTGGTTTGAATCCGCACATGGTCATACAATTTTTGACGCTTCATCACCACCATATCCCCTGACTCAGGACAGGCACATTTGGCCTAGTTGAGTAGAAATCAAAATAATTGTATTTATATGACCTAGGTAATAGTAATAACTAAAAAAAAAATAAAGTTGAAAAATAACTAATATAACTTATCAAAAGATTGTTTACTAAATTCAATAGCAGTACTCATTAGTAAACAAAAAAAACAGACATCATATTATTGTTTCGATATTAGGATACTACGTAGTTAAAGGATATTCTAAGATTTTTTAAGCAAACCTGTATATTTACAGTAATTATTCTAAATAGGAAAAATTAAAATAGGTAAACTTCTATACCATGTTTAAATCTTTATTTTGTGGACGCTTTTTTTGTAACATTTACCTATTTGTTTCAGGCTTTTATAAACGCGGTGAACGAAACAGAAGACGATGGCGATATTCGAGAAGCTCTCCTGGTGAGGACGAAGGAGCAATTGGCGCTGGTGAAGGCTGGCCCGCGACTCGTCAAGGAAACCAGCGCCACTAGAAAGACGACCGACAGGGAGGACAAGGTCGTTTATCTTTTTTTTTAATTTGTGTAACTCAGGTCATTTATTTAAATAAATAAAAACTACATAAGTGTGCCAAGGTAATACGTGTTCGCGATCGGCTAAGCTGGTTCCGAGATTTTTTTTGCGCGAAGCTCAATCCGACCTAACTCTCTAATCCACGGTCAGTAGAAAGTTATTAGACAATGCAACTAAAAGGTTCTGCTTAGATTTTATGTCGTTTAGAATTGAAAATTGAAATGGTGACTAAACTATCTTATTATAAAGATCAAATCACAGCAACCAACAGCCCCAGCAGGTTCTTCAACAGCAAATGCTATTGAAAGTTACACAAATGTGATATTAAATTTATTATCGCGTGACTGATTCCTTGTTTTGTGACTGATATAAATTTTGATTTGTATTTGATTAAAAATGTGTACATTTTTGCGTTGTGTTGAAACTGTGTTCCATAATATACACAAATTAAGTAGACCCTAGAACGTACCTCAGGCTAGAATTAAATATTTTAAAATTAGAGGTTGAATACTCTTAAGTTCAATTTAACCTTCGCCAGTTTATCAGTGACCTTGCTGGCTTGCTTACTTTCATTTTATTAATTTGCAGGCTTTTGATTAATCCACTGGGGCTATTAATAAATAATTTGGGTCAACCGGTGTACAACAATCGTTTCATATTAGTATTAAACAGCAAGTCATTACGCTCGGATAGATTATACTACATAGCTATGATTTATTTATTTATTTGTATGAGAAATGCTTACAGCTATACATAATGACAGTTACATAGAAATAGATAAATAACAACTTAAGCCGACTACAGGCATCTCCAATTTAACAGATACTTTTAACAGAACGAACTAGGATCTAATTTATGGTGATAACATTGTATGAGTGTTATAATCTGTAAATATATAGGGTGTGGATTTTAAGAGTGTGTTAATTTGTATGTATGTGTGTGTGTGTGTGTGGTGACGAGAATACTATTACTAATATTATATATGTACAAAGAAAGTTTTATTTATGTTGAGTATAAAGTCGCGTTTATGCAAATGAAAAATGTCTATTTCACTGAAATTGTGGTTATATGTTGTACCAATGCGGTTTATAACTGAATTCATTGCGTAATTCGTATTGCACTTAGGCACAAAAAATAATTCTCTAGTTATAGTTAGACGTGACGGAACCCTCAAAAGCAAATTGCTCAGCAAATAGGAGCTGTCTATTTGGTTATGTAGCACGTTGTGCAATAAGGTCATGTCATTGATTACCCTTCGGTTCTCTAGGCTCGGTAAGTTGTGATGGGATAATAATTAGTCCTCGTAGTTGTCGTACTGAACTTGTTCGCGGTAATTAAGTTGCTTAATACGCAAGCAACTAATTAAGATACTCATAATCAATAAAAACATTTAAGTTATATCGAAATTTATATATTACCACTGCTAGTATATAGACTTTGACTATACGTAATAAACAGACTTGAAATGCGTAATAAAAGGAATGGATAATATGCACATTATTTTGTTTTCGTAATAAAATTGGGAGCTTGTCCCTCCGTTTTATTTCGGTCCCTGACGCATTGTCTTTCATAGTAAACCTTCACATGCCCTTGACTGTACATACTCACTATATTTATATAAACATAATTATTTGCAATATGATATTAAAAGATTTCTAAATCTTATACCATATCAAGATACTGTTGAGGTGACCTTTTGTTTTATACATTTTCAGGAAGAATTGCGCGCGGTTAAGCCGGATGGAAACATAATCACAGAATCAAAACGAACGACCGAACACGAGGAGCTGAAGGACGAAGACTTACCAGAAAACGAGGTAGCTATTTGCCCTCATCTCGAGTTCGTTATGAAAAAGGAAGCTAATATTTTCATCTGCGGCTTTCAAAATATTTGACTTGATTTGCCTAATGTTTAGTCATATTTTGGGCATTTCAGAAATATAAAAACGGCAGTACATTCCTAATATGATAATTAGGGTACCAAAATTAATATATTTTTTAATATTATTATAAGCCCTCCAATGTCTTAAAATTCATGCAGGAAACATGGCTCAACTATGGGTCCTTTATGGAAATCTTGTTTCCATATTAGTAGGACTAGAAGAATTGTAAGGTTTCAGCTTGTTTTTTTATAGAGTTTTTTTTTGGCGTTTGTGTTTGTGTCTAAAAAATATCAACCTATACAAATTTCAAACGATCACTAATTAGTTGGTCTTAATGATATAAATTACGCATTTTGATATTTTATACATATGACGTCGGTAACTCGGAATGGGTCCTTCGTAGTTAAGTTTTATTGGCTATAAAACTATTAGTAATAAATATAATAGACATACCATATTTATTATTATTTGACAATATAAAAACATTACTTAGGCTTGGAACAAGGACTCAGTTCTGTTTTTTATAAGATTTATGTTATTTTTTTTAATTTCAATTATAAAGGTAGACATTCAGTTACACTTAATTAATGACTAAAATAACAAATACAAAATGGTCAATTATAGTTTGCACATATGAACTAGAGGAAAGAATATTGGATTAGATGAAAGCAAAAACTTTTATTATGAAGTATATAGAGCGCGAAGTATTAGTAAAAAGTAAAAAGTAAATGCGTGTTTAATGAAAGTGAGCGGTAAATATTTCTTTTATCGTGAGTATTAAGGTGAGTTTTGACATGATTTTGTGGTGAATATTTGTTAGTGTGAAAATAAGAATTATATTTTAAAATACCTATAAGTATATTATAGTAATGGTACGTGGTAAACGTGTTATCTATAAAGCATTTTTTTTTAAATTTGACTTCTTTTATATTCTTTATATATATTTTTTTGTTATACACGATAGTTATAATAAATTGTAAATTAGTCAATAGTATAAAAAAAGATACTTGCAAGCGCGGGAACAAGATTAGGGCGTTTGTCTATAGATCCCGAGGTCGCGGATTCGAATTTGATTATTATGGCCATTTTTACCCCTCTAACATCACCATCAGTACTAAATCTAGCACAATCAAATTTAACAAAAACGACAAAAACCCAAAATTTTACTACGTTTAATTTACGAAAATAGTCTATACACAAAATAAATAGTCAACATTAATTTACGGAAGTGCATTAATAATTTTTCAAACAAAAATTTTGCATTTGCCGTTTTCAATTGCCATTTAGTTTCAGTCAAACGTATAAAACATGGTCACCGAAATGTTTAATAATATTTAGATACTAAGTGCTAAATTAAATTGATGGCAAATAATGAAATAACAAAGAAAAGACGATATACGAGTATGGGTGTAAATAAATATTTTCAAATGACATCAAATTCATTTGTGCATCTTTGCAAATATTTGCCCACATGTCTGGGACCCGTCTTTAGGCACGTAAGTCAAGTTGCTTTATATGCAAAAAAAGATTAGGAAATATATTTTAGAATCCTATTTATATTTTATAAAATAATATAAAATGTATGGTTTAAGTCGCATAAACATTAACACATTTTTTCAGACTCCGATCAAAATACAGAAAAACTTAGCAAAAAACGGAAAGCTCTATAGTAACACGTCTGTTTGTCAATACGGTGGTTCATATAATACTGGCTTGTAAACGGTAAGTCGTGAGAAGTTGTCAATTTGCGTGTGAATACATTGTAATTAGTATAGTAGTATTAGCATTTTTATGTCAAATAGGGTAATAAATTGAACGTCTAAAAAATATATATATATACTATTTATTTGGCCCGTGGGATATTTTTAAAAAGGTTGAGGATTTTAAAAATTGCATCTTTTTCTTATGCTCAACCTTTAAGTTTGTTTTATAGATATGAATACTTTCCTCTTTTTTGTTGAACAAGTCTGCTAAAGACTACAGAAAATATATAGCAAAGGTCAGATTTTTGGTATATGGTTGTCCGTCCGCGTATTTCAATTGGAAAACTTAAAATGCTAAAAATTGTTATTTCTTTTGTCAGTATAATGGACAAGTATTTCCTAATCAATTGTAAATTCGGATATGTTTATTAATCATTTAATTATTAATTATTAGGATATTTAATTTTTACCACGCTCGAAATTATTTCATGAGAATTCATAATCTTGAATAGACAGATTTGCAGCTTAGTGCCGCCCGCTCTACCGAAACCATCGAAGTATCTCCGAGTTCGCGACGCAGTATTTATTTATTATAGCAGTCGGATGTTCGCGAGCGGATTTTTTTTCAAATAAGCAAGGAATAATCCTTGGTCAATTTTTTTTTTTAGAGGATATGTATTGACACCCTGTAACTATCAACTGCTTGTATATGTCGCAGGTATATTGTCAAAGCCGTGATATTACAATTGCACTAGTGAAATTATAATATCACGGTTTATTGACAATCGGCTTGCTTTCCTACAATTTATTGGCTTAATTTCAGTGTCATTGTACTATAGTGAAATTATAATAACACTAGGTATGTTATGAGTGATTGTTTAGTGGTAGTAAATTATTTAACCAGAACCTGACGTCTTACACACAGGCTCTAGAGACGGCATTTTTCTCTCAGAGTACTCGCGCCTGTAGTACCAAATTGCGATAAGTTGCTTCATTTCCTATCTACACTTTTACCTGCGGCACTTTTAGCCCATTCGATGTGCATTTAGGATTGGCATAGAGGCGACAGTGGTCATTTTTTAGATTTAGATTAAAATTAAAACAAAAACATAGGATAGTATCATGACGTCTTTTCAATTCATCATAAATTTTAACACCATTGTTAATTTAGACGCGCGACTAGTAATGAAACAACACGGACATAATATTTCAATTTAAAATAATTATAACGTGACACTGAACATTCTTTTACATGTTTCTATTGACTAAATAATATTAACTGGCCAGTAATAAATAATACGTCCGTAAGTTTCCAACGGCGCGTGCTTTCATATTTTTGAAATTCGAATATGATTTTAGCGCTTTCTATCGAACTGTTTAATTTATTAATAGTACAAATTTGTTGACTTAAATGTTGTATATGTATATTATCTGACCGGCCTCCGAAGTGATTTAAATGGCTATAGTTATTTTTCAAGAGCATCAACCTACACATTTAAATTCAAGTCTTTCGCATTTGTACTTTTCGAATATAAAGATGCGACAGACGGCCAAAGGACAGGGATAGTGGCTTCTTATGCATGAATGTCTGTATAGAAGACTTTACATCTTCCTATTAATATATTTATTTAATTTTGATATTGCAAAACGATTCTTCATACGTGTAATATTCACTATAATATATGCAATATAAATAAAACTTTATAATAAAATTAAGTTATTTACATTATTTGTTAAATTTAGATTTAAAAAGATCTTCCTACAGCGTTTATCTGTTTTTTTTTAATTGAATTGAAATTCGTTATTGCACATTTTTTATATTTTGTACTTTAATGCTACCTTATTTATATATATATTATAGATAAGGTATGTTTTTTAAGCATGTGTCCCCTGTCTATGTTATTCACCACCAAGTAATCCTAATGGGATTAAAGTAAATATAACATTTTTTGTGGATTACATTCAACATATTTTTAGGTAAAAACTTTTTGCAGACCCTGTACTGATTGTACGATATGGTAAATAATACATAGTTATAATTATTTGTCCTCGCACTTGAAATACCTATAACATCTTTATTAGTAAATATCCTTAAAGCTAAAAACGTCCCTTCAGATAAAGTATTTCTTGTGCGCAGCCCAGGGCTAGGAACTTCCAATTACGAGAAGGTTCGCTCCGGAGTAACGGTGACTGCATCACGTCAACCACTAACGAGCCCAAGAGCCAGTTATAAGCATCACTTTCTTCGTCACAATAATCTCCTCATAGTCACGCTAATGCCTGGCCCTGTCTTCCGTGTTGAAGCGTGTGTTATAATAACAACGCCCTTGGCATTTTGTTTCTTTCTCGCGCATTGAGAATTTTTCCTATTTTAATAATATTAAAGTAATCAAGTTATTACACACATTTTTTTTTCAGTATTTGAGAACCGTCTCCTTGTATGGTCATTGACGAAACCATCGTCTTTTAAACACACTATTAATATTCAGAATTTTTCGATAAATAATGAAAATTATCGTAAATATGATGTTTTTGATAGGTAATATCATGCATAGAATAATCTACCTAACGCAATGAGAAATAAAACAAGTAATAACTTTTATAGCTTGTACAATGGTCCATCGAGTATAATGGCGCATCTCAAATCTGAATGGAAATTTCGAAAGAGACGAATACATTTATTGGTCGATTGTTCTTTATTGGTTATTCGTGATTGATTTCATCTGATGGTGGGAAGAAACCTCTTTAAATGAACTCGGAGACAACGAATTCATACGAACGCGTTCCTATAAGTCACATTATTTCCTTTATTTAGTCTTGTACAATTCTTTATCGTAAGTGGAGTCAACCCTGTCATTTTTTCATACAGATTTTCTTATTTGTAGATATAGAAGAAAGAGCATAGGTACTGGATATCATTTTATCTCCTAATAATTTAGGCTTCTTTAAAATTTTTACGTTGTATTTTTCCAAAGATAAGACTTAAACATCTGATATAAATGACTGAATATACATATCGAGAAAATAAAATCACAGAAGCATAGTTTATTATATAAAAATGATTCTGTTTTTCTTAACAGAGTGTATGAATACTTATAAGCCACGCGCGCGTTTATCTTGAACTCATCCATTTAATGCGGTCTTACGGTTATTTATTTTTAACTGCCTATTTAATTTTTTTAAAAAGTTTGTAATTACAATGTCTACAGATGTCCAAATGATTAATTGCTTTAACGACTCTCGTACGATCGTGGCTCACTCGCGGACCACAAACAATTTAATCGGTTACTATTATCGCGACTCGCGAAAGGCAAACGATGAAATCAATCAGAGAGATTGATTTCATTCCTTTCCTCTCCATAGCGATCGATCGCTTTGCCTTTGTCTATGGACGGAGCTGGGAGCGAATCTTCGCGCAATTGCCCAGCCAAGCAAGATGACGGACACAGCTGCGAAGCTAAACTGTAATTATTATTATGATGTTTGCGTCTTTTCCGTAATAATCGAGATCGTGTGGTCAGACCACAGAGAGAAGACATTTTCAGTTTATTTAAATTTTGAATACAACTGATTCCATTAAATCCCATTCACCTTTCACCGTTTTGGGAAAAATCGAAATTGGTGTTTTACCGAAATTACGTCTTTTGGGGTACTCTCAGTCAACTATACGAAGGTTAAAAAAAATGTGCATGTAAGTATGTTAGTTTATATATGTAGGTATGTGTCAGGAATATTGTGGTTACGTTTACCCCAAAACATCCTGTAATACTAAAAAGTCACGTTCAAGAAGTTATCAAAAACTGAATAATGAATCTGATTTATTATAATACTTATTTAAAATACAATTAAATTTCCATTCCTTTACTGTATGGTACTATTTATTCTCATTTACAGGCAGATTAATAAACACCAGCACCAAAAATATTGTCCGCGTTTTTATTAATCAGGATCGCCGGTCGCGCTTCCAACAGCAATCATCAGCGCAGTATTACAGCTTACATGCTACATTATATCAATCGTAGGGTTAAGCGCGCGGATAAAATAGAAAAAAAAACGTGCAAAAGATGAAAACGAGAATGAGGAATGAGCCGACATTACGCGTCGGGAACCAGTTTCTTCCCTTGTGAGAACAGCACCGGCTTCACACGTACTCCATTGAGAAATCACATCGACATGCTGGTGTGAAACTGGTCTAGTATTATGGAGAGACAGTACTTTATCGGAAACTGTGGGCTTTACGAGTATTGGTCGGCTTGTGAATTGATGGCCGTCGTCGGACGTTCAGCGTGGAGATGTGTTGGCGATTCAATGATTTTATCTTGATTGACTGTGAATGGACGGCCATCTTGATTTTATTGTTTGATGAAATGATGAGTATGTGATTGCTATTTAAAGTTAAATTCTGGTTCAGAGGTGGTAATTATGGCGCGAGGCGGTTATTATTTGATTGACGGAGGCGGGGATTATTGAAATATTATTTTTATTTCAAAATAGGGAAAAGTCTTTAGAGTTTTAGGTTATTTTATTCAGGAAACATACACTTATACGGGAAAATGAAAGCACTGATGGATCAAAATCACAAAAAAAAATCTAAAAAAAAAAATTAAATTAAATAATATTATAGTACCCTAATAAAATAAAATCTATGATTACACTGTACCTATTATAGGTAAAGGCTAATTCAATTACGACTCGCTTTAATTCATTAATTACGTCGCACTAAATTATAAAAGCATAATATTGCTCAATGAAAGTATTTAAATTTTGAGTGTAATAAATATGACAACGATTATATTAAAAGGGGAACAATTTTTAGTAGTGTGGCTGAGGCATTGGAATTGTTTGCTATCAACTAAAACGCTAGATTCGATATTGTTATGCAGCATCTTATGAAGAAACCTTGCATTGGCGGGTTTTTAGTGGTAAATTATCTCAAATAAAGCCTTTGTATGAAGAAAGGTCAAGGTAGGCTTGTTTATCTATATGATAAACAAGCCTATATGACTTAAAAATATTTTAAACTTTCTCAAGTCGACATTAACTCGGTTAAACGGAAATCAAATTATATACGCAAAGACTGGCGTATATTAAAGTGTTTACAATCAAGAAGATTATACTCGTAGATACTCGTTGTCAAAGGCACTTGAGGTATGTTTTCGAAAGGTAAAAAGGTCTGATCGGTAAATTAAGTGTGGTCTGCCTTATTTAATTGAAAATAATGTTTTTTGAACCTCACAGAGTCGCATTTACTGACATTGAGAAATAATTGGTTTTCTGTACTATATTGGGAAATACTATTTACATAAGTCATCCTGCAGTTCTGTGCAGTAATTTGTATTTTTAATGATTTTTAAATACTGTGTCTTTAGTGTTGAGCAAAGTATGTGAGTTTTGTTTTATAAATACAATCGCAATGGTATCATTTAAGGATTTTAAAAATGAATAAAAAAAAAAAAAAGAATACAAATAAATAAATATACCATTATTATAATTGTTAAAAAGTTCCCAGGTGGGACACTTAAGGTATAGCATAAGTAATGATGGCGCAGTCAGAAATTAAACGTTTTATCGTCTTAAGTTTTGATAATCCATGTTAATATTATAAATAGGAAATAATATATCCTATTATCCTATATATCTTATATTATATATAAGGTACTAAACCGCTGAACTGAAATTTGGTATGGAGATAGCTTGAACCCTTTGGAAGGACATAGGCTTTTCTTCATAAAATTAACCCCTAAGAGGGTGAAATGGGGGATGGTAAATTGTATGGAAATTATTTAATTAAAATGTTAGGAAGGTGTTTTTGGGCATTTTAGACAGTTCTCGGAATTTCTAGTTCAACGCAACTTTAAGTTCTCCCAAATACCGTAGGTTCGTTGTCGGGCACCGAAGGTGCCGTTCCGAAAAACCCAAATTTAGGCGTGCGGATGGCCCGAAGCAGCTAAAATCCTGAGTACGGCAGGTATTAGTCGCATTAAGCCAAAACTGCCTGCATCTGCCTGGGCTATCTGCCAACTGGGACGAAGCCCGGGGTCAACCAGCTGGTTTATGGCATTAGGTTAAAAATGCTGTTTTCCAATTTAATGGATAATTTTATTCTTTTAATTTGGTTGGCATTTTGATTTCTATAATTTGTACAGATTAGGAAAAACGGTACTCGATAGGTTAAATTAGGAAAATGATGAACATAGATTTAAATTATAGGTTAAATTTAGTTTAGCTAGATCATCAGCCTTCATTCTCAGATCCATTGTACGTATTTCAAAAACATGGTAAAATCCCTGACCCAAACACTAACATACCCAACCCAAGGGAATTGAAAATGAGTCTGTGATAATAGTTACTTTGGAAAACTATCTGCCCAATTTAGAGAAGTTTAACACGGCGGATGTTGGATTAATTTGTTTATTTGTGCTGCCAGGCCTGTTCTTTGCGGAGCGACGAGTCGGCGTCCAAGGCCCGGGACAGCCAGCAGCGGTTCAAGCGATCCGTCGACCGGCAGTACACCGACTACATGGCAGGAGGCAAGAGGATCGCCAGGAAGGTCACGTACAACTCTCAAACTGAAGAAGGTATAACTCTCAAACCGATTAGCTGATTGTCCATGCATCATTAATAAAAGACCGGCTTGACATGTAAGATTTTTTTCCTGTCAAAGTTTTCATATTGGTTATAAAATTGTATTGGATACAAAGTATCGAGAATAAATTGATGACATTTCTAACTCCAAGTTTAAATTCATAATTTTTAAAAACGCATAGTTTATAACTATAACTATAGTTATCATTTTGATAATGTACGTACTAACCTCATAACTAACATATTTTTTTCGATACCTACGCGCTATCTATCGCCGTTTAGGTTAGAAATTTATAGGCAAAAATGACGTGCGGAAATGTATGCTGTAACCGTTTGTTAGTTCAAACGCTTACTGCTAGATGTCGCTATACGAACATGTTTTTGTAAATTATTGATTAAAAAAAAAGAGTCAATTAAAATCACCGCATCCGTGTTTTATTATATTATTTATTTAATAGACTTTTATTTATTTTTTTAGGTGAGAAAAAAGGTTGCCCCGACATGGACGATCCGTATGACTGGGACAGTCTGTCGATGCGAATGAGGCGACAGCGGAGGACGACACATAGACTAAAAGGTTTGAGTCTTCGCTTTACCTTAAACGTTCTCTTTATTAAAAGTATAAACTAAATCCTTTTTAGCACATGATTATCTATAATATGATTCACTGACTAAACTGGTAATTGAAGTACATAAAAATAATGGTTAAGAGGGACTGAAAGGTTAAGTCACACAGATTTACCCTGAACACTGGGCACCACTACTGAAGGACAAAACTTTCACACTATTATGGAACCTATATAAAAATATGCTATGTAGTGGTCAGAAGTAAAGTTAATTAACAATTGGTTGGGACTTTCTGCGAAGAAATACACGTCATTAAAAAAAAAACACTGATGACCGGCGATTACATGAAACGATAGAAAGCGTGAAAGCGATTTTTACATTTTTTGACATCTGACTCGTGTGACCGAAAAATAACCACAATTTGACCCGCCGACCGCTAGACCAGAAGTTGTGAAAATGAAAACGACGTACTGATCGACGGTTAGTTTTAAATCGCGATAATAATAATGATCATAATGTTTACTTATTTTTAAAAAATATAAACAATACTCCTAGGTGAAACTTTTTGGGTTTGAACATAAACATACCACTAGGCCAAAGAAAAAAAAACACACCCTCGTCTCACAAAATACCAACTGCAGTCAAGCTGTGTGACCAGTAGGTATTTGTTTAGGTTTGCGCGGGTGAGCGACCACGCGGTGAAGATTGTCATGTTCTTGTCTGATATTATGACGGCCATTCGACTCGCCAATAAAAATAAGGTCTTCTTATTTTCTATTCCAGCGCTCTATTAATAAAACACAGAGACGGCAATATAGTATAGTGGGGGGGAGGGGTCTGGCTACTGCAACACGTCTCTACAAAAAAAACTGGCTTTGGAGAATTACGAGAGACAAAAAGCTAAATAAAGCTAAAATCCACAAAAAAAAACAATCCACGTGTTGTTCTGTTCGTTTCGGAAGAATTGTAATAGTTTTTTGTTCCGAAAACCTGTGACAAAAGTCAACCGTCTGAATCATGGTCAACATTACATAACTAAGGTACCTACCTTGATCGAAAACATCATACTAATCTATTTAGACTAATAGATTCAAATCATAGTAGTTTAGTTGTTAAAGCGTCTGACCCAGTGGTCGTGGATTCGAATCGGCACATTTTAAACACATCTCAATTACTATTGTATGTGGTAGTTATTATTTTAAAAAACTAATAAGTACGCATTTACCTTTTGGATGACCTTGTTTGGTGTTAAATATTCATGAAACCGATAAGAAAATTTTAACGAATCAGTTAAGGTTATTAAAATTATATGAGCCCAACCCTAGTCAAATAAGTGTCCTATTCAATCCATACCTATAAAAACATAAAAACCAGAGATTTTTTTTTTCTCTTCAAAATCAATTTTCCTGACTGAGGCATGAACATTTTGTCGTTTAACATATTGATTGTAAAACATTTACCTACCATGTTTCTATAAAATAATATTTATTTGGAATAAAGTATCCCATGTGTTTGTCTGAGAGGTCCTGAGATAACCCCACAAAATTGCATTCACCGACACTTGTACATACAGACACGAGCATCCACAGAGACATTTTTTCACACCTTAGTATTTTTGTTTGTAATGGGACCTCAAAACGCGTTTTTTTTTTTTAGATCACCACAGAAAGAAATTAACATTCTTCAAAAATATCGAATCGTGTGAGATGTCTATTCGACATTACATAGCCATTATTTATTTATTGAAAAATGCAATAGTGTTAATTTTAATAGTTATTAAAATTAACACTATTGCTTGTTTGAATCCAGCAGGTCCGCGTACAAAGCGTCGCACGCTCGAAATCACACATATTTGGTTGCGTGTGTTTTTTTCATATTATATGCATTCTGTTGGAGAGTTTAATGTATGTGATGTTAATAATCAATGTTTAATGTCGTAAAAGGCGTAAATTAAACATGATTCACTCTATCGATCACAAAATATGGCTTTCCAGTGCTAGTACCATTTTCGCATGTGGGTCTAGGTGACACTGGTCGCCACTCGGTGCCACATTTTGAAGGATAATTAATACAAAATCGTATAAGCCTCGGCACAGCGCATTATCCGCCATATTAAAGGTCGAATTGCCATTTAAGGTGTGGCGCCGATTTAACGTTGAAAGCATAAAATCCCAGATGCATAAAAACATTCACGTTAGGTTCACATATATTGTTTAACAACCCACGCCAAATGGTATAAATTAGTTATAGAGGTTTTGATTGAGCGTCCTTTCAATGATTACTTTATGAATTGTAACAGGGTCTCTGTGTATAGGTATTTATGATGGTATTGTTGCCAAACGCTGAAGTGGCGGATAGCCGAAGCTTGTTCCACATCTTCTTTATTCTGTGGTTTCCACTCGCTACTTCCAGTAGATAGTACTAAATTGGTAGTTTGTAGGGTCTCAATCGAGTCTCGCTCGCTCGCCAATCGCTGCAGAATACTTGTATGAAAATGTAAAAAAATAATGTTGACATACAAATATAGTTAACATTTTTAATAATATTTTGAATAGTTTTATTTTATTACATTTTTTAGATAATATTTTGATGTAACTGTTTAGATAATATTAAACAGAGGTGGAGGAGGATTTCTGTTCACAAAATCAGTTTTTTTATTTGAATTGAATAATAATAAAATTGAATAATATAAATATTTTAAAACCCTATATAATATGAAGCACGGATAATATTTGTAAATACTTTATTATTTAAATTGTAGATATTTCAACATATTATTTTAAATATGTTTCTAATGGGTAATTTTAATTTATTTTTAAATTGTGATAATGTAACACTCATTTTAATATCGGCCTATTTGTTTAAACCTACTATTTAATTGTAAGTATTATTTTAATTTATGGTTAATTCTAGCCTATGCTACGCTAATTAGAGGCTAATGTTCATAATTAGGTTTCCGTCAGTGGTGCCAACGGCGTTGGTTCTAAGAAAATCGTTGCTATGTCATTTTTATGATAATCTAACATAACCAATGTTTATATTGTAAAGAAGACACTTGTATATAATTTACCATTTTTTAGTTATGGTAAATGGTTATTCGTTGTTCTGGCCTCAGGGGATTGAAAAAGTAAATAGTACAAGCAAATTTAGCTTAGTTAAGTAAAGCCCGGAAGAATTGAACATGACATCTTCATGAGATCAATGTCAGGTTTTTTTTTAAAAAAAAAAATAATATGTTAAATTTTATAACAAATAAATGGCCTAAAAAAAATACAGTTCCATCCTATAAAATGTCAACTCAAAATAAATTATTGGCAGCTCTTCGAATAATAAAAAAATGCAATGTTAAAAAAATGAATGCAATAAATTTAGTTCTGTAAAAACTAAAATATAAATAATAATAAAAAATAACCATACCTTCTCAGCATATTCATTATTAATTTACCACACAAATAGCTAAATTTCAATTTAAATTTTCTGAAAAACTGCTTAATAAAAACCCAGATTCGAACGATTTCTATTTAAAACACTATGACACATTATCATAGGCACGAAAATCGAATCCGCTAATCACAACTAACGGCCTGTTCTTTTTAGAACGGCAACTTTCTGTAGTCTCGAAAAATGTCTGGATTGTTTTTTTTTAACACCACCTAGTCAGTCACCTTATGCTGTTACATCAACAGGCGTTTGTTTCCATCCAATACAAGAAAAACGAGCATGATCTCTTTTTCTTATTAATAGTTTTGTAAACATATGACTATTGCTACCAGGCGTATGTTTACTCGTATTGTGCACGTTGTTGAGCTAATTACTATTCCAGTATATAGAAAATGGAAAGTAAGTTAAGGGCTTCTTGACGAATTCAAATTCAATTGGTAGTGACTTGCTTATTTATAACGGAAAATCTTTCCGCCTGTCATTAGCATTATTCCGAATTAAACTTATAATGAGCTTATCCATTCCACCTACACCAATTTTTGTACTAATCATTAGTTGTCCAAACTCGCGTATTTTTTGTGTTCAAGCAAAACAATAGTATGTGTAGGTAGACATTAAATAATTTTCAAAGCGGTCCTCTTATGAACATAATTATTTATGAACAGTTTTATAATAGATTAGGCTTAGCATTTGGCTTAGTGTCGGAAATTTTATGGATGATTAGTTATTCGGATACATCAACAATAATTTTTAATTAAAAAAAAATAACATTTTTAAAATGTTATAAAATTTCAGATGTAGTCATCAGGCATGTATTGCAGTCATAAAATTATATATAAACCTAAATTTATCTAAATGTGAGAATTGAATTGCCCACTTGAAATCAAATACCGTAGATAAGGCGAGAACCAGTGCTGTATTTGTTAGTGTAAAAATGTATTTTGTAGCCATAATATGAGCTCTTTGTAGAAGGATCGTTGTAAGGTCTAGAAGTGGAAACAGTTAAAAAGAAAAAATGGAAACCTTTGAAATGTTTGTTTACAAATGCATATACTTCATTTACTCGTATGTTCTCAGTTGTCAGACAAAAGTCTAGATGATGATGCCAAGAATAAAATGAAAATAGATAAAACATCATTAGGCAATAAAATAAGAAAGTTGCCTTACTCCCGCCACGTTATGAGACATCTTTATCTGATAATTTAAAGTCATATAATATAATTGGCAGACGAAGGAAGTCATGGCTGAAACATTGAGGAAGTGGTTTAGCCAAGCGTCAAAATATCTTTTTAGAGCTGTTGAAAAAAAATTGAATTGAATAATCACCCTTTTGACTACTTGATAAACTCAAAAAGAGTGTGATCTTTCAATTCATTTCGACATCTTGAGCAAGTTAACTGCACATTTTCTTTCTTTATCCTTTGTTAAAGGTAAAAAGTATTTTTCCAGGTGTATTTGTTTGTGAGCCAGTTTGAAAAGGC
The DNA here is from genome assembly GCA_020383195.1 of Neomicropteryx cornuta. Classification (NCBI taxonomy): domain Eukaryota; kingdom Metazoa; phylum Arthropoda; class Insecta; order Lepidoptera; family Micropterigidae; genus Neomicropteryx; species Neomicropteryx cornuta. Next base: position 6,854,028 of record JAHKQU010000025.1, on the reverse strand, counting down.
ACGAAGCGAGCGAAATACTCTTGTTTTCGCGGCTGCTAATGTTGAACTCCGAAAAAGGCCGCGCGAGGAACTTTCAAAAATTACGTCGCCAATAAAAAGAAGGCGAGCCCGCGAAATATTTCGTTCGCGGAAGCCAAACTGAGCGCAGAATAATAACGACCCACGCCAAGAGTAGCCTCATGAAATATATTGTTGACTCCGTGTCACAACGGCATTGCGTATTTCGCATATCGTCAAATAAGATTAAAACGTGGAAATAGAAAATATACTAGAGATGGCCTATTAACAGCTCGCTGTCTCCCTCGCCGAATGGTCGATTCGTAATGTTTTGAGGTCATTTTTTATTTTGAATACTCTACATCTCCTTTTAAGGCTGGAACAGATTTTATTGTTGCGTGCCCGTCAATCCATCAAAAATCTTTAACTATCAATTATAAACATAACGATAACGTCAGTATGTACCGCGGGGTTTTGACAATAAATACAGTGATCTAGAACAGTCTAGACCACCATTACTAGACACTATTTTTCACTATTAGCATTTACGCGTGAGCGAGGTTATGTTTCGAAATTCGGGTTATTTTACTATTTAAAACTACAATATAAACAATCATCAACAGTTCGAAAACTGCGTGAAAACAAATTATCTATCACAAGATAAACTAATAATATTTTTCATCCTTGATTTCCACAGAATAGAAAATTTATTTTTTAAAATCATATTGACATAGAAAAACTTATCGGCCATAAAAATAATATTCGAGCACGCTTTTGTGAGATGAAAAGTAACTAAAAAGAAATGTGAAGTTAAAAAAGAAAGAACAATTTCCTTGTTCAGACGACACATTAACGTCAGAGCGAAAATCATTTTTCACCAAACACACAGTTTAAGAAAAATAAACCCAACAGGATTGTTTTAAGCGGTTATAAGAGTATTGGTCAAGAGTAACTTTTTTAGTTATTCTCTTTTTTTAATGTCTAATCATTTTTCTTTTAAGACTTCGAACCACCTAAAGCGTGGTAACTATATATATATATATATAGTAAAATAGTAAAATGTATTGTTTAAATACCGTTAATTAGATGATTTCTATGTTAAAATAGGTAAACACCTTTAGTTTAACATATATAAAAGTTTGACAGTACTGACATTTGGAAAATACGAATGCTTTTTAATATTTTAAGGATTGAAATTTTTTGCAAATAAAATATATAGCCAGAATGTTCAAAGAAAAATTAATACCGAAAGCACAGATAGTTGCATCGCTTGAGGTAATGCACGCTGGTTTAAATACAGGCCTGTATTTTATGAAAGTCTTTCACTCTCACCTACCTATCTGTGCGATATGCAATACGGTCAAACTTTCATTAAAGTAGTGAATAAATGATTTAAAAATTAAACAATAATTATGAAAAAAAGTGTGAAAATGTAACGAATATGACGTATAATGAATGAGAAGTGAATGGTTTAATGGATATTTACAAGAATAACTTACGTTCAACGTAGTTTATCTGAAAATGAATCGTTATGGTTAAAAATAAAAAGAAAAGTGACTTTTTATTTTTAACCATAACGATTCATTTTCAGATAAACTACGTTGAACGTAAGTTATTCTTGTAAATATCCATTAAACCATTCACTTCTCATTCATTATACGTCATATTCGTTACATTTTCACACTTTTTTTCATAATTATTGTTTAATTTTTAAATCATTTATTCACTACTTTAATGAAAGTTTGACCGTATTGCATATCGCACAGATAGGTAGGTGAGAGTGAAAGACTTTCATAAAATACAGGCCTGTATTTAAACCAGCGTGCATTACCTCAAGCGATGCAACTATCTGTGCTTTCGGTATTAATTTTTCTTTGAACATTCTGGCTATATATTTTATTTGCAAAAAATTTCAATCCTTAAAATATTAAAAAGCATTCGTATTTTCCAAATGTCAGTACTGTCAAACTTTTATATATGTTAAACTAAAGGTGTTTACCTATTTTAACATAGAAATTATATATATATATATATATATATATATGGACAGAGCTGATACACAATGACGTATATGGACTCGTTTTAGACCTTGATGGTAGTAGATTAGAAATTATATTTATCAAAATTAGGTTTTAAATATTTTGTTGATAGAAAAATAATATCCTATCAATGTATAATATTTTTTAATCTTAATATGTGTGATAGCTGCTGGTTTCCCGAATAAAATGAAATGAATTGTTATTGATGGTTTTATTCAATCACTTACATATATTCAATATGTCTTAAAAAAAGGATATATATTTAAAAAAACTTACACGACCAGAATAAATATATCAATTACGTGATTGAAAATTTTAGCGCATGTTCTTTGCTAAGGTAAACGTGCCGATAATATAGTCATATTTTGAGTTACGGTGAGTAAGTAAACCGGTTAAAGTTGCTGATAACCATTCAAGCAAACAAACTTTCGATTGAACATCGCGATCGATGCAATACGCAGACAAATTACGCCTACGAATACGTAATATTTGAAGGAGTTAGCAATATGAAACGATAATAAAACAACCTTTTGCATGATTTTCGTCGAAATTATATTTATGAATTATATATTTATTTAAATAAAGTGCAATGGATGGTTTACCATCCATTGCACACTGCAACACTGAAAATAGCGTTCAGAACAAAAACAAACTTTTTACGGTTTACAAAAAAAAAAAATAATAGTAAAAGGATTGTTCTTGAAATTATTTTTTTAAAAATATCTGGTTTGACTCTCATTTTATATTTTTTAATAATGTGCAGTAAATGTTCGGAATGGCCATCAATATAAAAGTCGAAACATAGCCAGAAATCAAGCAAAGCCAGATCACCAAGGCTACCTTAAAATAAAGCGATTAATCAGTCAATAATAAATGATTGTTACAGTGGTTACGTGAAGCAGTACATCCAAATAATTTAAATAACTGGTCATTACATGACATCGGAAATGAAATAAATGAAACAACATTATAACAGGCGGTCAATTTGCTAAAGGCTCTTTACGTAAACGCGCGAAAATCATAGCTACGTCGAATGCGCTTGCGCGTAGACGAGCAAAGCAAAGCAGTATGCCTCAGTATGGGATTTACGTCGATGTGCGACGGATCAAACGGCGATGCCATGTTTGCTCGTTTGCTTTTTAATTTTGTGTCAATATTGAGTGATGTCGTGTGAAAAACGTCGGGCCTTAGGCATTAGGTAAACTCGCAATTCGCAGCTATGATTATGCGTGTTTAAAAGTTAATTTTCGTCAAAGCTATATTCCACTAAAATACGAAATATCGCCAGTTCTATGTGAGTGTACATAATTCAAATTATTCGCTTCGGAAAAACCTTGTCGAGGAACAATACGCAGCCAATGTCTGCATTGTTGATAATGTTTCTTTATCGACGCTCATTTTATACAATTCCATTGTGCACATTGTTTCACCTTAACTGTTAAAGTGTCAGTACGATGGATGATATTCAAGTGTAAATCGTTGTTTCCGTTGCAGATGGAGAAACGTACGCGGAACGAAAGGATGCGCTCACCAAGAAACCGATAGACTTCGACCTGGAAGAGGAGACGAGGAAGAAGGAAACTTCAAAGTGGCTAGAAAATCACTTCGGGAGTGATTCGCGGTCTTCACATGACTCTATAGGAGACGACGCCGACAGAGTACCGAGTGCCACTTACTACACACCCACCAAGGCTCCGGCGGAAGTTCACTCTAAGCTCTCGAGGGTCAAAAGCCCTCCCGCGCAGAAGACCTATGTCGGTAGGGTCACGGCCACTTCGAAGGTCTACACTCCGAGCCCCGAAGCGGAGAGGATCCCGCCACCACGCCAGAAAGGATATTTTCAAGGAGTGACGGAATGGTCGCAGAGAAGAGCCGAACCGAGCTGGAATTGCAGCCGCGGATATTCTCCTCCCAATGCGAGAGCGTCGCCATATGGTAGCAACGAGAGGGTCGATCGAGTATCTAGGGAATCGCCCTACCGAGGCCGCGGTTCACCGACGCCGGGCTATAAGTTGGCAAGGCAGGCTGCCATTCAGAGGGACGATTCGGCGTACGTTTCCTCGTCAACCGTTCACGCATCCCACGGCTTCAGTCCCGGGCGAACGTCGCCTTTCAGGAGCGCGGACAGTCCGGAGAGGCCTGAGAGGATACACAGGGACATGGCCGAGAGGACTCCCCATAGGCGTCACTCGGACCGCAAGCAGAGAAGTTCCGACGAGAGCGTTCGCTATGACAGCGGCTATAGGAGCTCGTCTCGGAACGAGGCCTCGTGCCGGTCTAAAGACAGCCGCGATCGCGACGAAGGGGGCGCCGACGAGCCGGTGCCGGACTACTCACCGCCCCGGGGGCGCCGGACGAGCCCTTCGCCATCGCCGCCGCCGGCGCGACGCGACGACAAGAAACCCTACCAGAAGACTCGCTTCGCCGCCGAGGAGCAGCGAGAGCGACGCCGTTCGCCCGCCCGCAAGTCGGGCGTCGGGGCGGCGATCGGAAACTCGATCAGGAAACTCGTCGGCAAGATCCGCTCAGCGTCGCAGGAGCGGCGCACCAGAAGCAAAGCCCGCCGAGCGTCTCGCTCGCCGTCGCCGCGCCGCGACCACTCCAGCCCCACCTACCAGCAGTACAACGTGGTCGATAGCAACATACCTTTGGTGGGGGGACGGGGAGCCGCAGACCCGCGACCAGTGCAGCGGTACTATTTGGGCGAGGACCCCTTCGCCGGCAGCATCTTTGGACGCGAGAACAAGTACGACTCCGCCCCCGCTCATGATTCTCGCCAATCCACCTCCAACCACAATAGAGCGCCGCCGCAACACTCTAACAAACACAACGGACACATCTCTGATGACGATCACAGGTACCTATCATTTATAATTTTCTTTTAATATTAACATTTTTACGGTTACCAGTTTTTGCAATATTAGTAATATTTTTAATTTCTACAATAAATAAGAAAGCTTTTTGCGATGTACAGCTTTAAATAACACAAAGTAAACAAATTTCTATATAATAAAAGTAAAAGTTCGGTAATTAATTGAATTCAAAAGTTGATGCCTAAACTCCTCAATTACAATTAAAAATATTATATGCGCAATTTGTGGGCGTACGGTTCGATATTTTGGAAAAAAACAACTTTTTGAGATAGAATATAAGGGTTTCCTAGAATTATTTAGTACAAATATCGTCATACATTCTAAATAAATATTTTTAATTTCAAATATAATGTTTTCTTTTGTTCATGATTATGTTATATTATACACCTATATTGATAGGTTTCTATACATATATATTATCATTGTTTGTATGGAATGTAAAAGAACGGGCATAATTATTATCTTTAAATTATTTTTTTTTAACATTTCCAATTCCTTATTTTAGCTGAATTTAATGTACATTAAATTCGGCAAAGAAATAGAAACAGATTCTTACATAGATTACACAGATTACAGATTAAAACAGATTATTAGCTAGATTGTAATCTATCTAATATTCTGTTTTATAGATTTTTGTTAAGATTTTAAAATATTCGCATTAAGCGGTTTTATTAATCCTAAATAATAATAATTTCAGTTGGTTGTTAAAACCACACTAATGACAGATCGTGGTGGCGTATTCATAAACTCATTCCTGAGTCTAGTTCGAGTAAAATTAGTTTATTTCAGCGAAGCAGTAAATAATTTTACATGCCCTAGGTCATAGAAAGTTTTTCAGGAAAAGTAATCAGAAATCACATTCATAAATTCACATTGTTTTAGTTTGATTTTTTAATTTGTTTTTTCAACCATATTCATATTTAGTACATTTTTTTGCCCATGTAAATGTAGTATTAGGGTATTATGTTATTGTATCACTGTTTTTTTCTTTTATAAATAAATAAATAAATAAATAAATACAATTAAAAGTTTATAAATTCTGTCATTAATTGTTGATATTTTTCGTTATATTCTATTCATGATATACAAAGATACACTCAGTCTATTCAGCTACAAAATAGTTATTTTCAAATATATTTTCCTCTTTTCCATAGAATGATCTATTAGCTTACCGATTGAAGGTAGCTACATGTTAAATATCTTTTGTATTTGTTTTGATTATGCATTTAATTATTTCTTTAGAGATTAATTGTAGCGTTTCGAAATAAATAAAATAGTTAAGAACAAATAAATATAAAAACTGAAAAATAAATAAATATTTTATCGGCTTAAAATATTATGAAAACTCATCGGTACCTTAAATATATATATATATATATATATATATTAGAAAAACTCATATTGCACAAAACCTTTAGCGAAATACGGCGGACTTTTAATACGAATAATTTTTGTAACGTAGGAATGTTCGATGTGTGTAGGCAGCTAATGACATTAATAAAACAATACACAAAAAGTCATTTTTACAATACGAATACAAAGGTATACCTACGTGTAAAAAGTAGGTAGGTAGGTAGGTAAGAAATATATGCTAAACCTTGGTCTTGACCATGTTTGTCACCTAATACGGTGGCATCTGTCGCGTTTTGCGCTGTTGGTAGCGGTGACCACTTTTCATGCTACACCATCTGAGACACATTCAAATTCGAACTAATGTAAATTATATTTTTCAAACTTAAAACTTTTATAATATTTATTTCGAACTAAACGGCTATATGCTTATAATAATTTCATCGACGATTTTTTTAAAAATCATTACCAGATCAGATTTTTTTAACACTTCTTACAATAATATTAATATCGTCGTCGACTTTTCTAAATCTATGCGTATCACACTAAAAAAAAAATATTTTAATAATCAGTAAAATTATGTAAAAAGCAAATGTTAATATCTTTAAAAGAAAAAAAGAGTTTTATTATATTATAAACTATGTGTCAGAAATGTTTTTAGTTATTCATAAGTCATAAGATGATAAATGTTTTTAATAATGCAAAGGACTGTCAACCACAACAAAAATAAAATGGTAAAAAGCTTACAATATAAAACACTTCATAAGGCGAATAAATAAAACACTGTTAATCAATTTCAATAGTTTCATTTTTTTAGTATTATTTTTAATAAAAATTACACGTCTGTGTACATATTTGTATTTATAAAAATAAAATAATTTATATTTGAATAGCGTTATTCTGGTGGATATTTAATATTGATTATATTTAAATCGGTGTTTTAAAAAACATACCTTATGGAGTCTTAAGATGGCAATCAATATGATTAGGATGAAATTAAACAAAAATAAAAATGTAATTTAAAAACAAGAAAAGAAAAATAGTTAACGTTGTTTTATGTAAATAATTATAAACTATTTAAATGCGCAGAAAAATATTTCATTACCGTATTTAATTTATTTGTTTATAGATAATTTCGAAGTAGTACATAAACATACATATATTATTGATTATAACGTAAATAAACCTAATTAATATAAACACCAGGGCACGTGGTTATAAAATCGTGGTGAAAATCCCTAACAATGAAATTAAGTTTTTGGGAATATCATAATTGTACACATCAATTATAGCTCTACACAAAATATCAATTACACAGTATCTGGTAAAACGTATGGGGGTTCTTTGACTCATATTTGGTATCATATTTGAAATAAAGGGGTATTGGGATATTTATTTGATTTGGTGTTAAAGGCACAAGTTTACAAGTTGACAAGTTGACAAAGGTGACAAGTTTACATAAATATATATTAATGACATCGAATGAATGTTGTTGTTACGTTAAATGTGTATTTGTATTTTTATATATTTTATATCGCAACGTAGATTATTAATACTAGCGTTATTTATATATATTTAACTACAACAGTCCCACCGAATACCCAACGTTTTGTCACTTTCCACTTGCGCTACTCTGCGCCTTTAATTAGTCCCGCGTTTTCGCAAGAGTGGGCGTCTAATGAGACCACGCAGGCCTCTGCGAATTCCACCGGAGGAAAACTCTTGAGGTTTATTGCGACCTCTCTCGATTCGCGTAGTATGCCAGTAGGTAGGTACTCAATGCAAAGCACGTTGTTTTAGATAACAACGAAGTGCTAGCATACGCACTATGCCCACTGTATGGATTCAGTTTCTGCCTGCGTCTGAGGTGACAAACTTTCATTGATTATTGAGCCAGCTCGCTTACCCAAGTGTGCCACTACCCTTCTTAAATAAAGAGACTTCTTAAATAAAGAGACAAATATACTACTACGATAGAAAAATAGAAAAACCTATATTTATTTTGGTGAACATGGCTAATCTAGATGCCCCGGAGATGTAAAACGGAGATTTAAATAGATTTAAAACGCCTCCGGAATGGGGGAACAAAGCACAAAAACTCTATGAGGTGCGCATCACTCACAACTCGCACAACCATATAGGGACACCAGTTCCTCCGAGCTTCTTCCATTTCCCAACCTATGACATCAGCGTAAATTTGGCTTACCCCCCCCCCGCTCTTCTGCTGACAGGACTTGTGGACGAAGTTTACGACAGGATGAGTCTTACCTTATTATTTTCTTCTTGATTACAATATTATTTATTTATGTATTCACAACGATACTATTTACAATCAAGTTTATCAGTAAAACACAGTTTTGGTTGCCAGCAACTCAAAGGAAATAATCTACAATATATGCAATACAGTTTCTTTTGTGAGATATTGGTTTGTGATTTTTAATGAGTTGGCAAAATTATTTTATTTTGTCGCATCCTCTGTAAACATTTTAAAATTTTGAAGTTATAGGTGATCAATTAGGTATATTTTTTTAAGTAAAAATTAAAAATTTATAATTGAATGGCAGTAAAAGGTACTTCTTAATTAAACTAATAAAAAAAAATGTAAGGGCTGTGCTTAAAACTAGCGCCTTGTTTTTACAGTATGAAAAGCAGCTGAGCACAGAGATTGAGATACTATTATTGTATTTAAAATTTTTATCAATACAAATAAAATAAAATGAAAATGAATTTGACTCGACCTGACTTGAATTTCTAAAGTTTTAACACTTATTTCTTAAACAGCTTATTTCATGAAAATTCCTAATAATTTTGATGATACAGTTTATCAATTAATTCTGTGAAGCACGAGCAATTTAAATTAATTGTAATATAACCAGCGTGTTTGCTGAAGCATATATTTGCATACGAATTACCTTCGTCAAACAAGCGTTTATAAAACAATAATATCTTATTATACTTACGGTATAATTGGAATATTATTGTGCAACTGTACAATATTGTATGATAGATTGTTAAGTTAATAGGTTCATATCTTGCTAATCATGATTAAAATTTATTATTAAAACAAAGATAAAACACAATCACGGCACTCTCAAAAGGAACTAAAACAAACATAACTTCTCTCACATTAACAAGTTAAACACAGTTTTGGTTTAATAGACATTGAAAGTCCCGCTGTAGTTATTTTATCTTTATAGAATGATTGAGTTTATAATTTTTTAACACAAAGTTACCTCTCATATGCACCTTCTTACAGTCATTTTTGTCACAAATCAAAAACATTACACATCTCACTCTTTTTTTCGTTACATACGTAATTTATTTACAAGCTAGTTTTATTCACTTTTCAAATATATTTTTATATTTTATTTTTCCCGCTCGTCTTTTATTTACTTTCGAAATAATGCTCGAAATCACTGGGCCAATTAGCTAGATTTTTTTTTCGGGAATAAGCCCTTGGTCTCATAGCACTTTTATTGGGAATGGTCTGGGTCTTATAGCACTTTTATCGGGAATGGTCTTGGTCTTGGTCTTATAGCACTGTGTATGTTCGGGTGACAGCCAGCAGAATCAGTGCCAAATCGTCACCGAAGTAGGCAGCATTACACGCCGAAACGTCTGGTATTCATTTAGTTCTTCTCTAATTTTCTACCATCTATAATAACAGTTTTAAAGTATATTATAGTCAGATATGCAGTTTATAATAGAACTGGCTTAATACCCAATTAGAAGACACGTAGCGGCTATACTGACTTCAATATTTGTTTCATTTTTTTTGGTATCTTCATTTTATAGTGATGATATTTTCAAACGAACTTAGATTGTTACTTGCCTTGACAATGTTTAAATAAATATTTGTTATTAGACTAGACGCGTTATAGGCGCTCAAAGACTAATGTGCATTAAAACTATTTTATTTGTCTTAATCGCTGGTTTTATCGCGCATCGTATGCGCACGGGTTTACAATTTATACCAAACTGATAATATCTCGCCGTAAACCAGTCTCTCTCTAAAAACTATTAATTTGTAGCGATGAATGTCTTTTAAAGTAATATGTTATGCGTCCGGATACATTTTCTGTCATCATCCCATAATTGAACCCAGTCTATAAAAAAATAATATGTCGTTCTGAACTTAACCTTTATGGCTAAAGGACAGAGATAGAGATTTCTTAAAATATAACTACTACGTAGGTATGTAACATATATGCGGAACTCTTGTTTGACTAACGATTACAGGTGACTAATTACCTATGTTTTCTCTATTTAAATAAATATACCAATATGTGCCACCTGGTTTTACGTGCACCTCCGTTTTGTATACGAATTTTTTACCTCGTGTGTCATACCATGAGTATGAACAACTAATAGGTACGCTCGTGGCGCGCTGCTTGAGCGTGGGATTGTCAGTCATTGTATCAACTTACCACAGGTGAGTCAAATTTAACTTGATATGTGTATTAGGTAGGACTTGACATTGGAATGTCTATGACAGATTGTGACATCGTCTCGTCTAGTCATATTAAAAATTATTCATTCTTTTCGTTGAAATGTATTTTCGTGGATTTTTTAAATTTATTCCAAACACAAAACAAAATATTTAGGGTTTGGTAAAATCGCTTGGTATAAATGAAGATTAAATTTTAATTTAAGTGGTTCCTAAAACTAAAACTAAATTCGCCCAAAGGTATTTTTATTTTCTTGCACCTAGGCTATATAATAAAATAAAAGATATCCTGCAAATAAAGCTTAATAGCAAATTAATTAATAAAAAGACACTGACTAACCGGTTAATTGATCTTGATAGAAAGGACACTGAGACTCTGATTAACGATATTCCTGTGTAATATAATATTGATCTTTTCTATTTCTCAACTTATTATATATATTAATAAATATATATGTATATTTTTATGTATTCGTATTACATGTATGTGAATGTTAGTTTTCATAGTTTTTATTTTATCTAAGAGTATATTTTCAAAAAAGCTCAGCGCAATTGTATTTAATCAATCTATTAAATAAATATTATAATTAGCCTGCCTTAGTACGGGCAATGTCCAGTTAGGTATGGTTATGTTATCATCGTCTAAGAAATATGTAAAAACAAAAATAAATAAATAAATACAAATTAAGAATGTATCTTGGGCATTATGTGAAGAACTAAAGGCTCGGTAATATTATTCTGCTCAGATATTCAATGTTTTGTTGTATCGAGTTTCTTGTATCCAAAACTATATTTTCATATTTACACAAGAATATAGTTTCTTTCTTTAAATTTACGGTATTTATTAAAAAAAAAATAAGGTTTCGTCTTTATAATGTTCAATTTTATTGAAACTAAATATTCAAATAAAATAGAAATATCCAAATTTAGAAAATCGAGAAGCTAGGTTGTTGGTCTGTTACCGTTCTAGGTTACCTGTTCTCAGAAAGGTTATTTCTAAAATTTTACAGCATGAGTATAAAAGACCAAAGCAAAACCAAGTGAAAAATAATAAATATTAATTTTAAGCACAAATATACACACACACATCGACACTAACGATACACACAAATAAATGTAACTTAAGTTTCTAACCGTAAATACTTGCTATACTTTTTAAATATTCACATAAAGTAGTATTATATATAAATACGTTGGGTAAAATCATATAGTATGAGTACAGATTTTTTTTTCAAAATTTGAGACAATATTATTATTATCAATTTTACACTAAGCATTTCACTATAGAGCAAAGTAAATAAAATAATGGAGTTTTTTTTAATTTGCTACGAGTAACCTCAATTGCAGTTTAACTTTTATTTGACCAAATATTCCCGAATTTATTTTCTCATCAGCATCTCACCCGAAGCAGCATCCTTCCGCTTGTCTGTTTTGCTCGTTTGCTCATATTCGGATCTCTTCTATTTCCCGGGTTTTCTCTCATTTTAACCATTTTCTAACTTAATGGACTCACTAAACGAAAGATCTTTTGCAAAGATGCGAAGAATAATTAAACAGGTATGAAGTTTTATTCAAATCTTATAAACAAGTTGAAATTATAAAAATGTTAGCTAAACATTAAATTTGTAAATATATTTACAAAAGTAAAATAATTGATGATTATGTTACAAACTTAGATTTTTAGGGATTGGGTTTAATCATTCCAGCGATGTGCCTCATTGTTATGGTCCGCCAAATCGGAATGAGAAATTGGCAATCTTGTAACACATTTTTCGTTTCGTTTTCCTAGCTTAAATCCAGATTTTCGAACAGATTCTGTAGAAGTTTCGCCCTCCATCTTGGAATTAGGGTAGACTTTGTTTTAGGTTATGGCGACGGGGCTATTACAGTGAATACCTTGGAATGCTGGTTTATTAATTTTTTTTTATCGTTTGCAAAGCATTCAAATTATTAGAATAATTGAATAGGTTCTTGACATTCATGGATATTTTAAGCTTGATAAATTGTTCAATGTTTTTACTAGGAATCGGCAATGACAAGTGTTTCAGCTGCAAGGAAGAAATATCGGCTTGTTTAAAGTTTTTTTTTTGAGACCTTCGTGTCTTCCATTGCTTACAATAGTGTTTATAATTGCTGTATAATAGTGTTTCCGTTTGATTTATAAAGTTAATCCGCCAATTACCAGCTGAATGTACACAGGAAATGTTACTCGCGTCGTCTATGGGTGGCTTAATTGCGTCTAAATACATACAAGCGTCGATATTTATTCAAAGTTAAACGTTCGTTTAGTTGGGTGTATCGCTGAGTCGGCGGCGCTTTGTTCGGGTCGATCCAATTAGAACTCGATGCGCATTTGTTGCATTTGTCGCATTTGTCGCGTTGGCGTGGGACGACTGCATTCGACCGCAATTATTGATAAATCCTCACATTTTGCTCCGTAGCCTTAGTTGCCATTTGCAATTGCAAACGTGATCTTTGTGCAATATTGTTCTTGAGTGTTGAAGCATCTTTGTTTCTTATGTTAAAGATTACAAATTTAATTTTTTTAGTGAGTTATTGAGAAAAGTTACGTAACTGCTTCTATAAATTTAATACATATTAAAAGTCGTTATTTTTATCTAAAAATATTTAATTTATTTAAGCTACTTTAGTTGCCATCTAGTTCATATTAAATCGGTCGTAGGGTTTTCAAAACGATTTAGCGACAGCTCAAGATTAGCATAATAATATATATAAACGTAGGCTAGTATCAGTATTGTTTTTCTGCTCATTTTCTAATCACAATTTAAAATTAAAATAGGAGGTTGAATCATAAGAAGAGGAGGTTTACACAGTGAACGTTTCGGCACGAGATGATACTGAGATGAGATGAGATGGCAATTTGGCACTGAACCATTTGGCCGTCACCCGAATGTACAGGGCCGAATCGGTGGGTAGGACGGGGGTTATTAAAGAGGCGACGAAGAAATGTGTAAAAATGTAACATTTTGTAATTTAATACAAACATACACACTAAATTATCAGATATACTAAAATGAAGATATAAAAAATGTTCAAACCATTATTCTGAATAACCTCTGAATAAAAATATTACCGTGTTAAATATACCGATAACCACAAATCTGAACTTATAACACTGAATCTGAACTGAATATTAAGCAATATTACAAATATTATTTACTTTAAACAGTTTTTATATTATTGTTGATATACACACTTTAATACACACACACGTGTGGTTTGCATAGATTATCTCACTTTACTGGGCTGATATTAATGTAATATTATTTATGAGGTTCAATTAGGGTGTTTATTTTTATTTATTTAACTATTACCACTTACAAATAGTCTATAGGCAATAACATCCTTCCTGGTTATATTACTTTAAACATACCTTTTATGAGATTTTTGTGCTAAAATGAAACGCATTCATAGTTTTATTGATACAATGAATTAATGAAAAAATAATCAATATTAATGGAAGTACGTAAATTTTTCAATTGATATGTATAATAAAAAAATAAAAAGTAAGGATTATAGAAATCATATTTTCTTAACAATTAAAAAAAAGCAACAAGAGTTAGAATTCACGAATAGACAAAAGTTTCCCAGTACGTAGTAAACCACATTGGTACGTACTTGCCAGTTCCGTAAGTAGTAGCGAATGCTAGCGGAATCTCATTGACATGAGGACACTTCCCGGCAAATGATGCTGCATCGTATGAAAATAATAGTATAGGTCATAATATATAGATGATACTACGCAAAACGTTAGAGTTTTTAATCTTGGTTTAATACTTGTTGTTTGAAGTTTATTAATAAACATTGGATCTTCACGTTGCACATTTATAACTTGTATGCACGTTTTCGAGTGGGAAGTTACGTAGGAAGGATTTATGGTCGATATAATCTTTATGTCCTGATTGCCCGTTATTTTTGGCAACACAACTTCTCGAGTATTGTCCTCATGAAATGTGTTTAGTGAAAGCAGGCGAATGGAATGTAAAATGTATTTTTCCTTTTTTAGAATCTTAAATAATAAAGGTTATGTTTCTGTACTCTGTTGGCACTGCACTGATAGATTCGTAATTCTGAATCATGTTCATTGCAACACAATAAGACTGTATGTTAAAAGAAATAAGTAACATATCTATTGATCATAGTTCTATAGAGAATGGCATGGGCAAAGAAGACGACAGGAGCGTATATTTTGCTCCTTACGGCTGGGAAAAAGTTAAGATCATATAGAAGGATACATTCTTTAAAACTTCTAATTCCTATGTAATTCTAAATCTAAAGTAATGTCGTCGCATTGTTTGAACCTCAAAGATTATATTATTCATTTTAGAAAGAGGTCAGGGTCCACAATGACTTGCGGCGCTAATCGTTTTATATTGATATTATTATATAATTATTAATATTATTTATTATTATACATTATACTCTTCATCTTAGGCGCCAATTTTGTCGATGCTGATATTTTTCTAGGAAACTCATTAAAAATATCTTAATAATTTTACTAAATATTAAATATTGTTTATTCCAGATCAAACTTCACTAACACTCTTGGTCGATTTAGTCACTCCACCAGCCGACTCGCTCACAACGGCAACAGCGACGACTATTCGAGAACTACGCAGACTTTACCGCGAAAACTTCACGACGACAACTCGAAAAAGGTTCGACAAAACGGCGGCCCAAAAACCAAATTCTGGAACGGCCTCACCAACAGCAAGCGCTCCACAAGTGCCTTGAACGTATCGCACCAGAGCGACAGTTCCACGTCGGGCAATAAGTCAGTCAACGGAAACGGCTACGTCACAGGTCCCGCCAAACCAGCCAGGACACATAAGGCTCTTAGCAGGAGCAAAAGCTTCGCTGTCGGGCCACCAGAAAACAAAGCGCCGATCCGCACCACCACCGCAATGAGTCGCAACTACTCCACGATGTACAAGTCGAATCCACAACTCAGTCGGCTGGACGAAACGCCGGAGCAACTAAAAAGCCCCGGAATAGTTTCAATCATCAATAGAAGTCAGCGAGATTTAGCGAACGCGGTTTCGCGCGACGAAGAAGAGAGGAGAGATCCTCAGGGTTCCAGATTCTCAAAGAACGTCTCGTACGCAAACGGTCACACGAATAAGAAGTACTACAATAACGAAGGTGAAAAAAGAGATGTATTTTTAAAAGGTCTCAAAGACAGAGCTCCCGATCTGTTCCATACGATACACGGCAGTGACGAGCGGGACTACACCAGGAGTACTCCATCGCCACGTCACAGCAGTACTCCTTTAAGAAATAATAATTATTCAAAAACGCTGAACTCACAGGATTATATTTACAAAACCGATCCTTACAAAAGTGACTCCAGTTCGCCCTACAGACCTTTGAATGGAAATGGAAATTTGCGACTCAAATCCCCGGAACCATATAACGGAAACTCTGAGGGCGTTTTAAGGAGAGGAAGTAACAGCAGTGATAACTTCTCTGAAACATACCGTTATACTACAAAAACTGACGATCCCCTGCGGCCAAGCATCACAAACACAGTTGAAACCGTCAGTAAGAAAACGATTCCTTCTAAAGATGGAAGATGCAAAGAGATTATAGAGTCAACAGAAAAGAGATCGGTCACAACCAGTCGCTATCAAGGCGAACCAGTTTCTAATTTGAAGTATGTCGAGAATGGAAGACGACTTCCTGGACTGTCAACGAGGCGGGGAAGTCTTCTCGACGAAAGAAGAGGCAGCGCCCAAAATGGAATCAACATTAAAGTCTACAGAAATTAAAATTTGATTTGTTCAGTACTCAGTGAAAGTTTTTGTTCTACATAATAATTTTATTAAAACTGATATTGAAAATAACAATTAACTAAAACCTAACTAAAGGTGGAACTTTAGTCGTAATGTTATACAAACAATCTTTATTTTCTCGATGCCATATATTACACTTACTGATGAGTCATTTATACTTTTTAGATACATATATTTTTTCACTTTATGAATAATAATAGCTAATTAAGAAATTTAAAGTGGGCCAAAATCTCAATCTTATTCTTTGATGTATCCGTCCAAATTTAGCTTTGAAAATATGCCTTACATATTATTTTGATTTTATAATAACATTATCTTAAACAATAATAAATTAATTTTGCTCTAATAGTATAATTAATATTTAGTGTCATTAAATTTTGTGTTGCGCTTGTATATCAAATTTATAATATTGTTGCTTGACCTATATATAATTGTGTAACCTAATTATAATGAAATTATTAATACTCGTAAATATTTGTCAAACACATTTTCTTAAACATAGTTAATACAACTGACTAACTTTGTATTTCAGTTATTAAAACAAAAAAATACCGGTGTATATACCTACTATAAACCTCTAATTTGGAAGTTTTTAATTAAAGTTTGTTTGATATTTATAAATATTTTTTCTTCATTTATAGTATACACATACACAGATATAGTATACACAGAAATATGTAATAAAAAAGTACTGCATAAACATTTTATTTCTTAAAACATATTCGTTCCCTTATTATTTTAAATACCTTTATATCGTAATACATATACCTCAATTTTATTTTATTTGGGATTTAGATCTACATAACTGTTTGACCATATGGAGCAAACGTAGATAGTCAATTTATTATTTATATTTCAAACATATAATTATTACTAAAAAGGTAAAAGAAAAAACATAACTATACAGAAATAGATGTTGATAGGTTTCTAGAAATATTTTTTGATAAATATAAAGAAACGATGAAAATTAGATACAGCGTATATGCATGCTTATGTATAAGAAAAATGTTTATGCTAAATAGCTTCATTAAATAAGTTTATTATAAACACTGTAATCCCAAAACAAGTGCATTATTGTTAGGAATGCATCAAGTGAAAGCATGAAGAAATCAAAACGCGTGAAAATGTGAATACCTTATTGAAAATGTGTCTTTGCTTGCATATGAAATGTATGTCAACGGTTGAATACACTGACGTTTAAATTGCGTTTTAATGACGTTTGGTACTTATGACGTTTTATCCGAATTAAATCCGACGAAATAAAAAAAAAACTATGATAATCAGAACTTAAGAACGATGAATTTTTACAAAAATAATATTTACAAAAAAAAAAAAACTTCTTATTGAACTACTTGACAGTAGTTTCGGTGGATACACCTATTAAAAAAATGTATTTTTAATTAAAACATTCAATGTTAAATTTGACGTTTTTAAAATAAAATTATTCGAACTGGCCGAATATTTTAAAACTGAATCAATTGTTATTATAATAATCATATGGATTTATCACATAAATTAGAAAAAAATAATAAGTTATCTTTAGTGAACAAAGCCACTAATTAAAAGTTAAGGCAGACAATGTCCATAAGAATATACTTATGCAAATGATCAGGAAGAAAAAAAATAAATAAAATAAAATAGAAAAACAGTTCAGTCAAATAAAATTAAAACCAAAAGCAACACTAATTTATGATTAAAGCTTATCTATCCAGGTCCAGGTCCTATCAACGTATGGGCTAAGGTACGCTACGCTATGGTTCTACACTCCCCAAAAATATGTTGAATGATCTGCTATTCAGGGCAGTTGAGGGCAGTAGAGAAAGGGTGAAAAATACATTTCAAAAAAGAAATTCTAGGTTTCGGGGTGAGAGGCTGTTTGAGTGAAATTTTTGATTGCTTTTAAGCTTAGCAGCGTATAGTCCAGTAACGATAAGCTGGCCGTTTTTCAGTTAGGACGAAGGTAAAAAAATCTAATTGATAAAATGAAATATGGAAACAAAAAAGGTTAAGATCAATAATATAATATAAATTGTTTTCTACTTAAAATGTTCACCTAAAGTGTTAAATTATAATCAGAACATAAATTTTCCTATATAGAATAATATTCCTGTATAAATAAATATTGATATATACATTTGGTAAACATTTTGAATAAGAAACAAACTTTATAATATTGATCAAGATCTTTTTTGTTTTCAAGATATTTTATTTCATAACTCCGTCCTAGTTGAAAAACGGCCATTTTATGCTGACGCATTTATGCAAAGGGTCTATGATACTTACTTTTAAAACGTGTCAACATAATTTGTTGACACTGACAATATAACTAACATGCTCACAAAAAAGAAAATGTACAGAAATTTTAATTTATAACAATATGATTACAAGTAATGATTTTTTTTTTACAAAATATATCTTTTATATCTTTACAATTCTTCACAAAGACGGTTCTTTTTCTGTGGGTGAAAACAAAAACATTCTATATTACAATACAAAAGTTTCAATAGGTTTACATTAATAATAGAAAGGAAAAAAAACAATATAATAAAACGCAAAAGCAGTAAATAAATAACAACCAAAAAAGTAAAAACCTACCAAAAGCAAATTTAAAGAAAATAGACAAACAATATATTTTTATTTTTATATTGATATTTATATACGAGTTTTAGTTTTTATGTGTTTTTCGAACAGATCTATACCCTATAAGTACTTAACTAACCTATTATCTTTCCATCTCAAGCAGATAGAGAAGGAGCAGGTATAAAACTTTTTACATACCGATAATTTTTCTATTATATTTTCCTTTATCGTGTCTTTAACCATATATTTAGGTAGATTGGAACAATTCAATAATTGGTAATTGGATTCAATTATCTATTGAAGATTATTTTTTCATTCGTTTTTTTCGTGTGTAATTTTGCTGATGCCTTATTTACAAACTATAAATTAACATTTAAAACTTAAACGGGTGCATGCATATGAAATTATTAAAAACTAAGCAGAATGTAAATGACACAATGCCAAGATGGCACAATCACAAGTAGGTGCGTGGGCCTTGGTTCAGGGGTTTCAAAGGACCTTTTGAGTTAGTGTTAATCTGACAGTGCTGTTAATTTGTCACGGATGGAAATTAACACATATGATAAGCAAGTTAGTGTAAATCACTTACCTCGATAGACGCTGATCGCTCATAGTGTTTCTGTCGGCATCTGGAGCTGCCACACATCCACACTTAACAAACTATATGAACACACGACGCGGAGATGGGGTTGGTTCTCGATTGCCCGACCGGCGCAGACGGACTGGCGCGCGCTGTTTCGTTTTCGTTTTGCATCGAGACTACCCCCAGATTCCCGGGGTTGAGTAACGGAGAAACAACCAAAGAGCTGGTCACGCCAGATGCGGTGAAACGCTACATAAATGTGGTGAAGTATCTCCAGTTTATTTATTTATAAGTATTACATATTAAACTAAACTACAGCCGAGGGCCGATAGAGTTTTAGCTCGTAGCTAAACAACCTGAGGACTGCTTCCTCTCAACGGAAAAGGCGGAAATGGTATAGCGAAGTCTGTCGCTGTTTGTATAACAGATATTCTCATTAAACAACTTTAGAAGCATTTGAAATGTAATGCTAAAAATAAACAGGATAGGATGACAACAAATCAGAATTATGAAAATCTTTTATTTTTTTTTAAATTGTTGCTACAACGAATATATATATACACATGTTTTATATATATATATATATATAATTGTATAATTGAGTTGTAAAGTTATTTGACTTATATTTGATGATTGTTTTTTAATAGCGGCAAATCGTCTGAAAAGATAAATGACATAATCTTTGACAATATTGAAAATTTTTGAATAAGTTTTTAATAATTTGATAAAGTGCTGGATAGCATAATATTTATAAAGGTTCTAAAGAGGTCCTGTACTTGAGAGCGCAGGATGTCGGTTTAAACCCAGCGCTGAGTTTTATAAAAATGCATTTTTAACTCTCACCTGTCCTCTTTAGTGTAAAATATTGTCAAATATTATGTAACCATCTAATTAGATGAAATAAGGAAGGATGATATTTTAACAAAAAATATAAAAATAATGGATATATATATATATATATATATATATATATATATATATATATATATGTAAATACTTTCAATCATTTAATCATTGCCGTTCAGACTCATTTTGGTAAAGTGAACAGTCTAAAAATGTTAAGATCGCGAAATGGCCATCCCCATTTAAGAATGATGATAAACATAGCAAAATAACAATTGATAATAATAATTATTATTATTAGATTATCCAAGGCCTTTGATTGTGCCTTTAAACCGCCGCGGCGACCGCCTCTCAGCAATTGTCTTTTTTCCGTCGGTTTGGAAACGTATTATTAACAGTAAATTATTGGAAACACGCATGCGATATTATATGCCAACAAAAAATATAACATTGCCAAAGTATAGGTTATCAAAACAATATTATTTCAAATTTTAAATTATCCATACATATCAACGATGGAATTCAAATGGAATTAAAATATTTATATTTTTTTCAATTGAATATTGGGTTTTTGAAATTGCAAAGATAAAACTATACTATATATATATAACTTATATTTGATGATTGTTTTTTAATAGCGGCAAATCGCCTGAAAAGATAAATGACACAATCTTTGACAATATTGAAAAATTTTGAACAAGTTCTTAATAATTTGATAAAGTGCTGGATAGCATATCATGAAGGTTCTAAAGAGGTCCTGTACTTGAGAGCGCAGGATGTCGGTTTAAACCCAGCGCTGAGTTTTATAAAAGCGAATTTTTAACTCTCACCTGTCCTCTTTAGTGTAAAATATTGTCAAATATTATGTAACCATCTAATTAGATGAAATAAGGAAGGATGATATTTTAACAAAAAATATATAAAAATAATGGATATGTGATTACGATGAAGGATGATGGTGAAATGAGATGATTTATGTATAAAGTTGATGAAAAAATAAAAATAATGGATATGTAAAAGTGTAAAATTAAAGCACATGATTTGTGTGCGTATTATTTATATAATTGTATAATTGAGTTGTAAAGTTATTTGACTTATATTTGATGATTTGATGATGGTTTTTTAATAGGGGCAAATCGCCTGAATATTGTCATATTCAATATTGTCAAAGATTGTGTCATTTATCTTTTCAGGCGATTTGCCGCTATTAACAAACAATCATCAAATATAAATCAAATAACTTTACAACTCAATTATACAATTATGTATACATATATATATATATTGAAACAATCTTTAAGGCTATCTTTTCATCATCGACATCTAAATTGGTCAACAAGGAAACAAGGAAAAAATACTAACAAAAATAATTACATATTATAAATACATACATCATTAGAGATTAACATCTTTTACCCCCATAGGCTCAATTCAAAAAAATAATATACGCAATCGCAGAAAATGTCTCTCTCGGCAGGCAATAATAATTTACCTCTTTATAGATTTATTCAAAATGGCACAATAAGATGTCGCAATAATAACTGATATAATAATATTGAAAAAATATAGTATCATGAAGACAGATTAAATAGCAGTGATTTATTGTTCCTTTTGGCCATTTTAACTGTGTAGTTAGTACGATTTTGTGTCGGTCTTCGATCAAGGAATTAACCTACACAGGCCATTGCATACGACCGATGCATTTAATTCCGTACCTCTTTTAATAGCGCGGGGTAGGCGGGCGCGGTGTGGGGCGGGATTTCATTTCAATTAGTACGAGAGCCCACGACCATATCTAATAATTTTGCGGCCGAAACCGTATAAAAACCGATAAAGTAGATGATAAATTGGCAGACAGTGTTGTCATATTATATCCGATATTAAATTATTATATATTATAGGTTTTGTTATTTTTGTTTTCAGATATTTTGCGCGTATCATTTGACTGCAGAGCTTTGTCGAGAATGACAACAATTTTAACAGAACTGTATCATAGCAATCCGGTTCATTTCTTGTACGGCTGCCGAGATTACAAAAAAAAAAATGTAGTTTCGTATACAAAATGAGGCTATATTTTGTCAGACACTCAGACACACTTTGCAGTTTATAGTTTTTATTTCTTGTCTCACTTTATATTTTTTAAGCGGTCTCCTAGATACGCTCTACGCTATCGGCGTGTGAAAAACGTGTTCTCCGGACTATAATTTTACTGTATTCCGAAAATCAGACGATATACTTTTATTTATAACACGCATCTTAAATATTTCAAACAATTTTCTTTAAAAAATCAATGATATATTTTTGAAAATGCGCTCAGGGCAAATGTACGTGCGGAAAGGTCGTGGGCTCTCGTACTAAATAACTTATCTCGCACTAAAAGATAATAATTTAACAAAAAAAAGATATGTTAGGAATATTTATATATGATACATGACATTATCACTCTCCTTCTGCCTTCTTGAAGTATTTTGACATACTTTAACCACATAAGACGGCATTTTCTCCAAATACCGAAGTTTTGTCAAACTAAAAACCAATCGGCGCTCGTCAAGGCAAGAAACACGATTGCTTACCTGAGCATGTTTCTGACAGCCCTTTGTGCCTACTAGGTAATCCTCTGATCGAAGGTTCCGGTAGAATAAACCTGCTATAAGTAGCAGCAATTTCACGCCAAATGAATAATGTCATTACCATCGTTGTTTTAATTATTATTATCGAGATAACAGCAAAGGTAACGACGTTTCGCTAATTAGTAATTGATAAATTTTAATAATATAATTTTATATATAATATTTAATATTCTACCTAACTAGGCAACGCCTGTTCTAAGGTAGACTTTTATATAGTAGGTCTTTAATTTTAGGTTAATTTTTAATACACATATAAAATATTTAATGTTTATATTAATTTTACTTTTTTATTATTTAGGTATTCTATTTTTTGTATGCTTTATTATAATATAATATAATATAATTATTATATCGTTTCAGAGTTCCCTTTAAAAACATACAGAACCTAAAAAATACACCTAATAAAGGTGAAGTAACTATTTCTCGTTAATAATGCGTCTTAATTGTATTTTTTTATATATTAAGGATCTAAATATGTTTTAGACCCTTAAACCTATGCCGCTCAATAGGACAAGGTGTACAAAATAGGTGGAAGGCGGGTGATTGCCTTCGTGTATTTCTATTAACAATTACAACGCATTGGCCATCACGAGTCTTTACTAGGATGTTAGGATGTTAAGCTGTTTGAACCTCGTTTGTGAACGCCAGAAGGGGTTATACTCAGAGTTCGTATTTCTATGCAGCATGTGCAATCTCACATTTAAAGTAAATAATTGTGAAAAACCTACCAATAACGAGGACCCCGACTTAAATGATAACTTAGTATCTAGTTTGATGTCAGTGGGTGCCGGTCATGTTAGTATGGAGCATGTTTCGGTTTCACTTGAATTGCCCTATATGTCGGACAAACTTTACACAAAATGTTTGTGCGTTGTGGGATTTAGTAATCCTAAAAAGGTCTATTGAAAATGAACTTCATAATAATATTGTATAAATGCCTAAAACCTTATCATAATACCTAATACTTTCATTTTTAAAAAATACCTAACGTTTATATAAAATAAATAAACTTACAAAAAACTTGTTATTGTGTAATTAATTGTATGTTAGTTGTATTTGAAAATTAATAAATAAATACAAAAATTAGTCTATTGTTATATAATTCGATTGTGTTAGGTAGTTAATAAAATATTACACAAAATGGTTTTTATTTGTTATCAAAATATTATATTATAGATATAAGCGGCATCATGATTACGACGTACGAGTGACAGCCCTATTGAAATTACAGCAAATTACAGCAGTACAGGCACATAAACACACATTGTTTATGTAATCAAATCTTACCAGTATGACTTTCAAGATGTGTAAATACAATTTAAACTACAAGTCGGCGAGGCCTAACAAAGTTTTAATTCAACATTACTTTACGAATGCATATTAATATAAGAAATGAATTATAATTATTTATTTTTTAACAAAAAACAGTAGGTACAATTAAAACAGTATTTAAGGTGGTACAAATAAAATAAAATATTTACCGCATGAAGAGCTAAGTTTTGAGTCGAATTACGAATAATAGCCAAATGTTCTAAAATAAATAAATTTGAGTAATTTTTTTGATAGGTTTTTTAGTTTACGTTGTTGCTCATAAATCCTGAATCTTTCAATAATCGGTTTTATTTTTGAAAAATATAGTCTTATGTTTATTTGGCTTAGTTAGTACGCAGCGAAGCTTATAAGCGACGCTGTTAGTTTAGTTGGATGCTAGCTCGATTATGCAAACGGCCGCTAGCCTTTACGACGATTTACGACAAGCCTAGATAGAAGACAAGGCTAGAAAGATGTATAGTGAGAAACTAGTTCTATTAAATGGTTGAAATTGACAAATTTCACTATACAAAAAAAAACAATATTCTTTAAGCTATATAGCATTACCATGTCGTTACAACATATTAACTTTTTTTGCATAAATGTGTATTTTGCCTTCTCCAGGAAAATTAAATAATCCATTGACACTTAGGGTGCCAAATTCGACATATCAATTGATTAGAATGTACGGATGTTATCTTCTAGCTAGGGTGTTCAAGAAATTGAACCTAACGGAAGTAATATGACAACATATATAAGCATTATTCATGTTTAATATGGCAATAAAAACATGAATACAGCAATACAACATTATTTGTAAATTATTCTGATTGCAGATTAGCGTAGTTCTTTGAAATCGTTGACTATATGTAGTACTTTATTAAAAAATGGTGACTATCTGCTGGCTTGAAACCGCAGTATCTGAGTTATAAGAGAAACCATTGCTTAAACGCTATCATTCTGTTACCAATTGAGAAACTGAATATTTCATGTATTTAAAATATAACCACTGGGCAATACGATCATTGAAAGCAATGCTTAAAAATAATTAGAATGGCGACACTGACTGTACATACTCGGTCTTCTCGTAATGAACGTAATGTTGGTCTTGCTTCTAGTTTTACTTCGATTTTGTTGTTCAGTTCACGCGGTTCATTCTAGTGCAACGGCCCTCATCTTAAGAATTCTACATAAAAACTAAGGAAGCTTGAAGCTTTACTTGAAATTTACGAAAGTGTAAAAGTATCAGGTGATTAATCTTTAGATGTTATCAAGCGCAATTCTCTAATTGCTTTCAATATCGGACGACTGGTAAGGATAATATAAAAATAATACAAAAAATTGCCAGAAAATTTATAATATAAAAGAATGAGAAACTTAATTATTTTGCATAAAGTTAAGTATCATCTATTAGTTAATAATAGACTATCAGTTAAAACCAGGGAATAAAATTTTATTTATAAATTAATGCGTAGCAAAATCTTATTTAGAAAAACCACTTAAATTTACTAGATTATATATTAACTTTATTAGATTTAAATTTATTAGATTACTAGTCATTGATTTAACAAAAAAACTGTTGCTATATTAAACTTATATTAAAAGTATTAAATCTATACCTAATGCAAATAAAACATTATGTTTATACCTACAATAAACTTGATTCACCGACACACAATATATCTCTCTCTCTCTCTTACTCACAAACTCACACACAACACATACTCCTCATACAAATGTTATACCTGCGTATTTGTATTTAAATAATTTGATTTAGTTGAAAAAAAAACTTGCAACAATTTAGTTTGAAAGCATCACACCTACTGCTAAATCATGCTTGTAAATCTCTAGGAAATCCATAATCGGTTTTGTTATGTGTTAATTCTTAATTACTTTAATGTTATTAATATACTGTGTGTTTTCCCATAACAAATTAAAAATAAAATAAATACATTAGTTATACAGATATATTAGTATAGATATTTATTAATATCATGTTTCTTTTATGGTATCGTGTAACGGCCATGTATGGATCGAAAGTAATTCTAAGTGTTTAAACCTTTGTCTTCTCTTTGTTATTTAATCCTAGGTTATGTTACCTCTATATTGTACGATATTCCTGTTTGGAAATCAAAATTCTTTTCTTATCGTAGTTATTTGCTCTATCAAGTTTTTGGGGCAAAACCTCCCGGAACGGCTAGATCACGTTTCTCTTGCTACGGCCTTTGCTGTGGCGTGATGCGTGCGTCGTATGCAACAATTATTGTGCCCTGCATACTGACCATACTGTGCCTGTCCACTCCTGTGGATTGGCCGGGCTATCTTTGGGGGCACACGATAGCAAAAATGTACGCATCTGTTGTGGATGACCGCCAGTCGCTCTATCAAGTGACTAAATGCGAAATGCTAAAATTTAAATTCGTACCGTGCTTCGAAGAACTACACAAACTAGCATTTAGAGCTCAAACATAATTGCAGTCAATATTTTGATAATTTATTTCAAAATTTAAATAATTAACTAAACTATCTAGAGTATTTTATCGTACATAAACAAAGGGCATATTTGTGATCGTTTTCTACGAAACATGAAAGATAGGAAGAAACAATGTTTTTAGGTACAGTCTATTAAATTAAAAATAACTAATAATATTTTTTTTTACAATATTTCTTTTATTATTTTTGATCATGTTTTTTCAAGCCGTTTCCTCCATTTGGGCATTTATTACTTTTATAAAAAAAAACAATATAATGACAATAAAAAAGGTTGGTTTTTTGAAAATCAAATGATAACTTAAAAAGAGTAACATGTTCTTCTAAGATAAAAATAAATATCTTTTTGTCTAAAAAAGGTAGGACTCCTATTACATATTACATATTACATATTACATACTATGGCTACACAAATGAAAACAAATTTTGAGAGTAACCAAAACAACTTTATTGCTATAAATAATAAACTGGAACAAACATTTAACAACTTTAACAACAAGTTTGAACAATTAGATAGAGTTAATCGTAGATTCAATGTTATAATTTTTGGCTTCGAATCTAAGGTTGAATACGAAAAATATGACGACCTATTGAAATCAGTCTGTGACTTATTCAAGAATAAACTCTGTCTGCAAATAAGTGAGAATAATATTGCCTTTGTATCCCGGCTGGGTTCGAGAGGAAGGAATAGGCCGATACTTGTTCAATTTATTCATTTCGGGATAAAACTTAAAGTTTTACAGAGTTGCAGCAAGCTTAAAGGCACTAATTTAAGAATCAGCGAAGATTACACCAACAACCAACGCATTGAACGGAAAGTGTTAGTACCGCATCTTATAGCAGCACGAAACGAGGGAAGACCTGCACAGTTGAAAGGAACCAGGCTCTACATTGACAATCGACTCTGGACCCACGAGATGCTGAATAGGACTCATCCAGAATTTTCACCAAATATTTCAGTTAGAGATATTTCAGTTAGAGATAATGAAATTCCATCAGGAAGCTCCTTAAGCGCAGCTGGACTTATAAATGCCATTCAAACTTCGAATGAAGGAAAAGATATGTTCGACGATAGAAGTACGAAGGCCTCCACTTCGAAACATAAAAATCATGATAGTGTTCCGAGAAAACCTTCAGCGCGTATTAAAAAATTAGGTGTACCACAGCCAAATAATTGTGTTACAGCTCTGCCAATAAGCTCGCGGAAATTAAGAGTTGTCGTCAATAAAAAAAAGATCTGTAAATCTACACCAGGTATAGGTAAGACAACAAAAACTCCTACAGTAAGCACTCCGGGGGTTAAACAAATTAGTAGTGATTTGAGTCCTTCGTCCGCCAATCTTGAAGCTAATGATTCTGGGCCTCATTCAAAGTTCTATAATATATCAGATTCAAAAAACTAAAAACTTCACAACGTAATAAGTCTACATGTGTGCGTATAATGCATGGCAACATTTGCAGTATACTCAACAAAACAAGTTCCTTAGAATTATTCCTAGCTTCGATTGATGACAGGCCTGATTTTTTGTGCTTAACAGAAACCTGGCTGAAATGTGAAAATAAAAACTTAGCCCAACTTCCAGGCTACTATATCGCTGCCAATCAAACAAGATTATTACGCAAACACGGGGGTACAATGATATTCGCCAAAAACAATCTCGAAACTAGTATGATTGACATTTCTAATCTTATAGACGAACGCACATTTGAAGGTGTTGCAATAAAAGTAAAATCACTGAAACTTGTTATAGTGTGTATTTATCGTTCTGGAGGTTCTGTGGACTCTTTTATGTTAAAATATGAGTCATTGTTAAAAAAGGTTTTTAAAAATGAAAATGTATGTATATGCGGTGATTTTAATATTAATTTTTTAGGAAATTCAAGAGAAAAGGTTAATTTATTAAATTTAAGTAGGGAATACAACTTTTACAATTTATTCACAAATCAACCAAGTCGTAAGGATGTTTTTACTGGTAACTCATCACTTATTGATAATTTTCTTGTTAATTTTTCGAAAAAAAATGTAATCTTAAAAACTGTCGATCCTGGATTATCTGATCACTCATTCCAATGCATCGAAATAAAGAATATATTTATAAATCAGCATCATTACATAATTAGAAAAATAAGACATTTTAATGAACAGAACCATTTTAAATTCGGAAAGTGGATAAAAACACTTAACTGGAATTATTTATTCAAAATAAAGGACACCAACGAGGCGTTTAACTGGTTCCATGACAAAATAAATAATTGTCTAGAGAAATCGTTTCCTCTTACAGAAAGAAAAATATATTCTAATAATAAAACAAATAATTGGATTACTAAATCGCTTCTGAAGAAATGTAAGACAAAAAGGAATATACTGAAAAATGTGCATATGAAATCGAAGCCACATATCAGAAGCTTTCTTAAAACAATTACCACTCAAATAAACAAAGGTATTAGGCAAGCTAAGTGCGATTTCTATTCAAGGAAAATGAATACTTCAACAAATAAAGTAAAAACAGCCTGGGCTTTCATAAATCAGGAAACAGGACGAAAGTTAAAATGTTTGAAGAAACCTATTTCGCTCACGTTGAACGGCACTGTTGTAGAAGATCCAATAATATTGAGTCACGAGTTTAATGATTTCTTTATTAACAAACCAAAACAGTTAGCCTCATCGATACCGGCTCCAAACACATCATTTTTTTCGAAATTGAAACACTGTAAACAAAATGACAACTCAATATTCCTGCAACCAATTTCAGAATCGGAAATAGATAAAACTATTACTGCATTAAAAAATAAAAGGTCTACAGGTATTGATAACTTCCCGGTTCATGTTTTGAAAAAACATAAAGAAATCTTTATTAAACCGTTAACTTATCTGTTTAATCTCTGTATAGCAAACGGCATTTTTCCAGATAGGTATAAGATTTCAAAAATCGTCCCTGTTTTTAAAAAAGGTGACCCTCAAAATATTGAAAACTACAGACCCATTTCTCTTCTGAGCATTTTCTCCAAACTTTTAGAAAAAGCTATAGGAAAAAGATTATCAAATTTTTTAAATAGGTTTAATATATTATCTGATAACCAGTTCGGATTTATAAAAAATAGATCCACTCAAATGGCTATAGTGAAGTGTGTAAACTCTATACATGAATGCCTGAATAGCAAAAAGATGTCAGTTGCCATTTTATGTGACCTTAGTCGAGCATTTGACTGTGTTCAGATAGATATTCTACTAAAAAAGCTTGAATATTATGGTATAAGAGGTGTAGCACTTGAATTATTTCGTAGTTATCTCACGGGTCGAAAACAAAGTGTCGAGTTAACGCATATCCGTGACAACAAATACGAACATTCCATATTATCGATTTTCAAGCAAATTATCATAGGAGTTCCTCAAGGTACAATTCTCGGACCTTTACTTTTTATAATTTATATAAATGATCTGTGCTTAGCAACATCAGATGCTGAATTGACTTTATTTGCCGACGATACGAGCTGTGTCATTAAGGCGGATACATTTGAGCAACTCCTAAATAAAATTACCAAAACCTTAGATGATATCGAAGACTGGTTTAAGGCAAACAAATTGTCAATGAATATGTCTAAAACAGTCGTTCTCAACTTCTCCAAATATAAGAATAGTGACATCAGAATTCAACACTTGGTAGAAGTTAAAGATGATGCTAAATTCTTAGGAGTCTACATCGATAGAAAGTTGAATTGGAATAAGCACTTTGAACACCTTAAATCTAAGTTGTCTTCTGCGGTATATGTCCTGTCAAAGATAAAAAAGATCATGAGCTATGAAACAGCTTTATCGGCATATTATTCGCTCATAGAGTCGCATCTAAGATACGGCATACTGGTTTGGGGTACTGCTCCGTATATTTCAGATATATTTAAATTACAAAAAAAGGCTGTAAGAGCTATTTTAGCATTAAATCAAAGAGTATCATGCAGACCATATTTTAAAAGATTAGGCTTATTGACAATATATGGGCTGTATATATTAGAAGCAACATGCCACTTCTTCTTAAATAAGCAAAATGCATCTACACACAGCAACATTCACGAACACAATACGCGTTTCAAGGAACATTATGTACCAACCATACTAGCCCGTACAACTTTATTCCAAAAGAATAGTCAGTATTTAGGCCTAAAATATTTTAATATGCTGCCTGAAAACATTAAAAAAATAACTGAGTTCAATCAATTTAAAGGTGCATTGAAGAAATATATTATTGAGCAAAACATTTATGGCTTTAATGAATTTAAATAGTTCTCATTCGTGATGGTCATGTCAAAATATTACTATTAATCTACCACAAACATTTATATATTAGAATGTCCTTTGTGCCACAATATGAAGTTTAGGAAATTTAAATTATTTATGACAATGTTTTAGTTAAATTTAAACAGATTTATTTTTTAATGTCTATTATAAGTACATTATATAATTTGAGAAGTTTGTTTAAATTTGAAATTTAGCAACTGTATTGTGAAAAAAAAATAGTTTTGTACAATATATATTACACAGATACGAGAGTATAAAATATTTTTTTGGTTAGAAAATCTTACAAACAAATTGATTAAAAAATTGTAAAAATAAATTTAAGAGACCTTATTTATAACCTATAGACCTTATTTTGCAGAAACAAGTGACACGTTTTGTAATCTTTATACCATAAAAAAAAAAAAAAAAATTCATTATATTATAGTTATCATTATATAGATATTAAGTAAATCAAATTAATATAACAGGTAAACATAGTAGAAAAAGTAAAAACACACACGTAGACTAGAACATGGATTCTAGTTCCGTAAGCAATTCGTCCATCACTTAGTTTTTTCTACTATCTGTTAATTTTATTCAGTATTATTTTTTTTATCAAAAGACTATGAACTTCATCAATGGATGTCATCATATTTGTCTGTTTAAAAATATATATGTATGTTACTGGTTTATATATGCACCTTTATAGGATAAAGGTGCGTAAATGCTTTTTCCTATGTTTTAACCGCTGTTTTATGTATTTACTGTTTTAAATTGCAAATGTCATTCCTATACAATTTATGTTTGTTTTTGGAAAATAAATTATTATTATTATTATTATTATTATTATTTTAAGTTTTTGTGAATCATTTTACATAATATAGTTTCACATGTCGTAAACGGCTGATTACCTGAATCCGGGAAACATTCTACATATGTATGTAAGCTGAGTTACTTGATTTCAATATCAATTTATTAGTAGGTGTATCATATAGCAAGTTCTTATTATGTTATGCGGAATGGGATGTAGCTATGAGCAATATGGATGGATGCATGAGTTGTGAGAGGGGCCCATCGCTGTGGCGCTGTATTTTGGAGTGTTCTATGCCATAAAATATGGAGGACGGTTGTGAAGACATCAAGTTACCCGGAAGATCACAATCCTCAGTGATGAGACAATGACAAGAAGAGGTTACCGTTTAGAAACAGTGAATATTCACTGGGTAACTTGGTCTAGCTGCCGAGATATAAGTTATATTATATCAATATCCTCTTATTAATATCTCATTTTGTACATAATCCACTTACTAACAGTAAGAATATTATTAGACCAAAAAGTTATTTTTAAGTGAGACGTCTTCGCTCAAAATTCCATAAACACTGTCTAATTTTCATCAATGTTAAATTTGGAAAAAAATATTTTTAATTATTAAAGTGAATATCATCTTTGCCTGGTTTTATATAAGCTTTTAATGAGATGCGGCTAATTTGAAAAAAAAATATATACTGATATTGGGAGAAAGCTAAAATAGTGCCTTGCTTAAATAGTTAAAATAGTGCTTTAATCAAATTTCGGTTTAAGGTAAACCGTCATTAATTACCGAAGCAATAAAAACCAACCTACTTATAAGGAAAAATGTTTTACAAAGAGGTATTTTCTTTCAGTATTGTTTATTATCTAAAGTGACATTTATGTCTTATCTGATGCTCTCACACATATCACTTTACCTAAGATGCCAGCTATCCTCCAACAATTAGTTATATTTTATAAAAAAATATATATATTTTCACATTTCAGGATTACAAAGAGAATAAGCCCGAAATCCCAAGGATGGCCAGTAACATATTTTTTTTATCCGCTCTTATCAGTTCGTCAATACAATTAGTGCATCCTGCTCAGATCCTTGGCATCCACCCGCTGGTATTCCCGTCTCACTACGGCGTGATGAGTCCTATTATGCTGGCGCTGGCCGAGAAAGGTCACAATGTCACAGTGCTGACGGCCATCAAGCAAGCCAAACATCCGCCGAACTACCACCAGATCGTGGTCGATCCTGTTGACTTTTGGAAATTAAGTATGGAGAGGTTACTCATATTTTCTTTTAACACGGGGCGAGTAAGAACGGTGGATCGACCGATTCGCCGCCATCTTGTGTGCATCAGAACATGATAGAGATAGAAAATCGATTCCTGGACTTGTAAGGCCATGTCAACATTTCTCCATACAAACGCTGTAGTGTTGTAAATCTCTTAATTGTAGATATAGAAGTATCGCTGTATCTTCTAAATATGTAGGCTTCCATGGAATTAATAAGTTAATTTTTGATTTTGTCTAAAAGTTGCCTAAAGTGCCCCAAAAAACTGTATTTTTATATACATTTTATCAAAAGTTTAGACGTAAATATCTTATTGTCTGAGAACCGAGAAAATAAAACTACAGAAGCATAGTTGATTTTATAAAGATGCAAATTTAAGTAACTTTTTACATATGACTTGATTCTGTTTTTCACAATTAACCAACTATGGTACAGAGTGTTCATGCGTTAGATGAGACAGAGCGATTTAAAAGCACGCGCAAGAGAGAAAAGAGCGCGCCGGAAAGAAAGCTTTATGGATACGTTTCATGCGTAAAAGAGACGCAAGATCAGATGAACGTGCTGGGTGAACAGTTTCTTCATTAACTTAAAAGTTTTTGACTGGAGGAGGTTTTCGTTACTCCGAAATAGCTCAAGCGATTTCAACTTTTTTTTTGTATTTGATTCAGGGGTGGTTTTGTATATTTTATTAAGTTATGTCAAATGTAATGTAGCAAAAAATCAAATGAGATTTCCGTTCTAAATGTTTGATTGGCTTAAGCGATTTAGTTTTTTTTTTTTAAATATTATAGGCGATTGCTTGGGAATGATACTATTAAATAAAAGAAACAAACAGTTTTCAAAAGAAGCCTACAACCATAAAATTAATACATTAAACTTTTTATTGCTAGTAAACAATAAAAAAAAGACGATCCGTGAAGTGAACCGAAAAGTTTTTTTTTGTTTGGTCACACTTGTACTTATATTCTGTTGATTCAGCATACCTAATTGCTTTTTATTGTAATGTAAGAGTTTAGGATATAATTGAAGGTAATAAGAGGTACCTTCATATTATTATCTACTCCTCGTTAAATAATAAGAATATTTTCAGACACGTAAGTCGCCGAGTAGGTAAGGTACCCATCTACTAAGTACACTAGGTAAAACTACACGTAATCGAATTTGTTTACTGTATGTATTTAGTATCTGTAGACCCCTATGCTAAACCTGTGGTTGATGCCCTTCCAAAGGAAAAATATTTTCTTTGAAAATTAAACTGCAAAATTCGCATTTTACATAAATTGTCTAACTAAATGTTCCGAGACCAATACCGATAAAAAATCCCGATAATCGGCCATGCCACTTGAAACATGATTTGTTAAGAGGACATATAAAAATTCATCATGGTTCCCGAGGAAAAAAATATTAAATCGTTGTCACGTGCGCCAGCTGATTGTCTACATGTAACGCGTAGGTCGTTGACCACGCTAAGTCAACGCTATATCGATCGCGTTTTGCCACGGTAAAGGCAATTTACACCAACGCCTGAAATAAAATGTGCTATATTGGTTGGAAAAGTTACTTTTAAAAATTAAAAAATATTTTTTTCACTATTTTTGGTGGTTTAAAAAAAAATAGCTCAAAATGTGCGAAAAAACACAGCACCTCCCCCTAACTTCCCAGATTTTAAAAATTTTGATATTATCAGCATTAGTAGGAAATGTCTGTCTCATATTCGTTGAAACAAATGTCATGTTGCAGTAGTCACTTTTTGGGCGCTTACGTGGCTTACGATCACTACACATTAAAGATCTTCAGATTTAACGCGCCAATAAAAAGTATCAACCTTTTTAATGTGATATGTAACTACCTACCAAGAAAACAAGAATGACCATGACACCCCGTAACTATTATATAATATCAAGTGATTCTATACATTGTTTAGTAGTAAATTATTTGACCAAAACCCGATGTCTTACAGCTAGGCCCTACAAGCATCGTTAAAGGGATCTCCCAACCAGGCTAATCGCATTCATACATGCTTCATTTCCTACTTTTAAACCCTTCCCATTGAGGAGACTACATCATATTCTACGTGAAAATTCTACATCATTGATTATATTATTTATAGTTTTCAGTAACCATTTTTTAAGCAATTTATTGTACTTTTTCAGCTGGTAATGAAGGAAGCCCTAACTATTTTCTCATGAAAAAGAAAAATTTTGTAAGCGACCAACATCTACTTTGGAAAACAATGCAATCTGTTACTGATGAAGTTTTAAAATCTCTTTCACTACAAGAATTTATTGTAAATGATGCATCACACTTCGATGTAATAATATGCGAAGAGTTCTTCATACAATCGTTTTACATGTTTGTCCACAAATATAAAGCACCACTTGTTCTAATAACCCCTTTCGGAGCTGCACATTACATAAGTAATTACATGGGTAATCCCCTGGAATTAGCAACAGTTCCCCATGAGTTCCTGGCCTATTTCGGACAAATGGATATATGGCAAGAGACAAGAGGCGTTCTATGTACATTATGGGACCTAATCATAGGACCAATGTACAAAAATAAACATGATGAAATTGCAGCTCGACATTTCAAAACTCTACTACAACCACTGCCCAGCATCAAAGACCTGGAAAGAAATGCTTCACTCGTCTTACTGAACACGCATTTCTCCATAGACTCTGTCAGACCATATCTTCCAAACATCATAGAAGTTGGCGGAATGCATATTATGAAACCACAGAAGTTGCCTCCAGACTTGCAAAAGGTTATGGATAACGCCAAGGATGGGGTTATTTACTTTAGTTTAGGTTCCAATTTGAAGAGTAGAGACCTACCGCCAGAGAAGTTGGAAGCATTTTTAAAAGCATTTTCTAAGTTGAATAAAACAATCCTTTGGAAGTGGGAGGATGAGAGTTTTGAGAACCAACCTTCAAATGTATATATCAAGAAATGGATGCCACAAAATGATATATTAGGTACAAACATTATATTTATTTTAACTAAATTAATTAACACGTAGAACGCTTTCGAAATTTGTGTAAAATGTCAAAAAAAAAATTTTAAGTTTATTTATTTTATATCATAAAATAGATGTAAATGTACTTGTTTTATTTATTTTCGTGTGATTTTTAGATAAATAAGATTTTTGATACGTCGGCCACCGGTGTACGACGCGGCTCAAATGGAATAATTTTATAGATGGTGCCACGTCGGCCACCTTGTCGCTCAGCGCAGGTGGCCGACGTGGCGCATACTTATAAAACATACAAACCTTTACAAAAAGTAGTCTTATCAAAAAAAAAAAATCACCTATTATATGACCATATCTTTTGATGACATCAAAATAATCTAAAGCCAAACTGCAGGTATATTGAGAAAGGCCACGCCAAATAGTAAAATACACGCAGCGCGTGGCTGACGACTCTGAAAGTCAAGTCAAAGTGAGGTCTGTCACGTCGGCCACCGGTGGCGGAAAAGGCGTAATTGGAATGGGTGGGTGCCGGCCACCGGTGGCCGGCAAAGCGTTCAACGTGTTAACAATGATCTTTAAATATATTAATAATAAATTGAATAGAATAAAATAAATTTAATAAAGATGAAAATATTCAAAATAAATATAAACCAGCTGTTGTCCAAAACATCCGCTGTTTTTGCTGTAGATACCTGCATCAGATGTATGTCATTTATATCAGGGTTGGCTGAACTAAGTTTCAATTCCCAGTTTAAGGCCTGAAAACTTTTGATTTCCTTGTTGAATTTTATTTGAAATTTAGTTGAATTTAGGTTGAATTTTAATTAACACTAGACACGATTTATCAATTTCAGCACACCCTAATGTGAAACTCTTTATAACCCACGGAGGCCTATTAAGTGCTCAGGAAGCTCTTCACAATGGAATACCAATCATAGGCATGCCCATATTCGGTGACCAGTACCGCAACGTGGCCAAAGCGAGGTATATGGGCTATGGAGAAGGTATCGAATTCAATACCATCGATGAGAACACAGTAAGCTCAGTTCTGGATAAGGTTCTGAATGATCCGAGCTACAAAACCAAAGCTAAAGAATACGGTCTTAGGTTTAAGGACAAGCCTTTCACGGCACTTGAAACCGCTATCTATTGGATTGAATATGTCATCAGGCATAAAGGTGCAATGCACATGAAACCAATATCAGTATGGATGCCTTGGTACCAGTATTATCTTTTGGATGTCACTGCCTTACTTCTATTTGGTGTTATTATAGCAACTTTAACTATTTACTGTGCTTTGAAGACATTGTTAAGGCTATATCAGGGAGGTGATAAAATACTCAATGTTAGTAAGAAAACCCAATAGCGTTTTTAGTAGAAGGAAAATCCTTCAAACAAATGTTAGTATTCTATATAATTTTGTTTCATATTCGCTGTGTAATCGCTTATCGAAGCTCCTTGATATCTGTTCTTTTGCTTAATAAAAACAAAACAGTCCAAAGAAATACAAATTTTATAATATGAAGACTGGTTACCAATAACTTAGTGGTTAAGTGGCGTTCATTTTGATGTTTGAAGTAGCGTAAGAAGTTTAAAATTGTTAAATGTCTAATTTGAACAAGCTAGAATTTCTCGTATCTTTCGAAGCATACATTTTTCATGCATATATTTATCACACACTTGAAATAGGAATATTTGAGTTACAAGATCGAATTGAAAGTTAAATTTAACAATTGTATTTTTGCTTTCTTGAATTTCATATTATATATTAATCTGTGCTATATATATTAGGTGCCAGTCGCTTGTTGGTGGTATTGAACTATTACTATTGCTCTGTATATGTATGTATTTTGGTTTATACTAATAAATAAAAGAATATGACGGACTAGTTATTTTTGTCTCCAAATATTATTTTTTGAAATATTTTCTTCAGCCCATTTAAGAATAAAGTTGAAAACTGCATTTTTTTTTACTTCTCTTGCACACAAAGATCCCGTGTATCCAAAATCTGACATTGCGACGGTGTTGGTGAGAATATGTGTGACGTTTAGCGTGATCGCTTGTCAATGCCGGCTGCACAAAATAGTGGGCATGTTGACATTGACCTACTTGCGGCAAACTGACACTTTCACTGTCATAATTGCCGTAATTCACTTACAGTGCTTCTGCGCAATTAAAATATCTATGGCCCGAACAGTGTTTCAAATATAAGCATTAAGGCGCTTTCTCAGACTACCCAAAGCAACGACATTTCTCTATAGGTGCACTGACAGTTGACATTCGTAGTTGTAGCACAATAAAATACTGCCTGCATACATAAGTTTAGTAGAGAAGGCATGGCACAAAATATAGAAGTGCTCATCGCTCTCTGTGTATTTTTGATAGGATATACATTTAAAACTTTATATTTCAATTTTTTGTCAAGTTAAATAGTGTTTTTATTGGGACTTCGTGCAATAACATAAGCAATTCAATACCTTCAAATAGAATGCGTCTTTCTTTTAATAAATTTAGATTCCCATTCTTCATGACAGTTTTACTTCAATTAAAAATCATTGATTACATTTTTTAGTGTCTAGTAACATTTTTTTTTAAATAATTTTTTAAGTAGACCTGGATTATAAACTATTTTGGTTCCTCCTCAACTTGGCCTTATATGATTGTGCCTGTGAGGGGAGATGAAGAGTTAAAAGTAGTATGACTATGTGGGGATTCAAACCCAAGACCACAGGGTCAATACTCAAACTCCTTAACCACTAGACTAACAACGCACAACTAGACACAACGCTTTAAAAATATCTAGGTTAGCTTCTTTCTTTAAACTCTATATTTGTATAAATAATCATGTAAGGCTGTTTTTGTTATTATTTGTTTAATTTGTTTTGTTAATACGTATTTTACTATTTATTTTATAAAAATAACATTTATTTTATAAAACCTATAACTATAATATAAGCATATACATATGCTACACACACACACACACACACACATACTAATTTAATACATATGTAGACCTAATTGTTATTAGGTATAATCTTTTACTAACCCCACCTCCTTCAGAATTATTTTTTTTGTTAAATTCTGAATAATGTAAAACACTAAAATCAAATGTATTATATAAATTTCATGTATTAATAACTTAAGTTTATGTCAATCAATTAAATATGCAGTTTTGTAAACATGAAATGAAAAAGAGTTTCATAGCATCTTATTTAGTATCGAAAAAGCTAATCAGCGTGCGGGAAGTTTAAAAATAATTTACAAACAGAACAAAGTAAAGTATGTCATGATTAAGCGGTCCTAGTCCATGCCTCCCTCTAAATTATATTTTTAAAATATGTAATGGAATCATTTTTTATTCTATGCATAACAGCTAATAGCAACATTTTCTAGTCTCTTGACAGTTTTTTACCCTTAAGTGTTTCTGGACCCTATGACACTAGAAAAGTTCTAGATAAAAGTGGAACAGCAATTTTATTAAAACCTTTTTCTTATTTTTTTCACATGGTTAGGCAAGAAAGCTTTACTGAACGTAAGCAGTACATTTATCAATTTAAAAATTTTATTATAGATTTTCATTTATAGTTCCATTCCCGTTTGCATTAGTAAATAATTTTTCATATCGCAAGTTTGCGAGTTTTGTTGACTACCGTAACCATAAACAAATAATTTTTAAGAACTTAACGGAAAACAACGTCCAAAAAAATGTGACTTCAAAAATATAAAATAAAGGTTTCAGTTTATACATTAAGTAGGTATGTAAAAAAAAAAATACAATCATTACCTAAGTTATTTATTTTTCAATTTTGTAAAATACTAAATTATACATTTAAGAAAAGGAGCATATCATACACGTTTTCCATAATATTTTAAACAATGGTGCAAAGTCAGTGCAGCGACAAACTGTAATTAATTTATATTATTTTAATTATTAAATTAACCTTATTTAGCCCAGACGCCCCAAGGCACGAACTCTAAGATCATGGCTAATTGACCCAGATGCGCAGCAAAAAAACATTATTTTGCATGGTTTTGTTTAAAAATCAGTTGTATGGTTTTTTTTTACATATATAAAGTACTTAACAGTATACTCAATCGGCAGCTCCTCCGCGGATGATGTTAGTCCTTTGTAACAATTAGAAGCTCCATTTATAAATTTTGCAAATAGGAAAGTAATTCAATATTTCAAAGCAATGCTAACATTGTCTATTTATATCGGTGTTTTGTTTGAAATTGTTACCAATTGTTTTTATATAAAAAAAAATAGTTTAAATAATTGCGCAGATGACATTAAGCAAATCATAATTTGACAACAAACAAAAGAGGTTTACACAACCATATGTAAATAGGCGGGTGGGTTTGTATATAATAAATATTTTAAATGTAGTGATTTTAGGCTCTGCTCTCAGTAAAAATCAAAATTTATTTTCCTAATAGCTAGAGCTTAATATTTTCATCACTAACTTCTAAGAATTGTCAAATGATACCTTATCTGATAGTTCAACAAAATCCATGCCACAGTTAGATTTTTTGACTGCGATAGTCAAAATTACTGATGCTATAATATATTTTTTCGCATTTACAACAGAATAATAATGTAATCAAAATAAATGACACAGCACACAATTTGCCTCTGCTTATATTTCCGACATTGTATGGAAACCATAGAAATGAAATAGCAGTCAGATTCATATTAATAACTATTCTAACTTAATAATTACTTCGCCCCAACAAAAATGAAGTGGAATATGTTTTAATTGTATCAGTTTAAAGTTTAATCCATAGATTTCCTGTTTAATGTTAAACTGCAATAACTAATCGAATATACAAAAAATGTCCCCAACTGCCTAAAAAAAATACTGATTATATTCCAACTGTAGGTTGATGAAGGTATTCTCATGGATATTATCTCCTTTTGACCGATGGATGCAATTGCAGCGTGAAACATTTGATTTTGTATGTTTGCAGTGAAATATAAATACATTTAAATTAGAACAAAAAAGTCATAATGAAGAATTTAGTTCAAGAATAATTTAAGTCAACTTTACTCTGTAGCCGACAAAGCTCTCGCTTGTGCACGAACTCGTTTCTCGTATTCCAGTCTGTTTTGGCTGAAAATGAAAAAAGAAATATTTAAATTGGCACCAGGTTTTAAGTTTCATCAGAAATTTCCACGGTATTGTCGTTTTAAAATGTATATAGATTAATAAATGACAATTTAAAGATCGCTTCAAAAACATTTGAAGAGAAAAATAAAGTCTTCCACAGTGAAAAGCTTAAAAGAACTAACTAGGCAGCCACATTTTTAATGCCAAACAATTGGACAAATACGTACGGAAGTTGGAATATACAGAAAAATGAATAACGGGTTCGGCTGCACCAATTGTAAGGAGTGTACCTACTTCATCTGCAAACCACAGTTTTTTCGGCCGTTCATCCAGAGCAAAAATATAGTGGCAACAGAAACTTTATTAAGTCAGCGAGCAGTCAAGAATATCAAGCGGTACAAACTAAAATTTAGCAGAGAGAAACATAATCCAAGCAGAAGGAACAAAAGATGAAGAAAATTAATTTAAAATAAAAAATTTCTAGACAGCCAGGACAACCCGCCTAGAAAAATGTTATCAAGCTTGGAATGAAAAGATGGCTCCTCCAAGCTGGATATCCAATGGAACAATTATAAATATTTTATATTTTTTTACTATGAGAAAAAAAAATATTAAAGGTGTATCTATCTCAGTCACTTTTGCCGAAATAATTATATTTATGTAATATAATTTTTTTATATCTTTATTCTTCTACTTATTTATTATTATTTTGCTAAAATTATGTAGTTTTTGAAATACTTTTGAAATAAAAAGAAACTAAGGAATGATAGAAAAAAATACATATTTTAAAATGTATTTTTTTGCCCGTGGCTGAATTGTGATATGATCAAGTATATTGGAGTACATTATAGATTATAATACATTATAGAATACCTATGTGATTCGCGAAAAATTTTTATATGAGTTACTTTATCCATTTGTTTTTACACACAAATATATAAAGACGATAAAAATATATTACTTTCTTCTGTTATCGACCGTTGTCATAATGGCAGCCGCTGTCAAACAAAAACAAAACGGTAAACATTTATTTTTTAAATTCTGTGGCGCACCCGATGCATAAAAAAAATCCATTGTAAAATACTTTCTCACTATGCTTATGTAATATTAACTAAAAATAATAGCTTGAACTTATTTTTTATGACTAAAAATCTTCTAAAACTGAGCACAATTTCACATTAAACTCCCTAACAACAAATGAAACTGCTAACTTTAAGACTTTTGTTATTTTTTTTTATGTTTTCATGTCTTTTTTTTTAAACAAACTTTATCTTCTTAAAATCGGAAGAATCTATGGAGAAATTTATGCCATTAAAATAAGTCTATATTGTCGGGATTAAAAATTAATTAAATAAACACATTCACACCCATGCCGCCTTAAGGCGTTGCAAGATGCTCTATGGAAATTTGACTGTGCTGCTTATAGGCGGCTCGGACGCTTGTCGGGTTAATTTTTAATGTAATATTATGTAATCATAAATACTTAAATGACTATCATAAATGTTCAGGTTATTATAGCGTCTTGTAGCCACCAGGTGATAATAAACAAAACTCTCAAGATGGATTTCAAACATCGAACGGGACACTAATATTAGAATTTTACCTGTCATGAAAATTCTTATTATATTCCCATAGATGTCTGGAATCAAGATAATTTCTACCTGGTGTATCATGAGTGTTATATTGATGAAATGTCACTGGCGGCGTTTAGAACAAGCAAGTTGACGAGAGAGCACGGGAGATTTGAAATCCGCTCATTAGCAACAAGAAATGTCAGGAAAAGATGTAAATGTTGTACGATGAAAACGAAGGCTTCTCCCAAGGTGGATTCCAGCCACCTAAGGAAACATAATAAGAATTTCCATGACAGGTAAAATTCCAATGTTAGATAACTTATATCCTATTATTATCAAACATATCTTTATATAAAACACAGTACATTAAATATCTAAAAATCAATCTAGAAATAGGTGATGATAATTACCAGTAAATTGTGTAGGCTTCAGCTTGAGCAGGGTCCTTTACATTAGGTTCATTAAGCAGGTCTTGGATACCAAGCAAAATCTGCTTTATGGTGATGGCGGGACGCCAATCCTTCTCTTCGTCCAACAGTGAGAGGCAAACTGTGCCAGACGGGTAGACATTAGGGTGAAAGAGGGGCGGTTCAAACTTGCACTTGGGCGGGCTGGACGGATAGTCATCCTTGAATACCATTCGAAGTTTAAAAAGGCCGCCTTCCCAGGGGGTCTGTAAAGAAGATACCATTAAGGCATATGTTAAATATTTATATTTAGTATGTGCTTGTCATAATCATATTTTATAGGGTAGTGGAAGTGGAATGTTATCGATTGACAACTGTGAAGAAATTCTATTTCTTTCTCATACTCTATTAGAAAGTAAATTTATACAAGTACTTTGAATGGCAGCTGTGCTCCTGCCCTTAGGGCCTCGTCCCGAAAAAGGCTCTTCTCTATCTAGCGCGTGGTCTTAAATCATTCAATCTCATCTAATAATGACTTGTAGAAAGAGAAACACTCTCGTGACGTTATGGAATAATCTTGAAAAAATGAATCAATAGTTGAATTTGTATCTTTAGGAAATCAACTGCACCTCTATAGTT
The DNA here is from genome assembly GCA_020383195.1 of Neomicropteryx cornuta. NCBI lineage: Eukaryota > Metazoa > Arthropoda > Insecta > Lepidoptera > Micropterigidae > Neomicropteryx > Neomicropteryx cornuta. The sequence continues at coordinate 6,810,001 of JAHKQU010000025.1, read as the reverse complement.
TTATTTTCTCAATTCTTGTATTTAGTCAAAGAAATATATTTTTCCCCATTAAAGACAATATGTATGTCTAAAGTTTTTATAAAATGTATGGAAAAATAAACTTTTCGTGGCTCTTAGCCTCTAACCAGGGCAGGACGGTTAGAGGCTAAGTCCGTCCAACTCCTCTTCTTTAGTTGAAGGAGTATTATTAAATTATTAAGCAGTTTGTAGATCATAAGAAGAATTTACTCAATTTAAAATGAACAATCAACCAATGTCATTTTTGACAAATCATTTGATATGATGGCAATATTTTATTTTTCTCGTCCAAGTTGATCCTTATTTCCGCTCACTCCGGCCACCATACTTCATTGTGAAACAGTGCACACCGGTTTAGAGGTATTATTTGCAATTCCCACCGACGAATGTCATTTTTCTCTTATGTGCAACGGCTTTTGATCATTGAACCACTGATTTCCTCTTGTATATGAATCAAATTGTGGACTTTTGAAGTTTATATTGTGTTTGTTGGTGGAAAAGCAATCTTTGGGTAAGTACCTATTTATGGATTTACGTGTGAACTCAAAAATGTATGTGACAGTGTACTTGCCGCCGTTATATTTGATTGCAATAGTGAATATATATAAATAATCAATTATTTTAGAAAAAGGCAATTATTTTAAAATTCTGATAAGCAATGCTATAATATTCTAAAATTATATGTGATTTGGTTTATTTTTATAAATAACACATTGCTAAGATTTCGTTTTATATGAACATAATTTTATTTTATTTTTCCATTCGGATTGGCTTGTTAGCTACGCGGGCTACTCTGCAGTGTAATTTTCTTTTTATTCACAATTTTTTTGTACAGATAATTTTATTTTATATTTTTCAAACAGGTTTCACGGCCCTGCGGGCGTTTTTGGTGGCGCACACAAATTCATTTTTTTATACCTACAGTCGTCCGCACCATATAGGATCACGCGCCTGCCCCGATAGTCTGTCTCCTGCAGTGAAGCACCGATCTGATAGGCTTGTTGTCTCAATAATGAGAGGCTATTCATTATTAGCAACCAAAACCTCATAAATCTATATCATGTTGTAAAACGTAATATCATATTGGTATCATAATATCATATAAGTGTTTTGTTTAGTGACCTATAAGTAGTAACAAGTACACATGGCAACATGACTGGTTTATACCATTTGAGATTTGAAGATGAACAAAGACGGTAAAGAAATGAAAGAACCATTACAAAAGTAAATTCTAAACCTTTTATAATGAATATGCTTAATACTTTATCAACCTTTTTTTACCTTACTTTCCTTAATGCTTGTACCTTCAATAGGAATGATTTACCGTGAGAAAAAAGGCTTTACGGTGTTTTTATTAAATGTTAATGGTGTTTGTTGTTTTTGTTTATGTTCTGTCTAATAAACCTGTTAAAAAATCCTCGTAAACATTTGGACATAATCAGAGTATGAGAAGAGGTGATTGATATTGAGCGGTTTGAGCCTTTGTTTAAGTTTATTCTCATTGAAATTACCTACATTTTAAGTATGGGTTTCAATTTGCGTATCCCCTGTGACTATTATGAGGCCAGACATGGATGTAAATACAAATATATATATATACCTATATACGTACGAATTACATCAGGCTCACATAAAAAAATGCACATTATAATTTAAAAAATGCATACAAAACTAGCTAATTAGATGAATAAGCTGATGGCAACACTAAGAACACATTTCACCCTCACCCCTCTCTAATTAAGTATTTTTTGTGGGTGCATCATTCAGAAAAACAATAGAAAGACTTGGTTGCTGAAACAGTGAAAAAGTTATTATAAAATTAAAAGTAATTTGGATTCGAGCATAAATTCCCATCATAGACCGCAATATTAGAGCACAGTAAGCCTAGTATCACGGCTTAGTAAAATTCTACAAAAGCAAAAAGGATGTTGAGATCTATTATCACAAGATTCCAGAGTTGGAAGTAAATTCCCAGCGACCATAGAAATAGTAAATAGCATAGAAATGCTGTAAGCAAGCTACAGCAGATATGACAAAATCATGAAATTGCAGTCGGTTGAAAACTAAGTTCCGCTCGGTGTCAGGTAGTGATTGTGTCGGTATATTACCACCATACCGCTCCGATGTCTGAAAACGGATACACTACACCAGGGGTGCTCAAACTTGAACTGCTGGCGATCTACCTCAATATTTTTAGACTACTTACGATCGACTCTGAGAGACTGCAAGTGTGTGTGTGATGCAGGGTTGTCGTACATACACGATACACCCTACCTACCTAGGTAGGGCGTACCATAGCATATATAGATATTAGCTTTCTGCACGGTGCTCAAACGGTCGATCGCGATCGACCGTTTGAGCACCCCTGCACTACCCTGTACAAAGATTTGGCTTAAGCCGAGTCTACATAATTCAATGGTCTATGGCACCGGCTTAACCTGAGTTTAGGCCAATGAGAGTTTCACCTCTGAGCGTGTTGGATTACTATAAACCCTAAATTGTGATTAAATTTGTCATCAACTGCATAATTGTATAAAGCTAAATGTCACCGCATACTACGAGTACATTCAACAATGTTTCTGCAAAAAACTCTGTTGCTTTTAAAACCCTTAGCGGCAGTAGAAATCTAATACAAAATTTAAAATAAAACATGGAAACATTAAAATTATAATTAAAAGTTGTAACTTTTACACATATGCCGAATTTGAATACCAAAATTAAAAAAAATATGAATAGACATTACTGAATATGGCTTCAAAAAAGAGCAACAGGCAATGACCAGGCTTTTGCAGACAAACTTTACAGACGATGGATCCTATTATAATTTTGATGTAATTGACAGTGATTACTTTATCCTTCCTGTCCATTAGGATTTAATTAAACTAAATGGAGAAGGTTGGCAAATAAATATAAGAAATACGTACACCCTTTTTCCCTGGAATTGCACATTCCCACGACATGAGATTTAATGAACCATCCAAATTCTTCACCGGCTTTGCAACGAAACCCTGAAAATTATACATAAACCCAATAAATTCTAAGGTTCTAAATTCCAAGGAGATCGAGGAGATACAACACTACTTTACTAAAATAACAACTACATTAATGGTTTAGGTAAATTAAAGGTACCTATTAAGTTTTTGACACATTTAAAAATCAAACAGCAAGGAAGAAATACTCACAAAAGGATGATCCCTTCGCCATGCTTTTCTTTCTTCGGCTAACCGGGCACTAGCTATACCGGACATTTTCACGTGAAAACGAAATGGTAAGAAGAAAGGCTAAAAAACTACAATTTAAATGGTAGTAAAAATGTTTTTCCGATCAAAGCGTCTGTCCACGACCCCACCAAACAACGGCGGACTCTACCTCCGTTCTCTTCCAGACAAGCAAAATGGCGGATTGCCGCCGTCGGCCGTCACTTTGTTAGTAAAAAAAAAACAGAAACGTTTACTACTTTACTAATGGCAATGAGTTCTACCTAGTAGATAGCCAAACTAGCAATGGACGTTAATGCGAAAATCATATAACCGAGGTTACGTTATACGCGATTTCAAAATAGCCTAATAAACGGCTACAAAATAATTGCGTGATTTGTAGCTAAATCGTCACCGTGCTTCATTGCCATGGTGTTGCTTGTAACGAGATTTCCGTGTCACTGAATCTGGAGTTTAGCCAGACAGGGTAAAAAATAATAGCGCGACTGTCAAAATAGTTACGGCCGGCGATGTACCTGAATTTATCATACGGTGTCTGTCGATCTGTGAAACTTGTGGAATGTACAAGCCAGGCGATGGTCAATAATAGGCAAGCGAAACAACTTCGTTGAACGCGACTAGGCTGTGAATGAACGAGATTTCGTCACCGCTATGAGCCAGCTTCAGTAACGCGCGTATTCGTTGCGATTAATAGGGTGATTTAAACGGTGACGCCTTATAACGCACACGTCTAAGTCAAACCTCCTCAGCAATAAAAATATTATAACAGTCGGCACGCGCTGTCATATAGCACTTTTAAGTACTATATGACGCAAACAGAATGCAAGCAGTCAGTAGCAAAATTATCAAACTAAATAGCAGTGAAATACACTGAATAAACTGCAGTGAAATTTGAAAAATGTCTGAAATAGCTAGCTAGAGAACGTGTTTCGAACTAGTCGGGTAATTGATAGACTGACAATATATTAAAAGTCTACCACAGAGATATAGTTTTTGTGTCATTATTTTGCATTTCAGCTACTTATTTTTTGTATGCTTTGCGTTAGAATTTTGCATTTGCTATTAATTTTTTAAATTTGCTCGCTCAGTTACATGATGTTCATACCCGCGATTTAAATATACAATGCCAAAATATATTCAATTATGTTATTAGCAAATAGCTTCTCAACCATTTGGCTGACTAAAATGTATTAGGTACTGCTGTGACTGGTCAATCCATATCTCAAAAACTGGTAATTTAGTGAAAAATAACCCATCTAAGTAAATTTCATAGGCTTTTCCCGTAAATTAATATGTAAAACAACAACACGGGGACTGAGGTAGTAGCAGGACTACCTTTTTTTTAACTTTAAAATGAACATTCTGAAAACACTCCTAATGAATTCCTAGTATCAAAACACTGACAAACAAGATAAACGGAAAGCGCTACTCCGTTGATTGCCCAAGCATATATTATTCCCAGATAAATCTTTAATCAGTATTTCATCGATTTTTTGAACCATCTTGGGCCATACTGTTCTGTAATAAATTATATTATTATATTTTTTTGGTTTCATTACCATTTTTTGTTTTAGTTTTAATTTTCATAACAGTTACTTTTTATCAATGGTGTTTTTAATTGAATTCTAAATTTTTAGTTTTTATTTTTCCCAGTTACATTCCGAGCCTCTCACCAAAACTTTTTTACCAAAAAAAATTTATGATGCATTAAGGTATTTTATTTTGATCTAGAACCTATCCATTGATACTGTCGTTATTAACAAGTAATATTTTACAGAATATTGTTTTGTTAAAAAACCTTTAAACATGTGATATTCTCTTGATTTGTTCTATATTCGGATATAGAACAAACCAGCGCATAAAAATAATTGATAATTCGATTTGTTCAATATTCTAATATTTCTTTTTATTTATTTGTTCAACGTGCGCATCGACTAAAGCGTTGCTGCTGATGGCAGCCACGATTGGTCTGTTACCAGCTGATTAAACTGTTATCTAATTCAAAACAAAAATCAGTTTTGGTTGTTTCATATTTGCAAGTTGATGCATTTAATTGTTTATTTCTGAGACATTTGAAACGAATTTTGTGTGATTTATTAAATTCTTCACCTAGAATATCGCAAGAGAATATTTGTAAGTATATTTATTCTTAATTATAATTATACTAATGGTTGTGCAATTGGTCTAAATTTGTCACAATTAAATTTATCAAGCTTAATTCTCATAGTAAAATGTCACCAATGAATTTTTGTATGTAGATATTTTAATAAAATACATTGTTGCGCTCTCGCGGCCTTTGGAAATGTGTGGGCCACGTGCACTTCGAGCATCCGCCGACAACATCAAAGAATAAACATTTGACAGTTTTTTATTTATATTAAAAATATAAAGCAATTTAAAAAATAACGAAGTTTAAGGTTTTCTGTTGAATTTTATTGCGGACATTTCTATGTATAAATTAGGCTTACGTCACATATGTAGTTTGGTTTATGAGAATTTTAAAAAATAAAACTTACTAATTTCAATATTTTTTTATGTAAAGATAGGGTTACTTATTTAAAAAACAAGCTTAAAGGTTTTCTAGAAATATGTTTAGTTTATATACTTATATTTTTTATATATGCCTGGTATGAAAAGCTATCTTGGCAGTAGACCTCAAAAACATGCATAAAATGCAATTCGAGTGCGTTATGGCTCTTAAATTATGTGCTTTAATTGTACACTTTTTACATATCCATTATTTTTATTTTCATCAACTTCATACATAAGTCACTCATAAAATCATCTCATTTCTCCATAATCCTTCATCTTAATCACATATCTATTGTTTTTATATTTTTGTTAAAATATCATCCTTTTCTTATTACATCTAATTAGATGGTAACATAATATTTGAAAATATTTTACACTAAAGAAGACAGGTGAGATTTAAAAATGCATTTTTAAAAAACTCAGTGTTGGGTTTAAAGCGACATCCTGCGCTTTCAAATACCTGAGGACCTCTTTAGTACCTTTATAATTATTTTGCTAAATAATAATAAAAAAAAAATAATAAACTTTTCTAAATTTTACAATATTGACAAAGATTGTGTCATTTATTTTTTCAGGCGATTTGCCGCTATTAAATAAAAAACAAATATAATTTACATAATATATAAAATAAATACATATATTTAGTTTTTTTTATTATTGCCATCATTTAACTTGAAGACGTAGCGCTGTTCTTAATAATCAGATGTTTCATATTCAGAATGTTTCACGACGAACCACTATTCAAAATTGGTAGGTGTCACTACCTGTGTTATGCCATTATAGCATGTTTGAAATTAAAAAAACACTAATCTTATTCAACTAACTTAATATTATTTAAATATTACCATAGTTTCCTTTCCTGTATTAAATAATGATAACCATTCGGTTTTGTATGCAATATATTTTAATGCTATAGTCATCTATCGCGATTAGTTACAACTAGTGGTGTTTGTATTTGTAACCAATTTAATAGGAAACCTTTTATTTCTGTTTATTTATTACCTTAAGAAATTATTAACAATATAGGTACAAATAAGTACTTACTTACTGCAACTATTTGCTTTATAGGGCAATATATATTAAATAGATTTGAAGCTAAAACTAAAAATATGTTATTTTTTAATTATTATTTTTTTCGCAACTGCTATTATTATTATTTTTTTTTATCAATTGCTTCTATACATTGTTTAGTAGTAGCAAATTATTTAACCCGAACCTGACGTCTTTCAGCTATGCCCTAGAGGCGTCATTAACGGCATTTTCCGCTCAGACTGCTCGCGCCTGCAGTACCCTGAGAGTACACCGGTCATTTTTCCAATTCCTCGTAATTTTTAACATAATTTTGTTTTTTTTTGTAAATTTTGATCTTAACAACCCCTCCTCCTATTTGCAGAATTAGTAATTTATTTAATATTAAGTTCTCTCAAATTGATCTTTTTGAACCATGGACAAAATTCCCAGTTTAGTTCTGTATTAGGTTAAGTTTTTTTTTGTATCTATACAGAATGTCCCAAGACCATAATCGAAACTTAAGGGGGGGTGTTGTGTAATTATAAGTAAGAAATAATATAAAAACATATGAAAAAAAACATCGCCAAATTTGTTATATTTTTTAACAGATGGTGTAAATTCGGCCAGCGTTTGAATTCCGTTGCCGCGCCGATCGATGATGGCCTTGAGACCTCCTAACAAACAAATAACATTAGAAATCGCAGGACCTATTAGTTGTTTGTTTTATCAGGAATAGTCTTGGGACACGACGTATCAAAGCTGAAATTTGTGTTTTTCATGTTCTTTTTTGTATTTTTGTTTATATTTAAAATAGTTTTCATTTATTTATTTTATTTTATTTAAATTCGTTAAATATATTTATTACTTAGTATTTTTGTACCTCTAACTATCTTTATTAGTCATTTGGGCTATAGTAATTTAAGGAATGTGTACATCAAACCCTGAATTTATATTGTTTTTAGGTCATTGCCTGTTTTGTATACAACTTCTGCTGGCTACCCATAATAAATAAATAAACACGGACATAATATTAATTGTTAATAAGTAAGGTGTTGGTTAATAGGTGTGTATGCATGCACCTACCCTGTAGACGAATACTCATGTTATTGGTAATAAATACTAATAAAATTATATTCTAAATGTTAATTACATTCAAATGAAATAATCCGTCAATTTCACAAAAATCTAGATTTTCTTGCTTTGTAATTTCCTTAAGTATATTTTTAAAAATAAAGAGCAATTATATTTTTATATCAGTTAAATGGTTTAAAATGTTAAAGCATTTATTATATGTATTTAGTTTTCCTTTTTTCCTTGGGTATATTATTAATTATGTATAATAAATATTTCATACCTTACTTTCAATCCCACAATAACCGTTACTGTTACAAAATATAATAATAACTCAATTGAAAGAGTATCCTGCACAACGTTCGCGGTCCGTTATTGTCATCTGCAGCGAAAATATTTTCAATGGCAATAGTTTTCCGTTTGCGGCAGACTAGGCGAGACTTTACTTTACAGTCCACATTTTTACTGCGTTTATTTCTGTTTGTTCGTTTTTATAACCGCGCCGTGAAAGTTTGTCTTCACCCTTTTTCGTTCCTTTAGTATACTGGCCGGCGATTGTTTGACGGAGAAGTTCCCTGCCCCTCCCCCGCCCCTCCCTCCTTTGCTACAACTATCATTTTGTGGTTTGCGATTGCCGCGCGGTTCGCCTGATAGATATTTTATGAAGACTAAAATAGATGTCGAGAAGAGAGTAGGAAATAATAGATAGTTACTGCTTATACTCAGTGGCGTAGCTAGCATGGCTGATGGGTGCACCCGGTGCGGATATCGTGGTGTCACCCTAAAAAATAATCTCTGTTTTATTAATAAGCTAAACAAAAAATAAATTAAAAATAAATCATAATCATATATCAGTACTGCCACCTATAAACAATCACAAAACAGTAGTGATTGTATAACTGCCACTTGTAAACATTTTTACATTTTTACCTGCAGTTTTTATTTACTTCATAGCTTACGAGCATTTATAAATGATCAAGTTCATAAATTACATTATTACTATGGAAAAAATAGAAAAAAGTGTTTTATCGTTGAAAAACATCCTGATGGTCGGAAACCAAATTGTTTGCTCATTTGTAAGTTGTTGTCAGTGAGGAAATCGCTAATTTTAGTGCGTATGATTTTTTCGTATATTTTGCGAAAGCAAGATGGGGCAGTTTTGTGGGAAAGTGTAATTTGGAATCATGACTACGTTGGCAGTTTTCCACGGAGGTGGAAATTTTTTAATTTGAGGTAAGCGTTGAGAAGTTGAACGAGAGCCAAAGGGCAGAGGTCTTTCCAAGTTTGAGACTAAGCTTATTTCGAAGAGAGTGGTGTCGGCTGTCTTGATGTGATCGAGGTCTGCGTGGGACCAATTTGGCGACCATTGCCGTTCAATTGATTCAGCGAAGACCTCAGCCATGTCTTCCTCAGACTAAACTAGGCCTCTCGGGCCGTGTAGTAGAGATACGGGTTTTGTTTCTTTGAATTTTAGTGCTTTTTGTGTCTTCCAGAGGGATTTGTCTGTGGAAGAGAGATTTTGTAATTTTAGGGTCTATTGCTCATTATTGTGTTGAGCAACGATTGCCTTGAAGTGTCTGCCTAGTCTAAGCTGTTGCCTAGCGTCTTATAATAGTGCTTTTCTGTATGATTAGGTCTCTTAAAATTCACCCCTGGGAGAAGAAGCTGGAACTGAATGCCTAGTAATGACAGCAGTAAGAAAACGATTTAAGTAATTATAATAATAATAATTTATTGAGTATAAAGTGAATAAAGGATGAAACTAAAACATCGTGACTGCGACAACATACAAAGCTAAAAAATCCCCCCGCAACGCCCATAACCCCTCCCCGCTCAATTCTACCCCGCCTCGACATGCTCTCGTCCGGCGATGTAGCAGGAAAACATAAACAAATGCGAGTTTAAAACGGCCACTCACCACTCACGAGTGCCATCATGAAAAACAGAAAATTGTTGAGGACAGGGCTGCACTTGTTCGCATTGTTTATTTTTTATTTCAATTTATAGTAGGATTTATTTATAGGTTTTTTTATGTATTGTTATAATACATACATATTTAGTACATAAAACAACTGAGCATCATAAAATTATCGGAAGAATAGGATAAAGAATATGATACTTTATTGATTTTTACCAGTGTTAATTTATTGGCTATATCATACTAATACGGATGAGTAAAGTCGATCGCGCAATCAAAATTAAACGCTGTACCTAATAATAATATGAAAATGTATTATAAGTTTGAATGAACACAGTTAACACTAAAGCAAATCTGAATATAGTGTAACTTCACCCGATGATGATAATTAGGTAAACTATTGCAACCATCGTTATCGTAATCGAATTTAATTAGCGATAAATAGGGAACTTATCATTATATCACGTGTGTGTATTTAAGACTATGTACCTTCTAAATATAACTATGTTTACAGACATTTTGGATAAGTGTAAAAAACCTAACATGTTTTAAATTTACTAAAAAAAAATGTTTCCTTCGTCAATTATATAGGATCTATTATCTAACATGTTCAACAAAAATTTCAGAAACGCATTTGACTATACTAGTATTATGGCCGGGTTTATACACTACCTATTACTAATTGTTTTTTTTAATTGTTGTATTTTCATAAATGAAACATAATATAATTTGCAATCCGTCCCTGGTTTATGTAGCACGTCGGCGGCACGGCCCGGGCGAAGGCAGTCACCGTCACCGACATGCGAGTGCGAATTTTATTCTCCCAGGCAGTCCTTGATAAATAAAATATGTCCCGCCCCGGTGACAATGTGACGCCACGGGGCGGGCGGCAGCGATCCGCCCGCATCTGTACGAAATATGGGGCAGCGTGAAATAATGTATAAGCCTGCCAACTGAAAAAGTCAAAAAGTGGATCTCTCTGCGCTGGATGGTGTACGTGGGATTCTTGTTCTGACGCTGGTACGCCAGGGAATGTTGACTGATGCTCAAAGAATAGCTATTACTTAGGAGGACAGTGAGAATGCACGATTCCCTCTCCACCCGTCCTCGGTGCTGGATTCATGAATACGCCGAAACGTATCAGCTCAACGACCTTTAAAACACTGGTAGATACTATGTAATTGAGGTAAACGCTCCATGTTAATTACGCTCCTTCACACGACTATCACACGACTCAGTCATGATGAGTCTGTTATCACACGGCTGTCAGTGGCGTTCAGTTGCACTACGCGGTTCCTTAATTATTGTATCAAAGCCTGATCATACTTTGTTTATGTTTGTTTTTTTTTAAATTGTTATGATCGATTACTTTGAGCTTATATTCTATTATCGAAGCGATTTATCTTAAGTGCCATTTACAAGGCAAGGAGCCTATTTAGGGTCGCAGTCAAGAGTTAAAGATGGGGATCGAAGCCTTTCTTACCGAGCAGACGCCGGTAGTATTCTGATGGGTAGCAAACGTTGGTAGTTCTCCGGTCGGTTAGTTTTATGGCTAATTCGATTGTGAAATAATCGTAGCAAAATAATTATAAAGGTACTAAAGAGGTCCTGTACTTGAGAGCGCTGGATGTCGGGTTAAACCATTAAAACCCAGCGCTGAGTTTTATAAAAATGCATTTTTAACTCTCACCTCTCCATTTTAGTATAAAATATCAAATATTATGCAACTATCTAGTTGGAAGAAAAGGATGATATAATAACAAAAATAATAAATATGTGATTAAGATGAAGGATTATGGTTAAATGGGATGAATTCATGAGCAACTTATGGGGGGGGGGGGGGTGGAAAGAGGCGCCAAACAATATATTGCATTAGGGTGCCAAAAATGTTTTTGGACAGGGCCTAGACGTAATAGCAAGAAGCATATTAATGTGCTAAAAAATATATCTTTAAACATACGCTGTCAATGCGCGATTTCTAGTACAAAAAAAGTCGCCTCTCGTCGTAATGTAATTCATGGTCGCACGATAGATGGCATACGTTCACAATACATTCGAATCTCGTCCACACCGCAAACAGTTTCCGTTAAAATGTGTAGATCGTAACAAAGAATTATGATAATCCATATAAATATTTTAAATATTTTGTTCGGTTTTAAATCAATCTTTTGGTGAAGTAATTGCTTTTTATGAATGATCGCCTATTTAATGTTATTGACATATATTTTTTGCTTCTTATTTACAAAGTTTTTGCCTGCCTGTAATGAATGATTTGTAAAATTGCTGTTTTAGAATGTATAAAGCATGATAATCAATATTAATATTCATAATATGCGTCAAAGCCATAATAACTCAGAGGTCCTACATCCATCTGTCACAATTATATTATTACCTCGTTTCTGCAAATAAAAGGAAAACTCTTTTCTGTCATCTACTAAAGAAATTGGAAAAATGCTGAGTGCAAAATTTTATCATACAGTGAGAATTGTAAAATATTTATAAAATAATAAAAAAAAATTGTGAAAGAAATATCCCTAATAATATTGCTAATAATAACCTTTTTCTCAGTAAGTACACAATTTCACAGAATTTTGCACTTACGCAATATGCGTAGTTTAATTTTTATACTTTCCTAAAAGAGTTTCTTTTTATCTTTTAAATTTAAAACTACTATGCTACTAAACGTTACGTACTTTTGCATTTGTCTACTCAGTGGAATTGTCTAATTTTGCATGTGTCGTACTCAGCTGAGAGTCGACACATCTGTCTGCTTAGAACTAATGATAAGTGAAAGAATGAATGATAACAGTAAAAGGTTAAAACCAGTTATTATTTATCAGTAAGTAACAATAAGGTTATCTTTAAACAAATTTAGTACAAAGAAAAAAAATTATCGTAAAAAGATAATTAATAATGCATATAAGTATATTTTAGGCAAAATTTTATCCCATTTGAACAATTTACAATCGGTTTAAAAAACCTTGTCTCATAATGTTTGTACAGTAATAAACCAATTATTTTATCAAAAAAACATGGTGGTTTCATACGTATATTATTATTAGTAATATGTACCGGCAACTAAGTAATTATGTAAGCAGCAAAATTCCCCCCATAACTGAGGCATGTATTTTATAGCCCGGTGCACCATAGAGGGCTTCGGGTGATATATGAGAGCAAAATGCAATATTTTTACATATTCCATGAATAGTAAATGGGGAGCGTAGCTCGCATAAGCACCAGGATTATTTTGTTTCGAAATTTGGACACTTCTGTGCCTTTAGGCTTTTATTTAAAATTAAAGTTATTTAAAATAATTCTCACCTACCAATCAATTTTCATTGTATTTTTACTGTGGGTTTTTCATGCCGCAAACGTAAAATATTTTTAAATTTCACTCGTTTGACTAAAACATGATTTGATTTGTTATACTTTTTAATTACATATTGTAAGTTGACGTGTTAAGAATTTGTGGAAAACCCTTTGTGCGAGAGATACCTTCGCAAATAATTCCTCGCTCGCTTTGTTGATTTGTTTGAAAGTTTCGAAAACATCCCGTTGCGTGTGTATCTCGGGGCTTAAAGTCTGCGAAATTAATAAATTGTGTCAGGAACATGGCCGTCATGCCGTCGGGTAGGAGGGGGAGGGGAGGGGGGGTGGGTGGTGCTATTACAAGTGAGGCTATCCAGTAATAAAGTATTAGAAAGTTTTTCAATTAAAACTCTTAGCTACATTAATTTATTGCTTGGTACTCGTACGTATTAGAGCGGTGTATACTTGCCTCTCGCTCATTGCCCTCGCACAGTGGCTGTTTTAAGGATGTCCTAACAATTTTGGAACCACTTGTATTACCATCCGTCTGCTTAGCCGTCGCCAACAGACTTTCATTTTCTGAAACGTGTAACTAAGACATTTGACGATCGCGAAAAAATACTTCTTAGCCTCCCATGATTAAAAATCTCAGGGTTTAAAGATACAAAACACGCCTAACGAGAAAAAAGGTACTTAAATATGAAATCGTTTAAATTTGTTTATAAAATTAAAGTTTGAAAAGATCTTGAAAAAAGATAAAAAAAGATGACGTAAAGATAATATAAATTGAAGTACCTATAGATTATTAAATTAGAACAGTCCACCTTACTACTAACAATAATTAGAAATAAAAAAGAATAATATTAAAATGTATATTAAGCGAATTTATATATGATAAAATAAATAAATAATAAAAAAATACACCAAAATAGAGAAAAAAAAACAAATGTGAAATGCAACATTTTAAGCTTTAATTATTTATATATATAGAAAAAAGATATTGGTATAATAGAATACGAAATTATTAAAAAAGAAAGATCAGTTAGATAGGAGGTAGTATTTAAATAAATCACAAATTCAGTAATTCATTACTAGCCGCACGTCAACATTTACAAAAATTAAAATGATGTTAAAATTATGATGTTTGAAGGAATGTGATGTAATTTTAGGTAGTCTGGAGGAAAAATGTAGTTAATGACACCTACAAGGCCTAGCTGTAAGATGTTAGATTCTGAGTAAATAATTAATTACTATAATAATGTCTTTAATTTAATTAAAACCCCGACAGTAACTCTGAAACCCTCCGTCGACCTTGGCAGCGGAGGAGCGCAACCGTCGACCGAAGACTTCAGGTCCCTGATTGCCGTTATGGAACAGCGAAATGCAACTCTCAAAAACGATATCATTAAATACATTGACAGAAAATTTACAGAGAATGACACTAAACTGAACCTACTTACGAGGTAGCTTTCTGAATATAAAACAAAATATGATATGATCAAAAAGCAAAACGACGAAATATTGGATTCAATGAAGCACATTCTATTTTTTTTGTCAAATTAATTATGTACAATGAATAAATAAATAAAATAAAATAAAATATATAATCATATTCTTGTTTTTTACAGTATCCTAAGATTTCGCATATGCACGAAACGGAAGACCACGGTGCGTGTTAAGAGCATATTGTCTCCCTCTCTTCGAATCGTATTTGGAATAAAGTATACGCTGGAATAATATTAAATTTAAAACCTGCGTTTTGAATTGACATAATAGAATTGAATAGAATTATTTTACGTTTTATTATATGAACTAAATATATTTACTTACATAATAAATATACATTACATTATATTTCTTTATAAATTACAGGTCGTGTAAAATAGGGTCAAGGTAACGTGCTACGAGCGCGTTGCAAAAATCGCCTAAACCTGAGGTATCATTGAGTGGTCGCACCAGCTGCAATGGTTTTTATGTAAATTATGTGCCAACGAGAGCGTTGCAATTGACCGCTAGCGTTTTTGCATAGTTGTGGTACACAAATTTTGGATGATATTGGCATACTTTTTCTGAGATCTGAGTAATAAACTCTCGATTCTAAATCGAAGTATTTTTCGATTTAGCTTCATACCCAACGCTATTAAGCCTTGGGCTTAGCTGGTACATAAAATAAAATAATTGTAAATTTAATGAATAAACTAATAATAATAATAATTAACAATGTAAATAAAACAACCGCAGAATTTGGAAAGAAATAAATTAAACAATAAATAAATATTTTGACAATACTGCCAGTTTGCCATTTTGTTTTGCCAAGATCTACTAGTAAACCAATGTGGTTCATTATAATTTCGATTAGAGGTCGGCAGTCCGGTCTCTAAAGTCATTATATCCTCATTTTTGACAAATTCTGGTTTTTACAATTTTTGGAGAACCTTTGGAGTATTCTGTAAATTTATTTTTAACTATATGAGAGAGAAATATGAAACGTAGGTGTTTCTATTTTTCTTTACACTCCTGTGACTTCAGAATTGGAGACAGCCATATTATTTTTACTTCTATTTATCCGTAACTACGTCTTAATGGGTATTTGTACAATCAATAGTAGTGCTTTTAGCTTGAGTAAAACACGCGCGTAGAGCTAAAGCTAAATGCTCAATCTCCTCTAACCTATCTCCTGACCCTCTCAGCTCCTAATAATAACATATCCCCGAACAGCTTTTAAATGCTATGTATTTTGTTGGCCCACAAAGTAAAAAATAAAATGTTTTTATGACCACAACTGGTTAGGTTTTTTTTTAATAGAATCGTAGACCAAATCGAGCTCTATCCCTTAAGACAAAACCAGCACAATAGCTGCTTCAAATCTTGAGCTGTACTATTTAAAATTTTCGAGTCGACTTTCGACTTTGTTTTCAGAGCTGTCAAATGCTGTCCTCTCCGTTGTCATCAGTTTTATTAGTCTTCGAGTATTAGTAGTTTCAAAATCGACCGCTTCGGTGTCGCTCATTTTGTAATGACATTTGTAATGTCATTTTGGAATGACATTCATTAAGACTTTTTACGTCAAACGATGTTTTAAATTTAAATTTTAGGAATTTCTTTAAGAGATTAATCAGAGTTGTCTTAATTGCGTAACCTCAGTTCGCATAAATATTTACAATATTGGATATGATATAAACCCTGGGCTCATCGGGCATTTATAAATAGGTTATAATGGAAACGGTATTGGCGATATAAGCGACTGGAGCCATTTTAGGAGGGGAATGAGCACATGATTTAGCTTTTTTCGTATATTAAAATTAATTTCTGGAGCTTCCTGTGAATGTGTTAGTGGAAATAAAAAATATTGCACATTCGTTTTTATTTCACACCTACCCAAAAGTTCACAAACTCAGGAACAATTCAGGAACAATTTACGGACATAGTTTTAGGCACACACGTAATATAATGGTAAATTTCCGTATTTATCGAAAATTATATTCGGTTATGATAACGATGGTTATAATAGTTTACCTAATTTACCTAGTTTACCTGTAAAAATAAATATGTACGATTACCTATACAAAAGAGTTAGTTTTCTCATATTTGTCATTAAAAAAGTAAAAAATATCATACTCACGTTATTCCTACATACTCACAATAAAGTATCATGTTTAAGAACCGACTCCGTTCATCATCTTCATATAAGCGCTGTTCTCAATTATTTACAACCTTGTTGTTACAACGGCAACAATAAAAAAACAATATTTAGACTACAATTATTGTTTCTTATTATGAAAGAGCTCATCAAAATCTACACTAGCCGTGAAATGTTTTTTTATATTAATATTTGAGTAATGATTCATTTACTAAATAGCTATGTATGGTAACAGCAAGGCTTTTTGGATAGATTTAATGTTATTTATTTGGCATTAGAAGAATTATATTTGTATTCAGATATTTGAATAGAAAATGTAATTCTTTCGAAGTGTCAGAAAGTAAGAAAAAAAAAATACTGGCGAGATTTTAGAGAAAAATTCAAGTCTAAAACTCTACGTTTTGATATTTTTATTTTATTTGTTACTTAATATTTTTGTCATGTGAATGTTCATGTCTACGTTTTGGAGAATAATGAAGAAATTGGATCAAATTCGCGTTTTTATTGGTTTAACCCAACGATACTCAACCTTTTTTGTCTTCGGGCCACATACATATATTTGTAAAGCCTCGCGGGCCGCAACACTATACTGGTATGACGAAAAAAATATGAAACGACAATCCTCTTTGGGTGTCACTATTTGTACGTCAAAGTCAAAATTAATCTCAAGATATACGAAATACAGAATGCCAGATTTTGTAAATCATATCTCTGATAATAAATGTGTTTAGGGCCATACAAAAAAGCTGGGCGGGCCGCATGCGGCCCGCGGGCCTCAGGTTGAGTATGGCAGTTAACCACTGCAATATTCTGGTCCTGTGTAGCGCGAGCTATATAAAAAAGAGATTACCTCCGTCTATCGAGTATCAACTCTCGATAGTTACTAAGGGCTTTTCAATCCCGGAGATAACGAGGGACTCCTGATTACGAAGAGAAGTTCCCTTATTATAATATGTAGAAAAAAAAAACAACCAATTCCGAAACTGGAATGTAAAGAAACCCGGTTTTACTTCATTCTGAATACATAAAAGTAATAATATTTTGTCTGTGTATAAATATAGGAACTACTGATCCCTTCCTAAATACTTTTCGAAAATTAACTCAGGCATTAACTATGAGCCGATTGGTGGTTATGGAGAGGGGAAATGTGAATACATGCAACACCAGTGACATGCAATTTTTACAAAAATAAAAGTATACAACTATACGACGTGCGCCTGCTTAGGTAGAAGCCAATTCCACCTCGACAGGGCATTGGCCCTACGAATTACCGAATTACGAATTACAGGGAATTGGCCTGTGAATTACTAGTGACAACTATCATTTGCGTTACGTACTCTATCTACTACTCCATCCGCAAGCTGTTTTATAGCAAACTCGTTCACGTTTAGAAATATAGCGCGGCCTTTATGCTGTTACATGATAGGTCTTGCTACTGCTCGACTCTCGCCGTAAGCAGCTCAGTGTGTCCTATTTATTTTTAAGGGGCACCGCTTTCGTAAGTAATTTTATTTTCAGTTTTGACATACATATTAGTTATTACTGTTATTTCTAAATAGTACGCACGTCTGTACAGCAATAAGCTAATCCTGTAACGTTGATTATGATTAAAAGCAGCGATTTAAGACATTTTTAATTAATGAAGCTTTTATTAGTAAAAATGTACAGATTGGCTGTTATTTATTTAGGAAAATTATATATTCAAATTAAATTAAAATATCCGTTATTCCCTCTTGGAAATTAAGTGGGCACGGTCGCTTTTATAAATTTTATTTATCTTATCGCCGACGATTTTAAATTATTCCGAGTCAAATATAACTGCTAAAATATGCCAAGAAATGAGACCTCCTCCATCTAGTAATTGCCTTGCCCATCAGTGAGGGCAGCTTTGATAATTGCTAATAAATGCCCTTGTGGATACTGGCTGTCAATTTTGATTAGTTGAATAATGGCCCTGGAGGAAAAACGTCTTTGATTCATTTTCGTGGCGAAATTGCTCTTTTATGAATTTGCCGAGACAGAGAACGAATAGGACAGTACCTACTTATTTGCATAGCGTTAATAAAATATCTTGTTGGCCATGATTATATTAAATTTTAAATATCCCTTATAATTTTATATGAAAGTCGATTATTTGGAAGTCATTTAGTATCAAGAATAATAAACAATATGGTAACGAACAACAAACAACAATACCGGTAATATGGTGTGGTAATAATGTTTTATGGTTTTTGGTATCATAGTCACTGTTAATTTAATTAGTTTACCGCTTATATAGTGCATAATAATATACTTAGCTAGTAATATATTAAACTTATAAGATAATTTTAAATTATATAACGAGAAAAACGCTGAAATATACCCAAAGTATTTAATACTAATAATATGCTCGTGTTATCAAAAGTATCGTAGCCTTAAATACCCTCATTTAGAAAAAGCATCCTCTTATAAATATCTGGGTTGACCAAAAGTTATGCTGGAAAAAACATAGCTACTCGTATAACTGAAAAAAAAAATAAAAATTCTTAGACGTACATTTAAGCTTAGAAATATTTTACCGAAAGAACTTTTGAGAACAATTTATTTTGCGCTGGAATAAGCTAATCTAAATCATAACATAAGAGTTCAAAAGGCGGTATAAGGAGTTAATAATAAAAAACCTTTCCGCTAGACCGTCTTGAAGTTTGCATTTTTAGCAATGAAATTATTAAATTCTTTAGACATTTTAAAATTCTAAGGCATGGAAAAATACAAAAAAATAAGTAAAATTTAAAACTCAATAAATGATTATTATTATAATAAAATACATATGGCGTCACAGAGCTATTACACAGAAACAACATTATTATAATACCTTTAACAAATATTAACAGCGTCATTGGATCACCAAAAATATCTATAATAATTTGTCTATAGGTGCGAGCACAGCTAAAACCCTTGATTAAAATAAAAAAATCAAAAATATGATATTATTAAAATACTATCATCACATTAAATTATACAGGTTAAAACTTTTTAAATAAAAAAATGTGTAAAAAAAGTAATGGGCATAACAAAAATCCTACTAACTTTTACAAGTATAGTTACTTTATATTCCTTCTCCGGTCTGTTGACCTCACCTGACCTGCTATACATTGAAATGGATGGTTGAAGCACGGGGAATAGACGAAACGCCACTAGCTAAACATATTATGATATATTTATAAATTGTATTAAAAAATATAGGAAAAAATTAAGTTATTTAGTTTGAAGCGTAGAATAACCCTATAAAAGGATTTGCCAGAGAAAAAGTTCATCTGAACAAATAACAGTTTTTTTTTAAAATAAATACATAGCTAGGAAATATTACAATATTATAAATAAAAATGAAGCTATTATTTCCTATAGAATATCCTCGCAAAGTCGGCTATGTTTATTGTATTGTGCCAACAGGCCGGAAATAACATCGCTGCGGTAGAATTTGTTCAAAGTTGTACGAACAATGCGAGCGCGGTTCTAACTAAGCAGTTGAAATTAAACCCAAACAATACTCGAGCGAAGCGCCGCGGATTTGCACTATCGTTCACGAAAATAGTTTCGTGAACAATATAATCTTACGTAGAACTTTATAATCTTTCATGATATTAATATGAAATCGTATGATTTCTTAGATAAATTGATTGATTTATTCATATTGTTATATTTAAATTAAATATTATCACATACAATTCACTCGCAACACACACAAGTTTACATATTCACATCAAAGCAGAATAACGCTTGTTTCTTCACCAAAACAGCTTTTGAAATTAAAATTATCTGGTAGGGAATAAACGGTAGAAATTATCTTACTGCAATAAGCTCACCTTTTTGTAGCGTCAATAAATAATGTTGCCTTTATTATTACTTAAGATTTTACAAAATGGCACTTAAAAAATATAGGTAAATTCATTTCTCAGAAAAAGTATACCCTGATAAAATAGACTTAAATTAAAAGCTTCCCAAGGCAAAGTTGTACATTAAAAAACCTCGAAGAGGCAACGCGACATTAAGCTGGCGTTACGTGGCGTTTCATTACGAAATTGCGGCTTTAGTTGGTACAATGTTGGAAGGTTGGTAAGTACTCGCTACCGACATTATCAGTACCTACATTTCAGGATACTGTATGATGATGATGTTTAAACCGCAATAATATCGATAACTTTATTCGTATATTATTATGATAATATTTCAGAAACCCCATATCCTGCGATGCCAAGCCTGGAGGTCATATGGAGCTCCCATGACCAAAGCAGCTGGCCATGATGGTTTCACACTCGAAATGGTTGAATGGGGAAAGTTTGGTGAACGCCTTCGTCTCTGGGTAATAAACCTTGTATGGAAAAAAAAAATATTCTCAAAAATTAGGAAATTTCGGTAATATTACCCATATTCGAAAAGGTGGATAATAGGGACTGTGACCACAGAGGTATTTCGTTATTTAGCGTACCTGCAAAAAAATATTCAAGCGTTTTCCAAAATAGATTTAGAACCCAAGTAAAACACTTACTTAAAGAGGTATATTGTGTATTCAGCCTTAATACAAGTACCCAGGATTTTATATTCACATTGCCAAATATCGAAGAAAATGCTAGAATATGGAAATAAAGATCACTTATGACCTTGAAAAAGCTTGTGATCTGCCCTAAACAAACATTGAATGAAACATTTTTTGCTGAAAGGTTTGCTTCGATTACACTACGGAATTCGATATTTTAAATATTATATATAATATTCTTACCATCCCATATATTGACAACAACAAACAAACACAACAAAGACAAGACAACAAAAAGTTATGGTCATATTTTATTACAATAATTTGTCATCTCTATACATGCTAAGCAATGAGAATTGTTAAAATACTTACATTTTTTTATCATGAAAATTCCAAATTTGGTGATACTGGTAATATCCATAATCACTTAAATACTAAACACAGATATACTGAAATAAACTGTTTTTTTTTTTGATACGCTAGATGTTTCTGAAATCTTTTATACATCCCTGTCATGAGATTCATGAATATGTACGCAGAATAAATTATAACGGCTATGGAAACAGTGTTCCACGTGTAAAGGAGTGATTCCACCCATTAAATATGATTAGAGTCGCTCTGTTGGCCTCGTAAGCTCAAGGAAGTTCTTATTTCCTGAAGGAAGCAAGAAAGTCGCTTTTCGAAGCTACATCGGCAGTATTATTGCTAACATCAGCAAACCGCAACCCGTCCTAAAAAGGGCATTTACAAACCATAGCAATATGACGGCGCATACACAAATTTTGGAGAAATTGACTGAAATAACGATAGATTTGTAATTACCGCGTTTGCATGGAAGCCTGTTCCTGACAGAGGTCTTTCACTATACTGGTCGCGTTTCACTCTACAAGTGAAGAAACGCATTTCCTCAGATGCAGGCAATGTTCAACCTGTATAGTGAAAATATGTCCGATGCCTCGTTATCGGTTTGTTATTGCAATTGCTTCTATGTAATCTTTCACTGTTCATTATATTCAACCTCGCTTTTTTGAGTCAAGTTATTTAATGACACACTCATACAAGTAAAAGGAAAATCAACATGACAGATAACAAAAAAATCAACATAGCATCTGGGTACTTGCTGTAATTTTATATATTATTTTACGAACACTATGTTGCAACAAGTTGCGATTATAATAAAATAAAATATGCTGTGTTAGGCAATATTTTGTAAATACGCTAGCGTAACCGTCCCGAAACACAATAATGCTACGTCGAAACAATATCACCGGCCGCGAAGCCTTTCATATTGGAAAAGGGTACATTATGATTGACTACACATTCGATATGTATTAGGTTTGTTTACTATGTTTTATTATTTAATTTAATGAATTTGTGTTTATTATTGATATATCTATTTAAATAATACAACCACAACATTGTTAAAATAACAAACATTATTAAAATATCGAAACAAGTAATACGCAAGTAGGTTATTAAACTATTATTATTTCAATACGAAAATAGCGATTTAATAAAGTATTTACATTTGCCTATTTTAATATTTATTATTAATTTTACCCCATTGTCCCATCAATTATTAAAATTACGAAATAACTAATACACAAATAGATTGTTATTGAAATACGAAAATAGTTATTTATTTAAGTTATTTGGGTGACATTTTTTAACAATAAAATTATAAACATAGTCTGGTCAACACAATTATTATAATAACAAAATACCACTTACACGAATAACGAATTAATTAACTTTTTTAATGTGTTTTTTATTAGTCTCTGCCTTAAATAATATAACGTGTGTTTAGATACATGTTCATTAAAAAAACGAAATTACTTTTTCAGCATAAGATTTTTTTTTTCAAATATTATAGTAATACTTTAAATCATTATGAATATTAAATGCATATACATAAACCAAATACCTATCGCTTATATAAAAAACAAACTTAGAAGTAATATAATATATTCGTTAAAATTTTTTGACCGGCAAAACGTTTCACTTTTTTAATCGTTCAAGCCTGAATATGTGAATGCCTTAGGAAAACAACTTTGTTTTGACCCTAAATTAATGAGCGAGTTACAAGTTATGAGCGATCCAATAGTCTCATGATTTCGTTACAGACTGGTGTCACAACTTTCTACACGTAGTCGATGTGGAAAACGTAGTTACATAAATAAGTAAGAATGGCCATGACACCCAACTGTTTATCCCAACCAAATATTAACTGTTTCTATGCATTGTTTAGTAGTAGTAAATTATTTAACCAGAATAAATTATTTACAGGCGTGATTAACGTGGGGGTGTCACAATATCTATGGTTATGGCTATGGTTGTTTTTCATGGCTATTTTACAATAGTTCAAAATTGACAATACAGGTGTCCCAAGCCCATTTCCTATAAAAATCCAGCTAATTGGCCTTGCGATTTCAAACATGATTCGTATTGACGTCATATCAAAATTCATCATGGTTTACGGAACCCCAAAACTATGACACTACACAGCAGACGATTGTATATTGTCAGGCCACGCTAAGACAACATTAAGTATTTAATTTCGATGTTCGATTTTGTGCTGTTAACTTAATTGGCGTTCGAATTAAGTCTCGTTTTCAGAGAGCGTTAACGGGGATAGATTTTTATAGGAGCTTTGTTTTACTGGCCAATCAGCTGTCGCAGATTGTTGGAGTCACGCTGTAAGGCTACTAACTAAATAGAGTATGAACGTATACGAGAAAATCTAAGGGTATCGTCAAACCGCGAAGTTTTTGATGTCAAATCCAAAGATCAAAATCACTATTAGATTATTTTTACAGGCTGTAAAAAGATTGTATTTTTAAAATATCGATCACTTATCTGTTTTACTGTTAAAGCATAGTTGTAAAAGAATTATATTTTGTATTTAATTACCATGTAATAGAAAACTTTGTTCAGCGTTAATTTAATTTATTAAAGTCTTCTTCATTAATACTAATATTATTGTCCCTCTCACTCACCTTCATTAATGGAGTGCACGAGTGAGAAACGGCAATGTTTTTGACTACACTTGACACTGCTGTGTATCTATATGTGGCTGTATGTTTATACTTTTAGCAGCCATTTCACCCCCTTTAAGTATGCTGTATCGTTCTGGGACTCCCAGTAGGTATATTTGAATGATTTATAATGATGATTTGTATACCGCATTAAGTACATATTAACGCATACAAAATATACAAAAAGGTCACTGTCGAATAAAAAGGGCTGATTCTGTAACTCAATATAAAAAAATAAGAGGAAAATTGTGTGCAATTGCTTGGTTTTAGAGCTACTTTACTATCTTAGTTTTATAACCGTTCATATTTTAGATTTTTTTTATAAGATTTTTTACATATATTTTTTATTCAATATGTCCTTCGTCTTTTATACTCACACTGTTGTGCCTAGTTAACAACCTTTCTTATAATAGGTAACTCTTACCTTTAGAAAGGTAATAGACGTTATCAAATCGGCCAAAATGACTGGTACCTAGGTACTCGATTAACTATTTTTTTTATAATTTATTTATGAATATTTGTATTTTATTTTAATATTTACTTCAAGTAAAACTGAACATTACGTTATCGATACCTATAATAATCTGTGTAATAAAAACGTTGAATTTGAATTAAGATGAAAGCCAATATCATATCATAATCATAATCATAAGACTAAGATATGTCTTTTTAAATGCTTTATTTATATAATTTTGTATATTTTTGATTACCTGTTTAAGTTACTATAACTCATAAACTAAAGATAACTGTAACGTAGGTAGACACATATTTAGTCATTCTCCTATCGAATCACATGAGTTTTTAAAACCCATAATTGGTTAGCAACTTTTTTTTTAAAAAAACATTTATTTTGTAATTAAAAAAAAGCATAACTCAAATATTATTATTGTATACAAACTCAGCACATTCGAACGAGACATCAGGCTCTATGTATCTACTTACTATTATATAAAGAGGTTTGTTTGTTAGTTAAGTTAACTCTACAGAAAGAAATTGGTCAGTGAGGGCGTTTTTTTTATTTTTTTTTTAAATTCTATGCGATCGTACGGAGAGATAATCGCATAAATTGCATTCCAATCGTTCGCCGGAAGGCGGGGGGGGGGGGGGGGGTCTGGTGGTGCTTTTGCACGCGCAGCGCAATGTTTCAAAATGGCTTCGCAATCAAAGCAAAATTAACATGTCGCCAAGTCGAGCGCTGGTCGTAAATTAGTAACTTGCCGATCAAATCAATAGAGCGGCTCGGAATAGAAGGTGCGTTGTCATCGTGTCGGAACGACAATTAAATATGCGAAATATTAATAATGGCATGAGTGTTATATATAGTGAGTATATATATATATATATATATATATATACCTCTTGTATTTTCAAGTAACCCTAAAAGTGCGATGGTTATTATAAAGGCTGTCCCGATAAAAAATCCAGCTGATTGGCCTTGTGCTTTCCAACATGATTTGCTAAGGCGGCATATCAAACTTCATAATGGTATATTAAAAAAAAAATGTAAACTTTACGGGATAATATTAAATCGCTGTTGTTATATGTGCACCAGTTGATCAGCGCGCAACGCAACGTGGAGGTCTACATATACCAGAAAGTCGGGTTAGTTACACCATTTATAACTCAAGAACGGCTGGACCGATTTTTATGATATTTGCTTTGTTGGATTTGTTTCCGCCCCCAAATAGCGGAATAACTATTAAAACGTCGAAAAATTAAAATAAAAGGAAAAATCATTTTCTCTCAGATTTTACGCGCATCGATATTTGTTGCTTCATTATGTAATTTTGAATTGTGTACATTTATTAAACTTAGTTCATTTTAAGTATTCTTAACAAAAAACTGAATTTAATTCAGCCAATAATTTAACATAACATTTATTGATTCTATAAATTAAAATCCAACAAAAAATATGGCCTTTCCAAATTTACCTATCTCAGATCGTTTTGGTAATCGATCAAATAAAAACCGTGAACCTAATGAATCATTTTTCTTGGTCAGCAGACTCTTTCAGAACTTGTAAACTGCATGAATTGAATATCTGAAATAAAGTTTGCATGCGTATGTGGTTAATATTTGTTATGCAGATCCGTTTGAGGAACATTTAAATCATATTCAATTATGGCCTCATCTGTAGGTCTTTCGGGGCCCCCAAAGCTTATGCCTCTTTCTACATAACTTTCTAAACTTTTTTGATTGAATTACGAAAATGTAATAAATAAAATAAAAAAATACATTGATCAGGTTTCGCTTAAAAACGTACCTTAAATGTTAAGCGCCAAAGCATGCGAATTTTGATTGGGCCAAGCTGTGACTTACTAACTTTGTCAACAAGCGAAATTTAGATTTGTTCAACTCTTGTATTACCGAGGAAGTTTTGTAAGCTGTTAAGTTATTGATTGACGTTCGCAGTTCTCTGGATAACGTGCATCTTAAAACACGCCGCTCCCGAAGGCAACATACCCCCCTCCCCTGTTAAGCTGTTTAGCCGTGTCTCTGATTGTCTGTCATTAATGGTGGCGATAATTTTGTTTAGAAAATAGGCACACCTTAATTTTCGTGTTTACTTTTACTTTTAATTACTGTAAGTGATATTATAACAAGTACCTATTTATTTTAGAAGGGTTTCCTTCAAAAAATGTACCTATTTCATTTTATTTTCACATAAAAAACAGCGATACCACAAAATACCTTATATAAATTAACTAAACAAAATAATAGTAAACTATTAAAATAAAGTTTAATGTCTATGCAGTGTGATGTATTTACTACATACTCGTATATATGTACTATAGTGTGTGGTTTAGTATGGATAGGTTTGTGTGTGTGTATGAGGAGAATTAATGATTATTTATAGTTATTGCATAAATAAATAATAGATTAATTTGCAGCGTACGGGTGGGCAAACTATTCAAACTAATGATAAAAGACACACAAAAACCAAATTAAAGTGTTTTGACTATCAATTTGAGACCCTTAAGTCATTTAGGTACTTTGTTCCACTTTCAAAACACGCCGCTAAAAACAATATCTTATAACTTAAAAAAACTTATCTTATAAAAGTCTACAAAAGTATACAAGACCATTTTTATACCAATGCGCTCTATGGAACTGAAAGCTGGTCGAAGAAGTTTAAATTATTAGTTTGTAAAGTTTCTCTGCCAGATGCAGACGTCTATAGTAGACTACCTACTGCTGGACCTAATGATACGTCACTGATATGTATAAACGAGCGACGAACCTTTGATGAACTCTTAAAACAGTTTTACGTGCGATTTATAATGCCACGTTACCGTGACATTTTAAATCAATTCTCGCAATGTTTACACATTACGAGAATATTCATGGACAACAGTGGTATAGATATTTCGTAAATCGCGGTTTCTTGAAAAATTATATTATAAACGAGCAAGCAATCTGACTGACAAGATATCTATGGCGGTACGTTGCCTATAAAAGTCCTCCATAAGATATATATACTTCCTTATATACTGAGTTTGAGTGAATAGGCTTTGAAAAGAAAATGTTGCGTAATACATCGCTTTAGTATAATAGTACAAGTAAGTGAATCATACACTAGGATTTTAAAGAGTGTAGCTCATTTGAAACTCATTCGGGTAATTTGAAATATATAAAGATTTTAGGTTTGCCACCTCACTAATATAATAGTATAGTTAATCGTTTATGCTTGCGACCCGTTGACATTATTGTGTATAAAATTTCTATTCATTAAATCAGCAGTCACGAGTTTTGTGGTCAAAAGTACACCGTGTCCCAAGACCATTCCCGATAAAAATTCCAGCTAATTAGCCCTGCGATTTCAAACATGATTTGGTGCGACCTCGTATTAAAACTCATCATGTTTTCCGAGAGCAAAAAAATGTAAAGTTTATGTGAAATATTAAATCGTTCTTGTCATAAGTTCATTCACTCGAGACGCCGCGCCGCGCCGGAATTTACACCAGCGCTTTGGGCATGAATTATATTCGCATTTTGTTATACGATTTCTTACACCTAATAGGAAACATAAACATCCCCTTAGGTTTTTGGGAATGGTCTTGGGACCCGTATTTGTAAATAAGTTTATTTCGTTAAGCAAGTATTCCACAAAAATTAGGATCAATGGTTTTTTGTGGCGTTTTGAGCCTTAATTTACAATAATGTGGTATATTTTTACATTATTTTTTTTATAAGAATGTTTTTTTTTGAAATATATGAAAGTTAATTTAATATTTTTAGTTTAGTTTCTAAGTAAGAAATATAATATATATTATTGATCAAGAACTTCAGCAATTTAAAGGGGTGAAATTTCACACACTCATCCTAATTGAGAAGCGGTTAGCCTTCGTTACTCGACTATACCAACGGAGCAGGGATTTTTGCAAAATTCCTGGAACCTCATAGGAATATTGTAAAATTGTATTTAATATACAATACGCCTTTTGCTATCCCTATGCTACACTAAGTTTTGTAGTTTTAGGCATATAAAAAAACGCAATATACCTTCCGTGAAATGCAAATAAAAGTATTTAGTGAGATGGTCGTCGTGTATCTTGGCAAAGAAATAAATACTTTACAAGTCACCGTTGAATTGTAGAACCCTCGGAACACAAAGCAGCATCATTATTTCTTAGTTTAAAAAAAGTGAATAGATACCATAAACGATACCTAAATAATAGTTTCATAGATTTACATGAGACGAAATTAATATAAACGTATTTAAAAATATGTAAACTATTGATATAACTGTAGCTTTAGTTTACAATAATTCCGATACAATAATACAATAATAGCGATATTTTGAATTTTAAATACTATGAATATATTATCTATTCTGTTATAGTTAAAAACTGTGGATATAATTGAAATATATACGAATTTAGAAGATCATATAAACGATAAATATAAAAATTGAGATAGTATTGTAAGTTTACATATGAAATATTAACTATTTTTTATTATTCTGTTATTTACAATAACATCAACAGTGAATCTAAGCATATGTGATACCGCTGTTGCCGAAGGTAAAGAATAAGTTATTATACTTAGAGTGTGAATACAATTTAAAAGTGCCTTGATTCTATTAAGATAGTTTTAATGTGGTGCTCTGTGTCTCATTTGTCTTTGGGGACTGACAAGTGGTCGGTTGATTTGTTTCCCAAGCCCCCCAGACGACGACATGTCCAGGTCCCCCCCGGGAAAGAGGGAACGGGGCCGGTCTGCCCCCACGGAAGGGGCGGGGCGGGCGGAATAAATTATCTCGTGCTCCTTAAAACGGGCCTAATCGGGACGCAGGGCCGATATAAACTTTTCACTGAACCTGACATGGGCGAATATTTGCGTGGAGTTGCGTGGCTGTAGCGTAATTTTGCGCTAACTTTGTTGTGGCAAGCGCGAAAGAGAGCATGAATAATTAATTATAAAACCCGACGTGTGGTTTCTCCTGCCGGCTCACGTTAAATTAAGGGATCAATCCGTGGGGTCGAAATGACAAAGTATCGGCTTAATCACTTTTCGGAGTTTCGTGCCGAAAACATTACAACGGAACTTTCACACAACGGAATCACGGGACTTACAGATTGCCAGATGCTAATACTGCTAAAAACTACTAGTAAAGAATGTAATTCTGCTAAAGAAGAACGTCCAAAAATTTTGGTAGTCACAATGCTTGATCTTAGTTTAATTATTTTATCTATCTGGGTTTAATAAGTGTATTTGAATTTCTGAAAAAGTATTTAGAATTTTATAAACTTACAGATTCTAATTAATATTAAATAAGTACATTTGATATTTTGGACAGCCTCGGTTTTTATTAATTTGTTTTCAAGCTCTGAATCAGATCTCTTTCTCATGTCACGAAGGGACAGACACACATTCATATAAACATGTTAAACGCATAGGTAAATATATAGGATTAAAATAAAATAAACTACGATTTAATCAAATTGTGGTTAATTTTGCGTGGGTACAGTTTTATTTTCATAAATAAATATCGCCAGAGTAAATGTTGGCTTGCATTGTTCCGTACGAGCTTCTATCTTACTCATTGCCAGACCACTTAAAGTGAAATAATAAATATTCATTATTTAATGAGGGGCGGAGCGCGGCCGGGGGCGGGGGCGGGGGCCGGTCGCCCGGCTGAAGTTTCAGTGGCCGAGCGAATGCGGGCTGCGGCCACTACAGTATGCAAACCCTCTTACACTTTGTCCGCGCACTACGAATTGCAAATTTTATAATCATTTTGAAAATATTTATTGGGTCGAATCTTTGAAATCGGGTTTTATTGCAAAGCCAACAATTGCGTATAAAACCACTGATTCGCATACGGGTTCAATCATAAATATTTAGGTTACTTGATTAGGGTAAAACCACGGTAATCAATCTAAAATATTAATAAATTGAAATTATCAAAATTAAAATAAGGTTTTGAAAACTCTTAGTCGTTAAGAGCACAAAGTGAAGGTGTATGGATAACTTTTTAAAAGTATTTCCAGTTGACCTTAAAAGTAAATATTTGTTAGCTTAAGAAAATTTTAGAAACAATCTTACAAAAATACGTCTGGACCCAATTATTCGACTCGAAAAACAAAAAATAGTTTTTCTCTCCCAAAGTACGTAAACTATTAGAGACAAAGCGAAGGAATGTTTAATATCTAAATTGTTAAATAAAATTCTTAAAACCATTATTCCAGTGTTTTCAGACGTTTCGGCGCGAAGGCGCTGCCTTTATCGTTGGCGAATTGACACTGACGATGTCGTCTCCCACAGTCAGTGCCAACTCTGTTAAGAGAAGTTAGTAGTGTTGTGGCTGTATAGGTGGGCTGCATAGAGATAAAAAACAGATACATGAAATGAAGCAATACACTACAAATATTGCTCTATTATTCTTACGTATTACATCCTCAGGTTCAATTTATTAGATAGGTACATATATTATTGATAAATAATATATAGTACAACCGTATTTATTATAAATAACGCATCAAAATAAACAATTCACAAAAATTAACTAAATAAAATAAAATATTTACTAGTTGCTAACGGCTAATACTGAAGATTATTGAGAAGATTCCACTGTTAATATACAAGTATAAGAGAAATCATTTCACGTTTATTTTGTTTTCGTCGCTGCTTCCTCATATAAGAAAAATAAATCTAAATTCTCATAAAAAACTTTTAATGTGATAAAATAACTATAAATAATATATATATAAGATAATAAATAAAATGTTGAATGCAGTTATTAACTTCGAAATTACTACATATAGTACCTTTATGTGCGTACATCTAGGTATCTCAAACGGATATGCTCTCTCAGCTAGGGCGTAAGTAATGAAGTCAGAGTAATTTATGGTAAAAAGAGTATTGTTTCGTTTTCAGTCGTAGGCCTGCCCGTAGCAAGTCAAGTAATGAAGTTCCAACTTCAAACAATGCTGCTTTCAAACAATGCTGGAGGACCACAAAGACCGTCGCGGGGCTGAAAGGTTCGAAGGCTGAAAGACTGACTCGTTATCTGGATGGATGAGATAAACAGATGGATAGCAACGGGAGGGCAAAAATGCTGTTCGAAATGCTAGATCATAAGTATTAAAAAAAGCATTGGTATCATATTCATTTTATTTCAATAAATTATTTTAAATACAATAAGGTCTATTTATCTTTAATTCAAATAGTAAAAATATTTATTATATACTCATAATATATTTGTACACATATATTATATTATATATAGTAAAATTGTATAATATATTTCTTAAATACCGTATTTAGATGATTTTTCGTTAAAATAGGCTTTAGCTTACCTTATATAAAAATCTAACAGTGTATTGACATTTGGAAAATTCGAATTCTGTTTAATATTTTAAAGATTTGTTTTTTTTTAAAACAAATTATATAGCCAGAATGTTCAAAGAAAAATGAATACCGAACGCACAGATAGTTGCATCGCTTCAGGTAATGCACGCTGGTTTAAATACAGGCCTGTATTTTATGAAAGCTTTTCACTCTCACCTATCTATCTGTGCGCTTATGCAATACGGCCGGCCAAACTTTATTAAAGTAGTAAAAAAATGATTTAAAAAAGAAACAATAATTATGAAAAACGGTGAAAATGTAACGAATATGACGTATAATGAATGACAAGTGAATGGTTTAATGAGTATATTTACAAGACCTTACGTTCAACGTAGGATATATGCAAATTAATCGTCATGGCTAAAAAATTTTAGTAGGTCTCATCACGTCACATATCTTAAGGGCGCAGTCGTAATTTGGTGTAATTTTTATGTATTTGCGACGAAGGAGTTTCCCAAACTCTTAAAGATTTAAAATGTATAAAAATATAAATTAGATACATTGAACCTTCGTTTAGGTTTTGTCCTGGATAGTTTTTTTATTTTTATAGTGTAAGCTGAGTAAAAATTTAAATCATGCTGTATGTATATTTTTGTTTCTGGTTTTTGTGGGCCATTTTTGACTGTATAACTTAGGGCCGAAATTTCATGTCCTACTTAAGACTAACCTAAATTTTAAGTTAGACTTAACCGATAAACATCGTATTTCAACTCACTCTTAGCGTTAAGTCGAACATAAACGCCCGCCTTAGCTAAGAATCAAAATAACTACTACTTAAGCCATAAGTCAAACTTGACCCGTGTGCGAGTGTATTGTCATCTGTGGTTTTCGTCTCGTACTTGATTTTATATTTTCTAACTAATTAAAATTGACTGAATTTGCATATTTTGCATTTTCAATTCAAGCAAACACGCATGGCAAAATCCTAGTAATCCTACAGCTGACAACATAACCTCAAAACGTCAGATGACGCGTCATATGTCAAAAGTTATGCGACAGTATACACATACCATAGCGGCGAGTAGCGAACTAATCACGAGTGCGAAAACATATTCTCAACAAAGTCGAAGTAAAAAGTAACTGAAATACACAATTCAATTTAGGTTATTCTTAAAAGTTAAGTTGATCCAAACTTAAAACGATTTTAAGCAAGGACTGAAATTTCGGCCCTTAATAACTTGTACTTAAGGTCGCTTTTTTTTAATGCAGTGCCTACAAATAGCAACCTTTATTTGTTTTTTTTTGTTTATTGTGACTTTGTTTAGTGAAAGTAAAACATAGGTACTGAAAAAATGAAGTTTTAATACTTTTTAAAATACTTGTAAAAGTTGTATGCAGAGCAATTAAAAAAAAACAACAAAACGACAAAAATAAAAAAATATTTACACTATATAATAACACATACACCATCACGGAATATTGGGTTCTTTGGTACAGACACAAGTCTAATTAAGGAGAAAGAAACAGTAGTACTGAAGGTCTGGTACTGGGGGAAAATCTTATATTATGTATGTTATACATTCTTACTGCTTATTGTTGTAGTTATTATTAAATAAATAAATGTGTTCACTAACAGAAAGAACTTTTTAAAGAACAATTTAGAATATTTATGTTCAGTATATATTTTAAATATATTACATAGTGATCACGTTAGGAGTTAAACCGAATATAAAAAAAATGCCAGACAAAAAATATATATTTCAATGATTTTGTTAACAAATGGCATCTTTCGACAACCTCGTCAATTCAAAGTTAAACTTTATCGTTATAATTGATCGGCACAACTAGCCAAGTGGGAGTGGCTGTTGGGATGGTGGTTTTTTTCCTCTTCAGAGAGGACGGGTCCATCGAGCACTTTATTGGGAAACTTTTCACTTTATATCACGAGACGGCTGGCGGCAGTCTCTGCAGCGGCTGAGGGGAAGGGGTGAGAGGGGGGGGGGGGGGTTGAGGCTGGCAGTGGTCTCTTCCATTCCAATACTAGGTTTGTCCTGTTCCCTGGACTTTGGAGAGCTGCGGGTTTCGTAGGAAAGACTCGAGTGGGACATTCGGTCGAATTGCTTGTAGGAAAGCTATCTACACGGGTACAGCCGAAGAAAAAATTAAGATTGCTTTTTTCAATGTGTACACTCGGCCTGCAGCGTGGTTCGACTTGGATCATATGCGCTATGTCCACTTTTAAACTACTAAGATTTGTGAGACGTAACATAAAACACGTCATTGATATCTAAAGTATAGAACTTATATATTCTGTCACTAGAAAAAAACCAATGCAGCTATTAACCCATTAATTACATTAACTCCATACTGCCAGAGTCAATTATCCTTATCCGAAACCTTATTCCTGTACTGCTAGAGAAGACATTACACATGTTATAAAATTGAAAATCAAAGATGGTCGTTTATTGGTCTAAAGGTATATGGATGAATAGAAAATGCGTACCATTACCAAAACGAAGTTACGTCAATCCCGTCTGGCGAGTGAAGGACATCCCTGCGCACAGGTTATTTAATTTTATGATAGGTAAATACTGCATTTTTTTTACTAGACAAATGTTACCCAACGTTTCAGGAATGAGTTAAATCTGAAAGCTGGCGTCTTTTTGACGTCCTTCACAAGCCATATTATTTACTACTGCTGAATACACGATCATATTTGATCACATAAATCGTATATTAGCTCGAGGCTTGCTTGATTGTTTGTTTCCTTCGTATACGAATGGCTATGACAAATATATATAATTTCTCGGAGCCCCTTCTGATATCGGGCGTCCGGGGACGATAAATCTTCTGCCGAAACTATTACAAAGTTGTTTTCGCAACACTATTATCTATAATTCTTGTAGCGCAAACCGATGGAGAGAATATTGTGAGTTCGTCGTATGTAAAGGCAACCTCTCATGAAGTTTCCTAATATATTATTGGCTAGACTCTATTTAAAAGAGTGTACAATTAAGTAGTTTCGATTTATTTACCATAAACACAAAAAATACAATTTTACACTGTTTTCTGACACTCGGTGTCAAAAAACTTAGAGCACAGATGTAGATGTAATAAAGTAATTAATATTTTTTTATTTTTTATGTATAAAAAACGGGTATTTAATTAAAAAAGATCTCATTTTAATCAATCTACAAATATTATGATAAAATCATTCAAATGTTTGTAAGTAGAAACTAAAACAGTTACATACATGCTATTTTTGATAATGAATGATTACGAGTATTTTTCTGGTCACTAGACATAAGTATTACTCAAACTTACATTATTAAAATCATGATCAACGATGAAATTAATAATTAATCGTAAGTGGCTGGAATGACTAAATCGGTAGTTTAAATTGTATCGGTCTTACGCATAACACTAATCATACAAATTTAAATGGGCGGTCACTTAAGCATCGAACTTAAGTGACTATGTTATTCATATTATGATACTACTATTGCTACGAGCATATGCGATATTACTATTTCCAATATTTTAAATCAGATTAAATTTTTTATCTTGAATATTTTATTATTTATGAATAAATTTCTGTAGATTTCTAATACCATAGTGAAGGATATTAATAGTTATACATGTCGACTTTTGCATTTTTTATATTTTGATATAATGCATTATGATAAATTTGTACATAATTAAACACGTTATAATCCATCTTATAGCCAACTCCAATGACAACGAACATTCACACTTAGAGCATCGTCGACACCCAAAACTACAGCTCAGCTCAGCTCAGCTCAGCTCAACTCAGCACAGCTTCACTTGTATGGTGTCTTTATAAGGTCGACTGGATGATGGTCAGGCTGCCGCGACGCGAGATAACGCAACCATAAAAAAATATACCCAACGTAGCTGGAATCAGAGGTCATTTGGGAAATTGCTTTTTTTTATTTATTATATTTAAAGACGAATTATCTACATCGACGCTAGATGGATCAATCGCGGGATAAAATGTCCGAAATGGAGTGATTTTTTTTTGAAAATACAATTGATGAGAACATGTTCGTATTGGCCATTTAAAAATTGATTAGAATATTATTTTTTTCTAATTTATGAAGTGTTTATTACACGGTGCGATAAAGTGCAGAACAGTTTTATTTTAATTAGTGCTCAGTTGTCTCCCATCCTAACTAGATAAGAGTATGTACTGAGAATATAGTGAGCATTTGTGTTCTTGGTGTGATTCATATTGCTAAACTGTTTGATCTGATCTGATCTGACTGTTTGTTTGATCTGTTTGGTTTGTTTGTTTGTGGTTGTTGTTTGTTGTTTGTTTGTTTGACTGAGTGATCTTATTAACAATATATATTAAAAGCCCGAAAAATGAAATAATTGTTTTTATTATACACATAAATACAGAGTGAACTGAAAGTCAGCAGATGCCTTCTAAGGGGTCATTCTAGGCATGAATCTAAACAACTTTTGTCGAACAAGTTTTCATATAGCTAACAAAAAAAAATCCATATAAAAATATAAATTGCGCGTATTCGGTATATATATATAATATCGGTATAAATAAAAAAAAGATATATTCGTTAGCGGCAACTAAAACGTCAGTATGAAGACCTAAAGATTCTAGTGTTGCCAGCTCCCATACTATTGCGTCAAACAACCAGCGAACGAGCTGCGAGTGCGCCAGACACTAGACCTGCAGACCCCTGACGTAGCTGACATTGAATTAAGCGGTGAATGTTTTTGTCATGGACATCTATTTGCGGCACTGTCCTGTGTAGCATCAAAATAAAACCTCTTTGTATTAAAAAATGAGGGTAATAACTATTTAATTCATAATGTTTTTATTTTTAATTGTATAAAGACATCCATCTGCGAAGCCGCGACGGTGCCGCTGGTGAACATAATATAAAAAAAAACTTACATTCACTATGAAAGCATACTGTAAAGAAATGATATGTGTGATAACTTAGATCACTAAAAATCACCATCATAATCTTCCGAGTACGAGAAGGGGCACCTTGGGAGGGCTTAAGCTTCTATACGGACACAATATATTATGTGTACTAAAAATGTGTAGTATGAAATAAATTTAACAAAATAGGCAACAATTTTATAAAAGAACTCTAGGGACATCCATAAGTACAAAGCAATTTCTTTTTAACGCCAACTTTTAACGGCCTTGTCTGGGGGCGATGTGACCCAATAGCCCCGGGGTGCCTTTAGATTTCGACGGGCATTTGTCCCTTTAGGTCGAACGCCAGCCACGAAGCGGACATTTTTTTCTATTCCCATAAGCCCTTTCGGTCGAATATTAATTACATTTTACATCTTTTCATTTCTTATTTTGAATAATAAATCTTTTATAACAAACTAAATTAATTACATATGTTTCAGTGAAAATACAATTTTTACATTGATAATAATTGGCATTAAAAAGAAGTAAATAAGGTGAAACCGCGCGGATATTAATCCATGGGTTATTTATTTATTTATTTATTCTTTATTGAAAAATCCACAGTATTACATTTTATAATTACAAACAAAACTTATTACTAATATATAAAACCAATTAAGGATTTTGGTCATTTTACATGTTAAGATTAGCATAAAAATTTGAACAGTGTTCTTAAAATATATATAGATTATTAATATTATATACGAATACAGTAGATTTTTTTTTTTTTTGAAGTGTTATATGTAATTTGTGAGTGATGTTTGTGGTAGTTGTGAGAGTGTGACATTTGTATGTATATATTAAAATAAAGTAAATTATTTTATTTATACCGAAATATGTTATTATTTCTTGTAGACACCTTTAATTGGTCAATGAGTATTTTTATTATTAGTTGTAATAAATTTTACTTTTTCAGCTGACAAACTAAAAGAAAGTGGTTCAAATAAGTTTTAAATTTAATAATGTGGTTACCCATATAAAATAAATATTATAATATAATCAATATTATAAAATAAATTACCTCAAATATTATTCATGAAATTGATTATGTTTATATACAATCAAAAATATTTAAATATATAACCATTGGAATAAAATCTCAGCAGAAGTATATTTACAAAATATAGTTTTATCTAATATTTAATTTGAGTTTAAATCTTGTTTATTAGGAAAGCGTTTTAGCGATAAAAAAATATACCATATACACACAGATACATACACATCTCTAATTTTAAATTGACCCTAAGGACCACAAAATCAAGTCATCATTAACCAGTAGGTATATTTCCATTTGTTGACAAATTGTGTATACTATGGTATTTTATTCGATCTTTCATTAAATTTATAAGGGCAGTTTCAATCTACCCATTTTACAATATATTTCTCATGGGAACTCCGACAAGCTAAAGTCGCCCGCCAATCAATATTTAGAATTGTAATTAGTGGCGAACCACAAAAGACTCCGTCAGTTTCTCAAACTGTATTTAAAGTGAGTTATTTTGTTAGCCACTTCTAGTTAATATTACCGAAAGCCGAAAGTTACTAGGTTCGGTTTTTTAGGGTTTAATTCTAAATAAGTGGGTTAAAAGGAACCGCATCTTATGTCGGCATTACGGGAATAGACTGTGATGCAAGTCACACGGTGACGTCAATGCAAGTGGAACGTGAGAAAATTAGGGAAACGCGTTTCACACCAGAACAGACGTACTTCAACTCTTCAGAGATGCTACAGTTAGTCTCCAACCCTCGCGATACAAACACTGGTCCAAATAACCAGTCGGCTCTCTCTCTCTCTCTTTCGCATTATATCTGAATTGTACTAATTGAATTCCTAAGTAACTATTATTGTATCAGTTCACAAAGTTATAATATTTTCTGTAACAGTTAATTAAGTGAACATTGTAAATAAACAACTTCTATCATCTTCGTACATCATTTAATTAATCTACGGCGGATTAAATTCTGGTGACCTTACTTGGCATACATCATTTACCGTTACAAATTAAAATTTAGATGTAACTTGTGAAATCGTAATGTTGTTAGTTAGTAATTATTATAAAATAAACAATTACATACAATTAATTAATCGTAATTGGCCAGTAAAAGTCTAAACAAAAAGCTGTTTAACAATTCAGTATTAGGGATGTTGTCGAAATTAGTTCCAGCACAAATTTAAAGGGTACATTGTTTGGGTAGTTACAAATGGATGTCTAAGTTGTGAAATTAAATTGGGCATGCCAATCTTGGCTTCACACCGAAGCACATTTGGGGTGAAAGTGAAAGGAAAGGGTGTGACGACCCCGCATGGACACCCTAAGATTACAATTTGAGGTTAACCATAACACACAGAGGAACGAGTTTACCCACCCTCGTGACCTTGACAATGTTTTGTATTTAAGGTGTATTTTGTATTTTAACCTGAATGTAACCAAAATGCGAATTTTACAGTTTACGGTTCAAATTCGTTAAAAGAGTTATTAGTAAGCTAGTTTATTTATATTAAATATAATATATTTTTCTAAAGTAATTTTGTTTAAATATTATAAAAAAATATAACAAAAAAAAAATTAACTAGCTAGGTTCAATAAATAAATACTACCAATATTTTATACAAAATAGTAGGCCGCGCCCGTCAAGCCCATCATTCCGTTCATCGTACAAGGGTTGTTTTTGCAGGCGACGATTTGTAGGTAGACTCGTTTAAAGGTAGGTGTTCTTTGTTCACGCATGTAGTCGCCTTAAATGTCGACGTAAAGCATTTATAAGACTACATGTTGACCATAATTCATTTGAAAGTGTTTCTTTTTTCACTTTAATTTTAAAAGAAGTGTCTTCGCAGAAGCGCCTGGCACTAAGGCTGCAATTCGTTTTGCAGAACCATTGTAAAATCAGCGTGAAAGAACCATTTTCTATTTAAACAGCTGTCGAGCTATCAAGTGACTTCTTTTTAATCCGTTGATATTCAATGTTTCACTGTTTATGAATTAAATGTGTATCTGACAGATATTCAGTTTTTGATAGTTCAGTACATTTTATGATATTCAGAAAGGGGCTGCGCTAATTGGTTTAGTTTTATTACATACTAATGAGTAATATTCTAAGAGATATGATAGATATGATAATCTCATAGAAGATGTAATCAGTCGTCTCCTGATTTAGGCTATTATAGAAAATAAGTTGCAATGTTATTCAATACACATATATATATATATATATTTTTAACTGTTAATGCATGTAGATGCTGCCTTCTTTGGTGGCGATTTGGCCACCAAAATGCCACCGAAGAAGGCTGCATCTCGCGCCGAAACATCTGGCATTCACTCCGTAAGTCCTCTCTATTTTCTACCACCTGTATTAACAGTTAAAAAGTATAAAATCAGAAATATAATCTAGTGATATATACATATACTTATCATTATCACGAGCTTTATTTTTATCTAAAAAGATAAACAGTTTTCAAGTTGGCACTATGGTACTATTCTATTGCTGTTTTTTTGTTATTTCAAGTTTTGCCGTTTTCTTCCTAATTTTATTTTAATTAACTGTAATACGAGAAACTAGTTTCAAAATTAATTTTTTGTTTCATGAAAATTTACGAAAGTACGGAGATATTTTATGTACGATGTTAATCACATTACATTTGATTTGTGTGAAAATATAAATTATGATTTACAAATAAATGTTTAATAATAGTTCGATTTCAATTACAGATTAACCGTTCATTAAAACGGCGAAAAGATTCTTATAATTATATAAGATTTTTTTCAACGGCTCGTACATAGGTGAGTATTACTTATTAATAAAAGAATAATGTCACACAGTG
Organism: Neomicropteryx cornuta; assembly: GCA_020383195.1. NCBI lineage: Eukaryota > Metazoa > Arthropoda > Insecta > Lepidoptera > Micropterigidae > Neomicropteryx > Neomicropteryx cornuta. Next base: position 6,769,144 of record JAHKQU010000025.1, on the reverse strand, counting down.
AATTAGAAAGTACATAACGATAAAAGGATATAACCATAGTAGGTAACATTAGGAGATCATTAAGATTTATCGTATGCATACTATTCCGTATGAATGGTATGGGCCTAGGAGTGGATGTCGAATTCATTCAAAGTATTCGTAGTAACTTCCTCGCAGAGAAAGGACAGCACAGGACACAGACAGCAGAGGACACAGACAGCAGGTTACATGGCAAAAATGCACCCGATTAGGTTCCCCAGAAGGGGCCTCAAGCTCTACTGAGCTTCTCCATCTTTCCAACCCAATCGCCAAGTGCCGCAAACGTATCTTTGGAACGAACCAATTATGGGTATTGGAACAAACTCACGAGATACATATCGTAGTAAACACTTCGTCTATTTTGTCCTTTAAGGTCACACCGGGAGAACTATTTTTCCCTCCAAAGAGCTGAGTGGTGGTACTTCATTCGCTCGCGCGCCCAAGGGAAATGGCGTTAGGTGAGTCGACCGGTCTCACCTTAATTTTGAATATTATCACCGTTATAGGGTTTATCGATTAACGAATTCATTGGTTGCGTCGCTGCTCAGTGATCATTGCCGCTGACAAGGGTCTTTCAGCGCCACGCCGGACACACTACAAAGACCTCAAAGTAGCTCGCGAGAGTGGACTGCGCTCACTAGGCAGGCCATTTGACGGCTGAAACACAAAGGCTGAAGCGAAACGGATGCCCTGAATAACAGTGCACGGCTCATACTGAGACCATTTGCAAGAGATGCATCTCATTGCAAATGCTGTTGTTCCGTTTTGGTCCATGCGGATTTATTTTCTCATTATTAAATTACAAACATAAAACTTTACAAACATTAATTTGACTTCGACAGCTAGAAATTATTGAAATAAATTGTAGACTGGAAAAGTAAATTATCTTTTTTTAAAATATCTAATCTTTCTTTTACGTATTTCATCATCCATAAATTTTATATTATTATATTATATTTCATAATCGGCTTAAATTCTGACGTGTGACAATAAACCTCTAAAAAGGACAAGAGAAAGTTTGAGAAGATATAAGTTATACTATGAGTTATGTGTGTTATGTATGGACTTTAAAATCATATAAAGCATTATTTACCCGACGATTAAAAGCAGATTTATAAAAGGTCATTTGGTTTTGCAATCCGATGAGTTTGGTAGTTACTTAGAAAACCATTGTAAAACAAATATTTTTTAATAACCATTATGTTATTCTTTTTAAGGTTTATTGTCTCCGTGCGAAATGAATAAATAAATAAGATAAGATAAGACAATTTATTTGCTACTGATCCATATATGTATCATATAACAATATCTCCTTATCGTATTAGTATGACTTGTGGCGTTGAGTAGGGGCTACTAAAATATTGTTGTATTCATAATGTGCTACCATGCAATTAACAAAGAGTGGTAAACTAAGCTTCATTAACGAAAAGAAAACGAATAAAAACGAAACGAAACGAAAAAAAAACAATAAATAAAAACAAATTTATAATAAAAATGCTTCACAGAAATAATATTTATCGATAAATCATAATAATAAATCCAAGAATACCTGAGAATATGATAAATGCAATTATATAAAAAGATCGTACAACTAAACGATCGATTATAACGATAATTGCCTTTTTAAATAGTTAACTGAAATAGCCCTCTTTGCCAGGGTCAAGTGAGAAAGTTATTCTGTTTGCCTTGCTTAAAAGTTAGATTAATAAGATACAAAAATTAGAAAAACATAATATAATTCTACATGGTAGATATTTTCGACATAACTAATGGACTGTGGGTTTAATACAGGTTTTGGATCATACCTAACGTAATACGGTTAAAGCAGAATACACCAAAATACAAAGAAATTCTACAACCTTTCGTTGACGGGTTGAATGAATTTAGCGCTGCAACCGGCGCCTGTTTGTTTCACTATGGTTTATTTATTCTGCACTCGCGTCGCAGTAGTTTTGGCCGACAGTACTTGAGGATTTGAGCGAGAGCAAAGAGGCATAACCGCACCGTTCAATTATTGAAACGTCTCTGCCGGTAGTTTGGCGTGGACGAGTGGGATCCTTGCCACAAGTAAATTATAGATAGTAAATGTACTAAAAATTTAATGTCTTTTTTAAGCCAAATTAAGTAGGGTAGATATGAAAGGAAAGAAAGGTTTTTCTAGTTCTAGCGGTAAAACTAGCCTCATAAGGAGTTATCTAAACGACCAGCTGGGTGTGGCCCACTTCACGATCGATCAAAGTAGGCACCTAAACGAGTTCTTTCAGATTAGAAAATATCAATGAAATAGGCCGTTAATTTAGTTTCAGCGTGAAACCAATGCCATCAGATTATTACATCGAACAGGCATTATTGCTGTTTAATATACTGGATTACTTTAAATATTAAATCATGCAATCCAAGAATTGGCGCATTGTTCGATACCTAATCTCTTTAAATTGAAAAACTGCTCTCTATACAAAAAAAATCCTATCATAAAATTAAACATTTCAGGTGGCGTTTTTAGGCGGCGGAATATTTAAAAAAGGTCGCGCGCGTCGTCTTAATGAGAATTCCTTCTTTTACTCTATTTTATTGATGAAAAAATGCATCCGTGGATATCAACTATTTATGATGATTTTTTATTTTAAAATATTCGTGGGTTCTAAACATTATTGGATAAGTTAATATTATTGGTTAAAGGTGCATCATATATGTGTGCCTGAAAGATTCTTTATCAAGGAGTTATAACGAATACAAGTGATCGAGCAAGCGATGGGCAATATTTACGAGTATATTATCTACTGTATGTAAATTGTGAAGTGATGCTTTATTAATAATAAGATAAACTATGAAAATAATTGGAATTTGAATCTAAAAATAGTGCAGGTAGAAACACCACAGTATCATACTCGTATTATGACATGTAGGTATCTGCAGATATTACACTCGAGAAGCTGTCAGAGTGTTTTTTAAGTATTTTAAAATGTTTACACAGATAGTAATAAAATCGCAGTATGTGTTAAAAAACAGTGTCATACCTAACACTGTATATCTGTTGTAGGTACATTTAAAAACGTTGGTGTGAAATTTACATTTACATTCAAATATGGAAATGAAGTTGGATAGGTTTCTGCGAATTGGGTTATTAATACGACTCGCGTAATGGAGAAAATTGGGCGGGGATGAATATTGGGATAAAAGAGCCTCGGGCAGCGTTTCCCATGCCATTCGCATGAATTCACATAATTAGATGAAACTATAACAGCAAAGGACCTAATTTTCCAAGTTAAACTTATGCTCAACGTTATTAAATTTGAATTAATTTATTTAAACATGGTTAATATTTTTAATCAGCTTAGTGTAAACAAACACTTCTCGGTTAGTTGGTCCGAGTCGATCGGCGGTAGGAGAAATTTGTTGTTTTTTTTTTTTTTAATTTAGTTATTTTATTTATTTTTATCCCTATTTTGGTTAGGCTGTTATGACATTAATAAACAAGCGAATAATAAATAATCAAGTAAATTTTACAGGAGAGAGGCAATACAAGAGATTTTATTGGATGAAAGATTTTTGTGAAGAAATAAGAAAAGCTTAATCCATTAACCATAAGTTTCAAAATCAGTTATAAATAATAATAAGATTGAATAAATAATAAACATAAATTGAATAAAATATAATGATAATTGAATAATTGAATAAATTGAATTTTGAATAAATAATATTGTCATTACAAGTTTTAACTTAGTAATTTTAAAGATATAATAAATAAAATTCAGACATAATTTTATATATTAATAGGCATCATGTACTATGTTATGCAGGTAGGCACTAAAATCATCTTTTAATCAAAATAAAATTCGAAGCGGCAGGTAGGTTGTAAATGTTCAAGATCATACGTGTTCCTCGCAATTATTCCGAGGGATTCAAAGCAGGTACAACAAAATATGGTTTAAATAGAATTGCTGATTATTAAATTTAGTTATTTTATATAATTTTATGATAAAGTATATTTTGAAAACTATATGTTATTTTTTATTTTTTGTCGTTTGTTCCGGTGACGTTGGTATTGGCAGATTACGGTTTTTTCATAGATATTTATTTATACGCGGCATGTTATAATCGGGAAATGTTATTTTAGGAAAATGGTATTAAACGAAATAAATAATACGATTCCGAGTAGGTACCCGCAGACTCGTTATTTAAGTTTGTGTAACAAGTCGAATTCCGGCATTGTAGGTGGCACAATCCGGCGAAAATGTAAATTTGCCTAATCTGTTATCAGATATCAAACGGATCGGCAGAGCTCCGGATGCGGTCGTGAATAATTTGCTTTCCGGCGTTTCAGCTTATCGCCGCGTCCATTCCAATATTTCGACATCTTTATGTTTGCTCTGTGAATTTAAGCGGATAACCCTATTATACTGCGACCTATTTAGCAAAATTTCTAATGAGAAATACAAATCCAATGATTATATTAAATAAACAAAAATATAAATAAATATATGTAAACGGAAACTTATTACCATGATAATAATCCATTTTCATAAATCCTATTTAAAAAAAGTATGTGAATCCTATTAATATAAAAAATATAGCATTAAGGTGTTGAATCTGAAATAAATAGACAGTATGGACTTTACGTTGTACAACTGATCCAAGTTATAATTTTATTTATTTTGGTTTACAGCACATTTTGACAATATTGGTAAAGTAACAAAGAATAATGGTACCTACAAGAAATTCATACAAGCGATTGGCACTACAATAATTTGTTATCTCCCCCTTAACTAGTTTATCATCTGTACTAATGAAAGCATGTAAGTAAACAAAATGACAGACTGTTAGTTATAGTTTTATACTGATTTTTCTAAAGCTTTTCGATACAGTGTACCAATAGATTTTGTTGAAGAAATTTCATTATCTTGGATTTTCAGAAATTTTCTTAAATCGGTTTGCAGTGTGTGTATGAGAGACAGTAATTTGTATCTTGCGGAATATTTTGCTCGACAAGTTTCTCAAACAACTCTGGTGTCCCGCAAGGAGTAACATAGCGCCTTTGATATTCTTAATGTTCATTAATGATCTTCTGAAAGTAATCAAATATTCTCCTCGTCATTTATGTGCGGCGAGGGATATAGTTCGAGTAAAGGATATCAGAGCACAATTATAACTGTCACTCGAAATTTTGGAAGCGCTAAGGAATTACTAAGGCTACCTATTAGAATTATTCCAGATATTCGATTAATGGTCAATCCAATAAACACACGCTATTGTTTTAGGGGTATTGAGGTTATTTTCGATAGCCATTCCACTTATCATGGGTCAGTGGGGTTAATTGATAAATCTTCCTTGAAAACGTTTGGTCTTATTCTGCGAATTTCTAGATAAGTAGAGTTCTTTTTTAGAAAAAGGATTCTTTATTACATTCTTACGAAGAGGTTAGAGAATGACATGTAAGTAAGTTGACGTACTCTCTTATGCTAGAAAAAAAATTACGGACCCTTTTGTTATGTAATCATGCAGGTCAACTAAAGTATTTATTATTATTAATGAAAGAAATAATAAACTCATTATATTGGTCGGTACTGCCTTTGAATAAAGACGTATCTCTTGAGCCAAGTCACCTTCTTGCGAATAAAAGTTTTTATTGTTAGCTATTTAATATTTTTCCTCTGAAAATAATATGTTCAGACTTGATAATGAGCAATCTAAAATATCTTACAATAAATATGTAGAAATGTCATTTGCGATTGGCTCTGTAGAAAAAATAATATATTTTAAAAACGATGTTAATTGTGTGACTTTTAGATATAGCCAATACGAAGAAAATAGTTGACGAGATGGCTAAAAAAAATGGTTTCGTTCCGGATTGCCCATTTATAATATTGCGAGCTGAACCCATGAAATTAATTGTGGCGCAGATAAAAGGTGACGTGGCATAAGTACTTACATAATGTTGCAGAGGATAACAAATTGTTATATGGTGCAGAATTCCACGTGTCTGTTTAAAAGTCTTCTGATCGCATAAAAACAAGTGATAAATGTTTGTATGTGACCCTAATAATATTACAGCTATTTTAATCTCTATTATTAGCGTCGCATTTCTCGTCTATTTATAACAAAAAAATCAACTTGTCCAATGTTCTTAAAGAACGTATTTATAAAAAATAACATGTTTGGATAAAATTAACAAAAATCATTAAAAAAAATAATTTTCCACGTATATTCTATGACTATTCTATCGTTTTTTTATTAACAAATAATATTAGAATATCAAAATCCTAAAATAATTTATTTCTTATCCAATAACAACGATTATATTATGATTGTCTCATATTTGCTAGGAATTTTCCAAATTGAATGATTTTCTTAAATTCATGCTTGTAATCCTAACGATATTAAATTTTAATTTAAATGCATTAAAGCCGTATTACTTGTTAATAGAGTAAATAGGTATCCATTTTACCCATTACATTTTAATGGCATTGCTCATGAAAAATAATCATAGATGAAAATGAAATAAAAAGAAAAGCATTTGTTTTATTTTAGAAACGACTGCATACATATCTGCCCGTTAATTCTAAATTAACGATAAATGCGTCGTTTGGAAATGTGCAATGGGATTTTTACCTAAATTAGTGGCCTATTCGCTTGCAGACCCACATTGTGTTACTTTTTTTACTAAGCCCGATTAAAAGAGATAGCGTATTACCGAAAATTTATGAACCGGTAGAAAACGCTTATCCTCTTCAAAAGCCGTTCAGAACTTTTTAGACGAAGCGATGGAAATGGTTTCGATTTACAACAACTTACAGTTTGATAGTGTGGTACATAAATAACAGTTTATCTTCTATTTGTATTTTTAAGATTTTAATAATAATACAAATTGTTTTACGCCTTAAATAAAAAAAACATATTTTTTTATTTTTATGTTTAAAAGTACCAAAAGACAGAATAACTAACAAATATTTCGGCGAAACAATTTGTCTCCAAAATTAGATAATTATGACGAATATAATATTTTAAATATTCACAATTTAAACCTAATAATCTCTTTTTCCGAACAAGTAGTAAAAGGATAAGAAAATCGAATACCGTGCTTGTTACCCTCATTTAGCAGTAAAGCTAGCGAAACAAGTTACATAGTAAATGGCGCTTAGCGCAATTAGTTCGGCAGACGCCCGTCAGATGGTGTTGTCAGAAACATATTATTGTTATGCAAGACATACCCAGTATTTTCTCTCACGCCATGTCGGAAAATCTGAAAGAATTACGTTTCTCGTAAAGTATTAGGTGAGTTTGAGTAGGGTTCAAATTACTTATGGAGTGTGAGTGGGTTGGGAGTCTGAGGTTTGCTGTCAATGGATACCTGTTTTTATTTAGTTTATAGTTAATTAGTTGAAGTTTAACGCATAATGTGTATATGCATAAATTTGATGAATTATCTGTTAATTAAAAGTATGGAAATTTGATTTTATTATACTATATATCGATAGATATTTTTTTTTGTCCTTTCATATAGTTAATAAAAAGTATTTTAGTTTAAAGTGAGTAGCCCTAATAATGTAAAACTTTATATAAAATGATCGACAAAAAATTAAAAGGTGACTAAAATACTGTTTACGACCATTTAAATTAAAGATTTTTTAATGTACAAGTATGGTTTTTATTAAAAAGTATTCCTCTCCTCCGCGTATAGTCTAATTTATTTCTGTGAGTTTTTATTGAGTAAACGCGGTACAGTTTAAGAAATATATATATTTTTTAATAGTTATAATGCATTCTTAGATTTATCACATTTTTCTAAATAACGCACACTTAGGGACAATAGTTTTAATGAGTAAGTTCGCACTCTTTATCACACATATAGTAAATAAGGATTATTTTCGTATTTATCGCTGATTATACTTTTTATTAACATTTTGATTGTTCTGACATCTGATTGAGTAATTATGCTGCCGATAAACTAACAATGGCTAAATGCAATTAAGTAATTATACTTGATTCTTTATATCGGTATTTTATAATTGGGATTCAGTTGTTTTTACCAAATATTTAATAAACCATTAGGTGCATTTAAAAAAACTCCAGAATTAAATTCTAGTATGCAATGAGATAATGACATAGACTTAAGTGTGACATATTTAAACAATCCCTTTATACCTCATACCAGCTAAGAAACTAAATAAGTGTTTAGCCTAATTATTGTCGCCAACCAACTATACAGAAAGATCACCTTCAACGTACGTATATATTAAAAATAAAATCTTATGCAAAGGTAAGCCTACCATATTTAATCAAGTTATACAAGCGACTGCAAATATTGCGATTGATTACACAAAGAAAATATAATGTTTTAAATATATGTATGCGATCAAATAGCACACATCAAAGCGAATGCGGTGAATAAATATTAAATGCGGAACGTTAATAGGTGGAACGTGAAACCTACCCGCGCGTGTAAAATTATGTAAATGGCTTTCCTGCGGCAAACCAATTATTTATTTTGATGCGTTTATGAAGGAAGGTGTTCAAAAATTGTAGCACAATATGGTAGTAGATTGTAGTATATTATAATATATATTTTTTTCATTATTATAATAAAAAAAGGATCAAGCTCTCGTTATATATTTCCAATGCTTTATAATATTGTATATAACATTATTGTATATATATTGCATCCCAAATACAAATTCAACCACCTAAGCGTTACTAATATCATGGTTGGCATTTATATTTTTAAGTTTTGTTGTAACTTTATAAGAAAATAAGAAAAATTAGGAAAGATAAACAAGAAAAATCTATACTAAATAAAAATATCTAAAATGTTCAAAACGATACTAAGCATGTACATAAATATGAAGAATGCATTTTCAACTTCATATCGTACTATTAAAGTATTGAAGCATTGTGCTTCATATTGTATTCAGTAAATTTGGGATGAATTATTTATACATTTTTATAACATAATAGGGAACACAAATACCACGTTATGATCTTGGACATGCTGTATTTATCGGATGTCAAGGATTTTGTCATCTTTATTGCCATATTTGATCTACATGGCATTTTTGGTAGATATTCAAGAAAAGGAAGCACGATTCTTATGAATGCTTTTTTAACTGATTATTTTTATTAATGTAAAACCGGACAAAACTTTTACTCTAAATAAAGCAAAGAAAAGTATTTTCGGAAATACAAGAGATTTATATAATACCTAGTATGCTTATGGGGTTTTTGTATTTGTTTCAGTTATGTGTGTGTTTAAATGTTTAACTATAATTTCAAGAAGAACCACTATATTTACTTCGAAAGTAATAAACAGGGTTGTACCTCAATTTAAATCCTCAGAGGAGACATATGGAAAGCTCACCCCTAGACCCGTTCGTGAGATAACAGGAGACAAAACCTTCGGCAACTTCCCCATTAAGCAAAGAGACTTAGTGTGCAAAGTTCGCAACTAAGTAGAAGATCATCCTGGATTATAACAACAAAGGGTGACACCTTCACCCGGCGAGCATCTAAAGGATCAATTCAAATAATGATTAAATTTTTCGGGAATGGGACATTTTTAATTTCCTAGAAAATTCATCAAAGTGATTCTTCACCTATATCTTCTGACATACCATACCACTAAAAAGATTAAGTAAATAATCTTGCGCTTATAGCTTATACGTAATATTCTAGGTCCTTGCGTTTGGACGGTGCAAGAGATGATCTAAGGGTTACTTGAAATATTGTGGTGCAAGAGGTTTGTTATAATGCTAATAATAAAAGATTATTTTTCCTATTCTTTATGCAAAAATACCATTTTTTATTTATTTATTTTAGGAAACAACAGCTGACATAGAAGTAAATTTACAATAAAAAAAATCAATTAAAATATAAAGCCAATGAGAGTATTTTATATAAATTATTGATATATGTCGGTTGTTTATACATATAATATTAAGATTGTCTCCACTGCTACAATCATAAAGATTTTGGTTAGGTTTACAAAATAAAATATTGTAAATATCCACAAATTAAAATTAGAATAAACATTGCTCACATATTACCTGTCTATATAGAGATACATCGGTAGGTACTTTCTAATATGACAGTGAATAGTAGAAATTTAAAAAATAAAAGGTTGGGTATATGTAGCATATTATCGTTTTTAACTTTTTATTTTAAATAATTGCTATGACCTAGATCATATATAATTATTTTAGGCCTTACTCAACTAGGCCAAATATGCGTGCTAGAGTCTGGAGAGATGGTGGTAATGAGGCGTTAAAAATGGTATGATCATGTGCGGATTTGAATCCGCGACCTTTGGGTCAATAGCCCAACGCCTTAACTACTAGACTACCATCATCTCTTTTAACAAATAAGATTTGATGGCTTTTTAAAAAGTCGTATTTTTTGGGTGTTATATTCTCCCGGCAATATTCTCCGCGTATTCAGGGAAGCATCAAATAAGCGGCATTGTTCAAGGTGTAATTATTGTACCACGGTGTTGTTCAATTCACAAACCCGACTTATTAAAATTTTCCCACAGGAGAAATGAAACACGAAATTATTTACATTATATGGTATTTTCAATTATTCTTCTTCGACTAATATCTAAGTAAGAATAAAATTTGAACAAATAGAAAAAATATTTATAAGTAATATAATAAATGATTTTATTTTAAGACATCTAAACATAGAAAATGAGTTAATTATTAATAAAATGTAATTGTTAATAAATCAAAGACCTGTAGTCAAATATCTGGTGTACAAATGAATATGTTATTATTTCAGATTGAAGTCAAAGTTTAAATATATATTTTAGAGATCAGACACTCCATTCCTTTAGTATAAAATACTCCAGAATAATACTTTACATTATATTATTTAAATTTTGATCAAGGTGTTCTAATATTGAGGAAATTAAATAAACTTGTTCTCTTAATTCTATCTGAAAGTACCACATTTAAGAATATTACGATTACCAATGCATGGCTGTTTTAAAACTAGCTTTTAACGATGCACGCGAAAAATTCGATTAATTTTATTTTAGGGTTACTTTTTTCACGTAAAACCCATTCTATTAGGTGACCAATATACCGTCACTTTGTGTATGTGTGTCTGAATGTTCAACGTAGATAGGCCAGGTTTAAAAACACTAAGCTACTCACAACGGTAATAATTTATTTACATTAGATAACTCTACATATTAAATAATTCAATAAATAACGAAGTATTAACTCCATGAAATAGCAGAATTTTAAACATTAATTTTTAAATTTGTGTGAAACCGGAAAGACGTACTCAAATAAATTCACCGATAATAATGAATCCATTAGAAATTTTTGCGAAAATGTAACGGATACAAATAAATGGGATATGATAACATGTTATACACCGTATAAATAAAATCTTTTTGCGAAAACATGACAAATACCTACGTAACTCTAGCATGCCCGGTCGTCAATATCTTGAGGGCTGAGATGCTTTGTTGTCCTAAGTAACGGTGCGGTTGGAGACTATCTTTATAGAGTGCGGTGCGTAATATGGTGCACAAGAATGGGTAATAATTTAGATTAGGCCTTCTGTGGAGACACTCGCCTTGAGGACAGAATTTCCACGTTACGAAATGAAGTAACCAGTATTATATTTTTTCTTTTCATTTCGACATACTTTTTAATATCTATACATACATTAATAATATATAACAAGGTACCCCCGTCCTTTGGCCGACTGTCCATCAGTTTTTCCTCCGTCTAATCTTACAACTTTAAAAGTATAAATGTGACAGAGTTCAAACTTCGTGTGTAGATTTATGCTCTTAAAAAATAACTATAGCCGTTTAGATTATTACATCGGAGGGTGTCGGATAATATGGATACTAAGTATAACATTAAAGGTCAACAAAATTTAGTACTAATAAATGAAACATTGTCAGTTCGATAGAGCCCTCAAATATATTCGAATTTCAAAAATATGGCGGCAAAAAGACGTATCACTGGCCAGTTAAAATGAATACAAACTCATAAGATGAGTCTTCTATGTGTGTGTTGTGTTTGTGTGTGTGTGTGCAGCAGTATTGTTATGTAAAAAAAATGTTTAGTACAACATTTGAAATATTAGGAATATTTGAAATATAATATTATAAAATTGAAATATTATTTTACGTGTTATTTCATTATTAGCAGCACGTCAAAATTTACACAATAAACTAAAATGGTGGTAAAATTCATGATGAATTGAAAGAATGTATTTTTTTTATATTAATCTACTCAGACCTAAAAAATAACCCATGGCACTGTCATCTCATGGCCATTCAAAACGCATCTCGAAAAATAGGCTAAAAGTGCTAAAGGCACATGTGAGGCGTTGATGATAGTGTAGGACCTAGTAAGACGTCAAGTTCTGGTTAAATAATTTACTACTCCTAAACAATGTATAGAAGCAGTTGATATTTTATGACAGCTACGGGGTGTATAGTCATTGCGTCATTCAAGTGATGCTTATAGTCTTTAAATTAAAAATATAATATCACCAAGCCAAATAAAACTTAAACCAAATTATTTATCGACAAGTTATTATTTCATGTGTTAGTAGTTCTACTAACAGAAAACAGATATTCTTTTTTGTAATTAAAACATATAAATTTTAATTGTTAACAGGGTTTTTTTTTAAACTAGCTTCGAAAATAGTTCAACGAATAATTGATTCTAATGTCGGTTTCATTGACATTTATGCCTGTAACTATGTTTAAAATGGTGGCTCTTGCCTATATTACGCCTATAGAAATAAAAGCGAAAACCTTGAATAGCATTGTTTAGATAGATGCTTAGATGTATTAAAAAAAAGTAAAGTTTAAGTGATAATATTAAACGGTTCCTGTAATACATACGACAGCGAGTGACGCGTCATAAACGGCTTTGTCCAGTCGAGGCGAGCATTAATTTCAGGTTCATTGAACGCAAACGCGGCCAAGGTACCATTATCCATCTCTCGCCGTTTATAAGGAAGGTGATTTACACAAACTTTTAAAAAAAATTAACAAATTTGGGTATGAATAATTTCGCATTTTTAATATTATTTCTTACTCATAATAGGGAACACAAACACTCCATTAAATCTTAGGGAATGGATACCCAGTAGAAGAAAAATATTACTAGATATCGTTTTATATTCTAACCATATAGGCCTATATATATTTAAAAATTTACATTTTTACTTGTTTTCATACTTTTTATTAAAACTTATTAAAAAATAAATAATTTATTGACTGAATACATGAACCAAGAAAATAAAAAGAGACAAGTTAATTTCATCAAAATACAAATTTATCTAAGTTTTACCGATACGTTAATTCTGTTTTTCAAGATAATAACATAACCTCACAGAGTGTTTCTCTTTTTACAAGTCGATAGATGAAATAGTATGATTTAGGACCACACGCAAGACAGCGAAGAGCGCTATTTGGAAGAGGCCGCTGAATACTATGTCACCTTAAAAGTTTTTATGTAATATTCTAACATGCAATAGAAGTGTAGAAGTGAGAACACAATTTCACCAAATTTTGGTGGCCCGGAACGGCGCGCGAAATAAGAAAACGCCTGACTGAATTTTTAATCGCATCATGGCGAGAGAAGAAAGCCTTTCGGCACATTTATTAAGAAAGCTTCTGCGACGGTGCCATAATTTAGATTGGTTTGGTCACGCCCCAAATGTCGGGGACACCCCTCGGACACATTTCAAAGACAGGTCTCTGAAGGGTTTCACTCGGACTATGATTTGTGGGACGACTTACTCTAGATGTTGCCACTTGGAGATGTTTTCTTATCAGCACTAAAAATATTGTTTTGGTTACATCGTTCCATCGGCAAACATCGTGTATAATGCCCGGTAGTATATAATTTTATTCAAAACTATAGTACGACGAATTTATTAAAAATATTAGTGGTAGCTTAGTAAATATTTGAGAATGAATATAAAGTGATCTTTAAAGCGTGTAGCACTGGCGTACGGAAGAACTCATTATAATTGGTAAAGTATTTGTTATCATATCATGAATAGCATTTGCCTCCATCGCGTAATGCACCAGGGGCGATGGAAAATTCATGAGGTCAGTTCAAGTTTTATGGGCACTTGACTACATTTATGATATAGAAATTTATGCGTTATGCCTAGACATAATTTAGTAGGATTTTCCGATTAGCTGATATTCGAACTTCTAAACGTTTTTGTGAAATGCATAAAATTGTGACAAAAAAGTGTTTCGATGCGGAGTTTGCTAGTTATATTTTCACATTAACGTGTGGCACTTTGAGAAAATTCAGCCCATTTAAAATGACAAACATATAATGAAAAAAAATATTTACTCCCTTGTAGAAAAAAGGAAAAATCCGGTAAAAGTGAATTTTGAAATCACGAAAGTCGAACGATATAGATGATTTTAAAAAAGGTTATATTCGCAAAGATCAAGTCTGATAATATTTGGCTGCATTAAATCAACCAAATGATACAAAACTAACCAGTTCTATGAACCAAACTTTTAGTACAAACCACATATTTGGGGGTAGCTCATAATGACTCTGATTATTTAACATATTTTATAAGAAATATTGTTTTTAAAGCGTATCTGAAATGTTATAATTGGTAGGCGCATAACGTTGTTAATTGGTGTATGTAATATAGGGCTCATATATGAGTTACGAATTAGGTAAATTACTCAAACGATAACTTTTGGGACAATATCGGTTTGGTAACGAAGTTGATAATTATCAGGATCTCATTAATAATGCCACTAATAATCATTTGTCCCATCGATTTGCCAAATGCATTATCTGATCGATTTCTTAGAGACTGATATAATAAAACCTATTATTAATAAAATTAGTTTTTTTGGTAAATAAATAATTAAATTTATTTATAACTGATTTAAAAATAGTCATTATTTTTGAGTTAAACGAATGGGATTCAAAGGTTCTGCACAGTACATATTTTAACTAGTCTATACATATTTTTACTTTTAAACTGACTGTTAAACCCGGGTTTCAACTAGGCTATGCAGGTGGTTCGGTAGGCGGCTTCGGCGCGCGACGACTCGTGATTGCGGCGCTCGGGATGAGTTGCTTCGCGACTTATCTTTAGATGACTTTAATGTCGCCTTCGGCGCGCGATAATGTACAATGTCAATTGTCAATTGTAATGTCAAGTGTCAGTGTACAATGACGTTGACGTTTATGAATTTAAATATGACACAAAATTTAAATTTAAACTAGAAATAAAATACATTCATTTTTTAAAAACATCGTTTTGACTATTACGAACATTTAAAAAAAAATAGCTAAATCGGTCCAGCCATTCTCGAGTTATGCGCTTATTAATGGACAACATTGCATTTTTATTAATATATTTTTATTTACGTAGTATATATACACGAAATAAATTATTTTCACATATTATTGTTTTTTTTTATCTATATTATTAATAGTTTATATAAAATATAATTATTACCTAGAACCTTAATCCGACATTGTCCTACCTTTATGAAATATTCCATTTCGCTTTTGACTATGGTGCATAGCTAAATATTTTTCTTAGGCTGTGAATCATACCCGTATATCATACATTGAATCAGTGATAGTCTATCTATGTTATATTGTTAAAGCAAGGTTAAAAAGCAAGTGCGTAGAAAGTTCAGAGGCGCGGCTGAAGTGTGAAGCTGGTGGTAGGTCCGGTCCACTCAGCTCGTTTCAGACGCGGAATGTTTTGCAATCGAAAGACCTTCATCGGTTGACGGCGAGACCAGGTTTAACAGGATACGCGAAGCAAAAGCGACTTACCTCGACGAGTGTGAATGTTGCCGGCGTGTTGCCTGATACCTGATGGACGCTGCGCTTCCTAGGTGGCTGCGGGCGATCCTGGTCCAGTGGTGTTTTGACGAAGTGAAGGATAAAGCACTCGCACAAATCATCTTTACATCCGAGGACTCGTTGCATTTATTATACAAATGAAAATGTACAAAATAACGGCACACGGCATAAATCGGCGTGAGTCTGCTGTCAATGGCGTTTCGATGCAAAAACGTTACGCGCAATTCGAGTGGGTGGATTGAAAACGACCGAAAGACTGGTCAGTTGGCCGCCTTGTTTGCGTGAATTAGGGTAGTCAGGAAGGATTGTTGTTAATAATGTAGATATATATTATATATGTAGATTGTGATGGCCGAATTATGGATATTCATTCGTTGGGCAAATATAAAGACTTTGGTCCTTAAAACTGCTCGCTCGCGGGTAGTCTAGAATATATATGTAGATTGTGTGTTTTAAATATATATTTTTTTACTTCCCTCAGTAAGTACTGAACAGCAGGCCTGCAGGTATTATTGACGGGGTTTGTCAATGAACTAATAATGACTAGTGCATACGGCAATATTAACGGAACAGAAAATTGAAGAAAACCATAGCATTTGTGATCGATATTATATTACAGCTATATTATGCCAATTATTATAGTTATAGTAACTCCTAACAACACAGGATAATTTTAAAACTCAAGAGTCAAAATTAAATTAAATTGAGATTAAATTGATCGTCAACAATTTGTAACTTTAGTATTTCAATCTGCTGTAAATTACCATTGCAAATTATAAAGTTAATATAAATTATAAAATAATTATTATCTCCCTCAATAGGTAAAAAAAACGCAAAGAAATCTTATACCGAAACCACTGAGATGAATCCGTCCGTATTTATTGAATTTTGAAAAGGGGTAAAAACGAAATTTTAAGAAATTAAACACAGGCAAAATGAAGGCAAAGTAAACAACGGGCAATTTGCGTAATCATGTTACCGTTTCTCGTAAATTTAAATCCGTATCGACTGTAGCCCACTTTATTAAAATCTTATCCAACTTATTTATTATATTTAGTGGCTCCATATTGGTTATGCTTTAGCTTTGTTTTAAAAGACAGCATTTTTTTTTAACGGAACCTTGGTCATATTAAATTATTTTGTGCTCTACTCAATTAGGCCTTTAAAGATCAATAATCAAACGTCCCAACCAATGAATTATCTCAATCACTATATAAGTAACTTTTAGGCTTCAGCCTCCCCCCCCTTCCCCAACCTATTAAAATGATCAATTTCAAAAACTCGATCACTTAAAAAAAGTCGTTATACAGTTTGAATATTTATTTCCATAAAGATACTCATACTCGTATAAAGGTAAGCGTAAAACATACTTAAGTACATTATATTAAACCTATTAAATACAATACTATTATATGATATGTCATGATTATTTTTATTATTATATACCTGTATTATGCTTTTGGTTATTATTTATGGATATTGGCTATCACAAACTTAAAAAAACTATATGAACACAATGAAAAGTTTAAGATACATAGGTTTAAGATATACAAACATACATTTTTGACATTGAAAAAAAGGTACATTTTCACAACAAATACCTATCGATTTTCATTCTATATGTTTTTATCCTTTTTTCCAATGTCAATGTTTATATCATTATAAAAGTTATTATTTTTTGTAAAAAAATATAAATATATAATCAAACTTGGAAATCGTACTCGGAACCTCTAATACTGTATAGGTATTTTCTATATCACAAGATGAAAATAAAACAAATAATTAAGAAGCATTGAATTGGGATATAGGTACCTACATTCGACTGAAGGGGTTCCGAGATTCAAAGGTCCATATGGCGCATTGCTTTAGAATAAATTACTGGGCAAAATACAATCTATGTAACTGAAATATATTAGTCTCTACAACTGGCATGTTTTAGGATCTTGATTGAATATAGTCAATGGTTTTTTTCCAGGAACTTGCATTTCTTTTCGTGACCTTTTCTATTCTTTGCAATTAGGAATATGCTACATCCGTTCCTGAAACCATAAAAAAATATTCTTTAAAAACATTTGAAAATAACATTTTAACCTTTTTTGATTATTAATAGTGTTGGATAAGTTAGAAATTCTGTATGTTTTTAATACTAGCAAATAATACGCTTTCAGAATCAAAAGGGGAAGACTTTTAATCGCAGAAGTATACTTATTGATGTATTTCCCCGAAACTACTATTTACAAAAATACCTATCCATACTTGAAAGTTATGGACTTCTTTTTTGTTAAGGTCAAATTAACTCTCATATTGACGACTTTTTAATTACACTTGTAAGGCGTGAGTGTGGAATCGAATATTAAACAGTATAGTATTTATATTTCGCGTGAAAACTTACTACTTAAAGATATCTTAAGACATTTCTATAATATTTTGATATGTGTTCTTTAAATGGAATTGCCATTTATATTGTGCTTTTTTAAAATAAAATAGCATAGTTTATTTATTTGTAAAATACATTATATTTTAGTAGTTATATTTCTAATATAAAATAAATTTATGTGTATATTTATCACACCTCATACAAACGTATTCAACAAAAATAATCTTGGCTGGAAACAATTGTTTTTAGAAGCCCAATTTATAAATGATGGAATCGACTAGATTTGACTTAGGTTTAGAGATGACACTTTATTCTGCTTTTTTAATATGTGTTAAATTTGAGTTATATCAAGTAATAAAAGTCAGCTAAGGGAGAGTTTTATGTTTATTTTATATATAACCATAAATATAAAAAAAGTAAGTAATAATTATAAAAGCACTTACAATTGGTAACGACAGGGCAGTGGGGAACTGTCGACAATGAACGTAAGCGCCTGGTTGGCCTTTCGGTCCGTAATTGAAGTTCTGCAGAACGCACAATCGAGCATCCTCATCGAACAAGATGAGCACCAGATCTTCCTGCAGGTCTGACATTGGTGGACGCCGCGTCCCTGAAACGAAAAAGAAATATTATTATTTAAGATTTGCATAGATAATTCTATACAATTTTTTGTAGGCAGTGAATGAATTGAAATGCGACACGCGTATTCGGTTAAACTCGGAAGGACGCATAGAGGTGATGTGGCACACGCGGCTAAAGTTATTTTAGGATTTAATTTTTGTTTTTAAGGATTCATTTTTATTTTTTTTTATTAATTAAGGATTGGTATGTAGGTACTTGTTTTTGATTATACCGTTATATAATATAATAATTATGTTATTTATTCAAAGCCAATATATAAATATCAATACGAACATAAGTTGGTATATGTTCAAAGAGCTTTTATATGTTTTTACTTAGTATATCTACATCTAGTTAAGAAAGAGGGAATTAAGGTACAATGAAACAATAGCTGTGACTGGTAGCGTGTTTAAACCGTTGTTAAATATTTAAATAATAAATAAATAATACGCCTAATTCTTACTCACGATCCTAAAGCTTTCCTACCTAATATGTAGAAAAAATAATAAAAGAATTAAGGTATAAATATAAATAAGTATAAATATTATTTTTTTAAATTATCACAAAAAGTTATGGTGGTTTTTACTATTTTTATGGATAATATTTATATACCCACGTACGTAAATAAAGTATAACTAATGAATTTATATACCTACATATATCTATATAGTTATATTCATAGATGGGCACGTTAATCATTAGAAATAGTAGGCAACTTTCTATGTGATTGACATTATATTATCGCTTATATCAAGTCATATGTATCTATATATATATATATATATATATAAACACCTTTAGTTTAACATATATAAAAGTTTGACAGTACTGACATTTGGAAAATACGAATGCTTTTTAATATTTTAAGGATTTAAATTTTTTGCAAATAAAATATATAGCCAGAATGTTCAAAGAAAAATTAATACCGAAAGCACAGATAGTTGCATCGCTTGAGGTAATGCACGCTGGTTTAAATACAGGCCTGTATTTTATGAAAGTCTTTCACTCTCACCTACCTATCTGTGCGATATGCAAAACGGTCAAACTTTCATTAAAGTAGTGAATAAATGATTTAAAAATTAAACAATAATTATGAAAAAAAGTGTGAAAATGTAACGAATATGACGTATAATGAATGAGAAGTGAATGGTTTAATGGATATTTACAAGAATAACTTACGTTCAACGTAGTTTATATGAAAATGAATCGTCATGGCTAAAAAGAAAAGAAAAGTGTAAAATAAATGCACATTACGTGCAAATCGTTAAGATATAGTAAAATAGTAAAATGTATTGTTTAAATACCGTTAATTAGATGATTTCTATGTTAAAATAGGTAAACACCTTTAGTTTAACATATATAAAAGTTTGACAGTACTGACATTTGGAAAATACGAATGCTTTTTAATATTTTAAGGATTTAAATTTTTTGCAAATAAAATATATAGCCAGAATGTTCAAAGAAAAATTAATACCGAAAGCACAGATAGTTGCATCGCTTGAGGTAATGCACGCTGGTTTAAATACAGGCCTGTATTTTATGAAAGTCTTTCACTCTCACCTACCTATCTGTGCGATATGCAAAACGGTCAAACTTTCATTAAAGTAGTGAATAAATGATTTAAAAATTAAACAATAATTATGAAAAAAAGTGTGAAAATGTAACGAATATGACGTATAATGAATGAGAAGTGAATGGTTTAATGGATATTGCATTAGCTAATCAATAAAACCAGCGTGCATTACCTCAAGCGATGCAACTATCTGTGCTTTCGGTATTAATTTTTCTTTGAACATTCTGGCTATATATTTTATTTGCAAAAAATTTAAATCCTTAAAATATTAAAAAGCATTCGTATTTTCCAAATGTCAGTACTGTCAAACTTTTATATATGTTAAACTAAAGGTGTTTACCTATTTTAACATAGAAATCATCTAATTAACGGTATTTAAACAATACATTTTACTATTTTACTATATCTTAACGATTTGCACGTAATGTGCATTTATTTTACACTTTTCTTTTCTTTTTAGCCATGACGATTCATTTTCATATAAACTACGTTGAACGTAAGTTATTCTTGTAAATATCCATTAAACCATCCACTTCTCATTCATTATACGTCATATTCGTTACATTTTCACACTTTTTTTCATAATTATTGTTTAATTTTTAAATCATTTATTCACTACTTTAATGAAAGTTTGACCGTTTTGCATATCGCACAGATAGGTAGGTGAGAGTGAAAGACTTTCATAAAATACAGGCCTGTATTTAAACCAGCGTGCATTACCTCAAGCGATGCAACTATCTGTGCTTTCGGTATTAATTTTTCTTTGAACATTCTGGCTATATATTTTATTTGCAAAAAATTTAAATCCTTAAAATATTAAAAAGCATTCGTATTTTCCAAATGTCAGTACTGTCAAACTTTTATATATGTTAAACTAAAGGTGTTTACCTATTTTAACATAGAAATCATCTAATTAACGGTATTTAAACAATACATTTTACTATTTTACTATATATATACATATATATATATAGCAAAGGATACCTATTACCAATAATACATATAATAAAATAAATATATAATTGTCATTAATATGTATACCTGTAACGGATTTGTGCAAATGAAACACTCTGAAAATTTATCAATAAGATCTGCATCTGCGGTTTGAATGCAAGTGAAATCATCATCTAGCTCGTCTTCGTCGTCGCTGAGTGAAGAAACGTCACCATCACTGCTCAAAATTGATATATCTAAGTTCAGGAGCCGATCCCTGGTGACACGCATTTGAGCTCCATTTGAGTCTGTGGGAGAAGAGCCTTCTGTGGACTGTTCTAATGGGCTGTTTGGAGGGACGTGATTCGAGTTCACAGCAGCGCGGTTCTGGTGCGAAGGAAAGTATTGAGGATCATCTGCCATCTGCATTGCCAATGCCAAGATTCCTCTCAAGCGATCCTGATGGGAAATTGGGTGATAAAAATAAATAAATATATAGTAATATATGTATAGATTACCTATATATAATAAAAAACTATTGTTTGTGGTATGAAATTATATGGATTATATCAATTCAAATGATTAATTTTTGTACAATATAGTTTCAAAATAGTGCACTAGTATATACATAATTGTGGTTGATTAAAATTAGATAGATATAATAATTATGAATGTGACTGACTCCACTGCACTAGCGACCCCTATTCACTTAACTAGATTTTGATAATGTAGGTAATAACTTGTAATGTAGGTAATAAGGTGTAATTATAGAGACATAATTAGAATATTACAATTAGGTTTGCAAGCAAATACAGAAAGATATACAGAGTATAACAAAACAAATAAATAATTATTTGAATAACATTATTAACAAAATACATTTAACACTTTTAACGTATTAAAATACTTTTAACATATTCTTTACTTTATACTCTTTCATTCTTTACTCTACAATGAAATTTAATATTTTTTATATAGGTGTATAAATATGTAAAAGGGGCTGTCAAAGGGTTAAAGGTGCTGTAAAAAGGGTTACATCATTCAGGATAAACTTTGTCCTGTATTTAATTTATATATTTATGTATAATAACTATGGTTTACTCAATTTTATATAAAAGATATTTTTTGTGTAATGAAAATATACAATGTAAATGTATTTACTGTTTATTAATATGCTATCCCTTATATAGATTCGTCTAGTTAGAGAGGCAGGAAATATCTGTATAATGTAACAGTGGCTTGTCGCTTAAATTAAGCTACTTAATAATACTTATATGTTACATAGTTATATTGTATTAATTAAGAGTTGTTGTAATATTACAATAAATAAACAGACCTAAATAATGTTACTGATTTTAGATTACTGTTTTTGTAAAAAAAATATGTAAATAAATAGATACACCCAAAATATTTTAATGAATATTTGAATTTGCTTACCATTTTTGTATTGTTGAGGGAAACACAGATACTTCTATAAAAATATAAACTGTTTAGTAACAAAAAATCACTGACGCTATGGCACCGCACCACAAAGATAACGAACTAAACTCTTGCCAAGTTGACAGTTGCGCAATTGAAAGCTAAGTGATGTTCCCGTTCATTAACTTTCATTCCTACATTGCTGTAAGGGAGTGGTGGGGATGATTAAACTCACATTAGCTGGAGCGAAAGAGGCATGATCTAGGTACCACTAATTACACCTAATTATATATCGATACCGGTCAAAATTGCAAAGGTATTAGACGTTTATTGAGATACTTATATCGATGTGTACCTAGAAATTAAATTGTTTAGGTTTTGGTTAACTTTTCGTTTGAAAAAATAATAAAAAGAAAATACAAAAAAAAAGAATAACACATACTAATAATTTACATACTTTTTTATTGTAAATATTATATAAAGCTAGTCCGATTGGGAGGGCAGTTGAATTATTAAATTTAATTTCTGCTGAGATTGATGTATTAGTCTCTTCGCCCGATTAAATGTCTGCTTTCTATTGTAATACTCCTTCCCGATATCAGAATGTGTTATATATTTGTGTGTAATTTTTTATTTCGAGTGTAATTCTTAATTATCTTTAGTTGTCACTACAATTGATCTTTTTTTATTTTTGTTATCTATTGTTTTTATTGTTATTTTTCTCTACTATGAAAAAAGAAAATGTACACAAAGCAAAAAAGTATAAAAAAGTAGACAAAGCCCGTCATATGAATAATTAAATAATGGTTTTTTCACACTACAAAATTATAAGATAAGTTTTTTTTAAAAATACTTTAAGCTGCTTATTTTTGTAGGTCTCCATTTCACCTTCTTCAGTTCTACATGAACTTGATTTGTACATAAATCTAACGAAAATAATTTACTATAATGATCTATTTATTTTAAAATTTAGATTTTATACTTGTTTTTATTTCATATTATTATTTAGATGCATAATAATATTTGCGATATTTTACAAAATTATGTTTGAATAGGTAGGTGAGAGGTAAAATTATGTGTAAAATGCGTTTTGCAAACCTCTCAATCAAACCTTTAAACTCGACAAATACAACTTGAAAGAGTCGAATTTCTTTGTGTAGATTGATGCTTTTGAAAATCAACCATAGTCGTTCCTATTACATCGGAGGCTGGTCGGATAATATAGATACTCGTATGTAACATTAATGTACTCATAAATGAAGCATTGACAGTTCGATAGAGCACTCAAATATCATATTCGAATTTCAAAATTATGCGATCATAGTTGTTGGACGTATTATTTATTACTGGCCAGTTAAAGTTAATCAAAAGTCAGTTAAAGGTTAGTCATATTTTAAGCTATCTCGTACAAAGTAAAATAGATTATACAGCTGATGTATGAATTTTATCAGGTCTTGTTACCCGCCTGTTTTGTTTGGTCGCTCGGTTTTGTTTGTTGGGAATTTCCCTTGAAATTTTTTAACTGGTTAATCAAACATTAATTAATCGACAAATTTCTTCATTGGCTTTAATTTTATTTCATTTATCTATATATATATAGGTATTTCTTTTGCATGATTGTGAATTCCTAATTTGCGTGTAGAAATGTTTTGTCGCGCTAAGATCGGTAAAAGAACCGATTTGATCAGATTTGTCCGCTACTTGGCTTAGCTGCTAAGCTAGTTCCATTCTATTAGTTCATTTTAACCTAAGTTATTCACAATATAATATACTTCCAGACAACGAACACCCAGTTTGGAATGATTTTTTATAAATGTCTTCCTAATTTAAATAATAACATAAACGGTTTTTTTAAATTAGTTAAACCTTGCTTCTTGTTTTGTGTTTACTATTGATTAAATTGCCATTCCTTTTTGTGAATTTCAGCATTTCCACTAATAATCTTTAATTTCTACGTAATACTAAAAAGTGTCAAAAGACCAAAAGACTTTATAAATATATTTTTTTTTTAAATTATTTTACAGCATTCCTTATGTAGAGAAAAACAATTTTAATATAGGTACATTAATAAAGCTACTATTTACATATTTACGCGATAGACAGTAGCAGTATAAATAGTAAATAATAATCAAATTTAATTTAAATGGTGAAACTCTAGTTGCTTCCAGAGAATAAATATTATTAATATTGTTGAAATTCATTCAGTAATAAATCAAGTATTTATGAGTGAGCCGTAACTAAACTAGGAAAAGGTAAATGAAATATCTGAGCTAGTTTATTATTCAGTAAGCCAAAGATGAAATAACGCTGAAAATGGCTGAAAGTCTTGCAGTTTTTAAAGGGCCATCGTTTCGCGGCGGAATGGGTTTCTTGGTCCATCGGTGCGCGATTTAGCCATGCCGGCAACTCCCTTTTCTATTAGCGTCAATGGTCATGCCGGACGCTTATCTGCGAACGAAGAGGACCGTTAGGAGTGCTGTCCGGCCACAATATCGTCCCCGTGGGAGCTTGGTCACCCCACGGAGGATTAGGGCTGCCACTGCTTATTTAATTTATTTATTAAATGTAATTAAGTAGGATTTTTTCAGGAAACCTAGTTTTTACATATCAGTCATATTTTCCAAATATCATTACATATAAAAGTATTGTAAGAAACAAAATCTTATCGTAGCAAGATTTGAAGTATTAACAAAAAGGTAATAATTTTGGCTCTAAAACGAAACACTTAGGACTAAAAAGACTGCAAAGTTCAGCGCGCTGTTTAAACTAATTTCGGAATTGATTTAAAAACGTATGAACATCAGATCAACCCTCTTAAGAGACAGCAGTGATTTTATATACATCCTGTATCTATATTTAATACACCTTTGCGTTATATAGAAAAAGTTTACTTAGGGCGATCTATCTACGGGAATCGAGTAAATTAAAGTTTTTCATACTTGATAGGAAGCGCGTTGTATAGAATCAGGTCAAAGTATCCATCAGTATGCAAACTTTTCCACTACTGTAGGAATAACCTTGCTGGTTGACCATACGACGTTATTGATTTCGATGCTACTTTGTGTAGTTGATAATATGTCCTTTGTTTGTCATTAGGTTTATTATTTTATAGGCTTCACTGGACAAATCGCGCATATGGACAGACCAATAAAAACAATTTTCGGTTTTTTTACATTTTACATTTTCGGTTTCGGTCACATTATAAGAGAGCCATTTCTTTGGTGAGTCATAAAGGAACTATAATAATATGCATGTATTTAAATAAACATGTGTAATAATTATCCTAAATTTGTAACTATAAAAATATAGTAAAATGTATATTTGTGTGTATACAATATTGTATGAAATACCGTAAAAACTGAGTAGTAGGAGTTAGACAGGTGTATTTTATTAAAAAGGTAAATTCTGAGGATGATTATTTATTTTAGACGAAGATGTTAAGAATAATATTTTAGTAAAATTGTGATACGCGTATAAATAACTTCTGGCGCGAAAGATCGTATAAAATCTAGAGCGACGCAGAATTAAATAGTTACCGCCATCATAATTAACAAATCCCTTTGTTACACTTTTCATCCCCTCTGTCGCCTTATTAAGATTTAGGTGCGTCATATTTCGCCATCGTTTGTCATCCGTTTGCATCATGACCAGCAAGGTTTCATGTACTGGTTGTGGTCTCCATTACATTCCATGCAATTAGCTTCTCTGTATATATATAGTTCACGAAAACTAAATTAAAAACCATTAAAGCTTGGTCCCGACTAAACGACTTAAAAAATTAACAAATATGGTTGGAATACATCATCATGAGCTATTAGCGATATTTCAATTTATTGTTTTTGAATAAATAAATGACACACAGTGAAAGTTATACTCAAATAAGTACATTAAACCTACAAAGATATTATTACACAATATACATAAAATCAAATATCCTTTATAATATATATGCGATTCCTCTCAAGGGTGAAACATATTTGCAATACTTACAAGAAGTGATACTTACAGTGTGACATGAAATACACAAAGTAATATGAGTACGATGAGTGACAATCATAAAGTGTAATAATTACCTAATTAATCGGAGCAATCGAACGCTTTCAAAATGTAATTATTGGAATTCCTAATGGGTAGATAATAATACCTAATGGGCATTTTCCAAAGCGGCTCTGAATTCTTATAATTTAATCAATTTTTGTTTAACAATAATTCTTTGATATATGTTATCTACCTTAAGTTTATTAGTTCTGATCAAATAAATTAAAATTTTATTTATTGGAAATTGGCCTAACCTAGTACTGGCAATTCGCATTAAGGTATAACTGAATTATTATACGATATGCAAAATAATATAATAAAATAGGTTTTGGTTCAACATTACGCAGTCCGCCTATAATAAGCGGTGGCCGATAGTAATTACAGTGTTAAACTATCCAGAGCGCATTTAAAGTATGTTTAGTCTAAAAACATATAAACCAGACGATTAGAACATTTTTTACAATGTCGCAGAACCACCTTTATTTCATTTAAAAAAATGCCAGCCCTTTAGCTTTATCGTACTTGAATCGTTGATTATTTTATTTTTTTTAACGACACTTTTGTCAATTCAGTTTTTTGTGGACAGTATAATACTACTTTTTTTTAAATTCACTTGTAAACTGTCTCACATGTAAGGATTTTGAGTTCTTCAAGATATTAATCAATACGCCAACACTGAGAAATATAAAAATTTTAAGTGTTCTTAGACAAAACCCGAAAAAATAAACATATTATTTAATGGCTTTTGTGTTACCGACTTAAAACTATAATAAATTAGGTTTATCTGTTTTGTTAATTTACCTTTTATAACATTGCTAATAAAGATATTTTTATTTTATTCATATAATTTGTGGTTATGAAACATAGGCCTAATAAAATATATTTATTTATTAGATAGGTACACATTGTACCAGCCCTTATGGAAATTCTTTTCAGCTGTGGTGTTCGGCTCGAGATAAGGTATCAAAAGATGTTCCACTTTCCGTCTAGCCTTTGAATTAGATCTGTTGCAATATGATCTATGGCGGTCGTCGGACGACCATTTCCTTCCGTCACAGCGCTGTTATAAAGGGGAAAATGCTCTCTTATTGTGTGCTGTGCTTACCTAACTCTAGTTCATTCAAAATATGACAAAGATGTCCAGAGGCCAATATTCTAAGGAAGTTATGTGTATGGCTATTGGCTCTGTATATGTTTTAGTACTGCCGAAGCGTAGACCCGTCTCATATGGCAGGAATAAGTAATTAATTATAAGCTGAATGGCGTTTTTTTTTATTAAATTGAATCAATCAATGTTTCAACTTTTATTAGGAAGAGCATACATACGTGTGCTAAATCATAAAAAATATACGTTACGCAAAGTTATGTTTGAAATAGCATATATACGTTTAATAAATCCGGCTGTATAAAAGATAAAAATTGTCATTATCATTTCGTTCAAATGAATATAATTTACATGTACTAACAATAATATCTATCGAATTTAAAGATGTGGTTTCATTAAAATATTTCTATTGTATTTTTGTTTCTCAAATTTATTAATTTATATACCAATTTATATCCTGAAATAACTCCTTGAGTAATATTTAATTTAATTTCTGTGGGTTTTATTTCTTATTAACAGAATCTCTTTTGTTATGGATGGTTTTGATATCTCGTAGTTGAACAACTAATGTGGTGCTTTTGATTTATCATTTTGCTAGTAGAATATGCGTATTAATACAACTGATACATAAAAAAAAAACTTGTTATTTATAATACAAAAAAAAAAATGTAATGGCAAATTTCCAGTTCAAAATAAACCTTAACTTTAGTAAACCTTATAACTATATCATGTCCGCCTGTTTGTATATCTGTCTGTATCAGACCTGTAACCTAAAAGGTTGAGCATACGGATGACGGTTAAGATGCACACACATTCCATTGATAATCAATATTTTAGACAAATATGTATTGATAATCTGACCTTTGCTAATAGTTTTCCTGTAAACTTTACCAATTTATT
The DNA here is from genome assembly GCA_020383195.1 of Neomicropteryx cornuta. Lineage (NCBI taxonomy): Eukaryota > Metazoa > Arthropoda > Insecta > Lepidoptera > Micropterigidae > Neomicropteryx > Neomicropteryx cornuta. The sequence continues at coordinate 6,740,324 of JAHKQU010000025.1, read as the reverse complement.
TATTAACTTGTTTTTTTTTCCAACATTAGAAATCTGGAAATTTCAGAGATAATGGCGCGAGGGAGAGGGTATTTACAGTTGTATAAAAACTTCATTAAAAAAATATAGGTTAAGTTAGGTTTGTTTATCTCCATTGAAAACGATAGGTCGTCTGCTAATTAAAGTAGGCACTTTAAGGTCATGCTCAGGTTGTGATATTTTCCTTTATTTTTCCTACCCATTCGATATATTCTAATTCAAATACTAACAATATAATTAGTTAACGTTATTTAGAGAGATTATTTATTAATTTATTTTAAAATTTTAAATTATATCTACCTTCGTACCTTAATAAAATACCTTCGCAAAACAGATAAATACACAAGGTTAGATTACCTAGAAGGATAGGAAGAGGATAGCTTCAGAGAAGTCGATTATATCGTTGGATGCTGTCCGATAAATCAGGATGTGGGATTATCTCCGAAACGATGGCATTAATTGTCTTAAACACGCAGTTTGTAATAATCTGTAAATTTCACACTTCTAAAATAAATTATATTTATTTTCATTTAAATATGATATATGATTACATATTGTATTTTTCAAGAATATTTTTCTAACAGAAAGTAGATTTTTGTTATTCTAGTGCAATCCACTATACCTATTTACATTTCATATACTTTATAATAGGTATATGTTGATACTTTAATATATAACCATTCTAACGTAGCTTTTCTCTGTTCTCTAACGCCATCCCAACCATTCTTATTCCGTAAGAATTTATTAGTTCATAAGGTCCCAAAGGTTGAGCGCGCCCACTTGATGTGTCATCCGAATTACGTCCATAAATACTGAAAGCCATATATCAAATATATTGTTTAGTAGGTACCTATAATATCTTGGAGACACTTCTGGTTTAAGTACTCGGGCCAGATCGTAAACTTGACAAATGAATTATGACATTTAGCTGCTACAGGAGTCCCGATCAATGCAAGGACATGTCATTTGGAAATATTGTTCATTAGGTTCATATTTATTTTATTATACATATTATTGGGTTTATTTACAAAAACGTTATAAGTATTAAAAAGGAAACAAATATAAAAACAAAACACCACAAAATTATGAAACGATAAATAATGTAGGGTATCCGCTGTTATCGCAATAAAAAAAAAAAAAATGTATTAGTAAAGCAGCGACCAGGTAAACCCAATATTAATTTGAGCTAAAGTGAAGAAAAACATATAATGGTTCTACCAATAGGATTAAACATCGAGTATACGTCGGTTCTACGTGGAACTATGATGGAAGTGTATATGAACTCGCAAATTTGTGGTACAGATTTGTTATCCATCCATCCATGAATTAGAAAGTTGTTAATATAGTAATATTATAAAAACGATCGTATCGAATATGATGAGATAGTAAGCTATTGATAATAGTACGAAATTCTTTAAAGAAGATATGAAAAGAAAAAGAATGAGTCAACTTACAAATATAAGGATTTTAGAAAAAGTAGTATTTTATTTTGATCACTGTGGTAAGTATGTACGAGTATATATATATTTTTTTCTTATAAGTTCACTCATCGTTCTTGAGCGATTGCAAATTTATATTAACACACGATAAAAAAAATCTTATAGGTCTTACTATTTTATTTAAAGTTACGTAGGAAATAAGGTAGGAAATTTAAAAAGAAAAACTAGGTTTTTCTTTCAAAATACTTTCATAGATTATATCGTACCGGAATTCTTAGTTTTATTAAATTCATATACGTCTAGTTAAAGGTATTTAAAATCGACAAAAATAAAATCATTGAATAATATGAGGATTATTCAGAAAATACGATTATACTAATATATTTTTAAATAAAAATATACATTTTCTGAGTTTATTTTTAAGAAAAATATATATTGTATTAAATTGTACAATATTGAAACACCACTATCATTAGTTTCATATAGATTTTATACATTAATTACAACGGACGCTTAAAATATATTTATTATACGAAATATATATTATAAAAACTATTTAACTTGAAAATCGCCGTGTAAGGTATTTTTCATGTGTTATTTTACTCTGGTGGCCCGAAGGGCTTAGAGATTTGCATCCCGAGTGCAGCACATGCGAGTTGCAAGCGGCAAGGGCGCCGTTAACGCCACCCGCAGGCCCAGTTGCTAAAACCGAGACAAGGTATTGGACATTTGGTATTGAACAATTGTAAAAGATAACTTTTTAAATTAATTACTCTTCACAAATTTTCGACACAAAACCTTACAAATAATTCTAGGACGGATCGCTATTCAATTTCACGTAACGAATTTGGAGTGGGCACTGAAAAAGTTTCAGAGAAGGGATTTACGCGGCGGGCGGGCGGGCGGGCGCCCGGGGCGGCCTGCGGGGAAAGTCGCGCGGTACCTACGGGGTGACGAGCGAGAGAAGATTTCGCGAAATAATTAATGATTGCGACACGACAAATTTATTCAGAATGTTTCACGCGACACGTTTTCTTACTTCAAGGAGGGCCCGTCGCCTCCCCCTCCCTTCCCTCCCTCCCGACCCGCACCGCCGTTTGGCAGTAACAACTCCAATTGAGAGCGATTCAAAAGTCATAGTCGTTCGGTGACAATTTGCAAACTCCTTGGGGTTGAGAGAATTGAAATTGTATAAAATAAATGTAAATTATCTATCAAATAATATGATCGTTGAACATTATGTTCAGAAAATTCTTTTATCAAAAATATATTTATAGATGATAAATGAATTAAATAATGTATGTGTAGTGGAATTTATTGATGCGTAAGGTTTAGATATAGTCAGCTAGCTATAGCAAAGCTTTTGTTCGCGGAGTCGACAGTTTTGGATGCCGCCTCGCATTGGATTAATTTCTCAAATATTTGTCGGCGAATGTTTCATTTGTTCCCGTCAAAGCGAAGCGGGGTTTGATTGCCACGAGGCGAAGTCGTAAGAAGCTAAGTGATTCGTCATGAGATTTCCACTAATTAGAAAATGCTTTTTGCCTCCACCTTGTAATGTTGTTCGCAAACTCTTCCGGAATGGCTCGAGGATCGCTCGGGGATCGTTCGGGGATCGCTCGGGGATCGCTCGGGGATCGCTCGGGGATCGCGGACGGATGGCATTAGTCCGCTTCCTGACGAATCGTAGGGTTTCCTAGTTGGTGTATGCATCGAATTATATTCGTGAAACAGTGGTTCAATGTGCTCGTGCAGTATTAAATTTATACACTGGAATGAAAAGCACCCTAATGACGTAAGCGACAAAATTGCATTAAAAACATAGATCAAGAAGTTTTTATTGATAAATAACTTTGAGTCTCATGTAATCATTTTTAACTAAAAGGATTTGTTTAATCTTATGTAACAGGCAGCATTGTTGGGATTTTTTTTCCTGCAGTTTTATACAGGATGTCCGGAGATCATTGCCGAAGACTTAAGGGGGTGATTATGTGTTGAAAGGGGGGGGGGGGTGTATATATTCATCTCCAAATTCATTATTTTTATAAAAGCGCTGGTGTGACTTGTATGTGCCGACGCAAAACGCGATCGATCGTAGCTCTGACTGAGCTCGGTCAACAACCTACGCGTTACGAGCAGACGATCAGCTGACGTGCGTATGACAACAACAATTTAATATTATCATGTAGTTTATTTTTTTTTCTCGAAAACCATGATGAATTTTGATACGTCATTTTAACAAATCACATTTGAATTGGCAGGATTTTTTATCGGGAACTGTATTGGGACATCTTGTATAGCATATAACGTTAACATACTCAAAAGCAGAATAGTGCTGTTTTTACAAATGCTATAATTTCTTCGAATACGTTACTTTCATACATTTTAAATATTACTCCTGTAAATGTAGTGAAATAACATATTTATATCTCTGTAGATATTGCTACGCCTATTTTTCTATATACAGTGATTATATTATTTCTAATACATATTTACTTGGAAATCATTTTTAACAAATTATTATAATTGTGTTTTTTCCGGAATATCGATCTATTTAATATATCCTACGACTTCAAACAAGGACAATATATATTTTTTTAGATACGTGTACATAAGTTTACGAAAAGAATCCCTCTTGATACTGTGCCGTAAGGGTTGCTCATATCAAAACACGTTTTAAACAAAAGTTGTAGAGAAATTATAGGCATACAATTTACATTTTGAATAGATTTGATCCTGTGCGTGAAGGGAGGTATGATTTTTTGATTTTGAAAAACCACTTTTCCCATCCCTAGGACTAATGTTTGGAGCTACAAATATAAGTTTTAGACCCTTATCTGAGCAATAAAATAAAATTTAAATGAATTCTAGATCTTATATACTAAGAAAGTTATACCAAAGTTTCATTTTTTAGAACCTCTCCCTCCCCCGCTATTCCCGTCCCCTGGTCTGATTTTGCCCATCAACGAACTTGACCCAGATTTTGTGCCCTTTAATTTTATGTATCAATTTGAAAGGGATTACTGTAAAATTACGGCTGTTATCGCGTCCACAAGAAAGTGATATAGATAGATAGATGTGGTTTTGGGTTCTAGGGGATGTGAAACGCGAAGATATGTCGAAATTTTCCAGAAGACATGATATGGTACCCATTGCAAAAGGTATCTTAGATAATAAAATCTACTTAAAATAGTTCATAAGACGCCTTTTTCGTTTTTTCTCCAGAGATTTCAAGATCCCCTAATTTGAGTTGGTCACGGTGGATCAAGAGATCTGGAAACGCAAGCGGATGGATGCACGAAGCCGATTACATAAAGTTTATGAATCAATTTCGAAACCAGTATACATTCGCTTTAAAAAATACTCTTATGTATTTGTAGAGGGTATGTAAGAAAAAAAATATATATTAAATACCATCGTTTGAAGACAACTATGAACCAAGCTAAAGGTAAAAATGTTACTTCTGTCCTTGATCTCCTAAATATTTCTTACGATCAAAGAGCTTTTTGCAAAAAGGAAGGTAAATTACTAATAGAATTGATTTAACGATAACAAGGTTTAAATTCGTGGCATTACTTAAAGCTCGGTACACATCGTAGGGTACAGCTATACTATAGCTTATTTGTATCTATAGATACAAATAAGCTAATATAGCAAAAGCAAATATATTGCTCCTTCTTGCCTAAAAGGAGAGTTTGTGCATGTGGCTTCTCGCCTCCGTCGAGTCGCAATAATTGTATTGTGCATTATTGGTATACCCAATGGAAAAGCGTGCAGTAAAATTCGCCTTACAAAAAGTCCATTGAAACGGAACATGACAAAAGCTATGCCGTCTAACGGCGCGGCGCCGTTAAGTGATCAATTTATTCGTGAGAGGCGTCAGTTGGCGCCGGAAGCGATTCTCCGTACTCGACTCTCCGCCGTCTGTTCTTTACTGCTCTATCCATCTCTGTCGCTATAACAATCTAAAAGTCTACCTGTAAAGTGGACACAATTAGATTTTTTTTGGCTATTTTCGTAAACGATATAATTAACTGTTAATATCGAACTGCCTATACAAGTTTTTCGGAACTAATTAAGAATTGTAGAAGGGGTTAACAATGTATCTGTAAATGTGTAATATGTTTTCTTGCGGCAATAACCGGGTTACGGGACTAAAAAAGATGGCAACACAATGAATTCGAAAGTTCTTACATAGCAGTTGATCTTTAGATGGGATATCATGATCTTTAATGGTGTATTACACTATAGTCATTCTTATGGGCGAAACATATCGGTCTGCTATATTGGTTTTAAATAAATATTAACACCACATTAGATGACCACGTCTAAGAAATTATAATTTACAATTTTTATAATATATAATTTTACCAGTGCATACTTTTTTCGAAAGTCCATCGATCTATCAACATCAGCTTCAAACAATATCAGCGTCATGTTATGTTAAATAATCTTACTATTATTATTACTTAAATTATTATTTAAACATATATTTTATTAAATAATATTGTCTCCAGTTTTTAACATCTATAATAATTGCAGATTACTTGTGTGTACCAACACAATTTCAGTATATTATTTATGCGCGAACAAAACGTAAGTAACAATTTGTATGCTGAAAGCATTTCTATATGATTACACCCTTAGGTAAAATTTTCAGCACTGGTGTTAACTAGTTATTCACGTGCCGTGAAAGGCGATTGACAAGCGTTTACACGCTGTGACTGTTCAACGACGGCTGGTAAAACAATAATGTGTTTTGTTTCGGTAAAAGCAGTGAATTTTCACAATACATATATAACATAGTTATATACATTCAATAGTGAGCTTTGGAATATTTATATCATAAGTTGAAAATGTAACAATAGTACGGTCGCGTCTTTCGTTAGCTGTACATGTTAAATGCTAAACAAAACATTGCAGCTATGTTTTATTTTAAATATTTTTCGTTAGGATTGCTGTATAGTGTATCCATATTCACTAGGGATACAAACGGATCGATGTTGCATATATTTAATTCGCTATATCAAGATGAATCCGTGCCAACGAAAGACGGCCAAATAACAGAAGCCACTAACAGTCCATTCAAATGCAACTGCTATCTTGAATGGCATAACCGCTTGGATGTGATTATCGGGGAAATTTTAGTGATTATAAGAGAAAAATTTGATTTGTTTATTCATTTTGACGACACATTTGAATGTTTAGTTAACTGTTTGCTAAAGAAAAGTGACTTAATTCATAGGTATGTGGAGAGATGCAATAGCTATAAAAATAACTTATGATGTGTACAAAAGAAGCATACCTTATTAATTAAGATATGTTTCATACTATCGAGTCTTTGAACGCACAAGGATAAATTGTTTTTGTAGTTTCGGGCAAATTAACAGACTTTGGATTTTTTTTTAGCTTTTTGCATTTCATTTTTTTTTAAGTTTTTTACCATATACGAAGGGAACATTATATTTATTTATTCCTTTAGCTCTACTAGAAAATATTAATAAGTTGTATTTTAATGTAGAGCAGGGAGGGTGGAGGGTGATGGTGCAAAAATGTTTAGTTAATAAAATGAAGTGCAGTCATGAAATAAAAACCAACAAAAAACATTTTTGTGTAAAATGTCTTAAATTACCATAACTATAATTTTGTAAATCATTTCTTTTATTGAATTATGTTTTGAATTTCAGAGAAGTGATAAAAAAAAGATATGAAGCTAATATTACATTTATGAATACGGAATTTGGAATGCTACGCACATTTTGCGCAATAGATTATAATAGGTTGAAAATTTCAGACATTGTAAACTATGGAAGACTGAGAACATTCCCGGTCGCGCATTTGGTTCTGCTCGAGGATCCATGGTTGTTCGAGAGATATTCTAAAGTACCTCGTAATATCTTTAACAGTGATATAATATTCATTGTTTCGCAGAGGATCAAGCGATATCGCGTGAAATACCTCGACTACAAGAATAACAAAGTATACGCAACCTCACCTGGAAACTCGTTTTTTACCCAAAAAAACATGGACCAATGCGGCGGTCTCCACGTTCTGGAGGCTAGACTCGATTATGTGCACTATTACAAAGTATGTTACTTCTGCGGAAACTACACGCAGAAACTAGTTGAGTTGTGGATGAAACCGTATAATAAATTAATTGAATTCGATTATACCTCGGAATTGAAACTAAGCCTGAATAATTTCAACAATTTTAAAGAACACGTATTCAGAGTCGGTTTCATAGAAAATTCGAATATTTACATGTCTGACGGTACCAAACATATCGACAAGTCGGGCAGAGAATTTTATAGATGCAATCCATGTTTTGGACCAGAAGGGTTCCTTATGAGGGAGATGAGCGCGCGTTTGCACTTCCAGTTCTATTTGTATCGCCCCACACAGTCAGCGTTCGGCCCTACCTCACCGACCGAGGGAGTTCTTGAGGACATTCAGAAGAGTAGAATCGACTGGGGTATCGGCGGTATTACGTGGTCGCCTGAGCGAACCAAGGTCGTCGATTTTACGTCAATGTTAAATAACGACCCATACACGTATCTCTACTATGTACCTGACAGTAAATGGGATAAGGGTTTGTACACATATTTTTATATTAAACGTGTTTTTGTATTTATTTATTTATTTATGAAAGTACAAAACAGCGATGCAATAAGATAATTCCCTAATACTACATTTACATGGCCAAAAAAATGTACTAAATATGAATATGGTTGAAAAAAACAATTTAAAAAATCAAACTAAAACAATATGTACTGTGCGTGGTGTGGTGTGGTGTGGTGGTGTGATTGTTTTGCACATTTTTTTTGATTTTTGTATTTTTGTATTATACAAAAACAAGCCTAAATCAAGCCTACATCAAGTATAAAGCCTATCTTAGTACGGAAATTTACGTAGATTAAAGGAATGGATACTTTTGTAAGTTAAGGGGCAGTTCAACGATTTAGGAGCAATTTTAACCTCATTATTGCCACCTCGGCTTGCTCATTTTTAATGCTGGACAAAAATAAATATACACTTAGCTAGAGTGGACAGTTTTTTTAGTTTATTTGTTATATGAGTTCATATTTCACTTCAATATTAGAGACGGCTCTATTATTTTTATATATATATATTCGTAACTGTTTTCTAGTTTTACACAGAAATTTTAAATTTATATTTTTATAGTGATTTTATCGTTAACTCTATTAGATCACTATAACGCACAGCATGGAGCTAATCGTAAAAGTACTATTTTATATTTTTTTAAAACGAAAAAAAAACTGTTGCTTTTTGCAATATCTCGTAGGATTAATAGACAGAAAATAATATGTAAGGATCTTTTTGTGAGTGACAGCGCCAGATCCGTGTAAAGTTTTTTTTTCAAATTACATCACTAGTATTTTATAACATAGCAAATGTACTTTTCAGCCCTTATAATCATAAAACCGTTCGATAAATGGGTATGGCTTTTAGTGGCTGTGGCCGTTCTCGTGATGTGGATTTTTATAAAAGCTACCTTAAAATGTAACCGAGCCGGAGAGACTGTGCCATCCGATATTCTTATATTTTTGGTAAGTTTTTAAGCAACAATATAATATACAGGTTGTCCCAAGGTTAATCCAAATAAAAAAATCAGCTAATAGGTCCTACGATTCCTAGTGTTATTTGTTAAGAAACTATATCAAAATTCATTATGGTATGGTAAAATGTTGAAATTTCTATTCCGAATCATGTAAAACAGATAATTTTCAATGGCTCCTCCCTCGGATAACTACGTCACTGGGTCACTAGGCCGCGGTCAGTCAAGATCGAGGTTAATGACCTGGCTCGTTGTTCGAAACGCCCTATTAGGGCGGAGCTAAATGATTGCTGTCAGGTACCACTGGTCGAACAGAGGTCGGTCTAAGAAAAAGGGGTAACTCCTTTCCCCTTCTCTGGGGTTGTAAGAAGGATGCTATTGGTCGACAGATAATGTTGATTTATCGATTGATAAGATCGATTTACACCAATTTTATTACAAAAATAATAAATTTGGTGATGAAAATTTTTCGCATTTTGTTACATAATTCTTACTCTTAATAGGGAACTTAAACACCCTTAAAGTTTGTGGGATTGGTCTTGGGACACTCTGTATACTATTAGAAATATATTATTATTATATTAAGGTTTACGTTTTGTTATTTTCTGTTGCAAAGTTGTAAATATTTTTACTACATATATTTAAAAATATTTTATGTTTATATTAAGATTATAAATAACGTTAACAGAAAGAAGCAAAAATGCTGGTAATATTATTCCGAGGATCCCTAATTGTCTGTGTTGCAGACAATTAGTGACGGCGTGAATACGTTTACAATATTAACCAAGAGATCTTTTTTGTCATTGGTATCGGGAAGGAAGGAAGGTAGGAAATAAATAATAAAACTGGGTGTTTTTGAGTCAGGATGCACAGTTGAAAAATGAGGGCAGATTGCCCGTGTTGACGCGTGGAGCCGCATTTATGCTGACATCACCGAGTCATCGGTCGTAGCACGAGGCAAACTCACCTGAGGCCAGGTCCGCTCAAACACGTGCCGGATGAGGCGAGAGTCGGCCCGCCGCTGTGCCTTGACGGGCATAAAAGCTTTGCTCTGGATGGACGAGAGCCGGATTGTATTTTTTTTTTTCAAAAATTTTCTTTGCGCCTAAATGTGTTTCAACTAACCTAAATGTACTTGCAACTGGTCAAGGGCGATGGCGGTAATGAAGTGTCAAAAATTGTATGACTTAGTCTCCGATCAATAGACTACCGCGACCTCATCTTTCTGTTTAAATTTAAAAATATTATTTGATTTAAAAATAGAAGATTTCGTAATAACGCATTTTAATCATATTAAATTATATAATCCAAATATTTTTTTTATTTAAGCGTAAAGGTAAGTATCGTACTTCATATTCACCTATATTTCTCTATTGCCTCTATCAACTAAATAAAAAAAAAGTTATGAAGTAAAAATGCTCCTGTTTAAAAAAGTGGTCCTTAAGAATTTCCATATCACGAAGAAATATTTTATTAACTAATACTTTGTATGATTACTTCGATTTTAGTTTTTAGGAAAATAATCTTATTATTGAAATAAATATTATTAACAGTACAGCGAAAATAAAGCCAAACTACGCTGCAGATATTCTGCCGTATTAGCGCTACAAAATATAAGTATCTCTAGTATGAGATGCGGCAACCCTGCAACGATTTAAGGATAATTACGGCCAAACGATAGGGATACTATGGAGTGGTCTTTATACTGTGGCAAACAAACCAAAATAGCGGTGCATCACGGTCTTCTTTGGACAATCAAGATCACTTGAAGTGCATACGCAAACAAAATACAAAGGAATATATTTTATATTAACTTAAACACAATGATTTCAGAGCATCATAAGAATATTGATAGATCACCCGTACGTTAGAAATCTCCCCGTTTCTTTGAGAATGAAAGTAGTGGTGTGGCTAACTGCTAGCATGATTTTGAGTACAGTCTACCGAGGTAGAATGGCATCCATATCAATACAACCAGAGGCTGTTAAAGCTTTAAATCTTGATGAAATTTACAAACACGACTATACTTTCATACTTAATAAGGTAAGAAATCTACAAGATTTTTTTTTAATTTGTATCATTTGTCATTTCGACATTTATTTGACAATATTTGATAAAAGGGTCATATAAATATTTATTACTTAGATAAATTCATCATAGTCATATTAATTTTAATCTAAAACTTACTTGTTAATTTTTAGGATGTTAATTATTTTTTTTAAAGATAAGTAACAGATATTGCAGTAAAGTGCGCTTCGATAAATAGTTTTAAAATTAAATTAAGCACTCAAGGGAAAATTCTTAGTTTAATTCACTTTTGGAGACAGGCGTAACTTTCAAATACAATTTTTACGCGCAGTGCTCAGAAAGCTATTAAGAAAAGCAATATTACAAGAAATAACATGACTAAAAATTCAAAACTCGGTAAGTTGGAAGTTTCTATTTTTTATGATAAAAATTCAAAAATGAGCATTTAAAAATGTTTTCTGTATTTACGCAACGCATTTCAAGTTAGTATTTTCTATAAACACTCTGAAATAATTTGCTTAACTTTGCTTACAAGCTATATATTTACTATGTAGTTTAAATCGATCCAAAAACACTCTATCATTGTTTACCTACCTTCATAATTTTTATTCGTATTTTTAAGGTAACCACAATTTCACATAGTGGCACTGGTTGGCCCATGCTAACATTATCAATCATGCACCAACGCAGCTGTCATCAACCATTCAAACGGCCCTGCTTGAGCCGTGGGTATTGAGTCATGTGTTCGATTTGTCAATTCTACTTAATTTAATAGATTTATGTTTTAATTGTTTTATTAGGTAACATATCATCGTTGCCTGTTAGAACATTGGCCGTATTTGCATAACTTTAAAAAAAAAATAACTAGAATTCGAAACATTTCAGGACGATTCAGCGTTGACACAGATACTATTAAGATCATCGGTGGATTCGAGACTTCACAAATTCCTGAAGGAATCTCGGACGGATCTAAGCTTCTGCGAGGGCATCCAGTACATGAAGACACACAAAGCTATTATATTCGACGAGGAAATGTCGATTTGGAGTCGATTTTTAAAAGGATGCGCCGTCGACATTTTGGCTGATGATTATTACAGATTACATTTGAACCCTCGCGCTCTCTTTGAATCCTATCACGGCTGGCCATTGAGACGAAACTCGCCCTACCTGCGTTCCTTTGACCGCTTCATAGCTTTGATCATGCAGAGCGGTCTGTACTATAAATGGATGGACGAAACAAGATCACCAATAAAACGATTTAATAATATCAAAACTTCTAAAATAAACAGTTACAAATCTTTCTCTTCTTTGCAGTTCGATGATTTTATTGCATCTTTTACGATTCTTGCAACCGGTTTAGTCGTATCAAGTATTTCTTTTGCTTTTGAGATCTTGTCTAAAAGTATCAATAAATATATTAAGGATGTATAATAAAAAATATATTTCATGCATTCATATTAATGTTTCTGTGGCTTTCAATTATGTCCAGCTTTGAATGAAATACGAGTACTTATAATTCCTAAAGACTTTCAATTAATAAAATTGTTTAGAGCTTCTGCTACATTTAAACCATATTTAAGAATAGAAATTCGAACGATATATGAATATTCCCTTTCTAAAGAAAAGGAATATTCATATAAAACTATTCTTTTAATTTTGGATATTAATATCATTTTTATTACAGAATATTTTTAATTTTAATACTAACAAAAACCTGTATAAATTCAACTTCTATACAATGAGAAACAGATAGGTACATAACCGTATTTTGGCTTAAGTTCTTTTTTTTACAGCTAGGCCCCGTTTGACAGTTATTACACCCATTGACAGATAGTGTTAGTAATTCTAGATATGTATTATGTGTGGATTACATATTTAGAAATGTATAAATACGCGTAGAATTTACTTCTAATTAAATACATGATAGTTAATAGAAATATTATTATATTCATTGAAAGGATATCTTGTTTATTTATCAAGGAAACGTAACCGACATTTCTGAGCTATACAAGTACATATCCTTTCAGCTTACGGATACAAAGCGAAGCTTTTCCCTGAAAAGTCGAAGCTGCATGAAGCCCAACGAAGGTCCGTCTACTTGGCGGGTAGACAGACATGGATGGGTGGGTAGTAGGAAGTAGGTACAAGATTATCCTGCGATTCGGTCAGCATACTTCGCTGAGCGCATTGAAAAGTTACTCTGCAAGTTTGGTTTTACTGGGAGGCCGGGGGTAAGTCCGTAAAGCTTCCAATATTTTCTTCGGGCATATTCGCATCCTCCCCTCACTCATACATATACTATAATAGATACGCGTATAATAATAAAAAAATGTGCATAATTTACCAAAAGGAACAGGTATTAGATATATGTTTTTTTAATATGTGTAACTTATTTTCGTTAGGTTAGTTTTTTTAATAACATTTAGCGTTAGATTTTGTTTATTTACTTCTAAACAGTACAGATGTCATTGATAACATTCTTGATCTTTCGTGCAGAGTATATAATGACATGATATTTTAGGCGTGTTATAAGGTAACACCTACACGTTATCGCATAAACTCTATTTGAAATCCAAAACTTTATAATTAATATGGTGTATTCGTAAATTATTAAATTTTATTGCAATCTGCATGCTATATATGTTTTCCTACAACAATTGTTTTTTAGATTACAGAGCGATGGCAGGAACATAGATGGACACTAGAAGAAAACTTTTATTTAATATCCTCGTACTGTATGTTATTATTAATACGAAAAAGTTTAGAAGCATGATTGACAGGCAATTTAACTCTTACGAAGTTCATCCGCATTACACCGTACGGATGTATCTAATATAAATAAGCCAATAATTTCTTACCTACCCGAAAACCGGTCTTCATCAATAATAGCGTCGATCCATTGCTAGAACTTTTTGAATCTCCTATCTCGAGAGCGCTTGCAATCTATCAAGCCAACAAAACATATCTCGGACCGAGAGAGACGGAGTACATACGGCGATATCTTATGGCATATTCGACAGCATATTTTAGCGAATAACAGACAGAAATACATAGAAACTTTTTATAAGACGATGAAGCGGCTTCTGTGTACTTAGGAATGAAATGGCCACTCATCATCAAGGTCGGGTTCAGCCAGTATTAAGTGGTACGCACGACACCAACCTGTAAATTATATAGATATGAAAATGCTTGAACATACCATTCCTCTCAACCCGAAACTTACAAAATGTATTTATTTTTTTGAGTGAAAAGCTTTTGTGAATAGCTTTTCTAGCTTGGCCATTTTGCCTAACCTCAGAAACGTTCTTTAAATATGACGGATGATAAATAACCTACCAAAAACCGTTCGAGAAAATAAAAAAAACAGAAGTACAGAGTTACAAAGCACACTTAAATAAACAAACTTTATTTTTTTATTTTTAATACTGTAGAATTAAACCCCTTGAAACACAAAGAACTACACATAAACAAATTATAAAAAAATGATATTTATTTTCACTTCTTGTTTTCATTTTAATTTAGTATTTAAAAAAATGTTTTTATTAAGCTCCAATTCATAGCAAGTTAGTAAAATTAGTCCAAAGCAAGTTAGTAAAGTATTTTATATAATATAGCAAGTAGTTCTAGTAAATATTTACAGCTGATATTAATTGTTAAAGATTAACGGAACATCAGCTTGTTAATCTTTTAAAATAGTACTTATGTATTTCAGATTTAGACTGCATTTGAAAATATTTGATTCAATTGTCTACTAAATTACATATACTCGTATCTACTAAATCAATCTGAAATTTGAATCTTAAAATATATAAAAATGTATGAAATATCAGAAAATGTCTATGTGAAGTAAAAATCTTAAAATTTAAAATTAATAAACATGAAATAAATCTTCAAAAAGTACCTCTTGATTGTTTCGATAAGTAATTCGGTCACGTTTCACCGCCGCTTCTTCTGCGTACCGAAAAGTAGCATAGCATAAAAGCTTACAGGAATTTTAGCAAAAGTCCAAAATTTCCGCCTAATTAAGAGGCTTTGTTTGATCTGCCGCCCTTTGGCCGCGTCCGTAAAACCGAAGCCTCGTTACTAGTCGGAAATAGAAGCACCCCCGTTTTCAGGGATACCAACTATTCAGCAGTCCTATCTGCATACAAATGCCAATAATTCTACGCTAGTCTACTAAGCCCAGTCAGGTGCCGCCGTATATATTACTAAGGAGATTTAATTTCGATTCCGTGGAAAATTGCTGCGACGCCACATTTTCAATCTCGTAGAGAAAACTCTGAAGAATTAATTAATTTTTAATAAATTTGTTGGAGAAAAAATTTGATGGAGAAAAAACAATGAGATTTAAAGAAAAATGAGTAACTTATTGTGCATTTTAAACTATATTTGTAAAAAAAATCTATATTATATTGGCCTAATACTCGTACGTAAAAAACTAACATTAATCATTTACTATTAATTTTTAAAATCTTACTTATTCCATTACTGATGAGTAACTATATATTTTTGACATTAAATTATCTATAATAGTGGTGCATGTTTTATTTTACAAATTATGGAAAATATGATAAAAAATATTTTACTTTTTGTACTATATCTAAAAATATACCTAGTCAAGGTTTATGGTGTAATTTTTATATTTTATCCAAACTATAAACCTAAAATAATATTGTGAATGCAACGTGCATCATAGTCTAAAAGGGATATCGAACGAGAAGTTCCAATGCTAATTAAGAGGACGGGTAAATCCCCCGTGAGCTGATTTTTTGGAAAATTTAATCGTTTGCACGAAATATTATAATCTGTAAATGTACTGCAAATATTCACCGTGTGAGACTGAAAACATTGTATGGGTATAGTTTATTATTGATAAAAGCTATAAACGGCTTCTGAAAACTACTAAAGACTGAAGGTAAAAATTGACTGTTTTATAAAATTTCTAAAATTGTTTTTTTTTTAAATATATAACAACCATATTGATTGTCTATTTTGTTTATAACACATTCCAGAATTGTTTTAAATATTAACAATTCTATTAAGCAAAATATTTTATATTGCATACTCATTCTCATTGTCGGAAGGCAGTAAAATGAACCACCGCGACTGCCTTCTAGTGGCCTTTATGATGCCGACCTTTATGATTGACCATATTTTTATAGCCGGATTCCAACCCGGGATAGTCATTCATACCACCAAGCCTTCAGGACGTAACCGATAACCAATATCGTCGAATTGTCAGGTACGCCAAACTTCAATTAATTGCATTCAATGCAAAACTAAGGATGAATCCAAACCATTGAAGTAGCGAATCGAATATATTTTATTGAGATTATTCATCGGAGCGGTTGATTTGTCGCCCAGTTGTACCAACTGATGATTGTATCTTTTGTTATCTGTCCTGCTCTTCCCTTCATATTCCCTGTTCTGCTCCCGCGCGCACCTTGCCTCAACCCTATCCAAGCCTTCTCCCTCTGAACGGATGCAGATTGAAATCTGTTGATGCACATTTCGATACAAGTCTCAAAAGTACAGGTAGTACCTAACACACATTAAAAAAACAATATTTTTAGGTAAATGTTTAAATAATAAATGTAAACTATAAGGATTTAAAAAAAAAAATAAATTTAAAAACTTCTAATTCCCTAATTATTATATAAAATTTAGTAAGTAGAAGATAAGCTAACCAGATATATCGGTTTTTCGTAGCGTATACTGTATATGCTACTTAGATACATTTACCAGAGGTATCCTTGTACTTTGCGCTCGATTACATAAAACTCTACTGTTTTTTTTTTTTTTTTTTTTTTTTGTTATGGAATATAAATTGGCCGATGAGTGTAAGTCAATAACCTTCCTAACTAGGTAATAGTTACCTGTTCTAAGGAAGGTTATATATGAAGTGATAAAGTGCATAGCAGAGACCAGCGCAAAACCCTGAGAAAATATAAAAAAATAATAAGGCACAAACAAATATACACACTGATATACACACCCACACACACATACACACATGAGTACAATTTAAATGTGTAATCAAGAATACTTAATATATGAAAAAATAAAATGAATAAATTAAAAAATAACAAATAAATGAATAAACAATTATTAAATATATAGGTAAATAGATATTCGATATAAATAAATAAATATTCAATATAAAAATAGTGTTATACTACATATAGTATAGAAACATATCTTATAGTGATATATATATACATTGGGCATAAACATATTGGTATGACATATCTAAGTAAGCATATTTTTTTTTATTTTTTTAAACATTCTAGGTAACTAAAATAATATTTTTTACTCAGTAGCTAAAGTCGCTTAAATTACAGTATTAATAAATGTTATCTAAATAACTATTTCAGAAATTAATTTCTCAGCAGCATCTCTACCCAAAGCGATTAACCATTTTAAGATAGATTTAGCGAGGCAAGCTTTAGTTTTAGCATCCCTAATTTCATCGCTTATCTGGTTATATATTTTTGGGCCCAGAAAAATGAGATGTCTCTGTCCAAAAGATGTTTTCATTATTGGTGCCACTAAGTGACCTCTATCGTTCGCTCTTGTCTTCATAGCTTTAGTGCACTGTATATTACTAATTTTATTTTGCCAAACATGTATGACTACTTTTTTAATAAAAGATTGTCTAATATCTAGCACCCTGTAATTTGAGAAAAGGATTTCCGAACTAAATCTAAAAGGCTTTTTATTGATCACGCGAAGAACTAATTTTTGAACTTTGATTAATGGTTCAAGGGCTTTTCGAGTTGCACCGCCCCACACAATTAACGCATAGGTGATTAAAGAGTTAGTTAAGCAATTGTAAACCATTTTTAAAGTTTATTTCGCTGATTGATAGTTTTTTTATTTCAAAAGGGTGAACGACATACGTTTTATGTGGAGCGAAAACTTACAAACCCAAAATGTAACTAAATATTGGTCACACAAAAACTAAATATTAAAAATTCAAATTCTAAATTCTAAATTTCATGTTAGATTTGTTTTAAAAGTGCATTTACATGTTCAAAATATAGATAATAATGAGCTAATGTTCAAATAATATTCAAAATAAAATATATTAGAAATTTAGAGCCAAAGTATTAAAAAAAAAGTTTTTCAAAAGGTCATTGGTCATATTACTATTATTGAAAAATATATTTTATAACATTTATTAAAACTCGTAAATTTCTCTATATTTTATTATTTACTAGTATTTCATGTTTTTTGTGTACCCCGACCTTTTCTGTGTAAACGACCTCTTTCAAACCATTTGATTGACAAGGGTTACCGAACTGCTGGCCAGAAGGGCAAAATTATAAGTATAATAATAAGTATTCTTGTCATTTTTTGACACACCCGATTCAATTTGTTTGCACCGCTTCTTCCCTCGTTTGTCTCTTTCTTCTTTTCAATACTTTCGTCGTCTTTCATCGTCTCTCGAGGAGTCTTCCTGCCACTACATTCATAACAGGGAGATTTTGATAACGCCGAGGTTAATTGAATTCTCAATGGCAGACGGGAATGCACGGCCATGTTGATTCCAATTTCGTTCCATCATTCAAATGGCTATAGGGTACTTTGAGTTTATAAAACGAAAACAAATACTAATGCTCACTTTCAGATGCGATAATTGCATAAAATATTTAAATCTCTTAACAAATAATTGGACACAAATGTAATGTTACCATGTAGTGCAATATGCCCCGTGTACGGCATCTTATCTTCTCATTTGATAGCGGCGCATCAGTCTATTTCAGGAGAGTGTTTATGAATGTTTGTTACATAAGCGAAACTTATTCAGGCAAAATCTACATACACATATACACATACACGCATATTGTACTCGACAAGTTCAAAACGAAACATATTTGTTGAATAAATATAAAAACGTTTATGGTGTGAGTCTTCTTTCTACTTTGATACCAAAAAAAATAAATGCTATGCCTAAGATGCCTAAGGCTATCAAGAGCGCCAAGGTTAATAAGAAATCTAAATAAGAGCTTAAAAAGTCTGTAGCTTAAATGTGTCAGGTTGTCATTAAATTCACTGGACCGCGTTCTCAAACATTAAAACGATTTCTATTAAATTTTGAATTCGGTTTCTCGTAAATGGGAAAATTTTCCCAATATCTTTTGGCTTGATTGTTGATATAGATCTACCCCCTAAAATTACATTAGTGAATATAAATACATCCTGTATTTATACGAAGGTAGAACGGTACGAATTACGAGGTAGATTTGAAATACAAATACGAGTAGGTACGTTATTAAGTAAAAAAGAATACCTAAAGTATACTATTCACTACTCAGAAATTGATTGTTAGCGATGCCTTTCAAGAGAAGTTCAGGTGCAGCGTTTCGTAGTCGCATGAATCCAAGTCGCTCTATAGTGCGTTTAATTCCCTTCAAGATTTTTTCGTACTGAAAAACGAAAAAAAAAAAAGGTTTAAGACGCTAGGTCGTAAAGATCTAGTTATGAAGATGTTGGAATTCGAATCTGCATTAAGTGTCAATGTCATATCGGCACCATCATTACTGACCTTAGTAAACCCACATTGGCATAGTTGAGCAAGGTTCCAAGCATTGTCGATTTATTCAAAATAACGAGCGCATGTGTCTTACGCAGTTTTGTTAGAGATTGGACGTATTTTTCCGAACTGATTTAATCTTACACATTCCCAGGTCCTACTAAGTACATAGTGCGAATGAGCGGCGATAATTCCAATAAAACGGATTCCAAACATGGTCGGCACAAGATGTCGGACTTTCCGCTTGCGGCTTAATCTGCTTCGTGTAAATCGCTATGGACTGAATTTTCCAATAAACAAGAAAGGCGGGGCGGGGCGTCCAAGCCACAGTCACCGGACGCCTGTCGTACAAGAGAGACAAGTGGGAATGACGTCATTTATAGTAAGTAGCTCCTATCGAGACAAAGTACTCGAGTTCTGCGAAGGCAATCGAAAGATTTTTGGCAAAGCATAACGCACCCATTTTGTTTTTTTAATCCTGTGTATGTTAGAAAGTAGCGCAATATATAATATAATTTATAAATATCGTCTAAAAATGTATTTATATTACAAACGACCTTTAAATATTAAATTATTACCTAATCTCACTTTTTCTTATTATGCACATTACATTTTTAAAAACAATATCTTACATACACATTTATTTATATTTAACACGTTTACCTTACTTAAGATGAATAAAATTAATAAAAGTATCTTGAAAAAATGTAATAAATATAGTTAATTCGCTTTATTGATTAAAATATTTATTTAGTAAATACATTTTGAGTGCTTTCTTGTATTTAGATTTATTTTCAATTTATTTGAACTCTTTTGGAGTTAATTATATGCACCCATAATATATGCACTTTTATTTCGAAGTTTTGCAGTACGGTGTTTAATTGTTTATGCATATTTGATTCTACATTTTGTATAATGGAAATGGATCGATTTATTAGTTGCATCTGTGTTGTGGAGACCACAGTAATCACTACATTATTTTTATATTTTGGGCTTACTCGAAAAAAACAGTATCTATTTGATTCTAATGTGGTATAATATTAGATTGTAAAATTGGCTCATTAAGAACTTTATTACACATAAGATTTATAGACGTTGTTTTAAAAACGGCTTTAATATGTCATATAAATTATTTTGAGCCATGCTCAGTTAAGCTAATTTGTTATAAACATACATTTTTACGAATTTTTACAAACTCGCTTAAATGAAACCAGACGTTAAAGAACGACGTGAAAGTTTAAAACCAGTTTTAAGCTATTTTGTGTGGAGATGGTGGTAATGAAGCGTTAAACATGTTATGACTATAATGAGCAAATTTGAACCCGCGATCTTTGGATCAATTTTCAAACATTCTCACAATTAGACTACTGCGGTGCATTCATACATTCGAACATAATAATTATATAGAAACTAGGATTTTTTTCTAGACCAAATGACATAAGGAAAACATTTTAAATATTTTTTTTCCGTCGACGAAAAAAATATTTTCAATTTTTATACCAACCTCAGGAATGTCTGTTGTGCCTAATTGTTTTTAGACCACACCGCCGAAAGTAAGCATATGTTTAAAGTAAAAATTAACCAAAAATTGTTTTTACTTCGCTACCTATCCAACAGTGATTGGACACTAAGAAGCTGTCAAGCTGGAAACTTGTATTGCCTGTATTGTGGAGCAGAAGCCCCCACCTCAAGAAGAATTACGATTGAAAGGAATATCCCGACCTCGTAATTGGTTCGCATACAGATAAGCGATAGAAATAAAGTAATACAGATAGGAAAGACCTTTTTCTACTAAAAAGACTAAATCGTTACACTGGATTTACTATATGGAGTACTCGTTTAAAAGAGAAATATTCTTGAAGAATAATTAAGTTACCCAGAGCATGCAATTACTTTTTTTTATATATATAATCGTATTTGAAGTATTTCAAAGTGAACCCTAGAAAGAAACGAACGGGAAATTCACAAATCGGAAGCTGAATTTAGACGGCCATCAATCACTCAATACAGCCCGGAGTGGAAAAAAAAATGACAGCAACCAAACGTGGCGTCGGGGTGTGGGGTGGGGGGGGGGGCTGGAGTCAAAATGGCAGAGAGGGCAGGAAGGCTTTCGCGGGTAGAATTTCGAAAGAATCTCTACTATTTCGACTGTGTCGTGTCAAAGGAATAACACGCTACATTTTCAGGATATATTTTTACACATACCCCGATAATAAATCAGTATCGCGGGAGCCAATATTTTAAATTTAAATATAAAAATATACTTATCGAATAATAGTATTTAATCCGGGGTATACCAAAATTAGCATTAATTTATTATTTATTTGATTTAATTTTCACTATTTTCTCTGACGAAGGGAACATGCGACAAAGCACGCACTGCTCCCTGGATTCGTTTATCTAAACGTGCATTTTTTTGAGGAGGAAACGCTAAGGTTTTTCCATTGAAAATTTTCACCAATCTCTTTAATTCTATTCATCTATTCTGCTTCATTAGTAAAATACTTCATTACTAGTAATGTTGCTCAAAATATTCCGATTGTGTTTTTCTATGCAACAAGTGAAGTGAAAGTCAAAGAGAAACAAAGTTAATATTCATATATTTACAGTACTCATGGTAAAATTCAACAATGGACTGAACTTCAATGTGGCCTTAATTTACTTATGATTTTAGTTTTTACTTTGTATTGTTATCTGTAAAATTTAGCTCTCACTATTCAGACCGAAGTTAATCTGTTAAAGTACCTGAAGCCATTTCGACCATTTTAGGAAGGTCATATGTTTTTGTCTCTGAAAACGATAATCTAGATAGTCAAAAAAAGCGGGTAGCGAAAATTAAATGCAACATTTAATCCCTTCTTTATACTGTGATGATACGTTTATTCTAACGTCTATATTTCTCTAGAAATTAGAATAAAACAAGGAATAGTAAAAACAACCATGAAATATTTTTATCATTTCTGCAACGTGACATTGCAAATTCAAATTATAAAAAAAAATGAATAAGTAAGAAGTTGAAATATGTATATATATATATATATATATATACATATTGACGTACATTTTCATGATTTGAACTTGTTTCTGTACTTACCTATTGCTTTAATATATATGTATGTATGACCTTAAAAAATATTTAAATAGGACATGTAGGTATTTAAAATAATAAACAATTTAGTACTCCAGAAAAAAATATGAATTAAAAATATACATATAAATTATTTATGGCTTAGTTATATTAAATGTCTCTTTTATTTCAAATTAACTTTTTTGTTTTCGGTCAGATCAAGGTGTGCTGTTAACTATTATTAATCATGTATTAGGTATTTTTAAAACATTGGCAGCTGTTCAATACTTCGAGGCAATTGGAGATCAAACCATATGTCGACTTATCGCGTCCAATTAAGAACAAATCTCAAGAGAGGAGAAGGTAAAATCTTAGTCAGTCTTATGAAATTGCTTCGCTCGGTTCCTCTCCTTAAAGCTTACACAGATGGCGGAGCGGAGTCTGAACAGCAAATTGCTCTTGCTTTTGTTAATATTGTGTTCGGTATTACTTCTGCTGTGCTTAGTTTTTGCGCTCATAGATTATGCTGCGCTTCGTTTCAACAACAGTGAAGGCCCCCAGGAAACGGTCAACGTGAAAGTGGGAATTGAATTAATCGATTCTTTCGAAAATAATACACCCAAAAATGTAAAACGTACTTCTGGTAAACCATTGAAAAACCAAAGAGGGTCTAATAGGAATTGTTGGAAAAATGAAAAAATAAAGTTCACGCCATACATTCCAAAATATATGTTAGATCTTTACGAACAATTGAATGTCAAATATCGTAGATTTGAGAAAGAAAATGACACTGTTCCCGTCGTTGATGTTGTGAAGAGCTTAATACCAAGGAGATCAAGTAATTATTATATTTATTCCTCTTTAGTTATATATAGTTATATGGTTTAGTTATTGAACTGCGAACTCACACTAACTTTTATCAGCAGCACGTTTACTTAACGAGTTGGTGATAAACATCGAGTGATAAAGAGGTCACTCAGCTTATATTATGGGCAAGGCAGTAATGTCCCTTTCTCATTGCGATTGTAGTTTTTTACCTACGTACCATATCAGTTTTTGTTATGAAGCGACGAATTACTATTTTTGTATTCTGTTTACTTAACAATGTGTTCTACTGTTAAGCAGCCGCTTCTAGATATAAATAACCTGATAGGTTTGGTACAATAATTGAAATAACTTCTTTCGGTCCAATACCCAACTACTATTTTTAATATAGTTATAACAATATGGATGAATATTTTGTACAATTTAATTTAGTATTAGAATTCTCACATTTTCTTAATTATATATAGGCATTTTTAGCTTTAAAATAATTGGCAAAAAGTATTTAGGCACATAGCCGAAAATTAAAAAAAAAAAAACTATTTAAACAAAAATGGTATGTTAACTCAATGGGCTTCTGCTATTAATATGTTATTATATTGTTTCTACACCACAGAGTAATTAAAACAAATAATTGATTTAGGTACTGCCTTTATTGGTAATCAGAATAAATACCCACATGGGACAATTTCTAAATAAGTATTTTTTTCTATAGAGCAATTTTTCAGACAGTACTTGAATTGGAACAATATAATGAAGACTGGAACAGAGGAGTGTAATTCCATGTTATTTGATTTACCGCAGAGCAATACGGAGGAGAAACTGATTCGATCTGAATTGCGGTTATTAAGTTTGATCGAAAATCCTAATACGGTATCAGGTATTTTCTTTATTTTGATTTAAATAATAAGTAGGCACAATCGATTAAAATAATAATGTTCATCTTTACTATTTAAAAAAAAACTATTCTTTTAGTGTGAACCTTTGATCACACTAGAAGAATATGCTAAAATATTCTGAATCGCTACAAAATTTATAGGAATATGATTCGAGAACGGATAAAAATAAATGGAGAAATTGGGTGCAAACGTTCAAGGCCTTTTGCTTAAGGCGCAGGGATTATATTGGAAAATCTTCAAGAAACCCACATACATATTTGATAATGCACCACTCCTCAACCACTAAGTATTTAGACGAGTGGTTTATAGTATTATGTACATTGTAGATTTATCTTGTACTTCTCGGGGGTTGATTTTTGAAATTAATTTTAGTTTGTGAAATATAAATTAAATAAAAAAATATTTTTACTTTTATTTTTCGCATTGCGTTCAATAATGCAGCATATGCTATACCCGATAAATAGTGCACATTGTAGACAAAATAATATTGTAGTTCTTAGCAAAGCAACACTTTTAAATTGTATTCGTATTATAGAGATAATTCATTTTTACTAAACTTAGACATAATATATTTCGACGAGGCCGTAAATCTCGCACGCACGCCGCGGCAACTATCGATCAACACTTTTACGGCTTAGGATTTAAGGTCGACAGTAGCATGATCAAAAACAGTGTGTTACGATGTCTCGATTAAATAATATTTGGACAAAGGATGCGTCTTAAGGTACAGCGCATGCATTACACTAACTTTTAAGTATAGCCGTGCCGTTATATTTAGAGCTACAGGGTAATAAAATAGTGTTTCTTTTTTATTCGGGTATAGTTTTTCGAACCTACTTTATTTATTGTACTTAATATCTAATGTTAAAATGATATATATTTTTTTAAATTACTTAGATATTTGTGAGATCGTAGTAGTCTAGTGGTTAAGGCGTTGGACTATTAGCCAAAAGATCATAGGTTCGAATCCGCATTTGGTCATACCATTTTTAATGCTTCATTACCACTATCTCCTCTGACTCTAGCACGTACCTGTGCTTCTGATTTCGCCTAGTTGAGTAGGGCCCAAAATAATTGTAGTTGACTTAAGTTATAGTAATTCTTTTTTTTAAGAAAAAAAAAGAAAGAAATGATATTTTATTTTATTTATTGAAATGTTGTCAAACATATTATTTATTTCTCATATTATCTTTCATATAATCTTTATAGTATAAAAAATGACATTAAATTTATGGCGAAAACCAATTGAACGTTTTAAAAAACTAGCTGCCAACCCGCGCTTCGTCCCGGGTTGGTAGCTTTAGAAATTGATAATCTGTTGAGTACAACGAAGTAGAAGGTAGTTGCGGAAATAAATTTCGGACACGTCCGTCGCGCACCGCGCCGACCACGCGACTCGCAGACTTTCACGTCGCGCCAACAAATAATCAAACAAAATATGTTCATTCAGTCGGACGCGTGATTTGTTTAGTTTTTACAAAAACACGGTCGTAAAATCTAAACTACTCGTCCTAACCATGTTGTGTAAAAGGCAATTCTTATATACATAAAATTTCCCTGACGATAAGCAAATTTAATAGGAATTTAGCATCACCTATTTAAATTACCCTCGTCAGATTAAAATTAATTTTAAATATATCTTTTAGTCATATTTTATCAATTTGCGAATTATCCTTAACATACAGATACATGTCGCAGATTTTTATATGTATATTTATATATTATCCGTTTTATTTTAACGGGATAATATACATCCTATGTCCACCCTGAAGGTCCATTCTAAATATTGATGAAAGAATTTTTGAAATAGTTTCAGAGATTACCTCCAACATCCAAACTTTACCTCTGATTAATTTCAGTGTAGAAGTTGTATTTATATAAATACAACCTGAATCCATCCTGAATACATCCTGTAGATGTAATAAACATATTGAGAAATAAATATTCATTTTATTATTATTACTTTACATAATGTTAAATCTTTTATTAAACGCTTTGGTTTACAGCAATTGAGAGGTTTGTGCGCATTGAATACACCAACTCAACAAGTTACAAAAACACCACCATTGAGTCGAAATTCTTGAGACACTTTGCGAACAAGTGGGAAGTTTTCGACGTTTCGGGGGCGGCGGCCTGCGCGGCGTCGGCGTCGGCCGACGTCGACGCAAACAATATGGCCGAAATGACGTTGACAGTTTGCATCCGAGACTACGAGCTCAGGCGGCACAATGGCAACTTGAGAATGTCCGTTCACTCGTCTGGCGAGCATAATTGCGAACACGATTATCCGATTTTATTGCTCTCTTACCGAACGGGAACGCAGAAGGGTTTCGCTCCCGGAGATGGTGTCTACGGTGATGACCTAGGGGGAACAGCAGACGTCGGCTTGCGAGAGT
The DNA here is from genome assembly GCA_020383195.1 of Neomicropteryx cornuta. Taxonomy (NCBI): domain Eukaryota; kingdom Metazoa; phylum Arthropoda; class Insecta; order Lepidoptera; family Micropterigidae; genus Neomicropteryx; species Neomicropteryx cornuta. The sequence goes on along the minus strand of JAHKQU010000025.1, from coordinate 6,713,543 downwards.
CCCGCACCAAGAGGCAGACGGATGGATATTACGATGGCATCCCGCTCAATATCGATAACGAAGATTATCTGGCCGATGGCAAGGGAAGAAAGCAGAAGCGCCAGGCGAACAGCTGTCGACGAAAACCCCTTTATATCGATTTCTCCGACGTCAATTATGACACGTGGATAGTGCAGCCCAGCGGTTATGAAGTAAGTACATTTTATAAATAACAGTTAGCGTGAACTGGGGAATTCCCATTACATATTTGTTTTTTTTTAATAAAAGCTATGACCTAGGTTATATACAATTATTTTTGGGCCCTACTCAACTAGGCCAAATGTACCTGCGCTAAAGTCAGGCGAGATGGTGGTCGTGTTTAAAATGGAAAATAGTAATGCGGGTTCGAACCGTGTCTTTTGGGCCGATAGTCCAACGTCTTAACCACTAGACTACCACCACCTCTGGGATATTTGGGGAAAATTATTTCATGACATGATAATAATAATAAACTCTTGATTTGACACGCATTACATGTGGAAGCCGACATCATTTGAAAAAAATATAGGTACTATAGGAAGTTGGAAGATGGTGGATGAAGATTAATGGAGGGTGGTGGGTGGGGTGAAGATTAATTTGAATAAAAAATGTAGTATTTTTGTATATATGCAGTACGCGTAGGTATATGTTTTGTATCCTAAAATATTTACGATGTTGTACATGAGGTTAAAAGTGTCAATTTTAACATTTCAAAATTTACAATCGCAGCTAACTGACTCGAGTATGCATATTGAATTTTTACATTTGTTAGCATGAAAATGTAATTAAAAAAATATCAGTTTGTATGGACATACTATAATGCAATGGTTTTGAATTGTGTGAACATTTTCTCCTAATACTCTTTTTTGCATTTAGTCGTACCAGTGTGCTGGACGCTGTTTTTATCCAATTACCGCACACCTCTCTCCAACAAAACATGCGGTGCTTCAAACTTTGTTACATAGCGTGAATCCGGCCAAAGCTCCAAGGTAAGGCAGTTTTAAAATATTGGTACATGCATATGCATATAAAATAACCCTTATATAAGAGAGTAAGGAACCTTGTCAAATGTAGGTATGCTTTATATTAAAACTAAGACTGTATTTTTATAAGATTTTATTTAACTTGCAATGTTTGTATGTTGGTTTAGGTCAAATCTTGCAAGCTGAGTTAGAATCACTTCTTCTTATCCTACGGAGTTGAAATTTGACATGTTGCTTCAATTTCGATGACAATGCATTTTTATGGTACCTGAAACCCTAGTACTGGTATTTTACCTGAGTTTACACCCAGACAAAGGAACTCCTCAAAGGTCAACAGCACAGACACGAAATTTTGTATACACGTTGAAGCACTTAAATAAAAGCTTGTTTTTAATTTACTAAAAATATATTCAAAGAAATCTGTACGCTTATTTAGGTGTAACCTTTGCTTAAATTTGGAATATTGTCTTAAATAAGTAACTTAAATAAAAATATATTTCTGTACTTACCGAAATCAGGTCATAACATTGACAGTATTTTATCTAATGCAATTCATAGACTGCTTCGTATTGAAAACATTTTAAATAACTATAAAATGTATCCACTTATTTGAGGTAAACACGTAAATTTTTCACGATACATCTTTATATATCACATCAAAATCACACGAGTGTGTGTTTAACACACACACTTACATTTTTACACACACACACACACACACTTACATTTTTTATAATATATATTTGATTTCAAAGTTTAAAAAAAAAAACTTGTTAAAACCTACACGGAGAGAAAAATCGGGTTTTATTAAATATAATTTAGGAAATGTATCGCCCTTTTGCAACTTTACCGTTTAAATTACCGGAAAATTGAACAAAACGATTTTAGCTGTTCCTTAAATTGACCATTTTCTAATTTCTTGCAGGTGCAGCTGTGTCCCAACCCGACTTGATTCCATCTCTCTCCTTTACGTGGACTCCCGAGGAGTTCTCACCTATCGTTACGCCTACAGGGATATGGTTGTGGTAGAATGTGGCTGTAGGTGATCTATGTTAAAATCTGCATATTATCCGTTTGAATATAATACAAACACATGTTAGATCTTTCTTTAAAAAATATTTTTGTTTAGTTCTTTTAGTTCTATAGTTCTTTTAGTTTTTACGTCTATAATAAAAAGAGAAATTCATAGTTTTATTTATGTTTATACAATGTTTAATTTTTATTGTAAGTCGAAACTCTTTATCGTCTCTATAACAATAAAATGCAAAGTTATCCCGATGAGGTTTACTTGTGTTTTTATGGCGACATCCTCGTACTATTTTGAATTTAAATAGGTTATTTAGCATCATGGCTTTATTCTAGTGATGCAAATACTCGTAGTTTCACTGTATCGAATTTTGCATTATTCTTCTACGGCCCATGCTCTTTCAAATTCAGGAAGTTATTAAAAAAAAAAAAGAAATACATAAGTAATACAAAAAACGTGTGACGATTATTAATGCAAACTATAATTTAGGATCATTTAAAGTACCTATATCAAAAAATATAAATGTTAATTTAGAATTTTGTTTTTAAAAAAATATATAGATAGTAAAATAATCTACTATTAGAGCTAGATGGTCTCTGAACTTAATGCCAAATTAATAGGTCTCGCGTTCAGTTCCATTTCGTTGGCTTTTAAACCACCTCCCATAAAACCTCCCGTAAACCCATAAAAAAACTTTTATCTAAATAAACAAATTAAATCAGGCAAAATTTGGGTGATGATTACAAATTATTTGACTACTGTAATCACGGAAAGCAGGCAGGGCGTGGCGGTACATAATCGGTCATTTCTCGTCATCGCACTTTCTTTACGAGAGCCCACTATAAAGCGGCTTTCGCTTGAAGTTGTCGAATTCGTAGCGCAAGCTGTCAATTGACGTTATGTTCGTGTAATTGGATAAAATTTAACAGGATATTGAGGTTTACACAAAACACATTAGAACAAATATAACCGGACTCCATTAACGGTACAACGACACGGTAACAGTACAGAGTCTAAATTTAATGATCAAATGTGCACGTATATAATATAAACTTTATTTATTTCCACGGAAAAATATAAAACTAGTAAATATTGCTAGAAGCGACCTTTTCGAGGACTGTATATTTTCAGATAAACACTTGAAACTTACCCATTGTAAGATTCCTTCCAGCTTATGTTTCCTTTGCCTACGCTCTTCAAACAGACAATCAAAATTGTTATTTATCTACAAGGGATAATACTAATATTGACTCTGTATACTAACAACTGTGTTTTCGTAGTTTCGAATTACTCAAGTGTATTATAATGATGATATTATTATTGGACTTGATACCGTTCGAAACGTTATTTACATATGTATAATTGGTACACTAGGTACCTACTGCAGTACGTTATTTTATTTTTGACGGTTTTCAAGTTTTTATCTCTGAAAAACTTTTTTCGTCAATTAATGTTTATAAAAAATTGGCATAAGGAAATGAGTTTAATTGTATCACTATTAATTACTAGGATCTTTAATTAACGTAATATAGTCGTAAAACTACTTCAGGAGCCATAACGTCATATAGTCGTAAAAGTACTTCAGGAGCAATTAACGTAATATAGTCGTAAAACTACTTCAGGGGCAATTAACGTAATATAGTCGTAAAAGTACTTCAGGAGCAATTAACGTAATATAGTCATAAAACTACTTCAGGGGCAATTAACGTAATATAGTCGTAAAAGTACTTCAGGAGCCATTAACGTTATATAGTCGTAAAACTACTTCAGGAGTAATTAATGTAATATAGCCGTAAAACTACTTCAGGAGCAATTAACGTAATATGGTCGTAAAACTACTTCAGGAGTAAAATATCTTCGGCTTCGATTTTTGTTCGAAATTCAAAATGCGATGGCAGCTGACTCCTGTTTGTCAAAATAGCTGTCTTATATATATATTTTAATTAAAAATAGAACGTAGGTTCTACTAAAACACGTCTTAAATGTGTGTAAAATATGTCATTGGTTACTACTAAAATTTGGTGAAAAATAAGGTGAATAGGGTATGTCCCGTGTATTTCATATCTTATTTTTTGCGCACGCCGTGTAAAAATAAAATCTGCCCAGAATCGGTAGGGCAAATAGGTAGGCCGATTTTGCAGCTATCGCGACGGGGGCGGCTCTATGCACAGTTCGTTAGGTTTTACGACAGAAGTGGTCGTGGAGCGCGATTTGGACCGTTCGCCGAGTCCAGCGCCCGGCGCCAATGGCGCTTTTCAACTTTTAACTATCGTTACGAAGTTTCAGAAAAAAACTTTCAATTAGTTCAACCTGACGAACGCTTTCAGTCGTTTTATTTTCAATCTTTGCATATTAAAGTACTTAACGAAGAAAACGGATATTGTACTTTTGCACCTTTTCAAGTTTTCAACAACGGTTTTCAACTGGCTTGAATTTTTACTTTTTTCCCCTTAATTTATTTTTTCAGTTAAGGCGCCACCAGTCCCTAAAACGTGTTTTGTAACGTATTTTGGTGCATTTTGTTGAAGTTATTCCCAACAAATGGATAAAACTAAAAATACCACAATATTCTACATATATTAATTTAGTACTCTGCTTAAAAAAAAAACGAAATACACCTTATTATAGTAATGAAAATAAATAAATAAGAAAGTGCTGATTTTTTCTTGCAACGATTTTGTTTTAAGTTGTGTAAGTGACGCGAACCTAATTCTTCTTTCTAAAGATAGACAATATAATAATCTAGGACTCTACTTAAAAAAAAACATTTTTTTCAAATGATAATAATTATTTAAATACAAAAAACATGTTCCATCGATTCTAGCTGTAACGTTGGCTAGCATTCGCGGCCAGCGAGTATATCCGTCTCTTTTCTACATTTTAATGTTCGAATAAAGCTTACTCTTTCAAATCATTCCAGCGGTGGTCGCTGAGCAAATCGCACGTGTGGTCCGCGCTTGTCTTTTCTTTCAAAAGTGTACCGAAATTACGATCGCCGTCGCGGCGAATCAATTTAGTTTCGCGCGCATTTTAAACTTTTGCTTAGGAAACGGCAACACTAATTATCTACTTGTGAGTGGATTCTTGCATGCAATAAATATTTTATAAATCCAATTATAATGGGACGCGTTAGTAAATCGAAAAATTTCGGAAAATATAAGAATAAATTCTACAAATTGCACGGAATAAAAATGGCTTTGGAACGGTAAGAATGTAATTTAAATTTATAAAAACTTCATACGTACCTACCTACGTTACAACTAAAATTACAATTTTCAGCAAATTGAAAAAATCGGATCTGTCCCAAAGACAAAGTACCATTGATGGTGAATGTTTGATTCGTGATGAACATGTAAGTTACAACACTATTGTGTTTTTTTTTTATTGTTGGTACCTTTTGATCTATTGTTTTGTTGGACTCTATTGTTTGTTTGTCGGATTTTCTGTCCATAAACTAGTCGACACATTTTTTTATTTTTATATTGAAATATGGGTATTCAGTGCTTGTTTCTTGTATATTGTGGAAACTATTTTTAGTTTAGGGTTTTTAAATCTCTCAGATACAAAAATCGCGTTTAGAAGTATTACAATTTTTATACAGTTACTTTTTGTTAACCTGTAAACATTTTTTTAGGTGGAAAGAAATTTAATGGGGATAGTACCGAGTGATCATGACCACACTTCTGATACAATGCCTATAGACGATGAAGTAATGCCTGATACAGACCTAATAAAAGGGCGCAGAGTAATTAATTTCATATATTTTTTTAACACTCTAAAAGCAATATCTCAACATAATCCTAAATTCGATTGTGGTCTTAAAAATTTAATAATATTGTCTGAAAAACAACTTGGACTGCTATCAATATTAAAATTAAAATGCAATATGTGCCATGAAACGTTTTCAATTCATACTGAGGAACCAAATTTAAAATCGGCCGTAGATGTTAATAAAAGTGCTGTATCAGGTATTATGGCTATCGGCTGTGGGGCATCACAGCTACAGGAATTGTGTGCATCATTGGATTTACCCATCATTTCAGACAAATTTTACAATAAGTAATCTTTTTCTTTATTTAAATATTATGTCTCAATATCTTTTAGCCTCAGATACATAAAAAATATTTTTTTAGGTTACATTTTATAATTTCCGAGAAATGGGAAAACACAGCCAAGCAGATGATGAAAGAAGCTGCCAATCGGGAGTACATAGCCGCTGTAGAAGAAGGTCGCATAGACAAAGACGGTACTCCAGTTATAGATGTAGTAGCTGATGGTTGTTGGTCTAAGCGATCATATAAAAAAAATTACTCTGCTTTATCAGGTGCTGCAGCAATTGTTGGTAAGAAATTTGGAGAAGTGTTGTATATGTCTGTTAAGAATAAGTATTGTTGTATTTGCTCCAGAGCCGATAAAAAAGACGTTGCAGTAAATGATCATAAATGCTTTAAAAATTACACAGGACCTTCTACTGGAATGGAATCAGATATTTTAGTAGAAGGTTTTAAACAGTCTGTTAAAATGTATGGGATAATATATGGTAGACTAATATCCGATGGTGATTCAAGCACTTATTGCAAGATTTTGGAAGCTAGGCCTTACCCTAATTATACAGTAGAAAAAATAGAATGCCGAAACCATGTTTTGAGGAACATGTGCAATAAACTCTTTCTGCTTATAACAAACACTTCTTATCCATTAAAGTTTCGCAAAATTCTAACAAAACAAAAAATACTTTGCATTAGAAAATTAGTCATTCGTTCAATTCTCCATAATAAAACCCAAAACAAGTCTTTGAACGAAAAAATTAAAGACTTATATCAAGATATTTTAGGTACACTAGTACATGTTTTTGGTTTCCACGACGAGTGCAAAAGTTTTTACTGTGAAAAAAAAAGTGCAACTATCGTACTAGATATCAATATAAAATACAGTACATTATGGCTAAAACTAAAATCAATTATTTCATCCGCGGCAACGCATTCGAGAAGTTTAATATGTGACGTAGATAGCAATATAGTTGAAAGGTTCCATAGCATTGTTGCAAAATTTGTAGGTGGAAAAAGAATAAACTATTCATTAAAACAATCATATCAAGCTCGTTGTTCTGCTGCCGTAGTAGCTTTTAATTCGCGAAAACCATTGTATAATTTACACAAAAAGATTATAGGTGCTAGTCCAAAATCAAAAGTACATATCTTTGAAGAACGTAGATTAAAAAGAGCTAATCTTAAAAAACAATATATTAGAAAGAAGAATCACGGTCGTAATACCCCTAAAAGCTATCAATTTTACGGTGATCGAAGTATCCAAACGGACATGTCGAATGATGCCTACGAGAGTGCTAGAGTCGCCTTTTTAGATTCATTGAAGGAAATTCAAGCTAACCGGGTAACCATTGAAAGAGAAACCATTCTCCAAAGCGACAGCAGCGAATGGCTTGAGTTAAGAAGGAATTTATTAACAGCTTCAATATTCGGAAAAGTTATTAAAAGAAGACAGAATATCAGTTGCGCTCCACTTGTGAAAAATTTGCTTTACAAAATTAACCTATCAAATGTTGCTTCAATAAGTCATGGTAGGGAAAATGAAAAAACAGCCCTTAATCAACTTGCCTCTCAAGAAAACGTAATAATCGAATCTTGCGGTTTATTTATTGACGAATGTTTCCCGTTTCTCGGTGCAACACCTGATGGGTTGTGTGAGGAAAATATGGTAGTAGAAGTAAAGTGCCCAATTACTGCGTATAAATTAGGATTGGATCGGGCAATTAGTGATAGAAAAATAGTTTTCTGGAAAAAAGATGTTGCTGGAAATTATATTATAAATAAAAAATCTGATTGGTATTTCCAAATTCAAGGACAGTTGCATATTACTAAAAGAAAGACGTGTTTGTTTGGCGTTTGGTCAGGAGTTTCAAATTTAGTAAAGGTCGAATATATTCAAAGAGATGACACATTTTGGAAAGAACACATGGAAACAAAACTTTGCCAATTTTATTTTAACTGCTTGCTTCCAGAATTAGTTGATCCTAGAATGACAAGAAATATGGAAATAAGAGATCCTCCGTGTATTAAAGAAGCTATCAGAATAAAAGAAATACATAAAATTAATGACATTAAGAAAAAAAAACAATCTGAAAAAAAATTACCAACACCCATTACTTCCTTATGCGCGCCATCCACCCAAATATCAGGAATCGATATTAAAAATAATAACGAAATTGAAACTGATGACCAAGATGAAAGAAATATACATTTAACTTCACAGACCGATTTAACTGATAATAGACTTCCATTACGCAATATTACCGCGAGCATTGAAAATATAATCGAAGAATATGATAGCGAAAAGGATATGTATAATAGCAATTATATATTAAAAACGTCGACTAAGCGCTGTTTAGATTTTTCACAGTTTTAATTTATTTGTTCATAAAACTATATTTTATATAACGTTATTTTTTTACGTATGCTTTCATCTTAAAACATTTATTATTATTGCATTTGCATACTTTTTCAAACATATGGCACAATTGTTATTTTTTTGTATGTATTTGTATGCATGTTTGTGGTTTTTTATTCATTTACATAGAAATATATAATATATACTATATTGTTATATTTTCACGCATATATAGATAGCTATTCTACTCATTCATTATTCATATTTTATTTGAAAAAATAAATAGTTCATTCGCTACTCATTTATGTTATTTATTTTTTTATGTACATGAAAACGGGAGAGGACGGCCAAGCAGACGATGATATCACACTGAAGATATATGCATTACAACTCTACAATATTTTGTTTATGTTAAGAAATAAATTGTCATGTATAAACTCACGGCATCTCCAGTGGTTTTTTTGGAGGTTTTCTATCTGGACTTGGATGCTTTCATTAATTTATCAACTCGTTTGTTATACCATAAATTATTAACATTATTTATCTCTAATTAATACTTTTGCAGTAGTTTTTTTAATTTTACAATATATTATTGATTTGTTTTATTTTCATTAATAATAAATGTAAGCATCCAAGGTGATGGGTGCCGTTATATCCTCCTAAATAGCCGCATTAATATTGTATACGTTAAATAAATACTGGCTAATTAAAAAATGAATCTTTTAATTTTATTATATGTTGAACATCTACCTATCTACCTAATTCTTTTTAAAGTACCATGACTAAAAGTTTCAAATGGAACCATATGGCTCACTTGCCTGCCAGTATAGCATATAGACTAGTACAGTAAATTATAATATATGTATAGCATTAGTCAAAGGAATTTCAAATTATCTATTAAAAATGTAAATGCTCGACCAAAGCGAGTGTAAAATATTTTCTCCGTTGCCTTTTGTTTATCAAGAATCCTTCTTCGAAATTAATTATTATTACATTTCGATGTCGCAATTATTCTAGTGTGTCCAAATCCTAAATCAACGGTCAGATGACGACATCGCGGGTTGGCACAGTTCCGCTCTACCCCTAACCCCGCGCAACCCCCTTGGCTGCATCAATCGGTTAACCTCAAGGACAAACGCGTCCCGGGGCGCCTTAATAGATACTAATAATACATACTAGTTAATATATACTAGTGCACAAGTAACTAGAAAACTATAAATAACAGAAATATTGATGTATACACAGTGTCCCACGAAGTTTTACAAAAACTTAAAGGAGTGTTTTTAATCACCATACTAATTATGATTTCATAAAAAAATATTAAAATAATTTATAAGCAAATCTGATTATTTTCATATGAACCTATCTTTTAAATTGAGTTAAATTACTTTAATAGTTAAATTTAGTAGATAATTCATTAACTGCGATTTATGTACTTACCGTTCAAAAATGTTGACGACGTGTCTCCGCACGGTGTCTCCGCACGTCCTGTCTTTTCAGGACGTTTACTATGAAGCCGAAAGCCAACATTTACTACGGTACTCTTCGTATAATAATAACATATTACTGTAACAATTATAACACTAATCACTAAGCACCACAATAAATCACAAATCAGAGAAACGCTCGACCATGTTTACGTCAATCCAAAACAAACTGACTATTGATTTTCGAGTGCACTGCCGCGTCGCAAAAAACTGTGGCCTTCAATTTGAAATGTGCATGACTGGCGTACCGCGCCCGGTGGAAATGCACTCATCTGCACAGTCAATAAAGCCATTTTTTTAGTAATAAAACGTCAACAGTTCGATAGAAAGCGAAAATGTCATATTTGAATTTCAAAAATACGACAGCACAGCTGTTGAAACGTATTATTTATTGTTGGCTAGTTAAAATTAAAACAAACTTATCTAAGTGCGCAAAAAGAACACGTAAAAAAATGTTCAGTGCCATATTATAATAATTATAAATATTATTATAATTAAATATTATGTCCGTGTTGTTTCATTACTAGCCTCTTGTCAAAATTTGCAAAAAAAACTAAAATGGTTTAAAAATATATGATGAATTCAAAGAATGTGGTGATACCATTGTATGTTTTATTTTTATTTTAATCTACTCAGACCTAAAAAATAACCAACTGTCGCCTCTAAGGCCATCCAAAACGCAAGTCGAAAGTCTGGTGGGAAGATGGCATTAATGACGCCTGTTACACAGCGCCTAGCAGCAGGACATCTGGTCCGGGTTCAATATTTAACTACTACTAAGCAATGTATAGAAGCAGGTGATATAATTTAAGCGAGCCAAAGGATAAATATTAATTTTGATTCATTTAGGTTTCTATGGCTGGCATTTGGTAACCATTGAATATTTAATCATATAAGTTTAGGCCTTGATCTTATATCATCAACATAGTAAAGGCGGATTTTAAAAATTCAATTCTATTTTGAATTCTATGTTACAAATGATAAACTGCTAATCGTTCTTTTTTAGTAGATTTGCTCTCTTACAAAAGACATTAAGCCTTGGGAAAAATAATAATTAAAAGGCAAATGAAGGTTCTAAAATAGGGAGTCAACTATTTTGGGCAAGAGACTCCTTTTCCAAAATAAACTGATACCTCAGACTCACATATCCAAATTATTTCTCCATCCCCATAAATCCATCTCTGGTTTTTGCCTATAAACTAAATACTTACAAATTTAAAAACTTTACGGTTGGTTAAGCGAGTAAACTTGACATCATTTTCTCATCAAAATTTAACAAAATAAATAGAATAGACAACTTGTTGAGTTTTTTAAAGGCACAACAATGACATTTCCTACTAAAATATTAGTCATTCTTATAACAAGTTGGTACATGTAACACAACTTATGCAGTTATCTTGAAAGTTTCAAATAAGAACTTGTGTTCATTAATAGGGTTTGACTTTTAAACCTCGTCGACCCCCAAAATTAGTTTTCGTTTATGTCGACCCCTGTCGACCCCAAGGGGTTCGATATCGACCAGTTTGGGAATCCCTGGTCTAAAGCATAGAAAAGTGCATTTTCTTAATTTCTATATTATGCTGTTATTAAATAAAAACCAACACTTAATTTCAATATCGACTGTCAATATTCTTCGGCTTAACATGAATATCGTCAATAATGCAATTGATAAATATATTTATATTTATTAGTGAAATAAGATAAAAACATTGTTCCTTCTTCGAAATCTATCTTAAAACTGTTTTTACTACTGTCCAATTGGTTGCCTGACCGTAATTGCATTTTGCAGTCGACTTGTGCAGTTAGACGTCGCAGGTGTGTCAACTGCAAAACGTATCACGACTGCAAGATTACCGTCACCGGAATTCTCATTTTCAAATGTGTTACAATTGCATTAAATATTGTATCTTTTAGCACGCACCAGGAATCTTAAACTAATAAGAAACATTTTTTAGTAATAATCTTTATTTTTAATTTATTTTAATTTCTTATGTAGCCGGGTGAGCTAATATTGTTTCCGGGTAGTCTTAATAATGGCGGGGTTATTGCCGTACATGGAATTCGTATTATTCTCGTCGGTAGGGTAGGTATTACCGAAAATATTCGGAGCGCACGTAATGAGGCACTCGACAGATGGCAGTACGGCTGCGGACTGTGGGGCATAAAGGTGAGGGGGAAGGGGCCGGGGGAGGGGAAGGCTTGGAGACATTTTGAGTGGAATCTTGATTATCGCTGCCAGAGGAAAAAATGTCTCCGTTGCATTTATTCTGGCATCGTATTGCCATTCAGGAATGTTTTATGACGAACTCTCCGATTTTTTTTTTGTTTCTAGATGTGTTTCTTTTCGGATTACGGATGAACTACTTTATTTTTCTCCTGCGTACATTTTTAATATTTTTCGTCAAACTGATGTGTGGTTTCGTAATTTCTTTATCTCCGAAAAATAGTCGATTGATTACTTATATTTTTCGAAATCTTTTTTACCTTTTGGTATTCAGATGCAACTGAATGCAACATGTAACTTTTAATGCACAATAATCGAACACAAAATAGAGTGTAAAAAAAGAACCCATATTTTTACGCCCATATTATTACGAAATGTTTGTGTTCTGTTTAATAAAGTACAAATTGCATATTGAATACAACAATAAAACGATTAAATAGGCATTAGACATAAATGAATGTTAAATTACTATATGTATTTAAGGTGTGTTCAAGGTGGTTTAATTTCACCTAATTTGTGGTAGGATTATAGGCTGGCAATGAAGCCGTTGAAAAGAGGTAAGCGGGGAAGGGAGTGGAAGGGGAAATTCAGATGCGAGACATTTTTAAATTATATTATTCGAAGTGGCCATCACTTTTAAAATTATTCGAATGGCACTCGTGTCGGTCTGAGAGCCAGTGCTGCCATCATACCGGTAATGAACATCCTCGTTCCTAATTGGACGCACTCCACTTTTGAATTTCGAAGCACGGAGCAATGGAGATTTTTTAAACGAGTGCCGCGGCTCATCTCTTTTAAATCCTATTAGAACAATGATGATATATATCTCAAGAGTTGCGGAGACATTATTGTAGAATACTCATTTGATGTATTGTGAATTGTTAAATATTTGTTATATTTTAATACTGTGTATCAAATAAAATATAGAATATTAGTTATATTAATTCATTGGTTACAAAAGCGACATTCTTTTGATGTTATTTATTTATTTTTATAAAGTAAACATACAGAAAGTAATCGTAATCATTCTTACATATTTTATACGCAGTTTGCCAGCACTCGATACTCTCCAATTTCATGTTTACAAAACATGCATGTGTATAAACTTAAGCTAGTTATACATACAGAATTTGATACATTTGAGTTTAATTATAACATTAGAATTTGAGAGAAGAGATATAAAGTAATATAAATAATAATAATAATTTATATGTATATAAACATTAAAATACCTATATAAAAAAAACATATAATATATTATAAAATTTTCTACATATGTATTAAATATGAATTATTTAATATTTTTGTTCATGTTTTGTCATTTATTTTGCAGCCGTCTCACCCAGAATTGTGTATACTAGCTAGACTGTTTTTTTTTATCAATAAGCTAGTAAAAGTAAATAATTTGAGTATAATTGAAATTATACAGATGTCGTATAATCAAAGCCGCAATCTGATAAAACTATTATTATAAGCTTTTATACCGATTTTGAAACGTCTTCATCTTCACCACAAACTGAAGAACGAAATAATACCCAATCTGAAATAGCAATTTGACCCTATAAAACGCGCTTAAAATATATTAGGTTGTAATCAAATCAAGCAATCTGTTGCAATGTTAGAATTACTTATTTTACTCATATTAAATTATGATTAACTACACCTTTGTATTTTATTGTGATATCATTAGCAACATGTTGGAAACAAAAACGGCAATTTGCAACTCAGTTTCAAAAACAACAGGAATTAAAAACTATTGAGATTTCAATTGTTTTTATTAAATTGCCACAAACATTTTGCAGATAGTTGCTTTTGATATTATACGACTCACTGGATGTATTTAATTCATTGATGTCCATACGGGGTTGATGTATATCAACAAATGATTGTTGATTATATCAACAATCATTTCATATTATTTGTATTTTTCTGGTTTGAGTATGACCAAATATGTCTGTATTCAGCGACGGAGTTAAGCCAACTGGTGCTTACCTATTGTTTTGTCGGTAGGTACGTGCGTGTAATATGAACCACCTTCTTATACTCCAAGCTGGGTGGTATACCAAAAGCACATATTTTGAAAGAGATGTTTTGATAGAGTCAAAACAGAGCACAAGATGGATTACATTAATTTTTGCGCGCAACCAATTATTATGAGATTAAACGATTTCCAATATTATATTTTTCTATATCTTTCTCCAAAAAAGAGAGTCAACTTAGTTTATAACCCGTACGGGATTTCTAATTTTATTTTTAAAATAATATACTATTTTTGTACCAAGTAAATATACAAAGATTAAACACATTAATTATTAAATTGAACATGATAAAGTGCTCAAACGTGCACTTCATCTGGTTGTAATACTTTTATTAATATTTATCACAATAAAGTTACAGAGTTCCCTTAATATGAAATGGTAGTATGACCAGTCGAAGGATTATCGCTTAAAGTGCAATCAGTATTGCCAAATTCGTTCTAAGAAGCACTGAAGCCACCTGTGCGCGCTAATATTAGATACCTTAAAAGTGCCAAATGTTTTAAGTGCTTTTAAAACAATATCGCACTATGGGTATTATAATATACACTTTTTAAAACCATTTGGACAATTACAGGCTTAATTAGATTAAAATTGTGTTTTGGTTGTTTCGGGTCAATTTTTTGAATTACATCCAAATCTGCAATAAAAAATTAACGAAACCGAACGAATCTCAACGAAAAATGCGATTAAAAACAGGGGTTTCAATCCAAAGAGGATTTTTATGTGAATTTATTCAAAATATGAAATTATTATTTAAATATAAGAATCCAAATCAGTCGTTTGTCAGAGATAATTGTGTATTTTTCATATTCTAATATATAATATTGTTTACATCAAAATAGATTTAAACCTTATTTTTTTAGTAGTGTAAAGTTTAACTATAAAATAAAAAGTAAAATTATTCTATTATAATATTACGCATAAGTCATTAATATTATTAGTCTCTGAATTTGAATATTATTAGTTTTGTGACTTAGGAATAAAAACATTTTATTAACGAATGTTGGCAACCCCAAAACACTCTCGACTATATTCAGATTGTTGCGTCATTCGTTGTTTGTGTTGTGTTGGCTGACACTTGTTTGTTAAATGCGCGTGCGTGACTTTCGAGACGTTTAAAATGGATGATTTAACAGTCAGTTCTTTGAATACTGGCTCACGGAAGAGAAAAATCCACGATAGAAAATTTGAATTGACAAAAAATGATAAGTAAGTAACATGTGATAAGTTTTACCTCTTTTGTACCTTGTTTTGAAGTTATCATTAGTGTTCGCAGTTTTACACGGTTATAGCTGTTATACAAGCGAACCTCGGCTCACCCTCTGTTAATCATTTCATTAAAGTTGATATAAAACCGGGTTTTTGCAAACTTCCAGTTACAATAGCAATAATAATAAAGTAACAATATATAGTAATAAAATATATCAACTTAAAAAATTAATAGGCGTCTATAAATATTACTTAAACATATAATTTAGAAAAAAACTATTGTGCATTTCAAATGCTATGATTAGCATAAAGGTCCGGTTTTGTTTGCCACATCCTCATTTAATACAACAATGTACTTTTACTTTTTATCTTAATGCTGAAAACCAAAGCGCATTAGAAAGAACAAATACAGTTACCTATTTAAAATTCACTAAAAGCATTTGTGCACCATCAAGTAGCACTTAGCCGGCTTGTGAATTAGACAATCATTAAACAATCGATATTATAGTAGGTATGACAGCACTTAATACTTTCCAATTTCATGTTTTGAAATCATGATGCATCCATTGATTTACAGATGGCATAAAAATCATATTAAATACTATTCAAAAGTAATATTGTACTTTTACAAATGTAAATATTAAAAATTAACTATAATCAAGAATGCCATAAAAGAATAGCACATAATTGAAATTTATTACAAATACTAAAAATAGCCACAACTTATAAGACGTTCTATAAAGTTAAAGGTTTCAAAATTTACAACAGCCTTCGGTATTATTCCTAATATATATTAGGAATATTAGTAATTTAAAGCTACTTTCAAAATATAAATTACTACCTTATAAAGGAATACAAGAGTCAGCTAAATTAATATTAAATATGTGCGAAAAATAAATATTTCTGTATTTTAAGCGATAACAATAAATATTGTAAATAGTATTATTTCTATTCCTAATTTATTTTTAATCATCAAAAGATACCTTGGCTGTGACTGAATGAGTGTTTTTTTGTGTGTCTTGTATAACTCAGTCGGCAGTGATGAGAAAAGCGCCGTTGAATATTTTCAGCGGCGAAAAATGACCTGGCCGGATTCGACCCACTCTCGGATTCGAACGTGGGACCTCTGGATAAGAAGCAGGCGCTTATACCACTGCACCACAAGGCCGTTCTAGTGGCGACGAAAGGGGCAAACAATGAAGCGGTGTAAGCGGTGTTCCCTACATAATATTAATATTATATGTTCAAATTATTGTTATTGTATATTACTGACAATTATAATGTGATATAAATACAAAATTTGCGCATAAATTCAGAAATTTATACATAAATTCATTATAGTTTGTTTTAATTTTGTATATTATTTAGAACACAAAAAAATATAAAACCTAATAAACGCTTTTCTGTTATTCAAATTTTCATTGGACCAAGGTCTCCTTTAAAACGATTAAAATATTTTATTAATATACAGGTTGTTCTAGACCGATTAGTCATACCCTAGGGAGTCTACTTATTTTACTACTGATAGTGACAACATTATAAACATCTTTGTACAAACATCTCCATGTGTATTGTCAAAAACATCGCTGTTTCTTAGTTACATACTTCATTATTGATTGCGAGTGAGAGAGGCAACAATATTGGACTTGATAAAGAAGATAAAATAAAACATTGTATTAATAAACTTTAGAAAAATTCTACTTAACAAATAATTTAAATAATCAAAGATGTTTGTTATGTCGGCCCGCGAGCGATTGCTCTTCGCGTCATAATTCCCGAAATAGGGCATAAAAACGCGCCAGCCACCGCTTACCCCGCTCCCCGCTTCCCGCCCGCCCTACGGGCCACCACCGTCATATTGTCTACATTCTTTTGTTACTTCGAGCTTTCGTTATTATTGTGTTCTTTCTGCCCTGAAAAATGGAAAAGGAAAAACGGAGTTTTTTTAGCACCCTATTGCGTCGGTCGCGTTAAAATGTAGAAATCATTTATCAAGCCTTGAAGCCCCCGACGCGACATTATACACGGGCATATTTCGATAGGAGGTACGCGGAATTCATCACTTCGTCCCTTTTCGTTACCCTATATCGCTGACCGCTGAATTAAACGCATCGCTGTGGTGAAAAATGCTCTCAAATATATAAAAAAAATATTTAACATAAAAATCAAAATATTATAGATTTTTGATATTGCAATATATACATATCCAGGTACAGTCATGTATAAGCACTTTTTTTTATAGTTATGTGTTTTTATATTTGTTATTATTATTGTTTTGTATTTAACCGATTATTAAATACAGAATGCTCATTCATGATTTTTATCCAGATGGATTTTAAAATTTTATGTGGTCTGTCGAGATAAATCACTATCTCACCCATTGCGCTGTTTGGGTTTCCATTACTTTGTGTTGTATGTGCTGTCTGCGGTGAATTTTTTCTCGAAAGCTGTCCGGCGCCTCCACCAATGTAACGAAAGTATCCTGTGACGGTTGGAGAATTAGGGGAGATAGTGCTGTTAACGTGTTTAAAATAGTATGATCGGAAAAAATGGTGTATATAACACAATTCTTCATATTTTTTATTTATATTGGGGTATAAATTAAACCCTATTTTTGGTAGTGAACTTTCCAAATACGAATACATTTTAAAATTACGCCAGTGTCATCAGTTCAAATGGTTAACACCATTTGTTTTTTACTGTATATTAAATTAAATATAGTTCAGTAAAATCATAATTTGTTGTGGCTACTAATAGGCCCAACCGAAGTATATTGTAGTCTATACAATCTGTTTGATAGACTATACAAAGTAATTCCTGTAGAATGATAAATCGTTCACTAACCAAACATTCTTGTAACCTGTACCAAACAATCTGAGTAAATGCAGCATTCAAATGAAAAGTTGCGTACACTTTAGAAGACTTTAGTTACGTCAACCAAACAATCAGTAGAAGTCTTGCAAACACACCTCAAGCTTCTCGCCTATTTCGCCATATTGTTTCTATACCTAACAATTCGGTAGCGCTTACAAAGCAAATTGTTTATGTATACCAGAGTTCAGTCAGGCATACCAAACGTCGGTTGAGCCTACTAAAAACTTTAGTAAAGGTAACCAAATAGTCTGTTAAGATTACAAGACGCGTTCGTTTGTGTGTACAAATAGCGTTAACCATAATCGAACTGTAACCACAACAAAACCTTTAGCTGTATATACAGGTTTTTTTTAGTGTGGTTGTTCTTGTTGGCCATATAATCACAAACCTACCATTTTCTTCCAAATTTGAACAGCTGCTATTTGGCTAGCGATAGTGGAGTTATGGGGATGCCTTTAAATATAATTGGTTAATAGTAAGAATGAATAAAAAACAGAAAGCAAAAAAATTCGCTAAACACTACGGTACTATTATCATCTTAAACTTGTGTGTTGTTTCAGTTTGACCAAGATCGAAATATTGTCCGCAGCAAACCTCATCCGTTCTCATATTTCCGTGTAATCGCAAGCCATGCGATTATACTTTATAATGGAAGTTTAAATCTCCCCGCTGGCCATTTCCCAGTTGGATTGCAGGCTATAAAACCTACTGAATATAGCCTTCCGCGATACCATTTGATTGCTGTTACGAAACTACGGTAAAGTTTAAGTCATAAGCAAATAAAGACGTCGAAGCGGTTGTTTGCGGTTGCCGATGGCTGCCTTATTAACAATAAACAGTGGATCCTAAGTTTTACAGCACCACTCGAAATACTTATGGCAAAATTAAGTCCAATTCTATTGTATAATTTATCATAAATTGCTGATTTATTGTGTCGATAAGACTGTAAGCCACTCGTGATAATTGCTTTGTTCAGTCTATTTTATTACTTAGTTTAAAACCTAAGCTTATACAAAAATAGTCTGTAAACGCATTCTAAATACTATCAGCTGGGTGTCTTTCTATCACTTAGAATCTATAAATAAAATTGAAGTGTCTGTCTGTGATTTCGAAATAAATTCTTTCGTTTAAGTTCATATGATTATTCGCACGCAACCAAAACCTAACCACGCATTTTTTTGTCTGGTCTAATCTCTAAAATGGCTAAATCGATTTTAACAAGACTTTCATCATTATTTAGAAGACTTTTCAGAGATTAATCTAGGCTACTTTTTATCGCGGTTATATTCGGAATTTCTGTGAAGAATTTGAAAAAATGTAGAAATTATAGCCTTAAAGGCCGTGCGGGTTGATGGTCATCAAAGCCGCCTGCATAGAATAAGTCGGTAGGCATAAAATGGCCGAAGCGACCCATCCCGAGTGCCTCGGTCAAAAGTTGTCGTGCCACGAGTGCACTCTTAAACGCCCAGCAGAGCCCAGCTGCCAACCCGAGGCGAAGCACGGGGTTGAACTATTAGCATTAAATAAAATCAGAGTAATATTGTAAAATACCAATCGGCAATCACTTATGCCAAAGAGAAGGGTGGCATGGAATATCTTGGCTGTATGCAAAATAAGAAAACGTAAAACCTCCCTTCCTCAAAAGTCTTCCATTCCTTTTAAAATGAACTTTAAGTATATGAAAAAAATATGATGGTGAAATCAGGCATTTGGAAGTACTATCACGTCCCACTGGATAGCTGTAGAAAGTAGAAAGATGCTTCGTTTCAGGAGAAAATCGTCTACCGAAAGTGCGTAATGATGTTTCTACTCGTATATCACACGTTCTACTTATATGCTGTATGCTGCGTAAGAAGCGTCCCCGATTTTCTTACGCTTTTATAAATACATAATGTTTGATCCAGATTTAATTTTATTCCACGAAGAATACGTTATCATACATACACGCGATAATGTATATATTTAATTTTCATCACTCACCATCGCAGCCACTCACTCAGCAATCGAAATAAAAACACATTTACCGCAGATGCACGACAAACATAAGCTAGCACTAGTGTTTTACTAGTATTGACCTAAATTGATTATCACTAGCAAAAACGTAGTACTAATATTTTTTTTCTTATGTAAATTTGTATTAGTTTATATTGTTATATTTTTATTAAAACAATTGGGTTTTGAGTTAAAATAATTTTACTTTAAAAAGTATTATATAACCTATTGGGAATGTACAATTCAACTTCATACAACTCTCCTCAATTATGTATATTAAAATACACTTTTTTCGGCCGATTCCTTCAGTCGTTATTTTTTAAAAAACACCTTTAACCGGTCATGTTTTTGTAGTAGATTACCGTAACACCGTAGATAATTTTGTTTATTCTAAATTAATAAAAAAAAAAATACAAACTTAGGATTTCAACCTATATTTGAAACCTTTTGGTTATGGACCCATTTTATATTTTATGTTATGTTTTTCTTTATTGGAACCGGTTTATATACAAAGGTAAGGTTAATTGAAATATCTGATAATTTCATAACCTGTAGTACGTAAGTACCTATTACAAGTTATAATTTGATTTGAAAGTGGCAGGCATGTAACATTTGTTTTTAATGGGCTTTCTTACTAAAAACAAACCTCGTAGGCATCCATGCCACGATTATACATTGCTATTTTGCAGGATGCTATGGCGATAATGTGTAAGGTGGTAATTTTCTAATAGTGAATATGTGATAATTTTTGTAATTATAATTTTTTATTTAGCTAAATAGTTTCTAGAATTAAAAGTTTCTAAATTCCATTTGCGGAATCGCAAAAATAGGTGGCATTCAAACAGTTTCAAGTTGTTTTTTTAAAGTATTATTTTTGTTTACCTACATCAGCGTTTTTAGTATTGTGTTGATTTCCAAAAGAAATTAAATAATCGTAAATTGCTTAAAATACAAAATTTAAACAAGTAATTAACTTTTTTTAAATATTATTTTTACTATTATAATAGTAATAGGTAATCTAGTGAGTTTAATGGTACTTACTATTTATGATGATAGTAACCGATTCATTATATTTAAATTGTAATGAATGTTTATATTATGTTTACATAGTATCCATAATAAGTATTTCACATCTATTATTATTTTTGTGTTTTCGTATTTAGAATTTGGCAAATCGACGTGGAAAAATAGATAAAGTTATTTAAAATGTCCATCATAGCGGCTAAATTAATAAGTCCTTTCATTAAACTTGAGCGGTTTATTTAGCCGTATCTCGTTTGTACTTTATTATTTTTTAGAGACCAAAGTACTTGATACGTCTGTTACTGCCTCCTTTGACTGCGTCTAGTTAGGAAGGGAGAAAACATCAGAGTAGTGTCAGTCTAGTAGTTTATTCAGGTTAATTCATTTCCTTTATTTTATTCTTAATGTTTGGTTTATTGTCTGAATATTACAGCTGTTTCCTAAATTAAGCAAATAATTAGAAAAAAACACTTGAATATTTTATATATATATTTTGAATATAAAAGCTGTCGTGGTAAATATGAGGTAAACTCACATTCAGGAAATTAATTTCGGAAATTATAAGTTGGCAACACCAGACTGACGAATTTTAAATAAAAATATCATTCGAAGCAAAATATCTGAAAATACGGCGCAGTTAGCTTAGTATGACAAAAGGATGGCTTAGAAGCACGGATTACTAAGCGTACGTAATAAAGTATGCAGGAACCAAACAAACCCTTACCGTCATATAAGTGTACGAGGCGCCGTACCGCAATAAAACTAGACGGGAAGTTTGCCTTTAAAGACGCCGCGAAGGTCTAAAAGATTCTTAACGGTAAAATTTTAAAAATGAATTTTAATATTAAATATAGTTTGTAATAGTATAAGAAAACTATAGTTTTGGTGCCAAAATTGACTGAATGTGAAAAATGATCACTACCCACATATGTATAAATGTTTTTGTCTAGCTTGTAAGATTGTAAAACTGTATAATGATAATATTTGTTGTTATTTAAAGTATCCATAAGGTAGATACGTAACATTAATATAGGTAAGATATTTAAATCTTCAGCCAAAACAATATCATTTAAGAGGCATTAAAGGATTACGCGTTACATTACGGATTACACGACTAATGAGTTAAAAATACGCGTTCGGAAACGCGACGGAGTTAAACGAGAACCTAATTACAGATCATTAGCGCGCCGCGAAATAATCTATATTTGATATTTAATTCAAAGGAAAAAGTCACTGGATTTAGGTTTGTAGGTCAAGGAAACAAAATAGAATACCTATAATTTAATAGTTAGGCTAAAAACGAATTGTTTATTTTTATTATATAATTACAAAATCGTTTTTATCCAACAAGGAAAACATGTAAATATATCTTTTAGATTAAGGGAATATATTTGTTTAGCATAATATTAGCAACAATAAGTCACGGTTAAAATGTATTATAAAAATTACGTGATTTAAAATATTTCAAAAACGTCTGTAGATACGGGAGAGAGACAGTCACCCGTCGAGGGACGGGGGGGGGGGTTTCACTAATGCTTAAAAGAGGCGCTCGTACCTACGGGCGAGTTAGTGTTGTTTAGTTTTTTTAGCAGACGTGACTGAGCACCGTTTCGCTGTCAGTTTTTTATAACGTCAATCGATAGCCGTCGCGAATATTAAACTTAGTTTAAAATTTTTAGAAGTTGGTGTAACTCTATTAATTACGTACCATCCAACCAGAGGTTTTGGATACCACGAGAGCTAAATGTTAATCACGCAACGAGATAAAATCGAGCTAAATCAACGAGGTCACAAATTACCAAAACAAATGCACTTCAGCATTCAAGACTCGTTTAGTAAACGATGCGAAGTTAGGCTGGAGATTTAGCATATCGGTGAGTGAATTGAAGACAATCTGACATTTATTTTATAAAATAAATAGTCACAAATTGTCACTATTTCGGAGAACTGTATTATAAACTGTCAATGTTTGTTCACATTAATTTAATTAGTACTGAACTTTATTCTGTGTTTTAAATTGTGATTCAGACAATATCCTTTTGCTTATTCAACGGATTTACGACCCGTTGAATATACTGGTTTGAATAAATAGTGTGATAACTTTCAAAATCTGTTTTTATTGACTTTTAATCATTTTTGAACTTTTTGAATTCGTTGCATTATAAATCAGGCTAGCTTGATTTGAGGAGACTGACTCTTGGAAAGCTCGGATCTACAGTCCACCTTGAGAACGTGGCATCAGAAGCCACCCAGCTGTGTCCCGACTGAAGAGGACTGGTCTTCGGATCCGCTGGAAGCGGATCGGCCGGGACATAGCATCTTTGTTGGTCCTTTCGAGCGCAGATTGGACGAGCCCCGAGTTTTCTTTGACAAGATGTCAAAAGGTCAAGCGAGCCAAAAGGATATGGCAGATCAGGCAACTCCAGGAGAGAGGAAGAGCGAGCGCCTGAGGCAAAGACTGTCAGGCAATACAAGTCGCGGTTCAGGACGAACCATCAGCGCAGGACGCCGACAGGACAGAGCCGAGGAACAAGCGCCGTACACAACGGAGCGTCTGAGCATGACGGCACAGGATTCCCAGGAAGCCGAACAGGTCAGCATGGAAGCAGGCCCATCCAGGCTCCAGGAGAGGCTGCAGGCAGCGGCCCAGGAACTCCCTGCGTCACGGGCATCATCCGTTGCAAGCCGCAGGTCCAGGACGTCAGCCGCCTCGAGAAGCAGCGTCACCAGGCAACTGCTGGCGGCAGACCTTGAGGCTGCAGAAGAGAGTGCCAGGCTGCAGGCACAAGGCGCTGCAGAGAGTGCCAGGCTGCAGGCACAAGCCGTTGCAGAAAACTCCAGGCTGCAGGCACAGGCAGCTGCAGAAGCCACCCAGATACAGATGGATCTGGTGGCAAAGAGGCTGGAGATCAAGAAAAGGATGATCGAGGCCGAGGAAGAAGATGACGATGAGGGCAGCATCGCGGACTCATCCGCATCGTCTAGGTATTGTCGCGAATGGGCCGCGACGAAAATACCGAGAATCGACACGCAAGCGGACGATTTGAAACAGGCGTTTCGAAATCTCCGTATCGGCGCGACACAAGAGGGGCGGCCGGGCGAGAGCGAGACAACGCGCAACCGACAACGGTCGCCGATAAAAACTGAAAAAGTGTGTGTGTCAGTGCCTAATACAAGTGATTCGTATCGAAATAACATGTTAGTGTCGGCTCGTGCAAAACTTTTACGAGACTTGCCGAAGTTTACCGGAAACACTAATGAGTTTCCAATATTCATTAGTTTATTCAATCAAGGGAACGAGATGTGCGGCTACTCCAATGCAGATAATTTAATCCGTTTGGCTGCCTCACTCAGCGGGCCAGCCAGGGAGGCTGTGAGGTCGCTGCTAGTCGAACCGGAGAACGTTCCGGCCATCATGAAGGTGCTTTATCGACGCTTCGGCAGACCAGATGCTCGCTTAGATGAACTGATGACAGAGGCTCGCAGTGTTCCGAATATTGGGGTAAGTGACTCACTTTCACAATTAGTTAATTTTGGCACCATCGTTTGCAATATTGTACACTCACTTAAAAGTATGGGACATGACGGATATTTAATTAATCCGCCATTGTTGAAAGAATTAATTTTAAAATTACCTCAATATTTTAAGGCTTCAGTGGTATAGAGAATTTAGGGGAGAACATCCAACACTAACAGATTTCGGGGAATGGCTAGAGTCATTACTGGACGCGGCCTCAAAAGAGGAAACTAACTCAGGTAGTTCAAAGCCCGCGGTCAAAGAACGCAGCGAGTTAAAAACGCGCGCGATTAAAAAATTAGAGCCGACGCGTAGGCATATTTTTAATACCTACGAAAAATCGATAGAGAATAAAAAATGTCTGTACTGTAAAAAAACAAATCATGATTTAAATGTTTGTAGGAATTTTGCGGCTCTAAGCCTAAACAGTAAACGCGATTGGGTCAGGGAAGAAAACTTATGTTTTATTTGTTTAAAATTAGGACACACCGCACTTCAATGTAAAAGAAAAGTGTCGTGCGGAATTAACGGATGCAAAAGTAAACACCATAAGTTACTTCATCCGATAACGCGTTCGGAACCCGGCCAAGCAGCCCCTCCGGAGGGGTCAACCACGGTCGAGACAGGTCACGTGACGCACACACGTCATGAGAACGGAAGCATTGGACTCAGAGTTGTCAATGTGAAGGTCACGGGCGAGGCTGGGTCCAGGGATATACTCGCGTTATTGGATGAGGCATCGACTCTGACTCTAATCGACGAAAAAATAGCAAATGAAATCGGCGCAAAGGGCGTTACATCGACATTAAAAATAGTAGGTATTAACGGTATGAAATCACAGAACTCGTGTACTAGGTCGGTAGATATAAAAATTCAAGCCGAAAACAATTCCGTAATTTATAATTTAAAACATGTGAAAACTATGAAAAATCTAAACTTACCTTATCATAATTTAGATATCGATAAATTACGAGAAAATTATCCGTTTATATCTAGGTTACCTATTAAGTCGGTTCACGGAAAAATAAAAATGCTTATCGGACAAGACCAGTATGGCCTCATCTTGCCCCAGGAAGTCCATGGTGATTGGCGCCAGGGTCCTGTGGTAACAAAGGCATTAATTGGGTGGTCAGTAAGCGGTAAAATCGGACCGGGCGCTAATAGCGATCGTGTATCACATTCACGACGTAAGGAACGCGACGCGAAATTAAAAAACAGTAATTTCGACGCCGGCGCTAATAGCGATCGCGTATTACATTCACAACGTAAGGAACGCGACGCGAAATTAAAAAACGGTAATTTCGACGCCGGGACAAATGGCGGGCGCGCGTTGCACTTACAACGCAACGAGCGCGACGGGCTATTAAGAGACGATTTAACTTCTAATTTTCAAAAGGTGAAAATAAATTATCACAACAAAGTGACAAATAACGTCTTTGTCACTCACGTTGCTGAGACCGAAACAGCGTTAATAGACGCGTCCAAATATTCAAAATGGACGCGCCTAATTCGTTGTACAGCGTGGGTGTTCAGGGCGGTCGATATCTTTCGAAAAAGGGGGGAGCGGGGGGCGCTTTCTGCGAAAGAAATCAGTAACTCGGAAAAGTACTGGTTACGACAAGGGCAAAATGAAATCTTCGCTGGGGAGCTAAAAGATATAAGCGCAAATCGGCCAGTGACAAAATCGAGTGAAATTCGTCATCTAAATGCATTTTTAGATGACGAAAAAATATTGCGTGTAGGCGGTCGCATAAATGCAATGCGAAATATCGCATTGCAATGTATTAAGCCGGCCATATTGGATGCAAGTCACCCCTACACCAAGCTATTGATAAGCCATGTGCATGAGTCGAGCTCCCATCAAGGTCAAAGGTTCGTATTAAACGAATTAAGACAGCGTTTCTATATACCTAAAGCGCGAAGCGCTGTGTGGAAAACGGCTCAAAAGTGTCCGTATTGCCGGGGCCGACAGGGAAAGGCGATACCTGCCCGGAGGGCCGATCTACCTGCCATACGACTCCGGCATCACGAGCGTCTCATGCACCGAGAAAAATGGCAACAACCCGCGAAACATATACAAGTAAGCGACGTGGTATTTCATAATCGAAAAAAGACTTCCGCAAAACGCTTGGCTGCGCGGCATAGTAGTGCAAACACACCCCGGCACAGACGGACAAACCCGGGCGGTAACCGTCAAAAGCCACGGGAAACACTACAAACGACCGGCAGTCAAAGTGGCAGTATTACGAGTCCACGACCATCAAAGGCTGAAAGAGTAACGTTTCAGAGAGGGCGGAATGTCGTGGTAAATATGAGGTAAACTCACATTCAGGAAATTAATTTCGGAAATTATAAGTTGGCAACACCAGACTGACGAATTTTAAATAAAAATATCATTTGAAGCAAAATATCTGAAAATACGGCGCAGTTAGCTTAGTATGACAAAAGGATGGCTTAGAAGCACGGATTACTAAGCGTACGTAATAAAGTATGCAGGAACCAAACAAACCCTTACCGTCATATAAGTGTACGAGGCGCCGTACCGCAATAAAACTAGACGGGAAGTTTGCCTTTAAAGACGCCGCGAAGGTCTAAAAGATTCTTAACGGTAAAATTTTAAAAATGAATTTTAATATTAAATATAGTTTGTAATAGTATAAGAAAACTATAGTTTTGGTGCCAAAATTGACTGAATGTGAAAAATGATCACTACCCACATATGTATAAATGTTTTTGTCTAGCTTGTAAGATTGTAAAACTGTATAATGATAATATTTGTTGTTATTTAAAGTATCCATAAGGTAGATACGTAACATTAATATAGGTAAGATATTTAAATCTTCAGCCAAAACAATATCATTTAAGAGGCATTAAAGGATTACGCGTTACATTACGGATTACACGACTAATGAGTTAAAAATACGCGTTCGGAAACGCGACGGAGTTAAACGAGAACCTAATTACAGATCATTAGCGCGCCGCGAAATAATCTATATTTGATATTTAATTCAAAGGAAAAAGTCACTGGATTTAGGTTTGTAGGTCAAGGAAACAAAATAGAATACCTATAATTTAATAGTTAGGCTAAAAACGAATTGTTTATTTTTATTATATAATTACAAAATCGTTTTTATCCAACAAGGAAAACATGTAAATATATCTTTTAGATTAAGGGAATATATTTGTTTAGCATAATATTAGCAACAATAAGTCACGGTTAAAATGTATTATAAAAATTACGTGATTTAAAATATTTCAAAAACGTCTGTAGATACGGGAGAGAGACAGTCACCCGTCGAGGGACGGGGGGGGGGGTTTCACTAATGCTTAAAAGAGGCGCTCGTACCTACGGGCGAGTTAGTGTTGTTTAGTTTTTTTAGCAGACGTGACTGAGCACCGTTTCGCTGTCAGTTTTTTATAACGTCAATCGATAGCCGTCGCGAATATTAAACTTAGTTTAAAATTTTTAGAAGTTGGTGTAACTCTATTAATTACGTACCATCCAACCAGAGGTTTTGGATACCACGAGAGCTAAATGTTAATCACGCAACGAGATAAAATCGAGCTAAATCAACGAGGTCACAAATTACCAAAAACAAATGTACTTCAGCGTTCGAGACTCGTTTAGTGAACGATTGAGAAGTTAGGCTGAAATCTACATATCGGTGAGTGAATTGAAGACAATCTGACATTTATTTCATAAAATAAATAGTCACAAATTGTCACCTTTTCGGAGAACTGTATTATAAACTGTCAATGTTTGTTCGCATTAATTTAATTAGTACTGAACTTTATTCTGTGTTTTAAATTGTGATTCAGACAATATCCTTTTGCTTATTCAACGGATTTACGACCCGTTGAATATACTGTTTTGAATAAATAGTGTGATAACTTTCAATTCTGTTTTTATTGACTTTTAATCATTTTGAACTTTTTGAAATCGTTGCATTATAAATCAGGCTAGCTTGATTTGAGGAGACTGACTCTTGGAAAGCTCGGATCTACAGTCCACCTTGAGAACGTGGCATCAGAAGCCATCCAGCTGTGTCCCGACTGAAGAGGACTGGTCTTCGGATCCGCTGGAAGCGGATCGGCCGGGACAAAAGCGTTCCATTTATACATTAGGATTAATTGCCAGACAGATTTCAGTTTAATAACGCCAATACCGAAAGGTTGCGTGAGCGCAGTTTTCAGCATGGCGTGATTATGAAGGACGAGCTCACCGCACATACTGCCAAGTGGTCAAGTAATAAAGTTATAAAGGAATTATTAAGTCGAAACGTCGCGCGGGCGGGCGGGCGTTGCGGCGCCGCTACGCGACGGCCGCCCGCCCAGGCGGCGACTTAATGACTCGAGCTGGTGAGATTAAAATCTAAACGGCTATTATAAAAAGGTGCTTTTGTGGTCGCCGCGCTGCGAAATTGCGGCGGTTTTGTTTACCAGCGTCATAATAAACAACCAGGAGTTGCCATACAGCGAAACCTTCAAAAATTATATACATAAAATATGAGCCGATGATATTTTTAAAATAAATCAAAGTAGTTTAATTATTTTTATATCAACCAAAAGATATTTTTAACCAAAATATTAAATATTAAACGTAACAAAGAATATGCAAGATTGATTGACCATTATTGATGGGGTGAAATGGTAGTCTAAAATGAGCATAATATAATAATATTCATACTAAAGTCTTTTACTATACATTTCAAATCTATCTAACAACAATATATAGCATAGCACCATTCAACAACTACACATGCGAGTTTATAATTTTATTGTAGTCAACAGATCATAAATCCCTCTAGTAATCAAATGTTCAAATTAATTTAATAGCACTTTTCCAATAACAATAATAATAAATGAGAAAAATTTTATTTTCCAAATTAAATTTAATTTCTTTTTGATGATACTAAACCATGCTGTTATACTGTGCATAAAAAAAATGTTTTGTTGAACTCCGAAAATTAAAATAACCACGCGTAACAAATCAGATTTTTCTCAAAATTAAATGTGAATCTACTTTTACCTACCGTGCATACACGAGTTAATTCCAATGTTTCGGAAATGATCACACGTACCGTCATCAGGGAAGATTTCTACACATCCGTTCGATACGAACTTATGACGGAACTGATGCACTGTTGTGTTCGTTTTCTCTGCCTTGGTAGTCTCACTCGGAAGATAATGAAGGATGACCGCAAGATTTTAAAATCGGTTTTCACGTTTGAAGGGATACAATTGTGATAATATATAAAATTAACGACAGTTTGTTTATAATGTACGCTTACATAGAAAATTAAAATAGTTAATAGTGCATGACGAGTCAGCATTTTACAAATACCATAAAATGTCGGCTGGGGCGGCAACGAATTTTTAAAACGCTGCTATCCGACGAACAATACACGCCTCGTGCTAGCCTGCTTGTCACCCGCCCTCGCTCCCTCGCCCCTCGCCGCGCACCCCCGCGGAGGCTGAAGGTCGGACAAAGGCAGCCCTGCCCTGGCGTCGTAATGAAAACATGGCGTAAAGATTTAAGGTATGCCAACCGTGGATAGAGACGACAGCGCAGGGCGATATTAAAAAGATGAAAACAGCTTTATATAAAACTCCAGTGCATGATGCTTTCCAACTCGAAGCACAAAAGTCAATGTGATGTCACCTTAAAATTTAAGAATTCCAGAACGGTGCCGGATTTTTTTATTTATTTATGCCAAAGATTTTATAATTGATTACAATTTATTTTATTACAAATTATGTGCAGAATGTTGTCAGTATATTTAGGGAGCGGGTGTATTTGTGATATTGTGTATAAAATTCCTTTTGCTTATACAATTAAAGCATCACGATGGTATAAATGAATATATATGTCTAATATGAGAAGTGTCCATTCAAGTGGAGAAATTTCCATCATAAAAAAAGGGTAACTGCGAAAACTCATATAAAACCCACATTAAATGATTAATTTAGTTTCTCTTAGCCAACATTATGGACATGAGCACTCTAAGTTGAATTGTGACTTTTGTGGTTTTCTAATGCTAGAAAATAATTATAATAATATTTCAATTTAATAAATATTATAATAATTGTATTATGAAAATGTGATTGCGATCTATATAAAATGTATCTCCTTTTGATCGAAAAACTTCTATGATACTATTGATATATAATACTTTCTATTGAAAATAGCAAAAAATTTACCGTCTTGTTAACATTCGCTTTAGTTGCAAATAAAGGTAAAATATGCTGTAAGTCAGTACGGAAAATCAAATTTTAAAAGTTTGTTGAAATATGCCTATTCGAACAGACACATGTTATATTTGTATATATATAAAAATTGTTTATATAGATGGTAGAAAAATAGGGAGGGCTGGCTTACTGAATGAATGCCAGACGTTTCAGCGCGAGATGCTGCCTTCTTCGGTGGCGAATTGTCACTCATCCTTTCGGCTGTTACCCGAACATAACAGTTCAGTTCAGTTCAATGCCGTCATCAACGGCGTTTATTTCAACATAGTTATTTATTACAATCAAAATAAGCAAGGACCCATTAGTCAGAGACTGTCGACAGGTCCTTTTAATAAGTTTCTTAACTAATAATACATAATTAAAAGGTATAAATAAGTACATGAAATTTTAGACAAGGCTAAACCTGTGGGCAGGCTGAGGAGATTTTAGATGGGGGAATATTAAGGCATTCAAATAAAATGTATACATACAAACAAACAAATATATGACAGACCCTAGAAATACCCGTATATTATGATATTAAAAAAATATATAATTATGTAATAAAAAAAACAAAAAACATACTATAACATATTTACACAATAGGGGTTACTATAATCTTAAATGACTTTGAATTTTAAGTATATAGGTAGTTTTAAGAATATAGTCAGAAAACAATTACTGATTTCTATATACACAGGTGGTTTTTTTAAATTTAGGGCACCCTTTTAGGAGGTTGATCTATATGATAACTAAATTAATCTCACAAAAAAAAAATAAGTGATTTTGAAAAAAAAATATTCACACTAAAATAATTATATTATAAAAAAACTTTGTTTTTCTTCTAAGTCTCTGTCATGCGTTCAACCGCGCTCTTAAACATTAAAATGAGTTCTATTTAATTTGGAAGTTGTTTTTCTCGTAATTGAGCACATTTTTCTAAAATTTCTTGCTGATTAATGTTTGATTGTCGAAATAAATCCACTTCCTAAAAAGAGTGCCCTAAATTAAAAAAAAACAACCTATATAATATATATATATTAATTTATTTATGTATTGTAGAAGTTTGTTTTTTTAGGCCATTTTATATTTTTTTATCGCACATAAGGCATATTTTTTGTTTTTTGTTTCGGGGTTCTGGCAACCCCAAAATGCCGGAAGAGAAATAAACAATTGTTAATTGATATCTAATTTTATTTTTATATAAAAAACAAAATTAGATTTTCTTTAGTCCTTTATTTCATTTTCATTACATTAAAAAAAAACCTAATTTAGCTTTGTTTCTTTTCCCGTGCTGACAACTGTGAGGCTGTCAGGTTTGTCTGTAAATGGACAGTCGATTATTGGTTTTTTTTTTCTTTTCTAGATTTATCGGAGTAAACTGCAGTTTATTTGATTCCTCATCATTTTTTAATTTATTTATTTGCCAACGTTGTGTTCCAGGATAACCGCACACTTTGGTTTTTCATTTTGCTGGTAGCCACTGAAGCAGGTCGCTTCCTCCCTTTGGAATTTTTATCTTGGAAACAGCTGCAGCGCACCAGGCACGTTCTGGCGACCAACAATTTGGAGGTTAACGGCTGGTAAAGGCAGCGCTTGCAGTCCGCACTTGACTTCTAATTGTGAATTCACGCCACGTGTCTTTTCGTGGTGACTCTTCGTGGTCACCGTAAAAACATTAAGGTGATCTAATTAACTAAGCATCCATTTTTTATCTGATATCAACTGAGTTCCTGCGATATCCTGATATCTAGTTCGTCTCGCGCTCGGGGGGAGAGAATCTTATTTTGCCTTTAACTTACGATTTTGAGGAATTTGCATTTTACTATTAAATTTTTGGAAGGTTTTATTTAAATTTTGTAAACATAAAACTGTTTGATTTATGTCTTAGCTAATTTATTGAGACAGGCACAAAGAACTTTGTTTAAAGGGATACAAACCCCCTGAGCATTTTTTCATATTATTTTTTTTTTTTTTTTATATTTCTGGCATCCAAACATTTTCTTAAATTAAAACTTTTCTTTGTAGCTTTTTGTTATAATATACACTAATATAAATGGCCCAATGGTGTTATGTACATGTGCAATGTTTTAAAATATATAAAGTAGTAGCTACGTAATTCGAATTATTTTATCAAATAGAGAAATTTTCTTTAAATTTTTAGTCGGTTTATTGTCAACTTGAAATGTATAAAATATTAGTTTTATTGAAATTGGGCTTTATTTTGAATTGAATAAAAACAAATAGGATGACAGTAGTAGTTTAGACAAAAAACGTTTAAAATTGATTTCAACATAACATAGCTATATTTTAAGCCTAAATTGACCGCTTTACTCAAAAAAAAAAAAAAAAAAGATAAATTAGGTGTACTTAAAGCATATTAATACAAGAATACTGCAATAAACATACTTTGTTTTTTTTCCGGGAAGTAACAAGCAGGTAATTAACTATCCTATTTATACGTGGCTATATCATATCAAAAAGAAGAATATTTTGATAAAAGATCACTTTTAGATTTCACGATGAGACAAATGAACAACAACAAACAAATTAAGATAAAAATAACAATTTTTAATCTCATTTTACTTATCGGCGAATTTTTGCTTTTAGTTTTTTGTAGATTTATTTAATAATATTGTTAAAATACGACATAACTTTAATGCTAGTTAGAGTAGAAAAAAATATATTATAGTTGTCTCTAATCAGAGAATATCTCATGGATAAATAATAAAATATGAGTAGTAACGTCGTCTTTCATAAATAACGTATCGAACGAAAGTACATATTAGGAGATCGCATTTATAACGACGTTATTTTCAGCCAAATTTACATTCTGAACATTATCGTTTAGTACGAACATAATTATATGCATATTTAAAACTTCCTAACTAAAACTAAACTAAAATATTTACTTATTTTACTTATTATTAAAATATTTATAAAAAAGTATTAGAAAGTTACGCAGGGAGAATCAACTAACGATTAATTGCATACTCTTGTTCTGTACAGATAACACGTATACAAAATAAATGCGTAATACATATAACTTATTTACCCAAGAAAAATCAAGTCTATCCTTCCTATTCAAAAATATGACAGAACAACTTGAATAAATTTTTATTACTGGCCATTCAAAATTAATACAAACTCCTCTATGTGCGCAATTGGAATTAATATATTTTAGGGAAACATACAGCGTAACTTAGTTTATAGAACAGTAAATACATAGTTATTCATTTGGCCAATTACATAAATCCACTGTTTAACAATTGAATTGAAAGGTAGGTTTACCTAGAACTGATTGCATAAAAAAGAAAATGATGAGAAACATAAATAAAATAATTTAGTATTTGTATATTTACACTAATAAAACTATGTATTCATTAGACTATTATTATTATTATTATTAGGTTTTGTTAGGGTTATTATGACAAACCTAAATAATTAACCCTGTAATTACCTGTATGAGACGTGTTTACTTACCTCGTTTTTAAATGAATTCAAAGTACAAATAAAAATGTCTAATTCCGAAAAATTACTATTATATTCATGACGTGTTCTGTGAAGTTTTGTGTTTTGAGCATAGTTTGTGTTCGTTTTATTTAATAAAAAAAAAAATGTTAATCTAGTAATTCGTTGGGGTACTCTAAAGTGAATACTTTATAGAAGCTCTGGACAGTCTATTAAATTATTGAGTAGTTTATATAGGAAAACAGCATCAAACACTTTACTTCTGATATCCAAACTGGGAATTTTGTGGAAATCTTCAGCTTCTTGGTAAGTGTCAAATAAGTCAAATAGGTACCATAGCTTAAGTTTGTGTGGGTTTTGAAATGACTTATTGGAAGTTGATTAAATATCAATAGGATTATTGTATAGTAATTACTACATGGAATACTCTTGAATAGTGGTTGTGTTCTACTGGTGTTAATGTATGTTATAAAGTTAGTTATTTATTTTTCAAGTACCCTTTTTCTGTGTGTTAAATGTTGCTTAATTGTGTCTTTTTTTTTGGTTCTTTTTTATCTAATTAAAAAAGTGTAGGTAAATTTAGTACGTATAGTTTCTAAGACTTGTCATGAAATTGAGTTTCTGGCAGCCAAAACCATGTTTTTGCCAAAACCCATTTATTGTATTGTGTCTTTTTTTGAATAAATATAAAAACAAATAAAAAAAAAATCCTGAATTTGATTAATTTTGAGCAAAGCATTTGATTAATTTTTGTAGTTTTGCAAGTAAATGTTATTTCATGACATTTAGCAACATTTATCTTTAACCTGTCTTGCCGACAATACTCAGAGAGCCTATCAATATATTCTATATTTAATTTAGAACTTTGCTTAAAAAAAAAACGAAATACACCTTATTATGTAATGAAAATAAATAAATAAGAAAGTGTTGTTTTTTTCTTGCAACGATTTTCTTTTAAGTTGTGTAAGTGACGCGAACCTATTTTTTTTTTCTAAAGATAGACAATATAATAATCTAGGACATTACTTAAAAAAAACATTTTTTTCAAATGATAATAATTATTTAAATACAAAAAACATGTTTCATCGATTCCAAATGTAACGAATTCGCGGTCGGCGAGTATATCCGTCTCTTTTCTACACGTCAATGTTCGAATAAAGCCTACTCTTTCAAATCTCAAGGACAAATGCGTCCCGGGGCGCCTTAAGGCAGTCGTCACTACTTCATATTGCCTCGGAGATTTTCATATCATCCGCAAATGAGTTAACTAAGCTATAGCGACTAATGACGCCTGTAGGGTCTAGCTGTAAGACGAAAGGTTCTGGTTAAATAATTTACTACTACTAAACAATGTAATGAAGCAGTTGATATTATATGATAGTCACAGGTTGTAATAGCCATTCTCGTTTATTTAAGATAAACCATCTTCATTTGCATCGGCCCAAAGTGCATCCAACGTCTATAATAATTGCTTTAATCTGCAGAGTGAGTGCAGTGAGCAAATAAACTGTGTACTTAGCATCGCTTTGTGCGCTTCAAAGGCTTGCTCAGCTGCAGATTTAAGTCAAAGAAAGCGACTAAATAAAACTTATAATGACTTCACAATTCACTTCATTAAACAGGCGGGTAAAATGAGAGCTTAGGGTCTCGTAATCAAGATGCTTTGAAAACTCGCGGGATGTTTTTGGAATATCTTAAATATGCGGTGTAGCTAGCTGTCTTTATCTATTAGTTTCAGCAATTATTTTGAAGGACTGAATACTCAATGGCGTTTAAATAAAAAATATACATATAGGTAAAGAGACTTTTCAAAAACAAGATTTATTTTATTTAAATTATTTATAATCAGGAGAAAGCGAGTGTTTCATAAATAAAATTATAAAAAGATAATCTGAACATAAATTCAATAAAAGTTTCCTCCAAAATTAGTGAATGGAGAAATGCATTTAGGAACGAGGTAGGGATTGGGAAGTAGGAGGGGTTGGGGGATATATCTAATAAGAATATGAAATTTAGTGTACTTTTACAAATAATAGATGAACTAAATATATTAACCTTCAAATTATGTACATGGGGAAACCTGTTAAATAAATAAATAAACAAAAATAAAACGTTAAAAACGTCCGCTTTTGAATAAAATCAATCTATTCGACTTGATATGTGAAGGGTTTCTGACCAGTTTTGATTGAAAATGACTGCAAAAACTAATTCTACGCTATCGAATTGACAATAAATCCTTAAAAATTGTATACAAATATTCATTTTCAATTCACGTTAAATAATTATATTTAATTAAGAAAGGATGCTATCAGGCTGAAGATAATTGAAAGATACAACTAAAATGAACCAAAATAATTGTCAAAGGCTTATATTTTTGTTTACAGACATATTATTCTTAGTGGTGTGTTTAAAACGGGACCGTCAGGGCTACTTCGGGGAGGGCCATGCCCCCCTCCCCCGCCCGGCACGTATCTGAAAAAAACGCTGCGTCTACGTGCGGTCAGCGACGGTGCCCAGTGGTGTGCGTCTCTGTGTAATGTGCATGACTGTGTGTGTGCAGTGTTGTGCAAAAGTATGTTTTTAATATTATCTCGTCAAAAGCTTTACAAACCATTTTCCACTTCCATCGTCATAAGATGGTTACCATCTATGACCGAAGTGCCTACTTGTTGAGACATGTCAAAAACCAAGGGGGGATCCAATAGTCTTTCTTGGGGAAGGAACACGGGGGGGAAAAGGCCAGGGGATACGAGGTTTCACCCACCTCATCTTGAGCGGGTGGAGGGGAGGCCTGCCCGGAAAATTTTTCAAGGAAATGAGGCCTAAAACATAAGTTTAGGCTACTTTTGAGTGTTTTTGGACCCAAGTAAAAATAGTTTGAACTAGTTTTGTAGTAGTATTTTTACAGTACCGGTTCGGTTATTAATTCTCGATGTTTCTTCCCTAATGATTACCTTGATTTATTTATTATGTTATTTAATGATGTTTGTTCCTTTACATTGAGAGTGACAGCGAACAACTAATGCTTGGGGTGATTGCCCCCAGGGCCTCCTTTCTGAATCCGCCCCTGCGTCAAGTGAGCTCAAACTCGAAGGGTTCACTTTGTCATTAAAGAGTGGCTGTGACCAACTTTTAGCTTTATCATTAGACTACGGTCACCAGCTATAAAAAAGTAGTCATCGATACTAGTCAATCGAGCCGAAACTGGAGGGGTTACCTTATGTAGTTCCTGTGACCATTTTTCGGCTCCCTCATGGTTTAGTGGTAAATTCCTAAAAAAATATCTTATTTATTATTTTAGTAAAGTAAGTTTGTTTGCTGCACTAAAGACGATTATTGAAATCATATCTTGTATACAATATAATCTTCTAAAATAAATATATAAAGTCACGAAATTATTTTGCATTTTGTTTATGTTTTAATATGATATTATATTTTATATTGCTATATAGCTTTTAGTGTTAATTAACTAAATTTTTATTTTTAGATTTTTATTAATTGATACTATTTTGGTATTAAAGGTGAGGAATTGTTGAAAGTGATTTGTGTTTGGAGACTGCATTTAAAATTGAAAGCAGAGAAACGCAGATTTTAATCAACCCTTAAAATATTTAGCTCCTGTTTAATTTAAGCCTTATTCATACACGCTATATCCTTAGGTAATTAAGTTGTTTTAAGCCAGTCAGCTAATATTATTTACAAATTTACAAATATAGCAGGTCAATGCTATGTTCTGATGCTAGCTCGTTAGTTGACATTACGTTGGTACGTTTTGAACTAATCACAATTTAATTTTGATGTATCATTAAACAGCGTCGTTGAATCTTCCTAAAGTTGGATCATTTATAACCTCCCGATTACAACGAAGAGCGGGTTTTCAGAGCAGCGACCAGAAAACAAATGTCATTCGTCATTGGCGTGGTCCCCCCCTCCCCCCCATTCTCCCTCCTGCCCCCGCAGCCGCACTTCACCCCGCCGCTTCAGGAACGGGTGACACTTCTGTCGTCGCGCGTCGGCTGGATTCGCTCCTACAATACTTCTGTGAGACTATAAATTCCTTTCAATTTCACGTCACGCAGTTATAAATTATGTTTGTAAAAATATGGAAAAGGCGGGCGAGGGATATTTTCAGGGGTGGAGCTTGAATCAAGGGAGCTTTTAAAAATATTCCTTTTAAATTATTTTATATTTTTAATGCCTTGATTATGTATTTATTTATAAAGTCTAAATTTTAACAATGTACATATCATCATCTCTCAAAACGATTGAAAACCCTGCCCTAAAATGATATATTGTATGGGTTTGTTTTTATAGCCAATAATTGAACCTATATATTTTTTACATTAACCAATAAACACATTTGTTAATAGCGAAAAAATTTAAGCAATTCAAGTCTATTCAAGTCTATTCAAGCAACAAGCCACTTTTGTCAAAGACTGTTTACTTTAAATTTGTTTTTGCCCTAAAAAAGAACTTACTACGTAATTATTTACATAATTTATTATTTTTAATTTGTAGATTAATTCATTAATTAGGTCATAATATACGTGTAATGGTGGTCCTCGGTCATGACATTCCATATGGCGTACACAGCAAAAGACAAATGACAAGTTTTATGAATAATTTTCAAGAAATTATGCCAAAAAATTATTGTAAATCTATTTTTAAAAAAAGAATAACTTTTCGGTTTTTTGGTGATGGTCACATTTCTCATTTCTTATTTTTTTATAACTTTTCCCATAACTTTTTTTTTATATAATCTTTGTCCTTGATATACCACGTCCATTTGTTTTCGAAGCCGGAATATTTATATATTTATTAAAAATAAATATAAAAGTCTTTATCAATAAAAAATGGCTGCTGCGATGCTACCCTGAAATGAAAATGTATGATATGGGGTGGGGCGGCAAAGGGGCGGGGGATTTACAAAGAGAGTGAGTGATCTTTTCTACGCGCCGTAATATAAGAAATGAAATTGTGAAATCAAGCAGAATCATTCAGGATCCAAGAGCAGCTGGAAGGGGTTGAAAAGCGTACGGGAGGAGGCGTAGGTTATCTTTGTTTGATAAACGTTCCCAAGGTATACCCGAGTCGAAATAAAACGCCAGTCATTTTCCAAATACAATATTGGCGCACATGTAACTTACAGCGAGGGACATAAATTGGGTTGCAACTTGCATTGATGCTAGGCTGCACCTGCACTTTCACTCACCTGCGTCACAAAGCATAAACTTTTGACATTATAAATCCTAATATGGTGACCGACTATTAGTATGCACAAAAATACCAGAATAATGGATAAAATCACAATCTGCGCTTACTGATGCATCTTAACTACCAAAGGGCAATCCATTTAGATTGCATACAAAATGTGTATGTTTTTTTTACAAGTTGCAATGTTTGTTAGGTCTTGCAAGCTGAATTGGAACCAGTTCCTCTTATGATGCGAAGTTAATATTTGAAATGTTGGATCAGTTCCGATGACAATGCATTTTTATGGTAAAAATGACTTGATTCTTCACCCGGGATTGGCTAGAGACGAAGGTACTATCAACGGTCAATAGCACAGGTACGAAATTTGGTATAAGCTTTCGAGCACATAAGTAAAAGTTTGTTTTTAAAAATGTTTTTTAACATAAATTTATTTAATACACGGCCTAGGTCATCTATAATTATTTTGGGCTCTACTCGACTAAGCTAAATTTGTCTGTGATAGACTCAGGGGAGATGGTTGTGATGAAGCGGCAAAAACACACATCTGCTCAAATCAGTAATCAAACGCTTGGCACTAAGATCACCACGAAAGTCGGTTTATTGGCTGACTTATTGATCGAATGATTTATGAGTTTATTTTAAAATTTGGTATATTGAAAAACTGCTCCTTATTAATTCATTCTTCCTATATTACGGAAGTAATTTGAAAGTATATATTATTGGGATAAAATATTCGTTTTATTTTCTGGTGGTGGTTTAGAACCTTTTTTTTTAAATATATTTTGAACACTTAAAAAAAAAAATATGTTTTTGTAAATGGTCTAACATACTTGTTTATATTATGTACATACATATACAAGGTACAAGGTTGTTAATCTTTTTTAAACAACCATTTTTACTTTTATTAACAGAAAAAAAACAAGAGTAGTATCAATATGCATATTTTTATTATTATTATATTAATACATTTTGCAATGGTTTTGGGAAGTATATACATATTGGGATGAAAATTCACATTTATTATTATTATTATGCTCTAGATTTTGAATAATACTCCACTAACAAATTTCTCTCGTGTCGTTAAATTAATAGTTTACATATAAAAGTACGAGAATCCACAAATGCATTAAATATTTAATTTTGAAATATTTATAATTTGTAAAATGATTACAATTTGTAAATAGGCATTACATTTTTGTATAAAACCTTAAACCTATATTATGTGATACATAATACTGTTGTATTTATTTATTTGTGTAACTCATGATCCTCTTATTTTTTAAAAAAACTTTTGATGTTACAAAATACAAGTTACATTTTTTAAAGTTTTCTTAAAAAATATTTGCGCTTTGTAGATAGCTTCTTGGTGACATTTTAAGATAATCGGTGCATGAGTTTGTCACGTTATCATGGAAAAATAAATGTTGCATGACTATAACATACAATAGACACACCACCACACACATATTTAAACATCAGCTCCAATAAATCAATGTGAGTCATGTGTGAAATTATTTGTTTTAATGCAAACCAACATATAAAAAATATTTTGAAACCAAATACATACAAAGTGTAATTAAATTCACTGATATTCTTTAGGGGGTAGAATCAAACTCAGCAAAACATAACTCCCAATTACGAGGAAAAAAAAAATAAATTTAATAGAAATCGTTTTAAAGTCTGACAACCCGGTTAAACGCATGGCGCAAGGTCGAGTGACGACAGTTCGTACATTGAAGAAAGTTTTTTATTAATATCATCATTTTAGTATTAAATTTTTTTTTTGAGAGGCCAGTTTAGTTGCCAATATAGAACAACCTCCTAAAAGGACCTCAGTGAACATAAATACATCCTGTATATCTCTTGTTGAAGTAAATTGTTGTAATACTTAAAAAATATATTAGATTTTAATATGTAATGGATTACACAATTCTTACCTAACACTACAACTTTAGTTAACTACCTTTAATAATGTAATATTATTTATTTACAATTTTTACATAAAATATTTAACACGTGCATAACGCTTATTAACCTAAAATGCCACGTTTCCAATTCAGAGTTGTTACGGGCCGAAGTTAAAATTAGGGCTTTCATGATACGCTCTGGTAGTTGTGTGTATAAAATTCAATGTTGAAAACTGAATTAGAAATTATGTGTTGGTTTAAACTAGTTTTGCATTGAAATATATACTTAGTAAAAAGTTTATGTTTTTTTAAATAAAAATAAATTTAAGGTTCCTTTTTTTTAAAAGCTTTTATTTTAAATGCAATGTTGGTTAATCTGTTTAGGTTAAATCTTGCAAGCTGAGTTAGAACCAAATCCTCGTATCCTACGGAGTTTAAATTTGACTCAAACAAATTTGGCTCAGTTCCGATGACAATGCATTTTTATCGTAAGCCTGATTCTAGGATGATCTAGGATTGGTTCCAGATGAAATAACTCCTAACAGTCAACGAAATTTGTACACGCAATCAAACACTTAAATAAAAGCTTGTTTTAAAACGTTGTTTTACTGTCTATTTATTTATATTTTCACCAACATCTGATCCCAACCGGATGCGAGCGGCCAACTCAATGCAGTGGAATGCAATTTTATTTTAACTTAGGTACAATCCACCGTTTTTTCCTAAATTGTTAAGGTTTATTAATAACTCTTTAATGCGAATCAGTTAATATTATAATATAAAATAATCGTTACCATTTCAATTTTACAAGCATTTTTTATAGTTTTCCTATTTTTTAACGTTATCGATGAATTATTTGCTAAATCGTCAATCTTATAATCTAGTAGTTTTCTACTTCAATACAAAATTTTTATTGAAATACTATAAATACTATGAGCATTTTTAAAACGTGTATCACATTGTTAGTATTAAACCTTTAATACGAAATTTACATTTAAAATTGATTAATACGTCTCAGTTAATAAACAGTCTTTGTCTGATAAGTTTATAAATAAATGGTTTGTGAAACTTAGTGATCACACTTGTTCTTATAATTTTCATGTTTTTTCTCCCTCCCTTTTTTCATGTTATTATTACTATAATAACAAATTATTATATTAAATATAGCAAGTTTCGATATTATAAAATGACAACGATGAAATGCATCGAATCCATTACAGATGTAATTAATTTCTAAAATTAAAAATGACTTTTTAGTAGATAGATTGTTAATTCCTTAATTAAAATAAAATGAATATAACAACATAAAATAAAATGAATTTATTTTAAATTGTTTAAAAAAAAATAGGAAAAGGATATTCCTAATTGCACTAAATATTTTTAATATACATGAGTTGTATTCTAACAATGAGTCAAAAGGATTTTGATTGGAAATGTCAGAGTTTTGTATAATTAAGGCAAACAGTAGTTTAGGGAATGTTTACCATATTGAGTTGCTTTGATCGCGCTGAAGGCGCCGTCAACGCCGCCCGAAGGGCCTTGCTGCCAACCCAGGGCTTGTATATAAACCAAATATACAACTAAATATAAATATAAATATACAACTAAACTAAATATACAACCAGAGTTGTATATTTAGTTTATATAATGCGAAAATATAAATATTGTTTACAACTAGCTACCAGGAGTACATAAAGCGATAGGAGCGGTCTGTTAAAGGCTGTAAAATACTTTATGCACTCCTGATAGATGACATTAAAAAAAAAATAACATTGAAATGGCCTATCTTTTTGCATAGCGTCGCGTGTATTTCATATATCAGGAGTACATAAAGCGTAAAAAATGTAAAAGGCTTCTATCAGGAGTAGAAAAATGATCTTTTCCGCTTTATTTACTCCTGATAGATGATATTAAAAAAAAATACGCAATGATTTTTAAATCATTGCGTCGCGTGTATTTCTGTAATAGCATATATCAGGAGTACATAAAGTGATAGAAACAAGCAAATAGAAACAAAAGGATACGCGATTTTAATTACGTATTTTTTTAATATCATCTATCAGGAGTACATAAAGCGTTTAGACGCGTTATATATAAGCGGGCGGGAGTGTCTTGAAGCACGTAAATTTTATTTATATTTAACATGACTAGCGTTAAATTTGACGATTATTTTACACTCGATAAACGTATGTGATTGATTATTATGTGGTTGACTCAATTGAGGTACTAAACCAATTGCTTTTACCGTTTTTTGTTTTATCTATTATTGCAGTGGATTATGTTTGCACATAACCAAAAAGTTTTACATTTTTGATGTTTTTTTGGGGTTTTTGTCGATTATCGAGATACGTCATATCAAAACAAACAGTAATTTGATTTATAAACACCAAAAAACATATATATCCATCAAAAGATAACCCAAAAATAGTGTACACGTATTGACATTTTATATAAAGAGACTTTTTCCAGCTTTTATAGTTTTAAAGTTGTCGATAATATTAGCTTTCAGTTTTCGTTAATTTAAGAGCCAGTATATCGTGAGGTGACCTTGGAGTTTGGCCTTTGCAAATTGTGTCGGCTACGTGTACTTCAAGCATTCGTCGACAACATCAAAGAATAAACATTTGACAGTTTTTTATTTATATTAAAAATATAAGGCAATTAAAAAAATCTAAGTTTAAGGTTTTCTGTAGAATTTTATTGCGGACATTTTTATGTATAAATTAGGCTTATGTCACATTTATAGTTTGGTTTATGAGAATTTAAAAAAATAAAACTTAACAATTTCAATGTCTTTTTATGTAAGCATAGGATTATTTATTTAAAAAACCATCTTAAAGGTTTGCTAGAAAAATGTTCAGTTAATCTAATTATATTGTTTTTAACCCCTAGAGAGCGTAGTTTATTTTGGCGCCAAAAGCCGTTGAGACCATGAAAAAAAAAATATCCGTTTATTATCACCTTTTAACTAACGGAT
The DNA here is from genome assembly GCA_020383195.1 of Neomicropteryx cornuta. NCBI lineage: Eukaryota > Metazoa > Arthropoda > Insecta > Lepidoptera > Micropterigidae > Neomicropteryx > Neomicropteryx cornuta. The sequence goes on along the minus strand of JAHKQU010000025.1, from coordinate 6,668,948 downwards.
AGTTAACCCAATTTAGCGTATTAAATCATGGTCAGTACTAAAAAGAACAAAAAAAAATAATGTGAGTAAATTATTAAAATGTATTTATTCCAGGAAACAATAGCTATTACAAACATAAAGGTACAATAAAAAACAATCAAAACATAGGCCGATGACAGTTTCCTCCAAACTTAATAAAAAAGAAAAAACCTTCGGGAACGAGGTTGGAATTGGAAAGTAGGAGAGGTTGGGAATTTACATAATTACAAGAATATGAAATATAGTGTAACTCTTTACATATAATAAGATTTAATTTATATCCCTCTAGGGTTAGAGGTAGAGTCACTCTCTTGAATGCCGGGAAGGTAGTGCTGAATATATGCATGGTGCTCAACATGCTCGATGTATATATGAATACTGTATATAATTCGTACTCAACCGATTCGAACCCACGATAGCTGGTTCAATAGTCAAATACCTTAACCACTAGACTACCACAATCTCGTGGTCAATCGTCTGATCAGCGCAGTATAGGGGGGAGTGGGGAAGATTGAAACATTGATACATGCCTGTCAAGGTCATAGGTTCAAATCAGCAAAAATCACACTGGCCTAATGTTTTATTTCCTCAATCTTTCCTAACAAGCAAATTGGCTTTGTTGTTAAAACAAAAAAAGGTTTTATTACACGTTTGTGGATGAATCGCTAGCTGAAAAAATATTACATTTCCTTTACATTTTGAAGGCATTTTTTAAAATAAAGTTATTTGTTGACTTTTTTGAAATATTTACCTATTAGCTTTAGCTAACTTTAGGTAACAGGTAACACAAAACTATATATATAACGGTATTCGTTTTAATTAGCATTTTACAATGTAGAACTGAATTATGTTTATAGCAAGTGAGTTTCACCCACGAGGGTGTTAATAATTTGAAAAATGTAATACTTAGTCTTTTTAAGGATTAGAAAGTAATGGATAGATATGAAAGTATATTCTATTAAAAAAATTTTTTTTAACTATTCTCTCGACAAAACTGTCTACTTGCATCACTGAGAGTATCCAAAGCATCGCCGTCGTCATTCTTATAAGGTATCGATCGCTAATCCGTTCAAGATTAAATCACGCTCGCAGCATCGCGGTATCGCCCGCCCCAGGCTTATCGGATTACCAGCCGCAGCCTAAGTGCTACACTGTAGTTTCGACCATGGCGAGCGTTTGTCAACAGAAGCTGTCTTTGCCGTCAGCGGCGTAGACGTCTTCGTGTGACGGTACGAACACAACGCCCTTCGACCTCGAGTGCTGGCTGTCGTATCTGTTCAGCGTTCCCCCGTAGCCTTTATCCTGGCCCAATTTGTCGATGGAACGGGAACTGTATTTTGTGTCGGTATTGTATCTAGCGTCGTTGACGCCGTAGCGGGAATACTTCGCTCCCATATTGTATTTGTCCACCGTTGCGTATTTCTGTATCGTTCCGTACCTCGGCTCGCTTTCGGGCGGTTGATACCGTCCCATTGTGCCGTTCGCTATTACGCTGTGGTTGGAATGGTTTAGTACGTTCGTGGTGCCGTCCAGCTGTGATTTAATTTTATTCTTCTCTTTCCTCTTCTGCTGGTTCCACCGAATGCAAAGGACGAGAGCCACCGACAGGCTGAGGCATGCGAAGACGCCGGTGCCGATTATGACGTAGACGAGCGGAACCCCGAAGTGGAAGGAGCAGTTGGCCGTGTCCTCGTCGAAGCCGGAAGGACAGTGGCGGACTCCGTCACACCAGAGCGTCGCTGATATGCACGCGTTCAGTTCTGGGCATCTGCAAAGAATTAATACATTAATAAAGCGTCTATGAACCTCCAGTATATTTTTTTAATTTTAATATCTACAATATAATTTAAACATTTGCTTTTAACTACACTTAGATGGGAGAGGAAAGGAAGATACTTTAAAGAAAAAAAAATATAGGTACAAGAAAACTTGAGATTATTTAACGGGATAATGCGAACTCCGGCATACCGATACAAACGGGAATATACCTAACGGAATGGATGGCCTACGCAATAGAAGAAAGTCTGCCGAGAAGAAAGAATGCGATAAATGAAGTAGGGATAAAAACACAGAAAAGTAGGAGGTAGAAAGCGACCAAAAATAAGAGATCTGAAAAACATTAACAGCCGATTGTCAGGAATCGCCAAACGAAGGAATTCCAAAGTAAAAATAAATTGCTAATATTTAAAAGTAAATTCACTGATATATCCTTTTTCCTACCCCTCCATAGCAATTAACTACGTGTTTAATCAGCTCAACGATATTCCTGTTTTTTACTTTAATGTTAATAGCAAGTTTAATAAAATTACGAAACGGTACGCGGTACGTGAAGTTTTCCAATTTATTCTATTCTATCGTATAAATAAAGTTCTTACGAAGTGTGTAAATATAAATGTCAATTTGTAGATATTCGATTGTGATTGCAACCGATCGGAAAATATCGATAGAAATTTAATTTGTAATCCATCACATTCCATCCTTACTTTGATGGGATCGGATAAATCTGCTGATTGATCGACGGTGGAGAAAAACGCGGCGAACGACGTTTCAGGAAAAGCCATTGGGAAACGTTTTTGAGGCCAATGAAACGATTAGCTGGGCTGATCTCGGCGCCGGGGAGTAATGCCAGTCATTCAGTCTGTAATAAGAATTGACTTTAATCCCTAAAAAAATAATAGCCATTATTTTATAGAGCCAAAGCATTAATCGTCCCGAAGTAAAACCAGGAAAGTGCCTAAACTATGCGCAATCCCCCTTTCTAAAATCTCCTCAGTCTACCCACTGGTTTAGCAATGTATATGTTCAACTGACAGCCGGAAGTATCAGTGCCAAATCGCCACCGTAGAAGGCAGCATATCTCGCCAAAACATCAGGCATTCACATTTAAACCATCTGTATTAACAGTTATAAAATATATACACTTCATTCCATTCCCCAAGACTTAAGAGGAGTTTTTTGTAACCAATTATGAGTAAGAAATTATAAAAAAAAAAATGCGAAAAGAAGATATCCTCAAAATTATTATATTTAAGTATATTATATTTAAGTAACTATAATGATTTTTCATATAGTGTCTAAAATGTACTAGAAATCGCAGGAACAAGTTACTAGATTTTTTATAATGAATGGTTTCAGACATCATTTTTTTCAATTTGTAGGCAGCATAAGGTCACCACTTACTTATTTGCTTGTTATAAATAAAATAAATGTTATAATTATTAGGGATGGCGATGTAATCAAACTAAGTGTGAGATTTGTGAAGAGGTGTCTCTTTACATAATAATTGAAAATAATATGTACGACTTTATTTTTTAATCTCAAAAATAATACAGAACTTTAAGGTAATTTTATGCGGAAGAGGCATTAAAAAGGCAGTGAAAAATCTTCATTACCTACTATAATTCTTGTTTAAAGAGCCGGCTAGGGATGCGATATGGTTTGAACGGCGGCCGAGGGAGAAATCGACAACGCCGCCTGGCGTTGTCGTGATTCAGAGCTGATCAATATTCAATTTTATATATATATAATATAATAATATGACACAGACAAACGTATTGTAGTATTTACAATATCGTTTATATTTTCATATGTGTTTATAAAGATGTTATAAAGTTTAACAGCGGACCGACATTTTCATTTAGCATATAGTCATTTTCATTTAGAATTAGTCATTTTCATTTAGAATTAGTCATTTTCATTTAGCATTTAATCATTTTCATTCATATTTCGCGTCTGGGCGTCGATAGTTTTCCTTTTTTTGAAAGACGTCTTTCCGACAAATATAATATATTTTTTTAAAACTATAATAATAGATTCTCACAGCTTCTGCAGGTAGCGTAAGGGTTTTAGTGACTAATTTTAGTGACTCCGTGCCTCATATCGGTACTACGACTTTTGTTTGGTGTCTTTATACGTGGAAAAATGCTGGTTAAACTAAAACCGTCAACTATATATATAAAACAAAGTCGGGTTAGTTACACGGTTTATAACTCAAAAACGGCTGGACTGATTTTTATGATCTTTGATTTGTTGGATTTGTCTCCGCACCGAATAGCAGAATAATTATTAAACCATCGGAAAAATCACGCAAAAAAAAAAAATAAGAAAATTAATTTTCACATACATTTTGTATGGAACTGCTTTGTATTCTGCGGAATTCTATTTTCAAACGGTAATTTACCTTCGAAGATGTTCACTTTGTGAGGTTATTACATTTGTCATTGTGCGCGCATCGATAATCGCTTCATTATGTAATTTTGAATTGTATGAAAACATATATCGAACTTAATTCATTTTGAGTATTCTTAATAAAAAACTAAATTTAATACAACATTTGTTGATTCTGAGACGGTAGGAAGATCCCCGGGTCAGCTTGTATATATATATATGAGTTAATCATTACATAAAAAAATGGTTGTATATTTCTTAATTATTGGTGACCAGTGTTTTATTATTTCTCTTATAGAGTTATTATGCGAGATATGAGGCACCAGATTAACAAAACTTCCCTGATAATACAACCGATACGACCAAATTATTATAATAATAGTATTTGGCATTTGAAGTAATTACAATAGAACCGCTGTAAATGCAAAATAATAATTAGCTTCCGATGATATGTTTGGGGTTCAATATTACCTACAAGTTATTTTTATTTAAAAACACAGATTTATTATTTATCAAGTATAGCAGTTTTTATCAGAGAGTTCTTAGGTGTGTTTTTAGTTTAGTATCATATTTATTGCAGAAAATGATTATTATTTTATAAAAGCTTACAATAACTAATTGTTAAATAGCTGACCTAAAAGTTTTTTTATGTGACGCTTGTTATTTCAACTTTCATTCTCAAATTTCTGTCATATCAACGTCGACCGCGTTAAACCCAGTTGAATAAACTAGAAAAATCATTTAGGCACTTAGTAAAATAAGAAAAAAGGTACTAAGTAAAAAAAGAAGAAAAATGGTGATGTTTAGAATGATTTAATTCGGCCGGAGCGACCTGAAATGGATCGCAGTCCGTCATTTGGTCATAATTGCCGGATGTGGGGAAGGATTTATGGGCGGCGCGGCCCGGCCGTCCGGGGCGATCGCGTCCTATCGAAGGACGTAAAAATACCCTGCAAACAATGGACGTTTCGATAGTACCTTAATATCGCTCGGGTTTAAATCCTGCTTGCCAGTCCGAATGGAGTGTATGTTTAAATAAAAATTTGAAATCACATATTTTCTCGGTTGTAATCACTCTATATATTATATTATAGTCAATATCACCATTATAGCGAAAGCTAATATAGAGAATAAAACTAGTTAAAGGGTCCGATTTCGAACTTTTTCGTGGCATTTTAAAGTGCTTTGCGGTCAAAAATGCTTGCACACAGATAGCTGATGGAGAGCAATGTTATATTCATAGCACTTTTCCATGATTGTCCGTATAGTAAATAATTGGTCAATGGCAAATATGTTTTCTTGAAAACAGACTCTTTATTGATAAATTCTCTTTAAAAATTGTTCCGCAGCTAAAACCAAACTTGCCATACTTTTCGCAAACTTATTTTTTTACTAATTTTATTTTTTAATAAAACAACATTCAAATATTATCAGAATACTGTTTTGTGTGAAATTATTTATGTAGAAAATATTACCCTCGATACCTATATGATTCTATAAAATTTTATTTTTCCACTGTTTTTGAACCCTGTTTAGGCACTAAATACCTAATTGTAACAATTGTAAACCGTATTTCGCCTTGAAATATTTCAATAAATTTCCTCATAAGAAAACGATAAAGGTTATTATCTATTTTAATAATAAAGTGATACTAGAATTAAAAATAAAGTTTAAATTAAAATCCTAGAATTAGTAACCCTAGTAATCTACTAGGATTACTAATTCTAGGATTTTAGAAACAGTTTTATCCTATTCATTTCATGTTTTTAAATTACAAACTCGTATTATGAAAATTTGCTACAACGCTTTGTGAAATTGGTCAACATATACTTCCAGGGCGACGTGAAGTCCTTTAATGTCGGCAAGTGTCAAATATGAAGAAAATTAACGTTTTTGGCTAGAAAAATAAATGTCCGTTTTTAAAGATAAACCGATTCCTATCTTAAAGTCTGAATAATATTTTAAAAATTTTTTTTCATCAAATTTTATATTGTATGGGATAATTGCATTGAAAAGAAAGAATAGTGTTTGACATATTTCACAACATATTACTTATATAAGTTATTTTGAAAATTGGTGACCCTCAGCAATTCAGTAATGGACACGATTTTTTTTTCTCAAATATTTCTACGATCAAAACAATCATATTGAAAACTAACATAAACAAGTAAACATGATTGTTTTTAACAATCATCGTTCCAGCCGTGTCCCTTATAGATTGAATCGTGTTACATGGCTTTTAAATTATCAACTAATATCACTATAGGTTTTAAAGTTTATATGTCAACGAGAATGTGTGTTAAATGTCATAGATTGTTAATAACTACTGCGTGACTATCAAATAATAGTAGGTATGCGTTTGCAGATTCCGCACAGAGCACCGCAGATTATCGATGTTAACGAAATTAATCTATGAATTTATGATCACACGATCTGTTTGCGTACAGCACTCCATCGTTTGTTATTTGTGACTCAATGCGAAATACGTGAAATACTATCGGCCTAACGGCCAAAGTCTGGCGAATGTTTATGGTTTGAGCGGCTGCTGTGAAATGCAATTTCAAGTAATAGATTTCAGTTGGTTAAACATGTGTTGCCGCGGTATTCACTTTTGTCCACAAAACATTTGCCGCGCCTCTATGGCCTGAGTGGATTTTGGAACTAAAGTAAAAAAAATATTTTTGGAGGTAAAAGAAGACACAACTGGTTTGCATTCTTATACGACATATATAGTTATCTGAAACATACTTAATTGATGGCCCTGGGTCATTACGTTTAAATGTAATTAGGTTTAATTTAATATATAACACAGCTGCTAAGAAGTAGCTAGTTTATAGGGTTATGAGGTTAACAAATATTAGGAAGGGGGGGGGGGGGGGAGAAGGGCGAGTGCAATCCTTGTATTTGTTTTCGGTATTGTTTATAAGGAATTATGGGTAACTAACTGTTGATGCTTAAGTTATTTCATATAAAAATATTTCATACGCTTTTTTTTGTAAACGAAATAATAATCATATTAACATTTTTGGCAGATAGTCCAGACGCAAACCCCATAGAAGACAGTTCGCAGACGCAAAATGCATTGAAGTCAAATTTATTATACTACTATTTTTGCAGATAGGCTAAACGCAGACCAATAGAAGTCGGTGTTTTGAGCCGCAATCACTCACTCGGATCACTCGATTGAACTCTTAAAAAATCAGTAATTCTGAACCTTCAAAAAATACCCCTCGATTGAGAACTCAAAAAAACAGGAGGTCAGAACTCTCGATTGAAAAAATCGAAAGGTCGGAACCATCGATGGAACCCTTAAAAAAAGTCGGAACCCCCGATTTTTAGGCCAGTACTAAAACCCAGCATTTACCTCCAATTGTATTTGGCAATAAAACATTTCGCGATGGAAAACGCTAGATTATTTAAAGAAAATTTTCAGTTGAAGATATCAAAGCGGACAAGGTAAATACATTTGAAAAGGATCTGGCAGGGCGGGATAATGCAATCTAATCTGGAGGAATTTTTCTTTTGGCATCAGTTCACTGACACTCGGAGATTAAGATAACGATGCTCTCTCTATTTTGCTTCAGCTGGGTTCTTCGCACCCTATTTTTTCAAGCGCCTGAAGGAAAATGAAAAAATCTCCCCGAAATGGCGAACTTCCCCTTCCGCACTGCCTGCGACACTCGTCACAATTTGTTATTGTTACCGAAATCAAAAGAGTATGGTATAAATTGAAGTAACTAAAACCATTTATAATAGCAATTTTACGTTTGCCACTTTTTTGTAGCACATAAATTAAATATATTTTGTTTTTTTCTCGAAGTGCACTTTACACACGTCGTGCTTGGATTCATGATACTAAACGTGTAACGAAACGCTGCACTCCCATTACTATGGGCAGTTAAGATCGAGTAGAGCAGTGGGCAGGCATTGCTGCGACTATTGTTACTGCCTGTAACGTATGCCTGTTGAGCGTATGAATATTTTACACAGCTGAATCATCTCTTTAATGTTACTGTAATATAACAAAACGATATGTTGTCATATACATACTGTATAGTTACTTAAAAGTCTAAGCGCAGATAGTGTCTCACTTAAGTAGGGGCTTTGATTATAAGTGGTTATTAGATAGGTCAAATTCATACATACATAATTAGTAAGACAGGCCAGACGAAAACCGCATAGATGCAGATTAAACAAGTGTTTATTTATAATTTAGAAGCGATAATCTTGCCCATTCATAGAATGGCGCTCAGTTACATCATGGATTTGCCGCTTATAATACGGAATATTTTACCATCCGTCATTAAAATTATGAAACTAGTGTGTGATTTTTAGTTTCTAGACGAAGATCATATCCCTGTCTTACAACCGTTTATGTGTATCTGTCTGTTGCAGTTTTCAACTCAAAAAGTATAAGTGCGAAAGAGTTGAAATTTTATGACTGATAATATATATATTGACATAACATTAAGGTTAACAGTAATACTGTTAAATAAAACATTGACAGTTCGATAAAAACTCTTAATATCATATTCGAATTTCAAAAATATGAAGCACGGTTGTTGAAAACTTGATGACGCATATTAAACTAATCTATGTGCGTAAATAGAAACACGTTAATAGAAGTGATATATTTTAAAGTTTTATGAATTGAAAGAATGTCATAATAAAAATTTATATTTTTTTATTTTAATCTACTCAGACCTAAAAAAATAACCTACTGTCACCTCTATGGCACTCCAAAACGTACATCGAATGGGCCAAAAGTGACGCAGACACAAGTGGAGATAGGAAATGAAGCAACCCATCACAAATTTATAGCACAAGTGCGCATCGTGTCGCTCAAAGAGTGTTCTTATTAATAGTTGACCGATCTAAAAACAATATACATCGAAATAGGTATATAGTCTCAAATGCCTTTTTCGCTTCTTTTCATGGCATTTCGTGTGCTTTAAAGTTTTTTTCAGACGTATGTATAACAAACTGAAATTTAAACACTTTGTCCAGATAGGCTTCACAAAAAGCGGCTTCTTTGTAAGGCAGAATTTGAAAATTAAGATTTTCAATTATGACGCTTGAGATGTTGAGTCTACAGATTTCAAACTACCCGTCGATCGTATTCATGCAATGAAAAAAATAACAAAAATTTATTTACCATTCCACGGTAAATAAACTATATTGGTATCTAACATAAACAGGTTATTATTATATTCATTTTGCACCTTCTAAAGGCTAACAACTATACTGCTCTTACGAAAAAAAAATAATAATTTCGAAAAAATCATAGAAAATATTGTAAAATTTGTATAAACACGTACAAATATTATAATTTAATAAAATATTTTTTCTAATTTCCTATGCGTTTCAATTGGCTTGGCTATCATTAAATAATTTAATTAAAGACCGCGTTTAACTCCAATTTAACTTCAAATAAATTTAATAGGCCCATCAAACATTTTTCCTATTGGAGTGATTAAAATCCCAATATACCTGTACCTCTTTTATGAAACAAATTATATATAGAAAAGCTGGAACGAATCCAAATGATATTAATTTGTTAAAATTAATTTGTAAATATTAAAGCAAAAATAAAACATTCATTCTACCAGCCCCTGTGTAAAATGTGTTATTATATATATGCACCTGTTAGGCTGTTTTTTATCATTTAACGTATGTAATATAATATTATTGTGATGAGAATATTCCAAAGCCCATAATCCACGTCAATTCCTGGAATAGCTATTGTCAAAAGATCTATTCCAACGTAAATTACTTAACTCTGATAATCCCTTTGTTGAATATATTCAATTTATCATAATGCGAGGATATAATTCGGCTACAGTCGAAGAGCCAGCGACAATAAAACAATAAAACACCCTTTCAAACTTAGTTTGAGCACATTTAACATTTCTTCCTCTATCTACTAGGTGTAAGTAATGAATTACTATAAATATTATCAAATTACAGAATTAACATGCGTGCGCAATTATCCAATTCTTTTATTTTATTAATACAAAATCCAACTTCTATTTATGATTTCTCTCAACTTCTATTTGTGACGTGATTGTGATACATATATTATTGTACAAATTATGTTTTCTCTGTTTGGAATATTATAAGAAAAAAGTTGGTTTTAGATACTATTATTTCTCGTTAAGTTTTATTAAATGTGCTGATCGACTCATTTAATTTTTTTTACATAATTTTGTACACAACCTTCAAAACCCTCTGTCAAAATATCTCTGATTCCGCACGAATTGAAGTGAAATTAGCAAATTAGTGAATGTCACTTTTGGTGACATTAAAGTGACGCGGCAAATTTTAAAAAATCTACGCGTAAGTGTGTTTAAAATTCATGTTTTGATAACTGCAGTAAGATATTTATTATTATTTTAATCCACTAGAACGGTGGCTATACATTTGTCCGAGGAGATATAAAGTTTTTCATCCCTAAAACTACCGGGGCTCAGTGGCTAGTATACTATTTTTTTTTATGTATTTCTTTCTTTACATAAAATAATATTTACCGGTCGGTCGGAACATAAAATAGGTCTAAGGCACCCTCAATCCCTTTAAAAGTCACCTAATACTTTAGATTTTCCTTATCCTTATCTTTTGACTTTCCTTAACCTCCTGACAGTGGTGATTTAAATACATTCTGTATAGCTGGCTCTCGCTCATTACAAGCGTTGAATACACGCTATGAGATAGAGAGTACGAAAATCGATTTGTAGCCCATTGTCTGCGGTTTGTTACTCAGTATACAATCCTAATTGATTACACGTGTTTACAGTATATTCACATCTGATTTGAGTATGCGAGACGAGACCACTGAAGAAATTAACACATGTCAAACATCTAGGAACGTAATAAAATCAATGAAGATTGTAACAAATTCGAAGTGAATTTAGGTAATACGTACCTTATCTAACTTAAAAATAAATAATTTAGCAAGAGATATAAATCGAATACACCGAGGAATAATTATTATATCTATTCCTACATGATATTTTTTTGAGGTAGATATTGCAGGCATTTCGCAGAAAAAAATGTGCTCAAGTGTCTTAAAGTTTTTAAGCTAACAGCTAGCCTTATACACAATTTTAAGTTAAAATAAATTTCTACTTAATAGCCATAATAAAATCAAATAAAAAAAAATATAAAAAAAAAGAAAATAATTCATGTCTTAATGTATTAGTTTTATCAAAGCGCTCGTGTGAATTTCCTTTCTGTATTTCGCTTTTTCGGTTGCTCGCTCGCGCTTGGAAAGCCGATAAATGACCCGGCGCGGCGCGCCCTCGTAAACGAACGAACTTATGACAAGAACGATTTAATATTATCAGTTAAAGTTTACATTTTTTTTCTCGGAAACCATGATTAAGTTTGATATGAAATAAAAACAAAATCTTGTTTATAATGGCAGGGCTAATTAATTGGACTTTTTATCGAGAATGGTCTTGGGACACGGTGTATATACGAGTATGATAAGATAAATAAGGTCACAAAGTTTGTATGAAAATGTGATCATAACTACCTCATACAGACTTAATAAGAAACTAAATTAGTTTACTATAATACAATTACAAATAAAATTGGTAACATGTAAAGTAGTAGGCACTTAACACATTCTGACAATACTTACATTATTACTATCATCACAGATAAATTAATTGACAATATGCAGTAGATGATTTGCGGCGCACTTTTTGACAAATTATTTTTGTTTCGATTACCCATTTAACACACTAAGACATCTTATTTTCAAATAAAGTACTAATTAGATACTCACCACATTTCATTAGCATTTTAAAGTGATCATTAATAATTATATATTACTAATGTATCTGTAATTATTTAAAAAAAATGTTATTAAGATTCTACATCTAAAAATTCAAAATTCAGGTTTGGTGGTTCGTTTTTAGCAATAATCTAATTTTCGCTAAAGTATTCCAATATTGACATAACGACATACGTATGTATATGCGCATTTTTTTTTTCTTTTTTTTTTAGGAGATAAGCAAATACACATTTTTTGGATAGATTTTTTTTCAAAAAAAATAAAAATATGCATTTCGAATATTCAAAAATGCCATTTTGAAAAAAAATATCTCCTCAGAATTAAATAAATATTATATTATTTAAATAATACCATCCATTGAATATGTGCTGTAAACATATTCCACTATCAGGCCAAATACATACCTATGACTGCGACTAACTAATTTACATGCCCGTGACAGGCAGAGAGGCAATGAAGCCTCAGCATATGGGTTTCTTTTTTTTACCATTTTAATCCGGAATCCTAAAAATAGAAAAGAGCTATGTGACATAAACAAACTTTATCTAGGATTTAGCTTCATCGTATTTCTTAAACGGCATGCCGCCCACTCTCTTTTTTAATCCGAAGACCACTATACCATCAGGGCGATCCGCTCAGACGGTTCCTTTAATCAAGCAATTCAATGAAAATACTCGAAAGCAATACAGATCGGTTGCTAGTGCTTCTTTTCTGAGCCGCCAGAGCGCGCTGCTGTGAAGGACTCAAGGACTCGGAGCAATCGACTTTTGTATAAAGAGACCGGCGGACGTCCCACGTCAATTAATCGTTGATCGCTTACGGTTTCCTTCCGTTCCCTCAGAACTCTCCTTACATCTCCCGTCTCCCCCTTCCCCCCTCCTTTAGGGGTCCTTTCCGCTTTCCCAATCCCGAGAGCACTGTGTCCATTTACTTTCGTTTCTTTGTCGAAAATTCTTAATGTGTAATCTCACTTTTTTTTGTAACACCGACTAGATTAGATTCGCTTTAATTACAAGGCTCTTTAATTAAAAGAAACCGCGTAATGTGAAAAACCTAAACTTATATAATTAGGTTATCGATTTAAAACAACCGTGAAGTGACTGGTGGTTCACGAGCGAGCGCTCCCCAGCAAACATATAAGGTTGAAATAAACGCAGTTTTAACCACTTTTAAGTCACTATTAGTTCGGTGACCTCTTAAAGATTCGTGGATTCGACCGCCTCGCCTTCCTGTGATGTCGAATCGACGTTACTATTCTTCGACCATTCGTCGTGATTATGATTATGTAAGTGTGTGGCAATCACAACCACAATTCGACGTTTTTTAGACGTAAATATTACTTAGAAATTAACTATAGAGGTCTAAGTTACCAACAGTTTTATAAACATATTTATGATTTTCAATCGTGTTCAGTCTTACTCGTAATTAAATTCTATTGGGTAATAAAATTACTTTTTAACAATGGAGACTAAAATATTCATTCTAACAAATTCCCACGGATATCGTAGTTTTCGAGTGAATGTGCAGTAAAAATATTATGCGATGAAAATTTCGTCATATATTATGATATTTGTAGTTCGAAAAAATACCAATGGTCTTAATAATTGAATATTTTGAATTATGTACATTTTATTTTTATAAATAAAATCCAATTTTAAGTATTATTAAAATGTATGCTTCTGAAATTATTACGGAATATGTTTTGTGATATAAATATATTATACTTTTACTAATTTTAACAATAATGTATGAATGTTAAAAAATAAAATGTCACATCATGTATTTACGTATACAATCTCAAAAATAAAAATGGCTTTATGGTCCAAAATGGTCCAGAAAGTTAGTTTAAGTTGTACTGACTGGGAGAAATATGTTATCATGACTTATCGGTTGAAATTAGGTGTCTCCAAGGGAGAAAAATAGACTTCATTTATGTTAAAAAATTCGACCACTAGGTCGACAACTAAAAAGTTGATTATTTGGTAATAATTACTTTTAGGGACACATACTTTCAACATATCAGTAACGTCGACCTAATGGTGATTAAAACACGTAAAATTAACTTAATTTGATAACCGTCTAGGCCTAACGGTTCACTAAAATAGTCAAAATTACGTAATTTTTAACTTACCTTACCTTACCTTTATTTTTGCCTTACCGTTATTACAAATGAAAAACACAAGGGCGTAATTTCAACTTCAATAAGTAAATAAGTCTAGAGCTTAGAAAAACTTACCTAAAATGTTTACTAGGGATCAACTGTGAACATTTTAAACGTTTACACAACAACCAACAATTAACAATAATTAGTAATAGAACTGTTTTGTTCTTTCATTGTATTTTTTCGTTTTCGAGTTAATAACTTAAATATATAAGCAGTCGATGTTCATCGTTTACTAACAATAAGAGGTTTATTGTGCCTATTATTCCTTAGTTTTTGGGTCGTGGGTTTATTTTAAAGTCTGTTTTATTTTTTCCTTTAAGTTTTATGTTGACAGATTGTATTTTTGCAAAAAAAATAAATAATGCGGGTCTTACAGCTAGGGACTCGAGCTATCGGCGCCTCATTTCGAGTCTTTTTGGGCCTCGGTGCCATTACTTACAGTATGATTAGTCACGGACATTCCCTAAAAAGCACAACTTTAAGTCTTTAAAATGACACCTATCTTGTTTGATTTAGGGTTTAAGATTATATGGCCATTACAGAATATATGTATATATAGACGCATTTAAGTATCTCATTTTCGTAAAAATATTTATTTGAATTAATATCACGATAATAAGATGTATAGGCATACCAATATAATACAGAAAGGTAAATATCTTGAGGTGCTGTACTGAGTTTATCATCGGAATTAACGCCTCGCTTAATAGGAAAAGGCAAATCAGACACGCGCATGGGTTACATGGTTACGTGGCAATCCGCTGCGCGCATTCAATAGACTTTTCACGACTCTTTCTCCTGACAAGTGGTTTTACCACTTTGTTACTTGACTTATAGCGAAAAAACTTACTTAAGGAACTAAGCTATCTAGCAGTAAAAACTCCATTCGAATGCATTCAGTGGTTTTAGAGGATAAGAGCAAGAGCGTTTTTTTGTGCAAAAACCGTTTATTTATGCGTTAATAACAGCAATTATGAGTACTAAATTAAATAATATAAAATGTAAACAATGCATAACTAACACCTTCGTGACAAAAATATACGAAAATCTATGCCAGCAAAGTATTAGAAAAAGAAAGGGTAGGGGCGGTTTATAAATATATCTTACGATATTTTATTGAATAACCTAAGCTTATTTTTCACGCTATTGAGATACTGCATTGACAACAAATTTAACAATCTACGGCGAGGGGCGAGGTTTATCCAAAAAGTTTCGCCTTTATTGGCAAAGTACACTCAATTTTACCGCCCTCCGCGTAGTCTCCATTTTTCATTTTTATCGCGATCGAGAATAGAAAAATATTTTTTGTTTTTGGAAGTATTTCGATTTAATAACACGACGACTTTGTGATTGTCTGCAGATGGAAAAAGCTACAGATAACTTTGAGGCTTTTGTAATATAATTCAGAATAAAATTTTAGCAAAGTCAAAATAAAACGAACATGGCTCGTTGTAAATATAAGTTATGTATTTTATATGTATTTCATAGAAGATTCAATATTACGCATGATTTTTTATTTGATAACTTAATGAAGAGCGCCAGGTGAGGGATAAAGAATTTAATTTAATTTCCAACCAAATCATTCATATCTTCTATCCACACCGACGAGTAACCTCTTAGGTTCTTTCGAATGTACTTCAATCAAAGATAGGATTTGCATCAATCACTTTCGTATGTAGGAATATGTTGGTGATCATTATTTGATGCGATTTTTAATTTGTTTTGGATTAAAAAAATAATACCTGAAAGAAAATGTAATTGAATGTGTTCGATAATATATTTAATTATTAAATGAATAATATAAATTATATTTTATTATAATAAATATTAAACTTTAAACATAATTTGTCGTGGTTTATATTTCTTATATATTGTCGATAACTGTGGCACGCGTCGGTGAGGACGTTGAGGTTCTCGTCATGAACAGTCGAAGTAGAAAACTGCTACCTTTATTTTATATCTTTTCTGTTTTAGGAAATAAACTGCACACATTTCTTAGTAGTTTCAGTATTGTGATAATGTAGCGATACATGGGTTATATTAGGAGCTGTTTTTCACAGCCCGATAAACCTGAAGCTGGTTTTGAGTTGGCATGTATTAAAATGTATTGTTTTGTGGAAATAACGTTTTTTTTTTTAATTTTGTTTTTTTATTGACGTATCAAGTTTTGCAAATAAACGTTTCGTTCGTATTTCTAAAATAATTATTGGCCTGAAATATTCTGAATGTAGTTTTTTTTATTTAGCTAAAGTCTTTTTCGTTTTTTCATATACTACATATTGTTATTATAGGCAAGTTTGGAATACTATTCAAACAATGGGTGAGCATATTTTCCATGATTATTTAGACTCAGACCAGGCAAATCGTTTAGGCCTCTTTTTGTAATTATGTACGAATGTGTGTGTTGTGTTATACGAGTATGTCATGTGGTGTTCTTCCAATATATCAGATGTTGACTTAAGTATTTTTTTAAAATTTCATACATATGTTGAAACCAAAAGGCTGTTAAAATTGTGGGTAAATTTTCGAAAATAATACGTATTAAATAGTAAAATATTATAACCCATTATCGTAACTAAGGCGAATGGGGATTTAAGCTGTCTTTTTTACACTAGGTACTTTCTAATCAGTCCTCGACGCTCCTCGCACTGCAATGACGACAAGACTACGACTTCTACACTAGGAGAGAAAGTGCTCTAACCAATAGCAAAATTCACTCCCATGATAGAGAAATAAGAACCACTTTATCCAAGCGCCTATATGGTAACAAGTATTTTAATAAACTGCCTGAGGAATTTAAAGAAATAAATAACCTAAAATGTTTCAGGACTGTCATAAAAAATACCCTATTGAAAAGGCACTATATCGCTTCGAGGACAATTAGTTACTTCTACATAATACTTTAATACTATTTTTATATTTTTTTTGTGCTTTTTTTTTCTTGCTGTAAACTGTATTTTTATATGGATAAATTTATGTAGTTAATTATTATAATCTAATGGTAATGCCATTCCTATACAGCTTGTTTTGTTAATAGAAATAAATTATCTTGTATCTTGTATCTTGACACAGAAAAAAGAGCGAGAGAGAAAATAGACTAGAATAGATCCGTCGTCCGTTCTGTATACAATCATGAATTCGCTATTGTTTTGGCTTAATAATATTGGGTAATATTGTTTTCTCATTTTGCATCTTATTGACTTTTATGTTTATGGTTTAATCGAAAATATTGCATTTTTTTTTATCTAACTAAACGATAACTACTGATTTTCAAGCCGATATCAAGATTAAACTTCTCAACAGGTGGAAGTCTGAATCTGAAATTTAAGTAATAAAATGATAAAATATATTAAAATAATAGAATATATTACGCGGTTAGTAATAGTCATGTATTTTTTTATTAATTATCTTTCCTTTAAAGGTATTCTCTATAAACGAAATTAAATGCTTGTTTTAGGTTTTTTTATGCAAAAAAGTACGATATTTACATTTTCGATAAACATCAACGTTCACAAAAGCTATGAGATTAATGAGGTTTTTAACTTAATTGGAGTGGCCATGTTAATTTAAAAGTAACAATAAAAGGCTGGCATTTAAGAGCGAGTATCTGCTTCGAAACCAAGAACGGGCAATTTTGGCGTCCTATTTCGAACTCATTATAAATTTTAACACAATTTTAGTTTTTTTTTTGTAGTAATGAAACAAAAGGGACATAATATTTCAATTAATAATGATTATAATGTGGCACTTAACATTATTTTAAATGTTTCTACTTAAGGACTTAAAAGAGTTTGTTATCATTTTGACTGTCCAGTAATAAATAATACGTCTCAAAAGCCGTGATGTAATATATTTAAAATTCGGATATAATTTTTAAGCGCTCTATCAAACTGTTAATGTTTCATTTATTAGTACTTAAAATTTGGTGAGTTTAATGAAATACACCGTGTTCGAAGACCATTCCCGTTAAAATCCTGCTGATTCGCCCTGCGATTTCAACCATGATTTGTTTTGACCTCATCAATATTCATTATGGTTTACATAGTAAAAAAAATGTAAACTTTACGTGATAATATAAAATCGTGTCTTAAGTTCTTCTTTTGTCTGTTTCGCCCTTGAGCAAAAAGATAATTTACACGAGCGCTTTGATAAAATTAATAAATTTGGGCATAAATAATTATTTTTACATTTTTTTTTAATATGTATAAGGAACAGAAACACCCCCTTAAGTCTTGGAGAATGGTCTTGGAACACCTTGTATATCTATATTATTCGACCAGCCTCCGATGTGATCTAAATGGCTATGGTGGTTCATTCAACTCTTTCGTATTTGTCCTATTCGAGTTGAAAGATGCAACAGATGGCCAATGGACGGGGATAGTAGCTTATTATACAAGTTATAGAAGCTAAATTTAAAATGTGATAGGAATTATATTGAATGTTTTTAGGAAGGTAATGTAGTTAATAGTGAATCTTCGTACACGTTAGTTTTTTTTTCTATCAAACTGTGCTTTTATACCAACAGCCACATGATAATATATCTCACTTGGAATACGGTCTTATAGAACAGAAAGGATCCGTGTTTGCGTGCGTCGCCCGCGGCACTCCTCTCGAATGTTGAGTTTCTGTAATTTCCGGTGGAGTGAAACTAATTTAGGACGCCATTACACTCGCGCGGATCGCGAGCTCCGCGCTGCGCAGCGGCACAGCTAATGAAGTGTCAATATTATTACATGCGTATTTTAATTACAAAGCGAAATTATTAGAACTCGTAAATTGTATTTTACCAATAAAATCACTGTTGCTGATAAATGTGTATGTAGACATAAAGTAATGTGATATTTTAACATATACATATATGTACGTACAAACAAAATATGTAGGAAATGAAAAAGACCATTTTTTTTTAAATATTTAAAATATCCTAACTGCAAGTACACAATTTTAAAAATTATATTCGTCATTTGGCAGCTGATAAATAAAGCTAAAGCCACCCACAGAAATACCATTGAAATACCACTAGGTCAACTAGGCACACTTTGTAATTTTCACAAATAATTTACTTTAGGACATTATTACCAGCCATTACTGTAGAAAAATCTAATTTCCTTCGGAATTATATTTTTAAGTCCTAAAAACATTTCAAGCTTCTCAAGATAGTATCAAATAAATTATTTATGGTCCCTTGCGTAATAAGGAAAACAACCAATGAAATAATTGAATCGTGTTCTTTTAATAATAATGCTCAAGTTCTAAAGGCTAGCTTTACAAGATAGACCTTTAAAAGTAAAGCATACGAAGCAATAGCAAAAAAGCCTAATTGTTATTTTAAACTAATAAAAAAGTGTTTTACTTGCACGTCAGTTGCTAAGCTTTTTTTTCATAGCGGTTATTTCAACGCGGATCGAGTCTACGACTTCGAAAGTTTCCAATTTGCCAAGTTATCGAACTAATAACAATAATACGTAGCCGTGAAAAGGGCGCGCTAATAGCTGAAAATTATTGGAGTGCGACATTCGGCCAGCTTCAGGAAACTGAAAATTTATTCTTCGAAGAAAATGTATTCAGCGCGGGTCGCGTGTCGCTCCCGAAGTAATCAAGCTGGCCTGTTATTAAATATTCCCCTCCCGCCTTGGGGCGGAGCAAAATATTCGACGATAAGTATTAATTATTGTCCGCATCCATTTTGTGCCGCCGTTTCAGTTCTAATTTTAGAGAAGCCTTTAATTATTTACCTGCTATCCTTGTCAATCCGTGTCAAATATTGATCTTTGTTTAACTTTACCTACATATAAATATATACAGAGCATGCAAATGTACAAAGATCAAGTTATAAACATTTATATTTATAAATCAAGAAACGTGTGTTGTAAAATAAAACAAATATAATGATCACACAGACGTTATGTGTAATTTTATGTCGAATCGTTATTCATGATGACGATTCTCACTAACAACTTCTAATCATTTTGTCAAGTGGACATTAAGAAATATTTGGCTTAGTTTTCGAAAGGCGCCAATTAATCTACGAATTGTAGTCAACCTAGATTCGGACCTTGTATAAAAGATAAATATATGCGAAAATGTCTTTGGCGAATCTCTATTACTAGAAGTTAGTGACCATTTCGCGATAGCTAGTTTTGTGGCCAACAGTTTAGAATTAACCTTCGCTCACATTAATTCCAGTTTATTTGTGTAACCACGACAAAGTTTTTCCGACGGACTCTTCGATTAATCCCTTATGTGACTTATGTGATTGAGATAGGCATTTTCGCATATTTTAATTATTTTGAACGTTACCTATCTGACTGTTTAACCTTAACTGGGGAACCTTCGCACTAGGCATTTTTTTTGATCTACAGAATCTGGGTATTTAAGAGCCACATTTGGAAGGTTTAAAGTTTTTTGATAGATTAGCCTCCATATATGGAGAAATACTGGTCAGATCTAAGTATCCATATAGTTCAGTTTTGGCCTTGATTTTATGTTCGGATACCAATTTTTATTGAGCTATTAGCCTAAATATTTTTGATTTGATTGATACTTTATTTTCTGGGTTTATATTTTTTGGTTTGAATATTTTTGACGAACAATAAATTTATTGTTATCGTATTGATTTTCAGATCAACCTCGCGTTTTTTAAAATCAAATGAGACAGCTTTTGTAAATCTTCATACCTATCTGCTATTGTAAAATGATTACTCCCTTTTCTGCTAATCTTTTGCGAAAAGATAATTAAAAAAGATAAATAGGGCTTAAAACTGTGCAAATTTATTCCTGTTGCCGAAAAGCAGTTGCGCTGTCCTTTTCGGTTAGTCTGATGGCCCTAGTCTCAAAACGTAATTGTTCGCATAACATAATTAAAACGGGAGCAGGTGTTGCTCCCCTGGGAACAAACAAAGTATTACTCTGATTAATCCGCGAGCGCGTTGATTACACAATAAATTTTAACCCGCTCCATCTTAATGTACTTTGCGAAATTCTATTAACTGTATCGCATTGCATTACACTTCTACCTTCCGAGTTAGTTAGGTTAATGCACTTTATTTTACTGCTGAAGTTTCCCGATGGAAAAGTTTTGCTTTATGTATGATTTCATAATTCTCTCCATCTCAGTAATTTATTAGGATATTGAAGTGGTATATCTTTATTTATTTTTCCAAATTACTATTCTCGATAGTTACAATTAAATTTTAATTGAAAAAAAAGGTATCAAAAATATGCCTTTACTTTTTATTTGTGTAAATAAATCACAGAATGATTTCCCAAGAGTAAAATACATACTGAATAATAATTCCTTATATAAAAAATATTTAAAATATTAGAACGGTAATAAAAATAAAACAACCTGTGTAAATTGACTTTTAAAATGTAATCATTCTCAAATATACTGTTTTACAAGCAGTAATGCCCTAGATATTTTGGTTAGAACATTGGTCCTGGGTATGGCATGTTATCTACCCCTCAAAAAAGAAGAAAATGTGAAAAAAAGTGCAGTGTCACATTAATAAACATGCCGCTTAATAACAAGAAAAGTTCCTTCAAAAGTGCAACGTTTCATCGGACTACATAACGTTAGAACACTCTAAAATAAAATAAATTAAATAAATTAACACTCTAAAATAAAATAAATTAAGTAATGTGTGCGATCATATTCAAAAACCAAGAAACTCTCTACCTGTTTTAAGTGCAGTTTTAATAGTTTCAATAGTTTTATAGACTCCAAATTACAAACACAAACTATATATTCTAATACATTATAGAACTAGTTTTAGGGAGGGGGGGGGGTTTACAAGAAGGTAAGCGAATGCATCTGGTATCTTTAAATAGTCGATCACGTCGTATGTATACCAAACTCTAATAATTTTAAATATAAGAATAAAACGTAAATTTAGAATCTTAAATAAAGAATTTACGATGACCCTAGAAAGTGGTATATTGCATAATATAATCAAAACGTATCGAATAGGAAGAACACCTAAGATAGCAATTATAAAGGTAGTTTTTATTTTATCTATATTTTCAAAAAAGCTCAGCGCAATTGCATTTAATCGTCCTAATAAAAAAACTATTAAAATTAGCCTACCTTAGTACGGGAAATATCTAGTTAGGTATGGTTATGTTATACGTAATCTAAGAAATATGTAAAAAAAAAACAATAAATAAATAAATTATATAGATATAATTTTATTCGTTTTGTCCATACTTGCAATCGCAGCAACAATACAATGATATGACTTCCTTCTACAAATGTAAAAAGTTAATCTTCCTACTACAGGATTGGAATGAGAATATCCAGAAAACTTTCGGGTTCTATTCATTCATTTTCGTATCGAATAATAAACCTACTTGGCACGGTGGGTTGCAATACCCTTCGACCAAGAAGAACGATGCTATATTTCATATTTTAATCTCCTCGGGGTTGGATAATGTGCCTATTGGTCCCGTTTCGTCGCGTCGGTCCGGGATGAGCAAATACGGTAATCACATTACACTTGGCACTCCGAGCTTGCAGGCACTGGGCCACTGTGAGTAGCGCTATTACTATGGTGACCGTTTTTAATCCTTGTTATATATATATAACATCAAAGCTGAACCTATTCTTTCAAAAAGTCTTGTGAAATACCCATGTCTTATCAATGTGCATATTTTATCTCTAAACCTTATAATTATAGGCGGTAGATCCATCGACGTGTTATTAAAGATTTCCCATTTATTTGCCGTATTAAAAAAAATATGTTTTTTTTACCCATTATTATACATACACCTATTCCTTATTTAAGTTTTTGTTTCTTATTTTTAATGAATATTGAAAATACTAATATGCCAAATTTACACACAAATGTATTGTCTATGAATAGAATCTCACTGTATTTTAAAAGAGTAATAATTTATATAAATTGGCTATTAAAAATTAAAAAGAACTACTTACTTGTGTGGGCAATCCAGTGATAGCAGCGCGACCGGTGAAATCGAAGAAGCCAGGACACTTGCAGACCCTAGAGTCGGCATCTTCATAACCTCCATCCATGAGACGGCGTATCTTCCGGGTTCCCTTTGAATAAACTCTATAACAAAACTCTTCGCATTTTGTGAAAGAATAACTTCTGCATCCAGTGCTTCGTCGTTAACTTTCCATCCCCTGGAAAATATTTCTACAATTTGATAGTCGGGATTCGATATTTCATTATAGGCTAAACCCTGCAGCGGGCATATTTCCCTATGCGAACTGGTATCCATGGCTGAATAGACATAGATTCTGTTTGTCGTAGCACAAAACGAGGATGTTAACTGTGATACTTCATAACCCCTGATTTTAATATAAATAAAGCTATTGTTCGGGTCGTCTGGTTCGATTAGCCACGGCCTGTGAACACAGCTCTCAGTTGCTGCCGCATCAGACCTGACACTTTCGGAAACGACATTCTGGTCAGAAATTACATCTGGTATTGAAGCTGTGTCCATATTCGGGTTCCTTAAAGTTATTTCACCGCTGGATCCTTTGAGACGGCGATCGCCCCAATTCGTAGAGCATATATTGTCGTCTTTGGACGTCGTAGGTAAGAATTTGTATTCGCCTTCAAAACTGAAATCATCCATATCTTCAGTTATATTCATCATTGTAATGGTGAAGTTAACTTCTACGACCGGTGAAGTCAGCGTGTGTATAGTTACCGTATCGGTTTTATTTGTACACATACAATCTCTCGGTAGACCGATTCCTTGCCATGGGTATTCAGTAATTTTAATTTCTGCGTACCCATAAGCTACCTTATCGTGAATGCTTCTGAAAGTTCGTAAGTACGAGCGATCGCACTTCCATCTGCCGGATCTAGTATCCTTGTGGGTATAACATTCTTTATTGCCAAAGGACATTTTTGTGAACGTTAGCTGTACCCTTTCCCCAATTCCGGCCTCAAACCTTAAAATGCACGTCAGGTTCTGAGCGCCTCCGCGGCCGTAATAAAATATATTTTTGGGCGATTGAAATTTGGCGGAGGAAGGCTGCGAGCCTGATTTGAATAATCGGTCGCAGGGGCTGTGCGACGTCTTCATTGGCTGGCCTTGTTGAGACACGTCGACAAATTCATAGCGGAGCAGGAAGGACACTGGATATAATGCTGAGCCCTGTCGGACGAGCTGTGGACAAAGGAAGCGTAAGTTTAAATATAATATTATTAAAGTTTCCTAGAACAGACGAACAGGCTTGAAGAACAAAAGACTAGGGGTCGCACTAAATTATCGAAAAAAAGATACAAACGAGTCAGAGTAGGTAATCAGACCTACTTATTTGCATTAAAATTTCGTTTTAATATTTTATTTTCTATTGTATATAATATGTTTTCATATATTATTTACGAGCGAGGTGTCGGTCATTATTCTAATCACGCTTCTACTAATCTAATTAGTCTCTACTAATCGCATTTCGGCCAACAAACGACTCCAGACCGCTAAAGTGCAAAATCGTCCGACGCCTCGTCATCGGTGTCTTATTGAAATCGGGCTTTAGACGCAGTCGATAAAAGATGAATAAGTTAAAGATTCTTGTAACCTGTTCGATGGTCATCGTTGGTGAGTTGGTAATGTAGCTTTCTGCCGGCGAGCAAGGTCTCGTGTGCCTCGTGGAGTTCGTGAGCAGGGCGTGGTCGCAGAGCCTGGGAGCATCCTCGCGACAGAACTGCCCCAGAAGCGTCACGTTAACCTGCGTAAAATATTTTACAATAAATGAAAGAATTCGTGAAAATGAAAGGAATAATAGTATTTTTCTCGTAATTTAATTGTTTTTCATAAATTGCCCCTTATAATTTTGCTGCTATTATTATATATTTTTTATTTCATTATGTTAAAATAATAGTGAATACATATAAATCTAGTTTTTCGGTTTTGGTGGACTCACTTTTATATTATTGAATAAATATTTTTTTCCAAATACTCAATAATTATTGTCACCCCCCCAATAATTAATATACTTTCTCTTCTCCCTAATTAAAACGTAGCTAAAACACTTTATACAATTTTCGTTGCTTAGTAATTGAAACCAGTCTCTCCGTCCTAGACGCATCGGCTCGCATCGTAAACATTCGTTCGAGCATCACAGTACGAGCATTACGTTACCAAATCGCAATTTACGCCACATAAGGGTCCGTGTATAAATGTTTAGACATCAATCATTTTGTTTTTCATGATAGTGAGTTTAATTAAAATGTAAATAAAGACAGCACTAAAAAGGAAAACAACTTTATCTTAGACATTTGTAACACGTAGCTATAAAAAAAAGAGAGTTTCCTGAAGTCAATGAGTAAAGAGGCAGACATAGTAAAGCGAGGTGAGACCGGGTCTGAAGGGAAGGAACGGAACACCTTTAAATCTCACGTAATTAATTATGTTTGCGCCTCGTTCGTTACGTTCAATTTCGTTTATACCGAGAAGCGTAGCGGCAGCAACGCGGCCAATACCGTGCACGCTGATATAACAGAACCGAGAGCCAGCAATATATGTATCTTTTTTTTTAAATCATCTACAAAATATATAATAAATACAAGTATTTTTAACGTTTTTTGTTGGGCGGTTTGTTATTTATGAAGATATCTGAATAATCGGTTCGCCACTGATAAAGACGTCCTTATTCATATCGAATTTTGTATAAAAAAGGCCAAAGGAGACTTCCCCAATAAGCATTAATTTAGTAAGATATGCGTAATAGCGCCGGCGGAGGTAGAGGGGCTATACCTCGGGACGCAAGCAGGGTAGGCCAAATAAGTTTTCTCGGACGTTGTACTAGGAATCATGCTGAACATGGTTTTAAAGGATTCGCTATCTAAACTCTAATATCGCTAGGCTATACGTAAGAATATCAATGAAAAACACATCTCGGTCTTTCACTCAATATCTCCATTACTGTACAACCATTAGTCCTATTAAAATTAGGCTTGTTTGTATTTAAATAGCTTAACAATCGGATAATATTTCTTGAGATGTTTCCGAATACCAAATAATATGACTTTAGGAAACTTTTTAGATTAGAGAATTATCTGTGTAAATAATTTTGCTAAATTCGGCCTTATTGGATTCCCTGTTCATTTTTTTCGAAAAGATGCTTTCTAATTATTTTATTGTCCCTTATTAATTTTGAATGTGACAAATTGTAATGTCTTATGTCTTAGTTTGGTCTTATCTAGCAATAAGATCAAACTTAAAATATACATTCGTAAGTTTTTAAAGCTTTCTTCGTCAGTATAACACCAACGTTACAATTTTTAATTAGAATCTATATTTATTCATGCTAACATATGAAAAAAATATAAATTACAAAGCCTAATCTATCTGAGTCATCTCCATATTAAGGTAGACTTTATTTGAGATGAAGAAATTATAATAATGTTATGCTTTTCAGCGCTGCTTCGAACAAAATTCTCTATTTTATATAAAAATATAATTGAAGAATAAGTATATTAAATTAGGATTAGGATTAGATTATTAAGATTGGAGTAGTATAAGACTATTCAAAATTAAAATGTTGCACACAATTTTAGCCATAATAAATATATAAAATATATAACCATATTGATTTATATAATCATACTGCTATGTTTTAAATAGTTTCTTTTTTTATGTCTTTATTGCAAAAACAATTTTCGCAAACACGAATAAATGCCTTGCTTTTTTGTTAATTGGATTTGACATAATACTATTTTTCAGGTGGTCATACTTGTTTAGTATATTCAACATAGTTTATTTCACAAAAAAGAAAAACATAGTCAGTCATACAGGCATAATTATTAAAAAATAAATTGAATGTAATCAATTTTTTATGCAAAATCAAGGCATAAATTCTATTTTAAAAAGAACGAATAATTAAAAATTGTAAAAGCTAATCGTCACATGTACCAGTATTGAATTTTAACAATTTTGGGTTGAAATGTTCTCCTATTTGTGAAATGATGTACCGCCACAGTGTTTGGTTTAATGTGTGGGTTTACAGCTTTATTAAAAACGTGAAAGTTGTAATCACATTGGGCGGCATTCAATCAAAATTTGGCTGGCTCCTAGTCGCCGGCGCGTCGCTAACGTCGTTACAAACGCGACACTATGACGCTCTACCATACCAGCTCGTACCAAATAAGCATGGCGATTTTTCGCTGTCAACTCGCATTAGCAAACGCTTTTAACTTTGCGAAATTAAAAAAATAAACAATTAAAAACCAGGACGTTTTTTATTAGAGTTGCATTGTTTTAAACTCTGTGTAAGAGTAACATCTTTCGCTAACATATTTATCAAAAACAATCAATCGAAACGTGTATAAATATAAAATAAAAGTTTTTAAAATGTAAAAAAATATAATGTTGAAATTGTCATAGTTGACCTTTTATTTTTTTTTGATATAAATATTATATTTCAACGCAATAGTTATTATTAAATGAATAAAAAGTTTTTAGTTTGTTAGAAAGGTTTTAAGCTATAAGTAATGCTATAAATTCGTAAAACTACTTATCAGGAGCAAGATATCTTGACGCTTGTTTTGGTATTAAGAGATATATTCATTATGCAAAACGGCCTGACAGGTAATTTCTAATGCTAAATGGCGTTCAGTATTAATTTATCGTGGTTTCAGTTGCGCTCGCAAAATCAAGTAGGATTGGCAATACATTATATTACAGGATACAATTAAATTACCATTAGTTGATTGTTTTTAAAGAAAAGTGGTATTATTAGATAGATGGGTTCGCTATTTGGACACTGTCCATTTGCCATTTGCGACAACTGTCGAGTCAAGGAAAAAGTGCTGACGCAATTGTCTGATGAATATGTTATTTATCTTATATAAGAAATACAATGTTAATAAGTTGGTTATCGTTCGATGCTACAAAAGTTTGATAAAAACAGTTGCGTGAATAATATAGTAAAATGGCATGACATGATTTGATTAATGTGACCATAGTGGAACTATGATAAATGCGTAGTTAAATAATAGTTCAGTCATGTTACGGTGACAAGGATAAGCTTAGGGAGCAATCTAGGTCATCGAACCTGCAATTGACTCGCCACAACGAGTCAGAAATAAAGGGAGATTCACGTTTGAGAATCGAAAAAGAACAGAAGAAACCAAATCATCTGTGGACCAACATTAAGAATGTTCTGCTTTTATTAACCACCTTTTTTTTGATTACAACAACAAAAATACATTGATACTTAACTACAAAGCTTGGTTACTTGCTTATTACAATCCTTAGAATCTTGGATCTCGTACAGATCCACAAAAATATTACACTATGTAATCTACCTAACACTAACTCTCTGTTAAGGGATCACACCATGCACGTGGTGTGATCACACCACGCTATCATATGCTATTTTTTTGCAATTATTTAATGCATTATATCAGTGCAGATTTTTAATTTGTTTAAGTGATTCATGCATCTTTGACGTCATACCTACATTATGTATCAAGGCTAGGGATGTCCGACCCCTCCTCGTCGTGCGTTCTCCAGATATAGCTGTCACGGCTGGCCAACCGGGCGAACTAATGCTAGGGGTTTACGTCGCACGTAACACATCCTAAATCCGGTCATTTGAGAAGGATTTAGCGGGCACAGCACGGGAGCGCGCTCGCTGCAAACAGGATCCAAGCCTCGCTGCCGTGCGATGATGGTCAGAGATATTGATAACTAGATTTGCGAGATGGGACGATCAACCCGCAACTCCCCTATTTGCGGTTTATATTATTTATGTATTTATTTACTCGTTTGTTTGTAATAAATTGATAGCATAATTAGACTAAGTAGGTTAATGAATTACGTCCAAGCGATCGAGTACTACCACAGTATTTCATGCTAGGATGCCTATGATCAGCCTAGAACCGGCCTGTGGCACAAGCACTACCAGTAGACTGCTAAAAATCTGGGCTAGAAACCAAAACTTAAAGTAGATACTTGAATGAATTGCCCGGACAGAAGCATGCCAAAGAACTCATAAATGGATTCTCGCAGAAAAGACTCTCCGAGCTTTTAATATTAGGCCGGAATAATAAAACAGACATTAAAAATATTTTTTTAAATTAAAATAACTCTTCCCGTGAGTGAAACTGAATGGAAAGCGTTGAATCCTAGTCTGCGATTTAGGCGTAAATCAATAAAAAGAATAATTTAATTTTGAATGAAGTGTCTAGCGCGTGGCCTGGAATTCAAATTATGGTTTAAATAAAGACATACCTAAAATGTGTATATTTATATGTGACCATAGCTCGTGGAATCCAACAGAGTTGGAGTACAGAGAGTCTACCATATTACCCAACCTCCAATTGATAGCTACCAAAATTATGTGCTGATTTGTCGCTGTTCATTCCGAACGTAAAAAATCCAAAAGGATGTAGCAAAAAACACAAGAATAACTACTGGGCTCGACGAGAAACACCCACGTTTCTAAAAGAAAGAAGAATTCCCGCCAATTGCGGGAATTCGCAGTTTCCATTTTTGGTTTTCGTTTTTGTATAATAATACAAAAACGAAAACCAAAAATGGAAACTGAATTATCTACGTTTTGTAACCTGTTTTAATGCAAGGAATAAAGAAATAAACAATTAGAATACATTAAATCTAATCATTTTTTCTTACGGCAATTGGGGGTACCAGCAGAACTTCAAACTAGAAATCTGTCGTAGGGCGATAAAAATTTCGCTAATGGCTTAAAAAAAAAAACTTTTACAATAATATGTAATTATATTCTTAAGTAGAGGATATATTTTTCCTAAAAAGGAATATTAAATAATTTTCCTACTAATAATCCGACTTGGTAAATAATATGAAGCTTGCGGATGCTACGTGCCCTTCTAATCGAATTTCACATACCTCGACATCAAGGAATTAATGCACCGACTTGTAAGATAAATCCTAATTGATTACGGCTTAAGTACCTATCTGTTCATTTTAAATCCAAGGTTGCATGAGCAGGTGAAGTATTAGTTAATTGTCACGCCCCCGCCCCCTCCTTCCTACGCCAGCCCCTCTCCCCCCACGTCCGCACTTTGATCCTGTTCGCTCGGCTCGGCTCGCCTCCCTTTAGACAGAAATACTCTCAAAGCTAGCTCTTATCTCGGCCAATTAGTTGCCACACATATTCAGTTTAATTTAGCGACATGCGAACGCGGCGCCATTATTACAAGCTGGCTTAGAAACTATTTAATAAACGAGTTTATTTTAATTTATGCGAATACATTCATTATTTGCTTCATACTTACATTACTTATGAAGTGAAGGTTTAAAATATTTATTAAGTAAATTTTACAGTTTTTGTAATTATATGATAATGCAGCAATATTTAATTTATTGTATTTATAAAAAATCAACATGCTTATTTTTAATCATACACCAAATTATATTATATTAAAAAGGCGTATAAAAGAACGGACAATGCTTAGTTAGGTAAGACTATTGTGCTTCGTTAAAAAATATGTTTTTATAAAATAAGGTAATAATATTTGTAAGATCTTATTGCAATATTTAAGGCCTATTATTAAAATATTATTATAAAATCAAATGATAAAATATTTCTACTATAACTTCAAAGATGACACAGAATAAATCAATAATAATTAATCGTGAGTTATGCGCAAACACATAAAATAAGGATGGTAAGTTTTATGACGTGATCTTCCGTTGTGACGTGATCTTTAGTAAAAAATATCGGTCTTGAAAGGATGATAGGTCATAAAATATGGGTGGACTATAAACTGAAAGAGTATGTTTGATATTTAAATGAATTTATTACCTACTTTTTAATTTTTTTATATATATATTTTACTTTTTGTTTTCAGAATATTAATTTCTATCACTACTAAATATATGAACATATAAAAGTATATAAAAGATTTTTTTGTACAAGTTTTGTATGATTATAATGATTAAAAATATTGTATAACTGCGTATAACGGTAATTCAAATAATATAAATAGAATTGTTATTTTTTTCTGATTTATTACCTTAATAAATGTTCTGCATTTTTAATAACTATATAATTAGTATATAAAACTGATAGTAATACTGTTCCTACAGAATTTAAAACACCTTCAAATGTATCGGTAAGTTTTTTGTAAATATTGTCTAACCTTTGCCGCACTCAATGGCCTTTTGAATTTTTTTCATTTGAACTTCATAGGTTAAAATTAAACATTAGATCCTACTTTTCCATGTTATTAATCTGCGTGCTAAATAAATTATAATCATGAGTATTCTATAATATTACACCGGTTTTAAACGATGGATTTTATCGCCGCGGCCAGACTGTAAAGCGTAAAGCAGTAATGATACCAATTCTATAAAAAAGTATAAAAGATCCTCAAAATATGTTTGAGGAAATAAGAAACATTCTTCAGATCGAGCTGAAAAGTCTTATTCTTTGATTTTTTTTATCGGTTCAATAATTTGAGCAAAATTTGAATAATTTGAATGCAACATCGAAAACAAAATTTGTAACGCAAACGTTACATTTGCATTACAGGTAAAACTTTACATATTTACAGTTTCTCAATGTAATATATTGTAGATTTCTGACAATTTTTTTCTATATAATGGCCGAAGTAATGCTAAGAAAATATATTTACCAAATTAATTATAAAAAAAATATATGGTATTATATATGGCTAGGTATTTGTGTTATTTTTTCTTATTCTCGCTCCACTATTATGCTTATTATTTTTATTTTTTCTCAAAAATAATTGATATTGATTTAGGTCATCTTAAAGATCGCACGTCCAAATCCGCACATGGTTATACCATTTTAACGCTTCATTATCACCATCTCCCATTTGTCCACACACACATTTGGTCTAGTTGAGTAAAGCCTAGAAAAATTGTACATGATCTAGGTCATATGTTAGTGGTGACGAAGTGTTTAAAATAAGTCAATAAAATCACTATATATCACTATGACTACTAGGTATTAGCAAAAATAAATATGGCATTAATATGTCACTGATTTATTATTAAAATTTTGTTCTTACCAAATAAAATGTTTAGAAATAAGCCCTGATAGTTATCTAGTTGATTGACTAACAAATTTTTATAAATTCGTACCATATGTGCGACGGCATTATCTAAGCTTGGTAAATTCGAACGTATGGCACGTGGTTCTAGCGTTGACAATAAATTGAAAGAGCTTGCTTGCCTCGGCTACGCTGGCTATTTATAGCGCAAAAGGCTAGCTAATTTATTACTGCAAAACTTCCGGCTCTTGATTATAACGAACGATATAATCTGTACGAGAGCATGGTGGCTTTTCTACTGGCGAAGGTGTTGCGCAGAAATATGGGCTTATTGGAACGTTACACAAGGATCTATTTGGCTTACTTTTACTACGATATTTTCCGTTAACGTTTTTAACACGGTTTTTATAGATGATCTTTAAAATCGACCAATCGAGTAATGAAAATGTAAAACTGCCATATCGTTATTGCGCGATGAATATTGGTATCGATTGGTTTTGTATTATTTAGAATTTATTATTTTAAATTTTGTATTTTCATTACATAATATGAATTACCGTGAAATTAATCAAAATATATTAAAAAATTAATAAAAAAAAATGCGCTAATATCTTTTTTATCTGGACTCACAGGCCAAACAGTCCATATGTTAAGCTTCTAAAACGAGTGAAATATCCCCTGAAACTTACTCGGTCGAATTGCACACCTATGCATACATTGGAAATGTAAAATGTACAGTATCACTTTGTTTTAATGTGAAAGAAGAGCGTTGGAAATATTAGACAGCTGCGTGTCAACGTTTTTATAAATAGATAAATAAATTATGCTAGAAACGACAAACAATAATTTGTCTTGCTTTACCCGCTTGGGTTTTTTTGTCCACTGATCGTCGGTCTCTTTCGCGCCTGGACTGGCGTAAAAGCAATACCGCACTGGCGAACGGCATCGCTTTTCGACCGGGCATTTTCGCGGCCTCCGCTTATATCGAATTATTTCCAAATGAATGCGTCTAAGGGCTAATTTCAATAACGAACCGGTGATGATTTTAGAGGCGTGGTTTTCAAGAAGAGATAAAACGCACATAATTTGATGTTATGGCTAAGAATTTAGTTTTATTATAAAGATAAGGGTTTGCCATTATGTTTTAAAAATGATTTCGGGTAAGTGGCCGCCGGCTGACTCGAACAAATTCCAGCCGAGAGGCCCAATTTTCAACCACTTTTTGCAGCAAGTTGGGCCGTATGTCAGCAATAACGCGCCGAATATTCTCTTCCAAGGCGTTAGTCGTGTCCGGCTTATCTGCGTAGACAAGCGACTTCACATAACCCCACAAAAAATAGTCCAGCGGTGTTAAATCGCACGATCTTGGAGGCCACGCCACAGGCCCACGACGCTATTTTTACTTTATTTTAGAGTGATTTAAAAAAAATTTAGAGTGATTTTTTCTAAATTTGCACTATTTGCAAACGTTGTTCAGGAGTAAGTCTATTCATTATGAAATGGCAAACCAAACTGAGCATAAATCAAGTGACAGCTGTCAAAAACACCAACTATGAAAAAAGTAGTGCCAGATTGAAAACCACGCCTCTAAAAAAAACACCCTATATATTACATTCATGAGAATGTTTACATCAGAACAGCAATGCTTATTAAAAGTATATTTATCTGATGTAGGTACCGATATTTTTCAGCAAATATAAACTTACAAGTTTATAATTATAGTTATGAAATACATTGTATTTATAAAGACAAAAAATAATAAAAGTACACCAATGACCAATTGAAGGCGTCCTACATTAGGCGTCTACAATATTATTTAAACAGGCGGCAGTATGCTTAGTTTCCAGCACACTGATTAAATAATTTTACTTTTCAAATATTATTCGTGAAGACGGTATATCAAACATTATGACGGTTTGATAAAAAATAATTTGTTAACTTTACGTGAATATAAATAATATACGGCGCGTCAGCTATCCACTAGCAGTGGGCGATAATCATATAACTGTGGTTACGTTAAACAAGATTTTTAAATAGCCTAATACTTAAATGACTACAAAATAACTGAGTGATTTCAGTTATTTAAATATTAGGCTACATTGCTATGGTGTCACTTGTAACCAGATTTCGGTGTCACTGAACAAGCCTTCGCTTCGCTTCGAAGTCGTTTCCGACTACGTTGAACGCGACTCTGTAGCTATATATAAAAAATCATATATGTGGTTTAACGAGATTTCGGTGTCACTGAACAAGCCAAGCGACATCGTTGAAGGCGACTCTATAGCTATAGCCGTGAATGAACGCGATTTCGTCACCGCTATGAGTCTGCTTCAGAAACGCGGCTATTCGTTGCGCTAGATTTATACCTACCGTGATTTAAACGGTGTCGCCTTAATATAACGCGCACGTCTACTGTTCACCCTTTGAGGTCATGCCAAGTTCTTTAAATTTTTAAATTTATTTAATTTATATATTTATATAATTTAAAAAATATTTAAATTTTCGGAATATGCTTTGTATATATGAAATATTTTTCTTGAGGCGATTTGTATCAATACATTGTGCAATTCGTCTGCAATTTTATTGTGCAGTCTCCTTGCAATATTCTTTTAGTATCTGCTACCGCATATTTCCGCGGCGGGCCGCGAGAGTTATGCGTTGGCGCCTAGCAAACCATAAATTTTATTTACACCACCGCGCCACAATGCAAACTGCAAACGACACTTTTTACAGCGGCCGCGAGAGTAGAGAAGCCAGCCATTCAGAGGCTCCGCGGTCGCTACGCCCTACCGCCCGCCCGCCCGCCCGCCCGCCTTCAAATTGGATGCGTTTCAGCGTATTACAGCAAGATGGATGTTGCTCCGCTTCGCGCTGCCCAAATTACTCACGAACGATTTGCCGACGCACAGGGGAAATGACCCGCGCCGGGAAAAAAGGAATAATTTCCATGGGTTTTAATAATTGACATAAAAAACGTGATACATAGTAGTCTCGTTGTAGGACCCCAGTTATCCCTTGAAAGTAATTTAGCTACATTTTACACGGTGTAAATTATTTTTCAATACACAATTATAACATTTATTTTACTTACGGCCTTGAAGGCAATATTTAACTTTAAGCTAGAATTTATCAGTTAAACTTTAGGTATATTTGATATTTATTTTATTCATAAAAAGTAAAACAAAGTACAACAAACATTATGATAATATAAATAAATATTATATTAACATAGACTTAAGTTTAGATTCTAAGGACTTTGTTTATAATATATATGCGATGGTCCCATGCTAGAAAATTCCTGTTATGTGATGAGCATCTATTTAATTATGTTATTTAACTGGCTGAAAACCGCACTAATTTAGAAATATCTGATTTTAGAAAATACATAAAGATTAAAATAACCATAAACAATAATATAATAAAATATTTCACTAGCAGAAAATACATAATATGTAACGAAATTATCTGCTTATAGGATACTAGAGTTCAAAAAAATAAATCATACACTTACTGTGAGAGCTTTCTCATTTGATAAATAAATGAAGAATTTCAACTTGTTTAAATCAAAGAATACAACCTTCTAGTAAATCTAAATCTTGGTTTTCATTCTTTTTTGTCGTCCTATTTGAGGTTATTTAATCATAGATAAGTAATAGAAGCTGTTACATGCATAAATAATAAAATAATTTATTTGATAACATAAAAGAAAACATTATAATAAAAGCAAAAATAAAAAATATTTAAATTTATAATATTTAGTAAAATATTTGCTGGCCCTCTGACTTGTATGAGTTCGTATAACACGCTTGACTGCGGTTTGACAACCGCAGCCGAATTGCAGTCATGGGTCTCTTCATTATTGCATCATACCCTGACTCAGCGAATCTTGGGAATGAAGAGAAACTATTAAAGCTATGTTTTACTTCGTTGCATTTAATTGTTATACATGTCGGCCGCATTGTATCTGTTGTGATATAATTAGAATATATATTTTATTTACAAAATTTTCATTATATAATACAAACTAGCCACTAGGAGGTCCCTGGCGCACTCAAAATTTTCATAATGAAAATTTTGCAGGCCTCGCGGGGTACCGCAATCGCTGAGAATTGTGTCTACCTTTAAATTGTTAATTTTAATAAGTACAAGCTCACCTTGGATTCGTCTATTTCTTCATAGACTTTCCCGTCCCAAATCCTGAGCTGCGCGTTGCAGTCCGGCTGCTGGTCGAAGGCGACGGGATCTCCTCCAGACGCGTGGTATTTCACGAACGAAATCCACACTATCTCATTACTGCGACCCTAAAAGGTTTTATAATAAAATAATCAATCATTTATTTCTATTTTTACAGGAATCATATTAATTAATTTAGTTTGCTATTACTTACAATTTGATATTAAATTGTGAATGTGTTTAGAAGTATATATCTGGTTATAAATAAATAATTTTATTTAAATAATAACAATGCTTCTTCAAGTTAGTAAGTTTGGCAGAATACTTTTCAAATATATTTAAAAATAATATTAGATTTTTATGTTATCTATTGCTTAAGTCATTTTGTTTTTTTTTTAAATCCTATACGTGAACAATATTTGTTCGTGTTAATCATAAAAATTTCATTTAAAGTCATATTTAAATATTGTTGTATTTACTACCTGCCATATTTATTGTATTACTACCTATTTTTTAAAAAGGGGCCAGTTTCGGCAATCAAGCTAAAATTTTCAAATTGCGTTTCCGATAAAGTAATTAATTCTTCAAAAATCACCGTTTTTTATATCTGCATGGAAAAATATAATTATTCAACAAGACAACACGAGTTTGCATATTTATAAGCAAATATTTATTGGTTCGAAAAAGATACTTACGCTGGTTAAAAAATCAATAAAATAAATTTGTTGTTTATTTATTTATTTATCAAACTGGTTACCGTATGCAAAAATTACAAAACAAGTAAAAAAAAAAAATAAACTACTTAAAGAAAAAAACCAACATAAAAACCAAAAACAATAAAAACAAAAAACTAACTAGAAGTAATCAGAAAAAATACAAAGTTAAAAACTAAAACTAATATCTCCTGGCAAACAAATCCAAATAAATAATTCACGCTGATCTCACAAAGGTGTAATGGAAAGTAGATTTTAATCCTACTGGGCGGACAGATAAAGATATCAATCTCCGCGGAAATGGAATTTAATAATTCGACTGCTCTCCCAATCGGACTATACTGCTATACGTCGGCACGTCACGCTAATGGCCTAAACAAAGTGTGCTTCCGCGATGTAGTAACGGTCCGGAACAAAACCAATATTTCTGGGTATTAGGTGATTCACGATTAATCCGCGAATAACGTTAAAAAAATTGACATATCGCCTAAACTTGAGTGTGTTTTTGACTTTCTTTGACGAATCTGTGAAAGTTTAAATGGCAAAATGGAGAAGGTAACTTTAACATCATGAAGCTTATAAAAACACGACGCATACAAAATCGTGTAGGCAAAACGGTGTATACCACAAAAAACATAGTATGTGTGTGTTAACGAAATAAATAAAATGTCAGACGTTATATTGTGTTATAGAACAACTCTACAGACTTTTTTCATGTTACTTAAATCCTACAGCGTGTGTCGAAGTAGGGCAAATTCCACATTTTTCCGAGTTTGTTTTTGGCTAAAAACAGTGCTAAACTAACACACAGAAAATAATAAAATCATTGCTAGATTCACTATAAACAATAGCGTAATGCGAATTTCTTATTTTATTACTAAACAAAGCCAAACATTATGTTTGTATAATGTTGTCGGTTGTCTAAAAACTGCTTATTTTATTTTATTTCGGGACGAATTGAAAATTTCCATTTGTGCGTTGGGTAAAGAAATGTTTTGTTATTTATACGTTTATGATTAATTAGATCCGTTTTGTATTTCACTTTGTTCTGTGTTACCTATTTTGTTTTTTGTGTTAATTATTGATTTTCGTATCTTGTTAGGCTTTTTACTATTTCCTGATCATGATTACGTGCTTATAACTGAATACAGATGAATTTGTCTTTTTATATTTTAAGCATTGCTACAGTACCTGAAAGTGATATCTGCAAGTCGTGTTCGGCGGCAGAGAATGTCGTGGGTTTCTCAATACCCCAGAAGATGCATCGAATGTATTAAGCAGGAACTCACAGCGGCCATCTTCCCTAACATAACTGTGGGATTCCGTGTCCAGGAATAGGACCTGAAAATAAAATAAATTTCATACATTACTCACAAAAAACACCACAAATAAGGAGGAACCACAAAAAAACATAAAATCAACAAACTCAACAAATTTAACAAAAACAAAAAAACTAGATTTATTTAAAACGTTGTAATAAAATCGTAAGTAAAGCGTTCACAATATTATAATATTATATTAACCAAAACCCATCAATTAATGTTATTAGCAATGTCGTGATACTGATAATGTATTTAAATAATAACTATGTTTCATGAAACTGGTCTAACTATAATTATACTGCTACTGCAATTATTAAAAAAAGACAAATCAGTAGAAACTCAGTATACTTACTAGTATAGAAACTTTTTCGTTATAAATATGTTAAAAGAATTGTTTTGTTAAATTTATTAAATAAAATGTCATATAAAATAAAATATTTATTCTATTTGCCAGTTATCGTTATTAGTTCTGTATCATACAGGTTAGTAATATAATAGTTTTGTTTATCTATATATAAATAAAATTTATTTGACTTATATTTGATGATTGTTTTTTAATAGCGGCAAATCACCTGAAAAGATAAATGACACAATCTTTGACAATATTGAAAAATTTTGAAAAAGTTTTTAATTATTTGATAAAGTGCTGGATAATCCATTATTTTTATATTTTTTGTTAAAATATCATCCTTTCCTTATTTCATCTAATTAGATGGTTACATGATATTTGACAATATTTTACACTAAAGAGGACAGGCGAGAGTTAAAAATGCATTTTTATAAAACTCAGCGCTGTGTTTAAATAAAATTTATATATAGATAAAGGGCTCGACCAACTTGGCTCATTTTTTTTTTGTTAAACGCAATTTTTAGTGATGATATTTGCAATAAAGAAAATTTTGGGAAAATCCACCAGAAATTAGGTTATACCTTTCTTTTCAGGACGGAATAACCGGAAAAGAACAATGGAACAGTCTTATTCCCAAATAAACTCAGACAATATCCGCATGACTTTCAAGTAACGTCATCACGCCTAAACCGCCGAACGTATCGAAACCATATTCAAAGGTCATGTTCGTTTGGTACTGTACACATAAACTGTATTTATGATCTGATGTGGCTCATATTCAGAATATACAGGGTGTCCCAAGAACAATCCCACAAACTTTAGGGGGTGTTTAAGTTCCCTATTAAGAGTAAGAAATTATGTAACAAAATGCGAAAATTTTTCATCACCAAATTTATTATTTTTGTAATAAAATTGGTGTAAATCGATCTTATCAATCGATAAATCAATATTATCTGTCTACAACCCCAGAGAAGGAGTAAGGAGTTACCCCTTCTTCTTAGACCGACCTCTGTTCGACCAGTGGCATTTGACAGCAAACATTTAGCTCCGCCCTAATAGGGCGTTTCGAACAACGCGGCAGGTCATTAACCTCGATCTTGACTGACCGCGGCCTAGTGACCCAGTGACGTAGTTATCCGAGGAAGGAGCCATTGAAAAATATCTGTTTTAATGATTTAGAATAGAATTTTCAACATTTTTTTTTTCGAATACCATAATGAATTTTGATATAGTTTCTTAACAAATAACACTAGGAATCGTAGGACCTATTAGCTGTTTTTTTTATTGGGATTGACCTTGGGACATCCTGTATATTAGTTACGTGGAAAGAATGATCTGCCTGTAGGGCCTAGCTAACAGTTAGTTTCAAATATTTATGTTTAAATAATCTTTCAAATCCGTTTTATAAAAAAGTATTCGGTTAATAAATGACTCAGTCTAGATAAAGTTTTGAAATTGCTTGAGACAACAACATATTTCCAAAGTGTGCGTACAACAGCGATGCTTGTTATCTGTACGGTAATGAGACAATGTATTTTCCTGTTTGGAAACATTTTATAGCTGAATGTGGGGAAACAGAGCTTAGAAATATAAACAACAACATCTCGTTAGCGGCGGCCAGTGAGGCGCTCGGTAGCGGGCGATGTTTTTCTTTCGACTTTACGCGCGGTGCGGCACGGGCTCGGAACACGCTCACGTGCGCTAACAAACTCGCTCGCTCGCGAACGATCGGTTCATTTTAAAGCGCGTACTTTTCCATTTCGTATCGTAATATCGTCAGCGAAGTTCCTCGAAATACAAAATGGCGCAATTTCTCGGTAACTTTTCCACGAAAATAGGTTAATAACTTTTAAGCGCCGTGGCGTACACATATTATGCATTACTAACTCTTATTTTACCTACCTTGTTTTAAAATTCGATTCAAAATCATTTTTATAAAATATTTGAACATTATTATTAAATTAGGCATTATTTTATTTTAGGTAGGTATGCATACTAACTAAATCACAAAACATGCAACGCTGTCGTTCATACTATTAAATATATAAATATTTTAAAACGATTCTTCCAATTTATTCCAATAACATCATAACGTTTATGAGCCTGTCATAATGTTTTGCAAAAAAAATCATTAAAACGTTTTGCAAGCGAAATTATTCGCTCATTTATTATGGAAAATTCTACCCTATATTCATAGCCATTAGAAACCGTCACTTTCCTACTAAAGTTTTCTTTATATTATTTGTGCACATCGATGCATTTTTCTAGAATAATCGAGTTAAGTGATACGCAGGGACGCGCCAGCCGCTTAGAAGATTACAGGCTGTTCGTATGCGAGCGACATCGCGCAAGGGGTGGCACAAACGAAATAATTGTATTTTTCGAACTGAACGATCGTTTCGTCTCTTGATAGTTTAAATATTTAACTCTTCAAAGCTGTTTTCCAGGAACAAATAAACCAAAATAATATTAATTAAATTTTAATTGACTGTTTTTTGTCAATGTGTAAATTATAAATATGAATCCGGAGGGCATAGGTACATATTATTTAGGAGTGATCATAAATCTTGGTTGATCCTGATTATCGATCAGAATTAGGATGGATATATATTATTTGGGAAAATTAAGATTACTTTCTAAATTTAACCCACATACAACCTTAATATTTTACGAATAAGTCAAAATAAAATGAAGGCACTCGTAATGATTTTTAAGTAGGTATAAGAATTATAAAATATTTAAAATAATGAATATGAATAAGTGTTTTTAGGCAAGAAAACGTGTTTTTACCGAACATCTTTTCACAAAAGTTCTTATTATTTGGTCTAATATCCTTACGGCTTATTAAGTGTGCCGGAATGAGCACGTCTCAATTAGACTCATTTACTGCCTATGAAAAATTGTGTAAGGTGTGCCTAAAAAGTTTTACTTTAAAAAAAGAATTGAGTGACGAATATAAATTTTCAATTGTCGCATAGCATAAAAGATGTGGTAACCCTGCGAGTATCGGGCATTAGGGACGCGGTCGGAGCGGGCGTGCCGAGCCGTCGTTCACTCGGACACGACTTGAATTATTAAAACGCCAAGAAGAGTTGGCCGCCCGCCCCCGCCGCCCGCCGCCAGCCGCCCGCCCCCGCCGCCCGCCGTCGCAGTCGCAGTCAGGGGTGTCAGCCGAGCAAACAGACGAGCCAAAGTGAATAGCCGAGCGGCGGCCGAATAATTCTTGTATTTTATTTCCCCCTCGGATTCTTGTTTGTTGAAAATTGTTTTCTTTTTATGAATGTTTTATTATGTATATCACTTTCAAGTAATTTATTATTTGTTATTTTAGGACATATTTTGATATGAATGTCTTGGATTTAATAGTATAACTGCGGAATTTCGGCTGCTTTAAATTATGTAAATGATAATCGATTATATTTATTGTAATAATCTCACGTTTTACTACAATATTTTCATATTTACCTCACACGAATGCATACCGATGCTTTGTTAGAAGCTTTTATTTAGCTAGCAATGCTTGTGTGTCGGTTTACGTCAAATCTTGCGAGCTGAATTAGAACCACTTTCTCCATGTCCTGATTCAACACCCTGGAATGGCTCCAGACAAAGGAACTCCTCAACAGTCAACAGTACAAACGCAACATTTTGTATACGCATTCAAGCACTTAAATAAAATCTTGTTCTTAAAAATGTATTTTTTCTATTAATTAATTTACCAGAAAAAATATATAACCTATACATAATATCGCTCTGTGGAAAAAACATGTAAATAATTGGTGTAGTAGGTGGAATAAGGACATTTTTACAATTGTACTTACTGATTGTATTAGGTAAAAAGAACCGACCAAGTTAATAACTTTAAAGTTATTATAAATTTAAAATTATTCGCACTGTTCAGATTTAGTTTTTTTTTATTTTGGCAATTTTAATGAGAGAAACCATATCCATAATATATAAATTGTAAATGTCATTAAATAATGAACACAGTGACAATTTTAATAATAAAATAAAATGTAATAATGTATATATGTAATCTTGTAGCAGAATAGTAATATATTTTAAAAACCCGATTGTGTCTGGTAGCATTTTCATCCAGGTTCCACTGGGTATTGCGATCGTGAATTTGTGGATTTTTTAGAATTTTCGATCCTAAATGAGACGGACAAATAGCGGATATGCCCACATGGGTTAAAATATGCTGATAAAAGAACACTTCAGTTGTTTGACATCGGAAATGTTTATTGGGACCGTTCGAAAACATTCCTGCATTAGGTTTAATCAAATTAATTTCTAGAGTTGAATGTGTTGAAAGGAACAAAATTAAATAATATTTTTTACATTTATCCAAAAGTTTCCACACTCGGAGGAAAAATTTTTATTGAGTGAAGCACACAAAGTTTAACTTGGAATAGGCATTTCCATCGAGTTAGGAAAAGAAATATGTGATTATTCTAACACCTTTTTCTCGAAAATTGGTGAATCACTAGCTATTGACACGCTAAAAAGTATAGGGAAAACAGAAAAATGCCTGGTGGGAATAAATCAACAAAAAACGTCAACATTCACTCTTTTTCTGTGATACCTGTGTCAGAAGATGAAGTGGCGAAACTTATTGATAATCTCAAAGGTGTCTGTACAACGGGAATCGATAAAATCAGCGGCAAACTTATAAAAATAGTTAAGGATTACGTTTTAAAACCGCTAGAATATATCGTTAATCAAAGTTTCGAGCAGGGTGTTTCCACAAGATTTAAAACAGGCGATAATTCGGCCGATATTTAAAGCAGGGGATCCCAAGGTGATTTCCAATTACAGGCAGATTTCTTTTCTGAATATAATTTCTAAAATCTTCGAAGGTGCTATGAAAAACGGGCTTATGAATTATCTTGAGTCTAATAAACTTTATGCGTCTACACAATTTGGTTTCAGAAAGAACAAGAACACCACAGACGCAATTTTAAAACTAACTAAATCGATAATTGAGAATGTGGAGGGTAACAAAAAAGTTATTGTACTGTTTCTTGATTAAGCGAAAGCCTTTAACACTGTTTCTCATCCCTTAATGATAAAAAAATTATTTCATTTAGGTATTCGACGGCAACAACTATCATGGTTCAAAAGTTATCTCGCTAGTCGATCACAAAGAGTTGAAATTGGTGACTTCATAAGCGAACAACAGTTGATTACTTTTGGTGTCCCACAAGGTAGTACGCTTGCCCCAATACTTTTTAATATATACATTAATTGTCTATCACAAAATTTAACATTGGGTGAAACAATTACATTTGCCGACGATACAGCGTTTATTTTCTTTAGAGAAAGATTCGAAAAAGCTGAGATAGGAATTAATCAAGTTAAAAAATGGCTTGGCTATAATTTGCTTAAACTGAACGTGGACAAAACCGCTTACCTTTGTTTTAGCCCCTCAGATTCAGGCACAACATTGTCATACACTCGTGTGATTCGCCTAATGTTTGTAAATGCTCAGTTCTAAAAAGACAGAGCTCTATAAAATATCTGGGCATCGCCATAGATAATCACCTCAGGTGGGACACGCATGCAGAGCTCCTCTCAAAGAGACTTCGGAAACATGTACACGTTCTCTACACACTACGAAACGTGTTATCAAAGCAGAAGTTAAAGGAAGTCTACCAAGCTATTTGTGAGTCTGTCCTAACATATGCTATAACGGCCTGGGATGGAGTAGCATTATCAATTCTAAAGACTGTTATTACCGCACAGAAAACATTGATTCGCGTCCTAATCTAATGCGTCATTTATGAGTCCTACTGAGCCAATATTAAACAATATCAGCTTTTAGAAGTGAGGCAATTGTATATCATCTCGATCATGAAGTATTTTATAACAAATCAGCATATCCACATCCCACTACCACACTCAAAGCTTACTAGAGCAAATACTTCTAAGGACGTAGCAGGCAAACAAAACTTTCATAAAAAGATTTTTGATGTACCTAGCGCCTCGTATTTACAATAAATTAAACCGGGATTGGAAATTAATAAAATGGACCAACAAGCTAAAATACGTATATTTCGCATTCAGGTGCATCTTTAATAGATACAAAGAGACAGTCCATCTTAGGACAGGTGCTCAGCACTTAGATGGACACGGTTCGATACACATTCTGACA
The DNA here is from genome assembly GCA_020383195.1 of Neomicropteryx cornuta. Lineage (NCBI taxonomy): Eukaryota > Metazoa > Arthropoda > Insecta > Lepidoptera > Micropterigidae > Neomicropteryx > Neomicropteryx cornuta. Next base: position 6,624,112 of record JAHKQU010000025.1, on the reverse strand, counting down.
TGCCGCTAAGTGCAAATTTAGATGAGAGGAGATGTATTAGTAGTTTAAATTACAATAACATCTAAGTAACATCACATTTTCTCTTTGTACTCGTATGTTTATGGATAAAATGCTTTTTTGTAATAATTGTATGTCTAGCTGTAAGTTTTTTTTTGTAAAAATAACAATAAATAAATAAAATAAAAATAAAAAAATAAACATAGTACTTACTATTTCAAAGAAGCCTAGCGGTTCGAGTTTAAGTAATACGCCTATAATTCTACGCCGGTCACACGAGTAACCCACATTTAATTTTTTAAATTTATTTCACGATATATAGTATTTATTTGTTAAAATTGTAGTAAAGTGTATGATTATTGTATTTGCAGAGAAAATGTATTGATAACAAAAAATAACAATAAGTTTTATTGCGTAGATATATGAGTTTGATGAGAATGGTATTCGACGCGAAATGGGTAGTTCTGTTTTTTTAAGTCGTTCTAATAAAATAATACAGCCCCATAAAAGAAGCACGTTAGAAACGTTGTATTTCCATTAGCGATATTGTCAAGTCGACCTAAGAATTGAACGCTGTCAATAAAATGACGTGAATGCGGTGTTTTATTGAAAGCTTCTTTCAATTTTGCATAAACATAAAATATTATGGCGCGCGGCGGGCGCGACAGGGTTGAGCGCGGCTCGTATAATTCCACATATTCGCCCATAAAAGACGGCGACCGAAATCTGAATAATATTCCGGGGATATTTCCGTGTCGTTCTGAAAGTTCTGGTGCATTTGTCTGCGTCGCAAGACGAAGGTTACTCACGGCGCAAACGCTAACGTAAATGACAGATGAAATGCAAGAGCATTCTCTCCTTTATTCACGTCTTTCTACGAAGGTACTCAATATTAAAACGTAACGGAGCGTGCCTCACTACATCCCAACTGGTATTTTTATGTTCGATTTATAATCATATTTTTGGGATAAAATAGCGAGCAAGCGATGTAACTTTATTTATAATATTTATTTTATAACCGTAACCGGCGTATGTGTATTTTACTGCTTATGTTTTCTGGGTCGATTTACGGATGTTTATTTTACAGTTTGTTAAAATTTATTTTACATTCAGGTAATCACTTTTTGTGTAAACTAAAGAAGCCATATCATTTGATTTGATTTAAATTTGGTTTTATATGTTTACATAAAGGGCATAAATTTAATTCAGTTTTTAACACAGGTAATAACCAACCCTTCCCCGTTCCGTGGTGAGGCAACTCTGACTTTATTATTAAGATAAATATTTTAATAAATGTACATGTGAACGTATCTTTTTTTATACATTAAAGATAAAAGAATAATAGCGATATTAAAGTACTATATACATATATGAATAGTATGTTACCACCCCCTTCCTTCTCCCACAAAGCATCACTTAACTAGTAAAATAGTTCGATGTGTTTGTTATATTAGGTTTTTATAATATTCATACTGTTTAGTTGACTTTTCACGTTTTTATTTTTCTATTTATTATCTACGTCTAAGTTAATACAAATATTAAATAATAATTCCAGAACATGATTTATTGGGTTTGCATACGGTGTGTTTTTGCGTCGACATCAACTTTTTGGTGGATAGATTTTTGTATTTTTTACCAATAATAAAAAGTTTATTACAATTTTTAAATATTTTTTTTTGTAAAACTGAAACTACGCAATTTATGTACCTACATTCCTCATTTTTTTTACCTACTATTTTTGTATATGAGGCTGAATGATAACGAGATTCCTCATGAGGTTCTCAAATGTTCTAAAACCAACATTCAGGCGCATCGCTTACTTACAATGATTGCATATTACAGCCCCGTCCTATCCGCAGTCTTCACCCCTCGAATTCAAGATCGTCGCGAGCGCGGTGAAAGCATACTTTATCGCAGCATGTGTTCAAATAATACCATCAGAAGTATCCTTATTTCAATTTCCACTGTCAAAGAGCAACGCCCCGAAAAATATGGAATATAGGGGGGTGGGAAGGCGATTATCCCTTCCTTACGATAGTCTACGAGCCAGTGACTATGCAAAGAAAGCATTTATTTTAATAAAATATTCAACAACTTCAGTATTCATATTCAATGTATGTTTTTTATGAATTAACATTTTTTATGAATAACATCTTATTAGGATTATATAAAACCCAAAATCCAGGTCTTAATGATTACGAAAGAATTATAAATGATGTTCAAGATAATGAGTTAAACTTGACGATGATTCTAAATATGTGATCAATCTTGTAATATATTGAATATTTCGCAAAACAGAACCTACATTTTATATTTGACATATTTTGTAATAGTGAGTAAAAACTATTGAAGTTGTAAAATTTAATAGGTATACAGATTTAAGAATTCAGTAATATCACTTCAATTATTTTTATAACTTATTTTTTATATTATAATTAAGAGTCCAATTAAGCGTAATTTTTAATTAGCCCTTCTTTGTAATTATTAGCCTTTCATTGAAAAAAGTAAATAATTTATTAAGGCTATTTATAAAATCACAGCCAGGTAAGTGCGTGTCTATTGGTGTGGTGTAAATAATATTGTAGCATAAAAATTGCAAGATTCGACAGATAAATGCGTTTTTTTTTTTGAATAGTTTAAAAGTAGCGCAGCAGCGCACGCACCTTTCTCCTTGCGTTTGACATATATAAGTAATCAAGTTTAAAAATTTAAATTTATTACATTTTATTTTTATAAAAGAATTGCTATTACCTAGGTCATTTCTAATTATTATTAGTCCTACTCAGCTAAGCTAAATGTGCTTATGCTAGGGTCAGGGTAGGTTGAAACGCTAATGAAGCATTAAAAAATGGTATGCGGATTTGAACCCGCGACCGCTGGGTCAATAGTTAAACGTCTTAGCCTTAATACTACCATGATATTTTAAGAGATGATATTGCAATGGTATGTTTTCGATAAATCTACTTATAAATATGGTTTCACTTTTTTTTGTTATTCCTCGGTGCAATAATAAATTATCATTATGGTTTAAAATGATAGAATGAATGTTTTGGTGATAATATTTACGAATTGGTAATTGAGAGTTTTCTATACGTATAGAAATTTTGATGAGAAATTTATTGAGACTTGGTTGTCAGCTAACACGTCAGATAACTTACATTCTATCATAATTCATTCAATTTATATATTTTTTGATTAAAAATATATTTATTTGCTTTTTGCGAGGAATTTGATTTCAACTAGGATCTGAATTCAAGAAAAATTATCTTGTGCGACAATTTTAAGATTAGATAATCACAAACGTACGGAAATGAATATTAAATGTAGGTATTAAAATATGAGGCTGGCTCTGATATATTCAAGACGTCGAGCGTGATTGACTTTTCGATTGTTTTATAGTGGTCTGGGGATGAGTGCGTAGGCGAATAATATCGGAATATTGTGTGGAGGGGGAGTCAGGGATAAAAGGATATATTCCCTAGGAGAAATCATCGGAGTGTTTTCCTTGTGGGATTTCCCTTCAATTCGAATAAAAGCCGCGAAATTTTATGGAAGAGACACGTCCCATTGCGTATATCTAGAAGGTACGTTTTGTTTATCTAGATCGAGCAACAACTTATGATATATTGTAAAACAACAAGCGTTGATATTTTTATTTTATAAATTTATTTATTGACCTTATTCACTAAAAAAATAAAAATAAAATTGATTTCACTTCCCCGCAATAAATATATTGGCAAATGAAATAAATATTCTATTATCGGAGAAAAGGTGAATCAAGGTGAAAGTAAAAAATAATATAATTATTCGTCAATTGTAAAACGTTTTACTTAGCTAAGGGTAATTAGTTTTAATTACTGCCTATTTTATTGCAAAAGATGTGTAATTATGTATTTTGGCATATCTAATTAATTATATTTACTTAATGAAATCTAATTTTAATCATTTTTGTAAAAATAATTACTATGACCTAAGCCATATACAACTATTTTTGGTTCCTACTCATCTAGGCCAAATGTGCCTGTCCTAGAGTCAGGGGAGTTGGTGGTAATGAAGCGTTAAAAATGGTATGAACACGTGCGGGTTCGAACCCGCGACCTTTGGGTCAATAGTCCAACGCCTTAACCACTAGACTACCACGATCTCTACTAATTCAAATTAAATTAAATTATTTTTTATTATATCTGATGAGAACGGACAATCGCCTGACAAAGAGAATAGTTTTATTTAGATTTTAAATAGTGCTGTATATGAAATGCAGTTAAAATTAATATAAACGTACTGAGTTCAATTTTTAATTTCAATTTGAGATCGAAGGATCTTAGTTTATAGAACCCAGCGTTGAGTTATTTAAAAATAAAGTTTATCGAACACGCAACTAGCACCTTAATCCAAAGACATCAAGTTTAAGCAAATAACTTTTCTTATTGTTGGTAAATCTTATAATAATATATAAAAAATGAACGTTTAATAGACTTCGAAACCGTTTGACCGATCACCATGGAAGTTAGCACATATATGTATTGTTCACGGAGAAGGTTTTTTATGTTATTTCGAGTGCACATCGCGAGTGCAGCTGGCACGAGTTGTATCTCCTTGTAGAAGCTATCAAAGATATGCATATGCGTAGAATAGGACGGTAGGCACGTAATAGCATCCCTAGTGCTGTTGTCATGAGTTCTCGCCCACCGAAGGCTCTATCAAAGCCTAATTTTATGTTAGGATGCTATTGGTTAGTTGCCTACTCGCCAGGTTAATAGTTTATTGATTATATTTTGTTGTTGGTGAAGTAAAATAGTCATTTAGTGAAGTAAAAAAGTAAATTTCATTTCTATCAATCATATATTCTGGCACATATCTTACAAATGACTCAAATAAGTAAAGTTGCCTGGAAAAACTATAGGTCTCTGGAAATGTGAAGAAACGCAAGTTGGTTGTCACTGCATACAAAATCATTAATGCTACTCTGGATCGTCCACATTTATTGGAAATATTTGGACTATACGCGCCACCAGATTGTATCAGAGCGAGAGCCCATCGCAGGTTCATGTGCAGAAATGCAGGGCCTTAGTCTGGCTGCCAATCGATTATCGACTCGACGCTGGCGTTTCTTTTAATCGCTGCCGTCGGTCGTAAGATAAACGGATGGCGCGTACGGTAGAGTCGATTTTCGAGTGTCGATCGTCAACCGGACTAACCCTGCAGGCCCGATGTGTTAAGACAGCACACACTCATTCGAGCAATGGAATTGCTCAACAAGCTGCCGCCCGACATCGACGTGTTCTATACTCCACTTTCATCAATTTGATTACACCTGCACTCAGTAGGGCTTGGAGAAAACAGAACACTAAATCAGCAGGCTAGGCAAAACGATAGTTGTAAATGTGCTAAAACGTGTAACAAACACTATAAAAAAAAAAGTCATAAAAATATCAGATATTCTTTGTTTTTTCTGTTTGAAAGAAAAAAGTCCCATTCGTCATCCGAAAAAGTTATTGCTTAATATGAATGATATTTGCAAGCATACACAGAGTGGTAACATTGTGATAAATTTAACGCATTTACTTTATAAATAAACGTATTCAAATTTTCCGAGAATGTTATATCATCCATAGATTTCGGTCTTTACCGTTACCGTAAACTTTGAGTACCTTAGTTATTGAATAAAATGCATATTAAGATAATTTTATGCCTTATTTATTCCTATATTTTGACTATATTTTTTATTTGCCCGAGCGGCAATACTGTGAAATCTCGACCTCTAGCATTACATCCAAAAAGGTATTTTCCATAAACTTATATTCCCTCTAACATCTTACCTAGTTTTTTTCTTTTCTTTTTTTTCTTTCAGGGCAATATAAATTAAATTAAAACGTATTTAAATACTTAGTCACAAAAACTTTTATTATTTTTATGTCATGAACTTTTTATAAATACAATATTTTTACTATTTATGAAAAATAGACGAAGGGAAAGCAAGTAGAAGGCGGAGATCTTGAATGATTAACCCTTCGTGATTAGTTTGGCTACATTACAACGTCGCTGCTACAAATAGCGGTTTTATGATATTACCGTTTAGCCTAATATGTAAAAAGGGCACATATTCTGGGTTCATAAATTGTGTTTACAGCTTTTAGAATAAAAAGAATCTGGATTAAAATGTAAAGATTCAGAAACGCTGAAGTCAAAAAAATGGAAAATATTATCACGATAATATAATAAATTAGAAAATATTAACTGTACCTGGATAATTGTGGTCATCTTTTTACGCTTTGAACATCGAGATTAAATCTAACAACATAATACACTATAAATAATGGAAAAGGTGCTGCAATTCTCCGATCTCCGTATGTTTTCATAGCGGATAAAGGAAGCAGTCCGCTATTGTTCTTTACAAAACAGCCGGATATTACTTTATGTTTATTATATATGTTATTATCGTTATTTGTTGCAAAATTATACGCTCATAATTCAATATGTCCGTTATTATATTTGTACGTACTCGAATGTAAAACAAGTGAGAAAAGAAAATTATTTAAACCTAATAAACTCTAGCAGTGTCAAAACATCGTATATTTTTTTTAACGAGCCTATTATAAGCCTTGAATTTAAAAAAATACATTCCTTTGTGTAAAAATACTATATTTCTGATGCCGTTTTAAGATTTTTTTTTATTTCCTTAAACGTACCTCATAATTAAGAATTGTCAATATTGTAATTGAAACTGTTAAAATAGTTCATTTATTACCGGCAAACCTAAGTTAAAATTATAAACGGGAATCTCATATGTGATCTCATCGAATTATTGATCATTAATTATTACTTACCAGTTGTCTCATCCCGGTTTTGGGTATTTAAGCAAATATTGCACTTTACTCTATTGTAATCATAACTACTTTATTTTATTTTAACGTAACCTGTTATCCAATATACAGAATGTTTTTAAAATTAGGGCACTTATTTTAGGAGGTTGATCTTTATCGATCACTAAACCGGTCTCACAAAAAAAAAATTATATAAATTAAAAAAAAACATACTAATGTAATTATATTATTAAAAAACTTTGTTTTTCTCTGAGGAGCTTTGCAAGTCGCGCGCTCGGCGGTCACTGACCGCTCTCGCGCCATACATTAGAACGATTTCAATTTAATTTTAAAGTCGAAAATAAATTCACTGTGGCAATTCGAAAATAAATTTATTGTCATATTTAAATTCAACGACAATTTTTTGTGTCACCTACTACAATGTATATTATTAATTTAGAGTTGAGACTCAGCCCGAGTGTCGCAGACACGAGTAATCATTCACTGAAGGCGTCTACAGAGCCACCTGCAGGGCCTAGATGCCAACCTGGGTCGAAGCCCGGGGTTGAACAGCTGTTTAATATAAAGTAGCCTACTATTCTTGCGAGCGCACGATACTGGTTGAGGGCATGGGCAATTATACCGGTCGATGATTAGTGTTAGAATAGCTTTCAGGCCATTTTGAATTTCGAATATTGTAATGAATTTTAAAGTTTGGTGTCATTTTAAACATCTTAAGGGTTAGGATATCCAGTCCCTGACAAGTAGTTTTACGCCTTTTTTGCATTACTTATAGCCTCAATAACTTTGGCCCAAGTTATTTAATAGTGAAAATCCTATTCGAATCAATTCAGTAGTTTTGAATGAGAAGGAACACAACAATAGCGAAGAAACTACCATTTATAAGTGATAATAATTATTAAAAACATCGATATTATTGATAAAAGTAATAATACCTTAGGATGGGACAGTCACTGGCGAATTGGATTTCTTGTTATTAGGATGAGAAAATATTTGCTACAATTGACTGGCAAAAATATAGATTAGATAAAACCGTTACAGAATATTTAAAAAGTGACGAATTATAAAATATGAAAATCATACGTGAAAAGGCCAACACGATCCCCCCAACCACCCACCCAGCATTCTCGCCAATCCTCATGTGGACCAAACCGTTCTGTGTATCACCCCACCCTGAACCTGTGCCGTTATTTTTTCATCCGACGCGAACGCCCTTTGATTTGTTCGTAAATCACTTCATTTCGACGCCGCTTTGCCCCCGCACATACTCTGTTTTTTTTTTCATCTGCCCCCGCCCGCCCCCGCCCATCGCCGCCCTCATCCGGCAACCGCCGACGCCGCTGATGAATAATACATTGTTCTACCTTTGTGACTTTTTCACTTGCAATTTTGCTGCAAATTACTCCACCTAACCTAAGTCGACTCAGTCGTAACCGCAAATGGGAAAAGAAAAAACTCCGGGGGTTAGGTTAAGTTAGGTTTAAAAATAAACCATGTTTAAAAATAAGGAATACACTAATTTATGGGATACACAATTTAATTATAATCATATATTTTTTTAAAATTAATATTTTTATAAATTGTAAATATGTGTCTTGTATTAAACAGGGTCCTTGTATCAGCCTGCTATTCTGTAACATAAGTGATTTGACTTACAGTGATCAATATCTCGCACTTTTAGCAAAAAAAATGTTTTTTTGCGCTATTATAATTTGTTTACTGACGAGAAAAAGATCAATGCATTAAAACCGATTCCACAAAATACCTCACATTTACCGCAGCGATTTTATGAGAAGAAATAACTACAAGTTTACGGCCATTTGTATGAATAAAGTGAGTGATTTTTGCATTTTTTATTTACGATTTTGCATGAATTGTTATTTAAAGAGCATAAACCCCTTTTAATTTTGTTATTATACTACTTTTGAGGTATATGTGCTTAAATATGTTTGTCAAATCCATATTTTATTATAAAATAGGATTTTTTACTTCTTAAATCTTTTTAATTTTAAATTAAAATCAACTTCGTTTAAGGCTTATTATTTGTTTCAGAAATGATAAAAAGCAGCCAAATTCAGAAAAATATTCAGCTTTGGCAGAGTCGTAGTGACGAAGTCTGAAACTACTTGTACCTTATATTATTTCTTTATCACCTGAATTATAAGAAAATTAAAAATATTATAAAACTTCAGTACATCTCACCAAATGTCGAAATCGACGTTTCCGGATCCATTTTCTTATTTTTTACTAAGTATAAGAAGTTTATTGTACCTGTTATTTCATAGTTTTTTAGTTATTCGTTTATTTTGAAGTAGATTATTTTTTTTAAACTCGGTTTTATTGTTTAGGTTTTTTATATCAAAGTTAAAATATACCACGTAATACTACAAAAAAAAAAACTAAAAAAATTGTAGCACCGGCGATTACAGCTACTGGCAACCTTTTGATTAAATTACAGAACAATAAAATAATACGGACATCTATTTACAAAATAATGTGATGCTTGTTGAGTTGATACCATTTATCAATCACTCAACATATACATCAATTAAATAAAAAAATAATAGATTAAAGGCATCTTAAAATTAAGATAGCTGCAAATTTGAAAAGTTTTACGAAATCATTTATACATAAAATAATTATTAACCAAATTCATGTCATTATGCTTTTATTGTCTCCTATAAAAGTTTTAAAGTTGGTCTTAACCCCTTTTCTAAATGACCGATATGATTAATAACCTTAATAACATATATTTTTGTTCAAATTTAAAATGTACGGCGTTAAGTTTCAAACTTTTTCTATACCTATCACAGGCCTAGATATAGTATCTCATATTAAACCACAATGTGATATGGTAGCAGGTTTTTTTGTTTATTATTTACATTTATAATGCATATAGTTTCAATGCAATGTAAATCATATCTAAACCAAACTATCTAATTACAAAAAATCAAAAAAAATATTCCAAAAACCAAAAGAGGTTCACACCCAGTACTATGTTATTTTAATGTCTGTATCCTAATAATTTAAGATACATTCTGTGTGGTATATTAGTAAATTTATTTAAATGTTATATTTATTATCATAATATGAAAGCAGAGCTGCTAAATTTTTTTCCCATTTTAGAATATGAAATCAATTATTCATATTTTTATCTCAAATGTAATATAACAAATACTGTTTTTCCTATTATAATAAGAATACAAATAATTTAAATAATCAAACGTATTTTTTTAAATGTATTTAAATAAATTAATATCAAAAAAACATTTGCTGTTGACCGTTGAGGAGTTCCGTAGTCTGGAGCCAATCCTCGGGTAGAATCAGGTCATGCTTACAATAAAAATGCACTGTAATCAGAACTGAAACAACATAGCAAATTTCAACCCCGTGGGATAAGAGGAAGTGGTTCTAATTTACCTTGTAAGATTTGACCTAAACTATCTAACAAACATTGCAAGTTAAATAGAAGCTTGTAAAAAAAAAAAAATGTCCGCTTTGCGTGTGTAGTCAGATCATTTGTAGCATTTTGTATTTATATTTGCACTTATATATTTTAATCATTATTACGGTTAAACAAGACAATTAGTTAAGAGGTTTCTCCACTACTGTTTGACGCTACAACTGTTAGTGGTAAATGCTACGCAAGTAATTCGTACTAATTGTCCAAAATCAAGATTTTGTGAATTAAATAGTTACTATAAATAAATGTTGAAAGCTAAAAGGACAGTTTCGGCGATTTTTCGTGCAGGCACCGTAAACTGAACCTCGGTTTAATTTGGTATTGTGATTAATCTGACATCCGACCTTTCGACCGCAATGGGCAAGTTCAAATCACCGCCCAGAACTTTTCGGTTTCCGTCTAAAAGTAAAATGCCCCACTGCGCCAGAGGCCAAAACCTCCATTATGCTCGTAAACCACTACATTTTATAAAGTTATCCATTCAACTCTGCCGATACGAATTAATAATGTATGAACCTCGGGTACGAAAATGCAAAAAATGTTAAGTATTAAACGCAGTTATTATATAGTTAGTTAATACAAGTGTAGCTTATTGACAAAATATTTACTTGTAGGTACATGTTATCATTAATTATTTTGATTAATTAACATGTGTAATTATTTGTTATATAATATTCTGGCTCGTGAAAAATGTAATACTCTAGTAATACGTTGTTCTTTAGCACTGTTCTAGTATTACATTGTATTGTAGCTATATATGTCATGCGTCAGTGCATTATTTTTTACGGTTTTACTTTGTATCATTAAAAAATTAGCATAAAAAAATAAAAAGTCATTAGGTATTATACATTTATACACGTGATGGAAATAAATACTCTTATCTTATTGTTAGGCATGTTTCGTTTTTATTTATAACAAGCTGGCCAACATCACAGAAATGTGGAATTGTATATGTGTTTAGAGCGCGACTCGGGGGTGAGGGTGCGGCAAATTTCCATTATTTATGATTTTGACATAACTGTTCTTATATAACATTTATGTTATTATTTATTTTTAAATTTCTTCTAAATATATTTATGTTTCTCATTTACGCAAATATTTAGAACAATTATTTAATAGCAAGAGAGGAAAAACCGGCACGGAGCCCTTTTTTGTCACGTTGCCAAAATAAGTAAAATTAAAAAAAATATATAATTTTAAAATACCAAAAAGATATAATCAAATTTAAATGCAGATACACTGAACTCACCCGCAAAGCTGTAGGGGTATTTTTTTTTTCATTTGATTGCGTTTTTGTGGTTTTATTTTTGCGGGCTTTGAGAGACCCTTTATTGTGGTAGCTTGTCGCTACACGAGCCGGTCCACATCTGTTGGAGATGACATCGGGAGAGAGGAGAATGCGACGGCAAAGGGAACAAATCGACATCACGACAAACACAGACGGGCCGAAGTACAAAAGACTCTTTTTACGCGTGGCACTGAAATTGAAAACACGGAAAAAGTCGTCTGCTTGAAAACGAATCTTGCGGTAATTTTTTTGTTCAAAGTCGATAATATTACAGTGGACACGGCATGAGGTGATGTTTCTAATCGGTCAATTGGTTGATAATCATAGCAGAATGAAACTGCATCTATTTTACCGTTTTTCAACAGAACTGAGAAGATAAAATAACAACTAGAAGATAAAAAATGTTGTGCCTACCACTTATAGGCAGTGAGACTATCATTTCAATAATTGAGAATATTGGGAAAGAACAACAAATATCAACATATTATATTTTTACTATATTTACACTAATTTATCAACGCAAAAAAGAAATAATAAAACATACATAAATTAAAAACAGCCGTTTTACAAAATGCGAGCAAGTATCACCCCAGAACAGACCTTATCTAGTAGGGTGCATCGGGGACGCTTTGTACGAGATAGCTTAAAATATGGATAAATATTTTTTGTATAGTCAATAACTAAAATATATTTTTATGCTATTTCGCATGTATATTTTGGATTAAATAAAAAAAATATCATCCAAATAGGCTTCAAAAGATTGGATTGGGCATTCATCCACCTGTCTAATTTATTCGTTAATAGTTGTTAGAGCTGCGAGGCAAAACTCTTTGAAAATTACCATCATCTTGTTTACTCAGAATGAAAGTAGTACCAAATATTTTCAACTTTTTATTAAAAAACGATAATAATATCTACATGTCAAAAAGATTCAAGAGAAAAAAAAATGAAAAAGGATTGAGGCTAAAAGGTTACAAAAATATGAAAAGACTATCAGGAACACTGAAATTGAGTATTTTCAATTAGACATATAAAATTCAGTTTTATGAAATGTATGTAACAAAAGTATTTAATATATATTTTTAAAACTATTTCTTTTCAATTAAACGCATTGGAATAGATTTTTTTTTTGAATTAATGTAAAATATTAAATTCAACTGCTTTATCAAATTATGCCTTTCGTTTACGCGTTCACAAATATTGAGACGGTTTCCATTAAATTTTGAATTCGTAATTGCATATCATAACTATGAACACATATAATTATTATGTGCCATGATCTACTAAGCAACATTTTTTTTAATAAAGTAAATAGAGATGGCGGTGATGAAACGTTAAAATGTGTGACTACATTGTGCGTATTTAAATCCGTGAGCACTAACTTAATTAATACTCATACACCCTAATAACCAGACAACTATTAAATATCATTATTAAATTAATGTGAAACTTTATTTTTTCGTAGTTCATTGCTAGGAACATATTGCAGACCTGATCGAGATGAACGGGATTGCGTTTGAAACGACGCTTACGGAACCCTAAAAACAATTTTGCTTAGATGTCAAATTAGCTAATTCGTTCTAATCATCGGCTTACTTAACCGAGCCTCGATCCCTTCTTTCAATGGCGCGGGCTAAATTATATCCGAAGCGTTCGACTTAATACCGCCGCGCCACTACTCTATTTCGGTGCGGCTATAATTACGTTAATTACATTTCCTTGGAGCAATTATAGACAGGCCCTAAGTATACCAGCTCCTTCTTGATGCTCAAACAAACGCTGCGCTCACTAAATAGCGGTAGGTCTATAACGATCTATATCGATAGAGAGAAGGTTCGGAGACAAAAGCATAATTTGCCTGAAGCTCGGCGGAATTATACGGTGATGCCTGGCTCTTTCACAAGTTCGGCAACCTTTTAGAGCAACGTTATTATTAACTTCCACGATAAAGATCCTTAAATTATAATGGTTTAAGTGGCGAGATAAGGTGCTAATAATGAATAATTAATTGAGTTGATTACATATAATTTACTATTTTATCATACATTTGAATTAAGCCGCATGTGTTACTTTTAATTTTCTAGTAAGTGAAATAAAAGGAGAACTGAGATAGTAAAAAAAAAATAACAATGACATTACTTAAATTACCACAATTACCACGGATATGGTGCAAGCTTTGATTTTAAGCCAAGACAAATAACATGAGTTGAGTAATAGAAAAACTGAAATAGGTAAATAATAATAGGTAAGTAAACAAATATAAGCATTATAAATATTATTTTAAAGATATAATTAAAAAGCACCTTTCAGGTAGATTTCTTTAGAAAAGTTACCTATTGCAACGGGTACCATGAAACTTCCGGAAAATTTCGATATATCTTCGCGATTAAGGCATATTGTGCGTAATGGTTAATACCTACTGGCAATGTTAATACTATATCCCGCTGGCGTTCACAAGTATTTTATGTATGATAGTCGAACAACTGTTACGAACTAAGGCGGAGAATCCGAACAAAGCTGTGTTGCCAGTTTTCAGCCCGAAGTATCGAAGTCTTCTTTGAGGACGGTATGTGTGAATATTCCAACATATATTTAACCATTATATATATTTTATACATATTCCATAAAATAGAGGAAAATAAATGAAACAAAACCGTCTTGAAAATAAATCTGCAAAAAAATTAAGAAGTAATGCATCTTTTTAGTTTTAGTAGGTGACAAAAAAAAAAGATCTACCAAAACGTTTAAGTCTGCGTACCGTTAAAGTTCTGAGGTTTTTACACCTTATGCAACTTAAGTGAAAATTATACTTCTGTTTCGCTCCAACCATATGAAAAGATTTTGAATAAAAAACTTATCTTATGATTTTTGCTACCTTTCATTAGACGTAACATAATTAACATGGGAGTACCTCTGAAAAATTCCTTATGATATTGAAATCATTTCGGAGTAGTGAGTGAGCATACATAAAAAAACATACAGAACCTCCTCCTTTTTTGGAGTCGATAAAAAATATACAAATAAAATTAAGTACATCATAATTTATTTGAGGTCGGTTAAAAATGAAGAACAATCAAAATGTTGTAGAAAATGCGTATTATCTACATACGAGTAGGTAAATATATTTTCTAAACATTTCATTTTTAGAAAATGCACATGAAAAAAGAGAAAACTCACTGCCTGCCTAACTGGCGTGGCGCATTACCTAGGTACCAATTTATTTTTGAGATGACAATGGAGTAATGGCCTGCTTCCACGCTGGATGCTGGAAGGCGGGATGAAAGAAGCCCATTAGGAGATGCGCTTGGAAAAGATCGACAGTATACAGAATACAAGTAACTCCTTGGTCGGTGTCCTAAAGTAGCACATTTCACGGTGGATGCGGCCTTTAGTTTGGCTTCCAATCGACCCAAACGGAAAGCGCCATCTTTTTTCTTTCGCCGCGGCGTCGATACCTACCGGATGAAACGATTGTCGACCGGTGGCTCAGACTAGGCCCACTGAACCGCTGCGACGGATGCCTCAAAATAATGAGGTTTTTTTTTTTTTGTGTTTTATTAGTAGCATATTGTATACTCTGAATAAATATTAGATGATTGCTTAAAATTCAAATTTAATAAAGTAATAATAGAAATATATTAAATAATTATAATATTGTACACAAATACCAAATAATTTGTAAGTAAACTAAATTTGTGACTACTTTAAAAAAAATAAACATTTTTAATAATTAAAAAACAATATATTTATATATAATATGTTCACTTTTCGGACGGTAAAACAATAAAGATTGATATATTTATAAATTTATTTTTTTACTTTTGGTAGTTAGTCGATAAACAATCATAACGCCGGGTATTATCCACCCCTACAATCAATTATTTTGATTCGCAATAATTTACTTAGGTATTGAGTTGTCTAACATTAATCTATGTCAAAAGAAAATTACTCAAGGTAATTTTAGAATTAAATCAGGTTTACGTATTATTTTGATCATTATACACACAATAAGAAAATAATGTAACACCTGGAGTTGACTGGATAAGGTTTAAAGTCTATTTTCATGCAATCATTTTAAAATATTTTTTAAATAAAACAGCAACAACTTTTCAAATTGTAATATTATAATAATAAAACATTCAATTGAATGTAAATCCTTTTTTTTGAGTAGGTTTAAGATATATATGATGGAAAAAAAGGGGAAAAGCTTTACACGATATATTATATAAAAAAATAGTAATCTATGTTGGTCGATCGGTTATTCTAAATACTACAGAATTATTTTAAATACTACCCTTCTGCTCTTTGCTGCCAATTAATGTCGCTATTCAAATTTGTTATTTCTTATACAGTTGAAATAAAACTCAGAGTTGGTCCTAGTGGTCTTCCGTTATAGATACACGCTAAATATTTTATCGAGTGATCTTTGCTTTCATGCTGTATTTACGAATATTCTAGGAAAGACGGTGTCTGTGCTTATTCGCATGTAAATAAACGTTTCGTTTCGTTTCATTTACATAATTTATTTACCCAAAATAACCACAACGTTTTCGCTGAAGAATTAAGATCTATTTGATTCGAACTCCAGAGGAAACTAATAGAAATATTATTCAATGTATTATAAAAGTTGTTTCCTTCTAAGATATTATCTTCCAATTTAATCTTTCACGTGAAACTAAAAAAGATATCGGGTGATATACCAAGAAATATACTTATCCAGTGAAAATTTGCTTAAGCAGGGGGAAATAGTGTGGTGTGTTGTAAAAGCTGTGTACAGGCCATTTTTCATGTCTCTGAGCCATATGTTATACCCCGTGTTAGACTCTTTTTAGAGATGACGTTTACGATGATGATGACGGGGACGGTTGAGATGATGATGGTTATGCTAACAAATAATGTAATTTAGATTTAATCTGTGTTTCAGTTACTCATAAAATTAATAAAACAAAAACATTTTAATAGGCGGAAAGCCTCGAGAATATTGAAAGATTATTGTATTACATTAGACAAGATGGAGGTAAATAGTAGGTATTGTAAAATTATTGGAGATTGTACATCTACAATTAGTATTGCAAAAAAAAAAAAAAATTTAGATATATTTTATTCGTTATTTTAAATTATAAATGTTTTGAAAATACTAAGAAAAAATTATATATACTTGAATATGATAAATAACAGTTAAAAAAAGAAAATAAACCGTCAATCGTTTCCTTTTTATATACATATATAATTAAAAAAAAAATTGTATATGTAATTTAAAGTACTTAAACTATAATCAGTCCATGTAGTATTAAAATTGAAAACTAAATATACTTTGTTCGTACATTCACACATAATATTATGTAACAAACATGTTATGGTGTTTGTGCCTTAGTACCTAGTAAGTTGGTATTAATTCGAACAACTTCAAATAAATTTGTATTAAGAAATGCCAAGTTATTACGCAAAGCTATTCAATACCATTATTTGCAATATTATATTAAAGGAAAACATCAATATTGTGTAGATTTTATCTCTAGAATTGTATTTTAAATTAATTTAACTGTTCTTCCTTTGTATTCTGGTTTAATTTTGAGCTTAAATCATTCTTATATTCCTTGTATTGTGGATGTTTCAAGATTTCTATCTAAAGTGCCATTCTGTAATTATCAAATTAGCACGAGCTTTCACCTTTTTACTTGGCCGGAGGTGCACCTCGTTCTTGCCTTTTTCCTGCATGTCTCTCACTCTCACTTCCGCGATATTCATCTCTGTCGCGCCAACGCGCGTCGTATCAGGTCTGAGTGAGATATTTCATTTGGGAACTTTTAATTGCTAGCTGAGTCGTTACAGTGGAAGTTCGCGAGTGGATGAACCCGCGTCTTAAGGAGTTCGGCTGGACGTTGACTGCACTGCGATAGATAGTGAGAGTACCTACCCTCTTAACAGCGAAACCGTCTGAAAAGAGCGCATTTGCATACAGATAAAATTAAACTAAATATCCATTCGCCAACCAAATCTAAATATTTTAAACAACTTCACAGGTTGTTTCTTAATTGTTTTATAAATTTACCCAAATATTTTATAAATATCAGCTTTCTAATTTGCAGTGCATTCGGCTATTCACGATTGTTACATTAAACCCAAGTCACTAGCAATTTGATTGTAATTTAACCTATCAAGTACAATTTATGTAAAGAACATTAAAATAACCGTCATGTGCCAAGTAATAACGCAGAAATATACCGATTCATTAGAAAATTCGTTTTGAAGGCATTTTACACCCTGTTGGGACAGTTTTGCTATCCTTGCAATCTACATGAAATTTGCAATAAACTGCACTAATTTTGTTTTTCATATACAGTAATTATGTTTTTATTAAATATATTCAATTGTGATAAAATTTGTATAATTTTGGACGATTTTATATACTATGAATAAAACATACTTGCAGATTTGGTTAAATAAATATAATTATGTTCCTTACCTACTTATTATAATTTCGATTGTTTTTGCAATAATATAGTAACAATATACCTCAACGGCGCACTGATCTTCCCGGAGTAAATTAGGAAGGTACTTACAAACGTTTATTAGAAATATCAATGAATCAGTCTTCAAGTATGGTAATATTAATGACACAGACTTCGATCCTCCAATAGCGTATCGCTATAAATTGATAAAGACAACTAATCATAAAAATACTTTTATTGAATTTTTATACTATTTTTTTATCTCCCTATTTGTGTTGTTTTATGTGCTATAAATAATAAATTGTACTATTTTGTATATACACTAATTGTGTTTGATTTCTGATGCTCATCTGTATTATATTAACAGACACAATAACATATATAATATTTGTATTAACTGTAAACACCTGTAAGTTAATTATTTTTTATGAAATACAGGTCTGTATTTAATTAGGCTTGCTGATCTTAAGCGTTGCAGCTATTTAGCACGTTTTGGGTAATAATTTTCTATTAGTTATTCTGGCTTTATAAAATTAATTTATAGGTTTCATTTCTGTAAAATATTAGGTATAAATTAATCTTAACTTTTTTTGATTGTGATCTATTTAAAATTCAATTCTCGCACGCATATGCTACCCGACAAGTACAAAACGAAACATATTTGCTAAACAAATATAAAAACGTTTATGGTATGCGCCTTCTTTCTACCTTGATACCAAAAATTTTCAATGCTTTACCTAAGGCTATCAAGAGTGCCAAGCTCAATAAAAAAAACAAATTAGAGCTGAAAAAGTTTGTAGCGCTGAGTGATCGAGTGGGTAATTAAAATTATTATTTATTTACATAATTATTAATTAAAGTGTGTATAATTTTAATTTAAGTTTGTTATGTATGTATAATTAGTAGCTTTAAGCATTTAAGGAGTAAGCCGCTTTAAGAAAAACATAATTCAAATTTGAGTTTCTGCCAGATGAGCCCTTCAGGCTCTGGCAGGACAAGATGTATTTTTTTTTTGTATTGTTATCTGGTGAAAAATAAAAAAAAAAAAAAAAAAAAAATTAATGTTTATTCGAAATTTGTAAAATGTAAATAATGTCAGATTAACAAATTCCTCACGGCTTGAGACTTAAGTTGTGGTAGTATGCTAGGTATTAAGAATAAAAAAAAAAAAAAAAACCATGGGCTTGGGTGAAGAAGTAGGTATATTTAAATGAATGGCTAGAATAAATAATAATAAAAAGATATATTTATATATATATATATATATGATATATTTATATATATATATATATATATATATAATTGTATAATTGAGTTGTAAAGTTATTTGACTTATATTTGATGATTGTTTTTAAATAGCGGCAAATCGCCTGAAAAGATAAATGACACAATCTTTGACAATATTGAAAAATTTAGAAAAAGTTTTTAATTATTTGATAAAGTGCTGGATAGCATAATATTTATAAAAGTTCTAAAGAGGTCCTGTACTTGAGAGCGCAGGATGTCGGTTTATTTTTAACTCTCACCGGTCGGTCGGTTTTTTTTATTTTTAACTTTTTAACTGTCCTCTTTAGTGTAAAATATTGTCAAATATTATGTAACCATCTAATTAGATGAAATAAGGAAAGGATGATATTTTAACAAAAAAATATAAAAATTACATAAATTATAAAGTTCTATTTAAACTAAAATCGGGAAAGACTCAACTCATATAAAAGGGGAGTACGAACCCAAAAAGTTAGTCTAAGTTTATAGACGTTATTCTGCCCGAATTAAATACGGTCGTTTTTAAATGGTAAATTCGACTAAGATTTAAAATACCTCTGGATAGTGGTTTTGATATTCGTTAGAAAGCAAAAAAAGGTTTACTGTCTGTCACTAACCGTTTAATCAAAAAAATAGAAAATATTCAGTGACCTGCCAAAGCCAACAACATAGCGAAGGCTGTATGGATTCTGCTTTCTGGCAGATAATCCCTACGAGTTACAACGAAAAAGAGATTTGCCGGCCGTTGTAATTGCAAACAACGGTGTCAGCCCGTCTGTGTAAGCAGATCGGCTATAGGCAGCACAAATCAAGAGGAAAGGCGTCCGGACACCTGTCTCTTTCTGGTCCTCCGAACACGGACTAGTAACCAGCCGAGGATTTACCCGGACAAAGAGATTGGCATAAGAAGGTGCCATTTTGGTCCCCATAGCCGTCCCACTGACCTGTAGGTAGAATTCATTATTAAAGTTGAAGGCGTTACGCGTCAACACAAACTGTGCTAAATGCACCAGAAAATCTGTAGATAGCTCGTGGGATGGCGAACGTGACGAGTATATAGCGATATATTTATCTGTAGGTTGATTTTGTGTTAATATTATTATCGGTGTTTAAGCCAAAATACTTAGCCTTTTTTTAATACTTTCTTTTGGCACATGTTATTTAAGATGATTATTGTAGAAAATAAAAGGCACACACTTGTGTACAGTGTCAACTCGTATTTTACTATGATTCATGCATTTTAATAATTGATAACAACGAATTTTCCCTAAGTATATTGTGTTATTACTCGTATACACAAAAGTAGTTACAGTTGCGCATCGCCTGAAGCTGTTGTATTCGCGTAATATCTGCATTGGCATGCCGTTAGTAAAATTCAGGCCATTGCAATTTTCAGGAAAAGCCAACCTCCCGGGAATGCTGATTGGCAGAATTACGCTTTCAACGCGCGGACAAACGAACGTCGTGTCACTTTAAATTGTCAATTACCTTTATTTCATTAGCTTTGTGTGCAATTTTAAAGCAAATAAGTTCATGCCGTCATTCGAATTATCACAAAAAACCCATACTTCAAATTCGATAAAATTGTTCGTTTGAAATAGAGCAGAGTTATTTTCTAAATGCCATTTTTGACCAATTCTGATTTGTTTCATAGAGTTAATTCACTTTATGTTGTCATAAGGGTAAAGCAATATTACCGGCCTTAAGTCAAAATGAATACTTTAAATCATTGTATGATGGATTTACTTCACATGAAACTTTAATAAAAAGACTGCCAAAAAAATATTTTGAAAACAATCTTAATACAATTCAGCATTCTGTGAGAGCGTTTTTTTCAATTGTTACTAACACTAAATTTTAAATTTCATGGGTATTGCAGGGAATTAAGGCGGCAAACAACACACGCTAATGACGTATTTGTACACACTCGCAGGTGACGTAATATAGAGGTATACCCACCTCATTATAGAGATATAAGAACCTTAATAACGTTCAAACTTCATTAAACGTTCAAACTTAAACATTTAAAGAACCACGGTCGAATTTATATATAATATCATGAATACTCGGATTTTCATATCAAGTATTTTATTTTAATGTTTAATATTAGTATATTATTTCATTTATTTATACGTATTTAAACGTTTACAACATATGTCATATATAATCTATAAGAATAATGTCTATTTATGAGTATGAGTGTATGAGTGTATTATGAGTGTATGAGTGTATTATATATATTATATTATATTATTATACCATAAATTCAAATTATGTATAATATTGTAAGTGGGTTTTAAATTGTTCTTCGACCCGAAACATTTAATAATCTACAGCATTTAAAGCCTACCTTATTTCGGGTACTACCTAGTTAAGAAGAGTTTTGAAAATATGTTTGTGTAATTTAAAAACCAATAAATAAATTATTATTTTTATTTATTACTTTCCGAGGATAATAAATATAAATTATAAAACTAGCGTGAATGAAAATCATTTGAATATTTTAAAAGCAATCCTATTTATAAGTAATTTACAGAAATAGATATTAAACTAACTAGTAGGTGTATATTTTGTTGATTCACTCGAAGGTTACAACTGACTGCTAGTACACTTCTCACAAAAAAGTCAAACCGTTGAAATATTTTTAATTTCTCTTCAGTAGAGCCTAGCTATAGCTATTTATAATGAAACATCACACAATACCGGTTATTTAATTTTATAGAATGCAGTAGGGATAGCTAGAAAAGGTAACGAATCAGGAACGTCCCGGCCTCGCTGTGCGGGAACAATGCCGGCCTATCAACTCAAACATTACTCTGCGAGTCGTCCTCGTTTCCCGGGGGGGGGGGTAGGGGGGGAGGAGGATTTGTGGAGGGGGTAACGCTTCTGAATTTTACAGCGGCATCATAAGATAATGCAGCCCATTGTCTGGCCGGGGCTGAAAGCAGATATGTCGGATAGCGCTGACACGTGAGAGCGCGAATACACTCGGCGAAATTAAAACGCCTGCCGGAGTGAGGTAGTGCGCTTGTGCAGTGCAATTGTCTCAATTCCGTATCTGCCTATGTTTTTTTTTAAATATTTACTTTAAGATTTGACCTTATTTTTGCCAAGAGCCAGAAGAGAAGGTGGCAACAAAGTGCTAAAAGAGAAAGATGTGCGGATTCGAAATGGCGACCGCTGGGTCAGTAGTCAAAACCCCCGGATTAAATCCTCGCATCTCTTATCTAAAGACAGCGCATGAGGTAATTAAACCACGCACATCAATGCATAACTAATACAACTTCATATTCTAAAATATCTAAATACAAATGCATATTTGTATAACCAACTTCCAAAAGAGTTCAAGAAAATTAAAATTTGTATTTTAATTCATATTAAGTGCAGTGTTAGTAAGTGCATCTCAAATTATATTAGTAATAACCATATACACCTGTGATGATATAAAATGTTTTAGTGTTTTATAAACTTTCATTAAATAACCCACTCGATTGTAATTTTGATTCTTTGAATGTGTCAATTCAAACATAAAAGTAGCATCAAATAAATATTTGCACTGATATTTTCGCCCGGATGCGTCGATAAGACAGCCGCCGTTTACGGCTACGGCTAATGTCCGAAAACGCTCTCCCATGTCGGGCTCGTGATAAACTCCATCCAGGCAGAGTGTGCTCTTCTCGTGAAGTGCAAGTATAAATGCACTGTATAAACTAATGATATTATTATCCGGAAGTGGCTGTGGAAACCTAATGGAAAATTGCACACAAATATGCACATAGACTATACGAAACTAATTAAAGATTAAAACAGGATAAAAGAGCGCGTTTTTTGTCACTGTTAAAAAATAGGTTTTACAGCTTAATTAAGTATACCTACTTTAGTCACATTCTTACACATTTGGGCATGAATCTATATCCGAGCAGCTCGGGAGGAAGCTCGGAATGCGACACGCTTGTTCGATTAAACTCGGGAGGAGGCGTGGAGGCGATGTACTCATTCTTCTAATGTCGCCGAGATGTCACGTTGACTTTTGGTTATATGTCACATTGATTTTCTTAATATATAAATAGGAGTACGGAAACGATGTTAAATGTTGATGTCAGTTTGAAATATAATGTGATAAATAACAGAAGTTTTACTTTTAACGAGCGTGGTGTCCATACAAATACGTTTTTTTAACGAGCATGGTGTCCATACAAATACGTTTTTTTTTACAGCACATCAGCAGTAAAAATTATGCATATTTACTATTGTAGAAGAAGAAATACTAATAAAAACATACTTATGCCTGTGTCTCAGTAGTTTTTAAAACTTCCTTAAACCTTAGTAAATAAATTACAATTATACAAAATATCAAACTTATAACCCCCTAAGTATGTTAAGCCAATTTAAATCTCAAATATTACAAAAAAAAAACAAAATTATGCCGTATATAACGCAGCCGTCGCGAAATACTTTCAATCTATTTATGGTGTCTTGCGAGCAAAACGTAGAGTTCTCATGAACTCCACACAATATAATCTATTTTTTAAACAATTTTTAGTGTGTATGATTCGTATTTTATCAGTCCTGTCACGTTTGAGATAATCATAAAAACACTAAGTAATTTGCGCTAGCACACCTGCCCGCAACGCAGTCGTGTTGCCAGTATAACCGAGTCGCAAGACATCACGTCTCTAATTGCATATTGCACTCGTTAGAGAGGGAGGAAGCATATACAGCTAGCATTAAGCTGGACATAGACGAATATGCCAAAAAAGTTATATGATAAGGAGAGAAAGACGTACTTTTATGGATTTAATTGAAGAAACCAGCCGAGTATTATAAGAAAGTTACAGTCTAAAAAAGTTAGAATTTTATGACCACTAAAAGTCCGATAAAAGTTTATCTAGAGATAATAATTTAAGTGTCTATTGTATTAAGAATATGTTATACAATATATAACTAAAACACACGATATGCGATGCACACTCCTCAGGAAATTATCATAAAAAGCCAACTGTCAAAAGTTATTGAGATTTACTTTATAATGGGTCATCTTGTATTACATATTATAGCGATTCTGGTAGCCCAGCGAAACGGCCAGGACTGTTCTATACTTTCGAATGATGAAAATAGTGCAGCTTTTGCTGGAGATATTCGATTTGCACGGGGGCTGTCAGAACGGAAGAAAAACAAAAGTGTAGAAGTAAAAGAGAAAAACGATATATAAGCTAGCTAGGCGCGGTTTATACTTTTACGTAATACTGATGATAATGGGATCATCTGAATGCGTCTTTTATTCCAGTAGTGTTTCGTGTATTTAATTGCAAGTATAGAAGCATACACAAACGCCCCATCAGGGTAACTTCGAGAAATGAAGATATAAGGAGGCGGCATTGAGAGTCTACTATGATCATAGATTTACCAGATTTCTTATTTCCGCAAATTTTGAGGTTCGACTCATAATATCATCATAATTTGTCTTATGTATCATAAGACAAAGTCTGTATGATAAAAAAAACGTTATTTCTAAAAACAATAATTAATCATGACCTATTAAGTTTTATAGAGTCGGTATAATATATTATTTTGTTCGACAATTCGGTTGAAAGCATTCATCCTTTCAGCTTCAACTTCTTTGTTTAATAGATTTCGCCAAGCAAGTTGTCATTTTGAAACGTAGATAATTGTTGTGCAGTAACACAATCTGATTATGTTCGACATAGATCGTGCACTGCGAGTTGACTTTTCTTACATATTAGACAAATTTGTCTCCTATTTCGTGCACACCTTCGTGTCTGTAAAGTTAGAGGTGCACTTTGTAAACTTTTCTTGCGGTTTAAATCTCGTGAATGAGCAAAGAAAAAAATATCATAGATATAACTTGATTGATTGATCACATTTTAATAGGCCTATTTGATATCAAGCCAATCGATGACCGTACATAAAAAGAATTTATCGACTTCAATTTCCTTTTTTCAGGTTTTGGAAAAAGAAGATTTATTTCAAAATAATTTCTCAGCCTCTGTGAAATTGTGAACAGCCTGATCTGATATACTATCGAAACATTACACTGATATTTTTTCAAATGTATTTTATGGAAAGATGTATTTCCCGACAATTAGGAGAGAACTAAGAGAATAAAAAGTCTATTTTGAATAATTATAATGGTTTTTTATTTATTTAAGCGCATTACATATGTGTGTTTTCATTTCTTTCGCAATGTTAAACTAATACGCTCTACGCGTGTGGCATATTATTACAAATATTTACAGCGTTGTAAACAATAAGCAATAACTTTCATCCGAAATGCAGCTTATGTTCGCAAGCGCACTTTTACGGGGCGCGCCTCTTCGCTGTAAAACCGCCGTGCAGACTTCCATTTCGGGTTATCACGTATTCTCGTTATCTCGATGGGACTATCCTTATAGTTAAACGTGGCGCGTGGTTAATAGACACGCTGCCGGAGCCATATTATTATCTATGCATGATCATAGATAGGTAGGGTCCCGTATATACTAGGGATGCACATATGTACCTATATAATCTGAGAGGAAAATAGGAGTTTACGATTTACAATTTAATTATAATTAAAAAAATAAAATAAGATACATATTACCGCATAGAAATTTAAACTATATACGTAAATATAAAAAGAATAAAAAAAAAGACCAAACTGAAAAGTAAGTCTGATTAACAAAAGCATGACATTTGCATATTATATAGGAAATTAAATTATTGCGTAAACTAAGATTTATAAATTATTAATATTAAATCAATTCAATGCATTCCAAATAGACATTTACTTTATGTCAAAAAAAACTTTTTTAGCGATTAAAATATTTAGTTATTCGCATGCGAATTTGGATAAATTAATTGAGATTTTCGTTGAAGTCTGTCGCAAACCTCCCACAAGGTCGAGCTGAAATGCCTAGAAATCAAATCTGGTTTTGTAGATTCCGTTACAATGGCAATATATAAAAGTAGCATAAAATCAGTAAGATATGGGTGCTACTGTATAGAGATTTTAAAAAAAATATATCCTATTTAGTTTTTATTCTTACCTGAACTTCCAATTCAAAACCCGGAAGGTAGCTGAGCGGTACGGGGTGAAAAGGGTTATCGTAGGGAGAAGTATGGAACTCCAGCAGCATGTGAGGACCTCTGGATACGATATCAGGGACAACGTCGCCGCCGCAGAGCCTTGCTAGAACTGGAGATGACCGCGTGGCGCCGTCCCAGACCGTCAAATAGTCCTGGACGACGTTACACTGGTCCCATAATCTGGAAAGAAAAATAAACTATTGGTACATTTAAATTTATTTTTTTATGTAGTATGATGGATTTTGACTGAGATGCATTTATTGAAAATGAAAAAGTATTTTAGAGTAAATTTTTTTATTGTATTCATAGTTGGATAAATCTCAAAAAAAAAATATATTATTACAAACTACATCGTGCAACACATGGATTAAAAATAGTAGATGTCACAATAAAAAAATATTAGTTTTTGTTTTCGGCGAACAAAATATTAAGCGAAAAAAAATCAAATTTTAAATCTGAAGTCATATTCCCATATCGTTTAGATAAATTTACACATAAGATTAACTAAGTGTTTTTAAATCATCTTTTTGTTCACCCCATAACCTATAATAATATGTTTATTTCTAAAATATTTTTTTAAATATTGTGCTGACGCAATATTTAATATGGCGCAAGATTTACTTTAAAGAATAAAGCAAAGTATTTTATATTTTTTTACCATGTATTCATTTTTAAATTGTGATGGTACGGCGTTCACATAATAAATGTTTTAACTGTATTTAAACGTAACGTGAAAATTAAAAGTAAATCTATTAGTGACATTATTACCTTTATTAATTCATCTAAAACCTACTTAAATAGTGGCGTAATATACCGTTTCAAAAATAATCTTTTCTGAAGTAAATATGCTAATGCAAATTACATGCTATTAAATGCTATTATCACTCTATTTATATATTTCAAATAGGTAACACCTCGACACAGGCATTTGCCTAGTGAGGTGTTACTAATCCACACAAACTGTACTTTTCTTTTATGGAATATCAATAACATGCGATATATTAATATACATGTAATGATATAATTTTTTATGGATATAATAATAATAATAAATAAAATAAATAAATGATTTTACTTTTTTTGCACGCTAAACCATTTTTTGACAACGCACACGCGTTCAATACAGTTAATGTGAATCGTATAAAATAATGACACAATTTCCTTCTTGACCTAATTTTACCACCCTTCGTGTGTATTATACATAATTTTCCTCATCTTTTTACTGGAGCACCTGATTTGAGATTTAGGTTAAGAGCCAGACGCTCACGATCTCAATGAGAGCGACCAATGTGTCTAAGTGGAATTCTTACTGAAGAACTTGCGTCTTTATGTTTGATGAGCAAGACTTGAGATGCTGAGTACCATTAGGCATTAACGCGTTGAAATATGGTTCAAAATTTTAAGTAGGTATACATAAAACGAAGTTTTAAAATGAAGGGAGTTTGACATCCACAAAATGATATAATATATTGCTAGACTGATTTCCTACTGATACCACTGAGTATCTAAAACAAAAGGCGTGAAACCAATTATGTAAAAAAAAATCATAAAAAAAGTAGAACTAATTCAAAATTGTAAGTAATTGTAAATACGCTTCCGGATTCGATGTTTCAGATAATATTTATTTGAGTTGATTAGTATTTGTTTATATATACAAAGACAAATTTAATGTATTTTTATTTAACGCGCCATCAGCGCGCACGATATGAAAAAAATACCTCGCATTATGACTTGTTTTGCTCCGTGTACAATTCTGTACTATATTAATTTGATGTACCTCTATGATTTAATCAGCGTAAGCCATGATGTAAGTGACTTTTTAGATTTTATTTTCACTGAGAACCTATTTTTAGAATTCCGTTAAACAAATCAAATGAAAAAAAACAGTCTTTTTTACGAATATTCATTAAACGTTTTTTTTTTCAAATAACATAATTTTTAGAGTCTGGAAATAAAGGAAAAATATTTCATCTGTAATTAAATACCTACCAGTACCTACTGTTTACATACATTATATGGCAATCATCAGTCATCATTATGGAAGGGTGAAAAACTTTTATTGCTACCCTGCTAACGACCATAGTCCAGTTTTTAACCGAGATGCGACTGCCGAGTAACGGTTGGCGGTGGTTCGTGGATTAAGGGAGGTAGATGAGCGAAACGGGAACTGAGACTATAAAATATACACGCAGTATGGCAATTTGAGTATACGAGTACTGAGACAAGCATAAACTATGTTTAAAATTTATAACCCAGTACAAAGTATCCTGATTAGATACAAGATACAAGAAAATTTATTTCCATTAAGAAACAAGTTGTACATGAATGGTATTATCATCAGTTTAAAAACAATCTATTATATTTGTCAGATCTATCGTTAGTATAAATATATAGTTAAGTTTAACTAGTTCTTTTAGTAAGTATTTCAGTATCTAAGATTAATATTATACGAGTATATTAATCGTATGTATATTGTTCGTATGGAATTTTTATATGTAATATATAGTAGTATATAGTATATTAGAACATAATAGTATGTATGTGTTTTTGTATAGATCCAGATATATTCCATTCATTTATGTTTATATGTATACGAGGTGTGTTCAAAAAGTATCGCGAATTTTGTGTTTTTTCAAAAATTATTTATTTATTCATGAATATCTATTTTGTCCCATTCAAAGTAATCCCCATGAGATATTATACACTTGTGCCAACGGTTTTTCCAATCTTCGAAGCACTTCAAAAAATCATTTTTTTTTATCTTGTTCAGCTCCTCCTTCGATGCCGTCTTTATCTCGTCAAGCGTAGCGTAACGTCAAGCGTAGCAGCTTCCATTGAGATGATTGAGCTTTAGTTTCCACGTCATAACCATAAACCCACGATTCGTCACCAGTTATGACCCTCTGGAGCAAATTTGGGTCGTCGCGGACAGAGTTTAACATCTCATTAGCAATGTTCATGCGATGCTGTTTTTGGTCGCAATTGAGCAATTTTGGTACGAATTTCGCGGCGACCCGTCTCATGCCCAAATCATTGATAAAAATCGAATGGCACGAGCCAATCGATATGTTTAGGTCCTCAGCAACTTCTCTAACGGTGATTCGACGATTGGCCAATACCATTTTCTCCACTTCATTAATTTTTTCGTCTGTTGTTGAAGTGCTCGGGCGTCCGGCACGCTCTTCGTCGTTCACATCTTCTCGGCCTTCTGAGAACATTTTGTACCACCGATAAACGTTGCTTTGGTCCAAGGTAGCTTCTCCGTATGCCACAGTCAACATTCGGAATGCATCCGCGCACTTAATTTCGTTTTTCACACAAAATTTCATACAGGTTCTGTGATCCATTTTTTTGAATAGGTAAAAATCGAAGACGATCCAAAACACGTGCAAGCAAAGCAGCTGTCAACAATTAAGTGAACATTCAAAATAGCCGAGCTTGTCGGCATAAGTGAGAGACATGAGTACCAACATAACGCCACAAAAAAATCGAAATTCGAATATACGTAACCCGCGAAAATTCAAAATTCGCGATACTTTTTGAACACACCTCGTATGTATCAATCAAGTTTTTTCGACCCGGCAAAAAGACTTCTAAGTATTATACGGATTGTCTTCCTTAGAACAGGTGGTAGCCTAGTTAGGCAGGATATTGTACATTATAATATTATTTTTATAAGATTTGCACGGATAAATTAAGTACATTTGTCAATATAAAAAGTTTGTATGAAGAATTTATTATTATATACAGGTGTATTTATATTCGCTGATGTCCTTTTAGAGGGTTAATATAGATCAATAATCAAACATTAATCAGCAAAAATATTGGAAAAATGTTTCCTAATTACGAGAAAAACGAATTCTAAATTTCAAAGAAATTGTTTTAATGCTTGAGAAGGCGGTTGAACGCATGGCGCGAGATCAGGGAACCTCGCGCCCACGCCGTCAAGACGCACTTCGAAGAAAAATAAAGTTTTTTTAATATTATTATTATTTTAGCATGATATTTTTTAAGAAATTATTATTTTTTTTCGTAAGACTGGTTTAGTTGTCGATCTAAATTAACCCCCAAAAGGACATAAGTGAATATAAATATAACCTGTATATTGTAGTGCAAGCTGGAAGGAAGACATTATTACATAACAACTAGTTGTAAAGTAAAAGAAACATAACTACGACAAATTAATTAAAAAATAAAAATCGTGATCGTGCAACTCGTGAGGTTAAAAAATATATATGGGTTTATATCTGTATGAGGCAGTAATGTAACGGCTGTTCCAATTTACTCTTACTATAACTCGTAAATATAAAATAAAAAAAAAATATTTTCAAAAATTCTAATAGCTGTACTAAATAAAGAATTAAGATAATTTATTTATTTTTATTTGAACTCTTTATAATGGCCGACAGATAAGCCACTCCAATATAAGCGCTTAATTTGCAAAAAAAAAAAAAATAGCCTATGCCCTACACTAATAATATATTGACTATAATTCTGAATAGACTCGAATGGTAATCTAAAAGACATGTCATGGCTTTGCCTTTTGATATGTGTGGATAAATGATAAATGTAGTTGTGACATAAATTGTAAAGGCACGATCTGAATGCAGGATTATTTTAAATAGGGATACATTTATACGGTTAATGGTTGCTCTTTTTTGCTCACAGCGTAGGTATGAAGAAGGACTAGCGATGTCAACTATATCGCAATAAATTATTTTTTAATTATTTACGGAGCTGTTGTAAGAGTGACAACACGTTTGAAACTCAACCTAAATAAACCAAGGAGTATTGAACTATTTTTGCATTCAAAATGATGTACTCATTAAATGGTTATTTTAAATTCAACTCAATGCTTTGCCTACTCAGCCGAAGTATTATGAATATAATGAGCGAAAATATTAGACTAGCTAAAACTCTAAATTACGTGCTATTATGTGCTCGTGGTGCCTATTTATCGTAATTAAATGAACGCTAGATTCGTCTGAGTGTACTTATCAAAGCGTTCTATACATTGCACGCTAATGATTAAATCTGTCAAGTGGAAAAATCTGCGAGAGCAATGGACATGGTTTTGGAATGGTGGCAAGGAGGGCGGGGGGTATGATGCAGCTTCAACCCTGTTTGATGACCGATCCGACAAGTTTTAAATGGCTTGCGGACATGTTATGAACGAAGCCGCACCGTCACAAAAGTGAGCGCTTGCGTAGGGGAACTTTGCATTTATCACGGCTTTATGGCCACCCGGCCAAAACAGCAATGCTGTTTTCATATTGAAGCGCGCTGAAAATTGTCCATTTTGGCGAATTTTCAAATTTTGCCATGTGAATAAAATATAGGGTAATAAATGGTACTATGAAATGATAACTACATTTCGAGTGATTCCAGGCATAACAACCTAACCAAAATACTTGTAATACTTTGCGATGTGTGCTTGTCACTCATCCTAACATATCACCTTTCCATTCCACTCCTTTCATACTTACACACTTCTTTCATACTTCGTTCACACTCACTTATCTCACAGTTATTCACGCTTTTCTCACATATTCTTCATGATTTTTTAAATGTATAATAATTACACGATAATAATCTGTTAATCTGAGAATTATACTTGTTGGCCATATGTTATAATATTTATTGTAATTATGTTTCTTTGTCGCTGTTTATAATTCTTTTTAATAAATGAATAAATATTTTTTTGGTAAAATATCGCTTTTGTTACCATTCCTAATATAGTGTCGTAATAAACACTCTAGAATAGATTAAAGTCTAATTGAGTAATCAACCCTTTTCGAGGATATTTATTATATTGTTCATATTGTATTGTAAAATATTTCCTCTGTGAATTTTGAAATTGAATTGACAAACTACACAACAGAAGATCGTAACCGTAAGGCAACCCATTTATTTATTTTAGAAATAAAACAGTTAGGTAACAAAGAAATCATATACAACCGGTACGCAATGATAAAAGCAGAGAAAACAATAGTACCTACTAACAAATATAAAATAAGATCAATTATATATTTCCACCGAGTGAATATAAAATTTCTGTTTAACCTAAGAAATGCAAGAGATGAAAAGAAGAGAGTAGTGGAAAGGGAAAATTCATGCTAAAGTTGGTTTGGTTTAAACTTAAAAAGCCATGCAAACTGCAGTGTCCATTTTAAAACCTAACTTCCATTTTTGAATTTTGGTCTATCTAAAATGATAAATATACTTTTTTTACAGAACACCATTGATAAATATTTTGTTACTGGCGAAAGATTTGGCACTTTGAAGGGGATCATTATAAATATAATGAATATTTCATGATACTGTAATGCCCGGTATATTAGTATAAAGGTTAACATATAAGCACGGGCAAAAAATTAAAGACTACTGACGTCAAAGACAGGGGCGCATGTCATAATTAAGACACATGCCTCGATAAAATCAACACGGGTTGCAACGATCCCACCGCTCAGAGTTTTCCAGTATCGCGTTGACGTCGGAAGCATACACGTGCCTTGAGGAAGGTTTTCCAGTAAAGTCCCACAGCCGACTCGTGCGTGATCGAGTAGCATCGCCGCGCTTCCTCACTGCATCGCCGAATAAAAACGGAAACAAGCTAGTCGTCCATGGCGTCATCAGAACCTACCCACGATCGAGTTTTGCTCCTGAAGCAAGTCGACTTCAGTCCGAGCCAACAGAGTCGTAACAGTCACAACCTCCCGGTCCGTTACAACATGATGTTTCATCGAATATGTATCATAGCCTTTTAACGAAGATCATTTACGGTTTTTTTTGTGACCATGAACTCTGCAGCATTCCGGTCTAGATCTTAAAGTCTGCTGTCGAAACACACAAAACACAACGACTTATATGGATATTTTCGGATTTAGTCAATGTTGGAATGTATGTAATTTATTTGCAATACAGTTACATCTCGTTATTTTATGTCCCATAGATAGAAAAAAAATATAACATACATATGTTGCCTTAGTAAAAATGGTGTTCCTTAAAAGTTTAAGTATACTGAAGTATGTTGTAATGTGTATAGGTTAGTAAAAAAAGTAATAAGATAATATTTAAGATGTGTCAATTTAACATGACATTGTTATTATTCTTCTTGACTGTCGTTTATTTTAGGTTAATTTAGACAATTTACAAAATTGCTTTTGCCCATTTATTTCATACTAAACTATTTACCGACTTACAAACTAATATTAACCAGTAATATAAAAGTAGGTAAAGTGAAAAGTATGCTATAGATTATAAGATTTCAATTAGAGTTTTAAAATGGATTAGCTAATTAATTAGGTATTATTAATGGCTTAAAAGCAATTCCAAAATAATCTCGCCCAAACTGAAGATTGATTACTAGGTTAGGGCTGATTGTCGTTATCACGTAGATATCAAAAAGGCCCACAGCATTCGTCTCCCTCACCCTGGGCGTTTACCATAAATACTGGTAATTAATATTAATTGCTTTAAATGGAAACAGATGAGTCGGCCCGAAATATTTAAGGTAATCGTCGGGTGATAAATTATTCCAACGGCCTTAGTATTTTTCTTGTCTCAAAGAGCTTGTAGAGTAATTATTTTACCTTAAAATAATAGGTTGATTTTAAGTAAAGAAAAATGTGTAAGTGAGTAGCTCGATTTGGTCTTATTGGATATGAAAAATGTAAAGTATGAAGCTCCATCAGTCATTATAAAAAAATGGTTTTAATATCGCGTTGTTAGTTAATTCATCTACCAGATTTCACAATTTTATGGTATACTATTCTGCTTAGGCTATTGTTTATTATATTGTATAGATTACTGTGGGGTAGTTATTTTAAAGTTTATTTTAGGTAGCTATTTGAGCGCTTTTAATATTGTATAAATAGTCGCGTAGAAAATGTACACGCTCACCTTTGCAGTTATGAATTTCAATATGAGTTAAGTGTTAAGTGGGAGAAAAGTGAGATAATATTCGTGTTATCCTCTAAATAAACACAAAAATTTAGAAACACTCGCTTTTTTATTTCTCTAAATAGTCTCTCTCTCTCTCTCCCTCTATAATTTTCACAGGACGCTCTTATACGTTCTCTTTCTCTCAAATATAACCGTAAACTTTAAAAACACACTAACACTGCATACTAT
This sequence comes from Neomicropteryx cornuta, assembly GCA_020383195.1. Classification (NCBI taxonomy): domain Eukaryota; kingdom Metazoa; phylum Arthropoda; class Insecta; order Lepidoptera; family Micropterigidae; genus Neomicropteryx; species Neomicropteryx cornuta. Next base: position 6,589,603 of record JAHKQU010000025.1, on the reverse strand, counting down.
CTCATTGTACTATTTATTAAAATAAGTGTATCTTACTTATTCAATAACTTTCATTTATATAATTTAATCACCTATATGTTATATGCAAATTTTAAAGAAATATTTATTTTATTATTATTAGGAACTTCTAAATTTTTACCTTAAAAGATCCGGGTATTTCGCAAACAGATACATTTCAAAGATAACGGAAAGATCGTTCATTTTAGGAGAGGTTTTAGCATATATCCCGACATGAACTTTAAAACAGGTTTAAAAAATAAATATTGAACCTGATATAGGAAATGAAATTAATTTTACAACAACAATTCATTTTAATTGAACAATATTAAAAAAAAAAACAGACAATGCATATTTGAACCGCCTATTAAATTTTCTTTAAGGATGCCTAATTATTATCAGACAAATCGAAAATATGTTATTGGGATCTTTTTTTTACCTATTATAGGGCTATAGATTAAATATAAATTATATTTGTTTAGGTACATTAAAAAATGCGAAACTAAAATTCATGACGCTGTCATTATGTGAATAATTCAGTGTAATTCTTACTTGAGCACCCGCTGACTTCGGTCATACTTCACAATCTGGTCCTTGATGTGGATTTTATGACTGTTGGTTTGCCGCACGGCCAGGAGGGCGTGCCTCCCCGCCGGCACCTGAAAGAAGCACTCAAATGTAATCTCAGTCGGGGCCGAATACATAGGCTTACAATATTTACGAAATACTATATAATCAGAAAAACAATTTAAGATATATTTTTCAACTGTTAGCACAGGTGGTAGAAAAATAGATAGGGCTTACTGAGTGAATGCCAGACGTTAAACCGGTGGGTAGGCTAAGGAGATTTTAGAGGGAAAATATGGGAAATTCAAGGCACTCAAATACAATACTGAATCTAAATACAAATGAAATACGCGCAAATGATGATAACAATAATAAAAAAGCATATAATTATATAAAGTACTAAAATAGCATAATATATATATATATATTTATATGTGTGTGTAAAAAATAAGCGTTGAATATTAAGGTCTGTGCCCTCCCAGTCACCCAACACCCATCTTTGGGCTAGCTCCGCGGTCCTAACTGCTATCACCGGAGCGGTTTAGAAAAAAACTTAATAACTATAACCCGGTTTTTATTTCTGTATAATTTTACTTTTCGTACATATGTTAGATTATTAATTGCAATGATCATAGTTTTAAGGTATAATTTTGGGCCTAGGAAATACCTAAGCCTTTTCTTATTACAAAGGTGAAATATGCATAAAAATGAAAACATAATGTATCCAAAAATGATATGCATGAAAATATAATGTACGGAATCGACCCGTAGTATAATATATACGGAATAAAATAATAAAGGTAACATTTCAGAATAAATTAAACTAAGATATTGGACTAAATATATTTTATATGGACGTAACAAATTTTATCTGGACATTTATTAACTGAAATTTCGTAGGGCGGGATGTGTATTGGTGAACATGATCACGAACTCACGGATGCTGTGTAAATATGTCGCATTCTACAAATACGTATGTGCTAATAAAACTCATGTGCACGGTTAATACTCATGGTCATGTTGTATTTAACTACTCGGCCTCTGAAGTGCAAACTATGGTGTTTTTTTCGGTATATAGGTGTTTTGGACAATGCCATGTGCGTTTCGAATAAGAGAACTATGCTATGCTCTCCTCTGGTAGCTAGCCGCTAGGAACGGTCATATATCTGCTCTACATTTGTTGATGATTTGCGTCATCGTATAAAACCGAATTTTCAAATTATTGCAATTTTTTTTGGGTCATGTAAAAATTATGTTATATGTTTACAATAAAAGACAGGTGATCATTACAACTTTAAGAATATTTTTTTTTTTTATATTTTGCATTAATAATATCCACAACAGCAAATAAAATGATTTAAAATTAATAAGCATTACTATGCCTATGCAAGGAAAGTATTAATTGGTCTATGAAGAATTACGTATCATGTCTCTGAATTTTTAAATTATAATATCAGTGGAAATTGGGATAATAAGGTTGATACGTTTTTAAAATACAATTTCAGTTTCACGCGAAAGCCCAAATGACTATAGCCACCATTAAAAAAACTACAGGCTCCTTAGCTTTCCCCTGGCCTATAGTCAAAGCATATTTTATAACTTAGCATCGGTGAAACAAAGCAAATCGCATTTGATAAGACACTGCTTTTTAATAGCCGCTTTCGGCGTTTAATAAAACTTTACGCGCCGTCGAAGGCGTAAAAGGAAACCCTTCAAATTGCATTAACACTTTCAGGGGCTGCCTTTTTCCTTTTTGCGAGGCGGATACGTCAATTAATTGCAACTTAAAATTTTGCACACTTTGTACACAATTGAAACATATATACGAGTAGCTTAGTGCAACAGTCAAATTTATATTCTTACATATTTTTCATATTTATTTTTAAGTATATGTATCTGTACCCTAGACCATAATTATATAAAATTAGTTAACGCATAAGAAAGATTAAACAAAAAATTCAAAATAAAAATGTATTGTATAAAAAAATTGCTGTTTTGTTAAGTACTAGATAAGCGATTGAACCAGAATTAGCGATCAGAATTGTTAATTGACTGAAGGTGTAATGTTTCTGAATTCATGGTTTTTAAGACCCTTCATACAGTAATCTTCAATAACAATTATCAAAAATATTCTTTAGGTTTATAACTACAATAAAATAATGCATTATGTGATAATATTAAAAATTTCCATTAAAAGTAGAGTAAAAATAAAAATTCGGAATCATAGGAAATACGATATACAGCCAATGCTCAAATATAAAATAAATCACATTGCCTACTCAGATGGCAATGAAGGCCCTATAACAAAACAGCCGTTTGAAGGGTTATTCATTGGTTTTTTACGGCAAGGCTGGGTTTACTTGATGATCAACTCAAAAAAAAAAAAAATAAATAAATAATGATATAAGCGAGCTGTGGTCAGCCGGCAGAGCATTCAATTTCATACACACCTTCTTATGGTCGATCCTATAGGTACAAGTCACATTTCTAGGGTAAACCCCAGGAAAGTTGGGCGACTGTATCCTGCAAGGTTTCGTGTCGCAGTCCGTGAGAAGTCGATCACAATAAGTTCCGGGTACCAGATCTCCCCGCCATACTGGCGATGAAGCATTTCCGTAGCGAAGACTGGCCTCGGATCTCCTAAGGAATTTGTACGCCAGCTTGAAGTCGAAGTTATAGCCGACACCCTGCAACAATAAGATAATAACATATTACATTTGTAGGGTTAGATAGTGAGAAAAATATAAATAATAACATCGATCACTTATATGATATATAGATTTGATGAAAAAAAAAAATATAACCGGTGAAAAATATAGTAATAATTAAAATTAATAATAAATATAGTAAAAAGGAAAATGTGAATTCTGGTACATCCCAGGGCAGCATATGGGGCCCAATAATGTATATTACATACACGAATAATATAAGTAAATGTGTATCTTATTGTGAAATCCACACCTATGCAGATGACACGTCACTAATTGCTGTACATAGTGATCTACAAACTGCGACAGAGATGCTGCAAAAAGACTTCAATAAGATACAGGAATGGGCACACAATAACGGACTTATTATAAATGCCGATAAAACAAAAGTCATGCACATCAGGTCATCGCACGCAACTATTCAAAACGCTGATATTTTAATTAAACTCCACAGTGATAGCTGCCTGCACAAACCCAAACCGGATTGTCTTTGTAAACAAATTCAGACGGTAGACTCCGAAAAATATCTTGGACTAACATTTGATAGTAAATTAAATTGGATAAAACACATAAATAATATATGCGACAAACTTCGACTAATAATAACAAAATTCTATCATTTAAAAGGAATCTTAAAATATGAACAATTACGAATGTTATATTTTGCGTTTGTAGATTCCATAATTAATTATGGCATCATGAGTTATGGCAATACTTTTAAAACATTTTTAGAAAAAATAAAAAAAATCCAGATTAGAATAATAAAAATAATTGTTCCTAAAAAAATTAAATTAAAATACATGAGTGATGATCTAGGTTTATTTAAATATTGCAAGATTCTCCCGGCAAACGTGATGTTTATATATAGGATAGTGGTCCACTTCTTCGACTCTGACAAGTTCAAAACACTCGTTCAACATACATATAGTACACGGCAAATACAAAATGAAATGTTGTTTATACCCGCATTTAAAAATGTTTACGGTAAACGAGCTTTGCAATTCATTGTACCATTCTTTTTTAATAATTTGCCAAGATGTTTAATTAAAAGTAATATTAAATACAAAAAAAATAAATATGAAGTTCAAAATATTTGTTATGAAATCGCACAAAAACAATTTCTTTAAGTGGTTGTAGTAAATTTGTGTTAATATTATTTTAAAATGTTTAGTATACTTACTTTTGGTTTGTAATACGTTCGTATACTACTAAGATTTAAAAATGTACCTCAATGTATGTGAATATGTCTATTGTAAAGGACGTGTAAAATACAGGAAAAATAAGTTGGAAATATTTCACAATTAATAATTTATCTGTATTTTACACACCTGGTTTCCAGCAGATAAGCCTTGGGCTTAGCTGGTACATAAAATAAAATAATTGTAAATTTAATGAATAAACTAATAATAATAATAATAATAAAAGATTTAAAAAATATTTAATTACTTAAACTTTACTACAGTCACATAATATAAATAAGACATGATAAGACGGAACGTGGATATAGAGTCTTTGAAAGACATTGTAAAAAACCGCTGATTTCTGGTTTGGACTTTCCAGCTAGGGTAAAACTAGGGTAAAAAATATAATATCGATTATTACGGATTTGGTTAGTATTTTTTAACAGGGCAATGTTTGTCTATTATTTTGGGTTTCTAGTTTATTTTCATCCTTCTATGAAACGTAAAAAGTTGTTAAAAATCTAGGCAGGTCGATTTCCATGAACTCAGGAATATAGGAGGACTCACGGTAATATAATAATGATATTTAATTTATTAAAGGATTTTTTTTACCAAAAATGTATCTAACTTAGCAGTGCCTGTACCAAGGAAGGCTCAGTGGTTTGAAAAAAGGTACTACATCTTTCAAAAAGACCTGCTTTTAAAGAGCGTTATTAAAATTATTTAAATTTTCTCTAAAATCATTCAAAGCTACATATATTATTTATTTATCAAGAAACAACAACGAATACAAGACGTTGCATAATAAATATACAATGATACGAAATCTGAATTTTCGACGTATTAACAAAACTATTTGTATAAAATTACGCAATTATGCCAAAAAACAATAATTCAATTTAATCCAATACTTCAATAAGGTTGTAGAACCAATATGTAGATATTTGTAAAAACTTAAAGTTTTTGTTATGAATACGAAGCTAATGATATCGTATAAAAATACCGCTGCAAAGAGTACCTTGTCGGGTAGTTTATCGTCCAGTGGCTCGTTAAGCTACAGCGCAGATTGGGGCCAACTTTTGTAAACGCTTCGAGTGTTAGACGGAGACAAGGGATGAATCAGCGCGGCCGTCGCTTCGAGAGGAAGCGAGAGGGAGACAATGCGGACGAGCGCTCGAATTGCTCTCGAGAGGTTTTGTCGTTAGAAACTTATTCGTCGTGCTGTTTGAGAAACTCGCGGTATGTTTGTTCTTTTCCTCGAATCTTATGTCGATACAGACCCTTCTACTTGTATAAAATGTTTTCTAAATTTTCGGTTTTTTTTTTCAAAAACTTAAACCAACGGGTCATTGATCAATGAGTGATCACGATCTAATGATTACCCTGTTAAATGTGCTTCATTACTAATATTTTTCAAATTTTGCTCTGGCAGTTGCGTAGGCCGCTTTCTCTAACTCTTGAAACTCATGTAATGTAATCTGGGTTCTCATATATAACGAATCGGATATGATGTAATATTATATGGTTTTATTTGAATAAATGAATATGTTTTCAAATTCAAAAATCATGAAATTTCTATTATATGTTTTGAAGGTATCTTATTTACTTTTCAACACAAATGATTCGCTATTTTATAGAAAGTTTTTTTCTTTCAAGTAGCATTATAAAAGCAAAATAATATTTATTTATATTTTTGATATTAAAGCTAGCATGATAATATAAAAAAAAACTTATATTTATTTTTTAATTATTGCCTATAGGAGCTCCACGCAGAAACATTGATTATATGCATGTAGAGGGGGTAAGTCTTATATTTCTTACTCCCTCATCCAGGTGCCAGAGTACAGGTGAGACTCCCGTCAGGGTCGCACTTAGTTGTGAGCATTAAAAAGTTATTATCTAATGTAGGGCAATTTTTTATATTCTCTCCATTAAACAGTATAAAAAATAAGGAGCAGATTTGCAACTCTCGAAATTGCGATTCCAGGCTACAGGTGTGTGCAAAATGAAGGGCATAATGCTTCTAATACCAAGATATTACAATAAATTTACTAGCGAGCATATATCGCGATAATTTTCTTTGACATGCGAGATGGAGTTGTCGATAGACGTCCAGTCACGTATAAATAAATTAATAAATAACAACATTAAATACTAAGTGATTTCGATTAAAATAATTTATAAGAACAGAAATAATGTTTTAGCAGATCGTTGTATTGAACGCATACTTATTTCTTAAAGAAGATTAAGTCAGTGCTGAAAATTACATATAAATTTACAGGAGTAAAAATAATGTGTACCTACAATAGGTTACGCCTTTGTTGAAGAGAGCGCGTCTAAATAATTGGTTGGCATCAAATGCAAGCTTGTACACGTAAACAGCCGTCGTGGAGGGCACATGACGTATGCACTAACTTTACCAATTGCAGTGTGGAATTTTTAGAAACTTAGAAATCCTAGTCATATTGAGACAATATAAATACTGTCTAACAATAAAAAATCTATTTTATTCATCGAGATGTTAGGCAATATAAAATACTGTCTTTAAGTTAGTATATATGCCAATGTACACGTATAAAATATACTTTATAAGGTTATCACCACCAACATAACAGGTCGCGATTGGGAGACCGGTCGAACTATTTTATTATGTTTTAGTTGAGTTAGCCTTATGATTAATTAAAAGAGAATTTTACTCTAACATACCTACCCTAACGAGGGATTATATGGTGTCGTTTCAAAAGTGCATACTTTCACCTAACCAAAAATTTCAGTAAAGTCAACAGCGCTATAAAGACAAAAAACTCTATTATAAACTTACAATAATAAATTAACATTGAATTTGTTATCATAAATGTTCATAATTTGTATCCATAACTACTTGTCTTTAAATAGTAATTCATTGCAGTCTGAAAGTATATTAAGCATGACGAATTTGGATTAGAAGTTGGTGAAATGGTTATTGAATTGAATTGAATGAAATGATTATTGAATTGAATAAAATGGTTATTGAATTACACATTTGATATTATAGTAACTTTATATACTGTTTGTTTAATTACAAATTTACGTTTCACGGAGTGTATAAAAATCTTCAGCCGCCTACCTCAGTTCAGTTCAATGCCACCATAAGTGACGTTTATTTTTCACCAGATAACATTACACAGAAAAAAATACATCTTGTCCTGCCAGAGCCTGAAGGACAAGCTATTTTATAGAACCTATTTTATAGAAGCATTATTTGTTTATTTTTATGTTTGCATGGTCAGCTGAATAAATTAATAATAATACTAGAACTGATTAAGAACCCTTCGAATAGCATTTTATGCTACATTGCTAGTATTGAAAAAAAAACAGCGTTGCATGGTTGCACCACGCGCGTTAAGAGTAATACTTCTGTAAGGAAGTTAATTAAATCTGTCATATTATATTTTAAGATTATCAGTGTCTTCTCGCGCTTATTTATTTTTAAAAGAAGAAATCAACGTGACAGAAAACCAAAAATCAACGGCGCAACGACTTTAGCCGAATGAGTGTCTCGCATTCCGCGCATCCTCCTGTATTTAGGCGAATGAGCGTGTCGAAATTAAATTCATTCACTGCATAGAAAAAATATGCAAAAGAAATTTTACTTGAAAATTGTATGAATTGTGTTTGTTGAAAATAATAAAAATAAATATTGGCGATTATTTTAGGCCTCTTTTTGTAGACACTTAATCGTAGCTAAATCGATTTGTATGATGTTCTAAATAAGCTATGGAAATAAATGTCTGTTTCTTGTCAGTGTTCGTATAGTAGCTTTGGGCATCAGGCGCCCGCCCAAGGATCGCTCGAGTCGTTTCAGGTCTGAAAACACAAATGGAATTGTCATGTCGCCCTGCTCTGAACGGTTGACTCACTTTGCGCTGCCGCGTCGCACTCAAACTTGGCCCGATGACTTATTATCGGAGGTCAACAGCCTCATTGTACAGATAATCCCAAATGTATAGAAAACCCCTTCTAAAATAGAAAAAAATACTTGCCTTACCTTAATAACCTGAATTTTAGGTTAATATTTAGCAATAATTAGCATTAAATGTATTCTATCTTCAAATTCATAATCTGCTACATAATTTTTTTTATGAAGCAGGGGTTTTTTTTATTTTCGTTCAGTAATATTTCTCAAAAATGAGATATTTTTGTGAGCTTCGTCGAAACTGTTTTTTTTTCAGAATCACTACCGTAGAATTTAGTGTCTTCTATTGTACGCCTAATGTACTTGTCATACAAATCATACTTAAATTAAATTAACTATGAAACTAGCTAAAATGATAATTAAAAAAGGTTGACCTTTTCAGAACCTAAATTGTTAATTAGGATGGAAATCTCTCAATTAAAAAATACACTCCCTAATAATTATGAACCATTAACAAATAAAATTAACAATCAATAGACAATTTTAACGATTAATTATTAATTAAATAAGAGTTTATCTGCTCACAAATATAAGAAAATAATAAATCAAACATAAAATCAAGGATTTTGAAAATACAATCTTATGCTTTTAATAAGAAAAATAGACATTTTAAAAGAAATAACTCTTACGTATGTATATTGCTTACTTGTTTTTTTGACCCGTCTTGTATTTTTTTTTCGACATTTAAAAAGTGAGTAGACAGTAAAACAAGGCGAAGTCTATATAGTAAGTATTAATAAACCAACACAATTTTTTGAAATAGGAATAAAATTCCCATAAATTTTACATAAGTTGTATTTATATGTCTAGTACCTATACACATCGGTAAGGCGAATCTACTTTGCGAAATTCGTGTAAAACATGGTGGATTCATTACATCATATGAAATGGAGCATTAAGTGAAATGATATTATATTACGAACATGCGAGCTCATTTTCCACGCCATATAGAGCATATTATATATATGGTCATTTAATATGACGGAGATAAAAGCAACGCTGAGGAGTGCCCCAAGGGTGCTTGCCAGGCCCTTGGAAAATACATCCTATTTTTTTGGCTACGTGACGGAGGCGAAACTAGGTAAAAGTTCATTTTTCACTTCATTATTATCTGAGAATATGAATTTAACCCATTAGATGTCGGGTTTTGGTAGAATAAGTTTCGCAATACAGATTATAGTGACAGCACATTACAGTAATGTAAAAAATATATTTTTTTAAAACAATAACTGTATACCATTCAATTTTACAAGCAATTTTTATTTATCAAAACTGAAATATATGCACGTTAGGGGGTTGTGGGAAAGTTAGGGGGAAATGTATTATTTGGTATAGATAGGACGTTACGATTTAGCTCAACATAAAACGAGGAGAAAGTGTTTTCCTTTGTTAGGTACAAAAGATGTGTTCCATTTCTTTTATAGACCGTTTTCTAATTATTTTTTAGTTTCTGAATTAATGATATCAGCGAAAGCTCAAAAATAGTTATTATTTTAAATTGTCTTGAGTAATTAATTACTTTTGAAAAAGCAAATTCCAAGATATTTACGCATCAAAAAGAAAAATGAACCGTTGATAAAGGCTAATAATATTGTTATACAATAAGTTAATTGCGGACTATTAGAAAATGTCAAAAAGGTTTCACTTTGCGCTTAGTTTCAACAACGCGATCAAGATATACGCACAATTTGCAGCATTTTATTTATTTTGCAGTATTTTTTGAAGAAGTGTAGGATATTCTAATAAAATAACTCCATTTTAATTGAGTCGTGGATTGGAAACTTCGCAAAAAACGGGCGTGCTAGTTGTTGTAGGACAAAATCTTTCAGCTAACCAAAAGAGCCCAATCTCTTTCTCCGAATGGATGCTCCCGCCATTGCAAGATGTCGTGTCATCATGAGCGCAATATTGGACCGAGGCTTTAATATGATCGAGCCAAAGACTGCCGTTTAAACGCGAGAAGATAATAAATAATAACCTCCTGTCATCTCAAACGGTGGATGATAAATAGTGTATATAAAATGTGTCATTTTTACTGATTAATCAAATCAGAGATACAACACATTATTAAAATGCTGTGACATATTACACTAATTTCCTTTAACTATTTTCTAAATAAGCTTTTTTATGATCTAGAACATTTATTACTAGTTCTGCCAACTATGTTGAATACGCTTATGCTAGAGTCTTGTAGAGATGTTATAGCCCTAATAAACGGATTCGAACCAGCTATTCGAACTGTTTAACCCCAGGTTTCGCCCCGGCAGTTAGGTCCTGTAAGTAGCTCTAACGGTGCCTTCAATGCGCGACGACTCGTGCCCGTGGCACTCGGGATGAGTCGCAAAGCGTAAAACCAACTGAAATCAAACAACGGACAACGGACCAGGTTCGAACCAGGTTTACGCTTTACTGATTTTTTATTTCCCTCTACGCAGCATATGTTGACTTTGCTGCGCATTTTAAGTCCCCAAATCTAGGCTACAGATTATGCTATACGACATATGCATATTTCCATCAACATTTGTATTAGGGATGTTAGGCTTTAACACACTCGAGTTTAGGCGACAAATCCATACTTTGTGTTATTTTTATAAGGTTATTCGCGGTTTCATCGAGAATCCCGTAATACTCGGTGATATTGGTCTCTTTGTTCCGGACCGTTTTACTAGAGCGCGGAAGCACACGTTATTTAGGCGGTTAGCATGTCGTACCGACGTATACAAGTATAGTCCGATTGGGAGAGCAGTCGAATTATTAAATTCTATTTCCGTGGAGATTGATATTTTTGTCTGTTCGCCCCATGGGATTAAAAATGTGCTTTCTATTACGCCGTTCGGCGTGAATTATTTATTTGTTAATGTTTTTCCTGGAGGCATTATTTTAATTTTTTAGCATAGTATGTTTCATGTTATTGTTTTTTGTTTTTAATGTTGTTTGTTTTTCTTTTCGTAGTTTAATTTGTTTTTACTTTAATTACAATGTACATGGGAAAACCTGTTAAATAAATAAATAAAATAAAACAAATAATAATTAAATAGGTGACTAGATTATATTACTATTTTAATATTATGAGTGTAAAAGTCTTTGAATCCTAGGGAAGGATTTAGGCTACTTTTCTAGCTTCTATAGATTCACGTGAAAGAAGCTACTATCCTCGTCCTTTGGCCGCCTGTCTGTCCGTCTATTGCAACTTTCAATTCGAAAAGTACAAATGCGATTGAGTTGAATTTTTGTGTTTAGATTAATGCTCTTAAAAACAACCATATCCGTTCAGATCACACGAGGAGGCTGGTCGAATAATAAAGATATATAACATTAAAGTCAGTTATTTTTTAGTGCTTGCTTCGGCCAAAATATTATTTTTTTCATCTAAACTGATTATATAGTCTTTTCACAAAAGTTCTAGCTACTATTTTTTAGGGAAATCAAAAAGAATACCAACTCAACGCATGCTGGGAATCTTTCACGGGAAATGTCATGAAACCATTGTATGTGCTTTTTATTATAATCTATTTAGACCTAAAAAATAACCCACTGTCGTATCTACAGGCACAAGTGAAGATAGGAAATGAAGCAAGCCATCACAAGTTGGTACCACAGGCGCGAGTAGTCTGGGGGAAGATAAATGGCGCCTGTAAGAGGTAGCTGTAAGAGGTAAAGTTCTGTTTAAATAATTTACTACTAATTATTACTAAACAATGTATGAAAGCAGTTGTTATTATAGCTACAGAGTGTCAAAGCCATTCTTGTTTATTTTTAATCTGATTAACACATTTTCTTTTTAATTATTATTAGAGATTGACTGTTGTTATATGTTGCTTTATAAAAATCCCTTTCGGAGTTAGATTTCAACGATTCAAAATCGGGGATAGGCAAACTCCAATTGTACAAACTTATATCAAACATTGCGCGAGCTGCCGCGCGATCCGCACCCCGCGCTGCAAATTGCGCGCTTCAACCCGCCGCCGAGCCGTACCCTTGCGCAGCGAGAGTGCGTATACTGAATCCCTCTTTATACTGTGCCGTAAGGGTTGCTCGTATCAAAAATTGTTTCAAACAAAAATTGTAGGAATATTATAGGCCTATCATTAAAGTTTTGAACTGATTTGATCCTGTGCCCTACTAAGGGAGGTATGATTTTTTGATTGCGGAAAAACCTATTTTTTCAATCCCTAGGACCAATAGTTGGTGCTATCAAAAATAAAATTTTAATTAATTCGATATCTTTAATACTAAGAAAGTTTGGAAAAATTTCACATTTTTTGAAAAAACTTACCATTCCACCCCCCCTTCTAATTTTGCCTATTAACGAACTTGACAGAGATTTTGTGCATTTAAATTTTATGTATCAATTTGAAAGTGATTGGTGTAAAATTACGGCAGCTATCGTGTCGACAAGAAAGTGATATAGATAGATATATAAATGTTAAACTGAGAGTAGTTTTGGGTTCTAGGGATTATGAAACGCAAAGATATGTTGAAATTTTCCAGAAAACATGACATGATAGCCATTGCAATAGGTAGCTTTCCTTATGAAATCTGCCTAAACTGTAAGAAAATAAGTTTTACTATAAGAGTCAATATTGATCTATTTCTAGTCGCGAATAGACAATAAATAACGAAGTGATTGCTTGCTTATTTGGTAGCTGATCGAAAATGTTTTCCAACTTATTACTTCGTCTGTACTTCGTGCAAGTAATTCCAGCTGGCGTCAGACATTCGCATCGCACTGTCAGCAGTGGTTATCAACGGCCCAGCCAGCGCGCGACAGCACCTGCTCCCAACATCTCTCGTCGACACTTTGACGGGCGAGATATATTAGTCGCCGCGCGAATGATGAGAAGTAGCCAATAAGTTCTTGGATTGAATGGGGATAGAGTATAGACGAACGGGCTTCAACCGCGCCCGTAAGTTTAGGGAGAGCAAAGAATGTTTTAGCTGCGCCCCAGTGGTCTTCACTTTCACATTTTTTTCAGACGTCTGAAACAATACAGTCCTACAGTCTAATACAGTCCTTGTTAAGCGTATTTTCACGCTAATCTCGGGGATCAATGGATGGATTTCAATAGGATTTTCACTTATTAAGAACATCGTTCGAGGCAGATTTAACTTAACCTGCTTATATTTAATATCTACATATATTTTTTATTGTATTAAAAAAAAAAAATCAGCAAATTTTTATAAAAATATTTTTATGGTATATGGTGTATTACAACCGAGATTTTAAATTATATTTATGTGACGTGCTGCCACACTAAAGTATGCGAATCAGTTGTCAAACACTTTGGAATAAATAAAAAAAAAGAGTAATTTATCTATCTGTAACGAACATGTAGTGATATTTGGATCACAACTATTTTTTACCTATTAAAAATCTATTAGAAACCTTTTCAACGATAAAATACATGCTTTATATGATCGAAATATTTATTGAAATAAAAAAAAAATAATTTTTGTCTGCGATAGGTACTCAACCTGGAACCATAGGTTTCATAGGTTTCAGGCCTGGAACGTACAGAGAAATTGACATATAGCTAGACAGACCAGTCACCATATAATGTCAGAAAAAATGTATTTTAAATTATTATTATTCGACAGACAAGACAAGAGGTCTTACCATATTAAGAGCCTATAATATTGTCTAGTATATCTTAAAAGTGTATTTAAAAGCAACGGCTTATGGCTAGTGGCTAGTGGGATTAAATTCAAGATTTAAATAACAATAATATATGTAACAATTATATAATGATATGGTATTTATTATTATTTACAAAAAAGTTTTATGTTTCACGAATCGAATCTAGTAATCCGAATCTAGTAGTTTCTCAGGGTCACGGATTTTAATGACAACGCTTTACGTAACCAACGTGTCTGATAGTAGTTTGGCAGCCACACTGTGCTTTAAACGTGATATTTGTGCTGTTTTGCAACAGGAATAAATATTTTGATTTTTACTGCGGCGCCACTGACCTTACGAGCAAACAACTTGAGGTAAGGTGAAAACAGAATATTTTGAATGCTGCATAAATGTCTGCGATTAACATTTACGGCCTAGGTCAATACATTATTTTATTGTTATAGTCGTGTTAGTAGGCTGTTACGATTTAAGTAACCGATAACCATAAAAAATGCTGGGCTGTCACTTCAGCAGTGAACTAATGCGAATATGCATAGACATTGTGTTGTTGTTAGATAGGTGTAAGTAATTCGAAAAAAAAATTGGGTCTGCGCCGGACCAGACGATGGAAGTTATACTTCTTTGGCCATTCGCACACACCCACTCACACACAGTCAGGATATATAAATGAAATATAAGACATTTTTCTTTGTTATTCAATATATTTCTCTTCAATATATTATTATAAGTCACTTCATTATTATACTATATACCTATACATTGTCATTAAGTTCGTATATTCGTATACTTTCGTAAAGTTGTGAAAAAAAAAACAGACAACTAGCTTCCAATTTTTGAAGGAACTCTACAACGCGACAAAAATATTTCGTAAATAAAGCAATTGGACTCTACAACTCGACAAACGTAAAAATTACTTCTAACGCGTGACGCGGTTTCTCGACCAACATCCCATCCCAATGAGTAAGTACAACGGGCGCAAAGAAGTATAACTTCAAAAAGTATGTGTTACGTCTACAATGAAAATCTGTTATTTTTTTTTCACAATATTGATATAGTTGAGTGTTTGAAAAAAATCCTAATTTGTAATTTAGCCGTCATAGAAATACGTGAGTTCTTATGGGTAATTAGAATAGGTCAAATGTAAATATACATTAAACCTAGCCGTGTTTTTCTAATATTATATTCGTATTATTTATTTTTTTGTGTTTTTAGAATTTTCTTTAGAATTAAATGTACCATCAGTCAATCATCATCATTGAATCATGGTCTTGATTGATTGTTGGTATCATCATTCGATGATACCAATAAGTTGAAGAGTATTTTTTTAAAGAGTTTTTTTATATGTATTATTATAATCTTTGATTTAGCAGTTTATCAATACTAAAAATCAAGCAATTTTAACATATACCTTTATTGATATATCGTACGGAATATAGTAAATTAGATTGTGGTGATTAGAAAACCTATTAGGATTAGATTATTTTAAACTATCAGTTTAATTATCGGATTGTCTTTATACGGTACTGATAAGATTATAATAATATCACAACGGAAAAACCAATACATAGCCATTTTAAACATCAAGTTATTTTAGTGAAGGTCTTATAATAAAATTGGTTAAAATTGGTCTCTAGGTCTTCGAAGTAACGCGTTATATTTCTATTAAAACAAAAAAAACCAAGTAAGGCACATGAATATTTTAATCTTAATTGAAACGTTTATAAAATGAGATTTATAAATTGAAGATTTAATGTTTGATCATTATTTGGGCTAAAATTTAGCAAAACTGTTTTGGTTAAGGGACATCTTCTTAGCTCTAAACCATTCGTCAATATTATTGACAGCAGTATTAATTATTAAGTTAAGGTCCTGAGTATTTTTATCTTTAATGATACCGGTTGTATCATCTGCGAATTGTACTACTTCACATCAGTTAACATTAAAGCTAAGATCGTTTGTATACAATTTGTCGTATCAACCGAAATTTTTAACAATCGGGGTGGTCTTCATCAAACAGTCTTCTAACCACCTCGTAGCTTGAATCAGGTTCTCCTGAAAATCTAGTTAGTATGGACATAGCAGTTGATTGTTACGTACCTGCTGGCTGAGCTTATCGAGGATGAGCGTGACGTTTAAGCTATCTCCCTCGCTGTAGTAAACGGTGTAGCCCCACGCTGATCCGCACCATTGTCCTCCTGGGCTCAGATCACCGCGTTCTTGGATTGCCATGTGGCCATCAGGACAACCGTCCAACGTGAACGACACGAACTTCCCCACGGTGAACGTGTCAAATGTCAACTGGAAAGAAGGAAAAACAAACATTCAAATTTATTATTGTACTAGCTAGTCTATAGGTCCGGGCAAGATGGCGGCGCTATCGCAACTTCAATACTTTGCTCCACATCGCCGAAAGACCAATTTGACTCCCATGTTATATTTAAGTAATCTGATTGTAAGACATTGATAGGGCAAGGAAGATAGTATATACTGTCACTTATATACCGTCAGAATGTATATGTATCTTATATAAATTAAATAAAAGTTGCTTTTGGAAAAATTAAAAGTAAAAAAAAATAATTGTGGCACTATTGATTACGGATCTACAAATTCGGAATTGTTCATTAGAATTTGTGCGCAAAGGGTAAAAACACTATTCTGGGTACCGCTATGATTGATATAATAAGATAAGATAAGATAAGATAGATTTATTTCCAACATATACAAAAATGTACATAGGAATGACATAAAAGCTTATAACGTACAACAATGTAGATAGAAAAAAAAATAGACAATGAATGCAATAAAATAAAAATTGCATAAAAAGATTTTCAAAATACAAAATAAAACAAATTTAATTTAACAACCCAAAGAAGTAAAAAAAGAGTTCTAATAAGGTATACAAAGGAAATACAAACAAAAAAAAAAAAAAAACTAAAACAAAATTTACATAAATATAGTTAAAAATAAAAGAGAAACTGAAAAGAGATAATTTAAAACTCTTCAAAACTGTATATAATTTTTTCTAGAAGTAGTTTCTTAACCTCTTTTTTAAAAAGGCTCAATTTAGAAATAAGTTTTATTTTCTCTGGCAATTTGTTAAAGAAATCAGCGGCTAGATAATTGTTGGTTTTTTTGAACCTAGCTGACTTGGGGATGACGGTTTGTACATAATTGCTCTTGTGGCGAGTGTCATGATCATGGATCTGGCTATGAGTTACTGCTTTGTCCTTGTTAACGTAGAACTCACACAAACACTCCTGGATATACAAGCCATAGATTGTCAGGATTCCAAGTTGTTTAAACAGTGGTCTACATGATACACGTTGGTTCACCCCTACAATAGCTCGGATAGATCGTTTCTGGAGTCGAAAGATATCACTCACATACGGAGCTGTGCCCCAAGCGATTATACCATATCTAAGGTGTGATTCAACGAGACCGTAATAGGCTGACAACATTGCAGATTTGTCCATATATTTTCTTATGCGCGAAAGGGCATAACACGCTGAGGAAAGTTTAGATTTGACATATTGAATATGCTCTCGCCAGTTAAGTTTTTTATCCAAATATGTTCCTAGGAATTTAACGCTATTTTTAACCTCAACAGCATGCTGTGATAATATGAAAACTATTTCAGAGACTGTCTATATTAGTTGTATTGAAAAACAAAATTTCGTAGATTTTCTTACGTGGGTTTTAAAAGCTTTTTCCAAATACCAGATTCTATACTACACCTTATGGTTTTAATGACCTAAAAAGTTATAATTACTTTATTGCTTTTAACTTCAACTCGATATTTTTGATATTTTAGCCATACCAGTGCTTTTGCATTATTCTTCTGCTTAGATTTAAGTGTATTAAATATTTCAATAGGACAGTTGTAGGGTAAAGGTTCATTTAAAAGTTATTCATTAGGAAAAAGTAAATTCATTGAAGTTTATTTTTAAAGACGAAAAAATTCTTTTGTATATAAATATCTGAAATAACGATGTAATTTCTTAAAATAATCCTGACAACATTGTAAGATAAATATTTTAATAACAGTTAATTTATGAAATATACAGTTTAATTTATGTGATTAATAATATCTAATCCTCGAGAGCCAGAAGAAATCAGAGAAGTACCTTTATCTACAGATAATAATATTTCAAAAATCTCAAGATATGATACGCCTCTACTTCAGAATATTGGCTTTAATCAATTTAATCCAATTATGTTTATTAATTATTTATATTTGTAATCCTTTTATATTATGTTTATTTAGTTCTATTTTTAAATTTAGGCCGAAATTATATTTTATAAGTACGTGTTTAATTTTGCCATATTATAATTTCTAATTAAACATAACAAATAAATCTATATACGTAAAGAGAAAACTTTGTACTCCTTTTTAAGCATATTGCCCGCAGGAGGAGTGTGAGAGAAAACTTTGTACTCCTTTTTAAGCATATTGCCCGCAGGAGGAGTGTGAGATTTGGCATAGTTAAGGCGGAGTGTACTAAATTAATTTTTTTTATAATATGTGTTATAAATACATTAAATTAAATTAAATAAAACTTTCATAGTACTGACAGCTGATTGACAGAATGAGTTTAGAGCGATTTTTTCGTTTCAAGTTTCGAGTTCGTTTTATGTTATTTCAAATGTTCCTTTTTCAATAGTCTGTCAATGTCAATTATTTTTGCTTGACATTAAATAATGTTAACCAAAAATGATTATTAATGCCATTCACTAATTAAACTTAAGTGCAAATTAATGCAAAATATTATATGCTATTAATATAGACGTAAACTCACCATATTATAGAGGTATAAAAATCTCACTAATGTTTAAACTTAAAAGTTTAATGAATACCGGTCGAATTTCGACCACTGGGCGATTATTAGCTTGGATTATTGTAACATTTGTATGTACAGGGTGTCCCAAGATCATTCCCGTAAATTTAAGGGGGTGTATATGTTCCCTGTTACGAGTAAGAAATTATATAAAAAAGTGCAATAATATTTGATACCCAAATTAATTATTTTTTAAACTAAATTTGTGTAAAACAATCATAATATTACGGCAGCGTTCGCCAGGCAGATTACATCCGCTGAAAACACGTCGGGCGCCACATCGTGAATGCAACTCAAGGTCGAGTGGACGTAAACTCGTTTTACACAAATATATTAGGTTTTAAATAGAAACTTCAACATTTTTTTTCTCGAATACCATAATGAATTTTGATATAGTTTCTTAACAAATAACACTAGGAATCGTAGGATCTATTAGCTGTTTTTTTATTGGGATTGACTTTGGGACATCCTGTATATGTAATATTTTTTTACAAAAATTACATTTTATGTTTTCTTAGATTAGTAAGAATAATTTATATTTTATATTATGTTTACATATGATAATTTAAAGTATTTTTTTATCCTGAAAATTAAGGTAAAGTTCGTTACGTATTTATTCATAGGAAGCGAATTGAGAACATAGTTACCACTACTATCAGTACTATGCTAATCAGCAATATGTGATCAGATTGAATGACTAATAATTAAGATGTAATAGAGAATTGTCTCTACTTTAGTGCTGATGGTCAAAGTGGTTTTAGTGGTTTTGGCCATTAGGCGCTGTGGTTGAAATGGCTAAAACGCATTGAAGAGGCACAAAGTGACTGCAGCGCTCCAAGCGATCGGATTCCCTAACACTTCAATCGCAAAAGTGGTTCGAAACTTAGATTCTCTTTGAAAATATTTTTAATTTATAATTCAAGTTCTATGTCAATTTATTTTTGTACGAAATTGCAATGATACCGCAGTAATGGTAAACTATTTATTATATTAAATATAAATATTATAGCGGTGACGATATCTTTAATAACCTAAGTGTTATAAAAGTACTAATCTGTAGTCTAATGTCGACATGACACAAATAATATAGCAATAGTTATCGATCTCAGCATATTAACAATGTATATAAAAATTATTCCTTACTAACGAATGTAAAAGATTCACTCTACATTAAGTTGACAACGCCTGATAACAATCTCATGGAAGAAAAGGTTGCAGTAAAAATTAACGCTGTGCGCATTAATTCAAAATAAAATGTTCATCAGATAAAAATGACAACAATATTTTTTAGTTGAAGGTAAAATTTCGGAATATTTTTGTAACAGTAACTTCTATTTACTATGTTCTGCCAGTGTAGCAAATGAATGCACACAAAATCCTGATTGATCACTGTTCAGACACCTCATTGAAGTATTCAGTAGTTCACACTAATACGACAAGGCAAGAACAAAGATAAACATTGAATGTTCCTCGTTGTAACAATTACTACGGATCACGAATATTACGATACGCAATCCCTAAACTATTTAATAAGTTTGAAGCTGACATTAAAAACAAGAATTATTTAAAAAAAGGATCTAAGAACAATACTTTTTATCAACATTACCATAAAAAATATTAAATATATCTTGTCTGAACATCCTAATTATGACGTATGCATATTTATAAATATTAATTAGTTTTAAAGTTAGTTTGATGTCAATTTATTGATAATCTCATTCAATATATATTTGGCATATAATTGAGTTGTAAATGTATTTGAACTCTATTTGATGATTGGTTTTTTTAATAGCGGCAAATCGCCTGAAAAGATAAATGACACAATATTTGACAATATTAAAAAATTTAGAAAAGTTTTTTATTTTTTAATAAAGCGAAGGATGGAAAAAATATTTATAAAAGTACTAAAGAGGTCATATAAGAGCGCACAATGTCTGTTTAAGTATATTATAATTAAATTAATATAATATACATATATATGTATTTTGTATATGCAAGATACGTAATAATCAATACAACGATCGATAAAAGTACTAATTTGAATTAGTGTAAAAAAATATATTTTTTTTTTATAAAATTTTAAGTACCTAAGTATCTAAATAATGACCTAAAATAAATTGATTTAAATTTTTTTTTTGAAATTGATTTCAGTGTTCAGTTTTAGTTTTAATAATTATATTCTTAGTGGTTAAAAGTGTACAGACATAAGGCAGATCATGGTAGTCTAGACAATTGTGGTTGTCTAGCGGTTAAACTGCTCTCCTCTGACTCTAGCACAAGCATATTTTATTTAGTTGAGTAGGGCCAAAAAATAATTGTATATGACCTTAGTCTTAGTCATTTATTATAAAAAAAACCCTGTAATGTGTAACTGGTAATGTGTTAATTCTATTAAAATTTGTACTATATGTTTATAATAATGATAGTTTATATTGAAAATACCTTAAGATTTTATTACTCTTATCGCCTTTTTACATTGTACAAACTTAGTTTGCTCTTGAGATTGTAGTATGAAAATAGAATAAATCATTGATACGGATTCGATAGTTTTATTAACCCACAGTTTTATTAACCCTTGATCAAGCAAATATTTTCGGTGTGCAGTATTTTTTTTCAGTTTAATCATATTTATAGCAACAGCAAGTCAAAGTGGACACGATCATATTCTTAAAATATCTATTTACAGCACCAGTGTTAAAATATGCATACATAATCAATACTTAGTTGGTAAAAGCATACTTACAATTAAATCAATATTAGCTCGTTTTTAAATAGATTGTAAGCAAACCCTAAAGCATTTTAACGCTGTCTTTTAAATTTGGTTGACAGCCCTTAACTCTCTTCAATATTATGATTCTATCTAAACGAGATAATAATGCTGAAACTACGATATATTTAAATAAAATTGATATTTCCATGCTTATTTTCGTATTTGTGTCTACACGACTAATCTAGGGTTAGTAAACTATTTTTTCAAGATATATTGCCAATAGGTAATCTTCTTTGTATCAAGTTTGACGTAGTGTCTGCGTGTTGTAGGTTTAATATTGATATGTTGAGTTTACATTTTCTAATTACATATATCATTTTTTTGATTGGCTCAAAAAAATATTGATTCCATATATTAATTATTGTATTGCCATTGTTAGTGTTTGAGTACTAATTTTAACATAAATATTAAGACAACGTTCTTATTTAGATACCTAAATACCTAGCATACAGAACAAATCAATACTTATTTCGATGATCTTTGTAGTTCTCTGTCTACCCGCACATCAGCAGTGACTGCGGGGGAGGGGTATGCAGTCAGGTGACAGTTGACACAGTATATTCATCTCCGCCCACTGCGAAGGACGTCCGTGAAGGTTATATTTTGAAGGTTATATTTTACTGTAAGTATTTCTTCTGATCTATGTTTACTTTGGTTATTAACGATTATTGTATGATTGTATTTTTTTAGCTGTTATGGCGAAACTTGGAAGCGCCCAGCTGAGATGCTTTTAATACATACGTTTTTTTAATTACCTGTCAATATTAACCTATGTATTTATAATTACGTGCATAGTGTACACAACTGAACTAACGATAAAAAAAAATAATAATCAAATGCTATAGAAAACCACCTATATCTAGAGTGTGAAATAAGAACTTATTCGTATAAATAAAATAAACAAATCGCTACACAGAAAATAAATACGTACTGGTAGTTTAGTTTCAATTTTAATGCCACTAGAAGCGACGTTTATTTAACATATGATAGTAATTTTAAATATTTATCTTGTCCTGACAGAGCCCGAATGGCTCAACTGACAGGAACTCACTTGAGAATATTTTATTAAGCGGCTTTTAATGTTATTTAATTTACGTTACAAATACTTTCAAACAAAAATCAAATCAATTTTATAAACAATAAAATGACAAATGATTTAACTACTCGCAACACCACACCGTACACACATAGCAGCTTTTATTTGTTGTTGTTTACTGTTGGCACTCTTTATATTATTGTGTAATAAATTAAATAATTTCGGTGTGAACAACTTAAATGTAATCTCTACATCACAAGGCCTTACATATGGCCCGTCCAGTATGGTAAAACCATGACGAGGACCTTAAAAGACGTTGCCATCCATCGTCTAGAAGCATTTGAAATATGGCACTTTTAAAGAAATCGAGAAAAATAAAATGGACAATCTACACTTCAAATGCTACAGTTATTGACAGAGCCCACCGCCATAGGAAACTGATTTTCACTATCTCTACAGAGTACAGTGAGTGTGGGTACAGTTTAAAATTGGTTACAGTCGAAAAGGTTACAACTAATTTATACCTAAGTAGTTGCGAAACCGTCGAAATATTATGTCTAAAAAAATTTAAAACGAATTGAACATTACTAATTTTAAAGATTATGCATTGATTTCAAATTTTATCATATCACAGAAGACAGTAATTTATTATTGACTCTATTCGTACATCATAACAAAGTTAGTCTCAAACGATTTGTATAGGTAAGACACGTTAATGCGATGTACAAAACTCAACTATGCTGATAAGTACCCATTCAATATTTAGGTACTTCAAAGTAGGAAATTAAAAGAGCCGTTTAATTCAAAGGCGTTTGTTTAAGTAGTCCTTCTAAAAATATTGCGTTACAGCCAAAGCCAGATACCATGGCATGTGTATCTCCATTTCCTACTAAATATTATTATAACTTATTAAAACGTATATTTCTTTTCAGATGTGGCATTTTTTTGGATTCAGGATATGGAGGTTTATTGTTTTCCTTGGAGTAGCATCCATAGTTGAATCAGCAAAAATTTTCGCAATTTTTTCATATCAGTCGCCATCACATTATATTTGCATCAAACCAATAATTCATGAATTGGTCAGGAAAGGACATGAGCTGACCGTTGCCAGTGGGATTAAGGAAGAAAATATGACTTCGAACTATAGACACATTCAGATCGACACGAAAACCCTTATGGATATTCTCATACAAGGTATAAAAACATATTTTATAACAGCACAATGTGTTTAAGCATTTTTTTTAAAATATCTTGAAATTAAACAAAAATCTATCTACGCACCTGAATACTTTGGTTGTTGCCTTTTTCAAGTAGAAACAGAGAATTGCAAAATAAAGAGATAAATAGTATTTTATGAGTTCTTTGCAGGTGAGTACCTATATTGGCCGACGTGGCGCGGCGCGAACCGGTTAAACGCCCTTTTCAAACAAACACTCCGTCTGTCTTCGCCGCATAGCTCCATTTTCCCTAACAGATAATTGTATGAAGTCTCTATCTTAGCATTTACACGAAAACTTCAGAATTGATTGACGCTGTGTAAACACACATTATTAACTGATTCGGGCATAGAGTAAATAATTAATTCTCTTCGTGATATTCGCTTTTTAAATCTCTGTTAGCACTGCTGATAAAATAATGATGGTTTTGCCACAATTAATCAGCAGAGTTTGAAAAAACTAAATACACGACCATCGTGTAACCAAATGTACAAAACAAGAATCCAAATTATTATTTCTAGTCACACGTGTTAATACCTATCTCATATTTTGTTTTAGGATAGAGATCAGATGAAAAACAACTTCTGAAATTGGCCTAAATAGATGGTCCCTTTTATTTCGTATCTCTCATAAAATGCGCTTTAATTGCATACTACGAATAATCTTAATTCTTTTTTAAGTTAATTTTTTTCGTTATTTAAACCTTTCCTAATTTATAAAAAAAATATTTATATATTCAAAATTTAATATTACATTGCTTAAGTGGTACAATATATATGTATCATATAAGTATTATTAAATATCTTATTTATAAAAGCGAAAAGCGCAAATAACATTGTATTCTTGTTGCCTGCCACCCTTTTAACTAGACGAATTTGTATCAATGGAAGCAGTTTTGTTTCGTTTAATTAATGAGCCACTTCCGTCATCTGATTAATGCTATAACAATATTTAAATATAATGTATTATAAATACAAGCAAATCGATAACAAATAATTTCTTTTTATGTGAAATTCTACTCTTTAATAATAATTGAATATATGATTTATATTTACATTACAAAAAAAATAAATCAATAATTATATAAAATTGAGTAAATAAATCAATTAAATATAGGATTATGCCTCTAATGGTCGTGTGCCTTTGTATGCGATGTAAAATGTTTGCATAGTAAAAGTATGTAATTACTTGTCTGATGCTTTGTCATAGCTTTAATATTTTTATTTTGCCGTTATTTAATTTTAATATTACTTTCCAAATCCTTTTTTTCAAATACCGCCCAACACTGGTGGGGAAAATAAAGAGATGGCGGTAAATTTCTATATTGGTAAAAAAAAAAACCTATTTTAGATTTAAACTTTTATTTTATGAAATATTTTTCAGAAACTTTACCACCCGGTGCGAAATTACAACTCAATCAAGTGATCCTTACCACAGCGTTCGATCTAATTGCATCCTTGCAAGATGCCGCTGTAATGTCAACCGACCTTTACCTCAACTCAACAGAGTTAAGAGAATTTACTGTGAATAGTAAAGAAAACTTCGATTTGGTGCTGACGGAACTATTCTTCAATGATGCCTTTTACGCGTATGCGCATCACTTCGATGCGCCGCTCGTTTTAGTCAGTACTTTTGGAAACTCTGCCGCTAATAATGTTTACATGGGGAATCCCGTAACGCTCTCTCAAACTGCTCACGAGTACTTCAACGATGTTGGTAATTTAAATTTATTTCAGCGATTCAAAAATATATTGATCATGCTATATGATATGGCGAGAAGATATTTAAAATACTATCCTCTTATCAACGAAGGAGTACGAAAATATTTCAGCCATTCCAAGAAACCAATGCCAAATATTGAAGATATATCAAGAAACATTTCTTTGACCTTAATTAACACTCATTTTAGTTTAGGTGATGTTAGAGCCCAAGTACCTGGTATTATAGAAGTTGGTGGAATGCATATTGGAAAAACAGAGAAATTGCCGGAGGTAAAAATGAATCTTGTACATATTATTTCTTTATAAAAAACATACAATTTATATTTGTTTATTCACTAAACCCTTGCGGGTTTTTATGTGAACTGTTCGGTTCAAATTTTTACTTATTTAAATAAAATTTATTTAATATATTTTATTACATAATTCATTATCCATAATATGACTGCTTAATTATCAATGCTCAAGCTACCTACACACATACCCACATAATGGTATTTATCCAGCCTATCTTTATTATATTTGTTTGTAACATTCACGTCCACTCGCGTCGCTCTTATTAAGTCAGTACGGGTACATCTCACAACGATCGCTTCGAGTACATTCATCTACAAAAATAACTATTCAGAATATATTTTTTACTTCTTTTTTTTAATACGTATTTTGACAAAGTATTTGTTTGCTTTAGATTACTCGGCAGGTTATTAAATAAAATTAGAATAATTCTTTTAAGCTTTCTTTTGCCATATTCATTGTTGAATATAGCCATTTTCAAATTACCCTTTATTGTTTGCCTTGTTCTTTTATTGTGCGGATTTTTTGTTTATATTTCATAGAGTAAAATTATTCCAATGTTACCTGATAATCATTTTTCTACTGGTAAAATGTTTCAATATATAAATAACTTATTTTCCTCACTTTTTAAATAATTTTTAATTTTTTGGGTACTATGGTTTTTAGTATTTGGAGCTGTATTTTTTTAATTCTGTGAATGTATGTTTTAAATGTTACACCATATATACTAATTCCATATGTTATTTGTGTTTCTGCAAGTGAGATATATAATAATTTTAGTATTTTATAAGGTACTTTATATATTAAACTTTACTATTTTCGATTTCGCAAAACGACATTATTTTTGAGAAGTTACTTTTATTTACCAATAAATGTTTTAAAAATTGTATCATTTTAAAGCCCTACAGGCTCGTTTGACATACGGTAAGTTTAATCAAGCTGGATTTTATTATTTAACAATATTTCATATTTAAATAATAATATCACAACAAAAACAAAAAATAGCAACAGATTAGTAGTATTCCAATCGATTAGGCAACACAATTTAAAACTACCTCAGACAATTCTCTCGATAAAATAATACATATTTGACCATTTCACTATTTTAGGTAAATATAGCTTCTAACAATTTTTTTTTATTGTTGTTATACTTTTCAAATCTAATCATTTAAATCTAAAAATTTAAAAAGTCCCATGTCAGCATAGTACGCACCACGTCACTTCGTTGAACATCCGCAGTAATAACCTTTAAGGCGAAGCGTATTGATAGTCACTCTTGAAATTCGGTGATTTATTTTTGTATGGCGTCAGGTTTTAATCTTTGCGCGGTCAGTAAGCAATTATTGGTTTTTATTTAATTACAGCTTCTTAATATAGAAATTAAAAAAACTAACTTTACTATGTTTTAGAACCTTCATTTTCCTTTTAATTACCTTTTTTTCCTAAGTCTCTAATGTCTTTTATAAGAGAGCAATTCAACTAAAAAAGAACTATTAGCAGTTTCTCATTTATTAAATTTCTCAGAAATAGAATTAAATTTAAAAAACCTGCCGTTTTTATATTATTAAATATATTATATTATATATTTTTTATATTATTAAATATCCAATGGTTACCAAATGCCAGCCATAAAAAAAAAGGGTCTAAATGAGTCGAAATTAATGTTTATCCCTAAGCTGCTAAATGTTTTGGTTAGTTAAATTTGCGCTTTAAAAAAATAATCATTTTTTATATATTTTTTTGTTGTTGCTGTAGATAAGTATATAAAGATATGTATTTTGAGACTATGGAAAAAAAATAGAAAAGACCAACAATCTCAATAAATAAAAGTACCGAATAATAATCATAGCCATTTCAGTATCTACACGGTTACATATGGAGAAACTAATCTGTATTGATTTCAGGATATACAAATATTTTTGGATGAAGCTGTGGATGGAGCAGTGTATTTAAGCTTAGGAACGACCTTAGACTTAGACGACAAGATGGCGTTTGAGGAGATGACAAAGATTCTACAAGTTTTCGCTAAATTCAAACAAAGATTCTTAGTAAAATATAATAACATAGCTACAAATGTTACATCAAACATAATGTTGAGAAATTGGCTTCCTCAAGCTGAAATTTTAGGTAAGAAGTAAAAAAGTGGTTTGTAAAATACTATGCATACTAAGATCATGGTGGTTTAGTTGTTCAGATGGTGGTGGGTTCGAATCCATATATCGTCACGCCTTTTTTAGTGCTTTATTGCCACCATCTCCCCGAACCTTAAAAGAATAGTTAGAAAAGAAGAGGTTTTAAGCAGTTTTTTGGGAGGAATAATGAAGCACATTAAAATAGTTAAACATTTTTCTAGATTTATTAATATTTATTTGAAAAATTTCCATCCGTAAAAATCTGTAACTATAGAGCCAGAAAATCTTAAAAATAAATAGAAAATTAAAACCTATAGATATTAATTACAAGCCTTAAAGTTTATTGCATACAAGCCCGTATTTTATGAAAACTTTTAACTTTCACCTATACTATTCTTATAGTCTTATGCAATAAGGTCAAACTTTCATTATAGTAGTAAAAACACGATTTTATAGGACAACAATATTCAACACGGTGAAACTGTAGTTAATGATTATGATGTATAACGAATGAGAATGACGAGTGAATTGAATGATTTGGTTAATCTTTTCTTACGTTTAGCGTAGATAGCGTGTTTAGCGTACTCAAATGAATAGTCGATGGTTAAAACCAAAAAGAAAGTGTGAAATGAATGAACGTCACGCGCAAATCTTAATGATTTATAGTTATGTAGTGAATGTATTGTATAAATCACGTATTTTAGATTAAATATTGTCAAAGGCCTTCGCCGTGAAGATTATTGTTTGACATTGATGTCAGTTAAGCTTTTTAAAGAAAGTTAATTTTTTATACAGAGATGGAAAATTTCTAAATAAATTTTTGAGGCAAAATAGCTAATAAAAATATAGAATTCATACCGAAATGTATAAATAATTGCATTGTATTATTATTGCGTCAACATAATATTATAAGATATATCATAGTTTGAGATCATGGTAGTCTTGTGGTTAAGGCGTTGGACTATTAGCCCAAAGGTCGGAAAGGTCATAGCAATTATTTAAAAAAAAATATATAATAAGATTAAATTTATATACATATTATGACGACTTAGAATTAGAACGACGTATAATAAAATAAGTCAAAATGTGATTTTGTCGCTAAGTAACTATATTTGCGTATGCTTAAATATTGTAACTCACCTTTTAGTGTGGTATATAACCTTAATTTAAATCATAATTGTAAGATAATAATAATAATAATAATAACAATAATAATTATTATTTATTTTTTTCTGAATACATATGCCTACAAATATGTTCATATCATTATACCTATTAATCAGTTTACAATTTTACATGATATTATACATTTTAATATGATATTTGAAATAATTTACCTTCGATTATAGGAAATATTATATATATTAACCATATATACTGTTGATATAATTCTAATTTTATAAAATTAAAATTTTTAATAATAATGATAATTGTTATTAAGATTAATGCAAATCTAATTTCATATGAAATTGGTAAAAATTGATGCTTTTCCTGGGCGGTTAAATCAAAGTTTTTTTTTATTAATTATATTGGTTTATATTATGGGCAATGTTCACACTAAGGTTAACAGTGCTAGGCGGATTTTTTATTCATAGCGTGCCAGTGTATGTGTGTGTGTGTGTGTGAGCCCGCTAGTTGCCAGGCTAAGAGTACTGTGCCATTGCACTAGGAAAACCTGTTCTGCAATAGCGACAGAAGCGCGTATACTATATTGTATTAATATTGGCGCATTACCGATCAAGAAACGTATTTTTAGAAAGTAATAGTACAATATAAAGCTTGTCACGATCGTGTTTAATCGTGCCAATTACGCTATTCTTGCGCGCGTAATTATTAAGAATATATGCATATATAAATATTTATTTATTTTGATAACACCAAAATTACGTTTGTAGCTAGGTAGAAGCCACCTATTGGCAATCCTAGCTAAGTAACCATATTATGAGTTAGGAAGCGGATGGTAGTTCCACTAATTCACACCAAAAGAGGGCGGTACGGTATTTTTTTAGCGAATCTTGGGTTACGAAATGATGTTAGTTATTGCTTAATACCGTGAAGAATATTCGCAAAATAAATTTTAAATAAATTAAATAATAAATAAAAAGATAGTAGAAGGAGAAAAGTAATGATATAGTATATAAAAAAAAAAATAATAATATTAAATTTTGAACAAGTACTTAGTCCTGGCGAGAGGCGTGAAGTGAGCGTTTTAGGAACCGCGGCGGTGTTCAGAGGAGTACAGTAATTAGTTTTTTCGAATAGATAGAGTAGGTAGAGGTCTCTTACATTTTGGGTCGTTTTGGGAGGTGGACGTATCTTTTTTGAGTTCTGCGTGCTTGGTTTTTTTTTTGGTTGGTTTTACTAATCCAACCGCATCGGGCTATATAGAAGTTTGTGGAAGGTGGAGTATATCACCAAGGGTTTCAAAGATAAAACGCGGTAGAGCCAACGTAATATTTCGGCCACGCGAATTGGTTTTCTTCTCCGTGCGAGAATCGACCCGCAGAAGCGGAAAACCTGGATGCATGGTGCACATTCCCATGATTTGCCACGCAGCAGATATACCATGGCGTTTCCTGGAAGGCCGCCGAGAGAGTAAATCCCTGCATCGGAGGAAAGGCGTATTGGTCGTCTCCCCGGCGTTTACGAGGCAGGCCGAGACGTCGCCAGCCTTATCCCGTCGGACTATCCAGTTCCAGGGAGCAAAGTCAGAGAAACAGAGGTCAGTCCAGTGTTAGAAAAAAATGGTCGTTTCATTGCATTCACTCGTTAATTTTTTTTAGTTTTTTTTTCTTTATTTACATATCTAACCTCTTGTAGAAAATATAGTGACAGAGCTTGAGCTCCACGTCATTTGATTGCTTTTCAGTAAAGTTCGTTTTTATTTGACAATTAAAATGATTAGATCATCCTATTCCAAATTATAAAGTAGAATAAAATAATAGCTATTGATAGCCTATTATAAAAGATTGGCGTTGCTTTACTATGAACGCCGGCCGACTTGCGGTCGAGTATATTGCCTACCACCGAACAAGAAGAAAAGAACGGTTCGCGATGCCGGGGGAAGGGGGTCTGTTTCCTTTAATTTAGTTTTTTTTTTTTTTTGTTTTTGTTGTTTCAAACGGATTCAATCCGGTAGTCACTAAATATAAGATCTTGATATTTTTCTTTAATAAATAATTATACAGTAATGCTCTATAAAGTACAGATCGAGTCGCCAGAACGCCCACACCACCCAAATACATGTATATTGTCATTTGTTATAGTATGTTTCCAGCACGTTCGTTGTATTGTTTGTTTATATTTTGCCGAGGATGTAAAAAAAGTCAAGTTTTGCCATGCCATCGTATCAAAGGGCCACACCATATTTGTTTATTTTAAAATAACCCCCTGCAGGTCAAATATATAACATTTGTTTTGTTTGTTTAAGTTTTCTTTGTTCAACAATATATTGAACCGTTGGTTTTGATAGTGAGTAAAGTACATACAATTTTTTTATAAATGTTTTTCGTATATTCGTCGTATATTTTAGCCATGCCGAAATGCCTTGCCACAATAATTAAGAACATAATAGGAAATGTTTGTTTTGTTTATTTACATATTTTTTTTTAGTAAACGAAGTGCTTATATATATTTTCTCCGTACAATTTTTGTTTGCACCGGCAAATGCCGAAATGTCTTGCCACCATAATTGAGTACCTAATAGGAAATGTTTATTTTGTTTATTTACACATCTTTTTTTTAAAACGAAGTGTCAGGATTCTATATATTTTTTCCGTATAATTTTTGTTTGCACCGGCAAATGCCGAAATGCCATGCCAGTAGTGAGTACCTAGTAAATAGCGTGATAATATTATTTTGTTTGTTTACATGTTTTCGTTTCGACGAAGCGTAATAATTTTATATTTTTCTTGCACGGCCATACGCCCGAGTATATGCCACATAACATTTAATCGTGCTGGCACGAAAACATAAACAATAAAACGTCATTATGACGTAATGCCATTGTTTACAAACAGTCTGTTTTTTTTAAGGTTAAAGCAATATATTGACCCTTAATGTTTTTTTTTGCTTTTCGTATTTATATTTGGTTGAGTTAACGTAAGGGCGTTAGTGCATTAAAACAAGATGTTTGTTTATTCATCTGTGTAATGAATTGCCGTATTTATTTGTCATAAGGCCATCCTTACGACTAAAATCGGGTAGATTTTTAATATTTTGTTTCGTCGCCTAATATAATTGCTTTGTTTACGAAATAGGTTCGTCAAATTGTAGAGTCAATGGCGAAGTTGGAAATTAATTGTTTTATACATTGGCACCATATCGTTTTACACACATATCTCTTTATACTGCAGATAATGGCCATGTTTGTGGCATTGCAAATTTGAAGTTAAATGTTTTTTTATTAATAGTCAATTGTTCAATTTTGTTTATTAGCCAATTGTTCAATTTTGTTTATTAGTCATTTGTTCAGTTTTATTTGTTTATAGTCACTTAGTATCTTCTAGACCATTTGGACCCTTCTGGTTCTAATGGTCTCTCATCTGTTGCAGTATTGTGTTAATCGATTTTAATTTTGTTCAACATGTAACCTCACCAGTTAATCAATAAATGTACCTCTCGTCTTCTAACACCGTGTTCATCATTCATTTACCTTCATCTTGTACTCTATTATTTACTTGTGACACGGGGTCATAATGCTTCATGGGACATGACCCAGACGACCCTGAGATCTTCTTTTTTTTATCTTGAGCTAGTTCCATGATAGCGTCCTCTCATCTAGAGGAGTGACCGGTTATTTTTTTGTTAAGTCGCGGTCTGGACTAGCCAGACCTGCCATGTGACGGGAGTGAGTCAAGGCGACCTCAATCCGCGGTAGACCAGCCGGCCGGCGGAGCCATGAGAGAGGGACGAGGGGCAACCCGTGACATTGCTTGGACGCCCCGTCTGGCGCCCAAGCTCTCTTCTCCTATCATCCTGACGGGCAATAGGGGAAGTTCGTAATTTGTCTCAAATTTTACTACCATTTAAATCTGTAGTTGACGCGGTGCCCGACCAATCACGGTTCGTCCCTCGCGGTCCGACAACTCCGGCGGATCAGCTGGCCAAGGAGAGCCTGCGAGAGGGAGACAACGCAGGCGGCGGCGGCGAGTAACACCCGGACGGAAGCCGAGACGAGCTCCACCTCGGTCGGAAGTGACCGTGGTGAGGCGGCGCTCCATCGAGGGCCCTGTCCGGCCCGAGGAGTGGGCGCGGAGGGGTAAGAATCGTAACATTTTGGCGCCCAACGTGGGGCCCAGCGCAAGGTTGTGTCGGCGAAGAGGTCAGAAGTTTTGTTCAATTTTTTTTGATTTTTTTTTTGGGATTTGTTGTCATTTACATATGGAGTCTTGTTTTTTTGTCTTTTGTAAAGGACCTTTGTCGATTCTCGTCAGGCTTTTTCGCTGATGAGGGTGTACTTTTGGACATTCATACCTTTACGGGACATTTTTTTGCTATTCGCTAGGAAGCGAGCAGATTGAGAATCGTCAGAAGTGGGATTTTTTTTTATAATTGGTTTTGTCTTCAACAAAGTTCCACGGGGTTTAAGTGGGCTGAAAGTTCTTTTATTCTCCTTATTCATTTTGTTTTTATCTGCATAAATGACATTGTATTTTTGGTTGGATTATTAAGATTGGTATTATTTCGTGCTAATCTTCTATTTCTATGTATATGGTATCGCCGAGTGGCGTGCTTCACTTTTGTTTTACTGGTTTTTGCTAAGGGTCGATTCGCCAAATTTGAATACAATCTTGTTTGTTTTTTTTTGTGTTTTGCTATGGTGACAAGGACGCGCAGGTTGTTGTAAGAAGAGGGTGAGGTTCTGGTATGTCGGATAGGTCGTTAAGGAGAGTCCAGTGGAATAAAAGGAGGGAAAATTTATTGCACGTACGGAATACCAAGGACTCTGAAGACACTGACATGGAGTTGGGAGAAGGGACCAGTTCCCAGAGGGAAGAGAAAGAAATTCATTCGACACCCGTGCAGAAGCCACGTGCAGGGCAAACAGAGATCCAGGAAGGAGGCCAAGAGTCGGAAAGAGAGCTAAGGTTGGAGGAAACGTCATACATGAAGGTACCAGGCAAATCGAGCAAACCCAGAGGAGGTCGGAGAAGATCAGGTAGAAAATACGAATCGGACTCTGACGAAGATGACGAGCCCAGTGGAAGGGTGCAAAGGTTCAACCCAAATGTACACAGGTGGAACCTGAAGTTTGATGGACGTTCCTCGGTGATGGAGTTTCTGGAGGACGTGGAGGATAGGGCACGAGCAAGAAATGTAAAGCTGGACACGATTGTCTACTGCTTTACAGAACTATTGGAAGGAACCAGTCTGAAGTGGTTTCGAACTGTGAGGGACTCCGTATCCGGGTGGCGACACCTGAGGGAACTCCTCATCCACAAATACGAGCCACTCAATTATCAGGCCAGGCTGGAGGCTGAATTAAGAAACAGGAAGCAGCGAGCCGAAGAAAATATGGAAGAGTTTGTCACGACCCTACGGAGCATGAACGACCGGCTTACCATGAAGATCCCGGAACGGGCATTACTTGAAGTGATCAAGCTGAACCTATCATCCCAGTACAGGACGTTACTAGCCGGACATTTGGTAGACAGCATCAGACTTCTGCTTCAGTTGTCTAAAAACTACGAGCAGTACACACCATCTACATCACAGGACACGAGACAAGCAGTGGGAATTTCACCACCGACGAGAGGAGGCCGTGTGCCATGGCAGACCAGAGGGGGGGCGATAGCGACACTTGAAGCGGGCCCAAGGCAAGGAGAAAGGCCAACGCAGTCGGAGGGACACTCTCAGCAAACTATGACGTCGTCACGGAGGATAGTGTGTCTGAAGTGCGACCAGCCTGGTCATGGGTACATGGATTGCCGGGAGTATCCGTATCCGATGTGTTTTCGTTGCAAGGCACCGCTCACGACCTCAGCAAGATGCACCTTTTGCAATCCGGGGACACCACCTGCCGGACCTCGCCGTCAACCTGAAGCCCAGATGCGTCGTGTGGCCAGTCGAAGGGGAAGACAATAGGGGCGAGCGAAGGAACCATGGAGAAACCGAAACGGCGTACTCTTACCATATGGTACACCCGCGACACTGCTACTCGATAACGCAACATACTTCACGTCAAATAAATTCAAAGAGTTCACGGAAAAGTATAAGATCCCAAATGTATTCTACTCGTGTGTATATGCGCCCCAGTCCAACACCGTGGAGTGGTACAACCAGGTCATCGAGACATCACTGGCAATCCTGACAGGGGAAGATCAACGGGTCTGGGACAAGCATCTTCCACTGGTGCAGCACTCGTTAAACAATTCGGAGAACGTCACGACAGGGTTCACACCCTCATACTTGATGTATGGAAGGGAAGTGATTATCGACGGGCGCTTTCACAAAATATTTGGATACAATCCGACCAGGGCAGCCGACTTGGCCATAGGAGACCCCATGCCGTACAGTATAGGTCTGGAGAAGTTAGCGGAGACCTACGACCTCGTGCAACAACGCATGCTTGCATCCTACCAAAAGAGCGCCGAGCGCTATAATCTGAGGCGAAAGCGAGTAATTCTGTCACCTGGAGACGTGGTATGGGTGAAGAACCATATACAGTCCAAGAAAGCGGAATTTTTCTCTAGCAAGCTGGCCCCTCGTTTCCTAAAGTGCACCGTGCTCGCAAGGAAGTCACATCTGGCATATGAATTGGTGGATCAGAATGGTAAAAATAAAGGCATCCACCACATCAAGGACATCCTCAAGGTTGACCGGTCCGACAGCCAGTAAACATACCTGACCTTTGCACAACCAGCAGCGCGAATAAGAGCCATAAGCAATCAGTGTGATAGCACTCTGAAAGTTTTGACGTTTTGTTAGGTTAACCCTTATTTTATTTAATAGAGGCTTTAAAATACGGCGCGTTGATCCAAAGCGCGTGGGATTCCTTAATATCCCTGTAAAGTATTCTCTTTTGTAACTTCAGAGCACCACGTACGACATCTTCAATGTCGGGACGGTGGTGTTAACGTTGTATTGGCAATTGTTATTAAATCTTTCCTGCTGGCAAAGCATTGGCAATTGGCATGGTAATATTTTTAGTTATTATTATGTTTTAAAGCCCATAACGACTTCAAGTATAACTGAGGCGTTTCCCCCTTGTACAAATTTTTGGTGTTTATATTTACTTAACGTGGCAGAATCCAACCCGTGCGCGTGGCGCAAGGACGATGTTAAGTTTATTAGTTGAGCAGTGGTACGTTTTAATTTTTTTTTTTTTTCCCCACTAACCCGGCCACTTGCCGAGGTCCCATGGCGTACCGTCGAGTTTTTCCCCTTTCCCTCATCGATCTACTCAGTGATCGACACTCGCTACGAAATACCACCGCAATCAGTTGCGAACCCCTACGAATTTACTGTACTCTATTCACACTATACAGACTATATCTTTTTCTTTCTAGAGGTTGATTTGGAGTTTTTTTTTTTTTTTTTGAGAAGGTTTTGGAGAAGTTTTGTTGAAGAAGTTTTGTTGAAGAAGTTTTTGTTGAAGAAGTTTTTTGGGGAAGTTTTTTTTGAAGAAGGTTGTTTTTTGGAGGAGGTTTTTTTGGAGAAGTTTGTTGTTTGTTTCTCCCAGTTTTTCCCTATCGCACACACCACACACCCCACACTGCCATATTGCGAGTATGCGCTGAAGGGCCGGCGGACCCTTAACCCCCTGCCAATAGAGCAGGTTAAATAATACGTGACACAACGCTGGTGGGTTGATTGTTCGGAGTAGCGACCGTCTCTTCGATCCTCCAGGCGTTATATTAGTATACCTGCACCTGGACCGGAGGTCCCGTGCCTATTTATATATTTCACACTTACATCGGTACACTCACATTTTACACTACGGGTATCATTGGTCTCGAAGATTGTAGTTGATTATCTCCTATCCAATCTGAGGTCATTTGAACCCATGTCTCTTTCTGAGACAGAAAATGCTTCTGTTTGGATCACGTATTCCCGTGATACTGTTTATTACTCATGTCTGTTCTCAAGCCCCATTGTTTGGTTAGTTTAGAAGTCATCTTGGCAAATTCTGGTCATACTCTGTTGTTTTTAGAATTTTCTCTATCTAGGCGGTAATCCTCACCGTCACCCGACTAACTCTCGACTCTAAAGGAGGCGAGCTATGTTGTTGTTTTGATATTCTTGGTATGAAAGGGATGAACGATGATGGAGCACGAATGGCGATGGATGCTCAGCTCCAATGAAAGGAAGTTTTTCAAAATACTAATGTAGTTTATCCCTCTGACTAACTATTTTTCTCTAACCAGTAAAGTTACCAAAAGGAAAATTTCAGAGTTAGCCAGATACCTAATGAAGGTAGAGAGTCTATCAAAAAGAATTTGCAAAGATGTTAACTAGCAACAGCTTATTTCTGAGTGCAAGCTGCATGCGTTCCTCGCTGGCTCAGTGATTGATTCCATGTAAGTCCACTGAGGCATGCTAGCATCTTCTTCTCCCATTTAGGCACACCCTGGACATTTGTATGCAGCGTGGTTTATTCCATCGACTAAATAATAAGTATCTCCTGAGACTAAGCTTTGGAGGTGTATCTTTGGTTTAAGGTGGATTCGTTTCCAGTTAGGCTCGGTGGCTAGGTTACCGACCGGTAAGTCCGCTGGTACGAACTCATTTTTCACCCCTTACGTCAATACCATAGCGTCGTCTTCTGCTTCTTTGACATGAGCAAACACACATTACCATTGTTTTAAGTATCATCTGCGCATAAGAGCAAGATGTATACCATCACCCTACTGAGATTCCCCTACGCCAGTAGCAAAGTTGCTACCAGACGGTTATTATTTTGTTTTCTTATTTTGTTCTGAAGAAGTTTTTTTTAAGGAGTTTGTTTCTAATGGTTATGACATCGAAATTTTTGACCTTATCTTGTATATTTCAACGACCATGCTCAACTAAGTTATTGGTCATTTTTTTAAACTCATTTAATGTACTTCTTTGTTCTAAATACTATGAAGAACCGAGTGGTAAGGCATCATGGCAAACAATATTATGGCATGGTAATAGATTTAAATTAGATAATAAATTTACTTCAGAATAATACAACGGAAGAAGTTGGTCGGAACTGTTTCAGTAGAGCCTGTTCTACTAGTACAGTACGAGATTGTGGCACAGATGTTTTCTATATAACATGTACCTTTTGTTGATTTTGTTTCCCCATCTTCCATAGAGTAAGATGAGGTGAAGTATCTGTTTTGTTTTGTAGAGGCCCACCTGGCAAATGTTTTTTTATCTATTTCTGTATTGAAACGACCCCAAGACATTCTTAGATTTAAGAAGTGACAGTGATTTTTTTTTTTAGCGCAAAAGCGCAAAGTAATTTAAAGATGGCTAGTGAATGGGCAATTTTAAAATAATAAAAGCCATCGAGTGTATTTATAAGAAGTGGAATTTTAATTTTAATTTTTCAATCGTTGCAGATCGTGGTCATGTGCGATCCCCTATTACTTAATTGATGTAACTCAATGGTGGTTATATATACCACGCTATTGTATTTATTTCTAAGTATATTTAAGAACGGAGAAGTAATGTGAGGAGTTAAATGTGTCTGATTTATTTTGTTTTTCTAATGTACATTAATTGTTCATGTTCAAGGCATTGGTAAAGCACCGGAATGGCAACCCGGACAGGCGAGCTTCTCTCGCCAACAGGCACTTTAATGGCACCCATTCTAATGGTATGGCAAAAGTATATTGGTATCCGTTTTTATAGTTTATTTATTTTATTCCTCTAGCACCCACCTTGTGGACGAGGGTTAGGGATTAGTGGTGTTGATCTGAGGGCAGATCAATTTCCCACTACCCGGCATGTCACGATCGTGTTTAATCGTGCCAATTACGCTATTCTTGCGCGCGTAATTATTAAGAATATATGCATATATAAATATTTATTTATTTTGATAACACCAAAATTACGTTTGTAGCTAGGTAGAAGCCACCTATTGGCAATCCTAGCTAAGTAACCATATTATGAGTTAGGAAGCGGATGGTAGTTCCACTAATTCACACCAAAAGAGGGCGGTACGGTATTTTTTTAGCGAATCTTGGGTTACGAAATGATGTTAGTTATTGCTTAATACCGTGAAGAATATTCGCAAAATAAATTTTAAATAAATTAAATAATAAATAAAAAGATAGTAGAAGGAGAAAAGTAATGATATAGTATATAAAAAAAAAAATAATAATATTAAATTTTGAACAAGTACTTAGTCCTGGCGAGAGGCGTGAAGTGAGCGTTTTAGGAACCGCGGCGGTGTTCAGAGGAGTACAGTAATTAGTTTTTTCGAATAGATAGAGTAGGTAGAGGTCTCTTACATTTTGGGTCGTTTTGGGAGGTGGACGTATCTTTTTTGAGTTCTGCGTGCTTGGTTTTTTTTTTGGTTGGTTTTACTAATCCAACCGCATCGGGCTATATAGAAGTTTGTGGAAGGTGGAGTATATCACCAAGGGTTTCAAAGATAAAACGCGGTAGAGCCAACGTAATATTTCGGCCACGCGAATTGGTTTTCTTCTCCGTGCGAGAATCGACCCGCAGAAGCGGAAAACCTGGATGCATGGTGCACATTCCCATGATTTGCCACGCAGCAGATATACCATGGCGTTTCCTGGAAGGCCGCCGAGAGAGTAAATCCCTGCATCGGAGGAAAGGCGTATTGGTCGTCTCCCCGGCGTTTACGAGGCAGGCCGAGACGTCGCCAGCCTTATCCCGTCGGACTATCCAGTTCCAGGGAGCAAAGTCAGAGAAACAGAGGTCAGTCCAGTGTTAGAAAAAAATGGTCGTTTCATTGCATTCACTCGTTAATTTTTTTTAGTTTTTTTTTCTTTATTTACATATCTAACCTCTTGTAGAAAATATAGTGACAGAGCTTGAGCTCCACGTCATTTGATTGCTTTTCAGTAAAGTTCGTTTTTATTTGACAATTAAAATGATTAGATCATCCTATTCCAAATTATAAAGTAGAATAAAATAATAGCTATTGATAGCCTATTATAAAAGATTGGCGTTGCTTTACTATGAACGCCGGCCGACTTGCGGTCGAGTATATTGCCTACCACCGAACAAGAAGAAAAGAACGGTTCGCGATGCCGGGGGAAGGGGGTCTGTTTCCTTTAATTTAGTTTTTTTTTTTTTTTGTTTTTGTTGTTTCAAACGGATTCAATCCGGTAGTCACTAAATATAAGATCTTGATATTTTTCTTTAATAAATAATTATACAGTAATGCTCTATAAAGTACAGATCGAGTCGCCAGAACGCCCACACCACCCAAATACATGTATATTGTCATTTGTTATAGTATGTTTCCAGCACGTTCGTTGTATTGTTTGTTTATATTTTGCCGAGGATGTAAAAAAAGTCAAGTTTTGCCATGCCATCGTATCAAAGGGCCACACCATATTTGTTTATTTTAAAATAACCCCCTGCAGGTCAAATATATAACATTTGTTTTGTTTGTTTAAGTTTTCTTTGTTCAACAATATATTGAACCGTTGGTTTTGATAGTGAGTAAAGTACATACAATTTTTTTATAAATGTTTTTCGTATATTCGTCGTATATTTTAGCCATGCCGAAATGCCTTGCCACAATAATTAAGAACATAATAGGAAATGTTTGTTTTGTTTATTTACATATTTTTTTTTAGTAAACGAAGTGCTTATATATATTTTCTCCGTACAATTTTTGTTTGCACCGGCAAATGCCGAAATGTCTTGCCACCATAATTGAGTACCTAATAGGAAATGTTTATTTTGTTTATTTACACATCTTTTTTTTAAAACGAAGTGTCAGGATTCTATATATTTTTTCCGTATAATTTTTGTTTGCACCGGCAAATGCCGAAATGCCATGCCAGTAGTGAGTACCTAGTAAATAGCGTGATAATATTATTTTGTTTGTTTACATGTTTTCGTTTCGACGAAGCGTAATAATTTTATATTTTTCTTGCACGGCCATACGCCCGAGTATATGCCACATAACATTTAATCGTGCTGGCACGAAAACATAAACAATAAAACGTCATTATGACGTAATGCCATTGTTTACAAACAGTCTGTTTTTTTTAAGGTTAAAGCAATATATTGACCCTTAATGTTTTTTTTTGCTTTTCGTATTTATATTTGGTTGAGTTAACGTAAGGGCGTTAGTGCATTAAAACAAGATGTTTGTTTATTCATCTGTGTAATGAATTGCCGTATTTATTTGTCATAAGGCCATCCTTACGACTAAAATCGGGTAGATTTTTAATATTTTGTTTCGTCGCCTAATATAATTGCTTTGTTTACGAAATAGGTTCGTCAAATTGTAGAGTCAATGGCGAAGTTGGAAATTAATTGTTTTATACATTGGCACCATATCGTTTTACACACATATCTCTTTATACTGCAGATAATGGCCATGTTTGTGGCATTGCAAATTTGAAGTTAAATGTTTTTTTATTAATAGTCAATTGTTCAATTTTGTTTATTAGCCAATTGTTCAATTTTGTTTATTAGTCATTTGTTCAGTTTTATTTGTTTATAGTCACTTAGTATCTTCTAGACCATTTGGACCCTTCTGGTTCTAATGGTCTCTCATCTGTTGCAGTATTGTGTTAATCGATTTTAATTTTGTTCAACATGTAACCTCACCAGTTAATCAATAAATGTACCTCTCGTCTTCTAACACCGTGTTCATCATTCATTTACCTTCATCTTGTACTCTATTATTTACTTGTGACACGGGGTCATAATGCTTCATGGGACATGACCCAGACGACCCTGAGATCTTCTTTTTTTTATCTTGAGCTAGTTCCATGATAGCGTCCTCTCATCTAGAGGAGTGACCGGTTATTTTTTTGTTAAGTCGCGGTCTGGACTAGCCAGACCTGCCATGTGACGGGAGTGAGTCAAGGCGACCTCAATCCGCGGTAGACCAGCCGGCCGGCGGAGCCATGAGAGAGGGACGAGGGGCAACCCGTGACATTGCTTGGACGCCCCGTCTGGCGCCCAAGCTCTCTTCTCCTATCATCCTGACGGGCAATAGGGGAAGTTCGTAATTTGTCTCAAATTTTACTACCATTTAAATCTGTAGTTGACGCGGTGCCCGACCAATCACGGTTCGTCCCTCGCGGTCCGACAACTCCGGCGGATCAGCTGGCCAAGGAGAGCCTGCGAGAGGGAGACAACGCAGGCGGCGGCGGCGAGTAACACCCGGACGGAAGCCGAGACGAGCTCCACCTCGGTCGGAAGTGACCGTGGTGAGGCGGCGCTCCATCGAGGGCCCTGTCCGGCCCGAGGAGTGGGCGCGGAGGGGTAAGAATCGTAACAAGCTCTATTACTTGTTTATTTATTATATAATGTCATTTAGTGAAAAGTAAAGTAAAATAAAGTAAAAAATAACATATAAACATAAAAAACAACATATAAACATAAAAATTCATATAAACATAAAATAACATATAAAAATCATAAAAATAATAATTCTATAAAAAGCGTAAATCAAGTAAAGATATAATGTAATGTACTATAATATAAAATGATTATCCTAGACCTAAATTTTTTAACATTAATTGTAGATTTTTATTTTAATAGCTATTTTAATAAGATAATGGCGTAACATTACTTATTTTATTATTATTATTTTATTTTGGTCTGATGATTATTATTTTTCATATTTTATGCTTATAAAATTTAAGTTTTCATAGTGTTACATTGTTGTGGTTATTTCATTAATACTTGTTTTAAACAAACGTATATTACAATTACTCTGTTAGGTTCTTCCTGTAGCATATTTGTTAAAACTATTATTCTGTCAAAAAAAAAAACAATTCGACTATATATTAATTTTTCTGACTATACGAATTTATTAACTACATCTTATTAAGTATTTGCAAAAAAAACTATTATATATCATAGTGTATCAGAGTCAAGATTTATATTTTTAACCC
This sequence comes from Neomicropteryx cornuta, assembly GCA_020383195.1. Classification (NCBI taxonomy): domain Eukaryota; kingdom Metazoa; phylum Arthropoda; class Insecta; order Lepidoptera; family Micropterigidae; genus Neomicropteryx; species Neomicropteryx cornuta. The sequence goes on along the minus strand of JAHKQU010000025.1, from coordinate 6,546,517 downwards.
CCGACAGAGAGGGGTGTTATAACTTTAACGTGTGTGCGTGTATATGTGTGTGTGTCTGTGGCATCAAAGCTCCCAAACTGATGAACAAATTTTAATGATTTTTTTTTGTTTGAAAGGTGACTTGATCAAGAGTGTTCTTAGCTATGATTTGAATAATCTGCTTAGCGTCGGGTCTTGTGTCTCGAGGGTTTTTTTAAATTTCTGAATTTGTCTTTTGTATGGATGTTTAAAAACATCTCACTTAAATTTCAGTAAGCTAATTCATCGAGTATTTTTTGGTTATTAATGTTTTTTTACTTCTTACAGCGCACCCAAATACAAAGGCCTTCATAACTCATGCAGGTCTGTTAAGCTCAGAAGAAGCCGTTTACTTCGGAGTACCAACATTAGCAATTCCAGTTTTTGGAGATCAAAGACGAAATGCAAATTTAGCTGTTTTGAGAGGAAGTGGTCTGTTTATCGAACTTCGAGATTTGGAAGAAGATAATTTCTCAAATGCACTGAAAGAACTTCTCGAAAATCCTAAATACAGATTAAAATCATTGGAAATTTCCAGAGCCTTTCGTGATAGGCCCTTATCAGCTTTGGACACGGCCATTTATTGGATTGAATACGTCATACGTCATAAAGGTGCCGCCCATATTAAAGCAGATCTTCGCAATACTGCCTGGTTTAAAGAATATAACCTTGACATCATCTTCTTATCTATTGCAATATTAGCGGCTTGCATATTTGCGCTGTATACACTTTGCGTGGTCATAAGAAAGATCTTTGTATTGTTATTCTTACAACGACAGACTCAACGTGTAAAGCGAAAGAAGGCGTAATAAATTATTGTTGTGTAAATTTAAATATTATTAAAAGATTTTTATTGACAATTTCAAGGCTTTTTCAATTAGAATCTTATTTGAATACGTGAATACGCAAACTCTTCTAACCAACTTAAACAGTGCTAGAAAGTAACATTTGCTACTGTAAGTGTAGTAAGTGAGTACATAAAGACACTACACTACACACACACACACAAGATAAGACTACATTGCAGACAACATTAGACAAGTCTAAAAAAAAATATACAGCTGCTGGTGTATAGGTATGTTGATTAAAATATTTTATATCGATATTAGTGTTGTTGAGCGGGGTGAGGGGGTAAGGGGGTAAGGGGGTAAGGGGAAAGGGAACCGAAACTTAATTGCACTAAGATCACAAATATTGAAGTAAGACAATTAAAGACACTTAAAGACACTCGGATAAATAATTAATCGTGCCACTTCACAGCTTCGTGATGACCGGGAGGTGGCTGTTAGCGAGATTCTTTATTCTATACATTTCACAGTAATATTCAATGTTTCAATATGTCTCTCAAAACATCTAAGTTAATCACCCCCTAACCGTTGACAATTTGATTCCCTTTGATTGATAACTTTACTTGCGACCGAGTTTGCCTACGATAAACAAATAACTTTCAGATTAAAAAGCAAATGAATTACGGCACAGGTAAGGAACATATTAATTGTGTCGTTTATATGGTAAGATTATAACCTTAAAGCTATAAGCCAAGTGTCCGCGTGCAAGTTTGCGCGTGAAACTCACGGTTATATTTAAAAGATTATCATTGAAAAACATGATTTTAGAACTTTTGATACTGATACAGATTTATATTTTAAGATTTAATATACGCATTTTAAGTTAAATTAGGTACTATAAATAAAAGTGACAACATCAAATTTATGCTATGTTCCGTAGCTGTGTCTTCGAAAAATAAAAGTCATCCATTAATACCAAAAAAGTGAACAAAAATGCAAGAAAATTTATAGGGACTTAATGACTTGGTTTTATTGTTTTGCGGTAAAAACCCGTAATGGTTGCTATCAAAAAGGTTAAAACTTATACCTGGAAAAGTGATTGTCTAGATCTCAAGACATTTGTTACACTATTTTTAATTCGTCATCTCTACCTTACCTCTTAACTTTAGCATAAAAAATAGCATAGTAAAGTAATGCCATTTTTTTATATATGATTAATATTTATTGTTAAATTACAAAAAAAAAGTCTAATCGAACAACTAAAAGGGTCAAAATGTTGATTTTGATTAGTTGGTTTAGATTTCATAATAATACAAATTTATGGCTATTTAAAAAAAACCGTTAAAGAATTTTTATTAGGGAGAAACCTTTATTCATATTCAGAATTTTAAGCTGGCCACAAACAAATAAACAAAGAAAGTGCAAAGAAATATTCCACATTAAAATGTTTGCAATTGGTAAGTTATAGTCAATTAAATTAAGTTTATATATTTATAATGTGCATCTTACATTTACATGAACATATGCATGTAAATATTTTTTTTTATAATGTGGCCACCAAAAATGTTGAATAATGAAGTATTTACCGTTTAATCGATGTAGTTCTTATTATTATTTAATAAAGTTATATTTACGTGGTTATTTTAACTTTTTATGAAGATTTTATCTATAAACGTTTCAAAATTATTCCATTTTTTCAATGACAGTATAGGTGAGATCAAAAATTAAAGTAAACAAAAATTAAAAATTAATAATAAATGTGTATTATTTAAACTACCGCCATCAAACGGTAGAGCGCTAGCGGCAAGGGAGCTACTAAAAGAACATAAGACGCAAACTGGAATGTTTAAGTCACGTAGTAATGTTATATTTCGACAGAGCATTAAAAGCGAAAAATAAAAAAAACTTTTTAAAAACGCCTTTATTAAAATGCACTAAAAAATGAGAAAATAAATTTAAATAGGCGTTTCAATACAATCGTGACATTAGTGCCCATAAATAATTAAAGCATGGAACACCCACGAAAATTACGTCAATATAGTTTAGTGCTTCACAAGCTATATGGCGTCAATAAAACTATTATCAATATGCTCTGGAATCGACCTGTAGATTAAAAAACAACGAAGGATATTGTAAAATTATAGTATATAAATGTAGTAGTTTTAGTAATAATAAAGTTATAATTTATATTTTTAACAGTAACGAATGAAATATGTTAATTATTATACAGTCAATGTGTGTAAGATCAAATTACGTTTTATCAAATAAGTAGTTTGAAATCTAATAACCTTATTTAAACTATCAAGACAAACTACAACATGGACAAGGTAAGCGCGATCCATTGCTTAAAAAATAAAGAACCCAAGGATATATGAAAATTGTGTTTTCATTTATTTTTTCACACATTTACACGGTAGTTATTAAAATGTAAATGTTTCTGTTCTTAAAAGTTAACAGTTACAGCTTGATATAGTGTATACAGCATATGGTGTGTTTTTAATAACGAGGTGGTTATTTATACTTATTTTATTTTGAAATGTTTTCTGCGCAACTTCAAATGGCAAAAAAAAAGGTACGTGTAAAATACAATTGAATAGCTAAGCTAAAGAAATAAAATATTTTTATGATTTGAAATGAAACTGATATGTAATTTCACAAATAGTTGACTTTTCTTTTATAAAATAACTGCATTGTGTTTTTTTTGTATGCAGCTATGAATACAAGTGTATCTGCATCCTTAACGTGATACTTTGTATCCTAATTTTATTATTTTGATATTAAAAACTGTTTATTTCTTTGTTTCTAGGTAAAGTTACAAAAGTTATTATGACGTGTGCCTTAATATCGTATACACGTTGCAGAACTATTATTTATTTCTTAGAATTTACAAGTTTAGATTAGTTTTCTTATCGTATTTGCTTTATTTCAAACAAAAAAAAAAAAAACCCAAAATAGTGTAACAGGATAAAAGGGTTAAAATAAATTTAAAAAAATAAAAAAAAAATCATTAAAGAAAGATCTACCTACCCCCTTTTAAAGTTTTTTTTTTAAAGATAACGGCTGGTCACTTGAAACTGGATCAAATTGTATAAATTATGCCGCGAGACGTATTTCGCCATATTAGAATTGATTTATTTAATATTTAACAAGTTTCCCTATGTACACACATTTAATTAATAACATACAAGCAAAAACAAATATATAACACTAAAAGAAAAAACAAAGTAAAAAAATACAAAGTAACTAGTCATAAATAAAAATAACGCTCCCAGGCGAATAATAACAAATAAATAATTCACGTTGATCTCACAAAGGTGTAATGGAAAGTAGATTTTTAATCCTACTGGGCGGACAGATAAAGATATCAATCTCCGCGGAAATGGAATTTAATAATTCGACTGCTCTCCCAATCGGACTATACTTGTATACGTCGGTTTGATGCGCTAATCGTCTAAATAGCGTGTGCTTTCGCGATCTGGTCCGGAACATAGAAACCAATCTCTCTGAGTTCTCGATGAATTCGCGAATAACTTTAAAAAAATAAACTCGTAATATAAACTCGGTTCGACCGCTCGCTTATAATTGTGGGATACTGAACTTGATTCCTCTGGTGCGACTCGTTCCTGACCGGTTTTTAATAATAGCTATTTAAGGTGTAACAACCTTACCTTCATAATCGATCGCATTTGTTTGTATATGAAATTCTTAATCGAAAGTTTGACATCGCCACTCCATGTCTAGTCAGTTGCGGCCATTTATTGTTTAATTGTAACAATGCCTACAGAGTTCGCATTTGTGCGATTTTATCCCTTGTGATTAAACGTGACTGGGGCATTTTTTGCTTTGCATGCAAACAAACATACTTGCATTAGTGTATATTTTATTGTACTTGGGTCTTAATTGACTATAAACTCGGATTGCCATATTGTTTTCGGTTTCATCGACAGTTTATTATCGCGTGCGCTTTTAAAATAACGTGTTGTGTATTGAAACAATAGCAGCATTGTAAACCATTAAATATTATTGTCATTTCTTTGTATATTCATTCTGATAGCTGTGGCGTTTTATTAAGTGTTGCTACAGGTATGTTTCAAATATCTTACTTTTACATTAACATAAGTTTTTGACATTAATGAAATTTGGCTAGTGTAGGCTAATTTAGTTAATTTCTGGTTGCGTCGTATTATTTTAAGCAGTATCGAAGCCCGTATCGGCCTAGGTGCATCTTTTTTCTCTCGCAAGCAATAAATCTTTGAATGTGAATTTCTGCACTAGCTACTACGTACATGATTGGAATATTTTCTGTATTTTTTCTATATTATAAATTAAAGAGAAATATTATTATTGTTTACTGTGACAATAGTAAAAAAAATTGAAGCCATTGTAACTAAAATTGTAAAATTGAAATAAAATTGTATGGTAATAGTCCAAGTGCGTTTGAAATATGAATTTAAAACAAAGAAAGAGTGAATTAAATAGCTTAATTTCGACAAAAGTATAGTTCAGTCCTAAATAGTGCTCAAGCCGCCTTATTTTTGTTTTTGAGATAACCTATTTTGAGATACAGGGATATAAATAATTTATTTTTTAATAAAAAATAATATGTGGATTATCGTCTCTCCTTCATTTCATTATGGTATTTTTGATTTTCCCAAAAAGAAAATGATTTTTGTAATTTATATTTTTATCTAATAATTTTCATATATGAAAAAAAGGTGACTGCTATATTTCTCTGAACTTGTTCCCGTCAATATGATAGGTAGGTATTGTTCGCAAAGTTTTGGTTTGAAGTTGTACCATTCTGGTTAATTTCCTAATATAAATATAAAAATATAAAATAGGGCGAATACAAATGACATAGTTGTGGTGAAATCTGTATTTTTTCATTTACGATAATTTGCGTTCTATAAAGATTAATAAAATTAGGTGACCTACATTCTAATTTTAATCACAATCAGTAAAAACGTTAAATTTCAAAAACAAAATTTATAATATGGAAGAAAAATATTGTTCTAATTACAATTTTAATAAAATTTTGGGAGAATTTACAAATAAATTTATCGCATTAATATTACCATAGGATATGTAACTTTTTAATTAAAATAGAATTTAATTTTATCAGAAATATTGTAGATATTGTGTATTGTAGTAACAAAATATTAAATCTAAAAATATTGTTAATAATAAAGTAAACGATACTTTTTCATACCATATTTAAAAAAAACGTGTATTAATTTAGTCTCTAAAAGTAAATCTGTTTTTTAATACATAATCATTATATTAATATGGCGGCGCTGGTATCCTAAAATTTATTTCTTTCCTTCCTCCGCAATGCTTTTTAACTATATAAAAAAAATATTTTTTAGTTTTATATCAAACTGTGTTTCAATAATATTTAATTTACGTATTATGTTTATAATGATTTAAAACCAGCCTTTTCGAAATAATAAATGTAAAAAAAAAAATGTTTTTCTACTCTCCCCGTCCTTTCTAAATATTAGGAGCCCGAACGTATTTTCAACATATTAGGTTAAAATAATCAGGTAAACAAAAGGAGGAAAAACCCGACCTCGTTACCTTAAAATTTTGAAAAACCCATAAAGTATGACATTGAAACAGAGATCAAATATGAAGTGTATGTTGACTTCTCAATTGGACAGGGTTTAAAAGAAGATAGATTTTTAACCCTTTGACACTTTACAGGATACAGATTGATTTAGAAGTAAACATCGTAATGATATTTAAAAAATAATCCGTATCTGAATAAATTATTGTAATTTGTTCATCACTATAACGATACACATCTAATCTTTTATATCAGTGAGATATTAAATAAAGTAAGGTCTCTGTGCCTAGCACTAATGACATTATTTTATCTCGTTATGTTTCATGATACTGCCCATCATGATACTGACACAGCCCACCTTCTTTGGAACTCTTTAGAATGTTCTGCGGCAATTAGCTCGCCTTTTTGATTGTCAAATATATTTTTTTATAATTATATTTTTTATTGGAACTGAATAAAAAAGTGATTATCTATTTAAGCAAAAATGCTGTTGAATCCCAGCCTAACTACACTAACGTCATAAACTTTAAATAACAGCCAGTGTCACACAAAATACCTATATCTTATTGTAAATATTGTATAGACAAACAAAATTTCTATTTATGGACATCAATTAATTAGTGCTGATTATTGAAAAATAACTGTTATATATGTATTATTAATGCTAATGTGTGTATCTAACTATAAAATATTTTACGGAAAGAGAAATTACTAAATATTGTAAAATTGTATGCTGATGACATTACTCATGTAAATATATTACTCATTACGTTAATGACAGGCTGATTAAAATCACACAAAAATAAAAGTGCGTCAGACGAAATAATCAAACAACTGACTTCAAAATCACTGTCTAACCTAAAGTCATTAACGTAATGAACAATCTATATTGTGTGTGTAAAATGGTGAAGCTATCACACTTAAAACACAGACATACATCACCCTCACACACGCACGCACGCTTAAAACTTCTTAACAATGCCATTGTCCAGATTTATCGCAGCTTGCAACTTTGTATTTTTGTCTCTTCGTTATTTTCACAATTAAATCATTTGAACAATTTTACTTTAACCTTACGGTAATCAATAATTGTGAGGGCTGTTAAATGAAAGAGATAAATAAAAAAAATAACGTTCTTAACATACATTACAGTATGTAGTAGACGTGGGCTTCCTGCTAGTTATTACACTAAATTCAATACAGGTACGCACACTGTTGTTAACTTTGATTTATGTATGTAATATAGACTACTATGTTATAATATATACTAGTGGTCGCACAGTCATCGAAATTCGATCGTAAGTCAACTTTTAAGTTTGAGCGTTATTGAGCTCTTTAATGAAGTGAGTAATATCTCTATAATCATCGCACATAATTTTTTGAATTTTCTCTATTGTGTCAGCTGCGAGCGTGAACAAATACATCATTAGCGTGTGTTTTTTGTCTTAATTCCTTGTAATACTTATGAAAATTAAAATTTAATGTTTTAACAGTAGAAAAAAAAAAACAAATACAGTTTGTAAATATAATTATTTTTTGATACAATTAATTGTTAGTTTTAATTTTTTCATATAAAAATGAGACTTGGCATTCATAGAAGTATAAGAAGTATTAATATTAATTTTTGCAACTACATTAACATTGACTATTAGAAAAAGAACATTTGAAATCACACAAAATTTAAAGCTCGAAACTCATTCTTTTAATCAGCTGTCAGTAGTATGAAAGTTTTATTTTATTTAATTTAAAGTACTTATAACACGTATTATAGATAAAATTCAGCTTTCTGCACTCCTTCTCCATAAGAACTTTTACTATGACAAATCTCACTCCTTCGTGGGCGCGATATTCCTAAAAAGAGGTGTAAAGTTTTCTCTTCACGTATAGAAATATAAATAAATAAATAAATAAATTGTTTTGTAACTGCGTTATGCGGTGATAAAACGAATCCAAGGATAACTCACTTATGTATAAAAAACGGTCCGTCCGTTTGGATAATATGGACTAGTAAATTTTTAGAACACTAAGCCTTAAAAATATAAGTATTAGTGCAAATGCAGTGCGACAAACATTTTCCTTGTTTTGACTTTGCCTTAGTCGAGAAAAAATACCACACGACACGGTTTTTCCATTGGTTTATTAAAATATTGTACAACTTGTTTTTGATGACCTTGTATTGGGTCATTAGCTTTGCGTTGGAATTTTTTTAAAATAAATTATTTTAAACAAATTAAAAAATACACTAAAAGATAACGAAATTCACCCACTCATCAATATTTAAAAATACCGTTTTTCAAAATAGTATATTTATACATTAGGCCGATTATTATTATAAACAGTTCTATTTTGGTTTCACCTGCTCTATGAAAACTTACCAAACCAGGTACAAAGTTGTGAGTTGGAATGTTTTTTTCTTTCTGGTGGTGAGCTGTATCAACGGTATCTTTAATTAACTTGGCTATGTACGCAATTTTAATCACATTTTACATTTATAGTACCGTGTGGTCAGGAATTTTGGCTTATCAAAATATACCCACTAGCAAATTAATAAAAAATATTATCATGTAAAAGTATATGATACATTGTGTGTTACATATTTTATACTGGTTATAAAAAAATGCTTAAACCTCAAGCGAAAACCTTACCGAACAGCGAATGTGCCATCAATAAATAATAACTAACATTCTTTAAAACAATTACCTACTAATATACAGGATGATCCAAGGACATTCCCGAAGACTTAAATGGTCTTTATGTTCCCTATTGCGAGTAAGAAATTATATTAAAAAATGCGAAAGTAATTTATACCCTCATTTATTATTTTTATTAATGCGTTGGTGTAAATTGCCTTCTTTGTCGTGGCACAAAGCGCGATTGATATTGACCGACTACGGTCAAAGACCTACGCGTTGCGAGCGGACGATCAGTTGGTTCCTATACCAGCTGATCGTTATTCCTAGTATGACAATGATTTAATATTATCACCTAAAGTTTACTTTGCGTCCAGCAAACAAGTTGAAACATATTCGAACAAAGAAATATCCATTATTTTTAAATTATGTATAATAATATGATAAAAGAAGCTTTGTAAATATTTTGTTTTAAAGCGCTTACTAAACAATCAACATTATTTATGTCGGTTGTTTATTGGACACGAAATCAACACAATGCGTCAAATTGTGTTGAAATTCTAGTTTTTAGGTTAGATGGATGCTTAATACGCTATCTTGTTATTTCGACATGAAATAATTTTACAGATATAAACATCAAAATACATCGATCAAAATTAAAATAAAAAATAAAAACCGTTGTATGTTTCAAGATAAAATAGTCCTAGGTGTGTGTGTGTATCCTGAAGCATGTGTTTATACTAGGCTAAGCTGGTTAAACCTATAATAGGCTAAACTGGTTGGTCATATCGCGCTTAGGTTGCATTTACTACCTTTGCTGAGGCTAAATTGGTTGATCCTATTGTGAATAGGTAGAACTAGTTTAGCATAAGAAAATTGTTTGTCCTAAAATCAGGTTTGGCTAGTAGCATATAAAAGAATTTAAAATAAACGTTTCATACCAGTTCCAGACATTCGTTTGGTTCGGACTAACATGTTGCTCTCTCCCCTGAAGACTGGACGTGTAATCATCTCTCTAAAGCGTCGAAATTAATTTCTTATTTACACGGTATCTAAAAGTACGTAAAATTCATACGTTTATTTATTTATTCATTACGAACAGTACAATATATAAGAAATGGTACATACAATTGGCCACACAATTGGTACGTACTCTTTATAATGAATAAAGCGTTCAAAATCAGTGATTATAACTGTTTTTTTTTGTAGTATTTCTGCTTGAATAGGACCTGCTAAGACTGCAAACTATTAGGATACATGAATTAACAAAAAGAAGATATTATTATATATCATCAAATATATGATAATTTATGTATTTTTTTATCATCCTAAAATGTTTTAGGGTTAAGTACAAATTAGAATTTTATTGATATAAATATATTTGATGATTGTTTTTTAATAGCGGCAAATCGCCTGAAAAGATAAATGACACAATCTTTGACAATATTGAAAAATTTTGAAAAAGTTTTTAATTATTTGATAAAGTGCTGGATAGCATAATATTTATAAAGGTACTAAAGAGGCCCTGTACTTGAGAATGCAGGATGTCGGTTTAAACCCAGCGCTGAGTTTTAAAAAAATGCATTTTTAACTCTCACCTGTCCTCTTTAGTGTAAAATATTGTCAAATATTATGTAACCATCTAATTAGATGAAATAAGGAAAGAATGATATTTTAACAAAAAATATAAAAATAATGGATTTGTGATTACGATGAAGGATGGTGGTGAAATGAGATGATTTTATGAGTGATTTATGTATGAAGTTGATGAAAAAATAAAAATAATGGATATGTAAAAGTGTAAAATTAAAGCACATGATTTGTGTGCGTATTATTTATATAATTGTATAATAGAGTTGTAAAGTTATATAACTTATATTTGATGATTGTTTTTTAATAGCGGCAAATCGCCTGAAAAGATAAATTTTATAAAATTCAGCGCTGGGTTTAAACCGACATCCTGCATTCTCAAGTACAGGACCTCTTTAGTACCTTTATAAATATTATGCTATCCAGCACTTTATCAAATAATTAAAAACTTTTTCAAAATTTTTCAATATTGTCAAAGATTGTGTCATTTATCTTTTCAGGCGATTTGCCGCTATTAAAAAACAATCATCAAATATAAGTTATATAACTTTACAACTCTATTATACAATTATATATATATATATATATATATAGTAAAATAGTAAAATGTATTGTTTAAATACCGTTAATTAGATGATTTCTATGTTAAAATAGGTAAACACCTTTAGTTTAACATATATAAAAGTTTGACAGTATTGACATTTGGAAAATACGAATGCTTTTTAATATTTTAAGGATTGAAATTTTTTGCAAATAAAATATATAGCCAGAATGTTCAAAGAAAAATTAATACCGAAAGCACAGATAGTTGCATCGCTTGAGGTAATGCACGCTGGTTTTAATACTTTTATATATGTTAAACTAAAGGTGTTTACCTATTTTAACATAGAAATCATCTATATATATATATATATATATATATATATATATATTATATTCGTATATACTCAACGCGTTTTACGTAAACTATTTTGAGTTCAGATTTTTAGATTAAAATAGCCTTGTTTATTAAACCATAAAAATCATTTTTTTAGTATCTTCGAAAAATGCTGTTTCATTACAATCAACATTGTTTATTCATTATCATTCTATTGCCAGTTAAATTAGATTTTTATACGTTGCTATTTTTATTGTTTTTAATGTGTTAGTTATCATTGTAAATAGTGTAATTATAACAAATAATGTTATTAGGTCCATTAATCCCATTTAGAGGGCAGGACATCTACAATATATCTATCTTTACCCTTCTCGGTCTTGTGCCAAACATCTCTTCTCCGGGTCGTCTATTTAACCTTCGCATCGCGTTTGACCGATATTGTCATAACTGCATACGAGTAAGTACGTCTCGCAATAGATAATTTATTTATTTAATTTTTAAAGGAAATTTCAGATCACGTAGTAGTTAACATTAACATTCGAATAGAAAACAAAGTTAATACTAAATTTAAACTTATACGTCTTTTGGACTTTAAAGACGTCTTTTCATAAGAATAAATAGTAATATTAATTTGTATTTAATTAATTTAAAAAAAAAATATAACATTTCATATAAACACTTGCAGTGGCAAATTAAAAGAAAATAATTTATGTTTGTAAAAGTATAGGTATTGTATGCTAGTTATTAAAATTGGAAAATATCTGAAAAATAAATTGGAAAATTATCTTGGAAAATTCCAGAAAGAAAAAACATTGAGGGTAAATAGTTTGACTATTTAGGTGTTATTATTATTTGTTGTGATATACTCATTGAACATATACATATATGTGATATATACATTACTATTGTATACACATTGAACAGCTTTCAGACTTAAGTAGTAACATGTTTTGTGTTTTTAACGAAAATACCTGTTTAAGGGTGTATTTATATTCACTGATGACCTTTTAGGAAGTCGGTCTATATCGACAACTAAACCGGTCTCACGAAAAAAAAATAATTCCAAAAATAAATGTTCAAACTAAAATATATATATTATTAAAAAACTTTGTTTTTCTTCGAAGTGCGTTGCGACCGCGCAGGCGCGAGGTCACTGCCCGATCTCGCGCCGTGCGTTTAACCGCCTTCTCAAACATTAAAATAATTTCTTTTAAATTTTAAATTCGTTTTTTTCATAATCGAGAAACATTTTTCCAATAGTTTTTGCTGATTAATATTTGATTTAACCCCCTAAAAGGACATTAGTCAATAATTAAGACACTCTGTATACACCAAAATATAATGTAATATTAATGAAAACACTGCTATGAAGTAGACCACTTTATAACATTTGACTATCCTTTTTGTAGACCATTTTTAATGTCTTAACTAGTTTTAGTTAGCATCGATTAAATAGCAATATTAATTATTTATAAAATGACCACCTGTTAAAAAATAAAAAACTGTTTTGATTTTCTTTATTATTTTGTATAATATTTTAGAATACAATATAGCAATTATCAAATTTCTCAGATACGGAACTGTATAAAATAAACCTCTCACAACGGCTTACAAGGAAAAAGATCAATATACTCGTATATATATATATAAAATACAATTCAGGGTGGTCGAGTAGATCATATATCTGTCGACGTTTATATCTTTATTTATATTTACCGTTATTTCGCTTAGAATAAATAAAGTTGACAAACTGACTATTTGTATAATTCTGTTGAAATAGTGATAAGGATAACGTTGTATTTAGTAAAATAAATTTTACACGGGCAATACGATAAGTGTATCTGTTACAGTCTTACTGCTTATGAGGGCAGCGTACCGATTCGATTGTGCAGTGGTCTCTTTGGATTAGGATCAACAGTGATGTTCAAGATACATACTTTATTTTAAAACAACAACAATTTATATTTAAAATGGTAAGTAAAGAAATATTTAACGTATGTGTAATTAAGCTAATAAGTGATTTCTAACTATATTTAATTTAAATTTTAGACTTTTTGAGCAATGAATAAGGCACTGAGGTAAATAAGGTAATGAGGTGAATTATAATACCTACACGAATAAACAAAAACGGAAGATATTTAAACGGCTATAAAAGATAACATAAAAACGTGTATAACTTAGATATAAACCCATTTACATAAAAAAAATATAACTAATCCTTTTGGGATTTACTATTTCATACCTCAGGCCGTTATTTATAAAATTATTTTTGTCAGTGATAAATCAGGAAAAAATTTTGTTTTTATGTTGTCAGATTTATTGTTTTAATTTATAGGTTTGTAAACGTTTAATCTAAAAAGTTAATAAACTGATCTAAAATGTTCTCGATGAAATCAAAAATACCTTATAAATGAAATATTCGTATCATTAATAAATATTTCTAAAAAAACCACAGTATATTTATTTTATGGCTATCGCTCCTGTAATTTATTGTTATTGAAGCAATATATATTTTCTTAAAATAGAAATAATCAATTTAGGTTTTAAGCATGTTTTAAATCAATAAAAGTGGGTTTTACAAACGTTAAATAAAGTGTGATCGCGTCCTTAATATAACCTTCATAATATAATAGAAGTGCAATACTAGTGCTATCAGGAATCAGACCGGGTATGTTCTGGTAAAAGTTATAATATTATCTTACTACGCAGCGCCCGATCTAAGATAAGCTTTAACGTGATTTTTGTAGATTTAATTCAATAGTATTCAATTTAACGCATAAGAAACTCTTTCTAATTAATTATACTTTATCTACGAACACTTTATCAATGGCCCTGGTTTGAGTTTAACGATATTGGGCTTAATAGTCACACGTATGTCTAAGGTTTTATTACAAATTACTCGTAACAGCTTTGTTGCTTCTTTTATGACTATTTCTACATTCTTTCTCATTTGTGAATCATCGTTTAATATTTATTTATCCACAAGTACATAACTTTACAAATTTTCTTTTAATTTAAGAATAAATTTCAAAGTCTTAAATATAACTTGCTTTAAAAAAGAGGTGCAGGTATATTGAATGATAATCAATTTACTAGGCATAATGCCTGTATCGAAGTGATAAATATTTGATACACTCAATAATTTTATTTGGAAGTACTCTAGAATATATATATTGCTTGCGTTAATGTTACAGACGGTTAGAAAATTATAGAAAGATTTGAATAAGATACTATAACTAATAGAATGCGAATGAACGAAAAGTAAGACTCAATCGACCTTGCTTTGGACTCGCCAATCAAAGATAAATATCTGTTCATACGAATCACATTTATAATTTGTGCTGGTTTTTAAATATATTTATTATTTATTTATTGTTATTATTTTTAATAGTATATGTGGTACCTACATAAATATGTATTTTTTCAGATATTGATGAAATCAGCCACCTCATTGGCAATCGTGCTTTCATTGATTATCGCATACAGTTCATCACCAAATGTCGAAGCTGCTAAAATTCTCGCGATTATCCCATTTCCCGGAAGATCGCACTACATCTTTCAGCAGCCGCTGATGGAAGAGTTGGCCAAACGAGGCCACGAGGTCACGGTGATCACGTCTTACGAGGAGAAAAATCCCGTCAATGATAATTACAAGCAAATCGTTGTTGACAAGAAGAGCATATGGGACTCAAGTAAATAAAATTTATACACTATTACTTATAACTAGGCGTTAATCATAATAATTATTTTATAACTATTTTAGTTTCAAATGGTTTGATCGATTTTCAATATTTTATTTTGCGTATGATAGGGATTTTCACGGAGTTGTTTCCATTTTAGGTTAAAACGTTGAAGTCAACGCAGGAATGGTTTATAGTTATGGACATTCGGCGTGTTTTTGCGCCAAAATCAACGTTCTAGTAGTTTTTTATTATTTAATAACAATTGGATGCTTATTGTATTATTTTTCAGTTTTAAGATTGTAGATTTATTTTTAAGGTCTGTTTTTTGTTTTGAAATGGGTTTTATCTTTTTTAAAAAATATTTATTTTTATCATAACCTCATCACTCTAAATTATTTTAGTACAAAATTAACAATTATTGTTATTTTTTGTTCTGAGAACAACAAGGTAAACTTTAATAAAGATTTTCCATTTTTAGTACACGTTATTCTTATTGTAACTGTGTACTCACACGATGCTTGCTAATTGTTGGATCACGTTGCAATTCCCGTCTTGATTAATGTTTTAGTCGTGATCTATGTTCACGAAAATGTCTGCGTAATGCAGTGCTAAAACAATCCGGTGCGGATGACGTGTGTGATAACGTCTAGTTCTTTATTCTGAATACCTAACATAAATTGTACACAATTCAGGTAATGACGTAAAGACAATACAATACAATTTTTAGAACAATCCTTAAACTAGGGCAGTTCAATTGACTAATAAAGATAATTACAGGTAAAAAAGAGTAATATTAAAATAAAATAAACGATTTTAAATTTTTGGTTCTTTATATATATATATATAAAAGAAAAACATATAAAATAAAAATAAATGTGGAATTTGTTCCGTGATTTTGTGCCAATGTGCCAAGTATTTTAAGATATCGTTGCGAAACTTGCTGAGTTATTGAAAATAGATCAATTTGGAAGATAAATATGATAATATCATAAATGTCATGAATATCATAAATGTTAATATGATATGGTAAACTTGAACCAAATCGAGTGGAATTTCCATGCTTACTGGCCAGTACTGTACACTGCTTGTGCTCATAAGCCCAATAAGGTGAGCGAACGGTGCAGGAGGCGATGCGGTACAGTCAATGTCGTCCAGGTCTATTACGAAGTTTTTTCAAATTCGCAAATATTTTATACCAGCTAATAATTTACTAACATAAAAAGCAAATAACTTAAAAATGCAGAAAGACGTTATATACCTTTTTTAAACCACCTTTTTATAATATTTGTAAATATTATTTAATATCATTATAATAAGTATATTAATTGAAGTTAGTCTTAATTGTAAATCCTTAATAATTTGTCTAAATTCCCATTCCATAATTTAACGTTCGGCCAAAACCACATGCCAACCAACTATACTATCGGAGGAATACCTCCAATGTCCCTAAAATTGAATTCACTAACTTAATTCTTAATATTCTTACGCCTTAATATTTTTTGCCAAATGTCAATACCGGTTGTGTTACAGTCTACTAAATCATCCCCTTCAAATTCGAATAACAAAATAATAAAGATATATTTTTATATTGCGGATTGAATTGCTACGAATACTATTATATAAATGATTTATTGTTTCTTCCATATTGTAGGATGTCAGTTATATATTGTAAGTTATAAAGTATGTTTACCTATAACTGACACATGTGAAATTTTAATTTTTACGCCCCTAATATTCCTAGTAATTCTAGACGCAAATGCTCTTTTTATAAAGTACAGAAAAAACCGATAAAGAAATTATATAAAATACCCAAATTATATTTTTACTGTGTACCATATTTATTTTTAATATTTTAATAAAACTTATATAAAATTATATTGACAAAACCTACAATATTTTTAAATATAAAAATTGTAGAAAATACTGCATACCAATAAATATTTTATTATTTTTTACCAATAACAATAAATATAATAATATCATTATATCAATACATATTTTATTATTTTTGCCAATACTAACATGAACATTTTGTATACGTGTAATTCCCCAAAATTACAATTAATTCTTGAATAAATAGATGCCTCCACAATCTCACATTGGAAAGATAATTAAAGGTTAGAAAAAGCGCATTTTTCAAAAATAATGTGAGGAATTACAATAACCCAAAAATACTCGAGTAACACGACAAGGTTTGTAAAGAAAACGGTAGATGTGAATGCAGCTTAAAAAAGTAAATGTAATAGGGATGTACGGACTGTTAAACTATGTCCACCTATTAAATATCATGTTAGGAATGATGGTGAAGTTCTCAACTAACTAAGGTCTAATCCAGCAATATACATCTCGAATATTAAAACTGTTTTTATTTTATTTCAGTGAGTCCTAATATATTTAAGTTAATGATGAATGCTGGTCCGATAGAAATGATCTGGTATGTATGGAAAGGAGGACTGTATCTGACCGAAGTGGCCCTGAACTCGACAACAACGAAAATATTCATGAAACATGACCATACCAAATTTGATCTAGTAATATCAGAGCTTTTCTACCAGGAAGCAATGTATGCATTCGCATACAAGTACAACGCACCCTTAGTAACAATATGCACGTTTGGAAATGCGCTGCACAACCATTACACTATGGGAAATCCTGTATCCCTGGCTTACATTCCAAGTGAAAATCTGCCAGTGGTTGGTCACCTTAACTTGTGGCAAAAATTTGTAAATCTAATGACTTACACATTTGACGTCTTGGGAAGAAAGTATTATTATATACCCAGACAGGAGGAATTAATTAAAAAATACTTCAAGGATTTGCCGACACCTCTTCCAAGTATATATGAAATGGAGAGAAACGTGTCATTATCGTTACTAAATACCCATTTTAGCGTGGATCGTATCGTGCCAATTATCCCAAGTTTTATTGAAATTGGAGGAATACATTTGAAACCAGCAAAACCTTTGCCGCCGGTAAGAGATGTTGAGTATATTATTTGTTGTACTTGATCTTATTCGATTAATTCTAAAACTATCCAAGCCCAATACTTATCGGCTAAAAACCATTGTGTGAAGCATGGTTTGTAGATTTAAAAATTATTAATAGGATTTTTCGAAACATGCTTCCCATTAATAATCGCATTAAATGAAATAATTACTTTTCAAACTTCATAGGTAAAGAAAGTATTGTTTTCAGGCGAATTGAGGAAACCAGAATCTTATCTGATCATATTTGGAACGACATCTAAATGAATGTGCGTATGACGCGAAAGCGTCTAAATGCAATACAAAATTACTTCAAATTTTGAATTTAGGTTTGTTCTCGATTTACTTAGGACATAGGCCAGATGAATAACTTTTGACTTATGTAGCTAAAGTGTACAATGTTCGGAAAGAGCGTGAAAAAATAATGTTTAATTTATAATCATACGTATTTCATCAAATTGAGCATCTGCTCTTCTATGAGATCCCCCTCTCATCTTGATCAGAATACCGAGATATTTTTCTTAGCGGATGCACGTAATTTAGGCCTGGTTGGTGATATAACTTCGCTTTCTTAAAAGTTAAGAGTTCCAATAAATTTAAATAGGTTTACATTATTATTGCCGATTGTAATCACTTTCTTAGGAAAGTAGTTTTATATTTTTAAACCACATTGATGGTATTACGAAATTTAAAAGGATGGCTTTTAATCACGCGTACATTCGTACCAAAACCACCTAAATAAAAAAAAATTAGGCAAAACAAAATTAAAATTTACAATTTTTTTTAGAATATTCGTGCTATGCGAAAATGACAACTTTTCATATACTCGTACATAGTTTAAGTTGTGCAAGGTGTTTTTTTTTATCAAATTAATGAGTCAAAATGGCGTTAATTTTTTTGTAATGTTAATTTTAGGTTTTTATTTGATTTGTCAGCATAATTAACTTAACCCTAGTAAATATATTCTTAATTATTCGTTTTATTTAATCTTGTTTTTCAGGATCTATCAGAATTTATTGAAACAGCACCCAAAGGCATTATTTATTTTAGTCTTGGTTCTAACTTGCAAAGTAAAGATATGGACCAAAATAAAATTGACGCTTTCTTAAGAGTATTCAGTCGACTCGAGGAAAAGATCATATGGAAATGGGAAATGGACGATCTCCCGAATAAGACAGACAATGTTCTGATTAGAAAGTGGCTTCCACAAACTGACATATTAGGTGAGTTAGAAGATACGTATAATGCATACATAGGATCGTATGCGCGTGTATTCCAATATTATTTGCCAATATATATATTTTCCAATTTACAATGTCACACTGATACTGTAATTTTTTATCGCATATAAAATCTCCAAAATATGAAAACGGTAATGATCGTAATTTTATTATCACAAAGTCGAATAATTTACCAGGTGCACATGTTTAAAGTACCAAAAATTGTAGAAAGTAATTTAATCAGTTAGATTGAATGCATTGCAGAAACAATAAAAAAATAGTATATATACAGATAAAGCGTGCTAATCTTGTGTCTGAGATATCATATATTTGTATTGTACTTTAACGACCCTGTTAAAATCATTATAACTTCACTTTTAATATTTAAATGCAATTAAAGCAAATTTAAATGTAATAAAAACTATATGGATAAAAAAGAAGTAATATTAATCCTAAAGTATCATGTTTATTAAAAAAAATAGTTGTATGCGTTTAAAAACGCATAGATTCATTTTACTATAGTTAGATGCCTTTTACCACCGAAACATACATATATGTAAGCGGGTCGGATAATAAAGATATTTACATCAAAATCAGCATATTTTTCGTACCGAAGATTAAAAACTTGACATATTGATACAGCGCTGCGCATGCAGCATTTGTATCATATTCGAATTTCAAAAATATGACAGCATGGCTGATGGGACGTATTAATTATTAGTGACCAGTATAAATTAATAATAATTCATCTATATATAAGCTCAAATAGAAATATGTAAAAGAATGTTCGGTGCCACATTATAATTATTATAAATTGAAATATTATGTCCGTGTTGTTTCATTACTAGCCGTGCCTCAAAATTTACAAAAAAAAAAAAATATATTAAAAAGGCGCTAAAATTTATGATGATTTGAAAGGATGTCAAGATACCAATATATGTTTTTTATTTTAATCCATAACTATACCTAATCTAGACCTAAAAAATAACCCTTTATGGCTATCCAAAATGCACATCGCACGTGCTAAAAGTGCTCACAGGCACAAGTGGAGATAGGAAATGAAGCAACCCATCACAATTTGGTACCACAGTCAAGTGGGGAATGCCGTTAATGATGCCTGTAGGGCCTAACTGCAGGACAACAGGTTTTAGTTAAGTAATTTAATACTTTTAAACAATGTATGTTAGCAGTTGATATTGTATGATAACTCAGGGTGCCGGCCATTCTTGTTTAAATTTTGCCTACGCTTACCGCGAATTTCTTTGTTTTTTCGGGGACAGCGAAATGTTGGAGTAACATGTTTAAAATCGACTTAAAGTGTTTTGATGTTTCCATAACCATAGAGATTATTGAAATTTTCTAATCGGTCTACTAGAAATACATTACAAAATATAGTTTTTAAACCAAGTCAATTTATTTGCGGTCTTCATAATCTTACTTATATTTTATTATTTCTTAAATTATCAGCAAAATATATATTCGAAAGCACATTACTTCATTGTTGTTGAGTAGTATTTGAAATTTGGAATTCTCAATATAGCGTTCAAATTTTTAGTGGGTGCTCTGTATTATTTATTTATTTTAAATTTCTACAGATCACCCGAAAGTGAAGCTGTTCATCACGCACGGAGGCCTGCTCAGTACTCACGAAGCGCTCTACAGGGGTGTGCCCATTGTTGGAATTCCAGTTTACGGTGATCAGGGATTCAACATTGCGAACGCCCAACACAATGGAGTTGGCGTTCTGCTGCCTTTCAAGACCATCAGCGAAGAAACCATAGCAATCGCCCTAACCACCATCCTCAACGACACAAGCTATAATGCCAGGGCCAAGGAATTATCTCTGAGGTTCAGAGATAGACCATTGACGGCGATGGACAACGCAATATATTGGATAGAGTATATAATCAGAAACAAAGGCGCTAAGTATATGCGCTCACCAATTGGCGATATATATTGGTACGAATATTACATGATTGACGTACTGTCGTGTATTGCTGTATCGTTAATAGTTTTAATGTTTGTAATTAAAACTCTCGTTAGGGCAATTAGTAAAACTAAAAGAAGATCAAATGAAATGTCACAAAAAAAACTTTCGTAAATTTTAACTTTAGATGTAGGTAGCTATGTGAACTTCACAAACTTATTGGTTTGAATATTAAAACTAATTGGATATCTATCATTTTATTTATTTATTGGTATTTGAAAATCTAACAGTACGATATAAAAGAAAGTGGTACATAAAATTGTAAGGTTGACTGATAACAGGTTTTCGTTAAAGTATAGAAATACATGAAAAAATTAAAATTAATTTACACTCACACTATAGATTATTATTACAATTTTTAGCAGATATTATTTTTAAACAATAATAACTTTTAACTGTCAGAGGTCAAAAGAAAGAAAATGAAGTCTAAATATTTTGTTTTGTTTTTTTTACTATTATGTTGTTTTACCTATCTAATTTTTTTCTTAAATTTAGAATTTTTTCAAGATGAAATATTTTTTCTATTATATTAACTGCATGCGTACATATTTTATTACATATTAAATAATGCATATTTTTATTATATACGTAATACTATTTTTATAAAACGAAATAATAGGTATATGATCTCAGACTATAAAAATATTCTCATCACATTTTGTGTTATTAGTTAAACCTAAATTTTAAAGTGTGAAAATACCTGTAATATATATTATCTACTCGTAATTTTACTGGAGTTTGAATAATCTTATACCAAATTTTTTAAACATGTTTTCGTGTATTCCATAATATATTTAAAAATATAGCTTAATTATAGAATATTGATAATTTTTGTATGAATATAATATGATAGTGAAATTGTAACTGTAATTATATTATATCATAATTATAATCATTATATGTAGTAGTGAAATTCGGTTATAACTTTATGGAAAATATCATATACGTTCGGCATTTTTTTCATTTGAGATCAATAATTCATGGGTTTCTATAACGTTTCGATGTTTTTTCTAGCAGAGAAAGGTGACTCTATACAATTAATAAAGGCAGACTGTGGACAGTCTGAAGAACTACTGGGCCGTAAACTTTAACTTCATAGTATATGTACATAAATTCAGCAGCGATTCTTTTAAAATTTTCTAATTCTTTTTATTGTCTATAATGTGCTTAGCTTCGATCAGCGGATGCAAGACTATCGTGTCTTTTTGAAATTTGTATGCTTTTTGTTATATTTTCCTTTGTAAGTTGATCGCACTGTTTATTACTTTCCAACTTTTACCATTTGGTATAAATACAACGATAATGATACAATGATGAACAGAATTCATAATGGTAAAAGTGCGTAATAAATGTCATTTCCGAAAAATGTAAATCAACTATGAAAATACAGTAGGTATTGTAAATTGTTGTTTAATAAAAATTTTAAATATAAAAATTACTTTTGTAAAATTATTTTATAATTTTATAGTTTAACATAATTAGCTGTAAAAGTTTACATTAGAACAAATGATTGGGCTTCATGTTAAAATATTCAAATAAATATTTACATAATATTCGTTAAAAGTCTTTTAGTTCTGTTTGTGTTAAATGAATGGGTATTGGCCTATATTAAATAATATTTCCATAAAGCCTTAAAAAATTTTACTTTCTACTTTATTTTACTATATTAGATATATATCAGCGTATCAGAAATAATAAAATAATAATATTTTTAAATCTTCGTCATTGCATCGCAAAGATTTTATTGTTTGAAAGCTCTTGCACTACCTAACTTTCACTGCTTCGCTGTCAAACACCAACAGTTTATTGCGATAACTTTTCGCAGTTAGTTATGCCAATTTGTCACTCAATAGTTCTTAATGTCGCATAGATAAAATATTATTATTTAAAAAAAACTGATAGTAGTGGTCTAACTAAGGGGTTCGACTATGGACTCCGTGGTTGCAGGTTCTAATCTGGACGTCATGGTCACACAATTTTTACAGTTTCATCACCCTCATTTTACATCACTTATAAGCCAATTTAGTCTTTCTGGAAGGATAAAAATAAAATTAAATTAAATGAATTGTGACCCCGAAAGTCCCAGGTATTTTTTTTTTAAAAAAAGTACGTTTAGAGAATATTAAAAATTATGTTTTTAACTGCTTTACGTAACGTTAGTTAAGTTAGTAAAAACGTCGTAATGCACAAATGCAAATGCAAATTTCGTCGTAGAACAGTAAAATTAGGAAAAAAATTGCAATGAGCAATGTTAATGTAAATTTACATTTATTATAATAAAGGCCATGTTAATCATATTGTATATTTTTTATTTCATATTTTCCTTTTAAATATACTTTTTATTTTAAGGAATGATAATTTTTAAATAAAACCATTTTAATTTTTTTTTTATTCTGGCATTTTGGGTTATGGCCCAACGCTAATTCTGTATCTGGGCAATTGATTTTCACTTTTATATCCTCTGACCAAGCAGCGCATGTAATCTGTGCAACCATATACTTACTAGGTGAAGTATGAATGAACATGTTTACTAAATCAATCGTGCCGTATGAAAAGATGCTAAGCAAATGGCATAGGCTCATAATCATGCTTTGAAAAAACAATCATAATTAGAAATAAAAATCCTGATACCCATCCACTATGGAACAGAAATCATATTATGTTGCTTTAAATAAGTTGCCTGCTTAGTAAACATAATATAGACTGTATAATAATATTTTTAATAATATTTACAAAGGATATCTGAGCAGCATAAAATTATATTTCCATGATACAGTTTAGACGTTACGGCGTGTGACGGGTGAACAAAAGAATAATATTATTGGACCATAACGAATTCCCTATTATGTTAATTTTGGCCATGAACCTTAAAAACGTATCAAATAATCGATCAGTTGACAAAATGTAAAGGTAAAAACCGGGAGATAAAAACTATTATCACACCAGAAATCACATTCGGCATAAGGCCAGTGACTGTATTTTTCTATGTACCCTGAATAAATTATTCATACTCGTAAAGGTGGCTTTATTTTCGCAATTTCTTTTTTAGCGAAACAAAAAAACAATGTTAAATATGTAATTTTTTTAAACCCACCAATTTTATTATATATTTGATACATTTGTATATAGTTATAGTTAAATAATCTAATCCGTCAAAAACACTTTCAATCATTAGCGCACTTTTCACATTAACAATCAAATGTCAAAACGGAACTATAAGTGCCTTTCATGAATTTTTGGGAATACGCTGTAGCGTATTCCCAAAAATTCATGACACGCTTTTAAATATTAACAGCAATGCAATTCGCCGGTGACTCTTTTAAGCGCAAATGGCATCTAGCAATGATGAGATCTCGTCATCTCGGCACTGAGTGTATTAAAGATGATCTGACCACTTAACATAAATTACTTGTACCTATTGTTAGAGATATCTGCATAGTGGCTATAATAAATATATGGAATAGGCCTCATACACTGAGTTCATGAACTATTGATTACTTAATCCAATTAGGGTACCTATTTTAAAGTTAAATGATCGCCGAATCACGAGATAAAAAATTTGAGCATATAATTAATATGGTTCTATTTAAGCATTAAGTTCAAACTGACAAAATTTAAAATGGTCACGCGAGTTCTTTTTAGCCAACAAAAATATTTTTTTCTCATACATTTTACATAATCTGAACCCTTATTGTTCTGATTGATCTACTTAATTTTAATAATCGTAACCTTCTATCCAACTCTTAAAACGATAACTTTATTTATATCATAATGGGGACATGATAAATATCTTCGTATCAGTAACCTATTACCGCCCGTAGAGTTTAGAGTGCTAGATATTATCGAATGGTCATTGCGCAAGTCTGTGTGATGAAATACTAACATTTAACGTGATTTAGATATTAAAAACAAAATGGTAAGTGTCTTAAAAAAAAAATGAGATGATAAATCACTAAGTGTACACAGAGTCGAGTGACGATCTGAGCATAAAGAAGAAAGAACCTAGAATAAAATAATACCTAGTAAATAAAATATATTTTAACTATCGATGCTACTACGTGTATCTATTACATCTAATATAGCTACAATAATTATATTCAATATTTATTTTATTTATTTAATATTTTTCAATAAGTGCATCATAATTACCTTATATTTAATATAATTTTAATATTAGACTTGCACACAGTTTGTAATCAGTGCAGCTCAAAAATAAATTTCCAATGCGCAGTTTTATCATACCATTTTTAACGCTTCATTTAGGTACCATCATCTCCTCTGACTCTCGGACAGGCGCATTTGGCCTAGTTGAGTGGAGCCCAAAATAATTGTACATGACCTAGGTCATAGCAATTATTTTCTAAAAATAAAAAAAAATTGGGTTAATTTCAACTAATTTAATTTGAATGAATGTACTAATATGGTTAATATTAAATCACTAATATTAATTTGTCATTAAATTATAAGCCTGCTTTCAAATTAACATATGTATTGTAATTATTTTAGTAATACCATTGTTAATCCTTTATTAAATTGAATAATGGTATGAATTTCACATTTGATATAATATCAATTATAAAAATTAATTAGTTGATATACTTTTCAGCTTGTTCGCCGTATTCTAATTGCTGTAAGCATTTGTTTGCTAATGGATCCAGTTCAACAGGCAAATATTCTGGCATTAATTCAATTCTCTGGAAAATCGCATTATATTTTTCAAAAAATAATAATAGAAGAACTGGCCCTAAGAGGCCACAACGTGACCGTCCTGACCTCGTTTGAAGAAAAGAACCCGGTCAGCGAGAACTATAAGCAACTTGTCGTGGATAAAAGCAGCGTTTGGGATGCTCGCGGCACAGGCACGTACTTAAAAAAAGGGAAATGTAAATTATTATAGATGGTTTAGGCATTTCTTTATTTTCCCCATCTGATTAATTAGGTAGCACCAGTCCCAAAGGTGAAATATATGGGAATTAAAAAAACAAAAAAAATGCAAACTTCAAATAAATCATCTTTTTTTTAAAACTCGAACAAAAAACGCGCGATAAAATTTAACATGGGAACAAATCTAACATTTTTTATTCATTTTAAAATCCAATCTCCGTCTTTTTATTTTTCATGTAGATTCGATTAAAACTTTAAAATTCTAAAATCGGTGGTGAAATCGTTGGGACCTGACATCACAAACATTTCGCTATTGCAATCGAACTATGGGAGATTACGCTCAAGGTTTTTGTTACGAGCGTAGCTGCCATCACTGACATCTCTGACGCAGACCACTGACGTCAATCCATTCCGAAAATGTAAAGGGGATATAGTATATAAATAGGTTTAGGATAATTTGTAGTCATTAATTAGACTTAAATAACAAATGTGAAATTCTAGATTTTCGCGGTATCGACGTTTACCTCCCTGGTGAGTCTGTCCTATTCCATATATGGACGTGAAAGAATTCTCATACAGCGGTTTTTGAAGCACGTTTTATAAGCATAAGGACTATGAGTTTCCTGGTCAGCCCCTTGAAAAGTTGTAAAAAGTTGCTTTAAAATGGTACTTTTGTTTTACTACTACTAACATTTTTACTATTAAGTTCATCGACAGTTAAAGCCGTAAGATAAGAGGTGAACTAAAATCAAACTTAATGATTTATGAATACTGCTCATTGTTAAGTATGTCAAAGTAAATTCAAACAGAAAGACAAAGACAAAGACAAAGAGCTTTTTTTTTAATTTTTTAAACACAGTTAAAAACTGTGTTTAAAAAATTCCGAGAAAAATCCACATTTTGTGTTTTTTTCTCGGAATTCGGGCTTAGATCATATTAATGGATGTTTTTTGTGAATCCGGTCAAATGTAATTGTTTAAAACAACATTTTCTTATAATAGACTCAATTTATAGAAGTGGTAATTAGCGTCAAAAGACTAAGTTTCGATCAAAACACACAACGTGTTTTAGTAATAGAACGACTTTTAAAAATATAGCTTTTCATAAATAATAATTTCATTTTCTAAAATTTTATTACATAATACTCTTGTATTATGTAATAAAATTTTCCTAAATTTAATTAACGGTATTGACATATTTATGTTAGAAAATAGGCTACTTTATATTTTTAAGCTTGAGTGTTTATTTAGTGAAATCGTTAAAATACTTTTATTTGAATTTCGTTAGAATTTCAGGTTTTTGTTTTCTTTGTGTCGAATCGCAATAAAATTTAAAAAATATACTGAGCCATTATTGCGAGGGATTCTGTTTAAAGAAATTTTGATAATGACTTTTGAACTTAAACCATGTGGTTTTAGTTCATATTGTACATCGCGGAAAGTCTATACTATTTTTCTATTCTTTCCTCAGAAATATTTGCTAATAAAATACTCGATGAAAAATATAGACTTCATTTTATTTTATTCAGAAAATATAGTCATAAAAATTACAAACAAATATGTAGACAAATAAAATTCAAAATACCAATTTCAGATCAACCCAGCCCATTAGCGCTAGGCGAAATGACAACTATAGAAATACTATATTTTTTGTGGAATACTGGAATTTACATGACAAATGCAACTCTTAACTCAGCTTCGACGAGATCGCTATTCGAAGACAAATCACTGAAATTTGATCTGGTTATCACGGAGACATTCTACCAAGAGGCCCTTTATGGGTTTGCGTATAAATTTGATACACCATTGGTGACCATTTGCACGTTTTCACATATGTTACATAGTGAAACGTTACAAGGAAATCCTTTACCTTTGTCAATTCTTCCTCATGAGTTTTTATTCGTTAATGAAGAATTGAATTTGATACAAAGGGTAAAAAACATGCTGGTGTACCTGATTGAATTGCTAGCGAGAAAATATTACTATGTTCCGATGCAGGAGAAGTTGATTGAACAGTATTTTGGAGATTCTGATGGAAAATTTCCAAGGTTATCCGATTTAGAAGAAAGGGTCGTGTTGACATTAAGAAATAATCATATAAGCTGGGACAGATTAACGCCAAATATTCCAAATGTTATAGACATTGGTGGTGTTCAATTATCAAGATCTGTGAAAGCACTTCCTGAGGTAAACATTGATAAATATCAACAAAATAGATCTATGCATATTCATTCTTTCGCCATACTCTCTCACTCATACCTTCACCTTAATTTTGGTAAACCAAGAGTTGGTTAGCAAAACCTTATCGATTTTCTTATTTTATTTACAAATTATATCTTTAAGTAGTTTCTGATTTTGGGCTGCACGAAGTGACTACATAGGATATATAGTATGTGACAGTATAAGAAGGGCTATGGGATATACTTATAAAATGCAGGTAATTATACATATATAATTATGAGGTTAGTTTTTGATATTTTGGTGGTTTACATCAATACTCGTAATCACTCGTATAATCATTCTTTGAAAATAAATATCTATTATACATATAATATTATTTTTTTTAACTGTATATTTTTTTATATAATAAAATGTCTATAGGATTATCGTTATGTTTAACATAAACTGTATTAAAATTTTATTTTTTTCACAGGATATATCAAAATTTATTGACGAATCCTCGCATGGAGTAATCCTATTTTGTTTAGGCTCAAATGTTAAATCGAAGGATTTAGGTGCTAACGTGCTTAGCTCTTTCACGAAGGCTCTAAGTCGATTGAAACAAAGGGTTATTTGGAAATTTGAAGATGATACTCTTACCGTTCCCCCTAATATAATGATCAAAGAATGGCTGCCACAATTCGATATTTTGGGTAAGTTTCGATCAACATTATTATCATCAATTTTAGACAATAATTTTGTTCTAAATTCATATTTCGTAGATTTTCAATTAAAAAAAGAGGAAATATGTGGAATAATAGTGAAGCTATAGAGCGGATACATTTTTTTAAGCGCAATATTTCGAATCACTCATTATAATCATATCTAAGGATCATTTTGCCATGGACAACCACAAAAGCTCAAGGAAATGTGGCCTGAGAAAAAATACGATAAATTCCAAGAGCAAATGTTACCGGTTTCACTAAATTAGCAATGTTTCGCTCGCAAACTGTTTTTTGATTCTATCACTGAGAGTGAACGAACGATCGACTAATTGAAGTATCATTGACATGATCACGACATGAGTGAATTATTTAATCTAAGCCCAGCAGAGGAATTCTAACGGAAATACTATCGAACCGCTTGCAGTATGACTAGATCAACTGTGACTTCTGGCGAATTGCGAGTTCTAATCAGAAAATATATTTTTGATATTACTAGCTAACTAGTATAATATACGCACTCACGATAATATGAAGGATAAACGTGTTTCCAGGTTTAACTGCAAGGCCTGGTTTGTCAATATCCTCTAATAAATACGTTTAAATAAGTGTAATAAATCCGTGTGAGGACAGTATGAGAGGGTGTGTATAAGATCTTGTACTTAACAATACGCTGCTTCATTGCGATGTGTATTAAAAAATAGGAATATGGTCTGGATATATTATATTATTTTAATATTTATAAAAAAAAAATGTTTACTTTTATTTCTAATTTTATCTAATAATTAACGTATTGAACCACTAGTCGTGGCCAATTTCTCCGTAGACTTTCGCATAATCTAGGGTCATCCTAGTGTAAATTAGTTATTCTTATGAGTCCATAATACATATTGTGTAACTACTGATATATTCAAAAATATTTTTTTATTCGAATGGAGTTCCCCTAACATCTTTTTTACTGGCATTCCCTTTAATATCATTATCATGGCGGCCAATTGAAGTTTTCCAGTTGTTTTGCAATTGCAATCTTTGCATACACACTGAACAAAAAATATATAAGAAAGCTATTTATTTAGAGAAACATAACGAAATTCTAGTAGCACTATCTGGATTTATGATTGATAGGTAAACGCAAAATGTATTGGAATTATTGAATTGTAATGTTTAATGTATATTGGTAGGTATGTAAATATTAATTAGCATAGGAGAAAAGTCCGCGCCACCTGTGACGACGTGATTTTATAAAATAGCAGTTTAGCTACGAAAATTAATTGAATGTGGCGTGGGTCTAACATATATGTATGAAGCATCCTAAAATTTTGTCCTAATATCACTTAAAATAAGCACTAATTAAAGAAGTAATACTGCATGAAGATCATTAATGATCGTCTTAAATTTTATTGTTGCATCTCGTCTATTTGAAGTCACAGCCCACAGCGGTTTTATTAAACACACAGCAAAGTCAATTATTAAGGGGCACACTGTCATGGTGAAAAATTCGAAATTGATGTTAGGAAGAGATTTAATAACGCCGTCCTACTCATATCGTCTCCATCCTTGATAGAGCTGCGTTGAGCGTTTAGGCACCGGGAAGGCACAGTCTACTCTAGAGGCAGATTCTCAAACTGTTTAAATACTAAAATATTATTAAATATAGTTAGGTTAGAGTACGACATTGGTAATGTTAATTTACTGATATGTTATAAATAATAATATTGTGGGGCTCACGAGTACACATGACTTTCTCGCCAGATTTTCGCTGACGGTTTTTACTTATCGAACAGTTTTTACTTATCTTTATCTCTACATGAGGGTTTTTTTTAATTATCTACGGCCAAAATGGCCCAATAAAATCCTAGAAACCAAAATATACACAGAGCCAGATTTATTTTTTTACTCCGCTTACACTATAAAAATACTAGCTAGGAAACAACCTTAACGATTATTAAAAGTATCTAATTTATATTTTTGGTTGTAATTTGTAATTGGTTGATTTCGATAAACTTTACATTTACAATCTTTAATTTAACAGCACACCCAAATCTCAAAGTCTTCATCACGCACGGTGGTCTACTGAGTATACACGAGGCAATCTATCATGGAGTCCCAACCGTTGGAATACCATTTTTTGCGGACCAATTTAGCAATGTTAAAAAACTGAAGGAAAAAAAAATGGGACTATATATTCTCGTTGACAACATTACAGAAGAAGTTCTCAACGAAGCACTTGAAGAAGTTCTCAATAATCCACAATACACAAAAAATGCAAAGAAATTTTCCACCCAATTTAAGGATAGACCAATGTCAGCCTTAGACTCAGCTATATATTGGATAGAGTATGTAATTAAGTATAAAGATTCTAATTTTATGAAGGTGCCAATAAGAAAAATACCATTTATTAAATATTATTCTCTTGATGTTATATTTTTACTAATTTTAGGTGTTTTTTTAAGTATAGTAATAATGTTAATGACTTTAAAAATGTTAGTTTTATGTTTGGATTCGTTAAGAAAAAATAAAACGAAACTAAAATATACTTAAAGCCTTATAAAACGATTTTGTACAAAATAAACTAAGATTTATGGAATCTAAAAATTATACTTTTTTGTGTATTTTTATTGCAATGTAGATTTCAGTTTAATTTAAGCAAGACATTTTTACTTTTGAACTGTTTTACAAACAAATATTTTGATACCTTTCACATTTTTTTTTTTAAGAATTATGTGTGATATGTTTGTGTAAAAAATGAATGAGATCCAAAATGTTCATTTTTACTAGTTTAAATCTACTAACTGGTACTTTAATAATTGTATTAAAAAAATATATGTTTCTATATAATTACTCAATAGATAAGTATTTCAAATATCTTAGTTAAACATTTGAGGATTTATGACCTAATAAAATAATTTACTTTAATGAGCGAAATCCTAAAAATGTTTTTTAACTATATAAAACTATATAATTATTCAACTTGTTCGGAACTTGTAGTTTTTATTGTATCCCAAAAACAAACTATACAGAAACAATGTTATGGTAATGGTAAAACATTTATGGTAATGGTTATGGTTTGAATAAATTTTGTAAATATTACAATGGTTCTTATCAATAGTCATCGCATACAATACCATTTCTTTGTGTTATTAAGTGTTTGAACGGATCGAACACGTTTTAAAGGAACAAACTAATTTGTCGACTACTAAACGATTTAGTTGAGCCTGAAATATTATAAACATAAATCAGAGAAAGAAATTGAGTATTTATAATTACTAACTTTTGCAATTAGGATTAATAAAATATTTTAAATAAATATTTTTATAATGTTTAATAGTTTATTATTTTTTCAATACCAGCAAAATATAAATAAATACAAAAGAAAAATTTAAACTAATGAATAAAAGCAATCCCACCTTAATATATTTAAAATATAAAATATTTTTTTTGAAGCTAACAAAAAAAAAACGATAATTAAATTATTACCATCTTATACCACCTTTAAAACAATATTTCGGAATCTTATTTTTTTTTTTACTTTTTTCATTTACCTTTTTTGTTTTTATACATAAGTACCTCGATACCCTTCACATAAAATCCCCGCATATTGAAGTAGAACTCTTGTTTACACTGTGAACGATTGTTGAATCAGCACCTGTAACAAAGAAAATAAAAGTATAATAAAATATATACGAGTATGTTATTTCAACGTTAATTAAATATTTATCATAGAAAAAGTAATAATATTGTTGTTATCAAATATTTATTGTATATTACATTTTATATAAAATTTAATTTAAAATTATTGTTTTAAACAGTTTTTAAAAATTGATATAGAAGCAGCTGCAAGTGCAATTGACGGGTCATATCTAAGTTACAGAATTTATATTATATCTCATGTTTTGGCACTTAACAATATTTGTGTACTTGAAATATTTATTACAGCTTTTATTCCTACATTTTAATTTATATTCATATTTTTGTTGTGCTAGTTTGAAGCACAATATTTTTTTTAAGGATGGTATGAATTAAAGCGTAATATTAACTTAATTGTGATGTGTAATTATGGTGTGGTTTTTACATGTTCATGAAATAAATCATTTTCATGGTTTTAAAAAATAATATTTATATTTTATCAAAGATTGTTCGCGCCAGCGAAGAGGTATTTGCGTATACCTCCTCTATTCTCCTGCTTTCCTAATTACTTTTGTCGGTACTGAAACGCACCGCACCGAAGCAGTTATGTTACGAAAAATTGCGGGTAAGGTCAGTTGCATCAGAGACTCTCGCAAGAGATCGTACGCTCGCGCGCGCTTTTTATGTGCCATCTTATAAGATACTTATTATAAAAAACACTTACAAACGCATCATCCACTGAGATTCGGTGAAGTGAAGTGCCGTGCCAGCCATGCCGAAACCTACGTTGCCGAGCTGCCACGGAGGATTGGAACGTCAACAGTAAAGTACCGACATCCATCTCTTTCCGTAGTCGAACGTCCGCTCCTGGGCTATCCCAGGTGGTCCTTCAAGTTCGCAAGTTATACGCTCACAATTGCATCCCCGCACGACGCTTAGCGTTCTCGTTTTCTGAGCGCCTAGTTCAGACTAGTTGAGACACGATACTTGATCAAAGATACTTGTTAAAAAAAAAACAAAAAATAGTGTGTAAATAAAATTTATGTAACACTAAAGTGTTCCAAGGAGAAAATAATTTCAGCGATAATTGATCAGGTAGCTAAAAACATCATAATAAAAAATCTATAAACACTCATTCTTTGTCTATAATTCCGTCTGTCTACGGTATACAAGCTACAATGCGCAGAATATATATTGCGCATTTGACCTTATATCAAAATTCATCGTGGTTTCCGAGTAAAAAAGTTGTAAACATTACGTGATAATAAGACATCGATTTAGTCAAGTTTCGTCGCTAGCGAGGCCGCGCCATGATTGGTCATTGATGGGCTTTGGTCAATCGTCTGCGAGCAAAAACGTAATTTACACAATTTACTTTCATAAAATTAATAAATTTGGGCACGAATGATTTTCACTTTTTTAATACAATTTCTTACTGCTCGTATATAGGATACGCTCTAAAGTTAGAATATTATGTCCTTTTATTGATTACGGATATTATTACATTATTTGTACAAATAACATATGAGAATAAAAATTTTGCGTAGTACGAATGAATAAACCGTAAGTATTTTTATTAGTCTTTGGCGGACTGGTCGGTTGTAGATTGTTTGGGCAAACTGTTAGCCAATTAAAAGTTTGACACCATTTTATGCCGAGATAGGCATATACGAGGAGGAGCAGGAGGAGCGAGAGGCGCAATGGTTCCTTTTCTCTGGGCAACCTAATTACCTAATCGCGTGCCTAATAATAATCATTAATATTCAGACCGTCATTTCCCGTTGACGCGAATGTGTAAGTTTTTTATTGTTCGGTATTCACTAACTTTTTAAAAGTAAGTCAGAGTCAATTCAATTTTTTAAATAGTTTAATATCAACCTCCGATATAACGTAAGAAAAAAGATAGGTTTCTCTTTTAATATATATTATCGCAATACAGATTTTGTGCTGATTATTTTAAAAAGGGTATAATAATATATAATAAAAAAAGGGATATTAAATAAAGTGGTGTTAGTATTTTGAATAACAAAGTGTTTATAATAAGTATTTAATAAGATATTAAAAATTATTTTATAGAATACTATATTACTGGTAATGGAAAATTGACTTTGTACCGTTTCTGTGGTTAGCCTACATTTTTTTTAACATATCATCTAAAAAGAAACTTTTACAAAAAGGTGTTACTAAAATTGAAAACAAATCTTGAAAATTAGTGAACGGGGGAAGTGTGGGTGCAGTGGTATAAGCGCCTACTTCTAAATCCAGAGAATTCTGACCCACCGGGTTCGAATCCCCGGTGGGTCATATCTGGCCAGGCTATTTTTCGCCGCTAAGAATATTCAACGGCGCTTTTCTCAACACTGTCGATCGAGTTAAGTAAAACACAAAAAATACAAACACAAAAAAAACACTCGTTCAATTACAGACTTGCGAGATGTTGTTTGCCTGTAATGAACGACCTCGCATCATGAAAACAACAATAACGCAGTCGGAACTGCGTTCAATAGCCCCTCCCCGACAACAGTAGCCAAACGAATGCAGAAGTGATGATACAAATCTAAGTCAACTTTTATCTTTTTAAGTATGCGGATATATTTTATTCGTTTTTTTTGAAAAATTTGTAGACCTTGTTTTCAAATTATATTTTCTAATAATATTTTTCAAATAATATTTTAATAAAAAAGGTCTTATTTTTTTTAATTAATAAGAGTAAATAAATTTAAAAAAATTGGAATGTATGTACTTAGTTTTACAACAATATATACAAATATCTAAATATATTTTTCATATTTTTTCTGACGACGCCGAATGGCGAAAGCTTAAATAAATCATAATCATCAAATCTATATATATATATATATATATATATTTGATGATTGTTTTTTAATAGCGGCAAATCGCCTGAAAAGATAAATGACACAATCTTTGACAATATTGAAAAATTTTGAATTAGGTATGATTTTTTAATTTTTTCCTACCGCTAGGACCAATGGTTGGTACTATAAAAAAAAATACGTAAATTAGTTTTAGACCCTTTTCTTGAGGAATAATATAAAATTTTAATGAATTTGATATCTCATATACTAAGAAAGTTATAGCAAAATTTTACTTTTTTGAAAAACCTCCCCCATTCCCGCCATTTGCCTTAATGGGCAAAATTAGATCAGGATCTAATTTTGCCCATTAAGGAACTCGACCGAGATTTTGTGCCCTTAATTTTTTTGTATCAATTTAAAATGATTGGTGTAAAACTACGGCAGTTATCGTGTCCACAAGAAAGTGATAAAGATAGTAAACTGAGGGTGGTTTTGGGTTCTAGGGGATGTGAAACGCGAATATATATCGACATTTTTCGGAGGTCATGACATTGTACCCATTGCAATAGGATTCCCAATGAAATCTACCTAAAAAGCGAGTTCTTACCACAAAAACTTATTACAGAGGTATGAGGGCATAAGGGCGTGTGTTGTTGCCGCCCGCAGGGCCATGGATGGCTTAACCGGGTTACCGCCGGTACACGTCATTACAAGAAGTCATAATTCACTAAAAAATAGAGAGAGAATGTCAAGCATAATACGACCTCACCCACCATCTTATCTTGGCAGTCGTTAAGATACGAATTCAACATCAGTCAAAACCAATAAAAATATAGTTAATGATATAGTTAACAAGCATAAAACAAAATGTACTCGTAAATATTTGACAAATCAACAATTAAAATTATATTTGTTTTGTTTTTTTAGGTGGATATGGTCGCAAAATAATTAACATAATAATGCAAAAAAAGTTCATAGGGGCAATAGCCCTCGCAGCCATTTGGTCGTTTGAAGTAGAAGCTGCCAATATCCTGGGGATTACTCCATTTAAATCTACATCTCATTTTAATATTATTCAGCCATTATTTTTGGAGTTGACCAAGAGAGGACATAATGTTACTGTCATAGCGGCTATGAAAGAAGACAATCTCCCGAGCAACTATAGGCTCATCGAAGTTAAAGATGATCCTGGCACCGGACGTAAGTATTTTCATATTAGGTTAGTGGAAAAATACGACCCGAGCAAGTGGCGATATAGAGTGGAATTCTAGTCTAGTCTCCCCCCCTGCCCCAACGCTGCCTCCATTTCAATGAAATATCTCATCCGAATATTAGAGAAAAACAAATAACGAGAAATAAAAAAACAAATAAGGTTCGTATTTATTTTTTAACGTTAGTATTTTAATTTTTTGCCGAAAAAAATACAAGTAAATATAATCCATAAAAATAAAAGAAAGTCCTTTACGAATTTTTATTATTTATTTTTTATTATACGGATTTAATTTCTCGAAAACACAAAATTTGTTGAATAAACAAGCTGGGAATGGAAAAGAAATGACCAAGACAAACCCACTAGAGCAATGCAGTTGGCGCTAGACTATCTTAAAGGGACCTCAAAATGA
This sequence comes from Neomicropteryx cornuta, assembly GCA_020383195.1. Lineage (NCBI taxonomy): Eukaryota > Metazoa > Arthropoda > Insecta > Lepidoptera > Micropterigidae > Neomicropteryx > Neomicropteryx cornuta. The sequence continues at coordinate 6,509,344 of JAHKQU010000025.1, read as the reverse complement.
AAAAAATGCGTCACAAACTTCAGCACAGTTGAATATGAGAAAGTAGAAATATATAAATATCTACCAACGTTATCCTAAATTAATATAATAAAATGAGTAACTCGAGAAAAACACAGCAACTTTGAACGATCATTAAAATGTCTTTGTTTATTTATTATAATGTAACGGGGTCTGGGCAGCCCTGAAACCGTATTGGTTTCGTTACGAACACGCGTGAATAAGTATTTAAATTATACTCAGTGGTTCGAGCTCAATAACATTGCCAAAGTAAAGACTTCGTTAACAGTCTAAAAGAATGTTATGTTGTTGGCGACCTACAGAAGGTCTGTTCGGGGGGCCCGGTGACTGGTTAAGACTGAAGGTACTGTCTTCGATTCTGAAAACTAAACCGTGAGAAAGGAATTTATAACTGGTCTCAAGACGGTAACTGATTGACATCACGACGTGTGAAATGCAACTAAACAAATTTCCAAACCAAACCAAATGCCTGTGTCGTTAGAGAAGGAATTTGTAAACTAAATTTGCAAAAGAAGCGCATATATCCCATATGGAAATGCATATATGTAAAAATAAAAACAATAATATTGTATGTATGTATATAGGCTAAATTTTCTCAAATAGGTATGCAATTTTTTGAATGCTACGTTAGCATGAGCTCTGTTAGTATACTCATTATGTATCTTATTTTTCTGTTAATCCAAATATAGACATATTTGTCTGAACATAAACATTCTATGCGACAACATTGTATATATATATTTTATATATATATAAAATATATATATAATTTATTTTATTAGAAATAGACATCTTCATATTTCTTTAAAGGTGCATTGACGGTTTGACATTCTTAGTTGTAGCACAATATAACACTGCCTTCCTTAGTACAGACATAGTCTAGTAAAGAAGGCAGGGCACAAAATGTAGCAGTGCTAATCGCTTCATGTGCATTTAGATTATTCATTTGTAACTTTGATTTGTACTACTACAATTATATTTCTTTGTTTAATTATGTTACAATAAATAAAAATAAATAAATTAAGCCTAGTTGCCTTTTGACGTCAATACAAAACTTCCAGTTATAATTAACATGAGAACTGTGTATCTGGCAATTTCGCAGGTGTGCATAATGCTTACGTTACCAACTCGCGATAGCGATATAATAATAACGGTTAAAAAGGTGACACGATAATAAATAAAATTTATAAAACTCAAAATATAATTCAAAATAAAATTAAATTTATAAAAAATAAAGTTATAAATAATTTAATAGCTATATGATCATTTTTTTCAATATTTGAAATATTAGCTACAGTTTGCATTCGGCTGGTCGATGGTTTTTACTTTGGTACCGGAGTTGTGGCTTTATTTATAAAATTATGATATTTTTGGTAACATAAAAAGTTATATAAAAAAAGTGATATCGGTGGGCTTTATTATAAATAACAGTCATTGTTTTACTTTTTTACAGTACTGAAGTATGAAAATGTAAATATGTTTGATATATTAAAAGAATATCCGCCCTACGTTAGTGGATTCTTCGTGTGGAGTTTAATGTTAGAAGCGACCAAGCTAACGCTAAAAACCACAAATGTTAAGCAATTTATTAGTAATGACAGCTCCCACTTTGATCTCGTCATATGTGAAGATTTTAATATTGTTCCATATTATATGCTAGCTCACAAGTACAAGGCGCCATTGGTGACATATACGACATACGGAGGAGCGCATTATATAAACGACTACATGGGAAATCCGTTGAATCTCCATTATAATCCGAATATTTTTGTTTCGTCATTTGGTCGCCTAACTCTCTGGGAGAGATTGGAAAACGTATTATGCACAATAATCGATCTGCTTATAAGAGAGTTTTACTTTATGCCGAAGTACAATCGATTAGCTAGAGAAGTCTTTAATCACTTGCCACAGCCGCTGCCCGACCTAAGAGATATCGAGAGGAATACGTCACTACACTTGTTAAATACTCACTTTAGTATGGATACGGTGAGGTCATATCTTCCCAATATGATAGAAATGGGAGGAATTCACATAAAGAAGCAAAAACCGCTACCAGAGGTAGGTGCCTAAATAGGGTTCTTTCTATGTTTATAAAATGGATAGAAATGGGTGGAATTCATATAAAGAAAACTAACCCACTGTCGGAGGTAAGTTCAGTTTTATAATTTTTGATTAGTATATATATAGATCAAAGAGATAGAGATCGTGGAAGTCTAGTGGTTAAGGCGTTCGACTATTGGCACAAAAGTCGCGGGTTCGATTTCGCACATGGTCATACTATTTTTAACGCTTCATTACCACCATCTCCCCTGACTCTAGTACAGGCATATTTGGCCTAGTTGAGTAGGGCCCAAAATAATTGTATATGACCTAGGTCATAGCAATTATTTAAAAAAATATATATATATATATACAATGCTGAAAAAGTTGGGAAATTTATAATGGGTCTCTTATTGCAAAATAGTATGAGTTATTTTTACTTTTGAGTATATTGTGTTAGTTAAACTTCGTTAATAGATAAAGATCATCATCTATTCTTGAAAATGTTGTTTTACAATATTAAAATATATAGAAAATAGGTAAAATATAGATTCGATTAAGTATATTATTTTTGTATATTATTCTTCAATCTGCTTAATTTATATTATTTGTTTTTATTTATATATTTGTTGGTTTTATTTTAGTGTATTAAAAATGTAAAATGTACGTTCAGATATTATTATAAGACGTTTAATACATAAGATGTAGATATTATCTTTCGATTTGCTTATAAATATAATGCTTATATGCTTATGTTTATTTTGTCTTTAAACATTGTTATAGCATCGATCAGATGGCGAAAATGAGAGATTAAACACACAAAACAAGATTCCCTTAAGATTCGTCTAGTTAGGGAGGTAGGAAACAACAGTACAGACAGTACAGTGTAACAGTCGCTGGTCGCTTTAATTATGATATTTAATAATACTTGTATATTATAAACTTATAAACTACTTGTAATAAGATGTAATGTTATTTATTTAATAAATAAATAAATACAGGTAATAGAAAGAAACAGTTACATTAAAGAAAGAAAGGTACAATTTATTAAAAAAATATGTTTTAGAAACATCCTTCTGAAACATTTTTTTAAACTGACAAAATTACTCGCCTTCATCATATATAAATCTACAGGTGTTACCATATGGCTACAATGAAGTGTGGTTTAAAGTCTCGTACATTTGCGACTATCTTCTTTATATGGACCATTATGTTAATTTGATATAAATTTCCGAAATTATAAATTTTAAAATTGCAAATCTTTTTTTTTGTGTCTGCAACTTTCTAGCTTATATCCTATCAACGGCATAAATGTTTTCGGCCTTATGTAGTATTTTTATCATTTTTATCAAGTAAAACTCTTAAAAATTGAAATGATTTATATTTTTATTTATTTTTTATGTGAAACATTTTTGAAAAATATATTCAAATATTTTAAAAATATTCAGATCAGTGATACCGGTAACTAATAATGTATTTTCCATTTTATTTTTATCGCCTTTACTTTTTTATTTTAAATTAATCATTGTTCTTACAGGATTTACAAAAAATATTGGATGATGCAAAAGATGGTGTTATATATTTTAGCATGGGCTCTAACTTGAAAAGTAGTCAAATGTCTATTGAAAAAAAAACGGCCTTTCTTGAATCATTTTCGCAACTGAAACAATTGGTGCTGTGGAAATTTGAAGATGATGTATTACCAGGAAAACCGAACAATGTGGTCATTAGGAAGTGGTTTCCTCAAAATGATATTTTGGGTATAAAAGTTTTTGACATAGTTATAGGTTTTTTGCCGTGCTGTTGGAAGGCGCAGTTTCGACTGCCTTGTTTTTGTATTAATGAAATCGTTAAATAACGCTATAATTATGTTTCGTTGTGTTTGTCTGGTCGTCGTATAACCAAGTTGATATATTATTTAAATATATATACAGGGTGTTTAGCAGGTCGATACAAATCGAGCTGATAGAAGACATCATTTAGAACATGTTTAGCCATACTTACCTTAGTATAAAGTCTTGAAGATATTTACCATTTTGAACTTAATTAAAATAATTCTGAAAACAAGCAGTTATACGACAATTGCAACAACCACCTCCTCACTACAGCCACTAACAGGAAAAATCGATGTGTAGTTACTTCAGGTGACAGATGAGATACCTAGGCCGGCCTTTATTTAGTTGTTGAAGAAGTGCCCCCCCCCCCCCCTTCTTCAACAGAGCTCCGAAACATTCAGCAGAGGTACTACACTAATCTCTATTCTACTGTTTCAACCAGTGATTCAAATCTCTTAATGAAATTGTAGAGCCAGAATGTTTTATGAAAATTAATGCGCAACGCACAAATAGTTGCATTGCTTGAGTGTAATACAAGCAGGTTTAATTACAGCGCTGTATTTTATGAAAGCCTTCAGCTAATACCTAGCTACCAAATCGTCATATCAAATACATTTAAGTAGTAAGAAAATGATTTCAAAATTAAACAATAATAGAAATCACTGAAAAAGTAGTGATTATGATGAATAATTAATTAATGAGAATGATGCCTGAGGTAAATAATTGAATGTAAGTAATAGTTTACTTTCAAACCAGCATGTATTTAATCGATGCAAGGTATCTTTATAAGATGCTGAATTATAACATCGACTCTAGCTATTTAGTTGATAGAATACAATTTCTATGCCCCGGCCAACTAGTAAAATACATTAAATAATTATAAAAATATAACCATTATTATTTAATATTAAACAAGAATGGCTGTAACAACCTGTAGCTATCATATAATACCATTGCTTCTATACATTGTTTACTAGTAGTAAATTATTTAACCAGAACCGGAAGTTTTACAGCTAGACCTTACAGACGCCATTAACGGCATCACCCACCCAGACTACTTGCGTCTGTGGTACTAACTTGCTATGAGTAGGTTCATTTCTTGTCTCCACATGTGCCTGCGGCACTTTTAGTCCTTTCGATGTGCGTTTTGGATGGCCATAGAGGCGACGATGTTTTTTTTTAGTAGATTAAAATAAAAAAAAAATATTCAAAGACTTTCTTATAAGTCATCATAAATTTTAACACCATTTTAGTTTTTTTTTGTAAATTTTGACGCCCGACTAGTAATGAAACAACTCCACCTATTTACTGTAGTTGTGATTTCTAACAAAGATATGGTTTTATTAAAATGTTATATTTTGCAGTTGTGTAGAATTCTTGTTCGGATTGCAATAGACTTGGAAAGCTATAAACAATAAAATCTCTTAATGCTATACTGCATAAAATATAAAAACATAATAATAAAAATAATAATAATAATATCATTTTACTCTACTTTGCAGCGCACCCCAATGTACTCATTTTTATAACACATGGCGGATTACTTAGCTTAATGGAATCTATCCACCTTGGAGTGCCAATTATAGGAATGCCAATTTTTGGGGACCAACGCGGGAACATCGCCAAGGCAAAACATTTCGGCTACGGAGAAGACTTAGACTTTCATAAACTTACTGCTGATAATATAGTTACTACAATTAAAAAAGTTTTAAATGATCCGTCATATCGCACCAAAGCTCAAGAAACATCGGCAAAACTGCAAGATATGCCCTCAACAGTGATGGACAATGCAATGTTCTGGGTTGAATATGTAATCAGGCATAAAGGGGCGTATCATTTGAAAACTCCTTCCTCAAAAATGACCTGGTATCAGTATTATTTAATTGATGTTACTTCATTTGTGCTGGTTGGGTTAGCCGTTGTTTTGACTGTGAATTATTACACTTTAAAATTATTTATAGGTTTGTTGTTAAAGTTAAAAAATTTAGGAACGAAAAATAAAAATAAATTATTAAAAACGAATAACCCAAAACAATAGATTCATCCTGATAAAAAAACATGACGTTTATACATTAATCTGTTAGTGCTTTTAGAACAAATTACACACTTAGGTAGCCAAACTATTTTTATGAATTTTTGCGTCTTTGTAGTCATTGAAAACAGTTTATTACGAGTGAAGATGATTCTCGGTATTAAATATTTTTTTTAAATCCGTAAGACGTATTTTTTTATAAAATAAAATTGAACGACGAGCGATCGTTGTAAAAACTATATTTACTGTAAAGCTTGAAGACACGCTCTTTTTAGATATAACAAATATGTATTAGGTGTAACTTGTATACCTTTTTAATTGATTTCGCATATTATTATATTTGTTTCCTTACAGATGATTACAAGATTAAAGTAAAATTTTAAATCTTAAAATTTAGTTGAAATCCATATTTATAAACAGTAAGTATTTTGTTTAGATACAGGCTGTATTTTTCATCGCCCAGTCAATCATTTCAGCCGTTCTCTAGTTATGCCCTTGCCAATGGTCAGAATTTCATTTTTATTATTTTTACTCATTATTTACGCGAAATTACTTACTCATTGTGGTATTCATAAGTATTGAAAAATGCTATTGTATTTTTGCTTAAATATTCAATATATACCGTGAATAAAAAGAGGCGAGTCAACACTAAATAATCAATTTTATTAAATAATTAGAAAATCTATAACGGATCATATAAATGCTGCTTTCAGTAGACACCCTTCTGTTGAGAGATCAGAAGCAAAGTTTGGTAGTTTTAAAGCAGCAGCCTAAAAATTATAAGAAAATACGATATCAATCTTTTACTAACAATATTTTTTACAACAACTGTGCATCACTTGTTGTAAATTTCCATGCATTCTACTCTCAAATTCAAGCTGGATAAGTTTTTAATTTAGGTTAGTTTTCTCATAACTGCCTTAATTGTTAAATGATTATAATAATTTATAAATAACTAATATTAATATAAATTATTATTGTGATCATTGTAAAGTGTATGTACTTTACTGAGCCTATATGGTACTGATGCCACATATGTTACTTGTAGTAAGTATATCTTAAACCCATTTTATTCCTAGCCATACTAAAGAAACTGAAAGAACGGTAGGTTAATAATACTGAGGTTTTCATGATTTAATTTATAATAAGGATTTGTATCTATTTACAATAATTATGGGTTGTTGCCCTACAAATTTAGTATGTGCATTTTTTTGGATATTCCCGTTTCAGGTAAATTGTATGAGGCAGATTATTTTAGCTAAAAACATAATAGCACTTTTTTTTGCCTTAAGTTTTTAGCAAAATAAAAAAGAATATTATTATACCAGGTGCAGAACATGCATTGTAATGTAAAAAGCGGTGTTTTGTTTAACAAAACACCGCTTTTTACATTACAATGCATGTTCTGCACCTGGTATAATAATATAACAGGCGAATCTCCTTTTTACAAAAAGGAGATTCGCCTGTTATGATTTTTCGCTTATAACTAAAAAAGTAACAGCGATTGGTTTTATGGCGTTCAATACCAAAGCTGCTTATATTGACAATGCCTTATTCTGTAGACGTCTCATTTTCATTTTGTGGAAACAATATTTCGGGAGAGAAAAACGACATGATATAGTCAGATGAAACTCTTTTTATTAAGTATAGGATTATGAATTTAATTTGAATATACCATGTTTGTAACTATTCATATTTTTTTGAAAGTAAACCTACGCGGGGTTACACCTTTTGCAGATTGTTAAATAAAAAATAAATATATTCAATCTTATTATTTAGTACATTATTTACCATCATTATTGGCGACCATATGACTGATTGCTGTTCATCTATACACAATTTAAACAAAAAGAATATTTTAAATTGTATTTATTCAGATTTTTTCAAAGATACACAATCAAAGCATACAGGAGCAAAGAAAGAACTCAAAATATATCGAAATTATCTCCATTAAAGTTCAATAAATTTTTCTAAGTTATATTGTTTTTGGATTTTGTTTTTGATTTTTAATTTTAGTTTAATACCCGGAAAAAGCAAAATGTGGTAGCGTACCTATTTCGTTACTTCACACACTTGAACAAAAGCCTTATTTAACCGAATAACATTACTCATTTTAAACATTAATAGTCTCAAAAAATACAAATAACCAAGAAAGTTTTCTATTATCTCAGCGGGTTGGATCTAATAAAATTCTCAGCGGCTATGGATTATGACTAGACTATTTATGTAGATACTAAATAAAAATATAGACGATTGCGTGACATTATCTTTGCTTATCTAAATTATTTTCTTCATATTTTGAATAAGTTCCACCTGAATATGTGAAACAATACTTTACAATGACATTGAATGTGTTAATTGTGTACTATAAAATGATATTTAACTTTTTGGACGTATTTTTCAACTAAACATAATATATTATTGAACTATTGAATATAGTTTAAATTATATATGGTATGTGAAATATATATTATAAGGTATATTATTTTATTAAATTTTAGGATTTTTTTCTTTCCGGGTAAATGAATTAGTATATATATGAATATTTTGTTTGTACATTATAAGCTCTTATCTCGGGCCATTTTGGTATCAATATTATTGTGCTGAACTAGTTATTTGCAGATTAATTAACTTACTATCTGTCCTAAAAAAAATAATAGTTATATGCCGACAATGCCAATGACCGAAATGACCTAATTACCGAACAATTTACTAATAGGTAGTAATTACTTTTATTTTAATGCACAAACATAATCACGGTCCTTCTATTCCGATATTCAACATTTTTGAATATCGGAAAAAAAACTTTTTTTTTTTAATGTTAATTTTATTTTAATTTGATGGCCATTAGACTAATATAAAAAACCTTAGCAAATTCCGATAATAATTATTCTAAGCAGGGTTCATCTGTTACGATATTATAATACAACTTTCAAAATCTTGCAATAGATAATTTATTGGTACTTACGTTTGGTAACAAACAGCGTTTTTATTAATGCTGTAATTTTATAAATGATTAGAACCATCAACTTACTTTTATTTAAATAATTTAAATTGGAGAGCATAATTTGAGGTTAAGTAAAGTTTATTATTTTTTTATTATAATTTTACACGACATTCTAATTTCGTACTTTTCAATACACATGGTGGGCTCAATACAAACAATACACTTAGCATCCAAGAATCTATTTATCAGGAAGTTTCGTTTGCAGAAATACCAAATTAAGAGGATCAACCTGCAAACCTGGTTAAAGTTAAGCATTTCGGATACGGCGAAGAGCTCATCTTCAGCACTTTAACTGCCGAAAGCGTCTCAAAGGCCATCGATAAAGTACTATACGATCCATCATACCGTGAGAAAGCCAAAAACGCATCGATGAAAATAAACGATACGCCCGTAACTGTAATGGAAAACGTTGTATTCTGGATAGAATATGTGATCAGGCACAATGGGGCGTACCATATGAAAACACCTTCGTCGACAATGCCTTGGCATGAGCACTATCTTCTCGACTTTATGGCTATCTTGTTATTCGGAATAACTGTGTTTCTTGTTGTTAATTACTATAAATTGAAATTAATTATCAGTTTCTTTTTACATTTGAGAACCAAACAGAAAAATATAGGAAAGAAGAAATCCAAAAGAGAATGAATGACACAGATAAGTAAATGCCCTATGAAACATTCCTACGAGAATTCAATAAAAATAAAAACGGTAAAAATAGTTACATGTGGTACATGTGCATTTTAAAAAAATTAAACGCATGTAACCAATTCAAATCGTCTATAAGGAACAAAATAGGAAGGAGTTAAAAGTAAAATAATAAATATCGGAGAGTAAATTACTGTTATTTCTTTTATATTTAACAGAGTACTATAATTATATTAGTATTCTGAAACTAAAATCCATAATATTATAATAATTAAAATTAAACACCTGTTTAACTTTAAAAAGAAGGACAAATTAGCTATCCAGTAAAAATAATCTATTAATAAAATAATATATATTTAGTAATTCGTAAGTAAATAAAATACTGATATGATAATTAATACAAGCATCGATGGTAAAATATTACAAGTATTACAAGTGGTAAGCTATATTGATGAAAAAATATTTTATTTGAATAAAATGTATGTGGACAGAAAATATACATAGATTCTAATATGGTAGTAGATTTAATTTCATACTAAAAATATGTGTCCATAGCAGTTTCCCTATGGAAACGTACGTTATATGAAATACTTGTGTACTTTTTTTTATAATTATTCAACTAAGCTAACTGTGCTTGTGCTAAAGTCAGGGAAGATAGTGGTAAATGGTATGACTGAATGGATTTGGACCCATTACCGCTGGTTTAATAGCCATCACCTTAACCGCTAGACTACAACGTTGTTTTATAGATTTAAGTGAATTGGTAATAACTTTACTACTCAATTCGTGGGCTGAAAATAAAAATGATATGATATATGTATCTATTTCATACTCTATTACATGACTAAATACCAAGTACCAAGCAAGCAAGTACCAAGAGGCAGACGGCGTCATGGCCATCTGGGCAGGATTTTTTCCACATGACAGGATATGAACGAAGTCGTCAGTAAGAGAGCAATAGTATCTCTATTTCTCTCTCACTCTTCTATGGTCCTGTTTGCTACCTTGAATTCGAGTTAAATAAAGAATAAATTACACAATAGTAGTATTTTTAATTTCATATAGTTAGTCGAGTGCCTGTAATAAGCAAGTGCGTGATTTACATAGTTCGAGTAGACGAGTATATTGAAAGAAACATCAAAATATTTGTTTTAATTGCAGGTATGTATTACATAAATAATATCTCATGCCTTTATTTCAAGTTACAGGTAAACAACCAAATTTTTTTTATAATAGCTTGTAGATTGTCCTTAGCATGCATTTTTCGTATTTTGATCAAGATATCCACGTATGTAGTATTTATTATTTATCTACCTGGGTGTGGGTTATCATGACCATGTATGTGACTTAATGGAATCAGCTCCGAAATGCAAACCAAAATGATTTTAATTTGCTACATATATCACGGAATAAGCACTCCCACACGAATCTTAGCTATATTGTCAGTAACTCAAATTCTAATTTTAGCCCTGCAAGCCAATTATTTATTGATTATCTATCCGTTACCGGCTTTTCTCAAACCAACAATATCGTTAATAATCAGGGAAAATTTTTGACCTTGTACTTACTAACCTAGATCTTCAAATTAGTTTAATTATTTTTATACTTTTATACAATAATTTTTATACTTTAAACTGATAAAGTTATTAAACAATTACGTAATCGATTATTTTTTACTTTTATACAATAATTTTTATACTCTAAACTGATAAAGTTATTAAACAATTACGTAATCGATATTTTTTACAGTAAAATAGTTAATGATATTCAAAATTTTGTACATCGACGTTATTCCAATAAAGATTTCTTTCCTGTATGGTTTTTCATCAGCTTTTATCAGGATTATTAAAGTATAGAAAAATTATCATAAAAAGTGGAAACGATATAATAATTCTACCAAAACTACATATTAACGTCCCAAAATAATATTTCAGCGATTATATATCAGCATGTGTGAACTTTACTCAAGTATTCTCCTATTTTTTTTTCGATCTTACTTTTAAGGAATGCGTAAGCGTGATTTTATACCCCAAGAAATGACATCAGATAGAAATCAAAAATGGTCTTAATATTAGCGAAGCATTCTCAAAGTATTTTTAGTGACGACACGAATGACTCTATGACACTATTTCACTTTTATATGTAGAACAAGGTAGTTCGATTGCACCTGAAGTTAATACCTGTTGTGATATTAAATCCATAAATATTACACATAAACTTGTACCTAAATACTTAGAGTCATTTGATGTAACAAAGGGTGCTGGTAATGATGCTATTCCACCATCGTTTGTCACAATGTGTGCAGCCGAATTAGCTTACCCAATAAATATTATCTTTAATAGATCGTTGAGAGTTGGATTTTTTCCTAGAAAGTGGAAAGAAGCAATTTATAAGTGGTTCTAAAAATGTGGTCGAAAATGATCAGTCTATGTCTATTTTATGAGTGCTCTGTAATATTATATTTAAAAAAATAGTTCATGAGCAACTCAACTCTTCTATAATTTTTTTTTTCTTCTATAATCTTTCACTCAAACCTAACTTCTCTATAATCGTTCCTTTTTATGAAAAATCGATCAACCTAACTGAATATACAAACTATATTACGAATAAAATGAATAATAGGGACAAAGTTGATGAATCTACGCTGACTTTTCCAAAGAATTTGATCGTGTAAACTATTCTATATTACTCACGAAATTGCGTTCATTGGGCATTCGAATATAGGGATTTACTGCATTAACTTATATCTTATATTAGTCAGCGTCACCAGGTTGTCAATCATCGTCAATTGTAGTAGATAGTTTTAGGTCATTTTTTTAACTGTACTATTAGGGGTGCCAGAGGGATGATATCTAATGCCTCTGTTAATGTCATCAATAAAGATATACACATTAAAGATTTATTATTCTGAACATGTACTTTAAGTAGATGATTTAAAAGTTTATCAAACTGTGAATAACGACAACAAACTTCAAGATGATCTCGATCGAATAGCTTGATATTGTGGTGTTAATATAAATAACTCTAAATGTACTATCCTTATGTAAATGTATGTGTATCTGTAAATGTAATATCCTTTACTAGAAATAATGTAAAGATTCATTTTAATTATCATATCGCCAACATTGATGTGGTTGTCAGGATTCGAGACCTGGGTGCGAGCTTAGACAGTAAACTAACATATAATGATCATGTCGAACATATTGTTCCAAAATCCTTTAAAACTTTGCCTGTAAACCTTTTTGCAATGTGAGCTTCTAAAAATGGTTTAAAAGTACTTTAGAGTACTTCACAAATATGGGCATCACAGTATAGCATACATATACATCGAATGAACGGGTAGGTACAAAAAATAATATTAGAAATTTTAACTACAGAATAAACTCCATTGGCATAAATGATGCCAACAACCTTCAACATTATACTATGGATTCCCTCGAAGATACATGCATTATTTCCGACATGTCTTTCCATAATAAATTTGATAGTTTAATATTTGGTCGCGAATATATCTCCAAAGATATTATCCTTCGAATTCGTTGCCTCAAAATCATGGAATGCCCTGCCACCGGCATTAAGACAAAAATCCAGCTCCGCATCAATTAAAGCCAAATGTCGAAAGTGGCTTTGCAATTAAAAACGAGTTCCTAATGTTTATTTTTTTTCTTTTTGTTAATATTTTAATTTAAATCATTAGGAGAAGCCCCCAACGACTACCCAACTTCTTAGAAAAAAATACCGGAAATTATACCTTTATTTTATATTTTAATTGTTGATCATTTTATTTATTGCTCTAATTAAAAGTTATAACCCGGCCTAAGTATTATGCTCAAATGCCTATTGAACCCTAACTTTGATATTGTTTAATTACCTACTCTATTATTGCTAATATAATTAAAATATTTTTGTAAGAACTGTGCTGAATATCAGCGCCTTCTTGTTTTTACAATGAGAAAAGCTGCTGAGCGCAGCCTATTTATTGAGATACTATTATTGTATTTAAACTTTTTATTGAATTTATAATGAATGAATTTAAATTTGATTGACTTTATTTTAAAACACAATGCGCGATACTGTTTTTTTTTGTAAATTTTTTTACAGAAGAATTCAGAATATTGTGTAATGATTTTATTTTAAAGAAAATTCTAATTTTTTAAATTTTATATTTATCTTTTAGGTTTCAAATTATTTATTGGGTTTTCCATTCATTTACGTTTCTTTTTATTAGTGATAACAATTAATGATAAAATGAATTGTGTATTAATTCAAACTATTTTATTTTAATAAATATTTCTAATACAGTGTTTATTTTATTTAATAATAACATAAAATTTGGGAAAAAGGTTATAATTTGGTACTTGATAATTATAATTTCATATTATTATTTCAAAAGTAGCCACCTTCATTCATAAATATTGTAAAGCGGCCATTTGTACAGTTAATGCCTTTTTTTTAAATAAACCAATACGGATCTGTATATAGCTTTTCATTTACGGTTATATTTCTAATGTTAAAAAAACCATAATTTGTTTTTCTATAAATTACTGATTACAACTCCATTTTATTTTTAATTAAGCTTTGCTCTAGATGCTTTGCTTTGCTTTGAATTAGAGAAGTTTGCTTTTAAAAACAGACGTTTTTGAAGGTGGCCAGTATTGAAAATAAACGACTAATATATTTTTTCCCCTCGTTAGCAAGTGAACCTGTTGTCATAATAGTGGCAGAAACCAACGGAAAACGTTTATTAGATTTAGGTCAAGATGACGGCAATTATATTCAAGCTCATATTTATTCTATATCTTAGGAGTATATATTTATGGCCATTTTCCCCACCCCAGGTTATGGTCAGAAGGTAAAGTTAACTATCGATTGAAAATTGGTTAAGTTATTCTGTAATTTCAAAATTCAGTTAATTTTAAAAATATCGTCATGACTGCCTGTAATCTGTGCTGTTGAGTCAAAAAAACCTTAATAAGTTTTTTGACATCTGACCGAAAGATAACAGCAATTCAACCCACCCGCCACTAAACCAGAAGTTGTGAAAACAAAAACAACGTTTTGCCTGATGATTAACTTCCAGTTGTTAAAAACGATACTTAACAATAGATAGTGAAACTGGGCGTAATTATTTTTCATAGGTCTTAAGATTAGAAATGTATTTATACTTTTGTATTTGTGTTGTTTTAATAATATTTTCAGGTAAATAAGATTTCAAACAATGAACCGCCTTATATTTACAATACTAGTTATTGCAGTCACAACATTTTTTGATACGGAATCTGCGAATATATTGGGAATAAGTCCTCTTTTGATATCATCGCATTCTAATGTTATACAACCAGTGTTTATGGAGTTGGCTAAGAGAGGACACAATCTTACAGTGATTTCAGGAATTAAGATCAAAAACCATCCGAGTAATTATAAGGTCATTGAAGTGAATAGTGAAAATATTTGTAAGTAATAATATTTCAAAGTTACCGTAAATATTGTTCAAAATAAAAGTTTTTGTTGTGTTGAGCAAGGATATAATAAATAATATAAATAGTTTTCAGGTGCTAATTAGTTGGTAAATCAATTTATTAAAACCTATTTCTAGAAAGAAACTCGGTTTTTATAAGCGGGGTCTGGAATTTTAAAAACTGCATTTTAGTAAAAAGATTATCAAAATAAGTACAATTTTACCAAATTATATTTTTAAATTTTAGTAATATTTGTTCACAAATATTACTAAAATGTTTGGGAACAAATAGGTTCTAGGTAAGGTTTAATCTGTTTATAATATACAATCATTTATGTTTGGTATACATTCTTTTACAGTGGCTGATGTAAATTTTTTTAATAACTTGGGGCCAGATATACCTATTTTAAAAAGTATTTACAATTGGATACTTATGTTCAAGTTAACCAAAAGTACAATAGAAGCACCGAACGTAATGAACTTCATCGAAAATGACAATTCTCAATTTGATCTCATCATATGTGAAGAGTTTAATACTTCCCCATACTTTATGTTTGCATACAAATACAACGCACCATTAGTGACATTTACAACGCACGGCGGAGCTCACTATATAAATAACTATATGGGCAATCCAATGAATCTCCAATACAATCCAAATTTGCTTGTTTCGTCATTTGGACATTTGACTCTCCGGGAGAGATTGGAAAATGTTATTCATACCGTTTTCGATTTGATTATGAGAGATTTTTATTTCATGCCGAAGTACAATCAAATCGCTCGAGATGTTTTTAAGCACTTGCCACAACCGCTACCTGATTTAAGAGATATCGAGAGGAATACATCACTACACTTGATAAATACTCACTTTAGTATAGATACGGTGAGGTCATATCTTCCCAATATGATAGAAATGGGCGGAATTCATTTAAAAAAGCAAAAACCGCTGCCAGAGGTATGTACCTAAATGAGGTTCTATCTATGTATATGTACTTAAAATCCTATTCGTTAAGTAAACAGTTTCTTGAATTGGGTTTTTGAACAGGATATGCTGTCCGTAAAGAGGGCTTATAAAATACGAATTAGATTTTTAAAAAAATTTCAACAGAAAAAGATTCCATTGAAGTTTGATAGGCGGCAGGCTACTAATGGCTGAAAAAACTACTCAACATAACCCAGTATAATATCATAAGGCTCATTCGAAAAATGAAATAGCTGCAGAACCTGTAGGTAAGCAGCTGATGTAAAAATGCGAGCTTTAAATGATGTTGGTGTTCTTTAAATATTACAATTTGATATATTTTATATAGTTAGTTGTCCCGGCCAATCGGGACACTGTGGTTGAGATTTCGCCGCCACCCACTCGCTCACTTGCCTGGCGCAAGTTAAAGCCTACCGTTTATACCTACAGTAAGGTCAGCACTCTCGCCTCCATAATTTTCCCATAGAATGCTCCACCAAGAATTTGCACCGGCCAAGTTTACTGAGCTTGCGGCACACTCGCGGCGAAGTTCTGATGTGGACTGAGGGTCCGAGCTTTCAGACGTCAAACGCTTAATCAACTTAGCCTTATAAAGGTCTTAAAATCACAAAAATGTTAAATATTTTTTCATTAAAAAAAACGGTTGAATAGAAAATTACACTTTTATTAACCAGTATATAATAAAAACGGGTCGTAAATTCTTTTGCCGATGACACCGCAATTACTTTTACGGGCAAGACGTGGTCCATTGTGGCTAAACGAACAAATGAAGGGTTAAGGAGGGTGAGCGAATGGCTTAACGCGAATATCCTCACCCTCAACATTTCCAAAACTAAATTCATAGCTTTTAATATTACAAAAAAAACAAAGGACCCTAATCCTCCAAAGATATTTATTCACGCAGACTGCCAAAATATTTCGAATGAGTGTAATTGCATACCGTTGGAGGAAGTAGCCTCCATCAAATATTTAGGCATTTATATAGATCAAGGCTTTTATATAGGCATTTATATAGATGAGGTGGTTAACTCAAATTGATTATTTAGCAAAGAAAATGAGAAAGCTTACATACATCTTCAAAATTCTAAGATCTATATTGGACCCATTCACTCTCAAAACTACCTATTTTGCCCTATGTGAGTCCATATTAACATATGGAATAATTGGTTGGGGGAACTGTGCTAAAACTAATCTAAAGCCGTTAGAGCTGGCACAAAAATCAGTTCTGAGAACTATTCAAAGGTGCCATAAACGTTCCCCTTCCGATCAGTTGTTCACAGACTTCGGGGTTTTAGATGTAAGACAATCCTTCATAAAGAAGGTAATATTATATACCCAAAAAAACATAGCAAATATGAAAAAAATAGAGCATGGTCATAAAACAAGAGCACAGAGTGATGACTTATTAGAGATACCAAAAATGTCTACCAGTTTTGGACAACGGTCCTTAAAATTCTTAGGCCCCAAACTCCACAATAATCTTCCGGAGTTTATAAAGGAAATAGGTAACCTGAAGATATTTTCGAAAAAAATTAACATATGGCTGATAGATAAAGGAAGACAAGGATCTGCTGATTTGTTAAACATTTTGTTTTAAAATCTTATTGACCATCTTTTTTATTATATTTCTTAGGTAACTTAGGCAACTATATATATAGACATACTTGTTTGAACATTAACATTATATGCGACAACATTGTATATATATATATATATATATATATATATATATATATATATATATATATATATATATTTATGTATTTAAAAAAAAAAAAACAAAAATCTTACAAATATACATGTTCATATTTCTGACGGTTTGACAATCTCAGTTGTAGCACAATACAACACTGCCTTCCTTAGTACAGACATAGTCTAGTAAAGAAGGCAGGGCACAAAATGTAGCAGTGCTAATCGCTCCCAGTGCATTTGTAATATTCTTTTATAACTGTGATTTTTACTACTGCATTTCTATTTTTTTTGTGAAATTAATTATGTACAATGAATAAATAAATAAAAAAAATAAATAAATCCGTTAGTACAAGCAATAGATATGATGTTTGTTCACAAAAGATAAACACAAGTAAAAATCAGTTTATAAAGAAGCACAATAAAAACAGTTTTAGAAAACCGTCCATTAAATTTGCAAAATGTTAATATTTTACTATAAAAATACAATGTCAATTTGCATACATATCACTCACCGAATATCGTTAGCTTTTTTCGCATTACCCACTAGATAAATCTTGAATACAAATTTTGTGTTAAACTAATTCGATAAATTTCCCAAACCACGATTAGCAATGCCTAGCCACGTATGTCGACTCAACCTTGTTTAAGGACTCGTTAATCAATCGAGAATTTGCCTGAACGTAAAATTTCAAACTAAAACACATTATATAAAACTATTTTTTTCCATGACATTAATATTTATGTTGTTTTTGCGAATCATAGATCGCGTTATTTGACTTCCTCGCTTCGCATTATAATAATTGTGAATAATGGTCTATAACCAGCGTCAAAGAGATATGTATTTTTGATAAATCGGTGATCATATTAGTATAGTTTTAGGTTGTATACTTTTATTAAACTGTATAATTAATACAATAATATTCAAAAGCCAGAAAAAAAGACGTCTTTCTTTAATAACGCTAAGTCATTCAGTTCCAAAATGTATATTTATTATATTTATAGGACTTGCAGAAGCTAATGGACAATGCAAAAGATGGGGT
Source organism: Neomicropteryx cornuta (assembly GCA_020383195.1). Lineage (NCBI taxonomy): Eukaryota > Metazoa > Arthropoda > Insecta > Lepidoptera > Micropterigidae > Neomicropteryx > Neomicropteryx cornuta. The sequence continues at coordinate 6,490,595 of JAHKQU010000025.1, read as the reverse complement.
TATATATTTTAGCATGGGTTCTAACTTAAAAAGTAGCCAACTGACTGCTGATAAAATATCAGCTTTCATAGAAGCGTTTTCAAAGCTGAAGCAATTCTTAGTTCTTTGGAAATTCGAAGAGGAAAGTTTACCGGGAAAGCCGGAAAATGTAGTTATCAGAAAGTGGTTTCCTCAGAACGATGTTTTGGGTGAGTAATAGCTACTAAACCAACCTACTAAACTTTTGAAGATTATTATTTAGTTTAGATCACAATAACTTTGCACATAATTGCTTTTTTGTTCTATATGTTGTATTTACGTCTTTATAACGTGACTGTTAATTTTCTAAATAAATAAATAAACTAAATTGTACAATATTAAGCCCTTAAATTATTCAACATTTATTATCTTAACTGAGTAAATTTTGTTTTTAAATTGTTGTTTTTCATGAACTTTATATCGTGTCTCTTTACGTTTGTACACAAACATAAACAGTTACGTAAATAAATAGATTTCAAATCATAAAGTTTAAATACAAAGCAAAAACTGCTTGGTTAGCATAAAATAAAATACAAAGTATAAAATACAAAGATTGTTTGAGTTTCACAACTTTAAAGGATTAACAGATTTAAGGCGTGTGTACCCAAATCCAAATTTCGATAGGCATCCAAATTTCGATCGTATTTGGAGGCCTAAAGCTTATATATGAGTCAACACAAAAACCCAGAATAAATACATTTTAAAATAATGTTAACTATGTATAAGTTATAATATGTAACCTTCGTTCTGAATTCATTCATTAAATACTTTACGAACATAATTATTGCATTGAAGCTGGATTCAATTTAAAATTCTCTACTGCTTCTAAACTACAAGTAATATTTTTACGGCTCTTGCAGGAAAAAATGCTTATTAATGTTTCTAAATTATTTGTATTTTTTTTTAAATTAATAATTATTCTGATAAAAAAATATATAAATACCATTTACACAACAAATGGGCGGGTGTGTGCGCGCGGCGCGCAGGACACCATGCCCTGATGCACAAGACCTTCGGTAACTACACTCACCTTAACCAGGTTAGCAGAGTGCCTAATGAGGTGGTTTTGATTCACAAATATGTATGATTTACAGATTTGGAAACATTAAATAAACCGTTTGTTCTAAGATTAGTAATACACGTAATCAAACATATTAATTGAAATAAAATACAAATAATACATTTTTTAAATTGTTTTACAGCACATCCCAACGTCGTACTTTTCATTACACATGGTGGACTACTGAGCATCCTAGAGTCTATACATTGGGGTGTTCCGGTTGTTGGAATTCCAATTTTCGGAGACCAACCTGTGAACCTGAACAAAGCGAAGCTTTTCGGATACGGCGAAGAGCTCATCTTCAGCACTTTAACTACCGAAAGCGTCTCAAAGGCCATCGACAAAGTACTAAACGATCCATCATACCGTGAGAAAGCCAAAGACGCATCGATGAAAATAAACGACACGCCCGTAACTGTAATGGAAAACGTTATATTCTGGATAGAATATGTGATCAGGCACAATGGGGCGTACCATATGAAAACACCTTCGACGACAATGCCTTGGTATGAGTACTATCTTCTCGACGTTACGGCTATCTTGTTATTCGGAATAACTGTGTTTCTTGTTATTAATTACTATAACTTGAAATTAATTATCAGTTTCTTTTTACATTCGAGAACCAAACAGAAAAATATAGGAAAGAAGACATCCAAAAGAGAATGAATGACTAATAAATAAAATAAATATCGGAAAATAATTATTCTCTTATTTCTTTGAAAATAACAAAATAATATTAGTTTTCTGAAACGAAAAGATATCAAGACCTGAGATGTATTGTTCATAAATCAATATTAAAAATTGTATACTTGCCAATCGGTCCCGATTTATGGTATAACCGTATGGGGTTAGTGTTCTAAGTACCTTATGGACTCAAAAATGCAAAAAAATGATCAAAAATGCATATTAAAGGTTATTAAACGCACCCAAGAAGTAATCTTTTTCGGTACGTTTATTCGAGGAATACGACGTTCTAGATGTCAACCAACTATATTTAAAAAATGCTTTAGTATATTTTTTACGATTAAAGATTCTGAAATGGCTTTTTGGTGTAGCCAAGGAAAGGCTAAGTTACTTGTTAATAATTCAGTATACACCCATAATATTTAATGTTAAATTGTTGTTTTTAACAAATTTAAACAAGCGGAATATGTTTTATAGGTAAAATCTTACGCAGTGTGGTAACCTAACTATTTCTTATCTTTCTGTCACACTTATTACTTTTCAATATATTATAAAATGATTACATTATTAAAAAACTTTATTTTTCTTTGAAATGCGTCGCAAACCGCGCAGGTGCGTCATTGCCCGATCTCGCACTATGCATTGAACCGCCTTCTCAAACATTAAAATAATTTCTTTAAAATTTCAAATGTCGTTATTCTCGTAATTGAGAAACATTTTTTCAATATTTTTTGATGATTATTGATTTGTATTAACCCGTTAAAAGGACATCAGTAAATATAAATACAACCTGTTTATATGTTTATATCATGTTTTTAGGTTAGACGATATATATATTTGTATATATCTTTTATCAAGATATTACATGTAGGATTCAATTTATTAAGTATATATATATATACTTAATATAGTATATAGTTTTTAATATATATTAGATTTTAATTCCTTAAATCTAAAAATTTTTAGGTCATGGATTCTTACCGGTTTTATCAATAACATTAGTTAGGTAAATAATCTAAGGCATATGATATTACAATACGTGTGACTTAAATACATATATAAAATGACTGCCGTAGACCATGTTTTCACTCGATTGGGCAGCTTTTTTACACATTCTGATCGTATCTAGTTTTGCACTCATTGGTGATTTTTTTTATGATTCTTTTTTCTTTTTAGTTCAATGAATCGATTTAGTGCTATGCGTTAATTAAATATATAAATATATACAATCTTGTGCTTACTGGCCCAAGATTCCTTAAGATGAACTTAGGTAATTACATTTAAAATTAGATATTTTATGTAACGGTTAGTCTGTAACAATTGTGAATCCTAAAATAAATACATCCATATTCAACCCACTTGCTGTTATATCTCTTATAACAATATCTCTTCATCATTATCTCATTCCGATCGACAATATTATAATAATTAAAAGAAAACATACTTTTTACTTTAAAAAAGGTCAAATTAAATAATATGTTAAAATAAATAATATGCTAAAATGATAATACAATCGGCAATGGTATAGTACTAATTGACAAAATATTTTTGATAATTATAAAAAAAACATAAAATTGCTTTTTGGGTTGTCTGTTAACTTTTATCTATTCTCATTTTTTAGTAGGATCGATTCTTCAATTTTTGGGCATTTAGCCTTTGTTTACTTGAATGGGTTTATTATTATAATAGGTTCGATAGAAAAAAATGAGTATGTGAACCATTTAACATAGGTCAGTTATTTAAATAAAATAATAGAATCTATCATATAAGTATCGTTGTATATATGCTTATAGATACATAGATACTAATACCCCCTTCAATTTATACTAAAAAGATGTGTCCATAGCAGTTACCCTATCACGTACGTTATATGAAATACAGGTGTACTTTTTTTTTTTAAATTATTCAACTAAGCCAAATGTGCTTGTGCTAGAGTGAGGGAAGATAGTGGTGAATATTATTTATTTATTAATAAATAAATAAATACGATCGAATGTGGATTTAAACCAGTAACCGCTGGGATAATAACCAAACACCTTAACTACTAGACTACGACGTCGTTTTATAGATTTAAGTGAATTGGTAATATTTTTTACCTTGTAAACGGTTTTACAAGTCAAGTCGTGGAACAAAAATAAAACTAATATGATATATTTATCTATTTCATACATATATGACTCCACAAACTCTAATTACATGATTTACAGACGGCGCCATGGCCATCAGGGCAGGAAACTTTTCACATGATAGGATATCAATGAAATCGTCAGTGAGAGAGCAATCGTGTCTCTATTGCTCTCTTACTCTTCTGTGGTCCTGTTTGCGACCTTGAATTCGATTTAAAAAAATAAATTACCCGATAACAGTATTTTTAATTTCATGTAATCAGTCGAGTGCCTGTAATGAGATATGTGCGTGATTTATTGTGCGAGTAATATAAAAATTAGTTATATTTTTACCACTTCACTAAATTATAAACATTTATATTTTGAAAGAAAGATTTAATTGTAGGTATGTATTACATAAACAATATATTTTGTCTTTATTTTAAGTTCCAGGTAAACAGCCAATTGTTTTGTAATAGCTTAGATGGTTCCTAATAGTGAGCTAAGTATTATGCTTGTTAAGTATTTCGATCAAGATTTTTTTTAATTTAATAATTATTACTATATTTTGTTGTATATTTTATGTTGTATGTATACGATGATTGGTATGTTCCAACTACATAAATGGGACTGGTCTATTATCAAACGCCCGCGGTCTGCGTAATAAGACCGTTGCATTCTTACAAAACGTATTGTTAAATGGATTCGACTTATAATCGATTTCCGAAAGTTCGCTACAGAGCAGAATTGGTGACACCGAATTAATTAACAGATACCAGGTATGGGGTAGTTAAGTGCGATCGTGATTCCATAAAGACAGGACTTATCCAAGGCGGTGGTGACATGATCGCCACACGAGCCCTTAGCGCCAGGTTCAGGGCGAGCTGGGATGGCGATAGTGCGATCGAATGCGTTAGAGTTACAATTCCTGCCACTTCAATTCGTACCTAATATAATAATATCTACGCATGTTGTGTTTATCTACTTGGGTGTGTGGGTTATCATGACCATGTATGTGACTTAATGGAATCCGTAGTAGACTGCATCCGCAATGCAAATCAAAATGATTCATTACTGATGATTTTAATTAGTCACATATACCCACTCCATGACTCCACTCCACTCCATGGTTATCATGGATTACCCACTTTCAGACGAATCTTAGATATATTGACAGTAACTCTAATTATAATTTTAGCCCTGCAAGCTAATTATTTATTGATTATCTGTCCGTAACCGGTTTTTCTCAAACCAACAACATCGTTAATACTCGAGGGAAAATTCTTGACCTTGGACTTACTAACCTAGATCCTCAAATTAGTTATTCTCAAGCTGAAGGCGATATGTATCACCGTTCTCTTCAAATATTAGTCAATATGTATCGATACGTAACCAATACATAACTTTCAAAATAATAAGAAGATTGTTGTACACGAATGATAATTATTATAAATTATTGGAACATACACTTACATTTCAAACGTAGAAGACAATAGAAATGAACAGTAGAAAATAGACTAAAACAGTGCTAATGCCAATTATACACTATACAGCAAGACTGTTTTTAGACTCTTTAAAGTGGTTTGAGCTATTATACAATTGTGAAATTGATAGCTCAATCGATATGTTCTACAGTAAAATAGATGCGGCTCTTCGATGTTCTTCTAATAAAGATAACTTTCCCGTTTAGTTTTTTTGACAGATCTTATCAGGATTATTAAGGAAAAGAAAAAAAAAGCATAAAAAGTGGAAACAGTATCATAATTATCGAGATTATAACACCTTTGTTCTGCCACGGAACCGACAAAAAATCGTCCAATAAGAATATTTTAGAGATTTTTAGAGAAATGTCGATATTTACTCAAGTATTCTCCTGATTTTTTTTTGGTCTTACTTAAAAGGAATGCGTAATCGTGATTATGTACCCCTGAAAATGATGGAAATACCCAAAAAATTGGTTCTAGTATATTTTGTATTTTTGACGACACAAATGAGATCTCTAGACACTGCTTCAGTTTGTTATGAAGAATAAGGTGGTTCGATTGCACTTGAAGTTAATACCTACTGTGATGTTGAATCCATAAATTTTACAACAAAACTTGTAGCTAAATTCTTAAAGCAACAAAGAGCGCCGGTAGTGATGCTGGTAGGCGGCTAGCAGTGCCGGTGGTGGTAGTGATGGTAGTGGTGCGGTGGTGATCTTCGTTTATCACAATGTCTGCGGCTGATTTAGCTTACCCACTAAATATTTCTCTAATAGAAATAATTTCTTTGTGAGAAGGATTTTTTCCTACAAAGTACAATTTATAAGAGTAGTTCTAAAAATGTGGTCGTCTATATATCGAATAAAATAGGGGTACCACAGGGTCACATCTAAGGTCACTGTTATTTAACATCATCATCAACGATGTACACACTTGTTTATACAATTCTGAACATTTACTTTATGCAGATGATTTAAAGCTTTATCGAACTGTGAATGACGACAATAAGGCTTTATAGCTTCATGATGATCTCGTTCGATTAGCTCAATGTTGTAGAGTTAATAAATTAAATTTAAACATCTCTAAATGTAAAAAAATATCTTTCACTAGAAATAATGCAAAGATTTAGTTTAATGATTAATTTAAATTATTTTATTTCATAAACGCAAGATAAATGTATATAGGATGACATTTTCATTTAGGTGCAATAACATTTTGCGGTTAGTATAGTGGTATCGCATACATAATAATTATTTTTATAGAAACACGTATAAATGTTCAATGACAACAATAACAGAAATTAGGATATATTTCTTCATATCGCAAACATTGGATAAGGTTGTCAGAATTTAGGACCTGGGTGTGACCCTAGACAATAAAATTACATATAATAAATTTATTGACTAAGTTACTCAAAAATCCTTTAAAACTTTGGGGTTTGTTACTAAAGCCTGTAAGCCTTTTTGTAATGTAAGCTCCCTAAAAACGGTTTATAACTCCTCTGTTCGAAGGACTTTATAGTATGATTCACAAATATGGTCATCAGTGTACAGCAATACATATGCATCGAATTGAACGGGTAGGTACAGACAAATAATATTAGGAATTTAAACTACAGGATATACTCCATTGGCACAAATTAGGCCAACAACCTTCAACATTATACTATGGATTCTCTTAAAGATACATGCATTATTTGCGACATGTCTTTCCTTCACAAATTTTATTTATTGCTCTAATTAAAAGTTATAACACGGCTAAAATATTATTCTTGAATGCCTATTGACTCCCTAATTTTGATATTGCTTACATACAGTTTATTTATTGAGTTACTATTATTATATTAAAACTTTTGTATTGAATTTATAATGCCTTAATAAATAATAAATGAATTTGGCTTGACTTTAAATTATAACAAAATTACTAGTGCGCGGGTGTTTTTTTTTGGAAAATTTTATTACTGAAGAATTAGGAATACTGTTTAATATTTTTTATTATAAAGGCAGATCTAATTTTTAAAATTTTATACTTATCTTTTAGGTTAAAGTTATTCATCGGTATTTTTCATTCATTTACATTTTTTTCTTATTAATAATAACATTTAACCTTTAATAAAAAATGGTGTTTTATCTAATAATTGATAGGTTTAATAGGTCATTTCAATTATAAACAAATATTATTTATTAAATTTTAAAGTATATTTGTTGTGTGAAATTAAAATATTTAAGAAAATTGTATTTTACTCACGGCCTATTGCGGCCTATTAAGAGACTTGTTAATACCTACTAATCTTACTAAAATGCATTTGCTGTTACTTTTTTACTTGCTAATTTGGTTGACTTACTGCTGTAACACGTATTTAAATTGAATTTGTGTAATAATTCAAATTATTTTATTGTATTAAATATTTCTAATACAATATTTGTTTTATTTATTAATAACATAAAATTTGGAGAAAAGGTTATAATTTGGTACATGGCAATTATTATTTCATATTAGTTTCAAAAGTGGCCACCTTCGTTCATATATTCATGAATGAAGGTTGCCACTTTTAGCCACTAAAGTGGCCATCTTCAAATTAAATACTTGTATTTTTTTTTTAAATAAACCAACACTGATCTTTATTTCGCTTTGCATTTATGGTTATATCTCTAATTTTAATAAAAAACCATAATTTGTTTTATTGTAAATTACTGATTTTTTTTTCGCCTTTAAAAACAGATAACTTTGGAGGTATCTTCGGTAATGAAAATAAACGACTAATATATTTTTCCCCTTGTTAGCAAGCGAACCTGTCGTTATAACAGTGGCTGAAACCAACGAAAAACGTTTATTAGATTATATATGGGATTATGAGTTATGGCAATACTTTTAAAACATTTTTAGAAAAAGTAAAAAAAATACAGATTAGAATAATAAAAATAATTGTTCCTAAAAAAAATTAATTAAAATATATGAGTGATGTGACTCGGTTTATTTAAATATTGTAACATACTCCCGGCAAACGTTATGTTTATATATAGGATGATGGTCCACTTCTTCGACTCTGACAAGTTCAAAACACTCGTTCAACATTCATACAGTACCAGGCAAATACAAAATGAAACGTTGTTTATGACTTCATTTAAAAATGTTTACGGTAAACGAGCGTTGCAATTCATTATACCATGTTTTTTTAATAATTTACCAAGATCTTTAATAAAAAGTAATATTAAATCTAAATTTAATATTACTTTTTAATAAAATTTTATTATTATTTATTTAAAAAGTAAAATTAAATATGAAGTTTGAATACCATACCAAAGCCACCATACCAAATATTGAAAATTGAAGTTCATACCAAATATTTAAAGATGAAATATTTGGTATGAAATCTCACAAAAACACTCTCGTTAATTATTTATAGACTTAGCGTGTTAATTATTGTTTTAAAATGTTATTATAATTTTTTGTTTGTAATTTAATACTAAACGATAAAAATGTATATCAATGCATGTGTATATATTTATCGTGTAAAGGACGTGTAAAATACAAAACAAAATAATTTGAAAATATTTCACAATTATTATTATTATCTGTATTTTACCACCTGGTTTCCAGTAGATAAGCCTTGGGCTTGGCTGGTACATAAAAAAAAATAAATGAGAAGTTGTTGAATAAACCAAAATAAATAAATAAGGTCAAGATGACGGCAATTATATTTAAGCTCTTATTTATTCTATATCTTAGGAGTATATATTTATGGCCATTTTCACCACCTCTGGTTATGGTCACAAGGTAAAGTTAACTATCGATTGACCATTGGTTAAGTTATTCTGTAAAGAAATTCAGTTAATTTCAAAAATAAGGTCATGACTGCCTGTAATCTGTGCTGTTGAGTCAAAAAAACCTTCAGTTTTTAGAACATCTGACCAAAAGATAGCAGCAATTCAACCCACCCGCCACTAAACCAGAAGTTGTGAAAACAAAAACGACGTTCTGCTTGATGGTTAACTTTCAGTTGTTAAAAACGATATTTAACAATAGATAGTGAAACTGGGTGTAATTATTTTTTATAGGTCTTAGGATTAGAAGTGTATTTATACTTTTGTATTTGTGTTGTTTTAATAATATTTTCAGGTAAAAAAGATTTCAAACAATGAACCGCCTTATAATAACATTACTAGTTATTGCAGTCACAACATTTTTTGATACGGAATCTGCGAATATATTGGGAATAAGTCCTCTTTTGATATCATCGCATTCTAATGTTATACAACCAGTGTTTATGGAGTTGGCTAAGAGAGGACACAATCTTACAGTGATTTCAGGAATTAAGATCAAAAACCTTCCGAGTAACTATAAGGTCATTGAAGTGAATAGTGAAAATATTTGTAAGTAATAATATTTCAAAGTTACCGTAAATATTGTTCAAAATCAAAGTTTTTGATGTGTTGAGGAAGGATATAATAAATAATATAAATAATTTTCAGATGCTAATTAGTTGAAAAATCAAATTATTAAAACCTGTTCCTAGAAAGAAACTTGGTTTTTATAAGCGGGGTCTGGAATTTTAAAAACTGCATTTTAGTAAAAAGATTATCAAAATAAGTACAATTTTACCAAATTATATTTTAAAATTTTAGTAATATTTGTTCACAAATATTACTAAAATGTTTGGGAACAAATAAGTTCGAGGTAAGGTTTAATCTGTTTATAATATACAATCATTTATGTTTGGTATACATTCTTTTACAGTGGCTGATGTAAATTTTTTTAATAACTTGGTGCCAGATATAACTATTTTAAAAAATATTTACAATTGGATACTTATGTTCAAGTTAACCAAAAGTACAATAGAAGCACCGAACGTAATGAACTTCATCGAAAATGACAATTCTCAATTTGATCTCATCATATGTGAAGAGTTTAATACTTCCCCATACTTCATGTTTGCATACAAATACAACGCACCATTAGTGACATTTACAACGCACAGCGGAGCTCACTATATAAATAACTATATGGGGAATCCAATGAATCTCCAATACGTTCCAAATATGCTTCTCTCCTCATTTGGACATTTGACTCTCCGGGAGAGATTAGAAAATGTTATGCATACCGTTTTCGATTTGATTATGAGAGATTTTTATTTCATGCCGAAGTACAATCAAATCGCTCGAGATGTTTTTAAGCACTTGCCACAACCGCTACCTGATTTAAGAGATATCGAGAGGAATACATCACTACACTTGATAAATACTCACTTTAGTATAGATACGGTGAGGTCATATCTTCCCAATATGATAGAAATGGGCGGAATTCATTTAAAAAAGCAAAAACCGCTGCCAGAGGTATGTACCTAAATGAGGTTCTTTCTATGTATATTGTACTTAAAATCCTATTCGTTAAGTAAACAGTTTCTTGAATTGGGTTTTTGAACAGGATATGCTCTCCGTAAGGCTTATAAAATACGAATTAGATTTTTAAAAAAATTTCAACAGAATAAGTTTCCATTGAAGTTTGATAGGCGGCAGGCTACTAAAGGCTTAACAAACAACCAAACATCTTGGGAATTACAAATATTTTACAAACTGTGGTCTATGTATAAGCGGCCCTTGAAAATTATCTTTAACAATAGATTTGATAATTTTCTGATAATCAGGAAAATGACCTTTTTTGTAATATTAAAAAAGCAAGCTTTAAATGATGTTATGTTCTTTAAATATTACAATCTAATATATTTTAAATAGACCAAGTAAGTAATTGTGTTGCTTGTGTGAATGATCGGTCATCATAGATCGCGTTAATCGACTTCCTCGCTTCGCATTATATTAATAAGAATAATTGTCTATAACCAGCGTCAAAATGATATGTATTTTTGAAAAATCGGTGGTCATATTAGTATAGTTTTATGGTTTTTTTTTATCTGTATAAAGAATATAATATTATTAAAAGTCAGAAAAATTATATTTTTTCTTTAATGATGCTAAGCCATTTAGTTTAAAGTGTATTATTTATATTTATAGGACTTGCAGAAACTAATGGACAATGCAAAAGATGGGGTTATATACTTTAGCATGGGTTCTAACTTAAAAAGCAGCCAACTTACTGCTGATAAAATATCAGCTTTCATAGAAGCGTTTTCAAAGCTGAAGCAATTATTAATTCTTTGGAAATTCGAAGAGGAAAATTTACCGGGAAAGCCGGAAAATGTAGTTATCAGAAAGTGGTTCCCTCAGAACGATGTTTTGGGTAAGCAATAACTTCTAAACCATTCTATTTAATTTATGAAAAATTTAATTTAATTTTAGTTAATCATACAAACTTTGTATTTTATTGTTTCTTTGTTATATCTTCTATAAATTGTATACATATGTCTATGTCTATATATGTCTATGTCTATGTCTATATACCTATGTCTGTTTGTAACATGATTGTTACTTTTCTAAATAAACTAAATTATACAATATGAAACCCTTAAATTATTCAACATTTAATATATTAATTGAGGGTTTTTTTTTCAAATGAGTTTTTATTAAATAAAATAAGGTTTCGGCAACATAATATTCAGTTTGTAATAAAAATTAAAGTAAATACCATATCCAAATATATAAAATCGAGTACCTGGGTAACGGTCATGTTGGCTGATTTAATTTAAAATTGTTGCTTTTTATGAATTTTATATCTCTATACGTTTGTAAATAGATTTAAATTCTCAAAGCTAAATACAAGTTTTAAAAATCTACTTGCAGCAGCTGTTCGACTAATAAGAATAGTTTTAAAACAGAAAAACTATTCTTTGGAAAATATCTGAATTCATTTAGTATAAAATACAAAATTTCACAACCTTAAAAGATTAACAGATTTAAGGCGTGTGTACCCTTGAGCATCAAAATTTCGATCGTATTTGGGGGTGTAAAGCTCATATACGAGTTAACACAAAAACCCAGAATAAATATATGTTAAGCATTGATGGTATGTAGTCTTCATTCTGAGTAGTTGAAATTCTGAAGAATATTAAATACTGTATGAAAATAATTATTGTATTGAGGCTGGCTTCAATTTAAAATCTTCTACTGCTTCTAAACTACAAGTAATATTTTTACGGCTCTTGCAGAAAAAAAATGCTTATTAATGTATCTAAATTATTGGTAATTTTTTTTTTAAATTAATAACTATTCTGATAAAAAAATATATAAATACCATTTACACAACAAAATATGGGCGGGTGTGTGCGCGCGGCGCGCGGGACACCACGCCCTAATGCACAAGAACTTCGGTAACTACACGCACCTTAACCAGGTTAGCAGAGTGCCTAATGAGGTGGTTTTGATTCACAAATATGTATGATTCACAGATTTGGAAACATTAAATAAACCCTTTGTTCTAGGATTAGCAATAAACGTAATCAAACATATTAATTGAAATACAAATACAAATAATACATTTTTTACATTGTTTTTCAGCACATCCCAACGTCGTACTTTTCATTACACATGGTGGACTACTGAGCATCCTAGAGTCTATACATTGGGGTGTTCCGGTTGTTGGAATTCCAATTTTCGGAGACCAACCTGTGAACCTGAACAAAGCGAAACTTTTCGGATACGGCGAAGAGCTCATCTTCAGCACTTTAACTGCCGAAAGCGTCTCAAAGGCCATCGATAAAGTACTATACGATCCATCATACCGTGAGAAAGCCAAAGACGCATCGATGAAAATAAACGACACGCCCGTAACTGTAATGGAAAACGTTGTATTTTGGATAGAATATGTGATCAGGCACAATGGGGCGTACCATATGAAAACACCTTCGACGACAATGCCTTGGTATGAGTACTATCTTCTCGACGTTACGGCTATCTTGTTATTCGGAATAACTGTGTTTCTTGTTGTTAATTACTATAACTTAAAATTAATTATCAGTTTCTTTTTACATTTGAGAACCAAACAGAAAAATATAGGAAAGAAGACATTCAAAAGAGAATGAATGACACAAATAAATAAATGCCCATGAAACTTCCTACGACAATTCAATAAAAACGGTAAAAATAGTTACATGTGGTACATGTGCATTTTTTAAAATAAAACGCATGTAACCAATTTTAATCGCCTATAAGGAAAAAATAGGAAGTAGTTAAAAGTAAAATAATAAATATCGGAGAGTAAATTACTGTTATTTCTTTTATATTTAACAAAGAACTATACCTAATTATATTAGTATTCTGAAACCAAAATCCATAATATTATAATAATTAAAATTTAACACGCGTTTTTAATTTTTAACTTTTTAATTAAGCTTTAAAAAAAGGTCGTATTAACTATCCAGTAAAAATAATGAATTATTAAAATGACTTCCTGATAAAATAATAATATGGTAACAATAATATGATAATTAACACAGGCTTCGATGGTAAAGTATTAATAAAAAAAGTTTTATTTTAATAAAATATTTTTGAAACATGGGAAAAAAAAATGATTATACTTTATGGATTATCTGTTGATTTCCATCTATTCTATTTTTTAGTAGGATCGGTTCAAGTTCTGGGCGTTTTAACCTTTATTTGCTTAGTTGTTTTGTTGTTTTTATTAGAATATTAGGATTAAATAGAAAAAAATCAAGATATCAACCATTCAAACATTACATAAAGGTCAGTTATTTAATTTACGTTATAGACTATCTTGTTAGTATCTATGTATATACCTAGTATCTATGTATTTTTAGGGTTAATATGTATTATAATTTTTTTGTTGAAATTATTGAATACTACTAATACTACTTACTGAAAAATACTTAATATAAACGATAACTTCCATAAAATATACTGCCTCTTTCTGTATACACCGTATCCCAAGACCATCCCTGATAATCTAATTCATCTAATTGGTTCTGCAATTTCTAATATAATTTGTTTAGATGCTATATAAAAAATATCATGTTTACTGAAATAAAAAAAAACAAACTGTTCGTATAAATAGTAGAAGGATCATGTAATAATGTAATAATCATTGCTGGACAATGCAAAAGATGGTGTGATATATTTTAGCATGGGTTGGACTTTTCCCGGAGTTACAATGCCGGAAGGGATGAGGTCAATATTAGTGGAAACGTTTTCAAAATAAAAAGAAACAGTTCTGTGGAAAAGGGAGAACGAAACTCTACTGGGAAAACCTGACAATGTTGTTATAAGAAAATGGCTTCCTCAATCTGATATATTAGGTATTTTTTTATTTTATATTTAATGCGTTTCTAGTCATAACAATAACAAAAGATCTTTTCTGTTATAAGCTTTGTAGATATAGTTTTCCCATCATTTTATATTGGTTGTTAGTGTATACCTTTTCAATTACCGGAGAGGCGTAAGCGAAATATTTTTTCATGTTCCCTGACGTCATACTAATCATGCTGAACATGCAATGTTGCACAAAGTGATACTATATACGAGTATTACAAACTTAGTTACTACATACGAGTACACTGCAAGATTTAGTAGGCTCTGTTTATTAAAAAAGTCAGTCAACATTATATAAACATACTAGTTTTACGAGCACATCAACATGCTTGTAAACCACAAACTCACAATTTTACAACCACAATTTTCACATTCTCCGCCCCTTAAGACGTACGTAAAATATTTATTTATTTTTTGTAAGGTCTATGCCGTAAATCAATCGATTGATAGCTTAAAAATAAATGAAGCTAAGTATTGCCCATTTATTGAGACGTTCAATTTAGAAATTTGATATGGAATGTACTGCAGTTAACTATAATAAATCATTAGTACTAATTATAATTATACATTTGATTTACAGGTCACCCAAATGTAAGATTATTCATAACACACGGGGGACTTCTAAGCACCATCGAAATCATTTATAAAGGAGTTCCAGTCAAAGGAGTACCAATTGTAGCAGATCAGACAGTCAATATTGCCAGAGCAAAATCAATGGGTTATGGGGAATTAGTTAGGTTAGATTTCATATCTACAATGACACTTGGTTTTGATATCGACAAAGTGCTACACGATTCAAAATATAGAAAAAAGGCTAGAGAACTATCGAAATTAATAAATGATAAGCCCCTTAGCGCGTTGGACTCTGCAATGTTTTGGATAGAATACGTAATTCGACACAAAGGGGCGCACCACTTGAAGACTCCCTCATCATGGATGCCTTGGTATGAGTATTATTAGCTGGATGTGATTGCTATAATTAGCGTTGATACCTTAGCATTTATCGTTGTTTAAATATATGTAATAAAATTATTTATCAATTTAGTCCTGAAATAAAAAATCCTTAAAACAGACTAATAAGACAAAGAAGAGTACCATAAGAGAGTGGAATAGTCTCAACTGCAGCGCATTCAAGCCATTCCCTAAGACCCCGTTCCAGCTAAGAAAAAGGATAAAGAGCTTGGCTTTAAAATAACTTCGCTGTACCACCTGCCAATCAGCTATACCACCGGAGAAATGGTACCTCCAAAGTATATGTAATTTTAAATAAATAAGAGAAATTGATAAAATAAAATCATACTAGTTCATGTAGATAACTATAATATAGGTTAATTAAGGTTTTTTTTTAATACATTTTACCGTATAAGTCATCGGTAAACCGGCGAGCTAACAAGTGCTCCCAAATTTAATTTGAGTCATATAAAATGTAAAATGCAGTGTCAAAATATCCAATTCATAAATACAAATGAAACAAAACAAATAAATAGGACAAATATATATAAAGTTTTTCAGATTTAATATCTTCCTACAATGACCTCTATTAAAACGTCAGCGCACGACTTCATTAAATTAAGGTCCTAATTTATAATGGTATGTTTATTTTAAACTCTATTTTCGTAGATAAACTTAGTATAAGCAAGTAGATCGTCGACACAGTTTCGAGTACTTCGGATTTCTCAGCTTCTAAAAGCGGTATTATTTTTGTTTTTTTATTGAATTTTGATGTTTGAAGGCGCGGTTTTCATTAAAAACGAACGCAATAGTGTCCACTAAAAACGAAGACAGAGATGTCTGTCCCTAAAAGAAAATATCAACGTCGCTAGCGAATGCAGTCGACACAAACGCACACATACGCATCTTTGTAGTTAAGCGTGCCATGCACGTGTCAGAGTCCTAATTTTGTATTAGAATAAAAGGCCTCGAGTCTAAATGTCTTATAAAGATAGTTATTAACGATACTTCATGATATGTACTTCCAAATATGTCGAAAGGTTTGTGTATTACAATCGCTTTATTATCAGTTAAATCACACTTATCGCTTTCGACCTCAATTTTATTTCACGATGAAAAAAATATAGTCAGTTGACGAGATTATATATACTTATTAAAATCGTTGCTTACTGCTTGAATTATTTAAGACCATTCCCGATAAATAGTCCAGTTTTTTGGCCCCTCGATTAAAAACAAAAAACATGATTTGTTTTGACCTCATATTCAAATTCATCATGGTTTCCGCGACAAAAATTGTAAACTTTACGTGATATGATGAAATTGCTCTTGTCATAAGTTTAGTCGCTAGCGAGGCCATTGATCGGCTTTGCCGAACGTTTGCGAGCAAAAAGGAAATTTACACGAGCGGTTTGATAAAATTAAAAAAATTGGGGGTGAATTATTTTCGCATTAATTTAAATAATTTATTACTCGCAATAGGGAACATAATCACCTCCCCTTAAGTTTTCAGGAAATGTCTTGGAACAACCTGTATGTAACGTTCTTAAATCGTATAATCGTTTTAACAAAGCGGTGTTTTGAGGCATTACTCAAAATACTTTTATTTTTTTTTTGTAATTACACAGAACGCCAATTTGATCTTACTCTCAACGAAACTGGTAGTTAGAAATAACACCCCGAGTTATCACCATACAAATACGCCTCAACAGCAACTTTCCTCATATTCGGTCATCCATCTTCATATTTTTTAGAATTCCAGGCTAAAATGGTTAAAAACAGGAACCCTTAGTTTGTCTGTCCAACTGTTCGTCTATTCTAGACCTGTATCTTATTAACAACTACTTATATAAGTAGTGGTGTACATATGCTAACATAGAAAAAATATTGTTTTTTGTTTCTACTGGCTCCTACAAATTCAACATTTAACACTTATATGTTTAACTCATTCAACATTTACATAAAATTCTCTTAGAAGTTTTTTTATTCAGAATATATTTTTATGGTGACGCTTTCTTGGAGTTTTTATTGAAAATGTAACAAAAAATGTATATCCCTCAATCGTCCTGCAATCCCCAAAGGTATCATGATTATAATTAAAATAAAGAAGTTCATCATTTTAAAATAAAGGCGCATGAAGACATTTTAGAAAAAGTAGGTAAAAAAATTAGGGCAGTTTATGTACTGCTATATTTTCGCCTGTCTGCCATTAAATAAGAAAATAAAGAGAAAATTGAAAAATAAATATTCAGCACATGATGGCATTTTATTTAAAAACGGCTAACTTTGGAGTTTTTACAACAAAAAAATATTTATTTTACTTATTTTGTCGTTCATTCTGTAAACGTCTTCTGAATACCAGGAGCGTAGTACAATGCTATAATTATGCGTGAATAACGAGTAACTGTCATTACACGAACTACCATTATAAAGTTTAAGTCGTGCCTTTATGATAGGCTGACAAAATTACCACGCAATAACAGTTGTCTTGTAATGCTTATTATCCTTAATTAGTTAAAACTAATTATAGGTTCTCCATCACCTTGAGTTTGCATAATTGTTTTATATTTTTGTATATTTGTGTTTTTTATTGTTTTATATTGGTGGGTTAAATCATAAACATATCATATACTAAACAAATAAATATTATTGATCTGTTATGTATTTATTAATTTAATATGATTTGTGATATTAATGATTTGAAAATATTTAGGTAAACACTCAACTCTTATTTTGGACACATCAGCCAATAATAGCGATAGCAGTCTATGGAAATCGATAGCAAATTAACAATCGGTTATTTATTTATTTATTTATTTATTTAAGTAAATTAAGATAGGTACAATATCTCTTAAGTTATTTGGTTCAGGCATCGCTAAAGAACTTTATGGTTCAAAATTTAGATGTAAGACGCTAAAATGATGATAATGGAGATAATGTAGATACTAAGGTCCTTTTAAAGTGAAATATCGTAAAAACATGATAAACCTTTTAGTGTTTTGGAGTCAGCAATATTTTCGATAAAATAAAATATACTCACCCCTCATAGTTTTTGGTATGGGTAATATTTACTGGATATGATTTCTATAAAAAAAATGAATTCTAGATAAGATGAAATAGTTATGTAAGTAGATACGATTATGTAATATGTTCGATGTTTCATTACTTACATTTTTTTTTTAATTGAAATCACCATTACTTTAAAATGAAGTCACCCATGCAAAAAAACAGTGTCTTTATCGCGGGTTAGGAGTAAAATTTCTATTTGATTAGATTTATCATATTATATTTCAAAACTATCATCCATCTACGTCCCGCATGATTAAAAATAAATAAACAAAAAAAAAAATCTAAAATTTTTTTATCAACTGCATAATGTATTAATCTAGTTTTTTTACAGCCAAACTGCAACGTTTTTTTTATTCATTTGTTTTAATCACTATTAATAATGATAACTTCATTATGTCAGCATTTCACAACTTTGACAAAAGTTATTATTTTTTTTTTTTTGTATATTTCTTTATTCACATACGTATTTTTTAGCCTAATCAGCTGAAACATGAATAAAAAATCAGGATGGTTCATTAATTTGTCGCCACAAGTCACGTTTATTTCATTCAATTCACAATTAATTTCATTGGTTACCCATGCAATGACGGAATCATGAATATAAAAAGTTAGTCGCTAACTAGTTCGTATGAAGTTTTCAACCAGTTTTTTTTTCTATAAATAGTCCGGTAAAATTAGTTTTCTTCCCATAAAACATCCTACGCTAAATCGGATAATGCTACAAACTTGGTAGAAGTTGTTAATATTGGACGGAATTCAATTCGCGGTATTAAATGAGATTAGGAAAATTGAGGACCGGAACATGAATGTCGCGTCGTTCGGTTAGTTATATTGTTATTACGAATTTTTGAATAGCCACGCAGCACTCACAAAGGCGAACAGATCAAAACTGAAAGGGATACGAAAAAATCATTCCAGGAGAAAGGTTAGAAATAACCAATATTATCTTACAGGAAAAGAAAATAGCAGAAATACTAGAGGGGAAAACAATAACGACAAGGATACAGTATATACTACTATGGACATATTCAGAGAAGGGAATCAAACCATTTACTAAGGGCGGCCATAGATTACGAAATCAAAAAGAAGAAAGTCACTGACCAACACTAACATGAAATAATACAATAGAGGACGGCATCAGAAGATATGATAGCCCAGAAAAAAATCGTCCGTTAGTAGCCAAAAATAAATGTATATTAAAATTGATTTCGGAAAAATAAATGAAATTAATGAAACAGAGAGCGACACATTAACAGAAAACTAGAACAAAGGACCAACACGAAACATTAGAATAAAAAAATAAATCACAATAATGGTATTCCAACCTGATCCAATTTCCTATATTAATTACCCAATGTTAATTAGCACTAGGGAATATAAATATAACCGGGTACACTTTAATTCTCCGTCTATCCGAATCCTGACACATATGTATGCAACCACTTCCAAATAAAACCCCATCCGGTATGACTCTGTTCACAGAGGCCAAGCGCCATGCTTGGCTGGATGCGGTTTGAAACGGATAACGGAACTGCATAATGAATTAATTATCATTTAAAAATAACACCTCATACTTGTATCTACATTAAACAATATTTTCACGTGACTATTTATTTAAATATGAAGAAAAACAACGTTTTCACGTCTTGTTGTCGCTTGACGGAATGTCATAGCCGAAGCCTTCCTAAGAACGTGTGCCATATCGTATCGTATCGACATATCACAAGCAATATTATGGTACATGTAAAGAAGCTTTACTTCAAAAACAAACATAGTTGCGTATTGATTACTATAAACGCCAGCTTATGGCCGGCATGTCTCGTGTTCAAACCCAGAAAGCGGCCACTTTTTTTATTGATGTCGACTGACTTTAGTAGCAGACACATATAAACTTACACATTTAAATAAAACTTGCGAATTCTCACTACCTTTCATGAATCGCTGTACGAGTACATCACAAAATCAACAATTATAAGGTATTCGGTAGTCTACTAGACCCTATTTTATTATTATGTTACAATTTAAAAATGCACAGCATTTTGTGAAACGTGTATTAACTATGAGTACAAAGAAGTCCGTTTCAAAATGAGTATTCCAAATATTAAATAGGTTTGACTAATTAAAAAGAAAAAATGATTTAAGGAGAAGGAAGTATTGGCTAATATTCTTTAATCGATGTCTAATATCAACAATTCATATCTTGTTATAATACTTTTGAGTTTATTTAAATTTATCAAATAGAATAATCATATTTTGTTTGTTAAAATGTAATATTATATTATTTTTAGTAATTACTAAACAATTAAAATATTTTGGAGCTAGCTCTTGTGCATTTGCACAAGTTAATTAACACAGGCCGGTAGGTCATTTATGAATATCGGAAATGACCGCACAAAATGTGATTACTTCTATTCATCAATCGAACAGGAATCTAATTGATTTTTGTACATAAAAATAGCTAAAACATACTATACCTAATCGTAATATCAAGTATCAAGTATCAAGGTAGTATCAAGCGGGACTCACAATTTTTGCGTATAAACAAAAAAAAATAAAAAAAGAGAAGAGAAGTGTAAAAATGTTGTTTCGAAACGGACCTCCTTAGTTACTACTACTTAAAGTAAATTTCAGACGTGACTAGGATGAGGATACAAAATTACCATGCAAAAACGATACCTGCAATGCTTATTAGTAATAATTGGACGAAACTAATTGTAGGTCGTTAATTTTAGCAGAAATAACACAAAAGCATCTCTTACACTATTACGGAGTATTCGGAGGACCTGAATTACAGGAAGACGTATTATTTATTATTCGATAAGAAAATTTTACACGTCGATTTGTAAATGTCTACTGTAAGTATGCACGTATGTATAACTTTAAATCTATGAACATTATTTACGACGCATACTCACGATAGATTTGTAATATTATTATTAAATAGACTAAACTAAATTAACAATATAAAATAAATAAATACAATATTAATAAAAAATAAAATAACATAATAAATACTACAATTATTTTAATAGATAAATACTACTAAATACTATACCCATTAATAATGTACTAAATAATATAAATTCAAATGAAAAACAATGACATAAAATAAACAAATGATTATTTACATTACTATTACTTTTTCAGATCCGGAAAAATAAATAACTAAGATGGATGAACCTAAAACTAATAAAATAAAATTTATTTATTTTTTAACCGTAACAATTTCGTATGTTTCCGGAGCGAATATTTTAGGAATTTTTCCATACACGTCAACTTCACATTACAATGTATTCAGGCCTATTATTCAAGAATTGGTCAAAAGAGGACATAACCTAACAGTTATATCACCTTTTAAAAATGACTTTGTCTTACCAAATTTAAGACATATAGAAGTCGATAAGAAGACTGCAGCTGAATTGTGTAAGTTGTCTATGTATTAATACATATATGAATTTCTCCTTTTTCAACTGCATGCCCAACCCTAGGCTTTCTGATGATTAATTTGCATTATCGGTCATGTGAGGCGTCATGGTAGACCGTGTTAATTACTCCTCTGCCTCATGATGCAGAGCCGTGAACCGGCAATGTCAGATCCGTCCAAACCGCGGCATCAGCGCGAAAAGCATTACATCTTCTACTGCCAGCAAGAAATACTGATCTGTCAACCTAGGGCAAGCGACCTGTTACTACTCGGACATCACTGAAATGACGAAGGAACCAGTCAAGTCACTATGCATCTCCGCAGATAGTGACACTTTCTCCTTCTTAAACTCTGAACTGGTTGAGGAAACTCTTAAGATTGGCAACACCAATTCACCCGCAGTAACCGGAGCCAACATCAAGGCAGTAGCACAATTTCTACTGATGCACAACGCGTAACAAATATAAAAACATGTATATTTTATTTTACTAAAATGAATATATTCTTCGCTTATTCCTAAAACAGTAAAATGCTGTACAAGGAGTATTTCTGTTTTATTATCTGAAATCAGTGTTAAAAAAACAAAATAAAAAAAATCCTAATATAGCGCTAAAGGTGCCAGGATATTCCAAATATAGTGTTGACTGCTTTGCTGTAAGAGACAGACTGGTTTAAGGATCGGCAAAACCACAGGTGCCAAAACTAATAAAACCCAAAATCCTGCATCAAAAAGATCCTCTAACCAGAGGTTCCCAAAGTGGGAACCTCTGTTTCCTGGGGTTTTGTTTCCTGGTTGTGTGTTTGTCAAATGTGTTTATTTTTTAATCCAAATATTATATTCATCATACCATCTGAGAAAATTTTATTTTTATTTTTATTTTATATCTAATTTAAGTCTTTAGTTACAGAATGGAATGGGAATGACACGTCTAGCATGTTTAATTATTTCCGCAATTTACCGAAAATTGTAGAGATAGTACTTGCCTATCATTTGATATCGAAACTTAACGATTTTACATTAAAATCGAAACCAGTTGAAGAATTCATTAAAAACGACAAGTCCAATTTTGATCTTGTGATTTGCGAAGACTTTAACTTCAACTCTTATTACATGTTCGCACACAAATACAAAGCGCCTCTCGTCACAATACTGACCTTCACCGGAGCCCACTATGTCAATGACTTCATGGGGAACCCGATGAATATTCACTACGTACCACATGAGTTCGTGCCACCTCATGAAGAGAACACGGTGTGGAACAGGATCAACAATATAATGGTGACTTATATCTTTCAGATCATCAGATATTACCATTTTATTCCATTGTACAATAAAATCGCAAGAGAATATTTTGCGCATTTACCACAGCCTCTTCCAGATATAAAGGAAATTGAAAAAACGATATCACTCGTATTTACTAACACACACTTTTCAATCGATGTTGTAAGATCATATCTTCCGAATATTGTAGAAATAGGAGGAGTACATATAAAAAAGGCTCAACCATTACCAAAGGTAAAAATAATGCCATTAACATCTGCCTAAAAATGTTTACAATTAAGTTCAAGACCTAATTGAAGAAGAATTTAATTTTGTTTATTTTTTTTTCAGGATTTACAATCCATACTGGACAATGCAAAACACGGTGTGATATATTTTAGCATGGGCTCGACCTTTCCCGGAATTAATATGCCAAAAGAAATAAGGTCAAAATTACTACAAACATTTTCAAAATTAAATGAAACTGTTCTGTGGAAATGGGAAAATGATACTCTACCAGGAAAACCGGATAATGTTGTTATTAGGAAATGGCTTCCCCAATCTGATATATTAGGTAAACATTTTTCTAGAAAATGAAATGCCGGTTAGAATTTTAGCAAAATCAATTAAATCAATTCAATAGCATAATTTGTATACATCTTTAGTTTCTAACTTAGTTTTTGGTGTTTATATTAACAGTAGTAATCTTTGATTAGTTTTACAGATACTTTTTAAGAATATAAACTTATCAATAATATCAATTGTTTGTAAGACTGTTGATTTCTCTTAATAAAGAATAAAGAATCGAAATAGCAGCGAGCGAGCTAAGTTATTCAATATTTTTCTAATTAAAAATTTCACTCAGTAATAATGTGACTTCTAGACGTTATTTAGGTCAAGAAAAGAAATATTCATTTTATTTGCTTTCTTTTACAATCTTGTGTATTTTTAAAAAGATCCGATAGGTTATTTTAAATGAAAGTTACCATAATAGAAAGTTTATATGCATGCTCGGTCGAGGTATCAAAAGCATTTATTTCATCTAAAGCGCAAAGTACTTGTATGTATAAAAGAAAATTATTCCGTTTTAGTCTTAAATAAAATATTTAAAAGAAATCAGTTGTTTTTAGGAAGATTTTAAGATTTTTTTTAAATTTTTACACCTATTTATTTTAATCAATTAAAATCCTTATGCATTTGAAAATATAACAAATAAATCAAAAAAGAAAATACAGAATCATAAACATCTGTTTTACAGATCATCCGAATGTAAAACTATTCATAACGCAAGGAGGACTTCTAAGTACTATAGAAACCGTTTATAAGGGCGTTCCTATCGTAGGAATACCGATCGCTGCGGATCAGACAGTAAATATTGCCAGAGCAAAGGCGATGGGATATGGAGAATCGGTTGATTTGGAAACAATTTCTGCTGCGACGCTTGGTTCAGCCATCGATAAAGTACTTCACGATTCAAAATATAGGAATAAGGCTAGAGAACTATCGAAGTTAATAAAAGATAAGCCGCTTAGCGCTTTGGAGTCCGCAATGTTTTGGATAGAATACGTAATTCGACACAAAGGGGCGCACCACTTGAAGACTCCCTCATCATGGATGCCTTGGTATGAGTATTATTTGCTGGATGTGATTGCTATAATTAGCGTTGTTGCCTTAGCATTTATCGTTGTTCAAATATATTCTATTAAATTATTTATTAATTTTGTTAGAAAAAAATATATGTGTAAAGAGTCCAATAAGATTAAAAAGCAAAATTGATGTAACATAATTATTTAACTGTTGTTTATATTAATGTTATGCTTGAATTAAACTGTATTCCAAATATGAGTAACATTCAATCAATCATGGTGTCGTTAAATAAAATTCATTGATATTTTAAATCAAATAATAACATTTCATAATACGTCGAAATTAAAATGATATACCTATATTCAGAGGTGCCATTGTTATTTCCCGACCATGTTTAAGGCAGAAAATAGCAACAACCTATTATTCTATTTCTACTTTATTTAGGTTATGTTACTACTACTACTAATACTACTAATAATATAATAATAGTAGAATAACTTTAACGTAAATCACATTTAATAAGATCAAAATTGGTGCAAGCCCCTAAAAATGTGGGTTACACAACATTTACCAAAAATTAACTTTTAAAAACACGTTTTCAAATAGGTAATCGATTTAGAAATCAGTCTGTGTTTTTGAAAACTTGATTAAATCACTTTTGCTGTCGTATGTTGTAATTACATCCAGTCGTCGACGAGTCCCGGAGTCGTCACGTAGGTCGGAGTCTACTTATTAAACTACTGAAATATATAAAATAAGAAAAAATATTTGGTTTATTTTATCTACTAGGGTTAAATTCTGTAATAATTGTTGTGTTTAGTCAATATTGCTTAAATATATTATATTTTATAAATCAATATCGGAGCATTGAAAATAAATATACCTAACTGTGTTATTAGGATAAGGTATTTTTTTTTAAAAAAATAAGATTTTTTGGTTGTGTTAAAATTAATATGGTCATGAATGAGAACTCAGTTCATTTTTTTATAGCAGGCAGCCAATTTTTGATTTATTAATACGATAATTTTTCAAGAATCGTATAGCAAATTAAAGTAATTAAGCTTAAGTTAAAGAGGTATTTTTACTCTTTTCTTAATATTTGAAATATTTTCTTGTAAATTATTGAAACAATTGTTATATGTTTTACTCAGTAGCAGTAAAAAACAATAGAAACATAAACGGGATTATCTCGTAATACGGCTCTTAGCTAATGACGGCTAATTAATTTAATAATCGCTTTGTCGCCTAAGTAAGTTATAAATTGAAAATAAAATGAAGTATTGTAAAATATTATAATTATAAACTATTTTTTTTCAGAAACACAATGAGGGTATTTATTGCAATGGACCAAAAAAAATATTGGAAAAATTCCTTTGTTTATATTTTATTGTTCGTTATTCCAAATGCATTTGCAGCTAATATTTTAGGAATTGCACCATTCGCATGCTATTCTCATTTCAATGTATTGCGGCCTGTATTTCAGGAGTTGGCTAAACGAGGCCATAATATAACTGTTATATCCGCTTTACAAGATGACGTTAATCTACCAAATTATAGACATATACAAGTCGATAAGAAAACTACGCCACAAATCTGTAAGTATATATATAATTTACCTAATATACTTAATCTTAGAATAATGCCAAAGATTGTTTTTTAGCTATTATATATTTATTTATTTAAACCAGTCACTGATCTAGGCAGCTTTAACGATTCCCATCGCTGTTCCTGACCGAAACAAAGGTAGGAATATATAGCAAAAAATTGTTTTTTTTAACCAATGAATGAGGTTAAGCACCCTTCCGCCGCAAGCGATTCGCTACGTTACAGCAGTCTTAGTCTGGCTGACAATCGGCACTTGAAAATCAATCCAAACGGTAAGCGGTGAGCGGAAAGCGATGACAACACATTCGAGTCGACTGTCGATAGGCAATAGATCAGACTAGACCCACAGACAAAGCGCAACATTTTTTTTACCCACTGAGATAACTCCCGCGGACCAAAAGCGAGAAAGCGCTCACCCTTCAGTCAAGAAAAGCGACCACCCCCACAATCAGTCGGCCAAGAACCCACTTCCCTTCCTAAACGCAAGCAGAATGCTCTGTTTAAAGTTAATAGTTTTACTCAGATTGATGTCTCAAAACACATGTCTTTACAATAATTTTAATAATAAATCAAAAAAAAACAATTTAGTTACTTACGATAGCAGCTTGACATAATCTCTGAAAATGATACATGTTTTTAAAGGATAATTGGTAAAATGGTGATCATCTAGTATCGTAGAACCCTTGTCATGGCTGTCTCTTGACACAGAACAGCTTCTGTGTTCCTGCTTCGCAATGAATATGTTGTCGTCTCACCTGTTTTAAAAAGTTGATTACACCAATACATGTTGTTAGGTTATAATGTAGTTGTCTTGAACAATAAATATGTCTGTGTTATGTTTCAGTACACATGTGCTATAGCATGTCAATATTATTAATATATTTTATTTTATCTCTATCCACATATGATTTGCCTTATGTGAGTTTTAATTAGGTTCAGTTTAAATGCTATTTGTTTATGTGGATGTTTGTACATTGATATAATTTATGACGCTTAATTCGGTGGTTAGTATTTATGTATTTATTCTTTATTTTGGCCCTTTCATTACAGCGTATAATGTGTTATTTATGTATGTATTTTAATCTTATTTATGTATGTATTTTAAATTGTTATCTCGTTCATCGCTTTATTATTGTTATACTAATCATAGTATCTTTTGTTCACTAATATAGCTACAGTTTTCTGTTATTTTAAATTCTTATTCGCGTTAAAAAAAAATATTATTATGAGAATATTTTATTTTTACTTTAGTGCAGGATTCTTGGGATATGGGTATTTATTTTGGGACAGGCTGGGGCTCCATAACCACCCCTTTCCCCAGCCACTTTCCACCTCCTAAAGAGTGCTGTTCCATGGTTATATGAATATGAGTAGGTCCAAAAGGTTGAAAAACCCTTATAACAGTTGAATGCAGTCCTCGACGGAATGGCTTTAGGCCGGCTCGGTGGCTCTAAACAGAATTAACTGATTAGAACATGTGATGATGTGGTATATCCTTAGTTGTTTGCTCGGAGTTGCAATGTCAGAGGCATGTGTTTCCCAGTTTCCAACGATGTAGGGGTTGTGAGGCCCTTGGGTACTTTACTATGCCGAACTGACAGGGTTCCGTGGCAAAGAACTATGAGCGAAGTGTCATATATGTTTGAGGGAGAAAGTCAGCCTACGTGACATTCCCATAAAGTCCCGCGTCCAACTGATGTCAGGGTAGTTTGATCCAATTGTGTTTGAGCGATTTGATGCTCTAATACATTGAAGTTTAAATGTGATTTCCAGGGTTTATAATTTACAATGGTAGGTGGGATACACTTCCAAAATGTCAGTGTTTACCATGTTTTGATCAGCTTCAGGATATTCTAAGCTGGATGGAATTAGCTTAGAAAAAGTGATATAGGAACAGGTCCTGCCTGAATCTATTTATTTATTTATTTATTCTTACCCTAACTATCACTACATATATTTTATTATTTTTCCTGGTGCTGATAATATTACATTTTATTATTTATTCTTGTCCTAACTAACACTACGTATATTTTATTATTTTTCCCTGGTGCTAATAATATTATATTTATTTATTTAGACATCTAGATCTATTGTAATCTTCCACAATCAGCGAAGCTAGTCACTCAAATTTTTAATTTAAAATTTAGTTCCTCATTGTCTGTCGCGTATAAAACCATAGCAATCCACGAATTAAGTCGATGTGTAGGTAAGACAGAATAGCTTTAAATTTCAGTGTAGCCGGAAGGCCGACTCGCACTTGGTTCGAAATGAAGGTTATTGGATAGAAAGGAGATTCTACTTTTCACCGATGCTGTTCTAAGGAAGGGTTAACTTCTCTGGCATAAGCGGGATCCCACGATGGTCAAAACTTAATCAGTGTCCAACTGTACTCCGCCATCCTCTGCTAGAGCTGTGGGCTTTATTAGAGAGTTGACATATGATGAAGATAGGTCGTGAATCTATCTTTTGCTTGTCTTCCAGAGCTGAAAAACCTAACCAGAACAGCTGGCAAATTCCGATTCCTCTATCTTAGGTAGGCAGGAAAAAGTGAAGTAAAACTTTCCATCCAGACGCATCCACTCTCATCGGAGAAGGCATTATTTGGTTTTTCTCTGTCAAATATTGTCACGTCCGTATTAAATGTATGTTCATAGTACCCCCTTTTTAAGCAATTCACCTCGCAAATTCCAGAAAAACAACAGATCCAGATTTATAAGTTTACAATAAAGAATTAATAATTTGACTATGTATCAATTGAATTATTGGTTGTATGGTCGCAATTTAAATGATTACATGGTTTTATTTATGTCATTTTTTTTTTTTATGTCATTTACTTAGGCCAACTTCTTTTGTTTGTATTCGCAAATATAGGGTGTTTGTTTAATTGTAATATAGAAAACAGAACAACCTGCGTTGTTATTTATTACACGGCCGTGATTCGCTTATTTATATATTTTCCGCTGGCGTATTTAGGATTCCTTTGTATAACATGTATTCTCTATGACAGTTGAGTGTGTGTGTATTTGTGCGTGTGCATGTATTGTGTATTTATGAAAACAATTTTGTTAATAATATATTAAATCAAATTTCATAAATATTAACTCTAACATGCATGATCTATTCTCAACCATGTGAAACTTCCCTTTTTGAACGTATATATTAAACACAATTATTTTAATTTAACATTTGATCAATCTTTGACTATTTTATATGAATAGTATTTATTCTATTGATAAACTTTTGGTAAACTATGTCATTCGAACTTCTATAATTTACCTTTATTATTGTAAAATTTGTTTTAAATATAGATCTGATAATTATATTTGCAACTAAATATTCTCTTTTCCTTTTTTTTTTTTGAAATAAATAGGTATGTATTACATTTAAACTTTAAAACATTATTTAACGACTTTATGATACAACTTCAGGTTTGGTTTAGGAGATAAATAAATTTCCATAAACATTTGAAATTCACATAATTAAGTATACATCTATATTAATAGACTCATCCTGTAAAAGCTTAGGTTCTAATTTAACCCCAAAATCCAATCACTACACATAACAACACGTTTGAAATGCACTTAGGCCTCAATGCATTTCCTATTTATATATATTAACAATTATAATGAACACCTTTTGACACAGATTGACATGCACAGATTTGAACTTTATGTTAATACCACCTTCCTAATTCCGTCAATAATTTCATTTTATGATTACCCGACGTTTTCTTTAAGTTGTTCCTTTAACCGTCAGATATAACCCTTACGTATATTTTTCGACTTAGGATAAAATTAATTATTTCTTTAATTTGAATTTATTTAACAATTATTTTTACTTTGTTCAACTAATAAAGTATGAATTAGTGTTCGTTTTAGATCAATTACTATAATTCATGAATTGAGTCTCGCTCTGGGATTAATTTTTGAAAAAAATTAATTCTAAACTGTTGGGGTTTAATACGAAATCTTATTTTTTCCAATTCTTTAGTTAAAAGAATGATGGTCCTGAAAACCCTTTATTTTAATGTCACGTTTCAATGTTTATTTGATTTTAATTTTAAATAACAAAATATCCTTCTATAACTTTACATTTTAGCTTGGGTTTCTAAGTTTATTTTGAGTTTCAATTTTAATTATAAAATATCCCTTCATAAACCTTTAGGATTTAATAAAATACCTTTCAATAGTTTAACGTTTTAGTTTTCAAGAAAAACTCCTATATTTTATATTTTGATAAAATACCTTGTACCAATTTATTATTTTTTTCTTTTTATTATACGTTTCACTATTTGTTTTATTCTAGTTTAATTAACAAAATTTACTTCTATAGTTTATTTTTTTTTTTAAATCAAATACCTTTTAATAATTTATTATTTTATATATTTATTTATTTTTCTAAAGTCTCTATATTTCTTGTATTTGGTTATTTTAGTTATTAATCTGGTCTCAGTTTTGGAAACTGATTACAAAAATATATAGGTTTAATTTTGACATTTCCGGATTCGAACTTTGGACATTACGAAACAAGTGCAGAACCTCGTTTTTTTTTTCCATTTTATTAGAATACGATTGCGTACCGCGTAAATTCTTTAGGATGACTCTATACGTATAAAATTGTATTTTATTATATATTCTTTATATAATTTTTAAATGGTTTTATTTAAGTACATATTTATTTACTAGCTGACCCGGCCACGCGTTGCTGTGGCTAAAGTTTTTGTTATATTACATTATATTTATTATTTTGTAAAAAAAATATGGTGATCTCCTTATTTGACTTTCTACTACTATAACCCTTTAGTACAATGAAATTATTTACGAACAAAGACGAAAATGTTGATGTTGGTATACAAATTCACTGGATTGAGATTTGAAGGGGAAGTACGTTGAACACAATTAATTAAAATGTTCTTACACTTGATACTAAGCAGAAATCAATAGGTAAAAAATAAAAATTTATCAGATTTATTATTTCCATTTAATTTTATAACAAATATAAGTATATTACAGTATAATACAGTAAATTACATGTGACGCTTAAACTCATGAATGAGGTAGGCAAGGCAGACAGTCTTAAACTTTTAAACATTAATATCTTTTTTTTGAATTATAAATACTTTCAATTTCAATTTAATTTAACACCAATCGGTGCACAATGTTTTTGGTTAACCTGTCTTTAGCTAACACAAATAGATTCGACGGTTTCCCAACACGTGAACACGCAACATATAGTTGCCCATGAGAAAAACATGGATTTTCCAAATCTAAACCACAAATGGACATTGTTTGACCTTGAGATTTATTTATAGACATGGCGAAAGCTAAACGAATTGGAAACTGTAGCCTTTTGAAGGGTATGGTAGAATCTGATGGTATCATCGGAATACGTGGCAGCAGGACCACTTTTCCTTTAAACTTCCCAGCCAAAATGGTTGCTTCAAGAATGTTTCCGGT
Organism: Neomicropteryx cornuta; assembly: GCA_020383195.1. Classification (NCBI taxonomy): domain Eukaryota; kingdom Metazoa; phylum Arthropoda; class Insecta; order Lepidoptera; family Micropterigidae; genus Neomicropteryx; species Neomicropteryx cornuta. Next base: position 6,458,679 of record JAHKQU010000025.1, on the reverse strand, counting down.
GATCTTTTTGATGACCAAACGCGTACCGTTACATAATTGAGGTGGATTCAAATTACGGAGGAGAATAATAGGGGAACCAATCTTTAATCGAAGATTATGTGGTGGCATTCCAGGGATATCTAATGAATTTAAAAATTCAATCGGAAAATTTACACTTTCATTTTCATCAACAACAGTATCGATTGATTTAAAAGACATCAGATCGCCTGGTAACAACTGTTGTATCTGGAAGTTAATTTCGTCAACATCAACGTTTTTGGCTGCCAAAATCGCCCGTTGACTAAGCCATTCATGATTCAAATAATTATTCTGTATATCCGGGAAAATACTCTGAATCAATTCAGTTTTATCCTGAACAACAGTGCAAAAATTGTCTGGTAGTTTAATGCATTGCGTATTTGGTTGCAGTTTTATTTTACCGTTCCCAATATCTAGTAGTTGTTCGGAAAATATTAGTGCTGATGGATCATTTTGCAATTGTACTCGCATATTTATGGTCAATCGAAGTGTTTCAACACTTCGCCATAAGAATGATTGTTTCAAACATGCATTAATCTCATCCGCGAAAGTAGAGCGAGGTATAACCGGTAAGGTCTGCCGGAAGTCACCAGACAAAAGTAAGATAGCACCACCGAAAAGTTTATTATTGCTGTTTAAATCTTGCATAGTTCTGTTTAATGCTTCAAGTGAATATTTGTGTGCCATTGTGCACTCATCCCAAATTATTATAGAACTCTTCCGCAACACTGCAGCTATTCCACTATTCTTTTTGATGTTACACATTGCATCTGGTTTATTATGAACGTCCAATGGCAGCTTGAATGTTGAATGTGCTGTTCGCCCACCATCCAGTAAAGTAGCCGCAATGCCTGACGATGCTAATGCTAATGCGATTTTTTGTTGCGACCGTATTTTGGCAAGAATCAACGATATTAAAAATGTCTTACCGGTTCCACCGGGTGCATCCAAGAAAAAAAAACCGCCTTGTTCAGCAGCAACAGCCAGCATAATCCGATCATAAATAATTTTTTGTTCTGCTGTCAGTAATGGTTCACTGTTCATGATAATTGTTGCTAAACTTTCATGGTCATATTGATTTTCTCGTTGTAAATCGGTATTGACTAAGTCGGTGGCTGGACGATTAGGTGATGGCATACCATAATGATTAAGTGGTAAATTTGAAATAAGAACACATAAATCCTCGATCAAGACCAATGCTTCATTGTACATCTCTGGTGTATAATCTATGTTTTGGCATTGATTTGTTTGTCTAATTCGGTGCAATATGTCTTCTGTCATACAATTTTTATATTTTTCCCACAAAGTTTGTGCTTGCGAGGGATAACATGTCGCCAAAATAATTGCAAACAACTGACGAATGTTATTCGGTGTTGATGTCAACGCAGCATCAGCAAGCGTTAAGTCCCAATGGTTATCGTTTTCTAGCAATTGCAGTTCACGACATGCATCCTGGTATGTATTGAATACTCGACCATTAGCTGTTCGTAAAAATTCAAAAGACGTTGGTCCGGGAACATTCACCAATAACAAACGTAAATAGAAGCACTCACGTTGCTTTGGATGTACCGTGTAAAGTCTCCCCAATGTCTTAGCTTTGAATATGCCTGTAATGGAAGGATGTGGTTTTCCTTGTTTCCGTGGCTCCCATTTTTTACTGGATTTGTTCCATGTGAAATAACGTGGAACATCACCATACACCAATGTCTTCGCGAATTGGCCAAAAACATCAGGTTTTTGACACAATGTAAAAAATTCAGTTAGAGTCGTTTTCGGAGCTTCGAACGCTCTTTGGAGAACATTTTCTTCAGTGAAGTATACACGTTGACCGTTTTCAAGATGTATTGCCAGATGTTGGACAGCAGGATCTCTTTCGTGGATGGGAAAGCTGAGAATATGCCAAATAGCTTCATTGCTGCTAATGTATCTGCCCATTTGGTATCGTGCTATTTCGTCATTTTTATTTATGTTTTTTACTTCAAATATGGCCAAATCAAATATGGCCTTTGTTTACATATTTACAAATATACTTAATTGATTTAACAGAACTGCAAAGCTCAACATTGATATGAGCTTTGTAAGTTTTTGAAAGTAGTGGTGAGTATGGTACCACCCACTGATTATCAAACTCAACTTGATTTGGAAAGTTCGGCAGTCGCATTGTAAATGTGTGGCCACCATTCTCAGTACTTCTGCGGCGATACATTGGATAACCATCAATATCCGTGATCGTGTCATTCGTATGCGGCTTTGGGAAGTTTTTTTTACATTTTCCATTTTCCATGCACGGTGACGTCATGTTGAAAACACCGCATGGCCCATGGATCATGTGTTTGGTGACAATATCAAATAATTCTTGATCAATTAATGGGTCTGGAATTTCGGCTGAAATTATTTGATCGATTTCTTCAGGACGGATTCTATCTTTAAGCCAAACCAAAATGTGGGCATGAGGCAAACCTCGCTTTTGCCACTCTATCGTATACAGCCAACAACGTGTGATACCAAAAATTGTATATTTAACAATAAAATCAATTAAGGATTTCAATTTTTGTTTAAACACACGTGCAGTTAAATCATGACGATGAATGGCTTGTTGTCCTGGCAATAGTAAAGTTTGTATCTCTTCCCAATTCGGATTACATGTGAATGTAATAAATAAATGGCCGGTCGGCCGTAATGACGTACGTAAGTCATCGCATCTTGTATGTATTCCTGCATGTTCCGTGGACTGCCGATGTAGCTTGAAGGTAAAATGAAAGCATTACCGATGTCATTGGGATTTAAATTTCCATCGATGTTTCCAGCAACAGCATCTCGTAAGTGAATATATTATTCCGATCGTAGTTTTGACGTTTGCGTTTTGACGTTTGCCGCTCGCGTTGTTGAGGTTAGATTTTTTCGGTGGCATTTGACTGAAAATAATAATTTTCTTGTTCTTATGATATTCTCTTGAAGACGTTCGTTACACTGTTCTTGAGATTCTTGTGCATGACCTGCTGTCCTGATTCTTTGAGCTGGATTTCTTGATTCAATTTGTTCTGCCAACTGATGGGCTCTTTTAATACGTTTGCGTCGAATAACTGTCACTGTCAAATAATAACAGACATTAGCGCCATCAACCCAGTCGAAAGGTATCGACATCTGTCAGTTTTATGACTGCCAAATAATAACAGACAAATAATTAGCGATAAATTAAAATTGCGACTATAATTTGAGATTTAAACTATCCTATCTCTCAAGTGCACATCGAACTGCACATGGTGTTCAAATTTTATTATAATCGGTTAAGTGGTTCAGCCGTCCATTGAGGACAAACATTGTGACACGAGATTTATATATATTAAGATATTTCCTTTAACTTTAACACACCTTTATTTTTATTTTGTTTCGGCAGTTTAAGATTCAAAAGACTCTATATTTCTTGTTTTGGATTATTTAAGTTATTAAATAATTTAATTTTAATTTATTAAAGTAATCGCACGGTTTTAGGACTATAAAACAATATTTCATGGTTCAAAATCAAACCAAAATTTAATATTCTATTGACTAGAATTTAACACTTAAAAGATATTCACCAAGTTTCGATTGAATCTACTAAGTTAATTTATAACCAAATATATCGCGATCGACCGACGTGGAAAGTTTGTCTGAACCCGGAGCTCCGTTGCGTACTAATCCCCATTTTTTCTTTTGTTCTAACTTAAATAACCTCGCTTCTCCCTCTCCGAAGGGTGGGTCTAAATTAATTGATTCTCATCTTTAACCAATACGAATCTAGCAATTACTGACTGATTTATTCAATAAACAGACTTGCATGTACTCTGGTTAACCCGTTAATATTAATTTGAAGTCATAAAAATTTATCGATTTTTAAACCCATTAAAATATGGGGCTACGACGTCTTAATTCTGGTTATTATCATAAAAATATGACAAGAACATGGCACAGACCTATTAAAATGGCTGGCAGGGATGCTCAACCCTCAACTTTTACTTTTTTGTATGGACGTGCATTTCGTCTTGGCGTCAGTGCCGAGTTGTACTCTTCTAACTTGATCCCGTCTCTTTCACTCTGTCATTAAACCATCTCTCTCTCGAGTCAGTATATAGTCTGCCTTATATTTTCTCCTCATTGGTTTAATTCTAATATATAATCTGTCATCTGCGAGTCTGTATGTCCTCTGAGTAAACGCCCCTGTATGTTTGTTTCAGTCTAACCTCAGTTCTTCTCATTTTTTATCTCTTTTCCTCTTGACTCCACCTCGTGGGCGGCTATCTTCAAATCTGGAATCAATGACTAATTTATGGGTTCGTCAGAGCGTCACTCACTCATCTACTTCTCCCGTAACCGTTATACGTTATTTTGTTTTCCTCCAAATGCGACGCTTCACAACCTCTATTTAACCCCTTTAAAAGCTATTTGCCCTGTAACCGGTTATTTACGACTCTAGGATCCCGAGTAAGAAATTAATTTTGTGCGTTTCTGTCCGTAGACTCTAGCCTTTTGATATTTGCCGAGGCGTACCGTTATATATCGATTCGGTAAGATATTGTCTGGCCAGAGATTATCAATGTGAAAATCGTGGCCCCTAAAATGTTAAAAATATTGTAATTTTTATGAAATTTCCCGAAAAATATGAACTCTATTTTAACAGCCGGCTCCTGATTCTATAATACCTTTGTTAGGCTGGACATAAACGTAATTAAACAGTGATTTCCAATTAAGTGGCGCTCGTAGTTTTAGAGTTATAACGATTTCCTTCATTTGTTTATTTTCATATTTTTTTATGGTGTCGGTAGCCTAATTTCCTAACCAAAATTACCCTATATTAACGTCAAGTAATTTAAATACATCGATATATATTGTCATTTATTTTTATAGTTTTTATGACGCGATCTTTCCGTTAAATTTTCTTGCTCAAATACTCCTTCAGTACTCCGTGGTAAGGCTGTAGTGCAAATCCAACCCTCTGAAACTTATTAGGGTATGTTTTTTTCATCCCCATGATATTTTCCTTGACCAATTTCCTTCCTTCCTTAGTGAGAAACTGGAGGTTATCACACCACATACAGAATAAATTTACGAAAAATAGCCAGTAATAGAACTAGACGAAGGTTCAGTGTATTTATTTATTTTCATATCATTTTAATCACCACTTCTGTCGAATCGTTCATCAAAAATGCAAAAATACACGTCAACTTTACGACTTTATACATTTAATTTCTTTAGCCGGTTTACACCATTTAGTCATGACTTTTTATAGGTACTAATAGTTTTTAAATATCTTATAGGTTGAAATCTATTTTTAAGTTCTTTTTATTATTAATAGCAGCAGTAATAAAATAATTTAATTTCTGTAAAGTTACAGAACCAATTAGCAGCCTACTGTCTAGTAGCACCATATATGAAATGGTACCAGAAATGTTTTACCAACTATATATGTGGGGATTCTTAAGTAAGATTAACGATTTTTCATTGAAATCCCAGCAAGTTCAAGAATTCATCAAAAACGACAATTCACACTTTGACCTTGTGATTTGCGAAGAGCTCATCTTCATGCCTTATTACATGTTCGCATACAAATACAAAGCGCCTCTCGTCACAATACTGACTTTCACCGGAGCCCACTATGTCAATGACTTCATGGGGAACCCGATGAATATTCACTACGTGCCACACCAGTTTTATACGCCTTATGAAGGGAATACTGTTTGGAACAGAATTATGAACATCTTCGTAACCTACTTCCATCAGCTTGTGAGATACAACTTTTTTATTAAAATGTACAATAAGATTGCAAGGGAACATTTTGGTCATTTACCTCAACCTCTACCAGATGTGCAAGATTTAGAAAGAAATATATCAGTGGTATTTACTAATACACACTTTTCATTTGATGTTGTTCGATCATACTTACCAAGTATAGTTGAGATAGGAGGAATACACATGAAGGAGTTAAAACCATTGCCCGAGGTATTACAATAAAATTAATTACTACACTTTTTAAATTATATAAATATTTCGCAATTTAAAAAAATTATCATTTTTTTTTAAATAAAATTAGTTTTGGGTTATTGATTATAAATGTTATTATCTTTATTAATTGTAGGACTTGAAATCGATATTGGACAATTCGAAGCAAGGTGTAATATATTTCAGTTTCGGTTCAATCGTCTCCAGCTCATCATTACCTGAAGAAAAACAAGCAGTTTTCTTAAAAGTATTTTCACAACTCGAAGAAACAGTTTTGTGGAAATGTGATAATTTAACGCTACCAGGAAAACCAGATAATATCGTTATTAGGAAATGGTTCCCTCAATCTGATATTTTAGGTATAAATTATGTAAATTATAAAAAAAAAATAAGATATTTTAAAAAATTAACCGTTATACAACGTAATAAATATTATTCATATTACAGCCCATCCAAATGTCAGATTATTCATAACACACGGTGGACTAATGGGTAACATTGAAACAATTACCAGAGGAGTGCCAATTGTAGGAATACCGTTCGGCGGAGATCAGACAGTGAATATTGCTAGAGCAAAGGCAATGGGATATGGAGAATCGGTTGATTTGGAAACAATTTCTGCTGCGACGCTTGGTTCAGCCATCAATAAAGTACTTCACGATTCAAAATATAGGAATAAGGCTAGAGAACTATCGAAGTTAATAAAAGATAAGCCCCTTAGCGCTTTGGAGTCCGCAATGTTTTGGATAGAATACGTAATTCGACACAAAGGGGCGCACCACTTGAAGACTCCCTCATCATGGATGCCTTGGTATGAGTATTATTTGCTGGATGTGATTGCTATAATTAGCGTTGTTACCTTGGTATTTATCGTTGTTCAAATATATGTAATAAAATTATTTTTTAAGTTTTTAACTAGAAAAGATGGTAAAGAAAAGTTTATTAGGAAGAAGAAAATGAATTAGGTTAATAATTTATAAAACATTTTTTTTTTATTTTTATCCTATTTATATAAAGGTACAAAGGTTAACAGACTAGTCGCTGTTGCGGGCAGTTAAAAAAATTAAAATCTTTATGTCTGCCCGAACAAGGTATAGTCATCGTTTATTAAAATACAAAAGTTAACAATAAGAACTGTTTCTTTTAAAATTGTTGATCAATATTTAATCAGTCAGTGACATACTACTTATAAAGAAAGTAAAAAGATAATGCCAATTTTTTTTGTAATACATAAAATGTATTTTTAGGATAATATTAAAATGTGCATTTTTGTGTTAAAATAAACAAAAAATAAATAAACTTCATTATAAATATAAGAAATGTTTCCAATTTCCTATCTTTTTTTATTAGAAAACTATTATTAAAATACATTTTTTTTTCTTGTTTCCAATCCCCCCAAAGGCTGATGCCTTTTCTGTGGAATAATTAGCATGATAATTTTAGAGTTTTTTACAAGGCATAAAATAAGAAAGTAAATTAAAAATAGTCCAATAATGTGATAGCAATTTCAACAGTTGAACTCTGATTAAAAATAATTATAGTGACAAATTGTGAATAACAATCCACTTTACAAAAAATATTTAATATTTATCTATATTATTATGTAATCCGGTCTAACTTTTATTTTTTTCTTAATATTTGATTTGAGGTCTAAATGTTTCAGCTGTTCCTCAAAATTATCAAATAATTGTGGCACTATATATTCCCCAGGATTTATCGTCAAAAACAGAATAATGAATTATTTTATTTTGGATTACCAGAGGGCTAAAGTAGATAAATAATGTATTTAGAACATTCCTCAGGCGTAACAGTGCGCATCAGGGTTAAACTTAAAGGGAGGGCCAAGTTTGTTGGTGTATTTCTTGAAAATTATAAAAAATATCTACAAAACAATGGTCCCAAAAATGGGACCATCGATGGTATTTACAAATTTGCAAATATTTATTTGCATTTTTACAAATAAATATTTATGATTTATTGACATTTCACTTGCTTAATAAAAATCAAAATATGAAGCTATGATTTTTAGTTCACCAATACCATGATTGAAAATAAGGTTTCCTACTTGGGTCGAAATTTTATTTCTTAGCATAACTACTGATTACTTTTACTCCTAAAATCAGTTACAATACTATTGTTTGTAAAAAAACAATGGCGTGCTATATATAAAAATGGGAGCAAGATTATTGTATATTTATTTAAGTCAAGTTTTATTATTTAAATAAAAAATACGTTTATTTTTTTTTTAAATACAATCTTTGATAAGTTTCACTGCAAGTTTAAAGCAGGGCCGTACGCGAAGCTTATGTCCTTCATTTTATAGAGTTAAACGAGTACGAAAAAAAATATCTATATTTATTCATGTTATAAAAAATACTTAGTGTCGTGAACGAAAAGAATCTTAATAATTAATAAAACATTAAGTTAAAGATACGGAGATTTTTTATTTTAAAATTATAGATAAAACACATACAGTAATAATCAAAACACTAAAAATTATAAAACATAAGTTATAAAAAAAGGCAACCTCATATTTCAGGGCCAGCAATTTATAAAGCGAGATAGAACTGGAAGAATAATGCAACCTCACTCCACAAAAATAGCAAAAACTTATTGCTATTATGCTATTTCTGACTTTATTTAGGCTATCTATATTAAGGTAAAACACGAAACACATCTACTTATTAGAATCAATTTGTAAATTTAAAATTTAAGTTAGAATCGACTGTTTGGTCACTGAAAACTATAGAAGAATAAAGTAAAAAAAATATATTTAAATGATTTAAATGCATGCGTTTTACTTTATTTTTTACTAATCAGTAATAATGTAAGCGATAACTATGATAAAAAAATACGATAAAATTAATAATAATAACAATACAAATCTCACCAATTTCGAAATACTTTTTTACGTCCTAAACCATCCACCAAAGGTTATAATGATGACGGTGACACAAATGGACTATACTAATAAATCACCTAGAGATATAAAGATTTGGTCGGTTGGTGCGATTTAGCCTTTTTTTGTCAAAATGGTTATGATAATGAATGTTTGAATGAATGAATATTAATTTATAAAATTACGCCTCAAATTTACAAAAACGTGATTTCGGACGTTTTATTTTAATACCGGTTCGTAATCTAGATGGAAATAGAATCATAAAAATAATTATTTGGTTACCTTTGTTGACTACTATTCAATTTTGATTCTTATTAAGTAAAGGTTAATTTAAATGTATAGGTTAAGGTAAATGTAAAGGTTACCTTACCTTACATATCCTAATAAAAGGTATCCTGTTATTAGGATATGTTTTCCCTTACAATAAAAACATATTTTTTCTGTTTAATTATTAACTATGTATAAATTATCCTCATAAAATTTGCAATTTTTTTCGTCTAATATATTAATATAATATAATATTTTTTCTTCAATCTTTTTTCTACCCACATTATAAAGCCAATCGTAGACTATTTTCTTGAACTCATTCTTTTCTTGGAATCCGTTGGTAGAGTAAAACCTTATTTTTAATGTAATAATTAGTATCGTACGAAATTTACTGCTCGTCTTATAAAATGTCCGTACGATTTACGTGGAAATGAAGAAGTGCAGTCAACAAAAATAAATAAATATTTGCCAAAGTCTTTTTTAAATAAAACAAAAATGATTTTTTTCAAAAATATAATTTTTATAACAAGTATATATATAACAATTCTTTCATTTTTTAAAGATGGTTAATCAAAATTGATCATGGTTACCGAAAAAAAAATGTGAACCATACGTGAAAATAATAAATTTTTAGTTTGTACATACCTACCTACTTTTTAAAGAAAACTTTCGATTTCTTATAGCCTGTGCTTAGAAATAGTAAAAATATTAGAATAACTTTAACGAAAATCACATTTAATGAGATCGAAATTGGTGCAAGCCCCTAAAAAAGTGGGTTACACGAAATTGACAAAAACTAACTTTTAAAAACACGTTTTCAAATAGGTAATCGATTTAGAAAGTAATCTGTGTTTTGAAATTTTGATTAAATCACTTTTGCTTTCGTATGTCGTAATATCGTATGTTGAAAATTGTGATTTAACTATTTTTATCTGACGGCCTCATTTTACTTATATCTTATCTTTTTTCTAAGATGTGTAGAAAACTACATTTTGTTTTGATAAAAAATCAAGCATGTCCCCCCCCCCCACCTATAGATTAAATATTTTTTAGATTACCGGTTAGCTTTATTTGAGAAACTGTTTTGTCCCAGCCTGTCTCATTTGATGACCTGTTGTCATTGGACGTACTAGCTTTTTTGTCTAGATTTTCTCTGAATAAGTTTATTAAAAACTAGTTTTTAATTTTGTACGCGGATGGGATACACGCGGATGGGATAATACGTTATTTTGTGTAGAGTAAGTTTTGAATTGCATGCTATGCACACTAAGTTTCCAAATATACTATATAAAACTCAAAAAAGGTACTTATAACTTAGGTACTTAACTTATGTAGGGTTTCTTTTCGAACTCGAATTTACCCTTTTGATAAATTTCGGATGTAAATAAGTTTAGTATTTATATTTATGAACGGTATATATATCATTTTATTATTTTTGTTTTTAATTTTGAATATATTTCTAAAGTTTTACATATCTATAACTAGGAAAAACTGTAAAAAAAATAATATAACGTCTTATAGAGTTAGGCACTAGCCACTGTTTATATTGTATGAGAAGTTTCAGCTACTGTGTCATCAGATATTAATTTGTGAGTAAAATTTTGATTTTGGGTACCGACTACCATTTATAGATGTTTTGTATGTTAAATAAAATATATTTGTAAAAAGTGGGGTTATAGTTCTCATAATATACATACTGCTTACCCTGGCTACAGATACAGATACAGATATAGTGCGACGCACAGAATGGATACATACAAAGAGGATGATAATGCATAACTTATCGTGGTATTAATTATTAAAATGTCGTGGCGAGAAAAGAAATGCAAATAAGTCGTATTAAGTTGTCAATATTGACATTCTATCTTCACATAGAAGACGGGAGATATACACATATGACAAGTCATACAAGTGTACAATGTACATATAAGTATTTGTATTTGTATATGAAAATACTTCAGCCATTATTTCTTATGAGCATTTTCAGAATATTATCTTATTGAGTTATATTAAAATTATAAGTTATCAGTAAAATTTTAGTAATATTATTCGTTAGATAAATAATTAGATAAATTATATATTAATTTTAGTTATATTAATCATTACATATTATTCATAATCTAAAAAAGTACGAGTTTAACAAGTTGTGAAAGTAAAATAAGAAAATACGAAGTAAATAATACTTTATAAATCCAAAAGGTGATTTTTATTTTTTACTGTTAATATTATTATTATTTTTAATTACGATATTTTGAAGCTAGCTACGATGTTATTGCTGGAATTGGCAGGTTATGGTCGTTTTCTAATCAATCTTTATCATAAACATAGTCTTTGTTTGGGGAAATGAGCTAAAGATCTACATACACGCTTTCCATTCACGAATAATTCTAGAAAGAAAATTATTGAGCCCGACATTTTTTCCAAAAAAGAGGTTTAGTTTTAGCTCTCCGACCAAATTAACTACGTTTGGCTAGGTTAATGGAGTTCTTAAAAGAATTTCGTCCTAAAACCTATTTAAAACGAGAAACTAGCTAATGTATATGTAATATTGTAATATGTAAAAAAAAAAAAACACACTCAATCAGTTACAGACTTACAAAATTGTATTTGCTTATAATGAATAGCCTCTATCATGAAAGCAACAGTAAGCAAGTCTGAACTGCATTTAATACTGCCTCCCTGACCTTAGTTTACTGATAACATGTAAATTTAAAATTCAAATTCGTAACATCACAAAAATAAATAAACATCTTTCTATACACCGTATTCCAAGAACATTTCTGAAAAAAAACAGCTAATTGGTCCTGCGATTACTAGTGTTATTTTTCAAGAAACTAAATCAAAAGTCATCATGGTTACTGAGAAAAAAAATTATAAACTTTTCGTGAAAATAGTAAAAGGCTCATGTAATAACTGTCTTTGTTGTGAGCGCTCAGCTGTCAACGTACGACGTAACGGTGTCAAGGCCATTATCAATCGGCGCGGAATCGAAATTCGTGCGCTGACCGAATTGACACCTTCTTTTAAAAAATACAATAAATTTGGGGATGATTTTTTCCCCACATTTTTATATCATTTCTTACATACAATAGGTTAAACATACACATCATTTCATATAAAACTAATTTAGTTGATTATATTTATTTTTCATTATTTAGATTTTTTTTTTTTTGATAGACTATTAAAATTGAGAAGGTTTATAATATTGTAAGTTTTATACGGTATTATATTAAGGTGAAAAACAAAAAAAAAACGTTAAAATTCAAGATGGCTCGAAAGTCATCAATCACCCTTTTGAAACAAACCTCATCACCCTAGTCATCACTAGCAATGAGCTTGTTTTTTACGCTGCATTTTATTTTAGTTGGCAGTATATATTTTAGTTTATATCACATGTATGTGTGTTTGTAGGTGTGTTAAATGTAATAAAATAAATAAAAGATGTATCAGAATATTATGAAAATGTTTGTTTATCTGTGTCACGGGCGTACCTTCGACCCAAGGAAATAAGTGATGACTCGTGGTGAGTCCCGGAGTCGCCACGTCGGTCGGAGTCTACTTATTTAACTACTGAAATATATAAAATAAGAAAAAATATTTAGTTTATTTTATCTACTAGGGTTTTTTTCTGTAATAATTGTTGTGTTTAGTTAATATTGCTTATATTATATTTTATAAATCAATATCGAAGCATTGAAAATAAATATACCTAACTGTGCTATTAGGGTAAGGTATTTTTTTTAATAAAATAAGATTTTTAGGTTGTGTTAAAATTAAGGAGATATGGTCATGAATGAGAACTCAGTGCATTTTTTTTCAAGTGGATTACCTCGAACATACTTTTTAAGCTAATTATAGTAGGCAGCCAATTTTTGATTTATTAATAAGATAATTGAATTGCTGATTATTAAAAGGGGTATACGTTACATTATATTAAAAGGGAGCTATGTTACGGAATTTGTTTTATTTTTATTAAAAAAGTTATTAAAAATAAAAAAAAATATAAAAAAAAACAAATCAGCAAACACACTAAGTTTGTCATAAATGCATAAATTTGTAATATATGTGATTATATTAGAAATGAATCAGTTTTTTTTAATATCTCGCAAAGTTGAAAATGTAACATAGCTCCCTTTTAATAATCAGCAATTCAATTTTTCAAGAATCGTAAGGCAAATTAAAGTAATTATGCTTAAGTTGAAGAGGTATTTTTACTCTTTTCTTAATATCTTGTAAATTATTGAACACTGTACAAAGTACTCAGTAGCAGGAAAACATAAACGTGATTATCTCGTAATACGGCTCTTAGCTATTAACGGCTAATTAATTTAATAATCACTTTGTCGCCTAAGTTATAAATTGAAAATAAAATGAAGTATTATAATTATGTGCAACTATTTTTTTTTCAGAAACACAATGAGGGTATTTATTGCAATGGACCAAAAAAAATATTGGAAAAATTCCTTTGTTTATATTTTATTATTCATTATTCCAAATGCATTTGGAGCTAATATTTTGGGAATTGCACCATTCGCATGCTATTCTCATTTCAATGTATTGCGGCCTGTATTTCAGGAGTTGGCTAATCGAGGCCATAATATAACTGTTATATCCGCTTTACAAGATGACGTTAATCTACCAAATTATAGACATATACAAGTCGATAAGAAGAGTCCGGTTCAAATCTGTAAGTAAATGTATAATTTGTTTTTACATAATTAATCAACATAATCATTATAATCCTACATTAAGTCGTGTTTTAGATAATATTTATTTATTTAAACCATTCACTGTTGTAGGCAGCTTTAACGATTCCCATCGCTGACCGAAACAAAGGTAGGAATATATAGCAAAAAATTGTTTTTTAACCTCCGCCGCAAGCGATTATGTTATAGCAGTCTTAGTCTGGCTGCCAATCGACACTTGAAAATCAATCCAAACGGTAAGCGGTGAGCGGAAAGCGACACATTCGAGTCGACTGTCGATAGGCAATAGATCAGACTAGACCCACAGACAAAACGCAACATTTTTTTTTAATCCTAATGTAGATTTGTTCGTTGATATAAACAATAGTTTTTAAGCTGCGACTAGAAACCCCTTCTACCCATATTTCATTATCATCGGTTTTTTTTGCATCCTCAAGAGCAATTTAACCCACATATTCATGCATACGTCGTCACGTTATTCACGTCAACAGAGGGGGGTAAGATTCCCTTTTTTGAGTTAAAAATTAAACTTCTGCGCAGTATAACTTTTAATTACGCAGTATAACTTTGAGACACTGTCAGTTTTATCCACAGCTTTTATCGGAATCTATAAAAAAAATATACATTAAGCGATACTTAATATCGTTGAGATAAAAAAATAATCTACACCTCTCCTATGCATAACCGGTTAAATAAAAAAAAAAAGGTTAGTGCGTTTTTTAGTAACCTATTTTTTACGATGAAAGCGGTTTCCTTACGAGGCCTGCCCCCGTGTGGTTCACATACAAATACAAACAAGAATGGCCATGACATCCTGTGGCTCTTATACAGAATGTTCCAACCCCATTCACGAAGATTTGAGGGGGGGGGGTATTTATGTTTAAGAAATTGCGTAAAAAATTCATGCCCAATTTTTTTATTTTATCAAAGCGCTCGTTGAAATTCCCTTTTTGCTCGCAAGTGCTCGGTAAGGTCGGGCAATGACCGGGCGCGGCACCGCCTTGCTAGCAACTGAATTTATGACGAGCGATTTCATATTATCACATGAAGTTTATAATTTTTTTACTCTGAAACCATGATGAATGAGGTCAAAACAAATCATGTTTGAATTCGGGAATGGTCTTGAAACACAGTGTATTTATTTATTATAATATCCAACATACAATTAATATTATTACATATGTGTTTCTTTGTGGTATTTTATTGATTTTTAAGAGAATAAAAATACAGTTTGTGTGGATTAGTATAGTCACTAGGTAAATGCCTATATCGAGGTGTTACCTATTTGGAATATATAACTAAAAAGATAATAAGAACTAGGTATAATATCAACTATTTATTTACATTGCTTAGTAGTAGTAAATTATTTAATCAGTACCTGACGACTTACAGCTCGGCCCTAAACCATCCCAACTTGTGATGGTTTGCTTTATTTCCTATCTACCTGCCTGCGGTACTTTATAGCCCATTCGAAGGGCGTTTTTAATAGTGATAGACTATTTTTTAATAATAGACTTAATAGTAGGCTAATTTTTAGATCAAAGTAGATTAAAATAAAAACAGTAAACAATGGTATCAAAACGTTTTTTCTATTCATTAACATTTTCACACCATTTGTTTTTTTTTTATAAATCTGAATTTAATTCAGCTAATAAGTTAACCCAACATTTATTGATTTTAAGGCGGTATGAAGTTCGTCGGGTCAGCTTGTAATATTATAAATCCAAATATCGTACTTTCCCCGCTCCGTTCCCCTGATTCCCCGTTCCCCGTGATTCCGACACTAGTGTGAAGAGAGCGCCACGCACACTGCTATTGCACGCTTCTTATCGCTCACATCACAATCACAAAATAATTGATTTTTAACTATTGAAATTAACTTTGTTACCTGTAACCTAACATCAGTTTTTTTTAATATTCTACTAATAAAAATGGTTAAAAGAAAAACACTATAAAAGTAAATGTAGACTCTGCAACATTATTTTTTTCACCCACATACAGAATAAATTTACGAAAAATAGCCAGTAATAGAACTAAACGAAGGTTCAATGTATTTATTTATTTTCATATCATTTTAATCACCGCTTCTGACGAATCGTTCAGCAAAAATGCAAAAATAAACGTCAAATTTACGACTATATACATTTAATTTCTTTAGCCGGTTTACACCATCTATTAATTCATGACGTTACATAGGTACTAATAGTTTTTAAATATCTTATAAGTTGAAATCTATTTTTAAGTTCTTTTTATTATTAATAGCAGCAGTAATAAAATAATTTAATTTCTGTAAAGTTACAGAACCAATTAGCAGCCTACTGTCTAGTAGCACCATATATGAAATGGTACCAGAAATGTTTTACCAACTATATATGTGGGGATTCTTAAGTAAGATTAACGATTTTACATTGAAATCCCAGCAAGTTCAAGAATTCATCAAAAACGACAATTCACACTTTGACCTTGTGATTTGCGAAGAGCTCATCTTTATGCCTTATTACATGTTCGCATACAAATACAAAGCGCCTCTCATCACAATACTGACTTTCACCGGAGCCCACTATGTCAATGACTTCATGGGGAACCCGACGAATATTCACTACGTGCCACACGAGTTTTATACGCCTGATGAAGGGAATTCTGTTTGGAACAGAATTATGAACATCTTCGTAACCTACTTCCATCAGCTTGTGAGATACAACTTTTTTATTCCGATGTACAATAAGATTGCAAGGGAACATTTTGGTCATTTACCGCAACCTCTGCCAGATGTGCAAGATTTAGAAAGAAATATATCAGTAGTATTTACTAATACACACTTTTCAATTGATGTTGTTCGATCATACTTACCAAGTATAGTTGAGATAGGAGGAATACACATAAAGGAGTTAAAACCATTGCCCGAGGTATTACAACAAATTAAATTCTAAAATATTTTTTTCATCATTTTATCCCATGCACTTTTTAAATTATATAAATATTTCATAATCAAAAAAAATATAAACATTTATTTTTTAAATAAAATTAGTTTAGGGTTATTGATTATAAATGTTATTATCTTTATTAATTGTAGGACTTGAAATCGATATTGGACAATTCGAAGCAAGGTGTAATATATTTCAGTTTCGGTTCAATCGTCTCCAGCTCATCATTACCTGAAGAAAAACAAGCAGTTTTCTTAAAAGTATTTTCACAACTCGAAGAAACAGTTTTGTGGAAATGTGATAATTTAACGCTACCAGGAAAACCAGATAATGTCGTTATTAGGAAATGGTTTCCCCAATCTGATATTTTAGGTATAAAATATAAAAATTTTTAAGATGTTTTAAAAAATTAACCGTTATACAACGTAATAAATATTATTCATATTACAGCCCATCCAAATGTCAGATTATTCATAACACACGGTGGACTAATGGGTAACATTGAAACAATTACCAGAGGAGTGCCAATTGTAGGAATACCGTTCGGCGGAGATCAGACAGTAAATATTGCCAGAGCAAAGGCAATGGGATATGGAGAATCGGTTAATTTGGAAACAATTTCTGCTGCGACGCTTGGTTCAGCCATCAATAAAGTACTTCACGATTCAAAATATAGGAATAAGGCTAGAGAACTATCGAAGTTAATAAAAGATAAGCCCCTTAGCGCTTTGGAGTCCGCAATGTTTTGGATAGAATACGTAATTCGACACAAAGGGGCGCACCACTTGAAGACTCCCTCATCATGGATGCCTTGGTACGAGTATTATTTGCTGGATGTGATTGCTATAATTAGTGTTGTTACCTTAGTATTTATCTTTGTTCACATATATTCTATTAAATTATTTTTTAAGTTTTTAACTAGAAAAAATGGTACAGAAAAGCTTATTAGGAAGAAGAAAATAAATTAGGTTAATAATTTATAAAACATTTTTTTTAATTTTTATCCTATTTATATAAAAGTACAAAGGTTAACCAAAAAGAAAACGGTTTCTTTTAATATTGTTGATCAATATTTAATCGGCCAGTGACAATCGAAATTTTTTGCAATAAATAAAATGTATTTTTAGGATAATATTAAAATATGCATTTTTGTGTTAAAATAATGTCCTCATTATAAATATAACAAATGTTTCCAATTTCCTCTCTTTTTTATTACAAAACGTATATTAAAATATTTTTTTTCCGTGTTTATCCTAAAAATAACCACTAAAGTGGGATAATCACTGCATTTTGTAGCCTTGACGGCGACTATTCTTCAAATTCAAACTTGGTGGCTTAACTTTTTAGTATTCACTATAGTAGACTTAGATTTAGTAAGTAAATGAGTAATTTAGATAGCTAATCGCGATCAATATTTCGTAACGTTGATTTTATAGTTCTATGTGTTGTTTTAGTATTATTTGATTTAGGTAAGTACAATTTTAAATTATCGAAAACGCATTATTGTATCTCGTATTATTATATTTTTTATTTTACGTTTTGTTAAATTTTAGTTTTGTCTTTCTAAGGTAATATATCTTATAATATTAAAGGTAGATACATATTTCATTGACATAAAGATTACATAAATATCTCTAATTGACTCGAATTATCCTAGATTTTTTAAGGTCTGTAAAATCTGAGGTAATTACGTTTTTGTTAAGACGCCCCAGGATATTACAATTATTGTTGATATTCTTTTGGGGAAAACTATTTAATATTTACTTTTTTTTTGTGTAAGGTTACGTTTATTGTCATATTGCACTATAACTTGATGTTTTATAATTTCAATTTAATAGGTGAAATTCTTGTCATGACATGTATATTTTGGTTCGACGCCACTTAGATACGATATAATTTTTAGTTCAGAATTTCTTACTTTTACTTTTTTTCCAGTTTTAAGATTTTACAACAAATTAAAATTAGTTTTTTACGTTATAGATAAAAGAGTTTACTGATATAAAGCATGCATTAGACATTA
Organism: Neomicropteryx cornuta; assembly: GCA_020383195.1. Classification (NCBI taxonomy): domain Eukaryota; kingdom Metazoa; phylum Arthropoda; class Insecta; order Lepidoptera; family Micropterigidae; genus Neomicropteryx; species Neomicropteryx cornuta. Next base: position 6,439,869 of record JAHKQU010000025.1, on the reverse strand, counting down.
TCACTTTCTATAAAGACTATACAGATGATTTATCACCATTAGTAGTGATAAACTCTTACTTCAAAACAAATAATAAATCACACTTTCTGCTATAAGAAAACAAATAAAACCTAATTAAACAGTTTCATGATATATAGTGTTATCAGAAACTGGAGTGGGTGATTGTGCATACGTTGTCAGCTGTGGGCAGTCTACTAGCACAGAGAAGATAATTAAATCGAAAACACACCACTCGCTCCCTGTATTAAGGTATTTTTTTAATATTACCTTTAACAGGTTAAGTATAGGCCTAATATATATAATTGTGAATGTAGTTTATATCAGACTTCAGAGTATAAGTGGCAAATCTCTTAGACTCTTAGAGGATTTGCGACTGTATTCTGTATTACTCTAGGCCCTAGAGTAATACAGAATACAGTCGCAATATCGTAATACTATGGTAATTTTCAGAGGAATACTAAATAACCTATATCTTTTAAGCTCTACCGAACAAATTACGTTTCTACATTTTTTCTTTTTTATAATTTCTTTATTTCGATAATAATAATGTTTACAATAATGAACCATAAAACTTCTTCAAGTTTTTAGGTGAATATCGCAAAGTTTTAAAATCAAGCTTTTGAGTGTTTTGCTTTAAATACAGATTTGCTAGATGTTATCTGCCAGTAACTAAGTAAGAGCCTCGCACCATAAAGACAGTAAATAACAAGGAACTTTGCCATACGCTAAATAAATAAAAATATTGTGTACCTACATGTGGCCAAGATCTTTTGTTATTAATAATCATTAGTTACTTTTTTTTTGTAGAGCCAGCTTCTGTGATATTGTTGGTATTGATGATGATTTTTTTTTATAGATCTAAGTTTAAACAAAGTTTGTGTTTGGGTCTAATATAAATATTGCTCTCTTGCCACCTCTATCAGGTCTTTTTTTCCTATATATATTTATTTATTTATAATAAATTGCACCTTTTACAATCCCCCACAAAGGCTGATGCCTTTTCTGTGAAATAAATAGCATGATAATTTTAGAGTTTTTTTCAAGGCATAAAATAAGAAAGTAACTTAAAAATAGTCCAATAGTGTGATATCAATTTCAACAAGTTGAACTCTGATAAAAAATAATAATAATGACAAATTGTGAATAACAATCCACTTTACTAAAAATATTTATTAAAATACTATATATTCCCTAGGATTTATCGTCAAAAAGCAGAAAAATGAATTATTTTATTTTGTAGATAAATAATTTATTTCGAACATTCTTCAGCCGTAACAGAGCGCATCAGGGTTAAACTTAAAGGGAGGGTCCAGTTTGTTGGCGTATTTCTTGAAAATTATAAGAGATATCTACAAAACGATGGTCCAAAAAATGGGACCATCAATGGTATTTCCAAATATTTATGTGCATTTTTACAAATAAATATTTATGATTTATTGACATTTCACTTGGTTAAAAAAAATCAAAATATGAATCTATGATTTTTAGTTCACTATTACCATGATTGAAAATAAGGTTTACTACTCAGATCGAAATTTAATTTCTTAGCATAACTACTGATTACTTTTGTTAGTCCAGCGTTACTCCTAAAATCAGTTACAATAGTATTGTCTGTAAAAAAATAAATGCATGCTATAAAAATCAGAGCAAGAGTATTGTTTGTTAGGTACATACTATACTTTTATCATACTTTTAATTGAACCATCGCATGCACAACATTATGTCATTGTCAAAATACTAATATGTGTTAAGTAAGGTTAAATTAAGTTTTATTATCTAAATAAAAATTTCGTTTATTTTTTTTTAAATACAATCTTTGTCAAGTTTTACTGGGTATTAAAGCAGGGCCGTACGCGAAGCTTATGTCCTTCATTTAATAGAGTAAAACGAGTGCGAAAAAAAATATCTATATTTATTCATGTTATAAAAAAACACCTAGTGGTGTGAACACTAAGAATCTCAATAATTAATATATCATTAAGTTAAAGAATAGAGATTTTTGATTTTAAAATTATAGATAATACACATTCAGTAATAAAATACTAAAAAATATAAAACATAAATTATAAAAAAAGGCAACCTCATATTTCAGGGCCAGCAATTTATAAAGCGAGATAGAACTGGAAGAATAATGCAACCTATATTGTATTATTCAATGCTGATCTTCAGTCTCATTTGGAATACTTCAACATATCGGATATTGGCCATATACCCGGTTCCAACAATATCGCATTTTAGAGTGACAGACGCTATTTTATTGGAACTCGCCAGGAAAGGACATAATGTAACTGTGATTACAGCATTTGAACTGAGTGATAGACCTGATAATTTTCGCTTGATAAACGCGGGACCGGTCGACCTAAAACCATTAGGTAAAAAATTGTGGTAATTAATAATTAAACTAAAAGATAAAACCTTAGTTAAATGACAAAACTAACCTGAACAATACAATTTAAGGGCGAACTGGTTTGATAAGGTTTGATAAGGTTGAACTGGTTTGATAAGGAAAAGTAACTTTGATGTTATCTCTTGACAAGAATGATTTCACCAATTCTTGAAACGTTAATATACCCATTATGTTAAGGTGCAAAAGAGGGGGAAAAAATAATGCGAAAACACATTATGCCTAAAATGTAAATTCCTGGTAAAAGCGTGAATAAGCACAACAGTTATTAAAACGGTTTTCTTTTTCGAGTCTTATTCCGTATCTCTTTTGCATATTTGTACAAACAGGTAGTTCAATTATAATGCGGCCCATTTATTAAAAAAAAGTATTCTGTACGGCAAATTAATAACGTGGTTATCTCGAGAATATTCCCGTTAAAATATTAGGCTAATTGGCCCTGCGATTTGGATGAGTATGAACCACATCAAGAGTTTACCCTCCTATGCAATAAAAAACCGACAGATGGCTAAATGATTGCTGAAAATTACTTTAAAAACAGTATTGCCAATATCTGATTAAATAAAAAAACATGATTTTATCATTGTTGAATTAATCCTTCCAATTTTCATGATTTTTATGGGGGACTTTCTTAACTGAATTAACCGATCTATATTTAGATGAAATTTAATGCCAATGATTGAAATACAATTTTTTAGATTTTTTAAATGTATTGAATGTACCAAAAGGAACAATTTGTGCTATTAAACAGAACAAAATCTGAACAAAAATTGAAAAATAATTTGTTATTTTTTTATAACCCACCGTGTGTTAAATTTTCTTCTAAATTAGTTTTTACCTTGTCCCTCAAAGTATCTGTTTCTGGGCATACATGACATATATCCTACTAGGCGTAGATAATAAGTAGAATTTAATAAAAGCCTTTAATTTCCGTAATCCGTATACATGGGCCTACTGTGCATAAAGCCGTGATTATTTTTTTTTTGTTGCATTAAATTTGGCTAGACTAAAATATGATTGATGTAGCTGGTTCAGCCTGCACCGCTAGGTTTAATAGCTTCATAGTTCACATGACTCCACATTAATTAACTTCGTTAGATAATGTCAAACGATAGCAATTAAAAATAATATTTATAGTTTAAATGCTTAATATTACTTATTTCAGGTGCCAACAAACAAAAATCAAATAAATTCGATTCGTTTGCATCAAAGACTTTTATTTATGATCACGATGTTATGTGGAAATTGTTGTACTCGATTACTGATGCAACATTAAATTCGTCCGGAGTGAAAGAGTTTATTAAAAGCGATCAATCTGAATTCGATGCAGTAATATGTGAAGAATTCTTCATAAATGCTTACTATATGTTTGCCCATAAGTACAAGGCTCCGTTGGTACTGATCTCGACATTCGGCCCAGCGCATTACATTAGCAACTATATGGGCCAATCTTTAGAATTGGCGACCGTTCCACATGAGTTTATGAAGTATTTTGGATCTATACAATTATGGCAGAGAGTAGAAATTGCGATTTATACTGCGTGGGACTTGATGACGAGGTCGTTTTATTTGAAAAAACACGACGAGATTGCTGCGAAGCATTTCAAAAATCAACCAACCCCTCTTCCGAGTGTTAAGGATCTGGAACGGGATGCGTCTCTTGTACTAATCAATACCCACTTTTCAATCGACGTGGTGCGTCCAAATTTACCAAATGTTGTAGAAATTGGAGGAGTTCATATTAATAAACCAAAACCACTACCTACAGACTTGCAAGATGTACTGGATCGATCCGATTATGGCGTTATTTATTTCTCACTCGGTTCAGTATTGATGAGCAGCGAACTTCCAGCGATGAAAACAAAAATATTTATGGATGTTTTCTCAGAGTTAAAGGAAACAATTATTTGGAAATTGGAAAATGAAACTCTTCCAGAGAAACCAAAAAATGTTGTGATCAGGAAATGGTTGCCACAAAATGATATTTTAGGTGAGAATAAAAGTTTTTTTTATAAATAATGGACCTGACCTTTAGAATTAGGGACATATAAAAAAAATATTTTTTTTTGTTGTACTCCTTGTAATTTAATTAGATAATATTTTTTTTTTTATTTTGCAGCTCATCCGAATGTAAAGTTATTTATTACCCATGGAGGTTTACTAAGCTTTCAAGAGGCTTTGTATCATGGAGTACCTATAGTAGGAATGCCAATTTATGGCGATCAACATAGAAATATAGCAAAAGCTAAATACATGGGATTTGGTGAGCACTTGGACTTTAATAATCTTGAAAGAGATATTGTTCAATCTACAATTAATAATGTTTTAACCAATAAAAGTTATACAACCAAAGCCAAAGAATATGCGCAAAGACTTAAAGATAGACCGCAGAATGCATCAGAGGAAGCCATATTTTGGATAGAATATATTATCAGACATAAAGGAGCGAAATTCTTAAAACCGCCTTCTGTTTGGATGCCCTGGTATGAATACTATATGCTGGATGTTTGTAGTATTTTAGTTTTAGTAGTCGTACTAACTGTAGCTGTATTTTATTATTTTATAAAAACTGGGTTACGATTTGTACCTAATGTGAAAAGGAAACATCTGAAATCAAGCTGATAAATGGCTAAAATTGCGAATTTTACAAATTAATGATAATGACTATTATGTATGTTTTTAAATACGGTAAAATATTACAGTATTATTAAAATTTGCATTGTTTCACTTGTTTCTCTTGTTTCACTTGTTTTAAAAAAAAAACACACACTGCAATAATATTTCGATTATAAAGTTACAATGAGTCTTCCTCAAGTTAGTAGATAAAATAAAAAAAAAATGGTCAAGAGAGAGTTGGGCTCGGGTTATGTACCAGAACTTTATCAAGAAACTGTCAAACGTCGTTTAAAATATATTTAAGTTTAATTCAAATAATTAATTCTGTGTATATCTTATGGTTTACTCAACGTAAACTATGTAATCGCTCGAAAAGCGGTTTTTTCCGACTTTTGTTTTTTCAGCTGCATGATATTCATTTTTTCAGTAACTATAATACTCGCGAAAAAAAAACGAACAATTCCTGTTATCTGTGTTCAATAACCATTTGAAAAGATTTCTTGCATTTTTAAATACAACATAATGAATTTAATTGGTCTCCGGGTGACAGCTGATGTCAAATAACAATTTTAGTCTAGATCGTATGATAGTGACGTCAAATTTATAGCCCCTAAACTCAAAATGAGAGATCCAAATAAAACTAGTTAGCGTAATTAATTTATTAATTGAATATACACAAACATTAAATTTCAGCGCATCTTACAAAAATAGTTCATTGCTTTGAAAACTTGTTATTTTTAGGACCAGCTTTTTGAGGGCTGGAGTAATTGTAGACTTTAAATTTATCAAGGTAAAATGGCTTGATTTCTATTATACCTTTAACTCAAGATCTTGTAAGACATCAACTGCCTGAAACCCGACTTAACAAAGAATCCACCGTACATTAAAAGGAGTTTTGATTTGGAATTGTATCAGTAAAATCAATTTTGATAAATGGATTTTATTTTTAACTGCTACTATTATTAAAAAATACCTGTTTAAAATAATTATGATGTTTTCAACAACAACCTTTACACTTCTGTCATACTTGAATGTGAAAATTCATATTTACACCTTCTTGCCGAGGATCTCACCTTACGGTCTTATTACATTGCTACACGCTGACTGTAACTTAACTCTTTAAAATGTCAAACCTTTAAAATGTATTCTATTTCTATCAAAAGCACAAAGTCGTGACCCTTTTTAAATGCATTTTTTGTACAATTACATAATTAATTTAAACATTGTTAGTTTCTATACCTTTATGTCTACGAATGAACAGGTAACTATTACCTAGTTAGGAAGGTTATTGACTTACACTCATCGGCCAATTTATATTCCATAACAAAAAAAAAAAAAAAAAAAAAAAAAAAAAAAAAAAAAAAAAAATCTACTATCACCGTCCTTTGGCCGGGTGTATGTCCGTCTGTCCATTACACCTTTCAACTCGAAAAGTACACATTCAAGAGTTGATATTTTATCTGTAGATTGATGATGGTCTTGAAAAAGAACCATAACCGTTTAAATCACAGCGGAGGTTTTTGAAATTTTATAAGATTTTTTGGCAAATGATGGGTAATCTACATTTCAACAGTCTTTCTGATCAAATGAGTAAATATACATTTTTTTTTAAATTTGTAGTTTTTGAAATGTAGATATTTATTACTTTTGTGAATTTATGTTTAAAATGTATTGTTTATTTTTATTTCAACAAAATATGGAACTCACACTATACAGGAACTCTATCTTGCAAAAACACTATTTAGCAACATAACCATTCCATTCACGAATACTTAGAGGAAGGAAAGTCAACCCAAAATTATTCTTTATAAAAAGTGGTAAAATGGATGATCGATCAATCGTGATCAAATCATCTTATGGATTTTATACGTTACATTACAATATTGATCACATAAAATTCCAGCAATATCATTATCATTATCGGAACTAGCTTAGTCCTAAATAATAAAATATCAAAGATAACAAAATATCAACTCCTGCTATGTATGTGACTAGTATTTTAATCAATTATTATAAAATTATTCTAAAATGCGCATCATATGATTATGTGAAGCCTGCAAATATTCTTAAAGCTATGAAAGCACAAAACTTTATTTTGTAAAATTGGATAAAATTAAAAGAATACGGAGCCAGTAAAACTCCATACGCCATCGCGCCGCGACAATACGAAATTCGATGTCCTTATTGGTGACGAGTTCGTGTTCTCTGCGTACTAGCAAAGAAACTGAACTCCTCACTAGTAAGCTACCAGGAAAATTAAAATTATAAAACTACTAATAAGAAACGTCAGACCAGTATCTTTATATTTTTTTTATTTATCTTTTTACCACCAAGCGAAAACTACAGTGTTTTGATAAGAATATCTTATAGATAATAATGTCTTATAGATAATATATTTATATATGAAAATGATTATTTTAGTCTGAGCCTGATTATTTAATAGCCGCGTTGAAGCAATCTGTTTAGCCTTGGAGGCAATGAGGCCTTGGGGATTGATGTCTAAAGTTTCTTTGCACTCTTTCAAAGCGTAGTAGGCGAAGATCAGTCTTTTAATTGTATGATTAAATTATTAATGCGGAATAGAAAAAGTGTTATTTGTGAAAACAAGTTTTGAATTAGTCGAGAAATGCATGTGAATTGTTGTTTTAAGTATTCATTGAAGGTTGGAAAAAATAGGAATTTAAATACTAAGTAAAACTCGAAATATTTATAACATTTCAAACTCCGATTTATTATACGTAAGGTAAGAATATTGTGAAAAATATACCTACAATACAATAAACCTCAAAATTAATTTGTGCAATAATATACATCTCACGAGCAAAGAATATCAGTTAAAAAGAACCTTTTTTTTTTTTTGTTTTGTCTTATTTTTTTGAAATCGAAGCAACGGCAACATTAAAGTATTTAATTTTAGTTTTCTACGATTTTTTTTTTTTTAAATAAATTTCGACTGAATATAGGTTTGAAATTTTCGTTTATAATCGACGGTATAAATCTTATTTTGTTGTTTTTAGTTTTCCTTTTGTTTATATTTCTAAACTTTTATCTGTAACTAGAGAAACTTGTACAAAAATAAAATAATGTCTGTGTTGCATGCGCCGCTATAAATAGCGTCCACCGCACTGTAATACAGTAAACTGTATGAGCAGTTTTTGTTTTCTGAGCGATTTTCTTCTGATTTGTGTCGTCAAAGAATAATTAAGTTAAAGTTAGTAAAAGTAAAAGTAAAATTATTTTTTACCTGAAGGTAAGTGGAGATAAATAAAAATGATTTATGGCTTGATATATATATATTAGGTTAAAAATCACATTAGATGTGAATATTACCGAAAATTAAAATAATATACTTTTTGTTTTACTGTTAGTTTAATCATTCATGAACTTTTTGACAGATTTGGTTTACATTATTTTTTATTTACATATTTTAAGATACACAAAATGGTGGGTATTACATAAATAAATTAAATACAATTTGTACAGACACACGGCCAGCGGGTATGTAATCATAAATTTACCCTTAATATTATTATATGTTTTTAAAGCTTATTTAATACCTTTGTATGTATGTAATCGTATTTATTTTTAATATTTATTTATACTACACTTTACTACCAAAATATGTATATTCGTAAATACAATTAAACATTAGCTAACATTTGAGTTCTTACATAGGTTTTAGTAACTTAGAAAAAATAATATTTACAGTTATAAGGCTAATTAGAGGTTACACGTTTAAAATTAAATAATAAGGCGACAGCTATGATTTTAGTTAAATATGAAAGGTAAACACTAAACAATAAAACAATATGAAATAAAAAAAATCTACATATATTTGGAGCAAGCTTAAGGACTACATAATAAATATTGAAAAAGAGTAAATCAATGCTGTGTGTGATGTATTAGGTGTGTAATAATGAGGTGTTAATGTATCTCTTGTTGTGTGCGTAAGTGTGAGAGAGAGAGTAGCAACAAAATATTGGAGGAACTAATACACACCTAGGTGTTATTTTTATGTGAAGCTTTGTGTCCCAATTGCATGTTATAAATGATTTGTCATTTAAGAAGGGTCATAGGTGTGTGGTACACGCTCATTGCTCTGAACACGCTCTTCGCTCTGAACACCCTCATTGCTCTGAACACGCTCATTGCTGTGAACACCTCATTGTTTTGAACACCTCATTGCTCTGAACACCTCATTCCTCTGAAGACCTCATTGCTCTGAACACCTCATTGCTTTGAACACGCTCATTGCTCTGAACATACTCTTTGCGACGATAAAAAACGATAACCTACAAGGAGAATGATCATTATTATTATGACATAAAAAAATTGTTAAAATATTGCGGCGAGAAAAAATGCAATTAAGTCTTATTATGTTGTCATTCTTTCCTAAATTAAAATACAGAACAGATACGTACTTAAAATAATATTGTACAATTACATTGGAGAGTATCGAGTGCTGGCAACCTGTGTATGAAATATTTGAGAATTATTACGTTTACTCTCTGTATGTTTACTTTATAAAAATTTGTATTTGTGTAAGAAACTAGTTGTGGTCTTCTAGTAATTCTGTTGAGCATTTTCAGAACTTTTTATTAAGTTATATTATAAATATTATACCTTTTCAGTAAAAAAATTAGTAAGCCATTAGTAAGATTTACCAAGCATGAGTAACAGAAAATTGCTTTCTCGTCATAGATTAAAAAAAGAATTATAAATACTAAATACTAAATTTAAATTCAACATGTTTTTTCAGAAACACAATGAAGGTATTTATTGCAATGGATCAAAAAAAATATTGGAAAAATTCCTTCGTTTATATTTTATTCTTCGTTATTTCAAATGCATTTGCAGCTAATATTTTGGGAATTGCACCATTCGCGTCGCATTCTCATTTCAATGTATTGCGGCCTGTATTTCAGGAGTTGGCTAAACGAGGCCATAATATAACTATCATATCAGCTTTAAAAGATGACGTTAATCTACCAAACTATAGACATATACAAGTCGATAAGAAGACTCCAGCACAAATCTGTAAGTATCTGTAATATATAATATGTTTTTAGATAACTAATTTACCTAATCATTACAATACTGCCAAAGGTTGTTCTGCCAAAGGTTGTTTTTTTAGCTAATATTTATTTAAACCAGTCACTAATCTAGGCAGCTTTAACGATGCCCATCGCTGTTTTTGACCGAAACAAAGGTCTAAGATCCCGATTAAGGTCTTTTTTTATAACAGTCTGTCAGAAAATATATCATTATTAGCCGCAAATCGTCATCAGTTTTGGCGATATCAGTTTCCATGCTTCTGTCTTAGCTATATAGTTCTTTAGGAATTATTGTATTTTACAACTTTGTTTCGGTTATGTAAGTTTCTATTTCAAACGAGTAATATGTCACATTACTGTCAATTAAATTGTGATTAAATAAACATGATGTATCGTTCCTTGATCCATTTTAACATTTGACAATGTTTGCGTTATTTAGCGTTCGGCAATGTATTTTATAAAAGATGTAAAATAATACATTGTTATTAGATAAAAAAAACGAAAAAAATTGGTCAGATGACCAAGGACAGAGTCGATATTACATGATAGGTATCTATGAATAAAAACTGCTTATTACCGCTTCGTCGAGGTAAACAAACATATCGCGGTCAGATTTTAGTGAAATCCAAAAATAGAAGTTTTATTAAAAAAAAAAGTGACTAGTTATAATTTGTGCAAATTATGAAATAACATGAAATAACATTTTGACATAAATACTTCTGTCAATTCGCTCATGAGATATTATGACAGGAATATGACAATAACGAAATATAACACATTCGCCGCGCACCTTCGAAATCCTTCGCTCGCCATCAAAAAAAATCAATAACTCTTAGTATGGCTTATATATAATAGCAAAATACTGTTTTTCAGAGCTCAGAAAGAAATCTTAACCTGTTTCAAATTAAATTACAAGTATAAAAAATTACATTTTATAGCTGTAAATTGTTCTCGAGCGACCTAAAAATTAAAAAAAAAAATATTTTGTAAAACATACGTTCCTAACTGGTTTAAATTATCTAGTTATTTATACCACAACGCATCCATAATTGATAGATTTAAATTTATGTTTAATTTCCTGTTAATGTTATTAATCTCTTGATAACAACGTCAAAGACATATATATATATTTATATATATATATTTTTAAAGTTTCAGAATCAAATAACAGCACAATAAGCCCGTCCATAAGTACTATATATGCAATTTTGCCAGAAATGATCAGAACAGTATTTGTGTGGGGATTATTAAGTAAGATTAACGATTTCACATTGAAATCTAAGCAAGTTCAAGAATTCATCAAAAACGACAATTCACACTTTGACCTTGTGATATGCGAAGAGCTCAACTTCATGCCTTATTACATGTTTGCATACAAATACAAAGCGCCTCTCGTCACAATAATGACCTTAACCGGAGCCCACTATGTCAATGACTTCATGGGGAACCCGATGAATATTCACTACGTGCCACACGAGTTTTATACGCCTTATGAAGGGAATTCTGTTTGGAACAGAATTATGAACATCTTCGTAACCTACTTCCATCAGCTTGTGAGATACAACTTTTTTATTCCGATGTACAATAAGATTGCAAGGGAACATTTTGGTCATTTACCGCAACCTCTGCCAGATGTGCAAGATTTAGAAAGAAATATATCAGTGGTATTTACTAATACACACTTTTCAATTGATGTTGTTCGATCATACTTACCAAGTATAGTTGAGATAGGAGGAATACATATGAAGGAGATAAAACCATTGCCCGAGGTATTATAACAAATTAAATTCTAAAATAATTTTGTCATAATTTTATCCCACAGACTTCTTAAAATTATATAAATATTTCATAATTTAAATAAATATAAAAATATATTTTTTGAAATTAGTTTTAGGTTATTATTGATTATAAATGTTATTATCCTTATTAATTGTAGGACTTGAAAGCGATATTGGATAATTCGAAGCAAGGTGTAATATATTTCAGTTTGGGTTCAACTATTCCCAGTTCGGCATTATCTGAAGAAAAACAAGCAGTTTTCTTAAAAGTATTTTCACAACTAGAACAAACAGTTTTGTGGAAATGGGATAATTTAACACTACCAGGAAAACCATATAATGTTGTTATTATGAAATGGCTTCCGCAGTCTGATATTTTAGGTGAAAATGAAGTGAAATATAAAAATTAAATAAATATTTTGAAAAATTAACCGTTTTAAAACGTTTCCAATATTGTTTATTTACAGGTCATCCAAATGTAAGATTATTCATAACACACGGTGGACTTTTAAGTAACATTGAAACAATTTATAGAGGAGTGCCAATTGTAGGAATACCGTTCGGCGGAGATCAGCCGGCCAATATTGCTAGAGCAAAGGCGATGGGATATGGAGAATCGGTTGATTTGGAAACAATTTCTGCTGCGACGCTTGGTTCAGCCATCGATAAAGTACTTCACGATTCAAAATATAGGAATAAGGCTAGAGAACTATCGAAGTTAATAAAAGATAAGCCCCTTAGCGCGTTGGACTCTGCAATGTTTTGGATAGAATACGTAATTCGACACAAAGGGGCGCACCACTTGAAGACTCCCTCATCATGGATGCCTTGGTATGAGTATTATTTGCTGGATGTGATTGCTATAATTAGCGTTGTTGCCTTAGCATTTATCGTTGTTCAAATATATGTAATAAAATTATTTTTTAATTTTTCAACTATAAAAAGTAGTACAAAAAAAGTTATAAGGAAGAAAAAAACAAATTAAATTTTTAATATATGAAATATGATCTGATTTTATTTTACTGTAATTTACTATACTATTATTACCTTAGTTAGTGTTTAAAGTTTGTTACTAAATATATTTTATAAGGATTTAACTAAAAAATGTGGTACACAAAAGGTAATTAGAAATTGATGAATTATTTAAAATGCTTTTTAAATGTTTGTTCTTATTTATATAACTTATACGGCATTAGAAAAAAAAATAGGTTAAATACATTGTGAATCACTCATTGAGTATATACACAACATCAGAGATTAATTTAAATTCTAAACAAGGTCGACCACATCCAAACGACCTTATAACATATAAATTGGTATTTTACAAGGTAATTAATATCACGTGATAATGAAATAACATTCTCTTAAGTTGACGGTGCTTGTTTTATGATAGAGTTCTTAATTTTATGCTATCTACGCTAATTACCACACATTTTGTCCCAAATAATCTAGTTGGACATTTTATCTTTAAATAATAATGAAGTACGATGTTCTTTTTTCTTTTTCTATATTTTTTTACAATAAATTCTAAAAAAATATTTATGCATATATTTTTTATATTTCTAGGTATATGAGTACTTTAAAACAAATCATATTTTTTATAAAGATTCCTTAATTTGAAGTTCATATTTTTATAAATTTTATCACTTTACTAGGCTGTAGCCGGTTTTGAAGTGTTATTATAAGGTACATTAAAAGATTAGTTTTTAAATTGTTTTTACTATTCAAATCAATAAATAATATTTTTTTACTTTATATTGCAATAAATATTTATCTTTAGTGATATTAAATAATAGTTTTTAGAAAAAAATTTTTTTGATTATAGAAGGAATAATGTTTATTTTGTGAATGATATGCCTATCTGAAATATTTATTATTTTATGTTATTTCTTTTATATTTTTTTTCTTTTTTGCAAAATTTGTTTAATTTGACAAATAGGATGATAACATATTTCCATCTAGAACCTAACCGAACGCCTCGAATTTAGCGATTAGATTATAAAATTGCAGTAACACTCAGTATGGCCAAACTATGTAGTAAAAAAAAATAGATGATATAAGGTTCTTGCATTTCAATTTACAGCAGAATGAATTTACGTAATCTTGAAATTTTAGGTGAGATGGCGACCCATATAGAATTAGAAGTCAGTTGACAGTTTACAGTTAATAGAACGATACTGATAATATACTGTTTGTCTTTTTCAACACCACAAAATGATTAATTTGTGGCATGCAAATTAACTTTTCGTATGATCTTACCATAAGCATCTGTTTTTTTTTAATCTGTGTCATATTTAGGTACCAATGATAAAATGAAATATTTTAAAGCCATTTTACGCTAGGAGAATAAAACAGGGAAGCAAGAAAGCTTATATTTGGAGTGGACTTTCTTTATCACTCAGCATAAAAATCTAAATTATATATTTCACTATTTTTAAAAAATAAAATAAAAAAGTAACACTGGTATATCAATAGTAATAGTTTACACAACAGCAATAGTTTTTTTTTGATATTATGATATTTTAAGCAACTAAGTATTTGTAGAAATTGTTAAAGCGATATACAGTACACTTCAAGAGACTCTGGAAATTTGACTCAAGATCTTGTAAGGCACTGAAAACTGTCCCAGCTATCTATCAGGTTATTATACAAGAATCAAATTGATATTGTCGATGAGAAAATTTCGGTATGCTGGATCAACAGACCTAAAACGACCTTACAAAGAATCTACGGTACAATTATTGTTACGGAATTTGTACAGTATCCCTGAAATCAAGTGTGACAAACTAATGGGATATGATTCTTAACTGCTACTAATAATAAAATAAAACTCTCCAAACTAATCAAGATCTTTTCAATTTTAACCTTTAGCTGAAGTTCTGTCTTACTTGAATATATAAATATCCGCAAAGCGCGCCCGCTACTCGACTCTCCTTACACTTTCTTATCGAGCATGAAGCATCTCACCTAACTGTAACTTAGCTTTTCAAAATGTCAAGCCTATCGGGATTGGTCTGATACGTCCATTCTATTTTTCTCGAAAGCAAAAAGCCGTGACCATTTCGTGTATTTTTAAAATTATACTAGACCACATGCATTGTCAAAAATATTTCGCTAATAATATAATAATTAAATTGCACAAAATAGGATTTATACATACATAAATAATCTCAAAAATGCGAACTCAAATCTAATTATTATATTAATTACATAGATAAATATTTCTAGCACGAATCGAAAAGATACCGAAATACAGGAAGAATAGAAATACATAATTTACTAGAAAAAAGAAACTTTTTGGTTATTGTATAAAAGATTGCGATAAAAATTTAAAAAAAATAGATGAAATATCGTACGTGTTCAACAGAGATGCCACCGTACATACATTAATCAGTTTCGACTGCATGCGTGTCGTGTGCTTTAAATCTTCTGGTTGAATATTAATAGGTTTTAGCAGTGAATTACATTTTTACAGTAAAACTTACATGATAACTATTTGACGAGAATAATATCGAGCTCACAAAAAGTGAAAGTGTTTTTTTGTAAATTTTGAATATAGAACCGTTTATGAATATAAAACCGTTTTTGAATATAAAACTTTGTAATTTCACATCAGTTGTTACGATATTAGGACGTGTATTTAGATGTATGCCAGCTAAGATTTCACTCGTCTGGACCCACCGGATAAGAGAATTTCACTAGGTAGGTGATTTTTTTTTTGGGATTTAGACACCTACTCTTGAACGAACGAAATCGTGAAGCATAATCATAGCAATCGCTAATAATTCGGTTAGGAACACTTATTTTAGAATTAGTTTTAAATTAATTTTATTATGGACACATAATAAACATACGAAATTACTCAAGTATTAATATAGTTTTAACAGTGTCAACATAACGATCGTGCGTACAAAAAATATGTAGAAATAATAACTCATAGCAATACGATTAAAGCATAGCATTACAATGTCATTTATACACTTAATGCAAACTTAAGAACTGTTACTAATGATTTATTTAGAAAAATAAAAAACTAAAATTCAAAAATGAATGTGAAAAGAATGCAGGTAATTTAAGTTTATAAAAACTAAGCATAATGCACGATTTCTTACCTTGAACGCGGATATCAAAAAGTTATTTTTATATTTTATTTAAAAAAAAGGTTATAATGTCACACACTGTATACTTAAAGAAATTTAGTCGACTAAAATTGATGAATAAACATACTTAGAACAATACGAGTATATATAGAACACAAACAAATCATTAATTTATGTTAAAATATAATATCAACTGAAAAACAAACGAGTGGTTTCAGCTCATATATGAAAGTTAAAGTCTGTAATTTATACTAATTTAAACAATTTGATCATTTTTAATTAAGCCTAAGCGTAGTGCCATAACTGTTGTAGTTTACCTGTAACTAGTATTATTAAGTAAAAATAACCCTGTGTTTCAAACTTATGTAGAAAATATTATACCAATAATTAAAATAAATTTTACATATTTGTTTAATTGATTTACCAACTTTATTTACAGAATAAACAAATACAAAAATGAAGACCGTGATAATAACAATACTAGCGGTATTTGCTTCAGAATTGGTACAATCCGCAAATATACTCGCTGTTGTGCCAATATTAGCTACATCTCACTTCATCACAATTCAACCTGTCTTCATTGAACTCGCCAGAAGAGGACATAATATCACCGTGATATCAGCAATAAAAGACCAGAACCTACCGCCAAACTATACCCACATAGCGGTGGATCAATTAAATCCGATGAGTTTTTGTAAGAATTTTGAATATTAATAATATTAGTTTTTAAGCGAATACGAATTTAGACTATAGTCATGACTGCGCCAATGTTGCGATTTGTTCGTGTTGGTGTTGAGACTAAAATATCTTGGCTTACAGGTTGGTCAACGTCTTCGATGGAGTGATCACGTTGACTTATTGAGTAAACGACTACACTCACAAATGCCTATTTATAACAATATAAGTAACTTCCTAGACAAACTAACACCTAGAATGGGGAGGCGCTTCTCATACAATACTTAACTCCCTAATAAAGTGCCACAAAGCAGTTCTCCGAGTTATAAATCGAAAACCTTACCGTAATACTTCTGACTCTTTGATACCCGAAAAATCTTTATTAAAACTCAACGGATCTATAAGCAATAACCCTAATCTTAGATATTATAAGAGGTCAATTATTGTAACTCGATCAAGGCTTCGGGGAAAATTCATACTGCTAAAAAAAAATACCACTTTTGGTGGCAAAGGCATCTCAATGTGCTCAGAACCAAACTTCTCAGCAGCCGCAGATGAGCAATGTAAAAAAGCACAATCTAAATTGAGTCTTGCAAAAAAGAGATGCATCTAAAAATATGGTGAGCAGTATATTACAATAGAAAAGCTAACATAATATGGACTATAAGAATATGGACTGGAAGTAATTTTACATATTTTCTTTTTTTTTATGAATTATACATACGTAGCACAATTTATCAGAATTATATATTTAATAAATGTGTGTATTGTATCTAATATATAGATAATATGTAATATATAGATTTGATGATACGATATTTTTTAGCTTTCGCCATTCGGCGTCGTCAGAAAATATATAGATAATTATAATATGTAATATATAGATATGTTTTGTATTTATGATATTTATCCTATGATCCTTATTAGTATGTACGTAATAAGTATTTTGTTTTTTCTGCAACCGTCTTTGGCCGCTCTTAGAACAGGTTTTTTTAACCCAGTTAGAATGGCCATATTACTTCAAGCAACAATAAATGTCTGTTATTTCATTTATCTAAATCAAATTCAAATTCAATGTCGCTTTCGCGACCTTTATTTCATATATAATAAGTAAGCAGTTCACATGTCCTGGAAGAGCCTGCCGACACATCTACCAGACACTCACTCGTATAGACATTATCTAGGAACATATTACTTATTTATTTATTTATTTTTTTTTTTTGATTACACACCTTCACCTATTGTTAAAAACATTACATTAGCAAGAGTACTTGAAGAATATAAATATAATTTTAGATCTTTTTTACATCAGTATTTTTTTACTTCTTAATTTCTAAAGGTACCTTATTAAATAATTGTGCCAGCACAACTTTACTTTGTCTTTCTCTTTATACATTTTTAAATTTCGGTATAATAAGTATTTGTGATGCTAATTGCCTTGTCGAGTACTTATGTGGAAAAGTACTGATATTATGATGACAGTATATGATAATATTATTTTTTTTTCAGTGTTATATTATTTATTGTTATTACTTTTTACTGTGAATAAATAAATAAATATGTAAGTTATGTAAGTATACCATTTTATTCTTTAAGTTATTCATTAAATGTATGTGAATTTAACCGGCAGAGTAATCGCAGGTGCAATCGCAGCAAAGTCGTTAATAATAATAATAATAATATTAAATAAAACTAAATTTCAATGACATCAATGCCATCACGAATGCTATAGTTATTTAATCAATTATTAATAAATTATTTAAAAATGAACAAACGATACGCGGTACTATAATATTAAATACCTACTGGTATTTATTTCATTTCTTTGTTTTCAGTTATTAAAAACGCTTCACCTGAAAATATTCTCAAAGCTTTGAAACCGCAAAACTTTTTCTTGGCGATTCCATACATGTGGATGAAATTTCAAGATTACGGTGACGCCACATTCGACTCGAAGCCAGTCAAATCTTTCATACGCCACGACCATACCAAATTCGATCTCGTCATTTGCGAGGAGTTCGCTGCTTTCTCTGCTTATTATATGCTGGCTTACAAATACAATGCACCCTTAATTACGTTCACGCCTTTCGGAAATGCGCATTTTGTTAACAACTATATGGGGAATCCCCTAAGCCTACATTACGTCGCTCACGAATTCATGAGCAAAATGGGCAAGTTGAACCTGTGGGACAGGACGACTAATGTTATTTATACAATTTACGATTTCCTTTTGAGAACCTACTTCTTCACCCCGAGACAAGATGCCATTGCTCAAAAACACTTTGGTCACCTGCCTCAACCACTTCCCAAATTGAGAGATATAGAGAAAAATATCTCTCTAGTGTTAATTAATTCTCATTTTTCTATGGACCCCGTTAAGTCTCTTTTACCAAATATTGTGGAATATGGAGGAATACATATCAAAGAACCAAAACCATTACCCAAGGTATGAGTTAAGTAATATTTTATTTACAATTAATGTTTACTAAAACGATTTTAACGTAACAAAATGATAACCATTATCCATTTTTAACTATCATTTATTTTATTAGTTTATTTTGTATTTATGCAATAAAAGTAAAAAATAAGTCAGTATTTAAATATTAATAATAGCTTTAACTAATAAAATGATTACAGTTATAAACCAAAATAATATAGTCTAGTTTTTGAAGTAAATCTATAATAGAAGTTAAAACAAATATTTAGAAAATGTTAAAATTAAGTGTCATTTAAGAAAAATTTATATGTACCACTTTCATATCTTAAGAAAATTATACGGTGTTTTAACAGTAAATATACCAATTTTAAAAATTAACTCAAGGCTATCAACACAAAAAAAAATAGGATTTCAAAACACAACAATTATAATTTAACATTATATTTTTTAAAACCTCTGGTAATTTTACAGGAGTAAATATATTATGAAATTGTATTTAATAAAATAATTTATTTTAGTAAAGTATATCTAGTAACTTGGTAAATCTCTATTTTACAGGATCTTCAAGAAATTTTAGATAACGCGAAAGATGGAGCTATACTATTTAGCATGGGTTCAAATATGAAGAGCATCTATTTCCCGAAAGATAAAGTTAACGAACTAATCAATGCATTTTCTAGTCTGAAGCAGACCGTTCTCTGGAAATGGGAAAATGATACATTGCCTGGAAAACCAAATAATGTTATCATACGGAAATGGTTTCCACAAAATGATTTATTAGGTAAAACCTGATTAAAGGTTAACTTTTAAGATAAAAAACGTGCATGTGGAAATAATTTATTACTTAAAGATATGGAATTTACGTATCCTTATTAATTGTTGACATAATTAAAAAGTATTAAAAGGTTTATTCGAAATTATAACAATTTTCCGTAATAGCATGTCATGCCTTAATGAAATTTGCAATTAATATTTTAATATTATATTTTACTACAAAAACAACTGATGTCAAAATTTATTTCGTTTTAATTTTCAATATCCATAAAATGAATTAACTTTTTGTCAATGATTACATAATAATATGTTTGTTTCTGTATAGTTTTTCCTTGTTTTTCAAATATATCCAATCTTGATAACAGTCAATATTGGATAAAAATATCATATAGAGTAATACCCATTTTGTTTGTAGCCGTAATTTAAGTCACTATCTTCTATATCCGTGACGTTATTTGAAACTCCGAACTAGAAATGTTGACACGATATCGCGGCAAGTTCTTCAAAAGTTACGTCTTTAAGCAGGCAGTTTTGACATGTTGATCTAGCCAAGGGGATATATCCAATAAGGGATTTATAGCTATCTAGCTTCAACAAGTCTGTCAGACTATAAAATTCAAATGACCTCAAAAGTACATAGTACTAAGTACTAAGCCTGTATAATTCGATGAAGTCTTTAGTGCATTTTAGATTAAATGGATATTCAAACATGTATTTATTTATATATCATTTTTTTATATTAATCTAGGTACATAACTACTTTAACACAGATCATATTTTTAATAAATATGAAGTTTTCTTATTGTGTAGTACGGGGTTTGCATTGATTTTATCACTTTACTAGGCTGGTGTCTGTCATAAAGTGATTTTAATCGAGGTTCAATGAAGCCGTTTTTTAATGTTATAACCAACCTTTTAGCACTTTTTGTAGATAAACAACAAAAACAATAACTACATTCCATACTCATTATATTCCATTAAATATATAAATGATCATTTATATAAATATAGTATTAAATAATATTTATATTATTTATCTCACATCTCTGTATATTTTTAATAATATTTACGCACGCTAAATTGTTTAAAAAAGTAATTATA
This sequence comes from Neomicropteryx cornuta, assembly GCA_020383195.1. Classification (NCBI taxonomy): domain Eukaryota; kingdom Metazoa; phylum Arthropoda; class Insecta; order Lepidoptera; family Micropterigidae; genus Neomicropteryx; species Neomicropteryx cornuta. Next base: position 6,418,930 of record JAHKQU010000025.1, on the reverse strand, counting down.
ATTTAAAGATATAATACATTATACATATTTAAAACAAAAAGTCAGTAAAAGCTCAAATCCTTTCATGAAAGGTGCACCAAAGGTGCTATGCACCTTTGGTGCATAGCTATGAGCGCGTCACACTCAATTTATTGCATGACGTGTATAGATCTTTGGATAAGAAAAGTATTTTTTTTCCGACCAAACGTTGTGCATTCAAGTGCCTAAACCTATTTTTTGTGTTATTTAGGTGAGTTAGGGTCGAAATTTCATATCCTACTTAAGACTAACCTAAATTTGAAGTTAAACTTAACCGATGAACATAGTATTTCAAATCAATTTTAGCGTTAAGTCGAACTTAAAGTCCACCTTAGCTAAAAATCAAAACAACTAAGCCTTAAGTCAAACTTAGGTCAGTGTTAAAATACGCTGCTAGGAGCGATTCCGTACATCAACGGCGCCGCAATCGACGTGAACCGTGTGTGAGTGTGTTGTCATCTGTAGTTCTCGTCTCGTGCTTGTTTTTATTTTTTCTAACTAATTAAAATTAACTGGATTTGAACATCTTGGATTTAAGCAAACACACGTCACAAAATCCTAGTAATCCTACAGCTGACAGCATAACCTCAAAGCGTCAGATGACGCGCCATATGTCAAAAGCGATGCGACAGTGGCGACAGATATTGCATACACATACCATAGCGGCGAGTAGCAAACTAATCACGATTGCGAAAACATATTCTTAACAAAGGCAAACTTAAAAGTGACTGAAATACATAATTTAATTTAAGTCATATTTAAAAGTTAAGTTGATCCAACTGGGACGACTTTAAGCAAATACTGAAATTTCGATCTTGAGTAATGTCTCTTTTATAGTAAGGATCGTTCGTATATAAAGTTAAATAGTGTGTCTAAGGAGAATGAACACAGCCTTTTGTTGATCATACTCAGTAGAGATTTTTATGCTTTAATCAATGGTACAAAATTAGTTTTCTCCACACCGCCCTAGGCTATTTTTTGGTAGGTCAGTAAAGATTGAGCCAGTAAGTATTTTAAGTTTCTGTATTCATTCAGAAATCCCTTTCGGCACGCCGGAAGGCGGAGGTAGATTTCACCGGATCAAAGTAGGGATTAGGCAAATTCTAAATTGTACGAACTTGTATCAATCATTGCGCGAGCGGCCGCGCGCGCACCTCAACCCGCTGTACCCTTGCGCAGTGAGAGTGCGGTTATCCCTCTTTATACTGTGCTGTAAGGGTTGCTCATATCATTTTTTTTTTCAAACAAAGTTGTAGAGAAATTATAGGTCTACAATTTACATTTTGATCTCATTTGATCGTGTGTTTATTACGGGAGGTATAATTTTTTGAATTTTGAAAAACAAAGTTTTTCCACCTCTAGGACCAATAGTTGGTGCTATAAAAAAAGTTTACTCATATAAGTTTTAGGCTTTTATCTAAGGAATAATACAAAACTTAAATATCTTATATGGTAAGAAATTTATAGCAAAATTTTACTTTTTTTAAAAACCTCCCGATTCCTGCCCCTCTCGATCTGATTTTGTCCATTAACGAACATGACCGAGATTTTGTGTCCTTAAATTTTATGCATCAATTTGAAAGTGATTGGTGTAAAATTACGGCAGTTATCGTATCTACAAGAAAGTGATATAGATATATAGATAGATATATAAACTCTTAAACTGAAGGGGGTTTTGGGTTCTAGGGGATGTGAAACGCGAAAATATGTTAAAATTTTCCAGAAGTCAACATGGTACTGATTGTAATACTTTTGCCAGCAATCTATACTTAACGCACGTTAAACATAGTTCAACTACAGTTACAAAGTTAGAAGGTTTGAATTTAGCCAGTCATGTAATTGTCTTAAACCAGTAACTTCTTTTTAAAAGCATTGTTACTTATTATAGTAACACGGTACTACAGGCATAGTAAACTATATTACCTGGGAATGAGATAAATAATAAGTCATTATTATAATTTAAAAACAATATTGAATCTAAAATACTACCTTGAGGCATAGTAGATATTTTTAGCGTAACCACTAAGAGTTTCATCAATTTTGACTCTATTTTTACGATTAGTAATATAACTCGTAAACGAATTCGTAATATATTCGGCTATGCCTAAACTTTCTTGTTTATTTAAGAGTCGATATTTGCTTATACTTTTTATGTAAGTTTGTTTGTTCGTATTTATATTATAAAAATATGAATATATTGTTAAAAATATATGGTTTTTCGTAGGTGGGGATATTTTTTACTTTCACTACATGATTATTATGAATAAAAAGGTATATGATTGGCGGGAGTCAAGTAGCTTGTATATATAATTTAAATAAATAATAGGTATAATATAGCAATTACAAATTTGGTAAAAAAGGGTATAACTTCTTATTTTTATTTTCAGCGCATCCAAATCTAAAGCTGTTTATAACGCATGGAGGCCTCGCAAGTACACAAGAGACGGTGTTCCACGGAGTGCCAATAGTAGGAATACCTTTTTTCGCCGATCAACATTCAAACATAGCACGCGCTGTTAATTTGGGCTATGCAGAATATATAGATTTCGATGAAACAAGCGCCCTTTCTATAAAACTAGTTTTGCAGAAGGTTCTCAACGAACCAAAGTATAGAAAACGAGCTAAAGAGATATCTGCCATATTGAAAGATAGACCCACCACCGCCATGGAGACTGCTATTTTTTGGATTGAGTACGTAATCAGACACAAGGGTGCCTATCATCTTAAAACACCTTCATCTTACATGACGTGGTATGAATATTATCTTATAGACGTGGTCGGCATCATAATTCTCGCGTCTATCTTGTTATTGTGGATAGAGTACAAAATCCTAAAGTTAATAATAATGAAGTTTTCATGTACCATAAATGAATTAAAATGCAAGAAAAAAACATCAGATAATAAAAAGTACAGCTAAAATATTTGTAAAAACTTCTTTAACTGTATAATAATTATTTGTAAATGTTGTAAAAAATATGTTTGGTTATCATATAATTATATTCATCATATTAATATATTACATTTGCTATAAAATATTTTAATAAACTATTGTTTACAGAATTTAAATGAATTATAAATGATTTGTAGTGTTGTTAACGAAATTCACTTCGCTCTTTCCATTTGTTTTTTGTTTTCCGTTTACATATTAAGAATACAAAGTACATACTGTTTTTTATTATCTTAATGATAAAGGTATTATATATAATTATATTTTGTTACACATACTAGTGTTGATATTTCAAATATCCTACAATAAATCTTCTTTTTTGGATTCCATTGTTTAGATTAATGGATATGCATTCTAGTTCTTTACTCGCTGTCACTGGTAATAATAACCAGTTTCTGATATTACGCATGTCATTCTTCCAAACTGGGCTCTTATTGTACGGTGATTTAAATGAAATAGGTTAGGTTATTGTTTTTGTTTTTATTGTTATACTTTAGTTGTTACACTTGTAGGTACCTAAACTTTATATTATTACCTACTCATGCTGTGCAGTCTGTGAGTTTAGTTATTGTATTAGAGTTAAAAAAAAATAAATATACATATATATATTCTATTTATCTTTCAATTGTTTATTATAACTGTATAGATCTTCGTTATTCTAAGTATAAATGAAGTACTATATATATGATATTCCTGTATTTTATAATGTATTTTGGAAATAAATAATTTCAATTTGAACTATTGTCATTTATAACTACCAATTCTACGCCAGACTCTGGGATCAAGTAGTTCAGAAGGATGATTGCGCAGGAGACTGCCAGAGGTATTAGAAGAATTATATTTTCCAAAATTCTGACTTCTTAGGCCCGTTTCAACGGTAAACCTAAGACATTTCCCAAACCCGGTTAGAGTAAAATAAATATGGTATAAAATGATATTTTTAAATTATTATAGTAATAAACACATTTTAGGAGATTTTTAAACGAGCTCTCCAACGCAGGGCTATTCATTCATACTTTGTTGTGTTATAGCGAGTAGAAGTTGTAACAAATTATAACCCTGCGGTCTGGGCATGCAAATGACCCACCGTGTGTACCGCACACCGCTTTGCCCGCATAAGTACTGCAAGTTGGCTGCTCCTCGTATTTTTCGAGTGGAACGCAGCTGTGATGTTTTTACTTTGTTCACGTTTCGTTTTGTGATATACAAATGCGCCAAATGGCGTCGTAAAAACAGTTGCATCCGTAATTAAATTGTCATTAGGAGGAAGTGAAAATTAAACAATAAATAATAAAAAAAAATTTTACAAGATGTTTTGTACTTCTATATGTTTTGATATGTATTCATAAAAAGCTGTTGCAATTTGGAAAATTGGAGCACTACAAAATTTAGCCAAATTTTCGAAAATAATTTGGAAAAAGGGTTTAGTAGTTGGAATGGAGTTTTACGCTGTGACGAATAAGCGAAAGCAAAAAACGCGAATTATTTGACTATAAATTTATACGCTGCAATCAAACGAGTAAGCGATACTAAAGCAATGTTTAATGTAAACAATGTTCGATGTAAACAATTATTTTCAGTCAATTATTTGTTTAAACAATTCAATGCGACCTAGCTACATACTGTAGGTCCATAGAGAAACTGGACGCACGTTGCAGTAGTAAAATACTGCACTTTAAAACCTCCACTTTACGCTTATATCCGACATCGCAGGCTGATAAATAAACAGGCGGCGCTCTGTGCTCGATTGAAATGGGATTTTAATTGATATAAATTGTCTCAGCGGCTTCAGAAAACCTAGCCAATGTGTGTGAGCACTAGCTGGATTGCTTATAAATGTCCGTTGATCACTAATCATTTTTTTTTTTTTTGTTATGGAATATAAATTGGCCGATGAGTATAAGTCTATAACCTTCCTAACTAGGTAATAGTTACCTGTTCTAAGGAAGGTTATATATGAAGTGATACAGTGCATAGCAGAGACCAGCGCAAAACCCTGAGAAAAATATAAAAATAATAAGGCACAAATATACACACTGATATACAACCCACACACACATACATTATGTTTAAACTGCTCGTAAGATGAAAAATTCTGGTGATATTTAATTAACCTTGTCCATAGATTATGTATTTATTTGCATTACATTATGTAAAGCAGTACATACGAGTATATTAATATACCAAATTAAAAAATAAATCATAAACCAAAATAAAATAAGAAATAATATATTGTTAGTAAACAATATAAAAAAAATATTGAAACCCAGCGGTTGCGATTTCTTTCACCATCAGAATCTTTTTCGATTTTCTAGCACAAAAAAAATTGATTAGGCTTAGAATATATAAATACCTATTATTAAACAATATTATATATAGCACAAGAGTACAACGGACAACAGCATAGCTCGAAAAAAAAAATTTTTTAGTTAATTTCTTATTCGAATAAAAAATAAAATAGGGTAAACAGAGTTCGGAAACGAAGAAGGATTTAAAATGAAAACGAAGAGTGACTTTTTTAAACGTGATAATCTTAATAATAAATACTATTTGGTATTTTACCGATTTTTTTTTATATTTTATGTGTTACGTGAACACAATAATAACTCAATTTAGTTCTGTGTTTTCTTTGTGTCTTTACTAAGTTATATTAAAATTCAGTTGATTACTAATCGATAAGGAAGGAGGTTTAAGGAGATTTTTGATCAAAAGATTTTATAGCAATAAATTAGTAATATTGTACAGTTTAAGCTGAGTTATTCTTGTAAGAAGTATTCTTCAATTTACATATTGACTATTTAAATTTATTTCCTAGTTGTAGTCATGTCTTCTAAGTACCTACATAATACCACGATACGACATGTCATACTACTTAGTAGGTCTTGGGAGTCGGGAGTCTTAGTAGCCGGGAGTTCGAGAGTGTTCTTTATGATTTTAGCTATGATTTTAGTTTTGTGTGTTTTCATTTTAAGATCAATTTCTGAGGAGGGTATATAATAAACGAAACGTCACAATGTCAATAAATCACTTCTTTATTTTTTATTTTTAAATATTTCTCTATAAAATTAAAACCGCTTTATTATGTCTAACCTGACAACCTATCATCGATATACGATTTAGTTTTGAGTGTAAATTATTTTTAAGTTTTAAAAATACTAATGATCGAAAGTATTAAATTACTTTGGAATTAAACTGTTTTTAATTTTTTTTTTGCTTTCATAAATCAAAAATAAAATCAACTGGGAACATCAGTAGAAGTATAAGTTTTATTTAATTTGTATTTTTGTTATCAAAATTAAATTTAAATTAATACAATGTTATTAGTTACAACTGGACATCTTCCTAATTAACAAGCTAGGAGAAATGTTTAGGTTCTAAAAAAACTTAGTTAAATAGATAAACACATTTACATAAGAACCTAACCATTTGATAGCCACGAGAGGAGTCAGTGAATACTGTCGGCTCTGGCGTCGGGATGAGCCAAGGAATAAACACACGAGACGAGGATTTGTAGCACATGCTCGCCTGCAGTGAGTTGGATGCTGCAACAAACGCCCCCCTTTGCACCCGAACACATCATTCAGGCTGGACCGAGCACCATAGTAAACTACGTGCACCCTTTTATACACAGATAAAAATGCAACTGCCCTTTAAACACAGAATTTTCGACGAATACGAAAGTATTTGACGCGTCTTTAATCAATAATAAATGTTTTTACTTTGTTTATGCTTACGAATTTGACTAATTTATGATAACTAATTTTTTAATTTTTAAAAAAAGTACTCGTAATAAAAAAAATCGTAAAAATAAACAAATTTGTTACATAAATGTTAACTTTTAAACACTATAGTAAAATGTTTTTAGAATTTGTAATATATGTATGTAGAACGTGTATATTTAATGCTATTAAAGGCATTTATTTTTTTTATAAACGAACATTTATTAGCATTGTATATTTTCGAATTTTCACTGAATCAATTCATACTACTATTTTGATGATGCTATTGATCAATGTGATTATTCCTTTCAAATTTTACGTACGTAATTAAAATTATTTGTTTATATCATTTAGTCAAGATTTTTTAATAGCGGCCATTTTGTATACCAAATGTAATACCATGTTCTATATTTGAAAGGTGGTATATCTTTAAAAATGTATTCCATATAACATTCTTCATAATAATTGTATTCGCTTTGATATATTTTGATATTTGATTAACGCGACAAACGGTATCTTCTATAAAAAAGAATTTTACCAAATGCGTTAAATAAAACCAGAGGGTGACAGATGGTATCTTTCAATTTGTTTAATAATCAATATTAGCAGATAATTTCGTGGATTTACTCACCTGGATTAAGTCTCCGAATTCTCCGCCTGCAGCCGTGAAGTTGAGATGACAGATGAAAGGCAATTTGTCTTCTCGAGGTCTCCGCACTTCCATGTCGTATGTTCTACCCACGTCCCCATAGTACGTCCGATTGCATACTGTAATAAAATATGTAACTTGTGTTATTAAATCCATTATTTACTTCTATACTATAGTTTATACAATGAATAAAAAATAATAAATAATAATAAAAAATCGTAAATAACCTGTGCGTAAACTATAAAAGGTTCACGTACTATCAACCAGAACGGTAAAACCGCAGATTGGAAAATATATTCTTAAGGTGAGAAGGCCACTTCAGTCTAAACTAAATCTTTGCGCCGATTTCATTATTTTGGTGGATCGGTTATTTTATTGTTCACTAACAATAAAAAGTTTATTGTAATATTTGCTTTGGTTGTAGTTTTTTTTTTTAATTTTTAGTGTTTATTTATATTTTAGTACTTATGTATTTACTAAATTTTAATCGGGTTATTATTAATCAGAAATTGTATGTTTTGCGAATTTAACTAACTTACACTAGAAGTAACGAATGAAACATCATGCATTATGGAACAATTTGCAATAATTATAATTAAAATTGCCTAATTCAATTCGACAATTGTTTTTTTACTTTTCCTTCCTTATTTAAACTAAATTAGGACCACTTCTACTAAGAGATTCCCTATTATATACAAAAATAAACATTCGAAAAAAAATCGGTAAAGCCACTCCGATGTTAATGATTGAACATAACATAAATAAAAATAAACATCGAATTGAGAACTTCTTAAGTAGGTTAAATAATTACGTTTTTAAGATCATTCTGCTATTATTTATTAACTTGGCAGCATATTACCTTAATTAATAAATACTACAAAAAAAATAATTTACGACAGTTTGTTAGGCAGTTTAGAGAACATAGTTTGTTCTTTACCAGCAATTCTCACTGAAGCAGTATTTGACAAGTAGACTAGATATTGACTTGTTTTTAGATACATGCTTACTAACATCATTATCATGCTTATTGTTTAGGTCGGCCGAATGTGTCACGCGGTCCCTGTAATGTAAATTTTGTTAATAATATAAATATACTTTACCATCTTTTAACATAAAACCTCACCCCCCAAAAACAACCCAAAAAGGGTGGCGCCATGAATGAGTTTAGTTCCGAAATGATGTTCATTTATTTTCGAGGCATTCGAGAGCAGACAATTACATATTCGCTGGGTTTAATCAGCTTAAAAACGTATGTTTTGCTCTGTTCCGCATTTTCAGTTAGACAGGCTTCGAGCGTAATCTTCAGCATGCTTTTTTGTAATAACGCAAATGGAACGTGAATAACCAATGCGCTTGGAAAAGGGTAATATATTTTGTGGTTTAGATGAATAGTGTAGGTATGTAATATATCCAAATCAAATAAAACCTAACAATTTTAAATAAATAAATAAACAATCATTAAAAATAAAATAAGTAAAAAACCAACATAAATTAAAAATCAACTTGTTTTATTTTATAATATTAAATTTTTGCTAAACCAGAAATGGTTACTCATTTATAAGGTTATTATTATACAATAAATGAAGGTTAACTTTGTTGTACATACCATAATAATTATTATAAAGTAATTTTTGTACGCAGCCAATCTTATTTTAGGAGAACCGCATAATTTCATTCAGAACATATAATGTTAGAAATACAATTGAAAAATAGTAAAATCAGGTTAACTTAAATAGATTTGGATTACATAAATTATTATTTCATCGGTTTTCAAACTAAATGAACAATATAACACCGTTTTAAGCGTAAAAATGATCTAATTTTGTTATTCTTTTATCAGTTCGCATGGACTGACAATTAATATCCAAAATAACATCTTTCTATGATAAATTATGAATAGCTAAGTGCGTAACCGTGTTTCTTTTCAGTTTAATATTCTTACCGGTATACTTACATAAAAAAATACCTTGAACAGCATAGTACATACCTTGTTGGTTAAAAAGTGCATTCATATTGTGGTAATATATTCAATGTTCGGTACTAAACATTCGGTTTTGTATCTTAGTTATATTTAAAAACCTATTAGCGATTAAAAAAGGTATTTGATTAAAAGAGTAATAAATAAATAAATATAGCTTAGATTCAAACGGCAACTCCAGCAAACTTACACCCTAAGAAGTTGCGTGTTGAATATTTCACATTGTTATGTGATGTTTCGAAAAGAAGTTATGTGTAAATTGAAATAACCAAATTATTCATTCGCCTTATAGTCACGTACAGTTTATAATAGAAATAACATTTCGTTTTTAATACTTAATATATTAAATATTATGTATCAGAAATTATGAGGAATAATCAGCAACGGCATTATCAAGCATCAATAAAACGAAGCTGAGGAATAAATATTGAAAGTAGGGTTATTTGAGCGGTTATAGTGGCAATAGGGCAGGACGAGTCATTATTGTAATTAATTATTGTTTGATTATTAAAAAGTGCTATTTTAAAAGTATGTTCAATTACGTTCTTGTTTAAATCTCAAGAAGAAATAAAAAAAATAACGTGATTATAATGATTTGATGACCCACTATAGCTCGAAATAAAAATATTTACTACAGTTACTCTTTTCCAACTTAGGTTTTATTGAATTTATTTATTTTATTCTTAGAATTGCTTACAGCTTAAAGGCAGTTACATACATTAATCAACTACTTAAGCTGACTATAGGCAACTCTAATTTAACATATTTATTTAAAATAACGAAGGAAGATGTAATAGCAACTATATTTAAACAGACAATGGTCTATCTGATTACAAATATTTTTTTAAAATAATAAAAAAATAATAATAGAATGTCTCAGCAAATAGACTACTGTGATCTTATTTTAAGAAACTTTTATACATATAGCTTGCAATGTTTGTTAGTTTGTGAAGGTCAACTCTTACAAGCTGAATTATAACCAATTTCTCTTATCTTACAGGGTTGAAATGTGACATTTTGCTTCAGGTCCTATGAGAATGCATTTTTATAGTAAGCATGACCTGATTCTACACTTAAGATTGGCTCCAGACGAAGGAACTTTTTACTATTAATTTATTATCTAGTAAAATGTAATTATGCGTTTGAGTGTACTTCGAGTGGCTAGAGGGCATTTTAACACGTAGGTATCCAAAGCGTATTGGTACTTATATGTTAGTAATGATTATTTATTACGAACGAATGCCTATTCCTCGTGGAAACCATTTCGCTGATTGCTTTGAATATATGTACCTACATATGTGCAAAGGCTTGTAGGTATATTTATGCTAACCGCACTCGTAAGGGAAGTGGTTGGCGGAGGAGACGAACAGCATTTGTTATGTGGCGTCATTATCTGTCTCTTTTCTATACACCATCACTATTTCACACGCGTATATCTTATTTTCATACCTAGGAACATTATAAAAATACTACTTCTATTTTAAGTAAGTCAGGTAGTTAAGTAATTGTAATTGTATTCAGTTGAACAATAAAATTTGCTTCTGGCAACATTGAAAATGAAATTGAATTGATTGAAGTAAGTAGTTTAAGTAAGTAAAAGTAGTTCTTTTAGTATTTAAGTATGTATTAGTATGTTCGTATGAAATTATTACATATAATATTTATTCTTATTTAGTATATATTATCTTATTTATATATATTATATCTTATATTAGTTGAATGAGTAAAGATTATATATATTTTATGATTGTTTTTTAATAGCGGCAAATTGCCTAAAAAGATAAATGACACAATCTTTGACGATATTGAAAAATGTAGAAAAAGATTATTGTTTTTTTATAAAGCGTAGAATAATAAAATATTTTAAAAGGTACTAAAGAGGTCCTGTACTTGCAGGAACTCTTTAGCACAGGATGTCGGTTTATATGCAGTATTAACTAATAACATTGGTCTATTTAATAACACAATAGACGAATCGAGCACTCTACGATAATGCATTCCCTCCATGAATAATGCATTTAATGCTTTTGTTTGAATTCTAATATTTCACTTGGAGTGATTAATTGTTGATAATAGTGAGTATTTTGGTAAGTGAATGGATTAGTGCATGCACTTTATTATAAGGTTTATTGCAACGGTTCCGAATGTCCATCACTGAAGTAATTTTTTAACAAACATTTCTTTATTTACTACCATAAACCTCTAATATAATAAACAGAATTCTGAAATTTACCTTATTAATCAAGAAACACTAAAAAAACCCGGGAAAGAGAAGATACGAATTAAAACAGAATCGAATTAAACAATAGAAAAGTGCAACTCTTTAAAACAATTGGTATACAGCGGTTACCACCGGTTATTAAACTTTTTCACTGCAGCCAACCTTAAAGGCTGAAAGCTACAAAAATGTTATCAGTGGTAAGTAAAGTACCTGCCGGTCTCATCTCATAAAGCTAAATTATGTAATAATTAAAATGTCATTAAAAAGTTGTGATAATCCTTTTTAAAGATTTATTTGTAGTTGATTAGTTTTAATAAAAAGAATAAAAATATCGTTTCATGAAGCAAAATTATGAATACGTTTAAATGTGGAACACGATTTGTATCTATAAAGCCTCGTACACATAAATAGGGCGGGCATAGGGCATTGTATAGGGGCATAGGGCATTATATCCAAAGGTAAGTACATAAATCGATTCAGTCAGCTCACGTGGACTGCCATTAATATAAACGATCCTCGTCAAACCAAACTGCCTAAAACTAATTCATGTCTTTCGAGCGTGAAAACAAAGGAGTTTGGGCCCAAATGTTCGTATATGCAAAGACTTTATGTATATATTATATTATCTTATTTCACACATACTAGGTAACTTAAGTACAAATATCTTCCCATTTTATTTAACTCACTACACTGGGTCACGTATGTATTTGGCAAATAATAAAAAGCACTTGGCGGCTTAAATCTTTATTTTAAAATTAAATGGTTAAGTTTTAGATTAATCATAGATATAATAAAAAGTTTTTTATTCAGTTGTTGTTTAGTTTTTTATAATTTATAACAGTTTATTTTTATATTCAGTAAATATAGATCACGCTCACACTCACTTCGTCCGACGTCCTCGACGAAATTTTCTATTTACTTTAAAATGTAAATATTGTAAGGTAATTCATTCGTTTTATTAAAACCTATACATTTGTAAATAAAACATACACTAAATTTAATTAATTCATCGACACAAAATATTCTCAAACAATAAATCTTATACCTACGTGTTTGTATTTCAATAATTTGATTTAGCTTGAAAAATTTTTGCAATAATTTAGCTTGAAAACATCATACTTATTGTATAATAATATGTTTGTAAATAAGAACGAAGGTTTTTTGTTATCGGATTAATTTTTATTTTTTTAATGTAATGCTGATATAACTGTGTTTTTCCATAAGAAATAAATAAATAAATTAGTTTAAATTAATTTTATAAATATAAAAATAAATTTTATTTTACAAAATAAAAAATCAAACGTGTTCTAACATAAAAAAAAACTTCTTTATGATTACACCTATGACGCGCTAAAATAAAAACAAAGTATTTAGAAAATAGTAGACACAATCTGGAAATAAAAATAAATTGGATTTATATAATCTACTCGAAAAACTGTATAAATAAATGCATATATAATTAGATTTAATGATATAAGAAACAGAAAAATTTCATTTTGCCACAACAAATTCTATTTTTTAGCATCAAGAGGTATTTCCAATAAATTAAAAGTTAATTGTACCTTCCTAATAATAATATAATACTTTTAAGAGATATATGAAAATTAATATGGTCTGTATTCCTCGCATTGTATGTAAGTTTGGCACATCAGAATTGATTAAATGAAAAACATTCCAACTAAGGAGGTGAGGCCGTTTTGACACATTGACTAACTGCTCCGTTTATGTCGGAGGCAGTGGGCAAGAAGTTTGAGAAGGGTTGGTCGAAATACTTGTCTTAATAAATTACAGATGTTTTGTCTCAAACGTACGCCTACACACACACACACACACACACTCATGTTATGAGGGTTAAGACGGTCGACTGGTGTGTTTCCTACTCTAGAAGGTTCTAATAAAGATACAATAATGAAAAAAAACGATTCATATCCAGAGAATTCTTTTAGAAACTCACACATTAATATCAATAACTAATTCACTCTGATTTTATTTAGTATATATTTTTATTGTTTTTATTTCAGTGATAAAGGTCTATGATGGCATAGCGGCGTAAGAGAGAGGGAGAGAGGCTACCGTTGTCGATTTTTCCACACGACAGCCGCCACTGAATGGTCGTGCAGCGTCTTCGGTTGGCCTGACAATTCCACCAGTTACCGAGTACCACTTCCGGATCTGTGCTCACGGCGGAAACAATTCATGTTCGCGCGGCGATAATACAAATACCTATTCGTTACAGCGAGAGCACAACAGAAGAACGAGCGCCTTCGAGTTTAAGAAACCGTCGATAAATTCACTGCGAGCACCATAAGCAATATACTCGCATATGACTCAATCAAAAGTAGCAATCTGCACTAAATGTGTTTTGCGGCATATTCATAAAAGCAATTTACACCACAATAAATAAAATCATCAATATTTTTGAATTCCTGTTAATTTTTTTTTTTTTTTTAAACTGGGTCAGGCAAATTGCTGTTTTTGTTTTCAACGTGTTGCTAATGATGTCACTCAGCTCAGAAGTGTAGATAAGTAATCATAATTTAATATCATCGTAACATGGTTGCAGATTGCTTGTTTCAATCCAATCTAATTGGAGCGGAGCGAGCGAAGCTCCCATGTGGTGACTCAAATGTCACTCTTTTCACGGACTAAGGCTCTAGAACTACAAGACCGATTTGATAATTATTTTTTTTAAATGACCATGACAATGTCTTCTATGCATAGATACCAAAAAAACATATACATTTGATTGCGCAAAGAATTATAAAAAATTAAATGGTAATCCCTAGGGAGAAATACATTTATATACCAATCCAATGTACGAGTATGCCGCAGCGAAGCAAAGCGGCGCCCTAGTAGATTATTATTTCTTGCTTTAATTTGTGGTAAAGATGAACAAGTTTCAAAATCGAAAATAAATACAAAAGTAGTGAAAAGTTAGAGATTGCTGGCATTGTGTTCAATTTTGCCTAAATTCGTCGATTTTCACACAAAAGAGAAAATGTTAGAAGTGTGCGTGCAAACTAAATACGGCATGCGCCAGAATAACATTCTATTAATATCTCAACTTTGCCTGTTTGATATTCGGGACGCGATTTGGCTTTGAGAAACAGTCCCTTGCCAAGTTTGCCGATAACGGTTCGGCGCGAACAAACCGTTTCTGCAACATTAGATAATTCTGGAAATGTTTTTAAAATGTCTGTTATCTTTGCTCTGTACATTTCCTTAAAATAGAGGTTGTCGAATTTAAAAAGGTCAATTTTTACCCAAGATTGTTTTTTAGTGTTTTGTTAACAGATTATAAAAAGAACTGCTAGTACATAAATACTCGTATATATATTTGCATTCTTTTACCATCTGGTTTCGGATTATTTAACAAACTTTTTTTACTTGATACCTAATATTACATATTATTTTCCTGTTCTCTTAATAGTTTCAAAAAAAAAATAAATAGCAACGAATTAAAGTTGATTTTATTGCTTTTTTTTAAATTGAGAACATTGAGCTAACCAACGCATACAAAAGAAGATAGCAAAAAAAAAAACTTACTCGTATCACGTACGTGAGAGGTTAATAATAAAAAGAATAACAGGATAAATATCATACATATTAAGCATCATATATACAATAAATAGTTCATTACGGATAATATTATAAACATTTAATAAATAAATAGTTTTTATAATCGTGTTACCTATAATTTATATAAAAAGAAATACATAAAATGACTAAGTTACAATTATACGATATTAAAAAATGCTGTAGTCTAATCTGTACTATGCTACCTTTCTGCTACTCTATACAATTATACTTGACTTGATGGAAATAAAATAAAAAGAAGGTTTGTAGGAAAGAAAAGAATATTTAAAAAATATAACAATGTTAAATATGATTACAAAAGATTTTAAAAAAGGTGGATCGTTACTAGTGCCGTCATATTTTTTTTAAATAATTTTTATACTGAAATATTTTTTTAATATTTTTATCGTTTTATAAGTTATCTTTTATTTAATGTTTTTTTTCACTAAAATTATTGATAATTTTTAAAATAGATGAAAAAAACGTAGGCATGGTAGAAAAATAGTATAGATATTTTAAAAAAATATTTTTTTGATTAAGTGATTAATAATGGAATATCTTTTCTATTTATTTTGATAAAGAATGACATTTCTAAATAAAATCAGTTAAAAAATTTTTATAATATATATTAAAAAATGTTGATTTTTGTTTAATTCTCGTAAACAGATTAATCAAAGAGAGAACCGTTCCGAATTGCCAAATTTACAACATCACCATCTTGGAGTATATATATTTTAAAATATCTAATTCGCAATAAAATTTCTTACGGAATGCTTTATCCAAATGCATATAAATACAATTGTATAATAAGATTACCTTTGGTCATTGTATTGTTAACATCTCTTAACCGGTCCGCCGCCGCCGGGGTTACTTTAAATATTTTTGCGTTTCACTGACACTTTGATTCACAAATAACGAATATTCGCGACAATAATTTTGACAATTAAAATTCTACTAAAATAGGTATGGACCGACTATTTTTTTCTTCTTAAAATCAGACTTCTTAGTTAGCCGAGAATGTTATAGTAATGGGCATAATGAACCCCGGAATTTCAGTATTAATAAATAATTTTAATACCGTTGCTACAACTGTGGACACGTTAATGCGTTTCATTTATACGGCGACATTTGTACATGGACTCGTTAACGCCATGCTTCGTGCTTAACTATTTTCTCGAATATAACAATAGCCGAAATAAATATACATACAGTTGAACAACGCCTGCTTCTGACATTTTAAACCCAGTGCCTAAACCGAGCCAGCTTTTTATTATTGATCTTCAATAAAACATTCAACTGCAGACTTTAGAGATGGTATTTGCTTGTAACGAATGGCTTTGAATTGTAAAAACCAACAAGCAATCATAATGTAGGTGTATCGATTAAAAAAAAAAATTATACAGAAAAGGACAATTAAATTTGATATAAAAAAACATTAAGAGTTATAAAAAAATGATTGGCGAAACGCAGTCCAATCTCCCTCTCAGTGAGAACGGTAGAATTTCATAAATAAAAAAAAAACCATCATCAAAATATTATAAAGGTCCTTGTACGGAGATTTTGATCAGCTATGGATATTTTTTAAGGCCACCAACAACTATATCCTCGACATACTATGAGTAAAAGATGAAGGTACAAGCAAGACTAACATCTTATCTGTGTTCATAGATGTCTGTGGATATACCGTTGACAACTTTGTCTTACTAAAGTATATATATTGTACCTTATGCTGGTTTGAGCGAAACGCAATTTGCCACTAGTACAGTCAGATCAATAAGAAGACCATCTCAACTTACCAGTTTGATTCCCGAATGAATTTCAATGAAGACGACTTGAGTCTCTGCAACAGACGAGACTAATTCATAGGTTTAGAATACTTTATTATATAGAATTTATAATTATATGGAATAAGTATTATAAACTCCTTTATACGTAGGACTTTATACATTTTTGATTTCAGCCTCTTCCTCTAAAACCGATATGTAGCGATAAGGTCTAATTCTGTGATACGATAATAAGTTCGATACTATTTGTATCGCTTATAACTAACGCCGTAATTATCTTATAACCGAATTAATTTTATGCAATGTAATGGTACGAAAATTGGGACAATATGTTAACAAAGTTGGTATGTATAGTATGAAAAGTACAATTTTTGTACATTTGTGTACACTATGAACGAGCGACACGCGAAACATCGAAAGAAGGTTTAGGTTGAAACTGCGCTCTAATCTAAAAAATATAGTTTTATACTTTCATTTTTCTCAAAAAGCTAAATATTATTTTAATGCTGGTTCTGAATCGTTGACCATTACTTAAGACTGCCGTTCAGGAAACTCCTGGATACTGTAAAAAGTCATATTGCATCAGTTCGACACACGAATCGATGAAACTCATCAGATATTATTTTAACAATAAATATAATAAAAGTATTTTAACGAACCAGGGTAATTTTATAATTTGATTAACAAGTTTTATCTACGAAATCTACGAAATTTTGCATTCTTAGAATTTTATCTTTTATACTTCTGAAACATGAGAAAAGTTGTTGAAGGAAACACAGCAGACTCTGACTTACATTATATGTTTTAGTTTTCTAATATAATTTAAATGTGTGATCGTCTTTTTAAATATTGTATGATCTGACCTGAAAATATTTGACAATTGCTCTCAAATTACTAATCTAAAACTTTACTATACAACTACGAATATAATGTAAAATGTCTAATATTATATATGCGTGTAACTTGCGTTGAATTTTGGATTCTCATAATCTCATGAACATTTTTGCATACTACGGAAGGCTGATACTTTAAACTAAAAAAACTTACTGATAAGTTCCGGGTCTATATTAATATGTCATTTTCAAGCTAATTCCATAAATATCCATAATTTAGTATGGACGCTTCAGACATGTAGCTGCATCCATTAAAGAAGTGGAGGTATTGGTTAGGGGTTGATGGGTTCAGGTAAGGATCGGTAAATGACAAGGTTTTAAGGCAAACGATGCAAGCTGCTTGTAAGGAGGGTAAATCTCATCAAAACAATATAACCTCGACGTCAGAATGACGAAACTTCCCACAGTCAAGTTATTCTGGCCTATAAAACGTGTTCTTTAATGTTCACCCTTCGAAAATGAGTGAAAAGTAAAATGAATTACCGAGCTCTAAAGTAATTATTTCGGAAGCGGTTACCAAGCCTATGCATACGCCCCATTTGTAAATGTATCGCAGACGCTAGGCGTAGCGTCCCACGGTCTCTAAGCGTAGAGCCATAATAAGTGAGTTATGACGTGCTCGTTAGTCGGTGCCCTCGGGGCTTCGGCGGTCGAGTCGCGCGCTATTGGAAATGTAGAAGGCGATTTTCTTTACCCCTCTTCGCTTATTTATTCATATGACGTTTAGGGCATTTTACAGAGGACATAACTAATCCATTAAGCCTATGTAATTATTTTCCAGTAAAATATTGAAATAAGATTATCATAATGATCTCGTTATTTCTAAGCACTGGAAACCTGGATGCAAACTAAGCCTTAGGGACTTTGAGCTACGTTAATGTTATATTAAAATGTTATCATGCCATTATTTTATTACACCCGATTTTACTGTTGCTTGCCATAAGTACAAACACAAATTATAATAAATTCAAACACAAAATAACAACCAAATCGTCAACAAACCAAAAATCCTCAACTGTATCGTTATATTATAATTTTAATAATTTACATAGCATGAGTCATTGCGATAATCCTAATATTCGTAATGAACATGTCGATAAGTGCTGTTATATATCTCGTAGAATTTCGACAAAACAACGGCCTATTTTGCTCAATGAAAGCAACCGTGTATATGGATACACGGAGAGTTTAAGAAAAATTGTTTCTATTTATGATAAAAGAATAAATTTGGATAAGAAAGATTACGGAAAATAAAACTTTTCCAATGACGACGTTCATTAAAGAATAATAGAAAATCATCCGGTTTATAAGTAGGTGGTACATAATGATAGGTTTAGTCAGTAGCCAGTTAGTAGTCCAGAGATTGAATTAAAGAAGATGGATCGCACCCATCGATCTTGGCTTATATCGCCGCGCTGCTCTATACTAAAATGGCTTTCCATTTACTCTGCTAATATTGATATCGTTATATGTAGGCACCTACAGTTAATATTGTTAAATAAAATTAAGTAATTTAACATTCTACAAAAAAAAACGATTGTATAATGTGGATTACAAAAATGCAATAGAGCGACCTGACGTTTAATCGGAAAGTTCTTACAATGGGTTTGCAATATGTCTGGCTACGTTTGGACCTGTTTTAAAATGCCTTAAATTCAGTTTTTTTGCAAATTATCACGCTAGTGCCTACTATTTTGTCTAGGCCGATTATAGTAAAATATAAGTACTTGTAATTGCAATTACATATAGAATATACATACATACTATATTTTTATCACGTTCATCATAGATTATTTTTATACATACTAAAACCATACTTAATTTATTTTTATTAACATGCAAGTGTCGCATACTCACGACTGCCACAAGCATCACTCACAAATTACACATAAAACTTTAAAAAAAAATCTACTGTTTAAGTATATAGTATTAATGATCTATATATATTTTAAGAACACTGTTCAAATTTTTATGCTAATTTTAACATGTAAAATGGCCGAAATCCATAATTGGTTTTATATACTAGTAATAAGTTTTGTTTGTAATTGTAAAAATGTAATACTGTGGGTTTTTCTATAAAGAATAAATAAATAAATAAATAAATGATTTAAATATATTAGAAAGCACCTTAATATTAATTTGCTAAATTGCAAAATGTCACCATTTTACAATCCGTCTATTAATTATCTTTTTATAGGATTGGCCTACGACATATCCATTGTGTGTATCTGATTACTACATTTTTAAAGTATTAGAACCGGTGGTTTGAGTAGATAGTGTTTACTGAGTAAATGTTAGACCGATCCGCGCGAAATGCTGCATTCTTTTGTTGCAACTTGGCACTGTTATGAAATAACAACAAATTTTGAGTAAGGGTGAGAAATAGAAATAATGTTGGCATGTGTAATTATCGGTTAAACTATCTAAGGAAATAATATAATAGGCATTACATCTCTTTAGATACGGTATAATATAATTTAGCCTGAAAAGCGTTGACACGCCATTCGGCTCGTATCGAATAATAAAAAAGAGCAGTTCGTGATGGGATCGCGTCAGGATAGAACAATCCAATCTGTGTCGGGCTATTTATATCCGGGGCACGAGTGGCAGCGATGGCAGAGCCAAGTGGAGAAGTGGAGGCAAGACTTGTTTACGCTGATGGCTACGCCGCGTGATGAATGCAGCCAGCCGAACGGCTACACCGCTCGCCACTTCTACAGACGCACTTGAACAAAGGGGGTAGTGTGGCCGCCATTTATTTCTCTAGAGAACAGACGAAGTGTATCGCTGCTGTCGCTGGAGGATTTATTAAAATTGCATAGCAAATCTTATGGTATAACCTCATTATTTCTACAGTTGTGATTTACCCCCATACCAGGTAATTCACTATTGATAAAATTTTATTAACTACACAATCAAATTCATACCGTTGTTGCGACCAAATCCTTATCAGTATACAAATATAACCATTTCAAAATTATTGTCGAGTAAAAAAACTACCATTCGTTAGAAACAACTTCTTTTAGAATATTTCGTAATACAAGACTAGACAATACCTATTTTTTTATTTGATATTCATACCTATAAATATATTTTACTTTATTAGTTATAACAACGTTACCATATGCGTTTTGATGTTTAAAAATATAGCGATTTTAAATTATAAGACGTTATTAAATATAAAAACTAAGGCCATTTACAACTAGAAAAAAATGTAATTTAACATACATACCCATATTAATTGTAATGCTAACGTAACATATAAAGTAAACGCGTATGAATGCGTGTGTATAGGTGACGGCGCCCATACAACCGAAAATAGAAAAGGCTTATACACACACTCGAAAAAGAAACCCAAGCATCTTTTGTAATTGAACTTAATTCATTTTGAGTATTCTTAATAAAAAACTGAATTTAATTAATCTAATAAGTTAACACAATATTTATAGATTCTGAGGTGGTACGAAGTTCGTCGGGTAGCTTGTTATTTTATTAAGAAAAAAAAAATGAGTTTTAAAAGTGTTTGACTTTGGGGCGTGTAGGTACGTGCACCCGTTGCATGCATTAAAATTTTTTTAAAGATTTGTTACGTTAAAGAAGTTTCAGTTCGCATCGCATCGCAATCAAAGGTAGAGTTAAAATGCCATTTGAGAGGTAATCGTGTAACTTAGAAATGCCAAGACCGGGGTTTTGTTTTTGACGTCGGAGGGAAAACGTCTTATTTTCTGAGGAGAAATGATTGCCACCTCTCACGAACCTTACGTAAAGGTAAAGAGTTATACGTAATAATTTACCGACCAGGTCTCAACAGCGGTGTGAGCCTTGCGAAATTCGTACCGCCTTCTCGGCGACATTTGTTAAGGACGCAATTAAGCGGCGTAATTATATTCACTTGTAAGCGACTCTCAGCGTAAATTGTATCCACCAGCTGAGTTATTAGCATGCCGGTATTTTGGTCACAAAAGCGTGGTGGCTGTGCCAGACGCACCCTATTTGGAAAAGCTATGTATCCAATTCACAGTTTGTTCATTATATTGCGGAACAAAACCCTAAAACTCCTAACCTTGACCATTTTAATGTCATTTCAAATATATATCATAATTTAAAAACTATACCGTTTGTTTCCGCTACAAGTATTGTGGGATAAATTGCAATATTTAATTTCTATTATTATTATATCCGTTATGAAAGAATTGCTAACAAATTAGTAGATTACAATTAGCCATACATAAATCATCTTCTACATGTTCCAAGATAAACAATATTTATAGTTTCATGTTAAAAATATACATTTAATAAATTATAATGATATATTTCTGATCGAATTCTCTAATCATAAGCACTTTTTCAAGTCTTTTTTAAGAAGTATCATTTTATCGGTTGGAATCTCTGAGCGAAAGTCGCGCTGTGATCGACCTTTCATTTTTAAATTTCCCTTTTTTTTATTAAAATGTCTGAAAAATGGCCATTTTCTCTCTATTTAATTTCAATGTGCCAACAAACAAAGTGCAGAACACGTATTTAATACGTCTATTTGTTCCTCGAATCTTCCTGTTGTATAATGAATTAATTGACCCAATTGCCTAAAATTAAGTAAATGCCAATTTAAAATAAAATGTCTAGATGTTTAAATAACTGAGAAATAACTGTAAAATAATGTTTATTTAAGTTTTTGTTTCACTCTCAATACTTTGTTTCGCTCAGTTTCGGTTAAATGTTTTATTTAGACGACGTTATTTAGTCACGTTAAATAATAGATTCTGTTCGTGTCGCCCTCGCCTGCATTAGGATCATGTTAACTCTTTCAATCCGCATTAACCTATGTACAAAGGCGGTCGAGTACGGAAAGCGCGATTTCGATTACGCTTCCAGTCTGTTACACGTATCAGGAAGTTTATTATAAACTATACAGTAGCGCCAACGTCAGTTTAAATTCAAAACATTATCGCAGACTAGGACAAATTTCAACAGGGCCCACTCATTGCAGCTTCTTTGTTCTGAGCATGAATACATTAGAGTCATGCCGTGTGCCCATGCATATATTTATCGCAGTCCATTACTCGTGCGTCTAGACTGAAGAGTTGACTCGTGAGACGCCGCACTGTGCGGTGGCCGAGGGCGGGCGGCCGAGGGCGGGCGGCCGAGGGCGGTGCCGCCCTCCAAATTGCGAGGCAGCTCCGGAAACTTTCGTGACATATTTTGCAGCTTTTCTGCATTGCGTTGCGGAGCCAAGTGCAGTTATTGGCGTCGAATGTGTTGATCGTATCTTTACGGCGGTTTCGCATTGCAAAAGTGCCACTCGCTATCGGATTTGTATTTTACGTCTAGTTGTAAAATATGTAAAGCTGTTTAGTGGGGTCAAAATTACAAATAAGCACAGAAATATATTTTAGGAACTAAAAAAGTATTTTTATTATTAAAGGTGACTATTAAAACTACATACTATTGTTTGAGCAGAAATTTATTTTATTTATTTATTTAATTCTTGCAAATGTAACAAAAATAATGTTATAATGCAAAATATCTTGCCTAACAAGACCATCGCCTGTTTTATAAATATACCCGCAGAGTCGGAGCGAGTTAAGCGATGAATATTTACTTTTGTATTTTAACGCCTAATATAATAGAATCTTAATATCCAGTACATAGAAGTAAAGTAAAGTTTAAAGGAATAAAGTATATAGTTTTATAGTTTTTGATGCCTGAACCGAACAAAAAAAAAATACATTGTATTTATAAAAACTATTGACAATTTGTTTTTATTAAACTTATAAATTATCACTAAAATTTTTAGTCGAGATTAGTCGCTCATTTTCCAAGTATGATTAGTGCTTGTGGCACCTGGCACTTTTGGTATCAGACGATCTGTGCCTCGTTTACTTATATTTTGATCTCGGAGTTTTGTTCTTTAGTAAATTATATTATACTCTGATGTAGATTATATTATTTAAAAAAATATAGATTATGTTTTCAAGCAGGTTAAGAAGAGCATTATTTAAATGACAAATTGCATATAGGTAGGTAGAACTATTAATGGTCTACCTCCTTTTGCTTAAATGTAATTGATATGTGTTGAGAAATTTAAAATGTTTATTATATTAAAAGGTATTGATAATATTTAAATCACCCTTAATTAATTGCAGTTACCAAACCCGCATCCCCTTCGCGTCAGTGGCATCTGTCTTCAGACCCGCAGACGTGGTCTCGTCAATTTAAATTCACGACACACATTCGAACGATAATATGTTATTTCCATTTCGCGAAATGCTTCCTGCGAAGCACGTCGTTCGTACAGTGAAATCAACGGCAAAGAAAATAGGCGCAAAACATGCCCTCTGATTCTTATTCAGCGAATGTTCAGTTCCGGCGGCAGGCGGCTTGCGAAACGCGAGCCGCTTCCTCTGAATAAACACTGACGGAAACTCTGCTCATATCCGGACGGCTTCTGACTAAAATTCATGTAACATCTCCAAAAAAAAAAAATGTTTTTTATGTTAATATAATAATAAATGCTATTATTTATATAAATAAAATAGTTTATTTTACACAATTCTAATCTATTTAGGTAAATATAAATAAACATCCAACCTTGCACCTTCGTGGTTAAATCCGATTTGGTAAAAAAAAGCAATAGAACACAAAGTGTAGATTGAAATATAAAGAAAACACGGGCGCAGATAAATTCGATCCGAGATTACCTGACTGAAATGAAAAACAAAATCGCTCTAAAAGATAAAAAAAAATATTTTTGGTAAATTAAATGCTCGCTACTCTAAAAAGTATAAATTCAGGATTTTTTATTAAGCAACTAGCTGACCCGGCCACGCGTTGCTGTGGCTAAAGTTTTTGTTATATTACATTATAGTAAACAATCTAAGAGGAACAATAAGAGAACATCAGTCACGGAGTCCACTATGCTTTTTCACACAGATGGTATTTGTAAAAAAATATGGTGATTTCCTTATTTGACTTTCTACTACTATAACCCTTTAGTACAATGAAATTATTTACGAACAAAGACGAAAATGTTGATGTTGGTATACAAATTCACTGGATTGAGATTTGAAGGGGAAGTACGTTGAACACAATTAATTAAAATGTTCTTACACTTGATACTAAGCAGAAATCAATAGGTAAAAAATAAAAATTTATCAGATTTATTATTTCCATTTAATTTTATAACAAATATAAGTATATTACAGTATAATACAGTAAATAACATGTGACGCTTAAACTCATGAATGAGGTAGGCAAGGCAGACAGTCTTAAACTTTTAAACAATAATATCTTTTTTTTTGAATTATAAATACTTTCAATTTCAATTTAATTTAACACCAATCGGTGCACAATGTTTTTGGTTAACCTGTCTTTAGCTAACACAAATAGATTCGACGGTTTCCCAACACGTGAACACGCAACATATAGTTGCCCATGAGAAAAACATGGATTTTCCAAATCTAAACCACAAATGGACATTGTTTGACCTTGAGATTTATTTATAGACATGGCGAAAGCTAAACGAATTGGAAACTGTAGCCTTTTGAAGGGTATGGTAGAATCTGATGGTATCATCGGAATACGTGGCAGCAGGACCACTTTTCCTTTAAACTTCCCAGCCAAAATGGTTGCTTCAAGAATGTTTCCGGTGATCTTTTTGATGACCAAACGCGTACCGTTACATAATTGAGGTGGATTCAAATTACGGAGGAGAATAATAGGGGAACCAATCTTTAATCGAAGATTATGTGGTGGCATTCCAGGGATATCTAATGAATTTAAAAATTCAATCGGAAAATTTACACTTTCATTTTCATCAACAACAGTATCGATTGATTTAAAAGACATCAGATCGCCTGGTAACAACTGTTGTATCTGGAAGTTAATTTCGTCAACATCAACGTTTTTGGCTGCCAAAATCGCCCGTTGACTAAGCCATTCATGATTCAAATAATTATTCTGTATATCCGGGAAAATACTCTGAATCAATTCAGTTTTATCCTGAACAACAGTGCAAAAATTGTCTGGTAGTTTAATGCATTGCGTATTTGGTTGCAGTTTTATTTTACCGTTCCCAATATCTAGTAGTTGTTCGGAAAATATTAGTGCTGATGGATCATTTTGCAATTGTACTCGCATATTTATGGTCA
Organism: Neomicropteryx cornuta; assembly: GCA_020383195.1. NCBI lineage: Eukaryota > Metazoa > Arthropoda > Insecta > Lepidoptera > Micropterigidae > Neomicropteryx > Neomicropteryx cornuta. Next base: position 6,392,998 of record JAHKQU010000025.1, on the reverse strand, counting down.
ATCGAAGTGTTTCAACACTTCGCCATAAGAATGATTGTCAAACATGCATTAATCTCATCCGCGAAAGTAGAGCGAGGTATAACCGGTAAGGTCTGCCGGAAGTCACCAGACAAAAGTAAGATAGCACCACCGAAAAGTTTATTATTGCTGTTTAAATCTTGCATAGTTCTGTTTAATGCTTCAAGTGAATATTTGTGTGCCATTGTGCACTCATCCCAAATTATTATAGAACTCTTCCGCAACACTGCAGTTATTCCACTATTCTTTTTGATGTTACACATTGCATCTGGTTTATTATGAACGTCCAATGGCAGCTTGAATGTTGAATGTGCTGTTCGCCCACCATCCAGTAAAGTAGCCGCAATGCCTGACGATGCTAATGCTAATGCGATTTTTTGTTGCGACCGTATTTTGGCAAGAATCAACGATATTAAAAATGTCTTACCGGTTCCACCGGGTGCATCCAAGAAAAAAAAACCGCCTTGTTCAGCAGCAACAGCCAGCATAATCCGATCATAAATAATTTTTTGTTCTGCTGTCAGTAATGGTTCACTGTTCATGATAATTGTTGCTAAACTTCCATGGTCATATTGATTTTCTCGTTGTAAATCGGTATTGACTAAGTCGGTGGCTGGACGATTAGGTGATGGCATACCATAATGATTAAGTGGTAAATTTGAAATAAGAACACTTAAATCCTCGATCAAGACCAATGCTTCATTGTACATCTCTGGTGTATAATCTATGTTTTGGCATTGATTTGTTTGTCTAATTCGGTGCAAGATGTCTTCTGTCATACAATTTTTATATTTTTCCCACAAAGTTTGTGCTTGCGAGGGATAACATGTCGCCAAAATAATTGCAAACAACTGACGAATGTTATTCGGTGTTGATGTCAACGCAGCATCAGCAAGCGTTAAGTCCCAATGGTTATCGTCTTCTAGCAATTGCAGTTCACGACATGCATCCTGGTATGTATTGAATACTCGACCATTAGCTGTTCGTAAAAATTCAAAAGACGTTGGTCCGGGAACATTCACCAATAACAAACGTAAATAGAAGCACTCACGTTGCTTTGGATGTACCGTGTAAAGTCTCCCCAATGTCTTAGCTTTGAATATGCCTGTAATGGAAGGATGTGGTTTTCCTTGTTTCCGTGGCTCCCATTTTTTACTGGATTTGTTCCATGTGAAATAACGTGGAACATCACCATACACCAATGTCTTCGCGAATTGGCCAAAAACATCAGGTTTTTGACACAATGTAAAAAAATCAGTTAGAGTCGTTTTCGGAGCTTCGAACGCTCTTTGGAGAACATTTTCTTCAGTGAAGTATACACGTTGACCGTTTTCAAGATGTATTGCCAGATGTTGGACAGCAGGATCTCTTTCGTGGATGGGAAAGCTGAGAATATGCCAAATAGCTTCATTGCTGCTAATGTATCTGCCCATTTGGTATCGTGCTATTTCGTCATTTTTATTTATGTTTTTTACTTCAAATATGGCCAAATCACTGCCTTTGTTTACATATTTACAAATATACTTAATTGATTTAACAGAACTGCAAAGCTCAACATTGATATGAGCTTTGTAAGTTTTTGAAAGTAGTGGTGAGTATGGTACCACCCACTGATTATCAAACTCAACTTGATTTGGAAAGTTCGGCAGTCGCATTGTAAATGTGTGGCCACCATTCTCAGTACTTCTGCGGCGATACATTGGATAACCATCAATATCCGTGATCGTGTCATTCGTATGCGGCTTTGGGAAGTTTTTTTTACATTTTCCATTTTCCATGCACGGTGACGTCATGTTGAAAACACCGCATGGCCCATGGATCATGTGTTTGGTGACAATATCAAATAATTCTTGATCAATTAATGGGTCTGGAATTTCGGCTGAAATTATTTGATCGATTTCTTCAGGACGGATTCTATCTTTAAGCCAAACCAAAATGTGGGCATGAGGCAAACCTCGCTTTTGCCACTCTATCGTATACAGCCAACAACGTGTGATACCAAAAATTGTATATTTAACAATAAAATCAATTAAGGATTTCAATTTTTGTTTAAACACACGTGCAGTTAAATCATGACGATGAATGGCTTGTTGTCCTGGCAATAGTAAAGTTTGTATCTCTTCCCAATTCGGATTACATGTGAATGTAATAAATAAATCCGGTCGGCCGTAATGACGTACGTAAGTCATCGCATCTTGTATGTATTCCTGCATGTTCCGTGGACTGCCGATGTAGCTTGAAGGTAAAATGAAAGCATTACCGATGTCATTGGGATTTAAATTTCCATCGATGTTTCCAGCAACAGCATCTCGTAAGTGAATATATTCTTCCGATCGTAGTTTTGCCTGGTTGAATCGAAGGAATCGCAAGCGTTCGCTTTCGACCTTAGCATACATATCAACAATGTATTGATGGAACAGCTGACGATATCGAAGGATATAATTGTCTTGATGTTGTCTAACCATTATTCGGTGTGCGTAGTAGTTCATTGAGCTAACTTTATTATTTCTGTAATCACCTAAAAAAATAAAAAATAAAATGCAATACGAAATTAAAATCTATACATACAGTAAGAAAGTAAATAGATAATTGTCAAATTTACCGGTATTTGGATCATACTGATTGATATTAAGGTGATATTCATCTTGTCCTTGCCAAAATATCAATGGATATTGTAGTGCGTCATATGAACGGTGTAGATCCGAAATCGTACTGACAGTGTTGTCTCGCCGTGTAATGTTTATAGATCTTTTGTCAACTGGATCACCAACCATGATAACAGCAACCTCATCAACAGTTGGAGCGTTGAATCTACCAGCATGTTCACCTAATGGTACTTTGTCGGCTTTTATGACGATTTGATAATTGTCATTTTGCAGTCGTGGCGAAACTCTTTTGATCAATTGAATTAGTTGATTGTGATCTTCTAAAAAATTTTCCAATAATATCACAATTGCTCTTTCCTCTGCTTGTTCAATAAAATTATACAGGCACCGAGTCGTCACGCGCTCTTCACAATCGCCCATAAAATAAAAAGGTATCGACATCTGTCAGTTTTATGACTGCCAAATAATAACAGACAAATAATTAGCAATAAATTAAAATTGCGACTATAATTTGAGATTTAAACTATCCTATCGCTCAAGTTGGATCGAACTGCATATGGTGTGCAAATTTTATTATAATCGGTTAAGTGGTTCAGCCGTCCATTGAAGATAAACATTGTGACACGAGATTTATATATATTAAGAAGATGGGTGCAGAAACACAGACAATATAGAAATTATAATTATAATAATAACTATTTATTTATACCATTATTAGGATTCACTTTCAACGAGTGCTAAGTCAAGTTGGTATTGACGCGTTAATAATGTCGTGCAAAAGGGTTTCTATACCGTCAACACTAGGCGAGCGCGTTTTGTGACGGTATAAAATTACATGTAGTTGTATATGTAGGTCAGCATAAATGTAGCGTACTGCATTTTTTTTAAGGCGTATTAAAAATATTAGTACGTCATAATTAATAATGTCCAACATAGTTAAGTTAACAGTGCGAAGCATGAACTATATAATTGAATAGGGTAAAATAAAAGAAAATAATGACGCAATAATGTTTTAATCACCTGAGTATTTTTTACATTTAGTTTATCTAGTTGATTATTTCCTTGATATTAGGCCATTGACAAACATAGAGTGCAGCTAATAAAAATTTGTAACAAATATAAGTAAACGTTTGTTACCATAGTTCACTGCATCCTGAACTAGACTTAAAAGACTGTCATAAAGAAGGTTTGTGTGCACTTTTTAGTGTAACTTTCAAGACTTTATATATTTACACACACTTATACATGAATAACTGTCATTATAAGACTGAATAATATAAAGTAAGTAAATGAATGTATTTGTAATCATTTACAATAGGGTGAAATTAAACATAAATTTAAATTTATACAAAAATAATTATAATACATGGTGTATTATGTACATTTTTTTTACAATAAGTTTTGTTTAAAAAGAAAAAGTATATAATAAAATCAAATTATATGTTAAAAAATAATATTTTTTATAGTTAATGTAAAATTATATAGTATGTATATGTCTGCTATAGTATTAACAAGGATCCCAGTAATTGCCCATTGCCAATTCACAGGCAGTGTTGGCGCCAGATATAATCCTTTATCACCCAACCCTTTTTCCCGCCAAAAACCACACCGTTTCGACGTGTCCAATTTCCAGTTACCCGCACAGTATCTAGCGGCGGTATCACACGACCACGGCGCGTTGACCGGCACGCTACGTTTTGCACCGCGCGCTCGCCGCAATCACGCTTGTAAACGGATTTCTAGACCTCTACCTTGAGGAACCAAGTGTGTGTGGTGAAGTGAGGTGGGTCATCTTGCTACCTACATCTTCACATTGACGAGTCCAGTGGGTCAAGGAAGCAGATCGCAGCAAAGGTACGTCCCTGTTCTTTCCTTTCTGTTTTCCGATATTTGGCGCTGCATCTCGTCACCAATTAATCATTCTTAATGATTACAAAAATATACAGTCCACTAACTCTATCGAACATTTTGGCCACTTCGAGCCGAAGGTAAATACCTAACAATTGTCAAAAATCGAAATAATACACTGCATTTTGTTAAACTTTCAAAATTAGTATATTTTCGAAACGAATCTCTACCGTTGCTATACTTTATTTGCGATTTACGTTATTTATCATAACTTTGATAAAATCATAAGATAACTTTACGGTTAATATGATCTAAATTTGCATAATAAAAGTATATGTACACCTAAAATTCGAACACACGAATTACTGTTATAAAAATATCTATGTAACATAATCTATAAACTACTGTATTTATTCAATAACATACGTAACATATGTGTGCTATAAACTAACAATTTAATTGTGTAATAGTATTTATTTAATTATAAAATATATTATTATCGCCTACACATATCTATTCCCTGTGAAAAAATACATTCGTTTTGCTACCTGCATAAGTGACTAGTTTAATTACGTGCAGCGCAGTGCAGGTAGGCAGCGCGCGCGCCGTCGCCGAACCGCGCGAGCAAAACATAAACAACATACACCTACAAAAATAATACAACGTAGGTATATGAATCAAAACAAAAACAATACGACGCTTACGTTATTTAATACAACGCTTTCGCGGCTGGCATTAAAAATAAATAATAGCTACGTGCTTATTCTTGTATGGTAATATTATTTGTTCAAAAAGTATTAACTCAAAAACAACATGCCTCCTACTGAAGCTTTATTAAATAAACTCGCCGTATTAACGAATAGAAAGGAGCGTCTTTTTAGACGTATTCAAGTTATGTATGACTTGTCAAAGACGTTGGTTGACAATGACAGAAAAATACCTAATTTCTTGTTGCGTTGTGAAGCCATGATAGAAACGCGTAATAACTTCGAAATTGTATTGGATGAGTTGGTTTCAATTCAATTAGTAATAGATCCAAATTTCACACCTACGGGTCAAGAAATGGATTCTTTCGATGAAATGTTCTTTGAAATTCAAACTGTTTCTAAATCATTTCAAAATAAAAATAAAACTCCGGAACAAAGTATCGAACGTCCTTCAAAGGCAGTACAGCCGCGTTTGCCAAAAATCGACCTTTGTACTTTTAGTGGCAAATACGAAGAGTGGTGTTCATTTTACGACATATTTCGTAGTTTAATTCACGATAATTCATCCATAAACAACGTCGAAAAATTCCATTATTTATTATCGTCAACTAAAGGTTCCGCCTTTTCTCATTGTCGCAGCTTACCAGTCAGCCATGGCAACTATGACATAGTTTGGCGATCTTTAATCGATAAATACAATAATAAGAGGGCAATTGCCACTAGTTATCTCGATAAAATATTTGCGTTTAAACAGCTAGCCAGCGAATCTTCTACAGGTTTAAGTAACTTTTTACAAACCTTTCAAGAATCTACTCAAGCTTTACAATCATTAGAAATTCCCGATCTATCCAGTTTCATTTTACTATACGTCGGGCTACGTACTCTAGACAGTCAAACGAGAAAACAATTTGAACAAAATTGTGACCAAAAACAGATACCTAATTTTTCTGAACTCATCGCGTTTGTTCAAAATCAGGTTAGTGTTTTAGAAATGTCTCAAATGCAAGTACAGGTTTCTAAATTACCGTACAATTCAAAACCCTCAACTAGTAATACCTATCAAAAACCTAATTTTTCAAATAAAAATATAAATACCTATCAGAGAGGTCCTTCGCAACATAAAACTTTTATGGCAACTTCGGATAAATCAAACCTACGAGAATATGAACCTAAAAATAGAATAATGTGTCCCGTATGTACGCAACCACATTCTATTTATAGATGCTTTCAATTTCTAGGCTTAAATCCACAAGAACGTAAACAAAAAGTGCATTCACTGAACTTGTGCTTTAACTGTTTAAAAAACACTCATTCAATAGAAAAATGCATTTCGACTGTTTGTTGTCATATTTGTAAAAATCGACATCATACACTAATTCATTGTAATGACAGCGCTAGTGACGTCATTCGTTCGAAGTCCGCATTTTACTCGTCCTCGAAATGCACCAATTCAACAATCCTTTTGGGTACAGCGTTAGTTCACGTAAAAGATGCTTTCGGGTCCTATCAAACTGCGCGGGCAGTCATCGACTCAGGGTCACAAACTACGTTTATAAGCAATTCGTGCGCTGAACGCTTAGGGTTAAAACGACGTAAATGTCACTTTTCTCTAACTGGACTTGGTCAAGCTCACGTACGCGACCAGGGTATGACAACTTGTGTCATAAAACCCAAAAACTCTCAAGTTCCCTGTTTGACAGCTGATGCAGTCATACTTCCAAAATCACTAATGATATGCCATCTTTGCGTTTACCGACTAAACTATTTGAACACTTTCAAGACTTAACCCTTGCAGATCCAAACTTTCACGTGCCGTCTAAAATTGACATTTTATTAGCGGCTGACGTTTTCCCAGAAATATTTAATGGAGATGTCATACGCCACAATGGTGGTCTACCATGTGCTATGAACAGCATTTTTGGATATGTAATCATGGGTAAAATTGATCACGATTCTTTGCCCTCAAATAGCTGCTTGTTGGCATCTATTGACAGCTCAATAGATCAAACTTTAAGGCAATTCTGGGAAGTAGAAAACATTCCTTGTGCAATACCATCAAATTCTGATGACGTTTATTGCGAGGAACTGTTCAAATCACAACACTACCGCGATGAAACTGGCAGATATGTTGTACCTTTGCCGTTCAAGTCAATTGAACCGGAGTTAGGGGATTCTTACACACAAGCCATCTCTCGCCTTACAAATCTCGAACGTCGTCTTGACAGACAACCCGAACTAAAAGCCGCGTATCATGCTTTCATGGAAGAATACGAAACTCTGGGGCACATGGAGGTGGTAAAGCACGGTATAACTCAGCCAACTGCGTATCTCATACCACATCACTGTGTCATCAAACTATCAAGCTCAACTACCAAACATCGTGTTGTATTTGATGGATCTGCAAAAACTAGTTTAAATAAATCTTTAAACGATCAAATGTTTGCAGGCCCTAAGCTGCAAAAGGATATTTTTGATATTTTATTAAAATTCAGACTTCATTCTATATGCCTGTCATCAGATATCTGTAAGATGTATAGAATGATTCTCATTGATCCTAGCCATCGCGGGTATCAACACATTCTATGGAGAACTTCACCCGAACAACCGATAAAAACATTCGAGTTGAAAACCGTCACATACGGCTTAATCAGCTCTCCGTTCTTAGCTATTCGAAGCCTTAATCAATTAGCTGTTGATGAAGCCGATAGCTTTCCTTTAGCATGTCAGGTTGTGCAAGAAGGCTTCTATGTCGACGATCTCTTATGGTCGGTAGACACGCTAGAAAATGCCTATATTCTGCATGATCAACTTACAGAACTAATGAAAAGAGGAAAATTCGAACTGAAAAAGTGGGCCAGTAATTCCCCCGAATTCATGTCTCGAATCCCACACGAAAATTGTGAAAACCCTATCCTATTTAGCGACGATGAAAATTATTCAATAAAAGTTGTAGGTTTACAATGGCAACCAACAAACGATTGTTTTTCATTTGCTACCTCGCCCACTGACAAGGTTGTTACGAAACGATTAATTTTGTCACAAATTGCAAAATTATATGATCCTCTTGGCTTAGTGGCGCCTTGCATCTTTCTAGCAAAGTGCATAATGCAAAATCTATGGAAACTAAACCTCGGTTGGGATGATCTATTGCCTACAACGTTGCATAATCAATGGATAACATTTGCATCAGAACTTCCATTTTTAGCAAAAATAAATTGTAATCGGTACATTCTTCTTAAAAATTACCAAAGTTGTCAATTGATCGGTTTTGGTGATGCTTCCGAGCGCGGTTACTCAGCTGTAGTATACTTACGTGTTACTGACAGTAATCTTCAAGTCAAAACCAGTTTTTTAATGGCCAAATCTAAAGTGGCCCCTTTAAAAACCATATCAATTGCACGATTAGAACTAATGGCAGCGTTACTGTTGTCTCAACTAATCAATTACATTTATAAACTACTAAACGAAAATAGTTCTTTTCAGGCAGACAAAATAGATAAAATCTATGCTTTCACAGATTCGACTACTGTACTTTCGTGGATTAGCACTCCACCGTATAAACTAAAAACGTTTGTTGCTAATCGCGTAACTCAAATAATAGAGACACTTGCTCCCATTACGTGGTTTCATGTCTCTACGCATCAAAATCCTGCGGACATCAGTTCCAGAGGTGCTCAACCTACTGAACTTCTGGAATCTACCATGTGGTTCTCGGGACCACAATGGCTTTGTTTATCCAGTCATTACTGGCCTATAAACAATTCATCATCTTCGCATCTGACGGAGATACCAGAACAAAAAATGAATGAAACTTCTAAGCTAAGAGCTTGTGCAGACAAGGAACCCCCTTCCATCAAGCCAACTAATATTTCTGCAAACTTATTAGATATTCTAATCAATAAGTATTCATCCCTTGTGAAGCTACAGCGAGTTGTAGCCTGGTGCTGCAGATTTATTGACAATTCACGCAAAGTTGCTACTCAAAGGCAATTACTACCTTTAAGCACTAGTGAATTGAAGTCAAGTCTTATTATTTTAATTCATCACGTGCAAAATAATACATTTTCGTATGAAAAGGAAGCTTTACGATTAGGTAAACAGTGCTCTCACTCCTTTCGTAAGTTATCCCCGTTCGTCGATTCCCTAGGTCTGTTGAGGGTGGGGGGACGACTCAAACATGCAAATATACCATTCGATTCACAGCATCCTCTTCTGATGCCCAAATCTCACATCTTCACAAAATTGATAATCGACTATTATCATCAGGCGTATTTGCATGCCGCTCCGCGAACGCTTCCGTACAACAACTAACAAAAAAAAAAAACTATTTATTTACATATTTATCTATCTATTTTACTATATTTATTTATCTATGTATCTATCTAAAACAAGAACACACTGTAGATGAATCTTCATCTAATCACAAATATATGGAAGGCTTTAAAGTAACCTGCTTTTACCCCATATATCCAGGAAATCATACGTTGATTTCGGTGGAGGGAATGTTGGCGCCAGATATAATCCTTTATCACCCAACCTTTTTCCCGCCAAAAACCACACCGTTTCGACGTGTCCAATTTCCAGTTACCCGCACAGTATCTAGCTGCGGTATCACACGACCACGGCGCGTTGACCGGCACGCAACGTTTTGCACCGCGCGCTCGCCGCAATCACGCTCGTAAACGGAGTTCTAGACCTCTACCTTGAGGAACCAAGTGTGTGTGGTGAAGTGAGGTGGGTCATCTTGCTACCTACATCTTCACATTGACGAGTCCAGTGGGTCAAGGAAGCAGATCGCAGCAAAGGTACGTCCCTGTTCTTTCCTTTCTGTCTTCCGATATTTGGCGCTGCATCTCGTCACCAATTAATCATTCTTAATGATTACAAAAATATACAGTCCACTAACTCTATCGAACAGGCAGCGTCATTTAGAGTCTGCAATATTAGGGATTTATGTAAAGCGCGAGCTTATTGCCGTAGGACAAATTTTATTTTATTTATTTATTTCCAGCAAACCTAAAATCTGGGGATAGTTTGTTTATATATATAGCCCGCAGTTCTAATTAATCTCTTTTTATTTAAACTGATGTTAAAATATATTTTTCATTGTTCAGTAATTTTAACAAAGCGGACCTTTATGCTAGTCGAAGGGTTGAAGACATTTCGAGCGCGTCTTGTTCGGCAAGTCAGAGCGGTGCGCCGCGGCAAGTTAAAAGACAAGTGAAAACTTTGCTCTCAGCGGAATTATAACGCCTAAGGACTTTTTAACTTGTCGATCGAAAAATTCGACATATTTCAAGCCGAGGCGTGCCGTTAAAAACTTTCCCACTTTTCGTCTTCGTCGCGCAGGGCGAGATTTTCAGAGCTTCAATCTTCATAGTTCCATATTTTCATATTACCAGTAAAAGTCAAACTGTCAGTAATCAATTTTGTCTGCACAACAATTCCATATTAAAAACAATCAAAGAAGTAAGTCGTGGCGCGAATTAAAAGATTTTATTTACATTAGGCACATTGTTCTACATGGTATTATTAAATAAAATATAGTAGTTTTTTTTTCTCAATTAGTACACCAAAATTAAAATAAAAATTTCATCAAAATTAGGACTATAATAATGAAAGAGGATGAATGATTTACACACTATCAATGGTTTTGAAACTCAAATCTTATTATTACTAATATAATGCACCTAGAAGATAGGATATTTTTCAATCTGCCCCAATTTTTTGATGGCCACTGCGCGGAAATTGCATTTTCGACAGTATTTATATAATTCAGAAGTATAATTTCTGCAAATTAAATGCTTTAAATAGTTAAATATGGGTGAAATCTTCGGAATTCTGGGGCAGATAGTATTTCCTCCTCAACCATAAGTACGTCTTGTTGATTTAGAGAAAAAGCGCAAAACCAGAGGCCAGCTTGCAGTATTATATAATTGTTTTTAACGTTTTTTTCTATGACAGTATATAACTTCATTAAAAATATACATTAATTCTAGAAAGCCATTAAGACGTATTTAACTTTTATAAATACAGCGAACTGAGTTATAATCAATTCTGGAAGAACAAATTTCAAACATGTTTTTCCTTTATTTGAAAAAAATGTGTTTTTCTAAAAATAAGCGTGTTTTTCTAAAAAAATAGTATACTTTATATGTTGTATCAAATACTCTTGCCAAATTAGCTTATTTTTACTACTACTAAAACTTACTTTAAAAGTGTAGAAAAAATGTTTGTATGCAGTATAAAATGTAATTGTAAATATATAATTTTTAAAAATGTAAGGCCATTCCTATGTATTAAATTACTCATGGAAAATAATTAAATAAATATTAGGATTGTGTAGATAGTAAAAAAAGTACAAAGAATTGAGAAGCGCCATATTAAAATATATTTAAAACCTTCAATTATAAAATCAATGTCCGACATCTTTTATTTTGCCACTTCAGCAATTTCAGGGTTTTGTAATACCTTAATATTATAATCAAAATCTGCTCGACCCAAACTACATCATAGTTTCCATAATTTATAATAGTATTCAATCCAGCCTTAGAACGGAAATAGAAACTAATAAGCTTCATCCCGTGTACTATTTGAGCTGAATTTCCTGAATGCGTTTCCTGAAAATATTTTTCTATCAATAATTCATTTGAAACGGGAAATTATTTCAGTCATATGTTCACGTGGGCACCCCAGGGTCGGGTCACATAAGTAAAACTTATATTTTATTTAACAAATTCGCCCCTTTCTGAATAATTCATCGGCGTAGGCCTGGAAAATGTGCCTAAAAAGGAAGAAAATCGCTTGCTCGTCTATCTCTCTCTACATATATATTCTTATTTTACTGCAAAGTACTTCTATCGTTCTGTTTGAAAGAGGTTATAAAAGCGTTTTATGGGATATGTCTAGTTTATGAATAACATTTGTCATATAAATATTTTTTTTGAATGCGTAACGGTATCTTTTTTTTTTAATTTACCCATTGCAATATTCAATGTGACAACTTTATCCCAGATCCAATATTACCCTAGGAATAATACCCAGATTATTGATAATTTAAATTAGGTCAGTTCAGTTCAGTTCAGGTATCGTATTTATTCGTAAGAGAATCTATTATATATTATCTTAAATAGTTGGGTTTCTTACGAAAACGTACGCTACCTAATTTAAATTATTAAAAGTAAATTTATCATTCAATTTGAGGGAGATTTCTTTAGAAAAACTACCTAACACAATGGGTATCATATCATGAGTTTCGGAAAATTTAGACATATAATCGCATTTTACACCCCCTCAGTTAAAATGTTTATATAAAAATTTATATTAAATCAATTTACTCGTATATCACTTTTTTTTTGATACGATAACTATCGTAATTTTAAACCATTCACTATCAAATTGATACATAAAATTTAAAGGCACAAAATCGTCAAGTTCACTAATAGACAAAATCAGACCAGTGTGCGGGAATTGGGGTTAAATTTTTTCGAAAAATTGAAATTTAACTACAACTTTCTTAGTATATAAGATATAGAAACCATTTAAATTTTGTATTATTTATTAGAAAAGGGCCTAAAATATATCTAAGTGGACTTTTTTGATAGCACCGACCGATGGTCCAAGAGGTAAGAAAAATTGATTTTTCAAAATTCAAAGAATCATAGCTCACCTAATACATATATATATATATATATATATATATATATATATATATATATATATATATATATATATATATATATATATATATATATATATATATATATATATATATCTTAATATATATAAATCTCGTGTCACAATGTTTGTCCTCAATGGACTCCTAAACCACTTAACCGATTATAATAAAATTTGCACACCATGTGCAGTTCGATCCAACTTGAGAGATAGGATAGTTTAAATCTCAAATTATAGTCGCAATTTTAATTTATTGCTAATTATTTGTCTGATATTATTTGACAGTCACAATTATCTGTTAACTCCAAATCTTCTTAATATATATAAATCTCGTGTCACAATGTTTGTCCTCAATGGACTCCTAAACCACTTAACCGATTATAATAAAATTTGCACACCATGTGCAGTTCGATCCAACTTGAGAGATAGGATAGTTTAAATCTCAAATTATAGTCGCAATTTTAATTTATTGCTAATTATTTGTCTGATATTATTTGACAGTCACAATTATCTGTTAACTCCAAATGATTCTAACAGATGTCGATACCTTTCGGCTGGGTTGAGTAAGTAATCAATAGATGGCGCTGCTATTTATATTCGTAATTCTTTATGATTAACCTCAAAGCATCAACTACTAGACATTTACCTTAGCTGTTCAAATCTCAAAATCTAACTTATACGAGTAGTCACTGATTTTATCTCGAGCAAGATGTTATTTGTAAAAAAATATGGTGATCTCCTTATTTGACTTTCTACTACTATAACCCTTTAGTACAATGAAATTATTTACGAACAAAGACGAAAATGTTGATGTTGGTATACATGTTCTATAATAATTTGGGATGAGTGCACAATGGCACACAAATATTCACTTGAAGCATTAAACAGAACTATGCAAGATTTAAACAGCAATAATAAACTTTTCGGTGGTGCTATCTTACTTTTGTCTGGTGACTTCCGGCAGACCTTACCGGTTATACCTCGCTCTACTTTCGCGGATGAGATTAATGCATGTTTGAAACAATCATTCTTATGGCGAAGTGTTGAAACACTTCGATTGACCATAAATATGCGAGTACAATTGCAAAATGATCCATCAGCACTAATATTTTCCGAACAACTACTAGATATTGGGAACGGTAAAATAAAACTGCAACCAAATACGCAATGCATTAAACTACCAGACAATTTTTGCAATGTTGTTCAGGATAAAACTGAATTGATTCAGATTATTTTCCCGGATATACAGAATAATTATTTGAATCATGAATGGCTTAGTCAACGGGCGATTTTGGCAGCCAAAAACGTTGATGTTGACGAAATTAACTTCCAGATACAACAGTTGTTACCAGGCGATCTGATGTCTTTTAAATCAATCGATACTGTTGTTGATGAAAATGAAAGTGTAAATTTTCCGATTGAATTTTTAAATTAATTAGATATCCCTGGAATGCCACCACATAATCTTCGATCAAAGATTGGTTCCCCTATTATTCTCCTCCGTAATTTGAATCCACCTCAATTATGTAACGGTACGCGTTTGGTCATCAAAAAGATCACCGGAAACATTCTTGAAGCAACCATTTTGGCTGGGAAGTTTAAAGGAAAAGTGGTCCTGCTGCCACGTATTCCGATGATACCATCAGATTCTACCATACCCTTCAAAAGGCTACAGTTTCCAATTCGTTTAGCTTTCGCCATGTCTATAAATAAATCTCAAGGTCAAACAATGTCCATTTGTGGTTTAGATTTGGAAAATCCATGTTTTTCTCATGGGCAACTATATGTTGCGTGTTCACGTGTTGGGAAACCGTCGAATCTATTTGTGTTAGCTAAAGACAGGTTAACCAAAAACATTGTGCACCGATTGGTGTTAAATTAAATTGAAATTGAAAGTATTTATAATTCAAAAAAAAAATTATTAATGTTTAAAAGTTTAAGACTGTCTGCCTTGCCTACCTCATTCATGAGTTTAAGCGTCACATGTTATTTACTGTATTATACTGTAATATACTTATATTTGTTATAAAATTAAATGGAAATAATAAATCTGATAAATTTTTATTTTTTACCTATTGATTTCTGCTTAGTATCAAGTGTAAGAACATTTTAATTAATTGTGTTCAACGTACTTCCCCTTCAAATCTCAATCCAGTGAATTTGTATACCAACATCAACATTTTCGTCTTTGTTCGTAAATAATTTCATTGTACTAAAGGGTTATAGTAGTAGAAAGTCAAATAAGGAGATCAGCATATTTTTTTACAAATACCATCTGTGTGAAAAAGCATAGTGGACTCCGTGACTGATGTTCTCTTATTGTTCCTCTTAGATTGTTTACTATAATTTATAATGTAATATAACAAAAACTTTAGCCACAGCAACGCGTGGCCGGGTCAGCTAGTATATATATATATATTTAATCTCTCTACAACTTTTGTTTGAAACAATTTTTGATATGAGCAAACCTTATAGTAAGGGATGACCAAATGTTTCTTCGGTTGGGTTTCTCGTAAGCTAACCATGTGAAATGTTTTTACATTTAAAAAACTTTACTAAATTAAATGAATTCAAAGTGTTTATTATCTCACTTAATGTTCGATAAGTATGAAGAATGTGGTTGAAAGTTCCGGAATATTCCTTCCTAGACAGTTTCAGAAGCTTCTAGAAGGTTCTACGGATTTGTTTTAAATAAAACTTTTTAAGACCATTGTCTTTTGTATATAGAAATTCAAATCTCTAAAACCTCTCACTAATCTTGAAATGGCCATGAATCAAGTGACGTAACCAAGGAAAAAAATCGTAATATGTTTTTATATGTTTACATTGTAATTTGAAATAAAACGAAAAATGACAGTAGAACATCGAAAGGAATGTTTGATACAAGTTCGCAAAATTGGAGTTCGTTTATCCCCTACTTTGAAACGATTTTTTTTTATTCAATATGTCTTGAATTTTTTTTACTTCGTATTTTTTAATTAAATTTAACTCAAGTTACAGCGTTTCCTAATACTCGTTGCAATACTTATGTATCAACGAATACTTATGTATACTTATGTATGCAATACTTATGTATGTATACTTATGTACTTATGTATACTTATGTATGTGTTGTTATCAACTAAAATATCATAAGTACTCATATGACCGTTGTTTGAAATATATACAAATTATGTAAATTATATAAAGTTGGGCAAATGTGTGTTGAGATTGAGATGGTAAAGGTTGTTATGTTTATGTTTCGCTACTATGTACACGCCTCACTTTTCTTAGGCGTTACAACTCAAAAAATAAATAAAAGAACCTTTCTCGCCCGCTAAAGAAGCATAGGTCCGTTACATTTGAGTTAAGTATAAAACGGAGTTGAGAAACGGCTGCGGAGGCCCCAGGGAGGAAACGGAAGCAAGCGGGAGGGACGGGAGGGGGAATGTAATCGTGATGTGAACGTAAATCACTCTGGAAATAAAGTAAAATTATTAAGGTTACGTGGGCCGCAGGCCTGTGCCATTCGTTTGAGTGGCGAGACTTTTATTAGTTGATTCGGAAGCTGGGCAAACCTCCTCCGGAATATACGACCGCGTGCTCTTAGAAAAGGGCCTACGAATTTGCCAAGGGTCGGTCCATCAGGATGTATTTAACATTAGAGTCTTCTATATTCTTGACTAAGTAACTTCGCGAAAATAGAAACCAAAGTAGAGGTATTTCAAGTCCCAAACCAAACGACACGTTTGTTTCATTATTATTTTTTTTTAAAATTTGCTATAGAATTCAGCCTTTAAACAATAATTGATTGTTTAAAGTCAGCATTACACATATTATAAAAAAATAAATAACAATGTGTGTGTGTGTGTGTGGTAAAATCACACGCGTTAGAAGCAAAGCTTCTTTTCTAAAGCTTCTCTTCTAAAAAAAAGTTGATTAAAGTCATATAAGTATATTTTAAAATTATCACCTCATACTAGTATCTACATTGAACAATGTTTCCGCACGCCTATTTATATAAGAAATGAATCAACGTGACAGCTGATAACAAAAAGTTAATTATTTAGTGATGCTGTCTAAACCCGAAGGGATATTACCCGTTTACGAAGGGATTTATATCCCCTGTTACAAAACTATCAAATATATTTTTATGCAGTCAAAAACAATATCAAGGTAATAACAAAATACTTCTAGGTGACTAAATACAAAATAATTGAATATATTTTTATATTATTCAATACTTATCTAAAGATTGTAATCACAAAATAAAAGTAAACCAAAATAACTATTTTCTATTAATGTGATTATGACTTTTATTTAGAATACGGAAACACAAAATTCTTCCATTTTTTTTATCACAAAGTTAATCATACTGAAATCGAAGTAATTTCAGACCTTCCTTCGAAACAGAAACTACATAGAGATATGACAATTTTACTGCTTTGTTATTAAAACTAATTTTACAATTTTCATTTTTTTTTTTATATTAATGAAATGACTGTTATCCAACTAACTCGTACCCCGTATATGTTACCATTAGTTATGACATACCTGATTTAAGAAATCTATTATTGTGCCAATTATATAAATTGGTCGCTTTATTGATTGCTCTACGTGCAAGAATCACCCTCGTTTGGTGTCTTACTTCGAAGAAATTAAGTAATATATTTAATTCCGTAATTTTCATGAGCATTTGAATGTAATCAGAATAGACTGACTTTCGTCTTTTGAGTTGTTAGAACCTTTGCAGAATCAAAAGCAGCGGTTAAATTTATTTTTGACTTTTAGTAAAGATTTTACCTTACTTTACCTTATATTAGGGAAAAATAATGATAAAAAAATAAAAACTCTGCGAAAGGATTTAAGCAAACCGAACGATAGAAGGCACGGTCCCAAATAAAGAGGTTACATTAAACAATCATTAAATTATACGATCGCACTTCAGGTAGGTTTTCATAAAACATCCATTGTTAACCCAAAAATGTATCAACCTGCATGTTTTATTAAAATAAATTTGAAACTTGAAGCTATTTCGGTAGCACAGTCTTTTTTCTTTACCTATTCAATATTTTTTTGTATTAATAAGACATTTAGACTTAACTAAACGCATTTATTTTCTAGTCGTTATAATTATTGATTCTACGTCGTTACATTCGCATAATTATAACGATGCATAATATCGGTAATGGAGGGGTAATCATTTAATCATTTCGAACATTTTGTAACCATTATATAATTGGTTGTATATTGCGTCTTAGTGAGACAATGATTCTTGCATGTGTTTTATTAGATAAAATTGTACCTATAATCAATTCAAATCTGTTATTTTATTATACTATTATGTTAATATTCGGTGTGACCATACTAATAAACGAAAATACAAGATTATTAGTCGACCGCCGGCCGCCAGGTATATATAAATATACATAAATATAACAATAGAAAGTAATTTTATTGTTGTTTATTGTGAGTAACCTACTTAAGTGGGACCGTGTCTTCATCTTTCGGTTCACTCGAACGTCTCGAATTAATTATTCCATTCGACTGTGGTTGCAGATCGAGCACCCTAAATTACACAGGTCGTTATTATTTCGCGCACCACGCGCACTTGTACCTTAACTTGAATCGCACTCATATTTCTAGTCGGGCTCGTTTTAACTGTCTCCCTCCCTTTCCTGCCTTTCTCTCTCTCTCTCTCTCTCTTTCTCTCCTTGCCCGAGAGCTTACGCGTGCCGTTTCTGACAGTCTAATCTCCGGTTACTTTAAATTACACGGTTCTTAGAAATGTTAATGTAATGCGCTTTGAAAATTTTAATATACACAATTTTTTTGTTTCGGATAATTAAATATTAGTTTTACTATAGTTTTATAGTAGAAAATACGTATATCAGAAATCATCATATTCATTAAATAAAAAGAATCTACATAATGATTTCCTTAAATTATAGTTTACTATATTTTATGAATTATATATGAATGAATTTTATAAAGTCTTATAAATTTACTGGTTTATTTAAATATTCTCTGGGTCTATTCTAGTGGGTCAAATATATTTGTAGTATACTTTAAACTCTAAATAATCAACAATAATATGCATAAGTCCAGGATTAAAATTACTATCCGCCATTCAAACTTCCTTTCAATCGTTCTCTTCCCTCTTTTTTTCCTTATTTTTTATTTTACTATTTGGACTGCTCAATAACATGTTGTACATAAAAATATAATGCAAATAAATATCCGTGTCCCAAAACCATTACTGGTAAAAAAAAATCAGCTGATTGGTACTGCAACTTATAAACGAATCATGTCGCAAGGCATTCGTTGTGAGCAAACAGCTGTGGCGCTCGGCGCACGCCGATAACTCGGCCAAGGTTAGTTCGTTGATTCCCCGCGCGCGTAGGAATTAGCCCGCTGACCGAATTTACATCAGTTAAAAATATAATAAATTGGTATATATCAATTCGTACTCATAACAGGTAACAGAACCCCCCTCCCAACCCCCGACTTTTGGAATGCTCTTGGGACATACCTACCTGTATATCATTGCTAGGAAGTGTTTTTCTTACTATTGTTAGGATATTTCAGGAATACATTTACCATTATAAAGTGAAAAATGTACAATTGATTTAAATTAATGCACGTTATAGCAACGGGTTCCATCTTATTATTCGCAGAAGCTGCGACAGAAAAAAAACACGTAGATTTTTTACTTCCCCTATCTCCGGCCATGAATTTCCCGTAAAAAATTGCGTTTAATAATCCGAGACCGCGTCTTAACACAACCGGCTATTTTTTGCTCCCATAATTCGGACTGCTTTTATAATTAGCTCTTTTTTGCGTTCGCGTGATTTCACCTTAATATAATTTGCATTTGCTTCGCAGATTAAAGCTATTTTCTCTTGTATTTAAATATTAAATAAAAAACAAACTCTTTTTTGAAATTTTTCTTTTTTGGAATAGTCTGAAATCTCTTAAAGCGTTAAAACGCTTTAAAATATTTTGTAATAAACAGTGCGAAAACATGCTAACTAGTTACGCGTTTCGGCTTAGCTCGAATATTTTTTTATGAACGATAAAACAGTAAAAATTCATTGAAATCAAACATAATAATATATAGTGATATAATTTATTGACTATAATATCATTATTTTTTAATCGATTGAGTATCGCGTGCATTTGATCAAATATATTAAAGCAATCAAAGCGATTGTATAAAAAAAAACTATCATTTTTTCAGTATGCCTTGTATTGTTAGAGGCGTTTTAGGCGCAGTTTTGATTGCCTTGTCGTCGTCCTTATGATGCGAGATCATTCTTTACGGGCATACAATAATTCCCAAGTATGTAAACGTTTATGTATCTTTGTGTATGGCTTGTTACTTAGCCCGGTCGATAGTATTGAAAAAAAATCGTAATGGCATGGCCATTGTGATCCACTGAGGATCGAACAGGAGATGTCTTAGAGAATGATTAGTTGTAATAATTCTACAGCGTATTATTTTACGGTCGAAACTATGAAGCTAGTAACTATAATAGCAGCAGAGGGACCCTCCATCACATTTAATAGCATCACTCTTAAACCCATAATGGGGGATGTCATTTTTTATCTATTTAGTCATACGGCCAAAAATTTTTTAACCTAAATTACTATACATATATGTAAAATATCGACCGCGGAAACATTATGCAAAACGAGAACCAAGAATACTGAGCTAGGAAAAGTTCTAATGTCAGGGGAAACATTTTGTAAAACAAACGCGTGTAGCGCTAAAAGCTTTTAGGAATGAAATAATGTAGCAAAACTTGAACTCAACCCACTGTTACTTGACTAAGTACATAAACGTAAGTTATGTTTCTTTTATTGTGTAAAACAATATTTGAGTTGATATAATAGAAAACCACATTCGTTACATTAAGTATAAAATGTCAGTTTCTTTACTTTTTCTTCTTTAGTTCCATCACTAAACGCTGCCTAAAGATCACATACAGGCTTCGTCTGTCGCGCTTGTGTCGCGTATGAACACATCGTATCAAGTTGTCTGAATTATAAAACCTGTGTGTATATTACCGGTAGATTATTTTTTTTTTATTATTTAAAACTACATATACTTTAGAGGCACTTATTCATCTAGTGGTATAGCAAATTGGCAGGTGGTGCATTAAAAGTTATTTTAAAGCCAAATTTTTTATCCTTTTTCTTAGCTTAGATAATGGTTTAAAGACGTTGCAGTTGAGACTAATAGTACGCGGAAGAAAAGAATGAAATCCGTCATTCTTTCTCCTAAAAAAATCCTTTATTTTGTGAGAATGGTCTTTTCGTTCTATACAGAAGGGTTTCTGAAGTTGTTTACTAATGAAGGACTATGCTGGGAGCTTCAAGTAGGCCTTAAATAAGTTAATAAGACGACATATTTTACGCATATTTTAGGGTCACATAAAAATTTCGTTGGACTCTAAAATCTGCGAAAGCGCCTAAACATGTGTCTGCTTGCTAACCGCTGAATTGCTTCAAGGTCAGATTATTTAGATAGGAAATATGAGAGTTTCACACAGATGAACAATACTCTAAGTAGATTAAGTATTTCTTTAAGTAAGTTTGCTTGCACTTGTTTATGATAAACGGCATCGATTACGTGCCCAGGGATAAAGGGGGATGCGTGCGATGCGATCCAAATTTGAAATATTGGAAATTTAGTTTGAATATTTGCTCAGTACGGTCATCTTCCAACTATTCAACGACGACGTGCGTGCAAGAGAGAGACAGCCGAAAAACATCTCGACCTTTTTCACTTTACGGTTGACGTACTAATAAACACGAAGTTATTAAATTACATGAAGCTAGTCATGAAGGTGAGGTGATAAAGATAATTAAGATTTGCCGTCTCTGTAGATTTACAGAGACGGCAAATCTTTTAAAATTCACTATTTATTTTTCTCAAAAATGACAGATTGCCTCTTTTGATTCTATGCGACTCATATCTGATCTTTTGAAATAAAATTTACAATCTTGGATGTGTAATTAATATTTGACATATTATTATCATATCCCTGTCATATTAACACAGAAGCAACATACTTATGTAGTTTCTCGCCAAAATTAACTAAATTAAATAAATAAGTTTAGGTCTTTAGCCGGTAATGTCGTCGACAGATAGACGTTAACCCTAAAAATGAAGATCTCAAAATAATAGAGAGGCACCCTTTACTTTTACCTTGGAAAATTGTACGCAAGGAAGTGTGTCTTTATCTAGGCATCTCGAGACATGTCTTAACGAGTTACGTCCTAAAAGTGGGGACGCCCTTGTTATTCGCCTCCTCCATTACCCGCCCCGTAAGACGTAAATGGTGGCCGAGAACGGTGTTGGGGTAAATTTAGTGAAATTAGAAACTACTTCAGATCGTAATCGCGGTCGGTGTTAATTTGATAATGTAAGACGGTTCTTAGGTTACACAGAATAAGATCGAAAGTCAGGCGGGGCGCTTTTAAGTCGGCTCGAATTGACTTGGACTGATACATCGTTTAGGAAATTTACAATGAGACATAGTAAACATACATAAATTATTATTTTATATTAATTTATATCTCTTAAATGGCACCTACTTTTTATTACCTTAATTCTTTTTTTTTCTCTCTCTCAAATTCTAATGTTATAATTAAATCAAATGTATCAAATTGTGTATGTATAACTAGCTTAAGTTTATACACATGCATGTTTTGTAAACATGAAATTGGAGACCTGTTGGCAACCTGTGTATAAAATATGTAAGAATGTTTACGATTACTCTCTGTATGTTTACTTTATAAAAATAAATAAATAAATACATGTCAATACACGGTAATACACATGGTTAGAGTAATTTTTGAATTTTAATATTAAAATTTAATAATTTTTTTTAGGTAATATGGTATTTGAGATTAATATACCAGTAAAATACTATAGTGTAACAGTTTGATTATTTAGCTATACTTAATGGTTTATGGGGACATCTCCAACCGGGCTACATAACTCTCAGTACAACATCCGGTGCGACACGCGTGACGATTCAGCACGCAGAGTCGCCAGGTCAACACGAGCCCCTTTGTCTCGCAAGTTATTGAGAACACGGCCGCTGACTTCCGACTTACCTTTGCCCGATAACAGCACTCGTGCACCCACGCCTCGGGCCAAGACAGGTTTATAGGGGAACCTCGGAGAGTTCCTTAACCATCGCGACGCGAACAATATCTTCGCGGTGTCAGTGCCAGGAGGCTCTGTTGAAGTATCTTCCATGACGTTATTATTACTGAGTAATATGTAACATGTGAGTCGCATATGTTACCTAGTTAATAGTGCAAGTCATCATCAAAAATAAAGTTCACGGCATCATCAGCACTGTACGTATTACTAACTACGGGCCCTCGGATCTTCAAAGGGTCCGTTACAGGTTTAATTGATACATTACGATCATTAATTGCACCTTATTTATAATCTGCTCAGCGTAGTGGTTGCAATCCATTGCATTGCATTTTTTTTACTTTGTCACTACCTTCAACAGGACAGCAACTTTGCGCAAAAGTTTACAATTCCCATATACTACAAGTTTAACATTTCTATGTACGAAAAGCTTATTGCGGTAGTCGTAGGACCTTCCTTTTAAACCTCCTCGTTGCAGAACAAACATCTTTACTCAACCACACTTTCTCTCATATTATGCTATAAATATTATGCTATCCAGCACTTTATCAAAAAATTAAAAAAATATAATAAATATTATATATATATATATATATAATATTATATTATAATATAATATTATATTATAATATATATAATATTACATCTTAATATATATAAATCTCGTGTCACAATGTTTGTCCTCAATGGACTCCTAAATCACTTAAACGATTATAATAAAATTTGAACACCATGTGCAGTTCGATGTGCACTTGAGAGATAGGATAGTTTAAATCTCAAATTATAGTCGCAATTTTAATTTATCGCTAATTTTTTGTCCGTTATTATTTGGCAGTCATAAAACTGACAGATGTCGATACCTTTCGACTGGGTTGATGGCGCTAATGTCTGTTATTATTTGACAGTGACAGTTATTCGACGCAAACGTATTAAAAGAGCCCATCAGTTGGCAAAACAAATTGAATCAAGAAATCTAGCTCAAAGAATCAGGACAGCAGGTCATGCACAAGAATCTCAAGAACAGTGTAACGAACGTCTTCAAGAGAATATCATAAGAACAAGAAAATTATTATTTTCAGTCAAATGCCACCGAAAAAATCTAACCTCAACAACGCGAGCGGCAAACGTCAAAACGCAAACGTCAAAACTACGATCGGAATAATATATTCACTTACGAGATGCTGTTGCTGGAAACATCGATGGAAATTTAAATCCCAATGACATCGGTAATGCTTTCATTTTACCTTCAAGCTACATCGGCAGTCCACGGAACATGCAGGAATACATACAAGATGCGATGACTTACGTACGTCATTACGGCCGACCGGATTTATTTATTACATTCACATGTAATCCGAATTGGGAAGAGATACAAACTTTACTATTGCCAGGACAACAAGCCATTCATCGTCATGATTTAACTGCACGTGTGTTTAAACAAAAATTGAAATCCTTAATTGATTTTATTGTTAAATATACAATTTTTGGTATCACACGTTGTTGGCTGTATACGATAGAGTGGCAAAAGCGAGGTTTGCCTCATGCCCACATTTTGGTTTGGCTTAAAGATAGAATCCGTCCTGAAGAAATCGATCAAATAATTTCAGCCGAAATTCCAGACCCATTAATTGATCAAGAATTATTTGATATTGTCACCAAACACATGATCCATGGGCCATGCGGTGTTTTCAACATGACGTCACCGTGCATGGAAAATGGAAAATGTAAAAAAAACTTCCCAAAGCCGCATACGAATGACACGATCACGGATATTGATGGTTATCCAATGTATCGCCGCAGAAGTACTGAGAATGGTGGCCACACATTTACAATGCGACTGCCGAACTTTCCAAATCAAGTTGAGTTTGATAATCAGTGGGTGGTACCATACTCACCACTACTTTCAAAAACTTACAAAGCTCATATCAATGTTGAGCTTTGCAGTTCTGTTAAATCAATTAAGTATATTTGTAAATATGTAAACAAAGGCAGTGATTTGGCCATATTTGAAGTAAAAAACATAAATAAAAATGACGAAATAGCACGATACCAAATGGGCAGATACATTAGCAGCAATGAAGCTATTTGGCATATTCTCAGCTTTCCCATCCACGAAAGAGATCCTGCTGTCCAACATCTGGCAATACATCTTGAAAACGGTCAACGTGTATACTTCACTGAAGAAAATGTTCTCCAAAGAGCGTTCGAAGCTCCGAAAACGACTCTAACTGAATTTTTTACATTGTGTCAAAAACCTGATGTTTTTGGCCAATTCGCGAAGACATTGGTGTATGGTGATGTTCCACGTTATTTCACATGGAACAAATCCAGTAAAAAATGGGAGCCACGGAAACAAGGAAAACCACATCCTTCCATTACAGGCATATTCAAAGCTAAGACATTGGGAAGACTTTACACGGTACATCCAAAGCAACGTGAGTGCTTCTATTTACGTTTGTTATTGGTGAATGTTCCCGGACCAACGTCTTTTGAATTTTTACGAACAGCTAATGGTCGAGTATTCAATACATACCAGGATGCATGTCGTGAACTGCAATTGCTAGAAGACGATAACCATTGGGACTTAACGCTTGCTGATGCTGCGTTGACATCAACACCGAATAACATTCGTCAGTTGTTTGCAATTATTTTGGCAACATGTTATCCCTCGCAAGCACAAACTTTGTGGGAAAAATATAAAAATTGTATGACAGAAGACATCTTGCACCGAATTAGACAAACAAATCAATGCCAAAACATAGATTATACACCAGAGATGTACAATGAAGCATTGGTCTTGATCGAGGATTTATGTGTTCTTATTTCAAATTTACCACTTAATCATTATGGTATGCCATCACCTAATCGTCCAGCCACCGACTTAGTCAATACCGATTTACAACGAGAAAATCAATATGACCATGGAAGTTTAGCAACAATTATCATGAACAGTGAACCATTACTGACAGCAGAACAAAAAAATTCTTAATATATATAAATCTCGTGTCACAATGTTTGTCCTCAATGGACTCCTAAATCACTTAAACGATTATAATAAAATTTGAACACCATGTGCAGTTCGATGTGCACTTGAGAGATAGGATAGTTTAAATCTCAAATTATAGTCGCAATTTTAATTTATCGCTAATTTTTTGTCCGTTATTATTTGGCAGTCATAAAACTGACAGATGTCGATACCTTTCGACTGGGTTGATGGCGCTAATGTCTGTTATTATTTGACAGTGACAGTTATTCGACGCAAACGTATTAAAAGAGCCCATCAGTTGGCAAAACAAATTGAATCAAGAAATCTAGCTCAAAGAATCAGGACAGCAGGTCATGCACAAGAATCTCAAGAACAGTGTAACGAACGTCTTCAAGAGAATATCATAAGAACAAGAAAATTATTATTTTCAGTCAAATGCCACCGAAAAAATCTAACCTCAACAACGCGAGCGGCAAACGTCAAAACGCAAACGTCAAAACTACGATCGGAATAATATATTCACTTACGAGATGCTGTTGCTGGAAACATCGATGGAAATTTAAATCCCAATGACATCGGTAATGCTTTCATTTTACCTTCAAGCTACATCGGCAGTCCACGGAACATGCAGGAATACATACAAGATGCGATGACTTACGTACGTCATTACGGCCGACCGGATTTATTTATTACATTCACATGTAATCCGAATTGGGAAGAGATACAAACTTTACTATTGCCAGGACAACAAGCCATTCATCGTCATGATTTAACTGCACGTGTGTTTAAACAAAAATTGAAATCCTTAATTGATTTTATTGTTAAATATACAATTTTTGGTATCACACGTTGTTGGCTGTATACGATAGAGTGGCAAAAGCGAGGTTTGCCTCATGCCCACATTTTGGTTTGGCTTAAAGATAGAATCCGTCCTGAAGAAATCGATCAAATAATTTCAGCCGAAATTCCAGACCCATTAATTGATCAAGAATTATTTGATATTGTCACCAAACACATGATCCATGGGCCATGCGGTGTTTTCAACATGACGTCACCGTGCATGGAAAATGGAAAATGTAAAAAAAACTTCCCAAAGCCGCATACGAATGACACGATCACGGATATTGATGGTTATCCAATGTATCGCCGCAGAAGTACTGAGAATGGTGGCCACACATTTACAATGCGACTGCCGAACTTTCCAAATCAAGTTGAGTTTGATAATCAGTGGGTGGTACCATACTCACCACTACTTTCAAAAACTTACAAAGCTCATATCAATGTTGAGCTTTGCAGTTCTGTTAAATCAATTAAGTATATTTGTAAATATGTAAACAAAGGCAGTGATTTGGCCATATTTGAAGTAAAAAACATAAATAAAAATGACGAAATAGCACGATACCAAATGGGCAGATACATTAGCAGCAATGAAGCTATTTGGCATATTCTCAGCTTTCCCATCCACGAAAGAGATCCTGCTGTCCAACATCTGGCAATACATCTTGAAAACGGTCAACGTGTATACTTCACTGAAGAAAATGTTCTCCAAAGAGCGTTCGAAGCTCCGAAAACGACTCTAACTGAATTTTTTACATTGTGTCAAAAACCTGATGTTTTTGGCCAATTCGCGAAGACATTGGTGTATGGTGATGTTCCACGTTATTTCACATGGAACAAATCCAGTAAAAAATGGGAGCCACGGAAACAAGGAAAACCACATCCTTCCATTACAGGCATATTCAAAGCTAAGACATTGGGAAGACTTTACACGGTACATCCAAAGCAACGTGAGTGCTTCTATTTACGTTTGTTATTGGTGAATGTTCCCGGACCAACGTCTTTTGAATTTTTACGAACAGCTAATGGTCGAGTATTCAATACATACCAGGATGCATGTCGTGAACTGCAATTGCTAGAAGACGATAACCATTGGGACTTAACGCTTGCTGATGCTGCGTTGACATCAACACCGAATAACATTCGTCAGTTGTTTGCAATTATTTTGGCGACATGTTATCCCTCGCAAGCACAAACTTTGTGGGAAAAATATAAAAATTGTATGACAGAAGACATCTTGCACCGAATTACACAAACAAATCAATGCCAAAACATAGATTATACACCAGAGATGTACAATGAAGCATTGGTCTTGATCGAGGATTTATGTGTTCTTATTTCAAATTTACCACTTAATCATTATGGTATGCCATCACCTAATCGTCCAGCCACCGACTTAGTCAATACCGATTTACAACGAGAAAATCAATATGACCATGGAAGTTTAGCAACAATTATCATGAACAGTGAACCATTACTGACAGCAGAACAAAAAATTATTTATGATCGGATTATGCTGGCTGTTGCTGCTGAACAAGGCGGTTTTTTTTTCTTGGATGCACCCGGTGGAACCGGTAAGACATTTTTAATATCGTTGATTCTTGCCAAAATACGGTCGCAACAAAAACATCGCATTAGCATTAGCATCGTCAGGCATTGCGGCTACTTTACTGGATGGTGGGCGAACAGCACATTCAACATTCAAGCTGCCATTGGACGTTCATAATAAACCAGATGCAATGTGTAACATCAAAAAGAATAGTGGAATAGCTGCAGTGTTGCGGAAGAGTTCTATAATAATTTGGGATGAGTGCACAATGGCACACAAATATTCACTTGAAGCATTAAACAGAACTATGCAAGATTTAAACAGCAATAATAAACTTTTCGGTGGTGCTATCTTACTTTTGTCTGGTGACTTCCGGCAGACCTTACCGGTTATACCTCGCTCTACTTTCGCGGATGAGATTAATGCATGTTTGAAACAATCATTCTTATGGCGAAGTGTTGAAACACTTCGATTGACCATAAATATGCGAGTACAATTGCAAAATGATCCATCAGCACTAATATTTTCCGAACAACTACTAGATATTGGGAACGGTAAAATAAAACTGCAACCAAATACGCAATGCATTAAACTACCAGACAATTTTTGCACTGTTGTTCAGGATAAAACTGAATTGATTCAGAGTATTTTCCCGGATATACAGAATAATTATTTGAATCATGAATGGCTTAGTCAACGGGCGATTTTGGCAGCCAAAAACGTTGATGTTGACGAAATTAACTTCCAGATACAACAGTTGTTACCAGGCGATCTGATGTCTTTTAAATCAATCGATACTGTTGTTGATGAAAATGAAAGTGTAAATTTTCCGATTGAATTTTTAAATTCATTAGATATCCCTGGAATGCCACCACATAATCTTCGATTAAAGATTGGTTCCCCTATTATTCTCCTCCGTAATTTGAATACACCTCAATTATGTAACGGTACGCGTTTGGTCATCAAAAAGATCACCGGAAACATTCTTGAAGCAACCATTTTGGCTGGGAAGTTTAAAGGAAAAGTGGTCCTGCTGCCACGTATTCCGATGATACCATCAGATTCTACCATACCCTTCAAAAGGCTACAGTTTCCAATTCGTTTAGCTTTAGCCATGTCTATAAATAAATCTCAAGGTCAAACAATGTCCATTTGTGGTTTAGATTTGGAAAATCCATGTTTTTCTCATGGGCAACTATATGTTGCGTGTTCACGTGTTGGGAAACCGTCGAATCTATTTGTGTTAGCTAAAGACAGGTTAACCAAAAACATTGTGCACCGATTGGTGTTAAATTAAATTGAAATTGAAAGTATTTATAATTCAAAAAAAA
Source organism: Neomicropteryx cornuta (assembly GCA_020383195.1). Taxonomy (NCBI): domain Eukaryota; kingdom Metazoa; phylum Arthropoda; class Insecta; order Lepidoptera; family Micropterigidae; genus Neomicropteryx; species Neomicropteryx cornuta. Next base: position 6,363,283 of record JAHKQU010000025.1, on the reverse strand, counting down.
GATATTAATGTTTAAAAGTTTAAGACTGTCTGCCTTGCCTACCTCATTCATGAGTTTAAGCGTCACATGTTATTTACTGTATTATACTGTAATATACTTATATTTGTTATAAAATTAAATGGAAATAATAAATCTGATAAATTTTTATTTTTTACCTATTGATTTCTGCTTAGTATCAAGTGTAAGAACATTTTAATTAATTGTGTTCAACGTACTTCCCCTTCAAATCTCAATCCAGTGAATTTGTATACCAACATCAACATTTTCGTCTTTGTTCGTAAATAATTTCATTGTACTAAAGGGTTATAGTAGTAGAAAGTCAAATAAGGAGATCAGCATATTTTTTTACAAATACCATCTGTGTGAAAAAGCATAGTGGACTCCGTGACTGATGTTCTCTTATTGTTCCTCTTAGATTGTTTACTATAATGTAATATAACAAAAACTTTAGCCACAGCAACGCGTGGCCGGGTCAGCTAGTATATAATAAATATTAATCCAACGGATAAAGCGTAGTGAGATACTCAACGATAGCTTCTGGAGTTTGATAGCACATGGTTAGTAATTTTAAAGAACTTTAAGATTATTGAACCTCCTTTTAAATATTTCTGTGTAAAATAGTTATAGGTATTATAATTACTACAAGTTATTTTACTGTATCTGCACAATTTATTTAAGTCAGTAAAGGACTTTGTATTTTACAATGAACATAATCTGTCATTATTTGACAAAAAATCTCTATAAAATACCAATTCATGCGTCTTCTCAAGAACAAAAAATTGTCATACAAAACTTTTTGTAAAGAGGTAAAGAAACTTTTCTAGAAAAAGTAACGAATAGTTGTAGAGTAACATGTTAAAAAACGTTAAATCTAAAATCAGATTCGTGTTTTATACGACGCAGTAATAAAAATATTATTCTACATAGTTTATATTATCCTAATAAGTCCTATAATATTTCTTATGAATAACAAAAACAAAATATTTTAATCACCGTTTTTACAGTTTAATAAGTCTACAAATTAGAGAAAAAAAAATACTTTAACGCTGAAATAATAACGGCCACAAAACTTTTAATAAAAAATGCAAATTTTACTCATAGACATTTTTGGTAAATAAATACACTTTTGAACACGTCTTAAACTCGTATGCATACAATATACGTAAACTATTTAAACCGAACCTTTCAATTACTAAGTAATTACGAAAATAACATTCTCAAATACCGTTAAAATAAATCTTTGGCGAAAGATATTGAAACCAAAGTATTATAGTTTGCATATTTAATTTCCTTGTTTACGAGTGACATGATCACAGAATGTCCACTAAAAGTAAATAAAACTTGAGAAGGTTTTGTAATAAGTTTTAGTCAAAGTAAGGTCGTTCTCAACCATTTTAATGTCACTTTTTTTTTATATTTCTTGAAGATACTGGCAACACTTCTTTATATTTTATGTATTTTTTTCTTTTGTCAGGCCACTAAGATAAACATTTTTGCCTGTTACAAAATATATAGGTTGTTAGTAACAGAGCGCATGTCACAACCAAGGAAAACTTTCGTAAGAAGACTATGGTTCACTAAAAATAATTCAAGGCGCCTTTTTGTTTTTTTTTTGTCTATTTACAATATGTTTATTTGTAAAATTATGTTTTTTCTGTACGTAATTACTGGGTAGTTAATAATGACAATATTTAACATATACATACATAAATATTACACATATAATATTTTGGATATTGTATGGAAGCTGGGTGGCCGCCGCGCGAGAGGAATCTTGTTTTCTCATGTGAGGCGAAGATCAGCTTATCTGCTCCTTGCAGCTCGCTCTTTACACGTCCAGTCGATGATTTGCTCTAATCTTGCTCCTGCATTAAGGTAAGATTTCCAATATGTGTGTCGAATAAAACACATTATCGAATTTCTTAATACAATAACTCAAAAATATTCGCCTTGACATTGATTGAGGTCAGGAGAATTTCCCTGCCTCATAAATTGTTATATGATAACAACTCAACAAAATGGCCATAAATTCAATTACATATTTAAATTTTTGCCAATATATTTAAACATAAATCGATTAATGTATAATAAATTCAAGCTCTTTGGGTTTCCTTACAGAAAAATGTATTGATGGGGAATTAACGAATATTAACCATTAACCAATTTATACCGACACAAAACGACCTTTTATAAAGACCTTTTTGCGCGGTATTATTAGCGTGTCTTCGCACATTGACATGGCATCGATAAAGGTTAATCATAATAAAGTTATATATAGTTTTAATACTGTAATATAGTTACATGTTGTTTATGGTTTACTGTGCTTCTGTACTTATTGTTTAACAATAAAAATTGAATTAATACGGTAAATATTAATAAAATATGCATTGCATACTGAAGTTGCATACAGCGAGTTTCTTCGCCAACTTCTACGTTTTGGTGGATCGGTTTTTTTATTGTTTACTAACAATAAGAGGTTTGTTGCATATATTTTTGTTTTGAATAAGGTTTTATTTTGAAGTCGGTTTATATATAGTAGGTTATTTTAGTACAGACTATTGTCTAGTTGATCGGACAAGTATCACTAGTGAAATAGTGTCAGTCGCATTCGTTTTGTTTTAATACATCTAAACTATCTAATGTATATTAAGCCAAATGCACACAAACAGGTACAAACAAATAATAAATTTAATTGAACTGGAGTAAACTAAACTTAATACCTATATTAATATCTAATAATAATATATTCGCAAAATGTTATATATATTATAATTGTCGTGAAAAACGACAACCTTTCCATGTCATTATTTTTAAATATCTTAACTAGATACTGATATCACCCTTAAAAATGCCAAAACTAAAAAAAACATTAGATCCTAAATTTTAAATAAATGGGTGTGTCTAAATAGCGCAGACACAGGCGTCTCGTTCTGATAAGCGGGAGCAACGAATTCAGGAGCTCCTCTTCAAGAGCAGAAAGAATTAGGCGGAACGTTTCGGGCGGGGCGGACGCTCTACAGCGGCGCCCTCTCCCCGGGCGACTATAAATTGCGAGTTCCGGACATAATCTAGACCTTTTCATCTCATTCTCGTCTAATTCTCGAAGACTTTTATTTACTGTTTTAGCTCTGCACTGGCTGAGGCGACTGATTTTAAAACAGCTCAACCATTCATTTGTGACCCCGGGAATTCTCGTAATACGACGCTATTAAGGCAGATAAGGCAGCTATACAAAATGTTTTTAAATTTAGGGCACTCCTTTTAAGAGTTTGATCTATATCGATAACTAAACCTAAAAAGAAATGTAATTTCGAAAAAAAAAATATACTAAAATAATTGTTTTTCTTCGACATTAAAAGTGCTTGGCGAGCCGTGCGCTCGAGGGGTCATTGGTCGGTCTCGCGCTATGCGTTCAACTGCGCTCTCAAAAATTAAAACGATTTCTATTAAATTTTGAAGCCGTTTTTCCAATATTTTTTGGTGATTAATGTTTGATTGACAACATACTCGTAGATCAACATACTTAAAGGAGTGCCAAAAATTAAAAAACGCCCTGTATGACAAATGTTTTTTAATTATAATTTTATTGAATGAATATATTATAATATATAATTAATATAATATATAATTTCATTACAATATATCGTTTATCTCTCTATAGTGGTCTATCCTTTCGTATTTTATTTGCCGTGCGTATCACTATAAATATTTCAGTCAACCTTATAGTGAAATACAATTTTTATGTTAGACATTGTTATTTGTATTTTTAAATCTAAGTTTTACTTTTATTTACTAGTTTATGATAGAAGTAAAAACAATTACTATTCTAAACTGCATTTCGTGAAAAAAAAAATGGTATTTTATTCATTTTGATTATAGAATATGTTTGGAAATAAAACTTAAACTTGAATTTAACAACAGGAATGATTTTTAAGATTTTGTAACCCTCATAAATTAGGCTATATAAGTTTAAAATTATCATTTACTTGACTATTATATAAAAAAATATACGGTATCGTGTAAAGTAAATGCGTTTCCTTAAACGAGATATATTTTAACCTAACAAGGTTCGGTTTTTTTAATATTGAGTTAGGTATAACCAAACCGGTGGGTTGGTTAGGTGGATTAGTATTTAATGCTATTACAATACCTATTTTTAATAACCATAATCACAATATAATTTACAATATTTAAGAAGCATTTTAGCTAAAGTAATGACCAAAAGCCCTGTAGAAGCTCTTTGAGGAGAACTTTTTAGTTTCGCTTATTTCCGGTAGAAAGTATGTGGAAAAAGACTATTTTCGGAAAAATATTTAAAATTTAAACCTTTTTTATATGAACAATTCTGCTATACTTAGCAGGATTGGTTTTTTTGCAAGTCTGTGGAATTATCTACTTCTACGTATTAACTATGCGTCATTAGGTACGTCTAGTTTAATTGAAATGATTACATGATTTTTGTAAAACATTTGCAAAAAATGAAAGAATGTATTTATTTTATTTAAGTTCCTTTGTTTTACGGCCAATATTACGCTTATTTACGAGACACATTGTTATACTTTGGCAAAAAGAGCAATCCATAATAGGGAAGTTTTACTCACCAATAAAACTTCTATTATGTTCCAAAGATGTCTGGGACCCATTGAGAGTGCAGCCGTCTTGTCGTTTGAAAACACCGCGCGGCACGTGTGATCTCCTCTGCTCCCATTAGCGTTCCTCGACGATAGTGTCATATGTCACTGGTGTAGGTTCGTGAGGAACCCTTCTTCATAGACCTCATGGGAAGCCACCAGGTGGACTTACCTGGGTCCCAGACATCTTTGGAACATAATAGAAGTTTTATTGGTGAGTAAAACTTCCCTATTATGTGTCCGATTGATGTCTGGGACCCATTGAGAGATCTGTTTGTATCGCCTGGTGACAATGACGCTATGTGATGTGTCATGAGCTACAATACATGAACACGAGGAACTAAAAGCCTAATAATATAAAAGCACTTCACAGATTTACATTTATATGTTATAGATTTATTAACTACAAGCCATTTTCTGCAAATAGGGCCTTTTCGATCACTTTTAGCATAATATTAAGATATTGATTTAAATTGTAAAGACTAATTGATAATAGGCTCTATATTCTGAGCATTAGAGATGATTTCACGATAGTAAAAGTCACTAAAGGTATTCTTGCTTCTTCATTTTCCTCTCGCAAGAATTTCTTCAATAGGGTGATTTTCCAACCAATTCAAAGAAGCAACTGCAGAACGTACATTACCAGGAGATGCTTCCACTCCTACTTATTTTAAAGCTGACTTCCCAGCCTCCATGACCATGCGGGATGCCGCTCTTGACAACCCAGTCACTAATAGATTATCGCATTTCATCTCTTTACTACGATGACAAGGTTCTTATCCAAAAGGTTAGATTCAATGATTTTTCCTTCCCCTCATGCAGTCTCCAACCAGATTTACGAAACTTAGCTCTATCTGTTTTAGTTCCAAAACCGGGCCACAAAATTATGTAATCTCCTTTGCCAACACCATAATCGGAAGTAGATCTCAAAAGAGTAAGGTCGAGTACCTGATGCTAAAAGTAGTAAGACAGCAGTTGTTCTTAATACTTCAAATAGATTGCTTTCCGATGGCATGTTATCAAGGAGTTAGGCACTGACATTTCTGGGGTTTATTATTCTTAGGGTATTATAATCCGGCAAAAAAATGTCTACTTCGGCACTGGGTGGCTCTCTTGGGTTCATTTTATTTTCTGCGCTCCGCCGCAGCCATCTTTTTAGGGCAGTTCGGTACGTTTGTACGGTTGACGCTTTCCAGCTTGATTTCAGAAGCTAATTTTCTTTGTCTGACAGCTTAGATATACATTTTCCCCACCTCTAATCCTCCACACTCTTAAATTGAAGTTCTTTACTTGTGGAGGTGGAAGGCCGTCCTTATAACAGGACTCGCTCTAGATATTCTATTTTCATGGGTCGATCGAGACTGCGATTTTTAGGTTCCCTTTCCAAGACCTTGTCCCACTTTGGAGCAACAAGTAGGAACGTCCCTTTTGTTGTATTTAATTGATCGAGTACTCTTGGTACCAAGCATGGCGGAGGAAATACCCATACGAGATTGTAATCTAAGCAACGACTGAAAGCGTTATGAAAACCAGCGGGTAAGTCGTTGGAGTCTAAACTGACATAACGCTCTGCGACGTGCGTTCCTGCCGAGGTGAATAAGTCTATGTCCGGTAAACTTGCAAAATATTTTCCTTAGGACTTGACTCAGCAGATTCCATTCTGTTGTTTCTTATTATCTTAACAGACAATCTGCTATTCTGTTTTATCTTCTCGGAAGGTAATGCACTTCCAATGTTATACCTAAATTATCCACCATCAATATATTGAAAGTCTGTCCCAGGAGACGATCATTTTGTGCCCCCTTCCTTTCGAAGATATACTACTAAGGTGATGTCTGACTATAGAAGAATGCTCGAATTTGTTAAGGATATTAATGTTGTATATACAGCAAACCACTCCTTCCGGCTTCCATCAGATATTCCTCGCCACTCTAGATCTTATCGAGCATCCAAGGAAATGTATATCTTGCTGTTCTTGACCAGTATTCGGCGAGTTAATTTCTGAACAGGTCTGTAGTGTAATCGCCCTCTCGGAACTTCAAACGATGCTAAATTGAGGTTTCCGCTTAATCTTTGAATGCTCCGTAATGACAGCCTTTTTGAACAGACATAACGGTATTCTTTGTGCTGATTTCTAGCTTTCCCATTCGGCAATATTTTCTGGTTTCAGTATATTCCACGTAATGGCCAAATATTCTCTGGTCTCTGTGTCGGTAGGAGTACCGATTTTTCGTAGTTTACACTCCAGCCCGGGTTTATTAAAAGGTCTAGTGCCACTGTCAGTTCTGACAACAAACTCGCAATTGAAAATCTTCCAGGTAGACGATTATCCTCAATCCTCTTGATCTTAAAGTTTCTGCTATCCAGTTTATTACCGCTGTTTAATCCAGACTTTTGGGGCTGAAGAGAGGCCGAAAGGAAGGCATGTCATCTGTAGCACTTGGTTGCCAAAGATCGACCCTTCGCAGGCCTACTCCCTATCGCAGAATCTCACAGACGATCAGCATTTTCAGGGAGTTTGTTTAAGGAACTGCAATGTAAATGTAAATGTAATGTAATTTTAAAGAAATGTAAAAAAGTGGGTGAAGGTAGGAGTATCAATTTCAATTTTGAAGCTCTTAAGTGGAGCTCGGATTCCCTTTTCATATACATCGTCCCCTGAAATGCAGAATCAAATAAGTGTCATGAGGGAGCTTGGAATTCTGGAGAAGTTTTACAAGTCATTTAGAACGCCAAGTGTCCTTTCTCGCTGGGTTCCGAAGACTTGAACTGGAATTAAACTTATCGTCTCTTGCAACCTTTCTTTTAGTGTTCGCTTGAAATGTAGGTCTTTTGTCCTGCAGACGAAACGGCTTATAAAGCTTTGAGGGTTCAGCCGTTGGCGTATATGAACCCCGACCCTGATTACAGCAGGCTGTAACAGCGGCCCAAAGCACCGTTCGATTCTTTCCATAGACGTTATATTTTTATAAAAAAGATGCTTCGAAGTAGGTAGAATTTTCCGCAGACCCACTTTAGCACTTATATCAGGTATTCTAGACAGGATACGCTCCCGCCTGTTTTCCAAACATTGCGAATGTTTGCCACAAACTACCTGTGAACTGTCATTCGATACTTTCAAAAAAGTCGAAATTTGAAGTAAAGAACCCTTCAATCTTATAAAAGAGAGCAGAACTACCAACATCTGCATTAGGGCCTGATGGCCACTCGAAAGCTTTCGTAAGAGCAGCTTCTGTTAAAGCAATCGGTATCAATATAGATTATTTGAATGTGAACTGATTTAATTCATCATTAATATCAAACTCTTTGACTTGCGAGGTACTTTACTTGACTTCTGCGAACCGTAAGTCATTCCAGTTTGTTGTAACAAACTTATGTAGCTCAATCCTTACTACTTATCCTTTTGTGCAGCAGGGATAACTGGGTTCTTAATTTAGAAATTAGTACCTAAATAGAAATATTACATATGTCCCTCGCACATTCTCCACCAAGTCCTTCCGATGAAATGTTATCACATTTTTAAACGCCCCAGGTGTATTATTTCCCTTAGAACAAATTCTAATCGTAAGAAAACTCACCCGTTTAATCGGTACATCGATACGAGGATCGCTCTTTCGTTTGCCTTTATGTCGTTGACGTTTTAAAGGCGAAAAATCGTCTGCACTATGAGTATTTATTTTCACTTTCTAATGACACACTTTCAATAATTTCATCACCTTCCGAACTCATTCTAAAACCAACATCACGTGGCGTTCCCAAGCGATGACCCATCCAAGTACTGACCACGCCCGACGTTGCTTAACTTCGGTGATCGAACGAGAACACGATTCAATGTGATATGAACGTTGGCTCGCAATCTTATAACAGAATATGACACCGAACATACCATACACCAAAAACAAAAAGAAACACAATCAATATCAATAATCACGATATTAAATTGACCCTTGTGATGGTCTCAACCCTACCCTAATAAGAATATATATGAAGATGTTATTAGGATAGGTAAGCTTAAAATAATGTAATACAGAAGCTGTTACATTAAGGAAATCGATTTGACTACTTTAATAACATGATATTGTATAAATAGATAAATACAATACGAAAATTCGGAAGCTACGATTTCTTTGAAAATTTGGAAACGACGTCACAAAGAAGTCATATGAAGACCCTGATGGCTTATAAGTTATAACTTTACAGGAGATCACACTGCAAATCACTGATATTATAAAGTTCACAACTTTTAGAAATGAATATAAAAGTCGTTTTGTTCGCAATAATAGCGCAACGCGACCGCGATGTTATCCCGGCGAAACAAGACGACGCTATGAAGAAGGGTTCCTCACGAACCTACACCAGTGACATATGACACTATCGTCTAGGAACGCTAATGGGAGCAGAGGAGATCACACGTGCCGCGCGGTGTTTTCAAACGACAAGACGGCTGCACTCTCAATGGGTCCCAGACATCGATCGGACACATAATGACACATTTTAAAGCGATGACGTCAGTTACTCTAACGAGGCCCTAGTAACAGAACCACCAGTACGAATTAGTAAAATCGTTACATACGTATTTTTGAAATATGTGCTAGATTCAACTGTCTACAACAGGTTATGAAATATAAATAAAAATAATTATTAAATGTTATCAACTACGGGCACCGAGGACATAAGGACGAAACAGCGCAGGGAGTGCAGTGACCCATCGCGAGCGCCGCAAGCAAGAGTCGTAAGGTAGTCAAAAGCGCCTGTCAGTGCGTCCCGCAGGGCCTCCATGCGTGCCGCATCGCGTTTTCAAAGAAAAAAAAAAACAATACAAAAAGAGTCAAAAAGTAGGTTTCAAGACTGCGAATAAAAGTAAAATCGAAAACAGACTCGTGAATTTACATATCTAAATTGAATGTTAAAGCGAACAATGCAAAGAGCCAATACAAATCAAAATTTCCTATTTCTCGTTTTACTTTATTCCACACGACGGAAAACAAATCACGTAGTGAGAGTAAATTGTATTCGGTTAGGATTGCTGGTCGTTATTTCATGTTGAATTTTAGTAATATTTCATTTATGAGAAAGAGAAAGCTGTCATAATTAACTAGGCACGACTAGGTACGCCTTTTATGTTAAATCAATAAATATTTATTGATTTAACATAAAGGACATTGTAATAACTAAGCACTACTAGGCACGCCTTTTATATTAAATCAATAAATATTTATTGATTAAATAGAAAGGACATTGTAGTTATATTTTAGGATTACAAAATCATGACCACTCATAAAAAAAAATCTAAACCTTCGGGTTAAATATGTTCAAGGGCTAACCGAACTATGATCCAATCACTAAGCTAGACGTTATTGTAGTGTTAATAGTATGAATTTGATAAGTGTATGTGTTTTAATGACCTTTATATCACCGTCGTCACCGTCGTCACATCGTACCCGTCATTACAATGTTTTTAAAATACCCTCATGCTCCTCAAATAACGCTCTACATTCGCCGATACCACGGATGCAAAGTTATTTTAATGAAACTATTAACTGCTTCGATAAATTCACTCTGAATAAGTCGCAATTTAAAGTGTTTAGCAACGATCTTTTGTGTAAAAATTAACTGTTCTAAATTCACGTAGTAGATATGTATATATATAGATATAAAATGGTTTTGTTATTTTTGTTATTAACTTTAATACTTTTTGTTAGTAGAAACCTATTTTTAGTTTTACATAGTTTTTTATCGATCCATCAAATGTATTTTTTTATTTTATATGTACTTTGTGAAATTGTTGGTTTCTCCAATAAAGATAAATAAATAAATAAATAAAACAATGCATTAATAAAGAAATTTAGTTAGATCGTTAATAACTTAAGAACAGCTGGACCTATTTTTATGATCTTTGATTTGTTGGATTCTCCGCCCCAAATAGTAGAATAACTATTAAGGAGAAGCCAAAGGATAACCATTGATTTCGACTCATTATGACCCTTTTTTATGGCTGGGATTTGGTAACCATTGCATATTTAATAATAAAAAAAATATGTTTATATACCTTGTACTTATGTCTTGGACATAGTAAAGGCAGATTTTTTTAATTTAATTCTATTTCTGAGAAATTGAATAAATGAGAAACTGCTAATAGTTCTTTATTAGTTGAATCGTTCTCTTATAAAAGACATTAGAGTCTTAGAAAAAAAAAGGTAATTAAAAGGAAAATGAAGTTTCTAAAACATAGTAAAGTTAGTTTTTTTAATTTCTATATTATGAAGCTGTAATTAAATAAAAACCAATAAATGCTTATTGACCGCGCAAAGATTAAAACTTGACGCCATACAAAATAAATCACCGAATTTCAAGGTCGTCTATCAATAATCTTCGCCTTGAAACATCGGAAAAATTCACGAAAAAAAAATATTAAAACAATTCATTTTCTCATACATTTTGTATAGAACGGCTTCATATTGTGGAATTCTATTTTCCATCGGTAAGTTAGTTGCCTTCGAAGATGTTCACTTTGTGAAATCATCACATTTGTCATTGTTTATCGATAATTAAAATACGCATCATTTTGATTTTTGTACATTTATTGAACATAATTAATTTTGAGTGTTCTTAATAAAAAACTGAATTTAATTCAGCTAATAAATTAACATAACATTTATTGATTCTGAGGCAGCATATACTTTTATAAATATTTCGTTTTGTAAGTTAAAATGCGATAATTTTATACGATTACATTACGTAAACCTAAATAGGAAATATTTATTTATTCAAATATCCAATATACAATTAATTTTATTAAATGTGTATCACTATGTAGCATTTTATTGATTTTTTAGAGAAGAAAAGTACAGTTTGTGTGGATTATTATACTCACGAGGTATTACCTATGTATCTAAGGAGATAATTAGATTATAGAGTATAGAGTTATACAATCTGAAAAATATTTTATATACGAAAGGTAATTATTATGATATGATATTTTGCGTTCACTCGTCTTCAAAAGATATTTAAAATATTTACCAGGTCCAAATATTTCAGAAAAATGAACAATGTGACCGAAATTAGACAGAGCATGCTTAAAAAGCCAATCTAAAGCAGTTCCAAAGAAAACCGAAAAGACGTCTTCTCAGTTAACATATTTTCAGGATTCTTTCAGAAGGTTCACAAATAAAATGCCACTTATCCATAAGTAAGAATTTAAACTATAAATATAAACGAATCTCACGTACTAATTTTGTTAGTCTTATTACGTGTGTCTATACCGTGTCACAAGACCATTCCCGATAAAAAAACAGCTGATTGTCCTGCGATTTCTAGTGTTATTTACTAAGAAACTAAATCAAATTTCATCATGGTCACCGAGAACAAAAATCTAAACTTTACCCGAAAGGTTCATGTAATAATGTCCTTGTTATGAGCGCTCAGATGTCGCCGTACACCGTAACGGTGTCAAGGCCATTATCGATAGGCGCGGCATCGGAATTCGCCCGCTGACCTAATTAACATCACCTGTTTAAAAATATAATAAATTTGGCGATGATTTTTTTCGCATATTTTCATATCATTTCTTATTCATAATAGGTTGCACAACCCCCTCTTCGGGAATTGTCTTGGGACAACCTGTATAAATATATCGAGTGTCCATTCAAATTATTGTTATATTTTTTGCCTACGCTAGGTTGCCCAACCCAAACTTAGCGTAGGTTTATGTGAAACAGTAATAGATATCAATCAAAGTAGGTTTAATATATTAACTTCGTTTATTTCCCCAATTAGTAATCGGATGTCTTTTGTCTATTAATAATTGTTCCTCTCAAAAATCTGCACCCGTCAAACCGTCGTCATAAATCAATTTTATTGTCAGCGTTTTGTTCGAAGCTTCCCCCTCCATATTTCCGCTGCCCCTCTACCCCCCCCCCTTCCCCCCAAACCCCCGTGCCCTACCGCCCGCCAACAGGAAGTGTCTTTGCCGCCGTTTCACTTTTAGGGGCCCGTTCGAATTTCCTAATGGCGTAGGGCAGACGTTTAGGGCAATCATTCTCGGCCTTTTGGTATCGACGTGACGACCCTCTATGACCTGCTTTATGGCCCTTCTTCATTTTCCGCTTAAAAATCTTTGAACATTCTAAACGCCCAACGTTTGAATAAACTTGCCCTTTCATGGTTCAAATTAAGGGGAACGGGATTAGGAGAAAATGCTATATCATAAAAAAAGTGAAATCATATGTTGCGCATTTATTAGTTAAGGAATAATATAAAATTGAATATAATATAAATGAATTTGATATCTTATAAACTAAGAAAGTTATAGCAAAATTTCATAGATATAAATATAGATAGATAGATAGATAGATAGATAAATATATAAACTTATTTATAGACTTTAAACTGAGGGTGGTTGTTGGTTCTAGGGGATGTGAAATGCGAAGATATGCCGAAATTTTCCAGAAGTAATGGCACCCATTGCAATAGGTAGTTTTTTTAAAATAATATACCTAATAACGTGAACTGAGAAACATTTTGTCAGTAAGTGGTAGGTACTAACCTTCCCACACATTTAAATGTGCTGTGTAAAAATTAGACAATAGATTGAATACACGATTGTGTATAAGAAATATTTATATTATTATTTATTTTTTTAAAGTTATGTATTACTATTTTATGTAATTATTAGGCGTATTTTTCCGTAATATAAAAAAGGAAAAATATATTAATAATTGTGTATATTACAGAATGCAACTTCGCATACTAGTCACACACATACTAATAATTTGTTAATTTAATAGAATATAAAAGTGGTTATTAAATTGCATGTATTTATAATAAATAATATTACTTTGCTTTTTAAATATTATTATAGCATCGATCAGATGACATTATGGTTAACATGTATGGTTATAAAAAATCATATCAACTTTGTAATAGGATATATTCAATAAATAATCGTGATATTATATTTCATATATAAATTGGTAAAAATGTTTTCTTCTTTTTATTTACATTATTGTTAATTAATTGTACATTATACATCAATGACTGTAAAAAGTAAATTAATATACAGTTAAAACAGTTAAAAATAAACATATGCTTATATTTACACGGATGAGGCAGTTTTAAATACTGGGAAAAATAAATACCTAAAATGTGAGACGAACAGTATTAAATTGTCGATTCTTTTTGTTTTTAGTATTACTTTAAAAATATATTGCAATAGTATTATTGTAGACTTGAGTCAACAATGGTTATTATAAAAGCACCTAATAGTGGCAGATATTTTAAAATTATTATGCAATGTTTTAGAAAATATTCAATATGATAAACCATATTTATTATTTTTTTTAATATTTTATTTCTTATTGATCGCATTGCGACATAAAAGGTTAAAAGTAACCAGTTTCAAAATTTTACAAAATATGCAAGATTTTTTTAACTTTCTTATCTTGCGAGGTATTTGGTCCTCGTTACACTTTTATATTACGCGGAAAGGTCCCAGGGGAATACATTACTGCAAATGGTCTAAGGAATATCTCGATTAATGGTAGCGAGCGAAGGTAACTCCAAGGATACGAATCGTTCGCTAAAAGACAAAGGCAAAGATGACAAAACGGCTTCAGGCAAATTGAGCGGAAATCGAATCATCATTGACAAATCGACGTTTCAGGGAAATTTCATCCGGGGATATTTTCTTTTTCATGCGCCGTAAATCAAAATATTATCGGAGAATCCATTCGGATGGGAAAAAACCCTTTGTGATATTGAGTAGTTCGGAAAATAGACGATCCCTTTGACGAGTGAATTTCAGCTCTCTATTACGCGTTTAACCTACATATGTTCATAAAATATTTATTGTAGGTCGTGCTCGAACTAAGTTGATAGCACACAAGGATGATTTATTAATTATATTCGATAAAATAATATTTTTCAACAATAACAAGCTACAAAATGTAAAACAAAAAAAAAACAAACGAAACAAATCACTGCTTATAAATAAGTTTCGAATAGGACCTCTATTGGAAAGCTTGGATTTGTATGCAATAAAGTCGTAAAACTACTTATCAGGTGCAAGGTATCTTGACCCTAGATTTTTAAACCCCGACGCAAACAGAAGGGTGTTATAAGTTTAACGTGTGTATGTGTGTATCTTATTGTGGCATCATAGCTATAGGATGAACCGATTATATATTTTTTTTTTTTGGAAAGATGGAGTTTAGCTATGATTTAAAAAAATCTGTTTAGCCGTTTGTGTATCGGGGTTTTGTGCGACGTACTCGTAAAAATACATTATAAATTACAATATTCGAAATTTAAAACCACCTGACTCCTGACAGAGTTTTATTTTAATGCTAACCGGCGATCGGTATTAAATTAATACATACTAAATTAATACAAAAAAAAATAAATAATTATTCAACGTAAAGTGGTTACAGCCTTTCAGGGGGACATTTTTTAAATATTTTATATACAACCTGTATATATTTTATACACATTGGGTACAAAAATTTGTAGGTTTTTGTTTATCATGTATCTTAAGATACTTACCATATATAAACAAAACAATGGACAGAACAATGATGAAGTATGCATAGTTGAAGCTAAGTATATTTTGGAGATAGGTTTGTCACAAATTAAATAATTTTGTCTAGTAGCATAGAAAAGTGCATGTAATTAGTTGCATATATTTGTACGGTGTATTTGTAGAAGGCGCTGTGAAGGGCAGTTCTGAATGATGATTATATATTATGTATAATATTTACAGGCTGAGAAATCCTTTATGCATAAATCCTCTAATGCATAAATCCCACCCCCCCCCCCCCTGTAAATTCATAAACTGGGCACCTACACGAACGTAGTTCAACGTGAATTATTATTCTGACCACCTGAAGGATTTTCAGCAAGAAAATATGATTTTAGTCCTTATTAGCTAGTGCCTTTGTGGAAACCGCCTGTCGACTATATTTTGTCGAATTTCCTGCACCTGAAGCTCGTTCCGTTCCAGTCAGTCGCCGGTAATAATGTAAAACGCTTCCACGATTGAAAATTGAATTTGGAAGACAACGCGCTGAACGACGGCCGCGATTGGTCGTCCACCTTTATCGCCGTCCCGCTCCTTTGTCGCGCTCTCCCTCTCTGCCTTTCAGCACGCCTGTTACAAAATTTACTTGTATATTCTTCCGTTGCGAACGATAAATTGCTGGATTTCGAAATACGTGTTAGGAATACGTTCTCGCAGATACAGAATTAATGTGGCGCTCTGTATTTTTGCGCTAAGAAATGAAAATAGTGCCTTCGATATTGTTTGTTTTCTAATAAAACTTATTTCTTACTCATATTTATAATAGCTTCTAATCTATATTTATATGTGACTTAAGTATATTTTATTTACAGGGGTTGCAACAAAATCATTAAACATAATTTATAGGACAGCGAAAACCAATTAATAAGTCAAATATCTTACATCTGATCTCAATTGTCAAGATATTGATGTTTTTTTTTTTGTTATAAATATTCACAGCATCATTTTAATTGATATTTCGAAATAGTAATGTTTAATAGTATGGGTTTAGGTATATGCTGCTATTCGCAATCAAATCGTATGAAAAATAAACCTAATAAAAGAATGCCTAATATCTTTTTTCTAGATGTACCGTAATTCATATTGGCGATTTTGGCCAAAAAATTAAATATATCCTTCTTCGCTGGAGCTTCAAAATTATTCTAAAAGGTAAAAAGGACAGCCTAAAATGAGCATGTATTTATATTTGCCAATTTCAATAAAAAACCTGATGAGCCGCACTCAAACAGTCGTGTATCGTCTAAATAATAAAAATAGCAATTCTTCGCTTGGTGAGTAGAGGGAGGAAACGACTGACGCCTCTTCGTTAAGCCCTCAGTCCACTAAGGTAAAAAAAACGTTAGTTTCCCAACTTATATTAAAATGGCAGAAAAAAAATATGGTGAAACGCCACGCATTTAATTACAAAAAGCTTTTTTTTTCATTCGTATGGCTTGTGCTGTCGAGAAGGCGCAATTTCGACTTTCTTATTGTTGTTTTTATCATGCGAGGCCGTTCATTACAACAATCAAAATCTCGCAAGTCTGTAACTGAATGAGTGTTTTTTGTGTGTGTATATCTTGTTACTTAACTCAGTCGACAGTGTTGCAAAAAGCGCCGTTGAATAATCGGCGATTGGGCGTTAAAAATGAGAGTAATGAGCGGATTTGAACCCGCGTCCTCTGGGTTAGGAGTCAAACGCACTAACAACACAAATACGGTTAGCTATCTTGGTTATATTGTAGGACATTTATTTTGTTTTTCAACATAAAGTCTACAGAGGTTATTATTATTAGGGTGGAACCCCGTATTTTGTTCATACTTGGCTAGATTATTTAATATTTTATTTATTTTGATTTATTTACGTAAGTATTTTAAACATTAAAATAATGTAAAAGTCAAAGTTTTACCTAACCATTGAAATTATATTGAGATATTTTATATTGCACAATATATGAGGTACACCAGGGTACGACATTATGATCCTTCCTGTACAACTTTGATATAAAAGCTTATAAAAAAAAGCATTGCTTTTTCAGGTGTTACTTTGTTTTAAAATAAAAACCCAAAGATCCATCGCGATTAAGCATTTATCTTTCTATCAAATATAATACATCACGAAAGCTCTGTAGAGATTCGAAAAAGATTACAATCTATTATGTTGAGAGGTTTTCAAGCTACCACCCAGTGCTACATTACTTTGACCGCTCACACTTTATATAATCAGACAGGGTTGCCAATATATAATAATATATTTTTTTACTATGATCTTGCTTCCAAGTTCACATTAAATCTTATGGAAGCATAAATAATAAAATATAACCAATTAACGTGTTCTGGCCTTGTAAATCAATTTAATGTGATTTTTTACTGCGATTATTTTACTATTTAAATACTATAATCCTAATATAATGTAATAGGTATATTCTAGGAAAACATACAGTGTAACTTAGTTTATAAAACAGTAAAACAGCTGTCTTCTTCGGTGGCGAATTGTCACTGATCCTACCGGCTGTCACCCGAACATAACAGTGCTAAACCAGTGGGTAGGATAATTATTTTTGAGAGGGGGTTAAGGCACTCAAATACAATACTAAATTAAATATAAACGTAACGAGATTTGGTAAGATATGAACATATAATTGTATAGATTAATATATATTAAAAGTATAATTATATACTTACTAAAATAACATAGTAAACATCTTACACATAAATAACCAAATATTATAGGCTGAAATGGAAAAATATGACATATGACAAACGAAAGAAAATAAATAAATAAATAACAAAAAATTTTAGCGCTGAATATTGAGACCTGTGCCTTAGCAGGCACCCACCACCCTGCCTTCTTCGGTGGCGGTTTGGCACCGCCAACGAAGGAGACCCCTCGCTCCGAAACGTCTGGCATTCACTCCGTAAGCCCTATCTATTTTTCTATCACCTGTATTAACAGTTAAAAAGTAGAAAATCAGAAAAACTATATAAAATATTGGAAATATATTTTAAGGTGGCCATTGTTTTTACATAGTGACAACCCTTGGATTTTAGGTTGGACGTGCGCCCTCCAGATTTCAATAGCGTTTACAGCCAATTTATTCAAATTTATCTGCGATCGTCGTTGGATTAAGGAAAGCCCGTTCAAGGAGTGAACGTTTACCGGAAGTCATTCTTTTTTCCAGCCTGACAAATTTCTAATACGAGCAGGATTAGTCCTGTAACATTTTACGATCAAATAAAAAAAAATATGTGCTTTTTAAAATCAGCACGATATTAATTTTCCTAAATTACATATTGCACATAAAAATACGTACTGTGAACTAAGAAAGAATGTATGTTTCAATGTGTGTTTGTATAATATACATTTTATTAGTCATATCAATTTCATTTTATACCTACTCATTTCATTTTAAAACAACGTTCGGCTAATTAATAATTTCTTACACCGTGCCCTTAACTGTGTTAAGCTAACAAGGTTGCATAGAGAGTATCCGCAAATAATTATTACTTTTGTCGTGACTATAAAAACCCGTGTAAATGATCTTACAAACTGGGAGTCAGTGCTGTTTTCTTTTACAATGAAATTATTTAATTGTTAAAAAATAATAAATAAAAAAAAAACAATTTTATTGTTTAATAATAAGAGATGAGGATAAATACATATTATTTACATTATGATGTGTAAACTATAAAAGTGTCATTATAAAAGTTAATAAAATATATTTTCAATATTCTAAGCAAGCCCTTCCATCGATATAATTAAGGTAAATAAATATTATATATATTTTTCAAATGTTTTTGGTAAAAATAAATTGTTTTTGATAAAAGGGCCTATGGGCCTATTTGCGGTAATCGACATTATAAAATATTATTACAAACAACATTCTATGACCAACCGTTCAAAAGCTATAGGCCTGGAACAGAGGGAAAGGAAAACAGAAAATGAAGTCTTACCAACAGGGTTCCTATTTTTAACCATTTTATCGAAAACCTAAAAAAGAATATAACGTAATTTAAAGTCAAGGAGGTAAGAGGCACATGTTAAAAAAATCAGGAGATTAAGCTAGTGTTATAATTACTTTTCTACTAGTTATAACATAAAAACAGTTTTGTGATTATTTAAAGTTATTTGATCTCAAAGTTTTTAATACACGGTTATTCTGTCAAAACTTCCAAGATGAATTTTATTGATTAGTGCGTGTATTTATTATCATGACTACGTTTAATCTGACATGTACCTCAAATTTTAATAAAACAATATTTCAGTAATAATAACTTATAAAGTAATATAACGTAACAAAAAAAACAAATATTTGTTTATTTTAAAATTTATCGGAACGCAGCGAAGCGTAGCTGTCATGGATCGACTTCTATAGAGAAATGTTTGTCATTTCAGATCCCAACGATTTCACCACCGATTTAAGAATTTTAAAGTTTTAATCGAATCCACATGAAAATACTGGTTTGTGTTTTTTAGGAAACTAAAAATTCGAAATAATAAAAAAGTTATGTTTAAAAATATTTTCTCTGTGGGTAATCCGACGTTAAATTTTTTCGCACCCTTTTTGTTCGAATTTTAGAAACAGAATTATTTTTTTGGAGGTTTAATTTCTTCGCTTTAATATGCTGCTAGCATAGATTTCACCCTTGCGACACCGGTTACCTAGTTGTTAATATCAAATATCGTCATGCAATTCAAACAAAATACATATGTTAGGCAGTTTTTTACGCCAAAAGGTCTTGTAGTTTAACAGAATTTTGTAAAATTTGTATATTTTTTTATATTCAATAAACGCGCACTTTAAATCCAAAGGTACCCAAGAGAATATTATGTGTATGATTTCGTTATTTTTATTTTTATTTTTGTGTTGGTTGAATAAAACAGAATTTAACAGACCGATATTAAAAGGGATAAGCCTTAAGAGTTTTACTATTACAACACTATTAATTTGGTTCACGTGTGAGTAATATTTCCTTTCGTATCGGCACTGCTGTCACGTCAGTACGCAGCGCCCGGAAAAACTTCACAAAGCCAGGCAACCGGAAAGTTTTTTTTTGTTGGTACTACGGTCGGTGCTTATCGCATGGTGGCTTTTGAGACATCTAATAGTCTAGGGGTCAGCCACATGAGTTATTACAAAATTATACAAATTGACCTTGATTGCAGATATATAAAACATATACACGTGTGCATGTTATGAAAGAATCTGACGACTTAACATAATATCTAGCTACACACACCTAACCATAAATAATACGCACCTTAATTTATTATCGCGTATTCAAAGAAAATAAACTAAAGAATATAAATATATATTCAGCTCCTCTTTTATACTAGTGTTTTTTTATTTTTTTGTGGTACTTTATTATACACATGCCAGCACATTATTTTTTCTTTCTCCAAACATATTTAAACTTTGGTGTAATTAGTATCACTGATATCTAGCTATTTATCTTATCTATAATATAAATAGCTAGATATCAGACACTCTAGAGAGACACTCTACTCTACTCGCTGAGATACTCTAGTATACATTTGAAAATTAATCTTTAAATTCTTTTCGCGATTTACCACTTTAACTAAAAATCTAAGATACTTTTGAGATACACAATCAGATGTCTGATAAATAAGGAACTAACTAATGCTAAGTGGATCTTTGGTATAAACTTATATTTTTTTTTTTAAAAAAGTTTGAATTTAAATATTTCGATAAAACTTAATAATAACCAGTATAAATGAAGAAGTCGCCGGTCATCGGTGTAATAATCAAACAATTTCTATGCGTTCATTTCATAAAATGTATTTTAAATCGTAAGTAAATGTTTTTATTTGAATATTTTTCAAATTTGATTTCATTCTCTTATTACGAATAAACGAAGTAAAATAATACATCGGGGCCTATCACATATCATAAACTATTTTTGTAATTAAGATCTACCTCACATTAATATGTGAGGTAGATCTTGAGGTATGTGAGGTGTAAAAATTCAATCTAACTTTGCCGTTATCAATGTAATTTTTACGGATTGGTAACTACCAATTTGTAAACTGGCCTTTAAAGTTGATGAGAAATATGGGTCTTGATAGTGATTTGATGTAAAAACGTGTGATTTTCAAAATGAAAAACATATATTTTCACATTAGAATAACAGATATGTCAATTAATAAACCTTTTAAAGTACTTTTGAAATATATAATAATCAACTCATTATACGTATAGCTCCTTTCAAATATTATGTAATTTTTTTAGTCTAGACTATTCGTAAACGTAAAAAAAAAACCTTCAACTAACATACATTATGGTCACAAAAGATTTTTAGGATTAACCCAGAAAAATGTTAATTCATTTTATTTAATCCGTACATAATACCTATTCTTTGAGTACCGACTTGGGTAGATAAAAACTAAAATTAAGTATTTGTGTTGATGGCTCTTTGTCTATAGTCGTATCCGCCTAAGGATTGAGCCCCTATTTTGTGGCCTGTCAAAGAATCTGTCCTAAGAGTGACATTAGCCCGGGATGAGTTCAGAGTCTTCCGTTGAAGATAAACGTCTTTTTGTTGTTTTTGTTCCCATTCTAGTTGAAGTTTTAATTCGTTTTTTTTTTGTAAATACGATAATACTCCAGAAAGTTAAATGTTTTATAAAAAAGTTCGTATTTTTTTGAAAATGAAATAATTAAAGTAGATAAGAAATCATTTCTTATGGAAATCAATTATTACTAATTTAGAAAAATTGAAAAAATGAGCTTATTTTTCACTTAAAAGGGATTATTATTTTTGAAATTGAGTTTATAGTGACTGATGGCAATTTTGTAATTTATAACTAACCCAGTAGGCAGGAGCGAAAGGTTTTATTCAATGATATATTATTATTCAAAAATAGAAATATTATATTTTTTTGAATAGATTTATTTTAGTATTTACCATCAATATATTTAATATAGAAAATCGTGAAATGCAAATGTAACAAATCAGCGGTGATTGCATCTAAAAATTATTTAACAAGCATGCATATTTCGGTGCAAACCCGTGGTTTATTAGAAAATTTGAGGTTATGGTTTCTTTAGAAAAAAAAATATAACCTATGCATTTTAACCTCATTTTTGACACTAATTTGTGTTCACATTCTTTTTTTAAACCTTCAGTCAGAGGCGGACTGGCAGTCTCGGTCGCCCTAGGCCATTTAGTAGTAGACGACCTTTTCTACTGATTTTAAAGCGTAAAAATATAAAGTACCTACTAATGAAAACAACATCGCGTTCAATTCAACTTGCACCCGCCAGAAAATATTTACTTCATAGCTCATTAGATTTATATTTATATTACTATTTAATTAGCCCCCATGGCTACATTATTTACCGAGTTGAGATATAATATGAACTTAGTTGTTATGGAGGTAACTGGTAAGGATTTCACCTTCCATGACTTCCACCTGACAGTCACGGATAGAAGGTAAGTGGCAAGGTTTAAAATAAAAAAAGTAATGTGGTTTTACGATAATTACAGATTTAATTAGTGCTTATTTGAAACACAATATTTTAAGGCTCAAAGCTCTAATTATATAAAAAAATATATTACATAACGTATCTAGACTTTTTCGCAGCAAATGTTTCTATTAAATTTTCACAGTCAAGTTTCTATAAATAATCCTCTTTAATGTTCCTGTAAGGCCAGATTATAAGCCCCGCGCGGCTGCCCCTAATATCTGGCCGCCCTATACCCAGGCCTAGTCGACTTTATGGAAAGTCCGCCTCTGCCTTCAGTATGTAAGTTTGGCACAATTAGGGCTTATTCTACTTAACCATAAAGCTGGTAACTGCGGTGGCAGTTCAGCTACCATGTAGGTACTTAACACATCATTTGGGTCTGCCATGTTGCTAACGATTTTTTATAAGAAAATTAGTTTTTATCGTATATAATACAGTAATTTTATAAAACTTATTTATTTTTAAGTCAGAAGTCACCAATACTTGAAGTATTTAAATTCATTGAAGGTATATCGATTAGGTCCAGACGCTGTTATCTCTTTTAGTTTCTTGATCTCACAATATTTAGACATCTCTAAAAATATCTTTGTACTAAGGATTTCAAGCGAGAGGTTTTTACCTTTATACTTGAAACAACATTTCAAATACACATGGATGGCCTTTTGTAACGATGTAACGATTTTTACAATAATGTAGAATTTTGTTTTTTAAATTGCTCATCATAATATAAATAAGTATTAGTACAAGTTATTATAAAATTAACGAAATAAATTGCAAATATGTGAAATTTGAAAACAATTTACTTACAGTTGCAGTCGTCAGGTTCATCACTCTTATCTCCGCAATCATCCAATCCATTACAGAATCTATCCAAAGATACACACTGACCTGTATCACAAAAAAACTCACTGATTTTACACGGACCGCCTATTTTGTTGAGATCGAACATTTGGTCAACGCGCAGCGGCCTGAAACTCTCAAAGGTTTCCGAATCGTCCGTTTCCAAGATGTCAGCGTTAACACCGAACTCATCGTCGTCCGACGTGAAGTCGCTGCCAAGTTCTTCCATGTTTGCGTAATGATGCACTTGAATTAACATAACTATGATAACAAATGCAGCTTTCCGTAGTCTTCGGTGCACCATTTTGTTTTTTTTTTGTTTTCTACGGTATGGTCACTACATTATTCATATGATGCGGTTCCAAAACTCCTGCAAAAGAAAAAAATTAACATTAGGTATGACAAAAATATATTATTCATATATGATCATTTGAATAAATGACATCACACAGAGTAATGTGCATATATTTTACACTTTCCTTTTTATTTTAAGTCATAACGATTGATTTATATAGATCTACGTTGAACGTAAGTTATTCTTGTATATATTAATTATTTTTTTTATTAAACTTCTCATCATTCATTATACATCATATTCGTTACATTTTCAATTGTTTTTTATTAAGAATGTTTCTTTTTAAAATTATTTATTACTACTATAATGAAAGTTTGACCGTATTTCATATTTCGCACAAATAGCTAAGTGAGAGTTGAAGGCTTTCATAAAATACAGCGCTGTATTTAAATCAGTTTCATATACAAAAGCTATCTTAATATAATATTAAGCATAAATCACAAAATTTTCATAGTTTGAACATACTATTCGCAAATAATGAGAAACTAAAAAATCAGTGGCGGATCCGCGCGCAGTGAACGACTTTCGCTATATGCGTTTTACGTACGGAGCGGAATGTATAGTTTTGCCACAAACAATAAAATTATAAATGTTTCGAAAGCAATGAAATACCTTATGGTACCTAGGTACTTCTTCAAATTAAACGTAATGACTTTTTGTTTCTAAATATTTTAAATGATTGTTATTAAATAGGTCAAATATAATTATTTTAGTTTCTGTCCAACTAATACAAATTGTAATTTGCATTTAAAAAATTTAAAAAACTTGTAATTAACAAATGGCGGTGATGAAGATTGGTGTGCCAAAAATGATATGACATTCTGGGGGGTAGTGGGTCCAGAAGCTATCAAGTGTTTCAATTCCAGGTAATTGGATGATTGAAACGCAATGTCGATGAACGTTTATAATATTCCGGCACCATCACCTTTATTTACATATATCCCAAGATTGGAATACTTCAACAAATAGATTTAACTAAAAAAACTATAACCATTGTAAATTTAACGAAAAAATAGAAATAACGGTGAATAAAATATAAAGCCAGCTACAATAATAATGTCGCCGGCGCGTAATGCGCGCCTGCGCAGATGCCGACCAATCAAATGCACTCAACGACGATCGCACATCGCCCGCCAAAACGACGCTGCCAGCCGCAGTCTGTATATTTAGCGCCGCTACAGATTAATGTATAGTATGCTTATTTAAACCTGCGTTTGCCAAGTCTATTGCCAAACGCTCTAACGACTTAGCAACCATCTATTTTTCCATTTCTGCAAAAAACTAATAAGGAAAGAATTCTGTAACAATTTGTAAAATAATCGAAAAACAATATGGATCCGTGATAAAATTTAATATGGGTTGTCGAAGTTTTACTCAGACCAAGATATATAACTCCTGTGAAGCATTTCAAAATTGTGAGCATATTGGCTTTGTCTTTGTCCTACATTATGAACATGGTTTTTCATATTCATACTGTAACTAAAAAACTATATATATGAAACAAAAAATGGTTAAATTCATCTGGCGAGAAAAGTAGACCTCAATATTTTAAAAAGGGTATTACATAATGCCGCATGAATTTAAACGAATATCGAGTAACATTACTGCCGAGTCGATCTTATAAGATGAAGGAAGGAAGGAGGCTGTAAATGCCATTAAAAATTCATTTTTCTCCCAGCTCTCCTAAGGCGAGGGGGACACTCTAGGGATGGCTGGGTTTGGCTTTTTCCGAAGATTGGGAAAAAATGTAAGGTTATAATATAATAAGGATAATTATCAGTATATAGGGTTACGTTGCAGAATAAAGTATTATTAAAAATAATGTCTTTTTAAGACAATGTAGTCTAGTGTAAATACGAACGTATTATTTAATGTAATAAAAAATTAAATCATAATACCGAAAAACTAATGTTAAAATATCTAATAATGATTTTGTTTTTATTTTCTGTCGATATCCAATAAAAATAATACGTCTTACTGTGTATTTACCTAATAATTTACCCATGTTTAATGTTACCTATCTTAGCTAAAAAAAATATGGGACACATTGGATAGTGAACCCACAGGCAGACCCAAAAAAAAAATAATTTTGAAAAAATGACCTACGGTATTTTAACGGTAGTCTACATATGTGTACTAAATCACAACGGTATGACCAACAGTTTAAAAGGTACAGACAGATATACTTTCCACAAGGATTTCTGTTTTTACCTAAACGTTTTTGGACTGGAACCCTAAAAATGTGCGAGGATTTATAGACTGGAGGCATTGAACTTTTAAGCGAAACCATGATGCTAGGATACAATTTTGTCGAGAGAATCAGAATTAGACAGATGTGTCTCGATGAACGGATATTGTAATTGAAAAGGGCTGAGAGAAAGAGAGAAGTAGCAAAGTGTAAAGGGTATCGATGAAGGTTTGGACTGGAATAACATCAAGCGATCGTGTATAGCTTCTTCATTCGTATGGCCTGTGTTGTCGGGGAGGCGCTATTGGGCGCAGTTCCGACAGCCTAATTGTTGTTTTCAACATGCGAGGCCGTTCATTACAGGCAAACATCTCGCAGGTCTGTAACTGAAGTGTTTTCTTTATGTCTTGTTACTTAACTCAATCGACAGTGTTGTGCCGTTGAATATTCTCAACGGCGAAAAATGACCTGGCCAGATTGGACCGACGCGACTGGGTGATTCGAACTCGAGACCTCTGGATTTAGAAGTAGACGCTTATACCACTGCGCCACTAGGCTGTTGTGTACAGTATATCGAATTACATTAAAGTTATTTTTTTTACAATAAAACCTTAAAAAAAACAATATTTGCAAATTGTTAAATATGTATGTGCCCATTTTTTAAAGTGTTATTATTGTAATTTTATAGTAAAATAAAAATAATCTATATAGAAACTTGTAGATTGTTAAAACTATCTAAAGATTATTTATTTATTTTTTATTTTTTTTATGCTTATAAACCAAAATACATATATGTACAGAGCAGTAGTAACAGTTCAATGTCAATTAATCTAACCAACAACCGACTGGCACCTACTGCATTGATGTTCCCTGCCTTCTTAACTAGCCGTCATCTGTACCAAAGAATTTTATTGATTTGTTACTGTAGTAATAATTTGTAACAATAGAAAATATACATCTAAATTAAAAATCAGAAGTAAATTAAATTAAAAATTATTAATTAAAAATATTTTTTTATGGAAGCGTAAACTAAATTATAGCTAATATTAAGGTGGAAGCGTTTGGTTTAGTATGTGATATTTAGGAAGTTAGGTTAAAAAAAAAATGTTCAGAGTAATCGCTGTTTGCTCTATGCACTGAAGTTAGTAATGCGTTAGGTACCGTTGAAGTCAATCTCTCTGAATCCGTTGTTGTATATATTTGGCGAACAGCGCAGAACAGAATTTAGGGAACAATTTGAATTACGCTCAGGCATCTGGAAGAGATTTGTCGCACGCGTGCTACAGAACCTGTTTACGAGATAAGGTACTATTGTAATATTATAAAGAAATACTCCACGTGCAAAATACATAACATTTTTTTATACATAAATCGACAGTGATGGTTTTTCTAAATTTACCTCTCTACTCGTTTGCGATACTTCAGCGGGCCGCGGCGCGCAGCAGAGCGCCTACCCTCCTTACCGCGGTACAAACTTTTACATTACAAGAGAAGTATCATTGTGCACACTCCTATACGTTATCGTTACGTTGGCTCCCCTTTCTTTTTCGCCGAATATCGCCTCGGGGGATGTCGGGAAAACGACGCCCGACGAAACCAACACATTTTACAGACGTGGCAAACTCCGCGTTAGCAGACGCGTGGCGTTATTATTTTTTGTATTTTCACAGGACATATTTTAAAATCGGTCACCTCCTAGCACGCCCCTCGATCACCATACTACATCACGTGCTAAAATAATGAAAAAAAAAAAATCTTTAGGATTTAAATATGTGGTACGACCAAACGACTTTTAAAAAGTGTTAACTTCTTGACGTTATGTCAACTTTTTTTATTTTAAATTTCGTAAAATTTTATTGTATCGGTTTTTTTAGGCCATTTATTATCTAGGTTTTTATTTGCAAATCAATATTCATTATTTTTACATTGCTGATTTTAATAGCTTACCATTAACTTATGCATATTTTGCTTTTTAATAATTTGTATTCTGAGTTTTAAGAGCACAGTGGCGCCGATAACATTTTGAAAAACATTATTAGGTACTATGTGGGACAAGTTTTGTTCAAACTTTTTATAAACAAAAAAAAAACAAATCCTATTCCAATAATTGGACATATTTTAGATAGAGAAAAAAACATAAAAGTTTATTAGAAATTATCCAACCAAACACCAGCAATATTTTTTTATTTACAAGATTTTACAAATTTAATTTATATCAATGAAAAAATTATTAATTTCTAAATTGTAAATTGAAAATGTGTGTTACAAATTTTCGTCTTACACAATACAATTCAAATTCGCATCTCCCTTTACACGTGTGACACACTGTATAAGTGCGGCAGTGGAAAATTCATATTATAATTTTACTAAAATTCATTGGGCTTATTTATACACACGATTCAAGCGAGTCAGAACTCGCTTGAATCGTGTGAAAAATTTATTTTCATATAATTATATTGATTTATTATCATATAATTATATTATTTTCTGATTACAATTAAGCACACATTTGTTTTGTTATTTGAATGTTATTTATTTATTTTTAGCTTGACTTCATAACATAAAGATAGAATTTATATAGACAATCCGAGTGATTGTTCGCAAAGTTTGTGAGATTACACATCTACGTTTCAAACTATCGCACGTACGAGTATGTACTAAAATTGCGTTCCATTTGGACGTTTCTCTTTTTAGATTTTAGGTATCAACAATTCTTTTAGACCTCGCACACTCTTTCTTTCACTACGATGCGTCTATTGTCTCTTTTCAAATATCTTCCGCGCTTTTTGGTATTTAACATCTGTGAGTGCAAAATGTTTCAAGAACTGTTTTGCTTCATAAGACGAACTTGACCTCAGACAGTTATGTTTATCAATATTGGTGTGATTAACCTCGTCATTAATCAGTGCGATGAATAAATCTCTAAAACGCATCTAATCAATATACCTAATCACCCAATAGCATTGGTATTGCAATTGGTGTAAGCTTTGGTATTAGCTTAGTGTACCTAGTTTCAGTGACAACAAGTTTAGATTCAAACTCGCATAATTCTAGCTTGTATATTTCATTAAAATGTATGGCTTTGTTTTTGAATATTTTTTTTTTCTTTTTAACCAAATATTAAACAAATTAATTAATAAATTATATACTGAGCGGCCGATTTTCTCAACGCACTTAAATGGCCAAAATTTAGGATCACTTTTAGATCGCGAATTATGAGAGCAGTGCACGCACTAATTAAAAGATTAAAATGTATTTTTACATGTATCCACGTACTGCACTTTCAGACAAGGACATTTGTAAGTCATAAAACTGTACACAGTGGTCCAAGATTGAGCATATCTGGCAACGCATTTCGGCGTGAGTTGTGTGGTGCTTGGGACCGAGGAAAGAACGGGAGAAAAGTGTTTGGAAGGAGAAAATCGACTCGGAAAAGCAGGAAAAGTCCCACGGGTCGGCGGGGCACTTTTTGGCCGTGTAGTGACGCGAAAACGTGCGTGCTAATCTGACTTATTCTCTATTTGACGTAGCGGACGTTGGAATATTTTATTGAAAACAACAGAAAATATTGTGTAACTGTATATTATTAAACAACGTTATGAGGATTTATGTATTAATAAATCCTAGTATGTCTGTCAAACTATATTCCGCAAAAAAACCCAATGCTACACAAACAGATAAATAACAAAATCATATATAAACAATCGTTCAACACGATTTTTTTGTTTCCTTTGTAAACAAATCTTAAAATAAATTAATCTAAAAATGCTTCAAAATTAAATAATTTTAATATTTTTTTAAGACCAGAATGGCTATTTCTAATAACAAACATTAGTAAAATCGTAATACCACACTGATACGCATTATACTTAAATATATTTATTTTAAAATATATTTAATAATAAATTCGATTAGTTGAATTATATATTAGTAAAAACGACTGAATAACACCATTAACTCAAAGCAGAATCACGCTTCTCTCTGTGATAAATTATCATTAATTATTATTATCATTATTATTACATAGGGAACTTCCCCATACATTTGTTTCGTGATACAGCTGTTTTGTCGGTCACGCAAATATCGATGATATTATAAAATTGATGCCCTTTTCAGATCAATATTTTTTATGTTTAAACTTTTAGACAATTTGATTTTAGAGAGTAATAAGTAAATATTAAAAAAACATTCGCTGAAAGCAGTAGAAACTACCTGGGAAAGTGCATGTATTATTTTTATGAAAAATTTGTTTTTTTCAAAGCTAAAGAAGAAGGCCCTGGAGACCATATGTGTCGTTATTTTTATGAAACGTGTGTTTTGAAAAGTAACAAGCAAACGCTATTATAACATCAGCGTCCGTCTACACAAAGACGAATATCGCTTGCTCCTCCTCCTCGTCTTCTGTCTCCGTATCAAATTTATTTTTTTCCTTAAATGCCCTATTGCGGTTGAAACGAATTCTTTCAAAGGAGATACTCACTATTAAACTATAATAATCATGGTCACAAAATTCCCACAACAAACAAACAGATTATTATTTCAAAGTATTCGTTGAAAAAAAAAAGTTTACTCAACAAGACGCATTTCCGTTAAAATCTCGTAGTTGCATTTTCCGATCACAGTACAGTGTTTCAGTCGAACAGCCCAAACAGAAAATTCGTGTTTCGACGCAAAGCATTTTCCTGGTTTACAGTTTAATATGTAATATATACATTTTTAAGTGTGTAATCATTGCATTCATATTGCCGCATGGTAATAACCCTAATCCCCTCGCAATTTTCCGCATACCGCAACCGTTTGTTCAAACTATCGCGTACGAAATAAACTACAGCTGTAAAATATGTTTGCGAATTTCGGCCATTATGCCGTTAATTGTGAATTCACGTCATTACTATAAGTTTATAAACTCCCTAGTAGTACAATACCTACTAGAAATCTATAAGTTATACGTAGGTATAAGTCATTTGTGTACATACTTAATTGTAGTTGTTTTGTAGATAGTTCTAGTTGTGTATGTAATTGTAGTCATTTGTTCATCACTGATTATATTTATTATTATTAGTGTATTTTTCAATTTCTTCTTTAGCAGGCTATTTTTATTTCTTCTTTAGAAGGTAAGATATTTTGCATTATATTTTTATAAGATTTGCAAAATAAATAAATTGATTAATTAATTAATCTACTAAATGAGCTGTTTTTTTTAAATGGCTGATAGTCATATAAAAATCAAAATTATTAGCGATGCGAGTATGCTGTTAATTTTACTTGCAATGACTTTTTTTTTATTGTATTAATTCTTTGACCGCTGATGATTAGCCATGTTAAGCCATGATTATAAAATTTAAAAAAAGGTAATTGAGAACTGTGATGACTGACTGCAAATGTCTGTGAAGTTTTAGAACTTTGGGACTCCCAGGATAAAGATATTTCCGTTCGAAACGTCATTGAAAGGAAAATGAAGGTTCTAAAACATTCTCAAGTTAGTTTTTCTAATTTCTATATAATGAAGCTGTAATTAAATAAAAACCAACAATTGCTTTCTGACCGCGCAAAGAACAAAACCTAGCGCCCTATAAAAATACAGCACTGAATTTCAAGGTCAATATGCTTCGCCTTAAGATATGATCATGTTTTGAAAGGGTATAGGCAATGTACACCATCGCTTTATTAAAAATAATAGGTAAATTTGGGATTAAATTATTTTCACATTTTTTAAATATAATATAGGATGATGATTTTAGAGGCGTGGTTTTCAAGAAGGGATAAAACGCATATAATTTGATGTTATGGCTAAGAATTTAGTTTTATTATAAAGATAAGGGTTTGCCATTATGTTTTAAAAATGATTTCGGGTAAGTGGTCGCCGCGGCTGACTCGAACAAATTCCAGCCGAGAGGCCCAATTTTCAACCACTTTTTGCAGCAAGTTGGGCCGTATGTCAGCAATAACGCGCCGAATATTCTCTTCCAAAGCGTTAATCGTGTCCGGTTTATCTGCGTAGACAAGCGACTTCACATAACCCCACAAAAAATAGTCCAGCGTGTTAAATCGCACGATCTTGGAGGCCACGCCACAGGCCCACGACGCGATTTTTACTTTATTTTAGAGTGATTTTAAAAAAATTTAGAGTGATTTTTTCTAAATTTGCACTATTTGCAAACGTTGTTCAGGAGTAAGTCTATTCATTATGAAATGGCAAACCAAACTGAGCATAAATCAAGTGACAGCTGTCAAAAACACCAACTACGAAAAAAGTAGTGCCAGATTGAAAACCACGCCTCTAAAAAAAACACATCTTATCGGAATAGGGAACATAAGCACCCCTTAAGTATTCGGAAATTGTCTCAGAACACCCACAAGTATACACAAATGTATCACAAGTTTTCTATACATTTTCATGAGTAGTTTGGTTATTATAACATAGTTTACATACAGTAACTTTAATGAATATGGATCGGCCAGTCAGACAAAACACACAAGAAAAACATCGTTTTATTTCGTTATTGGATACTCGACTCTGTATACTCAAAGTGCCTTATAATTAAAATAATATTCCTTGATCGAAAGTTTTAATCATGGGCTTCTGATAATCCCTCTATCGTTGGTATTTGACCAACTTTCCTATTGTACCCGAGCACCACCTTCAGGCCGCCTGTCTGTCAAGTGAGAGCTGACAGCAGTTGCTTCTGGCCTCAAATACAGGACGTAGGTCGGTCGAAATGTCGGTTTTACTCCTCTAACTCTTTGCTCTTTCCGTCCTAACCTGTTTTTTGAAAATAATAAAAACATCGCGTTTTTTTGATCTTCATAGTTAAAATAGTGCAGTTGATTAAATATATAGTTACTAATTTCATAATCAATAATTATTTTGTTTGGGTACGCAGCATCATTGTATAACAAATTTTCAATATTAAACATGCTAGTAAATAAATTATATTTTCTATTACATAGATATTTTGTTTCTACGATTCATTTGATCTTTAAAAAATAAAAAAAAGATTAGTTCAACGAAAAATTACCTTAAAATTTAAATATTATTACAGTAATATTTAGTAATTATATTATAGATATCAAAATGTTTTTTAAAACTGTTGAAATTATTATAATCATTAAACTATACGTAACTATTTTAATGGTTCTAATTAAAATATATTACAAATTCGTTATTATGTATAAAATATAAAAACATGAGTTGCAGTTTAATGCTATGAGCTTGAGTCGTTAGATTTTGGCGCTGCGTGCAAAACGCCGCTGCCTTCGTTTTTCTAAAGGCAGGTAATGAAGCCTCGCGAAGTTTCCTTTGTAATAAAAGTATGGAATTTCAGTGCTTAGCGGCGGAGCTGCCCGGGGCGGGCGGCGCCGCGCACGCCACGTCGCGTGGGCGAATTTGCCTCTTCGAATAACGATTTTGTCGTTACTGTGCTACGGCAAAAGCTATCGATCATTTAATTGCTTTCTGGCGTCATTAGAGCACACTGTAGGTACACGTATGAGCGAGCGGGTGCCTAATGACGCTACGCGGTACGCGGGCGGACAATGCCAATAAGTTTGCTAATCAGTAGAAATGTTTAAATTATTCGTAAGATTTCAGCTATAAAATCGATGTTACTTTAAAAAAGTATTGTATTTGAATTTTATCAAAAAATGGTTGATGTTGGTTTCTATATATTCCAATATGGAGCATAAATTATTTTTTATACAAACTAATTACACTTACCTTATTATATACGCATAAGCACTTAGGATAGCATAATATTCTTTATGTGTATTTATGTATTTAGCATATACACAAGTATCTATGTATTTATATGTAATCATAATATCCATATTTGTAGTGTATGTATTATATAATATAACATTTATATTCTTTCTAGTATTATCTGTGTTCTATCTTTCATATGTATGTGGTCTTCTCTTTTTATTTGAATATTGATAAGATTTTTTTTACTTTATTATCCTTGATTAATGTAAACACGTTATGTATTCAATATTTTGTTTGTGTATCGTCTAAAAATAAACAAATAAATAATAAATGTAGTTGAAAAGAAAAAAAGTAATGCCACTTTTACCACTTTCATCTGTTTCAGTTCTTTTTACCTAATTACCAAATTCAAATTAAGAGTACCAGAGTATGGTTATATATTTTGTGGGCACATTTGAGGCAAAAATGGCTGTTTTTTAAATGGTAAAAATTTACATAAAATGCCGTATATTAATATTATATTTTGAGCGTTTAAATAACAATCAAAGTTTTTAAAAATGTGCTTATTGACATAATACAATGTATTTGAATGTTTAAATATTTTGTAGGTTTTTATTCTTCAGGTTCTATTAAAAATTACTACTGTTATTTCCGCAGGTTGATCTATATCAATAATCAAAAATTAATCAGCAAAAAATATTTAAAAAATGAAGTGCGGGAAAAACTAATTTAAAAATTGAATCAAAAGTTTGGAAATCCCTCGCGCGAGTACATCGACCCTTCCGTATTCAGTTGAGCACTATACGTCACAGAAAGAAAGGAGTCGCTTCAGAGCGATGTTCAAACTAATTCCGGTATAGATTTAAAAATTTACGAACGTTTCTTTTTAATACGATATTTTTTTAATGAGACCACTTTAGTAATCAACCCTCTAAGCAGACAGAAGTAATTTTACATTTTGTATGCTGTATAATGTATTTTTCTGTCTGTGAAACATGCACAGATAGAAAAATATATATATTTTGTGGCTATAGTCACCCGTCCATTGTACCGAATAGCGTAAGATACTAACGCGGCTGGAGGTAGGAAGTCGAGAGGAACTTTGTTAGCTACGTGCATCGTTTACCTAACGATTATTACTATTGCTAATGTCGCCGTACAGGTCTTTTGTTTAGTTATGAACCTAACTTTTTAGTCAGTTTTTTAAATAATTTTTTCGCGTGTTCGTTCCGATTTAGAAAGGGTATTATAATATATATTTATTAAACAAAACCGTAAGTTGTCTGATAAAATGTGTAGAACCTAATAAAGCCTAATATTTTAAACTACAAAAATATTTGATTCTTGGAGAAAATACAACATTTTAAATACATTTTTCATTATTACTTAACCAACATTTAAATGATTATATAGATTTGGTTGCTGCGCTGTGATTTTTTCACATAAAAAAAAGAATTAAAACTGAGTGCTTAGCCAAAAATTACGTTTTCTTAATTCCTATTTATTTCGAAGAACAGATGATGTAAAACTAGTATAATTTGTATTATTTATATTCAAATTACGTGATTTGTGAAGCGTTTCTAACGTAGTAACTAGGCAAGTTAGCAAAAGTCAAATTAGGCGGTCTCAAAGGCAGAGTTTCGAGAAAATTGAATTAAGCAAAAGTTAGCGATGCCTGCGAGCAGAAAACTGTCAAGAAACATTACCGAAACATGACAGTGAGCCGGATTAGTTCATATCGTTGACAAGCGCCGTCGGACTGGTTAAGATTCAACCATAATAATATGCTAGCTGAAATAAATACCCACCGTTGTACTAATATTTTAGTGTAATAAAACGTTTTAGGAACCTTGTAAGAAAATATTCTAAAAATATCTATATATGTATAAAATATTCAACCCACAAATTGTCAAAATTGTCCACATACTAATTTATAAAAGTATAAAGTATAAAGATTAAATTGAATTAAATTATTCTTTGTTGTATTTGTCCATCGTATCGCAGTTTATAGACCTGTCACTGACAAACCTACCACTAAAAAACTACTGGCATAGATATTGAAGGTAAAAATAAAACGTACCTACTTTAAACGCCTATTTGAGAATTAAAAAACTTATTTTAAAAGGTAATGTATGATTTGATTACATAAATGAATATAAATATATATTTACATACAAAAGTACATTTTTCTTGAAGCTAGCTGATTCTCTAAAAATAAATTTCGTTTCTACATCAAATGGTTTAATCGAAATTTCGAAATAGCTAAAGAAAAGTAAAATTTTAAGTTTTTTTTCAGTTTTAATACTACACATAACCTATTAATAGTTATTATATAATCTTTTTTATAATAATAAATAAATATTAGTGAATTCAATTTATTTGGCAAATAAAAATTTGAAAAATTAATTGTATTGAATATTCCTCCCCCCTTCTTACCCTTTAAAATAATTTTCTGTGTGTTTAAATATATCGTTTTTTTAAACTGTTTTTATTTTTAACGCCTTCAACGTTAGGTTTGTTAGCAAGCAAAAATATATAAAAAGATCGTAGGCATAAGTCGGCAAGACCCCGAAGGCACTATTAATACCGCCCACGGTTAACTACCATTCCTAGGCTGGCCCTAATATTTTAATAATAATATTTGGCATTTATTTTTAATATCAATTGTTAATTTTCGTAGCTGGAACTTACACAAAATACCGGCTTATATTCAGTATTCCACGCTCGTTTGGTTGTTTGTGAATTTTAATCAACAATACACCGCATATGTTTGGCAACGCTGTTTTTGCGGCGAGATCACACGGGCCATATTAATTTTCCACTGCAGCTGAACCTCGACGAATTTCAGCAATTCGCATTAATAGAAACACACTGTAAAATAAATGATAAATTTTTCAGTAATTGTGAAATTCATCCGATCGATATAAACATCAAATACTAAAAACCAACAGAAAAATACTTTATTAATGAAAATAAGCACGCTATTTGCCATGATAAAATACTAGAAATATTTCAGTGAAGGTAATTTCAATTCGGAGATAGCAAAATTACTACAAAGAATGTCAATTATATGAAAAAATACCTTTAATGAAATTCCTAAGGAACTTTTGATGTTCAGAGGTCATTGAAAGTTTTTTTAACCTAAATTAAGAATAAGGAATAATTTGTATAGACCTATTCACATTTACTTTTACATTTACCTGGTTACAATATTACCATTACTATTAATTTTTTTTTTCTTAGTTTACATAATCAATTAAATACAAATAAATAGGATAAACGTTGTGTGTATTTTTATGTAGTCATTTCCATTAATATTATAGTACTGATATATTATAAATAAAAAAAAATATAGACTGATATCTACATTTGCAATTGAAGAGATTATGTAGAATTAGTCGAGT
Source organism: Neomicropteryx cornuta (assembly GCA_020383195.1). Classification (NCBI taxonomy): domain Eukaryota; kingdom Metazoa; phylum Arthropoda; class Insecta; order Lepidoptera; family Micropterigidae; genus Neomicropteryx; species Neomicropteryx cornuta. The sequence goes on along the minus strand of JAHKQU010000025.1, from coordinate 6,326,121 downwards.
CAAACTCTAAGAATATACTATACTGCTATTTATATTTATTTATTTTTAGGCTAATAGGCAGCAGCATTCGCAATATAGTAATCAAAATATTAAATATTTCAGTATCAGGCCGGATGAATGATAATCTGACGTGAATTACAAACAGTGTTTTCAATGCTGTTCTATCTGCCGTTCTGGGGGCGAAACGGCCACAGCGATTTAGCCGTTCTCGAGCGATATTGTTTGGGCAGCCGTCGCGACGGTTGTACAGCTGGCGGTGGTCGCGGGGAGCGGTCGTAGTGGTGGGTGGGCGCCGTGGGTCACTGTTAACACGCCTTTAGGGAAATCACGCGTCGCTCCTACCGTTCGTATTGGAGGGGTCCGGAAACTTTTCTTTTTTGACACGTTAAATTCTACTGTCAAAGGGATCGGTATTGGCACTAAGCCGTGTTTATACGCGTTGCTTATTTGTATTTTGTTCTGTTGTTTTTTTTTAAATAATATACGCAATGACCTAGGTCTGTATAATTATTTTGGATCCTGTTCAACTATGCGAACGTCGGCGGTCAACGGCGTCGTTTATTCCTGAGTTTTATTTAACCCAGTAGGATTGAAAAAAACTCAAGAATGACGAAATTAGGAATAACCACAAATGACGTTAGATTAGAAACGTATTCACGTCAATACCGGGAGTGTGTATCTAGTCAACCCGTGGTTTTTTTTACTGAATGTATACTTATACAAATGGATCACACACTTGTTAGCATGATAACCTATGATAAAGTAGCGAATTGTTCGCTTAATCGAAGATTTATAAAGACTAGATTTTTTTGATTAGTACCTAATTAGTGTAAATGTTAATATACAAGTTTACTAACAATAACTCAACATTATGAAAAACAAATATAAGGGGGTTGACATAAAGGAAAACGAATAAAAAGTGCTTCAAAAAGAATTATATTAGAAATGAAAGTAGGAGTAAAGGAGAATTCTTCGATTTTGTACGCATAATACGATTATCATACGCTACCTTACAACACATTATCATAATTCGTTTTCGAATTCAGATCTGTAATCCGAACGGACGAGTTGGCGGGATTCGTACTAATATCATGTTGCTCGCTCAAAATAAAATTTTGACCGCATTTCTGAAATCTGTTTTCACTTTTGTTTTTCCCGAACGTAATATATATAAAAAAAAATATGTGTTCCTTGTATCCCATACGGAGCACGCTACGGCGATCCTGCCCACCGCGTGGAGGGTAGTTTCGTTAAATTTCCGCCTCGATACCCTGCGCCGGCATTAACGCCCCCGGAGTCCCGCCCTCATCTACTGCAGCACCTCCGCGAAGCGAATGTCTCGGGCCGTAACCCGAAACGGCTGTTGCGAACTAAACGACGGGATGGATATTATTTCCACACAAGACGTTTGCGCTTAAAACACCTCGTTGGGTATTATACTCACTCGTACAGCTTGCCTTCACTTTGCTGCTCAGGCACCCGGAACGGTGGAGATTTTAGGAACGATCTGCCGAATTAGAGTTTAAAATGTGTGAGTGGGCCTCGAGTCCGTTCCAATTCAGCAGGAAAGTGATATTTAGTGATTTAAATCAAATCATTCACGGAGGAAACTTTTAATTAAATATTTATTACAGTTGTTTTCATAAAAGCTACCTGCATATTTTATTATTTATATATACTAAATAACGTTTTTTTTTTCGTGGTAGCCTGTTAGCCCAAACGAAAAAAACAACACAACCATTGATTGCCCGTTTTTGTGAATTACAGGCGTGTTTGAGTGGTAGAGAAAAACAGTTATACTGATAAATAAAGTATGTACACATATAAAAACGTGCATACTTTCTGTAAGCTTAGAAAATTATCTAAAATAATCAAATACTTTTAACGCTACATAAAAAAAAAAATATTCGGAAAAGAAAAATGGCTGCAGCTCGGTGGACGCTTTATTGAAATATTATTTTTTTACAAAAATAGAAAACAATGATATATTTGAAATAGATGCTTTTCACAGTAATACGATAATAAAATGACAAAGTTTTGTGCATTGTACCTACTTACATTTCAAACGAAAAACACTAAATTGATGAACAAATATTCTTAACGAAACATACAAAAACCGTTTGGTCAAGCCGCCATTTAGTTAAATTCAGACCTTCTATATTTCTGAACGTTTATTAACTGGAAATTTTTAGTATACTCAGTTGTACCAATATAAATAAAGGTAAAAAATATCTTTCACGTGCGGGTGCGGTCGTGCGGATGACAATCGACATATAGAACGCCTCGCCACCTACATGGCTAAGGCCAAGCTAGTGCAGATAAATTGATTATGAGTGCTCAAATATACTATATAATAATAAATATTCATTAGAAACGTACACTTTACTATGTAAATATACGAACATCAGCCCTAAGGCTGGGTTTACTATAATATCCACACCTGCTTGCGTAACTAGACCAATCTGATTCAAATAAGGCAGTTACCTAATGTGCCACTTTCATATACTGTTTGATTATTTAACAATATGAAAAAAAAATAATAATTTTAATAGTTTTAAAATGTCCTTCTTTCAAATAATGTGTGCTAATATATTTTTTATTGTTAAAATATTACTAATAATCTGTTCTTTACTAGTTTTTCTGTAATTGTTACCTTTTTTCAAAAGTCGTCTTTTTGTTCGTTCGACTTTTTACCAAACAACTTAATTTTAGGAGTCATTTTAATAATTATAAAGATAGTTTAAAGCAACATAACTTAACGTCTCTTACTAACAGACGCAATGTTTCTGATATGGTATTTCTATATGACATCTTACACAATCGTCTGGACGCACCGAATATTTTATCTAAAATTTCCGTCCGTGTGCCATCTTATCGCACTCGCCAGACTCGAATTTTCCATGTTTCTAAATGTAACACAAATACGTTAAAAATGCTCTGTTTCACAGAATTCTAAATACATATAATTTAAATGTTGGTGAAACTGTCAAAAAGTTTAAATATTTGCTAAGATAAATTAAGGAGTATAATTAAAAATAATAAAATTTGCTAGCCGTTTAACAAACAATTTTCAATTGTTGCATAAAGTAATTTTCTTGTTTAACACGTCCTTACACAGTAGACCTTCGATACATTTTATTTATTTGTTACTGTGCTCCTGTACTTACTGTTTAATAAAAAAATATTTAATTGATTTAGTTTTAAGATCTGTTACCTTTCTATTCTGGCTGTATCTTTTATTACGAAGGTTTATAACGTAGTCACATAACGTGGAACCAATCATCATCGTTAAAAAATACTATCTAGATAAAGAACTATTTTAACTTTAAGTACGATTTTGGTAAAAAAAAATATGATTAAAGGTTCGGTTGATATTATTTCTCAGCCAATTTTTTTTCGTTTTTTTTAGACTTTTGAGCATATGTTTCATAACTGTATAATTTAAAATTTGCTATATTATTATTACAAATAATTATTATTTATTAGTTTTATGTTTGAAATATCTTCTCGACTTTACTCTGAGCGCGCCTTTAGAGCTACGTGTAGGCGTGGGTAGCGTCTGACGCTTCTTGGCGCGTGCTTTACGTGACCGCTCCGCTCCGCACTAGTGCTGCACGCCGCGCTGCGCTGCCGCGGTCAACCGCACCTGAATTCTGTACATTTATTTCGAAACACCGCAGCAACGGCTGCACGTGCAACCATCAGACGGGAACACCCGAGAATAATGACTACAACAACAAATCCACTTTAGTTTTTCTACTATTTCATTTTAATATTAAAATTTACTCACTTTGTATCAACTTTCAATATTTGAGATATCCATGCCACAGTGTTGTACATAATCTTTTCTTGATTAATTCCTAGGTCTAATTATATTTTTAATCTATTCTATTGTAACTTCTTTATGCGATTTGGATGCATGCAAATGAACGTGTAACGATACGCCGCACCTCTGCGCGTTTGAGCTAAAGTGAGAAGCTGAAAAGACATTGCTGCAGCAATCATATTTTACGGGCAGCTCGAATGAACGAATAGATACGTTTATCCCCATTTACCCTAAGTAGTTAGATAACACATAAGCCTTTATCTTGTTATTGAGTTCGAAACTCTAATTATTCATTCCAATTCATATTCATACGTGTTCGTTTTAAACTCCGTTACGGCAGAGGACTCAAGGTACTACTTAGATGGCGAATTAAAGCATAACTAACGTTCTTATAACACCAGTCTGAGTTATGTAACATAATTAAATGTTTTCTTCGTTCATAACTATGTTCGTCTTTGTTTATTTTTTAAAAGAATATAATATGCTTTGAATCAGGGTTTGTTATTATCAACACGGTTTTTGCAAAACATTTTGCCGTATGAGTATTTACGCAAAAGCGGGAACGGCCCCGCGTGCGTCGGTTCCTTCATTGTATTGAGCTTATCGCGTCGGGACGACAGCCTGAAAAGAAAATCCGTTGCATTACTTCATCACTTTTGACATATTTTTCACGCTTGCCGCGACATCAGCACGCTTAATGCCGCCCCTTTGTGCTCTTATTGTAAATATCGTTCTTGAAAGCGTGAGGCAAAACGCTTAAACAAAATAATATTCAGTTTGACGAAAGATAAAAGCGTTTCTAACTGCGTAGCAAATGTGTATTTTTTTCTATTGTAAGCGTTGTTATCGAGACATTAAAATTAAAACAGTTTTTTTTTCCAGCTTCTGATCAGAAGAAAACTCTACTACACTAGTGGTTTTTATTTTTTTTTATTATATCCTCGTTTAACATGGAATAATAAAGCATATGCGAAAATATTATTTGCGAGCATTTAATAATATGTATCCCAAGGCCATCCCCGTTAAAAAATCCAGCTAGTGTTGGCCCTGCGATTTCAAACATGATTTGAAATGACGTCATGGTCTTAGAAAATGGTCTTGCGATACCCTGTATGCTTGAAATTCTTTTATAGAAACTATATGTACGAGACGGTGACATTTAGAAAGTATTTTGTCCATCACTTGTCATTCTTCAATAATCCAAAAAAGATTTACTCAAAAAATAAAATCTGGCAATCATTTAAATTTACTGAAAATATTAATAGTTCTATAAGATTATTTACTGATTTAAACGAAAAAATTAAACGAAAAAATTAATTAAATAAAAAACGATAAAAAATTAAAATTGCGCCTTTTTTAGGCACATCGTGCAAGCCGCAGACTGTCCAGTTTTTTTCAATCTTCTAGAGTACTCATTTTAATAAAACATATTAGGAAGTATATAAGAAAAATTGCCAAGCAATTGGAGAAATGACAAAAGTTTGCATTCAATTTACTAAATATTATTATATAAAACCCGTTATGTATGTTCCCGGGTATGTATTTTTTACTTAATATAAATAATAAAGGAATATGTCAAGTTTATTAAGAAATATTCTATATACAAATAAATATATATGTAGATTATACCAGGTTAATTCTCTAAAATCTTTATATAGCTTGGAGTTAATTTTAATTTTTCAATTTTTAGGTTTTTAAATTTTCTATCTTTCTGTATCCCTCTTTAATTATTTAATAGGACTGCATTTTATTATTAACGTTCTCCTAATGTCGTTTGTTTTCCTTTTATTTATGTAGTAGATTAATAAACACGTGTAATTATTTGTTATTAACCCACGTGTAAAGTTGTAGTAATAATACATTGTCTTTTAGTGCTTTTCTAGTATACGAGTAACATTGTGTTGTAACTATATATGGTATGAAGCTTTTCTTTACATTATATTGTATCAAACTTATAAGCATTATAAAAAATGTAATCCTTATAAAATTTATACTTGTGATGGAAATTAACAATCTTATCTTAATATATACACTATAAATTTACTTCATTTATCTGTTTATTAGTATAACTTTTTAATATATTATTATATATTAGAGCCTCGTAGTTCATATTTCTGTTATTTTTTTTTTCTACGATAAAACGCTCGTCTATTTTAAGTTAGTTAAAAAATAAGAACAAATTGAACTGCCTTCCTTAGGATAGACATCTAATCTAGTTAAGAAGGTAGCAAACAGAGGTCGCAGTGGTACTTAACGCCCATTAATAAAAAACTTTTTTATGAATGCACACGAATCTGTAATTTTATAAAATGAGTATATTTTTTTTCAATAAATAAATAAATAATAAATAAAATGAATAAATATATGAATATTATGCGTTTTGAATTCCAAGATTGTGGACTAACTGCTTATTGAATGTTCAGTCATACTTAAGGAATTATTTTGATTGTTTTGATACGTTTCGATTGTTCAAATATTTTTTACATTCTCAAGAAAATCATTTTTGAACCGTAGTTTGATTTGTGGTTGAATAACCAAAATGCTTTTTTGAATTTTACTTCCTTATGTATGCCTTGGTATGCCCAATTAAGCGCATTGCATGGTTCAACTGCATGATGCAAGCTCATTTTAGGCAAACAAGCGTATCACCGTTCTGTAAGGACTATGTTGTCGTGTATCTTATTACTAATGGACGATCATTTTCAGAGAGCTTGTTTGAGTTAGAACCTGACAACTCAGAGTTAAAGCCATCGCACCGCCAGGATATTATTATACCATATTTTTATTTCGAAATATCTTTTTATTTTATTAAATACGTTACGTTAATACGTTAATTTTAGGAATAGCTTCAGTTAGTTTATAGCACTAGGTACCTACCATGACTGAACGGATTTTAAAGGATAAAATGTTCGATATGTGTATAACATAATACCTATTATTATTCTTATATGAGAATTTAAAAGCTCTTTACACACAACTTTAAATGTGATGTTGATAAAATGCACTATTTTACATAGCTTTGAAATTCTCTAGAATATGGTTTTATTACTAAGCATGCAAAATGTTAAAAAAAATCTAAATTTTATTTTAGTTACCCACCCATTTTTTATTTTTTACTTATATTCCTAGTAATCATATAAAATTATTTATAAGTAATATATATTTTTTACCGAGAATAGATAATTAAAAAAAAATAAATACATATGTTCATAAAAATATATATGCTTTTTGCGCGCTTTGAGCGGATTAAAATAAAAATAAAAAAGTTAATCAAGTTGCGCGCCCGCCCGCCGCGTTTGCGCCAAGCAAATGTTGGTAAGCAGGCGGTTCGGCCCGTATATGGTCGGGATTAGGGCGGGCGGCGGGTTGTGCGCCGCGGTCAAGCTCGCCGTGCGCCAGCAGAAGTAAACTGGAAAAATTAACCATGCCAAAGCTGCGGAATGCCCTCCGCCCCTTTCTGCCACCCCTGCCACGCCACCGTCAGGGCTGTGACGCTTTATACATATTGTTTATTTATTTATTTATCTTTATTTGGGAAATAAAACAGTTACTTAAAAAAAACATATACAGGCGGTACACAATAAAATAATAAAAACAGAAAACAATGGTACCCACTAATAAGTATAAAATAAAACCAATTAAATATTTCGACTTAGTGAGCATAAAATTAGTGTTCAACCTAAGAAATGCAAGAGAGATAAATAGAGGGAGAGAAAGAGGAAAGAGAATGTTCATGTTTGATTTTTTTTTTTGAACGCCACTAGGTTAACATTATATATTTATTTATATATTGTTTATTTGGAAAAGCAACAGTACAACATATAAAAAATGGTACATGCAATTGCGTATAAAATTTACTGATGATGAATTTATTGTCGATGAATATATTAATTTCTGGATATTTTACATTTAAGGTGGAACACATTCTATAAATGGCACATTGAACGCGTTCTATTCTATAAATTATTACCATATATTTAAAAAATAAACCTAATATCGTGAGATCACGGCAGTCTAGTGGTTAAAGCGTTGGACTATTGGCCCAAAGGTCGCGGGTTCAAATCTGCACTCGGTTATACTATTTTTAACGCTTCATTGCTACCATCTCCCCTGAATCTAGCACAGGCACATTATACCTAGTTGAATAGGGCCCAAAATAATTGTATATGATCTAGGTAATGGTAATTATTTTTAAAAAAATTACAAAAAAAAAAACATTTTTAAAAACAAGCTTTGCAATCGGAATTGTACCAACTTGACAAATTTCAATTTCGTAGGATAAGAGGAAGTGATTCTAATTCAGCTTGCAAGATTTGACCTAAACAAACATTGCATGTTAAATGAAAGCTTTTAAAAAAAAACCATAAACGTTAGTTGCTGGATTAAATATATGTTTTGTGCAATAAATTTTAGGTTTTAGGATTATTCATATTTCCTCTGGGTAAATAGCTAAATGAACTGCCGAGTGCACTTCGTAGGCGGATACGGCTTTTATAAATAGATGGCAAGAGAGGGGGTTAGATAAGCAAGGGAGGCGTATTAAAGTTTAAACACAAATAGAATTAATCATCAGGTAAAACAAATATAAAAAAGAAAAAAAGCACCATATCAGCTCTTTAAATTTCTCCGTTAAGTCGTTTCTAATAAAAAGAGAACTTTTAAAGCTTAGTTTATTAAATATAACTTAATATACTCACAAAGTAAATTAGGAAAAATATTTAGGCCTGCAGTATTTTCATTAAAATAAAGTTAATATTGTTACCAATTAAATTTCGTTGTGTAATAAATATGGCACTTTTTTTAATTTGCAACCCTGTTCGGAATAAATGTCAGCGGTAGCCGTGCAGGATTAATTAAATGAAAACAAGCAGCGGCCAGCGGACGCCTGCTCGCGTCGCCGCCCAGTGCCCGGGACATATTTTCAGGCTGTGATTTCACGTCGCGTGCAAAAAGCACTTGTACTGAAAGCTTTAAAGTCCGGGTTCGACATTAGTACATTCGGACTGCACATTGCACAATTTCCATTGTAATATTGTTTCAAATGTACTTACTGTGGAAAAAGTATTAAGTATGACTTTTTTGAACATATATTTTTTTTGCATGATCCCGAATGTTTAGGTATTTATATCATCTACGAATTTCAAAAATATGTCAGCATGGCTGGCTGATGGGACATATTATTTATTAGTAGCCAGTAATTAATTCATCTATGAGCACGAATAGAAATATGTAAAAGAATGTTCAGTGCCACATTGTAATTATTATAAATTAAAATATTATGTCCGTGTTTATTATTTAAATATTTATCTATTTTAGTTGCCCAACAGAAATTGTACACAATACATGTAGTAACTTAAATAAAATGACGTAAAAAGAATAATATTAAAATATTTAAAATTATTAAGAATATTAAATAAGATAAAATAAGACAGCTGTTACAAAACATTTGACGAGTTATTGAAAAAAGGTCAAATTGGGGGAAGTTAGTATTAAATAAATCACAAATCCAGTAAATAGGAAGGGGGTCGGGGGGGGGGGGTTTCTACAAAATAAACTGAAATTATGTTAAAATGCATAAATTGAAAAAAACCATGATGCCATTGTTCCTAAGTTTTTTTATTTTTATTTACTCAGTCCTAAAAAATACCTCACTTTCACCTCTATCGCTATCCACAGGTTCAAGTGGATATAGGAAATGAACAACCCATAGTAAGTTGATATCACAGGCGCGTGTAGTCGGGGCTAAGATGCCGTTAATGACGCGAAGTGCCTAGCTGTAAGACGTTAGGTTCTGGGTAAATAATTTACTACTACTAATCAATGTATAGAAGCAGTTAATATTATTTGATAGCTACAGGGTCATAGCCATTCTTGTTTTACTTTTATTCTAACTTATTTGTATCAAACTCAAGGAATACCTATTTATTTCATTCTACAAGCTGTTTCGCTGTTTATTAATAGAGTGGTTAGCTGGTCATTGTCACACTCCATATGAGTATGGTCTGGAGTTCAAAAATTATAGTTGACAATTATTATGGTATTTCAGTAACAAATAAAAGAAACGTTGATGCAACGTGGGCAATCTTTTTCACTTCTTTCGAGCACAAATTGACTAACATAACAACCATTGTCATATTGCTTAAGTATATATTATTCAACGTTTAATAAATCAACTGACAAAACTAAATTATTAACAAAATTATTGGGCCGTGAACCCAAACTTCAAACGCGTAAAAAGCAAAAAGCCGTTGAATCTTCTGTTCGTTCATTTGAGTCGATATAAAATTGTTGGTGTCTCTTTCTTCATAATGACAAATGATAAGCGCTGTCCCTTTTGACCAGTACAACTTTTCGTTGGTCAAGATTCGAATACTCAAACGTAAATAAATAAGTATTTTTTTGTGTCGTTTAATGTTAGAGTAAGTGCGGCAGAAGCGAATATGTCTTGAGAATATGTCATGATACTCATGAAACTATATTAAAAAACATGTGAATAAGTCGACATATTCGTCGTTTTTGCATCCCAATATGGTTGTTGTTAATCGCACAAGGCATTCTCGAATAAGCATTTTTATTTGATATGACTAATTAAATTATATTAAAAATAGAAATATTTGATTAGTTTTACAAATACTTTTTAAAAATGTAAACTTATCATTAATACCAATTGTTTGTAAGACTGTTGATTTCTCTCAATAAAGAATAAAGAATAACTTACTCTCAGAATTGTCAGTTTACAATTTAGGTCAAAAATAACTTACTCTTAAATGATTGTGTCAAAATAATTTCAAATTTAATAATAACTTATTCGAAAGTATAGTTCAAAACGTCCTAAACACGATTATTGGTGAGATATTACATACACAACTAGGTAGAATAGTCAAATCAAAATAATTAGATACCATTTCGGTTTTATTATACACTTGTAGATATAATTTTTTGTTGCATTTCGATAATAAACTATTTTATTTATTAATTTGAAAAAAAGTAACCCCACAGTTAAACAGCGTAAACTTATTTACTTTAGCAAAAGACAATCATCTTTTTATAGTTATTTTTAACCCTTCTCATCTTTTATATAATTTGCTAGTCAACGTATATTTCTCCGGGTAATGTTTGACATTAGTAGTTGACGGTTGCTTATTAATATAAGTTCAGTCTATTTTCGTGTATTTCAATAAGCCACACCTAATGCAGCGAAATTTAAATGCTTTAGAGAATATTTATTTTATTATCAAAAATGCTAAATTTAAAAAAAAAATTGTAGATAAAACATAAAAAATAATATGTGTATTTTATTTATTAAGTGATATTAATGAATGCTTCCTTATTCCACGTTTTATATAGATAAATCTTATCTTTTAAGATTTATAGCACAGTAATGAATATCATACAACTAGGTAACTTCTTGGCCAACGTATTATTTGATAAAGGTGTAATTTTATTTTCTTTGTGTGTATGCGTTTGGATTACTAAGAGGTTGTAAAATATTAACGTTCAGACACAGGTTCAGATAATCAGGTGGTCTTAGGATGGATTTGGACGAAATGGATATTGTAATAGTCTACGAGGCAACCATATACTTTTTTACTATATTTTATCAGGTAACTTCAAGACTGAACTCAGAATAAGGACAAGCCTTTAGGAATGGCATTATTGTTCATATTATTCAAAAGATTACCGGAAGCAACTATAAAATATGTATTACAGCTTATTTGAAATGAGCAGGATACTGTATACAAACTGTTAAAAATGTCGCATTCCCCTCAGAAATGGAAAATATATACTAGAGCAATAATCAGATCAAACACCTTGATATGCCATGTAACCATTAAGGCTTCTGCGATAGCGGGTAGCAGAAACACGACTGTGTAAGCATTTCAATGCAAGCAGAGGCATTAACGACGGCTTAACAGAATTTACTTACATTCCCAAGAGGAGCCTCGAGAGGCAGGCGGCGGGAGAAGATCTTGCTCTCCTCGAGAATTTACAACTCAAAAAACCAAAGCAGCTGATAATGTTTCTTAATTTAAAAAAAAACAATGATCATAATTTATAAATCATACAAAAATATATTAGGCAAATAAGCTTTCCCAGTAAACGTTCATATAGTGACAAAATTCCGAATGATTATAATTTTTTTTTAACGAAATTTAAACCAAAAATAGTTTTTCTACAAATTTTAAGCATTCGTGTATTAGTCGAATTATTATTAAAATAATTTTGTTATAGTGCGAATTATCTATAAATTAATTAATTCGTTGTTTTATTTATTATGTGATAAAGATTTTTAATACGTTTTTGTGAGCACTGTAATCGAATCTAAAATCGACTGACCGACCTACTTCGATCGAGCGAAATAAAACCTACGTACCAAAAATGATTGGTAACATATCTCATATACGAGTAACTGTTATATATTCACTTCATAACATATCTTTACCTATTACAAAAAATATATATATATATATATATATATTATGTATGTTATTCTATTGTAATACGCTGCTCAACATCTTTTTGCGTCTTAACCTATTGAGAGGAGCCAATATGTTCAGCGGAACATAATTTACGCTGTCCATCGCTTAAATGTCCGTCTACGCTGTTGAGAAGCCATTGATATTATATTTTTGTAAAACTATGAAGTTTTTGTTTGTTGTATTCATGTTTGTTTTTTTTTTGTTTGCAGTGCTGTAAAGTAAATCTTTTGAAGAAATAAAATAAATAAAGCATTCTCGACCACATTGAAACAGGTGATAATTATATTTGCATACATAACTATTGTACTAACTTTCTTAACATACAACGGTACAAAATGAAAGCGCTCGTTAGAGTCAATAATAATAATAATAGAAGTGCAGAATACACCATGTGGGGCTCTGGGCTCTTTTGGTGAACCCTCGGTAGCGCGTGGGGTGTTTTTCAACCCTCGGTGGCGCGTGGGGTGTTTTTCAACCTAGGCCGATAGATTTGTAAAGACGTGTGGATTAATTGATGGATGGGGCGAGGGTTCGGTTTGTTTAAATTCGAATTGCGCTAATGGACAAAACGGATCATCCACTTAGGGGAAGAAACATTCAAAAGGTGTAGAGGAAGATAAGGGACGTATTAGTGTTAATGGGAGGGCTGAATAAAAGAATAGCTCGTTGAGAAATAAGAATCGTAACTTACTGGAACAAGTGCTATTTTTATGCACTTGTTCCGGTAAAAAAATATATCAAGGCAGTCTGTCATTTAAAATAAACTAGAAAAGTTATTCAAGCGTATTACTCAAATTTGGGGAGTTTTAGTTTTTATTCTCTTTTTAGTTTTAATAATATCTTTATATAACTTTTGTTTTGATTATTTCATGCAAAAGTACTTCTATATTATAATTTATTAGTTTTTTACCATAAAAAGGAAAATGAAATTTGTTTTAATTATTAAAAATAAACCAAACAACTTGTCTAATATTGTTATTCTTATTTTTAGATAGGGCAATGTATGTAATTATTGTGTTTCGGAATATATTCGAATAACGTTTAACAATTATTAATCAAAAAATACACACTTTTTGATATTATTAATTTTAACGCTGTATGTGCAAATTTTTAAAATACATATTGTCTTAATTCACAATTTGAATTTTTGCAAATCCTTCATAAGATTATTTTTATATTATAGTATAACTAAATTACTCGCTTACTAACTTACTTACTTTTTATATTATTTAAACTTAAACTTTTATAAAATTGGAAACATTTGATCAAAATTCCTCTAAAACTGAACCTAAGCCAATATACAATTTTAAAATATTTTCTTCACTGAACGAATTAAATTAATTGTAGATGTATCAATTTTGTTCTCTCCACAAATATTTATTACCCAAACTATTCCTTACATTCTTTATTATATTCCTATTTTACATATGTAGATGCTAATAAATAACAGATAGAAATAATATATAATAAATGAAATAAAACAATCCAATAAAACTATTTATTTCATAATATTATTTATATAAATTATTAATTAATGTATTTAGGCAAAGAAGACATTAAAGACAATTTACTTATCAATATGGTGTCGAAGTAAATGCAGATTGTATTTAGGAAAATATTGTAGAAAGAACCTTATTAGTCACGTTATTGAACAAAACAGTGTTAATTTTAAAACCCGTTTTAATTTATACTCTAGTGAGTGTAAATTAAATTAAAATGCACGGCTTCAGATATGAATTTGAGATGTAAATTAGGCAGCAGCAAACGCCGGAATGCCAGTTATGGCGCGACCTAGTATCAAAGCGTGTATGTCGTGAGTACCCTCATAAGTGTTGACAGCTTCTAGGTTCATGCAGTGTCTAATTACATGATATTCATCAGATATTCCATTACCGCCGAGCATGTCTCGCGCCGTGCGCGCGATCTCGAGGGACTTCCCGCAGGAGTTTCTTTTAATTAGCGAAATCATATCCGGAGTAGCGAGACCTTTGTCTTTTAGCCTACCGACCTGCAAACATGCCTGCAAACCTATGCTGATCTCCGTCATCATATCCGCCATTTTCTTCTGAATCAGCTGATTGGCAGCTAACGGCCTGTTGAACTGCTTTCTGTCCAGGGTATACTGCCTCGCTATATGTAAGCATGACTCCGCTGCACCTAAAGCACCCCATCCAATACCATACCTAGCATTGTTAAGGCACGAAAACGGTCCTTTGAGTCCTTCTACATTTGGTAACATATTCTCTTCCGGTATGACGACGTCATCCATTAGGATCATACCGGTAGTGGAAGCCCTCAGAGAAAATTTACCTTCGATTTTCGGTGTCGATAAGCCTTCCTTTACTTCCTTTCGTTCTACCAAGAATCCTTTGATAGTGCCTTCATCGGTCTTCGCCCAAACGACCAACAAATCAGCTAGCGGAGAATTCGTGATCCACGTTTTTGAACCGGACAGTTTAAACGTTTTGCTCTTGGCGTCGTGTCTTGCTCTGGTCTCCATTCCGCCGGCATCACTTCCGTGGTTAGGTTCCGTTAAACCGAAACAACCGACTATCTCGCCTTTGGCCATTTTTGGTAAATATTTCTGCTTCTGTTCCTCGGATCCGTGGGTATAAATAGCGCCCATTGCCAGCGAGCTCTGTACGCTGAACGCCGATCTGTATGATGAATCCACCTTCTCCACTTCTCTCGTCAGGAGGCCGTAGGTCACGCTGGACACGCCTGCGCAGCCGTACCCTTTGATCGTGCAACCGAGAACCCCCAGCTCTCCCATTTCATACAATATATCTCTATGGAAAATTTCTTTACGGTTAGCATCGATTATCCGCGGTAGTAGTTTTTCCTCGCAGTAGCTTTTCACCGTATCTCTCATTGATATTTCATCTTCGAGCAATTGGGAGTCCAAATTTAGTGGATCTTTCCAATCAAAAATTACTTTTGAATTTACGGAAGATGTTTGCGAAATAAAACGTATATTCTTTGGCATTTGTGTTGAGAATCTTGAGAACATTTTGGAAAACGTTTCGGCCAACATTATTAGATTTCAATCAAAATACGTTCCTTTTCCAAACCATCAATGTCAAGTTCGCGCCTGATAGTCCACAAAAACAACTTGTTACATCACGGCGCAACGCTCAAGAGTATACCTACCTACCTACATCCAGGCGCGGCCGACAGCTGCTATCTAAATTGGCCACAGATACTAAACGTCCTCTATCGGACATGCTATCATTTGTTTCACTTTACAGCACAGATAAAAATACTTCACACGTAAAAAAAACATAAACATGTATCCTTATCTTAATTTTAAGGTATTAATCACCGTATTATTTAGTATTAACGAGACTACAAGACTTTTCGTGCACGATACGCTCACATCAAAATACGTCTGACGTTCGTAAAGGAAGCTGAACGAAGCATTGATGTGGTGCGACTGCGCGTGACGTTCGATTTGGCGACGCACAGTGGTAATAAATATAGATGAATTAAATTTATTTGTAATATTAAAAAAATATAAACCCGTTTTATTTTTCACTAAGTTAGAAACTTTAAAATTAAATACAAGTCTTCCATTGTGTAAATACGGGTTACTTCTACGGGTTAGTTTTACTTGGATTCTTTTTCTTTTATTAAAAAAAAACAAATTGATTTTTATTATGATATTCCGACTACTAGTGATGACACATAGATATGACCAACATCACCTGACTTTGTTAAAAGCTTTATTTAGCAGGTTCGAATGAGAAAAGTATGAAGTGTTTTATATATATTTATCATAAAGAATTATATATAGGTATTTATCTTTTAGTTGAAAGTATAATTGTCGAATTTTTGAAAGTTCGATTTTAAACGTCATCCGTCATTATTTTTTCAAGGGGCCGAAGTGTGAAAGCCTAAACTATTAAAATCATCAAATTCATATATATGTATTATTATATATTATTATGTTATTATTATTATTAGACAGATTGAGAAACGTAGAATATAAATAGAGATTAGGCTTTCTACAACATTTAGATGAAGAATGACCATTATTATAATGGTATTTACGGTTTCTATTCTAAACTACATCTGTGCGATGGTTTCGTTAGTAAAATGACATTGAGCGAGTCGCCTGAAGTTGCTCGCACAACACGTCTGTTTTTTAGTTTGGTCGCGTTTATCTATAGGTTTTCGGTAGAAATATACTTTTATACTTTGCTTTATCTAAATACGCAAAGTAGGTTTATTGCAAATTAAAATATTTTAGCTCAAATTTAACATGGCGTAACAGTTGCCACACATTGTAAGTACACATATTTTTGAGCTAATTATTGTTTATAAAGCTCTAAGATTAACTATAGTAAAAGTTTATTAACGTTTAAGTCGCTTCAAATGAAACGTCGATTTTCGAAACGTTTCAGTATTTATGGTTACTAATGGTTGTTCAGTACTATATTTTATAGAAAAACTTTCGATCTGTAAATTATACGAAAAATATATTCTAATAACAAATAAAACAGTTATTTTTTTTTCAATTAAAAAAAACAGACGCACATGCATATACACTCGCTTTCTAATTTTTACTCATTCACAAAACTTTTTAATTTTTATTACAACCTTTTTCTACAGTGACGGTAGTTCTGTAAAATTAAAATAGAAACTCTTTTAAAGTTGTTCGACGATCATTTTACACATATATAGTTTCAGATGACAATTGCTGGTCACTTGAAAGTAGGATATGTAAAATATATCTGCTCTTTGTCTACAGAATCTATTTTTTTTTTATTGTGTTCAAAATAAAGAAATAACTCTAGTTAAATTTAAAGTCAAGTCATTTAAAACTATTCTACTGTATTTGGACCCCCAAAGTACGGTAAATTATTTATATTATTATCCTACTGGTATGCTATGCTCATTTATAATAAAATGATAAGGAAAATGTTATCATAAAACATATAGGAAATATTATTGGTACGTATAGTATAGTATTTTAATTAGTTAAATTAAAGACGTAAATAAAAGAGAAATATAATAATACCTACATATATGTCACGATCATTTATACTTCCGAAGTTACCACTCACCTGCAACAATACAAAAATAAAATGCAAATGTATCAAATTGTCCAGATTTATTTGTGTGTATTATTTGATAATTTATTTTATTTAAAATAAAATGAAAAATATATTTGAAACAATACAAAAGTAAAATAATCCCAACAAAAACGCAAAGCTGGTCTGCACTGTAACACTTCATATATAACCTTCCTTAGAACAGGTAACTCTTACCTAGTCAGGAAGGTTATAGTTGATTTAAAAAAAAAATAGCTTTAGGACACAACACATTTTATGTTTTTTATTAGGTTCTTTTAGGTTCTCGTTTAAGGCACTAAACGTGCGCGTTATAAGGCGACACTGTTTAAATCATAATAATTACTCTAGCGCAACGAATAGATCCGTTAGTGAAGCTGTCTCATAGCGGTGACGAAATCGCCTTCATTCACAGCCAGTGCTACAGTCGCGTTCAACGAATTCACTTCACCTGCCTATTATTGCCCCATTGCCTGGCTTGCACATTCCACAAGTTACACAGATGGCCATTATATGGTGCGTGCAGGTACATCGTCGGCAGAATTTTTTTTGACAGTCGCCCTATTATTTTTTACCCTGTGCCCCCAGCTTCAGTGACACGGAAATCTCGTTATAACCGACACGATGACTATGAAGCACTGTGACGAGTTCAGCTACAAATCACACAGTTATATTGTAGGCGTTTAAGTATTAGGTTATTATGAAATCGCGTATAACGTAACCTAAGTTTTATGGCTATCATGTTAACCCCCATTGCTAATAAACATATACCTACGTGTTCAATAACAAAATACATAGTCGGTTAGTTTAGTGTATCTATCGATTCCCTTGAACGTGATGTCTCTTTTCTTACATAACACTGGCATGGAACTAGACAGCTATTTGTAACATAGGCTATTGTTTTTATTCATTGAATTCAAAATGGGTTTATAACATACAATAGTTAACTAACATAAATTAAACTTTAACCATACATACATTTTTATTTTGTAAGATCACAGTATTTTATTTAATTGTGGACGCGAGCAGTTCGCTCCTCAAACAACAAGAACGTTTTGGTTTATTCGCTTTTATAATTACTTTTATATTTCATATTAATTATTGAGCCCCAAATTTATGTACAGTGTACATGAGAGTACAATGAGTAAACGAAACACTAAGTTTTTGTTGCTTGAGGCAAAAATTATTATTTAATGTCTTACTATAAAATCAATAATCTTTTCCATACATAATAATATGTGCGCTACCTACTAAACTTTATACAAAAATGTATATTCAGTAACTCTCTTGAGTAACTGTCTGGACGAATGATGCACTGCCTCCTTTGGTACAGACATGGTTAAGAAGGCAGGGAATATTTTGTAGCGGTGTTAATCGCACTCCAACTACTCTTTATGATTCACACATTTTTTTATAATCCACTACTATTAGACTAATAACTTCGTACAATTAATAATGAAAAAAACTGCTCGCGTTTTTATTCGATTTCTGTGTAAATTTAAACTGTGCCTTAAGCGGGGTGTATTGTTTAGTTTTTTTACTGTGCAGGATATTTATTTGTGGTTTCCTTTGCTAAGATTCGAATTCAGATATAAGAAATAGGTCATACATGGGCAGTGTATGACCCATAAGGGATCTCTCTCTCAAAAGGGAGGGCAGCCACATAGAAGAGTCACGTTTAGAAGTGTCGCGGTCTGGAGTGAGGTTGTGTGGCTAGCACAAGAGGTTAGGTCCCGCAAATAACTTGCCGGCTTGCTTCGGCGCCTTTGCCAACCTTATGTACGGATATGCAAGGCCATTGGCCGCGATGCGTATATAAATGTACATATGTTTAGGTGCTACGGATTTATTTAATCCGATTGATGCTTCAAGGGCTGCTTTTTTGTATTGAATATATACAGAATGTATTTAAATTCACTGATGTTAAATTTTCATATTAAAATAATATATTAAAAAAAAAATTTTCTTCAAAGTCATTCGCGAGCCGCGCGCTCGGGGTTCGCTGACCGATTTCGCACCATGCGTTCAACGGCGTTCTCAAATAAATACTAAGTCGTTTCCTATTAAATTTTGAATCCGTTATTCTTGTAATTGGGAACATTTTTTAAATATTTTTTGCTCATTAACATTTTAGTGTTGATATAGATTAACCCCCTAAAAAGACATCATTGAATTTAAATACATGTTAAATATATATATATATATATATATATATATATATATATATATATACTATATACTAATTCACATTAAGGATCCAAGCGATTGACAAAGTGCCGATATTTTTTACCATATATAAATTTTGTTTCAAATATAATTATTCATACATTTTAAAGATTCATGATTTTAAAGATATGCGTTATTTTTTTTTAAGAAATCAATACATTCTCTTACGAAGATAATGTAGGATAAGGTAAGTTATGTTTCTCGAACTCAGCAAGTGAAAGTTCAAAGCGTGAACGGCTTCGTAGGTGCGCATTAACGAAAGACGTGACAACTTCATTAATTTCACAAGAGCAACTTAAAAACATTCATACGTGTTTCGCAGGCGGCGGATTGGAATAAGACGCGATAGCAAGTTTGCGCTCGCGACGACGCCATTGCCGCGGACGCCCGCCCTCAAACTAAATAAAGTTCTGCACCTACCCGCGCCGCGCCCCGGCCGAACTTCCTATTTCATGGTAAACTGAATATTACACGGGCTCACAATTACTCGTGCGTGGTTACTTTGAGAAAATTACTGTTATAGTTTGAAAGAGAGGGCGGGGGGTGTCTCTCCTCTCAGGTACAATTTTCCGCGGAATCCCTTTTACGAATTTGAAACACGATAAAGTTTTTGATGATGAGGAAACTATATGAAGTAATAAGTAAGCAACAGCGAGGAAAACATATTAAACTACTTGCAAAAGTCGTTTATGAATTGTCATCATCATCGGCCGGTGTCTATCCATTTCTCCCTATCTTCTGCTGTATGTATATTCCCATTCGCTGCGTTCAGCTCTCTGTTTAATGTCGTCTTCCAGTTCCAGGTCTCCATTCATGTATATTTCTGCTCCATCCGTTGTCTCACCTTCGGCATAGATGACATTGCCAATTGCTACTTCAGCTTGCTTATTTTTTGGGCTATGTCTTCAATTTTGGTTCTTTGGCGGACAATATTATAACTACATTATGATAAATGATATTTGACGGTATTATAATGAAAGTAATACAGTGTGGGTAGGTAAATATATCTTTCCTATTTCAATATAAGATAGCTAAAATGTTGTGCCCTATATTTATATTTAGGTTAACTTAGAAAAGTATTTTTTTTTTCATACAAATAATACAAATATTTATTTACGTTTAATTTTTCGAACATGTTCGGGGGCTAACTTCACTGTGGTTTGTCATACATTGATTGCGTATCCAATTAAATTATCATTAATAGAAGATATTAGGTAGATTTTCTTGTATTACTCTTGTATTGTATTTATTGTATTGTGTGTTTCATTTTAATGTGTTCGGGCAAAATTAGGCCTTTATCACTTGACACGCGTTGATTTCCTACTACTATTTCTTTAGCCATTACGGCGAATACGGAGAATAGGTCGGAACATCTTTTGAATGTGGGTACTAGGTCAAGTTAAATTAATTTATGCATGCCAAAAATCATCGGGGACGATAGTTGTCGCATTGTGCGACCCCACTTGTTCATTCAGATCGTGCGCTCCGCGACGGCCGCCGCGCCGTCAATACGTGGCTCGTAGGAACTTATACCTACGAACGCTCATCGATATAGCAGAAGTGGATAAGTCCAAGACTCTACTTTTACAAATAATATATTGCAAGAACCCTTTGTCTAGAGAAAAACAAATCCAAGGCTAAGGTTATGGCCATCGACCGGAAAAATCAAATGCCCAGAGCGGGCTTACTTAATGGTCTGAATGGACCCTTTTCTCGGATCGAAGGTTGCCAAGAATGGAGACTGTAAAGCGAAAATCATGAGAAGAGCAAATGGCTGAGAATTCAATAATCAAATTTTAGATACGAAATATGGAATAATCGCTCTATATCGCTTGCAACAAAAGACCGGTTTATAAAATCCACGATCTTCTCTATATAATGCTGAAATGCGAAGTTTTAAAGCTTGTGAAAAACAAAAGATAATGAAAAACAAAGCGATATGACCACCGTTGTGTTTGACTTAAATACTAATGAGTGACTGACGAAGGTATATTCCTAAACACTATAAACATTCTATAAGCAGGCGAGGTAAATTCCTAAACACTAAGCGTGTTTTTCTATTGGCTTACTATAGTTTGCTATTATTTAACGTGCATTATTACGATGGATCGATCAGGTCAAACTAATAACTGGATCGTATATTAGGTATTTTTTGTGCTGGAGCAAATATATTATACAAATTAAAAAAAACATCGCACTGAGATGTTTTTTTTAATGTAAAAACATTTTGTAAGCAAAGTCGTTTTTCCCATCAAAGAGGTATTATTTTGATGCTAAACGGGACAAAACCACAAAAAGCTGTCAATGAGAAAAATATTCCTACTCGACGCAATTACCATCATCAAACTATGGTCACATTACACTAACCATGTCATAGCAGTTGTTTTATTGTTCACATTACTGTACTTACTTTTAAGCCAGTATCCAAATTTTAAGCCAATTTGGATACGACAAATCCAACGACATATTTAAAACATAAACAATCATTTTTATCAGACAGCGCTTTTTTTTTTGATTTGATATGTGAGTTAATTGTAAATTTAAGGCAAATGGATTACGTAGCATACAAATTTTGTTATACTTTGGTACTGTTGTATAAATGTTTGCCAAATAGCCGTTAGCTGTAGGGCCGTTTTGCAAATCGAATATTTCACTTTATACAAAAATCGATTGTCAGAATATCTTACTCCCGATAAATAGTTTTAGGACTGTATTGCATTATTTATATAGCATTGCCGAAGGTTCAAGTAATACAACAGTTATAATCCAAATCTTACTGGAATCTATTGAGTGCTTTTGGAAGGCATGTGTAACAACGCGAAAGCAATTCGCATTTATAAGTAGAGTTTTTGTTTTCTCGTACATAAATTTATTTAAAACCTAATATGTATAATATAAAGGTTTCCAAATATTTTAAATGCATAAATATAATATGCGTAATAATCTACTCGTCTTGATACCGAATTAATGGACCCTCAAAAAAGGCAAGTAGATGAGACGTCATGTCTTCGTGGATTTCGACCTAATTGACAGTCCTTTATATATTATTATCATGAGAAAAATGAGAGCTATTTAGTAAGAGACATTTTACTTTCAAATTTATTAAGTTGTTACAACAAATTAATTTAAATTAGGTGGTCAGAAATGAACTCTCAAATAGCCAAAATCAATATGATAAAACCATTAAAACCGAATATACCACCGAATCTATTTAACTCTAAATTAATACAATAGCTGGGTAATAAAAAAAAATATGTTTATAATATCTAGTGAGGTGTTACTAATTCACAGTAACTGTATTTTTCTTCTCTTGAAAATCAATAAAATACTACAAAGTAATACATATGTAATAATATTTATTGTATATTGGATATTTTAATAAATAAATAAATATACTAAATAAATTCTATCTCGGAACAGGCGGTATCGTTGTTATGTATTTTAATTGCAATTTATTTATTTATTTTTTATTTGTTTTTTACTTTTTTACGGATATAATATATAAACACACAAAATATGGTCATAATGCGACAGAAAATTGCTTATTATTTCAATGAAACTTCCAATTTGATTGTTCAAATTAAATAGTTAACAATTGCTGGTATGTTGTTCTCGCTTATTTTACTTTTCTTAAGAGAAAGTGATGGTGCATTGTTCACGTTGGCATATTAAAATATTTTTGCAGCTATACCTTAATTATACAGAAAGTTTGAAATTTTTGAAATGAAATATAAAATAATGTATTGATACTTTATTTATTTTGATTCCAATCAATTACTTTGTCATTAATTGAATACAAGCTTTCATTTGCAGCGCTCTATCGCACGCATCATCTCGCATCGCGTACGCTCGTGAAGTCACGGTCACAATAGCACTTTGAAAAATCTTCGGATTCCGAAGATTTTAAACAGATCAAAAATTGTGTTTAGAATGTTGAATTTACAACTTTTGGAATTAGTGTGTTTTGATCGGACCCTGACGCACGCCCCCTCCCCCCTGCCCCACTACCCCGCGCTATAAGCGCTCGATCTGAGTTCGTGCATGCTGATTGCGAGTGCCCCGGGCGTGCGGGACCTGCTCTCGCCTCTCCCACAATTTATTCTCCGGATGTAGATTGCATGTAATGTCGTTATCGACAGAGGCGGGGAACGTTATGCCTGACGGCCCCGGATCACAGATTTTTCACCGCGGCGCGACGGATGCTAGACAAGGCCCCACATACCACACGTCTTGTTAAATTTCACTCCTTCGTTTTAATATATTCATGGCTTTCGACAAACAATACACACAGCTTCATGAACAATTAAATTAACGACTAATAAATGATATACAGGACGAACTTTAAGTCAGCAATATCCTTTTAAGGGGTGGCAACAACTTTATAAATAAAGCAAAAAAAAAAACAGGTCTAAAGTGGCAAAAGAACGAGTCAAAGTATGGTCACGTAACAAAATACCAGGCCGACATCACGACGTCTCGACCCAGTAACCGTGCATATGAATGTATTTATTTTAACAACGGGTAGTTTCCCGTGTGCAAATATTGTAATGTAGGTCAATTGGATATAATAGTTTAGGTAACAACGCGCACGGCAAACGTGCAATAGAGTTCAACCTGTATGTAATTTTGCTGATTAAACCATATTTATAATTAATGTGGTCAGTTATTATTACGAAAACTGATTAAGCTAACTTAATAATAACTAAAATTTGGTCCAATAATTTCGGTAAAAAATAAATAAAAATTACCAAAATAGCTGGAAATTAAAAAAAAATATAACCGAACGTTTATAAAAAAGCTAAAACGTGGAAAAGTAAAGCTAGTTACATGCTAAAATAAAAATAAAAAATAGATGAAACAACAATAAAACACCACATGGTAACTTTGTATGTAGATAAAATTAACAATAACGCACTGAGATGAAAATACTCAAACAATTACGACTTAATAATATTTCGGAGATTTAATAGATTGCAGATTCTGGAATTTAATTATCGACTACTCTTCTAATTAGTTCTAATGGGCGTGTAATCGGATTATACTTTACACATCGGTACGACCGACGGCCGCTTTATGATTAAATCGTTGGATTAATATAATAATAATCTCAGAGAGTAGGTACTACGGATCAATCATAGAATCTGCAAATATGTAAAACAATATAAATGACCTACCGCCGAGTGTATCAAAACCTATGTAACAAACCTCCCCTACCAAATGTACCTAACGATACTCACACACCTCTACTATGCAATTTGTTATTTCAAAAGGACTCCAGACAATAGATTTATGTCCCTAAATACTTCTCCGGCAGGTACAGTACAGAAGGCAGATTGCTTTCGGCTCACTTGACGATGGTAGTTGGGGTAGTTTATACAGGATGAACTTAAAGTTCACCCTGTATGCCTATAAGATGAAATATAATATTTTAAGATTTTTTTGTTCACGATGTTTTGATATGTTTTTTGTGTTGTTTTGTTTGATTTTTTAAAAGAGCTATTATTATCTATTGAGTAGCTCCAATCATAGCCCTTTCTAATTTCTATAAACCATTGAAGTATCTGCGAAACTATGCCTGCTTCATAAATTAGAGGTAACTTTTATTAAAGACCTCTAGGCGATAAGTGACAATACTTCACTTTGCTGCGATATATGAGGTCGCCGAATTTCAGCGCCGATATTGCTCGTAGTATTGCGTTCTACTCCCGTGTAAAATCACGCCGCCTATTCAGCAGTAAAGCCAACCCCGTCGGCAGTACCAATTAGCGCGGTTGGTTTCATGACGTAGGCTATAATACTGTGCAGTTCTATCTGCTATACCAACCGACCTGCTCGTTTGGTAATGCTGACAAGTGCGCTATGATCGATCACCTCTAATTAGAATAGGAAATAATTCAGTAATAAATTGGCGAACGCGCGAAGCATAATACAAATCGAAATCAAACTAAAAATAATATATTATTTAACGGGGTTGGTAGCGACACTCTCTGGGTTCGAGGTCAGGTGTGTAAGTTTCTTAGCCACTTACTTTCCAAGTAGTTTAATATTTCTAACCACACACACAATGTTAATCCAAGTATTAAATCCGTCACGAGTATAATGTCGACCTCTAGAAAAGGGATTCCTTGTTACTTAATTAGTTTTGTGTTCAGTTCTTAGACACTATTAAACCTTTTAACGCCTTATTGACAATATATTACCAAAATGTAGTTAAGAACCAAAATAAATAAGCATTTTAAAAGTGTTTATTTCATAAACCTAACCCAACCTTGTCCTCAAATCCATTTTTCCATTCACTAATTTTGGAGGAAACTATTATTGGATTTATTTTCTGATCTATGTAATAGTTGTTGTTTTCTGAAATAAATTAATAAATAAGAAATAAAATAGTTTACTCATTTAGTGATCGTCCTTTACTACACGTGTTTACACACTACTAAGATTAAGGGGGTTTCTATGTTCCCTATTATGTCTAAGAAATTTTATAATTTTATCAAAGCGATTGTGTAAATTCCCTTGTTGCTCGCAGGTGCTCGGCCAAGGCTGACTAGCTAGTGACCGAACTTATGATAAGAGCGATTTCATATTATCTTTAGTTTTTTACTCAAAAGCCATCATGAATTTTGATATGAGGTCAAAACAAATCACCTTTGAAATCGCAGGGCCAATAAGCTACCATTTTTTTAACGGGATTGGTTTTGGAACATTTACACAAATATATTTTTTAACCTGATTGACTTTCCTTTACAGAATTACCCATTATGAACATAATAATTCATATTTGGTTGCGAGGGTACCGAAGATACCTCTTCCATGTGCCGACTCGTCATACTAAACACGCTCAGAATGGAACGTTGTACAGAGAGAGTTATTAAAACAAATAAAACAACTTTAATAATGCTAACGATCAGAGGAAACATATAACATCCACAATCATTATTATGTCTCACATGCACACATAAGCCCTCAGATTAGCACACACACCCTTGTTCACGCACACCGGGCTCTTTCAATGTGAACAATTTTAAGCACACTATACACACAACAAACGCACTTTATTTGAAACGGAAATTGTGTTTTTATGTTTTTCAAGTTTTTATATCTTATAATAAAGTAATTTAAAGTAATAAGAAAAATTACCTTGTCGATAAAAAAAAGGAATGTTTTAGTTTTACTGTAAAAAATATTTCACACGAACATTATGTTTGTTTTAAAATAGTTTTTATGACTTTTAAAAAGAAAAAATACATACAACGTGGTATAAACCATAAAAAAATCCTTTTCAAGGCGGGGTTCTACGTAATGGAAATGTGTTGTATTGAATTTCGCCCTGCCTCTAGAATGGGGAGCGATTTTTCGCCAAAGTATCCCACATTAGGGTGGCTGAGGCCACAATAGAATTGAAAATACCTTCAGATCCCACCAATAAGTAAGTCGTGCATGCGGATACAGAAATAAAAATATGGCAACCCTTTTGGTTCCAAGTGGAATAACATTTGTGTCGTTTTCGTTTGGGCGATAAAAACCGTTAAATTTTACGTACGACTGGGCCACTGGGACTGGGACTGCAATGAATTAGATATTGAACCTAATGATGCACGGTAATCTACATTAATTACGACCATTGTAATGATAAAAACAGTTATTTATTAACGTCTTAACTGCCTAAATCATAATCTGTTTCTTAATCTAAGTTATTTTAATAAAGAAAGAATAGTTTTAAATTATGTAATATAATGTAGGAATGTAATATATAGACAATAATATGCACTATTTATTGTATGTATTATATTTTGTATTTAAAATTTCCTATTATCCTTCTTATTAGTAACGTCTCATGTACGTAAAAGGTATTTTATTTTTTCTGCAACCTTCTTCTGGCCGCTCTTAGATCAAGTTTTTTTCAACCTAGTTAGAGTGGCCATGTTAACTCAAAACAACAATAAATGACTGGTGTGTAATTTGTATATATTATATATATATATATATATATATATATAGATTTGATGATATAATATTTTTTAAGCTTTCGCCATTCGGCGTCGTCAGAAAATATATGAGATATATATATATAATTGTATAATTGAGTTGTAAAGTTATTTGACTTATATTTGATGATTGTTTTTTAATAGCGGTAAATCGCCTGATAAGATAAATGACACAATCTTTGACAATATTGAAAAATTTTGAATAATTTTTTGATAAAGTGCTGCAATATTTTACACTAAAGAGGACAGGTGAGAGTTAAAAATGCATTTTTATAAAACTCAGCGCTGGGTTTAAACCGACATCCTGCGCTCTCAAGTACAGGACCTCTTTAGAACCTTTATAAATATTA
This sequence comes from Neomicropteryx cornuta, assembly GCA_020383195.1. Lineage (NCBI taxonomy): Eukaryota > Metazoa > Arthropoda > Insecta > Lepidoptera > Micropterigidae > Neomicropteryx > Neomicropteryx cornuta. Next base: position 6,298,179 of record JAHKQU010000025.1, on the reverse strand, counting down.
TGCTATCCAGCACTTTACCAAAAAAATAAAAAATTATTCAAAATTTTTCAATATTGTCAAAGATTTTGTCATTTATCTTATCAGGCGATTTGCCGCTATTAAAAAACAATCATCAAATATATATATATATATATATATATATATATATATTTAGTGTTATATCATTTATTGTTGTATTTTGTTGTGCTGTTGTGTGGTGTTGTTGTATTGTTGTGAAGATAGGATATTTTTTTTAATTTTTGATATCTTTTATTCTTTTACTCCGGAATTTGGTTTAGCTGCAGGCATGAGTCGTCGTACGCTGAAGGCGCCATTATAGCCTCCTGCAGGACCAAGCTGATAACCTGGTAGCAGGTATTTAGCAGGTAGTAATTTACTTTTATTGCTGATATTAACGAATACAATTAGCTACAAAGTTCGGCGACGTAGATCGCGTACTCTAAATTAAATTGTATATTAGTGCTAATATTATCGTTCAAAGTACATTTTTAAATAATGTTAATGTTATTCAAGAAGAATCTAATTTTATCTCAAAGCGAAGATATATGTTCTATATATTTATAAACCAAATAAGAACTCCGCCAGTAAGGTGCAGGGTCCATATTACAACATACATCACAATGCGATAATACGATAATCTTTGGCCTGCTCTATTAATAAAAGAGCAATAATTTAATAACATTATAAGTCACCGTGTTATAAAAATCGACATAAGATGCATTTGATAAACTTAAAGACTATTACTTATGATAAACATCATAATGTAAGATAAAATGAAACCTTATAATGAAAAATACAGAAAGTGAATGCAGCCGATGAATTATGAGTATTTAAACTAAGTAGCTGGATGTATCATGGCATATAGAAAAAAATAAATCATTCTTAATTTAATTACAGCTAACGAAATTTAATAAATTTATTCGTTAATTATACTTCTTCGCTATAACTCATTTTTGACTTGAGTAAATTTGAAATGAAAAAAAACTATTAAGAATGAGGACTCACAATGAGGTCATAAAAAACCCGAATTAAAGACCTGTTCAATGTGCTTAAGTGCACATATTAGGCGATGAACTCAGTAACTAATCGTATTAAATAATTTTCGGATTTCGCTTAAATTGCGATGCTTAATTTGTTTTACACTTGGGCACTTTTTTAGAAATATCATTGTATGCTTTAGTTTACAACAAACTATAATAATATTATGCAGATATTTGCGGCTACTGAGGAACTGCCACTGATTACTATAAACCTATAAACGCGGAAAAGAGGTTATTACATTTAAGTTTTAATATTTGTTTTATTTGTTCTTAACCACATGAGTCAGATTATTTTTATTAAATTATTGCTGTATAAATAATGCTATACACATAAGTCATCCCTTTATTAATAATTAGCATTTTAATAATATTTTTTGTGTTTACTTCTTGCATGATAAAAAAAACGAAATAAATAGTTTTCTAGATAAATTCAATAAACGTTTAAGTTGATTTTTTAACATAAAAGCACACACACAGTGCTACTTTCCACAGGATTATTTCTAATAATTAAATAAAAGCTACAGTCGTAACAGCAACAGCTATGTAACATAAACTTGAAATTTAAATAATTACCTTAAAATACGTGGTTTTAATATAAATATATTATGTGGGTACGTAATAACATTATGAAACGCCCGATAATAATACCTATGGTACACATCTCATTAGCAGCTACACCGAAAATGTTAAAATAACATAAAGGGAAATGACCGTAATGCCTCAAGCGCCTAGGGCGGGCGGGCTTTTATTGCAGAGCGGAAGGTAGATAATTGTTATTTCTAGGTATTAACTCGCTCGCTGTGATTTAAAAACGTTTCCCAATAGCTAATATTTACATTTGAGTGCGGTGTAGGCGCTAAGCGGTACGAAGGCGTATGATTTCATATAGTCGCGGCCCGTATCGTCTTTTATGGAAAGCAATTTACGATTATGTTTTGAGCGTTTTTGAAATAAAACTTTTTTAGGCGCACCTTGCACAATATTTCCTAGTCCGTGAATGAATCTTATTGCAATATGCTCATTAAGCTAAGTTTGAAATGCGACACGCTCTTTAGGATAAACTTGGAATGACGCAATAGGCGAAGTACTCATTCGGCTAAAGCCGTTGCGCCGAGCTGTCACTGTTATTTTTGCTTATCTGTCGCGGTGATTTGAAGGTGTATATACAATAATGGGAGGATAATTTTATTTATTTATTTATAAATGTACAAAACAGCGATACAAGAAGATAATACTCTGATACTACATTTATATGGCAAGAAAAATGTACCAAATATAAATATGATTGAAAACATAAAATTATTAAACAATCTGTAATGTGCGTGAAGTGTGGGATGGAAATGTTTGTGTGCGTGCGTGTGTGTAAATAAACCTACATATCATTTGCGATATAATAAATAATTTAAAAATAATAATTTATATTTATTACGAATGTTTAATATTTATATTCAATAATATAGTAATATTACTATATTATTAATTTATGCATTTAATACCTTTACATTAATTATTATTATAACGTACGTTACGAATTTCATGCAAAAATAACCCCTTGATCTCTTGGAATATATCAATTGTGCTGAATTTTTCATTATGTGTGCCTTGGATCGTTGCGTTTTTTGCATGGTTAGTATTACGCCGGGTGATGTGAAATAATTGGGTGGTTCTGGTATTTCTGTATGGAACTCTGAAAGGGTTGCTGCCAATCAAGTACGTGCTATCTAATTTCTGGCTAATTTTGAAATATAATTTCAAATTTAATCAACTTTCTCGCAAAAGTTTGACTTTTAACGCACGTGGTATAATCACACAGGCAATATTATTTTGTCTTCGTGAAATTCGTGTTGAAACAAACAATAACGCCTGCGAATCGGATGTGTGGTAACTGTCGTACAACGCAAGCGTGGTAAGGATGGTATAAGTGGTAATTCGGCTCGGTACCATATAACAATATGGGTAAAATACGACACAGTAAAGCGCTTACAAAGCTCTACACGGCAATCAAATTCGTTGCGTTTCGAGTGTGGAATGGTGTAATAAACGCAATAATAAAAAAAAACGAATCGATACTACCCTCGCATTTCTGGTAATGAAACATTTTGTTGTTGGTATTATGGTGCGGCTCAGAGCGACTCACACGATAATGACAGTTCATTGTGTTGTTTGTCCGCATAAGGGCCATTTTGATGTTCAATGTATTTCCATTAGCTCGGGGTTTTTACAATATTACTTGTGAACGTTTCCACATTTTCACAAACTACAGTGAAATTTATACACGTTGAAAATCTTTAATTACTGAGCAAAATCTACCTATGTATCTATTGGTTGGTATGCATGCATCTATGAACATCAGGAAACATAATAAAGTTAAACCTAAATGTGTCCTAAAAGGTTCAAAAAGTACAGATGAAAATTGCAATAAAAAAATTCAATTCCAAATATATAATTACAATATTCCGACGGACACTGTATAAGTTTATTTATAATTTAAGCTCCATAATCAGGTAGTTAAGCTAATTTTCAAGTTTACATACAATATGTAATATGTAATAGAATATTAATACAATATGCAATACAATATGTAATAGAGGGTTATATTATGGGATTATTATTATAACTTCTTAATTCGAAGCGAATAATAAAGTCAAGCAAATATTAAACCACATTTCATTTAAACAAGCCACTGTTATGGGCAGTTTTAACGATTAGTATCGCTGTCTGCCCGAAACAAAGGTAGGCCATCATTTATTCATTACTTGTAACAAAAAAAAAACATAAAACTTTTAACTATTAACAGTAATTAGGCATTCCTAGTTTATACATCATAAATTATATTTTATCTTAACAATCAAACATCCTAAACCTAAAGGACAGACTGATAGAAAACCCCTATATTTGAAGACCCTATAATTTAATAATGAAGCAAAAATAAGAAGCGTGCCCTGGAGAAATATTAAATTAGAAGGGGAGGACAAGCACAAAAAACACTAAATGAATTGTGCATCACTCACACCTCACTCACCCCTATGAGGGCGTTAATAATGTACTCACGTATCGAATGTCCTCAAAAGCATTAGCGTAATCTAAAAAGTTGAATTAGCCACTACATGTATGTATGAGCAGGACGGAGATAATATGGACAGAGATAAAGGAAGAGGGCGTTAGTGTTTATCTCTCAACACGGAAGGAAGAAATAAATTTAGCGCAGATCTGGTCCACCCTATTCAACCCCCATCGCAAACACGTTCGCCTCAAGAAGAAAGCGAGCAGGTGGGGTCTGATGCTGATGAACATTTGTGTTTACAATTTCAAACAATACTATCATTTAAAATATCTATTTTGAGCGTCCTAGGCGCAGGTTTAAAAAAAAAACCTTTGAATACTTTTATGATTACGAAAACACCAAAATAGCTATTTCGATCATTTTAAAATAAATTTCCAAACACGGGTTCTTATAGACAAGGCTTAGAGCAAATTAATTTCATTCTGTGAGTTGAAATAATGAATGTTATTATTTTAATAGCGGCAAATAGCCTAATATTTTTTTTTGTTACTAGATTTTACAAATCGTAATAAAAACCTTTTTTTATTTTACCCACTCACCTGTCCTCTATATTTGAAATATTGTAAAAAAAAAGCTTGTAAAAAGAGAAGGTGGCCTTCATCGGTGATGATGATATAATATTTTATAAATTAACATTAATTTCAACGCAGCACCGGAGAAAAATACACATAAATTACTACCCCGCCACAAATAAAGTCTGTCTTAAACGCTGATCGGTTAGATTAAGGTATATTTTTTTTTTATTATCATATTCTTGTATATATATAAAAAAAATAAATAAATATTTAATAAATATATAATATTTAGGAAACGTGTTTGGAAATTAATAACCACGAGCCGACTATGAACCGAAGTTAAAAAATATGGGAAGAAAAACTTTGGAGAAGAGAAGAATGTAAACTCCAGACTTTTCGACGTCTTGGACGTCTTTATCTGTGAGCGGAGAAGAATCTGCCGCCCTCGACTGTTGCGTCTTGAGAGGCAGATCCGCCAACCGTAGTTTTCAGGCAGAGGAAAACAGACACCTAAGTTATGAATATTGCTTACATTTAATACTGTATAAATAGTGTATGTGTAAATATTATATTTATAAACTACACAATAAACATAATTAATTTAATTGAAATGTCAGCTATAGCGATTTTAAATATTAACCTACAAAATATAAAAAACTCATAATATTTATAGCTAACGCTATAAATTAATTACGCTGTACGTGTTAATGCGTGAGTATGGCGCCTATATATAATACGGGTATGTGTGAGTGTAACTGCTTGAATTAGAAAACGAAAGATGGTAAATGAAAGAATGTATATAGATTCATTGTAATGTCATTGTATGGGTGAAAGTTATTTTTGGTAACATAAGATTATGACAGTGCAGCTCAATTGGAGATGGAAATATATTTCTGCAAGGATTTAGAATATAAATCTCACGTATTAAAGTTTATTTATTTATTTTTGCAAATATTATAATGCAAAATATCTTGCATTATTAAACTATCACTAGTTCTAAGGAAAACATTCCTATAACCCTAGTTGCCGCGTCGAAAAAATTGAAAAAATACAAATACTAATAATCACAAATGCATCGAATATATCTGAATGTATACAAACAACATACATACAAATATACTAATGCATGTTAATCGTACTTGTCAAATACTGTAACTAATTAGTGTTTTTGGCATAAGCAGTCTTTTTCTTTGTATCTAGGGAGTTAAAAGCTCGATATGATACTTTTATTTTTTCTACATGAATACAATTATTTAATTTAATTTACCTTTATTAGGGAAATAAAACAGTTATACGAGAAAAAATATATACAGGTAGTACATATCTATACAATCACATAAAAAATAAATAAATAAAAAGAATCAAAACAATGGTACCAACTTATAAGTTATAACCAATTAAATATTTCCACCGAATGAGTATACAATTAGTGCTTAACCTAAGAAATGCAAGATGAAGAGATGAGGAGAAGGGGAGGGAGAGGAAAGGGAAAGGGAAATTTCAAGTTAACGTTTCGTTAAGTCTTTTGAACGTTACTAAATTGAATACATGAATATCTGGGTATTTTGAATTTAAGGTAGAACACATTCTATTAATGGGTTCGTTTTGCCCATAATTGGTTCTACGATGTGGGATATTAATATGAGAAAGGTAGCTTACAAATGTGGGGAACTATCAGGGTCGCTTATCGATCTGTTAGAAAATATCGCGACCTCTTTCACCTTTATGTCAGCCGCCGCTGAGGTGAAATATGCCAAACGAACAAGAAAATTGTGCAACTAACTTGAAAATACGACAGAGCAAGCCTTATGAAAGAGCGCATCGCGGCACGACACGTCGCGTCGCCCCCATACATTGAAAATGTGGCCCTGGCCCTGGCCCATGTATAATTCAGACGCAACTGTGCCTCTTTGCTGAGATTTATGTACTAAGTGGCGTTTCTCATATTTTTGGAGCACATTATGTTTTGCCCCCGCGGCTTCGGGAAAAACATAAATGCGACCGTGACAAATAAAACATAGTCGAGATAAGAGGGCATTCGGTTTCCGGTAGACACTTCATGGGTTCCTCCTCATCTACTTCCCCGACAGAGCATTCTTGGCCACCTTTTTTTTAACAACGCGTAGACTTTTTAATCGGCACATGTGAAACTACCTACTTTCAGTCGATTTTTCAAACATTACCAATTATAATAACGAACATTTTTTTTTTTGAAAAATAATTGCTATGACCTAGGTCATATACAATTATTTTGGGCCCTACTCAATTAGGCCAAATTTGCCTGTCCTAGAGTCAGGGGAGATAGTGGTAATAAGACATTAAAAATGATATAACCACGTGCGGATTGGAACCTGCGACCTTTGAGCTAATAGTCCAACGCCTTAACCACTAGAATCGTTCGTCAAGTTATTCTTGTCTATTATCTTAAAAATGACTACATAAACCAAAAATAAAATAGTTTTTTTCAAAAATAAAGTATTATTGCAGTTTGTCTTATATTTATTCTATTTTAGAGCAGTGTATTTTTTTACATAAATTAGAATAAAAACACGTACATTTTTGTTTAATTTTTTATATAAACTGCCGAAGATCAGAATCATTTTAAAATACATATAAGTAGAGCGGTTTATATTTATTACATGCGAGTAGATTGCTATATTTACGATAATTAGTTTTTGTTGCGTTATTGTGCAAGTGTTATTTTTTTAAAAGTATAATATAAATATACGGATTGGCTTACATTATTTATGTAGATATATTTCAAACATGATCATAATAGTGTTGAATATTTTTACGGTGGTAATAAAAGTACTGAATACCGGAGGCATAGCTGCAAATAGCCCACTCTATCTGACCTAGTTGGGGCTAATTTAAACCATGCCGAAGAGTTTGGCTTCCTTCATCACTTAACATCGTGGAATAGTTGCCAAGTATTTATGGCGGAAAATATTTTCGCAATAAAACCTTTCAGATATTGCATACTTAATATCATCTAACCATCTTGAAACTTGTGGTTCAAGCGTATATGCTGTCATATATCAACCTCGTTCGTAAGCCACTCAATAAATTAACGTATTTAACTACAATCCTTCGACCTAATCACATTTATTTATTGTGAAAATAATAATAATTTATTTATTATTAAATATCAGTACAAAGTACAAAACATGTATATATTATTATTATTGTAATACTATTACAAGTATTAAAATAATACAATGCTAAAACTATTTGTTGGACTTTGTATAATTATGCAATACTCCGCAATCTGAAGAAATCCCTGTTCTGTTCCATCCATTTGTTTTTGACTGGCTGAAAGCCGGACTAATTTAGAGAAATGAAAAAGAAAATATAGTAAGATACAACCGAAAATACAATCTTATCAACTAAATTAATAATAATTAATAACTCATTAAAAATTATTTTACCATAAACAACACAGCAACTAACAAAATTCCTATTTAAGCATCTTATACCTATTCAGATAAAGAAATATACGAGTATATTTATATACATATCTTGCATTATATTACGGTAATCGGTAACATTATTGTTAGTGTTTCTAAAGTACATAGTTTATCATATTGATAGTTTAGTTCTTGAAATATTGAGTTATTAATTATTATAATAATTAATAGTCAATTTAGAGTAATAAAACATCAATTCTTATGTGGCGTGTTTATAGAAATAAAAAATAAAAAAGAAAAAAATATGTATACATTGTTGATAGTTATGTGTACATTGCTTTTCATGTACATATGTACATCTTTCTTAAATTTATATTTATTTCTTATTTTATTTATTATTTCTTATTTATTTATCATTATTACAGAATGTAAGCACAATATACAGACAATACTATTTAAAATTATATACTTATCCATCCATGTCCATCTAACTAGGTGCTAAATACCTGTCCTAAGATCTATTTCCATTACAAATGTGCCTGAATGCGAAGTATACGGAGGGTAAAATTGTTGGGTTTCTAAAATCTTTTTTACATTCACAAAAACATATACTTACATTTGAATATTTTATAAATTTATAAATAAATGAGGTTAAGAGAAGAGAGAAAAAGAAAAAGAACATAAACTTATGCTAATAAAAATTATAGTGTAGCATAGAGAACTATATAGTCTGTAGTGTAGTGTAGTGTATTTATGCAATACATTTCATAATATTTGAAATTATTTTATACTAATGAGGACAGATGAGAGTTAAAAATACATTTTTATAAAACTCAACGCTAGGGTTTGTGATCTGTTTTACTGAAATGATAAAATAATGCAGCATAAGTTCTTGAATCAAATTTATTTCCAAACAAATACATAAGTTGATGGCCGACCACGGACACATGACATTTCCTGACACATACATTCACTCACAGAACGTCAAAAAATTAGAGCGCTGATTTGCTATATACAGGATATTTTTTTTAAATGTTTTAAAAATGAGTAGGTTTACATTTTGAAATACAGAAAAAAACTTAATAATTAGTTATTGTAAAATGTATTTCACAACCTATTTGTGAAAGCGTATTCCAAAAAAATTAGGTACTTTTAAAATACTAAACCTACCAAAGCATTCCGACAGTTTGGAAATGACTTAACTGGCGTCAGTTTTTAATAACAAGTAACAGTATCAAGTAGATCAATATGATGCCGTTGCTATGGATTTTTTTGGACAATTGTCACTTTGTGGGTCAACGGACACAGCTCGCACGTTTCAATTGTTTTTTCAATATCACCATCGTTACCTAACCACTAAACAAATTAAAAACAATAATTGACAGCGAACTATATAAAACTGTCTTAGTTTTATTGATGTTGACGTGAATTCAAGACAATAAAAACCATACCCAATCCTCACTTTCCTATAGTTAATAGTTTCGTATAGGCTATAGTTAAATTCCGCAGTCCTGACGGATACAACGATAGACGTCTCTTGTCACTAAGCGACAAGACACGCGCCGGCATCGACGTAACGTGTTCATTAGTTACTTTACTATACTAAGTTAAGTTCTAGCTAAGTTAAGTTAAGTAAGGTTCTTTTACTATATTAAGTTTGATTTGCCCACCTGGGATGACCCAGAAGCGGAAGTTGAAATATTGGAAGAGAATCGATGTCGGTACTCACTGATGGTGATCGGGTCCTTCGTGGCATCTCAGCAAAGTCGATTTCACTTGGCTGGCACTAACTTAACACTGAATGGTGGACCGTAACAAACGATGAACAGATGCTGTGTTAAACAGGTTCGGAATCTAGGAACAAAAAGGACACATAATGTGCACGGAGCGAGCGAATTCATGTTGAGACACTCTCGAACTTCACTCAATGGTCAGTACCTACCCGCAATTTCACAATAAACTGCTTGTACTGAAAGCGGCGTGTTTTCGTTACTGACAAAGTATTAGTAGTGTAAAAATCGAAGAGGTGTTTTATGGGTTCTAAAACCCCGCAGATATTATTATGTTAATAGGATAAAGAAAAATAACTGACATATCACACGGACACTTCAGCGTCGGCCCGAACAAATTTCGTATTATTTTTTTTCATTATTAATAAAGTTTTTAAAAATTAACCTACTCATTGTAGCTAGAAAAAAAACATAAAAATATTTGTAATATTGGTATATTTAAGTTTTTTAATAATTCAGCTAACAAAAAATATTATTCCATGCTAATTACTTTATATTCGTGATTTCTATCAAACCCAAATAAATGTCCAATCTACTTACGAACTAACCCTGACAAATCCGAACAAGTGTTTTTGAACTGTTAAATAGTCCCTATATTATTAAAATATTTTCATTTTTTTTCGGCAAAAGTCCCGAATTTCAAAATCAAAATAAAAAAAAATATGACAAAATCGTTGTAAAGCATAGTGTAAAAGTTTTTAATTCTCCTGTAAAATTTTATTCGCTGGATATGCCTGGGTTTGTTGACCATATACCTAAATAACCATATTTGATTAAATACCCATATAAATATTTTTAAGACAAATATGTACCTCTAATTCTGTGGCTTGGTAAAAGAAGTGCCTATGTCATTTTTTTCATTATTGAGTATTATGATGCAATATGCTTAAAAATCCCCAAATTTCAAAACCCAAATTTCAAAATCTTTAAATTAGAAATAGGAATTTTGACATGGGCACTTGTACTGACAATTTGAGGATTTTTAAGTATATTGCATCATAATACTCAATAATGTAAAAAATGACATAGGTACTTCTTTTACCAAGCCACAGAATATATAAATTAACACCTAGTTCAATTCAGTTTAATAGTTCATTTCAATGTATTTAATAATAATATACAAAAGGTAAATGAATAATTAACAATATACAATCGTATGTATAAAATTAAATAAATAACTTAACAGTGATATATTATGTAGAAATAAATAAATTTAATTATAGTAATAATAATATTCTATACTTAAATAATAATACTAATTATAATATTTAGTTCTTAGTCCTTATTATTAAGTCAGTATTTAGGCCTTTAAAGTATATTTCGGTTTATGTTATGAAGTTGTGAAAAAAATATATACAGTGGCAATTACCTGCTCTTACGTAAAATTTCAAATTTTAAACCTTAAAAATGCTATTTATCAAAACACACTTAAAAATTGTATCACATCTTTTCAAGCGATTTGCCGCTATAAAAACTATCATCACTTACAATAAAGCGTTTACTTTTAGACTCAATTTAAATAAACACTACTTTCAACGGTTAATCCTATCAAAATCTAAACTGGTCTCACAAAAAAAAAATATTTTCGTAAAAGGTTTCATATTAAAATAATGACAGAAAAATAAATAAATGATAAATAAAATTTGAAATATTTTGTCTCGTATTTGCAATATATTTCGCTGATTATTTTTTGATTGGTGGTACAGATCAACCACATCAAAGGATAGTAGTATTTTTTTTTAACAGATCCTCTATTTTAGACTACTGTCAGCCCAATAGGACATGTAAAAATATAGACAAATGGCTACAAGTTAACCGCTCAGTTATCCCAGCAGAAAGATAAAGTTTCCCCGCGGCGAAGAAAAAGTTTCGCATTGCCGACGACGGATATAAATCTAAATTTGGCCGCTGCAGATTATCGCGGCCAGTGCATCATGGCGCTGATGCACCAGAAGGCGAAGTTGCCGGCTTCGCAAACAGATGCAGGCCGGACGGAGGCAACCAGCTTAATTGTTAATGCGGCCTGCACATATCCGCCTTGCTGACTTTATCAAATTGTGGATTCATGCACTGCACTAGCCGCTCGCGACAAAGTATATATTCAGATTTATGTGACAATCTGCATATACGAGAATTACCAACAACTGCCGCAAGCAGTCTCCAATCAACTAAGCTAAATTCACTTTTACTATAATCATAGGTATCATTTCTAAAATACCATTAATTCTTAGCACAAATTCATAAAAAATGTTATTAACTTTTATTATCGCTTAGTAATAAGTAGTATACATATGAACTGTAGGTATTTATCGATGCACTTTATGGTATAATTTAACCAAATGAAAATTTTCAATAATAAAGTTTTACTTTACTCTCTTTGACTATAATGCGCGGATTCAAACACGTGACCTCTGGGTCAATGGCCCAAACGCTTAGCAATTAGTTAGCAACCTATATTTCAAATTTACCAGGGAACGTTCTAAAAGTTGTAACATACAAGCTGCAAAGACAAAAGCAAAAAAAATAGACAGCCTTTATCTCTGTAACGGAACGGTCGTTTTTTTTTTAGCAGTGCTCTTAGGAAATTTCTTCCGCGTGGTTTTGGGTTCTAGGGGATGTGAAACGCGAAGATATGTCGAAATTTTCCCGAAGTCATGACACGATACCCATTGCAATAGGTAGCTTTCTTAATGAAATATACCTAAAATTAGGATTTTTTTATTAACTAATGACATGGGACTTAAAAAAATATCAACACGCGATACACCTCCGAAAAGTCGGGATTAAATAGTCTTAAACATGCGGTATGTAAAATTCCTCAAAATTACAGGTATGCTTTTATTTATAGTTTAATAAACCTTTTAAATCTAATGATTGTGTGACGACATATTGTTCCATTATAACAGCACTAAATTTGAAAGTGCTTCCGACAAGGAAACCGTCATTTATCAAAAGCGTCGAGGAATAAGCTGTCCATTTTTCCTCCGCGTCTACATTTTATCTGAGTAGAGCGGGAGCCCGTGACTCCATCTTAAAGTTTTAAGTAATATTACTGAAACACTCAGAAAGTGTAAGAGCTCTGCTACATTTTTAACATCCCCACGTACGCACACACCCGCACGTCCCGGCCGTGTACACACGAGCGGCCGCGCACACACTCGCGCGGCCTGCGAGTCGCGGAGGCTGCCAAATAATAAATCAACCGCGAAGGCATTTCGACGCAGCCTCCCATACATATCTCTCTCCCTCTAGCGCGCAAGCCTCGCCCTGTGTCAATCTACGAGCCGGAGGGAGACGGGGACGTCCTGACGTGCTGGATTAATCGCGCAGATTCGATTTGTATAAATAAATAATGTCGAACTTGACAAAATCGTGATTTGTGTACGAGAAGAAACATCCTATTATAAACGCCGCGGTTGCTCAAATTTAATATATTTCATTTAAATATAAAACGATTAAATTATCATTTTGATATTGGCTAAATTCTTTTATTCGCTATATAGCACATTTGTAATACTGCGTAAGTAAGAACTGGGCATGGTCACTTGCTATTCTATGCCATAATAAATCGGTATAATTACGCGAAAACTGAAAGTATTAATTTGATTTTGCCTTTTAATGTGCTAAACGATGTTACTACTGTAATGAAGGTTAAAACGAGTCCTTTTCCGTAACGGGCTTTCGAAACGTACACGGATGAATGAGAATAGAAATGAATAAATAGATATTCTAACTCAATAACAAGATAAAGACTTATTTATTTATTTATCTTTATTGGAGAAACCAACAATTTTACACAGTACATATAGAAAAAAAAATGTTATATGTTAGTTAACTACCTAGAGAAGGTGCCTAGTCCAAGAGCGCAGTAAATCAAGACTAAATAGTCCAAGACCGTGGTAAATCAAGACTGAAGACTGAAAGTCTTCGATTATGAAAACGAAACCGTGAGAATATCCGTGTTTTCGGTGTGTGCAGGGTGTTAAATTCACTTCCAGAAATCGCAAGATGTTCGGGTGGCTCCTTGACTACCAAACACTACTTAATCTCAATATAGATGGGAACAAAGAAAATCTTTTATTAATTCATCAATATAAAGTTAAACATCTAATGAGTCATCTTCATACCTAGCGAATGTCATAAAATCATGTATAATTAATAAACAGCTGTTGGTCGTCGGCCATGTTTAACCTCGAATAATATAGGCACACCCTTAGGTCATCCGCCATTTTGAAACGCCTTGAGGAATGCTCATAAATTCAGTCGAAGCCCTTTAACGAAGATTATTAACATATATTAGCACAATATTATTGAACTTGTTTTTTTTTTTTGTTACCTTCCCAAAATAAAAAGGTAATTTTATTTGGTATTTTTTTAAGGTATTTTAAAAAACTGATCTTTTCTTCCCAGGCTCAATATTTATCCATTTATTTTGCGCAGGCTTATGAAGAAACCCGTGGACCGATTTTCTTCAAATGTTATTTATTGTTCCCGTTTTATTGTGTCGGATATCGTGGTAGTCTAGTGTTTAAGGCATTGGACTATTGGCTCAAAGGCCGCGGGTTCGAATCCGCACGTGTTCATACCATTTTTAACGCTTCATTGCCTACCCTGACTCTAGGAGAGGCACATTTGGTCTGGTTGAGTAGGGCCCAAAAACAATATTTTTTTATCTTTGTTTATTCACTGTCGTGTTGATATAAAAACTCGCTGTCACTACTGTCAAGAATAGGGATAGAAATAAAAGTCGTTGTCACTATTGTTCGTGGTTCTACAAAGTCTGCTCCAGTGGCAGTGCTAATCTGACAGCAGTATCAAACTGCAACTAGACAATCTTAGCGTTTTATTTTGTGATTATTTTTAAATGTTGCTATGCTTAATTTAATTTAATTTTCTTATTTTGTGTTTTATTGGAAATAATGTTTTTAAATGTACATCAACTTGCGTTTTATTAAATAAATAAAAGCCACCAACCTACTATATAAATTTACATACTTGTGTATATATTTATCCCTATATCTAACTATATGAAAACTATCCATTAGTCGGTTTGGCATTTACTCTCGCAAATTTCCAAAGGCAGACCCTTTTGTGTTGGCATTATACATAAATATACAAGAGCCAACATATCAACTCGATCTCCGCGCCGAAAAAGTTAACCATTTTTGGGCTTAGCGCGGCTCGGCCTGGAAAACCGGAAAACGCACGGGCTGCCTTTTGACAATTGAAATTTCGGTCGGGCAACATCAAACGCGAAACAGGTCCCGAGATAAACGTCGAGATAAGTGCGTATCGCAGTTCCCCGCTGCCGTTATCGCGGGAACTAGGGACCGGGAACAACATCGCACCCACACAGCTCCGCATTACAGGCGCTTTCATTTGAATACAACAAAGCATTGGCAGCTACCCACGCGGGACCTATTTAAATACAGAACCTATCTTTGATCTGGAGTAATACAGATTGCCAATCTGACATATGAAAGTTGTTCTTTTTTTGTGCCGGTTTTCTTTCCAGGTTCCTAGTTGTTATAACTTGCCTATTTATAGTTCTTTGTATTAATTGTTAGTTAGGATGTATTCAGTCTTATCCATGCAATGGAAATCAAGCTATTTTGGTTAAGGACCATATATCTAAATGTATTCATATTACTTCTGGACTACCGCAGTATTGTTTATTTTTTTTTACTCTTCGCAGATGACCTAAAAATTTACATTGAAATATCCTCGATAAATGATTGTCACAAATGAAAAAGAATCTGTACAAATAATCTAAGATACTAAATTTAAATAATGAATACATAAGGTTTTATCATTTACAAGACGCAATAATCCCATCGCGTTCAAACTTAAATTTAATAGGTTACTTATAATCTAATAATTAATAGGTTACTTATAAACTAATAATTAATAGGTTACTTATAAACTAATAATTAATTCGGTAAGGGTTAATAATTTCAAAGATTTGGGAAATATTTTCAATTTTAAATTTTGTTTCATGTGCTTATGTTAGATTCTACCGAGACGTTGAATTCTCTAATCTTAAGCTGAGTTATTACGAATATTTCATCGGTTGCAATTTCTAAGCGAACGTCGCTTTGCGGTCGCTTTAATTTTGAAATATGCTATTTTTTAATAAAATCGATTGTCCAACATTATTAACTCTATTAAACAGACTTCAAAAAAAAAATGAGGTGTTGCAGATAAATGGTTTATTGTGAAGTAGTTTCAACGTTTTACTGGATCGTTTTGTTTTAATGCTTACTAAATATAAAAAAAATATTGTACTATTTAAGTTTTTTTTATTTCAATTTGTGAACACAATAAATGACGCGTAATTTGAATGGTTTTCATATATATTTTTCATTTGAATGTATTTACCTAACTGCCTTAGTAATAACGGGTTCTTACTAGTAAAAACGAGTTGTTTCTGATGCTCCTAGATCTCACGTATTTAATAGTGAAAACGGGTTTTTACATTTCGGGTTTTTACGGTAATATATAATATATATTTTTCTCACACATTAATTTAAACTATGTGTGTAAAATTTTTCTTGCAATCATTACGTTATTATTTATTCATTTTAGTTCATGGTAATATGCTGTATTTTTACTTAATGAAATAAAAATAAAAATAAACTAAATTTATATTCAGACCAAAATTTACTTTTCATGCTATCGTTATGTATTTTGATCTATCTCGCTGATTTTCAGCTTCCAAGATTGTTGTTTGTTTTATAATAAATATTAAAAGGTTAATCTCGACGTTTCGGAAACTATCACACCTCCCATCTACAGGCGAGAGGTCGACACGTCTATCAATTTAATCATAATTAAATTTTATTTCGTTGTAATGAGTTTGCGTGTTTATTGTATAATAAGAACTAAATGAATATATGTGCTGAACTTATTTATTTGCACAAAAAAATGCTAACTACTACAACTACTAAGTACAATAAAAAATTAAATGAATAATTATTGATTAACATTAACTTTTATTGTACTTATTTTGTGTCTGTCTTAATTTCGCATATATTAGCCTATAGAATGTATGCATAGTGGTATATGGGTTGTTTTATATTTGAAAACAAGGTAAAATTAATCGATGTTTAAAAAGTCATAACAAAATGAGAAAAACTGTATATGATATACAGATATACTCATATGTATAAAGGTGCCTACGTAAAATGAACCCACGTCACTTTGACCCTTTATTGTATACAAAATATTTCATTTCACTGATAACGATCAGAATCCGTTATTTGAATTGCAATCAGCGGGACTTCGATACGGCGCGGCGGCGGCGAGGGGTTCATTCGAGTGGATTTCCGACAGAGTTTCTAGTCCGAGTAACAGCTACATAATATTAAAAGAAATGTCAAAACACCTGGTTTAGATAACCTAAAAAATATTCAAAATATATCAAAATACGTACATATAGTAAAAGTAATTCTGTTTATGGTCTAGGCTTTATAATAATAGAGTTTCCGAACTGGTTAACTTCTAATTTCAAAAGTAATCTTAAAATCTCCTTTGGCCGTCTATCTGTCCGTTGCAACTTATAACTCGAAAAGTACAAATACATAGAGTTAAATATTTGTGTGTAGATTGATGCTCTCGAATCAAATCGGAAGCTGGTCGGATAATATATTTAACATTAAAGTCAAGATTTTTTTTAATACTGATGAATGAAACTTGACATTTCGATAGGACGCCAGCATCAGAGCGGGATCATATTCGAATTTTAAAATAATATGAAACGACTGTTAAAATATTTTATTTATTACTGGCCAGATATAATTAATATATACTCAACCTATGAGCGTAAATAGAAACATGTAAAAGATGTTCAGGGCCACGTTATAATTATTATAAATTGAAATATTATTTTCGTGTTTATTTATTTATTGTGGTTACCTAACAGAAGCTGTACTCAATATAGGCAACGACCTAAAGACAATGACGTAAAAAAGAGTAATATTAAAATATATTAAACAAATTTAAATAAATAGAAAAACCGATTTTAAATTTAAATTTAAAGAAAAAGAACTTGAAATTCACAAATTTAAGTTTTGATATTTTTAACTTTATTATTTTTTTTTACAAAACACCTTTACCACAAAGACGGTGCCTTTTCTGTGGGTGAAAATATTACATAACACAACACAAACGTTTCAATAAGCAAAGGCTTATAGATTAAAATAGATAAGAGAAAATAAAAAAACAATATAATAAAATGCAAAAGCAATAAATAAACAACAACCAAAAAAGTAAATAACTACCAAAGGCAAATTTAAAGAAAATAGACAAATCCTACATATTTTTATATTTATATATGTTTATATTTATATTTATATGTGTGTTTACTTAACTAACCTACTCTCTGTCCATCTCAAGCAGATAAAGAAGAGAGCAGGTATTTATATATATTGAAAAAAAAATAGATTTAATACGGAAATATACTAGGAATTTTGTTCGTGGTTTTTTGCATTCGCATAGTATTTGTATTGGTAAAAATAATAGGCAGCGTTGCGATACTTTTGCCGAGTCATTGAAGTAAGGTCATTTTAGGAGAAGTTAGTATTAAATAAATCACAAATTCAGTAACTGTGGGTGTGGGTGGGGGAGGACTGTGGATGTTAGTTACTAGCCGCGTATCAAATTTACAAAAAAAACTGAAGAGGTGTTAAAATTTATGATCAATTAAAAGAATGACATCAAACCATTGTACCAATGTTTTTTTTTTATTTTAACCTACTTAACCCAACACAAGTTGAAACCACAGGCACAAGTAGTCTAGGGGGGAATGCTTTTAATGACGCCTGTAGGGCATAGTTGTAGGACGTAAGGTCCTGGTTAAATAATTTACTACCACTAAACAATGTATAGAAGCAGTTGATTTTAACCAATCTTGTTTAATTTTTAAGTATAATTTTGTCACATGATTGATTAATTCTTCTTCTAAATAATAAAATAAAGTACATACACTTTAGATTCGCAACAACATTTAGCAACTATTTAATAAGGTAGGGGGGTTGTAAGTTTTTTTTTGTTTTGTTGTTTTTTTTGTAATGTTCATGGTTTTTTCAAAATAAATTTTTATAATATTATGAATTATAGCATCTAAAGGTTACTATAACTTACTCTTGTTCAGTTGAATTTCCGTCTGAGCTATTGCAAGCTATGCAAATGTTTTGGGGTCGTTCGAACCCAACTGATTTACTCCGTGCTTGTATTCTTTTGATGTTTTAATATTGCTTTGATCAGAATAGACCCCCAAAGAATTTGTGTTATTGAAATTTCCTTCTACTGATTAGGGTGTTTTTTCTGTGATTAAAGGCGTGCATTCGAATTTGATTTGATATTTAAGGAAAACAAATATTTTGCCTTTAAATCGACATTTTGTGAAAATTCTTACCATGGTGTTTTTTTTGGCTCCAAGGTAAAGTGACCATTTTAAAAAGGGTATTATATAAAACCCATTTTATTATAAATAATATAAAACCTAATTATTTAAAACCTAAACTAAAAGTAGTATAATTATAATTTTTGGTAAACAGGACTAATTGCCATATTTATTTTTTTAAACCACATAATTTTATTTTTATAGTATAAATTACAAATTGTATATAGTAAAAATTTAGTAAAATTATGAAATATTTTAAAATGGTAGATTTTACAGACGGTCCCTTATATGTTGCCGACATAGTGTTGAAGATGGGCGTACAGCCACAGTAGCTTCTGGCAACGTTGAAATTGAAAATTAAAATTACCATTTTAAAATAATGACCTATTCGACGAACGTTTAAATGTGAGTAAATATGTATTGTCAATAATATAAAAGTTGTGTATACTCGTACATACTATGTTATGTAATTAGAGGAGAATTATTTTCGTTTCTTGATGAAATTTTTGATGTATTTCCTGATACTCAAGGCAAAAATGTGTGTTATATTTAGCAAGATCCCAATAGTCTAGTGGGTAACGCAGCGGTTACGGGTTCAAATACATACTAAGTCATACACATTTTAACGCTTCATTATCATCTTCTTCCCTGACTGTAGTATAAAAACATGTAGCTTAGTTGAGCAGTGCCTAAAATAATTGTAAATTACGTAAGTCATAGCAATTCCTTAAAAAAAATCTTTAACTATACCCTTAAAACCAGAAGATATGCATCGAAGCAACACACTCAGATTATTTATCTTCTACTATTTTTAAGTGTTTTAAAAATAACCTATTAATATTATTTTATTTTTATTCTCTTGAAAATCAATAAAATGCTATAAATAAAAATAATACACATGTAATAATATTAATTGTATTTTTAATATTTTAATAAATAAGTATATAAAAAAATATGTTTAAAATAAATATGTTTAACATAAAAAGATGCTTGTAGATATTATAATATGCATAGTTTCAATATTGCTACCTTCAACAAACATATAAATCTTTTTCTAAACTTTTCAAAATTATTATCATTGTATTGTATAAAATTATTATAATCATACATTCCATGTGGTTTTAGTTTTTTTAGGTATTTTTATACACGGATGTTGATAGATTTTTATATACTAAAAAAACTAATATGAATTTCAAGAAATTCAAGTTAGAAAAAGTTACTTTAACCATACTTGTCAAGAATATTACTGGCCTAATAAATTCTTGTAACTTTGAAACAACTGTGATTAATTTGAAAATTTATTTAGGATAAACACTACAGTGATTGACGCGCCTTAATGAAGTGATTAAGCCAACTTCTGTTTATGAAGGACAACAGAGATTTTAAGGGGACTGACTACATACTTGAACGAAGGACATCATTTGAATGATTCTGACCTACACATTGTTGCCTGCGAAAAGAAGCCTTGCACAATGAACGGAAAGGTGTCAACTCTATGACGGGCATAACGGCGCTTATAACACATACCGCAGCCTACCATTTTATATGAAATAGGTTATTATTTTGTATGTAGATAATAGCATTTAATTGTTTTATTAAAAAATATGTTTTATATAATAACTCAAACATACACACTTTCTGAAAAAAATGTTATATCATATATCTCAAATCGCCTAGGTAAATCTTTCCTCCATTCACACGAGCACTTTGATAAAATTAATAAATTTGGGCATGAATTATGTTCCCATTTTTTTATACAATTTCTTACATGAAATAGGGAATATAAATACCCCCCTTTAGTCTTCGGGAATGGTCTTGCAACAACCTGTATATTTATATTCGTGAAAAAAACGTAGATATTACTTACGTATAAACGTGATGAAAATGGGGGACAAACAAACAAGTATCGTGTTCCTTTTTTTTACGGAACCCTAAAAACTAATCTAGCCGTCTCTGTTACCCAGTCTGCCAGTCTGCCACGGTCGTAGCCAATATTCGCGTGTAATCCCTCCGATGACCCCCGGGGGAAAAGTAATTATCTTTAGTTACAACCCACCGAATAAGGACCGCACTGTTGGCTCTTCTCCATTGAAGGGTTGAGATTAATAATAATACAGATTGTTCGGCAGATTAGAGCGTTATTTTGAAATTGTGTCATCGTATGACAACCATATTAACGTATTATTATTACGCAGTTTTTATGTTAAATAAAAAAAATATATTTTAATGATCCCATTTCTCCCAATTAAGTCAATTATTTTTTTTTATAACATGCAAAAAACCTAAAAATAAAAAAGTATTGTTTTTACTTTTATCGTTTTATGGAATGGATTAATTAAAACATACAAACTGTTAGTTTTTATACCGGAGTTATACTGGTACGGCCGGAAACGTTTATTGTTTGGTAAAAAAAATACTGTCAAAAAATAAAAAAAAGAAATTCTGTTATTTTTTACAATGTTTACGCGCGAGAAACCCGACCCCGTACGCTCTCTTCCTTATTTTCCGCGTTATTTGGTTCGCGCAGATTAGGCCGGCAGAGCTCGGCGCTTCGGGTCGTTTTCGGCTCCCAAGTATCAGCCAACAAAGGCTACAGCCACTTAGGTACATGCAAACGTCGGAACCGCCACGCAAGCGAGGAAAACCACTCAAAAAATAGGAAGATGTTATGGCGCGGCAGTACTGGCTACGGGCGTGGTCATAGTGAAGCATATTTTGGCAAGGTAAACAAAAAAACCAAAAAACGTAAAAAAAATACATTTAGAACTAATCGGTAATTTTCTTGTGGTTCTAAAAGTAATTCAACTTAATTTCATAAGATCATTAGATGAATATAGGTAGATCATTTAGATTACACTATCATAATAAGTACCGCCATAATGTGGGCACCAATGGTTAATAAAGTTCAATCCTTTTTACATATTCTTGACAGTAGTGACAGTAAGTATATTATAACAACGCGACGACAATGAACATACAAGGTTACGCATTATAGCTGCGTTCAAGGTCGTTTGGAAAGTAATAAGTTAATTTTAATAATAGTTTAACCGCCTGTTAAAAAAAAACATAAAATGCCGAAGGGTGTGAAAAAATATATATTTCTTCAGTCAGTCTTATTGATCCGGTTGTGGCTTATGCTCTCAGCACGTATGGTAGATCTTTTAAGTCCTATCTTGAGAAGATAAAAAATCTACAACATAGAATTCTTAAGGTGATTGTGCCAAAATATATAAAAGCTAGATTTAAAAATAATGACAATGGTTTTTTCCAGTATTGTAAGGTCTTAAACGTCTTTCAAATGTTTAATTATCAAATTATTATCGATCACATAAAAAACGGTAAATTGAATAAACAGTTATTTCAAATTGGTACATAATCGACAAAAACAAAACAAAACTTTGGTAATACAAAAATAGAATAATTCATACGGCGAAAGATCATTAAAAATTATTATAGCACGCTTATTTAACAAAATGCCAAAGCATTTGAAAGAGGTAACCAAAATCAATAAACATTATAAAATTTCTCTCGAATATTATACATTTATATACTGTGATTAATTGATTAAATATCAATAGGATTATTGTATAGTAATCTACTACATGGAATACTCTTGAATAGTGATTGTGTTCTACTTGTTAGTTAGTTATTTATTTTTCATGTACTCTTTTTTTTGTGTTAAATGATGCTTTATTTTTTTTTGGTTCTTTTTTAAAAATGTATGTAAATTTAGTACGTATAGTTTCTAAGACTTGTCATCAAGTTGAGTTTCTGGTAGCCAATACCATGTTTTTGCTAGAACCCATTTAATGTATTGTCTTTTTTTTTAATAAAAATAATAAAAAAAACATTGATATTTTTTCACATAACAACATACAATGCCATGAAGTACCATTAAGTACCATTAAGTTTCTGGAAGAATTAGGTACTGAATATAAGATAAGGATGATAACCTATTTGAAATATATTTGAGAATATTTCCATTGCTTTCCTGTTGAAAAAAATGAAAAAGTTGAAAAAGTAATTTCTTTAGAGTACCGATATATTATATGTATAACATACTACCTAAAATAATAGAGAAAGCTGTTATAAAACGTACCAGTGTGTGAAATGGTAATAACACGATTGGTACACTATCAACAAAGCTCCGGATACAATTAATTGAAATTTAATTGAGAAAGTCGAATTAAAGTTGTGGTGGTACGATAATACAAAGTATAACTACTAAGAACGTACTTATATTGTATGTACGAAAAGCACATATATCTAAATATATATTGTTTGTGTATTTTCTTCAAATTTGTTTTTGGTACTTTTTACTTTTGTGTTGTTATATATGTATTTAATGCTTTTGCGTTTTATAATATTGTTTTTTTTCCTTTCTCTTACTAATAATAACCTAGTGAAACTATTGTGTTATGTTATGGTGTTATGTTAAATAAAAAATAATAAATAAAAAGTAAAAACCCGCGTTTCGTAAATGGTTATTGCAATTACAAAATAATTCCTACAGAAAAAAGATAATTTGAAATTTATCTATTAATAAATTTACAATTTATAATTATTTTTCTAAATTATAAATAAGTTTTATATATATATACTAGCTGACCCGGCCACGCGTTGCTGTGGCTAAAGTTTTTGTTATATTACATTATATTTATTATTTTGTAAAAAAAATATGGTGATCTCCTTATTTGACTTTCTACTACTATAACCCTTTAGTACAATGAAATTATTTACGAACAAAGACGAAAATGTTGATGTTGGTATACAAATTCACTGGATTGAGATTTGAAGGGGAAGTACGTTGAACACAATTAATTAAAATGTTCTTACACTTGATACTAAGCAGAAATCAATAGGTAAAAAATAAAAATTTATCAGATTTATTATTTCCATTTAATTTTATAACAAATATAAGTATATTACAGTATAATACAGTAAATTACATGTGACGCTTAAACTCATGAATGAGGTAGGCAAGGCAGACAGTCTTAAACTTTTAAACATTAATATCTTTTTTTTGAATTATAAATACTTTCAATTTCAATTTAATTTAACACCAATCGGTGCACAATGTTTTTGGTTAACCTGTCTTTAGCTAACACAAATAGATTCGACGGTTTCCCAACACGTGAACACGCAACATATAGTTGCCCATGAGAAAAACATGGATTTTCCAAATCTAAACCACAAATGGACATTGTTTGACCTTGAGATTTATTTATAGACATGGCGAAAGCTAAACGAATTGGAAACTGTAGCCTTTTGAAGGGTATGGTAGAATCTGATGGTATCATCGGAATACGTGGCAGCAGGACCACTTTTCCTTTAAACTTCCCAGCCAAAATGGTTGCTTCAAGAATGTTTCCGGTGATCTTTTTGATGACCAAACGCGTACCGTTACATAATTGAGGTGGATTCAAATTACGGAGGAGAATAATAGGGGAACCAATCTTTAATCGAAGATTATGTGGTGGCATTCCAGGGATATCTAATGAATTTAAAAATTCAATCGGAAAATTTACACTTTCATTTTCATCAACAACAGTATCGATTGATTTAAAAGACATCAGATCGCCTGGTAACAACTGTTGTATCTGGAAGTTAATTTCGTCAACATCAACGTTTTTGGCTGCCAAAATCGCCCGTTGACTAAGCCATTCATGATTCAAATAATTATTCTGTATATCCGGGAAAATACTCTGAATCAATTCAGTTTTATCCTGAACAACAGTGCAAAAATTGTCTGGTAGTTTAATGCATTGCGTATTTGGTTGCAGTTTTATTTTACCGTTCCCAATATCTAGTAGTTGTTCGGAAAATATTAGTGCTGATGGATCATTTTGCAATTGTACTCGCATATTTATGGTCAATCGAAGTGTTTCAACACTTCGCCATAAGAATGATTGTTTCAAACATGCATTAATCTCATCCGCGAAAGTAGAGCGAGGTATAACCGGTAAGGTCTGCCGGAAGTCACCAGACAAAAGTAAGATAGCACCACCGAAAAGTTTATTATTGCTGTTTAAATCTTGCATAGTTCTGTTTAATGCTTCAAGTGAATATTTGTGTGCCATTGTGCACTCATCCCAAATTATTATAGAACTCTTCCGCAACACTGCAGCTATTCCACTATTCTTTTTGATGTTACACATTGCATCTGGTTTATTATGAACGTCCAATGGCAGCTTGAATGTTGAATGTGCTGTTCGCCCACCATCCAGTAAAGTAGCCGCAATGCCTGACGATGCTAATGCTAATGCGATTTTTTGTTGCGACCGTATTTTGGCAAGAATCAACGATATTAAAAATGTCTTACCGGTTCCACCGGGTGCATCCAAGAAAAAAAAACCGCCTTGTTCAGCAGCAACAGCCAGCATAATCCGATCATAAATAATTTTTTGTTCTGCTGTCAGTAATGGTTCACTGTTCATGATAATTGTTGCTAAACTTTCATGGTCATATTGATTTTCTCGTTGTAAATCGGTATTGACTAAGTCGGTGGCTGGACGATTAGGTGATGGCATACCATAATGATTAAGTGGTAAATTTGAAATAAGAACACATAAATCCTCGATCAAGACCAATGCTTCATTGTACATCTCTGGTGTATAATCTATGTTTTGGCATTGATTTGTTTGTCTAATTCGGTGCAATATGTCTTCTGTCATACAATTTTTATATTTTTCCCACAAAGTTTGTGCTTGCGAGGGATAACATGTCGCCAAAATAATTGCAAACAACTGACGAATGTTATTCGGTGTTGATGTCAACGCAGCATCAGCAAGCGTTAAGTCCCAATGGTTATCGTTTTCTAGCAATTGCAGTTCACGACATGCATCCTGGTATGTATTGAATACTCGACCATTAGCTGTTCGTAAAAATTCAAAAGACGTTGGTCCGGGAACATTCACCAATAACAAACGTAAATAGAAGCACTCACGTTGCTTTGGATGTACCGTGTAAAGTCTCCCCAATGTCTTAGCTTTGAATATGCCTGTAATGGAAGGATGTGGTTTTCCTTGTTTCCGTGGCTCCCATTTTTTACTGGATTTGTTCCATGTGAAATAACGTGGAACATCACCATACACCAATGTCTTCGCGAATTGGCCAAAAACATCAGGTTTTTGACACAATGTAAAAAATTCAGTTAGAGTCGTTTTCGGAGCTTCGAACGCTCTTTGGAGAACATTTTCTTCAGTGAAGTATACACGTTGACCGTTTTCAAGATGTATTGCCAGATGTTGGACAGCAGGATCTCTTTCGTGGATGGGAAAGCTGAGAATATGCCAAATAGCTTCATTGCTGCTAATGTATCTGCCCATTTGGTATCGTGCTATTTCGTCATTTTTATTTATGTTTTTTACTTCAAATATGGCCAAATCAAATATGGCCTTTGTTTACATATTTACAAATATACTTAATTGATTTAACAGAACTGCAAAGCTCAACATTGATATGAGCTTTGTAAGTTTTTGAAAGTAGTGGTGAGTATGGTACCACCCACTGATTATCAAACTCAACTTGATTTGGAAAGTTCGGCAGTCGCATTGTAAATGTGTGGCCACCATTCTCAGTACTTCTGCGGCGATACATTGGATAACCATCAATATCCGTGATCGTGTCATTCGTATGCGGCTTTGGGAAGTTTTTTTTACATTTTCCATTTTCCATGCACGGTGACGTCATGTTGAAAACACCGCATGGCCCATGGATCATGTGTTTGGTGACAATATCAAATAATTCTTGATCAATTAATGGGTCTGGAATTTCGGCTGAAATTATTTGATCGATTTCTTCAGGACGGATTCTATCTTTAAGCCAAACCAAAATGTGGGCATGAGGCAAACCTCGCTTTTGCCACTCTATCGTATACAGCCAACAACGTGTGATACCAAAAATTGTATATTTAACAATAAAATCAATTAAGGATTTCAATTTTTGTTTAAACACACGTGCAGTTAAATCATGACGATGAATGGCTTGTTGTCCTGGCAATAGTAAAGTTTGTATCTCTTCCCAATTCGGATTACATGTGAATGTAATAAATAAATGGCCGGTCGGCCGTAATGACGTACGTAAGTCATCGCATCTTGTATGTATTCCTGCATGTTCCGTGGACTGCCGATGTAGCTTGAAGGTAAAATGAAAGCATTACCGATGTCATTGGGATTTAAATTTCCATCGATGTTTCCAGCAACAGCATCTCGTAAGTGAATATATTATTCCGATCGTAGTTTTGACGTTTGCGTTTTGACGTTTGCCGCTCGCGTTGTTGAGGTTAGATTTTTTCGGTGGCATTTGACTGAAAATAATAATTTTCTTGTTCTTATGATATTCTCTTGAAGACGTTCGTTACACTGTTCTTGAGATTCTTGTGCATGACCTGCTGTCCTGATTCTTTGAGCTGGATTTCTTGATTCAATTTGTTCTGCCAACTGATGGGCTCTTTTAATACGTTTGCGTCGAATAACTGTCACTGTCAAATAATAACAGACATTAGCGCCATCAACCCAGTCGAAAGGTATCGACATCTGTCAGTTTTATGACTGCCAAATAATAACAGACAAATAATTAGCGATAAATTAAAATTGCGACTATAATTTGAGATTTAAACTATCCTATCTCTCAAGTGCACATCGAACTGCACATGGTGTTCAAATTTTATTATAATCGGTTAAGTGGTTCAGCCGTCCATTGAGGACAAACATTGTGACACGAGATTTATATATATTAAGATATATATATATAATTTATATTAATTATAAATAATACTGAATAAATTATTATTTTCAACAAATCATAAAAATATTGGAACTTTATATTTTTTGGTATCTAATATTTCGTTTTTTTTGTTTTGTTTTTGAAAAGTTCACATTGTTTTATTCTATTTTTGTTTCCAGACATTTTAATATTATATTGTATATGTATAATATTGTATTTGCAAGGGTTGTTTTACTCGTCGAGTAATGGAAGCTGAGCGCAATCCGTAAAACACAAAAATGTAATCGTACAAAATTGATCAATACTTTGTGAAAGTACTCAATAAATGAAATTAAAATTGAATTGAATTTAAATAATATTTTCTTTATTTTAAAAAGTAGACGCACAACATGCAAAATTGTTTGTAATATATTTAATAATTTTAAAACATTTTTTTTTGACTTATAATAACTACCTAGTTTAAAACAAATCGTTTTAGTATATAAAGTAGTATATATCTGTGACTTGAAAGTGACATTGAATTAGAAATGTTTATATAAAATAACCCACGAACAAATTGCATAACAATTTAGTAAAAGGTTTTTGTTATAAATTATTATATTCTCCGTGTTTTCTGAAATAAAATAATAAAAAGAAAAAAATCATTTTGTTAGGAATTTACAATTTTCGACAAAGAAACCACGAAAAATATCTCTTTGTATAAATAATTTCGGTGCAAAGTATAACCGTAATGAGGCTAAACCGAATATTATTTATATTCAGAAAACAATTGCTCATAAAATCATTGTGTAAATAACTGTTCAACTCAGTGCTTCATCTCGCGTTGGCAGCTCTCGGGAGCACTCAGGACAGCCGAAATTAGATGCCTTGATGATATACTAAGTATTTCTTATACAATCCATTTCGCTATCTTAAAGGTCGATTAGCCTATGTCCTTTTTAGGATACTAAATAGTATTAAAATTGTTTCAGTGATTAATCTGTAAAAACGTAACAGACAGACAGACAGACTTTTGGATTTATAATATTAGTATCACGGGTATATTATTATAGTACAGTATACAGCACGGATGCCTAATGAATAATGTCGCTTGTCTACGCAGATAAGCCGGACACGATTAACGCATTGGAAGAGAATATTCGGCGCGTTATTGCTTTCAATTCGTTCGGACATTCGGCCCAACTTGCTGCAAAAAGTGGTTGAAAATTGGGCCTCTCGGCTGGAATTTGTTCGAGTCAGCCGCGGCGGCCACTTACCCGAAATCATTTTTAAAACATAATGGCAAACCCTTATCTTTATAATAAAACTAAATTCTTAGCCATAACATCAAATTATATGCGTTTTATCTCTTCTTGAAAACCACGCCTCTAATATCATCAGCCTATATTATTGCCAGTATGTCATATTTTATTACATTTTATGTACTGTATTCAAAAATTACAATACATATTTTAATAGTCTGGCAGTTCGAACATTATTTTTTTTTTCCGCTAATGAAATGAGTTTCTTTACTGTAAGATCTATCTAGATTAATTACAATAATAAACTATGTTTAAAGCATTTTATTTAAAAAAATGTATTCATAGCTATAGGGATTACGAATACCTTCTACCTTCTAAAATAGCGTTAAGCTCAAAATATTTTGTACAAAGGCGTAAGCTTTAATTGGCCTCATTATTAACCTCTTGAAAAATGTATATAGTATTAGTAAGCTGTATGCTTACATGTTAATAATAAATAAATAAATAATTGTATGTCAATATTTGATTGTGCCTACTGTGTCATGTTTAAAGCGCGCCATAATACGCCTAACGCTGTATTCTCCACTATAACCTCGTCCATACGTGGAGGCTTCAACATCGACGCTAGCAGTGCTCCACATAACGCTGCTGTAACGCCGGCCGCCGTTGTACGGTCTCGTGCCGAGCAATATAGGCAGGCCGGTCCGTCGTAAAGACCGGAAAAGGAACGCCGCTTCCGGTTTGGCCGCTATAAAGAAGCGTTCCCCAGACTTTCAGACCTACACTTATTTACAAAAAAAAATATGCACTACCTACTTATTAAATTTAACGTAAATTTTTCATTCATCTGCCATTTTCATTTGTTTTAAAAAATTTAAATATCTTCAATAATTTATTGTTTAACCGTTTGTTTGCTTTTAGTTTTGTTTACAACTACACTTTTACTTTTGTTTAGTTTTGTTTACAAGTTTAGTTTAGTTTAGTTTTGTTTGTTTTGTTTGTTTGTTTGTTTGCTGTTTGTTTGTTTACAACTGGCCGGGATTTTATTTTTTTAGTCTGTTGATAATGAATATAAATATAATATAAATATTAGTATGTAAGTCGCGTTTTTAAATAAATGCGTATCTAGTACGTAAGTACATGCCTATGTGTTATAAAGTGTTAAAAAACAATAATCATGTAACATATTATTGTGTAGTAAGTCTATGTAAGAATATTTAAGAGTAGTGTTTATCAAATTATTGACTTAACTAATAATGCTCAGTAAATTCTTCCTTGGATTTTAGCATTAGGCATGTTTCTTATATTCCTAAAAATGTAAGTTAATTTGCGAACTTTCATGTGACATTTTGGATGTTGGTCTATAAATGCTTTAAGTATTTAAAAAATAAGTCCTTCTTTATAGCTTGGCGTACGCAATGTGATTTATTTAAGTATATGATGAGAACATTATTAGGCACTGATAAGAGTCAATTCCGAATGTAATATATTTTATTTATCAGCATCCAAAGCTAGCGAGTGGCTAACAAGCCAGCCCTTGATAATTTCTTCTTTACACCCGTTAGATCAATCAGGGTAGAGTCATCAGCATAGGATTTTATTTGCCTTTCAATATCCATTTTGGACAGTCATTAATGTAAATCAGAAACAAAGTCGGGCCTAATATGCTATCCTACGGAACGTCAAAGCTGTTGCACTGAACACACGGAAGGTTTCACTTGACCAAACGCGTTGTCTACGATTTGAGAATAATTTCGAAACCACGATTATTCTCTGCCAGTGATTCCGATCTTGCCAAGTTTCTTCGGCAGAATTTTATGTGAGATAGTGTCAAAGACCTTAGCAAAATCAAGAAAAACTACAATACATGATTTATGATTATCTAGGGGCATTGTGAGCATCTCAGTGATCTTTACAATTGCATCCTGGGTACCATTTTACTTCATAGTCACAGACCATGTTCCTTTAGATTCTAAAATATATTTTATTTAGTAGCTATTGATCATTTTTTCTAGAATTATTTCTAGAATTTTCTAGAACACATATGGCTCTATAATTTTAGGGATCTGACTTTACTCTGGATGAATAGGTCTCTTAACGGTCTCTTGAATAATTTGATTATTTCATATACTTATGTTTAAATATAAGTAAGCGGTTTTGTAATATGAAAGTTACTTTTTAAATTTTTTTGATATTTTTTTTTACAACCTTTTTATTATTATTTATGTCCCTAATGGCATTTTATGCTGTAGTTATCTGCTTCTAATTTCTGTTTAAAATATTGTTTGTTACTTATTTAGTAAGGTTTGCGCACATATTAAGGTATCTTTTACAATAGTTTAGAATGGATGTATTTTTAGGAAATGCTTTGACCTGTTTATATAATTGATCCCTTTTATAAATACTTTTAATCAAACTCTCCATGATCCAGGGCTTTTTTTCTCTTGCATTTGTGTGTAATTGATTTGAAAATGGTACTTATTATTCGAAATAGTGGTTTTCAAAGATTGATATAAATTTAGCACAATTTATATCATTATCATTCATTCATCATTATCATCATCAAGCAACCCAGGGTACATTGGCCATATTAATAGGATTTTTTTTTCTTATAGCATTTTAATACATAAATAGCCTCACAGTGAATATAGAAAAAGTGAACTACGTTTAGCATTTTTTTTTTCAATGCAGCAAACCTTTTTTTTAAAAAAAAAACAGGCGTAGATGTTAATGAAGATATTTATGGTGTTGGCAAAAATTAAGACCGATGCTGCTAGCATTAATGGAAAAATATTAAATTGGATGAACCTTTACGCCGCACCGGTGCGGAGCGGGCACTAGTGGGGATAGTGTACTTTGCAATGTATTTTTTTGGGAAATCTAGAAATGTGCTTTAATGTACTATATTATTGAGTGAATTAAACGGGTATGGTATTGCTAGTTTTGTATACATACATATGATCAATACATGTAGCAGTTTCTGGCGAAATTCTGGTGGGGTTATTTATAGCTGGAGTAAAACCAAATTCTCCTAAAAGACACGTAACTATAATCATCTGCAAAAGGAGACTTGTCAACAAAAATATATTTATAATAATAACGCTAAGCAACACGGTGTATCGTTTTTGTTGGTTACTAATGTTTTTTTTATATTCGAAGCTAAGCAGTTTATGAACTTGGTTGCATTATTATAGGATAGTGATCGGTACAGTGCGACTATCCCAAGATCACTACAGTCCAGATGAAGTCCGTTTGAATTATCAATCGGAAGTTGGGTGACAGTTGCGTTTAATTATGTGTTTGAGTATATATACCGTCAGCCATATTCATCTAATTCAGGTATTTTGGATGTTGACTGTATCCAACATTCTCCTAGTATAATAAATATCAGGGATAATCTCTATGGTATTTAAAAAAACTGTCAGTTGATTATTTTTTTTATTAATGCTTCGACTGCAAAAGAGAAACTGCTTAAGAGTAGCTGTGTAATTTCCAGACTAAATAGTTTTTATATCGCTAGTATATATAAAATCGAGAGAATTGATCTCTTCTTATATGCTATTTATGATCGTGACCATAACTCTAAGTTAAAAGTAATTAGAGTATTTTTTCTCTGCGTGTTACATTCATAAATCAAATTAATTACAATAAAATTATTAAAATCATTTATAAAATATAAACAAATTTTTAAAAATATTATTAATACAAAATTAAACTAAAACCATATTAAATATTAATCAAAACGTTCGAACGCGGTAGTAATAAGCATTGTCAGAAGTGAACACTTACAACGTCCAAAAGTTTGAGCTCCTTTCATGATTGATGTCGTAAACCTCGTATGAGATAAAGGACTTTTTCGGTTAAAGTATATACGAGTACCTACTGACCCTTTTGCCTTTTCCATCTTCTTTCATTTTTACTCGAATCTTTTGAGGAAGGATTTCACCGATTCTTTTTGGCTGTCCACTTTTAGGTTCTATACGTACCTTTATGTATGAGAAGCTACTATCCCCGTACTTGGGCCGTCTGTCCGTTGCATTTTACAACTCAAAAAGTACAAATGCGAAAGAGTTGGATTTTTATATGTAGATCCCAAGAAGATCACATCATGAGATCACATCGAAAGCTGGTTGGATAATATAGATATTTGACATTAAAGCCAACAATCAATAGCGTAGCTATTGGAACGTTTTATTTATTGCTTGCCAGTATAAATGAATATAAACTTATCAATTAGCGCAATTAGAAACATGTAAAAGATGTTCAGTGCCACGTTATAATAATTATAAATTGAAATATAATGTCCGTGTCTATTTATTTATTTATATATTTATTTATTTATTGTGGTGACACAACAGAAGTTGTACACAGCACAGATAATGACGTAAAAAAGAATGAAAGTAAAATATATTATACGGATTCAAATAAATAGACAAAAAAATAAATAGAAAAACGCCTTATCCATTTCACCATCCGTTAGCTGTAATATTTTGGGTATAAAGCAAATTTATTATGAACTGTCTGGAAGTACTCCAGTGTATCACTTGACGGTAGGCATGTGCACCGAGGATAAATTCCTGGCGCGTTATTATAGTGAGTAGTTACATTTAATAAAAATGGAAAAGTGTAACGCCTTTTATTGCGTAAAAATATAATATTTTATATAAATTGCGCACATAGTATAAATACTCGTACGTATAGCGTTATCTATACCTATACATAGAAATGACTGTGTGTCTGTCTGAAGCATTATAACTCAGAAACAACTCAGCCGATTCGGCTACTTTTTTTTAAAATGTTCATAATAGTTAGAAGATGGATTTTAGGGAAAGAAAAGTTTTCCGGAAAATTCGTGAAATACTGAAAGAGTATTCCACGCCGGCAGAAAAATCGCCAAAGCCGCCTGCATAGAATAGGACGGTAAGCACGTAATGGCGCAAGGGGCCTAGAGATAGGGAGCGAAGCAACCCATCCCAAGTGCTGCAGGTACGAGCTGCCAACCCGGGGCGAAGCCAGGGGTTGAACAGTTAGTAGTATATTAAAATATATGTTCATAATTACGTACAAAGAAACACTTCGTCCTGCATCGGTAAATCGATGCCGAAAAACAAAATGAATAAATAAATGAATTATTTTGGTTTTATAGCGACATGGCGCCTTCAGATAATGTGTTCAGATAAGAACAAAGGAGACTGGATGGACCGTAGCAGTGGCGTTCGCTTTAGAGGCTGCCGAAGCACGTTCTGGGCATAAACAAAGCTCAGGCGATATTGAAAACTGTCTCACGCGAGATTACGACAGCACAGATAACTTTTGTATGCAGACGGCAAACTGACATAGCAGCGTCGCTTCGCGAGATGAAAGTGCAGTGGATCTTTGCATAGGGAATTATATAGTTTCGAGTCTATTTACAATAATAATAATGCTTAGGTAACAAAATGATGTAGTAATAATTCTTTATTGCTTACTGTTTTGAATTATATTGAATACTATATTGTCAGTATATCCTAATGCACCGTTGCGTTGTTTCGAATGGCCTATCGAAGCGAAGTTGAATGAAACATTCCATATTACCATTAAGGATTTTTAATTATGTATTCTTTTCATATTATTGTTTAATATTCTTAAGATTTTTTTATTTGAGATACTTGCTGTTAACGTATATAAGTGTAATAAAACTAAGTAAGTATTTTTAAAGGAAAGAAATAACAAATGAGCTTACCCTTGTCTGAAAATTACTAGTGTGCTTGGTCATAAAGTTTTTCGGCAGTTATAGAATGCGCACACAGTTGTGAGCATTTTAGTTAGACACAGAATAAGGGACGGATTATGGTCCTTCAATAAATGATAGCATTACAGGGTATACGGTACGAAAAATGATATGATATGATAGCATTACATGAAAATGATAGCATTACAGGGATAGCATACGGTAAGAAAACGAAAATGATATACATATTTACTGCTTTTGGACAAGATAACCTTTTAAGACCTAGATAATTAGTTACATTTTGAATGCACCTTTGAAACCTATTAATTAACCAAGTAATTTGGGAAATAAGACAGTCACAATAAATATAAAATAATGAAAACAATGGTTCCAACTTGCAAGTATAAAATAAAACCAATTAAATATTTTCACAGAGTGAGATAAAATCAGTGTTTAATCTAAAAAATGCAAGAGATGAAGAGGTTTGGAGAGGAAAGGGAAATTTCAGTTAACGTTTGGTAAGATTTTTGAACGACACTAGGTTATTATTAAATATATCAATTTCTGGGTATTTTAAATTTAAGGTTGAACAAATTCTTTAAATGGGTTCATTCTGCCCATAATTGGTTCTACGACGTGGGATGTCTAGCAAATCTTTTGTTCTTGTCACACGTGAAGGTTCCCTGAGACGCATTAGCTTAAGTAGAGAGCTACAGTTAACTGCACCTGACATTATTTTGTATGCATGTACAGCATCAGCTTTAGACCTTTTTTCAGTTAAAGATTCAACTTTGTGAAATCGGATTTACTTGCAAAGTGCGTAGAGGACTTACGATCCAAGTGCTTGAAGAATTTATTTTGAACCGCTTCAATTTTGGATATATGTGTCATGTAATAAGACTTTTGCTATTATGCTAATAGTATTACCATATTGTTAAAGAATCGTAATGAAAAAAAAAAATTACTCGTAATAACATATGTTATTAAATTACCGGGAAATATAATACAATATATATTTTTATTTGCAATATACTCGTATCAGGTAAATTAATTTATGCAATATTTATTCTTAATAAAGTTAGAATAATATAATTAGCCAAACCTAACTAGGTTACCGCCAGATTCTGTGAAGGAGAATATGCATGCGCGTACTAATAAAATATAATCTACTATCTACTATCTACTGCATTCCTAAACCATTCATCCGATTGCGATGAAACTAAGGTGAGTTGATGTGCAAACGCCCGCGTAGGCCTAGAAATAGCGAGCGAAGCGACCCATCCCGAGTGCCACAAGCAAGAGTAGTCGCGTGCCAAAGACGCCGTCAATCCGCCTGCAAGGCCTAGCTGCCAACGCGGGGCGAATCCCGGGGTTGAACGGCTAGTATAACATAAAAGTCAAATAAGTTAAGGAATATCAAAAAGGTGAGATTTTTTTCAACAGACATTCTACACGACGTTAAAAATATAAATTTCAATATTTTAATATTCTTCTAGATTTAGGTAAAACTGTTTTTCATGTGTCTTTTAGACCGATCAACAAAATTCCTTTTTGTTATTATTTATAATTTTTAGAGCAAGGAACAGGTAGTACCTTTGTCCAGAGTTTGTTTTGTTTACAAAATTAAATATTTAAAACAATATCACACAATATCTAGTATATTTTTTGATATATCAGTAAAAAGGAGAACGATCACCGTGGAATGTGAGTGAGGCAGCTCATGCCCGTGAGTATGGCTAGTTGCTAAGTGGTTATAGAGGTCGCCCGTGAGTGAGTTCCGATACTACATTTCCTATACTACATCTTCAGGCAACTCCTCTACGTCAGCAGGTACCTGATGCACGTGACTTCGATTCGCGTCGCACCACTTCGCTCCACATTTATCCTGTACCGAAATAGCTTGAGCAACCGCTCCACCTAACCTGGCTAAAACGTTCAATACGGCAACCTTTAAACTAATAGACAAAATGTCTTCCTTAGAATAGGCGAAAGCCTAGTTAGGTAATATATTTTGCATTGTAACATTGTCTTTATAACATTTGCTGGAACCAATAAAAAAAAAAGCAAGCACTGAACTTCATTCTCTTTAGTTGTATATGTCAATTAATTTCCCATGTAGGCACTCTGTAAGATTTAGAGTAGTTTAGCGTTTCTTTAGCTTGAAATCACTATTAAGCACACTAAAATATTACAATAAAAAAAAATGGGTCGCGTCGTACCAGACGGTGGAAGTGATACTTCTTTGTCCATTCGCACACACCCACTCACACACACACAGACAGGATATATATATTAAATATAAGACATTTTTCTCTGTTATTCAATATATTTCTCTTCAATATATTATTATAAGTCACGTCATTATTATACTATACACCTATACATTATCATTATTAAGTTCGTATATTAGTATACTTTCGTATAATTTGTGAAAAAAAACACAGACAACTAGCTTCAAATTTCGGAAGGGACTCTACAACGCGACAAACATATTTCGTAAATAAAGCAATTGGACTCTACAACTCGACAAACGTAAAAATTACTTCTAACGCGTGACGCGGTTTTTCGACCAACATCCCATCCCAATGAGTACAACGGGCGCAAAGAAGTATAAACTTCAAAAATATGCAGATTTCAAAATAATTATGTCCATGTATCTGATTGAATAATGAGCGAATACGCTAGATTCTGAGTTGTATCTACCTCTCTTTCCTTTTTTTTAAATAGGTATTAAATTTCTAACGACATGAAAATTTAGTGAAAAATCTCTTCATACCTAATATTTATTAGGTACCTAACTACCTAACTGTACCGTACCTAAATGTAACCTAACCTAACTTAACTTTGTAAATATTATTATTAGACTTTAGCATTGTTTATAATTAGCAATAAATATTCATGGCATATATGTATGAACTGTTATACCTTCGTTAACCCCGATCCAGAGGGTCTACATAGCATTCTAGCTTAAAATAAACCACACCTACGCAACAGATTCAGTCCTGATGCGACGAAGACAAAAGGCCGAGATTTAAGGGATCAACCACCAATTTCAGTCTAGCTCTGAGTACTGGCTTTGCTAAATTTGAATATAAATATTTATAGTAACAGCTTCTCGGTGGCGTATCGTGAATCGTGTTGGCGGATAATAATAAGAATCGAGTGTTTTTCTTTTTTTATTTCAGTTTAGTGTGTTATAACGATATATTTGTGATAATTAAAATATTTGCATGTAAATGCAAATATTTCCAAGATAATCTTTTGTAGATTATGATTAGATTACCATTTAGGGATAGAAATGCATCTCCCGGCATGAGAACTCAAGTGAACTCATGTGAACTCATGTAACGAATTTTAGGGTTTTGTAGTCGCGAAGAACCTTTGCAAATTTCATGATCGTTCGTCATGGCTTCCTTTCATGTTTGTAGTTTCGTCATTTTAGCACCTAACCCTCTATTAGATTACACAGTTAATATGATTTGTAAAAACGACATATAAAAATGAAACATGGTTTTTGAGAAAAAAAAATAAACTTTACGTGATTTACGGTTGTTGTTATTACAATCGTAGACATTTTAATATTTAGAAATAATAACAAAATCGGTACTGTAAAATATTGGTACTGTCCCCTAAACCTAACCTAACCCCCCTTCCCCACCGCGGGTGCTCTTCAATATTTAAATTTATCTATAATATGAAATACATTAAATTAAATAAAATAAAACGTTCATACCACTGACAGCAGAATGATTGACAGAATGAGTTTCAAAACTGTGAATTTTGTGTGAATTCAAATGTTCCTTTTTCAATTGTCCGTCAATGTGAATGTGAAGGCAAAAATGATTTCAAATCTCATTTTTACATAAATATTTTTTTTTAAATTTATTTATTTATTTAGTTTATTCAACAAATTTATAATATCATAATTTTATGTACCAGCCAAGCCCAAGGCTTATCTGCTGGAAACCAGGTGTGTAAAATACAGATATTAATAATTGTGAAAATTGTTCAAATTATTTTGTTCTGTCCTTTACAATATACATATACACATTAATTATATACATTTTTATAGCTTAGTAGTATTTACAATCAAAAAATTAAAACTGACAATGAATTGTATCAAAAAATAAATTCAAATACAACCTGTAATTGTTTAAGGCCAACAATACACGCCAATGACGTATTTGTACACGCTTGCAGCTGACGTAATAGAAAAAAATAATATATATATATATATATGCAATTATTATAGAGGTAAACTCACCGTGTATAAGAACCTCAATAAGGATTACACTTAAACGTTTAATGAATTATGGTCGAATTTCGACCACTGGGCGACTACTAGTATAAATAAATAAATACACTATGTTGCGGTTCTCGCAGTCCATCACTCGGACAACGGGTGATGAAATGAAACTAATAAGCGACAGCGTCATTACACCAGATGCGGATTAGGCGACCGTCACATTCCGAGGCCGCTATGTTTTCTTAACGAGCGCTTAGGAATGGCTCTCAAGCGAATTGCGGCCGCGCCGCTGAAGGGGCCGGATATTTATTGTATCTTCGCGGCTTATTTCTTCTTGCCCACATGAAAATGGGGTCTCGACGACGCACGCGAGATGCTGGGCGGCTGGGCGGGCGGGTCCTCGTTTTCGGGCTTCAAAGCCATAAATGCCGCTAAGCCAGATAGAGCTAGACCACAGAAGGACTGTCGTTACATCAATTCATTACAAACTTTGAGCGGGAGGAGAAGATTATTATTATTTTTTTGATTAAATCAGTGAAAAATAATAGATTTAAAACGGAATAAAATAATGAAACAGAAAGGTACTAAACAAAACAATAGCCCATTCGATGTCCGTAATTTAGGTATTTTTTTAGGTCTGAGTAGAATAATATAAGAAAAAACATACCTACAATGGTTTCGTGTAATTTTTTAAAGTAATAGGCTACATATATTATAATTAGGTAATAGGCTAGTAATGACATAATTCCCTAGTTCGTAGGGTAATGAAATGTAATTTACTGTTTTTGTTATATTTTTCTATTACTAAATTCTTACAATATGGTTTTTTTTTCGCAAACCTCAGTAAAAACGCTTCAGTAAAATTTTCACAAACCTGTTAATCCATAAAACAGCTGACAATTTTTTTAGTTTAGTTTAGTAGTTTTTTAATTTTTTTATATTATATCGTTTTTTTTTAACTCTTAAATTTGTGTATTTAGTGTTTTGTATTTTTGTTACATCTGTAATCGTTTATCTTATTCAAATTCGTTAAATATATTGTTATAATATAATTTTTAACCTATAATATCTGTATTGGTTAATTGTTCTATCCTAGTTTAAGGATTATTATATTGTCTTGACGTCATTACCTGTATTATTTCTATTAGGTAACTAAAATAAATATATACATAAATAAATCTTAACAACATTGTTTTATTAAAATTTCTAGAATCATTTCACAACGTTTATGTAATATTTTATGTAATTATTTTAAAATAGGTCCTAGTTATAATAACTTTCATAGATTATGTCCCTATTATATGTTAAATTTATATATGGTGCGCTATGTAGCACAATACTAGATGAATCATATTCAGATTTGTGGCAAATTTATTCCTCCCGGAGATGGATTTCGATACAAATCCCTTAGCGTTCAATACGACAAAGTCCTCGATTTAGCACATCGGCATTTTGGAGATAACGAGGGGAATTCAAACCAACTGCAAAATTGAAATATTAATATAATTTAAGTTAGGATACTGTAAGGGTATTTCACATAAGCAAATCAAGGTACATATTATGTTAAAATGAAAGCAAAAATAAGAATTTTTAATCTTTTTTTACTTATCGACAAATTTTTGTTAGATAAGATATATAATTACAGATTATTTAATAATATTGCTGAAATATATTGCAGCTAGTTACAGGCCAAGAAGGTGTCTCTTATTAAATTATATTCCATCAATGAAAAATATGGATCAGTAACATCGACATTAACAAATAAAGTATCAAATACACATAATCAGTCTGGAACGGAAGATTATATTAAACGATCATAATTGTAGCATCGTTATTCTCAGCCAAATTAAAAATCCTTATGATTATCGATTATTACATAATTATATAGATATTTATAACTCTCAATAGGAAGTAAATGTAAATGTTCTAAGAATGTACTAGGAATTTACACAGCGAGAATCAACGAACTTGCATATTTTTCTTCTATACACAGAACACTTTATACAAAATAAATACCGTCCCTGCTCATATTATTAGAAACACTTCCAAAATTCTGAAAATTTAAAACTGCTACTTTTACACTGCTACTGGAAGAATATTGCCATACTTCTATTTTTAAATTATGTATACACTAATCTGTCACAAAATATAAATTTTAATTAATTTGATTATTTCTCAGTTATTCAAATTCTAATGTTAACTTTTCAGAATTTTGGAAGTGTTTCTAATAATATGAGCAGGGACTGTACCTACTACACATGACCTATTTAAACTGAAAGTGTAATAACCACTAAAAATCAATAGTCTACTCCTTAATTCACACACATTCATGCCAACCAATTCGTACTGTCAAATTTCAAACAACTTACAATTAAGTGAAAACTAAAAGATTATAATAACCTGACAGAGGTCCTAAAAAAAATCAACAAATTTAAAAATGCAGTGCCGTCATACATATTAAAATAATAAATAAATATAAAAACTTTGAAAACACCTAGTCATAGGTTTAAATAACTATTAGCTCCTTTAGTCCATTTTGGTAAACTGTCATTATAATATTTATTCTGATTTCTTCTAGAAAATATATCCTAATTTCTGTTATTGTTGATATTAAACAATGTATGTTGTTATTAAACATGTTTGATCATGAATACATGTTTTCAGAAAAAAATTGTTAATAAATAATTATTATGTTTACCACACCACTATGTGGCATATAGAATAAAATAATTTGAATTTGGAAATAGTTGTTTTTTTTTTGGAAAAAAAAAAAACAGCCTTTTACACATCGGATACTGTTCGGATAACATAGATATATAACAATAAAGTCAACAAATTTATAGTACTAATAAATAAAACATTCACAGCGCGATAGGAAGCCGAAATATCATATTAGAATTTTAGAAATATGGCAGCACAGCTCTTGGAAACTTGAGAACGTATTATTTACTGCTGGCCAGTTAAAACTAATACAAGCTCAACCATTTACGCCATTGTTACCTTATCGTTACAAGACTCTCTCTAGCCCTTATTGCTAAGTTGTGACTAACATTTTTACTGATTATGCGATCGAAATTAGTGTTGAACAAATCGATGAACTTCCGTCGTACTTTTTTTGTAGGTTTGTTCCGTAATTATCATATGCATACATACATACACACATATAAATAAAAAAATGATTGAATTTTATCTGATAATACGTAGGTATGATTGATGTTAGTAAAAAAATGTACTAAATTCGATTTTATTCCATAATTTAAAGTTAATCATGTTTTTTGTTAAGCTCCTTCATTTTAAAACTTTCAGCAAGTCGATATAATTTATGACCAATTAGTTCAAAAGGTACATGATTAATGGGAGGTATTAATGGGCTCCTTCCCGTTGCTTATTGTTTACTGTTTAGTTTTAAGCTAAGCTTGATGAGTTACGATATTTTCATACAAAAACAGTGCATCACAAAGTGATAAATGGACTTCAGTAGGATAATTTCGAAATACAGAAAAATAAAAATACTGAGTTAAAATCGACACCCCCAAGGAATAACATCCTATGTCACTTTTTTGGCGGTTTTGAGTTAGGATGTTGTTACGGGTCAGAAAAAACTTGACTATTTTTCTGTATATATTCACCTTATCTCTATCATTACTGCGTGCAAAGATATCGTATGCATGTG
This sequence comes from Neomicropteryx cornuta, assembly GCA_020383195.1. NCBI lineage: Eukaryota > Metazoa > Arthropoda > Insecta > Lepidoptera > Micropterigidae > Neomicropteryx > Neomicropteryx cornuta. Next base: position 6,255,363 of record JAHKQU010000025.1, on the reverse strand, counting down.
AATATTGTAAGTAAGCTTTTCAAGTAATATTTAATGGAAAAGATCCCATTTCTAGTTAAGTATTATCAGTATTATCATCAGAGAAGACTATATTCACATGGAATAAAATCTCAACTGACTTTAAAATCTTTTTCGTAGCAATATTTTGCTTCAATATTTAATATTAGCAATGGAAAACATCTTAAAATGACATAAGATGTAATCGACACCCCCAACGAATAACATCCTAAGTCGTTTTTAGCAACTTTTCAGGACAGCCAAAACAAATTTTAAAAATTAGTCAACTTAGATATTTATCAAATGGAGTGTCTTTTCTTGATTCTTTCTTTGTCAGTAAGATCTTTAAATTTACATTTTTGATAAAATGTATGGAATAGTTTTCGAACCTATTAACTTTTAAGAAGAAATTTAACTTTTTCATTTTATTTTAACTTACATAAAATCCAGTACTTTCGTTCTATATGCACAAAAAGAGTCTCACAACACTACAGCTTATGCACGAAGAAATTACAGGGTTGCGTCGTCGTTAAATAGGTCAGATAGGTTGATAGGTTATAGGAGTGTGGTATCGGTGGTCATTCATCGTTATTATGAAAATTACTTAAATTACACACATTATTACGTAATTTACTGATGACGTTGATTGAATTAAATATATCAGTAACATAAGTTTATTGTCATTACTGAGTACCTAAAACACTCTTATACTTACTTACTCTTACTCTTATACTCATAAGGCCACCATACCCTTACCGGAAACATACAAAATATTTTAAAAATATGAGACGTCAAAACAATTATGTATTTATACAATTTAAAAAGCGTTTTATAAATAAAATGACTATAAAATTAAAATATATAGTATCTGATATAATTAAATACTAGTAAAAACTTACCTTTATTTACGAATTCACGTAGAATAAGTCCAGGTATTCTCGTATTTCACAGATATTAAAAAGTTCAATGTTTCCTTTACTATATTGATATAGGATAAGTGAATCGGTTGACTCAATATTTTCAACCTCACATGGTAAGTTTAATATGACACTCACAGTTTCATCATTATTAAATGTTACTAGATAGTACTAAACTTTATAAACACGCAGGAAGTGTTTTTCAAAGCCCAATATATGTTTTCCAATACTACGTCTGTTTCATCGCATACAATGCGCGTAAATAGACCGATTAGTACAACAAAGTTTCGTAGTTGCAAGTTTAGAACACGCGACCTAATGATCGTCTGTCGTTTACGAACACACAAAATCACGCATCGTGCTGTAATTACGGGCCTGAAAGAAAATAATATTAGTTCAGAGGTGTTAGCTCGCACAGTGCTCAGAAAGAACGGTTAATGGTTGATGACGTGTGCGATAATACTCAGTGTAAATAGGTAATAACATTTCTTAATAATGTAGAATGAATATAAAATGATCAATATACTAGCATTATAACAAAAAGAAAAAATAAAAACATACAGTCTACTACAACAAGGGTAAACCGAATTTATACTACTTTTTATACTAAAATTATTTATTTAAAATTAAAAACTATACTAAAATTATTTATAGGATATACTATTTTGCATATTTTCTCCCATCTGTTTTTACTTTAGTTTTATATATTTATATTAAGTACATAATATTAGGATATAGTATAGTATAGTATAAGATATAATATTAGGATATATTTTAATGATAATTATTTTTTTTCCATAACAAATTTGTATATTTATGTTTGTCTGTGACATCATATTGAGCTAATATTACAATACATAATTAAATTAATTAATTACTTGCCGTGACATGATTAGTATAACAATATGAATTTATTTATTACCTTTGGTTAATGACGTTTATTCATTTAATTATTTTAAAATAAATAATCAGAAAAAAACCAATCATCAAAACTCCTTTCTAATATTTTACTGTTTTATAAACAAATGAAGAAATATATAAATTTATCGAAATAGTTGGGTTGATATGGAGCTTAAAAAAATTGTACAATTTATTATATATAATTACTTACATATATGTAATATAAAAATACTATGACCTAGGTCATAGTAAGTATTATATCGCATACAATTATTTTGGGCCCTTCTCAAATAAGCTTTATGTGCTTATGCTAGAGTCAGGGAAGATGGCGGTAATGAGCTTTAAAAATGGTATAACTGAATGCGGATTGGAACCTGCGACATCTTAACCGTCATCTCAACCATCTTAACCACTAGACTACCACGCTCTCATAATATATAGAAATAGTCAATAAATAAATAAAAATAATTATTTAGATTGGATGAAAAATATATTGTCATTATAGAATGCATTTTTATACTTTCTGTTCTAAACATCCTTGTTATCGACATTTTATAGATTCTACTATCTACGTGTTTAGGTATGGATATTTAAATAATTCCGTAGACTATAGTTTTTAACCAGGATGGAGTTGTGATATCCACTCACAATTACTACCACGCTTAAAATAATTCATTTACGTTATTCTTGATCTTCTTATATGGTCAAATAATATATACAAATATTTATTTTGGAAAATTTTTGGTCGACCACTTAATTAATTGTTATTACGTACGAGTCCTAACAAATTTTCAATAAATCACGTTAATGCAGTCTATTTGTAACGATGTTTGTAGTGGTATAGTGTCGACGGTTAACAGATACACTTTTTTGTTTTACAACTTTACAATTATACCGAATTTAATAGATTATAAATAAGAATGAAGTAATAATCTGTGGTTATTAAATCCTAAGTGGTTTCCAATATGTTTACCTTTATAGGTAGGCACGATACTGATAACCAAACAAAATAAAATAAAGAGCGAATTTTGTTTTTTATTTTATAACAATTTAAAAAATGTACCTATATATTTTATGTTAGATATAAACAAGAAAACGGTGTTAATGAAGCTTTATTTGTCCCTTTCTTTATCAATTTATTATTTAGGTTCTCATTTAAAAAAGTAAAGTATTTTAGTGTTAATAAGGATTTGTTGTCAGGACAAATTAGATTTCTAACCTTATTACTAAATTCCCATAAACGGTATGTAAAATAAATATGCGATAGCTCATAAAATGTCACCAAACAAAGAACATGTAAAAAAAAACATTATTTTTTTTGATGCCACAAAGGATAATCCCTCAAAACAACGTCTGACCGTTCTCCCTACCTTTTTCAGACTAACTTCACAAAAGAAACCCCAACATCCAAATGCTGAAAAACTCTCACGTACGAACGCGAACCGTAGTCAGCTTCCGCCGCGTCGAGCGCAACGTCGATCGTAGAGAAGCGCTCTACGCGTCCTGCCCGCCCGACGACCGAAACGCGACTACGCGAGAGAAGGGACTAGGGACCGGGGATTGGAGGCTTCAGGCTGTACGCCGGGACCGGATAGAAGGGAGTACTGAATAAAGGTGGCTGCGCACTTTACAAACCTAAATATAATTTTATCAACCTATTGTATATCAGTTGGGCATGTTTGTAATCAGTGCCTAGATTTATGTAGTAATTCACTTTATTGTTTAGTCACATGAAAACTATGTAATTCTGTAGGTTTCATTAAGCCAAATAAACTACTATTAAACTAATGCCTTATAAAATACGATTATTTTTTATTTCACTTACACTTCCTAACGGTACTATTCTAATTTTTAAATTTTACCTACAACAATAACATTCACATCCGATGTTACACAACGAGAGCAAAAACATTTTTATATTTACCTGTTAAAATTTATTTACATACCTAAACTCAAACTTAATATAATATCGCATTTGTCAATTTAGCGATTCTCAGCATATAAAAAAATTAAAAAATATTTATTTAATTGATTAAATAAAATACATTTGTTTAAAAGGATACGAAAGTGTTGGATAAGAAATAAAATGAGGGTGAGGGTGTGCCTGAGTGAGTGAGAGAGAGGGTGTATGAGTCGGAACTGGTCTATTAGTGCGTGGCTATCTGTGAAGCTATATTATATAAAACTATGCACCGTGTCCTAAGACCACTCCCCATAAAAAAATAGCTAATTGGTCCTGGGATTTTGAGTACTATTTGTAAAGAACTATACGAGTGATCTTGACCAATTGATTTTGTGTCTTAATGCGACTGTGTCAGCTTATGTGACATCCCAGGTCAAAGCTTTACCATGGCTCCAAGATACTAAAGTGACTCCAACTAGATTTTTTCCATCTAAGAATAATATCCCTGGAGGCTCTAGCCTGCAAGGAATATGGACGAATGCTTGTTTTTTTTTAAAGTAAATTTATTGCGTTATGACGCGACTAATGACCGAACTATGCTACATGAAGACTAGACCATATTCTTTCAAGCTATCCCTGCAATGACACGTGTGAGGTAAACTTAACACCGTTCCCAGCCTAAGTGCTATAGAAATACGAAGGGTGGTGCTATCTAGTAATGTCCAAAACTTTTAACGAGCCTCCAGATTCTAGATTGCTCTAGAAGTTTTTTTTTTCCTTTTTAGTTAAGTCTGCATTTTCTATTAATTTTGAATTTTTTTCTTTACTAAAGGTAAATTCCAACTTTTTTTGGATCGATGACAGTATTTGTAATGCCTCTATTGGACGTAGATTTAATATTCTACCTACGAGGTTAGAACTAGCATGACAAGAAGTAAGAAAAACTGACGAGTTACCTCAGAAGCACTACAAACATATATATCACCAAAATTTAAGGGTAAGGAACATTGACCCAAAACTTTCATTTTGTATTCGTTTTTTTTTTTAGGCAATGCTTTATATCAGAATCGATTGGTGTTACAGATTTAGTTTTAAACTTAATGGTGAGCATCTTATAAGTGCATAAATCTCGGAATTCAAAAATAAAGACGGAGAAGGAAGAAAGCTACACTTGAGGATGAAGATTTTCTAAGCGTTCATAATAATACTTACAGTTATCTCTTTTACTTTCGATTAAGGTAGCAAAGGCATCTTCTAACAATAGTGAAACTAATAAAAATAAATAATTTGAATTAAGAACAATAATAATGAAAATCAAGATGTTTGGAGAAGAAAATATATGTGGAAAATATGTTCTTTAATTAAGTTAGGATATTAAAAGCCCTAAAACACAAGAATGTTTTTTGGTGGTTAAAAAATACAAAATAATTTTAAAATTGTATGGTGTGTCTCCAACTTTATAGGGTCGTGCACAAATACACGCGTGGCATCTGCGTGCTCACGAGGCGTACATAATATTTCATTTATCCGTGCGGTGTTTCACAGCACGATACTCTAAAGTGTATGTAAATAGGGTTAGCATATTCAAGAACACCCAAAGAAGGACATCATTATGAGATCCTTTCAAAGAAAACAAGCGATTCAAATGACTTGATCGTACGGTTTCATTTGGCTTAAAACGATAGTCAACTTAATTAGTTTCGTCTTAAGCTAGTAACTGTCACGGTGACATTCATAGAAGCCGTTTTAAATTTTGTTTATTTCTGTTAATGTTAATTATGATTTTACGGAAGTAAAAAAAAATGATTCAATATTTTTAAAATTAACCTACCTTTTAGTATTAAAATTCATAACTAATTAATTTTTCAATATTAATGTTTTTACAATCATTTTGTTTTAGCTTGCAATGTTAGGTCAAATCTTGCAAGCTGGATTAGAACCACTTTCTCTTATCCTACGGAGTTGAAATTTGAATGTTGGTTTAGGTCCGATGACAATGCATTTTATGGTGAGCATGACATGATTCTATACCCAGGATAGCTCCAGATGAAGGAACTCTTCAACGGTCAACAGCACAGACACGAAATTTTGTATAGGTACGCATTTATCAACTTATTTTAAAAATATTTTTTTAATATATTATATATATATATATATAGATATATATAATCTGTTATCAGCTGAATTTTAACAGTTAATAATAAGATTGAAGTGGTACTAAAATATTGTCCTTGATATATTCATGATGTAATGACTATTGTTACAGGCTGACAACATATTGCAGGTCTATAATTGAAGGCGTGCAATGGGCCATTTATTACTGGTTAATATCGATAAGCATGGTAATTACCATGCTTATCGATATTAACCATTTTTTTTCGCCAGTAGAAATTTATCTAATGCACTTTAATTAAAGTGCATTAGATAAATTTCTACTGGCGAAAAAAAATGATTTGCTCTGATTAGTTTTCAGTTTTCCACACCTTTATTAGTACAACATTTCTAATAGAAATAAAGGTGTGATAAATTCTAAAATAATTTAACAAAATCCATTATGTCTAACCTAGGCTCGTTCTGTCAAATGACAGTTCCTTAAACATTTCTTTGTTAACTGAGCGCAAAATAAAGATCTGTCATTTTGCGCTAATGCTCTCGACGTGCCCCCCTCCCACTTCCCCCCACCAGTAAGACGATAGTCAAACAACACGCTCAGTGCTCAGATGGCTTAGGCCGTTACACTAGTAGCAAGCACAGCTTCCTTGTCACATTGTTACATTGAGAAGCGGAGCTCTGAATGCCAAAATACTGCTACCTGAGAATAATTAACGTACCTGGAAAACGTATCACTTTGCTGAGTCAAAAATTCTTATTAAAAATGGTAATTAATCTTTAGAAAACACGGTAGATGCGTATTTTATTTTTTATAAAAATTATTCTATTTTTATATTTATATATAGAAAATATCGTTTTTTTCAATTCACTTATTCAGAGGAACGGGTGTCCCGTCCCTCCAGGGAGCCTTACGGAGTTTAGTAGGTGCGTGAGTGATGCACACATCATTTAGTGAATACGAACCATCAGTATAGGTACTGTGAACTTTTTTTTTATTTACCAAGTTGTTTTATTTTTTATTTTCCTGGTTGTGTACAATTTAATTTTAAAAAAAACCAGCTTTTTGCAGCCGTTAAAATTACATATTCATAATACGCTTTTACTCACAATAGTTAATAAGTTTCAGCCATAGATAGGTACATAATGCTTTTGTTTATAAGTATAAAATTGGTATCCCACTTGAACCACTTGAACCACGAGGACGCGAGCAGTTCGCACCTCATAGAATAAGAACATAGTGTTTTAATGACATTCCTAATTATGTATGCACAACAGTATACGTACATATAGTGATGTGGATATGAAAAACTATATTTTTTGATTTTTCAGAAAATTGTATAATATTTGACGTGTGATAATCATTAGTAAATGATAAATTAGTAAACACATGATATAATGCCATTATAGTTTTACACTGCCATTATTCTTGTAAACAGAATAATCTATGTAGATACAGCATTTAAATGAGAAAATAAGTATACATTACAATACTATTTTGTTAAATTTATCAAACGATCGGTAGATGCACATTCCGATGAAAACTTGTGTACACTTTACAAGCCTATTTTGTTAAGTCAACCAAACAATCAGTAGTAGACTAGACGTCACACCTCGCGCTTCTTGCCTGTTCCGCCATTTTGTTTGTCTATCGAATAGTTCAAACCAAGGTACAAGTTACAAAGTAGTTTGTTTATATGTACAGGAATTCAGTCAGGCATACCAAACGTCGGTTGAGCCTACTGTAAACATTAGTAACGGTAACTACATAATCTGTTAAGGTTACAAGACTCGCTCGTTTGTGCGTGCAAATAACTATAGCCAGAATCGAACTGTAGGCGCAACAAAACGTTTAGCTGTCACTATATCTACAGGAATTTCTTGTAGAGCGCACAGGATTTTTTTCTCAGTGTACTGGTAAGTAGATTTCAATAGAAAGCTACCACGTCAACATTTCCGAAAAATTTCTACATATCTTCGCATTTCACGTTTTGATAAAAGTTCGTACAATTGGAGTTTGCCTATCCTCTACTTTTACCCCGTGAAATCTAATTCCACCTTTCGGTGTGCAGAAAGGGTTTTTTTTGGGGGCTTTTAATGGTTTTGGTATTGCGATTAAATTCGGACAAGTTGGCTTCGATGCAGTTCGGTTCAATCCATAATGATTTCAAATACGAACTAGCTGGTAAATCACTGTCGAAATCCTCTACCACAAAGCATCTTGGAATTACCTTGTCATCCATTGGGGAACTCATGTTGGTGATGTAGTGAAAAAAGCTTACATACAATTACGGTTTGTTATAATTATAGTCTTAAAGGTGCAGATTTTAAAGCGCGAGCATTGGCTTATAAAACATTGGTTCGTCCTACCCTTGAATGCTGCTCATCAGTATGGGATCCTCACACCCAATGTCTTAAAGATGAACTAGAAGCAGTTCAGAGAAAAGCTAGCCGGCATGTCTTTAGGCGTTTTAGTCGGTATGATAGTCCATCTGAATAAATTTCAACTCTTAATTGAGAGCCACTTAGTAGAAGGCGTTTTGAATTCAGGTTAACTAGTTTATATAAGACTGACGAATGAGCCTGCCTGCTCTCTAAGCCTCCTTATATTGGCCGTAATGACCATCCTTCCAAGATAAAACCTATCTTGAGAAAACGGAACTTTGGGTTCAATTCGTTTCTTTCCAGAACAATTCGGCAGTGGAATACTCTTCATAGGTCAGTATATGATCTTTTTCCTTGTTTCAAGGCTGTTTTTAAGTGTAGGCTGCAAGTTTTTAAGCATTCATTTTTTTTTCCTCACCTACTCAACTCAACAGTATCACCGGAGCTAACTCCTAAATATTGTATATTGTAATTACCTACCTACCTAATAACAGTAACCAAAAATCAAATATATTCTATAGCAATAGGACTTCAGTAGTTGAGTTCTGTAGTCAATGTTGTGTTGAAATACCAATAAAATTAATGGTATTCTTAAATATATTTGTGAAAGTTTCACTGAGATCAAAGGAAACATCGTTTTGTAAGCTGAAACGTTGCGAGGGTTGAAAAGAAATTTTCGTATGCCCATCAATCACAACCGCCGCTGGGGAAACCCTGATTCCATTAATTAATTTTCCAATTATTGGTTTTTCCGAGTAAAATATTCACAAGAGTAATAAGATTGCTATCAATATTATAATCACGTCGAAAATTATAAAAGGTACATGAAAGAAAATTGAAAAACACTCTTTAGGTTGCTAATTATACCTTTAAAAATTAATGTTATAATAATAATACTTTAACACATTAAGCACTAAGAATGTCTACATGTCTGTCTTCGTAGTAGGTCGAATAAATGACAAAGCAGCAAAATGGATACATATAAATCACGTAGAGGTATTAGGTTTTAATCTACTCTAAGTTGGGCCACGAGTCCCCGTTCTAAAAGAGCTTTTTAAAGGGTTTGTTTAGAATTGATAATAAAGAAGAAATATAATATTATTTATTTTAACCAAATTGCCGCTACCATACCATCCTTTGACCCTATGTCCGTCTGTTAAAACTTTCACCTCAAAAAGTATAAATTCGAAAAATTTGTTTTTTTGTGTATAGATTGACACCTTTAAAAACAACTATAGTCGTATAAATCACGTTATTGGCTGTCCGGATATATAGAAATATAACATTAAAGTCAACAAATTTCTAGTAATAATAGACGAAACTTTGACAGTCGATACAGGGCTCAAATATCATATTCGAATTTCAAAATTATGACAGAATGGCTGTTGGGACGTATTTATTTATTACTAGCTTTTTAAAATTAATTTAAAGTCATATATGTGCGCAAATAGAAACATGTAAAAGAAAGTTTAGTGCCACATTATAATTATTATAAAATGAAATGTTATATCCGTATTTATTTATTGTTGTTAACCGACAAACATTGTTCGCATTGCAGGTAATGACGTTAGAAAATAAAAAAAATATACATAAAATATAATAATAAAAATATTTTTATAAAATAATTAAGAAAAATATAACTTGAAATAATAAAATATTTAGACGATAAATTAAAAAAATATATATGAATTACACGAATTTTGGCTTTGATTATTTACATATTTCGTCTAAAACTACGTTAATACAGAACTTACCTAGAAATTTTGACCGTGGTTATGTTTTTGTGAATTGGTGTATTATTACGGTGGTGTATTTTGTGAATTGGTTTGAATTGGTGTATTGTAGTTATTTTCAGATAAGTTTTTTTAAATATTTATATTTAAATCTTTATTTTTCAGTTACGATACCTATATGTAAAATTGCAAACGATTGTAAATGTTGATAGATATTTCTGTGTAAATAACAAATTAATTTTGTATTAACTTCTTGGCAAACCTGTTGAAAATTTCAAAATAATCCATTTATAAATGGCAGTAAAATGAAATTCACCTGTTGACGCTGAAGTTTCATTTTAATTTCATAGGAAAACAATAAATACTGAAATTAATTGCTAATTAAAACTTTCATGTAAAGCGGAATTTCTGAAAGTAAAGCCCCTTGGGTTCAACTTCAAATCTGTTTTATAAAGTTTAGATATTTAAAAGAAATTGTATTAGTAAAATACAGAGGTTATTTATTGATTTTTTAAATATTTAGAAAATCAAATATAAGATATTTTACAAAATTAAAATTAAATTAAGATTAAAATAAGATTAGGATTTTTTACAAAAACAAATATATAAAAAAATACCTAACCATGTTATTTATATTATTATTTAACGTTTATTATCAACATTTTGAGATATAAGTATTAACGCAGTACCTTTCAAATAAACAAAATGTATTTGAAATATTTTTGTTTGTAACTGATAAACTACTAACGTTATTGAAATTGTATATAAATACGCATTTTTAGTATTTTTAACTTAAAAAATTAAAAAAATATAATAAACACACTAGAAAAACAATTCGATAAAAAGAGCAAATATTATATTCGAATTTTAAAACTATGACAGCACAACTGTTGGACACTTAAGGACGTTTTATATATAATTGACCGGTTAAGGTTAATACAAATTCATGTATTTTACGCAAATAGAAACATTTAAATGAATGTTCAGTGTTACATTATAATTATTATAAATTGAACTGCCAGCTGTGCGTCAAATCCTGTATATATCATCCTGTATACAGGATGATCCAAGCCATTCCCGAAGACGTAAGAGGGTGGGTATGTTCCCTATTACGTGTAAAAAAATTGTATTAAAAAATGCGAAAATATTTCATACCCAAATTTATTCATTTTATTACAGCGCCTGTGCATATTCCCTTTTTATGACAAGAGCTTTATAGTTTTTTTCTCGAAAACCATAATGAATTTTGATATAAGGTCAAAACAAATCATGTTTGAAATTCCAGGATCAATAAGATGATATTTTATTGGGAATGGTCTTGGATATAGCTATTCAATACAAATCTGTTTAACAATAAAGCAAGTAAATAAACCATTTTACAACCTATACATTATCAAATTTGTCCTACTGAAGAACTTACAAATTTCAGGTCGCGACTGTACATCAACATATGATTATTTAGGATATGTTCTATCTTATATCTCGGGTGGATAACGGGCATAATAGGTCCGAAAGGTATAAATATGTATCCTCGAATGATTTTTTTAAAGTAAGGTTACTTAATGCACTAGGATCCAGAACACAAGCATACCATATGTATATCTCTAGAGTATGCTATGTTCAACTTAGTAATTTATTATAATATTACGAAGGAAATGTACTCTTGGCAACCGCAAAAGAACATCGCAAATCCCAATCAGGGTCCGGCCCTCCAAATAACATTGAAAAAGCGTTGATTTATGGTGACATTTCAATTATTAAAAGGCACTTCATGGCGGGCGGGTAGTGAAAGCGCGGGTCGAAGAGGGGGGCGATAGGAAGTACCTCGCTAAGCAGGGACGCATTATTTTGTACGACCACTATTTAGGATAATTATAATTTTATTCTATTTTTGGCCAAATTGCGGAATTTTGAATTTCGTCGAAATTATCGTTCCTGAGACGAATGTACTCTGCAGTAAGACTGCGGGTCTGCAAATATATGTTATATCGTAAAAAAAATACGATATTCAATCGAAATTTTGAATTTAACATCTTATTGTATTTTCGCTAAGCCGTATGGCAGTAGGTCCTAATCAGTATTGAAAATCTATACCATGTCACAAAAATAAACTAATTTATTTAATCATACAGGGAAATAATAGCATCTAAATTTTAAATACAAAGAGTTAATTATAAGTTCAATTAAAGATTACGCATATGTACAAAAACTTTGTTGAGTTTATCTATATTTTAGAAAGTGTATGTGTGATTTGCATGTTAAAAAAGTGTGAGTGAGGGCGTTCGAGGTTGTTTGTGTGTGTGTTTGGGTATATATATCGTCAATATCGTGCATAAATAATAAAAGCTTAATATCCAACGTTTTCATATTAAAGCAGACTGGCATGTACGGATTTTCGGGAGAAATCTTTAGGTCAAGTACCTTTGGGTCAGTACCTTGCTAAATTTTTGGTTGTAGAAAACGGAACATGGAATATTGAGTTCTTTCCAAAACAATTCGCCAGTGAAATGCTCTTCATAGGTCAGTATGTGACCCTTTTCCTTTTCCTTTTCCTTTATTTTTCCCTTTTCCTGTTTTTAAGCATAGGCTGCGAATTGTTAAGCATTAATTTTTTCCCAACCTACTAAACTCAACACACCGTAGCTAGCTCCTAATATTGTAATTAATTAATAATAATAATACAATAATAGAGCAAAAAAATACATATATAAAGTTTACAAGGTGAACAATAACTAAAAAGGTTAAAAATATGAACATGAAAAAGAAATATTATAAACTAGGTTTATCCAGAACTCATTTGTACAAAAAATGTGTGTGTGTGTGCATTAGGATTCAAAATATTTTAATCATATTCTAAGTCATTAAATGCGATTACAACCCTGCGGTTTAGTACAAACCTTGCATCCCCTTCGAACGCCCTTAAAAATAATTTCAATCCGCTTAAAGGGCGGGCGAGAGCGACTTTCCCCTTGACGCAAGCGTAATCTCAATATGCGGCCAACGAATTTGTAAAATTATCGACGCCGAAAATCTTACACGCCAGCGTGCAGCGGTAGAGGTCCCATTTAAACTTAACACCGAGGCCCCATTCAATCCGCTCAAAAGTGTTTTAGTTATAATATTGTTGATTAGTAAACATTTATAGCGAAATCCCTAGGATTTTTCGGGTGGAGTGATTTGCAATTCGATGACATTGACGTACGTACCTATGTGTTAGTAACGCGTGCCAGTGACGCTTGCCCGTACGTTCGTGATGTCAGAAAAGTTCTATGCTCGCACTTAGGTATATGATTATTTACTTGTACTCCATGTAGTTTAAAATTAAACCGCTAGAGAGCGATAGTCATTTTATTTCTAGGTATACTAATAGATTAATTACCTTTCCCATTTTGCTTGGTCTACCACTAGAGAGTGCATTAATATGGGTCAAATGACTGAGGTCATTGTTACGAGTAAATTATTAAACGACAAAGAAATATTGACGTATTTGTCAGTGACAGAGTATTTTGATAACATCGTACGCGATGCGAAAAGATGCGGTTACGCCTGTATGAAACTACTTGAACTCAATGTCGTTCATGCAGTTTAGACTGAAACCACTTGAGAGCGCTGATATTCCATTACTATAATACTATAAATTTACAAAAAAAAAAACGATACCTATTTCATTTTATTTTTATTTTGTTTTATATTTTTCTTATGGAAAATATACAGTTATATCGATATTATATAAACAAAAGTTAAGAATTAAATAGATTAGCAAAATCGATTATGGATTACACAGTTATCGGTATGATATTTCAAACTAAATTAAATTATTTAAATACAAAAAAGTTTGTATTAGGAGTGTGAGAGAGTAAGAGAGAGAGAGATATATTGTGTGTCTGTAAATTTATGATAAATTGAAATACTGTCATGATCCATTTCATTTATTTTTTATTTCAATCAACCCAGACCTTAAAAACAACCGTCTGTCACCTCTTTGTCACCAAATGCACATCGGATGGGCTAACGGTCTAAAAGTGAGGTAGACCCATCACATATTGGTACCTGGTGCTAGTAGTCTAAGTGGGAGATGCCTTTAATGTGTAAGATGTCTGCTTAAACAAAGTATAGAAGCAGTGGATATTAATTGATAGCTACAGGTGTTATAGTCATTATCGTGTTATAAAAAACAATTGCCAATTAATTGAAATTAAACACTTTTAGAATTGAAATTTATTATTATAATTCCAAGAGGAGGACGACTTTTGGCATCCTCGACACGAGAGGGGATAAATAAAAATTTACACGTAAAATTTGTTTTTTATTAGCGGTTTATTACAATGCGTTCCTTTTACCGCGAAATATGTATTGAACCCATAATTATGAAGCATAAATGGAGTTCAGGCCAAATGGAGCTGCTGCTTAATCGCTTTCCAGAGCTCTCATGCTTTTCGGACAATGTCGCGCAATAAAGCCACTTTAAAATGTAAATGTGTTCCACAAAGCAAAACCTAAGCTGGACACGACGAGGCCATAAGCCGCAGTTTAAACTAAACAAGCTTATGGCGACCTTTGTTAGGAACAAATCTCACAAAATGTCCGCGGACTGCGGTTTACAACTCCCTACGTACGCATCACTCTTCGAAGGTAGTAGAATAGATGTTTGGTCATATTCGAGTATCGATAAGCTAACCGTTTGTTTAATTCAGACTGTGGTATGAAATCGCAAGTGGCTGAACTGAAATATGGTGTAAGACAAAAAAGATCTTGATCAATAAATATTCCGAAAATCCGGTTAAGGAAGGTGAAAAGAGGGGAGAGATGATTTCAAGAGGAAATATCTATATCTCACAAACAAATGATATTAAAGGTGTGAAAATTGCTGTTTGGTTCTTCTTCAAAATAAATAAATACGCATTTTACCATTTTCGATCTTCTATCACATAAACTCATTCTTAAAATCGGGGCACCTGTAATGTTATTAGGAAACCCTAATTAGTCTAAATTGTGCAATGGAACTATACTACAAAAAAAAACTAGTAGAAGCTACAGTGGTCACTGAGTGTGATCGAGGGGAGATAGCTTTCGTCCCAAGAATACTATTAATATAATCTGAATATCCGCCTGAGGGAGAATACAATCCGCTATTCTACAGGGCTTTTTAATAAATCTCATGAAGTCACTAAGAAAAACCATAATTGACTTGACAGAATATATGAATCTTATTAATATTATTAATATAACCTACCTAGCTACCAACCCGGAGCACAGTAGTAAGCGGCCTGAAGGACCTAGAGTTGGGGATCAAATAAAATCATCCCGAGTGCCGCAGGTCGTTAGAGCTGCCGTTAAAGCAGTTCGCAGGGCTTAGCTGCCAACCTGAGGCAAAGAACGAGGTTAACAGCTAATATTAAATATTTTAAACATATCCAGTAAATCAATTAATAAAAGGACATAGAGCGACTGCTTAATTAATTGATCTTGGTAGAAATAATTGCATTTAATTAATATTAGCCTACGAGCAATTTCTAGTTTGGTATGGTTAAGTCATTCACCATCTAAGATATATGTAAAAGAACAAAACTAAATAAATAAATTTTAGAAAAGAAATATGGTAGCTAATAAATACATAGGTTTATTCGGCCTCTGTCACTGTCATTCAAAAGTATGTGCAGTCAAGGGCACTCGGAGCTTTACTTCGAGCATTTAAAGTTGAATTCTAAGCACCTCACTAATATTAAAGAGCGTCGAGTGATTTGCATGGGCTTTGGTATAAATAATGCGCACAACCAGCCGCGGCACTGGGACTTCCTTGGGATTTCTAACCGAAAACGATTTTTGTAATTAGACTTAGCTTTTTGACCAGTATAGTCCGACAAAGATGTGTCTTTTAAAATGTTTAACTCTATACAACTTCACAACTACTTGTATAAATGTTTAGCAAAAGTTGTCGATTAAAATCACGGTAGCTTCGCAGCAGAGGCGTGCCCGTCTCTGCTGCGAGCGATGCACCACGGTCTAAATTAGCGCAAAAAATGTGTAATCTGTTTTTGATTTCAGCTAGACAGGTCTTGAGTGTGCAACGTATAATAAATATCTCCGCATACAAGTTCAGTTTTTTAGGCTGAAACTATCACGTAGACTCGACTGCAGAAAGAAAGCTGCTTTAGATGCTTAGGAACATACGAAACGTACTAAAATGACCTAAAATCTATTTCTTTCATTATATAAAATTGTCTTGCTCTGGGACAAACAATTTTTACTTACGTACAAATAGGTTGGGCCTTTAGTGTCACATTACCTACTGCAGTTACGGTTTTAAAAATTAATAGGGAAAAACCATTTTTAGAAACAAACTTTTATTTAAGTGCTACGTACGTATAAAAAAATTCGTGTCTGTGCTGTTAACCGTTGAGGAGTTCCTTTGTGTGGAGCCAATCCTGAGTATAAAATCAGGTCATGCTTACCATAAAAATGCACTGTCATCGGAATTGAACATGTCAAATTTCAACGCCGTAGGATAGAGGAAGTGGTTCCATTTCATCCTGCAAGATTTGACCTACACCGACTAACAAACATTGCAAACTAAATAAAATCTTGTAAAAAAAATACACTGTGTGGCCGCTGTATCGCAGATGCGATACACTTGATTAAGATGGTGAACTTGCACATGTTGCATTGGGGGCGGAGAGGGGGGAGGGGTTAAATCGGGGATGATGGTCGATGGGGGATACGTTGGTGGGGGGGGGGGGGGGACAGAGAAGCACTGGCCCGCTCAGCGCTGAAACACATTAATCCAATTACGGCCGGGATTGACGGATTAGCATATTTATGGAGTGCGTAACAACTTCGGACGCTGCGCCCGGAGGGGCAAGGATGGATAGACACGTTACATGCACGTGGAATAGAGAGCCTTGTAAATGAGACGAATAGTATACACCTATATTAAATTCTCATTTTTTTAACTTCTTGGAACATAATAACAGAACCAGTAAACTTAGCGCATAAAAAAAAATATGGATGATAGTTATTTCCATTCAAAAATTAACCAAGTTTTGTCGTTGGCTTGGCTTAGATCTTATTCTATAATTAGGTCCTATTCTGTCGTTGTATAAATATTTAAAAAGCAATATAGCGTCGCTTGTTAGTGGCTCATCAGAAGTAAGATATCTATAGGATCATTTATAGCGCGTAGCTTTACAGGAGACCAGAATGCTGATTGTTCATTAATAAAACGCACAATGTTTTTCCCCTTTCTATATTCTTCGTCAAAAGCATTTACAGGAACTTTACAATAAGAATTTTACCAAAAGACTTGAATGTAATAAAATAAAAATATCAAAACGTTGAGTAATTTTCTAAATCAATCCTTCATACATTTCTTCTATTTTATATTCTGATAGTTTTCTAAGAATTATATTTTTATTCAAATATGAATATATGAACACCAATACAATTCTTTTAATGCCAAATATAAAACATTAAAACCATTTTAGAAGCCATGTCGTCACAAAATTTTGATTTTATTAATTTATTTATTCGTATAGAGCCAAAAAGATACATGTACAACAGCACATACAACATGTTCAACATACAACATACATATGCAAAAGCATATAGTAACAGTTCAATGCCAATTAATGTAACCAACAAGCGACCGCCACCTACTGCACTGATGTTCCCTGCCTTCTTAACTAGACGCCGTCTGTACCAAAGAAGGCAGTGACCGTCGATTTTTGTTGTATAAACTACTTATAATACATTTTTCCTAAGAATTTCTGGTAGGCATTCATTATCACTAATAAAATATTACTATAAAATTTAATAATAAATTTAAACAGGTACATGAAATAATGTTTATTAGCTTTTCTTTTATCTCTCTATAGCAGATATCTTTTAAATGGTAGGTTAGCCTAATATAAAATAATGACCCAACTGGTTCGTGTTTATATTTTGAGTTTGATCTTATAAATACTATGACTACTTAGGGTTGAGGTACATCTTCACCAGCTCACGGCCTGAACGGTAGTAGGTCAAGTGTCAAGATAATCATGAAGATGATAGCCTTAGCAACAAAAAATATGCCCAGCAATACGCGGAGAGATGTCACAATAATTCAACGAATTATTGTGTACATCGATAAATTTCCCTTATGGCATAGTGCGTGGACGCGGTGGACTCATAAAGCGCGTTCCTCCGGGTCGAATGTCTGTAAGACCTGCCGCCGGAGACGTTAAATGTCAACTTTTACGGCTTATACGACAACTAACTTAACTTTATCACTTTGTCCTTCTTTTATTCGGAGGATAGTTGCGACCTCTGTCATTCCTTGTCAACCAACGCTACTCGAACTTGGGTGTGTTTATTTTATTCACGAATAATAATATTCAACACCTCTAAACTGTATTGCCATTAGTGATACCTACATAGAATCAAAACCTAAAACCTCTCTTTTGGTTAGAATGCATCCTAGCGATCTTTAATAATATAAATGAATAGTAATGATACATTTTCAAAAACAAACTTTTATTTAAGTGCTTGGATGCGTATACAAAATTTTGTATCTGTGCTGTTGACCATTGAGTCTGGATCCATTCCAGGTTATAGAATCAAGTCGTGCTTATTATAAAAATGCATTGTCATCGGAACTGAATTAACATGTCAAATTTCAATTCAGGAAGAGGAAGTCAGGAACTCAGGATAAGAGGAAGTGGTTCTTACTCAGCTTGCAAAATTTGACCAAAACCGTCACACAAACATTGCAAGGTAATTTAACTTATAATGTTTAATAAATTGGAATTACAACCAAATTGGAATTGGAATTCTATTAAGATATTTCAGCGCTCTATCGAACTGTCAATTTTTCATCAATTAGTACACTTTGTTGACTTTAATGTTATATATCAATATTATTCGACCAGCTTTCGATGTGATGTAAACGGCTTTGGTTGTTTTTCGAGAGCGTCAATATTCACACAAAAATTCAACTCTTTCGCATTTGTAATTTTTGAGTTGAGAGATGCAACAGATAGGCGGTAGAAGCTATTATCCTCTTCCTAAAGGAAGCATATAGTAGCTTCTTATACACAAGTGTATAGAAGCTAATAAAAGAATAAAAATATATGTATCAGTAGTGTATTAAATGAAACTAAAAATAAGCGAACAGAAAAACAAGGAAACCCAACTACAGAGAGTCTGAACAACACAGAACAATTCATTATTCGTATCATATATAGTATCATACGAATTTTAGTATTTAAGAAAATCAATTGGATAAAAAAAACATATAATAGGACCATAAGTGAGCTATCCCTTTTGTTCCGTTTCCCACATTACCTATCCTGTCAGTCGAAAATGGTTCATCGGTTGATGTGACTTTACGACGCTTACTGCTGACACCAGCACAATTAATTGGATCTTTGTTCTGAGCATTCGTCTATCTCGGATGCGTTTCACGTCATAATTAAATTATCACTTGCTACTTTATTAGATAATTTTATTTAATTTTTTTTACTTTATGCCATCAAGAAGTTTCTTTTTAAAATTTTTATTGGTTACACTTTTTTAAAATTACAGTAATAAATTTGGTTCGTAACATTAAGTATTATTAAAATTAAATGTTAGATATTCCTATTATAGATTTCAACCCTATTGGTTTGGATCTAGGTTTCACATAATGTATATGTGTGTGTGTGTGTATATAAAGTGATGCGGGTTTTTTTTTTATTATTTCGAATTGGGTATGTTTGAAACTTGCTTCATTTATATATTTATACAAATATGCATATAATATGATTTTTTCTTGGCTCTTATCTTATTTTTTGAACAAAGCAAACATTTTAAACCTACTTATCCTACATTTCCATTTATTTCTTTTTTGGAAAAACAACAAAATATATAGTAAACTTTATATAAAAAAAATGCATAAATGCGAACAAAAAAACTTTCCCTTTCCTGATTATTTAATTTTTGGAAACCTTTTAAAAAAACTATTATGGTTGATATCATGTTGAAGTCGGCGCAGAAACGTCGTATGCAATACCTTTTTTTATGTTTACTAGAAGTAAGTTTATTGAATTATATTGTTTTTAAATGTAGATTTATTTGAATGACGTTTTTTTTTTCTTAAATGTTAGCTACCTTAGATGTAACTGAATGGAAATCACTCAAACCAATTCGATATGAAAAAAATATAGACCACAAAAATTATTCCATATGCAATAAAAAAAATCATCGAAATTGCTTAAACTATTTTAGAGTGAAAATACAATAAAAAAAACATACAGACCGATTTGGGACCCTCTATATTCTTTTTAAGTCGGTTAATAAAGTTTCTATCATTATTTCTGTTTTTATAAAACAGAATAATGATAGAAAATGATAGACGCGAAGCTCTGTGAGCGTGAAAAATGTTCATAATCGGTTGGATTTTTTCACTTTATTTTCTCCCGTCTACCATAGCGTATCTATAATCGACCTTCCAGCGATCTGGATGTCACGCCATTATGCGCCATTATCGTCTGCTTCGTTTCTTCGTTTTTGCCATAAATCAAAACTTTGTAGACAAATTGACTTGGATTTTTTACATTACGCATGTAGATCTTTACATTCAGTGAAAATAAATGCTTATGTGTTTTTTTTATTTTGAAACACAACTTGTTGAAACTCATTTAGGTGGCGGTAAAATATTTATCCAAGATTTATTACTTATTTTTCTCATTACTCCATACTGTGTGTAAAACCGAATTACACGCGGTTTGTATTGGGTATATATCTATACGAAAAAAATAATAATTTTTGTTTATCTTTAGGCCTAACGTGAAAAGCACAAAAAAATAAGAAAGGATTACTTTTTCATAAACTGAAGGATAAAAAAGTAAAAAAAAGTAAATTTCATGATGATCAATCTAGACTTAGATTTTTGCCCGCCTACCTAAGGTACACATATTGTCATTATTAAAAATCTTTTTAAAACAAGCATTTAATTTTAATAATCCCCCTAATGTTTTTTTTACATGTTAGTTGTTCTGAAATTTTCTGTGAAATGTTAAAAATATATTTATTCGTTTGTACGTTTGTGTTTATACCTATATTATGTTTTTAAACCATATCTTTTTTTTTAAACAATTCATATGACCTAGGTCCTTTGTTCAACTAAGCCAAATGTGCCTGTGCACAGGGGAGATGGTGCTATTGAAGCGTTAAAAATGGTATGACCATGTGCGGATTCGAAACCGTACCTTTGGGTCAATAGTCCAACGGCTTAAATACTAGACTACCACGATTTTAAATCTAGAGTGTATCTTTGCATATTCTGAGCAGCAGTCGCTAGTGGAACGCAACAGTCCTTGCGGATAGCCAAAAGAAGGATAATCTTTATTTTCCGCTATATTGATGTATTCTATCATCAAGGTTAACGATTCAACCAAAACAATGTGTTAATGCACCTAAAATGCAACTAAATAAAACTCAACTAAAATTCAAAGCTATGTAAAGAACCTCAACTCCGCACGAGAACTCTTACAACCTGTACACCCTATTTAAACGTTTGACATTAATAGATAGTAGTCACTTATTTAAATTTCGCTAATATATTAATATGTTTGTTCACCGAAGTATATAGAATCCTGATACAAACAAAATAAAGTCTTGTTTGACATTTATTTTATGACTAAATACTAATAAAAATTATCCATCCGACGTTATTACGGTATTTGAGAACCGTTGAGATACCAAAATATGAGGGAAACCAAATTACCAATATTACAATGGCATAATTTTTTCATTGGTTATTTTAAAGGCGATATAGAATATTATTCTTAACTAGTCCACATATTTTTTAAACAGCAATGGTGAGATTTTATTTATGTCCAAATGATAGTACATTCTAAAAACCAACATAATAATAATATAAATGATAAAAGGGGATTTGTAATACTTAAAGTATAACGAAATTAAAAAAAACTGCTTTGCTTACAGGTTCTAGACCGGATATTATTTTTGTGTAAGATTGTCCTCTCAAACGTTTTAACTTAATAAGTCCTTCAAAGTGCTTAAATAGTGTTTGTTACCTGTAACTATATCTGCCTCACTGGGTCGAGTCTGCAAATATGTGGTAAATAAAAGATAATCTTAGACTGCAGAGTCGCTATAAAAATATTTTAAACAAATGGTGATTAAAAAGTTTAATAATTGAAGTTTGCATTTTAGCTATGCATTCAATTATTCAATTAAATTACGTGATAGGTTTGGTTGAAACTCACCGTAAACACTGTAACGTAAAGATTAAAACTATATATAACTAGCTGACCCGGCCACGCGTTGCTGTGGCTAAAGTTTTTGTTATATTACATTATAGTAAACAATCTAAGAGGAACAATAAGAGAACATCAGTCACGGAGTCCATTATGCTTTTTCACACAGATGGTATTTGTAAAAAAATATGCTGATCTCCTTATTTGACTTTCTACTACTATAACCCTTTAGTACAATGAAATTATTTACGAACAAAGACGAAAATGTTGATGTTGGTATACAAATTCACTGGATTGAGATTGATTTGAAGGGGAAGTACGTTGAACACAATTAATTAAAATGTTCTTACACTTGATACTAAGCAGAAATCAATAGGTAAAAAATAAAAATTTATCAGATTTATTATTTCCATTTAATTTTATAACAAATATAAGTATATTACAGTATAATACAGTAAATAACATGTGACGCTTAAACTCATGAATGAGGTAGGCAAGGCAGACAGTCTTAAACTTTTAAACATTAATATCTTTTTTTTGAATTATAAATACTTTCAATTTCAATTTAATTTAACACCAATCGGTGCACAATGTTTTTGGTTAACCTGTCTTTAGCTAACACAAATAGATTCGACGGTTTCCCAACACGTGAACACGCAACATATAGTTGCCCATGAGAAAAACATGGATTTTCCAAATCTAAACCACAAATGGACATTGTTTGACCTTGAGATTTATTTATAGACATGGCGAAAGCTAAACGAATTGGAAACTGTAGCCTTTTGAAGGGTATGGTAGAATCTGATGGTATCATCGGAATACGTGGCAGCAGGACCACTTTTCCTTTAAACTTCCCAGCCAAAATGGTTGCTTCAAGAATGTTTCCGGTGATCTTTTTGATGACCAAACGCGTACCGTTACATAATTGAGGTGTATTCAAATTACGGAGGAGAATAATAGGGGAACCAATCTTTAATCGAAGATTATGTGGTGGCATTCCAGGGATATCTAATGAATTTAAAAATTCAATCGGAAAATTTACACTTTCATTTTCATCAACAACAGTATCGATTGATTTAAAAGACATCAGATCGCCTGGTAACAACTGTTGTATCTGGAAGTTAATTTCGTCAACATCAACGTTTTTGGCTGCCAAAATCGCCCGTTGACTAAGCCATTCATGATTCAAATAATTATTCTGTATATCCGGGAAAATACTCTGAATCAATTCAGTTTTATCCTGAACAACAGTGCAAAAATTGTCTGGTAGTTTAATGCATTGCGTATTTGGTTGCAGTTTTATTTTACCGTTCCCAATATCTAGTAGTTGTTCGGAAAATATTAGTGCTGATGGATCATTTTGCAATTGTACTCGCATATTTATGGTCAATCGAAGTGTTTCAACACTTCGCCATAAGAATGATTGTTTCAAACATGCATTAATCTCATCCGCGAAAGTAGAGCGAGGTATAACCGGTAAGGTCTGCCGGAAGTCACCAGACAAAAGTAAGATAGCACCACCGAAAAGTTTATTATTGCTGTTTAAATCTTGCATAGTTCTGTTTAATGCTTCAAGTGAATATTTGTGTGCCATTGTGCACTCATCCCAAATTATTATAGAACTCTTCCGCAACACTGCAGCTATTCCACTATTCTTTTTGATGTTACACATTGCATCTGGTTTATTATGAACGTCCAATGGCAGCTTGAATGTTGAATGTGCTGTTCGCCCACCATCCAGTAAAGTAGCCGCAATGCCTGACGATGCTAATGCTAATGCGATGTTTTTGTTGCGACCGTATTTTGGCAAGAATCAACGATATTAAAAATGTCTTACCGGTTCCACCGGGTGCATCCAAGAAAAAAAAACCGCCTTGTTCAGCAGCAACAGCCAGCATAATCCGATCATAAATAATTTTTTGTTCTGCTGTCAGTAATGGTTCACTGTTCATGATAATTGTTGCTAAACTTCCATGGTCATATTGATTTTCTCGTTGTAAATCGGTATTGACTAAGTCGGTGGCTGGACGATTAGGTGATGGCATACCATAATGATTAAGTGGTAAATTTGAAATAAGAACACATAAATCCTCGATCAAGACCAATGCTTCATTGTACATCTCTGGTGTATAATCTATGTTTTGGCATTGATTTGTTTGTCTAATTCGGTGCAAGATGTCTTCTGTCATACAATTTTTATATTTTTCCCACAAAGTTTGTGCTTGCGAGGGATAACATGTCGCCAAAATAATTGCAAACAACTGACGAATGTTATTCGGTGTTGATGTCAACGCAGCATCAGCAAGCGTTAAGTCCCAATGGTTATCGTCTTCTAGCAATTGCAGTTCACGACATGCATCCTGGTATGTATTGAATACTCGACCATTAGCTGTTCGTAAAAATTCAAAAGACGTTGGTCCGGGAACATTCACCAATAACAAACGTAAATAGAAGCACTCACGTTGCTTTGGATGTACCGTGTAAAGTCTCCCCAATGTCTTAGCTTTGAATATGCCTGTAATGGAAGGATGTGGTTTTCCTTGTTTCCGTGGCTCCCATTTTTTACTGGATTTGTTCCATGTGAAATAACGTGGAACATCACCATACACCAATGTCTTCGCGAAGTGGCCAAAAACATCAGGTTTTTGACACAATGTAAAAAATTCAGTTAGAGTCGTTTTCGGAGCTTCGAACGCTCTTTGGAGAACATTTTCTTCAGTGAAGTATACACGTTGACCGTTTTCAAGATGTATTGCCAGATGTTGGACAGCAGGATCTCTTTCGTGGATGGGAAAGCTGAGAATATGCCAAATAGCTTCATTGCTGCTAATGTATCTGCCCATTTGGTATCGTGCTATTTCGTCATTTTTATTTATGTTTTTTACTTCAAATATGGCCAAATCACTGCCTTTGTTTACATATTTACAAATATACTTAATTGATTTAACAGAACTGCAAAGCTCAACATTGATATGAGCTTTGTAAGTTTTTGAAATTAGTGGTGAGTATGGTACCACCCACTGATTATCAAACTCAACTTGATTTGGAAAGTTCGGCAGTCGCATTGTAAATGTGTGGCCACCATTCTCAGTACTTCTGCGGCGATACATTGGATAACCATCAATATCCGTGATCGTGTCATTCGTATGCGGCTTTGGGAAGTTTTTTTTACATTTTCCATTTTCCATGCACGGTGACGTCATGTTGAAAACACCGCATGGCCCATGGATCATGTGTTTGTTTGGTGACAATATCAAATAATTCTTGATCAATTAATGGGTCTGGAATTTCGGCTGAAATTATTTGATCGATTTCTTCAGGACGGATTCTATCTTTAAGCCAAACCAAAATGTGGGCATGAGGCAAACCTCGCTTTTGCCACTCTATCGTATACAGCCAACAACGTGTGATACCAAAAATTGTATATTTAACAATAAAATCAATTAAGAATTTCAATTTTTGTTTAAACACACGTGCAGTTAAATCATGACGATGAATGGCTTGTTGTCCTGGCAATAGTAAAGTTTGTATCTCTTCCCAATTCGGATTACATGTGAATGTAATAAATAAATCCGGTCGGCCGTAATGACGTACGTAAGTCATCGCATCTTGTATGTATTCCTGCATGTTCCGTGGACTGCCGATGTAGCTTGAAGGTAAAATGAAAGCATTACCGATGTCATTGGGATTTAAATTTCCATCGATGTTTCCAGCAACAGCATCTCGTAAGTGAATATATTCTTCCGATCGTAGTTTTGCCTGGTTGAATCGAAGGAATCGCAAGCGTTCGCTTTCGATCTTAGCATACATATCAACAATGTATTGATGGAACAGCTGACGATATCGAAGGATATAATTGTCTTGATGTTGTCTAACCATTATTCGGTGTGCGTAGTAGTTCATTGAGCTAACTTTATTATTTCTGTAATCACCTAAAAAAATAAAAAATAAAATGCAATACGAAATTAAAATCTATACATACAGTAAGAAAGTAAATAGATAATTGTCAAATTTACCGGTATTTGGATCATACTGTTTGATATTAAGGTGATATTCATCTTGTCCTTGCCAAAATATCAATGGATATTGTAGTGCGTCATATGAACGGTGTAGATCCTAAATCGTACTGACAGTGTTGTCTCGCCGTGTAATGTTTATAGATCTTTTGTCAACTGGATCACCAACCATGATAACAGCAACCTCATCAACAGTTGGAGCGTTGAATCTACCAGCATGTTCACCTAATGGTACTTTGTCGGCTTTTATGACGATTTGATAATTGTCATTTTGCAGTCGTGGCGAAACTCTTTTGATCAATTGAATTAGTTGATTTAGTTGGATAACCATCAATATCCGTGATCGTGTCATTCGTATGCGGCTTTGGGAAGTTTTTTTTACATTTTCCATTTTCCATGCACGGTGAGGTCATGTTGAAAACACCGCATGGCCCATGGATCATGTGTTTGGTGACAATATCAAATAATTCTTGATCAATTAATGGGTCTGGAATTTCGGCTGAAATTATTTGATCGATTTCTTCAGGACGGATTCTATCTTTAAGCCAAACCAAAATGTGGGCATGAGGCAAACCTCGCTTTTGCCACTCTATCGTATACAGCCAACAACGTGTGATACCAAAAATTGTATATTTAACAATAAAATCAATTAAGGATTTCAATTTTTGTTTAAACACACGTGCAGTTAAATCATGACGATGAATGGCTTGTTGTCCTGGCAATAGTAAAGTTTGTATCTCTTCCCAATTCGGATTACATGTGAATGTAATAAATAAATCCGGTCGGCCGTAATGACGTACGTAAGTCATCGCATCTTGTATGTATTCCTGCATGTTCCGTGGACTGCCGATGTAGCTTGAAGGTAAAATGAAAGCATTACCGATGTCATTGGGATTTAAATTTCCATCGATGTTTCCAGCAACAGCATCTCGTAAGTGAATATATTATTCCGATCGTAGTTTTGACGTTTGCGTTTTGACGTTTGCCGCTCGCGTTGTTGAGGTTAGATTTTTTCGGTGGCATTTGACTGAAAATAATAATTTTCTTGTTCTTATGATATTCTCTTGAAGACGTTCGTTACACTGTTCTTGAGATTCTTGTGCATGACCTGCTGTCCTGATTCTTTGAGCTGGATTTCTTGATTCAATTTGTTCTGCCAACTGATGGGCTCTTTTAATACGTTTGCGTCGAATAACTGTCACTGTCAAATAATAACAGACATTAGCGCCATCAACCCAGTCGAAAGGTATCGACATCTGTCAGTTTTATGACTGCCAAATAATAACAGACAAATAATTAGCGATAAATTAAAATTGCGACTATAATTTGAGATTTAAACTATCCTATCTCTCAAGTGCACATCGAACTGCACATGGTGTTCAAATTTTATTATAATCGGTTAAGTGGTTCAGCCGTCCATTGAGGACAAACATTGTGACACGAGATTTATATATATTAAGATTATCGAGGAAACCATCGCGGAAATGAATGTTATATAAAATGATAATCTTTACATAGAATAGAAACCTAATGCCCATTATAATATTATTAAATTATAATATTATTTTTAGAGCCCGTTTATACAGTGGATATAACTTTTTCAGAAAATTCTATAACTGATAAAGAACCGCGAATGGATAAATCAAGCAGAGAAAAAATTATATTAAAAGTGCCTGCGTTATATTTGATTTTTCATATAAAAATTAAGTTTAATAAAGAATACTAAATTTTAATAAAATATGTGAGAACACGAAGTAATTAAACACGTTTGTAAGCAATCACGCCACGCCACGTTCGGGACTACCGCCGGTGCAACGGCGCCAAGGGAGGTCTGTTACCATCAAGGTAGGTAGGTGGTTGCTTTCTACAAATTGCCATGTTGTGTTTTAAGCAGATCATAGCATAAACAGTCCTAATTTGCAACCGATCAGAAGTGATCTATTGCCCTGGCTGAAACTATTTTTTTTTTTTGCATTTTTTGATGTTTCTTTCTGTTCTATGATTTGTTTCATGTTCTGTAATGCATGTTGATGTCTTCATGTTCTCAGGAACGTTCATACAGATAACCTATACATAAATGTAATTTGTATAAATACATAAAACTATCACCAATAAATTGTTACAGTTTTATCACAACGTTACAGTTTTATCACAACGAACGTCCAATAGGCTGCTGTATGACGGAGAGTAATGATGCCTGTAGATGGGAAGAATTTCGACATCATATAAAAGATTTTGTGACCAATTGTGACACCAATTATTGTAATCGCAGTGACAAGCATTCTTCTCCAAAATACACATTTTTATTATTCATGAGTGTGACAATATATTTTTTTTTATAATATACCAAATAATTATTTTTTTTAATATTTTCACAGCAATATCGATTGTAATGTATTTTAATTACAATAAAAAAAACCTTTTCAAATTAGTATTTTTTATTGTTTGTTTTGTTTGTTGTTTACGACTAGATCGAAAGAATATAACAACCAATCTATATATCTACCTGTTCGACAGAAGTCATGTTATTATTTTAAAAAAACCGAAATAACGTGAATGAGTATTTCAAAGTATATAAAAATTGTAGAAAAAGGTTTTTGTACCAAATAATAATTGAACAAACAATAAATATAACACAACAAATAACAAGAAACAAGTTTAATAACAATATAACAGCGGAACAGGCATGCTAATCAATAAAATATTTAACTAAATAATTACCATGAAAGAAATATTATTTATTATATTTAAAACAATAAACATTTAGCTCATTATAGGTGCCACATTGATTATACACCTGATGGTCTTCTTCCTATTATTCCTAGTCTTCTTCCTTCCTATTATTTTGTTTTTTTTTGTTGTTTAAATGTTATATATTTCTTATATAGATATATTTTGTTTCTCCGTCCTTCCACTCAATAGGCAAACATCCTTCCAATTTTCTTGATAATTCCCTTCTTTTATGACATAATCTTCCAAATCCATCCAGAACTGTACTTTCGCCTCATCCGGGTTCTCACTAAGGACTATATTTCCATCAACTTGAAGATAGTTCCTCTTTAAATGTGTATAAGGAAGCCATTTAAAAGGCAACATATTCGTAAATGGGCCTGGCGTAGGATCACTGGAATAATAACAAAATTGATAAATTTTATTTCAGCATAATTAAATAATCATATTAAAGTCGACACCTATTTTCATGCAGCGTTCCATTTGTATATTCAGAGTATTTAGACTAATAATCTAGCATAAATCTCTTTACTGACCGTTTTCTGAATGTTTAACCAACTCACCAAAAAGTATGTTGCATTTCAAAATATGTTTTTTTTTATATTAACATAAAATTTCAATGTAAATATAGTAGCATGCAACAAGTATATAGATACATTAATCCAAAATAAAATATATTATAGACTATTACAAAAAAAACCGAACCCGTGAGTACTTTTTTTTATCTTTTTTAAGTTTTCTCGATTTTTAACTATGTGTAAAATGTATGTATGTATGTATGTGTGTTTTTCAGTAAGTTAGTTCATAAAAAAAAACAAATTCACTTAATAAAAAGGATTTTTTGCCAAACTGACTTAAAAGCGGGTTTGTGCAGGGAGGAGTTCTCAAAATTATATTTATCTTACCTAAACAATCCCCGTGCCCTAATTCCACAAAGAAAACAATCGTAGAACATATTATTATAACGATTACACTAATGTATTTCTTATATATTTTTTTGACTTTTAAACTAAGTGCCACTATGAAAATTGTAATGCACAAAGTAAATAATTTCTTTGCAAATAATCAAAACGGCGTATACTTAAGGGCGCAGAATTGTCTGTGTTGTATGCCAAAATGAGATGTTGCAGAAGTTATTCCATTTTACTATAGGAATAGAATGTACTTTGTTTAAAGTTTTGAGGCTGTATGATAGCGTGAGTTACGATTTTCAAGGTCACAATTTATATTTTAGGTATTACCAACCTCGTTTCCAGAAAATTACTAAACAATGTGAGGTGCCTTTTTCTCACGTAGTTGTCAGATGATTTATAATCCAAAGTTTTGTTCGTCATTGGAAAAACGTAGGCTTTATCGTCTGAATGAGTTGCACCCTGAAACCCGAACTTTTCAATGTTCGGATGATTAAGCCCGCCCCTGTAAGTAAACTTATACACGTACACAGGACTTTTTGAATAAATAGCATGTGAACGTATTGCGTTCATTATTGGCATAGCAAACATTATGTCGCCAATCAGTTTAATGCAGTTTTCAAAATGCTCGGGATTATTCAAGTCAATGTTGGTCGTACCAAAATAGAATTCTTTTATTTTAGTAATAGTTTCTTTATGCAATTTCGAACCAATCGGTAAATTCCAAATCGTTGGAATGAATGCATCAGCACGGTCAAGATATCGCTGAAGTATTTTATCATCCCTCACGTAGAATGCAAATTCTCGCGACGTATAACTAAAGATAACTGGCACATCATTAAAGGTACCACTCTTGTATGCTAAGGATGGTGTACTTGGAAGGAAAGCTTGATTTTTTTCAAAGTTACTATCTAATACTAATCCAAATTTAAATACTTCCACTCTGTTTTCTAATTCATAATCAAATACTCCTTGTACTAATCTTTGTTCAGTTTGTTGCATTAGGTATGCTAAAATCTCGTCAGTATTATTCGAAGTGAATCCTAAGAAACTCGTAAAATCTTTAGCTACTTCCACTGGGTCATAACCAGTATTCCACTCGCATAGAAATGCTCCTGAGTTGAGAATAGCTTTATGGAATAACCCTTTTGCCATTGGAGATAGCTGAAGAAGATAAGCTGACACAGCACCAGAACTAGGGCCATATAGTGCCACATTATTAGGATCTCCACCAAAGTATGCTATATTGTCTCGTACCCACTGTAGTGCCAGTACTTGATCTTTCGATTGAAGATTTCCTGGTGCATTTTCATTATTCAACGACAGTAACCCTAATATGCTAAGTCTGAAGTTAAATGTTACAATTACAGGATTAATTTCTAGTAGTAAATCTATTGGAGTGACAAAATTTCCAGCACCAACCCTAAATCGACCACCGTGTAAATTAACAAATACTGGTCTTGGTTTTTTTGGTTCCAGGTTTCTCGTATAAACGTTGATATAAAGACAATCCTCTTCGCCTTCAAATACTTCAAATATTTCAGTTATTTGAGGACATTTTGCTTTACATTGCTTAGCATTGTAAATACCATTCCATCTAGTATTTGGCAGTGGATTCTGAAATAAAATAATATGTTTTTACCACACAGAACAAGATTTATTTAAATTATTGATAATATCTTATTGTTGTTATTAAATACAAGGAATCTTGTAAACTCATAAACTAATTGGAGCGAAGCTCCCATGTGGTGACTCAAATGTCACTCTGTTCACGGACTAAGGCTCTATAACTACAAGACCGATTTTGATAATTATTTTTTTTAAATGACCATGACAATGTCTTCTATGCATAGATACCATAAAACATATACATTTGATTGCGCAAAGAATTATAAAAAATTAAATGCTAATCCCTATGGAGAAATACATTTATATACTAAACTCCGCTCCAATATATGCCGCAGCGAAGCAAAGTGGTGCCCTAGTACAACATTATATATATTTTTTAAAAAACACCTTTTAAGGTTTATTTTTATCATAAAACATTTCTCGTGGAGAAACATATTTTTTAATGACTTGTTTTCGAGCAGGATTGGTTTTTAAATTAGTTCGAAATTTGAAAGTGTATGTGTAGCATTTACATAAATTAATTTTTGGTTTTATATTACTTACATCAATACGTATAATACACGATAATTAATAAAATAATATTCTTATTATTAAAGCGAAAAACAACGCAAAATAGGTTAGATTTGGCAAGATATTCACGTAAGATATTATAAATGGTTCTAAAAAAGGTAATGTCCAAATTAGTTTAGTGACTCGAATCAAACGTAATACTACTCGTATATGAGCATTACATTATTACACATTACAAAGAATTCGACACGTGTGTCTGGCTGTAAGTATTTTACCCACCTTTGAAACTTTAAATACAACAACTACTTACATATTTGAAACATAACAGATTAGAAATCAGCCAGGCCAGGGTGGATTTTAGACAGGAACAAATAAACATTTAAAAAAATAAAGGGAAATCAAGTTCTTTTACATAAATCATTAAATGTCATGGTCATTAATTGATCAGGCGGGATAATAAGGTTTCTTCCTAAAGCCCTTCTTTTATATGATGTAAATATCTTCCTAATATTTAGAATGTAAATGTTCAACTAGAGGAAAAAATATGAATACAAAATAAAATAACAAATGATATTATTATATATTTTTTCTAACGTTTAAACTTTTTTCACCAAAATATTTAAAATTGATTGTTTTAATAATGTTTACCTTAAATCTGAGATTTCCCACTGGTGGTATAGCATATGGTATACCTTCAAAGCTTGCGTAGGTGATAGGATTCCTATGAAAAGCTAGGACTTTCTTAGTAAGCCGTAATCTTCCATTCAGGATGCCTTGTGGAATAGTAACGAACACGTCCTGATTAATTAGCGTCTTATTTTTATCGAGTATACCGTTTGTATTATAAAAATGACTACATGCTGAAATAATGGAAAATTGCAATATTTAAAAGATTTTTAAAAATATTTGCAAAACGCGCGAACCCTTAGATACCTAATAATAATAACCAAAACGTATACATATTGAAATGTATAACAAAATTACAACGTAATGACACGTTGTTTACATGAAAATATATTTCACATTAGTACTCGTATAGCAACGTGTTATCACTAAATTCATCCTAGTTAACTTACAACACGATTTCATACTGTATTGACATAACCCTGAGGGCACAAGGGATCATCAAATAGTTTTGTGAACGGATGTTGAATATTTAATTTTTTTGAATTAATTTAATGCTTGACTATTTAAAAGTTTAGACAATTATGGTTTTTTATGCGAAGATTTAAAAGTGCGAATTTTAAAACATAGCCATTGGCATACAAAACGTTGGTTTTCCTACTTGAACACTGCTCAACACAGTATGGGATCCTTACGCCTACAAAGGTAAGCAAGCAGACATGTCTTTAGGCATTTTAGTCGATACGATAGTCCACTGAATTAGTTTCAGTTCCTAATTGGGAGCCATTAACTATAAGAAGTTTAAAAATCGGATTATCTAATTTATATACTGCAACGAATAAACCTCCCCGGATGGTTTTTAGCTCCCAACATTCTAAGCCTTCTTATATTGATCGTATTAACCATTCTTCCAAGATAAAACTTTTATAGAGAAAACGGAGCATTAGGTTCAATTCTTTTCTTTCCAGAACAATTCGCCAGTGGATTGCTATTCAAAGCCAGTATTTAATTTTTTTACATATTTCAAGGTTGCTTTTAAGCGTAGGCTGCGAGTTGTTGAACATTTTTTCCCCAATTACTAAACTCATCAGTATAACCAGAGCTAAGTCCTATATATTGTACCGAATTAATAAAAAGAAAATCGTCACTATGTGACGATGTTTATGTGTGCTACTCGCAAATGTTAAGTTTGTCATATATTTCTTTTTAAAAGAAAACCTACATATTATTACCTGTATATAAACCTACATATTATTAACGATATAATAAATTAAAAATAACAAAATATACTTGCGAATGTTTAATATTTATAATGAATATAATATTTATGTATACATTTTATACTAAATTTTATCATAACCTACGTTACGAATTTCACGCATCCCCCCCACGAATTTCCCCTTATTCTCTTGAAATATATCAACTGCGTTGAATTTTTCATTATATCGCTGAGGACTCTACATATCTGAGGACTCTACATGATATTATTATTTGTGATTAAAAACGCACTACGCATTTATGATATAATATTATAAATATAATATAGCGGTAATATACAAACATTCATTCAACATACGAGTATATGAATATTATGGTAAAGGTGTTTTGCGGAGAAATTTGATGAAAAGAGAAAACTTACATACCCTGCAGTGATGTCTTCTGCAACAAACTCACGTAGTTCTGTAATATCAGTTTTATATAAGCTTTGGATTTTACCTTTATTCTTGGTACATTTTAATGCAAAAAAAAAAGTTTCTTATTTAACGCGCGCTTAGACAAATAGAAAATGTCCGACTAAGAACATTAAAAGAACTATAAAAAAAAGATTTTTTCAAAATTTTCGGATAGATACTATTCGGATACGCACTTGAAACTTAACTAAGATTAATTAAGTTGAATGCATAATAACAATTCAGTACACATTAAAAATTAATCGACAGATATTAATTTCAGAACACAGTTTTCATTATTCCGCCATTCGTTTTAAAAATCTCATATAGAATCATGAGCTTACTGATGATGCAAACAACTTGATAGCACAGGGATTCCTCATATTTATAGATGACCCTGAGGCAATCTCTTATTGTCGACGAACTAAACTGAGCTGCTGAAGTGGTTTTTGACATTTGCCTTAAAAAATATAGTACTGACCGCGGGTTGTATCGCATCACCGGGGAGGGTTCCGTGCGAATGGTTTCTTCCTCTGAATGCGAGGTTGTGTGTGTCCAATTGCGGGTATCTTCTTGATGACCTGGAGTACCGTATCAAAGTATTTAATCAATGTATGTCCTATCGGTATTATTTTGTCGTTTTGATTGCCCTTTTACAAAATATACCATATCAGTCCAACGATAAGGTCAATTAATATATTAGGAAGGTCGAAATAAATATTTATTCGTCGTTACGAAGTCAACTTCTACATTGTGTAATCTATTAAATATAGATTAACATACTTCCTATATCATATTTAGCTACAAAATGTGATTTATGGTAATTTAAATAGTTCTACAATAAATCAAATGTTTTAATGGCGTCATCAATCTATGCAGAAATATTTCTACCCAGACATTCATCTTATGTAAATTTAATAAAATAAGAAATAATATTATTAGGTGAAATACAATATTATTATTATTCACATAAAGTAATATTTAAGAAATGATATTGATACAAATAAAATCAGCTACTAAATAATGCATAAATTTCGATTTGAACAATACACACAGATACACGAATGTCCAATAGAAAGAAAATAGGTAAGATAGAACAGGTAACTTATATAAAATATAATGCTTTATATAAAAACACATATATAATGCTTTATTTTTTCCAAATATGTCACTAATTTGACCCGAATTAAAAAAAAGGAATAATTCACAACCAAAATTTTATATTCTTTTTTTTCTAATCAAAAATAAGAAAATATAGAATTTGGGAACACTATACTAATAAAAATATTAAAATATTATAAAAATATTGCTTACATTCACCAATGAAGGTTTTTAAACGGCATATTGACTGCTTAATCCTAGGATGACCCTAACAGCCAACGATCTTTTAAAACATATAGATACGGTAACTGAGGGTGAAAAACGCTTTACGCTTCAAGTACGCCACTTTGCGTCAAGTACACTTCTCGCGTATTATACGTCTCACTTGCTCGCCATACGAGCAAACGAGATATGCATGGCGGAGTATTGCAGCGAGCGGAACGGCGGGAGAAATTGTCGGTGTCGGGTTTTTACAAGGATGATTCGTACGACATGCCATATCTATATCTTTTAAAAGATCGTTGTTCACAGCTCATTAACAATAAGAAAACAAAATGTATGAAAAACAACATTTTTTATGTTTTTTTATGTTGTTTATAAAAATATTAGTGCAGACTCATTTTTAAGCAAATCTATATGAGCCTTCGATGATAGCGAGATTTATTTTGTAGCAACAATATAACATTAACTATACATAATGTCTCTCTTTTAGTTATATTATTATGACATCCATGAAAGACATAGAAAGGTAGGTATGACTTTCGCTAACGCTCAACGCTGTGTTGAATAAATAACGGTTATTCGATATATTTTATGTTCGTTCGTTGTCACTAGTTCACACTTGGCCCCTGACACATAAGACAATAATACTGATAAACTCTCAAGCAAACAAAATAGCGATTGTATTACTATGTACAGAAATCATAATTTAGACAAAGCACATTTTTATAACATTTAGAATGGAATACACAGAAGTACCCAGCAAATAGTAAGTTCGTTATAGTAGGTATAACTGACCGACATTCATTATTTTTCAATTTCTTACAAAAAATTTTGCTAAAAAAAGATTACGTAGGGTATTTACATTCTTTATTTACTATTTAAAGATATTTTAAAAGGTAAATTAATAATTATTAATATTGAGGAAATGAAAAAATGAAAGAATTTAGGTGAGTACCTCTGCTGGACATTTTGGAGCACCGTGACTTTTCTTTCACAACTAAATAAATAATTGCGTAGATACCCAAGGCATCTCCTAAAGTATCTATCATACTTCTTACTTATTATCCACTCAAGTGTCCTCAAGCGGGGACACGCACGGTAGAAATTAGTGTTATAGCGTAAATACGGTAATTCCCTGAAAACACATCGAACTTAAAGTTAACCTAGAAAAATGAAGTCTAATGGACTAAAATGGACAAGTGGGAAATCAAAAAGGTTTTTTTTTATAAAACTCGACGGTGAGTTCCGTGAAAAAGTCTAAAAGTTCTTTATGTAGGAAATAAATAAAACTAGTTTTCTTTGATACTGTCTAAAAATATGTTAGAAGTCAGAATAAAACTGACGGGTTGGATTATCATCATAGATTAATATAATATATAAAATAATATATTATAACACAATATAATATAATATTTTGTTGGAAAAATGTTGTCATCTAAAAAAAACATTAAAAAAAACCCTAATTTTTATATATTGATCTTCAATATATAAAAAAATATATATATATAATTCAACGAAGAGTCAGCCGAACTGAAAAAATTAACTAGTAATATGAAGCAAAAACCGCTGCTGTAACACTAAAAGCTTCTTTTTATATTTGACCTATTATAAATTATTTTCTATCCGTTTCTTATAATGCACAAGATTACGGGGTAATGCATAAATAATAACAACATATTTTTTAATTGACAATCTTGAATCTCAGATTTCTTTTTGGTATTCATCGATACTATCAGTGAATAGTATTCATTACACATTAAAAAGCTGTATTTAAATAGTACACGGTTTCCTTAAGTTGGAGTAGTTTTTTTTATATACTTGTTGATCGTCTCTAGTACAACTGGCAGGTCATTCAAGTCCTATCTTGAAAAAAATGAATAGAATACTTAAGTTAATTGTACCAAAATAATATATAAAAATTAGACTTAAAAATAATGACAACGGTCTATTCCATAATGGAAGACGTCTTAAACGTCTCATTCATAGAGGATTCAGACAGGATTTCATAGCCATTCTTGTTTAAAAATATTTTTTATAAAAAAATAATTTAATTTAATAATAATGTAATAGAAAATAACTTCATCTGAAATAAAATAAAACTGGTCTACTATGCTTCTCATCTGTGTTATGTTTTATAACTCATTATTTAATTGGGATATAATTGTTACTACAATTTGCCCAAAAAAAATATATGTTTTTTATTACAACAATATATTATTAATATAATTATATAACGTAATAAACAAACATTTGTTGTAAAAACATTTTTAAATAAAATGCATTTATAAATTCCTTCATTTAAGTACATAAAAATAATGTTAACAAGATATTTTTAATTTGTTTGTTACTATTTTAGAGAATCTAAAAAAAAAGGAAAGGCACAAAGCTACAATTTATTTTAGGGTCTAGTTAAATTTAAATAAATAATTATATGGATCAAGAAAGAATCAAAGGTACAATCAAACTGTGTAGTATCCTCCTTAGACCTTAACTAAAGAAGAGCGAGATAACCAAACCCAATCCAAACTTAAACTAGATTTATCCTGTTCTGTATTAGTTATAAAATATGAAAAATAAAGACTAAATAAATGTTTATTTTAAAGAAAATTTCCAAAATAGTTATCACTTTTGATAGTATGGGTTTTAAAGGATTAAGAAAAATAAAACTATTTATATTTATTAATTTATTTTATATCATTTAAATGAAGAATAGAACACATGGAGTGGAATGCTTGTTTGAGTGGAACATTTTCTGTTCGTACATACAACATAAAAAAACCCCTGCAAGAAGTGCGAATACGTATGCTAAATGAATTTTATTATTTACACAACATCTATTTTTATTTTCATTGTTATGTAAATGTGAAGCTTCGTTCTATCTCACTGCGCCATGAGAAATAGCTTGCAAATATTTCTCCTTTCTTCTAAGAGAATCTATTCCTGCCATACCATCTCACCTCCACCGGAATGTTGTCAAAAGCTAATTGAAAAAAAACAATTATGATTAGATTAACACAAAATATTGCTACATTACAAGTTAATTCAACGAAGACTCAGCCGAACTGAAAAAATTAACTAGTAATATGAAGCAAAAACCGCTGCTGTAACAATAAAAGCTTCTTTTTATATTTGACCTATTATAAATTATTTTCTATCCGTTTCTTATAATGCACAAGATTACGGGGTAATGCATAAATAATAACAACATTTTTTTTTAATTGACAATCTTGAATCTCAGATTTCTCTTTGGTATTCATCGATACTATCAGTGAATAGTATTCATTACACATTAAAAAGCTGTATTTAAATAGTACACGGTTTCCTTAAGTTGAAGTAGTTTTTTTTTGTTTCGTATAGTAGGAAATTTAATGTCAAAATAAAAAATATTTGTGGCAGGTAATAAATAGTACAACCACAGTATAGGTTCGTCTTAAGTTTACCACGTTTAATTCGTAGGATACAAGATTTTTCATTTATAACAATTTTTTATTTTATTTTTAGCGTTAATTATAGAATGAATGTACTTAGAGATGAAATGTTAGTCTAAGAGCCACAGAAAAAGAATATTAGCCAGTATCAAATATCAAGTAATCTATAATGATGAGGTTTCTATAATGATTTACTAATGGTCAAATTACTTCTTGATGACATAGAAACAATTTACTTACTCTAAGGTAATTAATAAAACTATTTAATGTCCGCATTGCAAGCACCGTTCATGTGCTAATTGGAAAGTTGACGGGTTTTCCGTCATTAAGTAACAAGTTGGAGTTTGAGCAATTTTATAGCTACACTATTGTCATTACAAGAACCTACATAATCTTACATTCTGTGGTTATTTGCTTCATTACATAGTAAGATGCATATTATATGGTGTAAATTCTGACCACGTATATGTAGTATGTGTATTTAATTTCTGACAAAGTAGTACCAGACTAGGAGTAGCTTAAAAACATTAGGAGAACCAATGGTACCATTGTAGTATATCGTCTATCTGATTATATGACATAAGAAAAGGATGATATAATTATAAACAAAAAATATAGAAACAATGGATAAGTTGTATGTGAAATATAGGATTATAGTTCGATAGGATATTTATTACCCTCGTCAAGATGTAGTCAAATACTCTGATAATTTTAAATGAACAATTAAGTTTAAATTTTTGACTTAATTATATTAGATATATTTAATACGGGTAATTGTGATAGATATTGTCAATAAATGTTAAAAGTGAGTAGATGGTAATGTGAACATTTCTGTAATATAGTGAGATATGAAGCAGTGTTTACTAATAAAATTACATTATTAACAATTTTAAAATTATTTTTTATAATACCCTAGCACCTGCTTGATTGTAAAGGTCCGTTATTTTCACGACCATTGTTCTAGTCTTTTTCTAACTAATAAAATTTTCAATTGATTATTAGTCATTGCAAAGAGACTATACAAATATTACCTATTCAATATTACATGTTGTGTCCTTCCAGTTTTTATCAAAATGACCTTCTTTCATAATAAAATCTTCTAGATCATACCAAAACTTGAGCCTTCTTTCATCTGGATTCTGACTCATCACTGCTTCACTATTCATGCTGAGATAATATTTATTTTCAGTTGTGTAAGGCAGCCACTTAAACGGAAGCAAGTGTGTAAAATTTCCTGATGTTGGATTACTAAAATGTAAAAAAACAAATTAGGTACATTTATATTTTTTCTTTCAGTTGATCATTAGTTTAAAATAAATAGTAAAACACAACCTTGATAGAACCTAGTGAACTAAAATTCTTAGGTGTTAGGTTGCTTGCAAGATTAATCTCTTTTGTGCAAGCTTTTATTTATGTGTTGAAATGCGTATACAAAATTTCGTGTCTGTGCTGAAGACCATTGAGGAGTTCCTTCGTCATATGCCTTTCATTATTTTTCAAATCTAAATCTAAAATCCCATGATGTTGATTTTTAAAATGTATATTTTTGCTATCGGAAAAATCTTATGGCCCCTTATTTTAATTCCTAAAAATAGCCATACATGCTCTAAGCTGGCATATATAGAAAAATCATCTTTAGTAAATGATAATACACGAAGATTATAAAGTACTAACATTTTTCACGTCAATAGAAATATAGAAAAATGTATGAGCTAATTTAGTACGAAACCAACAGTGCACCTAATATTTGTATACCTATAAGTAATCCAAGGGCGTCAGTGGCAAATTGCTGTGCAAATAGTGGTTATGCATACATACATAAAAGACAAAAAAAATATAACAAAACTGATGCCTAGTTCACTCAGATGCAGAGAACACGAGTTACTTTATACTAGACCTCATTTATTTTTATGGTAAGCACCCGAAACAATTACCTGGTCTCTAAAAAATTCCGATACAATGTCAATAATCTTTGCCTTACAATATTGTCTCGTGAATGTAAATCCGTTGTGTTTATTATATTGTTGAGTATGTATTGTCTATCATCGCAGTGTGTGGCAGCTTGAAATTTATATCTTTCTATATTTTCATTATTCAGATCGCCTCTATAAGAAAACTTGTACACATACAATGGGCTTTTTGCGTATTCAGCATGCGTTCTGAGAACTTCATTAATCGGAAAAATAAATGTAACGTCACTATGCAATAACGTAAAGATTGCTAAGTGTTCCTCGTTATTAATTTGGATATTATCACTGCCAAAATAGAAGTTCTTTATTTTCCTTACGCTGTCATTGAAAAGCTTGGATCCTACAGGAATCTTCCAAATTTGAGGTAATAATAAATAATCGTTTTTAGTATAATTTTCAAATAGATGATCCTCAAGGTATCTCGTAAATTCTAGTGAGGAGAACGAAGCCATCGTTGGGACATCACTAAAATTTCCAGACTTGTATGCGGCTAACGGTGGCCTGGATAAAAAACTTTCAACCCCATCAAATGATTCCTCAATGGTCGATGAAAATTTACGAACCTGGAGGTCATTCTTGAATTCGAAGTCGAATGCTTTTAGTAACAATTCTTCTTCTGGTAGATTCATCAAATATTTGTAAATATCTTCAGTATTGTTGCTTTTTAAACCTAAAAACGTTCCGAAATCTTTAACTAAGGCTATCGGTTCATATCCAGTATACCAGCTACATAAAAATACACCAGACACTAAAATAGATTTATGAAATAATCCTTGAGCCATCGATGACATTTGAATCTGGTAAGCATTAATTGAACCAGAACTAGATCCATATAGAGCCACATTATTAGGATCTCCACCGAAATAATGTATATTTTTATTGACCCATCTTAGAGCTAAAACCTGATCTTTATTCATCACATTTCCTGGGGCATTTTCATTATTTAGGGACAAAAAGCCCAAAACGTGAAGTCTGTAGTTAAATGTCACAATTATAGCATCGATTTCCAACATATAATCCATCGCGCTATTAAAAGCGGCTGAACCAATTTTAAATTTTCCTCCGTGTATGATGAAAATAACTGGCCTCAAAGGGTTTCTCTTCAAGTCCCTTGTATAAACATTGACATATAAACAATCTTCATGGCCTTCACACCTGTATAATGCTTTTATTATTTGTGGACACTTTGACCTTCTTTTAGTAGCGTCATACACACCGCTCCAATTACCGAATGGAATGGGATTCTGCAAAAGTGATAAAACAAAGGGATAGTTTATATAATAGTATGGTAGTATTTTATTATTAAAAAAACTAAGATAAATGTTTCGTTATAATATGCTAGCTATAGGATAAGACTAAAACTAAAATAGATAAAAATACGTTATTTCATGCTACTCTGGACCAAACTGGTCAAAACATAAACTCTTTTAAAGAGACTTTGTTTTCTGTGTGTTTGTCCGTCAGTCCTAGGTCCTAGTCCTAGGTATCTACTACGCAGTTGGTCATATAATAAACATGTTTAAGTTTATGTCAATGAGCCGCACGTAATGAGATATGCAGCGACCTTCAGCATCCTTTAAATGATTATTCAAGGTTAAAGTATTACCAACTATTCTTCAAAGGTTCAAGTATTCTTGAAAGACGAAAAAAGTCATGCCCTAAGTATCTGTAGTAGTGGCTTAGCCAGACAGTTTAACAAGAAAAATAAGAAGATTACATATAGTAATCTTCCTATAGATCTTCTCATACATCCGCTCAGGGAAGTTAGCGATCATGTTTGGGTAAAATAATCTTTTTGACAGCAGCTTTAAAAAGAGTTTTCGTCGTCTGGCTAAACTTTTTTATTTTA
Organism: Neomicropteryx cornuta; assembly: GCA_020383195.1. Taxonomy (NCBI): domain Eukaryota; kingdom Metazoa; phylum Arthropoda; class Insecta; order Lepidoptera; family Micropterigidae; genus Neomicropteryx; species Neomicropteryx cornuta. The sequence continues at coordinate 6,212,520 of JAHKQU010000025.1, read as the reverse complement.
TATTTATTAGAAATTAGTGAAATAAACGAAAAGTTTTGTTAATAAAATATATACGGCGAGACGACAAATAAACTTAGTGTCCGAATTAACAACCGTCGCGCATCTGTCAGTGGCGCTGTCTCGAATTTACCGATGCCGACTCACGCGAGACGCATGGGAGAAGTTTTGATGAGTGTTACAGCGTAAGGGTGGTTAGGTCGTCCCTGAAAATACGCCCGTACTAAAGTTAAAAACTTGGGAGTTGGCCCATATTTGGGTTTTAGGCGCTTGCCAGGGAAGTGGTTTGAATGTTGATAGTTAAGTCGTTTATTTGAATTTACATATAGATATACTCGTATAACATTTTCTGATAATTATCTTTATTTTTGTTTTTTTTATTTTTGCGGATTATAATTGACTGGTTAATTAATTTTATTATATTATTCCGGGTTTTATGTTTGTCAACGTTTGATTTTGATTTGGGTATTTTAATGTATTTTTTATTCTGAGTAAATGACGCTATTATGGGCTGCTTTAGGTCTTACTACGGTCACCATGGATGGGATAAACTGTGGTTTGGTGGTTCGGCTTTTTGTTATTGGTTTATTTATGAAATGCAAAACTACAATTATTCCTATAACTTTGTAGAAATAAATCGTTTTTACCTATTTTTAGTATTATATATTTTTAGTATGTATATATATATATATTTATTTTATTATATTTTTTTACTACATTTTATTTTATTATTTATTTTTTTTATATATTTATTTTTTAAGTTTATTTAGCATTATTTATAGTTTAACGCGTAATTATTATTATTTTGGTATAGAAGTTTGTAATAATATTTTTTTTTTAGGTATTATATTGTATGTATTTTATATCAATTCCACCTCCCCACTACGATCGCTAACAGGTAAACCAATGTGTGGGTACTTCAGGTAACAGATGATGTACCTAGACCAGTCTTCGTTTAGCTGTTGAAGAAGGGGCCACGGAGCTCCGAAACGTCCAGCAGAGGTATTCACAAAATCTCTATCTTCTTCTACTTTTTTTTTTCTCCATCTGTTGGCTAACAATAATAAGTGTTTAAACAACCGAAAAATCTTTTTAAGTATTATATATATATATTATATATATATATTTTTCGGTTGTTTAAACACTTATTATTGTTATTATTATTATTATTAAACATTTATTATTGATGATTATTTTTTAATATCGGCAAATCGCCTGAAAAGATAAAGTGACAATATTGATTTTTTTTTTTAATATTTTTTTAATTTTTTGATAAAGTGCTGGATAGCAAAATATTTATAAAGGTACTAAAGAGGTCCTGTACTTGAGAGCGCAGGTTGTCGGTTTAAACCCAGCGTTGAGTTTCATAAAAATGCATTTTTAACTCTCACCTGTCCTCTTTAGTGTAAAATATTGTCAAATATTATGTAATTATCTAATTAGATGAAATAAGGAAAGAATGTTATTTTAACAAAAAATATAAAAATAATGGAGAACCTTTATTGCCAAATTGCCAAATTTACGACATCAACATCTTGGAGTATATACATTTTAGAATAGACGTGTTATTCCTAATAAAATTTCATACGGAATACAATATTCAATTGTTTTTAAATACAAATGTAATAAAAGATACAAATTATCTAATTGTTCTTACTTACCTTTGTGAAAACAAGGCGGATGGCTCAGTCGAGGTTAGGCACAAACAAAATATTTAATTTTTCACTTCTGTGACACTTTTATACACAAAAACACTTTTAAAATACTTAAAACACTATATTTATGTAATATTATATGAAGAAATAATAGCTTTTGATCACGTCTAAAAACAAAAAAAAACATTCGTTATCACAGAGTAAAACGTAACACGACAACCTGCAAACGCCCATTTTCGTTTACTGGACTAACGGAAGATGCTTGAGAATTATTTTGACATTTAAAAGCAGAATTAGAATTAGAATTAGAAACGAAAATATCGATACCAACATTTAAGAAACAAAAAAAGCAAATGGATGGAACTTAAACCGCTATTTAGCGACCTGGGCAATCTGCGGATGTTTTTTTCAGGCCGCTAAATAACCACTTGGGCGCTGGTGAGGCGGGTTCTTACTGATTTCAGGTGTTTACGGTAACATATACACAGTGTTCCAAGACCATTCTCATCAAAATTTGGGCATGAATTATTTTCGTTTGTTTGTTATACAATTTCTTATTTGTACATAAACACCTCCTTAAGTCTTCAGGAATGGTCTTGCAACAACCTGTTTAATATAATGCTGTAATATATTATATTTTGTTTATTGTTTATGTTCTTTTTAAAAAAATAAAAAAAGATTTGAATAATGTCTTTGTTGTGAGCGCTCAGCTGTCGCCGAACACCGTTACGGTGTCAATACCATTATCGATTGTCGCGAGTTCAGAATTCGCGCGCTGACCGAATGTAAACCATCTGTTAAAAAGTAAAATTAATTTTGGGATGATTTTTATCGCATTCTTTTATATAATTTTCTTACTCATAATAGGTATCCAAACCCTTTTAAGTCTTCGGGAATCGTCTTAGAACATTTTATATATCGTCGTTATTAAGCGATAAGGCACAAAGTAGCATTTTCATTGACAATAATATAAAAATACCTAACGAATGGTTATGAAAATAAACACATTTGTAGTATGGTAAATATTTTTTATTAATAGATAGAATTTAAATAAAAGACACTATATGGTATTTTCATTTAAAATATACGTTAATGTATTTTTACTAACTGTTTAACTTCGTTCCAGGTTGGTAGGTAGGCCCTGCAGGCGGCTCTGTAGGCGCCTTAGGCGCACGGCATTCGGGATGAGTCTCTTCGCGACTCATCTTTAGATGACACAGAAAATTGACGTTTATGAATTTAAATATTTGTTTTCGAATCGCTGTCAAAAAGCGTTCTAGGCTGACTGACGAACAAATACATACATTTGTACTTTATAATATAATAGATCTGATCCGTTATAAAAGTCTTGCAGTTACTCATACTATACAAGATTATCTGGTAATACCTTAATAATTGAATATATTTTGAAATTGAAGTACAAAAATGAAGTTTTAAAATTAAACTACCTTGAATCTCAGATCGCCTATTGGTGGTTGAGCATATGGGATGCCTTCGAAACTGTAGTATTTTATGCGATCTTTTGTAAATGCTAAACTTGTGGTGGTATATTTTATTCTTCCTTCCAAAATACCCTGTGGTATCTTGACTCGTACGGTTTCGTCGATATCACCAAAAGCATGGCTGACGATCGCAAAGGCTAAATATAATCGCTGATATAAGGGTGCTGAAAAAAAAATGTGTACGAAGGTTAATTTGCAAGTAAATTGTACAAAATATATTTTATTAATAATTTCTATTCAGCCTTTCACCTGACCTCATCCTTACAAATACTTTAGTGAAAATTCGCTATCATATTACGTTTTTTTCTTTTTTTTTTTTACATAGGTATCTTATAAAAAATACAATATAATACCATATGTTTAACATTTGATCTTTGAGTTTCCTCCAAGTTACCATAACTAAGTTGCCATTTTTTATCTCATTTTCACAACATATGCAAAAAATTTAAATCCTTAAAATATTAAAAAGCATTCGTATTTTCCAAATGTCAGTACTGTCAAACTTTTTTATATATGTTAAACTAAAGGTGTTTACCTATTTTAACATAGAAATCATCTAATTAACGGTATTTAAACAATACATTTTACTATTTTACTATATCTTAACGATTTGCACGTAATGTGCATTTATTTTACACTTTTCTTTTCTTTTTAGCCATGACGATTCATTTTCATATAAACTACGTTGAACGTAAGTTATTCTTGTAAATATCCATTAAACCATTCACTTCTCATTCATTATACGTCATATTCGTTACATTTTCACACTTTTTTTCATAATTATTGTTTAATTTTTAAATCATTTATTCACTACTTTAATGAAAGTTTGACCGTATTGCATATCGCACAGATAGGTAGGTGAGAGTGAAAGACTTTCATAAAATACAGGCCTGTATTTAAACCAGCGTGCATTACCTCAAGCGATGCAACTATCTGTGCTTTCGGTATTAATTTTTCTTTGAACATTCTGGCTATATATTTTATTTGCAAAAAATTTCAATCCTTAAAATATTAAAAAGCATTCGTATTTTCCAAATGTCAGTACTGTCAAACTTTTATATATGTTAAACTAAAGGTGTTTACCTATTTTAACATAAAAATCATCTAATTAACGGTATTTAAACAATACATTTTACTATTTTACTATATATATATATATATATTTATTTATTTATTTATTTATTTATTCTTATACACCAAAATACATACATTACAGAGCAGTAGTAACAGTTCAATGGCTATTTAATCTAACCAACAAGCGACCGGCACCTACTGCACTGATGTTCCCTGCCTTCTTAACTAAACGCCGCGCGTCTGTACCAAAGAAGGTTTATATATATATATTCATATATATGTATAAGATATATATTCATATATATTTCTGTATTTAGAGTGCTAATGCGCGTTTAACTTAATTTAATTATAATCTTTACATGTATATCTGTACTTTTGCGAAAACCTGTCATCAGTTAATTTTACAATGTACCATGTACCATGTACCATGTACCATCTACCAATGTACCAATAGTATGTACCATTCTTTTTTCATATACTGTACTGTTGGTTTTTCGAATAAACGATATATAAATAAATAAAATTTGAATGATTTAATAAAAAAAATCCGACTTTCTGCCTCTTCGTTTTTGGATTCTAAATTTAATTTTAGATTTTTCTACTGTATTCTGATGGATACCATTTAGGTACTCATAGTATTTATTATGTGTTTATGACCAAAGAATTTATGTCATAAGTATGCATCTTACTTTGGATTGCAACACGTGACCAGAAATGGTAAGACTCTAGGTTATTGTTTAGATAAAAACCTATAAAAATATGTTTATAAGTATAAAAAATACTTAAAAAATAGCTCAATCTCCAAGCACACTATGTACCCAAAACAGGACAAGATATCAACTTTTTAAAAACATACCGTTTTTCGAATGTTACTGTAGAATGCAGTAACATTGACTTAAGATTTATAACGTTGAGTTTAGCATTCACCACTTTTACTACTGGTATACCTACAGTATTTACTGGTATAATGGTTGGTAATTTGCCGAGTTTTACCGTTTTTTTCTTAAAAAAAGGGTAAAACTCAAAAGTACTACTATTAAGCAGTACTTATTAGATATAATTCAATTATTAACGTATCGAATAACTTGCTATGCAACCCCGGGTTGGCAGCTAGGCCCGACAGGCGGTTTAAACGACGTTTTCGGAGTGTCTACGGCACTCCAGCGAACTGAAAATAATAGCGTTGTCCTAGAAATTTCGAGAGCTTTTAAAATTTCTAAAAACAACCTTCGTAGTATATTACCTAAATATTTCATATTCAATCTGTCATCCTTTATTTAATTACCTTAGAAGTTTATTTTTAGCCTCTATAATTCATGTATAAGAAGCTATTATAACACAAGAAAAAAAGCTATAACAGCTTTAACTACAAAATTTCTTTAAAATCGCCTGAGCGGTTTAGCGGCGAAAATGTAACTGAGATAAGACAGATTTTCGCTTTTATAATAATAGTATTGATATGAATTGATAATATTTATATTTCAAACAATGGATTATTTTGGAGTTAGCATTTAAAAAAAAACGTACCTGTAAATTTGTTTAACATTTCTTAATAGTATATCGCCTGTAATTAATACCTATAATTAATAATCTGCAACTTCACAACATCACATCACAACGTTTTATTTGATACAGGCTCAACACAAAAATCGATAAAATTAAAACTCGATCGCTTACTACTACCTAAATATGCTGAAATGTTTTAGTAATAACAGGTTTTAACAGAAAAGTGTACTAACAAACCAATATAATAATTTAAATCGGCATTTACTTAACTGCCTTACAAAGAACGGGTTCTTAATAGTAAAACCGCGTAGTTTCTGAAGCTCTTAGATACTTCGCGAATACCTGACAGGCGCCCGAGCAATACAATAACCCTTAAGTGCCCCGCGATATTTTTCAAAATTGCGCAATTACAGGCGCTTGCTAAAACACTAATTTTAGAAAAACTATGTATGTCATTTTGATACCATATACTATTTTGAATAGCTTAGGAAATTCTCTACAATATGGATTAATTAATAACTATAGATATTTAATATAACAAATAAAAAATGTCAATCTTTAACAAATATATTTTTGTGTTAAATTTTATTTTTGATAACCAATAAAAAAAAATTTAAAACAATAACACCCGTCTTTTACTTTTTACTTATGTTTCTAGATATCATATGAAACTATTCATAAGGAAAATATATTTTTTACAATGAAAATAAAATTCAAAATATTTATATTTATAGATACTTAACGGAGTTCGTCACCGGGGGCCGTATTATTTTGTTTTAAATAATTTTAATTGCATATTTATTTTATTTATTGTAATTATCGGTTTATAAGTTATTCTTCTACTGAGTTTTTTTTTAACTAAAATTATATATAGTTTTTAAAATATAAAATTAAAACTAAAGAGTATCAGTAAAAAAAAAATACATTATGTTCAAAAATTTTAACCTCGTCATGCTTCGTGCTATCCTATTTTGTTTTCCCTTCCCATCCAAAAAACGTCACTTATATTCCATATGTAATTCAAATCAACTCGCGCCAAACCCCTGCACTTGCCATGTTTCTTTAAAGGCTCCAAAATGCTTTCCGATCATATTTTAGTACTGACCATAAGTTAAAAAAATGACAAATGACAGCCTTCTCAAACATTAGGGCGTATTAGGCGTATTAACCTCTTACAAGAACAACCTTAACATAACCTTTGACCTTAACATGAGCGTGAAATCTCGTATTTTTGTCGTACTGGTCGCAGCGTTTTATAAATAAATGCATATAAACGACCATCAAATTATTAACGACCTGTCAAATTATCCTATGAATTGTCAAATTATGCCTAACTCGTCGCTAGTGGGCTAGGACGTTCACCAAAAACCTATTATTTTGCGTTTTGATTTTTTAACATTTTAACTTTCCGGGGTTACGATACTTTCCCTATTTTGGTGATTATTTGGAAATTCACTTTACCACAGTAATTGGAAACAATATATTCTAAATTAAAACAGTAATGAATGCACTGAATGCAATAAGTTTTTGGAAATATTTAAAAAATATTAACGAAAATCGTGATTGTCTAACTATAAGTGATATGTTATAGACGAGAGAGAAACCAAATTCTCCTAAATCTAATTGCGCAGGGCGTCAGCGCTGCACTGGCGCAACCACCGCCGTATAAGATATTGTCTTATATTGTTTAAAATTATAAAATTGACTTTGACTTACTGAAACCCTGATAATTCTTATTACCTTATCGCTAGTAAAAGGTGCGGATTTACTTTTAATACTCGTAATTACCTACGTCTCAAAAATCATCAATCTACAAAAGCGGTTTTCGAATAAAATTGTTTTATAATAATAATAAAAAATATATTTACAAAAAAAAAAACAACGCCTAAATGGTTTAAATTCTACCTAAATAATAGAAAAAAATGGTCCGGTTGAACGACTTCACGAGCGAAGAACTCGAGATTAGCTGTAGTGCATCACAGGGAAACGTTTTAGAACCTTTTTTGTTTCTAATTTATATAAATTGCTTATGCAATATAAATTGTGTTGGTTTCGTTTTAACTTTTGCTGATGATACGAAAAAGCTAATATTGGCTGCAGCATCGTAAAAACTTGACTAGAGACTTGACCTACTCACTAACGTGGATAAGACAAAACACATACCTCATAGCATTACTTCTAGTGAACAGCCTACACATCTGAGGACTACATTATATTATTATTTGTGCATAAAAACACACTACACACATTTATGATATAATATTATAAATATAATCGTCGCCAATCTATACAGACATATTTATACCCAGACATTCATCTAATGTAAATTTAATAAAATAAGAAATAATATTATTAGGTAATATACAATATTATTATTATTCTCATAAAATAATATTTAAGAAATCATATTGATACAAATAAAATCAGCTACTAAATAATGCATAAATTGCGAATTGAAACATACACACAGATACACGAATGTCCAATATAAAGAAAATAGATCAGATAGAACAGGTAACTTTTATAAAATATAATGCTTTATATACAAACACACATATCTTTATCTTTTCCAAATAAGTCACTAATTTGACCCGAATTAAAAAAAGGGATAGTTCAGAACTAAAATTTTATATTATTTTTTTTCTAATCAAAAATAAGAAAATATAGAATTTGGGAACAATATAATAATAAAAATATTAAAAATATTATAAAAATATTGCTTACAGTAACCAATGTAGGTTTTTAAGGCGCCACCAGTCCCTAAAACGTGTTTTGTAACGTATTTTGGTGCATTTTGTTGAAGTTATTCCCAACAAATGGCTAAAACTAAAAATACCACAATATTCTACATATATTAATTTAGTCCTTTGCTTAAAAAAAAAACGAAATACACCTTAATATAGTAATGAAAATAAATAAATAAGAAAGTGTTGTTTTTTTCTCGCAACGATTTTTTTTTAAGTTGTGTAAGTGACGCGAACTTAATTTTTCTTTCTAAAGATAGACAATATAATAATCTAGGACATTACTTAAAAAGAAACATTTTTTTCAAATGATAATAATTATTTAAATACAAAAAACATGTTTTATCGATTCCAAATGTAACGAATTCGCGGTCTGCGAGTAAATCCGTCTCTTTTCTACACGTCAATGTTCGAATAAAGCCTACTCTTTCTAATCTCAAGGACAAATGCGTCCCGGGGCGCCTTAATCTGCACATTGGCTGCTCAATCCTAGGATGACCTTCACAGCCAAACATCTTTTAAAATACGGTAACTACGGTAAAATACGGTATAGATACGGTAACTGAGGGTGAAAAACGCTTTACGCTCAAGTACGCCACTTTGCGTCAAGTACACTTCTCGCGTATTATACGTCTCACTTGCTCGCCATACGAGCAAACGAGATATGCATGGTGGAGTATTGCAGCGAGTGGAACGGCGGGGGAAATTGTCGGTGTCGGGTTTTTACAAGGATGATTCGTATGACATACCATATCTATATCTTTTAAAAGATCGTTGTTCACAGCTCATTAAAGTAAGAATAATAAAACGAAATGTATGAAAAACAACATTTTTTTATGTTGTTAATAAAAATATTAGTGTACTCATTTTAATAATATTAAGAGAAAATGTAAAGAATGAAAGAATTTAGGTATTATTTTTATTTTTAATACAACAATATATATATATTTTAATACAACAATATATTAATAATATATACTGTAATAATTAAACATTTGTTGTGAAAACATTTTTAAATAAAATGCATTTATAAATTCCTTCATTTAAGTACATAAAAATAATGTTACAAGATGTTTTTAATTTGTTTGTTACTATTTTAGAGAATCTAAAATAAAAAGGAAAGGCACAAAGCAACAATTTTAAGGTCTAGTTAAATTTAAAAAAAAAATAAATGGATCAAGAAAGAATCAAAGGTACATACATACAAGGGTCAATCAAAATGTGTAGTATCCTCCTTAGACCCTAACCAAGGAAAAGCGAGATAACCAAACCCAACCCAAACCTAAACTAGATTTGTCCTGTTCTATATTAGTTATAAAATGTGAAAAATAAAGGCTAAAGAAAAATTTCAAAATAAATGTAAACTTTGAAGTTATTTTAGTTATCACTATTGATACTATGGGTTTTGTAAGATTAAGATAAATAAAACAATTTATATTCACTAACGTATTTTATATCATTCAAATGAAAAACATAACACATGGAGTGGAATGCTTGTTTGAGTAGAACATTTTCTGTTCGTAATACAACATAAAAAAAACCCTGCAAGAAGTGCGAATACGTATGCTAAATGAATTTTGTTATTTACACAACAATTAGATCTATTTTTATCCTTATTGTTATGTTAATGTACAACTTTGTTCTACCTCACTGCGCCATGAGACATAGCTTGCAAATATTTCTTCTTTCTTCTAAGAAAATTGATTCCTGCCATACCAACTCCACCTCCACCGCTATTTGAATTATTTTCAAAAGCTATTTGAAAAAAAAAACTATTATAATTAGATTATCACAAAAAATAATGCAACATTACAAGCTAATTCAACGAAGAATCAGCCGAACTGAAAATTTTCCCCCCGAAGCCGAAGCAAAATTGGCTGCTGTAACATTAAAAGCTTCTTTTTATATTTTGACCCATTACAAATTATTTCTATCCGTTTCTTATAATGCACAAAATTACGGGGTAATGCGTAAATAATAAAAACATATTTTTTAATTGACAATCTTGAATCTCGGATTGGTCAGGGTAGTCACTATCAAATGTAAAGATTGTACAATAAAGCGTCCAATCACTAAAATTTGTTCTCTGCCAATTAATAAAATGATATAATTGTCAACATTTATGATTTATTTTGTATGTTATCTGTTGTGTTATGTATAATTGTAATATATTATGTAATATTATTTGTTATCGTCAATTCACATATAATTGCCTTAACGGGGGCGGAATGTTCACGCACCTCTGCAGATAAAGTAGTTTTAAGTAAGAAGTTCCATGCTCGACTGCTAGATGGTACTGTCTATTAATTTGTCGCCCCCTGCCAGTAGTAGTTTCATGAAACTGACATTTAAAATATGATTTGTTTAATAAACGATATAACATTGTACCACAAGTTGCGTGTTTTATTCACACCAAACACATATTTTATTTTGTGTTAGCGTTAACTATAGGATTCTATTTCTGTTACTATCTATTTTATCTATATAGAGATGAAATCTCAGTCTAAGAGCCATAGGAAAACTATATCAGCCAGTATCAAGTGATCTATAATGATGAGGTTCTTAATGATATAGATACAATTTACTTACTCTAAGGTAATTAATAAAACTATTTATTGTCCGCATTGCAAGCACCGTTCACGTGCTGCAGCTAACTGAAAAGTTGGCCGGTTTTCGGTCATTAAATTACAGGTTATTTTTTAATACGGGTAATGGTCAATAAAAGTTAAAAGTAATGTGAAATATGAAGTAGTATTTACTAATAAAATGACATAATTAACAATTTTAAAATTATGTTTTAAAATTACCTAGCACCTTTTTGAGATATCTACGGAAAAGGCCTTGGCGTAGTTAAATCGTACAATGCATTACTCGAACAATATAAAGACAGCGATCCATATTATGACTACAAAGATTTTATAATGAAAAGATCTGTTTTTTAATTATCTTTCTAATTATCAATTTACGCTAATTTTAATTTTACAACAAAGGGAAAAGGTTTCTTCATAATATTTAATTTGTGTAATTAGTGTTATTCATTAATTGCCCTTAAAATTTTTAATTTTCTATAAATTTAAATTAATCCAATCATTTTTTTTTCAGTTATGAAAAAAAAGATTAAGTTTAATAGCAATTACTATTTGTAAAATATTGTTATATGCCCCAAATAATGGCTTGCAATATAAGATAAAATAAATATATATATCCATACTTATATATGTCCGTTATTTTCACGAACAATGTTATAGTTTTTTGCTAACTAATAAAATTTTCAATTGATTATTAGTCATTGCAAAAAGACTATTCAAATATTACCTATCCAAAACTACATGTTGTGTCCTTCCAGTTTTTATCAAAATGACCTTCTTTGATAATAAAATCTTCTAGATCATACCAAAACTTGAGCCTTCTTTCATCTGGATTCTGACTCAACACTGCTTCACTATTCATGTTGAGATAATATTTATTTTCAGTTGTGTAGGGTAGCCACTTAAACGGAAGCAAGTGTGTGAAATTGCCTGATGTTGGATTACTAAAATGTAAAAAAAACATATTAGGTAAATTTATGTTGAAATATATCTTTCTTGCATAGACCTTAAATTCAATCAATTTAGTAACATGAACAATTATATTATATTGGTTTACGGTATATTTAAATTATTAATATAAAAAAATAATATAAAAAAAATAAAATTAATAATAAATTAATAGTAAAAATACATTTTAAAAACAAGCTTTTATATTTGTGTTGGAATGCGTTTACAAAATTTCGTGTTTGTGCTGTTGAGCGTTGAGGAGTTCCTTCGTCGGAGCCATTCTTGGGTGTAGAAACAGGTCATGCTAACCATAAAAATACATTGTCAACGGAACTGAAGCGACATTCTAAATTTAAACTCCGTATGATAAGAGGAACTGACCTAATCCAATAGACAAACATTGCAAGCTAAATAAAAGCTTGTAAAATAGAAACAAGTTTTCACTTTTTCCGACACTCCTGTGATTTTAATGTTTGAGGCGGCCATATATTATACTTATTTCTATATATCCGTAAATGTGTTGTCTAGTGTTAGTACAAACAGAATAATAAGTTTATTTATATAGGCATTTTTACAATAAAATATAATATTGCTTTTAGCTTGAGATAAAAGCAATATTATAGCAAAACTTGAGTATAGAGATAAATCTAAAATCACTATTATTGAATAAAATACCTATGAGTACAAATTTTATAATTCTTTCTTATGTTAGATTAGAAAACATAGTTACTGATATACATTTAGAACGTCGTTAGACAATGTAAACCAATTAAGTGCTTGCTTACTCGTTTTAAAATAAAAAGAAATTGTAGACATATGTCAAACAACAAATTAAGCTAAGCTTAGCTAACAACCTCCAAATTTATTAAGTAAAATTTTACAGACATAAGGAACAGAACATAATGGAAAAATGGGAGTTTTAATAAAGTGCTACTTTGTGGTCATCCTGACTATTGTTACGGGCCTGTAAATCTAAACGGTTAATCAGAACACATTTAAAAATTAAAATGTTTAAAGTCTTGTACATTTTTCGCGTAAATCAAAATAAATAAATTTTTCAATAGATGGTCTTTCCTCTTCTTTATTTTTGCAATCGTATTTCTTTTTTAATCAACAAATTAAGCAAACAGGCTTGGATAGAAAGTCATATTATTTTTACACCGGATCAGATTTTTATTATATATATGCCTTTCATTATATTTTTCAAATCGAAAACATAAAATCCTAAAATGTTGATTTTTAAAATGTATGTTGTTGCTATCGGAAAAAGCTTATGACCCCTTATTTTAATTCTTAAAAATAGCCATACATGCTCTAAGCTGGCATATATAGAAAATTCATATTTAGTAAATGTTAATACGCGAAGACTATAAAGCACTAATATTTTTCACGTTAATAGAAATAATGAAAAATGTATGGGCTAATTTAGTGCACCTAATATTTGTATACCTTTAAGTAATCCAAGTGCGCCAGTGGCAAACTGCTGCGCAAATAGTGGTTATGCATACATATATAGAAGACACAAAAAATAACAAAACTGATGCCTAGTTCGCTCAGATCCAGAAAACACGAGCTATTTTATACTAGGCCTCATTTATTTTTATGGTAAGCACCCGAAACAATTACCTGGTCTCTAAAAAATTCCGATACAATGTCAATAATCTTTGCCTTACAATATTGTCTCGCGAATGTAAAACCGTTGCGTTAATTATATTGTTAATTATGTATTGTCTATCATCGCAGTGTGTGGCAGCTTGAAATTTATATCTTTCTATATTTTCATTATTCAGATCGCCTCTATAAGAAAACTTGTACACATACAATGGGCTTTTTGCGTATTCAGCATGCGTTCTGAGAACTTCATTAATCGGAAAAATAAATGTAACGTCACTCTGCAGTAACGTAAAGATTGCAAAGTGTTCCTCGTTATTAATTTGGATATTATCACTGCCAAAATAGAAGTTCTTTATTTTCCTTACGCTGTCATTGAAAAGCTTGGATCCTACAGGAATCTTCCAAATTTGAGGTAATAATAAATAATCGTTTTTAGTATAATTTTCAAATAGATGATCCTCAAGGTATGTCGCAAATTCTAGTGAGGTGAACGAAACCATCGTTGGGACATCACTAAAATTTCCAGATTTGTATGCGGCTAACGGTGGCTTGGATAGAAAACTTTCAACCCCATCAAATGATTCCTCAATGGTCGATGAAAATTTACGTTCCTGGAGGTCATTTTTGAATTCGAAGTCGAATGCTTTTAGTAACAATTCTTCTTCTGGTAGATTCATTAAATATTTGTATATATGTTCAGTATTATTAGTTTTTAAACCTAAAAACGTTCCGAAATCTTTAACTAAGGCTATCGGTTCATATCCAGTATACCAGCTACATAAAAATACACCAGACACTAAAATAGATTTATGAAATAATCCTTGAGCCATCGATGACATTTGAATCTGGTAAGCATTAATTGAACCAGAACTAGGTCCATATAGAGCCACATTATTAGGATCTCCACCGAAATAATTTATATTTTTATTGACCCATCTTAGGGCTAAAACCTGATCTTTATTCATCACATTTCCTGGGGCATTTTCATTATTTAGGGACAAAAAGCCCAAAACGTGAAGTCTGTAGTTGAATGACACAATTATAGCATCCATTTCCAACATATAATCCATCGGGCTATTAAAAGCGGCTGAACCAAATTTAAATTTTCCTCCGTGAATGAAGAAAAGAACTGGCCTCAAAGGGTTTCTCTTCAAGTCTCTTGTATAAACATTGACATATAAACAATCTTCATGGCCTTCACACCTGTATAATTCTTTAATTATTTGTGGACACTTTGACCTTTTTTTTGTGGCGTCATACACACCGCTCCAATTACCGAATGGAATGGGATTCTGCAAAATCGACAAAACAAAGGGTTATTTATATAATAGTATAGTAGAATTTTATTATTAAAAAAGACTAAAATAAATATTTAATTATTATAATATAGAAAGACTAAGACAAAAGCTAAAATAGATAAAAATACCTTATTTCATGCTACTCTGTACCAAACTGGTCAAAACATAAACCCTTTTAAAGAGACTTTGTTTTCTGTGTGCTTGTCTGTCAGTCCTAGAACCTAGTCCTAGGTATCTACTACGTAGTTGGTCATATAATAAACATGTTTTAGTTTATGTCAATAAGCCGCACGTAATGAGACGCGCAGCGACTTTCAGCATCCTATAAATAATCATTCAAGGTTAAAGTATTACCAACTACATTCTTGAAAGACGAAAAAGTCATACCCTAAGTATCTGTAGTAGTGGCTTAGCCAGACAGTTTAACAAGAAAAATTAGAAGATTACATATAGTAATGTTCCTATACATTTTCATTTATATCTGCCCAGAGAAGTTAACGACCATGTTTGGCTAAAATAATCTCTTTGACGGCATCTTTAAAAAGAGATTTCGTCGTCTGGGTAAACTTTTATATTTATGAGAAATTAGTTGAAATTAGTGAAATAAACGAAAAGTTTAAAAAAACGAAAATATTAAAAGGATCAAAAATCAACCGTTTGCATTGTTCTAAAGAATTCATTGAACCACCCAACCGAAGGACTATTAAAACATTGGAATATATATATTAGATTTTCTTCAAATGTTAGAATTATTATTTTACATGTGCAAACCAATCATTCATTCAGTTGATAATAATATTATCACCCACATCCCATTAATGATAAAACGATCAGTTGTTCAAAATAAGATTAATTAAATTAAATAAACATATTTTGGCAGGAGAAATTATTCATTTATGATTTTTCATAGATGTTGTAGCATGGCTATGTTGCCATACGCACATCACTCATATTCCCCTATACATAGACAAAACGTTGTCTATGGTCAGCGCTCGCCCGCGGTACGGTCGAAGCGCGTAGTAACAAACAGTTTCAATAAACTCGCCGCTCGCACACTACGCCTGCCTATTATTTTACCTGTCGCGACCTACATAGTCGAGTACCGGGTGTGGTCTCGGAGAGTCACACTTCCACGACATCATTTGTAATAAATAAACATAATATAACTAAATAACCTTTAAACGGTACAACGTATATATATACATCTATTTTAATACCCGTTCCAATTCACGCGAGAACTCACGGTAGGGATTTCGATGCTTGCTTTAATGTAAAAGTTTTGAAGTCTTTGCCAGCGGATGCCCGCGAAATTGATTTAAAGACATGGGAACTCTCTCATATTTGGGTTTTGGGCGTTTGCAGATATGTTGGTCTAAATAGACAAAATTAAACTAACTTATCAGCATTTAACGCGTGATGCTTGATATAGTCTTTCAAGAAATTAGTTTCATTTCATAATACTGTTATGATATATATTTAAAAATTTATACAAAAAATTAAAATGTTGTTTGTTTGACATTTAAGAAACAAAAAAAGCAAATGGATGGAACTTAAGCCGCTGTTTAGCGACCTGGGCAATCTAAGGATGTTTTTTTCAGGCCGCTAAATAACTACTTGGGCGCTGGTGAGACGGGTTCTTATTGATTTCAGGTGTATACGGTAACATATACACCGTGTTCCAAGACCATTCTCAATAAAATTTGGGCATGAATTATTTTCGATTGTTTGTTATACAATTTCTTATTTGTACATAAACACCTCCAGTCTCCAGGAATGGTCTTGCAACAATCTGTGTAGTATAATATATTAATTACATCTTGCTTATTGTTTACTGTGCTTCTGTACTTACTGTTTAAAAAAATAAAAAAAGATTTGAATAATGTATTTGTTGTGAGCGCTTAGACGTATCTTTAGATGACACATACAATTAACGTTGACACTTATGAATTTAAATATTTATTTTCGAATCGCTGTCAAAAAGCATTCTAGGCTGACTGACAAATAAATACATACATTTGTATTTATAATATAATAGATCTGATCCGTTATAAATGTCTTGCAGTTACTCATACTATACAAGATTATCTGGTAATGCGTTAATAAATGAAACAATATTTTGAAATTGAAATACAAAAATGAAGTTTTAAAATTAAACTACCTTGAATCTCAGATCGCCTATTGGTGGTTGAGCATATGGGATGCCTTCGAAACTGTAGTATTTTATGCGATCTTTTGTAAATGCTAAACTTGTGGTGGTATATTTTATTCTTCCTTCCAAAATACCCTGTGGTATCTTGACTCGTACGGTTTCGTCGATATCACCAAAAGCATGGCTGACGATCGCAAAGGCTAAATATAATCGCTGATATAAGGGTGCTGAAAAAAAAATGTTTACGAAGGTTAATTTGCAAGTAAATTGTACAAAATATCTTGTATTAATAATTTCTATTCAACCTTTCACCTGACCTCATTCTTACAAATATTTTAGTGAAAATTCGCTATCATATTACGTTTTTTTCTTTTTTTTTTATTTACATAGGTATCTTAAAAAACAAACAGTATAATACCATATGTTTAACATTTGATCTTTGAGTTTCCTCCAAGTTACCATAACTTAGTTGCCATTTTTAATCTCACTTTCACAACATATTACTTTTAGTTTTAAGAACAAAATTAACTGCATGAACAGTTATGAATACTTCCATTTCAGTAGATTACGTTCAATTTGCCACTTTTTAGCCAACGATGGCAGCATACTTGTCGTAATTTTATACTATTTTGTAATAATCATCACCGCATTGAATACTGTCACTCATAAGTACTATCTTGCACTCTAGAACGTTTATCTTGCAAACTCAAACGTTCACAATTGTTGAATTTAACCCCTCTGCGTAATAAATAACTTGTAACTGCTAAAGTCGAGTTTATTTCCCCAGTCAACTCTTACCAGAAATGATTGGACCTCACCAAATCATCCACTAGACCAACCATACTCAAACTTTTTTGTCTTCGGGCCACATACATATATTTGTAAAGCTGCGCGGGCCGCAACACTATACTGGTATGACGAAAAAAATATGAAACGACAATCCTCTTTGGGTGTCACTATTTGTACGTCAAAGACAAAATTAATCCCAAGATATACGAAATACAGAATGCCAGATTTTGTAAATCATATCTCTGATAATAAATGTGTTTAGGGCCACACAAAAAAGCTAGACGGGCCGAATACATATATACACACATACAATAAACCAACCTAAATCCTTTAATATCACAAACATTGTGTATGTTCGTTTCTCGAAACTGTCGATAGTTATAAATACATCGGTTTAACACTTGACAAACACTTCAATTGGGAGACTCATATAGAAATACTAAGTGATAAACTAAGGTACTTCTTTAAAATATTATTTTACATTAAAAACATTCTGCCATATAATATAAAAAAAAACTGTTTATATAACCCTCATTGACTCTATTATAGCATATGGGGTAAGAGTGTGGGGACTCACTTTTGATACCTACATCTCTAAAATCGACAAATTACAAAAGAGGCTACTAAAGTAAATTGTACCAACAGAAATTAGAGCTGAATGTAGAGAATACGAGAGCCTCGATTATTTAGGTTTGTCAACGTTCTGCCAGTGAAGCATATACACACAGAATCCTGATTGATCACTATTCAGACGCCTCATATAAAGTTCCGGTAGTTCACGCTTACACCACAAGGCAAGCACAAAAACACACATTGAATGTTCCTCGTATTAACAATTACTATGCAGCACGTACTTTACGTTACTTAATCCCTAAACTATATAATGAGTTAGAATATGACATTAAAACCTTTAAAAACAAGAAGAATATAAAAAACGATATAAAAAATACACTAATGTCAAAATTATAATTTATAAAAATATTTTTTCTTTAGTATATTCAATATATTGTATAATTGAGTTGTAAAGTTATTTGACTTATATTTGATGATTGTTTTTTAATAACGGCAAATCGTCTAAAAAGATAAATGACACAATCTTTGACAATATTTAAAAATTTTGAAAAAGTTTTTAATTATTTGATAAAGTGCTGGATAGCATAATATTTATAAAGGTTCTAAAGAGGTCCTGTACTTGAGAGCGCAGGATGTCGGTTTAAACCCAGCGCTGAGTTTTATAAAAATGCATTTTTAACTCTCACCTCTTTAGTGTAAAATATTGTCAAATATTATGTAATCATGTTATTCAAAACCCAATTTATTATTACGGATGTATATGCTGTTTGTATGTATATGTTTTAGTTCAATTATTGTATTTTTTTCTTAGTTTCATTTAATTGGTTTACTAACCTGGGTATACCCTATGGGTTAGTGCAACTGAACTTTAGTATACATACACATTTGTATACGCATTATTTAGAATAGAGGAAGGATTACTGTGGATTGCTGTCAGTGCGCAGTGTTGCAATGTCGCGAAATGTGACACCATAGTGTAGTCATAAGACAATGTGACATTATGTTGATACATTTAATTGTTTAATTTGTATGTTAAGATACCTACGGAAAAGGCACCAGCCTTCGTGGGGTTATATTATGGTGCATTACTCAAAAAAAAAACAATGGATTATTTAGAAGTTAGCATTTCAAAAAAAAAGTACCTGTAAATTTGTTTAACATTTCTTATCTTTTCTTTTATTCTTTTATTTATTCTTATCGCCTGTGGCAACCTATAATTTATAACAAACTGCAACTTCACAACATCACACAATGTTTTATTTGATACAAGCTCAACACAAAAATGGATAAAATTAAAACTCGATCGCTTACTACTACCTAAATATGCTAAAATGCTTTTAGTAATAACAGGTTTTAACGGTTAAAGTGTAATAAAAAACCGACATAATAATTGTATTCGGCATTTACCTAACTGCCTTACTAAAAACGGGTTCTTAATAGTAAAACTACGTAGTTTCTTAGATACTCCGCGTAACCTGTCGTGCGCCCGAGCAATATACTCGTAAATCAAAACAACCCTTGAGTGCCCCGCGATATTTTTCAAAATTGCGCAATTATAGGCGCTTGCCAAAACACTAATTTTAGAAAAATTATGTATGTCATGTTGATACAATATACTATTTTGAATAGCGTTTGAAATTTTCTACAATATGGTTTTACTAATAACTAGAGATATTCAATATAACAAAAAAAATAGTAAATCTTGAAAAAATATATCTTTGTGTAAAATTTTATTTTTGATAACAAATAATAACCGTCTTTTACTTTTTACTTATGTTCCTAGATATCATATAAAACTATTCATAAGAAAAATATACTTTTTACCATAAAAAGAAAATTCAAAATATATATATTTATAGATACTTATCGTAGATCAGGGGTGCTCAAACGGTCGATCGCGAGTGCTTTTTGAGTAGATCTCGAGAAGAAAAAATTTTTTAATAAGTAGGTAGGTAACTAAACTACAAAAATGTATTACGTAATAAAATAACACTGCTTGCGGCAAAAGGTGGAACGGTGGAAAGGTGGAAAGGTGGTTTTTATCAAAGGAACGCGCGGCACTTTTCAAAGAAAAGCCGTGTTGTTTCTAGAATAGTCAGTACACAGTACAGTCTAGTCTAGAAACAACGAGAGAAAGTACAGTCTAGTTTCGGGCGGCGCGTTTGACGGGAACATTCGAGACTTTCGTTCACGCCGATATAAATGTTGCGCCTGCAGGAATTTCTAGTCCTGTTTGCAGGGACTAGCGGAAAATAAAACAGAAATCATGTCTGCTATTAGAGAACTTCAGTTATCTCGTCCGACTGTAACAAGGCGTATTGAAGTCATGAGTCAGGACATCGCAGGACAAGCGTTACAAATGTACCTATATTGTGCAGAAAGCTAATATCTATATATGCTACGGTACGCCCTACCTAGGTAGGTAGGGTGTATCGTGTATGTACGACAACCCTGCATCACACACACTTGCAGTCTCTCAGAGTCGATCGTAAGTAGTCTAAAAATATTGAGGTAGATCGCCAGCAGTTCAAGTTTGAGCACCCCTGTCGTAGATCGTCACTGGTACCGTATTATTTTTTTTAAATAATTTTAATTACATATTTATTTTATTTATTTTAATTATTGCTTTATAAGTTATTCTTCTAATAAGTTTTTTTTAACTAAAATGATATATAGTTTTTAAAATATAAAATAAAAACAAAAGAGTATAAGAAAAAAAAATACATTATGTTCAAAAATTTTAACCTCCTCATGCTTCGTGCTATCCTCTTTTGCTTTCCCTACCCATCCAAAAAAACGTCACTTATATTCCATATGTAATTCAAATCAACTCGCGCCAAACCCCTGTACTTGCTAAGTTTCTTTAAAGGCTCCAAAATGCTTTCTGAGCATATTTTAGTACTGAGCATAAGTTAAAAAAATTACAAATAATAGCCTTCTCAAACATTGAGGTGTATTAGCGCCGGTTAACCTCTTACAACCTTAACATAACCTTTGACCTTAACATAAGCGTCGAAAACTCGTATTTTTGTCGTACTGGTCGCAGCGTTTTATAAATAAATGCTGCCACCTTTTATAAATAAATGCATTTAAACGACCATCAAATTATTAACCTGTCAAATTATCCTATGAATTGTCAAATTATGCCTAACTCGTCGCTAGTGGGCGAGGACGTTTACCAAAAACCTATTATTTTGCTTGTTGATTTTTTAACATTTTAAATTTCCAAGGTTAAGATAATTTACCTATGTTGGTGATTATTTGGGAATTAATAATTCACTTTACAACAGCACTTGGGAACAACATTTTCTAAATTAAAACAGTAATGAATGCACTAAATGCAAAAAGTTTTTGGAAATATTTAAAAAATATTAACGAAAATCGTGATTGTCTAACTATAAGTGATGTTATTTATACGAGAAAGAAACCATATTTTCCTAAATCTAATTGAGCAGGGCGTCAACGCACGCACTGGCGCAACCACCGCCGTATAAGATATTCTCTTATATTGTTTAAAATTATAAAATTGACTTTGACTTACTGAAACCCTGATAACTCTTATTACCTTATCGCTAGTAAAAGGTGCGGATTTACTTTTAATACTCGCACTTACCTACGTCTCAAAAATCATAAATTTTCAAAAGCGGCCTTTAAATAAAATCGTTTTATAATAATAATAAAAAATATATTTAAAAAAAAAACATTTTTTAAAACAACGCTTATAATATTCAATACGCATACGCAGTCTTAAATAGTTTAAATGCTACCTAATTAATAGAAAACAAATGGTCTAGTTGAACGAATTCACAAGCGAAGAATTAATTGACGCTATGGTGGGCTGCTTTAGGTCTTACTTTGGTCACCATGGATGGGATAAACTGTGGTTTGGTGGTTCGGCATTTTGTTATTGGTTTATTTATGAAACTACGGTACTACGTTACGGTATGGTACTACTTTTATTCCTATAACTTTGTAGAAATAAATCGTTTTTACCTAACACCTAACATAATTAGTATGTATATATATATATATTTTGTGTTTTATTATTATTATTTATTTTTTTTTATTTATTTATTTTTTAAGTTTATTTAACATGATTTATAGTTTTAACGCGTAATGATTATTATGTAGGGTTAGGAATTTCAAATAATATTATTTTTTTAGGTATTATATTGTATGTATTTTATATCAATCTCAGGTGACAGATGATGTACCTAGACCAGTCTTCGTTTAGCTGTTGAAGAAGGGGCCACGGAGCTCCGAAACGTCCATCAGAGGTACTCTCCCAATCTCTATCTTCTTCTACTTTATATCATATAACTTATTTTATATTCTAAAAATACATTTAAAAAAAAACCCTAATTTTGATATATAAATCACTTGTTGATGCTCTAGTGGCGTATGCTCTCAGCACGTCTGGCAGGTCATTCAAGTCCTATCTTGAAAAAAATAAATATAATACTTAAGATAATTGTGCCAAAATATATAAAAATTAGACTTAAAAATAATGACAACGGTCTATTCCATATAGGAAGATGTCTTAAACGTCTCATTCATAGAGGATTCATATAGGATTTCATATTTAAAAATATTTTTTATAAAAAAATAATAATAGAAAATAACTACATCCGAAATAAAATAAAACTGATCTACTATGCTTCTCATCTGTGTTATGTTTTATAACTTATTATTTAATTGGGATCTAATTGTTATTATAATATGGTTTAAAAATGAATATATTTTTAAGTACAACAATATATTATTAGTACATATAACGTAATAATTAACCATTTGTTGTAAAAACATTATTAAATAAAACGCATTTATAAATTCCTTCATTTAAGTACATAAAAATAATGTTAACAAGATGTTTTTAACTTGTTTTTACTATTTTAACTATTTTAGAGATTCTATAAGAAAAAGGAAAGGCACAAAGCTACAATTTTAAGGTCTAGTTAAATTTAAAAAAAAAAATAAATGGATCAAGAAAGAATCAAAGGTACATACAAGGGTCAATCAAAATGTGTAGTATCCTCCTTAGACCCTAACCAAGGAAGAGAGAGATAACCAAACCCAACCCAATCCTAAACTAGATTTGTCCTGTTCTATATTAGTTATAAAATATGAAAAATAAAGGCTAAATAAAAGATTATTTCAAAGAAAAATTCCAAAATCAATATAAACTTTGAAGTTATTTTAGTTATTTCTATTGATACTATGGGTTTTGTAGGATTAAGGAAGAATAAAACTATTTATATTTACTAACTTATTTTATATCATTTAAATGAAGAACAGAACTATTTATATTTACTAACTTATTTTATATCATTTAAATGAAGAACAGAACATATGGAGTGGAATGCTTGTTTGAGTGGAACGTTTTCTGTTCGTATTACAATATAAAAAAAACCCTGCAAGAAGTGCGAATCGTATGCTAAATAAATTTTATTATTTACACAACATCTATTTTTATTTTCATTGTTATGTAAATGTCCAGATTCGTTCTATCTCAATGCGCTATGATAAATAGATTGCAAATATTTCTTCTTTCTTCTAAGTGAATTGATTCCTGCCATACCAACTCCACCTCCACCGGAATGTCGTCAAAAGCTTATTGAAAAAAAAACGATTATGATTAGATTATCACAAAAAATTGCTACATTACAAGTTAATTCAACGAAGAATCAGCCTAACTGAAAATTTTAACTTGTACCATAGAGCAAAATCGGCTGCTGTACAGTAAAAGCTTCTTTTTATATTTTGACCCATTACAAATTATTTTCTCTCCGTTTCTTAAATGGCACAAGATTACGGGGTTATGCGTAAATAATAAAAACATAATTTTTAATTGACAATCTTGAATCTCAGATTTCCTTTTGGTGTTCGTCGATACTATCATTGAATAGTATTCTGACGTTTCCAGGCTGAAATATTAAATCGCGCACATTAAAAAGCTGTATTTAAATAGTACGTGGTTCGCTTAAGTTGGAGAAGTTTTTTTTTTGGTTTC
This sequence comes from Neomicropteryx cornuta, assembly GCA_020383195.1. Lineage (NCBI taxonomy): Eukaryota > Metazoa > Arthropoda > Insecta > Lepidoptera > Micropterigidae > Neomicropteryx > Neomicropteryx cornuta. Next base: position 6,188,073 of record JAHKQU010000025.1, on the reverse strand, counting down.
GTATAGTAGGAAATTTATTGTCAAAATAAAAAATATTTGTGGCAGGTAACTAAATAGTACAGACTCAGTATAAGTTCGTCTTAAGTTTACCACGTTTAATTCATCGGATACAAGATTTTTCATTTATAACAATTTTTTATTTTCACATTTTTTATTTTATTGTTAGCGTTAATATAGGAATGTAATGCGCATCCTCAGAGACGTCGTACAGTGCGCACCGAAGACGCTATTGCTGCTGTGGAGCAGAGTATCGTGGAAGACCCGAATGAGTCCATCCGCCATCGCGCACAACAATTGGAGCTGTGCCCATCCACTTTATGGAAGATTTTGCGGAAGGATCTTGGTTTGCGGGCTTACAAAATCCAACTCGTGCAAGAATTGAAGCCATCAAGCGCGTCGCAGGTTAAGTGAATGGGCCCAAAACGAGATGGCCACCGATCCCGATTTTCACAAGAAAATTTTGTTCAGCGATGAAGCTCACTTTTGGTTGAATGGGTACGCAAAATTGTCGTATTTGGAGTGATAACAATCCACAAGCCATTGTTGAGACGCCGTTACATCCTCAAAAAGTCACTGTTTGGTGTGCTCTATGGGCAGAGGGAATCATTGGTCCATATTTCTTCAAAAATGAAGCCGGCCATAATGTTACAGTCAATGGGGAACGCTATAGAGCAATGATTAATGACTTTTTCGTGCCTGAATTGGAGGATGTTGTTGTGGACGACCTTTGGTTCCAACAAGACGGCGCTACATGCCATACAGCTAACGAAACAATCAATTTATTGAAGGAAACTTTTGGTGAGCGCATTATCTCGCGTCGTGGCCTGTGGCGAGGCCTCCAAGATCGTGCGATTTAACACCGCTGGACTATTTTTTGTCGGGTTATGTGAAGTCGCTTGTCTACGCAGATAAGCCCGACACGATTAACGCCTTGGAAGAGAATATTCGGCGCGTTATTGCTGACATACGGCCCAACTTGCTGCAAAAAGTGGTTGAAAATTGGGCCTCTCGGCTGGAATTTGTTCGAGTCTACCACCCGAAAAACCACGCCTCTAAAAAAAACACCCTTTATTTAGGGATCAAATGTTAGTTTAACAGCCACAGGAAAACAATATTAGGCAGTATCAAGTATCAAGTAATCTATAATGATGAGGTTTCTATAATGATCTACTAATGGTCAAATTACTTCTTGATGACATAGAAACAATTTACTTACTCTAAGGTAATTAATAAAACTATTTAATGTCCGCATTGCAAGCACCGTTCATGTGCTAATTGGAAAGTTGACGGGTTTTCCGTCATTAAGTAACAAGTTGGAGTTTGAGCAATTTTATAGCTACACTATTGTCATTACAAGAACCTACATAATCTTACATTCTGTGGTTATTTGCTTCATTACATAGTAAGATGCATATTATATGGTGTAAATTCTGACCACGTATATGTAGTATGTGTATTTAATTTCTGACAAAGTAGTACCAGACTAGGAATAGCTTAAAAACATTAGGAGAACCAATGGTACCATTATAGTATATCGTCTATCTGATTATATGACATAAGAAAAGGATGATATAACTATAAACAAAAAATATAGAAACAATGGATAAGTTGTATGTGAAATATAGGATTATAGTTCGATAGGATATTTATTACCCTCGTCAAGATGTAGTCAAATACTCTGATAATTTTAAATGAACAATTAAGTTTAAATTTTTGACTTAATTATATTAGATATATTTAATACGGGTAATTGTGATAGATATTGTCAATAAATGTTAAAAGTGAGTAGATGGTAATGTGAACATTTCTGTAATATAGTGAGATATGAAGCAGTGTTTACTAATAAAATTACATTATTAACAATTTTAAAATTATTTTTTATAATACCCTAGCACCTGCTTGATTGTAAAGGTCCGTTATTTTCACGAACAATGTTCTAGTCTTTTTCTAACTAATAAAATTTTCAATTGATTAGTAGTCATTGCAAAGAGACTATACAAATATTACCTATTCAATATTACATGTTGTGTCCTTCCAGTTTTTATCAAAATGACCTTCTTTGATAATAAAATCTTCTAGATCATACCAAAACTTGAGTCTTCTTTCGTCTGGATTCTGACTCATCACTGCTTCACTATTCATGTTGAGATAATATTTATTTTCAGTTGTGTAGGGTAGCCACTTAAACGGAAGCAAGTGTGTGAAATTTCCTGATGTTGGATTACTAAAATGTAAAAAAAACATATTAGGTACATTTATGTTTTCTTTTCAGTTGATCATTAGTTTAAAATAAATAGTAAAACACAAACTTAATAGAACCTAAAGAAGTAAAATTGTTAGGTGTTAGGTTCTTTAATAAAGTAATTAATTTGCTTGCAAGATTAGTCTGTTTGCCAAAAGAATGTCATCAATCAAAACAACAGTATGCGCCGTCTCATTTTATCAATTTTGTATGGCAGCGCAGCAAATGAACTTCATGCGTCAATCAAGTCGAATTTCGATTAGGACATCTCTTTCTAAGTAAGCCCTATAATATATCTTTCTATATCTTAAATTCAATCAATTTAGTAACCTGAACAATTATATCATATTGGTTTAGGGTATATTTAAATTATTAAAATAAAAAAATAGTATAAAAAAATAATTAATAATAAATTAATAGTAATTATAAATTTAAAAAAAAAAGCTTTTATTTATGTGTTGGAATGCGTATACAAAATTTCGTGTCTGTGCTGTTGAGCGTTGAGGAGTTCCTTCGTCTGGAGCCATTCTTGGGTGTAGAAACAGGTCATGCTAACCATAAAAATACATTGTCAACGGAACTGAAGTGACATTCTAAATTTAAACTCCGTATGATAAGAGGAAGTGACCTAATCCAATAGACAAACATTGCAAGCTAAATAAAAGCTTGTAAAATAGAAACAAGTTTTCACTTTTTCCGACACTCCTGTGATTTTAATGTTTGAGGCGGCCATATATTATACTTATTTCTATATATCCGTAAATGTGTTGTCTAGTGTTAGTACAAACAGAATAATAAGTTTATTTATATAGGCATTTTTACAATCAAATATAATATTGCTTTTAGCTTGACTAATCCGCGCGCATAGAGATAAATCTAAAATCACTATTATTGCTTAAAAATACCTATGACGACAAATTTTATAATTCTGTTCTTATGTTAGACTAGAAAACATAGTTACTGATATACATTTAGAACGTCGCTAAACAATGGAAACTAATTAGGAGCTTGCTTACTCATTTTAAAATAAAAAAAAATGTAGACATATCTCAAACAACAAATTAAGCTAAGCTTAGCTAACAACCTCCAAATTTATTAAGTAAAATTTTACAGACATAAGTAACAGCCCATAATGGAAAAATGGGAGTTTTATTAAAGTGCTACTTTGTGGTCATCCTGACTATTTGACTGTCTTTGTTACGGGCCTGTGAATCTAAACGGTTAATCAGAACACATTTAAAAATTAAAATGTTTAAAGTCTTGTACATTTTTCGCGTAAATCAAAATAAATAAATTTTTCAATAGATGGTCTTTCCTCTTCTTTATTTTTGCAATCGTATTTCTTTTTTAATCAACAAATTAAGCAAACAGGCTTGGATAGAAAGTCATATTATTTTTACACCGGATCAGATTTTTATTATATATATGCCTTTCATTATATTTTTCAAATCGAAAACATAAAATCCTAAAATGTTGATTTTTAAAATGTATGTTGTTGCTATCGGAAAAAGCTTATGACCCCTTATTTTAATTCTTAAAAATAGCCATACATGCTCTAAGCTGGCATATATAGAAAATTCATATTTAGTAAATGTTAATACGCGAAGACTATAAAGCACTAATATTTTTCACGTTAATAGAAATAATGAAAAATGTATGGGCTAATTTAGTGCACCTAATATTTGTATACCTTTAAGTAATCCAAGTGCGCCAGTGGCAAACTGCTGCGCAAATAGTGGTTATGCATACATATATAGAAGACACAAAAAATAACAAAACTGATGCCTAGTTCACTCAGATGCAGAGAACACGAGTTACTTTATACTAGACCACATTTATTTTTATGGTAAGCACTCGAAACAATTACCTGGTCTCTAAAAAATTCCGATACAATGTCAATAATCTTTGCCTTACAATATTGTCTCGCGAATGTAAATCCGTTGTGTTTATTATATTGTTGATTATGTACGCTCTATCATCGCAGTGTGCAGCAGCTTGAAATTTATATCTTTCTATAGTTTCATAATTCAGATCGCCTCTATAAGAAAACTTGTACACATACAATGGGCTTTTTGCGTATTCAGCATGCGTTCTGAGAACTTCATTAATCGGAAAAATAAATGTAACGTCACTCTGCAGTAACGTAAAGATTGCAAAGTGTTCCTCGTTATTAATTTGGATATTATCACTGCCAAAATAGAAGTTCTTTATTTTCCTTACGCTGTCATTGAAAAGCTTGGATCCTACAGGAATCTTCCAAATTTGAGGTAATAATAAATAATCGTTTTTAGTAAAATTTTCAAATAGATGATCCTCAAGGTATCTCGCAAATTCTAGTGAGGAGAACGAAACCATCGTTGGGACATCACTAAAATTTCCAGATTTGTATGCGGCTAACGGTGGCATGGATAGAAAACTTTCAACCCCATCAAATGATTCCTCAATGGTCGATGAAAATTTACGTTCCTGGAGGTCATTCTTGAATTCGAAGTCGAATGCTTTTAGTAACAATTCTTCTTCTGGTAGTTTCATCAAATATTTGTAAATATCTTCAGTATTATTGCTTTTTAAACCTAAAAACGTTCCGAAATCTTTAACTAAGGCTATCGGTTCATATCCAGTATACCAGCTACACAAATATACGCCAGACACTAAAATAGATTTATGAAATAATCCTTGTGCCATCGATGACATTTGAATCTGGTAACCATTAATTGAACCAGAACTAGGTCCATATAGAGCCACATTATTAGGATCTCCACCGAAATAATTTATATTTTTATTGACCCATCTTAGAGCTAAAACTTGATCTTTATTCAGCGCATTTCCTGGGACATTTTCATTATTTAGGGACAAAAAGCCCAAAACGTGAAGTCTGTAGTTGAATGACACAATTATAGCATCCATTTCCAACATATAATCCATCGGGCTATTAAAAGCAGCTGAACCAATTTTAAATTTTCCTCCGTGTATGAAGAAAAGAACTGGCCTCAAAGGGTTTCTCTTCAAGTCTCTTGTATAAACATTGATATATAAACAATCTTCATGGCCTTCATACCTGTATAATGCTTTTATTATTTGTGGACACTTTGACCTTTTTTTTGTAGCGTCATACACACCGCTCCAATTACCGAATGGAATGGGATTCTGCAAAATCGACAAAACAAAGGGTTAGTTTATATAATAGTATAGTAGTATTTTATTATTAAAAAATACTAAAACAAATGTTTCGTTATAAAATGCTAGAAATAGGCTAAGACTAAAACTGAAATAGATAAAAATACGTTATTTCATGCTACTCTGGACCAAACTGGTCAAAACATAAACCCTTTTAGAGAGACTTTGTTTTCTGTTTGTTTGTCCGTCAGTCCTAAGTCAGTTGGTCATATAAACATTTTTTAGTTATGTCAACAAGCCGCACGTAATGCGACACGCAGCGACCTTCAGCATACTTTAAATGATTATTCAAGATTTCCAGCTACATTCTTGACAGACGAAGAAGGTCATGCCCTAAGTATCTGTAGTAGTGACTTAGCCAGTTTTACAAGAAAAATAAGATTACATACAGTAATCTTCCTATACATCTTTTATATTCGCTCAGGGAAGTTAGCGATCATGTTTGGGTAAAATAATCTTTTTGACGGCAGCTTTAAAAAGAATTTTCGTCGTCTGGTTAAACTTTTTATTTTATATTTATGAGAAATTAGTTGAAATTAGTGAAATAAACGAAAAGTTTTATTAATAAAATATATACAACGTGTCCCAAGACTATTCCCGATAAAAAATCCAACTATTTGGTCGTGCGATTTTATTTATTATTCGTTCAGAAGCTAAATAAAAAAATCATCGTAGTTACAGACAAAAAAAAATGCAACTTTACGTGAAAATAGTAAAAGGGTCAAAAAGCAATCGTTTGCATTGCGCTAAAGAAAACATTCAACAACCCAATCGAAGCACTATTAAAACATTGGAATATATTAGATATTCGTCAATTATATATTAAAACGATTATTTTACATATGCAAACCAATCATTAATTCGGTTAATAATAATATCATCACTCATATCCCATTAATAATAACACGATCAGTTGTACAAAATAAATTTAATTTAAATAAAATTAAAACATTTTTTGGCAGGAGAAACTAACGTTTATATTTTTTCATATATATATAGTAAAATTGTATAATGTATTGCTTAAATACCGTATTTATATGATTCCTTACGTTATAATAGGCGTTCGCCATTAGTTTACTTTACTTTTATAAAAGTCTGACAGTATTGACATTTGGAAAATTCTAATGCTTTTTAATATTTTTACGGATTGAAAATTTCCAGACAAATTATATAGCCAGAATGTTCAAAGAAAAATTAATATTAATTTTTCTTTGAACTACCAATAAAGTACTAAAAAAAATGATTTAAAAAAGAAACAATAATTATGAAAAACAGTGAAAATGTAACGAATATGACGTATAATGAATGAGGAGAGAATGGTTTAATGATTATTTACAAGAATAACTTACGTCCAACGTAGTATATATGAAAATGAATCGTTATGGCTAAAAATAAAAAGAAAAGTGTAAAATATATGCTTTTTAATATTTTTACAGGTTATTTTTTTTTTAAACAAATTATATAGCCAGAATGTTCAAAGAAAAATTAATACCGAATGCATAGTTGCATCGCTCGAGGTAATGAATGCTGGCTTAAATACAGGCCTGTATTTTATGAAAGCTTTTCACTTTCACCTATCTATCTGTGCGATATGGAATACGGTCAAACTTTCAATAACTATTTTTCATAATTATTGTTTCTTTTTTTACTACTTTAATGAAGGTTTGATCGTATTGCATATCGCACAGATAGATAGATGAGAGTGAAAAGCTTTCTTAAAATACAGGCTGATTTCTTACGTTATAATATATATAATATATATATTATGATCTACAAAACATTGTGTTCGTGGCTCCTAAAGAAGGTAGAAAATTGAATAGCATAATAAATATACCTAGATAAAAAAAACGTGTTTATTTTTAATGACTAATATAATTTCTTACTAAAATAAATCATAAAAAAAGAAATTTTAAAAAATATGCTACATTTACACCGACACGCATATATATAACTATACCTATATAATTTTATACCATCACAGAATGGGCTCGTCTAGTATTGACGGTATTAAGTAATATATGGCACTCGTTGAAGGTTAATTATAACCAAGTTATTTATTATGTTACCGTAAGCACCCGAAATCAGTAAGAACCTGTTTTACTAGTGAATACGCGAAGTATCTAAGAGCATCACGAACTTCGCGTTTTTACTAGTAAAAACCCGTTCTTACTAAGTTAGGTAAATGCCGAATAAAATTATTACATCGGCTTTTTACCGCACTTTTCAATTAAAACCCGTTCTTTAGTAAATATTCATACAGTAATATTCATATAGTAAATCAGCAAATATCCGAACCGAAACATCTGATGCGGTTCACGGTAAAACCCGTCATAGTCAATGTTAAGGATCCATCGAAAGAGCAAATCGGAACATTGAAAACATGAAAGCTGCTTGTATGACGGACAACAAAAACGTTCACTGGGCTGAAGGTCTTCCGTACGCTCAGATCACGAAAATTCGTGCTTTCCATTCAGGTATATGAAGCAAAGTTCTCACAAAGCTATGTTTCAACATTCAACATTCGGCATTCAACCTAGAGTTGGAATAGCCAAGTCTTCTTTGGCTTCGGAAGAAATTTCCATTTTAGAAAGAAAGCGGATTTAGAAAAAATCATAGCCGAAGGAAACCAAAGCAGTATGCATGAAGATAATACTGAGAATGTGACTCAGAATATCAGTCTAAAATATATCATAAATGCATGGCCAATTTGACGGACACCCATGGTCTTAATAAACAAGCAAAAAAAAAATAAGTCCATAACTGATACCTACGCCTATGCCAATATTTACCTACATATATTTATATAACCGAGTATTGTCTCTTTTAAATGTATTTATTTTATTTTAATTGAAGCAACTGCCTCAATCCCTCTGCCCTCTGCCTCTTCCTGTAATAAATAAATAACTGTAACTAGGTACTAAAAGTATACAAATTTTTTGCAACTCTGACTCTGAAATGATAGGAAAGATATCACTAATATATATTTTTTTAAATATGTTTGACATTTTTATTTCAAATTCGGATATTTACTGATATGCTTTTAGTAATAACGGGTTTTAACGGAAAATTGCAGTAAAAAGCCGATATACTCATTTTATTCAGCATTTACCTAACTGCCTTAGTAAGAACGGGTTCTAACTAGTAAAACAACGTAGTTTCTGATGCTCTTAGATACTTCACGTAATAACCTGTCGTGCGCCCGAGCATTAAAAATCAAAACAACCCTCGAGTGCCTCGCGATATTTTTCAAAATTGCGTAATTCCGGCGCATGCTAAAATACACATTTTAGAAATACTATGTACATCATGTTGATAAACTATACTATTTTGAATAGCTTATGAAATTCTCTATACTATGGTTTTATTATTAACTATATGTATTGTATAAAAAAAAAAAAAAATGTCAAACTTGAAAAAATATATTTTTGTGTAAAATGTTATTTTTGATAACCAATAAATGAAAATTTAAAACGATAACACCCGATTATTATTTTTTACTAATGTTTCTAGATAAAACCATTTATAAGTAACATATATTTTTTACCATGAAAAGAAAATTCAATATATATATATATATATATATATATAATTGTAAAATTGAGTTGTAAAGTTGATTGACTTATATTTGATAACGGAAAATCGCCTGAAAAGATAAATGACACAATCTTTGACAATATTGAAAAATTTTGAATATTTTTTTAATTATTTGATAAAGTGCTGGATAGCATAATATTTATAATGGTTCTAAAGAGGTCTTGTACTTGAGAGTGTAGGATTTCGGTTTAAACCCAGCTCTGAGTTTTATAAAAATGCATTTTTAACTCTCACCTGTCCTCTTTAGTGTAAAATATTGTCAAACATTATGTAACCATCTAATTAGATGAAATAAGGAAAGGATGATATTTTAACAAAAAAATATAAAAATAATGGATTTGTGATTACGATATATATACGGTATATATAAATTGTGTTATAATATATATTTAAAAATGTATACAAAAAATGTTGTTTGTTTGTGTGTACCCGTAAAAACGAAAACAAAGCGACAACCGTTCTGAAATGCCAAATTTACGACATCAAATCTTGGTTTATATACATTTTAAAATACACATTTTATTCGCAATAAAATTTTATACGGAATAAAATATTCATTTTTTTTTAAATACAAATGTAATAAAAGATACAAGTTATCTAAATATTCTAAATTTGAGCATGAATTATTTTCGATTTTTTGTTATACAATTTCTTATTTGTACATAAACACTCTCTTAAGTCTTCAGGAATGGTCTTGTAACAACCTGTATAATATAATGCTATATTATATTACATTTTGTTTATTGTTTATTGTCGCGGGTTCGGAATTCGCGCGCAGACCGAATTTACACCATCTTTTAAAAAATATAATAAATTTGGGGATAATTTTTATCGCATTTTATTATATAATTTTCTTAATCATAATAGGTATCCAAACCCTTTTTAAGTCTTCGGGAATCGTCTTAGAACATTTTATATATTATCGTCTTTATTAAGAGATAAGGCACAAAGTAGCATTTCATTGACAATAAGATAAAAATATCTAACTGGATGGTTATGAAAATAAACACATTTGTTGTATAATAAATATTTTTTATTATTAGATTTTAAATAAAAGGCACTTTATGGTATTTTCATTAAAAATATACGTTAATGTATTTTTGCTAGCTGCTCAACTTCATTCCAGGTTGGGAGGTAGGTCCTGCAGGCGGCTCTGTAGGAGCCTTAGGCGCACGGCATTCGGGATGAGTCTCTTCGCGACTCATCTTTAGATGACAGAAAATTGACGTTGACTTTTATGAATTTAAATATTTATTTTCGAATCGCTGTCAAAAAGCGTTCTTGGCTTACTGATGTACTTTATAATATAATAGATCTGATCCGTTATAAATGTCTTGCAGTTACTCATATTATACAAGATTATCGGGTAATACCTTAATAAATGAACATATTTTGAAATTGAAGTACAAAAATGAATTTTTAAAATTAAACTACCTTGAATCTCAGATCGCCTATTGGTGGTTGAGCATATGGGATGCCTTCGAAACTGTAGTATTTTATGCGATCTTTTGTAAATGCTAAACTTGTGGTGGTATATTTTATTCTTCCTTCCAAAATACCCTGTGGTATCTTGACTCGTACGGTTTCGTCGATATCACCAAAAGCATGGCTGACGATCGCAAAGGCTAAATATAATCGCTGATATAAGGGTGCTGAAAAAAAAGGAGTACGAAGGTTAATTTGCAAGTACATTGTACAAAATATATTTTATTAATAATTTCTATTCAGCCTTTCGCCTGACCTCATGCTTACAAATACTTACGGAAAATTCGCTATCATATTGCGTTTTTTTCTTTTTTTTAATTAACATAGGTATCTTATAAAAAAAAAATATAATACCATATGTTTAACATTTGATCTATGAGTTTCCTTATCATAACTAAGTTGCCATTTTTAATCTCACTTTCACAACATATGCACAGTTTAGTTTTATGGACAGTGCATGAACAGTTATGAATACTTCCTTTTTTATATTTGTAATTTATAATTTAAAATTTGTAAACGGGTTAGAGAAACATGCAAAGATCATTTTTTAGGAACTCCTTTAGGAATAGGAAAAGTTACAAATGGATAGGAGGAAAACACGGGTACCTAGCCAATATAATAATATTGATGCAATTAAAATTATAATGCATGATAAAAGCGGAAATACTAAACATACGAGTACTACATACAATGGCTGGGGCGGGGCTGTATTTGTGCGGCTGCGAGATGCTTAGCTGCCGTACAAGATTTGGAAAGGCTTTTGTTTTTTGCCAGATTTGGAAAGTTGGCCATGTTAAACTCCATAATTAATCAAATACACGGTTTTTATTTATAAACAAACGCTGTTTTTGATAGTTTTAGTTTTGTAGTTGAAGTTAAATTATAAATTATTATTTGATATTAACAAATTTTAGTCTAAGAACCACAGAGCAATATGAAGTAAATTACTTTACACTTAATTAATTTCACATAAGTCGTGACAGTTTTGTGAAGCCTGATAATGAGAGAGTTATCACACTGATTTAAACACATCACACGCACACAAACTCACAGCACACTCATGCACACACACACGCACACACTCTCATACATGTACTTTCTTGCAAATTCGTTTTACTATAATTGTATAGTTGGTTTTCCTTACCTTTATTTCCCTTACAACTCCTTCAACCGTATATAGTTCAGAAATAGTTTTTTTTTTTGTAATTCTGTTACATATTGTAACATATATTGTAACACTGTTTGTAATTCAAATAAATAATGAATACTAATATTCAAATTACTTTATGATAACATTTCCAAATTTTGAATGATTTAATAAATTTGAATGACTTTCTGCCTCTTCGTTTTTGGATTCTAAATTTAATTTTAGATTTTTCTACTGTATTCTGATGGATACCATTTAGGTACTCATAATTCTTATGTGTTTATGACCAAAGAATTTATGTCATAAGTATGCATCTTACTTTAGATTGCAAAACGTGACCAGAAATGGTAAGACTCTGGGTTATTCTTTAGATAAAACCTATAAAAATATTTTTATAAGTATAAAAAATTGCTCAATCTCCAAGCACACCTTGTAACCAAAACAGGACAAGATATCAACTTTTTAAAAATATACCGTTTTTCGAATGTTACTGTAGAATGCAGTAACATGGGCCCGTAATATTTATACCGTTGAGTTTAGCATTCACCACTTCTACTGGTGTACCTACAGTATTTACTGGTATAATGGTTGGTAATTTGCAGAATTTCATCAGTTAAGAATTATTAACTTTTGAGTTTTACCCTTTTGAGTTCTCAAAGGTACTGCTATTAAGCAGTACTTATTAGATATAATTCAATTATTAACGTATCGAATAACTTGCTATTCAACCCCGGGTTGGCAGCTAGGCCCGACAGGCGGTTTAAACGACGTCTTCGGCGCAAAATTACTCGTGTCTACGGCACTTCAGCGAACTGAAAATAATAGCGTTGACCTTGAAATTTCGAGAGCTTTTAAAATGCCTAAAAACAACCTTCGTAGCATATTACCTAAATATTTCATATTCAACCTGACATCCTTTATTTAATTACCTTAAGAGTTTATTTTTAGCATCTATAATTCATGTATAAGAAGCTATTATAACACAAGAAAAAAAGCTATAACAGCTTTAACTTCTAAATTTCTTTAAAATCGCCTGAGCGGTTTAGCGGCGAAAACGTAACTGACATATAGACAGATTTTCGTATTTATAATAATAGTATTGATATGAATTGATAATATGTATATTTCAAGCAATGGATTATTTAAGAGTTAGCATTTTAAATAAAAAACGTACCTGTAAATTTGTTTAACATTTCTTAATATTATATCGCCTGTGGCTACCTATAATTAATAACAATCTGCAACTGCACAACATCACATCACAACATTTTACACAAAAATCGATAAAATTAAAACTCGATCGCTTACCTAACCTAAATATGCTAAAATGCATTTAGTAATAACAGGTTTTAACGGAAAAGTGTAGTAAAAAGCCGACATAATAATTTAATTCGGCATTTACGTAACTGCCTTACTAAGAACGGGTTCTTAATAGTAAAAACACGTAGTTTCTGAAGCTCTTAGATTCTAAGATACTTCGCGTATTAACCTGTTCCGCCCGAGCAATATACTCTTAAATCAAAACAACCCTTAGGTGCCCCGCGATATTTTTCAAAATTGCGCATTTACAGGCGCTTGCTAAAACACTAATTTAGAAAAACTATGTATGTCATGTTGATACAATATACTATGTTGTATAGGTATTGAAATTCTCTATAATATGGTTTTATTAATAACTATAGATATTTAATATAACAAAAAAAAAATGTCAATCTTGAAATAATATATTTTTGTATAAAATTTTATTTTTGATAACCAATAACACCCGTCTTTAACTTTTTAATTATGTTCCTAGATATCATATAAAACTATTCATAAGAAAATTATATTTTTTATCATGAAAAGAAAATTCAAAATATATTTATTTATAGATACTTAACGGAGGTCGTCACTGGTGCCGTATTATTTTTTTTAAATAATTTTAATTACATATTTATTTTATTTATTGTAATTATCGCTTTATAAGTTATTCTTCTATTAAGTTTTTTTTAACTAAAATTATATATAGTTTTTAAAATATAAAATAAAAATCCGTATCCGTAAAAAAAAATACATAATGTTCAAAATTTTTAACCTCGTCATGCTTCGTGCTATCCTCTTTCGTTTTCCCTTCCCATCCAAAAAACTCACTTATATTCCATATGTAATTCAAATCAACTCGCGCCAAACCCCTGTACTTCCTAAGTTTCTTTAAAGACTCCAAAATGCTTTCCGATCATATTTCAATACTGAACTTAAGTTAAAAAAATTACAAATAACATCCTTCTCAAACATTGAGGCGTATTAGCACTGGATAATATCTTATAAGCAAAACCTTACATTTGTAAGCGTGAAATCTCACATTTTTTTCGTACTGATCGCAGCGTTTTTATAAAACAGGTAATAAAATTGACAACCTCTAATTTGTCTGTTCCGCAATGCAAACCGGTGTAACGAACACACATATTCAGTTTAGGCTGATATATATCGTTACAAAACCTAATGACCGACTACACTCTCTCTTATGACAGACTGCTTTATTTTTAGTATTACTATTTTATATTACTTAGTTTATTTAGTATAGTATTTTAGTATTACTTATCATTTTGAAAATATTTAGGTATTTTAACCTTTTATAAATAAATGCATATAAACGACCATCAAATTATTAACGACCGTCAAATTATCCTATGAATTGTCAAATTATGCCTAACTCGTCGCTAGTGGGCGAGGACATTCACCATAAACCTATTATTTTGCGTATTGATTTTTCAACATTTTAACTTTCCGGGGTTACGATACTTTACCTATTTTGGTGATTATTTGGAAATTAATAATTCACTTTACCACAGCACTTGGGAAAAACATTTTCTAAATTAAAACAGTAATGAATGCACTGAATGCAAAGTTTTTGGAATAAAATCGTAATTGTCTAACTATAAGTGATATGTTATAGACGAGAGAGAAACCATATTCTCCTAAATCTAATTGCGCAAGGCGTCAGCGCACGCACTAGCGCAACCACCGCCGTATAAGATATTGTTTAAAATTATAAAATTGACTTTGACTTACTGAAACCTTGATAACTTGACTTTGACTTACTGAAACCCTGAAACCTTGATTACCTTATCGCGAGGAAAAGGTGCGGATTTATTTTAAATTATGGATCTTGTTAAGGATTTCGACGTAAGCTACGAGACTGCTTAATAAATCTATAAACTTATAATATTAATATTATATAAGAGACGGTCAAATATGGTGCTTATTCATGGCCATAAAAAAAAAAGAAAAAAAGGCAGGTGACAGATGGATGTATGGCGCGCGTCGGAGGTGGTTGAAGGATCGCGTTTTGAAAGTTATCTTATCGAAATATATTCATGTAGTGTATTGCTGTGTGATGATTTGATTATTAAACGCGTTGTGACAGTGTTCGCTGAAAGCTGTGACTGTTTTTTTTATTTCTTTCAATTATAATATAAATAAAGTATTGAAACACCTAATAAAATAAATACAATTTTTGAATGAACAAATAATAATTATTAAAAACACTTGGGTGTAGTAACATTTGTTCACTAAAATAACTATATTTAATATATTTGTATAATATGAACAATATCTACTTTATGACATAAAAGTATCTAATAAATAATTTATATCATAATTCTACAATATTTATAAATAATTCAATATTCAAGTATTTTTCAAGTTTTGATTAAGTCAAACATATAATATGTATGACTTAATCAAAACTACAAGTTTCCTTCCAGTTTCGATTAAAATGGCCTTCTTTCACTACGAAATCTTCTAAATCAATCCAAAACTTCACTCTTTTTTCGTCTGGATTCTGACTCATCACTGTTTCATCACTTATGCTAAGATATTTTTTCCTTTCATTTGTGTAGGGTAACCACTTAAAAGGTAGCAAGTTTGTGAAAGGTCCTGGCGTTGGATTACTGTAATAAAAAAAGTAATGTACGAGTATATAAATATACATTATGGTTAGTTTAATAAAAAAGGGTCAAACAAAGTTTTATAGGAACCAAGTCAATCAAGGAGTAAGGAATCAAATCATCTGTCATCCCATTTTTGCATCCTAACTTTTTTGTAGCGAATAGAATACTTATATTATGCAATATTTACCTGTACTGTGTACAATTTTTGTTGGGTAACAAGAATAAATAAATAAATAAGTAAACACGGGCATAAGATTTCAGTTTATAATAATTATAATGAGGAACTAAACATTCCTTTACATGTTTCTATTTGCGCCCATGGTGAGTTGTATTATTTTTAGCTCGCTAGTAATATAGTATAAAATGTTCCAACATGCGTGCTGTAATATTTTTGAAATACGAATATGATCGCGGTCTGATGATTAGAGCTATAACGAATTCTTTATTCTTTAGAAAGAAATTGTATATTACAATAAGTTTAGATTTAAAATGTATATGTGAAACTAATAACAGATTTCTATTGTTAACATAAAATCTAAATTAGGAAACTAAAAATCTATAATTCAATATTATTAAGTACTAATAAATATATACAATGCTGAAATGGTTTAATGTAACATGGTATTATAGCAAATTAATTAATTATATATAAGATCTATTCATTTAATTGATTGATAGCCATGCCTTATGGCGACTGGCTAGAAGGATTATTTCTTGGCGAAAAGAGTATCAAAACGATTTATGTATTTATTAAATGCCTTCGATACGCGCAAATAATGCATTGTTCGTAAAGAAAACAATGGGGAGAATAAAAAGCATCTGATTAGCGGCATTTACTACCCAAATAAGGAACATTATTATGATCATACTATCAACTGCTTCGATAAATAGACTCCAAATAGACAGTTTAGCAATAATTTATTTTTTAAAAAATAAACATCGCAAATTCGTTTTCCTAAATTCCTGAAAATACATACAGGGTAAATATATATATAGATAAAAAAATGTATCGAATATTTGTTATAAATGTGAATATATAATGTTAGTAGAAGCCTATTTAAAGTTTCACACAAGTTTTATTATTCGATCAAATGTATTTTTTTGTGTGTGTTAAAAATAAATAAATTAATTTAAATTTAAACAAGCTTATACGGACAATCTATCTACTTTATTGCAAAAAATCTTGTTTAAAAAACCTGAATCTATGATTTTTCTTTTATCTTTTAATCCGGTGCAAATATAGTATTTCAAGCTAGACTAGGTAGCTACTAACATTACGACTTTTTCAAATCTATAGTTTCATTTACATAAATATATATTTCAGTATATTGTTGGTAGAATGGATTCTATATAACACTAACGTAAATATTAAAGTTTCGTCTATGAGTACTGAAAATTTGTTGACTTAAATCTTAAATTAAATCTATATTATCAGATCAGTTTTCGATGTGATCTGAAAGGCTGTGGTACTTTTTTGAAAACATCACACTACACACAAAAAATCAACTGTTTCGCATATGTACTTTTCGCGTTGAAAGTTGCAATGGACAGTCAGACGGCCAAAGGACGGAGAATAATAAAAAACTCCTACCCTTCTAAAAGTATAGACTTTAAAAAAAAAATGGTGAATAGAAGAACATTTTATAAAAAACTTACAAAATGTTAATGTCACTTGCAAAAGTTGTATTTTTATTAAATGTTTTTCCACTGGCTAAATAGGTTAAATAACTCTGCTAATAATTAACAACTTGACTGCTCTCAAATTGTTCTAAATTAAAAAAAACACAAACGCAAAAAAAAACACGATGCGATCTATATTAACAATTAAATCGTGTTTTAAAAAAAAGTTGTTTAAAATAAAAAACACATTTGATATTTGAGTATGCGGGTGTCGCGGTTGTATTGTAATCGAATTCATTTTTTTTTTTCGTGAAACCGGTTTAGATGTCGATATAGATCAACCACTCGAAATTAGATTAACAATACATCCTGTTTATGGTTTTTTTTTAACAGCAGTTAGGTTTTAAACAAGACGAAAAGATAGACCGGCAGATATGTAGAAATAATCTCACTTTTTGAAGTGATGTTATCGTTTTATAGGTTTTATTTAAAAATGTTCTATTTCGCAACGCATATTTATACAAAGTCCAACAAATGGTCTTAGTTTCCCGTTATTTTAATACTGTAATAGATTTACAATATTTGTACATTTTAATGATTTTTATAAATAATATAAGTTAAAATTACTGTGATATACCATCTTTTTAAATGTATAAATCATACTTTTAGAAATAAAGATTTTATTTTTATTTATTTAAATAAACTATTAAAATGTATTTTGAATATATTACATACTACACACCTAGTAAATATTTTTGAAAATACCCTTATAAATCCGACAGGATATTAGCATTACAAACTATCTACTTGCTCAATTATATAATAAAATTATTATATATTGAAATTTCTTGTATCTTTTTATTTTATTCCAAGATTTCGTATTTATTTTTAAAGTACTTTAAAATTGCGAATTCATTAGTTTATTTGCGTATTGTTTACTTGTATAAAAAAATAATTTGTTTTTAAATAAATGTAATTAATATTTCTTAACGTTTAAATGGAAATTAAAAATACCAAAAAAAAAATGTTACATTTACTACATGTACTCGTACATTGTAAATGTTACATTGTTACATGTGTTTGTAAATGTTACATTTGTTTTTGTATTTGTTACATTTGTTTTAATGTTACTAAAAAAATGTTACATTTTGATTGATATTTTTGACATTTGAACAAAAACCGACACAATATCAACTAAATTATAACTTATTTTGAATAACCGTTAAGTTGACAGGTCTGGGACAGACAGATAACGAAGTCTCACCATGAGGGTTCTTGTTTTTGACTATTTTGGTTCGGAAACCTAAACACTGTATATGGTGAGGTTTTTTCTTTGGATGCAAAATTTCGCTAGGTTTCATTAATTGACTTTATAATCCTAAAAGGTGTATCCTCACAAAAAAAAAAAAGTAAAAAACTTCATTTAGCAGGTGATACTGGTACTAGTAAGAAATTGGGCGATGTAAGCCATCTCGAGTGCCGGAGGTACAAGAGGTAAGCATAATTGGAGATAGGGAGCATAACGACCCATCTCCAGTGCTGAAGTTCGTTAGTTTCGACACTTTTTAACTTGTTTCTAACATTGGTCTTACTCACTATTGGTGAATAACTGATATTCTCGTATATTGCTAGTGAAATAGGCAATACGAGATCTTCAAGACAGAGTATGAAATTCATCATTAAAGTACAATCATATTCGAATTTCAAACATATGACAGCGCAGCTATTGGAACGTATTATTTATTAGTGGCCAGATAGAAATAAAATATTGTATATATCTACGAGCGCAAATAGAAATATGTAAAATAATGTTCAGGGCCGTTATAATTATCATAAATTGAAATATTGTATCCGTGTTTATTTATTTATTTATTTTGGTTACACAACATAAATTGTACAGAACACAGAACATAACAAAAATTATACAGTTGACGTAAAAAAATGTTACACGAATTTAAATAAAATGAAATAAATAGAAAAGAAAATAGGCCAAAGTATACTTTGATTATTTATATATATTGATTAATATATATAAGTAAAATATGTATATAAACTGATATAATACAAAACTAATCTAGGGATTTTTTCCGTGGTTTTATGCATTACTATAGTATTTGTATTGGTGTTGGTATAGTAGACAGCGTTGCGAAACTTTTGCCCAGTTATTAGTAAAGGTCAATTTGGGAGAAGTATTAAATAAATCAAAAATTTTGTAAATAGAAATGAGAAGGGGGTCTCATCACTAGCCACGTCTCAAAATTTACAAAAAAAAACTAAAATGATGTTAAAATTTATGATGAATTGAAAGAATGATATATGTACCATTATACCTATGTTTTTTTTATTTTAATTTACTCAAATCTTCACAAGTTAACACCACAGACAGTCTGGGGAAAAGATGCCTTCAACGACCTCCGCAGGGCAGGGAAGGGCTGGGGCAGGGCAGGGCAGGGACACGTCAGGTTCTGGTTAGATAATTTACAACTACTAAACATTGTATAGAAAATTACAGGGGTCATAGCCATTATTGTTTTTACTATAATCTTGCAAGTGAAATAGGCGACGTACGCGTCATTTCACAGCTAGGTCTAGTTTGTAATTTTCCACACCCGTTGCTGTATGTGTTTAAAAGTACAATTTTTCGCGGTAATAAATCTTAAGAAAATATATGACCTAATTTAGCATGAGGCCCGCTGTCGCTTCAAAAATGTAAACCACTAACAGGGTCAAACGTAGTACTCATGCATACAACAGTCGCTCGTACGACAAACAAAAAATTGGACCAGTTTGTTCAGGCCCAGCTGGCGAATGGAGCGCATCTTCTTTATTTCTATGGTCTAAAGATATTGATTATAATAGAATACTATATAGAATACTATGTAGAAATATATTTATCATCAATGACTTTCGAAATTGTATATATCAATGAATATATAAGCCACATAAAATAATTACCTGGTCTCCAGGAAATTCCGATACAATGTCAGTAATCGTTTCCTTACGATATTGTCAGATGAATATAAATCGATTGCATAATCCTTAATTAGGTAAGCTTTATCATCACAGTGTGTAGCACCTTGAAATTTGTATTTTTCTACGTTTTCATTATTTAGACCACCTCTGTAAGAAAACCTGTAGACATACAATGGGCTTTTTGCATATTCGGCATGGGTTCTAACTACTTCATTAATCGGAAGGAGGAATTTAATGTCACTCATCAATAACGTAAAGCCTAAAAGATGTTCATTATTAGTTGGTTGGATATTCTCACTGCCAAAATAGAAGTTTTTTATTTTTCTTATGGTGTCATTGAAAAGCTTCGACTCTATAGGAATCTTCCAGAGTTGAGGTACTAAACTAAACTCGTTTTTAGTGTAATTTTCAAACAGTTGATCCTCAAGATAAGCAATGAACTCTAATGAAGAAAGTGAGATCATCATCGGAACATCACTAAAATTTCCAATTTTATATTCGGATAATGGTGACTTGGATAGAAAACTTTCAACACCTTCAAATGAATCCTCAATTGTTGTTGAGAATTTATATTGTTGTATGTGGTTCTTGAATTCGAAGTCGAATGTTTTTAGTAACAATTCATCTTCTGGTAGGTTCATTAGATGTTTGTAAATATCTTCAGTATTATTAGTTTTTAAACCTAAAAATATTCCAAAATCTTTTATCAAGGTTACTGGTTTATATCCACTATACCAGTTACATAAAAATGCACCAGACACTAAAATAGATTTATGAAATAAACCTCGAGCCGTAGGTGAAATATGAAGTAGATAAGCATTTGATGCACCAGAACTTGGTCCATATAGAGCCACATTATTAGGATCTCCACCAAAATAATTTATATTTTTCTTGACCCATCGTAAAGCTAAAACCTGATCTTTATTCTGCGCATTGCCTGGGGCATTTTCATTATTAAGTGACAACAGGCCCAAAATGTGAAGTCTGTAATTAAATGTCACAATAACTGAATCTATTTCTAATAGAAAATCCAATGGGGTGTTAACATGTCCTGCCCCAGTTCTAAATCTACCTCCATGTATGATAAAAATTACTGGTTTTAAATAGTTTCTCTTCAAGTTTCTCGTATAAACGTTTACAAATAGACAATCTTCATTTCCTTCAAACGCATAAACGAAGTCTATTTTTTGTGAACACTTAGACTTCAATTTAGTAGCGTCGTAAACACCAGTCCAGTTATTGTATGGAATTGGATTCTAGAAAATAGAAGACAAAAGAGGTACGTTGTTTATTCATTTACATATATTTATATTTCAAAAAACTAAAAGGTTACATTAATTTTTATAATATCTACTATAAGCTCACTATAAAGTGAGCAGTAACCCAGTTTTATGCAACTTTTTTTTTAAATGCAAGCCCATTTTTAATAATAAGCTTACTATCAAATTCAAATATCCCCGCTAAAATATAATGAGTTTATACGATTGTTCATTTTGTCTACCTAATAAAGTAGTGGCATTGCCCATCCCTCTCTTGCAGCCACTGCCTCTTTCTCTCACTTACGCGGTAATTCGGGTGAATTCAGAAGGAATACTAAACAAACGCAAAGACTATAAATAAATTAGTTTTGGTTTTGAAAAATAAAAACACTTTTATATAGTTTTGGAAAAATTGACAAAATTGTGTTGCATAATGAATTATCATTTTCCTGAAAAATAACGCCATGGTCATAGTCAAAGACGCGTGTGTTCAGATGTCGTACACATTTACTACTGATATAAAAATGAAATTACACTAATTATATATGTGTCATATCACACCGAAGAACAGTGAATAAAAGGGCTATTAGTTTAGGGATCTCAAACATTATTAATCCCAGTGTCCCCCATATAGACGTTCTGTGGCAGATCCCCGTAAACCGAGGAGCGATCGTGTTGGCTTTGGAGTAAAAAGTTCAAGTCCTTTTGCAGGCAAGCACAGAGTCGCCCCCACAAAGAATACTTGTGAGGAAGAAGTGAAGATGCCCATAATCGGTAGGCGATTAAGATGCCCGTAGGCCTCCTGATCAACTATTGAAGGGTATATAAGGACAATGCCGATGGATGAATAATGTTTCCATAGCGGCCTTATATATGTTTAAAACCAGAGCGTTACGTAAAAGTACAAATACGTTTCAATGTGTTATCTTCCTCTTTCACAGTTGCAGCAAACGCTTCCTTCTCTTTTTAACTCTGTGTTTAGCCGTATTTAACGCTGTTTCTTAATATCTACTCTATTAATCACTCGGTTTGAATATTTAGTGCAATATTTGAATCCGGTATGTCTGCTCGTTTTTAGAGAATTTTAAACTTTCGAAAATAGCTCTAAATTATTGTAATTAATTAATTAATATTATAAATACAGCGTTATCAGCAGTGTTCACCTTTTGCTTAAGACCGTGCGTGCGTGTATGTTTATACACGCACGCACGGTCTTAAGCAAAAGGTGAACACTGCTGATAACGCTGTATTTATAATATTAATTAATTAATTACAATAATTTAGAGCTATTTTCGGTGAGATTATTGCTGGTATTGGTAGTCCATTGTATTTTATATAAATATTAATTTATTAAATATTTGTGTGCATATTTCTTATTGTTGTGATATGATCTCTGAAGTCCTTAGGACATCATAATCATATTCGCATAAAATTGAGTTAGTTACATTAAGGAAGCTTAGGACGACAGTTCAGTAAATTTTGATGACTACAAACTTACGTCAATCAATGTAAAAATCCGAATATTTATAAAATCATTAAACTATTTTTTATTTCGAAGATAGTTTTTAGATTTGTTGCATACACTACAAATACTCGCTCCGAAATAGTCTACGGTTCTCTTGATACAGAGACAAGATGAAAAAAAAAAAAAATCTGGTATAGTTTTGGCTTGTTGCTATAATTTAATTTAATGAAGGATACGCCGGGCTCAAATAATGCAACTTCTGCGAAACAGGCAAAAGAAATAATATGTTTTTATGTAAGAGAAATAATAGCTTTCTTAAACCGTATAAACACGTGATACATAATATGTTGATAATACATTATTCAATAAAGATAATAATATTTAATTTAAACATAAAGTAAGAGGTTAAATTTAAAACATTTAACAACCTTGAATCTTAGATTGCCTTTCGGTGGTTGAGCATATGGGATTCCTTCGAAACTGTAGTATTTTATTGAATTTCTCCTAAATGCTAAATTTGGGGTGGTATATTTTATTCTTCCTTCCAAAATACCCTGTGGTATCTTGACTCGTACGGTTTCGTCGATATCACCAAAAGCATGGCTGACGATCGCAAAGGCTAAATATAATCGTGTATATAAATAGGCTGTAATATTAAATTATATTTATGTATCAGTATATTTTAAATTTAATTATTGCATGTTAATTAATAAAAAATATTATATTAGAGAAATATAATTATTATACCTAGCTTTTTTATTATTAGTCGGCGTTTAGTATCCACCTGTACTTAAACCTGTTTATTTAGATAGACAGACAACAGACTTTACCCAGTTAAGTAGAACTTTGGAATTATACCTAAATGTTTAACACACATATGTTAATAAATGGTTAAAATAAAAAAAAAGTTTACGTTATAGGTTGACGCAAACACTTTAAAAAAAATAAGACCGATTTCAAAATAAACTAACAACAAATAAACTAAGAAATCGTACAATAAACTTCTTATTAAAAATAAAAGAACTGGATCCAATTAAATTTCGAATTAGGCGCAGACATGTTTATACGGTGTGATTCGATGTTCAGTTATAAAAAATAACCTTATTTGAATACGCAGCAAAAAGTCATATAATTTATTGACCTTTAAAGTTGAGGATAGGTGTGAAGGTGAAGGAAGAGGTAAAGGTTTGTAAAGGTGAGATAATAAGAGTACGTGTTGAATAATTCGAACTAAATAAAAAATTTGATTTTTTTACACGTTAAGATTGAAATATGAATATATACTAGTTATAAATATTTCATAATATTTAAAAATTAACGTACCTATAGATATTATTACCATTGTTAAAGTTCTTAAATAAATATATCACTTATGGATGACCACAATTACAGACAGAACTTTAACTCACTAACTGTTCATTGGATAATGCATACTCAATACAAATCAGTTCGCCTCGCGCCTTAGTAGCCTACTTAACATATTCATTATTTAAGGCGAACGTCGCTGTGTGGAAAAATCAGTTTTTTATTATTTTAAAAAATATATATATATACCATAGTTTCACTAAATTAGACCGCACTTCCATTTCTACTGCGAAATCTGGTTAATCTAAAGTTTTTTGAAATCCTAGGACACATGAAATTTGGCATCAAGGGTGGGATTTTAAAATGTTTTGTTTAATTTTTAATTTAAAATTCAAATTAAAGCATATTTCTTTCCGCTTGAATCAACGAAATCATTGACTGCTACTATTCCAATCTGTATATAAACCGTGTACCAACATCATCTTTAATGAAAAACAGTTAATTGGTCTTGCGATTTTTAGTTTTATTTGTTAAGAAACTATTTAAAAATTCATCATGGTTTCCGAAAACAAAAAAATCTTAAATCCTAAATCTTAAATCCTGTGGCTCACATTTTTGTGTCAAACGAGTCTACCTCCCTTCGCTCGCAACGCTTCGCTGTTGCGAATTACAACTTCCCTCTTCCCTTCCTCCCTCAGTAGTGCATTGGGTTACTGGCTTAGATAAGTAATTGCTAATTAGTAAGTCGCATTGCGCCGTTCCTGATGCACGCATGATTTAGGTCCTGATGTAGGTCGTAATGCCGCGATACAATAATGTCAAACGATCTTTTTTACCGTGTGAAAATTGCGTTATCGGTGAAGTGTGGTTATGCTTTATTTATAGTGTGTGTACATAATTGCGTGAGTTTTATGTTATGACTTGTCACCTAACTCAGCAGTAAACCCAACTGAGAAAAGAGCCATAGTTGTAAGTGGTAATTACCAACATTTTATTATTGTATGTTTTTCTTTTATTTATTTACACTTATCAAATAATTACACAGAAATAACTGAAACATTATACTCAAGTGTGTAATCGATAATCCGTATGTTAAAATCAACGTATTTTGAATAGATAATTTTGCATGAGCAGCTCGTGTCAACTAAAATTTTGTAAAAGTCATTAGTCACCCGGCAAGAAAAAATTTAACAATCTTAAAAAAGAATGACTATGATACATATGATATGATACAAAAATCAAAATACATATTATATTGATTTTTGTACAGTATTAAACTTAATTAATTTTGAGTATTCTTAATAAAAAAACTGAATTTAATTCAGTTAATAAGTTAACACAACATTTATTGATTCTGAGGCGGTACGAAGTTCGTCTGGTCAGCTTGTTAGTAATAAAAACATGCTGACTTTAATATTATATTATCTATTTTATCCAAACACGCTCCGATATGATGATCTAAATGATTATGGTTGTTTTTCAACAGAATCAATCTACACACAAAAATTCAACTCTCATATTTGTACTTTTCGAGTTGAAAGATGCATCGGACGGACAAGTGCCCGAAGGACGGGATAGTACCTTCTGATACAAAGAAGCTCATGTATAGAAGCTAATTTGTGCAGTAGTATGTTCTCAAATAACTACCCAATTTAGCTTCTATACATTTATGTATAAGAAGGTACTATCGTAGGTATATAATGTATTGTATTGTAGGTAGGTAGGTATATATTGTATGTATACAATATATTGTATATATAATAACAAATTTTAACGTAAAATTTAGCTAATTCATAATATTCATAAAATTCATATACTTACCTCACCTTAACAGCTTGCCCACGCGGAACGTGACTAAAAGTTACCTAAGAAGGTTTTAGAGCAACATTCCTTGCATAGCTGCTTTTTATAATATTATTATTTGCATACAATAATAAAATAAAATAATAATAATTATTATTATTATTTGCATAATAATAATAACAATACATACTAATACTATTTTTTTTAATTTATTCTTGTTTATATACTCGTATATATTATATATACTTATATAAATGTGTATATAATAAAAAGTAGATTGATCTTTAATAAATTCTGATTGTAATAGTTTTTACTATATTTTAATTTAATTAGATTTTTTGAAGTAAAAAAACTTTTATAGGCATGGTACGGACGTTTTTTTGAATGGGGAAAATTTTTTGAGTGACTAAAATGTAATGGTATTCTTTCACCGAGTCTCCGTCACCGACATATAGTCAGGGAGCTAGCGACCACTGTCGGCTTATACTAGTTTTACGACTGACAACTACAAAATATTCGGGGTGCCCGATTGGTTTAGTTATAATATTAATACCATGTTATATAATAATAATAATAATATATCATAATTAAGTACCATACTTCGAAAACCAAATAAAACTGTCAAAATATAAAAAAATTGCAAATTGACTTTTAGTCAAATTTAGGGTTTATTAGCATATACTGTCGAAATTTCATGTTGAAAAATATATATATAGACACGTCAATATAATTGTTTATAATATTGCTTATATTATTGAAAATTTTGTATGACAAAATTGTGGGCAGCCCATCATGTTGTTTTGATTAATAAATAAACCATATAAAAATGTATAAAATTGTTGCTCGGATTGCCGATATATGTAAAAACCAGATTAATATTAAAGATTTTCTTATAAAAATTATGATTTTTTTATTTTTGATACTGTAATTAATTTGAATATAAAAAAACACTATTATTTCAAAGGTTTAAGTTTTAATATCTGTCGGCAGTCTCTAGTGACTGCCTAGTGTCTTTATAGTATGGCAGTACGAATAATGACAAACACTCTTAGAATTATTTCATTCCTGCTTTTTTCTTGCAATATAAAATGGCTACTATTTAAGCGGTCAGCAAGTATGAGATTTGCTTAGCAATAAAATAATACATTCGCGAAATTATTGAATGAGCGTCATCAAATAAAACGAAAATGGTTTGCATTCGTTGTCTGTACGAGCAGTTTTAAAACGATATGACTACAAAACATTTTTTGATTAATTATGTGATTGGCACAATGTAATCTGCATTTTATTATTATTTATTCATTCGGTGTTTCTAATTCAAAGTAGCAAAGATCAATGTTCTCTTTCTATTATTTTCTCCCGATCACATAAAGAAGGTATATTTGCAATTATGTAGAAGGATGCCTTTAATATGCCAATGAAATGAATTATAAAATTACAGACCGAATTCGATACTATCGGTTTTAAATAAGATATTCGGAAAAAATCCTTTACGATCAACTTTATCTATAGATCAACTTTAGCTAATAAGTTAATTGATTAATTCTGAGGCGGTATGAAGTTTGCCGGGTCAGCTTGTTGTATTAAAATAAAATTTATAAATGTATGCTTTGCCGATTTTTAGTTATTTGAAATATTTGCTATAAATTGAAAGCAACCTATTTTTTTATCGTCTCTATAAAAATATTTGTTTTATTTTATTAGTGGTTATATGTTTAAATATATGAAGGTGTATTCAAATAACCCACGTATATAAACTAACAATAAAGATTTAGGTACACAGGAATATTATTGCCGATAAATAAAATAAACAAACTGGTCATTGGTTAAAAGGCCTAATAAAACATTTATTAATATTTATCGCTCATCTAAAAATACAATTGTCCTTCCAGTTTCTATTGAAATGGCCTTCTTTCACGACAAAATCTTCCAAATCGATCCAAAATTTCATTCTTCTACCGTCTGGATCCTGACTTATCACAGCATCATCACTAATGCTGAGAAAATCTCTTTTTTCATTTATGTAAGGCGGCCATTGAAAGGGAAGCAAGTGTGTATCGAGTCGTGGCGTTGGATTACTAGAACATATTGAAAAATATTATAACAATTATGTAATACAAGTATGTCTTATATTTATGTATGTCTGTATGTATTGCAAGTTTACCTTATGTAAAATATTCACAAGGAAAACTGTATTAAAAAAAATCTAAAAAATATTATTTAGTGCGCTCACATCTAGATTCTACCAAGGTATCGAATTCACTAATCTTAAAACTGAATTGTCATTTAAGCGGATGTGATCGACCTTTCATTTTTAAATACACTCTTTTTGAACAGACTAACACTCTTCACTCTCTTATTCCTCGAATCTCCTTCTTGTAGTTATAATGAATGAATTAATTTCCATCCATTGCCTTAAGCTAAGTAAATTTCAATTAAAAAAACTGTCTTGATGTCTTGTCAGTTTAATTTGCAAAAATAATAATAGGATCATCCCAATTTGACCTGAAAATATTTTGAACGGAAAACTTTATTTTTGATTTTTTGATACCCTTCACTGGACATACTCGTATATTAATGAAACTAAAATGAAACCATCTATATGCAAAACCGTTAATACCAATCTTGAATAATAAGTGACATACATTTAAAAAAAAACATCGACATCGAATATAGGATTTCCTTCGTTTTTTAAAGTCCGTTAAAAATATATATAGTTTCAAGTATTTGTATTTAAGTTAATAAAAAAATAAAGAGGGTTCTATTTTTTAGCTCAGGTTCAACGTGAACCTACTTCAATAGTTTCGAATACGCAATTTTTCTTCCACAAAAATAAAATGTCATTTTCATAATTTATTTAATGCAAATTATTGCAATTTTATTTTATTTAATCGATAAAAATGTTATTCCAACCACCATTCATATAAATTGGCGGACGCCATTCAACTTTTAAACTTGTTTTGAAGTTGTTTGTTATGAGCCATGCAAAAATACTATGATATATAATCTACTCATGATGCTACTCTTTCCCGTTTGCATAATATAGACATAGGGCAAATTAAATGTAGTTATGATTACTAAATTAGTTCAAAATAAAGAACTCACTTTTAGTGTTCGAGTTAATTACAATGGATGCGTTTAGTACTCTTAGTTCTTTATATATATTTTTTATTCAGTTCAATGCCGTCAACAACGGCGTTTATTTCAACATAGTTATTTTATTACAAACAAAATGAGCAAGGACCCATTAGTCAGAGACTGTCGACAGGTCCTTTTAATAAGTTTCTTAACTAATAATACATAATTAAAAAGTATAAATAAGTACATGAATTGTTGGACAAGGTAGATTTGGCATAACAAGAATGGAACATGAATAACAAAACAGAACAGTAGAAATAATATAAAACCTAACATGACACATAGCACAGATGTTATTTTCAACTTTTAGTGGTACATATTATATCATAATAATTATTTTACATGTGTTTCTAATAGGTATTTTTTAAATTTATTTTTAAATAGTGCTAACGTAGCACTCTCTTTTATATCGCCAGGCAATTTATTGTATAAAGTGGGGACCGCCACGCATGATTGCCGCTTGCCATATAAGTTCTTAAATTTAGGGACAGAAAGCATTTTTTTGCTTACTTGTCTTGTTTTATGCTCGTGTTTTACCGGGATTTTAAGAGCACTATCAGCATGGTAATAAAGGGCAATTTTGTATTTCCACAATGAGAAAACAGACAACAGGTTAGAGTGTCTAAAGATATTCCTTTAATAGTTACCTGGTTTCCAAAAAGTTGCGGTACAATGTCAATAACCGTTGCCTCACGATGTTGTCAGACGAATATAAATCCATTGTATTATTCTTAAAAATATAAGCTTTATCATCGCAGTGTGCAGCACCTTGGAATTTGTATTTCTCGATATGTTTATCATTTAGACCACCTCTATAAGAAAACCTGTAGACATATAATGGGCTTTTCACATATTCCGCGTGTGTTCTGATAACTTCGTTGATCGGATGGAGGTATTCTTTGTCGGACATCAATAATGTAAAGCTTATAAGGTGCTCGCGGTTATGTAATTCGATATTATTACTACCAAAATAAAATTTCTTTACTTTCCTTATGGTGTCATTGAACAGCTTGGACCCTATGGGTATCTTCCAGATTTGAGGCAATAATAAATCTTCGTTTTTAGTGTAGTTTTCAAATACTTGATCTTTGAGGAAACTCGCGAATTCAAATGAGGAAAATGCGATCATCACTGGAACATCAATAAAGTTTCCACTTTTGTATTTGGATAATGGAGCTTTGGATAAAAAACATTCAACGCTGTCAAAATCTTCAATCGTTAGTGCGAATTTATTTATTTGAAAGCCATGTTTGAATTCAAAGTCGTATACTTTCTGGATCAATTCTTTTTCTGGTAGTTTCATTAGATGTTTGTAAATATCTTCAGTGGTATATTTTGTTTTCAACCCTATATACTTTCCAAAATCTTGAACCAAAGCTATAGGTTCATATCCAGAATTCCAATCACACAGAAATACCCCAGATATTAAAATAGATTTGTGAAATAGTCCTTGAGCCATCGGTGACATTTGTAACATGTGAGCGTTTGATGCACCAGAACTATATCCATATAGAGCCACATTATTAGGATCTCCACTGAAATAATTTATGTTTTTCTTAACCCATCTTAGAGCTAATACCTGATCTTTATTTTGCATATTTCCAGGAGCTTTTTCGTCTTTCAGTGAGAGCAGACCTAGAATACTAAGTCTGTAGTTGAATGTCACTACTACTGAATCGATTTCTAATAAAAAATCTAAAGGTGTGCTATCGTTTCCTGCGCCTGTTCTAAACCGTCCTCCATGCAAAATAACAATAACTGGATTTAGACTGTTTTTATTTAATTTTTTTGTATAAACATTAACGAAAAGACAATCTTCGTGACCTTGAAATGTATCTCTTATTATTTGTGGACACATGGATTTCAATTTTGTAGCGTCGTAAACACCTTTCCAATTTTCATTGTATGGCAATGGATTCTGGAAAAATTAAAATGTTTTTAATTTGATATGGATTTTATACTTAAATCGGGTAACTAAATCGGTTAAATATTTTTTGCATAGTTTGTTTTGCAATTCATAATCTAATAATTTATTGCCATACGTAATAATGCCGTGATTAGATCTTTACCTAACGCTCTTCTGGTAGCACGTAGCACTTTCTGGTGATACTTTCTGTAGTATTTTTCTATATGTTAGAACTTAGGTTGAGTTATGTTGGTATAGCACGGTCTTTAGTGTGGATGGTAAAGAATTGTGAAAAGTGACGAAGTTATTTGTATTGTAATGGCTAAGGCATACCATCACAGTGAATAATATTGTATTGCATACATATTGTAAAATTAAAGACAGAGCGTTAGCTGAGCAGATTATTGGAGCTTTAAAGTTAAAAGAAACTCAAAAAATAGTGGACGATTTACACGAAAACAAATAGGTATTATATGGTCTCTGAAGTTTTTGCGAATATCCATTAAAAATAACAAACACCATTTTAGAATTCTGCTTGTAAACAAATAAGAATGTATGTATTAAATCTACAATGAAGTATATATATATCGATTAGGGCAATGTGCTCTACCTTTGAAAAAGTATAGAATGCTCATGATCGTAGCCATTAGATGACTTATAAAGACGACCATAAGTACTGATCATCGTCGTCATGTTTGAGAAATTCAAGGAATAAAAGAATATTTTTAATTTAAAAAAATACTAAATTAAAATTATAGACATATAATGATCATAAAGTTTCTTTTTGAAAAATTGGTCCAAAAAATATAAAAAGTAAAAAATATATTATATTTAGACTGTAAACGGAAATTGCACACAACTTATAAAATACGGAAAGTGCATACCTACAACCTAAAAATTAAACACATAAAGTGACATGATAGGATAAACGAATATATTCGAGATCGCTCAAGACATTCAACATTTATGACAAATAAAAATATAAATATCGAATTAAAAACCGCCTTTTTGTGAAGTCAGTTTTTGATGTTAATACATGAAATTATTAGTTTCTTGGAGATTACCTGGTATAAAAAATATATGTATTTATGTTTGTTTGTAATGTGTGTTTATTCAATTATATAAATGTGTTTGTGTAAAATATGTTTCAACTAACTAAATTTTGCATAATTATTCACTTTTTTCCTGAACATTTACGTTTTTAAACTTGTCTCCTTACAAGCCAGAGTTTTGAAAATTATAGAAATTTGAATTAAATGTTTAAATTTATTCATTTGAATTACCTTGAATCTTAGATTTCCTATTGGAGGTTGAGCGTATGGTATTCCCTCGAAACTGTAATATTTTATTGGATCTCTTTGAAATGCTAGATTTTTGGTTGTATATCTCGTTTCTCCTTCCAAAACGCCCTGTGGTACTTTTAATTGTACCTTTTTATCGTTATCCGCAATTGCATGGCTAACAATTGCTAAGGCTGAATAAACAAAATATAAAGAGACTGCAACAAAAAAAAAATACATATATTTACATGTTAAATATATGTATGTAGTATTATTATTATAAGATTTTAATCATAATTTCAATAACTAGGCTTAGATTAATTTTAAAAAGTTTGCACTGAGCTCTTAACACAAGCAACAAAAGAATAATTTTAATATTTGTATAAGGTAAACAAAATGTTTCTCAGTGGATCTAAAGCGTTTATTTGAAACCCCGTTCGTAATAATATTCAAATTTAAATTTTTAAATAATACGTGGAAAAAATCTGGGTCATTTTTTGAATATTAAACTCATTTTGATTAAACTCATTAAATCCGTATTGATTACCTTAAATCAAACAACCTTCAGCTCGCTCTGTCACGGGCAAAAGATTGTTTGTCGGGGATTGATCTCACATCATATCGCTTTATTTTCCTCTCGTGGTCACATCGATATGATATTCCTCCGTAAGGATCGGACTTTCGCTAAGCGACACATTTTATCATCTATAAAAGGGCTATCTGGGCCATCTTAGGTCTACGGGAATCTTACATCGCACTTTCAAAGAATTGGAATTTTAATAATACCCATACCATTTCCACATTCCATTTTCATAAAACAAGGAACAAAGCCAATTGTATGCATCCTCGGAATTCTAAATTTCAACACACTAGTTTCTAATAATAATAATACATTAATAAAATAAATTAATAATGCCTTAATCTGTATGGATTAAAAAAGCTATACTAATTTTATTTTTTGTGGTTTTTTTTTAGAAAAAAATATTATAAATTATAAACTTCCGTTTAGATTTTAATTATAAAAATGTTTGCTATTGTAAAATTTACGAAATCTTATGTTGTAGCTAGTTTTTACAGTAAGTAGCATAAAATTTTACCATTATGTTTTAAAACTTTTTATGTGAGCCTCCAATTATGTACATAATTATGAAAGTAAATTATAGTAGGTAAGTAAGTGAATTAAGTAAGTATGTAAATTAATAAAGTAGAAAATACTACATCCCTGTCGTATTGAACTACATTCCAGCCGCGTTCATACAAAATGTAGCAGATGCCTACTTTTGTGAGTATAGACAAGTACTATATTATTTAATAAAGTCAAAATGATTAACTTTTGTGCATTAACCCTTTTCTATATAGCTATGTTATAAAGTATAAGATATAAATTGTACTCATCGTTGTAGCATATTTTGTGTTATCTAGTGTATCTAGTAAAAAAATAGTTTAAATTAAATAAATGAAAAACTTTAAACTATCATGGCTCATATCTCGTCGGGGAACTCGGCTCAAATTTAAAACCTTTAAATTAGTAGGCAAATAAGGTATGTACCTATATGTGGGTGTCATTGGACGTTGAACTCTTAGAGATTATTAGCACGTACGTACCTTGCATTTTGTGATTCAAGTAAGCCATTTAGATCATTTTTTTAAATTAAGCTTCGTTGTTTTCCCAGTACCGCAGACAGAAGAGGGGTAGAGATTTTCAAATCACCTGCCGTAGATACTCAATCTACACGAACACTGAGATAATTCACCTGAAATGTAGCCTGTTATAATTTTATCAGAAATCGAGAAAGTATTTTAATTCTGGTTAGAATACGTAGTTACGGTTTAATTTTAGTAGCTCTGGCACTATTTTCGTGAGAATATTTTTGTGAAATGTACTCGTACTTTGGTCATTGATTTATGCATAGACTTTTAGCAGTCTGCTAGTGCTGATTTTAAGAATGCCAATTAGGACCAATTGATATTATAGACAAATTAATACCATTTTTAGCCTTTTTTGTCTTGCTGTGAGTCTATGATTTGTGGAAACTGGGTTTCGCTCCGTTTATACCTGATCTTATATTTTCCCTATTTTTAGGGCCATAAAATACCAGACAATTACTTCATTTTTGAAAAGTGGTTTTCTGTTGCCTCATTTGTTCTTTTTAGTGCCCGTTGCCACTAAAAAGTTGTGACATAAATGGGTTGAGTTGGGTTTGGCCTTTCTTGGAAAATGCAATAGCAGAATGATTTTTTAAAATTGGAAACCTAAAGACCTATTTAATTTAACTATTCGCTATAGTTGCTCAAAGTATGACTACCATCATCCCCCCCTTCCCCTATTTCTCTTGAATGTGAAACCCAAAATGTACGAAAATCAGTTAGGTCGAAAAGAAAAAAAAACAATATTTGACTTATGATACTTAAAATTAAAAAAAACATTCTCTAACTGGATATAATCCTACTCCACATAAACACAATACCAAAAATATGCACTAAAAACAGACATGTCCGAAGCACAAACAAAATAAAACTAGTTATTTCTTTCATTCTCTCTTGATAAAAAAAAACACTAATCGTAAAATTAAATCACGAATGACGATAACAATTATATATTAATATGACACACAACAAAAAGACTGCTTACAGAATTATATAAAATAATATACTATCGAAATGAGTATTTATACATTAAAAAGAGTAATTAAATATAATACCAACTGTAATATTGATAATAATTCAATTTTTAGTCTTGAATATTTTTATATCATGCTACACAGGAGAAAACTAACTTTTAAAATGTTTTTGTGTAATATTTGATAATGTAAATTATATTACATGCAAAATAATAAATATCCCAAGAATGTAGACCTAGAGATTTTTTTCCATATGCAATCGAATATTTTATAAAAAACAAATGAATAAATTATTTAACTAGAACCTGACGTCTTACATCTAGGCCCTGCATGCATCATTAAGGCATTTCCAAAACTTCTCGCACCTGTAGTACCAACTTGTGATGGTTTGCTTCATTTCTTATCTTCACTTGTGCCTGCTGCACTTTTAACCCCTTCCATGTGTGTTCTGCATGGCCATATAGGCTATAGTCGGTTATTTTTTAGGTCTCATAAGATTAAAATAAAATAAACATATAATATTATCATAGCATGTATTTCAAATACCACCAAACACCACCACTAAACACCATTTTACTTTTTTTTTAAATTTAGACGCACGACTAGTAATGCAACAACATGGACATTATATTTGAATTGACAATATTAATAAATTATTCATTTAATAATAATGTGAACCTGAACATTCCTTTATATGTTTATATTTCCGCACACAAATGAGTTTATATTAATTTGAACTGGCCAATAATAACTAATAGGTCCTCAAAATAATACTTCCTCAAGTAAAGTGAACCGGTTACTATATAATATAAATAAAAAATAATTATTTAATAAAATAAACACAACAAAAAACATAATACATACAAACAAAAGAAATACTGAAAATATTTATTAGAGTATTGCATATAGAGCACGCTACCTGAAATTAGGCTGTAATATCGAGATATACTAGAAAAGACAATGATTTTAGGAGGGAGGTTTCAATCAAAACTTCCAAAGCTGAGATTTACAAGTTCGCTCAGTAATATAATATCAATTTCGCATTGAGATTAACAAACGAAAGCGATAAAGTGCCGGTTTAATGCTATCGGATTAACTGATTTAGTCGTATCAACTGTAAAGCTGTATATATTAAATATATTTCGATTAAACATTTAATTCCCGAGAGCTCGAACATAAGATCTCAGCGCGCAATGTGGTCAACCAAAAACATCTTGTTCCCCCTACTAAAACCTATTTTGTTTCTGATTTTGATAGTAGTTTAAAATAATATAATAATATGAAACAACGATACAAATATACAATACTAGCTGTTCAATGCCTAGTAGTGAGTACTAGGCCACGCGAGTGGTAAGCGGCGCCTGCGGCACCCTTAGTACTCGTGCCTGCGTTGCTCAGGATGGAACGTTTCTATCCCATTCTCTAGGTCTTCTGACGGGTTCTTCGTGATCAAGACTAACACAATAATCGCGAAAATGCTTCTGAACACTTGAAGCAGATTGTATTATAATCGTCTGGTGTATGTTAGAGAAACAATGGAATAAACATATTCTCCAACAGAAAAAACAAAATTTTGGTGAAAAGAACGAATAAGTATCACTACTAAAAAAAGTAGTAAATTTTTAATAAATAATATTAGTTTCTAATTATCGGTCGAACATTTGATTTTAAGCGAAAATGAATGTTTCAGTGTCTGATTTGAGAATTTTAAAATTTGATAAATAATTAATTTATATTTTTTTAATTTCATTTTAGTTTTATTTAGGATCAAAACGCGGTTCATTTTTACAAGCTTGCAATATTTGTTAGTATGTTTAGGTCAAATTTTGCAAGCTGAGTAAGAACCACTTCCTCTTATCCTACAGAGGTAAAATTTGATATGATAGCTCAGTTCCGATGACAATGCATTTTTATTGTAAGCATGATATGATTCTACCCGAAGATTGGCTCCAGACGAAGAACTCCTCAACGGTCAACAGCACAGACACGAATATCATTAAAGCACCATAAATAAAAATCATAAGCATAAGCATATCATAAGCATTTAAATAAAAGCATGTTTTTAAAAATGTTTTATACTATTAATTAATTATAATGTCATGTTGTGGCATTTCGGGATCGTATCTCACAGACATGCAATTAGTCTTACAAGATGTTGCTGCCTGTTGACCTTTTTTTTAGGTACTCTCAATGTACATAATTAAATAAAAAAATATTTTAAAATTATTTTCATACCATTCCTGTTTACCATGTTTGTTGTTTGGTAATGGAAATACTTTGTTGGAAATATGGCAATAAACAACTTTGTATTGCAAATACAAATAGCAAAGCACTCGAAACCGAGTGCATAGCGCCATTACCCACAAGATCATATATTTGTTAAACTACGTTTAAATTATATTTTATATTTTTTTTTTAAATATTTTTTTAGGTATTTTTATATTTCGTTGTCTGAGGTCTCGTGGACACTTTTCTTCCTGTCGCGTATTATGAGAATGTTTTTATTGGTAAAATGGACTGACTATTCGTAAAATGGCGACGATTGCTATGGCACCCGATAATCACAAGGCTTCAACTTCAACTTTAGAGTTTTTAAAAGTATAAATTATTTTAATTTTTCATAAGTCATTGGATAGGTAGATATAAGTATCTCGACTGCGTACACAATACGATTTCAATAAGGAACAAAGTGTTCTAATTTAGATCTTCTCCTTTTTTAAAGTCGGTTAAAATGAGGCCACAGGTATATCATACCCACGGATACCTGGCAGAGAGCAAATGCATTTGTGAACTTAAGGATCTACTTAGATAAACTTTTCATCAAACGAGTGTCTAACTTATAGAAGAGAGGTACGAATGGGTACTGACTTCTGGTGGTACGTGATCCAGCACTTTTGATGGAAGGAAGCAAATCTCAGGGTGTGAACATACTGGTACAGGTGGTTGATAGTATACTTACACTTGTTTTAATTAAATTTATAATAAAATCAGTAAAGCAAAACCCTACAAATCCCTACGAAGGTTATTTGCGAGTCCACGCGTTATACATGTATAAATAAAATTAATTATGCACCAGAATATTTTCATATATGAATCGAAAGTAAAAAAACATAAGACTACCTTTATATATAATAAAAAGTTGTCGTAAATGACCTTAAAATAAAATACAAACACCTATTATTATACAGGTATAGTGTATAAGTAAAGGCTTATTCAGATACAGGTAGCTTTAATTCTATAGTTGATTTATTTGATATTAATATTAATTAATTGATATTAATTTCATATTAGAGAAACCACATGTTCACGGGAGAAGGTATATTGAGCGTAATTATTTTACCATCTACTTATTATTAATATTAATTATTAATATTGTAAAGGATTGAGATATTTTTGAGTTAAATATTTACATTCGTAACATTTACGCATTGAAAACAAATTCATATTACTATTAATATAAGTGTTCCAACCAAACAAAAACTTATCTTAGTAATAAAATAAAAATTAAATGAATTTGATATCTTTTATACTACGAAAGTTATAGCAAAATATATGGTTTTTTGTAATCGTGGGCTATAATACCCATGTCGGACTTTATTATGCTTTAGGAATTTTTACAATTAAGTCGCATCGACGAGCGACCATGTCCTCACTCTAAATCGCCAAAAGTGACGAACGTAACAAAGTTTGGAGCGTCGCGTCAGAAAGAGCGCGAATCCGTAACTCATATCTCCGCCGCGCCGCGGCGATGGCGCGTGATTCGAACGCCAAACATTTGGCGAACGCCAACAAACGGCGCCAACTGTTAAATGTGTACCTTCCACTGTACAAAATATAAAACAAAAAAAGTGAAAAAAGTGATTTCACCTGAGAACGGGATGTGTGATCATCTCCGAAACGTTGCGGTTAAATAGTCTTTACACGCGTTATGTAAAAATTCGAAAAACTATTTGTTATAATTACTAATTTGTTAACCGCAGCCCTGCAGATTTAAGTTATAATGCAAGGCGGTGTTCGGAAGTTTTTTAAAGCGCTTTACTTCTATGTTCAAATATTTTTTTCAATTCTGTACGTAAGACTCCTAAAGTAACATATGTTTTTTATATAAATAATATAAAATCGTTATTTTTACTCTAAAATGAATTCCTAAGCAGTGCGATGTTGACATTTTTTTTCATATAAAAAAAACTATTATTATCTATGCCATAACTAAACTATGTTAGTTACATTTCCATTTATTTTATTTTTTTAAGTAATCAGTTCTAGGTGAACTTACTTTTCAATTTAATTGTTAAACAGTGGATTCATGTAATTGGCCAAATTAATAACTACGTATTTGCGAAACATACAGCGTAACTAAATTAAGTTACGCTGTATGTTTCGCAAAAATATATTAAATAAATAAATAATAATTTCATTCCGAAATGACACCGACATTAAAATAATTACAATAAAGTAAAACACACCTTTATTTGGTATAATCCTAAAAACAGGAGTCCTTTTTAGGTAAAGCCTGATATATGGAGTGTATTTATATTCACTAATGTCCTTTTATTGGGGGTTGATACAGATTAATAATCAAACATTAATGAGCAAAAAATATTGGAAAAATGTTTCCCAATTACGAGAAAAACGAGTTCGAAATTTCAAAGAAATTGTTTTAATGTTTGAGAAGGCGATTGAATGCATGGCGCGAGATTGAGGAATGACCTCGGGCCCGCGCGGTTCGCAAAGCACTTCGAAGAAAAACAAAGTTTTTTAATAATATAATTATTGTAGTATGAAATTTTTATTTTACATTTTTTTTTCTTGAGATTGATTATGTTGTCGATATAGACCAACCCACTAAAAGATTATCAGTGTATATAAATAAACCCAGTTTATATAGTAAATTAAATAAAAATTGACATCTAGATCCCTAAAAACCAATTTCCCTTTCCATTTCCTTAGACAAAAACGTTAAATTTATTTTACAATTGTTAAATGCGTTAATTTGTATTTTCGTTAAAGTATTTTAGTGCATACATATAGTTGTCAGATACGTTAAAATGAATACTCGTTATATCTCGCTTTAGGCATAGACACGTGGTTGGGAGAAAAAGTAAAAATAGTTGGGCATTCAATTCAGGAATAGTTCGGGGAAGAAAAGAATCGAAATCACCATTATTTTCCTGAAATGTGGTCTAATTTTAGCTGGATGATCATACAAACCGACGTTATTAGCTTGGAAAACTGAGAGGTAATTTCAAACTATGCAGGATTATTTTTTTGATTTAAAGGTCCCGGGTTCGAACCCAAACCGGACAAGCTGTATATCGCCACTGATGTTTTACTATCTATAACTAATATAATTGAAAACGCACTGACAGTTTGTTACATTGTTCGTTAATTGCTACAGACCGTTTGAGAATACAGTCAATTTTGATTCGGCTAAACTAGACTCCAGGTTCAACATTCTATAACCTAAATGTATACAGGTTATTAGGTTTTATACATGCAACAGATATAAGTTATGATTTTTATATATTATTGACAATTTTATATATTTTGTCTAATATGATTTATTAAACTGTATTTTTAATCTTATGTAACTGTTATTAGACATGTATTTTAATAACAAAAAATAAGAAATTCCTAATATAGGTATGTATAAGTTACTGTTAATATATTTTTTTTTGTACGGTACATGGCCAACTCAAATAAAAATCTCGGGTGTGAAGTCCTCAATAATATATTACCTATAAAGTTAAACATTTTTTTTATTAAATAATTAACTGCAGGTCTTTTTTGGAACTCTTAGAAACCGAAACTATGCCTAAAAAGCTATGCCTAAAATGGTGTTGTTTTATAAAATGTCTCGTTATTGTAGTGCCTACATATATTACAGTCATCTCAAATATTGGCATATTTTGACGGATCTTCAAGTGATTTCAAGACTGCCGGCCGAAACGTACTGGGTTTCAAACTATCAAATAAACATTCTCATAATCTTATTAGGGTGTTTCCCTCCTGTATTATCCTATAATTTTGTATAAGCAGAATACTTTGTTTTCACGCATTTCGTAAATTCTATCGCACATTTTATTGTTAGTGCTAGTTTGTTTACAGTTTATTTATAAACAATACTGTATCTAATCTTTTATAACTACAAATCAAATTAATATTAAATAATGCATCAAATACAGTCATAATCGAAACGCATATAAAAATACTAGTTCCCTAAAGTTAAAACCTATTGATAACTAAATGTATCAGACTGTTTGCCTCAAATCATTCAATATACCTATTAGGTTAGGTGCGGCCTTGGTCGTTTCATAGCTTCGCAGCCTCATGCGCAGTCGCGTTAATTTGCTGCTAAAGTGACAGCCCATGTATTTTCCTATAGTTAACTTAGCAAAGCCGAAACTAACCTAAATGTGTGTGGATAGTTTAAAAGAAATCGGTGAAAATAAGCCCGGCCTGCATCCAACGCCCGCCAACAATATTTCGACCCAGTGGGTCGCTCTGCGCGACCTTTTCTTTGCTTCAACTTTGTGAGATTAGGCTTGGAGTTGAGGCAGTCCCTCGGGTCTTATGCAAATATAATGACAGCTAACTTCCGCCCGCCGCTATTTCCACGTCCACTCTCTCTCTCTCTCTTTCTCCCGCAGTGCTCTTGTCTTAACTATGCTAGCCTTCCCTGTCTGGCGACGGGTTTTTCCTTGTTTTTCCGTTCGTTAGAAACGACGCTGCGATGTACCTTCCAATGCAAAACGCGAAAATAGCTGCAACTATTTTTGTAGAATACCTTCTAACATAATTCAAATTAAACAGATTTTCAGTAACAAAACCTTAAATAAACGCAATATTTCGTACCCAATGCCAGAAATTTATAACGAATTAAATCGTGTATCGTAAATAGCATCTATTTTCATAAAGTTAGGTGGACGCAAAACTAACTTATTCCACATGCTGGGGAATAAATTTTCGAATAGTACCTATTATTATTATTTATTTAGTGTTACATTGCCAATACTAAAAAATATTTTAATGTAAAGCTGTGGTATTTTTTTATGTATAGTTTTTAATAATTATTTCATCATAGCATATAATATATCTTTGTATTGTCGAATGTCAGATAAAAAAAAAAGGAAAATGATATTTCCATCTCAGCCAGCTGCTTTACTCTTGAACCGATCCAGGACTGCAACATTTGACGGTTGAATAATGCATTTCTATTTTGGATAGAATAGGAATCCACCCCTTAATTTTACTTCTTATTGCTATAAAACTAGCACTTACACTTTTGATGTATTTTCAGTTTGTTTTTCGTCAGCCTCTTTCTGATCGCTGCCCCCCCCCTTCCCCCACCCTCTTAATATCATAATAAGGTTTTTATTATTGTAACACATGATTTTGTTGCCTAAGAAAATAATTCTTTAGTTTTGTTTTCACAATTTTGTGCTTTTTTTATATTTAAATTAACTTTTATTGGCTAGACTGTAAACAATAATGTAAACTTTACGTGATAATATTAAACTGTTGTTGTCATACGTTCGGGGCTTGAACGAGCGCGAACGAGCGAATTCCAAAGGGAATTTATACCGGTGCTTTAAAAAGATTATTACATTTGGGAATAAATTATTTTAATATTTAATTATATGATTTGCAAATCTTAATAGGGATCATAAACATTTAACACCCCCTTTAGTCTCGGGAATGGTCTTGGGACCCTCTGTAAATTGGAGTATACGGTGATTGACAAAATGAAGATTATGTACCTATACAGGATGTATTTAAAATCACCACTGTCCTTTTAGGAGGTTGATCTTATCGACAACTAAACCGATCTTACGAAAAAAAAATATAATTTCTAAAAAAAAAATATTATTTTAATTATATTAAAACTCGAATTCAGTCGGGCGGTATGCGGTGCCTTATTATTAAAAATTAAGATAAATAATTGTTTCATCTGTATTGTGTTGTCCCATTTGCACCATCATTGTAATTCTGCATTGTTTATTTTATTTTTTTTTTGTTTTTTTTTTTTATTTTTGTTATTCTACATTGTTTTGTTTATATATGAACCACATGAATGTAATGCTTCTAAATAAATTATTACTATTCATTGGTTATATAAAGACTTTGGTCTTTAAAACTGCTCGATCGGCGGCTAGTCTAGTAAGTGCCTTATTATTATTTCGTTCTTCAATTTGTGTTAAAGATAAAGAAATTTCAAAATCGATACAAAACCTTATACTGATAATTTTGGCAGGTTGCTGCTTTTGATTATTTACAACTGATATAATATCATGTAAAAAGCGCGTTATTCTTAATTTGTAGGTAGAAAAATCTTAATTTTCGCCCATTTTCTGTAATCTCAGCTTCCACTTAAGCTTCATCGAGGATAATTGAAAGCAGGCATATCAATGACACGGTAGATTTAAGGAGCGGAGAATCCGTGAACACAATCTGCCTCCAGCCATCGCCCCGGGCTCAATATAATGAGCTAATTTATATTAGCTGAATCGAAAGCTGCTCCGATTAATCTCCCGCTAGCTGCTGCCGCCGAACAAAAGTGATTGAATGGCGAACGAGAGAGCGATCGAACGGGGCGACGCACAAGGGTCTCTCCTGGCTCAGCGGGAATAAGTTTTATAGCGAAAATAATTTCGTGAAAACTATAATATGTAACGTACTGTATTTAATAAAATTATTATTTTTCAGTAGGCTACGGGATACGATTTTGGCATTATTTTATTTATTTTGTAACAATAATTTATTACATCACATTCCAACGATATTTATTACATTACATTCACAAAATGTATACCTATTTGAGTTATTTTTTCGTAATATATGTTTTGCTAATAAATTTGATTTAAGGTGAAGCCAAAGAATAATTATTAATTTCGATTAATTTAGACCCTTTTACCTATGGCTGGTATTTAATAACCATTTATTCAAAAAAAAAAAATATGTTTAGATATATTGATTTAAAGTCTTTAACATATTAAAGGCAGATTTTTAAAAGTCAATTCTGTTTTTGAGAAATTAATTAAATGTTAAACTGCTAATAGTTCTTTTTTAATTGAATTACTCTCTTATAAAAGACAGAGCCTTAGGAAAAGTAATAATGACAAATGAAGGGACTAAAACAAGGAAAAGTTTGTTTATTTGATTTCTATATTATGAAGCTATAATTAAATAAAAACTACCGATGATTAAATAAAATCAAGTACCGATTTTCTTTTATTTTTTATGAGACCATCTAAAGCACTTACCAACTAATGTAAACATCAAAAATAGATTAAAATAACGTCTATTTCATTTTGGTATAGTACATATTATATTTCGGTGAATTGCAACTTACTACAAAATATACAACACACAATATTACTCGTATATCATCATTTTTAAGGGCAAATATAATATTTTTTGCTCGGGTCGTCCTTTTAAAAGAATCTGCCAATGGGCAGAATGAATAAAGCAGACTTTATTACTGTGTTGAGTGAATAATTGCTGACGTGGTTCGTTTGTCAGTTAAAAAGAAGAATGGCTTCTGGCCAGTGATATTCCGCTATCCGCGCAGACATTTCCGCCGCCTGTCCGCGACACAGAAGCGTTTACTATGTACCCGCGATTCATCTCGAATCGTTTCTATTAAATTGCTTACAACTAAATTGTAATTTAATATTATGTATAGTTCCGTGAGATTTATTATCATTATGACTGAAAATGTTTTATTAGTTCCAAAAATATTTCAAAATAATAAGATAAAATATTTCCTTTTTCTTTTTCATGCTATATATTAAAAATAATAAAAAAAACATTTTTAACACAAGCTTTTAAATGCGTTTACAAAAT
The DNA here is from genome assembly GCA_020383195.1 of Neomicropteryx cornuta. Classification (NCBI taxonomy): domain Eukaryota; kingdom Metazoa; phylum Arthropoda; class Insecta; order Lepidoptera; family Micropterigidae; genus Neomicropteryx; species Neomicropteryx cornuta. Next base: position 6,143,280 of record JAHKQU010000025.1, on the reverse strand, counting down.
TTCGTTTCTGCGCTGTTGACAATTCTTTCGTATGGTGCCAATCCTGGGTGTAGAATCGGAACTAAACATGTCAAATTCCAATTACGTAGGATAAGAGGAAGTGTTTCTAATTCAGCTTGCAAGATTTGACCTAAACCGACTAACATTGCATTGCATTAAAAGCTTGTAAAAACCTTTTTTTCTGGAGCGAGTGAGCGAAGCTCCCATGCGATGACTACCTGGCAAAATGATTTTTGATATTTTTGTTTTGGTAATTATTAAATAGAAAAATAGCTAACGGTAACGTCATGTAGGTGATTTTCTAGATGTTTACAAACGAAAATCGAATTAAAAATTTAAGAATTTAAGAAGAAAAGATGGTTGGAAAACGCCAAGAAACCATATTAAACTCTTGCTTCATATTATTTAAGTTTGTTCAAGAAATGTTTTATTTAACACTTTTACATACATTATTTTCACGCATCAAATTGTCATGAAAGCTAAACTACTACAAAAACCTAAAAACCTTACTCTGCATCAAGACATGCAACTTACCGTACGTATAAACAAGCGACTGCGACGACCCTAGTTTTTATTAAGATGGATATAGACAGGCTTGGAAAATAATCAGAACTACAGAATCACAAAAAATGCATATGAATTTCAGTTTTTTTTTTTCTAATTTTGGAAGATGGCGATTTATATTTTTTTTTTGTTATTTTAATGGAAAGTATATGGCTTATGGGTAAAATAAATACACCCTGCATTATATAGATAGTACACAGTCGGTCACCTTCCTACACGAGTGTCAATTATAGTCCAATGTAAAAAAGTTCTTACAAAGGCTTGGATTTTCTAACAAAATTAAACTTTTTTCATAACTTTTAAGTATGTTTGTTGTTGGAAAGGTTTTTTTGTATTTTTAGTAAAATACATTTTAAAGAGGGCTCAAATGCACACTTCTCTGATTGGAAAGTATTTCATTTTCACTTTTATTTTGTTTTGAGTTGCTCAACAGATTTTCCATTTCTGCCGGCTGTGAAGATAAAGAATATTTTTTTGGCAATGGTGACGATGGCGATTGGCGGACGAGATGACGGAGGGCGGTTGGAGGGAGAAAGGGGGAGGCGGAGGGGAGGAACGTGGAAACAGAAAGGCTTTGGATGTTGCAAAGTTTAAAATTGAAAATAAGAAGACTTTGAAAAGTTTCAGTTATTATGAAGTTTGATACGCCCGCGCGCTCTGGGCAGATTGTAGAAAAAATTATAAAGCGTCAGTCAATGGTGTGCACATTTTAAATGATCCAAATACATGGCATTTAAAATTTCTCTTAATCGTCGTGACTGTTCAGGCAAAAAAAAAATTTTGGTTGAAGTGTTAAATATCCAGATTATCGTAAAAATTTACCGCTAGAAATGTATTTTCCTAATCCTTGAATTACAGGTTTGTGTGAGACTATACGGCCTTTTGACAAGATTCTATGTAAATATCTAGTGTAGGTACATACAAATATATCTGTGATACGGATATGCAATGTTTTTTTATAAGTATGCCCAACCTGTAGTTATTTAAAAATACCTGATTTCACAGAAACTTCTCTGTTAACGAAGCGTAATGGTTAGCGAATGGTTAGCGAAGCGTAATGAAGTACACCAGACATCGTTTGACATATTTTTTTTCTGATTAAGCCTGTCAAAAACAAACCGCCATCGTGATATGAAGTCTTTGAAGAAAACAAAATGTTTGCAATATAATCTTGCCTTTCTTTCTCTTTGCTGATTTATGTATAACAATCTAAATACTTCTTTAAAAGATGAATATTTTGACAAAAATACTATCAAAGAAAATATCTCACTACAAACTTAACGTTTGTTACCGAAGTTTTGGGCATTACTTATGCATATGTTGAATTTATGGCTTTTGCTTTTCAGCTTCTATACATTTATGAATAAGAAGCTACTATCCCCGTCCTTTGGCCATCTGTCGTTGCATTGTCCAACTCGAAAAGTACAAATGCGAAAGAGTTGAATGCTTGTGTGTAGATTAGTCCTCTTGAAAAGCTACCATCGAAAGCTGGTCGGATAATATAGATATATAACATTAAGAACAACATTTTTTTTTAAATTAAACATTGTCACTTTGATGCAGTGCGCAAATATCATATTCAAATTTCAAAAATATGACAGTAGTACACTTGGAATGTGTTATTTATTACTGGCCAGTTTAATTTAATAAAAATATATTAAACCCTGTATACAAAAACAAAAAAAAAACGAAATTATTATTAATATTATCCGTGGTTTTTTTGCATTATTATATTATTTTAAGACAGCGTTGCGAAACTATTGAAAAAAATCAATTTGGACGAAATTAGTATTAAATTAATCAGAAATTCAATAAATAAAGGAAGGGAGGGTCGTTTAATTGCTTAAATAGTTACGCATGAAAATTTACAAAAAAAAACTCAAATGGTTTATTTGTATGCAGGCAAAACAAAAATGTTATATACTATCCCGTATATCAGAAAAACGATTACATATTTAATTATATTACGTATATTTTTTAGTCAAACACTGATACTTTTTGGTTTGGTTAAATGTAAAAAAAACATTACTATTGCGTATGTTTTATGTTTCTACCCTCGCGAATTTCACCAAGAAATATAATTAATCTCGGCCATGTTTACTACTCCATCTGGCTTCATGCTCCAAAGGCATGCTGGCGTTAAAAGGGTCGCTCTGCGCTGTACGGGGGCAAAAGATTTAATTAGTATAATTTTATGTGTCGGCGAAATGTTTAAAACATGGCCATTAGGCAAGATTAAAATTGAGAGCCTCGCCCCAGGCCACCGTCCTTTCGCAAGACCTCATTGCCTTTAAATTCTACATTCCAACTAGCTACATAGGCCAACAATACCAAACGCTAGTTAGCCTATTAGGTCATCGACCGGTAATTTGTGGTTGAGAGTGTCTTCGTGCCATTAAATTATCCGCAATATAGCTTTTGTTTTCGTTCATCGATATATTATTTAGTATGGATGTGGCAATTTGAACCGCTCAGTGAGAGTACGTTTTAACCCGACGAGCGTCCAAGCCATTTTTACAAAAGATACACCCATAGAGATTTATAAACAATGGCGTAATTAGGAGCGCTTACTAAAAATATTCTTTTAGAAAAACTATGACTGTTATCTTAATGACTATTTTAAAGAAATTCTCTAGAAGGTTACAAACAATTGTAAAATACATTCTCATTATGTTATTGTAATATTAAAAAATAATAGCTTGTAATTACTTTTTTTGCTAAAAATCCTTCTAAAACAGACCACAATTTCACACCTAACTCCCGAACAACAAACGAAACTGTTTTGTTTGTAGGCGGCACGGAGGCTGGTCGGGTTCGGTTAGCTGTCTCGCTCGTTAACATACATACATCATGCTAACATGGTTTTGTCCTACCAAAAGGAAAAGTTGTTACATACTCTTTACTCTCAAATCCTAACGCCTTATCTATACCATATAATACCTACATCAACACACCGTGTTCCTGGACCATTCTCGATAAAAAATCCAGCTTATTGGCTCTGCGATTACAAACTTGATTTGTTTCGACCTGATATTAAAATTTATCATGGTTTCCGAGCGCTTTCATTAAATTATTAAATTTGATTATTTTCGCATTTTGTTATACAATTTCTTACACGTAATAGGAAACATATACACCCCCTTAAGTTTTCGGGAATGGTCTTGGAATACTCTATGTATATCTATGTTACTTTTCAAATAAATACACAAAACTATACATTCTTCAATATAAAATAAAAACGAGTATGTACTTCCAAATTTTACATGCGTTATTGACAAATAAAATAAACAATAGATCAATAAACACAATTTTTTTTATGTAGGTTTATGCGGCTGATTACTAAAATAAGTTAATTAAACCACTAAAAGGTTTGGTGAACAATCAAATAGAAAATATATGTTTTGTTTATAAATAAAGAATATTAAAAAAAAAGCACTAATTTAACTTAAACAAAAAATATTCTCTCCTAGATCGATTGTGAGAAGTTTGTATCATACAATAACTTATTATGCATAAATGAATCGGAAAAATTTGGTATAATCGTGACTTCATAATGTCCAGTACACATTTTATGTACATATTTTCAAACTTTTTCAAGATATTTTTTGTACTAATACACTTTTTGTACTAATGTAGATTTCGTGTTATCGTATCTTTATAACGCACCTGTTATTTAAAATTTATTCGAACAAAATGGCATTTTCACACATACCACCATACCACTGAGAATAGTTCTCGAAAACATTGAATTCGATGTTGAATATTGGCTTCTTGAAACGCAGAACTTGCAAAAGTAGATGACGGGGTGGTATTTGTATGCGCCCCTGTCGCGTTAACTTTTACGTCACGGCACTCAAACGTGAAATCGACACATTCGCCGGAACTACGTTTTTGCAGTGAGCGTAGCGGCGGCAGCGGCGAAGGTACTGGTAGTTGATCTAGCAGAAACAAATGCCCATTTAGCTCCAACTAAAAATTAAGATTTAGTGTAAACCAATGGTTTTTCCGTGGTTTAATTGGGTTTTTTTTTATATGACTGTAGTATAGTAAAATAATGTGCTAGGATGTATGCGAGTAAAATGTGTGTAGTTTTGCTAGTTTTTCAGAAGTTCGTGAATGATTAACAGTTAAGAAGGAAATGAACATTCGTTTTAGCCGTACAATTTCGAATATGTGAAAGAACTACTTTTCTCTCAAAACCCTAAGTTGTTGCACCTATTTTACTATTTTAATCTTAGTTTAATTTGGTACAAAAAAATTGCAAAAGTTTTCCCTGTAATGTTTTTTTACTTTTAAACGACTAGTAGTAAAAAATAACAAAGCTAGGCATTGAAATCCTGTTTTATAAATTTCAATTGTATGTAGTTTTGGCCAAATACCGCCTAGCTGTAGGTTGCTTAAGCCATTCCAAATCGCAAGCGCATCTGTTAACTTACTGTTTGTAATTTACTATTAAAAAAAATCAAGGTTTGGCAGCTACGCGATGCGTTTGAGTTTTGGAATGGATGAAATAATGAAACACTTTGCAAGAAAAGTTGTCTCAATGTATTTCTGAATGAATGAAAAGAAACTTTTTCTGGCGTTGAGCATTTGTAAGTTTTCGACATTAAGCAGTACTTTCTAAATCTTTATCTTTTTACGTTTATTATTCCTGTATACGATAGGGACTTACAATATAACCGTTATCATAATCGCCCTGCGGTTTTGAATAACACCGTTTGTGGAATGTCCGTGGCCAGCAGACCGCCGACCAGCACAGAAGCTGCTGCAGTACCGCGCAAAGAGGAAACTGGATATGAGGGCCCTAAAGGCAAAGGCTACGTAGCCGAATGAGAAATTCACTTATCATAATCTTCAAATGCAGCACAGCAGCAATGAAAATAAATACTAATACAACTCAATCGAAAGTCCTAATAACTAAGTCAAATCATTTGAAAAGCATACTTTTCAGAAAAGTCTATTTCAACCAATGAGTTATAATATGCCTATTTTCTCATAATGGTTGACAGCGAGTATGCAAAAGTAATAATATCCTTACATGGGTTGTTGCAAACACAACAATGACCAGAGTTTAGTATTAAAATCCGCAACGTCTATTATTTTTCATATTTGATTTTCTAAAACCGTAAGCGAAAAAAAAAATAATTTTACTTTCGAGTCTTTATTGCTATAAGAAATCAAAATCTCTCAAAAAAAATATTTAATTGAAGTTTTTTTTCATAACTTGCCGTTAATTTGAATATTTTTGCTGCCTTTGGTCACTCATAAAATATAATAAAATTAAATATATGAACCTATCTACTCGACATACTATGTATATATTATACTTTTTAAATTTTCTTTATTTGGACGATCAAAAACCCTTCTGACCAACAGTTTTCAGCCACTCAGTGACCACCCGGTCAATCGAACACATCGAGACAATTTATATGTATAATTGGTCAATGATCTGTATAGCGTCAATCGTGGGATCAATATCGTAGTGTAGATTTTTTACTGAACTTTTATAATACAACAGAAGAGAAGTACTGGAAGAAGAGAAGAAGAAATAAACTATAGAAAAATATTTTAAAGTGTGCATACGAATAATATTATTTGGTTTGGTGTATATTTGAGTACAGTAATGCGTAAATGACATCACGTTGAAATAGTTGTCGAGGAGTTAGACTACTGAGTGGTGGTAGTCTAACCCTAAGACACCACGATTTCGATTTGGAAGCAGACTATCGCTATGTTGTTCAGATCAAATCGCCGATACCGTGTTAATGTGATACTTTCATGAAATTAGTGGTAACTCAAGCTGTAAAATTTTAACCATTGTTTTAAAGTAAATTTTAGAGTACACGTTTTATTATCGGTTCACGCTTCGGCGCTCTCTGGACCTGGATGCCGTACCGTACCATGCGATTCAAGTGGAATAGTGATTTTCTGCTTTATATCTGTCATAAACTTCTCCGTTTTAAGCAATACGTCGATGTCTTAAAGGTCAGGGCGGAATCGGTACCGCTATACATATATAATATATAGATTTGATGATAAAATATTTTTTAGTTTTCGCCATTCGGCGTAGTCAGAAAATATATGAAAGATGACGTTTAAAATGCAATTCATAAATTCGAAAATCGCATTTTCACCTAAAAGATAAATATATCCAGCCACTACAATTATTATTATATAATTGCAGTTTTGCTAGATAAATCAATCAGTATTATGAAATGAAACTAATTTCATAAAATAATATATCAAGCATCACGCGGTAAATGCTGTTAAGTTAGTTTAATTTTGTGTATTTAAACAAATATATACGTTGTATAGCGGTAACGGAAATGAAACTGTAACTGGTACTTTATGTTATTAGCCTTTGCAATGTTCTTCTAGAAGACAAAACATAAGTGAACTAAAAAATAAAAAATAATAATCTGTAAAATGAATGTGTTTCAAACCAAAGATAGCCTAAATTAGGATGTACAAAGGGCTCGAATTATTGCTCTCATTTGTTAATTATACAAAGGCTTCGGAAGCCTGGGTTCTAAAAGGTAGCAAGTACCAGACGCCCGAAATGGAAAAAGAAATAATTAACATTTCTGCAGCGATGTAAATCACCTTAATAGGCGAATGAAAATGCAACGGTCTCTACTCTTTGTTCGCGGGTAACGGCTTTGTACGCCGAACGGGACGGGATAACTGGCGCTCTCAGCGCTTTCGGAGCAGCGCTCTCTCTTTGAAATACGCTATAAGGCATTTTTTGCGCATGTTTGCTAATTCCTCAAGTCTTGCAGTACATTACTAAATAGTCTTCTAATTTAATTTATGTTCCTTTTATCTTCTATATATTAACTATACTACTAATACTGTTAATGTGTATTAACCCGTCACATGCCGGAACTCCGATCGGAGTTTAAATGTCATTTTTATTAATTTGTGTATTATCAACTCTTAAATTCTGTATTATCATGATGAAGAAAATATAAACTGTTGAATATCAGGTTTAATCAAAACCGATTAAAAGATTCACTGGGTGGTTTGAGGGTAGTGAACTTCTGCGCCGAGAGTTGCCCGTGTAAAGTTTCTCCGTAAACAGACTGGTGCGCTGGGCGGGCGGCGCGGCGGCGCGGCGGGCGGTTATCTATCATCGGCGAGAAGATGAAACTTTTCAAAAAATAGCTCGGACTGTATCTAACCACCCGCCCGTGTAACATAACATTGCACTCGACGAACTTTCCAGTTGGGAGTGCCTTCGAGCGGGATGAACACAGTCTTCTTTGCCTAATTGAGTTTTATTATATATTTTTTGTATAAAAATAATTTAAGTATAATTTTAGAAGTTTCGTATTTTTTTGTAACTGATATGATTGTTGTTATAAGGACATTCTCAAGAATGCTTATATGGGTCATCAATTTTAGAATAAGTTTTTAATTCTTCAATTATTTATTTTTAAATTCATTATACTAATAATAAAGATACTGTGGCAGTATAATTAATTCCACACTGTATTTTCCTTTATTCGATGTAAAAGAAATAACTCTAAATAATATCATTCTTACAAAACAAAAAATTATGGATAAATGGGTCATTCTTAAATAAGGATTTGAAAATATCACACGTTTTTACTATTATACTAACCTATAGAGATAGAAATTGGTACCATGTCATAGTTGCGGTAGAGATTTTTATAAAAATAAATAAACTCAAAAAGTCATGCTCCACAAATGTCCTAAATCCAGAATATAAGTTTAACGAATGTTTTATACTAAGTATCGACATAAAATAAGCATTGGAGTTCATTTTCCACAATACGGTGTTACATGATTTGATTGAATAATTATTCATTATATTAAAATAACCAATGTAACTAAGCATTAAGAAATCGACTCACATGTCCGACAAAAGAATTGACAACTCTGTGGATTATTTCGTACCGTAAATTGACGACGTAAGTATAGAAAAAAACATATTTTTAAAGTAAAAGTCTTGTAAAATATCTAATAATGACATTTGCTACAAGAATAAATAATAAGTTTTATAAAATATCTCTGAAATGATTTTTTAATGAACCATGATATCTATTCGAGGATATTTTTCTACAAAATATATTTTTATTTTAATTTCACAACAGAAATGTTTTTAGTAGTAAGCTATTGAACACCTTTGATTTTTTTTTTAGATATTGGGCACACTCTATGCAGAGTACTTTTCCTAATAAATTTTCCCAAAAATTAAAACAATTTTGCAAGGAGGTCACTTGGAGTAGGTGTTTATAATTTTCAATAAGTAAAAATTTAATTATTATTATTAAATGCATATTTTCCACCCAAGACAAAATTAAATACATAAAAAAAAATATAAAGTGGTGTTGCTAGTATAATTGTATAATCAACGATGAGTATCATCTCTAAGAAATATTAAAAATAAACCTAAAATGTTTGGGAATCGAACAAATATTGACTATTCTTTTTCTTGACATTACCCCTTCTATCACCTCTATATTTTTTTTTCACTATTCACTGGACACCTGTAAAATATGTAACATAAAAAGTACTACTACCAATTATAAGTGAGATAATTATAAATAATTAAATAAAATTTATTTTAATTAAAATTAAATTATTTAATTTAAATCATTAAATATTTAAATAAAAAATATTTAAATAGTAATTAATAAAATAAAATATTTAATTAAAATCAATTATGTTTATTAATTGTTTGATACTACCTTTACTACAAAATATCAAATGTAATATTATAACGAGTTCTGTATAATGTTCAGCTAGTTAGCATGTTCAGCTAGTCACATTTTTTTAGTATTGAAAAAATCATTAAAAAAGTAAGTTTTTCCTAATATTTTGATAAAATAAGAGGTTTTATTGTGATACTGTGACTTTTTTTTCCATTACAACATAAGTGTCTTAATGAAAAACCAATTGTGCACACATTATGCTACCATTGGATCATTCTTATATCAAGAAAAGGGCGGTAATTTAAAGAAAAATATTTCTTGTTGGTCCAAAGATAGTTTGTTTCTTCTACTCTTCATCGGTTCTTTTGTGATGGCGAGTGGGTATCGCTCTCCTCTTCTGACTCAGTGTTGCGAATCAATCGTTCTTTTTGTTCGCCCTGCCCGGCATGACTGAAGACTGTTGATATCTAAAAAATCCGGTATGCTTTTGGTGGGATGTTCAGTTGAAGGATTGACTTGAATACTTCCAATTCAACCTCGTTTGTGGGAAAACTCTTAAATGGACGCCGACGTTCGCATGTTGACGTGGCCTGTATCTCCAAACCCTCTAAGTCGCTAGCAATGACATAACCCTAAGTAACTGCTTAGATGATTTTTAAATTAAGACAGTTTTATTGATGTAAATTTATCCCCTACACCACTGGATCTCACCAATGTTGACGTGCCGAAATTTTTCATGCCAACGATTGTGTCAACCGAACTAGCCGAATTATTTGATTAACTTTGTAGGTAATTGAGATAAATGCATATGGCTAATTAAACTAATTCTTTAACTAGTATTTATCACAATTATTTAGGTAATTTTACTTCTCTTAATCACTTCACTGTAAACGGAAAGCAAATGAAATGTCTAAAATGCGAGCCGTTCTTTCTTCCCCTCGAGACCTCGAAATTAAAAGTTTTCCTAGGAAAGGAGCGATTGGCGCAGATTAAAGTCAAGCAAAGACGCGTTAAAGATCTTCGAAAGTTCACTCTAACTCGTCCGTGCCTGAATCTTTTCGAGATATCACGTTGCGATAGCAAATCGACTTAAACCGTATACTAATTTCCCGATTTGTATAGTCGAAGTAGCAAAAACAAGTAATATATATTGTATTTCAATAAAGGCAGTCGATGAACCTTATTGTTAAAAAGTAGAGCATTTTGACCTCGTGCGTTATGGCTGAGGTTCGAAACCCAGTCTGGGTGTAAAAATTTTCATTATTAAAAGTCCAATTAGGTTTCGAAAACATTACAAGGAAATGCTCTAACAACTGTATATTAGAGTATTCATTGTCCTAATTTCTATTTCAACTCATCTGCAATCTTGTTTTTTTTTAATAATTTGAAGGACTTATGCAATATTTATTAGATTTATTAAATTTGTTTGACCTAGAGTTTGTTTGACCTAATTTTTTTTTTTTGACCTAGAGTTGGGTAATGAAGCGTTAAAATCGTGTGACTATGTGTTTATTTTTTTTATTTTTAGTTAGTAGGTGTGCAGCTTTACAACTAATAAACCTATATCTTTGATTATTGAGTACTCATCCAAACGATTTTTGAACAAAGCTTGTATTCAATTCATTCCACAAATTAACCACTCGGTTGAACAAAAAGTTCTTTTCTGGGTTAGATTTTTTAGAAAACACTTTTGAAAAGTTTTAACCCATGCCCTTATGAATGGGTATTTCAGTTGAAGGTAAAAATATCTTAAAGCTCTGAACAATTAAAGAATCCCTTTATAATCTTAAAAGTCTCTATGAGATCCACGATTAGCATAACAATCACATAACTTTTCAATACCATTTCGGAATTTTTTTGATTTTTTACATAAGAAATTATTTAATTTATTAGTTCTATATCATTTAGTGAGTTAACATCCTTTTAACAAGGCTACGTGTAATATTTTAATTTATTATTCACAAATACAAATGTCGATCTGTGGATCCATCGTCCGCGGTACGAACAAGTCAAACGGACGTAATACGGATGCCGAGTAATGAAAAAGCCCCTCAAAAGAATGAGCCGCCATTTCGCCGGCTTGTAAGAGAAAACGGAATCTATCTAAGTGGATCTCAATGTTTTGATATAGAGGCGAGTGCAGTGGATATCTGCGTCTATCTCTCTATCCCTTTCAGACGGACTTAGCTCCGTCCTGCTCTCCGCCGGTGGCCATTGTAACGAGAAAATTGAAGAATGTTTGAACCGCCCACGAACGCAAATAACTGAATAGCGGAGAAGATGAAACTTGGTCAGTGATCCGTCTATATTATTTATTGTTACCCTCTACATATCTAAAATATATTTTAGATTTATTTGCTGACCGCTTTACGTGATCTTAATGTTTTCTTCATGTGAATTTTGACGTCTTATTAGGTCCTAAAAAATGTCACCAAAACAGTCTTTTAACATACATAGGACTAGAACTTGTTCCAAGGCTGTTTTTAAGCGAAGGCTGCGAGTTGTTACGCATTATTTTTTTTTCCTCTCCAACTAAACTCCACAGTATCACCGGAGCTAGCTCCTAATATTGTAATTACTTAATAATAATAATAAAACCATAAACTTTAAATTTGAGCAAGGATTACCATAATACCGAGTGCTTAGTACCGCAACCGATTACAGATTTAAGAAACCGTAAGATTTGTCTTGGTTATTTCGTGGCTAAATAAGATTCGAAAGTGGTCCTATGGAAACTTTTGTGATTCAGTGCTAGGGTTGAAAAATGTAAAAATGTACTGCAAAAATATTAATTTACTTTGCATCATAAAATTATTATTACCCTTTATATTTAAAAATACTCACGTTCATCATAAATACCTATCCACAAAATAACATTTAATAAGTTAAAAGAAAATCATCGCGAAGATAAATATTTAAGGCCTTTTGGTTGCATGCGTAATTTTACATTAGTTTCGCTGCTAAGTAAAAAACCATTAACCTTAATAAGATACATAATCTGTCAGTTTATTTGGATAATAAACCGATTATACCTAACTGCCGTAGATGCATAATCAAAAAGCAACTAACTAATGGGTTGAATAAGGTCAAATACCCATTAAAACCAAACACGCTCGATTTAGATCGGACGATTCGACCAAAACAAAATAGATATTAAAAAAATATGTAACGCTATCATTGTCATTACGATTGCGTGCTCGTGATGAACGTGTGGGGATATTTTTTTTTACCGATAAATAATATTTATATATAATTTAGGATTTGCAAAATTTGAACAAATTTCCCAAAAAAGAAAAAAATAATATGTAATATGTACAAAATTTGCACAACATTCTAATATAATATAATCAAACCTATTCATACGCCCTTTTGACGTAATCTATGTTTTTCTTTACACGGTGGTATAAAATAATTGAGGATGTTATGATAATTATACCTAATCGCTTACAGATTATTAGTATTTTTGCGTTTTAACATTCGTTTTGTGAAGTTCTCGTTTCTTTGCAAGTGCCGTTATTTTTAAGTAAACATTAAAGAAACTTGAAATTCGGTACGACAACTGGTTAATAACGAAGATAACCAACAATGCATAAAAAAAACAAAATCCAATCAATCCTGATGCATCGGTAAACAATCAGTGTTTACTTCTGATTATTTTACAGTCATACACACTTTGTATACGCAAATACATTCAAATTTTAGGAATCATTTTGTGAAAGTTTTTTGAAAATCATTTTAGCCGTTTTTGCGTCTAGCAGTCGGACTGTCACTGGTTGATAGTCTTTCAAAATGTGAATAGGTAATTTAACTCCCTTACAATAAGCAATGACTTCGAATAAATTTTAAAACGGAATACATCCGAGGTATTACTTTTCGTTCAGAATACCTTAGCTGCAATTTCCGATTTACGACGAAACGCCACGGGACGGAAAAATTACGCGTATACTCCTCGATATAAAATCGCTTTATGGCTGACATAATGCACGTGGGATCTGGCAATTTCTCTCAGAATGCACGTGATCGGCCTTAGAATTTGACGTAATTTCATTTCTCACATCAAAAACATCTTTTCTTGTATCATGTAGGGTCTACTTTTAAGGATTCTAATGTAGTCATTCAAAAAACATTTATATATATTTTTTTAAAAGAGAGTAAAGTATGTTTTTTTTTATATAGTTTAACATAACAATGGCCGGTCACAACCCAGATACAAGTTTTTATTACCGATTTACATAAAAAAAAAACATTTTTAGGACGACGCACATTAACTATTTTTCATTTTTTAATTTTGATTTAAAGGATTACACCAACGAAAACTTTTTAAACATTAAACCTTGTTAAACTTGTTTATCAGATTTTGATAGAAAATTGATATCATACTTTTATTACACCTTCTTGGAAACGATACAAACTTAATGTTTCCGAAAATATCATATGACTAGTGATAGAAATTCAAGAACACAGCTTATTTTCAGGATCCTTTACTAAGAGGTCGTATTACTCTAATAATTAAAAATATAACTATTGAAAATAAAGCAAAACCTGATACATCATGGAAAAATAAAGAAAATTAAAAAAAAACTAATTTCTTTCAGTTTAAATATTTGTGTTTGTACAAAAAACTGAAATGTATGATTTATAAATATTTAACTAAGTACTGCCTCATATTTTGTCAAACAGTATTTTATAAGCGTACCTATATTTTTTTTTAATATATTTTAAAATGGCACGTTTTACAATCCCCACAAAGAATGATGCTTTTTTCATAAGTCACATGATTTGTTTTAGTGTTATCTTGAAAATAACAAAGTAGGTTAACCAGAAAGTTTTTTTAATTTTTTTCCCTATACTTTGTGTTCCAGCATCGAAATATTTAAGCAAAATCTTTGTAATTATTGTGGTAATATACTACTTTCAATCTTCCTATCTCCTATCAATAGTAATTAATTTGTCGTAGTATTGTAAGTTCCTTTGAGTTAAAGGTAATTATTTATTTATTTATTTATTTAATCGAGGAAAAACATCGAGTACAAGGGATGGGGTATTATAAATTTGTCGGTATTATAGTAATCTAATAATAATTTAAAGTTAGTAAGATCTTTTATCAATAGGAAGTTAAGAGTGGAGAATAGTTGAAAGGTATTATTTTTAATCTGGTTTCTTAGAAACCAACCTCTAAATTAAAGTTATTATTTTTAATGCTGGAGTTAGTTTGTAACTTTGGTTTATCTATTAAAATTAGGACAACCAATGCTGACCAATTTTGATTTATAAATTATACCTTTAATTTGATTTCTTGAGATTTTTTTTAATTATTTTGTATTTTAACTTTGGTCTAAATTCCAAACTGGGTGTTCTAAATTTAAAATAAACAAAAATTGGTCAAAAATAAACAGAAAAATAAACACATTTCGTCCGAGTTTTTATATTTCATGTAACCTCGCCCAATTAGTCCAATTTTAAATGTTTCGTAAAATAACAACCCTTTTTCAAATTTTTCTTTCTTACCCCAAAAGGGCCGAAATGCGGGCCATTTATTCGCACCGCTGAGCCCACAAAGCGCCAGGGGTTTATATCTATATCAGCAGGAGACAGTCGTTTGGGGTGCCTTAAGTCGGACGGTCTCCGGCCCATACATTGGAATGCCCTGGGGGTGAACTGTGACGTATAACCCCATTCGAAACCCCACTCCTCAGACCTTCCATACCAACTAAGTATAAGACATTGGTCAACTCTCCGATTCCATATCTTTACCTACTTCCGCAACATACCACATCATAACTTAATAAATAAATAAATACGCCCAGCCTAGAAAAATGAAAATCGACAATACTAGGCCATTAAAACCAGAAAAACACAAAGATTTAAAAGGTTGCTCTTTAAAATGCGCATCAAAAAACTACTGGTAATCGTGGTAGTTTAAAAATCTTGATTGTTGGGGTATTTGACCAAGTATGTTATAATGAGAGTATTTAAACACATGATCGCTGGGTCAATAGCATACACACTACACTACCACCAATAACACCACCATCACCAACGTAACCACCAATGGTGGTAACACCACATTACCACCATTTCGCCTGATTATAGCAAGAGCACATTTGGCTTGGTTGAGAAGCGCTCAAACAATTATTGCGTAAAACCTAGGCCATAACGAATCTTTTTAAAACAAACCGCATACGGTTATTATAATGTAAGGTAATAATTGATATGTACTTGTTTTACTTATGTATTTTTATTTTATTTGGCAAAAATAGCGCATGTAATGGGTTAAATATATTAAATTTGGTCTAACATTATTAAAATCTCTAATGTAATGAGCGCTACAATGGCCTTTTGATGTCGTTACAGCCTGGCGTGCACTTCAATTTCCTGTCGAAAAGGTTGAAAAAAAATATCTTTCCGGTAAAAATCTTAAACAAACAGATATTTAACACGTTTGTGGTTTGGGGTGTTAACGAAATACTTTTCATTTATTGTAAATACCATATAGTAATAATCGATCAATTGAAAAACAGATAAATCAATGAGTCATATCTAATGGAGGCTATAGTATTGTTTAAGTAATTTTTCAAAGTTAAATTACATAGAGTACTTGCCACTTTATCTGCGTGATTATTGGCCCATTTCCGTGTTTTATTAAAGTAAGTTTTGTTAAATATGAACTATTTATAAAATATTTAATCTGAGTAGTAGCAAGCTCTCGGGTATTTTGCATAAAGCAAATACTGTATCATATTATATTTATTATATTACTGATTTTTAAATCGATCTACATATTTCTCAAACGCGTTAATATTATTTTATAGAAATCTGTACAGAATCAATAAATAACCAAGCAACCTTTTTACCATATCAATGAAATAAGAATAGACGGCAAAGAGGGAAATGTCATGTACCTTTTTCTGGATCAATTCCTGCCTTCGCCGCGCATAGAGGCAATTTCTCAAAATAAACCAACTGTAAACACAAACATTTTCAATCGAATTATTTCATCGCTGTTTGTGAGAGTTTTCCACAGAAATTACTATTTATAACCTCGATTGAGGTACATTCCAGTAGTAAAGGTAAAATACTTAAATATATTTTAACAAATAAATATGAAATAAAATTATTTTTCGTTCGCATTCCCACTGTGATAATGACCTGTGTTTGTGTATTGTGTTTTTTTATTTATTTTGGATGGTCCGTTTTTTTTTTAATAATTACTATGACCTAGGTCATATAAAATTATTTTTGGGCCCTACTGGTCTAGGCCCAACTAGAGTCAGGAGAGATGGTAATGGGAGGGTGGTGGTGATTTTGTATGGTAAAAAACAGTGATTTTGAAAGAGATGAAAAACCATAATACTCCTACGTATGAATGAGATAAGAGATGATGTGAACGTGCCCAAATAATTATGAGAGTAATACAGAGTAATTTACGTACGAGTATATCGACAAAATTTGCTGTTCCAAAAATCCTTCAGTAGATTTTTGGAACAGTTCAAAAACCTGTCGCTTACTTTGTAAAACGGACTAGAAGCATTCCTAGATTTAAGCATACTTCAGCTTTGCTGTACATTGGTGTAGGTATATATGAAACTTGAAGCCATTTTTATTAAATTCTAACTCTTTTGTTTTTGTAAACAAAACAGATAATAAGGAATAATATATTGCTTATATCATTCAAAAATGCTACTTTTAATTTATTTTTTTTCCTCTATTTTCGCTTTATAAGACATCTGGACTTCGTATCATACACATTCAACGATGCCTCTGTTATGGTCTTAAGTTGAACATTCTACGGCCTGGACATGGGAGTTGTAACGAAATCGCGAATTATCTCGTTGAATAAACAAACAAATGCCATATGCCGTTTATTACAATAATTATTATTATCTCTAGTTTGGTTTGCGTCCTGGCTGGAACGCAAACTTGTTTTTCTATCAGTCGAATTTCGGATAGACAAAGGTAGTTTTTTTCAAATTCTTTTTCTCTTTGAATTTGGACGTCGCCTTAATGACGGTCGTAGGATGGGAATCGATTTTATTGTGCAATTACGTTGTTAACAAATATAACTACCATAATACTCATGTCCATCCCGTATAAATACCAGGATTTTATTATGGGTAAACCCGTTCTTCAATTGGAAACGGTAAGTCGTTATTCCGATTACTTTTGATTTAGTTTTCGACGTATTGATCTCGAGTTTATTCACATTTGTTGTCGCCTTTTAGGGTTCAATATTTTGGTTTTTGTTACCATATCCATGACACGTGAAGTCCCCGCTTTTGGCAGATGATGACGTTCCCAGGGAATTACTGGATGTTATTTTTTTCGTGTATATATCTCCTAATGTCATCGACCATACGGCCTGGATTCTTTTCAAGCTATGTATTTTTTCTTCTCGTATTTTACGATTCATACCTCTGGGTATAATTTGTTCGTAAAAATAATTCCACAGTGCCGCCCATAAGCATTTTGTTTTTTTTAAATAAAAGCAATACCTAATAAGCTACGTTGTTTAAATAACATCGGCTATAGTCTCAAAAAAAGGATTTCGTCGATGCCTCCTGATTCCACTAGCAATTAAGTCTTCGCCCGTTACATGTCGCAGGATAGGAGATTAAAAGTATACTTTTGTTGCCTTTATACCAGTTTTACATATATAAAATTTGGTATTATGGGACCTCAAAAGTACGATGGAGTTTTCCAGAATGCGTCGTGCACGAGTATCTTAGCAGCCAGTCCACAAATGTGTTTTTGAGCGGCATAAAGCATCGACAAAACATGTTTTCATGATGCGTGAAGAAACTGTTTCGGATAAAATTAAAAGGATCTATTGCCTTTTTCAGTTCAGATAAAATACATCGAAAATTGGAAATCAATTTCTGCACGCACCACCACCACAAAACAATATGTTGCAGGAGATGCTCACTCAGGGTTATATTTTTCTTTAAATAATTTTATTTCGGAACCTACAAATTCGTGAAACTTTATGACAAATTTACCTAATTTTAAAAAATTCAAATTAATTTTACTACCTGCCCAATACCTATATATTTAAAAAAAATAAAAAATTATACGACTATCAAGAAGTTACAGATCTCACATACAAACATCGAAGTTCTAGGGATTCCCATTTATTTAGCATCTTTGCTATCTATCTGTGTAATTTAGGAGCTACGCTCTTGTAGTGTACATTCTACAAAGAATGCACTCTTTAAAAAAACAGATTTAAATAAAGGTATTGGAAAATACCCTCAATTTATCCTTAACACTATATCCTTTTAATTTAATTTAATATATATTTTGGGGAAACATACAGCGTAACTTAGTTTTAAAAGTAACATTTGGATTTCGAAAAACAAAGGCGTCAGAATATTAAGGCTGTCCTACAGACCATTTGTGCGTACCAGACAACCAGCAAAATAGAGCGTAATCTGTCAGGAATGCCGCGGGGAATAGACGGAGATTTATGCTAACGAAAAAGAAAAACCAGAACGAATCGGGACACAGGAGATATCTCCAGTGACATGAAATTCACAAAAGAAAACGTTTCTTTAATCTATCTTTTGAAGTCAACTTTTGTATTTTAGAATTGACGTTTTCAGGCGGTAATTTTCACTTGCAGTTTTTAAGAATACACACGGAAACAATAAATTAGTCGATGCAAATATATATTTTTTAATTCATCACTGCAGAGCAAAACCAGTTAAATAGTATGCTATATCGAGATTCTCCGGGCTTATCTCCGAACATTTAAAACCAAACTTCTGGAATGTTGATTTTTATTCCAAACTTCTGGAACAAATAAATATAAATTTTTTTAGAGATATTAAGGGCCTATACACCTTCTGGCACAATAAAATATAGATATCGGAATTGGTTTAAAATAAATAGGTATATCAGAAAAAAAAATTAGTATAAATAACTATTTAAAATCAATATTTGTTATGAAACAAAAATATATTAAAGTACATGCATGATTAAATTTTTAAATCATTTTATAATGTGCTTAAGTCAATAATATTATTTAAATTACCGAAAAACTATAAAAGTTATTTTAAAAACAATTCAACTTATTGTATATCGTAGAAAATAGTAAGTATTTAAAAAGAAAAACCATCACGAAAAAAATATAGGTAAGTAAAAAAAAGACATAACTAGAATAAAATGAGGTAGTAAAAGTAAGTACTGCAAAAGGTGGTGGGACGGCTGACACTTCATTGAAATAGTCGACAAAATCTACTATTTTTTTCAATTTGTCATTCAATTGCGGATTTTCATTTAAAATCCTGTTTGGCCTATTATCTAAATGAGTAGATTTAGCAGAAACACGTTTTCACTGTTTTTTTTTTAAACGAAAGAAACATTTTCTAAAGAGTAATATATATATATAGTTGTTTTATTTTCGCAATCGTTTATTTCAGGTTCGCATAAAAACTGTGTCGATTTTATAGACTCTCTTGGCCTTTCTTTACCAAGGGAAACTTTCTGTAAACGTTATAATACATCCACCGAACCGAATCTAACCTCATAATGCAAGTCAAACTTCGAAAGGAAATAATTGACATTTTTCCAAAGAAAAATAAATTATTGGAAACAATAATATAAAATTATATATGTTACGGCGCAGTTTATTATTATTTTTTAAAACATATATTTTTATTTTTTCTACGAGTATGCATAATTTATCTTAATATTATTTTGTACTATAAGACTAATTAATGTAATATCATAGGCTCAATATATTTTCAAATAATATATATCTAGGCATTTACTAAGATACTATTAAAAAAAACGAACGATTTATTATTTGAACATAAAATATAAAAAAAAGATTTATTACATATGGAAAATTTGAGTAAGATGAAATTGTGAACAATTGAGGTTATGATAGATTATCAATGCTAGTGAACAAATGATAGTACCTATGTCGATATTATCACAGACAAAAGAAAATAAATTCTGAGCACGGATTTTCGTATACAATAAAATTCGTATTATCAATATTTCTCTCGTGATGGAAATGATTATTATTCCAAATCGCATTCATTAATCTGTCTCGTCCAATAAAAGTAAGCGACGGGCATAAACCATAAAATAATAGATATCATAAAAGTAACGCGACTGCAGCAGTAGACGCCGTTACTGCATATCAATATCTATTTGTGAACTTGACTTTGAACGTTTGTGAACGTTTGTCCTCTATGTGTCCTTGGCTTTGGAGTCATGGAATATGTGCCCAAGTCATGGAACCACCAGACCGCTGACCAGAGGCCGGTTTCTCGTTTCACCGCGCTGTATTTCTTACACGTGAGCTAGACATACACGTGATTCGTTGCACAAGTGATAAAACTATCACTGGCGCGAAGTCATGTTGGCTTTTTCTGTTATATGAAGTCTATTTGTTTAGTTTCTCTTACTACTTTCTTTTTTCTTACTTAGCAGCGTACTAACGCTATAATATGCATAAGGATCATGTGATTTAAATGACGTCAACGTATGTACTTTTTAATATAGCTATTTATCCCTTAATGATTTATTTAAAAAAAACATGGTATCGATCTTTAAGAATAGACCACAATTTCAAGGTGGAACTATTATTAAGGGTTTCTATAAAGCTCGTTGAAATTATTCGACCGCAAATAATTCAAATTTTACTTTAGTGCATTTTTAATTTATATTTTAATAGTTACATAAAAATCGTTTTTTTTATTCAATTTCTTTGTGCTTATATTTTTAAGAAGAAAATAAAAAAAAACGATTTTGAAATAAGAATTTTACTAGATTAAATAAACCTACTAAAATATCTGAATATTTGACAGGTTCGGTAATTATTTTCATTCATTATAAACACGTCTGTGGTGATTTTCATACTAGACAAATTTATAATAATTTACTAATTAAACATGAGCGTAAGTTTATTCTTCGAAATATATTATTATTGGTTGTATTTGCTTAAATGAATATTATTTAACTTCCATGTCAATAACCTATGATATTTATAAAAAGTTTCCTGTTGGATGTTTCTTTTTTCTTGATTTCGTAATCTAATTAATTAGATTAACATATTTCGTCCGCATCTTTTTTCAGAGTTGAATAATTTAGGTATATAGTCTCACCCTGGCCAATTATATTTAACCTTTAGAACAGGATGTCGATTTTAGCTTTTTAGTCGACGAATTACTAGTTGGATAGACTGTACCTACGTGGTAATAATGTGGAATTGTAACGTTTCAGGACATTAAAATTTAATCTAAATTTACCCTGATGGCTGATACGAACTCTTTCCTTACAATTTCTCGCTAAATAAGTGGAGATTTTCTAGACATGTTTTGAAAGAGCGGTTTCTTAGTTAGCCTTTTAATCATTTTCTACTTTGAGTCATAGTCCTGTTGTTATGTTGTAGAGATCTTTTGATTGGTCTTCTTTTTCTTTTGGATCTCTGTTTTATATTGTCGGCAAGTATCTCATTTTTTCATTCATATCCACGGTAATTCTGCTCAAAGGTACATTCCCAAAGCTTGGTTACATCGACCGAGTCATCATCATATCCGAGTACAACCAAGCATCTATTTAGTGACGAGATTTCAACATTCAAAAATGAAGTAAATCGATTCATTCAAAAAATAGATGAACTTATTGAAAAAGGAAAGAATACACTGGAAGAAGGTTAGATTATTCTGCATTACAAATATGTGATATTCCCAATATAACTTCATTTATGACAGCGGGGTTAAATGCAGCTGCCCTGCGTTTCGGCGTGCCCTGTGCCTTCTGAACCATTGAGTAGCTGCCAATGTTATAACTCTGGTTAGATGCTTGACTTTTGTGCGAGTTCAGAAATTTTCTTTCACATTGGGAAAATTTTAAATGCTATTCTCTCGTTTGAAACTCGCCTAATAACTAAACACTGTTTTGGATAGCGCTTGTAACGGATTGTCTCAATGAAATAAAACTAAAACCAGCATCATAGCTGCTCGGAGTCTCAGCTGTCATGATTGGTATTTTCCACGGAATCCCAAAATGTTTGCTGTGGATCTGGGTCCCCTTCTTTGCCTACTGCTTTTGCATGGCGGTGACTCGATGATTTGGGAGTAGTGCCGGTTAGAAAGATAGCAATATCATTTTAATAAAAACTTTAGTTTTAGTTCAAATTGCATCGCCATACATACGGTAATTTAAAATTTTCTGAAATGTCACTGAGGTAAATTTTTAGACAGCCTTATTTTCAATTAAAACATACAATATACATAATTAATATTTATAAGGTTAAATTATAAAAATTAAAAAAATATAAAACTTAGTTAAAGTATTGTCAATGCCAATTTGTACCTTTTAAGCCGTTCGCTTTCCCAGATGTACCTTATTTATTTATATAGCAGGTTGGCTACGACTGGTCAGTTGGTATAAAATTGTTCAGTCCTAAAATATTGTGAAGATGCAAAGTTGTGAAATATACAATGGTATAATGATTTTATTACACATCGTATTTTTTGCTTGTAGGGTCAAGTGCAGAAGAGTCACTCATCCCTAAGGGTTAGGTTAGGTTCTATGGCGCGGCGGCGGAAAACAATCATCGCCCGCCACGCGATCGAAATGGTGGCTTAATATGCACTTGACCGTATTTATCCGATTACAAGAATATTGTTAAAAAAATCTCGATGTATTAATCGTGAATTCAAAAATCTTATACATTTAAGCTACAGACGTGCTGGAAGACCTAAACTGCGTTTAGTTTATATGATAGTAAAATTAATATCGATGTCACATGTTGTTACACTTAAATCAATAAAATGCTGGCTCGTTAATAACAATTTTTCTGGTTTACACAGGTAACGAAATTCTAGCTCCATTGGAAAATGATCTCCCTACCCGACTTGAGGCTCTTGAAGTAGAAAACTTCGAAGAGAAGCACGAAACCGAAGTCTCTGGTAAGTATCTCATTCCGTTTATTATATTTCGTGTGGCCCACATTAAGTGGGAATATTTACTTTATTTAAATTCGTGGGCTACATTCGTAATCGACATTTAAAATTAATAGATTATGTTTTATGTTCAAATGTCGTAATAATATTACTGTTGTAAATCACATTTTGATTTTATTTACCAATGGTTTTATGTAACAGATTGTGGTGCATTTTGACGTAGATAAAGTGGTTTTGTTTCGATATTAATTTGATAGTCGATGACATAATCCTACAAGTCACAAGTTGACGAAATCTTTATTATTTATCAATTATTTATTGGGATTTTTAAATTTTTCGGAGCGATTTTGTTACCTACAGGAGCAAATGGCAGCTCGCATTTGATACTTCAAATTTTCTGTAAAAATATAGAAATCATTCCACTTCGCATAATTATTTTAAAACAACCTGACTAAACCGGATTCGCTGCAGTTTGCAACCTACCGAAGACAATGACATCACAGAGCATTTATTACGAGAAAAATGACTTTTAAGCAAGAAAGCGGCATAAAGAGCAAGCTACTAACAATTGCTGTTATTTAAATATTTACCAATTTTGAGCATAACAATTAATTAATATATTTTGCATATACTGTTTTTTGAGAATTTTTTATTAAAAGAATCTTTAATCCAAATTAATACAATCCGCAATTGATTTTTAAACCTTTTTTACACGCTACATAAATACACACTGTTTATTGTTTACATATGTGTGTCTTGTTCAATTCTTATATGAAATTATATATTTTTTTCCTAATATTATGTAAATAATTTGTAAAATGTGTAATCTGTAAATGATATGTACAATTAAGTATGCTATATTATATATATGAAGTAGATTTTTTTAATCAGATTCATTCTGAAATACCACTTTAAAAAAATATTTTATTTATGACATGGTTAACCACAACGATTATAATATTATTGATGCTGTTACAAAATAAATAATAGCTAACGCCTTTATATCGAACAAAATATATATGTCAGAAAATCTATATGAATGATTAAATTAGGGAAATGTATATGGGTGCGTGCGTGCGAGGCGTCTGTATAAAATTAAGGTATGTGTGAGTGTACGTACTTGAAATAGAAGATGAAAGAATGTATGTAAGTGTAATGTTCACCAACTAGAAAATCAAGAAACTATTCAGATGACATTAGATTGCGATAGTGCAGCCGGAATTGCAGATAGAAATACATTCCTGCGAAGTCGATAAGATCAATCTCACCAAATCAAGTGTTATATGTTTCTAGTACAGTTGCGAGCATAATTAGTTTGCGTTTGGGCACCTGAAGTACCTTTAGCTGTTTAGCTGTCACTATATACAGGAATTT
Source organism: Neomicropteryx cornuta (assembly GCA_020383195.1). NCBI lineage: Eukaryota > Metazoa > Arthropoda > Insecta > Lepidoptera > Micropterigidae > Neomicropteryx > Neomicropteryx cornuta. The sequence continues at coordinate 6,118,745 of JAHKQU010000025.1, read as the reverse complement.
CTTGTAGAGCGTACGGGATTTTTTTCTGGGTAAATCCATGTTTTCGTCTGTGAAAAATGTATGAAATGAATCAAAGTCGTTATTTATTCATCTTTACGTTTTCGCTTAAATTTTGTTGGGAGAGCCTGCTTTTTTCTCATCTCGAGTAATAATTTGGTTTCATTATTTACAACCCTACGGAAGGAAAGGTTAAAGAATGTTCGAACATCTTTCGTCGAAATTCCAATAGGGCCGTCGCACCGCGCCATAGGTCGGCCCAATATGGCGGCTTCATCGAAGCTACCCACGCTGTAATTTTTCGCGATTTAACAAAAAAAAAAACTCGATACGGAAAATGTAAATCATATTAACGACGTATCCGCTGAAAACATCGCAACGGGCGGTTTAACGGCCGCGGGATACATCTATCATCAACAAACCAGCTAAAAACGCGAACAGATAATATCATCATTAGGGTGAACGCATACAGGCCAACTACGAGACGCGGCTCCAATATTCAAAAGAAACAGGATTAAGATTTTTTTAATAAAATCTCAACTTTAAAAATGTATTTATGAATCACATCTATGTATAAATGAATTTCTGTACACATTGTGATTGTAACGTGCCTAGTTCCCATAATATAGAAGTATCGCTTATTTAACTCTTGAATACGAATAATAATACTTTCATGCATTTAGATAATTAAATTAAATTGCAGAATCGTAAGTTAATGTAATGTTATGTTTATAAAATTAAGTATTCTATAGTAAAAAACTTACTGCAATCTAAAAAACCGACTGTAATATGGAAAAGTAATGATTTACCTACCTACACTACTCGAATTTGGTTTTATCTAGTGCAGTAGAAAAAAAAATATATGGTAATTAGCATCTGATGGTCAAAAAATGTTAAATGTGATTTTTTTTTCTCTTAGATAAAATCACATAAAAATGCTTATAATAATGATTACCTAACTGTATTTTTTATCATTAGAACGGTCTTTGTAATAATATTTTCGACAAAGTGCAGTAAATGAGTTCGTATCGTAAAGCATGCTTTATTATTGTTTATTTTAACTGCCTATAATGTGTTCCAGCGTCTTCCGAATTCAAAAATAGTCGATTTTATTTAGCTCTGCTTATAGATCGCTGTGAGTAAATCAGGATTGAGATCAAAGCTGCGTATGTAAGAAAAAAAATAGTTGTTAATAACAATTGTTATGTTTGTAAATTTTATGATAATGATTTGTAGCCAATCCGTAATGTTGATCTTTATTAATTTATTTTATTTTATTTTTTTATTTGGTACTCTAACAAAATATTGAATATATAACTTCTTTATATTTATACACTTAAATAAGAAAAACCTTATCAATATTTTAATACAAAAGAGAACACCACATGAATATAAAAGATAAAACACAGATTATACTAAATAGTAATAATATATTATGTAATATTAAATACACTATAAATATGAATATTTAATAATATTAAATACACTATAAATATGAATATTATATGATTACATACAAATAAATATATAATTTTAGATATATTATTTATATAAATATATATATAGAGAAATTGTATAATGTATTGCTTAAATACCGTATTTAGATGATTCCTTACGTTATAAAAGGCGTTCGCCGTAAGTTTACGTTACTTATATAAAAGTCTGAAAGTATATTGACATTTGGAAAATTCGAATTCTTTTTAATATTTTTACAGATTGAAAATTTTCCAACAAATTATATAGCCAGAATGTTTAAAGAAAAAATTAATACCGAATGCACAGATAGTTGCATCGCTTGAGGTAATGCACGCTGATTTAAATAAAGGCATGTATTTTATGAAAGCTGTTCACTCTCACCTATCTATCTATATAAATAAAAGTAATTTAATAATTTAGATAAAATTTAAAAGGACTGTAATTTAAGCGACTTTAGCTACTAAGTAAAAAATATTATTTTAGTTACCTAGAATGTTTAAAAAAAAATAAAAAAAAATATATGCTTACTTAGATATGTCATACCAATATGTTTATGCCCAATGTATATATATATCACTATAAGATATATTTCTATACTATACGTAGTATAACACTATTTTTATATTGAATATTTATTTATTTATATCGAATATTTATTTACCTATATATTTAATAATTGTTTATTCATTTATTTGTTATTTTTTAATTGTTTCATTTATTCATTTTATTTTTTCATATATTACGTATTCTTGAGTAAACATTTAAATTATATTCATGTGTGTATGTGTGTGTGGGTGTGTATATCAGTGTGTATATTTGTGCCTTATTAGTTTTATATTTTTCTCAGGGTTTTGCGCTGGTCTCTGCTATGCACTGTATCACTTCATATATAACCTTCCCTAAGGAAGGTTATATATGAAGGTAACTATTACCTAATTAGGAAGGTTATAGACTTATACTCATCGGCCAATTTATATTCCATAACAAAAAAAAAAAAAAACCTAATATGAAAACGTAATGATTTAGCAAAATAACCAATTACCAATAGAGTAGTAAAAAGAACCAAACTTCTATCGTTCGACGTCTAATAATTTAATCTAAGGATTGAACCCATTTTGATGCATTTTAGTATTTCCCTCTAAGTATTTGATGTGAGTTAATTTAAATATTGAATGCGCAATTATGTGCGTATCCTAAATCGCGGATATTAGAGGGAGCGTTTTTAGAGTAGGTACATCGGACATATACAAACCTACGCATGCCGTCATGATTGATGTGTGGCCATGATGACATTCTAGCATGACACGAAAAGCAATTCATTGCAAATATTTAACTATTGTCTATCCCGCATGGTTACAGTATCCAAATTAATTATATGCCGCCTTTTTTTACCTATCCGCCTGTATCGCACAGCCTTGTTGTTGCCCGCCAACAACAACTCCAATTGTCTATATGAGCCCCTACACCAGTTTCATTGAACGCGCTTCGATTTTAATTTAAATCTGGTGATATTCACTTTGTAGTAACTAAATAGCGATTTAATTTTTAAAGAGTTTTGTGATTTTACTGAAAATTTTCAGCCTAACATAGGGCATTTTAGGTCCTAGCATAGGTACGTGAGACTAATGTTGGGTTTGTTTGATTGCAACTGTTCCAAATTCGTTTTACGGTGACGTTCAATTCCTTTTTTATATTTTGCTAATCTATATACAAACCACTAAACCCATTCTAGATTCGGTTTTTTCTGCACATCTTTAGTCCAGCACATATTTTTTTATATACACAAACGACAGTGTTTTAATGGTCTGTTTATCCTTTTTATTAAATAATGTAACCATTATTTAATAAAAATAAGAGAGAGATAAGTCGATATTTTAGCTACAACCTTTAGATTTTTAGAAGCTTTTATTTAACTTTACATTTTTGTTTGGCTCAAATCAGATTTAAATTTAAGTATTCACTTATAGTTCAGCTGATAATACAATGTTATGGTACTCCCCAAACTCCCCAAACTCCGCAAACTCTACAACTACATAAAGTAAACTCCTTAAGTTTGGGCTGGATTGACTTTTCCCGACGAGTACTCTTATGTTGGAGGCGACCAGGGTTTGATAATAAACTACGAATTCGAATTACGAATATAATTTAAGTTTTTGGTAAAGTGTAAGATAATTTTATTTTAATTTGGTAAAATGGAACGGTCTAAGGGCATTAGGGTTATTAAAAATAAAAATAGATGAGTCTGTATTAATATAAATAAAATCTAAAACCAACGCTTTGTTAAAATCGCCTATAACTTTTAATTACCCGCCCTTTTATTAAACTTATTCAGATAAAATAACATTCGCGCTCGTTCCGTTTTTGTCCGGCTGTCAGACAACATCCGGGCGGCGCCACGGACGATCAGGAAAAAGATGAATCAATCAAGTTTGACTCGCTGCGAGCAGTTACGCCGCCAACGTACGGTAACATTCTACAGCGCGCGATGCCACAATGTTCTACCAGGGACGGATTTAAATTTGTATTATTATAAAACCATTTTATGAAAGTAATTCATACCGCTGATAGAGCATTTCTATTTGAATTGATTAAATAATCACCAAAAGGATATTTCGAAGAAGGTTTTTTCAGTATATTGCAGATAAATTTTATGAGGATAATTTCAATATAAGAGAAGGACTTCAAGCTATGTATAAGGACCCTTTTGTAGCTATCTGCTTGCAATGGTGGTATCTTTTATTTATTTATTTCAATTTCATTTATTTTCCATGAATAAAACAATGTATATAGGAATGAAATTAAAATAAAATAAACAAAAATGTCTCACTATCCCATTTCGGCCATAGCTACTAATTTTACTTGGCCCCACTGTTGAACAACTACGTAGCTAAGAATATTACAGTAAACGCACCCTTAATTTCCTTACAGCTACTCTATTTAAATATAAAACCGAAGACACGATTAAACAAATTATAATAGGTAATGATCTGAAAAAGGTATGTAAAAAAACTGTATACCTGCTCTCTTCTTTATTTGCTATTAAGATGGAAAGAGAATATGGTACAGAGAATAGGAATACATATATATTTAATTATCGAAATATATATTATTTATTTATTTTCTTGAAAATTTTTTTTGGTAGTTATATACTTTTTTTTGTTGTTTATGTAGTTACTGCTTATGCATTTTATTATCCTTTTTTTCCTCCTTTTTCTCATCCCTGTTTAATCTTATTGAAACTTTTGTGTTATAATATAGAGTATTTTTTTTACCCACAGAAGTAGCACCATATCTGTTATTAAATGTAAAAGCGCATTGTTAAAAAATAATAAAATATATTTAAAAAAAAAACTAATGGGGGTGTTTTTTTTAGAGGCGTGGTTTCGTGGGGGTGTTTTTGACAGCTGTCACTTGATTTATGCTCAGTTTGGTTTGCCATTTCATAATGAATAGACTTACTCCTGAACAACGTTTGCAAATAGTGCAAATTTAGAAAATATCACTCAAAATTTTTTTAAAATCACTCTAAAATAAAGTAAAAATCGCGTCGTGTGCCTGTGGCGTGGCCTCCAAGATCGTGCGATTTAACACCGCTGGACTATTTTTTGTGGGGTTATGTGAAGTCGCTTGTCTACGCAGATAAACCGGACACGATTAACGCCTTGGAAGAGAATATTCGGCGCGTTATTGCTGACATACGGCCCAACTTGCTGCAAAAAGTGGTTGAAAATTGGGCCTCTCGGCTGGAATTTGTTCGAGTCAGCCGCGGCGGCCACTTACCCGAAATCATTTTTAAAACATAATGGCAAACCCTTATCTTTATAATAAAACTAAATTCTTAGCCATAACATCAAATTATATGCGTTTTATCTCTTCTTGAAAACCACGCCTCTAAAATCATCACCCTATATAATACAAAAAATATAAATAGGGTTATTATTTCTTATTTTATTACATACCTATTGCCACAAATGTATAGATCCTTCAGGCGCTGACTTACACCCCTTCCCTCCCGCAACACCTGATAATTCATGAGTTCTTTGATGAATGCCATCGGCCCTATTTCTAAAAAAAAATAGCATTTTCTCTGATTTGGGAAAATGAAAAATAGTTTTTTAATTTATAAGTATATTTTATGTTCGCGTGTGTACATTAACTTAATCCGTATTAATGTACTAAGGTAAATATTGAGTATATGTATTCATAATATAAATTGATATTCAGGACATTATATTATTTATCACGTGGGTACATACCCACGTGATAAACAGTTTAATAAAAAAAAGCATACACTACTAAGTTCGAATAAAGTGCAGCGAAATTCTAGTAACTTTTATTTACACACATTATTATCGAAGTTTAATGTTAAAAGCTCCATCTGACAAATTGACAACTTAAATATTCTTTCTCTGGGTATATGCATCTTTAAATATCAGTTTAAAATGCAGACTAGGTACTAAAGTACCTACTACTGAGTACTGAGTAGGTACTAGGTATACGTGTAATATAATATTCGTCGAATCCGTCTCTGTCTTTCGCTTCTAATGATGTTACGGACTTAGGTTCGGTACGTATTTGGGTATCCGATAAATAAATGTGCGGCATTATACAGCAATTTGCGAATTTAATTAGCCATTTACTTAATTTTTGGCGGCTGCAGGATCTACCGAGAAAGAGGGCCATGTAGTAGAGGGTTAGGGATAGGGAAGGCGTAAATAATAATAGATCCTAAATTTAGCATTATGCCCGTGGGACGTCCGTACCCTTAAATGCGATAGGTATCTCCCGGTCGTGATTCTATTGAAGAGAATCTGAGCGTTATTCTCAGAATTGATTCACTCATTGTTGATAGGAAGTAGATTCACCGGAGCATGTTTAACCTGATACGGGCGCTTCTGAACATATTTGAACCACATAGTTAATAATTTAACAATGGCAGACCGAGTTTTTCTATGAATAACATAATTTATGAAACTATTACCTATTTATAAAATGTATTATGATTCTTCAAGTTTAATATAACAAAAGTAGCAACACATCAATTAACTAATGCAGATACTCCGCGAAACGATAACTATAACAATACCTTATCCTCGATAGCCATAATACTCAATGAAGTCAAATTGCGTTTAAAGGAACTAAATGAACATAAAAGTCCGGCTCCGGACTTGATTCCTCCCTTTTTCATAAAAAAAAACTGTGGTCATGAGCTATCTCTTCCTCTTTTCATAATATTTAATAAATCCTTACAGGAGGAATTTTTTCCTGATGTATGGAAATTAGCTAAATCCAATTTCTTTTTTTTGAAACCACGATGAATTTTGATACGACATCAAAACAAATCATGTTTGTAATCGTAGGGCCAATTAGCGGGATTTTTTTATTGGGAATGGTCTTTAAATATGGTGTATAAATGAAAATAAAAAATGATCGCCTATAGATGAACAGACTAGGGCCTCGAGGGCTTTGGAAGAAGACAATGACACTGACGCATCATTGCTGGGCAGACACTCGATACCCACATTCGACGAGCCCCTCACAGAACAGGTCATCAGACACGCAACCGATCTTCTTAAGCTGCAGAAAATATCCTCGCTCATGGATGAGCTCATCGCAAAGACACAGGAGTGCTTCGGGGTGAGGCTTCTTTTACACCTACTAGAAATTAGAGGGTGCCTTAGAGCCTGTTGTTTAAATACACGATATTGGTAACATATTATTAAATACCAATTTTTCTGCCCATGATACCAACTCTGAAAACACTACGTAAATCTTGACATCATGGGTATTATTCATGTAAAGAAATCTATGTCATATTAGACACATAAAATCCTTTCCTTATAAAATGACGGGTGGTCTTTTCATATCTTGTAAAGTTTTAAAAGCATTTATTTGCTGAATATAATATATATTTTAGGCCAATTCACATAAGGATCCCAATCTTCAGTTTAAGACATAAAAAGCAAGGATTTAATTATTTAAAATATTTTTGATTTTAATTTTTATGCCTTTCATAAATTCGTTAACTATAGAAAGTAATTCGCTAAGTACGCCTACTGTAATATAAAATTTAATAAGGTACGGAAAAATCTATTAGATATTATGTTTTTTCACAAAGAAATAAATGTAATGGAATGCTATTACCTATTAATCGTCAATAACGTCTTTTGTGGTATTTATATATTTAATAGATCTCTTGACTTCTGTCTACCACAGGGCATTTCTCAGCACTGAGGACTTCAGACTAATATAAATTAAATATATTAATGTAAAGTAGAATACGCATTACTTAGGTGGATTTTTATTAGACAAATAGTAAGTATATATATGATTTTGGGCATTAATCAACTGTCATTATAGCTTGTTTGCTTGTCTTGTATAAAGTAGGCATTGAAGATAAGAAATACGAAAATTTATGACACATTTAACCTAATGTTTTAAAAATTATGCAGTAATACTATTTGTTTTTTTGAAAAATGTATAAATTAATATTTAAGATAAAGATAAATAATGTTAATATTTTATAGCGATTGCCGCGAAAGAAAGAGGAATTGGGGTGCCCCACACCAATCATGGAAGAAGGAGACAAAAGTTTCCCAGGACCGGGTGATGAAGGCGAAAGCCAGGAGACGCGCTCGAACCCTGGCGACGGGCGGCCAAAGCACGGTGGAACGCATTGCAGACGACGTGCCTCTTGGGAGCGTATCGACAGGTTCTTGTTGGAGCCGCTAGATGGCACACTTTGCGACCCTCTGCCGGAGGTGGATCCAACTTACTTACATATGCCCTGCAAGCGCTCTGAAGAGAAACAAAGCCCCAAACCAGTCGCGATCAATTCACGGTTCGATGACGCACCACCAAAGGGCGAGGAAAACGAAAAGAAGGACCTTTCTAAGGATGAGTTACTTTTGATGGCCGAAACATGGAATAAGTTGTAAAGAAGAGAACAAATATTTAATATTTATGTCTATGTTATTATTTTTATTTTCAAAATTCGCCTAGAAAATCATTTGATTTGTTTTTCAAATAGATTTGTAAGATGTCTACATAAACGTATTTTCTCGTTTTTATATATTTTGTAAACCAATAATTGACAGGTTTGATTTATCTACTTATTATTTCTCAGCACTGTTCTCAGCATACCTATTTTATAACAAAAATTTTAAAACAGTACAATACTCGATATTTGATTTTGGCTATGATAGCAGAAAATATAGGTACTCGTATTATGTACCAATCTAATTTATTTTTTCTGAACCACATTATTAATTTACTTACCACCGCGCGCGGGCGCAAAAATGCGAAAATCTACATACAGCTTTGAAATTAATTGTAGTGGTTACATACATCCTGTAAAATTTTACGTTTGCTTGTTTTCTAACATACATAAAAAAAATGTGTCATCCTGAATAAAAATTAAACAAAATAAATTTTCCGTTTTTTTAATTATTTTCACTATTATTTTCGCTTGTAGTTACCAAGTCGATGTAACGTAACGGGCGTAACGTTCGAGCGGGTGTGTTTTCTATAGAAAAAAAATCATATTTTGGCGACGAATCTGGTTGTTTTGGTATAAAATACAGTTTTTGACACTTTATTAAATTGCTTTCTTGTCTTTTTTCGAACTACTTAATTCTCAAAAAAATAGTACAGAGTAAATTTATCTTTACTGATAGAAAAGAAAAACTGTGGTCATGAGCTATCTCTTCCTCTTTTCATAATATTTAATAAATCCTTACAGGAGGGATTTTTTCCTGATGTATGGAAATTAGCTAAATCCAATTTCTTTTTTTTGAAACCACGATGAATTTTGATACGACATCAAAACAAATCATGTTTGTAATCGTAGGGCCAATTAGCGGGATTTTTTTATTGGGAATGGTCTTTAAATATGGTGTATAAATGAAAATAAAAAATGATCGCCTATAGATGAACAGACTAGGGCCTCGAGGGCTTTGGAAGAAGACAATGACACTGACGCATCATTGCTGGGCAGACACTCGATACCCACATTCGACGAGCCCCTCACAGAACAGGTCATCAGACACGCAACCGATCTTCTTAAGCTGCAGAAAATATCCTCGCTCATGGATGAGCTCATCGCAAAGACACAGGAGTGCTTCGGGGTGAGGCTTCTTTTACACCTACTAGAAATTAGAGGGTGCCTTAGAGCCTGTTGTTTAAATACACGATATTGGTAACATATTATTAAATACCAATTTTTCTGCCCATGATACCAACTCTGAAAACACTACGTAAATCTTGACATCATGGGTATTATTCATGTAAAGAAATCTATGTCATATTAGACACATAAAATCCTTTCCTTATAAAATGACGGGTGGTCTTAGTAAGTTTTCTTTTCAAATAGATCATAAGACGCGTTGTATAATCAATGGCATTAGACATCGCTAGTGCTAAGCCATCGATGCAAGATGCTGAGGGCTCGAAATTTTACATGCGTTTGTTTATGTCTGCTCTTGACCAGTGTCCATTGCGCATTCGCTCTTCTGTGGTGCCACATACATTGGAGGCTGTATCATCCGTACATACAGCGTACATAATAGCTATATAGACTATTGTCTCCGGCTGTAATTATGTTCATTCATAATTTTTACTTTTTTGTTCCTGAAAGTTACTGCAAAAAAAACCATTTTTTATTCTTTTAAATTATACCATTTTTAAAAACCGTTCCATCGTTCCATAATATGTAAGATGAAGCATTTTTACTTTAAAGTTTCGTATTTTAGGTACCCACTTGTCAAATCATTAGCTTGTGCACTTTATTTATTTACAATACACTTTACTTTACTTTTACTTTACTTTACTTTTTTTTATTATTTATTTAGGTTTACAATACATTTTGACAATATACTCGTAGTATAGCAATTAAGAATAATGGAACAGTAAATTCGTGCGAGCGATACTACTATACTATGTTTCCTGCCCTCCTAACTAGACTATCGTTTGTACTAAAGAAGGCAGTGTTCCGTCCTCTTCGAATTTTAAATCAAACGCGATACATAGGTTCGTGTGTTCGTTTTCAAGAAACTTTATTTAAGTAATTATAATATAAGTTTTACGTTATTATTTATAGTATATTTTTTTATTTAAATTAGCACATAGAAAAAAAATCACATTAAATGCATAAAAGTTTAAATTATATTATATCAGATATACTTATATATATAAAGAAAATACACGATATACTTATTATTTATATTATACTAAATTACTTGTTTTTTTACTACCAACAATAAATTACTGATACTTTGTTATATTTTATCTATAAATATTACATGCATACATGTAGGAACATTTGAAATGCATATTATATTTTTATTATAAATGAAGTAGTACATTTTAAGTAATGTTTACTTTTTCAATAGATTTACCTTATTAAATTAACATCGTATGTGATATGTGGCCTAAATTTTCATGACCATACCTAAATAAGAAGCCACATACTGTTTTTTTTAGAAAACATTCCCCGAGGATTGACGCTTTTGAGCTCAGGAGGCAGAATGTTAAACAGGGCCAATGAATATTCGAAACTTCTGCACAAGGGTCGTTTTCTTTCTAGGAATAGATAATACTATGTTCTTTTCACTGCTTTTTACACAATCACAGGATGATTATTGCTTGTCTATTTTTACCACGTTCACACAAAAACTCATTCCAAATACTCATTGCTAAAATGACCCGAGAAAGCGAGTATTAGTAAAATGTTTTTTTTAGACTAAAGGCACGTGCGCTTTTGATGCGCCGTGAAACCACACCGGGCTATAGCGATTTGAAGATACGAGTCTAATTGATAAATAATTAATTAATATGTCATCGGGCAAGGGCTAACAACACGGGGTCCCAGAACTATTAAGCATTCTTAAAGGGGGTGAAATGGTGGCCTCAAACATGCATAATCACATATTGTTGTTGTCGATATAGATCAACCTCCTAAAATTATATGGTGCAACATAGTTTGTGAATGTTAATAAATATCTAGTTTCACATCATAACATTTATAATTTAAAAGTATAATTATTATTTATAATATATATAATTATAATTATTAAACTCTATAAAAATAATTAAATTTTAATATATAAAATTAATAAATTTTATTCATATTAAAATAACGACCCAATACTACAAGTATGAGCCAGAACTTTCTAATTTCTAAAATTATTTACATTTGATTTTTGTAAAGCAAATAATATTTATTAAAAATACCTAAAGTCTTAAATTTTTGGACAATATTTAGAAAATATCATTATACTTAAAACGGCAATTAGATTGTAATTAAAAGAACTCGCTAAACTTTTGATATCCTTCTTCGGTTCTTCGTCACAATAATCTTCCTTGCAATTGTTCACAAAGTCAATCATGGTTTCTCTGAACATATTCCAGCTGCATGACTTTGTACTATTGGACATGCAGCAGCCGATAGGATTTTCATTTAGGTAGAACTGGAGTCTGAACTCTTCCAATTCGTCATTGCATCTGTAAAAAGAAAATAAATTAGTGTAAGAGGTATCGGGAGGAGGGACATTTTGTTGCATTAGCAACAATTTGTTTGCGTTAGAATACTAAAGTGATCGCTAACAGGGCGCGAGCAAGAAAGTGGTAACAACAACCGTTTCAACATCAAAATATGATAACTAGTGCAGTGAACATCTCCAGAGTCACCACCGGTCAAATTATTATGTCTCAGCTGTGGTCATTTTGTAGCAATATGTAGGTTGAATCGATCAAGACCATTCGCAGCTGACTAACACGTTTTTATTAAAGAAATTGCTCGCACATATAACTATATGTACCTGTGTTTCTGCTCGAAATCGTTTACGTAAGTGTATGTCTATAGGTATGTCTAGCGTCGCTGTTTTAGGACACCTTTTGAATTGTGAATTTCTATTAAGTAGCTTTTCTAGTGAAACATAATTTTCTCAATGGAAGTGATGGCAATTTGATGAAAATCATAAAATTCAAAATTGTTGGAACACATTAAGTGGGCTCAAAGGTATCAAAGGGCTTATAAAAGGATAGCAGCTAAAATATTAAATCGTAGGATTTCCGTAACAATATAACAGAATAAGCACTTAGTACCTATGTTATAAACATTACGATGATAATATTAACGGTAGGTAAAGTGGTTTAATTATCAAAGCAACTTTACTTACCATTAATTTGTTACCTTCCATTTTTTAATTATATTATATATATATAAAAATAAATATATGCCCGCCAAGCCCGCAAAGTAATAGTTACTGACTTAGCCCAATACTGAGTGGGCAGTGTCAAAAAACCTTGTCAATATTAAACCGGGCCATGTTCACCAATCAAACAATTTTGCGGACGTTGCCCAGCAGCGGTGTGCAATGCTGACATCGCTTGGACAATGCGACTCTGCACACCCTGCGGGCTTTTCCCGTAACATAAACATTAAGTTTACTACACTTAAAGATATAATTATATACGTTTTGTCATATTTACAATGATTTGTTTTAACCGCTGTAATATTATAATTGATGCATTGAGTTATTATTATTATTATTAGAGTATTAAAATAAATCTGGTTTAATAATATCCTGAGATTATCATATAATATCAACTGATTCTATATATTAATAAACTAGTAGTTTTATTATCGTGTCATTGTAATCGTTATAAATTCTATAACACATAAATTATTTGATATATTTTGCACACAATGACGCCTAATACAACCAGTTAGATATTTTGGGTAATCTAATCCAAGAATTGAAGTACCTAATTATTGATTTTCTCCGAGCCTTGAAATAGCTCATAAACGAGGCTGAATGTTGCTCGGTGAAACTGCTTGAGTTTACAGCTCTTATCTTACAGCTTAGTTTTGTAAAATTAGACGGTTAAATAAATGTTTCACCTGTATAAAACCGCCAAAACATTTCCTTGAAAAGGAGCAATTACACTTTGGTGCCATCTTCTGTTTTGTTCGAAGAGAGAAGGATGTGTGTTTATAGGCACTGGATCTTTAAAGCAACCCAATTTTGAAATCAGTTGTTGTAATACCGCGTCGTGGCTGAAGAACGCTGAAAAGACTATTTTATTTGATTTATCCTGAACACTTCTATCCAACCTTGATATTAAACTCTTCATTTGGATACATCCACCCTAAAAACATTAAAAAAAAAACTGGAAAGATTTCTATGTTATTTTTATTACGTGGGTATACGCAATAGCATACGACAATGTCACCAAAAAAAACATCATTTGACTTGCAAGAATAACGAATATTGGACGTTTCTAAAGAGTGAAATTTCAAAGAATTAATCGCCACTAAGCTAAGATTTATTTTTAAAAATTGAGACTCAGCTGGATCATGGAAAGTGGTCATTATATGTGAAGGTAGTCTTAAGTCTTAAGAAGGTAGTCTTAAGTCTGAATATAAACCTATTTATTTATTGTTTAAATATTTAACTTTTCAAATTAAATTACTTTACAATAAAATACTTTTGGCCTAATTTAATACACACAGAAAAAACCTCGTCATTCTTAGTATGATAGATAATCTAACCTTGTCTATATACTTGCTTCCATATGATGCATGGTTGTAGTGAAGAAACTCTTCTCGATAACCCATCCACTTAAGATCATCCACATTAAAAACTCTGCACCAAGGGGATATGATCGAGTTCCTCGCACTTCCGTATGTGCAGGCTTCGTAAAATGTCCTTACAACTTTCTCATTAAAATGTATTTTTTGTATACCAGTTCTGTTCGCCATATTTTCAATAATCTGTATACAATAATTGTAAAAAATGTATTATGTACATGTTTATAAGATTATAATCCTGAGTCTCTGGCAGCCAAAACTCTGTTTTTGCAAGGATAAGTATAATGTTATTGTATTAATAAATTAAAGAAATAAATAAAAATAAATTAAGGGTGTCTTGCGATCTGATTGATTAAACACGACCTGCGCACAGAAAGTAATTTTATGTATGACATTAATTTATCATATCATTTGACGACGATCTAGCAAGATGCGAAAGAAATGCACTATATCAAAGCTCTAAACGCTCACCTCATGATATACAACTCTTACTGACTTATAAAAATACTTCTAATAAAGCCATTAAAATAACAAAAACTCAATACTACAAGCATATTTTAAAAGGAAACGAATCGGATGCCAATGTTATTTGGAAACTGACAAAAATATTGCTCACACGACGATAAAAATGCTTCAGAAATGAAAGAAATTTAGGTCAAATTGAGGTGTCTGTATTGGAAAAAAATAGTTTCAAATTATATTAATTCTTTTTTTGTATGAATCGGTAAAAACCTAGCTAATTCTATTAAAGATAGACTCGGAACAGACAACAATATTAGGGACGAAGCTTCTCCTACTAACCTATCCCCTTGTAGTTTTTCACAGTGACACCTGTTACTCATGAGGAAGTTTGTAGACTAATTGGCTGTTCAAAAAATTCTGTAGGGATTGATGGTCTTTCCATTAAAGATAAAATTTGTTCTCCGTTTTCATACTTAATAAATTTAAGTTTTTCTAGTGGAACTTTCCCCAGAGCTTGTAAAGCTGTCATATTTTTAGGTACATAATTTCCAATTATCAACCCATTACACTAATAAATACTGTTTAATTTATGAATTAATGTTTAATTAATTAAATAATTAATTCATTCCAATTTTCAACCAAAATATTTACTATATCGAATTTACCTTTTCGAATAATCCTGTTTCTTTCGCGAATACTGCAGATGGGGCAAATGCTTCGTAAAACTCTTCGTACGTTGTCAATATATGTATGTTGCAATCTATCTAAAATTAATAAAATATCTGTTTTTAAACCATGTTATTATTCGATGTATCGAAAATAAGAACTTTTTTCAACAATTATGTAAAATGTAAGTCGTTCCAGAGAAATTCCTTATATTTTATTTCTTTTCATTTATAATTTTGTAAATTTACGGTTTTGGCATGAACCCTCGTGCCTCATAGGATGTTTACTTAGTTTATTCGCTTATTTTAAAAACGGTAGATACCTACGAAGTTAATTTATAAAAAAGGGTTTCTACAAGAGCATCGTTACTTACTCCGGCTACATCGTCGTAGTGGCCAACCTTGTATGAATGGAAATTTTCATCGTGTTCAAACAAAGCTTCAGCAAATGATTGAAACGTAGCTACCGTTCTTTGGGTATTTCCATAACCGAAATAAAATCTCTCAGGGTCATAAGTTTTATTTAACAACGTTGGAAATATGTCTTTCATTCGTGAAGCCATCTTATGTATCTCTACTCTTGCATTGCTCGTGAGCAGATGAGGTTCGTGGGTCACTAGATCGTCAAAGTGCCATGAGCGAAGTTCTTCTACGTCTTCAGGGCAAAGCTTTCCATGTCCTCTTTCGAAGGCTTCTATTATTTTTGGTTGAAATTCTAAACTCAATTCTTTAGTCCTTTTTGATGATGCTGCATAATTATTCCTTATACCGTGGCGAACAAATGCCCATATCTGATGTGGTTCACAGCCTGCAAAGACAATATCAACATTAATGAAATTATTAAGGTTTTTAAAATACCAAAATATATTTAAAAACGTTTGAACTTTGTTATTTAGATTTTTTTATTTCTAAGGTTGACATTCTTAAGATTGACCCTGCAATACTAACGACTATTGCTTACTCACCATTCTTAATCCTTGCTTGTTTGATATCTGCATCCCTTGTCATAGGGTTGGCTCTCAACGTGTATAGTATAGGGACCAGGCTCTTTGTACTGGAAGTCTGGTGGAGTAACAGTTTGGGGCTGCTCTTTTTGAGGTGCCACGTTTGAGATTATAAGCGTGAGTGTCTGAATAATTTGTACACAATCCGCCATCCGTTCGTTCGAGTTTCGCGGCTGCCGCACTCAAAAAAAATATGGATTGTCTCACAGATAGCAATGAGCAGTTGATTGTGGTGACTATTTCTTTCAATTACAATGTTTAGTTAGTGCAGCGAAACGCGTTTTTTTAATGTATTTGTATCAAGGTAATGCTTGAAACATGCAAAAAAAATGTTAACTACAGAAACATTACATAAATAATTGCTTATATTTTTTCTGTATTTAAATTGTGCAAATATTGTGACCATTATCCTGACGTTCTCCCAACACTCTTGTACGAAAGAGCTCGGAAAGTTCCGTCAATTACCCGACAGTCGTGAGCACAGAGGTGGGCACTGACTCAGACATGATTAATATTAAATTGTAGCCACATCGGGTGTTAAACATAAACATAAACACAAAATTCGATTAAGTTATACATCATTCGAATCCATTCATAACTACGGGGTTTATATGAAAATAATCGGAAATAAAGTGTCAACATTATACTCGTCCATTTCTATATTTTTTTGCCTACAACAGTGGTCACTACAATTGCTGTTTTTTTGTGGATGTAAAGTGATCGCAAGCTATAAATTTTAATAATATTACATTATCATGTCCTTATTATTCAAGTGTTTTTGTGCATACTCATGCACAATTTACAATTGACTTCAGAGCACTGACAAAAGCCAACGCCAATCAGCTATAGATTTGCTAGAGGGCCATGGAACGGGCAATGTTAGAAATCAGACTCAGGGATAGAGCGCACAATGAGGCAATTCGAAGACGCACTAAGGTCACGGATATCTTGTAACGCATCGCCAGTCAGAACTATCGCCAGGCGGGTCACTCGGCTGGTCATTGTCCAGTGGAAAACCAAGACAACCATGTGAATAGCCAGAAGACCACAGCGAGGATATCCATCCATATATTAGGAGTATAGGAGGAACCTTAGATTTCTGCCCTTTCTGCTCCGCATACTTCGGTACATTGTTATATATTTTTATATTTAAATATATAAAATTTTGTTGACCTAGAGCTACAGAAGCCTAAAAGTATTTGAGATATTTCTTGTAATTTTAAAAAATATTCATCAATTTCAAAAATATTATTTGTAGGAACTCAAAACGCAACACCTAGTATTTAACGTTTTTAGTTATTTTGACGCTGCAAGTCGTTATGAGGCTATTTTGAAACGCAAACGTAACTTGGTAACAAAAGTTTTGTTACCAAGAGTAATACAATAAACATTTATCTTTTGTTGGCGTATAGGGATAAGATGTTTAATGCAGAAAAATAGTGAACTTTATCGAATCACCTTGGTATTGCCAGTCAAATTTTGACGACGTTAATTTGAGTTCATTGAATGACGAGTTGCCCAAAATGCTGTAGTTCAGTAGCGGTTAAACGTAATAAACGATTAAAAATTAACAAACAAACAAAATAAAATTGGCTCAAAATATAATAAGCATTTAAAAAAATGCCAATAATCGTCAATACCTCGAGGAAAACATTTATGATTACTTACTTATACTTATTATTACCATTGTATACCAACCAATATATGAAAACCAAACGCGCGCTCGTCCTACGGTAACATTGCTGCACAGTCAGAAACCCAGCCAATTTTTTTATAATATTATTTTAGCTGTTAGTTATGATCGAAATGAGTATTTGTGGTTTTACCTTCGTGGTCGATTTTGTTTCTTCCTCGCACATCTTCGTACAGTGTCGTGCTGGTTTTTCGTACATATTTAGAATAATCAATTCGTTCACATTCATTAGCAAAGGTACTTATAATACATTCCAAAAGAAAAAATAAAACCGCCCTGTTCAAACCCATCGCACTGAATTCGTCATTAAGGACATGCGTTAAATGATTTTTTTTTTGTATTGTTTGCTTGACTGTTTAAACAAGTGCTCTGCGTACAGTAACATCGAAAGTACAAATCCAGTTATTGAAACAAATGGTTAAATTAAAATTTTAAATGATTATTTACAAACAAATTATTTTATTCTTGAATGAGCTATTCAACATCAGGATACGACCCGGGTTGGCCGCTAGGCCCTGCAGGCGGCTTTAACGACACATTTGCCGCGCGGCTACGGCAAAACACTGGGTTATGCGAATAAGTGCATATCATGTTAAGAGAAATGAGTAATTTTGCAAAACTCCTAACGACATTCTTAATAATGCAAAAGAGCTGATTATTTATGCAATCTGACTGATTTATTATAGTGAATTTTACAAATATTCTAAGTAATATAGCACAATAACCTGGTGATTTGCAGAATTACTAGAGATTAAAAAAATCTTATTATTTAAAGTCACTGCGTCATTTCATTATACATTAATCTAAAGTCTCAACATATTATACAAAAAAAAAATCGTTTGTATACAGAACGGACAGCCAGTTTATTAATATCTAAAAGTTAGATATGTTAAGTTATTGTCGAATTCAATTATTGACTGATGCATATCAATTTTTATCTAATTTATCTACTTAAAATTTATTGGCTTAGGATAAATTAAAGCACGTTTTATCGTTATGCATTGCTAAGATTATGAAGAATACTGCGATATTAAGCGGTGTGTTTGCTCACAGTAAAATTTATCAACAAAATATTTTATTATAAATCAACGTGTACAACAATTCTTGTACAAAGAAGAATGGCTTTGAAAACCTGTAGCTATGACATAATATCAACTGCTGATACCAATTGTTTAGTATAAATATATTATTTAACCAGAATCTGGTGTCTTACAGCTAGGCCCTACAGGTATCATTAAAGACATCTCCCACACAGTCTACTTGCGCTTGTGGTATCAACTTGCTATGAATAGCTTCATTTCCTATCTCCACTTGTGCTTGCGGCACTTTTAGCCTTTTTTCGATGTGCCTTTTGAATTGCCATAGAGTCGACAGTGGGTTATTTTTTAGGTTTAGTAGATTAAAATTAAAAAAAAAACACAATGGTAACGGGAAATTCTTTCAATTCATCATTAATTTTAAAGCCATTTTACTTTTTCTTTTTTGTAAATGAGAACTTGAGGTTGTTTACTTACTGGCTAGTTAAAATTAATACATGAATTGAAATAATTTCATGGTAACATCATGAAATTCTTGGGGGGGGGGGGGGGGGGTAAGGTTGCAAACCAACAAAAAACTTCAGAGTGTGAACAAACGATACATGTACGATGATTAACTAGGAATTGGAATTCTTCCTACAAAACAAATCTTAGTGGAAATCAACTAACTTTTGTAAATCTTTGCATAAATTTGTGGCTTGAAATGACAGTCGTTGAATTTAATCACATTACTAGTAAAATAAAAATGTGTTGGTGAAATATTACGCACCATAAAAAAAAACAAAGTATTTTTTTTAAAATCTAATAGATTCGAAAAAAGCGGATCCGCGTGGGTTTAAAGCGGAAAGCGGATCCATTGTAGAAAAAAAGCAGGAACAAGCGGAAAAGCGGTGTATCTAGCAACAATGGACGACGTGCCTCTTGGGTGCATATCAACGAGTTTTTGTTGGAGCCGCTAGATGGCACACTTGGCGACCCTCTGCCGGAGGTGGATCCAACTTACTTACATACCTATCCAACTTACACTGCAAGCGCCGTGAAGAGAAACAAAGACGCAAACCATTCGCTATTGATTCACGGTTCGATGACACGCCACTAGAGGGCGAAGAAGAAGACGAAAAGAAGGACCTTTCTAAAGATGAGATCTTTAGAGCAGTGCTCCGTAACCTGTGTGCCGTGAGCAAGATACAGGTGTGCCGCGGTAAAATTCAAAGTATTTTGATATTTTAGTGCCAATTATTGAAAACTGCGCAGTGTGCTTTGTACACACCATGACTGCACCAAATTAGTCATAAACAAAGAAAAAATAACCCTTAATATTTGGCAAAATAGCTTTTGGTGTGCCGCGGAATTTTAGGAAGAATTTTGGTGTGTCGTAGGTGAGAAAAGGTTTCGGAGCACTGCTTTAGATGATCAAAACATGGAATAAGTTGTAATGGAGAAAACAAATATTTAGTATTTATGTCGAATTTATAAATTTTATTTTCAGATTCCTCCTAAAAAATCATTTCACTTGTTTTTCAAATGAATTCGTACGATGTTTGTTTTGTTTGATAAACGTATTTCTTGTTTTTATATATTTGGTAACCCAATAATTGCCAGGTTTGATTCATCTACTTATTATTTCTCAACACTGTTACATACCTATTTAATAAAAAAATGTTTGTTCTTTATGTATTCTAACAGTAGAAAATTATTTTTAAACAGTACACTCTATATGTAGGTTTTGGCTATGATAGCAGATAATATATTCATACAATTATTATTTTTTTTCAGAACATAATATAATTTTTTTACTTATCAGTATACGGGCACAACGCAACGGTGGTTGGCCCATAAATAGCTTCAATGCGAAAATTAATCAACATATCGAGTACTGCATTAAAATTAATTCTATGTGGATAAATACATCCCTGTATAGTTTTACGTTTGATAGATTTCTGACGTACCTAATACGCACTATCACAAAATGAATGTGTGATATCCTAAATAAAAAATATGATTAAAATAAGTTATTTTTATTGTAATAATTAAATAAGTTTTGGATTTTTTTTTATTTGTAGCAAATATAATATTAAAATATTATAAAAAAAAAATTGTTTTTTCGCAATAAAAGAAATAGGTACCTGAATACTACAGGGATTTCAGTATGTTGACGTCCAAGCGTAACATTAGCGGACGTTTACATACATTTCATATTTTGGTGACAATAATTAACAGTACCGTTTTTGAAAAATTCATAATTTTCGTTACGTTTCATTAAACTGCTACCTGTGCCTTCTGGTTCTTCATATAAACAAAATTAATACTTATTCGCGACTTTCGAACTACTTAATTTTCAAAAAAATAGTACTGAGAAATTTATGTTTTCTTTACAAATACGTCGTTACGTTGGTCTACGCATTAGACATTACTAATGCTAAGCAATCGATGCAAGACGCTGAGGGTTCGAAATTGTATATGCATTTGTTTATGTCTGACGCTTCTTGACCAGTCAGTGTCAGTTTAATATTTTTTAAATATTATTAAAAATACAGTGATTTTTAAATTATAATTATAACAACCCGCTAAGCTTTTGATTCCACCAGTTCTTCGTGACAATAATCTTCTTTGCAGTTGTTCACAAAATCAATCATGGTTTCTCTGAACATATTCCAGCTGCATGACTTTGTACTATTAGACATGCAGCAGCCGATAGGATTTTCATTGAGATAAAACTGTAGTCTAAACTCATCCGTTAAATTGTTGCACCTGTAAAGAAAGAATGCAGTATTTTAGCCAGACTGAGCCAACAACAAAACCATATTTTGTAAATTATTTATGTGCTTATTTGTTTTTATTTTAGTTCACTAGTTTCCATGAGGATCTTTTAGGGGGCAGTTCGATCCTAGGAATAATAAAACCTTAACATCATTTTTTTTTATCTCTGATTTTTTTTTCAAAAAATCTTCCACCTGAAATAAGATGATACTTAAAGACGTAAAATATAAGATGAGGCATTTTTACCTTAGAACTTAGAATCTTATGAACCCACTTGTCATATAGATATTTTAGATTAATCGCGGAAATATTATTTTTTTTTACCATATACGCATTAAAACTTATTCCAGCATTTCCATTTTTGGTGAAATTGATAGTAAATTGTTTTGTTTAAACTACAGGCAAATGCACTTTCGTTTTGAAGTGAAACCATACTGGGCTATAGCGATTTGAAGATAAGGGAGTCTAATTGATAAATATTTAATATTTCACTGGGCGGGCAAGAAGAAACAACACGAGGTTGCAGCTTGTTGGACGACTGCTAAAAATAATAAAAATGTATTTTACACCTGTATAAAACTGCCAAAATATTTCCATTAAAAGGCGCAATGACACTTAGATCCCATTTTTTGCTGTGCTCAAAAAGATAATGATGGTAGTTTATTGGCACGGGATCCTTGAAGCATCCCATTCTTGAAAGAACTTGTTCTAATACCGTGTCATGTGTAAAGAACGCCATCATGACATGTTTATTTGACTTATGTTTGACGCCTCTATCCAATTCTGATATTAGACTTTTCATTTGAATGCAACCACTCTAAAACAAAAGAACTGATTGAGCGCCATAGCAATGTTTCTCAGTGTTAATAAATATCTAGTATAATACAATAAAATTTGTCAATTTAACCGCTTTTGAAGTTTAGCCGAGGCGGCAATTTTGATGAATTACGCAGTAGATGTCCCAATAATGGACGCTCTGTACAATTGTTTAATTATTTAAGTTTTTATGAGTATTCAGTATCAGTATTTTGTAATGAGTCCTAAGCAATACACGTGAAATAGCATAAAACAATTTATATAACTAGTTATCGGCTATTCGAGACAAGAGTATACCATTTTTTGAACTATCTCACACAAAGCGAAACAGATACCTACAGCTGGATTGAATTTTATCTTCTAATTCTACTCTGGGGCGATACCTGCTCGAATTTTATATGTTTGCGTTTTAAACCATAGTAAAAAATACAATATAAATATTATTAAGTATACCGTGGTAAGTATTATTTGTTATTTGTAGTGTTGTAGTTTACCATTTTTTTCAGAAAGCTTCAACGCATCAGCAGGTCGAGTCTCTGGCACACTCGCGGTTTGCTCGCGGGCTGTGATTAAGTATATTATTACTGTTTATTACAGTATAACTACGCATATGTAGGCGAATGGATGGATACATCCACAAATACAAAAAGGGTAGCTTTTTAATCTAATAGAAGCTTAAATTAAACTACGTCTTGAAGTATTTATAAATAACGTTTTGCTGTTAAGTCAGGAGTCATCCCGAGTTCGGCAGGCACGAGTTGTCGCGCGCCGCAGGCGTCGTAAAAGCCGCCGGCAGGGCCTATCTGCCCACCCGGGCAAATCCCGGGGTTGAACAGCTAGCAGTGATTGATTATTTTATATCAATAATTTGATGACTAATAAATAATTTGTTAAAACCTAATAAAACCTGTTCTATTCTAATATATTATATTATACCTACTTTGTTAATGTACTTGCTTCCATATGATGTGTAGTTATAGTGTATAAACTCTTCTCGGTAACCCATCCACTTGAGATCATCAAGATTAAAGATTCTGCACCAAGGAGATATTATAGAGTACTTAGCACTCTCGTACGTGCAGGCTTCGTAAAAGGTCCTGACGACTCTCTCGTCAAAATGCTTTTTTTGCATACCTGTTCTCTTTGACAAGTTATCTATAATCTGTACAAAAAATACGTTTTTTTATATTTGAAGTGTTTGTGTGTTTTTATATTATTATTATTTTAACTATAGGATATGGTTATAACAGCATAATATTAATATGTTTCAAAATTACCTTTTCAAATAATCCTGATTCCTTGGCAAATACCGCAGATGGGGGAAATATTTCATAGCGCTCTTCGTACATCTTAATATTCTTTGTGTTGCAATCAAACTGAAATTTTAAAATAATATTTGTATATTATTTTTTTTTTAGGTTTTTAGGTTAGGCTAATGATATATTGGACTAATAATAATTTGATCAATAAAGAATAATTATTGATTTATTTTTTGGCATGTATTTCGACATCGCGCCTTATACATTAATAATAAAAGTTTATATCGCAATTTTTATTTTTAATATATAATTATTTTTTTAAATTTGATTCTATATAAAAAAACAATATCATCACCTCATAATTATTGACAAATTAAAATAAAAAAATTGATTTTATTGTAGTAAAATATTTTGAATAAAAAAAAAAGTATGATGGGGTAGCTCTTAAATTAAGAAGCAACTAGCGTTAGAATGCTTTAATGTTTTATCTATGTAAAGGATTTAACTAGTAAACTTTTACGTTTGACATATCAAAATACCTGTATTAGTCTTTATTATTTATTCATTGGTCAACTAACAATATTAATCTACTTTTGAGGTTTCTATGCATACGATTTTACTAGTGACACTTTCAAATTAAGTACGAGGCTGTGTTATGTTTTGTCTATTCACAATTATTATGATTCCTCATTTATTTTGACGCTAATTTATTTACTCTTTGTATCGCATTTATTTGACTCTTTTTTTTTAACAAACTCGGTGGCCGCTCAATCGATTCTGCAAAAGGTTCACCATGTTTTGAACAAAATATTACATTTAAATTGAGTACTGTTTCTTTAGTCACCTAAATTGAATTCTAATAATGTAGCTTGAGTAAAAATAAATTGCTAGTGTGTATACATACTACTATTGCTATTATTGCTACTATTACCAGTGTTAATATTTCCACTATTACTATTACTAGTATTATTATTACTACATTACTATTGCTATTATTACTACTATTACCAGTGTTACTATTTCTACTATTGCTATTACTAGTATTATTATTACTACTATTACTATTGCTAGTTTATTTGTACACAGAGAGATGCTATTAAACTATAATATGGAAGTTTTAAAGACATAAGGGTTGCAATACTTACTTCTGCTATGTCGTCGTATTGGCTTACCCTATTGGAGTGGAAATTCTCATCGTATTGAAACAACGCCTCAGCAAATGATCGGAACGTAAGTATAGACCTTTGGCTATCGCTGTAACCAAAATAAAATAGTTCCGGATCATAGCTTCTATTCAACAACGTAGGAAATGTATCTCTCATTCGCGCGCCCAGTTTCATCGTATCTCCTATCGCATTCGTCGTGAGCAGATGAGGCTCGTGGCTCACCAGATCATCGAAATGCCACGAACGAAGTTCTTCTACGTCTTCGGGACAAAGAGATCCGCGTCCGCTTTCGAATGCTTCTATTATTTTTGATTGAAACTCTGTACCTAATGATTTTATTCTTCTTGATGAACCTTTACCATTATTTCTTATACCATGACGAAATAAAGCCCATATCTGATGTGGAACGCACCCTGCAATACCAAGGTCAACATTATTAAAAAACATTTAAACGTTAGATATTAGGCTATTATAACAGAAGTAGAATATATGGGTTAGATCATAAAAATAGAGGATAGAAACATAACTCCTCAATCATAAGGATAGATCAGAAACCTTCAACAATCAGGATCATGCAATGCAAACCATACTCACAGAGAAAAAAGAAGTCCTTAGATTAATGTAAGAATACATTCCAAAAGTAAGATAAAATTGCAGAATAACTAATACCGATACAAACAGAACAATTAAATAATAAATATTTATTCATATTGTTAGTATTATCGTGTGGATAAAAGTAACTTTACAATATTAAGTATTTGAGTTTTTTTTTGTGTTATATCAAAAACTTTAGCAGACTGTGATGTTTGTCATTGAGTTTGTTATTTATATGTAGATTGCCAAATCAGGTCAATTGTACTTTTTTTAGTATCAAATGTAAATTGGTTTGTAGCGATTAAGATAAATAAATTGTTTTTACTGTAGCATACTTTATTACCTTTTACTTCTCATTTTAATTGTAAAGGACTTGAAGTTTAGCATTCTGATACTGTCAACCCTGGTTTTGTCATCTTTGGTATTGTATATTATTTTACGCCTGATGATGATTACTTCTTTAAGTATAGAAATCGATTAGTAAATTTTCGTTAGTTTATATATATTTGATGTGTATTTACCTACTTGATATTGAATATTTGAAAGACAATGGTAGCAAAATTGGTCCATTTTAAAAATTCACGTCGCCCCAACAATCATAGTTAATGTAAATATTTTTACTACGCTAAATTGGAAAGTAACATAATTAATTAAAAGTCTATATTTTCGATACTATAAAGATATACTTGCAATAAAAATGATAAAAGTTGCATAATTTTTGTCATTTATTCACCTTTATTTGTAGCACACGTTATAAAATTATAAATAAACGAAATATAGGTAATCCGCGTATTTTATAATTTAGAAAGAATCAAAAATAAAAAGTTTTGGTACCCTCATCATCGATTTTGTTTCTTCCTCGCACATCTTCATACAATGTCGTGCTGCACCTTCGCGCATACTTAGTATAATCAATTCGTTCACATTCATTGGCAAAGATGCTTATAATGCATTTCAAAAGAAAAATTAAAATAACCCCGTTCCAGCCCATCGTTTTAGCTTACTCATAATGAAGTTAATCTTTTTCTAATAATGTTTGACCTAAATCCATGACCTTAAGGCCATGTGCTTATATCGAAAGTACGAAATCAGCCATTTTGATAAATACAATCAATAGCTATTATTTTCTGGTAAATAAATTATTTTCTAAAAAGCATATTAGTTTAATTCGCGAAATTCGTTTTAATTATTTATAAAAAAACTACAAAAATCATAAAAGTACTGAGTACATACTGAAAAATGAAATGAAATGGGGAAAAACCGAAGGGGATTCTAATAACATTATCAAAATAAAAAAATGTCAAATGGGAAATAAAAATATACTTTTTTTATCAAATTAAATATAATATCAAAAGATATTTTAAAAAATGCAAATAGAATGATTTTACAAATATTTTTTTTTTATATTTTAAAAATCTCATAACATAAGAGGATAAAAAGTTAATAATAGGAATTAATTTAAAATGCATAGATATGGTGTTTCTTTTGGTCTTATAAATGCTTTAATACTAGAATAAATTTATTATTTTACTATTTTACTTTCTTAATTATTGGTAAATCGATATGTTAAAAACTACATTTAAATAAAATTAACTTATAACTAACTAGACTAATACAAACTAAACTAAAATATATTATAATTAATTTGTGAACAATGTAGTTATTTATAGCTATAGACAAATTTAATTATTAACTCTTGCATAATTGATAAATGCATTAAAATCTCTATCTAGATAAAAGTCTGAGAGGATCTTGGCATATAGTGTTACATTTATTTATTTTTATTTTAAGATAGTAATAATTTTATTCGTGTGCATTGATTATAATACTGAGATGTTGTGTAACATCGTGAGTTCAACGTATTTTTAAATAATTATTTTTTTTTAAAAGCTTACTAAATTTAACAATAATCAACACTTTACACACCTGGGTATTTATTCGTTTTTACATTAAAATATTCCCGTATTTCATGCAAGAATAGTAAAAAATTTTATGAAAATATGGTTATTTTCATAGGAAATTTTTCATTCATTCATTAAATTTTCATTGAATTTTATGAAAATGAAAATTTTTATTCTGAACCTAAAAAAAATAAAATATAATATTATATAATTTACTACTTCAAAACTGCATGAAACCTAATTTTTACAATAATCTGGATTTTATAGCATCGGTTTTATTAGTACTTTTTTTATGACTCAAATCATATCCTCATATTTTAATAATATTTAAATCTTGCTCAAGCTTCTTTTTCATTTTTTTTCTTTAAATAACAATTATTTTTGAAATCAGTCTAGGTGTATTCAATACCTTATAGTATTTAAAAATAATATTTTTGAAAATGCCCACCAACTCCTCTTAAGTTAAGCAAAAGATAGAGTTATGTCTATCTAGGGTGACATAGGGTTGTCTGTAATTTAGATAATGTTGTGATAACTTATCACACAGTACGATAGAAAGGAGGACACTTCATTATGATAAGGAATAAAATAGGATGTTTATACTTCACGCGAGCGTTATATTGTGACACGGTTTAATCACCCTATTATTCTAGAGCAACGAATAACCGCGTTACTGAAGCTGGCTCATAGCAGTAACGAAATCGCCTTCAGGGCTACAGAGTCGCGTTCAACGAAGTCGCTTCGCATGCCTATTATTTTCATTTATTGCCCATTGCCTGGTTAGCACATTCCACAAGTTACGCAGATGGACCCCATATGTATGGTGTATTCAAGTACATCGTCGGCCGTAATAATTTTAACAGTAGCCCTATTATTTTTTACCCTTTCCGGCCAGACTCCAACTTCAGTGACATGAAGAACTTCAGTGACATCTCGTTGCAAGTGACAATGAAGCACGGTGACGAGTTTAGTTACAAATCACGCAGTTTGTAGTCGTTTAAGTATTAGTCTATTTGGAATCGTGTATAACGTAACCTTAGTTACATGATTAACGCGTTAGCGCCCACTGTTATTGTATATGCACATAAATAATAAAATGAATTAAAAATAATCCTTTTCTGATGTATCACTTTCATTCTATGTTTATTTTGAAAGATTTTTTCTTTAGGTTTAAAACAAACATATTTCTATTATGACTTTATGATATATATTTACTAGCGACCCCGCTCCGGCTTCGCACGGGTTGATACAAACGTAAAACTAAAGCATGTGTCTATAGGTAGAGGTAGAGATTTGGTGTTCGGTAGATCCATAGTGCAATATGTTTGTAAATTTTTAAGAGGTCCCAATTTTTTTTTTAGGCATAGGAAAGTAACTATGGTAGTTAAAAATCAAGGTAGGTATTTTTATTATAAAAAAAGAAAAGGGTGATAGCTCAAATCAGAACATTCTTTGTTGATCTTTGTTTATCCTTCTTCGGTTCTTTTGGGATGAGAAAAGATGATTGAAGACATTGTTGCGAGTCAGCCAACTCGTATATGATTTTCGTCACTGTAGCATAATTGAAGGAAGACTCGGCGATGACAAATTGACAAATGCTTAATGTTTGATTTTGTTTATTAATAACATGTTACCAGCGGTTGCAAATGGCGTTTTTTTACGCCTAATTTACAGTTTGACACTGACACTGAGGTTATTGTATTATATAAAATGTTTATCATGTGATAATAACCTGTACTCTTATATAATTTAACGTATAACTAATTGCCTAATTAATTGAAAGCACTGGCTAATGGCATGATAATTTCCATACCGTACCTTTAGAATATAACTGATTGCCAAATTATCCTATGAAAGTCTGACAACTGTTTTTTGAACTGAACGCTTTGAATTTTGCTTTATACTAAAATGAAAAAGCAACTGTCATTTATTATATATTAGTGTTACTAGCTTATATATATATTTATTGTAATATGTCTTATCGATCGTTATATATCTATGCTCTCAGTTTTCTATATACTATGTTTAAAACCTACTATGCTTGTATTGCTTATGGTGTGTTTACGGATGAATATCTCGTTTGAGGTTATGGCGGATATACAAACATAGTTTCGACTGTTCTGTAGTTTCTGTGACGAAATTTCTGCCACAAAAACACCATGTTAACCAGTTGAGTAAATAAATATATCCGCTGATTACAATTATTGTCACTTTTTTGAAATACGCACATT
Source organism: Neomicropteryx cornuta (assembly GCA_020383195.1). Classification (NCBI taxonomy): domain Eukaryota; kingdom Metazoa; phylum Arthropoda; class Insecta; order Lepidoptera; family Micropterigidae; genus Neomicropteryx; species Neomicropteryx cornuta. Next base: position 6,089,092 of record JAHKQU010000025.1, on the reverse strand, counting down.
ATAGGTACACAGAATATTATCCCTAATCTATTTCTGGTCCCAAAAAAAAACAATGTAATAAATAAGTTAGGCAATACAGAGCATACGTTTTTGCGTCCGTGACGGATTAAGATTTGTTTAAAGGCAATCCAATCAATGAGAAATGAGAATATTTTAATTTTTATTTTTTATCGTGTTTGTTTATTTTCAAAATTTTGACGTGGCCGTATAAACACACAAATTCCCGTGGACACATAAATTGTAAGAGACCTGTAATCAAGCCAATATTATTTTAAACTTTTGGAAAGGGTCCTTTTGATTTTCGTGATTTTTAAAATAATTATTAGTCTATATTTACACAAAGAGCAAGTGCTGACATCAATTTACAGTGGAACATAACGGTTCAAATAATTTATTAAATTCTTATTCTAAATCCTAAAGACCTAAAAAAAATATAATTACAAAACAGGAAGTCTAAAACATTGAACATATACATTACAATAACACTTTCTGGGAAATGGGTTGGATATTTCGGCGATTTTTTTAATACTATATAAATGCAATGTAACCTCAAACGATCAGTGCTGAAATAATATGAAAATATTGTAAAACTATAAGTACAACGTAAGAAAAAGGTTAATGTTTAAAAGTTTTATAGTAATTTTATTCATATTTAAATAAATGTACAATCACTCGTAATGTGAATAATATTTTTTAAAAATACTAAAACACAAAATTCTCTAATAAGGATTTAGAAAATATTAACAAACATAAAACGACAAACGTATTGTAATTATAAGAACTCGCTACACTTTTGATATCCTTCTTCGGATCTTCGTCACAATAATCTTCCTTGCAATTGTTCACAAAGTCAATCATGGTTTCTCTGAACATATTCCAGCTGCATGACTTTGTACTATTGGACATGCAGCAGCCGATAGGATTTTCGTTGAGATAAAACTGTAGTCTGAACTCTTCCAATACATTATTGCATCTGTAAAGAGAAAATGAGTATTTGTAAGATGCCTGCACCACGCAAACAGACACGCTAAGCAGTCTGAACTAAATTAGTGTAACTATCCGCTCCGCAAAGTTTAGTCGCGTTAGTAACAGTTTCAAAAATAATCTAACCACTTGACCAACCAACCACTTGACGTAACCAATTGACGACTTTCGATAAAGGCACGTCCATTTCCGATCCTTCCTAACACCGATTTGCACGAAAGAAAGAGGTAACTCGCGCAGTGATCATTGAGGTATTATTATGTGACTCTGAAGTCGCCATTGAGCGGTCAAAGTATGTCCTAATAGTTGCGGTCATTTCGCCGCAATAGGTTTAGTCGATTGTGACCTTATTGCTGACTGACGCGTTCTTACTATCGGAATCGCTCGCTCGCACATATAACGACACCTGTATGCCCGCTCGAAATCGTTTAACTAGTACATTAGCTCTGCCGTTTTTAGGAATTTCTACGAAGGAGATGGAAGCGACGGAAATTTGATCAAAATTATAAAATCCAAAGTTATAAGGTATCAAATTAGGGAGCCTTATAAAAAGATTATAGATATAATATTAAATCGTAAGATTTCTACTTATAGTATTTTATACGTAATAAAAAACTATGATAATGAATTAACGGTAAATTTGTTTTGATTATGCATACATATGGTAGGTTTAAAAACAATAAAAACGTCTATAAATTCTTAGTTTTATTGTATTCATTATAAATTGTATTATTGGTTTAATTTAGGACATACTTACGCCTAATACGACTAGCATGTTATTTTGAGTAATCCAATCCGAGAATTGAAGTACCTAATTATTGGTTTCTCCGAGCCTTAAGCAGCTCATAAACGAGGCTGAATGTTGCTCGGTGAAACTGCTTGAGTTTACAGCATTTATCCTACTGCTTAGTTTTGTAAAATGGGAGGGTTAAATATTTTTTTTACCTGTATAAAACCGCCATAAGATTTGCTTGAAATGGTGTAATTACGCTTTGGTCCCATTTTCTATTTCCTTCGAAGAATGAAGGATGTGTAAAAATAGGCACTGGATCTTTAAAGCAACCCAATTTTGAAATAATTTGCTGTAATACCACGTCATGGCTGAAGAACGCTGAAAAGACTAATTTATTCGATTTATCCTGGACACTTCTCTCCAACCTTGATATTAAACTCTTCATTTGGATACATCCACCCTAAAAAAATAAAAATAAAACATTGGAAAGATTTCTAAGCTACTTTTTTACATAATACCCACTTAGGTAAATTTATATATTAAATGCAAATGTAAATAATAGCACCGAATTTAGGCTCATTTAGGCGTCCTTTGTAAATTTATTAGATTAGAAACGTAAACAATTGCAATTGTAAGCTACAATTTATTAGCAATAATTAGTGCTTTGGAAATATTGTAAATTAATATGAAATTTCAAAAAGCTTAAATTAATATTAGCAATCGCACGAAGTCGTTTCAAAGAATTAGTCTTCAAGTGCTTCACTCTGTGATGAAGGCTAAAATAACTGTAAGAACGAAAAAGTCTGGAATGAGCAAAAAACACCGCCATTTGACCGCCAACAGCACGATTGGAAGAAAGATATTTTGCGTCATCTTGAATCAGTTAGCTAATTTAAGTTGAATTTGAATTGAAAGTTTTAAAATTAGAGAATTTTAGAGAATTGATTGTCACTAAGCTGAGATTAATATTAAAAATTGATAAAGAACTCTTATTTCATATCAACTATTACCCTGCATTGTATAGAATGCACGCCAAAAATGATTGAAGTGGTTATTGCAGGTAGAGGCAGTTCAACTATTTGAATAGAAACCTAATTTATATTGTATGTTCTAATTAAATATATGACTTACCAAATTAATTCGTTTTATTTATATGCCGTAAATCATATATTAACGATATTAAAAAAAAACTGCTTTGTAAGAAAATACTTGTGGCCCTAATTCAATAGACAGCACTATAATCTGAAAGTTTTATTAAAAACAACACATTCTTATCCTTATAAAGTAGATTTTTTATATATTTATATATTTTTTTAAATAACAATAACATAGATAATCTAACCTTGCCTATATACTTGCTTCCATATGATGCATGGTTGTAGTAAAGAAACTCTTCCCGATAACCCATCCACTTAAGATCATCCACATTAAAAACTCTGCACCAAGGGGATATGATCGAATTCCTCGCACTTTCGTATGTGCAGGCTTCGTAAAAAGTCCTCACAACTTTCTCATTAAAATGTATTTTTGGTAAACCAGTTCTGTTCGCCATATTTTCAATAATCTGTAGAAAATATTATTATTGACACATTATTTTATATAGAGACCTTGTTTTACACTCTTATTTTCATGTAAAGTTGAACGAGCATATATGCGTATTATGCAGTAGGTTTAATCTTATATGAAATATTATTTATTATCTGATTTTATATGAGAATTAAAACAATAGGAAATCATCTAAATCTCATTTATTTGTTAAATACCTTAAACCTGACGTAAAAGAGAATACAATGAAAATAGATGACAACAAACCTTAATCAATCCTTGATCTTGGTAGCCTAGTGGTTAAGGCGTTGGACTATTGGGTATTGACCCAAAGGTCTCGGGTTCGAATCCGCAGATGGTCATACCATTTTTAACTCTTCATTACCACCATCTCCCCTAACTTTAGCATAGGCACATTTGGCCTAGTTAAGTAGGGCCCACAAATAATTGTATATGACCTAGGTTATAGCAAATATTTAAAAAAAAAAGAGTCTGTGTTTGACCTACACATGATCTGCGCTTAGAAAATCTTTCTAATTATGAATCACTTTCATAGCAATGGAAGCAATTCTAAGCAAGATGCGAAACAAATATTTTCAAATAAGTATTTATCACATTATTAAATTACCTTTTCGAATAAACTTGTTTCTTTTGCAAATACCGCAGATGGAACAAATTCTTCATAAAGCTTTTCGTAAACATGCAGCGAATATAAGTTGCAATCCATCTAAAAAAAATTTAACAACAAAAAACAATTTTATTGATATTGTAAAAATAAAAACTTTTTACCTATCATGTAAAATATAATAGGTGTAATGGTTCTAGAGATATTTAGGTTTATTTTATTTTTCATACGGTTACGGTTTACAGTTATGGCTTGTAAATAACCGACTTTTTTTTAAAAACAGTAGATACCGACGCTGATAGTAAAAAGACAATAAAAAAGTGTTTCCGCAGAAACAAAAAGAGCTTTATTACTTACTTCTGCCACATCGTCGTAGTGGCCAACCCTATAAGAATGAAAATTTTCATCGTACTGAAACAAAGCTTCAGCAAATGATTGATACGTAGCTACCATCCTTTGGCTATTGCCATAACCGAAATAAAATCTCTCAGAGTCATATGTTTTATTTAACAACGTTGGAAATGTATCTCTCATTCGTGCTGCCATCTTATTTATCTCTACTCTTGCATTGCTCGTGAGAAGATGAGGTTCGTGGGTCACTAGATCATCAAAGTGCCATGAGCGAAGTTCTTCTACGTCTTCAGGGCAAAGCGTTCCATGTCCTCTTTCGAATGCTTCTATTATTTTTGGTTGAAACTCTGAACCCAATTCTTTGGTCCTTATTGATGATGCGTCATAATTATTCCTTATACCGTGGCGATTAAATGACCATATCTGATGTGGTTCACAGCCTGCAAAGTCGGTATCAATATTTATAAAATTATTAGGGCTTTTGAAAATCCCTATACGAGGAATGTTAAAAACGAAATTGAGGCCGCAATAACAAAAGCAAATTAAATAGATCAGAAGACAGGCGGAGTAGACGATAAAATGAAACGAGCTGCCCTAATGAAGTTAGTGATTAGTAAAGTGATGGTGGTGTTGAACTAAATCGCATCGCTCGAAAAAGAAACTGTGATTCCAGCGATACTGGCCAAAAAACTGGTCTTCTTTGAGATATATTCCGTCTATTTATTAATTAATCAACATAGGCTTACTTAAAATGAAATTACAGTAGTGAAAACTTTCTATATATTGTAAAAAAAACACTTAAGTTTGTGCACTAAACAACTTTGTCAATTCTAAATGGATTTAAGTGCAAATTTACTATTCTATAACTCAAAATAATCCACAACCCCATATAATAAATAAAAATAAAATAAGTTATGAATAATACATAAATAATTTTGTAAACAATTTGTTTTAAACACGAAAAATACAAAACTCAACAAAAATGTTCTACCCTTCTTTTGTACAAGGCTATAAAGATATACGTAGTATAATTTTCGGCTTATTTGGACGTTTGACACCATAAATTTGCAAATCAAATGCAAAATTTTGCCCATAGTGTGAAATGTTGTGCTTTTGCTTTAGTTTTAAAAATAATTCTATTCTATGACACAAATAAATAAATTTAACCAGAACAGTATTTTTTTTTATTTTAATCCGAGTAAAGATGTGTTATAAAACAATTTTAATTATGAGGTACTGTGCGTCTGCTTTGATCGCTGTTGCGATAATTATTTCAATGATTATAAAATATACCGCTGTATCAAACTGCAATCGGCATTGTCAGGTGAAATATTTTGGTTTTTATTACGTATGTGTTTGAAAATAAAAAATAATTCAAATTATTAACAAAAAAAAAAGGGGTCTTTCTTTAATCTAGTGACGATTTAGGAAGATTTAGTTTATTGGGAGAAACCTATATGTTTAATAAACCGGCAGCCGTTTTGCTCATTTACCCGGTACCACCCAAAAATATATTTAAAGCCTCATCATTTCTCGACTTTTTTATTTCGAAAGTTATTCTCATAATTGACTGCTATACTAACGGCATTTTTTCACTCCACCATCCGTATTACTTGCTTCCTCGATGTGTGCCATCCCTTATCTTAGGGTTGGATCCGAACGTGTATAGTTACTAGACTAGTCGCCGACCGAGCCGTTTTAAAAACCAAAGTCTTTATATCTGCCCAACCAATGAATAACCACATTTATTTTCATAGAAACTTTTCATTTGTGGTTCATATAAACATTAAAACAATGCAGGGTAACAACATAAAACTAAAGATAATGTTAAATTAAAAACAATAGTGGTACAAATGGGAAAATACAATACACATAAAACAATATTTAATTAACTTAATTATACATTTTACAATAGTATAGGGACTAGGCCCTTAGTACTGGGTGTCTAGTAGAGCAGCCATTGGGCTGCTCTTTTTGAGGCGCACATTCGAGATTACGGGATCGAGATTCGAGATTCGAGATTGTCTAAATATTTCTTAAACAATTCGGCTTCAGCTCTTTCGAGTTTCGCCATTGCTGCCCTCAAATACTTATGAATTGTCTCACAGCCCAAGTGAGCAATTTCTTTATGGTGGCGATTTCTTTCAAAAACGATGTTCAGCGTTCGTTCAGCAACGCGTTATTTGACCGTATATAATTCAAGGTAATCAATGCTCAAACAACAAATAAGAAAAATTATAAAGTACATAATTCTGTATATTCCCGAAGATTTTTCTGTAACCATATATTGTGACCTTCAATATGTCTAATAACAATTTCACTACACTACACTAGAAGTACAAGGAAAGAAATGGAGGAAACCATTTAAGAGTGGATGACGACAGGCTGAGGAAGGTAGTAAGGAAGGAATGTGTATAGCTTTGGCATTATACCAAACTAAAGATTAACAAACAGATAAATTTGCAAATAAATAAGGTTATATTTTGATCTAGAGCTACAAAAGCCCAAAAGTGTATTAGATATTTCTTGCAATTTTCATCAAGTTAAAAACAATATTTTTTAGTTACTTTGGATAGGAACTCAATACTCAATATCTAGTAGTCAGCGTTTAGCTATTTTGACGCTGAAAGGTACTTTTGACTTTGGGCTACTTTTGAAACGCAAAAGTTAAAACAAAAAACCAAAAACTATATTATTACAGTCTAGATTAGTTTTTGTATAGAGAAAAGAGTTCAGTATACTCCGCAAGTGACGCGTCTCGGGAACTACATTTAAGATTATATTTTATACTCGTATGCTTACCATTGTATAAAATACAAAAACCAACGCATCGGTTGGCTAGTCTGATACAGGCTGTAAGGTTCGTTTTGACTTTTATCTGTTAGGGTTTAGGGTATGTTACAGTTTACACAAACACATAAAACCCAAACGGGTTTTATGTGTTTGTGTGTTGGAGACGTCCGCGTCCTTGTCCTATGAGAATATTACGGTACATGTAGAACCCCAGCATATTTTTTTATAGTGTTTTCACTTCGTAATTTAGCATTTAGTTATGACCGAACAAAGTTTTGGTGGTTTTACCTTTGTGATCGATTTTGTTTCTTCCTCGCACATCTTCGTACAACGTCGTGCCGGACCTTCGCACATACTTAGTATAATCAATTCGTTCACATTCATTGGCAAAGATGCTTAAAATGCATTCCAAAAGAAAAAATATAACCGCCCCGTTCAAACCCATCTTACTGAATTCGTCATTAAGGAAACGCGTTAAATGATTTTCTTTTTTATGAATAGTTTGACTATTTAAACATGTGTTGTGAGTACAGTAACATTGAAAGTGCGAATTCAGTTTTTAAAACTAACGGCTATTTTGAATTTTTTATTTATTATTCACAACCAAACTATTTTATTATTGAACTAGCTGTTCAACCACGGGCTATGCCCCAGATTGACAGTTAGGCCTTATAGGCGGCTTAAAAGGCACATTTAGCGTGCTGCCATTAATGCCTGCAGTATCCGAGATGGGAAGCGAACTGGTCTCTAGAGCAGAATAAGTTTCCTTGGCCTTGCTGGCGGCTTGGTAAGTGTTAGTATGCACATATCTACTAACACTTACGGCCTTTATACGTACGTGATGATAGGCTTAATCACGGCAGTGTATATATAGCCAAAGGACTATTTTGGGTTTTAAGTCCTAAATCCCAGGTTTTACCAGCAAAGCGGCAACATGTCCAGATTGATTTGATTGGCTTTTGTGTGATGTTGACAATATGTGAGTTTCATGTAAGCTTGCTGTACTCCGAGGTATTTGACTTCTTTGGAGAATGTAATGGCCTTGTTGAAGAGGTATTGCATTTTTAATTTACCTCTGTTCCTCTTCCTAGTAAATGGTACTGAAATAGTTTGGTGGGCATTGACAGATAGTTTATAATCCGTACACCATATTGCTACAATATTGGGTGCCTTTTGTAGTAGCCCTGAGATGGTGTATGTGCATTTACCTCTTATGATAATTGCAATGTCATCAGCGCATTAATTTGGGCATCTTTTAGTAACTTTAGTTGGGAGTCCACCACGATAGACCATAAAAAGGGGTGACAGAATGCCTCCTCGTGGACTTCCCTTTGTGGCTTTAACTTCTATAGTTACGTTAAGGATAGTTGTTTTGTGTAGTCTGGCACCGTCAGTAACCTGGTTGATCTCTTCACAGAACTTCCCCCACGATTGTCTTTTGGCTTTCCTGATTTCTTTGTTAAATTTGGTTAAGGCCTTTCTATAGTATATATCCCACCCATTGGTGATCTTAACCTTGTTGAATAGACTGCGCGTGTGCGCCCTGAGATGTTCATGTTTAGGGTTCCACCAGGAGACTTTTTTATAAGTCTTCTTGGTTTTCTGCTGAGTGCTCTTCTCATGGGCGTCTAGGATGTACGATTGAAGCTCGCAGACTGCAGCTTTTATGGAGGTGATGGAATTCTCAAGACTTTCTTTTAGCCGTTCTTCGTATAGACTTCGTGGTCTTGGGATTTCTACATTTCACAGTTTCTCTTCTTCCCTGCGGGAGTAAATCAAATCTTATATGCCTATAGTGAGACAGCGATTTTCCCAGTGAACCTCAAACACGTGTCCAAACGGTTTTCATACAAATTAAATTTCATGAGTATTCCATTAAACCGTTTATCCGTGAACCTTTCCCATAGTAATATGTGCCAAAAGCAGTAATATTTTTTTTTCAATCTTGTTAATAGAAGAGATATTTTAGTAAACAACCCTTCTCTGCTAAATTCTTTGATTTTAAAGATATAACAGATTAGCCATGGTATTAATATTGCTCTAATTTACAAAAGTCTATAGTAATTTTGCAGAACACTGGGTTAGTGCGAATAGGTACAGGTTAAGAATAGGTTAAGAGAATAAGTATTTTGCAAAATTCCTAACCACATTCGTAATAATGCAAACGAGTTGATTATTTATGCAATCTGACTAAACTATTTTAATTATTTTGCAGAGGTTGTAAGATTGCATAAATATCAGCTCTTTTATTTATTATTTATTCATTTATTTTTATAAAGTAAACATACAGAGAGTAATCGTAAACATTCTTACATATTTTATACACAGGTTGCCTTTTGCAATATTACAAAAAAAAGATTATGGTTAATTACTTATTTCTCTTAGTAATATCGCACAATAATATTTGACAATATGCACAATAGCTCGGTGATTTGTAAAACTACTAAATATGAAAAAACTGAATATTTAAACTCCCGGCGACATTATGCATTATTCCCTTACGCATTATGATTTTTTGTAGGATTGAAAAAAAAAACATTTGTTTGAATCCGGACTGGGCGGTTAATTTATTTATGTAAAAGTTAGATATGTTGAGTTATTGTCGAGTTCAATTATTGACTGGTACATACTTATTTTATCTCATTTATCCACTTGAAATTTTGTGACGATCTTAAAATAAATATCTTATGATCTTAGGGATCATAATTTATCATTATGCATTGCTAAGATTATGATGAATACTGCGGTATTAAGCAATATTTTTAGTATCAGCAAAATTATTTAATTACATTTCAACAAACAAACCGTATCCATGCAAAAAGCACGTGATCTTATTTTACCGGCGGAATGTCCCAACATTCATGACTTTCCTGTTTTTTTTTTGGTGTGCATGTTAATAAAGACATACTGATTTAGAAATAAGGTACCTGAGTATTAGTCTACATTACCCAAAGAGCAGGTGCGAACATTATTTTATTGTGGAAATAATTTATTAAATTTATATTCTTAATGAACCTTAGTAAGCCCTAAAAAATATAATTACAAAATATGAAATCTGAATCATTGAACGTATACATTCGTCTGATTCATTACAATAGCACTGAGAAATGGCTTGGGTATTTCAGCGATTTTTTTAATATTATATAAATGCAATAAATCAATGTAGTTTCTTATCAATGCTGAAGTAATATGAAAATATTTTCAAACTATAGGTACAACGTCCGGAAAAGGTTAATTAAGTTATAGTTTAAAAGTTTTATATTAATTTTATATAAAATAAATGCACAAACACTCGTAAGGGAATAATATTTTTTAAAAATACTAAAACACAAAATTCTCCAATAAGGATTTAGAAAACATTGATAAACATAAAACGACAAACATATTATAATTAAAAGAACTCGCTAAACTTTTGATATCCTTCTTTGGTTCTTCGTCACAATAATCTTCCTTGCAATTGTTCACAAAGTCAATCATGGTTTCTCTGAACATATTCCAGCTGCATGACTTTGAACTATTGGACATGCAACAGCCGATAGGGTTTTCGTTAAGGTAAAACTGTAGTCTGAACTCTTCCAATACAGTATTGCATCTGTAAAGAGAAAATGAGTATTTGTAAGATGCCTGCACCACGCAAACAGGCATGCTAAGAAGTCTGAACTAAATTAGTGTAACTATCCGCTCCGCTAAATTTCTTTAATAATAAAAACAGAATAAGCACTTTATACGTTATAATGAATTAACGGTTAACTTGTTTTGATTATGCATACATATGTCAGGGTTAAAAACAATAAAAACGTCTATAAATTCATAAATTATTAATTTTAAAAATTGTATTCATTAAAAATTGTATTAAGGGTTAATTTAGGACATACTTACGCCTAATACGACTAGCATGTTATTTTGAGTAATCCAATCCGAGAATTGAAGTACCTAATTATTGGTTTCTCCGAGCCTTAAGCAGCTCATAAACGAGGCTGAATGTTGCTCGGTGAAACTGCTTGAGTTTACAGCTCTTATCTTACAGCTTAGTTTTGTAAAATTAGAGGGTTAAATAAATGTTTCACCTGTATAAAACCGCCAAAACATTTCCTTGAAAAGGAGCAATTACACTTTGGTGCCATCTTCTGTTTTGTTCGAAGAGAGAAGGATGTGTGTTTATAGGCACTGGATCTTTAAAGCAACCCAATTTTGAAATCAGTTGCTCTAATGCCGCGTCGTGGCTGAAGAACGCTGAAAAGACTAATTTATTCGATTTATCCTGAACACTTCTATCCAAACTTGATATTAAACTCTTCATTTGGATACATCCACCCTAAAAAAAATAAAAAAAAACATTGGAAAGATTTCTAAGTTACTTTTTTTACATAATACCCACTTAGGTAAATTTATATAATAAATGCAAATGTAAAATTTTTATTTTGTCCCGTAAATAATAGTGCCGAATTTATTGAACTTATCCAGCCTAAAAAAATAGGAAGAAAATATTGGAACACTTTCTTCCTATGTCAACTTTATTTACGTAAAATTACCCACTTAGGTAAATTTATTTAATAAATAAAAATCCAAAATTTTTATTGTTGCAATTTACTAGCAATAATTTAAATATATTGTAATGTTGCAAATTAACAATTATTATAAAATTTCAAAGACCTGACATTCATATTACGAAGACGTTTCAAAATTAGACTTCAAGTGCTACGCTTTGTGATGACAGTTAAAATATCTGTAACAATAAAACAGAAAAGTTTGGAATGAGCAAAAACACCGGCATTTGACTACAGACGATTGGAAGAAGTTTATTTTTTATATTTTGCGTCAATACTTGTTAAAAATTAATAAGTTCACTAATTTGAACTCCCCTTTTCAGGTTTGTTCTGATAAATTCAGCTTTCAAATTGAAAGTTTCTAAATTTTTAAAGAATTTATCGCCACTAAGCTGAGAAATCTTACCTCCATTGTATAGAATGCACCCCAAGAACGATTGAAGTAGTCATTGCAGATAAATGCACTTCATTTATTTGATAAAGACCTAATTTATTTTTTAAGCACTGATTCAATGTACGACTTTCCAAATTAATTTGTTTGGTTTAATATGCTGTAAAATATAACCATATAAACAATAAAATATATTTTTTTTATAATCACCAATTTAAAAAAAATATTTCCTTTGTAAGAAAATATTTGTGTAGGAAAAGTCCTAACCACAAATTATCATTTTTTGAGAAACTCAACATAAATTTCATTAATCTTCCCTTTTTTATATATATGCTTTACAATACATGTGACATTAATTTACTATAATTTAGACTTATCTATTAACCTGTTATGACATTTTTCAAAAAATGTGTTTTCGAAGTTTTCAGTTCAATAAATATTTTAGTTAAAATTTTGCCTATAGATAGTTCGTAGGTTGAAAAGTTTCAGATAAATAAAAAACGATAAAATTAAACAATATCGTTTTAGAAAAAACAGGTACCTACATAAATATTGTTATTAATATAATGATAAAAAATTTTTTTGTTGTGGTTTTTATCAATTACAGATGTTTATTTATCACTGAAAAAGTATTAGCTACCATTATATCTTGTAACCTTGATAAATTTGAAAATAAAAATAAGTAATACTTAAACTTAAGTAAACTTTTAAAAAATCTTTTTCGGTACTTCGAAAGGCGGGGGTAGATTTCGCAGGATCAAAGTAGGGGATGCCGTACTCTAATTGTACTAACTTGTATCAAACATTACCCGAGTTACCGGGCGATCCACTCCCCGCGCGGCAACTCAACCCGCCGCCGCCGCCGCGCCGTGCATTTGCGCAGCGAGAGTGCGTATATTGAATCCTATATCCTTACCGGAAGCTACATACGTAAATTGCAGTGCAACTCTGAGCTCACGCAAGTTCGTTAGATTAACAAACATGACTCTATGAGGTCCATGCAAATCCAGAAAACCATCGTTCAATTTAAATAAACCCTGTGTGGTTGTAATATGGCTAAGAGTAAAAGTATCGACTGCTATTGAAACACTATTGCTTGTCTGGGTCGTGGGACAGATTTAATTTAATTTTAATTCAGTTTAACCACATATTATGAATTTACCTACTGTAATAAGTTTATATTCTCAACAATTCCATTTAGGAATTTTAAAGGTTTTTTTTTTGGGAAGATCCAAGATTTAGGGGAACCTAATCGTAAGAAAAATAAAAAAAATACTTTCGGCACGCCGGAATGCGGAGGTAGATTTCACCGAATTAAAGTGGTGAAACATTTTGTACATCCCTTACCGTAAGGATTGCTCATATCAAAAATTGTTTCAACTAAAGTTGTATGGGGACCCGCTGTCACCGCATATGTACAATGTAAGAGTCGCTTCTCGCTTTAATTAAACTTTTAATACTACTCATATTATGCTACATATATTGAACTAATTAAGAGTTGTAAAAGTATAGTTTCAATAAATAAATAAAATATAGATACCACTTGCCTCATTTATATACTTGTTTCCATATGACGTATGGTTATAATGGAGAAACTCTTCCCGATAACCCATCCACTTAAGATCATCCACATTAAAAATTCTGCACCAAGGGGATATGATCGAGTTCCTCGCACTTTCGTATGTGCAGGCTTCGTAAAAAGTCCTCACAACTTTTTCGTTAAAATGTATTTTTTGTATACCAGTTCTGTTCGCCATATTTTCAATAATCTGTAGGAAATGTTAGTTTCGACATATGTAATATTTGTTAATTTTTTATTAAAAAATATGTATTATATTTAAACCATACTTTATTTAGTAGGTTTAATCTTCTGTGCAATAAACTTCTTCTGTAGTTAATAAACTAGCTGTTCAAACTCAGGCTTCGCCGTGGGTTGGCAGCTAGACCCTGCAGGTGGATTTAACGGAGCCTTCGGCGCGACGAATCGTGCCTACGGCATTCGAGATGAGACGCGTCGCGACTATTTTTTAGGCCCTGTAGGCCATTTGCGCACCTCAATTTATTTCTGTAAAGGCGCATTTGGCGCCCAACAACTCGTGCCCGCGGCACCAGGGAGTATTATAAAATAGTTACGTTGACCTATAATTTTTTAGAGGTTACTTTAATGCCCAAAAATACCTTCTTAGTATGTCACCTAAAAAAAACCTTCATCACCTTGTTGTAATCAAACTTTGAAAGATAAAAATAGTTGCTGTGGGTTTCATCCTTAGAAGATACAGGTATGGTATTACGAATTTCTCCGTAGGTCTTTTTATAACGTGTAATCCTGTAGTGTAATAATTTAATGTATCTCTAATGACTTTGTCAGCGTAAGCGTGAGTTCTCTACTAATTTTAGATTTTTTCTAAATATATTATATACCAGAACAAATTATTTTAATAATGGTGAAAATCGCATCAAATTCCATTGTTTAGTGTAGAAGAACTAAGTGAACAAACTGATTGCTTTATATACTATTTTGATGATGATATCGTTCTGTACTCGTATGAGGGCAAAGAGAACAAAAAGGTTACCTCTAAATCTCCTTTAGTTTTTAAATTCCCTAAACCTGAAATCGTGGTCAACACACGAAGAAAATATATGAACAAACCCTAATTAAATATTCTGGAGTCTTTTAATCTGATTACCTACTCGCGATCTGCGCACAGAAAATCTATCTAAGTATGAGTCACATTCATAGCATCTGAAGCAATTCTTAGCAAGATACGAAAGAAATATTTTCAACAAGATATTTATCATATTATTAATTACCTTTTCGAATAACCTTGTTTCTTTTGCAAATACTGCAGATGGGGCAAAATCTTCGAAACGAGCTTCGTACACATGCAATGTATGTAAGTTGCAATCCAGCTATAAAATTTTAAAAATATGTTTTTTAAACCATGATAATAATTTTATTGCTATTACGAAAATTTAAACTTTTTCTACTATTACATAAAATGTAATAGGTTCCAGAGGTATTATGTTATGTTTGTATTTTTTAAGTTTTAATTTTTTAAATTACACGTTGTGCACACTGGTTATTTTTATATAGTTTTTATATACCTAGGCAGGTAATACAAACCATAAAATTATGTTTCTTCAGGAACAAAAAGAGCTTTGTTACTTACTTCTGTCACATCGTCGTAGTAGCCAACCCTATATGAATGAAAATTTTCATCGTACTGAAACAAAGCTTCAGCAAATGATTGATACGTAGCTACCAGCCTTTGGCTATTGCCATAACCGAAATAAAATCTCTCAGGGTCATATGTTTTATTTAACAACGTTGGAAATGTATCTCTCATTCGTGCTGCCATCTTATTTATCTCTACTCTTGCATTGCTCGTGAGAAGATGAGGTTCGTGGGTCACTAGATCATCAAAGTGCCATGAGCGAAGTTCTTCTACGTCTTCAGGGCAAAGCGTTCCATGTCCTCTTTCGAATGCTTCTATTATTTTTGGTTGAAACTTTGAACCCAATTCTTTTGTCCATCTTGATGATGCTTCATAATTATTTCTTATACCGTGGCGAATAAATGCCCATATCTGAAGTGGTTCACAGCCTGCAAAGTCGGTATCAATATTTATAAAATTATTAGGGCTGTTGAAAATCTCTATACGAGGAATGTTAAAAATGAAATTGAGGCCGCAATAACAAAAGCAAATTAAATAGATCAGAAGACAGGCGGAGTAGGCGATAAAATGAAACGAGCTGCCCTAATGAAGTTAGTGATTAGTAAAGTGATGGTGGTGTTGAGCTAAATCGCATCGCTCGAACAGAGAACGATAATTCCAGCGATGCTGACCAAAAGACTTGTTAAATGTTCTCTGGCCCTTCGAAAAAAATATTAATAGCATTAAATAATGAAAGATGAGTTTTGAGGCTTGGGTGATATTTTTAACGATATGGCGAAATGCAGTAATACTAAATGTAGGTAGTAACTATTGGTTATTGATGGTCACAGCAACTTTCCAGCTTTGAAAAATATTATAATATAATATCTTTCGCTAAGCCGAGTTGACTTAAAGTGTTTTTCGTATTTCGTAGTGGCTAAACGTAATGAACAATTAAAAAAAATGCGATAATCGTCAATACCAAAAACCAAAAACTATATCATTAGTCTCTGAAGCAACCGTTCTAGATTAGTTTTTCTATAGAGAAAAGAGTTCAGTATACTCCGCAAGTGACGCGTCTCGGGAACTACATTTAAGATCATATTTTATACTCGTATGCTTACGATTGTATAAAATACAAAAACCAACGCATGTTGGCTAGTCTGATACAGGCTGTAAGATTCGTTTTGGCTTTTATGTGTTAGGGTTTATGGGTTCGGGTTTTATGTGTTTGTGTGTTGGAGACGTCCGCGTCCTTGTCCTGTGAGAATATTACGGTACATGTAGAACCCCAGCATATTTTTTTATAGTGTTTTCACTTCGTAATTTAGCATTTAGTTATGACCAAACATAGCTTTGGTGGTTTTACCTTCGTGATCGATTTTGTTTCTTCCTCGCACATCTTCGTACATTGTCGTGCTGGACCTTCGCACATACTTAGTATAATCAATTCGTTCACATTCATTGGCAAAGATGCTTAAAATGCATTCCAAAAGAAAAAATATAACCGCCCCGTTCAAACCCATCTTACTGAATTCGTCATTAAGGAAACGCGTTAAATGATTTCTTTTTTATGAATAGTTTGACTATTTAAACATGTGCTGTAAGTACAGTAACATTGAAAGTGCGAATTCAGTTATTAAAACTAATGGTTATTTTTAATTTTTTATTTATTATTCACAACCAAACTATTAATTTATTCTTGCAGGTAGGTGGCTTTAAGGGCTCTGTCTGGTGGGTCTCATTAAGACATTAACATTCTGTACCGTTATTAGTTAATTATGAAACACCGAATACGTTTATGTCTAAAATACTTGAATTTGCATCTTTATGAAATAAAAATGTCCGTAGTTTTAGTTTCTCGATTCATGTATTCAGACAATAAGATATTTACGTCTAAACTGTTGATAAAATGTATAAAAAATATAGACTTTTTGAGACTCTTAACTTTTAGACAAAATAAAAAACAGAAGCCTAGATAGTTAAGAGATAAAACGATACCTAATATTCTTTAACAACCACAAATGAAAGAGTTACAACACTACAGCGTTTGTATGGAGAAATAACCGGGTTGAGTCCTCTTAAAGGCACCTTTGGCGCACTGCCATTAAGAGATGAGAAGCGAACTGGTCTCCAGAGCAGGATAAGTTTTCTTGGCCTTGCTGGCTGCTTAACAGGCGCATTTAATAAGTGTGAAGTTCCCGTGAGTGTCCATTATTTTCAAAAAATATATATGTATCTACTAACACGTACGGCCCTTCTCCAAAGAATTTCTTTAAAAACAATGTAATTTTTTTTCTCATGATATAATACAAATAGTTTTTTTTAAAAGATACATATTATAATTCATACACATATTATATTATATTATATTATATTATACTTAAAATTATATCATAAGTTTTTCTAAGTTTTCTTCTCATCTCTTGTATCTGTTGTTTTTCCGTGATTAAATAAATAAATAAATAAATAATATATATAAACCTATAATATTTTTTTTAATATTGTTTATAAAAGAGCTGTTTTAGTAAACAAACATCACTCCCCTTCACTCCTACTTTCACTGATTTCAGAGATATAACGGATGGTTCATTGTATTAAATACTGCTCTTACTTACAAAAATCTATAGTAATTTTGCAAAACACTGGGCAAACACGAATAGTTGCATTATCGTGATAGAGAAGTGAGTAATTTTGCAAAAATTTAAACCACATTCGTAATATTGCAAGAGAGCTGATTATTTATGCAAAACAACTAAAGTATTTTAGTTATTTTGCAACGGTTATAAGATTGCATAAATATCAGCTTTTTTACAATATTACAAAAGAAGAATATTATTAAATTACTTATTTCTCTTAGTAATATTGCACAATAATGTTTTACCTATGCAACTGGTCACGCGGTATTTTACCCGATGATTCGCAAAACTATTATAGATTAAAAATAAATTAATAGTAAAAATACATTTTTAAAAACAAGCTTTTATTTAGCGAATACAAAACTGCGTGTCGGTTCTGTTGACTGTTGAGTAGTTCCTTTTTCTGGAGCCATTCCTGGGTGAGGAATCAGATCATGCTTACCAAAAAAATGCATTGTCATTGGAACATCAACATGTCAAATTTCAACTCCGTAGGATAGGAGGAAATGGTTCTAATTCATCTTGCAATATTTGACCTAAATTGAGAAACAAATATTGCAAGCTAAATAAAAGATTGTGAAAAACGAATATTTAAACTCCCTGCGGCATTATACATCAATACAAAGTCCTAAAATATAAAGATTTTTTAGGATTGACAAAAAAAAATCGTTCGAAATCGGAACGGGCAGTTAGTTAAGTTATAGTTATAGGCAATTATAGGCAGTTATAAGGCAGTTATAAAAGTTAGATATGTTAAGTTATTATCGAATTCAATTATTGACTGGTGCATACATAGCTTTATCTAATTTAACTACTTAAAATTTTGTGACGACCTTAGGATAAAGATCTTATGAGATTAAGAACTTTTTCTATGGCTAAAATTATGAAGAATACTACGGTATTTGCAACATAGTTTTATCTTATATATCTACTTAAAATTTTGTGACGTTTTTAGGGAAAAAACTTGTGAGTTTAAGATCATTTTTTATCGTTATGTATTACTAAGATTATGAAGAATATTCCGGTATTAAGCGGTTTTTTTGCTAACGGTAATGTATCTACTTAAAAATATTTTAAGTAGATACACTAGATACAACTATGTATGCAAATACCGTAGTACTCTTCATAATTTTATTGATACTTATCAACAAAAAATTTACTACATTTCAACAAACAGACCGTATCCATACAAAAATCACGTGATCATATTCTACAGTTGAATCATACCAACATTCCGGACTCTTCTTTTGTCTTCGGTGTGTGTGTGTATTAAGATATTAGAGAGATAGAAATATGGTACCTGGGTATTTGGTATATAGTTATGTAGAATACATCTTAAAAATACGTTCAGTAGTACACATCATTTGTAATGAATAAATACATTTTGAAATACATACCGTATGCAGGCGTAAGTTTACCACATCGTTCGATACGAAATATTCACACGACCCTTTGACGTATTAAGTTTTATAGACGCGGCATTATCCCTTCAAATGTGACGCATAAAGGGAAGGCAAATTTATCTGATGTAAAAAAGACAAATCTCAGTTTAAAATCCCTTTCAAACGTTATCGAAATAACATGAACTACGTTTCAAGATGCCACACTGTGCGTCAAAATCGTGTAAAAACTATTCAGTAAAAAAGTTAAAACTAGATGGGTGAGTGCGTTCAACCGAACAAATAGTCCATCAGTTTTGAAGAGCAAAATAGTACAAGAATCCAGCTATTTAACCCTGCAATTTCAAACACGATTTGTATTGACGTCATATAAAAATCCACCATAGTTTCCGTGAAAAAAAAAATAAACTGACAATATTAAACCATTTCGCCATCTGCGACCCAGGTGAATGATCAATATTTGCGAAGGATATGAAAGAAACTCGTGACGGTTAAGGAAATTCACACTAGCGTTTTTATAAAATTAATAAATTTCGTGATGAATTATTTTCGCATTTTTTTTTATACAGGGTGTGTATTCTCGAAGACTTAAGGGAGGCTTGACTAGCCTTTTATAGGTAAAAAATAATATAAAAAAATATCCTAAAATTTATTATGTTTATTAACAGATGGTGTAAATTCGGTCAGTGCGAGAATTCCGATGTCGCGCCGATCGATAATGGCCTTGACACCGTTACGGCGTACGGCGACATCTAAGCACTCACAACAAAGACATGATTACGTCATCATCCTATTGCTATTGTCTGTTTGTAATCGTCTAAACAAACAGTCTGTATAGAACTTTATGCGTCAATGACAAGAAGAGGCGCATTTTTGCATTAGATTTAGAAGGTAAGTTCGTTACGGAGCGAGGAAATAATTTCTTAAATCCGTAATATAAAAGATTTCATATTATGTATTACGAAATTTACCTAATAATTGTTGAAAGAAAATACGTAGAAAATGAAGTTATCAATAATGGGTATATTTTAATATACACATAAAATAAAACTAATCCATATTTGTTGCAATGTTTATAATTTGATGACATTGGTTATGGCTTAAATGATATCTCTCCATTTTCAAATAATATCTTATCCTGTGCTTATCTGACGATTCTTGACATGCTGATGTTAAAAAAATCTTCTAAGACAATAGTTAGTTATTGTTTTTTATTATCATTTATTCATTGAATTTAAAATATAATTTTAGCGTATATGGTACTGAATATCTCTTATTTACATATTTGGTAAAAAGTACGATGAAAAAAAGTATATAAGTGACGAATTAGATATTTTTTTAATGAATGTTTTGTATATTAATAACGGCCTCCATATTACTTTTGCGATTAACTTTTGCACTAATTAGCAATTAATAAATCAAAAGTAATGATTTCGTTCAAAATGTTTTAATTTCAATGTCAAATTCGTGTGTTTTCTACTAGCCCGTATGAATTTATTGCAAATTTTTTTTTATATATTTTTTAAAATAGTGATGTTTTGGTATATTCATTTCCTATCAATACAAGGTTCGATTGTAAACAAATTAAATATTTTAATTTGTTTATAATTAAACCTTGTATTATTAAAGATGACTATTAAAGTCTGAACTACAATAACAATTTAATATATAAATATGCAAATATAGAACAAAGCGAGTCAAGCTCTGATACTTTTATTGTTGGTTAAAACAAATCTATGACATTATAATACGGAAAAATTATCTTCAATATATTTGTGCCTTATTTAGTTCGTAATCCAATTTAATATTGCTTAATCGGTTTTTGTAAAGAATATAATATTACATTAGCTACAAAAAATAAACAAAGTTGAAACATCTTTACGTGATCTGTTTGAAATTATAGAAAATTTCCTAACAACTCAAAAACAACCCAACAACCAATCAAAACAAACTATATCTGTTTGTCAACAACCCATTTTTATCGTTACAGAGATAGATTCTATAACTCAATGGAAACACAAATATTAGCATAAAACGAAATAATGTCGGCAACTATATATAAACCTCTATGTAAGTATGTGTGTAATATTTAGAAATATTAACATACACTGTCGATACGTATTATTAAATATTTTTTTATTCTGATGTCTTTTATTGTTTTTGACTATAAAAGACTAAAGTAAAAACGTGTTTAACCTCTTCTATTATTACCTATCTCTATCTCGCTAAGAAGCGCCACTGTTTTTTAATAAAAGTAAAACCATTTCCGTGCTCGGCGTGCACTATATTTCTGCACTGATTTGGGCAAGTAAGGAAAAGGAGGGGCTAACTTTTCAGTACAATTTTTCCAGCGTTAACGATTGCTCGCCGCGTTTGTTTTGAACGATTATAATAGCCGTTTTACAAAATAGATCGAACGTTGGAGGGTAAAATATTATTTTGTGCGAGAGTTCTGTGTAATTTTTTTTTTATTTTTTCTATTTCTAATATCGTCAAACATGTACGTACGTTAAATTTTATTAGTTTAGATTTAGTGAATGTAATTAATCAATTATTTATATTATTTAAACCTTCGAAGTACATAAGTCTACGTCTGAAAAATATGCTTTGAAAAATTTTGGCCGATAGTTTCATCCACCTGTAGGAATGACTTAAAATAAAATCGATGATCATCAAATGATGATTTCAAATTTTAAATATTAGAATTCTTTACAACTTTTTAACATCCAACACAAATAAAGGGATGTAAGTTAAAAATGTCTGTGTGTCTGTATATAGCATCGTAGCTCCCAAACAGACGAACCGATTTTGATTATTTTTTTTTTTTTGAAAGGTGACTTCATCGAGAGTGTTCTTAGCTATGATTCAAGAAAATCGGTAGACATTTGTGTGTCGATAGTTTTTTTAATTTTTTAACAATTTGTGTACTACTAATGAAATGGACGTTAGACGCGTACCCAATTCCAATCTTCTCTAGAGCTGCAATTTATTGTTTCAGGGACCTCTACTAGGGACTCCTTCTACTAATAATGTAAATTTGTAACAAATAGACCAATTAAAGAATGTAGTAAGTAGGTACATCTGAAATTTGTGACTCTTTCTACCTAACTCCGCTTTCTCATATGAACATGTTTAATATAAAGAGTAGTTACGATGCCGTGTAATCGCCTACAAAAAAAGCGTAGTGGGATTTTAGTGAATCTAGGAAGAACTTGTTTTGCGATTTTAAAACGTAAAAGGATTATAGGTTACAAATACCAATACAAATACAAAGCATACAGTTTTGTATGTTTCTGTATAATTAGTTGATGAGTGTAGCTGTATGACAGTTAACCGTTGGTCAAAACGTCATCTTTCCGTCAGGCGTCAAAAAAATTTGAAATTCGCGTGATTAGCTATTGTTTTGAAATGAAATGTATTTCATTTAAGAATATTCCAAACATTGGCCAACCGATTCTTATGAAAGAAAATGACGAAAATGGCCTTTAGTAAATCTGACCTATATTTAATATTTAATATAAATATTTAATATTATTTAACTCATAACACCTACGACGATGTGGCCGACGAACGATATAGAATAGAATACTGAATTACATCAATATACAATATATATTGCGAGTAGGATCCTTCGTACTCGCAATATATATTCCTACTCCTGTTTAGTTTATATCTTTATTATATTTTATTTTGCATCTTCTCCCCCTTACATCT
Organism: Neomicropteryx cornuta; assembly: GCA_020383195.1. Lineage (NCBI taxonomy): Eukaryota > Metazoa > Arthropoda > Insecta > Lepidoptera > Micropterigidae > Neomicropteryx > Neomicropteryx cornuta. The sequence goes on along the minus strand of JAHKQU010000025.1, from coordinate 6,066,215 downwards.
GATTTCTCAAAATGCCTACTAAAAATTAAGGAAATTAACATTCAAGAAAAAAACAATAACTTCATGGACTATAATATATTAAAAAAAATAAAACAGTTTTGTTTTTTTTAACGTTTTTCTTGATAAAATAATAATCCCACAAAATAATATATATAAGGGTTTTGCCTTAACAATATATACAATTACTTCACCTACACTACTTGGCACTTTTATATATAAAACCCTGAAACAAATTTCGATATTAATTTTCTATTTCAACAAAATCTCTACAACTAATATCCAATGGTTAATCAATCAATTATAATATTGATCTTTATTTAAGGATGATAAGATAAACGTTATTTATTCTTAGGATGCAGTTTTTGATGCTAACCACCTCTGAAGTATTAGCCGCTAAATTTATTCCTGAATAATATAGAGTTTTCTTTATATTCTGACTAACTATTTAATATACTTTTTCATTGAACATCGAGTTCAAGAGGAGTTTAAAATAATAAATGGTCGTAATTGTCGCACAAACATATCGTCAGCGAGATTCACTCCTTAGATGTGAATGAGTTACAAATTAGTGCTAATTATTATTGAGTTATTTTTAGTCTCCGCCATTAGCCGCGTCGCGTTCGTCTTCAAATAGCGTCTGTTTGCGAACCGTTCGTACGAAAAGCAGCGCTATTAAAAGCAATCACGTGTTGTTCTCAGGACGGACAATCACGAATATATATTTCTTCTGCGATGCTCGAGCAAATATAATTTAAGTATACAGGCTGTCCCAAGACCATTTTCGAACACTTAAGGGGGTGGTTATGTTCCCAATTACGCGTGAGAAATTGTATAAAAATCATTCATGTCATATTTAATAATTTTATCAACGCGCTCGTATAAATTTTCATTTGGCTCGCAGGCGCTGGGTAAGGCCGTTCAATGACCCAGTGCAGCGCGGCCTCGCTAGCGACCAAACTTTTGACAAGAGCGATTTCATATTATCACGTAAAGCTTACAATTTTTTTACTCGGAAACCATGATGAATTTTGATATGAGGTCAAAACAATTCATAATTGAAATCGCACGGACAACAAACTGATTTTTTTTATCGAGAATGGTCGTTGATTCGGACTTAGTCCGCTAACTGAATTTACACAATCTTTTAAAAAATATAATAAGTTTAAACATTTTTTTTTCGCAATTTTTATATAATTTCTTATTCATAATAGGTAACATAAAGCCTCCCATAAGTCTTCAAGAATTGTATTTGGACATCCTCCATAAATCTTTTTAATCTTAACTTGGGTAACTATTTCTTTTTTATTTGTATACAGTTACAAACCTATAAACAATTAAATTTTATTTATTTACATAGAGACATTGAGTAAATAATAAACGATAAATTATATTGGTTACGTATATTACATTTTTTAATAATCTTATTTTATTTTTTTTTAAATATATACCAACATATTTATTTTTGATGCTCGTGCTTCTGTTAGTAATTTGAAAATTATTAGGCTAGATTATGTTTGCTATACCATAGTCTAATTAAAAAAATATTTACTTTCCCAAATGTATGTAAATGTTGAACTAACGACTAATTACTCATTTATATACATAGGTTCTGACGTAAAGCCAGGGGCGCCCATAAATAATATTTCTGTAGTATAAAATTAATACTATTTATTTATTTATTTATTTATTTTATAAAGTAAACATACAGAGAGTAATCGTAAACATTCTTACATATTATACACAGGTTAATATATTTTATAACACTCGATGCTCTCCAATTTCATGTTTACAAAACATGCATGTGTGTAATCTTAAGTTAGTATATATAGAAAAGTAATAATATAAAATTAGTTTACTCGAAATTTACTGAATAAAATTATTGTTATTTTATTTATCTCTACAATATTATCTTCGTTCAATTTAATTTAATAATTTCTTTGCTATGAAATTTTTGTTTAGCCATAATTGTTATTAGGTTATTAATACTTAAATAAAAAACGCAATTATAAATTAGGTTATTGATACTTAAATAAAAAACGCAAAACATTGGTTTATTATATCAAACCGAGTTTTGATGTAACGCGAGGCATCATAGCTGCTTCACAAGACTCTCGACTGAGTTAAGCAACTGGACATTCACAAACGCGTGTTCAAATACTTGCGAGATGTTGCTGCTTGTAATGTCCTCCCGCAGTCCTGATTGTACTCGTATGTGTTGTAGTTTATCTAACCAACATATTTTATATATAAGTGTGTATATTTTTATGATATATTAATTTAATTATGTATCCGTTGGGCATTAATTACACTGGTTTACAAATTTTAACTTTGGAAAAATACCAAGAACGCCACATGCCTAGATAAGTTAATTGGGACCTCCTAAATACGAAAAACGCTGTAATTTTTTTTTTCTAAGTACCGATTTTTAGATAACGGTACTTTTGTGTTTTTCGGTGCATGGTCCTACTCAAACTCTTGTTAAGCCCAAACGAAAAGTTCGATCAAAATAAATAGCAAAACGTTGGAAAGGTAATTAAATACCCTTTCCGTCTATATGCTGTGATTTTCTATCGAATAAGAAACAACTGAGTTATGGCACCTCAAAGTTCACAATTTGCCTTTTTTTTACGATTTTTTCAAAAATTTTCATTTTTGTTTCCTTTTTTTTCTACATTATAGTAAAGATCAGGATAGTTTAGGTTTTTTACCATATAGTTTATTCAATTACCAACATTTTAAGCGTAATTTGAACAAAAACGGATGAAAAATACAGTTTTTGGTGCCATAACTCAGTTGTTTCTTATTCGATAGAAAATCACAGCATATCGACGGAAAGGGTATTTAATTACCTTTCCAACGTTTTGCTATTTATTTTGATCGAACTTTTCGTTTGGGCTTAACAAGAGTTTGAGTAGGACCATGCACCGAAAAACACAAAAGTACCGTTATCTAAAAATCGGTACTTAGAAAAAAAAAATTACAGCGTTTTTCGTATTTAGGAGGTCCCAATTAACTTATCTAGGCATGTGGCGTTCTTGGTATTTTTTGGCTGTAAACCAGTGTTATGTATTGTATTTTGCGAAGACTAATTTCTCAATTTTCTTTTGTTTTTATTCGTACACACATGAGTATCTTGCCGTTTTATAACCATTGAAGTGACACAAATTACATTTACATAACGCACAGTCTAGCACAGTTTATAAATAAGTATACAGGTTGTATTTCGACAACTAAACCGGCCCCACGAAAAAAAAACAACAATTTCGACAATATGAGAATAGTCAACGGAGCTTTTCTCAATACTGACTACTGAGTTAAGTAACAAGACATACACAAAAAAAAACACTTATTCAGATACACACTTGCGAGATGCTGTTTGCCTGTAATTAAGGGCCTCTCATCATGAAACAACAATAAAGCAATCAGAACTGCGCCCAATAGCGCCTCCCCGACTACACAAGCCATACGAATGATGATAATTTATATAATTACATTTTGACATTTTATATAATTACAAAATGCATCTGTTTTTCGAAAAAAATAAAATACGTGGAAAAGGGATTAAAAATTCAAAATATATATAATTTAATACCTAAAAATAACAATAATTTTAAACGATATATATTTTTTGAACTTGTTGAAGAAAAATAAATTATATTACTCAGGTTCAGTTTACGCAAAGAATTCTTCGTGATAGTGGTGATACGGCACCTTTCGTCGAGCCTTTGTCTTCCGGATGAGAAAAACATGTCAATATCATCAACTCGCCACAATCATTGCTCGAACGATGATTACTCCCGACCTCCTGAATGCCAATATGTTATTACTGAACAAGATTTTGTGCAATTGACGTGTGAGAATGGATTTGATAAAAACTGGGCCAAAGGAATATTGTAAGAAAACATTCTTATATTATAAACATTTATAATTTTTATCGAGTTTAGAAATAAGGTATTTTCATTTGAACTCTTTTTAAGGCATAGGCAAATCTAAAACTAAAATTCGGAGTAATTTTACTGCTCCGTTTAGACACTATCATGTTGATTGGCATACGCACATTCATACAGACGTTAATAAATATGGAAAATGGATTCAGTTGACCTTAAAAATTAAGGGGAAGGGGGAGAGATGGACAACCTTTTTCTGATAGTTACAATAGTTTTCTTATCTATGGTGTTTGGGAAGTAAAAATAAAATATAACATTGTATTAATTGCTTTATATAATCAAACTGCACTGCACTTTATATAATCAAAGTGCCTTGTTATGGAAGAAGACTTGTTCAATCAATTTAGCGATATTGATTAGATTCAGTTTTAATTCAAACTCATACATATTCCTAATTACATTCTGAACCCCATAGAAAATGAAAACATTTTTTTTTTTTTGATATTGTATGTCTGACCTAAACTTTAATTTTTTTTTAATTTTTAACTCCAATTGTTTGGTAATGTTTGACATGATTTACGTTTTTTATTCTACGAATACATTATATTCAATAAAATGATTAATATGGCTCATTTTTAAAAGCGTTTTTATATAGATAACCAATATTTGTCAAAGAAAATACGTACGTAATAAAAACCTTGAATGGCCACAAAGAATATATCTATTCATAGACGCGATTACATATTTACAGTTACTTAATACTTTTTGTGTAACAAGAAATATTAGCACAGTACGAATAATCCAGATAACAAATATTACTGAAACCAAACAAAGGAAGCTAAAATTCGAACATGTTTCAATCGATTACGTATTCAGGTATTCTACTGTGTGACAATTATTATGCCTATTTGGCGTTCAGATTTCATATATTATATAACCGATACAGTTAAATGCGACTATGAGTCGCATTTCATACAGCTTTCAGTACCTAGACCATTATTTGCCATTATCGGACATGAGTTCTTTGCCCTAATGATTAAATAATACCCAATGTTATAACGCAAAGTCTGTGTTGTATTACTTGAACCAGTAGATGATGTTAGGAAAAGTGCCATTGAATGTTTTCAACGGCAAAATAAAACCTTACCGCGCTTATTAAAACTAATATTTGAACATGACTCCCTTCACTTGATATTGAAGTATTTTAAATTATTTAGCACACACGACACCCTAAAATGACTTATGCGACGAATATTTGGAACATTTGCTTAATTTTATCTACTTTTTTAAAATATTTTTTTATCAAAATATAATTACAGATATTATTATTTAATGAGATTTTCACATAAACCTAATGCAATAAAAGGATGAGTAATATTATTTAAATAGTAATAATATGCAAGCAGAATTTAGCAAAACAGCTCTTTTGGGCAGCTTATTTACAACTTTCAGTCTTTGGTTTGACTTGTGACTAACGAAATAGCCTAACATTTTTTGACAGATTCATTTGTTTGAATTAATCTCGTATAATGCATGAATTAGGTTCTTACTCTGCCCAGTTTAAAGATATAATTTTAATTATAATTTTCAGTTCAAATGTGGAACACTTAACTTTGCTCAATTGGCAGTCAAAATGCCTCAATCTGTCCAATCTAAGCAGACGGTTTCCTGAAATTACTCTGCTGGAAATTCTGAACTCCAGTCGTTTAACCCTCTTTCATGGCGAATTTCAACAAAGAAATAATATTGAGGTGTGTATGACTTAAAACATATAATGTATTATGTAACAAATATCTCTGAAATTTTACGAAAAGTCTGTAGCATCACAGGGTCATAAGTCAGGGTATTTTAAGTCAATGAAATAAAGTTTCGATACTGTTTAGGTCTTTTACGAGCCCGAGTTAAGAATATGAGATCAATATAACTTTAATATAATATGCGTTCAACTTTAGATAATCATTTTATAATTATTTTATTTCTTCTGATTATAAGCTAAGACAAACTTTTTATAGACAGTCAAAGAAACCAAGTAGTATTAACATTAAATAATATACAAATTACCTAAAATATCGTATTACATAGATTAGGCAGATTCGTCCACCCGTTTAAAATAATATTTGATACGTAGGAAATATTTAAAATCAGTAAGGCTAAAAAAAAAAAGGTTAACTGTCCCGTTTCGAACGATAGTATAAATCTTTTAAGAAGTTCTAAAAGGCCTAAGAAGTTCTTGCTAAAGATATTTGTTCCCAAAAATATTATATTAAAGCTGTAATGATTTTTTAGTGCACTCGTTAGAAACGATCCCAATTTTGCTGTTTAAAATACGAAACATTTGATAAATAATTATTTTTAAAGAAAAGTTTGAATTATTTTATTCATAATGCCTTCTCAGGTTATCCGAATTCATGGTCTATCGCTTCTTCACGAGCTACCGCCCAGGTCTATCTCGCAGCTTAGTAGACTCCGGGTACTGGATCTAAGAGCCAACAATCTTAGACACGTCAGGCAGCAGACTCTTACAGCACCACCACTGCTTACAGAAGTTTACATGGCCGGTTAGTGTATTTTGTAACCTAAATTGTTACGTCGCTTGTTGCTTTGCTTCTAAATTTGTATTTACTCTTTTTTTCTTTTTTCTTTTTTTTTTTTTTTGTGCAATAACCGTTTTCATCATTATACGGTCGTAATTAATGCCTGGTTTTTTATTTTCAATACGCAAGTCATTACCGTGGACTGCATTTCCAGTTTAAGTTATTTGTATTTAATCTATTATCTTTTATATTTTTAGATCTCATTTTTAAATTTTTCGATCCCTCGTAAGACTTCTCCAACATGTGTCATGTTAGGTTTTATATTATTTCTACTGTTCTGTTTTTGTTTTTCATGCTCGATTTTTGTTATGCCAAAATCTACCTTGTCCAAAAATTCATGTATAAAATAATATTAATTAATGTAATGTAATGTAATTATGTATTCAATATTATTAGTTAGAAACTTAACAAAAGGACCTGTCGACAGTCTCTGACTAATGGATCCTTGCTCATTCTATTGTAATAAAAACTATGATGAAATAAACGCCGTTGTTGATGGCATTGAACTGAACTGAACTGAAATATGAAAGGCAATGCCACAGAGTTCGACTTCATCGAGAAAACAACGCTAATCTCTTTTTTCGCGCATTTCAGTTCAATTTTAAATGCTCATGGTAAAGTTTATGGTGCCTTCGACTGTACATACATACTGTAAAACTGGAGTTTTATTTTTCAAAATATAATTGGAAAGTATACATAAGGAACAAGCGTAATTTCAATAGATGTTTTTTATAACTCACAGTTAAACCTCACATAAATATGTTACAAATTTTTAAAAATACTAAAAAAAATGTGACGGTTTTCACATTACAATGAAAGAAACTCGCTAAGTCTGTAATGTCCGACTTTAGTTCTTCATCACAATAATCTTCCTTGCAATTGTTCACAAAGTCAATCATGGTTTCTCTGAACATATTCCAGCTGCATGACTTTGTACTATTGGACATACAGCAGCCGATAGGATTTTCATTTAGGTAGAACTGGAGTCTAAACTCTTCCGATGAATGATTGCATCTGTGAACAGAAAATGTGAACTTTTTTAGCCCGACTCATGTTCATGTGTAAACGCGTGTTTGTCCCATATCCCAGTTAGATCCTAATGGAAATCAGAATACTCAAAAATTGCGTTCTGTCGTTTTGTCGGAATTAAAAAAGTTAGCTTAATAATGGGTTTTAAATAATTTTTTTATATTTTGTAGGGTTTCCACAAATAAAACAAAACATGAACATTTTAGATAACATTTTAGATTACAATTTCTATATAATGTAATCTGAATGGACTACTTCATGACAGAATAACTATGTTATTATTTCTAGAATTAAAAAATGACTATCGGAAAACTTTATTATGTTCTTATGTGAATTATGTTTGTGTTTTATTATGTTTTTGTTGATTATGTTGTTATGTGTTGAATTGTGGTGTTGTTTGTTCTATTATTTATTAAGATCTTATAAAGCTACATATATATTTTCAAATTATTACTACTTTAGAACACAATGATTATTTGTCCTGCATTAATAGTGGTTTAATCAGGAGCACTGAACAAGAGAATGTTATGTTGTTGTTAAGTAAATTTGTAACCAGAAAGCTTGGAAGCTAGAACCATCTCTTTCGCTATTTTTTTTTTAGTTCGTTGCTCGTCGGCCAACCGCTAAATTTTGTAAAATGATTGAAATAATTGTTTCACCTGTATAAAACTGCCAAAATATTCGCTTGAAAGGGTAAAATAGCACTATGGTCCCATTTTCTGTTTTGTTCAAAAAGGGAAGGATGTGTGCTTATGGGGATAGGGTCTTTGAAGCTACCCATTTTTGAAATAAATTGTTCCAATGACACGTCATGGCTGAAGAACGCGGACAAGACTAGCTCATTTGACTGATTCTGAATACTTCTTTCCAATGTTGATATAAGACTTTTTACTTCTTTGCATCCACCCTAGAACAAAAATACGTCGGTTTAATTTGTAATTATATGTGCACAATATAGGCACAATTGTTTCGCTAACTAAAACTTAGTCAGGGCCAATTTCCAACAAAACCGATAAATTATTTGTAGGTTAGTTGTCCAACATAATTATTATTACCCAATATATTCTGTTGGTTGGCTACCCTATCCAACTTGACCCATCCGTCGGATAAATTGTATCGTGTAGACGTTTTTTTCTTGTTTCTTAATTTACTATAGGTAAGAGAATGGTCTGAGCTAAAAGACATTTTTTATACATATATTCACGTATAAGAAGCTACTATCCCCGTCCTTTCACCGTCTGTTGCATCTTTCAACTCGAAAAGTACAAATGCGAAAGAGTTGCATTTTGGTGTGTAAATTGCTCTTGAAAAATAATCATAGCTGTTTAGATCACATCGGAGGTTGGTCGAATAACATAGATATATAACATTAAATTCAACAAATTTTTAGTATAATAATTGAAACATTCACAGTTTGATAGAAGCTTAAATATCATATTCAAAGCTCAAAAATATGACAGCACGGCTATTGAAAACTTGATGACGTTTACTTACTAGCCAGTTAAAATGAATACGTACATCTACGTGCGCAAATAGAAACATGTAAAAGAATGTTCAGTGCCACATTATAATTATTATAAATTGAAATATTATGACTGTGTTGTTTTGTTACTAACCGTACATCAAAATTTACAAAAAAAAACTACACGGTGTTAAAATTTATGATGAATTGAAAGATATTGATAACATAAACATTTAATATTTGATAAACATTGTATATTTTTTTTAAATTTTAATCTACTAGTACTAAAAAAAATCACTCTCGCTCGCCTCTATGCCTATCCAAAATGCAAATCGAATGGACTTAAAAAGGCAGCAGGCACAATTAGAGATAGGAAACGAAGCAACGCATTACAAGTCGGTACCACAGGTGCGAGTAGTCTGAATCGGAGATACCTTTAATGAATCCTGTAGGGCCTAGCTGTAAGACGTCAGTTTCTGGTTAAATAATTTACTACTACTGGAAGTGGTTGCTACTAAACATATGATAGATGACCCTCCGGTCATAGCCATTCTTGTTTATTCTCTACTTCATAGAAGTAGTAAAATCAGGTCATGCTTAAAAATGCATTGTCATCGGAAATAAGAGGAAGTGGTTCTAATCAGCTTCCAAGATTTGACCTAAACAGACCAACAAACATTGCAAGCTAAATAAATGCTTGTAATAATCTAATACGCACTTATAGTAGGTAAATGTCAATACAAATAAAGTACTCACAGAGTATATGATTGAATCTTTTGATAGGTAATAAAGAAGAAGACACTTCCACAATATTAAAACAATATTATTTAAATATAAACCTTGTTGATATACTTGCTTCCATATGAAAATAGTGAATAGTGGAAGAACTCTTCGCGATAGCCCATCCACTTGAGACCATCCAGATTAAAAATCCTGCACCAGGGGGCTATCACGCTGTTCTTCGCACTCTCGTATGTGCAGGCTTCGTAAAAAGTCATGACAACTTTCTCATTAAAATATATTTTTTCTATACCTGTCCTTTGTGACATGTTATCTATAATCTGTAAAAAAATACTAACGATTATTGTATTATTTTGAAAAATAATATCAATAAGGTTCATCTTTTTGGTTTTTTTTTACATTCTAAATAAAAGTAAAGGTTTGAAATAATATACCCTTTAGACCCTATTTTCTATATGGCTGGCATGTTTACAACATGTCTACAACATAGTAAAGGTAATTTTTTTAAATTCAATTCTATTTCTGATAAATAAAATATATTAAATGATAAAGTGCTAATAGTTCTGTTTTAGTTTTTTTTTTTTTTTTTTTTAAGTTCTTTAAAAAAAAGAACTTTAAAGTTCTTTAAAGTTAAATTGCTCTCTTATAAAATACATTAGAGCTTTAGGAAAAATAGTAATTAAAGGCAAATAACGTGTCTAAAACACAGTAAAGTTTATTTTTTTAACTTCTATGTTGTTGAGCTGTAATTAAATAAAAACCAACAATTGCTTACTGACCGCGCAGAGTAAAACCTGATATACCCTATAAAAATGAAGCAGGGAATTTCAAGGTCAATATGCTTCGGATTAAACAGTTTTCAATGATTTGTATAAGACAGGGTCATGATTAATCCAGTGCCTCAAATACATACTTTCGATCTATGATACTCAAACCAAAATGAGGTTAGCGCCAACCATCACATACCTGCAAAATAATTTTCTTATGTATGTTTAAAGTGACTTTCTATAATTACCTTTTCGAATAATCTAGATTCCTGTGCAAACATAGAAGATAGGGGATACATTTCTAAACGCTCTTCGTATAACTTCACTGCTAATATGTTGCAATCATACTAGGGAAAAAAACACCACCATTAATTTATGGATATGTAATAAACATTAGTAATTAAGTATTAGTAATAAACAGGCTATGCAAGAAGATATTGTATAACTCGCTAACATAAGTACTTAAACTAAACCAAACTTGACTGACGCCATTGATTACTTACGTACAAAGCATGTTAAACTTTGGATATCTTTTGCGGGAATAAATGAATGTTCAATGAATTTATTGGCTGCATGACAACTTGGCAACAAAACAGTTAAAATAAACAATTTTCATAACCATTGGCTGGGTTTTAAAATCATTTTATATTTTAGAATAACCTTGTTTTAAGTAGATTTCTTTAGGAAAGCTACCTATTGCGATTGGTACCATGGTATAACTTCCGGAATATTTCGATATATCTTCGCGTTTCACATCTCCTCGAACCCAACACTATCCTCAATTTTAAAATTTATATATCTATTTATCTATCTATCTATACCACTGTCTTGTGGACACGATAAGTGCCGTAATTTTACATCAATCACTTTCAGATTGATACAAAAAATTTAAGGCCACAAAATCTCGGTCAAGTTCTTTAATGGGAAAAATTAGATTAGAGGGGCGAGGACGGGAGAGGGGTTTCGAAGAAATGAAATTTTACTATAATTTTCTTATTATATAAGATATTGAATTAATTTAAATTTTATATTATTTTGTAGATAAAGGCCTAAAATTTATCTTAGGAATTAGTTTTGATAGCACCAAGCATTGGTCCAAGGGGTGAGAAAAATTAGTTTTACAACATTTATAAAATCCTCCCTGATTTGATCCTCCACAGGATCAAATCAGTTCAAAATGTTAATTGTTAGGCTTATAATTTTCTTACAACTTGTGTTTGAAACAATTTTTGATATGAGCAACCCTTACGGCACAGTATCAAGAGGAATTCAGTATACGCACTCTCGCTGCGCAAGGATACGACGCGGCGGCAGGTTGAGGTGCGCGAGCTGCCGCGCGGGCAGTGTATCGCGCGGCATATCGCGCAATGTTTGATACAAGTTCGTACAATTGGAGTTCACCTATCCCCTACTTTGATTCCTTGAAATCTACCTCTGCCGCCGGTGTATCGAAAGGGATTTTTTTATTATTACTTGTATGTATTCGAGCAATTACGTACTTCGAAAATCCATAGCATCCGGTCAAGAATAACAAAGATTTTTATTAAAATGTACCAAATAAGTATGCTCTGCTGTCCCTATATCCGAAAGTATATAGATATAATCGTACGTGACTTATATTTATTTGATGATTGTTTTTTAATAGAGGCAAATTTCCTGAAAAGATAAATGACACAATCTTTGACAATATTAAAAAAAATAGAAAAGTTTATTAATTTTTTGATAATGCGTTGGCATCAAAAAAAAAATTGTTCAATTAAATCAAATTATTAAAATACTCAGATCGTTGTATGTTTGTTTATGTCGTTCGAACGCTTATTTTTGTATGTCTTATTATTACATCTTTGAAATTATGATTTTCTATAACATATGTTTATTATCATTAATTTTCAATATATATTCTTTTTTTATTTACAATTAGGGAATAGAACGCATGCATCATAAAATTAAAAGAATTTCTTTTATAGAAATAAAAGGAATTGTTTTACTTACTTCTGCCACATTGTCGTAACTGCCCACCCTATACGAATGAAAATTTTCATCGTACTGAAACAAAGCTTCGGCAAATGATTGATACGTTGCTATGGCCCTTTGGCTACTGGCATAACCGAAATAAAATCTCTCAGGGTCATAAGTTTCATTCAACAACGTTGGAAATGTATCTCTCATTCGTGAAGCCATCTTATGTATCTCTATTCTTCCATTGCTCGTGAGCAGATGAGGTTCGTGGGTCACTAGATCGTCAAAGTGCCATGAGCGAAGTTCTTCTACGTCCTCAGGGCAAAGCGTTCCATGTCCTCTTTCGAATGCTTCTATTATTTTTGGTTGAAACTGTGAACCCAATTCTTTTATCCTTCTTGATGATGCTTCATGATTATTCCGAATACCGTGGCGAATAAATGCCCATATCTGATGTGGTTCGCACCCTGTAAAATCGTTTATATATAAATTATTGTATTTAAAAAAATACAGTGTGTCTGGTTAAACCACGTGCGTTAGAAGTAAAACTAAGATGATTAAATTTGTCAAATTATGTTTCTAATTTATCAACCCGTACTGGTATTACATTTACTAATATTTCTGTAAGCCTATTTATTTAAATAAGAAGAAAACGTGATAACGATACGCGACGGTGCAACCCAGCCGAGATCATCGTCTCGCATCGGAAACGTGTGCCGTCTCGCCGAATTTACCCGAAATCCGTGTCGCATTGATTCATTCACCGCCCATGATAAATCGTGCAAGAATTTTTACTACAAAAATGGTCTTATAACAAAAGCAGAATGAATTAATTCATACCTGCACCATATTGTATGAGGACGCCGGTTGATCAGGACCGTGCATTGAGATCAGGATTAGGAGTCATGCAATGTTTAGATGCTTTTTTGATATAGAATACGACTGTTTATGCTGTGGCCTTTCAACCGAAAACCTGTGCCCAAAACGTGCCCAAAATATTTTGTCGCATGCCATTAATTTATTTATTTTATTTATTTATTTATCTTTATTGGAGAAACCAACAATTTTACACAGTACATATAAAATAAAAAAAATACATTTGATGAATCGATAAAAAACTATGTAAAACTAAAAATAGGTTTCTACTAATAAAAAGTATTAAAGTTAATAACAAAAATAAGAAAACCATTTGCACGCACGCAAAAATGGCACGCGTGCCATTGGTTCGCCATCCCTGGTCATAGCAATTCTTTTAAAAATATATATATATTCATAAAAATATTATTATTAATAGCCTAGTTATGTATAGCTAATTGTATATTTAATATTGTAGTTAAGTAATCTATGACAAAATAAAAATAATACATAATTTTAAATGAAAAAGTTTAAAAATTTTTGATTATTACTTTAAAAAAATAAGATATTGAAAAAAAGTAAATAATCAAGAATTCTCAGGTATTTAGTTAGCAGTAATGGTACATTTAATTTTTCGTCGTTTAATGTACGCTGTTACATTTTTTCTTTATGAGCTCATTTTTTGTAAGTATCACATATTATACGAATAATTGTGAAAATTGTGGCATACCCACTCTTAATATTTATAAAATAAAACCTATTTTACCTACTGTTAAACAATAAAATATTTTGAAATTGCCTTTTAATAAAATTGAATATAAATTGTGTATGTAGGAAACAAAACAATATAGGTACGTATTAGGGCTCATTTGTTTTTACCTTCGTGATCGATTTTGTCTCGTCCTCGCACATCGTCGTACAATGTGGTGCCAGTCCTCCGAACGTATTTAGAGTAATCGATTCGATCACATTGATAGGCAAAATTACAAGGAAAGAGATAAATCAAAACCACCCAGTTCCAAGCCCATCGTGTTGATATCCTCATTACAGACGACTACAAGTAACTGATCAAGTTCTAATGTTTTGCCTTTATAAGAAAAGATTGTTTGTTTATTGCTGCGTAATGATTATATGATCCTCTTATATGATTACTGCGTGAGTAATAAACTTTGTCCTAATTTAAACAAATTTAAAGTGATGATTTTCTCTAGATTACCCAACCCGATTATTCATAATTACCATATAAATGGTCAGCCAATTAAGCGAATTTATAACTTCAAAGACATGGGAATAGTTTATTATACTAAATGGAATTTTAATACTCACGTGGATGAAATTACAACTCAATGTTTTAAGCTACTTGCATGTATCTTATGAATAACGAAACGTTTTAGAAACCATGTTTCAGTAATCACAATTTATAACGCATTAATAAGAAGTAAGTTGAAATACGCTAGTGTTATATGGAATCCCTCCTACCAGCAATATGATCTGCTAATAAAACGCTTGCAAAAATCGATGCTGAAATCACTAAGATATAGACTCAATAGAAGTCTACACTTCAATAGCTATCAGGATTTATTAAATTACTATAATTGCACCAGCTTAAGGGATAGAAGGATGATTTCAGATTTAAATTTTTTAAACAAAATTTTCTGCAATAAGTCCGAACTTGTTAATTAAAAATGAATCTTGTTTAAATTGAATGTTCCATCTTTGCATAGAACCCGTCAATCAAATGTGTTTTATTCTCCTCATTTCTCTACGAACAATGCATTGCAATAATAAGAAGCAATCCTTTCAGTCAGCCGCCATTAAGGCTATCACTAGGCAATACAATTATATGATTAATGAATATATATTCAATAATATATATTAATGAATATATTAATGAATATATATTAATGAATATATATATTTAAATCGATTTATACCCTATATCATGTGAATTCAAGCCATGTCAGCATTTTGATATGAGTAAGAGTTAAAAGCATTATTAAATTATACATTTTTAGTTTTTATATTAACAATAGAAATCTTTTATTAATTTTACAAATATTTATAAAAAATGTAAACTTATCATTAATTAACAATTGTTTGTAAGACTGTTGATTTCTCGCAATAGAGAATAATAATCCATACAAATCTTTCACATTTATAAAAATGACAGGGAATCTCGGGATATTATATAATGCTTGATATGTTATTGTTATATATTTTTGTATGTATATATCTATAAGCGGCACTCAAATAGAGTAGGCACCTACTAGGTCCCACATAGGCACCATAAGCAAAGTGCAGAGGTACAAGAACCTGCTTGTAAAATCCAGAGGTCTCGGGTTCGAATCCCCGGTGAGTCAGATCCGACCAGGTCGTTTTTCGCGGCTGAGAATTTTCAAAGGCGCTTTTCTCACCAAAGTCGATTGACAAGACACATACAAAAAAAAAACACATTTTCAGTTACAGACATGCGAGATGTTGATTGCCTCCAATCTAACCATAAACACAATTTCAAGGTGCTAACTTCATGTGTCGGATTCTTCTCCGTGCTCTGTCACCGAATTTCCGAGACCCTGCTTACATTAAAAGACCCCTTCACCCCCCCTTAATTTGTAGGGGCAATATGGCGGTCATTACAACTATAATAATTATCGTCGCTGACTCTAGAACAAGCAAAATTGTTTAAGTTGTTTAGGGTCATGAACCTAGGTCATAGCAGTTCTTTAAACAAAAAAAAAACAATAAAAACTTCCCAAAACATGTTTTATAGTGTTTTGCTTCCTGCACCTCTGAACACATTGAAACTACGCGTAAATATAATAATTATATACCTATATTTGAATGAGACGAGACACTTCCCTTGAAATTAATCAACGCAACAGACAAAGGCATTTCTTTACCCTAAAAAATATTTTTAAAGCGTAATAAATAAGTATTTCGATCTTAGGGTAGCATTGTGGCTGTGACTCCTACCTTTGTTTAATGACTTCCGGGGTACAAAGTTTAAAGAATGGTAGGTACATAGCATTCGGAAGTTCTTTAGTTGACAACACATTGTTTAAAAGTATGTGTATCCTTCGTAAGGAAAATAGAGCAATAAATCAGGAAAAAGGTCTTACCTCAAGAAAACAACTAGTGTAAATCTATATACTGTTGTTTGTTTAAGAAAAAATGTGCTAAGTCTATAATATGTAAACTCAACTATTAAAAATAGGTTCCGATTTTAAGATAAAAATTAACAAAACATAATATTATCACATTTAATACCTGTATTATTGTGAATTCATGAAATTATTAAGTTAGATGGCTAAGATAACTAGAACTTTGCAGTATACAGCGTGTTCCAAGGCCATTCCCGATAAAAAAAACCATCTTATTGGCACTGTAATTTCAAAAATGATTTGTTTTTTACATCATATCAAAATTCATCATGGTTTCCGAGTAAAAAATTTGTAAACTTTCGTGATAATATGAAAAAGTTCGGTTGCTAGCGAGGTCGCGCCGCGCCGGGTCATTGTGCTGGCATTGGCCGAGCGCCTGCGATCAAAAAGTGAGTTTAGACGAACGCTTTGATAAAATGAATATATTTGGGCATGAAATATGTTCGCATTTTTTTATACTTAATCGTGAATAATCTTGGAACATCCTGTATATTATAGTAATGTTTAAAATACTACGTAGATAAATGCATAACTATGATTCATTGGTAAACAAAATTGTGTGTACAAAATATTTTAAGTGACACTCGTATTACTAGACAATAACATATTAGGAATGATTTGTATATATTTGCATAATTATAATACCATTTTAAATAAGTTAAACATCCTAGGACCTAGAGTCTCTAAATGATGGTGACATTGTGAAGGCAATTGTTTATTTACAGAACGATGGACAGATAAAAAACTTGAATAAATAGTTTAAGGAAATATTGTTTGGCCTTTAATATTGTGATAAAGAGCTTGTAAACTGATGCTCTAAGCTTTATAAAAGGAACATTTTTTTAACGAATTGAAACTCTTTATTATTTCATTACCTATAATAAATCAAATACAAAATAAAGTCACATAGATACAGGGAAATAAAAATTTAAACATATATCTCAGTTCTCCCCTAAAAGCAATATTTTAAATCTTTTAAAAGCAAATAATATTTTAATGAGTGTATCAGTGGCTTATTTTTTATTAAATAATAATATATTTAAAGGCAATACCGTTTTTTTCTTATTGGTATTTATTTAAATATTCAAAAGTCAAAAGTAAATACTTCAAATTTAAAATCGGGGTTATGACGTTTTGATATATTTCTTACTAAATGCTTCTTATACTTAAACCAATATTTAAATTAGAGATTAACAATAAATAAAAAGTAATAATAATGGCGATGAATTCACTCTCATATATTATGTTACAAATAGATATTTATACTGGAAGTATAAATATCTTTATGCAAAAATGACTCATTTGATCAGCGATTCAAAATCGTCTATTGCCCATTTTCCAACAATCTTTGTTTGCTACAACTGGCCTCAACTACTAGTCAGATTATTTGATTAGTCAACTATTTTCAGAATTTTAGGAAGTATAGTTACACAAAAAGACATGTTAACACGGGTGGTATTTTCATACGACGTTGGAGGATAGGTTTTTCTCAAATGATTGTACTAAATAATATATTATGTATTCAATTTAAAAATATTTGCTTTTTAAATTCATGTTTGTAGGTATGATATTTTTTAATAATAATTTAATTAAACACCACAATGTTAATGATAAATCATGAATTACGGTAAATTAGGTTATTAACACACTATTAACATTTTATACGGGATATCATTTCGAAATTCGATTAGCTTTAAGTAAAGTTATAATTTCAAATTTACCACCTCGCATTGTCTTATGATGATAAATGAAATAATAATATTAATAAATAATGATGTAAATATTAAAACAATAAGTTACTTAGCTTTTACATAATTTAGTAAGGTAAAAGAAATAAATATTTACTTCACCGATGCACACAGGTAGATGCATCTATTAATTTATGATACACATGTCGAAGTTTTATAGTATAAAAACGAATACTTTTTCGTGATATTAATGATTATACAATACTCGTATTTGATCTTAACTATTAGAAATATGTTGCATATACTCTATAGAGTATATTCAACATATACTCAACATAAACAAATAAATTTTGACCAATTCGGTCATTTAAAGTTTATTTATATTTCTCGTTCATATTTACTATATTATTTTTAGTAATCGTTTGCAACAAATATGAAAGATGTTTTCATCACTTTTGATGATGGAATAATTTGTCTTTTCAATTATTCTTTTTTTTTTTAGCAAAATTTATGTGTGTGCTAATCATTATTTCACATAATTTTATATAACGCTAGACGGCGATATTACGAGACGTGTTATCTTATCTTAGCTTATCTTAGCAACTGGAAAAGCGAGATTCTTTTTAATATACGAAAAATCAACATTTTAAAGTTTTAGTGAATTTAAAACCTCGTATAAAATATTAATCTCTTTGCAAAATTAAACAGATTTCTATTAGTACTAAATAATAATGTGTTTTGTTATACATATTATCATTATTATTTATTTAAATTTAAATGACTATATTATTATGTTTTTAATGATAATTATTATAATATTAACCAAGTATAATAATAATACAAAAAAATACTTTTGGCATAAAAAAAATCTTCATCCTTAAAACATACCATGCTATTAAACGGTACAGATAAGATGACCTGCATTGGAAAGAATGCTCTCAGAACGTTTTTGTCTGATATTCCCTCGACAGTATCATTAAAAGTCGATGTAAAACTCTTCATTTAAATGCTACAAAATTTCCCACTAGTTTGTATTTCCAAAGCACATTACAGTCTCATAACGGATAATCTCCTATATATATACTTCATCGGATCCAGGTCTTGTGATCGAAGATTTGTGATGTGTCTTCACGGTGAGAGGACGTTACTGGCGCTTTCGTATGTTCGTGTATCCGTACATCGAGTGTATAATCGTTTTGTTAATGGCGTCGATTTCTAGTCCTGTTCTGTGATTTGGATAACTATAAGACCAATAATAATACTTGAACATTTCGAAACGAATAGTGACATAAAATGCTGTGCTAGCAAAAAGCAGAAAGTTTTAATTTTAAAATTACAGAAATTAATAATTTATATAACCTTTTTCAAGCAAGCGTTTATTGTAGCTTTCTTTATTGAAAGGTATTATTTAATTAATTAGTCTGACAGGACATACTTTTTAAACCTTAAAATAAGGAATAAAGTTATGAATAATCTATGGACCCAGCAGACCCCCGTAGACTGTATTGATTTAAGTTTTTATAGTTTTTTGGTTGGCCAGCTGGATATTGTATTAACAAGTTCTGATCCTCATCACTACAATATCCATTACACGATCTTCTCGTGATAAGTTTCTTATTTTTTTAATAAAAGGCGGCCTACATAATTGTTCTACACTGTATGATTTTATTTTTAGTTAATTGGTTTATTCGTTTAATTAATCAATCATTTAATTAATTAATTAATTAATCATTAATCAAGTAATGTTTGAAAAAAGCGTTGACAATGAGTAATGGATAATATATTTATCACAGGTTTGCTTTTTTAGCAACACTTTATTCCTATGTTGGTATTAAGCTTTTTTAACAAATTAACCAACATAAAGGCTATATCTTTATATATATAGCCTTAAGTATAAAAAGATTTAAAAAGAATAAAAATATTATTTGCTCCAAATCTTATCATTATCTCGTATTTACCTAAAAAAGTTGTAAAATCATAAAAATGAGATTTTAAAATAATCCCTTTTTATCAAAAGATTAGTCGGATATATTTTACAATATATATATGCTGGCTCCTTGACTGTAAGTTTTATTAGTAGGGCAAAATTAGTGGTTAACAGCTCGCTGTCTATGTTCAAAAACAGTCTTTGAACAATTGAATAGAATATGATTATTGACCTATAAACTGCAATTGATTCATGTTTTAGGTAAAGCATTGTTTATTTAGGAAGTTAGAGACAATATTGTCTAAACATATTAATTTCACGCACACACTCACCCTTAAGCGCACAAATTCACACACCCACCCTTTATGACTCCACCAGTTTCTACCGTATTAACTTTATTTTTTTTATTAATTTTTCTCCAATTATTGCTGATTATTACCGTTTATGTTTATTTTAAGGTAAATTTGTTATTATATTGTTGTTTGTTTGCAAAAATCGCACCTAACTTTTATAATCGTGGTACGGCAAAGAAAAATATTTATATAAGTAATGTTTTTCAATAATATTCTTTCATTCGTCTTCATAGCTTCTCCATTTCATCGAATCTGGTATTTGTTAGGAACTTGGGCTCATTGATCACCAATTTCTCTAATTGCCACGAGATCAGCTTATAGATGTCGTCTTCGCATAAATGCCTTTTGTCATTATACCATGCTGTTATTATTTTACTTTGGCCATCCGTGATTGAAACTCTAATGATAACAGCTAATAAACTGTGTTTTTAAACATTTGCTATTAACTGTTTATGATTTGTTTTTATTGTTTCTATTTTATTATTGCATATAACTTTTTAGTAGATTCACCAGTGTGTTTTTTTTTTTTGTTCGGAATAGAATACTCCACTATATAAAAATCATCGGGATTCGGTCGTGGAATTGAAAGGTAGATAGACAAACCAAACTTCTAAACGGTTGACACTTGACAGTACGCGAACTATGATTGGAATATTCTTTTTTTTTTTTACATATAAATTACTCAATAAAATAAATTATGAACGACTTTGTCATTATTTCACTCATACTTCACAAGCCGCGGTAACGATTTAGGTTCGGTGAGCAATGCCCTCACTGTGCTCTATCTATTTTCTTGGACTAAATAGATTGAGATTGAATAGAATTTTTTTTCGAGATCGGTTAAGTTTAGAACTGGATCCTCGAATTTAAAATTAGCGCCAACATTCTTTGCTCTACGTTTCCATAGACCTTTGCTTCGTATCTTTAAAAATGAAACGCAAAGAACACCTAATATATTTGAACAATAAATATCAATATTTATAAAAAAAAAAACACTTCAGTTTGTGAACTAAAGAACTCGGTCAATTCTGGACGGATTTACGTGCAAATAGTATTAATCAAAAGCTCACGATGATCCATGGGGACGAAAGCTTAGTCAGGATAGAAAATGAATGCTAAGCTCCTTCATGCTAAAGTGAACATTTTTTTTTTTTATTTTTGTTATGTATTTTTTAATTATCGAAAAAATGGTTTTATTATATTTTAAGTTTTCTTTATCTCATCTAAAATAAATATTGCCTAAATCAATAAATAACTATGGCCTAAAATAAATATTTTAACTATCTAGTAACAAGTTCCAATGTCACAGATTTTATATTTATGTACATATTAATTAACTAGACTTTGAGCGTAATTTTAGGTGGATAATTTGAGCGATTTATGTCATTTGAGAGTGAAACTTGATCGCTGTCAAAGTGCGGTATTTTTGTATTACAAATTATAACACAAGCGTTAAATTTTAATAGTTATAATGTAGTTCGTAATAATGGATAGTAAATATATGTTAATTAACTTAATAAAGTTAATTTTATTTATTACAGTAAAAAATGCAAAGTAAATAAATGAAATACATATAACAATGATCATTCAATATAAATACAATTTTATGACAGAAACGAGAGCAAGCAAGCCACACACAGTGCTGAAAGAGCCGTTCGATATTAGCCCAATAGAGCTTTTAGGTTTCAGATAAATTGTTGGTACATATTTATTGCTGTCGCAGTAATCCTCCTTACAATTGCTTACAAATTTATTATGATGGCTTATGAATTCGTTCCAACTACAAGCTTCTTTGGAATTGTTCATACAACACCCAACGGGGTTTTCATTTAAGAAAAACTGCAGTTCATAGTTGCTGTTGTTACACCTGAAAATTTTTTTTAATGTATTTTATAAATGTATATATGATTTTGAAAATTCGAAAAAAAAATCTACATATATAAAAAAAACAGACAAATAATTTAATAATAATAAACATTAAATTTTAACAATTTAGGATTATTTTCTTTTATATCTACGAGTAAGAGTCACAGCATTACAGCGTTTGTATGGAGAAATGACCGGATTGAATCCTCTTAAGGCGTGTGTACCTTTAAACATCCAAATTTCGATCATATTTAAGGGCCTAAAGCTTTTATATGAGTCAACATAAAAATCCAGAATTCATTCTGAATAGATGATCATTCTGTAGAATATTCAAAATAATTAATGCAATGAGGCTGGTTTTAAAAAAAAATCTTCTGCTTCTAATCTTCTGCTTTTTACGGCTTTTATTATAAAATATGTTTAAAAGTTGTTTTAAAATAATAACTAATCGGTAAAAAGTATTTAAACAACCGTGGTGTCCAAAGCCTTAAAGACTGACGGATAGGCAGATATTCGAGCAAGATTTTACGAGTTTCTATAATAATTGATAGATAACAATTAGACAGCATCTTACTTGTAGAGTACCGCAATTAAATTGGCCGCAAACGGCGTTTGTCTGCCCATATTCCACAGTTTACTAAAATTGTATTTTGCATAGTCCGGCGATATTGGCACGCTGTCGTTGAAACATCCCATTCGCGTGAACATCGTCTGTAAAGTGGAATCTTGAGTAAAGAAGGCCTTCATAATGTATCCATCTGACTTGTTCTGTACGGTGTCGTTGAAGGTCTGTATTAAGCTCTTCATTTGGGTGCAGGCCACCAGATCGCTGTTATTGCTGCCGTACGCCAAAGAGAAGTATTGCAAGTTCTCTTCGCGCATAACCATTAATTGTAGATCTTCGAGAGTGAAAACTCTACACCAGGGCGCTATGCTCAGGTCCCTGGCGCTTTCATAAACACACGATTCGAAAAGCGTGTTTATAAGGGTTTTATTAAAAACTATTTGCGGCAGACCAGTACGATGAGACAGACTGGCCGAAATCTGCAATGGCATAAAAAAGGTTTTAAAAATGTATACATTAAAACCTTTACAATCCTTTTAAATAATAATAATAGTAATATGAACGAACATACAATGTTATTTTTTTTGTTATATGGTCTGTGTAAAATTGATGGTTTTAATAAAGATAAATAAATAAATAATGCTGTATGTATGAAAGTAGGAAGTATGTAAAGTAGCTAAGATATTATCAGCGTATCACAAGACATTTCTATTATTTGACACCGAAATTTTTGAACCGACATACTGCTTCCGTAAATCAGTACTATTAAAAAAAAATAGGTTATGGTTTCTGTTCATTGGCAGATCATATTCTTAAGAACTAATCGGATAGCATACATAATGTTTCTATATAATATTATATCTATATTCACATATACATATATCACATAAAAAGATATATCGTAATAAATATATAAAAATATATTTCTTATAAAAACATGAATAAATATAATAATAATTCTTCTGCTCGGTCGGTAGATTTAAATGTACCATATAAAAGGGGAATGGATGCCCCATTCAGAACAGGTAGCAGTGGTCGGGGTGTCAAATACTTTTAAGGATTTTATTGTTAGCATTAAGAACTTACGAAATAACATAACATGTTTATATAATCTGCTTTATACAATGCCTTAAATAAAAATAAATTGAATTGAATTGGAGTCCCGAATAACTGACTGACTTACTAACTAATCAACGCCTAGATTAAACCGTGTATATAAAAGCATTATTTTCATGATGTAATCATCACTCGATTTACAATTTCTTCAAAATTCACAAAAAAAACCTTATAATACGTACCTTAGAGAATAAATTTGATGTTTGGGCAAACTTATAAGCTGCGGGATGAACATCCACATTATTCTCTAGCAACGAGGCATCTTTTAATTGATGACAGTCATCCTGTAAACAAATGTTTTAAAATTTTGACAAAATCATTAAATCATACATTGTACTCGTATTGTAAATTTTAAACTAATTAGAGAGATCATGTTAATTAGAATTTAACAATAAATGACTGATAAATACCACTCAATAACTTGTCTTCATAATAATAGTATAAATTATTGTATATATAAAAACGAATCAGATTTAAATATTAAATGTTAAAAAATAAAATTATATATTTTTTCCACCCTAAGGGACTTTTTTGGACTTCTATGAAAATACATATCTACCTCACTGTAGTTTCAATTCAGTTCACTGCTACTAGAAGCTGCGTTTATTTTAACATCTGATACAAGCATAAAAAATATTTTATCCTACCATGGTTTGACGGGCTCATATGACAGAAACATTTTAAACACGATAGACTTTAACGTTTTCACAGCTAAACCGCTGAACCGATTTTGAAGAAATTTAGTATGGAGGTAGCTTGAACCCGAAGCGACTCATCCCGAGTACCGCAGTTAAATTTTTCCCGGGACAAATATTTGAGGTTAACCGGTAGAGAAAAGAGTGAATTCCACGCCACGTGTCGGAATTTTGGGGATCACCGTAAAAGTTAAGGTGATGTAATAATTTAACTTC
Organism: Neomicropteryx cornuta; assembly: GCA_020383195.1. NCBI lineage: Eukaryota > Metazoa > Arthropoda > Insecta > Lepidoptera > Micropterigidae > Neomicropteryx > Neomicropteryx cornuta. The sequence continues at coordinate 6,041,334 of JAHKQU010000025.1, read as the reverse complement.
AATTTTTTTATTTTCACAATCCGACTGAGATCCAGTCAATCTGAAGAAGGTATTTTTTTTCTTTTCTAAATTATTATTCCACTTTTGTTTTTTTTACCTATTCCAAATTCCATCGTCCATTCCATTGTCCATTTTTTCTAAATTGTTTTATTTTGTAAATTTGTTTACCATTATAATTTTTTTTTTTTTTGATTGGCAATTGCCCCTAACTTGTCCAAAGTGGGAAGGAGTTTTTATTGTTTTACGAAAAAAGAACTGTTTATTTATTTTTTTAAATTGGCAATTGCCTTTAAATATTTATTTTGTGAAGAAAATTTCTTTAAATACAAGAAAACAAGTTTTATAAATCCGTCAAAAACTGTCTTTTATTTCTTAGGTAGTTTCCTGAAGCAGGCGCAAAGAGCGTAGTTATTACTCACCCCCTGTTATTTTTATTTGAGCATTTTATATTAATATTGATTATCATTTTATTTTATTTTTTTAAATTTCCAGGCGCTCAACAACAACAATTTTTTTAAATTGTTTAGTATTTTTTAATATTTGTAACTTTTGTTACACGATTAGGTAGTGTTATGGTTACAAATCGAAAATAATGCAACCTAACTATACTGTTTCTGGATAGTAAATTCTCAGAGAAATCATTGTAAAATATATTGAATTACAAATGTATTACAAACTTTAATTGGGGAGCATACATAAGCGAAATGATGAGCGAAAAAAAAATGATGTATATATTATGTACGTACACTATTTATCAAAATAAAATAAAAATATAACAAGTAAAGCAAACGTGTAAAATTGAAGCAGGTATCAAGAACAGACCTTGTCTAGTGGGGTGATAAAATCCACACCACCTATCTACTTTGCTTTGTATGAGATAGTTTAAGATTACTGGTAACTAGTTTTATTCAATTGTTTTATGCTATTTCATATGTATTGTTTTGGATAAAAATAAAAAATCTGGTCGTTTGTTGGATGCGTGGTAGAACTTTCGCTTTCATCCTGTCTACGCCGAGTATTGCTCATCTGTTTCTAAATTTCGGGGTTGAAACGATTCAGTGGTTAGCGAGCAGACATGATTGTGTTTAGGCGTTTTCGCCGATTTGACAGAATTTCGAAATTTTTATCTGACCTTAAGTTTAAGACGTAAAACATGTCTGGTTAACTTGTTTTGCTCGATTTGTGAACAACTTCACAATGCTTCGACGGAAAGATAATTAAATGGAGTAGTCTTAGTTGTGTCGTCTTTAAACCTTTCCCTAAGAAACCCCCAGCAAACACCCATCAAAAAAGAACATATTTAATGTGGTGTTTACTACTTGTTACGCTATAGGGAGTTGCTAGCTCGGGTAACTTTATGAAACGCACGTGTAGTTACACAGTTCTTTATTACAGTAATTCGTTAAACTATTACAAGCGGTAATTATCTTATAGAGAGCGCGATGTTGTCGCCGCGGTGGTCGGTCGCCAAAGAGCCCGGCTCTCTCGCGAGCCGAGACTAAGTAGGTGTCGCCTAGTGATGGGTCACCGGTAGTGGCGGACACCACATTTAAAAAAAAATGGTTATATTGCTAGAGAAATATACCATCAAATTATGTGTAATAAATAAAAAAAAATGCAGTTTCTAAAGACTCTCTTTAACCTAAAGTTATTTTTAGGTAAAGACTAACCATTAAATTATATTATAAAAAAAAATATATTATTTCAAAAGGAATCACAACTAACCTCTGATACTTTATCCCATTGACCAGCGTAAATTGATTCGTAGTTTTGATCATTTTCAAATACTCCTTCGGTAAAAGATCTCATGCTTTGGATAGCCCGTTGGCTTGAACTATATCCAAAGTAATATTTACCTTGATCATAAGTCATGTTTAGCAGTGTTGGGAAATTATCACGTATGCGTTTGCCAATGGTCGTGAGTTCCTTCTTCCCAGATTCTGTTACAAAATTTGCTTCGTATGTCATCAACTCGTCGAATCTCCATTTTTGTAAAGTTATAAGGTCATCCACGCAAATTACTCCTTTTCCCATTGCGTTCGCTATCAATATGTCCACTTTAAGTTTACTTAATAATTTCTTAATATTGTTAACAGAATGCAAGTCATTATATCGTATCCCGTGACGAATTAGGGACCATATTTGTTGGGGATTGCAACCTTGAAAATATATCAGCCAGATTATATATATTTACCTAGTTATTATTTTATACTTTCCACGCTTAGGATAGGTTAGGAGGATTTTTTAAAAAGGGTTTCCTTATGTAGTTAAAGTGTGTAAATACAAAAAAATAAAAATGGGTATAAATACAATAATATAAAATATATCTAAGGAAAAAAAATAACAATAAAAACAGAGAAACAAAGCATTTAATAGAAATAACTACATTTCAACTGCATACAATTATTATTCCAAATTAAAATAAAACAATGATTCACGAGGATAATTTTAAATGTATCTAACAGAAAGCAGATTCTTATTCCGATCGGGTGAAGAGACAAATTTATTAATTTTCCTAGTAATAGATTTTAATATTACAAGGGCTTTCCTAAAAAAAACATTTTCATATAAACTAATAATAATTAATGAACAGCCTAGTAGCGTTAAAGTATTATTGCCTGTTTCGGATGTAAAGATACCGGCACGTATAGTCTCTGGGCGCACTCGCGGCTCGCTCGCTGGCTGTTTGACATAATAGTAAAGGAGCTAGCAACGTTTTTGACATGATTCATGACTCATTCTTCATAGAACAAACAAATGACGAAAACGTTGTTTGATCCCATACTCAAACAGCCAACGAGCGAGTCGTGAGTTCGCCAGAGACTGGACCTGCGGGTTATATGCCCAATGGGTCAAACCCGGCGAGGTTTGTCTCTCAACACCGTCCGTCCGGTTGATTACAAGTTATACACAAATGCCTACTCAGTTAGGTAATTGCGAGATTTTGTTATACATCATATATAATTCTTTATAATATATCTATAAATATATAAAAAAAAAAAATCTTTTCATGGTAAAAAATATATTTTACTTATAAATAGTTTTATATGATTTCTAGCAACATAAGTAAAAAAAAAAAACGGGTGTTATCCTTTTAAAATTTCTTTTATTAGTTATCAAAAATAAATTTTTTCACCAAAATATATTTTTTCAAGTTTGACATTTTTTTTATGTTTATATATATAATATTTATAGTTATTAATAAAACCATATTGTAGAATTTAATAAACTATTCAAAATAGTGTAGTTTATTAAAGTGACATACATAGTTTTTCTAGAATTAGTATTTTAGCAAGCGCCCGTAATTACAATATTTTGAATTTTGCGGGGCACTCGAGGGTCGTTTTGATTTATATTTCTCGGGCGCACGACAGGTTAACACCTGAGTGAAGATATCTCGTCATCGGCTCTGAAGCCGATGACGAGATATCTTGTCATTGCTGTATACACCATCATTGTCAACACGTCATCGTTTTACTTCTTTTCTGTTAATATTTAAAAGCATGGCATGTCGCGTATACCATACTTCATGAAAGGCATATAGTAATCGACGTTTTTTTTATTTTAGTTCGATTTTGATGTTTGATTGTTTAGCGTTTGATTTTTTATGTGAAAAGTGCCTTATTGAATTAAAAGTGTGTTTGAGAGTTTTGGCGGTAAATAAGTCGAGTTTTATTTACAAAAGCTATATCAATATAATATTAATTTTATATTGACCAATTGTTACCATTGTTTTGTACCACTAAAAGAAACTAAAAACGGGTGGCTTTTGGCTCCGCGTGCAGTGAACGGGCTTAGCGGAAAGGAGCCATCTTTACGTACTGAGCGGAATGTGTTGTCATAACATGAAAGTTAACAATAAATTAATACCTTTATTAGTGAGATTACCATGTCCTCTTACATCTTCGTATAAGGTCGTGCTGCCTCTATTTTTGAATAATGTATAATTAACATTGTCGCATGTTCCTGCTAATTGTTGCGTCGAAAATATATCAATATTTAATGATAAAATGAGTATTATAATATACATGTGAGCGACCATTTCGTTAGCTTATCATACGAATAATCATACTTCACTGATCTGGTTAAAAATATTTCTTAGAGAATATAAAGTTATTTATTTTATCTATGTATGCTACTTGAGGTTTTAGAATTTTGTTATTTTAATAATTGTCTAGGAAGTATCCGTTCTTTAAAGTAATTATAACTCCTTAATTTAATTAAAACTTCAGGAACAAAGACTAAAAAGAAAGGTTAGGAAAAAATATCTAAAAGAGTTCGTTTATAAAAAAAATATAACAAAAGTCTGTTGGTGCTAGAAGATGATGTGTAAATATCTTACATTAATTTAAATGGCAAATGATATTACATTAGGAAGGGGGAAAAAAAAAATATTCATTCGCTGACGAATGAGCTAGAATGGTAGGATTTTTTTATACCTCAGTTTTGTTTATATCATTTGGAGAGGATGATTCACTAAGTCATGTGCACGTGGTGCATGTTATAACTGACAAAAAAACTATCATGAATGGTTGAAGCAGAAGGAAACAGAAAAGTTTCAAATACTAGAAAATTATCTGGGGTTTGATGACAATGTAAAAAAAATATTTCTGGAAAATGTATCTAGCTGCATTCAATAGTTGTATTATCAGTCAAACAACATTTTCGTGGAAAGAGGAAGGATGAAACTGAAAGAGCTATCTCAACTTATAACATTTACAAACTGGTGGCATTAATATCATTGTAAATGTACAACAATAATAATGTTAATAATTGCCGAAATCAAACCTTGCATATGGAAGACACTTGGTAAGAATCCCAAATAAATTTCCGAAGTTTTATTTATCAAACAATTATTTTATTTATCAAAAAATTATTTTACTTGATATTTACCTATTTATTGCTCTTTTATTTTTTAAATTATACAGCTAATAACCAAGTACATAACACATGAACTAAGTAAAACTAACGATGCACAAGGCCTGCTTAAAGCCAATTATTATTACATAAAAAATGTATTTACGGTAAAACTTGTTCAATAGTAAACAAATAAATTAAATGGCGAGTGGTTACATTTATAATAAATGGTCTAACTATATTAAAGATAGGTATATTTATATATTAAAAAAAAAATATTTGCACTAATTTTATATGCACATAATAAAGGGTTAATATATTACTTATCATTTAACCGATGCTCCGACCGACTTAGTTTTAAATGATTTGGTTTTCGATTGACTTTGTATTTAATGATAATAAAAAATATACAAAACAATGCTAAATTTGAATTATTGTTTCGGTATTAGTATTTTATTTCACCAAAATATAATAAATTCAACATATATCCTTATTTTTTTTTTCTCTATACAGTTGTAATTTATTTGTAATATTGACCATTGTAAATGGGTTAGATGTCTAATTTAAAATATAACCGTAACATGGAATATCAGACGGTAAATATGTTTACTCTCATTTGAGAGTAAATGTACTCTATGAAAGGAAAATAATACCTACTTAGTGATATAAAAAAGTGACAAATTATTGTGAAAATAAATATTTAAAAATGGTAAAATTTCGCATGATAAGATAAGATGTTAAAAAATCAACAACAAAATGCGTAGGAATGACATTAATACCTAATTTCAACAGCTTTTATGAGAGTGATTACACCTTTCGGTAAACAAACATGTATGTATCAAATAGAAGATCTATAGTTACCTGCATACGACTCCACATTGTCAAACACCCCTTGCAGGTCATACAAATCTTTTTCCTAAAAACGTATCAGGCATAAAACCTTACGCCATTTGTTTTATACATTGATCGATTTTGTTATTAAAATCACAAGAAGAAGTACAAGAAGGTTTTATGCAAGTATATATCGGGTTATTAGATATGTCCAATCAACGGATAACAAGTTAAGAGCCTTGGTTCCATTTTTGGCGTTCAATTTGGTGTATCGTGTACCCATGTGTTTTAAAAGATCATTTATAGAAAGAGGTTATGAAATAAAAGACTTTTAGATAAAACATTTTTTCAACCCAATATTTTTAAGATTCTATAATTGATTACAATGTTAAGTATGATTTTTTCACAATTTTATACAATAATACAAAAGCACTTAGTATGCACAGTCATTTCGAAATCAATTTATTATGTTGTGTTCGATAGTGGATATATGTAGAGTATTTTTAATTTCAATGTACTGCGCCTTTGCTGACCTATACGAGTATATTGTTCTTTATCATCCACTTAGAATCGCCCTCTGGTCCTATATTGTAGATTAAGTTATTGTAGATCTTGTAGATCTTTTGGGGTGCGATATTTTGAAGGGTTAAGAAGATGATTGCTTAGAAGCAGTAGCGTTTGTGAGTTACAGGTCCACATTCACCGAGGTATAGGGGTTTCTGGGCTCTCTTGACAGAACCTGACCCTGTCATTTGCTGATAGGTGTAGGAGTTTGTTTTACCTGCAAGGGTTTTAATTGGTTCCGGCTTAATTTCAGTAGCCCAGATTTTTTTTTTTTTTTTTGAGAGAGTTCTATTAGACTTGCTTTTTTCCGGGCATTTCTGGCCAGCATTTTAGGCTTTGGTTTCTGACCCATATTTTTAGAAGTCTGCTAATGCTTTTTGCTATGCCACAGGCCGGTTCTGAGCATGGTAGCACTTTTCTGGCCAGCTCGTCCGCTTTTTCGTCATAGCGTGACTCTATTATGTGCTGCGAGAGTGTTGAGTAGCTGCACACAGTTAAGTACTAGCTTTGATTTGATAACGTTAGAGTAGATGGGCTTCAGAGCTGCTTGGCTGTCTGAGAATGTGTAAAATATATTTGTATACTTCTGGGTCTGACGATTAATAGATGATTTCTCTCCTTTTGCAGTACAGGAATTGGGTATTTATTACTCTCACGAAACCCAGGTTGCAGCTTTACTAATGAAGTATTTATTATAGTTAACAGTATGCAGAAACTAAAGTGTTACCAATTTCTATGTACGGTCATTGGATTTCTACAAATCGATAATGATTATGAAATTCTTAAAATAATCAAAAGCTCAAAAAAAGTTCTGTTGGTTGAATTGAGTCGCTTAATATACGAAAGAGAAAATTCTTACCATATTTTCTTTCCATTTAATACAGAAACCAAAGATATTAGAAATTTTCCAATTTTAGTTCTACTGACAGGTTTTGAGAAATTTGCTATGTGTGTCTACTCTCCGTAAATCTTTCAATATTTATTCAAGCGAAATTCGATACTAAATTCACAATACCAATCAATAATATATACATATTGGAGAATACTTTAGTCGAGGCGGAAATATTTATGGGAAATATACTGGCGTCGTAGTCATCATCCTTACAGTAGTTCTCTTTGCAATTTGTTGCAAAATCAATGTGGTAATTTCTGAACTCACTGTAACTGCACGCTTCTTTACTATCAGTCATGCAGCAGCCGATTGGCTTTTCATTTAGGAAAAACTGCAATTCAAAGTCATCACTTAGGTCGCACCTGTAAGTCAAAATAAATATACTTAAACAAAATATTTTTTAAAAACAAGATTTTATTTAATGAGCCGCTACCCGCGAGCCGCTTGTATCTACCGCTTGATGGCGCTAGTTCGAATAAATCACACAAATATGTTGTCTGTATCCGGCTGATGGCGCTGGTTTAAGTTATTGTTATTTTTTATTTTTGTTTACATTAATTTTTTATCCAACATGTATCGTTAACTAAAGCAAGTGTGTATAAATCATCAATATTGGACTATCGGAAGTGGTTGAAAATCGTTTGCAAGGTTTACGCACGATAAACAAAGGAGTGAAGTTAAATAAAATTTTGTAAAAAAGTATCAGTTTCTAAATACATATATGTATATTACAGTTATTAGTTTTATTTATAGTATTATACATTGATTATACAGTTGTTTTAGCCTCAATCTCATACATATAGTAGGCGCCCGAAAATAATATTTCGTTGGCAAATAGCCCAGAGGCAAGTTATATATCTAAGTTTATATATCTATCTATGTCACTTTCTTGTGGCCACAATAACTTGCTTCTGTGAGATTTGCAACTGAAATACCTATTTCAGTTGCAAATCTCATAGAAGCAAGTTTACAGTTTAGAAAGGCTTATCCTGCTAATACACAGATGGAGCACAGTTTTGTAAATAATTTTCAAAATAAACCTGAAGAATATTTTGCCATCTGTTATTACAATTATAAAAGTGTGTACTTTTTTCAATAAACTACGACTTTTTATGAATGTTTGAGACATAGTTACAGCAGAGAGGTTTCCTTTAACGATAAATTACCAAGAAACGCATCTTTCAGTAATTCTGGCTTCCTTAAGTGATATCGAATGTTAGTAAGACTGCTTTTATGATAATATTTCCGATATACGCATTTAACAACCAACCAAATTTTTAAAAATCCTAAAGTAAGTTCCTTAATTTTTACGGTTTTGGTCTTGCCAGACTTATTTACAATCTCTAGAAATCAGCCAGACTGCACTTTTAATATAAGTTTTATGATCACTTTCTTAATAGCATTCTTGCAAAAATAAGTTCATCGCATTTTCGTAGTTTCAGTTTTTTAAACGCCTACCATGACTTGACCAATTAGAACTCAATAGCGAGGACTGTCGATTTGTGGGAAAAAAATCATCCATTGAATCAAAAAAAATCTTGATTGCTGCTTGCGAAAATAAGTAACAAAAATACGAAGGGATTTTTCATCCAAAAGTATATTTTTGGTGTCGTTGTAATTTCCGTGAAATTTGCAATGCACTGAACTAATTTTGGTTTTTATATATAGTAATTATATATTTATAAAAAAGCGCGAAAAAGGCGAAAAGCGCGCAAATTCCAATGCTGCACCAATCGATAATGGCCTTTACACCGTTACGTCGTACGGTGGCAGCTGTGCGCTCACATCAAAGACTTTTTTAAAATCTTTTTACTATTTTTTACGTAAAGTTTACATTTTTTTTCTCGGTAACCGCGATGAATTTTGGTACAGTTTCTTAACAAATAATACTAGAAATCGCAGAACCAATAAGCCGTTTTTTATGGGATCTTGGGACACAGTGTATATTACTTTTCAGACCCTAGATATTTAGTTTTAATATTTTATTAAATAACTAAAGAACTCACAATAACTAATCATTTACTTGTTATTTGTAATTCAATTTTGGTTTTGTTATTGTGTGTATAGTATATTTTTATTCTGTTTATTTTATGATAATATCCTTTAATCTGCTCATTAATGTTATTGGAAATCCGTCTATATTTATAATTAATTCTCATTTATTTTTGTTAATCGATTTTTCATATTTTTAAATGATTTCAAAACTTCTTACTTGTACAAAACTGCGAGAAGATTAGCAGCAAACGGCGTTTGCTGGCTCATATTCCAAATTTTGCTCACATTGTAGTGTGCGTAATCTGACGATGTTCGTACGCTATCCCTGAAACATCCCATCCGAGCAAAAATCTCCTGCAATATGCAATCGTGACTGAACAGAGCCTTCATTGCGTATCCGGACCTATTCTCGACGGCGTCGTCCAGACTCGATATCAAACTTTTGAATTCCTTACAGCCGAAGCGGTCGCTGTAATTACTTCCGTATCCGGCCATTGTGTAGTAGAAGTGCTCCTCTCTTCTCTCCAGCATTTCTAGGTCGTTCAGCTCAAAAACCCTGCACCACGGGGAAATTCTCTCGTCCCGGGAGCTTTCAAAAATGCAAGCTTCGTATAGGGTCAATATAATGGTTTTAGAATATAATGAAGTGCTCATTCCAGTGCGCTTAGAAATACTTTCTGCAATCTGTAAACATATAAAAGCGACGATTGAGAGAGCAGCCAAACGTTTTAAAATATATTATAAATTTATATGTTAAATTTAATTTTATATGTTGTTTATAAATTCCAGCAGCTACATATTGTTGTCGAAGAGATGCTGCGTCACGTGAGGGGCGAATTCCGTCCGTAGGCATACTCTGTCGTTTGAGTTTGCGGTGGTTTGAATACTTATCTGATTTCACTATCCACGGTTCTTTAGTAAAAACTGGCTGTTCTAGTTGTTTTTTTTTAAATTTTATAAATAATACAATTTATAAAGCGGACAGCTATATATTAAAAATTTCTTGCAGTGCCTCTTTTTTGCATGTCACTATAAACTTTCACGTATCTTCTTTGTTTTATAAGTTTCATTCGTTTATGACAACCAAGAATGGAAAAAATTAAAATAAACAAACAATAATTAAACATAAAGTTGATTACGTTCCGCTGTGATTGTTAAATATATATTAGTTTTTTTTTAATATTATTATAAGCGTATGGCGTAACGTATATGAAAGCTGATATTATTGACGTTTAGAAATTAAGAATCTACTTTTGAATAATTCTACAGAGATGGATTTTTTTGAGTTGAGTTGAGCTTGAGTTTAATACAAGCTAGTTTAGCAACTGGACTGAAAAACAGAGCTCAGTTATAGTAAAAAAATGATTTAAAAAGGAAAAAATAATAAAATACGGTGAAAATGTAATTAATGATTATGATATATGAAATAATGAATGAGAATGATGATTGAAGTGAACAATTTAATGAATAAGGAAATAACATACGTTCAACGTAAAAAATATACAGCGGTATTTATATTCAACGATGTCCTTTTCGATAACTGATTTATAACAACTAAACCGGTCTCGTGGAAAAAATATATAATTTGGAAAAAAGTTTTCATTCTAAAATAATTATATTATTAAAAAAACTTTGTTTATCTTCGAAGTGCTTCGCGAACCGCGCGGGTGCGAGGTCATGCCCGACCTCGCGCCATGCGTTCAACCGCCTTCTCAAACATTAAAATAATTTCTTTGAAACTTCGAACTCGGTTTTTTTGTAATTGAGAAACATTTTTCCAATGTTTTTTGCTCATTAATTAATGTTTGATTATTGATCTATATCAACCCCCTAAACGGACATCAGTGATTATACACCTGTATATCAATGAATCGTCGTGGCTAAAAAAAAGTCATGTGTAGAATAAACGCACAATACGTGCAAATTTTCAAGATATAGTAAAGTCAAATTGTAAATTGTAGGTCTTTAATAATGTTAAAAATCATCTAATACACGGTATTTAAGAAATACACCCCCATCCCCCCGCCCCAAGGCCACACCTCGCTACAACATGGCTACCTGTTCACTATGTTTATATAGATAAACGTTTTATAACTTACCGTTTCAAAGATTTTAGATGTTTCCGAAAATATTACCGATTCTGGATTTAACTCGTAGTCGTCGATCATAGAATATCCATTAGTCAAATGACAGTCATACTGAAAAATGTCGAATCAAATATTAAATTAATTATTATATACTTCCTATTTACAATTTACATATTTATGCACAGGAGTGGCCTCAAAGAAATTCAATACATTTAGAGTTTAATAAAAATGTACCTACATTAATCGTGTAGTTCGTGGTAGTCTAGTGGTTAGGGTGTTGAACTATTGTCCCGAAGGTCGCGGGTTCGAATTCGCACATGATCATACCACATACCACAGGCACATTTGGCTTAGTTGAGTAGGGCAAAAAATAATTAAGTAAAGCGTAGATTATAGCAATTCTTTTTTAAAAAAGAAAATAAAAGAAATATTAAAATTCACCTATATAGAATAGATATGACGGAGAAGAAAGGAAAAAATGTGTCAAAATTTTCAACTGTAAAATTACCACATTAGTATGTATCAATAATTGCGTTGCTTGTCATTGCAATGAGATCTTGTCATAATTTATCAGTGGATCGGAAATGTCTGTTTTTAATCTTGCAGCTTAAAATACCTGCGATAATCACAGTTCCGTAATGCTGGTAAAAGTTAATTCCATTGTTTAATTCCTATTTTCTAGAAGTCAAATGGTGTACTTTAAGAGTGTGGTTGATCAAAGGCTTAAGGGAATTTTTTTTTTTTTTTGCTTGTTTTTGCAAGGCCTAAGAAAATAGGCTTGCAAAGATGCCTGGGCGCTAAAAGTCCTTAAATTGTATATACAAAATGCAAACCCAAATATTGCACCTACCTCAGCAATGTAATCTCTCTGTCCTATATAATACGACTTAAAATCATCGTCGTATTCAAAAATTCCCTCGGCATATTTTCGCATGCTTTTTATGCTCCTTTGGTATTGACTGTAACCGAAATAATACCTGTCCTCGTCGTAAGTGCGATTCAACAACGAAGGAAAATGATCTCTCATGCGTTTGCCGTTCAAATACTGCTGCCTACTGCCAGATTCTGTTAGATATCCTACTTCATAGGGCATCAGCTCGTCGAATACCCAGGAAGATATTTCACGGATATCATTTTCGCACAATTTTCCTCTGCCTTCGTTGTTAAATCTCACAATTTCTTCCCGTAAATCGGGTAGCAAATTGCGCATTCTTGTTATGGCATCTTTGTGATGATTTCGTACTCCGTGACGTATGACTGACCAGATATATTGAGGGTTGCAATCTGTGAGAGAGTGTAAAAAAAAAATTACTATGACAAATTAAATATAAAAGCATTCAATTTACCTATAAAGGGACGATAAATATTGAACCTACTTATTACTATTGTAAATAGTTTTAATTCGACATAAAGGTGTACTTATGTAAATGATAACATAATCGAAATTTACCTGTATGGTGACTATATCCAGGGCTATGTGAGTTAAAACTGCTTAACAATATTTAAAAAAATAAGTATTTTTTAGTCCACGATTTTAGGGTTTTTAAAAGTACAAAAAATATTCTATAATTCATTTGAGTCTATTAGTCTATCGAGTAAAGTATTTTATTAAAGAATACCAAACACAAACCAACGTTTAAAACATATGAGTATTCGTATTTATTTTTGTATGGCCAAAAAGAAAGAACGTGTCATTTTTTGGGTAAATTTAAATTTATTGTGTTTTTTTTATTATTTAACGAGAGTAGTTGAATATAGTGTTTAAAATATAATATAGAAGTAGTTGTTCAAAATTTAATATTTTTTTATTTTACACGAAATTGAATACATAATATTAATTACCTGATTCTGCAATGTGAGCAAATATCGTCCGCCCAAATATTTTTTAATAATGTTTTTATGAATCTACAAATAGAACTACACAATGAATAACAACTTTGAACTTGAATTAACTTGAGTTAATTGGTTAAACTTGAATTTTTTGAATTTTAACAAAAAGAGCTAATAAACCGGTGAGCGGCATTCACGCCTGCGATCCTGAGATTGCAGTAAAAAAAATGCGGGAATTCGCCATATTAAAAGAGCAATAATGTTCCACTTGAAGGTAACATAGAAATTTATTTTATTTATTATTTATTTAAGTTCTTTATTTACAAACAAAATACATATTTAAATTGTTTGTTCTTGCGGGTTTTTATGTGAACTCATTCGTTCCTACTTTTGACTTATTTAATACAATTTATATATATATTTATTTATTTTTATTTGTTGCGTTACACTCGATACATAGAACTCTTTTGTAGAAATCAGAACACGAAAATAATAGATAGGACAATGTTCTCCTTTACCTTGTAATTTCCGTATTACGGCAAATTTTATGAACATATAGAACACATTTAAAATAGAGAATAGGGTGCATCCAATAACTCAATAATATCGAAAATGCTACTTAGGACCTTGTCGCTCTAGTAAGACGAATTTAGTGTGTTAAAGCTACAGTAAAGTAGCAGTAGTAAAAGTTAGTAACAAATTTTTAAATAATACAAAGAAAACTGGTCTAAAATGGCAAAACAAAGAGTTCTATACACATTTTACAGTATGGTCACTTGATAAAATATCAGGCCGCTCGGCGTCACGACGTAGCAACCCAGAAACTGACTGACTCCACGGGGCACCGTACCCATAAATAAATTGACGATAATGAACGACGGGTATGTTTCCGCGCGAAAATGTTGTAATCTAGGTCAGTTGAATAGGTCAAGAGCACAACAATACCACCACTAAGCATTCAATAGAGTATTTTATTATTTTTTTTGTTAAATATATGAAAACTCGTCGAACAAAGGTTGTTCAGATTCACGCCCAGAATAAACCCTTAAAAGGATACTGCTTATTTTAAGTTCATCCTGTATATATGAGAAATCTTAAAACAAAACATCCAAACTTTGTGAAATTTAAACATGAAACAAAAAAAAATAACTCCAATTATTAAGTATCTCGGCATTTGATCTTTTTGTTTTATGTAAATAAATTTAAGGTAAAATAAATTATTAGGCACAAACCTTTATTTGTAAGATTTCCATGTCCTCTGACATCTTCGTACATGGTGGCAGTAGCCCTGTCCCTGAATAAGGAATAGTCTACGTATTCGCATGAAACATTCGTGCTGGATAGTTCTTCTGCTATGACATGATCATATACAGAAATAATCAAGATATAAAAAATAAAAAAAATAACCATTTTAGTTTGCGACATATAAAAATGCAAGAAACCAGTCAACTGACTGACGCCTTTATTTATTTTTTCATAACAGAAAAACGCTGATACACCGCCTCTGAAATAAAAAGCCCATAAAATAAAGAGATAAGACTTCATAATACAGGAAATGTGTTGTATTTTAGAATGAAAAATAAGTAGAAGTAAATATATTATATGTCTAATTATATATTTTATTAATTACACAGACAAACAAAATAATATTATATTTGTGGTAACACTATTATTGAAATAAAATAAACTAAAACCAATATATTATTTGCATTAGCAGTGATCTCATAAAAGACGTTATTTATCAGAAAGAATAATATATCATACCTCATATTTTTTTAAGCATTTCTCTACAAAAAATGTAGATGTGTTCAATATGCAATAATAATATATATTTGATATCTTTTCTTTAAAACTTAAATTATTTTAAAAAATATTTAAAAAAACTTTAAAAATTATTAAAAACGTTGTCATTGTATGAACATAGGTAAGACAAATCACGAATTTTAATAATTTATTTATTATATGCTACATTTCGCTTATGATAGGCATGTGTGATATTATGCTTCAGTGCGAAAACACTTGATTAAACTCATAAAAGACCACACTTCAAGGCTCAAGAGATTATAAAGCAATCTTTTTATAATTCCTTAGTGTAAGGTTCAGTAAAAACATAAAAAATAGACCCACAATCAAGGCGCAGGTGCTATATAAAAAGAGGTATATATATATTTTTTTTTGTTTAATTAATAAATTAAATAATTAAATTCACAAAATCTACAAATTCTACAACCTCAACTTAAACTCCTTTTTCCCAACTTAAATGCATACAGTATCCTCGTATTTCACGTACGTTGAATCTATTCCAGGTGCTAAAACACAAAACATTAACATGCTCAAAACATGCAAAAAACATGCAAAAAATGCAAACATGCAAAAAATTAACATGCTCGCAATTCTGTTCAAATGCGAAAGAGTTGAATTTTTGTATGTAGATTGATGCTCTTAAAAAGGCATGTAAATTATACACAGATGGATCGAGCGGAGGCTGATCGAATAATATAGATATATAACATTAAAGTCAACAAATGGTTAGTACCTACTAATAAGTGAAGCGTTGACAGTTTAATAAATGAAATATGACAGGAAGGCTATTAAAAACTTGAGGACTTATTAGTTATTACTGGACTTTTAAAATTAATATAAATGCAATAATTATTATTATAATTATTACTAAATTGAAATATTATATCCGTGTTGTTTCATTACTAGCAGCGTATCGAAACTTATAAATAAAACTAAAATGGTGTTAACATTCACGATGATTCGAAAGAATACTACTGTATGAGTTTTTATTTTAATCTACTTAGATCTAAAAAATAAGACTGTCACCAGGGGCGGCCATAGGGTAGATCGATAGGAGCGGTCGCCCTATAGCGCCAGATGGCAAGGGGCGCCAAAATTCGCTACTTTCAAATTATGGAACGACTTACCGCCACCATGTGTAACCATGTGTAACCATGTGTTAACCATGTGTAATATTGGTTCCCAGACAACGCTTGGGACTGCAGCGATGGAGGTTTGAACTGGCTAGCCCTTGAGGAACCCGGCGGGAAGGTCAGACAGCGCATCGCCGACTATGACAGGCTGATGTGCCACCAGCGGCTTTATAGGGGGAAACCTCTTCACGCCGTCATGAAAATTATTAAGGTGACCGTAAAAATGTTCATGGTTTCAAACGTTCAACGTAGAAATTACTATAAGCACACTAGCAAACGATGTCTTCGTACAGTGGAAACTCGTTATGAGTCTCGTTATAATAAAATAATTAAATATAATTATTTTATTATAACGAGACTCATAACGAGTAAAAAACCTAATTAACGTACCTAACTAAATTAACCTAATTAACCTAACCTAGTTAAAACGTACCTAATTAAATTGTGCTATTTTTGCATGCCCCGTGTAAGTTAACGCTTATAGAGGCAAAAAATCCAATGAAACCTGCTTTGGTGTATTCTGAATAAAAAAATAATATTTTTAAATTTCGTTTTGTAGTAGAAATATGGGAACTACTGAACCCTTTATAAGTTTGTCTATACAATTTTAGGAAATTTTGTTCTATGGTGTACATATTAGAATCCGATAAATGGATAGAAAAATAAACGCACTTAAATTTTATAGATGAAAATAATAACTGGTTTTAATTTTAAATACTGGTTTTAGTTAAAATTCTCTAAAACAAAAATAGTTTTAGATTACATTGTAGATACTAGGGTCACATAAAGAGTAACATATAAACAGTGCGTTTCTTGCTCTTCTAGGTAGTTTTGACTGCGTGCCCGAAATTTTGCGCCTGCCAAATGACAAACGTCGTACAGGGCCCCGGAGGAATGCTGGTGCCGCTTATAACCGTCGACTGCAGTTCCAAAGGTCTGCTGGTTCTGCCGGCAACTCTTCCGCCGAATACCACTACTCTAATGTTGCAGGACAATGATGTAAGTAAGAAGAAATAACATTAGGAGAGTGATGGCTTCATGTTATTTAACGGCTCTTAAAACGGAGGTATTTAAAACGCAATTTGAATGTATTTCATAGATCGATTTGTTCCTCGAATAATGCTCTTCACACGATTATTGCCCTAATCTCCCACTTAAACAACGAATTAATTAATTGACGTGATTGCATTAAGTGAAATTCAGTTTAAAAAAAAATGTACACGTAATAACTAACCGTGAAAAATCTGATTAATTTACTAACGTTATTGTTTCGTAACAAATACCTAAGTTAGTTTGTTTAAATGTATTATTTAGACAATATTTATTAATTCTATTGTTATATAAGTAGTTTAATTGTTTAAGTAGTAAGTAAGAATAGGATTCTGTCTAGAATTATGTAAATTTTATTTTCTTCATATTTAATTATAAACCACTATGTAAATCTGTAGATTTCTCAAAAAATAAATGAACCTACCGAAAGATATGCATTTAGTACTCATACCTACTATAATTCTTATAACAATCAATTTAATATTGTGTGAATACTGGTATAATACGGATAAGTCACCCTACATCAAAAATTCATTTAATATAGATACACTTATAATAAAAATACGATAAAACCAAAATATCCAAATCTAATCTATCTTGAAACTAATTTTATTGCTACGTCCAACTAGTTGGCATGCCGCGACTGCATTGTTAAATCTGATCTGATGTATCTCGTGTTAGTTGACTATTAGTCCACATCCTGCTTTAAAGATTATATATTACTACTGTTAGTTATTCCTACAATTTTATACACTAAAATATGATCTCATCGTTTGAAAATTTATTTAATTTCTTAATAGCATTAGATATGAAAAAATCACTCTAAATGTGAAAGGTTTGCAAGGATGCAAGCCTAACTTAGATTATAAGTTAATTTAGGATTTCTTTTTACCTCTTATATTTGTTAAAGGACTGGTATATCCACTATGCAAAATATATCTTAGATTTTATCTAAATAAAGCTGTAATTAAATGGCAAATAATAACGAATTAACATGACCAGTAACTCTTGTAATTTGACCCATATTCATTATTTTTTATGTTAACGCGTGGTATTTATTATTAAGGTGTAGCGGTAACAATGTTGTCCCACGCACCTCACTCACATATCTCCAACATAGATCAATGTGTTGTCTATGATCGGCGGCCGGCTAGGCACAGCTGATCCGCCAACTATCGAATCAGTCTCAATAAACTCGCCGCTCGCACACTATGCCTGCCTACCATTTACCAGTCGCGACCTTCATAGTGGAGTACCACCACATTTTAATAACATTATAGAATATTTCTTGCAATTGGTGACCCCGACGTGATTACGTCGTCTTTTTTACGTTTATTTAAAAATAAACGATGTTTTATAAAACAAAAAAATACTACGTTTTTGAAATCGCACATTATAAACGTTAAACGTGTACGCGTATTTTATACCGCTATTTCTCCCCTTTATTAATATATTTATATTATATCTACAGATTGACAGCATACTACCAATGATTCAAAATCCCTATTATTACAAAGTTGCCGATGTGTATCTTGACAATAACAAAATCAAAACTATCAAGCAACTCGAAGGCTCAGATTGGATCACCAGATTTAGGCTGCTAAGTTTGAGGGGTAATTTACTGCTTCAGGTAAATTATAAATAAAAACATGTCATTATCGTACCGTGTCCTAAGACCATTCCCAATAAGAAAAAAACTATACATAATAATGTTATACGGCTCTTATAATAGATACGACAGCTGAACGACGCTTCATAAACGGCTTTGTCCGCTCGCGGCGGCGAGCTGTCATTGGCATTGGCGAGCTGTCATTGTCGCGCATTGTACGCAAATGCGGCCAATGTTACGTTATCGATCGCGCAAAAGTGATTCAAATTCATAGATTTTAATAAACAAAATAAGGTATCAGTAACATAATGTACAGTTTTACTTAAACTAAATATTAAAATAAAATACAATCTCCAAATATAAAAAATCAAGTAGATACCTCTATGGTACCAGTCATGTTGACCGATTTGATAAGGTCTGTTACCTTTTTAACTAGGTAAGAATTACCTGATCTAAGAAAGACTATGTATAAAATGTTACATTGTGAATTTACACCAGCGCTTTAATAAAAATATTAAATTTGCAAATTATTTATTTTCGCATTTTTTTTATCAAATTTCTTACTGATAATAGGGAACATAAACACCATAAGACATTAAGTCTTCGGAAATGGTCACGAAATCTATACAGATTAAATATTATTAGCATATTGAGACGTTAAGAAACAAACACGGCAATATCCAATTAGGCCGAAAATAAGTTTTAAATGCCATTTTGTAGTACTTTTTTGAACTTAAAAGTGACAGAGTGAAGGCGTCTTTTTCCAATGATTTTTTGTTCAAAAAAACTGCTTTCAAATGAAACCCGGCAATCTCCATAAAAATGTTCAGAGCGAACTTGGCAATTTCCTGACAGCCAATTAAAAATTCCACCTAAATATAATATTTATGTGAAAATTTTAATAAGATTAAATACTATTATTTTGAAATTTATTGCCAGAGTAATTTTCATAGGCCACTTGGTTGATTTTATGAGTTTTTATTTACAGTTACCCACCCACGCCCTAGATCATGCATTTCAGAGAAACCCAAATCTGGTGAATATTTACCTGGGTAACAACCCATGGCGATGCGATTGCCACTTCACACCCGCATTCAAGCAATTACTTTTCAAGTACCAATCTATAATAAAGGACTTGGATGACATACGGTGCTCTAAATCTGATGACACGGATATATCTTTAGTTCAGGTATTTTGCGTTCAAATATTACACGTTTCACATACCGGAATCAACTTATTTATAATGTCTATTCAAATAATATTAAATGCATATGCCTCAAATATATTGTACATCTATATATTAATACGTGAAGGGAAAACTTTGTACCCCTTTTTAAGCATATTGCGCGCAAGGAGGAGTGTAAGATTTGGCATAGTTAAGGTTTATATGGAGAGGGAGTGCATAAAGCTAAAGTTATCTATAATATGTGTTAAAAATGCATTAAATAAATAAAATAAAACGTTTACGAGTATACTATTGACGGTTGATTGACAGAGTTTCGAACTGTGAATTTTGTGTGATTTCAATGTTCCTTTTTCAATAGTCATATTAATGCCATTTTATACTTCTATGAATAAGTGTTATTTTTACATGACAGCTAGACCTAATTAGTTTACAAATTCAAACAAGCATTTGCTTTGTTTGGAAAAATGCTAAGTTGCATTTTACAAGTTGTGGCGTAATTTCAGACCGTCCTGAGACGAGTTATAAATTCCTTTCTCACGGTTTAGTTTTCATAATCGAAGACAGTGCTTTCAGTCTCCAGTCCTTTACACACTGCGCTCCCGTTCTGGACACCTTCCTAGGTAGTCAAACTGTACAAGTCTTTACTTTGTATCGAGTCGAAACTATTACCGGTCATTTACTAAATTATATTTACATTCCTTCTGAGCCAGAAATAAACTATTTGGGGACCCTGATCTGAACTCTATCTCTATCCACACGTTAACGAGAGATCTTTTATCCCGTTACAGTAATATGCATTTAAGTCGACACCATCTCCCCTGACTCTAGCACAGGCACATCTGGTCTTGTTGAGTAGGGCCCAAAATAATTGTATATGACCTCGGCCATAGCAATTTATTTTAAATTTAAAAATATTAACTATTTTTATATTTACAGATTAAGAGCCTGTCACGTTCGAAGGTATGCCATATTGGCCATTGGACCAGCCGTTGGAGCCTTCATCCGTTGGACGTCCTGAGTATCGTCTTAGCATGCCTCACGGTTTTGATCCTCAGCAAATTGGCATACGACTACTATTGTTATAAGACCACAGGACAATTGCCTTGGATCAGTGCGAAATTACCATAGCTTAAGGAATTTCGACTAATGTATTAAAACGCAAATTTATAATTGTAAAAAAAAGATTTTCTATTTTTTATTTCATTAAATAAAATCTTATATGTATAAACAACAATGGGAGACCGATGAGTTTTCAAAACTAGATTACCCCAGATTCGACTGACCCGTATAAAGCAAAATGTACTGTCTGCGATATGTGGTTGTCCTGTGAACTTTCAACTTTTCGACGATATGTGACGATTCAGCAACATAAAAACAGAACCACTTCCACAAAAAGTGTCAGAGTCAAAAAGTGTCAATAAGCAAAAATAACGAATAATTATTGTTGAATAAATGACTTAGTTAATAACAGAAATTTATTTTTTCTAAACAAATAGTACGATATATGGAAGTTACGGGTCTTTTTTATAATAAATACGGCAATTTCACTACTTTAGATACGGCAGTTAAGATTCTGGCGGTGGTAACGAGAACGCAGACTGTAGTGAGTCCACGAATAAGTGGTCTTTGTATATAGACCTAAATACAGCGTAATAGTGCATTATGCAAATGGCTACGAGGGCAAAGAGTAATCCCTAGCCTAGCAAACAAAATAATGATAACGTTATTTTCAATGTAATAACGTGTATGCTTTAACAACGATAGGTAAATACCAACATAACAAGGGGTTTAATGTTTGCTTAAAGGATCTCTTATTACCAGTGGGTATGCACCAACAGGGTTAATTAAATCTGTAGTATAAACAAGGGCCATGCATAAAATCATAGTGCCACGCAATATAAATTTGTACATTTAATATGGGTCATACAAGTAAACCTTTTTGAACAATGGTTATTACATAATATTATATATATTAATATTTAAAAAACTGACAGAAGACTTACACGACGTGGCAACACGGTAGTCAACTGTCACGAACGGGCGGGGTGTATTGGATCTATGAATAAGTGGTCCTTGTATTTAAATCAATCTAAATACTACCTAATAATGTAGTCAGTATATAAGTGAAGTGTCAAGTGCCCCAGCCATCTCCAACGCCTGCAACGATTCTATCGGTTACGTATTCAGACGCGCCCAGCAATCAAAGCGCCAACTGTAAGTACTTCTTTGGTCTATTCTTTCTTCTCAGCCAAACTGTGAAGTGGTCCTTCCTTAATAAATATTATTTTTGCTTGTATTTGCCCACAACCCCATATGTCTGCTAAGAATCCTTCAGTTCCAACAGGCCCTCGCAACTCAACTCAGTTCGCTTACAGACTATTTAATTCGAGCTGTATTTAACTACCCGTAGTCGCATCCGCCCTACTGGTTACATTTTGGGTTGTTTGTCCCTAGACCTTCGACCTCGAGCAGAACCAATGTTCGCATTACTATACGCTCTTCAAAATTTCCAAAAGAAAACTTAAATGGTTTTAAAATTTATGATGACTTGAGAATTCATGATACCCTTTGTTATTTTTATTTTAATCAATTCAGACCTAAAAAATAACCCATTTTAGCATCTATGAACATCCAAAACGCACATTAAATACACTAATAAAGGATGACTGAGGATACTATATATTTTATTAATTTCATCACAGTTTATATAAAATTATTACAGCCAATTTGGTGTGACCACGATAATCATAAAAATAAAAAAATATCTTTCCGCAAACGATTGTCTAGTAGTTGCGGAACTAATCAAATACTCATCAGGCGCATAGCCATCTTCATTGCAGTAATCTTCTCTGCAGTTCGATGTAAAGTCATAGTGGTATTTCTTGAATTCTCGCCAACTGCAAGCTTCTTTGCTGTCGGTCATGCAGCAACCGATGGGATTTTCATTCAGAAAAAACTGCAATTCGTAGTCATTGCTGGTATTACAACTGAAATTTAAACGAATTTGAAACATGAAATAAACAAATAAACAAGGAAAAAATAGTTTTTGTGTACTCCTAATACGACATCTAATTACCATCCATATTTTCTGCAAGGAAATGTTTAAGTTCTGCTCATATATTTTATTGTGTTTATGGGGTTAAAAGCAACAACAGAAATCTCAATCTTCTTCCACTGTAACTTAAACAATAACTTCTTTTTATTGATTAAAAAAATATAAAGTAAATTAAATAAAAAAATATCAAGTAATAAAAATCAAATTTAAAATACGTTTTCTCTATCAGCCTTTAATGTATATTTTAATCAATAATTAAATTACGAATATTAAAATCAACAAATATATATAAAGTTAGAGGTTGCTTTGAAATTACCGCTTTGAGATTGCGTTTTTTTTTAGCAAAGAAACCTAAATTTACCCATTTGCTGTCATACGAATGACCAAAGAAACGGCGGGCTGTGTTTGGCTAAGACGGAGATTTCCATTCTTGCTATAAAGAAATCGGAGATATTTACTATTTTGAAATTAATATTTCGTACTCAGTTTTGTATGGGACATAGCCGCTTTAGCAATCCAATCCTGAAACCAGTAACAAATTTGTCATATTATGGCAAGGGATACATAGTTACTATTTTGATTTTTTGGAGACTGCCGCTTTTGGTATTTCATCATTTCTTTTGCAGTTGAAGCAATGATTTCTTTATCATTGCCCATGATTTGATCATTTCTTTTGC
This sequence comes from Neomicropteryx cornuta, assembly GCA_020383195.1. Lineage (NCBI taxonomy): Eukaryota > Metazoa > Arthropoda > Insecta > Lepidoptera > Micropterigidae > Neomicropteryx > Neomicropteryx cornuta. The sequence continues at coordinate 6,017,765 of JAHKQU010000025.1, read as the reverse complement.
AATATCTTTTATATCAAACCTTGATTATTGTGTTTACTCTGGGAAGAAATTCGGAAGAAAGACTTATTATTAAACCATTACAATTTATAACTTATTGTAATAAATATTTATTTTATATATATTCACTAATACTCCTAAAATATTTTTATTGCGTACACTTAAGAATCATTTTTTTTTTATTTATTAAAAGAATTATAAACAGCGATATAGAACATAATTACAATTATTATTATTATACATGACATATGGCCAATCCAAAATTAACTTTAATAAATCCCATATTAACAGATTATTATACATTTAAAAAGTTATGAAAAGAGTGTGTGAGAGAAGTGTGCAAGTAAAAGAGTGGAATGGAAACTTGATATGTTAGGATGTGTGACAAGCGCCCATCGCAAAGTAATATAGGCATTTAATGATTTCAGAATGAAAAGGTCACATACAGTTCTAAACACTATCACAGACAGCCTTAATAAATTGGTTACAGTTAAGATGGAATAAATCAATGCTTTGAAAGTTTTTACTATAAGTATCCAGAATTCTATTAAGCAATTATAATTATAATAATGAGGTGTTTATGTTTATATTTGTGGGCCAAAGAGTAAGAGTATGTCTGTAATCCCGTAACTACCAAATATTGCCTTTTTTTCTTACTAAAAACAGTGCAAGATTTGATAAAAGCGATGCGCTTGCGTTATGGAGTGGCTCAAGAGTAGCGTAGCTGAAGCGTGCACGCCGGTTGTAGCCTTGAGTTAAACGATTTGCATCAAGAAATTAGTTTATATTGCATCTTAATACCTAAATGTCTAATAATTAATTAATGACAATTAATTAATGTCTTACTTGTAAAGTACAGCATGCACGTTCGCAGAGAATGGCGTCTGCGTGTCAACCGTCCATATTTGACTGGCGTTGTATGTCGAATAGTCCGGAGAAAGAGTCGGGCTGTCTCTGAAACATCCCATGGCGGTAAACATCATAGTCATAGTGACGTCGTGTGAAAAATGGGCCTTCATTGTGAAATCATCAGATTTATTTTTCACTGAATTATCAAAGTGAACTATTAAATCTTTTAACTGAGCGCACCCAAAAAAACGATGATTTTTGTTGCCATATGAAAGTACAAAGTACGCCATGATATTATCTCTTTGCCTCATAAGTTCCAAATCAGACATTTCAAATATTCTACAAAATGGAGCAATATCCAAATGCATAGCGCTTTCATATACACAACTATCATAAAGTGCCAAAATAACATCTTTAGTTAAAGTTGAATTTGGTAGTCCTGTGCGATGAGACGTGCTGGTAGAAATCTGAAATGGATTTTTAAAATTTTCTAATTAAAGTTGTTAATTAGCAAATTAATTATATACTATATATTCTTACAAAGTTGATAACAGAAACTATCCTCATTCCAACATTTCTCTATTTTTTCCTTATTACACAGTTTACTTAAATGTATTTAAGAATTATTCAAGATAATAATGTTTATCCTCCTGAGCAATCCCCCTTCTTCCTTATTGAAATATAAAATGGTTTTTCAGAGCGTTTGTGGAGTAAAATCAAGATATAGAGATTATGCATATATGGGTTAATGAATGTTCTGGTCAAATTTAGATTTTTATGGTGTAAAGAATTAGGTTTTAAAAAATATTTGTTCAAAATTAATTACCCTTTCAAATAGTTTTGATGTTGTGGAAAATTGTAACACCTCCTTAGATGCTTCATAATTTAAATCCCTTAAAACCGGAAAACCTAATGTAACGTGGCAGTCCCTCTGAAATAAAAACAAGAATGGCTATGACAACTGTAGCTGACATTTAATATCAACTGCTTTTATACATTGTTTAGTAGTAGTAAATTATTTAACCAGATGTTAATTAGTAAATTAAGTAACAGATCTGACGCCTTACAGCTGGATCTGACGTCCCCCAGACTTCTCGTGCCTGTCTGTGGTTTCAACTTGTGATGGGTTGAGTAGATTAAAATAAAAAACATCAGGTTCAATGGTATGATGGCATTCTTTCAATTCATCATAAATTTTAACACCATTTCAGTTTTTTTTTAAGTTTTGAGGCGCGGCTAGTAATAAAACCACCCCCCTCTCCTCTCTATTTACTAAATTTGTGATTTTTAATACTAACTTCTTCCAAATCGACTTTTTTTCAATAACTCGGTAAAAGTTCCCAACGCTGTCTATTATACTAATACAATACAAATACACAAAAAACGGACAAAAATTTTAGTTTAGTTCCGTATTAAATCATGTTTTTTTAATATATATAAATAATCAAAGTTTAAATTAGTGTATTTCATATTGTTTTTTTATTTATTATTTTTTTTTATTTATTTATTTTTTTTTAATATATATCAGTATTATTCTTTTTTCGTCATTACCTGTATTGTGTGCAATTTCAGTTGAATAACCACAATAAATAAATAAATATACATTATATTACAATTTATAACAATTATAACGTGGCACTGAATATTCTTTTACATTTTTCTATTTGCGTTCATAAATAAATTTATATTGGCCAGCAATAAATAAAACGTTCCAATAGCCACGCTGTCAACATAGTAAAAAATTGTTGACTTTAATGTTAAATAGCTATATTATCCGACCAGCTTTCGATATGATCTAAACGGCTATGATTGCTTTTCTTATCTACACATAAAAAATCAGCTCTTTCTCATTTGTAATTTTTGAGTTTAAAGTTGCAACAGACGGTCGGACGGACGGCCAAAGAACGGGAACAGTCGCTTCTCGTACATGAATGCATGTATAGAAGCTAAAAATGTGGTTAAATGAGAAGATTGCATAAAGTTATTTGTAATTCGGTTCTTATTGCAAAATATTAATTATTATTTAGGTGTAATTTTGGAAATTAATAAAGGCGTTTATCTAAATATATCTTATTAATCCGTTAAGTATTTTTTATGCAATAATTAAGACACATTATCTAAACGATTATAATGTCGCGCAAAAGCCATACTTTTGATTTAAACTAATATAAAAATAGTCGCGACGTAAACAAATATTTGTGACGTAATTGACAGCATCATTATTGTTTTTGTGATAACAAAATAATTTTGAATTTTATAGCGGATAAAAAAAAATTTTTACAAAATTTCTCTTAGCTTTTCTATTAGCTCTAACTTATACGTTATGTTATGTTATGTTATAACATAACATAACTTATACGTACATAAGTTAGCAAATACTTAGTCTACAATACAATATACAAAATACATCATGTCTTTTTGGATTGAGAAATGGCTTTCTTAATTACTTATTCATTATCATCCCTTTTGTTATAACAGGGCCATTATTATAAGTAGCAGACATAACTAACTCTTACACATTCAAGATATGTACGAAAAACAACACACAAATCTGTATAAAAAATATACACACCCTTACCACTCTAAACCACTACCCTTTCGTTTTAAATAAAACAACATTATACGAAACTAAACTTAGAATGAATTACATACCTCTGCAACAATATCCGGTTGTCCTACATAGTATGATTTATAATTAGGATCATTCTTAAAGAGCCCTTCAGTAAAATATCGCAAAGTTTGAATACCTCTTTGAGTTGAGCTATATCCAAATTGAAACTTGTTAGGATTATAACTCGTATTTAGTAAATTAGGAAAATGTTTTCTTAGCCGGTCTCCAATTAAAAATAACTCATTTTTTCCAGATTGTGCTAAGAAATTGGATTCATAGACCATCATTTCATCCATTTTCCATTTTCGTAGAGCATCTATATCTTCTCTGCATAAATGTCCTTTACCATCAGCATTTACTTGCAGAATCATTTCTTTTACTTCATCCAATATTTCAGTCATTCTGCTAACTCCCAGTATTGCAGGGTATCGAGCTCCATGACGTATAACAGACCAAATTTGCTGTGGACTGCAACCATCTTAGGTAGTTAAAAAAATTACAATATCAATATAATTAAAAAAAATAAAACTATATACATAAACATAAAAAAAATACTACGATATAAGTTGAAATTAAATATCATTAGAGGTTAATTTTATGTTTAATAATATTATATTAGTTATAATAAAACTGTCAAGTCAACTATTGTAACGAAACAGGAAAAAAACATGGTATCGTGTCGAATATATTTATTACGATTACAAAGTAAATATTATTTCAGTTTTTTTTTACATATTCCCATGAACATAATATACTTTTGAAAATAAAATCGTGGGGAGTAAGCGATTTTTTTTTTAATTTCATTGCGACAAAATTAAATAAAAAACTATTTGACTTTGGAATTCGTGCGCCTACAAATAAGATTCAGCTAGATTTACAATAAGGAATATCTAGGTATCTAAATATTTTTCTTTTTAATAATATTAATATTCAAGATTTTATTTGACAAGCATAACACCTAATAAGGGCGGACTTATTGCTGTATGACAATATCAACCAATTTCAAAAAATCTATCGTAGTAGTGAGATATCCCTAGTGGTCTGTCTAGACCCGAGCCAATCGTTCATAACCAGAGGGACAGCAATTCAGGCTTCGTATAATATTGAATATATCAATGTAAAATAATCATACCTCTATTCGTCAAATTTCCATATCCTCTTGCATCGTCATATAAGGACGTCAATCCTCTTTTGGTGTAAAGGGAATAATCAACGTATTTACAACTATTTAAATGATTGTTTGTGTTTGATTGTGACGTAGAACATTTTAACTGCAATACTAAGATTATTACCATAAAAATTTGAAAAATCATCATATTCATCAATCAGCAACTATTCACGCTATTTCTGATATTAAAGGTAACTCCTTCTTTACATTTAAATGTACTATACTTTCTGAATACTACTTACGGTGTAATTTGAATAAAATAAATACGTTCAATATTCACAATGGCTAGCAAAATGGAATTGGTTAAATTTTGAAGTAACAACATAAATATATGTGTTATTAAAGGTCAGTAGGTATTTAATACATAATATGTAATTAATATTAGTTATACCTACTGTCCTATACTAAAAATATGATAAAATTTTGAAAAACGTTTTCGAGACAGCTTAGATTCATTGTAAATCACATCGGTATCACGCTACCATAGCAATGAAGTATTTTGAAAGCCAGGTATATTACCCATTGTCAAAATACACTGCACGAGGTTTATCAATAACAAATAGTTAGGTCCGTTATCAGCCGCGCCAACCTTCGTGAACAGAGTCATACCAGATGGGTTTTTTAGATAAAATGAGCGTGAAAGTGTGCCCGGTTAGTTCATCGTAATTAGCAACAGGGAATTTGGGATATTGGATCAGGTCGGGATGCTATTATTGTTTATTATTATTATTATTCTAATTTTTATGTATATTCAATATTCCATATTCAATATTTTAAAATTATTATATATTCAATAAATAAACTCTGCGCGCATCGGTAAGGCGATTGAGCGAGCGCGCGAGCTGTAGGTACTAACTTTTGTAAGTGTAAAGGCGGATTTCTTCAAATTCAAAGAGCTTACCTCGACCTCGAGCAACCTCGAAACGCACCCCGCGCCGTGTCTCGCCACCCCAACCGCCGGTTTGTCACACCTCGCTCACGCCGCGGTTTATAATATAATTATTACTACTGCTACAAATTGAATTTGAGGATGTTTCACGCAGATATTTTATGGGATAACTTTATAAAGAATTTAGTTATTGTTACTAATTCATACTAAATAATAAAAATGGACGGAGCATTTTCCATAGCGACCTTTCAGACGATGTAAATAACTGATATTCAAATGGTTTTTTATTGTGATTTTTATATCGCAGATGCAAAACAGCATAAGAACAACATTCTATTGAAAAAATATGACTGAACATTTTTTACATTAGAATTGTTTTTAAATAAGTTATATTATTAAAAATGTAGATTTCCAAATAGACAAAGTATAGGATTTTGAAATCCAATTTTGTATAAAAAGCAACACAAATAGTGAAAGAACATTGGGCGGAACAATTTTCCAACAGACGATATTTCTAGTATAAACTTTTTATATACAGTAATAATTCAATAAAAAAAGTATTAGATTTCTAGTTATTTCAAATTTAGTTTTAATACCTTGTCACACTGCAAAGTATCATTTACAGAGTAATAATGAATACCCCTAAATGCTTTATTGACTACGCTAATTCTCGAATCACAAAAAAGACAGTAAAATACAGTACTAAAATTTTTATTTATCCACATGAGTATTGTGTTGCTAAAAAAAACTACACCGATGAGTAAATACGTAGTTATACAGCCGCTAAGTAAGTTTGTTTGCCTTAGGTTTGAAAAAATGTCTGTGTGTGTGTGTGTGGTGTTAGTGACAATAATAGTCCAAACTGGTTGTATAGATTTTCTTAAGATTTTCGATAGGGTAAGAAAAACGTCGATATATAAAATATGCACATATTAAGTGAGAAGGAATTGACCTCTCTTCCAATCGGTCTGTATTAGTGACTTGTTTTGGTAGTTGGGTACATACTAGAGGTCTAATATAAAATCCAGACCTTGACAGTGCTTGTATTTCAGTTTCCCATTGCCAATTTTTATTATTTAAGCTGACCGAACATCAACTCATTAGTTTCTCGACTTTGCCTAATTCCGTTTTTATTTCGTTGCCGTAACTTTGAATTGTCTAAAATCAGTGTTATCTATATTATGTTAGTATAATGATTAATTATGCATTTTTTTCTAATTGTTTTGTACTCTTATCGCACCCTTGTATTTGCTAATTAAAGTCGTTTTACACTCTGGTCTACATCTACGTATTTTTCTTAAAAATATGTTGGTATCATTTATTTTTATTAACACCAGGAACTGGCAGATAATATCTCCTTGCCATGTCAGCCATATTGGCGGCCAACCGAACGACGGTCACTATCGTCAGACACACGGCTCAGTCAGAATTTGACATGCAACTGAGCAATACGCGCTCTCAAAATAATATCAATAAAATCAAAGCTGCGAGCGTGCATAATTGCGATATCTTAAAAAAAATATATAAAAGAAAACTCTGGGTGAAATTATAGTTATAGAATATTTTTTTATACACTAATTTAAATTTGTTTCATGACACTAATAAAAAATAAAGAAGAAAAAGGCTAGTAAAATTACTACAGAATGCAAAATGATTGTTTTGTTTTTTTTTTTCGCGTCTGTACCTCCCCTTCTCCCACCAAGCCTTTTTCGTTACTTTATTTGAGGGCTTATTAAAGTTTCTAGACTAATTGGTAATTTGAAGGGCGGCGGTGAATATCTCCAATGTGACTAAGTATGAATTCCCTTTCAACTCACATACTGTTTGTCTACTGGCGTTTCTGAGACTGAAAAAATTATAACAAAACAATTTTAATATTAAAAAAATGAAATGGTCAATTAAAAAAATCATAGCATAACCAATCATAAAGCGAATAAAAAAAGATAAATAAATAAACATAAAATATTTCAAAATTAAATTAAATCATAAGAAATAATTAATAAATCATAAAAATTTCTAATTTCTATCTGTAAAAAAATACGATCATACTTCATTAGGTCATGGCAATGGGCAGTCAATTAACGAAGAAAAAAAATCTCTTTCGGAACGCCGGAAGGCAGAGGTAGATTTCACCGGATCAAAGTAGGGGATAGGCGATCTACTCCCCGCGCGGCAGCCCGCGCACCTCAACCCGCCCAAGAGGCGCAACTTTACCCTTGCGCAACGAGAGCGCGCATACAGAATCTTCTTATAAGCCGTAAGGGTCTTCTTCCCCTCGTAAGGGGCTATTTTCTGCTATAAGAGTTGCTCATATCAAAAAATATTTCAAACAAAGGTTGTATGAAAATTAGAGGCCTTCACCTAACATTGAACGGATTTGATCCTGTGTATATTAAGAGAGGTATGATGTTTTGAATTTTGAAAAACCACTTTTTCCAACCCCTAGGACCAATGGTTGGTGCTATCAAAAAAGTTTACTTAGATAAGTTTTAGACCCTTATCCAAGAAATAATTAAAATTTAAATAAATTCGAAATCTTATGTATTAAGAAAGTAATAGCAAAATTTCACTTTTTCGAAAACCCCTCCATTCCCGCCCTCCTGGTCTGATTTTGCCCATTAACTATGGTACTGTGGAACTTACTGAGATTTGTATCAATTTGAAGGTGACAAAATCCACAGTTATCGTGTCCACAAAAATGTGATATAGATAGATAGATATATAAACCTTATATATATAAACTTTTAAACTACGGGTGGTTTTGGGTTCTAGGGGATGTGAATCCCCTAGAACGCAACGTGAAGATACGTCGAAATTTTCCGGAAGTCATGACATCGATTTAACCTATACTTCGGTTAGGTAATTGCTTTCTGTGCAACTCACATTCATTTTGAATTACCTATTCACATTTTCACTCATATTATTCCTTTTTATTATTCTTAGTTGGCTAACCAATTATGTACAAGCGACTGATCAAAACCCGACCTTATCAATTAGATAAGGACAGATGAAGTTTTTAGGTGATAAAAATAAATTGTAACGTTTTAATAAAAAAAATACACCACAGCATTAAAATTTAACGAATTTCCCTAAAGAATAATCATACGACGGTGTTATTAATTATCATTAAATCCTTCTAAATAGGAAATTTTATCAACTTCAAACATATGTTTGAGCTTGATAAAATCACGAACATATTTATGCTGAAAGTAAATCTAGAAATAAATCTTACTCACATAATATCTCCAAGGATTCCACTTATTTATCTTTTTTATCTTTATCAACATATTTAGTTGGTCTAAAAACTTTATATTTATCTTTATCAACATAAAAAGTTATTTGAGTGTGGCTTTAATATATTATTTTTGAACAAAGAGTGCTACGAGAGGTTTTCAAAAGATGGCGGGTACTTACCTAAAATGCTTATTTTTAAAAAACTATGTATGTTATCTTGTTAACCTGCACTATTTTAAATAGTTTATACAATTATCTACAATAAGGGTTACTTACTAACTATTTAAAATGTATAAAAAAAATACAATATTTTTTTTTGTGCATAATTTTATTAAAAAAAATTAAAGTGATTACATCGGTTTTTTTATCTTTTACTTATGTTCCTAGATATCATAAAAACGATTTATAAGTAATATATATTTTTTACTATGAACAAAAAACTAAGAAAAAAAATACCTATAGATACTCACTCATACTTATGACGAAATATATTTTTTTTAATATGTTTTATTATAAAATATTTTTTTTTTTTTAAAAGTATGTATAAATACCTAAAAATAATAAACTTAATTTGTCCTCGCGCGATTTTCAAAAGGGGAGTCATAGATATTATGTATTCACAAAAAGTGCTTCGTCTGGCCCGCTGTTTAAGATCCGTTGTCCTTCACCCTCCCCACAACTACCAACCATGATTATGGGGCCAATTGTAGGCGAATTCGACAACTACAGATAATCAAAAAAAATTTTTTGAAAATATTTCGGATGAAAGGGTTCAAAACATAGTTCCTATATTTCTACTTCAAAACGAAATTTTGACAAAATATTTTTTTTCTATGCAGAAGCATTTGCTGTGCGAATGAAAACGATAATGTAACACGTCTTAGGTATCTCCATCTAAAGATCAACTCTGTTTAACTTTAGTTTTAAATTATATATAATTTATGCCTTAATGTTATAAATAAATCTGTAAAATATAAATAATATTTATGTTTTTTTCTACACTCAATACTTTTGTATCGTTCTTAAACGTTTTATTTAGGCGATGTTAATAATTATATTATCATTTCAGTAGCATAATGTGGAGATCTGTATTTAGATTTATGCAGTAATATTTTTTTTTGTCTTGGTATGTTAATGTAAACTACTATGTGAATCTGTAGATTTCTTTTAAAATTACATAAATAAATATATATATATATATATATATATATATATATATATATATATATATCATTTTTATATCCAACTATATACTTTTCTATAAATATTATCTAGATATATCACCTTTATAGAGAATAACATAACATAACAACATTCTTTGAATAACATTCAATTTTAAAATATTTTATAACTTTATTATTGTGGAGTTGTCATGTTGTTATTTCGAATATTTTTTTTTTTACTGATTGTACTGAATCAGTATTTTCAATAAATTAATCTTTCAAAAAAGAAACATTCAATATTTTTTATTAAACAAAATTTAGGTACCATATAAGAGATAATTATTAGTTATTTATTAGGTAACAAATTAAAATATTATATAACATTTTTATATAAAAACATAAACTAAATAAAATATTTCTTTATTGAGAGTATAAAATAAAATAAACGAGTAATTACGAAGACAATGAACACGTTGACAGTAGTTTTGTTAATATCATGATGAAAATAAAACATTTAGCTGGAGTATTTTTCAATACGCCTGAATGAAAACCTGAAAACATATCAGAATCGTAGCCCTCTTCCTGGCAGAAATCTTCTTTGCAATTTGATACGAAGTCGTTGTGGTGTTTCTTGAACTCACTCCAGCTGCAAGATTCTTTGCTGTCACTCATACAGCATCCAATCGCTTTTTCATTTAAGAAAATCTGCAATTCATAGTCATTGTAATCTCCGCATCTGAAATAAAGTAAAATACAATAATATGAAGCAAAGACAACCTATAATCAGAGACCGTCGTAGCTCGAGATATTTTGTCTCTGTTGCATAAAACTATGTTATTTAAAATAAATTTATTTTTGAGAATTTTATATTTGAGAGTATCCTAGGACCATTGTTTTTATCTTTTTTAAATTAGGCCTTTTTGCAAGAATCTTTTTAGAATAAATTTCTATCATGTTTTTATATTTTTTATGTATCAAAAAAAAATACCTAAATTTTGTTTTGAAGTACCACTTTTAATAAAGATTTATACAAATATGTATTTTTTTGATTGGAACAAATTTGGTCCTAATATTTTTTAACTATTTTATTCGATATCATTTTGCCTCCCCTCTGGGCTTAATTTATTTTTTCTAAAACCTCTTTCATATAAGGCTTGAAATCATGAAATCTAAAACCAATATACTTTAAAAGAATCGTTATTAAATCGAAAATCATTAATCAATGTGTTGAAACTAGGTTTAACTGACGCTACTGCCAAAATTGTGATGTAAAACTTCAAAAAAGATAAAAAACATGTTACATCGTATCATATAAAATAAATGTTTGGCTTTTATAATAACTAATATTTTGATAAATGTTAACATAAAAATTAGCTTACAGCGTTTGTAGGTTGTAACATAAATAAATAAAAGTTTCAGTTGAAATAGAATCTAGCACTTTTAACACGGTAAATAAATTAAAATTTAGGAGTTTGAAAACGAGCGTAACACCACGCAGTTATGTAAAACCTAATTGTTTCGGAAAAGTTGCCCACACCAATATATGTACCTATAATTGATTGAAATATTATATTTATTAAAACAAATTCTGCTTGCTAAGGGTCATATTTATATGAAATTTACAGAAAAAAAATCAATAGAAGCTTACTATTATTGTAGATGATTACTTTTAAAAACTATTTTTTTTAAGATATAATACTATATTTTTTTAGTAAGTACTATTACTTTCTTCCACTACAACAATTAAATTTTTGGCATTTAATTCAACTTTTATAAAAAAAATGTACCATATGGTTGTTTGCTTAGACAGACGAGAATAAAACAAGCGATTTTGTATATTATTTGCACTTGCCTGCAGTACATTAGCCCTCACAAAGCTTATTTCAAGCCTCAGCGAAAAGTCAGTGTTCAGAAATGATATTTGCTCTGTGTACACAAATTATATTCCATTTTTGGATTTCAGCATATGGACCATTTTTATTCCCGAGTTGCTAAATGGCTTAAATAATAACAATAAAAAAATAAACTTTCAAATTTCGAGATCTTTTATCGTATACTTTATCGTACTTGCTTAGTGTATTATGTATGGATGTGGTGTTCCATTTTGGGAGTCCGGCGCGCGGTTACAATTTTATTCATTTTGTTAAAAAAATGCGAACCTTACGCCTCAAGAATCTTTAACAGCATTCATAATATATTTAAATTTAAAAAAAAATACAAATGTCTTACTTGTACAATAGTTTATTATGTATGGATGTGGTGTTCCTTTTTGGGAGTCCGGCGCGCGGTCACAATTTTAGTCATTTTGTTAAAAAATGCGAACCTTACGCCTCAAGAATCTTTAACAGCTTTCATAATATATTTAAATTAAAAAAAAAATACAAATGTCTTACTTGTACAATAGTTTATTATGTATGGATGTGGTGTTCCTTTTTGGGAGTTCGGCGCGCGGTCACAATTTTAGTCATTTTGTTAAAAAATGCGAACCTTACGCCTCAAGAATCTTTAACAGCATTCATAATATATTTAAATTAAAAAAAAAAATACAAATGTCTTACTTGTACAATACCAAATGCATGTTGGCGGAGTATGGTGTTTGATTTTCTAAACTCCATATCCGAGTATTTTGTGTTTCTTTATACTGTACGTAGTTCGGTGATAGTAGTGGGCTGTCTTTGAAACACCCCAGGGCTGAAAAAACGCCATTTATAACATGGTCGTGAGAAAATAATGCTTTCATCGTGAATCCGTCCGATTTATTCTGTACTGCGCCTTCAAACAATGATGTAATGCTTTTCATATGATTGCAACCGAAAAAACGGCTATTTTTACTTCCGTGAGCCGATGAAAAGTACATGTGGACATTATCTCTGTCGGTCATCAGTTGTAGGTCACTCAGTTGAAATAACCGACACCACGGCGACAATCTCAAATATATAGCACTACCAAAAACGCAATCTTCATAAAGTGATATAATGACAGTCTCGCTGAAAACTGAATTCGGAAGTCCGGTACGAGATGACATACTGGCAGCAATCTGTAAATAAAATGCAATGCGGAGTAATTATTTTTTCGTGTACATCCCTTTATGGGCCATTCTGAACAACTTTTTCCTAATTTTGACGTTTGAAATAATATTTTATAGTATGTTATTTTATACTCCTATTTACTCCGGACTTCCTAAATAGAATCAAAATCAAAATATTAGGCAAATTGTCCAGCCATAAACTAGCTTTTAGATCTGTTTTAAAACCCTTGAAAATCCTAAGCAGGTTAAAAATCAATGCGGGCAAATCATTTAAGTACAGGAGATTGTAATCTATGTATAAAACAAAATCGGGTTAATTACACCATTTATAACTTAAGAACGGCTAGACTGATTTTAATGATCTTTGATTTTTGGATTTGTCTCCGCCCCGAATAGCAGATAACTCGAATAAAAATTGTAAATGTTCACGAAATTCAATTTAATAAAGAAAATTTAATTTTTCATACATTTTGGTTGGAATAGCTTTGTATTCTGTGGAATTCTATTTTCCGGTATCACATTTGTCATTTGTGTTTTTCAACGATAATTGCTTCATCATGTAAATTTAATTGTGTGAAAACATTTATAGAACTTAATTAATTTTGATTATTCTTAATAAAAAACTGAATTTAATTCAGTTAATAAAGTTAACACATGTATTGATTCTGAGGCGGTACGAAGTTCGTCGGGTCAGCTTGTATTTTTATAAATTCTCACCGTTTTGTGCTTAACGCTGAATTTGTAGCTCGTGAGCTGTACGTGTCTTGAGGCCCCCTTTTTTGATTTGATTGTTGCGCAAGGTCATACGTGAATTGCTTTTGCCCTGTGCGCGTGCACAGGGTCCTCACGTGGGCGTTTGTTTGAATTTTCAAATTATTTCCCTGGCCCGCTGCCTGTAGGAAGTTTGTCGCCCGAATCCAGCGTTTCCCAGGTACGGGATCGATCCGTGCGTGGGAAACGCTGGTTGGTTAGGTGGGAACGCGATCGAACGGCGTTACTTTTGGTCGACGGACTTTGAACCGGGCGTCTGATGATGTCGTCAGGGGAAACCTAGGTGAACGTGACCCCTGTACCTTGTGTGACCTTCACAAGCTCGCTTTTTTGTGCAGTAGTTATGCGTCACAAAGTGTTTATTTATATTATCATGAAAATAAAGGAGATGTATCTTAAAAGATCGTGGCTCGTGTTAAAAATCCTGAGGAAAATAGGGAAGATGGGTTTGTTGTACAAGCGACAAAAATAGCACTGCGATTAGCCGCTGAGCCTTTGTATAGGTACAATTTTCACTCTACAGCAAGTCTTGTACTAGTATGTAAAATTATTGGAAATTTTTATTTCTTCTATGATAAGATTGACTGAGCTGCAGCATCAAGTTATTCCAACCTCATAATGAAGATTTGCACTTATCATCATCACTCTACGAACCAGTTGACTACATGCATCATCGCAACCGTAGAATTAATCAAACTCCTAACAAACTTTTGTGGAAATTGTAGGTATTAACCTCAGTTTCACTAAACACTGAAGCCTATCGCCTATTGTTTATTTAAAGTTATACTGAACAGAAACCACATGTATTTAACTACCTGTGAATTTAAACTTACCACATTAATTATTATTCAAATATTTTTTTATTTATTTGCGTATATGCAATACGTAACAGTCGGATTTCGATATTTTTGAGGTCATAAAACCTTGAAAACCTCACCTATGGACAGAGATGGAAAAATCGAACGAGAAGCTTTGTATTATGCCTGCCAGGTACGTAATTGGCAGAGAAAATTGACATTTTATGTTACCTTTTCATACAATCTCGCCGATGTGCTATATTCGAAAGTTTCTTGTAAATTTTCTAGTTGCGACCCCGTTGCAAGAACCTTAAAGTGACAATTCATCTGTAAACATAGTTAATTTTATTAGCATTCCTTTAAAAAAGAGGTCACCTGTGAAATTCTACAAAATTACTAATAACAGCGCCATAGATTAAAATCGGCAATACAAATTTAGTTACAGCTTTCAAAACAGCACGCAGCTGTTTTAGGTATTTTGAATATCTAGGTAGATATTTTTTTATAATTTCACTCAGATTGAGCTTGTAGTGGCTTGTCATTGATACTTAGTTAATGTCAATGCAATAACATAACATTAACTCGAAATAAATCTAAAATAAACCACGTTTATTATGTAACAAATGACATCACCATTAAAACATATACTATTCGCGATCACGGCTTAGTTTTAGAAAGCAAACTCAGCTTCCATGTGCATGTTGAAACAATCAACTCTCAGAACCTACAGAATTATAGGTTTTATAAATAATCCGTCTAAAATGTTTACCAGTGTGGGAGCGCTCAAGACCCTATATTTTACTGTTGCTACAACGAATGTGCGTATTCGACAACCTATGTTGCTGTGTGAGCTCTTTCACTATGACTGTGTGTATCCGATGCCTGTTGGTACCACGACTCACTTGCGGCAGCAGGGACCGACGTTTATGCATGGCTGTTTATAAAATGGTTTTGTATCAAGAGAATGGTTTATTTAAATACTTACTTGTGAAGGTTATGCACCCTAGAATTGTTTTGGGGTGCACATAATTGAACAAATCATTATTTGAACTGAATCATTCATTTCCTGGATAAACCTTTTTACATTATATTAAGAGAATGTTTACAGTACCTCTGCACTATTATCCCATTGTCCAGCATAGTAAGATTTATAATTTTCGTCAAGCTTGAAAAGCCCTTCGGTGAACGATCTCATACTTTGAATACTTCTTTGATATTGGCTGTATCCGAAGTAGAACTTGTTAGGATCGTGGGTCGTGTTCAGTAAAGATGGAAAATGATCTCGTAAACGGTTTCCAATCGAGAATAACTCATTTTTTCCAGTTTGTGTCAGGAATTCTGCTTCATAGATCATCAATTCGTCAAATTTGAATTCGCGCAAAGCTTCTATATCAGCTCTACATAAGTGACCTTTACCTTCGTCGTAAGATTGAACGATATCTTCTTTCAAGCCCCGCAATAATTTCCTCATTTCGGTGATGGAATTTCTAGTGCTGTAGCGAGCGCCATGACGAATCAACGACCAAATCTTCAGAGGGCTGCAACCGTCTGAAATAATATGTACCAATAAAGTCTTATTTGAAACTACAAATAGTATCTTATTTTCTAATTATTAAATCACAGCGGTACAGTATACAGGGTGTAATTATATTCACTGATGTCCTTTTAGGGGGTTTATACAGATCAATAATCAACAAAAAATATTGGAAAAATGTTTCGCAATTATGAGAAAAACAGATTCGTAATTACAAAGACATTGTTTAATAAAAATTTTGATTTTGAAATAAAACTGAATACTTACCCCTATTTGTGAGTATTCCATACCCCCTTGCTTCGTCATACAAAGAAGACAATCCCCTGTTTTTGAAGTATGAATAATCTACGTATTGGCACGATTCATCCGAAATATTTTTTGTGTCTTGTGAGATACAATAATGAATCAAGAAAAATATTATGTATTTTGAAATATTTGCGGCCATAATTTACTACAAAAGAGTACCTTGTTCAAGCCTGAATGGTAATGCAAAATGATAGTTATTTAATCGTCATTTTATCTCATCTTATCTGGTTAGGCAGGCCCTATTATTTTTAATTCCGACATCTTAAATAAGACTAATTTTTTAACCCGAGAGCGGCAGCTAGAAAAATTTATCTTATCCGTGAATAAAAATTATGAAAAACGCACCTAGGTTTCCTTATACCAACTTTATTTACTGGGTATATTATTATTAAATGACACGGACATAATATTTCAATTAATAAGCGAATGTTTTTCGAGCGATATCTTTAACATGAGGAACCCACGAAAGAAATTTTTCCAATATTAATCCTACTTTTTTAACAGTATCGGAATAAAGGAATAACTGTGCTATTTAAATAATTTTCGTAATTCCATAAGAGTTTACTAGCCTTTTACTACCTATGATTATTGATTGCGATTTGGATGGGTTGCTTAGTAACCCATTTTCATCTTCTCACAAAGAAAGGCTTTCAAGGTCAGAGCTGAGACTTAAAATTGCATCCTTCAACCAATCTGGTTCACAGTTAATATATAATTGACGATTATCAGACCGTACAGATGATAGGATACTTCAGTGAATGAAGCAAATAGGAAATAGAACGAATGAATAACGAAAATAGAAAAAAAAATACCATTAATTTTGGCTTCAACATAGGGATGTAATCGTTAAAACATTTGTATATGTATATGTATAGTATCATGAGAAAGACAATGAGAACCAGTTTAAAATAATTACCCTTTTTAGATCAACAACGAACATAATATTGGGTTTTGAAAATCTCATCGTCAGGTTGCACCATCGTCAGTAGCTGGAGATTTAGGCACAAGTATATTATTTTGGATTGGGTTTTTTCAACGATAGGTACGCTTAGATACCTAAGTTCCATATATGATAAAACTAGGTATAATATGCATTTTATGTTATCTTATGCATTATTTATTTTGTTATTATGATTAAGCCCGATGTTTTAACAATAATTACACATATGCATACAACCTAAAACAATCCAGACACTGTTATCTAAGGTTATACGAAAGTCATATTCAATTCGAGACAAAAACCTTTAATCGTCTTGTCGTCGGGTCGGATGCTATACAAAATTATATAATATCAAGAACTAATATTTTATGTTCTCAAACATAGTAAATCTACTAAAACAAAAATAGGTTCTTATCTTTCGGTATTAAGTCAAATCTCAGACAAGAAATACGCCAGCAATAAAATTATAACATTTATAGCAAAAAAAATGTAATTCTGTTACTATGCTACCATTTATAATTAGATAACATTTGTGATGGTTGTGTGGTGCGTACAATTATTCAAAATCAGTATGACTAGACCATATCAAAGTTCAATTTTCGATATGAACTCCAGGAAAATAAAAAAAAATAATAAAAGCATCCCCTTTTACAAGCTTTTATTTAACTTGCAATGTTTGTTAGTCGCTTCTTGCAATCTGAATTAGAACCACTTTCTCTTATCCTACGACGTTGAAATTTGATGTTGGCGCTCGGTATAGTTTACGAACGCTGTGATTATTGGCGGCGACCGTTTCGTAGCGTCCGACTACGTAGTTTTGAACCGAAACATTTGTTTTATACAAAACATTATTTCAATTATTTTTTCTGATGATTTATTGATAAAAATGTTCAAAATATTAAATAAGCCGATCTATTTGTCTGTTTGATATATTTTAGTTATTGTTGTATTTTATTTTATTTTTTCAAGCTATTCTATTCAGTACTAAAACAATACAAAATAAATATGATTTATTTTAAGCGCACATTTTACTTTAGATATACAAGTGATGAATCCACAACTAGAGTAACTGGTAGTCTTATTGAACAAATAATTTTAATTACTTCAAGTAATATACAGGCAATAATTTACAAAATATTGAAGCCGGCGCGGAGACATGTTGGTGTAATGAAGTTGCGTGTCGGTGGATCGGTTTTTCTATAACAGTAAGAAGTTTATTTTGAAATTTCTTCGTTTTTAGGTTGTAAGATTTATTTAGAAGTTCATTTCTCATTCTTTTTTTTTATGTATTATTTGCTAAATTAGCTAATAACAGTGTCTATTGAGCTATGGTGTATTAGCGTGGGGTGGTTTTACTCGTAAGTGTCTTGGTTCTCTAGTGAAGGCTCAAAAAGCAATTATTAGAGTGATCTTGATAAAACCAATTAACTATCCGTCAAGACATATATTTAATGAATTTGAGGCTTTGTATGTAAGGCAGATATATGCTAAGACCATTATGTATTGCCACAAACACGCAAACCAGCATAAACATAATCATAAGATTGGAACACGAGGAGCTAGTTCTAACCAGCATTCTGTTCCGAAAATTAAACGTGTTTTGAGCAAAGGCGCTTTAGTTTTCTCGCACATAAATTGCACAACAGAATAAGGGATGCAGGCATAATAGTATCTTTGAAAGCAAATATTCCGAAGAAGAAAATAACGGAATGGCTAATTCAACTGGGTTGAAATGAAACAGAAACCTTGATAACATATATACCCAAGTAATAATATACAATTTAATTTATTAGAATAAATCATTATTATTTTATGTACGACTGTACATATTCATACTGTACTCTATTTCATAATATAGTTATCATTAATCCTATAAATAAACTGAAAAAAATATATTCAAGACATAACAACGGTGTATCATATGGTAAGCTCAGCGCGTAAGTATATGGATATAAATAAAAATCTTAATATAGAAATCTTTAGGACGGGCATTGCCTAGTTAGAGACAACTTTGCATATATGTCAATTATGTGTAATGTTACTAAGTTAATAAAAAAATTAATAAATTATTTAATTTTAATTAAATAGTACGGCAGCATTAACATTGCCGTAGGTATCAAAAAGTTTAATGTTTTTCCAAACTAGGTACCCGCAATCGTAAAGATGAAACCTATGTTAGCAGCATATTGGAACGGAGAAATGCAACCTTCAAATAAACTCTGTTTTAAAATTCGAACAAAAATCGTTCTAAAAAAATTAACATAGGATTTCCCATAGAGAAAATATTTTTAAACAACTTCGGACGCCCTAGTATTTTTCATGTAGATTTGATTAAACTTTAAAAATTCAAATCGGTGTTGAAATTAAGATGAAATTGAAATCTGACATCACAAACATTTCGCTATTGGATTCGATCCATGGGAGATACGCTTCGATCCGCTCTGACAAATGAATTTGTTTATTTTTATTTATTTATTTTTTCAAATCTTATAAAAATCATATCATAATGCAAAATATCTTACTTAAGTAGACTATCGCCTGTTCTAAAAAAAAGATTCGGTCACAATTACTTAGAAGTCTTGTTGCTGTGTCTAAAAAATGTGAAAAATACACATTTTTAATAATCACAAATACATGGAATATATCTACAAATATACATACTATTATATACTAATACACTAAAAACTATTATACACTAATACAAACTGATATTGAAAATAAATATTATAAATAAAATTACATACGAACATAGTAATGTCATCCCTGTCATGATTCTACGACTTACTAATACGGCAAACATGAAAAGTATTACGTAAAAGTGCAAACCGCGCCGAGGCAGCTTTTATATCGTTTTTCTTCCAATCTGACATGCATGGGCATGGGCATGCCAATCCAAATAATTCCGGCGAAAACTGTACTCTTTTCAACATTGTAAAGTATTTAATTTAATTTATCTTTATTAGGGAAATAAACAGTGACACGAGAAAAAATATATACAGGCAGTACATATACAATCATATAAAAAATAAATAAATAACAAGAATGAAAACAATAATACCAACTTATGAGTAAAAAATAAAACCAATTAAATATTTCCACCGAGTGAGTATACAATTAGTGCTTAACCTAAGAAATGCAAGATGAAGAGATGAGGAGAAGGGGAGGGAGAGGAAAGGAAAGGAAAAAGGGAATTTCACATTAACGTTTCATTTTTATAAGACTTTTGAACGCCACTAAATTAACATTGAATACATCAATATCTGGGTACTTTGAATTTAAGGTCGAACACATTCTATGAATAGGTTCATTTTGCCCATAATTGGTTCTACAACGTGGGATCTCTACGTCTAGCAAATCGAACATAGAACCTTCCTGGCCGCTTCGCGGGGCTCCCAGCATCGCTACAATATTAATCTTAGATTCTTTCAAATACGTACTAAAAGAATTAATTAAACTTACTTATAGTATTTATATTCATTTATTTTTTTTTTGAATAATAATGTATTTAGGCCAACAATAGATCTCTCATAATAACCTCTGCCTTGGAGAATTAGCCATTTTGACAAAAGTTTTTTTTTATGAATTTCCTTTCGAAGTGTTTATCTCTGTGTCTCTGTTAAAAGCTTTGGCGCAAGATATGTAACTGTCTTTGTTTAAAATGTTGTTAATTGTCTGAGAGTGTGAATTTTAGGTTATTTGCTTGTCTGGTTCGTACCCTTTTTTTTATCTTTTCTTATACATTAATATTATGTCTTTAGCGTATAATTGTCGAATATCCAAAACTCTATATTCTTTAAATGATGCCTCAGTAGCGTATCTAAATGATTTAATTTAAACCTCTAAAATAGCATTTTCTGTTTTTTTTAAAGGGTCTATAATTTTTTCGACCCATTCACCCCACCCAACTATGCCGTAATACCAAATAGATTTTGCTAAAGCATAATACACATTTTTAGTCCAATATATATTGTCGAGTTTTAAATGTATGGAATAGTACGATATACGGCAGTTCTGGTTGATTTTTTATAATAAATACAGGAATTTCACTACTTTTGATACGGCAGGAAAATTTCTGACGGTGGCAACACTGCGACAGTTCGACATGAGAACCCCGTTCATTCGTCTATCGAACAATCTTGCGCTGCGCTTTTTCGACATAATGAGAAAATATGTAATCAAATCGTGCAAAAACTATTAAAGAAAACACACAAACAATAACTACAACATCACCTGTACAAAGCATTCTTTTAATTTTGTAAAATTGTCGCCACTATATTAGATCGCACTAGCACTATGTTTTATGCGCGAACGGGTACGACCGTTCTCTCTTCTGATTTCAGTGGCGTCATGAAACTTAATAAAACATAAATGATATTCTTTAATGATGCAAAATAGTTATTTTCCACCTGTATAAGCGAAAATTCCTTTAAAAAAGGTACAATCATAAATTGCTTAGGTACAACTATTGCTTAGGTGGTAGTCCAGTGGTTAAAGCGTTCGACTATTGGCCCAAAGGTAGCGGGTTCGATTCCGCACATGGTCATACCATTTTTAACGCTTCATTACCACCATCTCCCCTGACTCTAGTACAGGCATATTTGGCCTAGTTGAGTAGGGCCCAAGATAGTTGTATATGACCTAGGTTATAGCAATTATTTAAAAAAAAAAAACTGCTTGGCACTGGTAGAAAGGCAAAAACGGGCATGGTTTGCAGTCATGCGGAATGCAAATTGGAACAGTTTTAATTCAATTATTTGGGTTCCTCGTGGGTATATTATATCTATTAAAAGGACGAAACAATTTTTGTTTGGATATCTATAAATGAGACAATATGATCACTGTCTACTATATATTATCAATATTATCACAATGTAAAACACTTAAATCATCCTATATTTAATCCATGAAAACATAAAAAAATTCCAATTAATAATTAAACTATTTAACTTTAATAAGTAACACTAATAATATCAGAATGGTTAAAAAACGTTTAAAAGGAGTAATTTTCAATGCATCAGAGTGGGAATCCACAAAATATGCAGAATCGTAGCCTTCTTCTTGACAGAAATCTTCTTTGCAATTCGATACGAAGTCGTTGTGGTACTTCTTAAACTCTCTCCAGCCGCAAGATTCTTTACTGTCGTTCATACAGCATCCGATCGGTTTTTCATTGAGGAAAAATTGCAATTCATAGTCATTGTATTCTCCACATCTAAAAACAGAGCAAGTAATAAAATTAAGTATGAAGTAGCATCTTACTTAATCTAATTATTGACTAGGCTTTTGGGAACCTTTTTGCGTGCCTTAACAGAAATTGAAAGAATTTATGCTAAACTGAAGAAACTAGACCATTTTGGAAGACATTATAAGAGCGACAAAATGGACTAAATGTGGGATGTGATTAAAATAAATATGCTTGGGTTTAAAACACTGTTTTCATTTTTGGTGTTGATCAAATTACTGGGCCGTACACTTCCACCCCTGAAACTTTGCCTATTGAGGTATTTTATTATTGAGGACCTGGCCCAATGCGGTATCATCGTTTTGCATTTTTTAACGGAAAGAGATTAAAGTTTATAGTGTGTTTCGCCTTTATAAATATCAACGTTTCCAGATATTACTTTTCGTTCAAAGTTCCGTTATAAGAAACGTCTTACGAATACATCAACATATCGGACCTTTAGTTCTGAGCTTGTAGCAGTCAAGCACTAACAGACGATTCACCACGACTAGATACGTCGACCTACATTACAGTGACAAATCAAATTAAAATATTAGAATTTCATAATTTGTAAATTAAAATCCTTAACATTAGGCTGGTTTTCACATCTATCGGCACTCCAAGCAACAATTTACATGTATTTTTAAATGGTTTACTTTTTAATCAAAACATAAGATGGGTTGCGCAAGCCCACATTTTTTTTAACCAAAAATATCAATAATATAAGGTAGGTAATAAACAATTATCTTGGCGTGTCAATGTACATATTTTTTAACCTGTAATTAATACTGATAAACCCTAAATTTAAAATAAGAGTCAATTTTAACACTTTTATACTCGTATTACGTTAGTTTTATTTGTTTTTTCAAGTATGATAATCATGATATAATAACAATAATATATGATAATGTATTACTATTATTACCGAGAAAGCTGGACCCCGACTATTTCCTATATGGCCGTCGTAAAACAAATATAAGGTAAGGTATAAGCCAAAGTGTTCCCCGACTGCATATCGGTGATGGTGACGCACCCATTACATTTTCCCCATTCAAAATTTTTCCCTCTTACAAAAATTCGCCCAACCCGTGCCTACGGAAGTTTTCACTTCAAAATTCTAAAAAAAATTAAACGTAAAATTTTATATAAGGTCAACTCGCTAAAAACGTTGGTTTTGTACCAATCCCGAATACAGACAGAATTGCTTAAAGTAGACCACAGTACTAAAATTAGATTTTTTTGGTTGAAATTATATAAAATTTCTTACTTGTACAATACGGCGTGCATATTGGCAGAAAATGGCGTTTGATCTTCGACGCTCCACAAGTTTTGTTTCGCATTGTATTTGGCGAAGTTCGGCGATAGTGGTGGACTATCCTTGAAACATCCCATGGCTGTGAATAATTCATCCAAAACTACGCTATGTGAAAATAGCGCTTTCATCGTAAATCCGTCTGATTTATTCTGTACTGCATTTTCAAAGAAGGATGTCATGCTTTTCATATGATTGCAACCGAAAAAACGGCTATTTTTACTTCCGTGGCCCATTCCAAAATACGCGTTGCTGTTTTCCCTACCAGACATTAGTTCTAGGTCAGTCAGTTGAAATATCCGACACCACGGCGACAATCTCAAATTCTGAGCGCTTTTATAAACGCAAGCTTCGTAAAGTGGTACGATGACATGTTTACTAAATACTGAATTTGGAAGTCCGGTACGAGATGACATACTGTCAGAAATCTGTATAAAACGAAAATTGAAAAGTAAACGATTTAGGGTAAACAAAAATATATATATACCTACGGTCTATTGAGTGCTTGGTTACAATACCGTTATTATTGTTTTTTAAATTAAATTATTTTGAAAATAATTACAAATAGAAGCGTAACACATATAATTTAATTTCTGAAAACATTTAAATAATGAAATAGTTTAATTATAGATAAAAAAATACATTTAATGAATAAATGAAGCGTTTTATGTGATTGACTTAATTTATTCTGTTCAAGTAACTTCTATAAGAGGTTATTTATAATTACAAAGCTAATTTAAATCATGTTAAACTGATGAACCAAAAAAAAACAGGATAAATAAGCATAAAGTAACCATTACTATGTAGGATAAATTATAAATATATTTTGTATTTAAAATCTTGTATGCTTTGTCTTGTAGAAATCTCGTAGATATTTTTAATACACATTTTAATTTTATTCTGTATTTCTTCGTTTAATAACCACCTAATATTTTTTTGTTGTAGACATTAGTTGTTGACTTTTCCTATTCTCTGTAATCATTCTCTGCATTCAAATATGGATAAGGAAACAGAAATATTTTCACTCTTAGGGTGACTGCCTAGCAGGTAATAAAAACATGGAAGAAAAATATTGTATATATAACCTTTTCAAACAATCTCCCCGACGTGCTATATTCTAACGATTCTCGTAAATCCTCGAAGTTCATTCCTTTTTGTGCAATAGGTGTTGTGTGGCAATTCATCTGAAATCATACATTCATGTTAGGTACATTACTCTATGGTATATCCAGTGTTTATTGAAATTTTACAATACCTACCTCTGCATTTTTATCCCATTGTCCAGTATAGTAAGATTTATAATTTTCGTCAAGCTTGAAAAGCCCTTCGGTGAACGATCTCATACTTTGAATACTTCTTTGATATTGGCTGTATCCGAAGTAGAACTTGTTAGGATCGTGGGTCGTGTTCAGTAAAGATGGAAAATGATCTCGTAAACGGTTACCAATCGAGAATAACTCATTTTTGCCAGATTCTGTTAAAAACGTGGCTAAATAGTTCGACATTTCATCGAATTTCAATTCGCGCAAAGCCTCTATGTCCTTTCTGCATAACTGTCCTTTTCCTTCGCTGTTTGCTTGCAAAATATTTCCTATTAAATATCCCGATATTTCCTTTAACCTCTTAATGGAATCCATATAATTGTAGCGTGGCCCATGGCGAAACAGTGACCAAATCTTCTGTGGACTGCAATCATCTAAAATATTTTTTTATATATGTTATATTTAATTATTTATTGTTTATTCTGAAAACCAACAGTATAATTTAAGAAGAAAGAATGGTACATACAGTTGTTTGTAAAATTAACTGATGACAGGTTTTCGAAAAAGTACAGAGATACATGTAAAGATTAAAATTAAATTAAATTACACTCGCATTAGCACTCTAAATACATTTTAATTTTGTAATATTTTGAAATATGGGTATGTTTTAAAAATAGTCAGAGGCCAAAGAAAAGAAACTGAAAATGATGTCCAAAGATTACTATTTTATTATTAGTATTATTTTATTTTTTTTTTGTTTTGCTAATTTAGTCTGTTTTTTGCATTTAAGGTTTTTCGCAACTCGCAATGAAAAAGATATTTGTTTAATATAAATCTGTGGCTTGGTAAAAGAAGTGCCTTTGTCATTTTTTTCATTATTGAGTATTATGATGCAATATATTTACTTAAAAATCCCCAAATTTTAAAACCCAAATTTAAATTTTATTTTATTGTTTTTGTTTTTTAAATCTTTAAATTAGGAATAGGAATTTTGACATGGGCACTTGTACTGAAAATTTGGGGATTTTTAAGTATATTGCATCATAATACTCAACAATGAAAAAAATGACATAGGCACTTCTTTTACCAAGCCACAGATTTATATCTGTCGAGGAGAATAAGTCATCGTATTGCCGACACAATCGAGCGACCGCCGTGTATCCGTGTGTGTGTATTTACAATATATCAAAGAATTACATAAACTAACCAATTCTGTTACTATTAAACTTAGAGCAAGGAGTTTGTTGGGAAACTCCGAAACAAATTCTTCCGTCGATAAGATCTCGTGCATTTCATACAATTTCTTGTAGGACAGTTACAAAACGTATGGTATCAGTGTAAAAATATTTAAGTATTAAAAACCGGTAGCACATTCAAGTTGAATGCACCGAATATGTCGATTGTATGCCTTAACTTTTTTTTTCATTTTAACAAATTATCTACCTGTCATAATTGAACCGGTGATATGATAGTTATTGTGTATATTTGTAATTGCTTTTTGCCTATTAGAGGTTATAATTTAATAAAATGCATCTTACTCATAATCGTGAGATTTCCGTAACCCCTTGCATCGTCGTACAAAGATGTTAATCCCCTTTTTGTGAAATTTGTATAATCTACAAATTGGCAAGTTTCGTCCGGAATATTATTCGTGTCTTGTGAGATACAGAATGTAAACAAACAAAAGAACAATATATTTTTAATATATGCAGCCATAATACAAAACAGCAGTCACTCGCACAAGCAGGAGACTGTGCTTAATTTGAAGTATCATGTTCATCGCAATGGAATCTTATCTTTTAGCGTGATTTTAAATATCAGGGATGCTGTGTAAATATTTCATAAAATTAATGCAGAAAATACGTCGGTTATGTCGTTGCCACAGGCAGCGGCTAGACGGTGTCGCGCCGTGCAAAATTGCTCGTGTTTGGATCTCTGAGGCCCAAATTTGGCCATAATACTCTGCTCTGCAAGTAGCTGAGAAAAAAAAGTGTCCTACACATGGGTGATATACTGTTATTGTAAAATTATTCAAATACTATTCTACTGCCTACATTAATATATTATTAGTACAAGAAGATATTAGTGCGGTTAGTTTAGTGTTGAACGTTTCCGCTAAAAAAATAATTAAATGATTAATGAAAAATGATACGGATACTTAGAATGAAATGCTTGTTTGTGGTCATACAATGAATAAACTTAATCTGTATTATAAGTATAACCTTTACATGGTATGAAATATATGAAGTGATAGTGGAACATTCTCGCTATAATTCTCTTTTTACATTACACGACTTATGTTAACTCAATTTGTAATTATTTTGTATTTTCTTTTATTCGTTTTATAGATGTGTAAATTAATTGTATTTTAGTTAAGATTAAGAAACCGGCAGAAAAGACAATGTCTTAGCTGGATCTATTTACAATGTATTAGTATATATTTGATGAACTGTGATGTAGAAATGTGATATATATTTCACATATATAGTGAAAACATATTCATAACTAAAAAAAAAACCTGTGTGAGCTATAAATATATTTTCTCGGCATTTGTTTTTTGCTCATATATTTTGTGATAATGGTTTACGATCAGCAATATTTTTAGTTAGCTTGTACCAGAATCTATTATTATCTATATCTAATCTACATTATTTAAATAATTACGGCTCACCAGTATTATATTTCTACATTCATTCATTCAGGTTACACGATTCTTCATGATACAGGATCCTTCAGGATTCAGGATACAGGATTCAGGATCCTTCCAGATTCAGGATCCTTCAGGATTCAGGATTCCGGATCCTTCAGGATTCAGGTTCATTGAGGATACTTCATAGAAATTCATCAAAAACGTTACTTTACCTAGGCAAGCTACGAGTATTCACACCTATGTACCTACGTAGACGGTATCGGAAGAACTCATTGAGTAGGAATAGGCACACCTAGGTTATATGTCCGAGCGAGCGATGTCGATAGTAAGAACGTGTCCGTCAGCTGTGATCAGCAGAACAGAACTCTACTCAGTGGCAACTTACAATCTCCGGCTGCATCTTTTACAAAATCCGTTCTAACAGAATAACATACAAAACTTTTTCAATCAATGTTTCAGAAGGTCATGGTTATACCAAAAAACTATGCTATTAAGTTAAGTATTTTTCTTAAAATCCTTAAAATTGAGGAAGCTGTGAAGCAATATTTTTTTTATGTAAAATTCGGTTTGTAACAAACTCGAGGCAAGGCAAGAAGAAACCGTGTTCGGTTCGGTGAAGGCTGATTTACATGTTCCAGTGGCTGGCGTGCTAGCTGGCAAGTTGACTGAAGACCAGCTTATGGCGACTGGAATTCCGCATTTTGAAATTTAGCGTTTACGTTACACAGTGTCAGTTATGCTTTACACAGTGACTGAAACTAGAATAGTCCGGATGGATGTAATGTTAAAGAAAATGACTGAAAAAAGAATCGCAATTTAAAAGGCCTTTGGAAATATTATGTACCCACGAGCTACAGAAGAAAGAGAGATAAATACATACATACGACATTGGATGAATAAAAAGAATTTTGGCAGCGTCAGAGACAATCATTAGAGAATATATCATGGCAATGACCCACAAGAGTTAAGCTCTGATGAGTCTGACAGCAGAAAACTATTATTTTGTTCTGCTAGAGCAGTCAGCAGTGTTCCAGATTATGAACCCAAAATAATCGTACAGAAACCTCAAAATTATCAGGTTAAAACAAAATTATCGTACACTTTCAGTATTGTTGCATTTAATGTTTACTTCTTTAATAAAAAATATAGATAAAACACAAACCAGTTATAGAAAATATTAAAATACCAAAGCTTTAAAAATAAAATTATAAATGGAATAAACGAAAAATACAACACAAGAAGAAATCAATTATTAATAGAAATATTGTCATCATCATTGTCACTTCCATATAAAATTGATGTCGATTTGTTGTTAATCATGCTGCTACTTGGTGACTTGGTGACTTGGCAACACTTACCGCTATCTTTTACATATTGCCTGGAAAGCATGCGTTCAATTTATAATGGAAGTTATTAAGCGATTACGACTGTGTGTTTTAATATTGTTTAGGTATACTTGAAAAAATCCGTTCACGCTCCGAACCAGATTTAGATTTTACCCCCACCTTTACTTTCCCAAGAAATTACGAGAAAACAATTTGCTCAAACTTATGCACAAAACTAATCCATTGCACGTGATTACAAAATACAATAATATACGCACAAGCAGTGTATTTATTGTGTAAACACTATTTTGCTGTTATATATGAGTGCATATAAATGGCGAAAAAAACAAATAAATATTAGTAAATTACTATCAAAATATCCGAGCTTATCGTAAGTATTCGAATAGAAAGCGTTTCGAAGGCATGTTAATAAAGTACAGCTGCGTGGCACCGATCGACCAAACATGAGACTGGCGGCCGGCGGCGACTGGGGCGCAGTTATTGGGCTGTCATTCACGAAACTCGAAAGAATAAAGGCAATCCCCTTATATATAAAGGTAAGCAAAGGAAAGAAAAAAGACTGGGGCCAATATGTAGACGTTACAATCATATTTACAAGTGCTGGTCTTCCATCCCCAGCATTAGAACCAGTGTATGGGACCGCCTAACGCAAAAAAAATACCTTTAACTTTAATTAGGTATCGTATTTTGGCTTATGATACATCATTTTGGATCGCATGTCACACGGAGTCATATTTATCGTATAAATACGATAATTATCGTACATCTGGTAACACTGGCAGCCAGCTGCAGTCAGTAGCACTTTTTCTTCTTCTTCGCCTAATATGTGCCAGAAAACACATTTTTTTTTCAATTATAAAAATAATCACGTAAATCTAAACTTAACTGGTGAAAAAAGTAAATAAAGATATTTAAATACGTAAAAAACATAAAAAAAATATTTACATAATAATAAATATATTCCTTGTTTGCAAAATTTCCTAAAATGTTTATTGATTTAACTATAAGTAAGATTTTGGTTTTACTTATAATTTTGTCTATGGATTTTTAATAAGTTGTCATTTTAACAGTTCAAATGACGATGCTAGCCACACTGATCGCTAAATGCCAAAATAGTACGTAATAAATATGGCAGATAAGAGGAAGTCGGGAAAACGAAGGAAAGATGTAAGAATTATCCTAACGCTTTAATATTATCATAAATCGATATAATTTCAGAAAAGATTGTTTTTTAATTACACTCTTTTATCACAGTCATCCACTGTTTCCTTTATCGTGTAAAAAAAATAATTTGTGTGGCAGAGATGACGTTGACGTTGCTATTGTTCCTCGGTTGAATTGTCAAATAAATACGATACTTTGTAGTTGCCTGTGAATAATATTTTGAACATATGACAGGATTTTGCATCTGATGCTACCCACGGCGTCGCGGAAAAGGCTTCCAAAGATGAGTACGCTGTTGCCAAGTGGCTGAGAAGCAATGTACCCAGAAAGAAGACAAAATTTCTAAATTATCAGGTTGAATATTTCACGGGTATGTTTTATTTTTTGTTTATTTTAATCATTTTCCTGCACATTACATATTTAAGGTTGTCAACTCCACGATCACGTAGTCCGTCCGCATATTGATTTGTTTTAAAAAATACTGGATTAACAGATTCAGCACATAGACGGTTCTCATGGTTGGACTGACAAACTCCTCATGATTCCCCCTATAAATTCTCGACACATTATAACGCTATTGTTTTAGAGTTAAAACATTAAGATGGACAGACCCAAAAAAATCCCAAATCTCTTTTTTTCTATACACAAACCATCATGCTTAATTACAATATGGAACAAACTCAACGTAAATAGAAAATTATTTAGATAAGACTTATGGTAATATAAACCTAAGTTTGTCAGTCCAAATGATTGAAAGAACACTTCAAACTTTAACATTGCTGTTTGGAATTTGACTGTTAATATTAATAATAGTACATAATAATAGTACTAACAATATGTATTAAAACGCTAAATTTCATGTCTCTGGTTTTGTTAATGGGAACTTAATCTGACTGATGCCGAATCATTCCAAATCTGCAATGCTGAAAATTTAAAGGAACCTTCTTAAATTGTCAGCTTATGTTGAGGGATGATTAAAAGATGATTTTGCGTACATGGTATATGATTATGATTTTCTAGAGATTTTACTAGTGTTTTATTATATATTATTATATAGTATGGTCTTCGTTGTAATATATTTTAAATACGAAGCAAGCGTATTGTAGATTTCTGCCATTGACAATATTAAGAAAATTATTTTCGTTTAATGTGCTTGAGATATGGGTTCGCCTAGGGATCCATCCGAAAGCAAAAACGTATGCAGGCATTTTGGAAATGTTTGATTTCTTTTTTGTACTTATATATGTGTGGGCCGTATACTGTATCACCATAGTCCAGTATTTCAAGAATTTATGAATTTGTTAATTTGCTTTACCAGAATAGATAAATATTCTCTAATTTTTAAAGCATTTTTAGGAGTGTAAAGCACCATTGTGTTTTTTTTTAACATGCTCTTCAAATTAAACTGAGAGTCCAGATTCATAGATACTTCTACAATAGGTAACACTTTTCCAAGAAATAGATATAGAGCTTGAAAAGTTATTTTTGCATTTTTACATGCTACTTTATGCCGATAAGGATTACTTCACATTTCTTAGGGTTAAGTTTGAGCCTATATTTTATAGGTCATTTATTGAATTCTAGGTCTCAGCATTTATTTTTCTAGAATTGTCGGCATAAGCATCCAGTTTGAAAGAGTAGTAAACATAATTGTTGTCAAATAGTGTGAAGGCAAATCAAATCTATGGATCGTGTATAACATAGGAGCAAGAACCGTTCCTTGTGGTATGCCCATCTTTAGTATTGCAATGTCAGATGCGATTTGTTGTCCTGAATTTTATTTACATACAGTTTTTGAGAGTAATTAATAAAGTAACTATCAAACCATTTACAAATATTATATGACATACCCTTTAGGCTTTGAATTTTTGTGATACCGAGTCAAAAGACATACACTTAATGTGTGTTTATTTTTACAAATGTCTACGTTTTAATTTAAGAAAACCTTCTACCTAATTATTTTTGAGAAGTTTGGAATCATTCAAACGCCAAATTTCAAAAAAAATACCTGCTATCTCACTCAGTTATTGTGATTTATTTATTACGCCTCAAAATAAAAATGGCAATTTTTTTTACCACAAATGATTGTTTCTACTGAAACCAATATAAAGCAGTTAAATTTGTATGTATCAATAAATAAGTTTTAATCAGGCAATTTAGATTTGGCTGCCTGATATATGTTTATAAACTGATTAAAATTTAGGTAAACCCAACTGTATTATTTTGTAAATTTACCCACAACTGGTACTATACATTTATACCACTTCAAAAAGTAAACTAATTGTAGTATTTTTACCGACGGCAGGCTCAAAAGCTGTGGACGCTCTATTGGATTCAAAATGGACAAAAGGAAAGTCTCCCTTATTTACGGAGCGCATCGAAGTTATCGACTTCCTTCAGGAGATGTTGGCTCACAAGTTTTTCCATCGAGCTAAGAAGGTTTCAAATTTAAAATCTTTACTACTTACAATACATTGTAAATCTCTATCAGACATTAATCCTGTTACTTCTAGTGAATTTTGGTTGGTTTCCAAAGAACATACCTCGTTTGCATCCATTTCTACCAATTTTCTTTCTTTAATAATAAATAATCTTTCCCATGTAAAGTTAACTGATACCATACCTTTAATCAGTGTAGCCCTAAATATTTGTTTAATTGCAGGTACCAGTGACAGAGCAAGAGTTGAAAGGCCATAAGAAGAAAAAAGATGGAGATAAGAGCGACAAGGAAGACGACAAAAAGAAGAAAGATGTCAAACATGAGGGTGATAAATCTACAAACAGCGCTGCTGAGGCAAAGGTACCCTGTACCATAATTAATGAATTTCTATGAAAACATCTGTAACTTTGCTTTTGAAAATAAAAATCAGACCAAATGTGCTAGCTTGTAAAATATTTTACAGCAACGAACATTTATTAAAATTATTATTTTATGAAAACTATGTACACTTGTGCATACCTATTAAAATATACACCATTTCAAATAGCCTAAAAAATCTCCATGTGGTGGGCTAATCTAATTTCTACCACTTTAAAAAATTAAAAGTAGAGTGATGACTCGTGTTTTTTTTATTTGTTTATTTTGGTCATAATTTTATAAATATTTTTTACCGGGAATATATTAACATACTGCCATACATTGCAATTTCTTGCAGTTTCTGTAACAAATATTTTTTATTTCTTTTTATTGATTTGTTATTGCTTTAATACTTAATTAACAACATATATTTTTTTTATTATTTTGAAACTATCTTAAAAAAAATATACAAATATCTTATTAACGCAACAACTGACTGTTTCCTGCCTCCCTTACGAGACGAATCTGTACCAAGTGAGAAATTGAAATTGATTTGAGAATATGAAATCGTGAATTAAAAGAAGTTACAAAAAAAATGTTTACATCAACATTTACATATTTTTTAGTATTAAAACTTCGAACCTCCTAAATTATGATGTACAATTTTTGAAACGGAATTACATATATTTCTATTGGCGCCTTTGATATTAGGATTTTAATCCCATCACTGCAGACATTTTATTATAACTACTCTTACCAAATTTTATTTACAGTTGAAATAAATAAATGTAAATTTCAGGAATCGAAAGAAGCTAAGGAAGCAAAGGATAAAGAGAAGCGTAAGCGTAAGATCCGCTTGGAGATGCATATGGACCAGCTGTTTGTGGATGGGGGGGATGCATACGTGTGGATCTACGACCCCATCCCACTCCATTACTGGCTGGCTGGACTCGGATTACTTTTGGGAGCAATCGGTGTTTGCCTCTTTCCCTTGTGGCCTCCGACCGTTAGGTTAGTTGATCATTTTCTCAAAGGTAAAAGTTTTCTCATTCTTGAACAAATGCGCAGTTAGTAATTATTATTTTTGTAAAATCCACGCACGCACCACTCCCTAGAAACACGCGACTGAGTTCCTAAGAACGCTGCTAGCTATAGGACCAGCGACCACTAGCACCGCGACTAACGAGCGCGGGCTAGCGACCGCTCGTTGCTTAGGTACTATCAAATAGACCAAAATGGAAAAGACATGCTGTATTTGCCATTTCATTTAATTATGTCAATTTTTCAAATTTTTGATGTAATGATTGATATAATTTTTGATGTATTATTTTTAAACCTATTATAAAATGTCTATTTTCTATTCTAGGAAAGGTGTCTATTACTTGAGCTTGGCTGCAGCTGGCTTTTTGGTGTTGATAATTGCATTGGTTATTCTGAGATTGATCATTTTCTGCCTTATTTGGGTTTTGACTCTTTCCAAGCATCATTTATGGATTTTGCCAAATTTAACTGAAGATGTGAGCTTTTTTGCATCATTTTGGCCGCTTTACAAGGTAATTATTCTTATACGTGTCTCATCCCCAATTTTTCTTACTTTTTTTTATGTTGTTATATTGTTGTATATTTATGCCAACAAAATAAATCTAAGTAAGAAACATTAATTATTTCACTAATGCAAAATACTTTTTATACTATCCGAAAGTTTACGCCAATCCAACACCATTTTCTACCCGAAAACAATCAAAAGGAGAGTTAAATGCTTATAAGAGACATTTTTGGCAGACCATTTACCACTAAGTTTGTGGTTAGAGATACAAGGACCTCGCATAGAAAGAAATACTTTTAATAAATCGACGTTCCACATTGTTTTCATGTAATATTTGCAGAGATTCATTAGATTTCAATCGAAAATCCCACAAAAATATACACCTTTTGCGGTTTGTAATATAGATAGGAGGAAATTATAAGTTTAATATAAACATAAATAACATTTTTAATGGCCAATGATTGTAATTATAAATATTGGGTATATAAATACAAAGGCTAAATGGAATGGGGGCCCTGAGGCCATCTAGTTGTTAGTGCTTTTGACTACTGAAATGGTGTTCGCAGGTTCAAATCTGCAAATTATAGTCCTACCATTTTTAATGCTTCACAACCACCGTCTTCCCTGGCTACTAGCACTTACCTAGCACTAGCCAATTTAGGTCATTCAACTTCTTTTTTAAATAAATGTTTTAAAAAAAAAAAGGAAATAACAATAATTATGCTATGTATTCAATAGATAAAAATTAAAAATGAATTTCTACAAAATCATCAAACACCCGAAAATCATCAATAAAAGATGTAGATATTAAATACAAACGTAAAATTTAAATAATAATTTATCTCATATTTATTACAACCAAGTAAACTTTTGTGCGTGTTGATTTTTACCTATGCTAAAATAATAAAAAACGTTCACCCAACATAAAACATTGTAGTAAATGCCATCTAAAGTCAAAACAGGTAAATATAAAACAAAAGTACTTTAAACGCTCATTAATAGATTAGTAAAGTTTGATTTAGCTTAAAATTACATTTCTGTTTAAATTGATATATTTTCTCTTCGTCTGATAGGAATAAAAATCTACCTTCTTTTACACTCTTGTGATATCGGCGTGAATTATTTGTCTGTTATTTTATCTTATATTTAGTCGCAATGCCAATTTTTCTTTTTTATCATTATTCTTTGTTATTATTTTTTTCTTTGTACTACATATGGTAATCAAATGTTTTTATATTGTTTTGCCTAATGTACTTGGAGAAATCTGTTCAATAAATAAATGTGTATTGTGGATGTTCTTTTTAACTCAGATGAAAGCTCTTTGTCTGTACCAAAGTTGGCAACGATAGCTACCCTCGTTCCTCCGAATGGATGTGTAGTTTTCTTTGTATTTTTAGTATGAGTACAAAGGCGGAGAGACATCGAGCAAAGATAAAAACAAGAAGAAAAAGAAGAAAGATAAGAATTCAGATAACGAAGCCGAAGATGATAAGGCTCCTTTGCTGGAAGAAAAACAGGAGAACATTCAGGAAGAGCAGACAGGGAGGTAATTTGCCTAATTTCTTTTTCTTATATTATAACAACATACTTTCTCATTGTCCTTTTAATTTTATTAATAGCCAAAAAATATAAATGTATAAAAAATGTATTACTAACATTGGCTGCAATTTTAGATATTAAAACTTTCGATTATTAAACTCAAAATATTATATTATATCACAATAAATTATCAAAATAAAGAAATTGTGGCACTATACAGATTAGGTTATTGTCCGATGCTGACATTTTTTCTAAACGCTATCACCATAATTGTATTTCAGATAGATATGACAGTAGATGTTATTTACAAAATCCAAAAAAATGACTTCATACCTCAGAAATATATATTTATGAGGTATGAAGTCTTTTTTTTAAAGTTAAAGACTGCATGCAAATAAATACTTGTAATAACAGCTTTTCGTAGTATTTTGTTGTTAGCAAAGATTTGTTGAGATCTAACATTGTTTTTCTATAAATAACTATAAAAAAAACAAGTCTGGTCATGGCCACTTGACACAATTTGATAAATTAATTTCTTTTCATGCTGTTTTTTCCTTTAAATATAACTATTGTTTTTTTTTATTAGTATGTAATAATAATATTAATCTGTATCAGTGCAACAAACGAACCAGCTGAATCGGCCGCCGTTGAAAATAACACCGAAAGTGAATCTGAGAGCAGTCAACGATCGTCGACCGGAAAGGACTTTGAAATGGTTGACGCAGGAGATGTGGACACGTCTTAAATGTCTCATTGAAGTAGCTAAATCATTCTCAACAGATCGTATTAATTGTGTATTATATTTATATATTCTAGGTTCCAACCATTGATAATAGAGAATAAGGTATGGATAGGTGTGTAGGGGCTATATCACTCTTCAAAAGCTACAGGGGATCTGGTAGATGACACCTTTGGCAAGTTGGCTGTTTCGCAAAACATTTTTATTAGTCTGCGGTGAAGTCTGGTTCTTCCCTTAAAACTTAAAACTTTCCCTGTCCATGTGTCCTAGAAGATGTATTCTAAAATAGTACCCATCCCTCTTCTGGAGTGATATATTATAATCTGTGACAAATAGATTTCAACATACAGAGTATGTTTACAAAATGCCAAATGTGTTATAATTTTTTTAACATTGTGGTAGTGCTAATGACGTAGGTATTCAAACATATCCACCTTGATAATCTACATAATATATTTCTTTAGGGAAATCTAATGGGTACTGTAGGCAAACCATATCACGGGAGTGCAGTGGGAGTCTAGGCATCTAGGCAAGCCCGGCTTTTCGGCTTCTATGGAAGTACCGCCACTGTATGCATGCTCCTATATAGTAAAGCTCACTCCATTCACTACACGTTGAGGTCCAAATATGGAATTTCAACAATACTTTTAGTTTTACATGAAACTGATGACTGCGATCTTATTACTAGAAGAAATCGGAAGTGGCAAAAACGTCCTGTAAACATAAATAAATCTAGACCGGTCAATTTTTTTATTGCTTTTTTTTTAAAGCATTGGTGCTGTTGGACTTATAGTTGGAGACCACTTCACAGGTGTGAAGGTGGTAAGCGGGTAATATTGTATCTTATCCGTACATTATTTTCATTGATCTGTGGTTCCACTTTTAATAATTGTTGGATGGTTTGTTGATTCTACTGTGACATTTGAATTGCATTTTTAAAAACAATATTATTATGTAATTAATATCTGAGCGTAATTTTTATTCTCGATGTTGTGAATAGTGAGATTAATTTACTCTGACGAGGCAAAAGTCAAATCTATGTTTTTTCCAGGCGTATCTGTGTTCGGAGTATTCTTATAGTAATCATCGATTTTGCGCAAATTACGATTTTAGTAACCACCTGTATTATGTAGATTCCATAATAAAAATGTGAAGCGTCGGATCTTTATTTTTATAGATAGTTTAATAAGGCGTTTCATTTTTGCTACTGCTGAATGAAATTATTGTTAGAATTTTATTGTATATATTAACTTTTTAAATACTATATTATTTGTTAAGGCTGTTTCTATGAACTCAGTGCTACTATAGTTATACTGAATATCAAGATCTGAGCATTGTATTTCGTAATTTGCTTATTCTTTTAAATTATTCCCATTTTATTTGGGAAAAATATTTCTGAATTCTTTCTGTCCCATGCATTATTTTATCAGTTTATTTCAACTCTCTTGTGCTTTAAGTTAAGTATTTTATTGTGTTAGCCAATTATTGAAAATAGGTTTTTTTAAATTTCATATTTGCCAAGTCATTAACAACTTTACGACCAGTTCAGCTCAACGTCTAATCCGAATGACTTTGGGACTATCAGTAATATCAATTAAGTCCCTACACAAATAATAACTTGCACGCAATTGTAAAAACTTTTTCTGAAAGTCATTTTGACAAAGCATGAACTACAACCCAACCACACACTGATCTGGTTGTGTCACGGATATCAGAAGGTTTGGATAAGCCACTATGCAGCTTCGGTATTGAAACCATCCCAGCCTCAAAACGCTTGACAAAAAATGCACAGGAATGTGAAGAGAACGTTTCTCGGCCCCTACTCGAAGAGATGTCGAATACGCCTCTCCGTGGCCAGATTTGTGCCAATAAATTAGCACCATCCATTTCGCGGGTTGTCTTCAAGGCGTGATTTTAAATGAACATTGGTTCATACTTTGTTCGATGAAGTTGAAAATGTCTGCACAATGCTCATATTTTTTTTCATAACAGTTTGTCCATGAAGTGAAATTTTATTTTAGTTTTAATTCTTAGTTTTAGCATTTGGAGGTGATTTAGTTTGAAAGTGCTTATTTTTGGATGTTCAGGGTCGGCGATATTCCGGAAATATTGATTTGTGTTTCAATCGCCATCGCCTGTGGTGTTTGTTTAAAATGTATTTTTTTTTATTTACAGATTTTATATTTTGTACTG
The DNA here is from genome assembly GCA_020383195.1 of Neomicropteryx cornuta. Lineage (NCBI taxonomy): Eukaryota > Metazoa > Arthropoda > Insecta > Lepidoptera > Micropterigidae > Neomicropteryx > Neomicropteryx cornuta. Next base: position 5,978,709 of record JAHKQU010000025.1, on the reverse strand, counting down.
TTGGTAATTAGAATCAATTTTGCAAATTTCAAATAAGATTTTAAATCAACCTACATGCAAGTATTATCTTTCTCTTTATTAAGGTATTACATGACAGTTTATACTAAAAGAATTGCGCAATGGGGCAAAGGGGTATTGATAAAGACATTCTTGTTTGATTTTTGGGTTATTCGCTAATGTAAACTTATATACAAAAAAATCAATTGCTATTGAAAAACATTACAAGTTACACAGTCCTGCTTTCTAAAAAATACTACCTATATTTATTAAAGTTATATCAAATAATACTTTTTATTACAAACTTATAATAATGTCTTTTTTGATAATTGTATTACTGTTATAAAAAGCATTTTGTCAATAATATTTACTTTTTAATGAACAGATTCAGTGTCATTACATTTTTGTATAATTACCTTGCTCTTTTTTCTAAATTGACATATTTATATGTCATTTAAAGAAGTTAAGAAAATATTCAATAAATTATTTTGTTTTCACCGTTTATAGGTTATAAAGATTATTTTTATACTATTAACTAAACATACCAAAACAATTCTGTCTTTTATTTTATACATTTTATTATCTCAATTGCTTATAAAATTCTTATCTGTCGATTATTCTTTTGCAAATTTCATTTATGTTGATCCTTGCAATTTTTTTCTGTACAAATTTCGTTATAAAATAGATCTTTATTTTAAGCTTGTAGACTATTTAATTATATTTTCTGTGGTTTATATATTATATTATATATACTTGATGTGAATAAATTGGCGTATAAATAAATTTATTTGAAAATATTTCTGTTTTCTCTCTTTAATGCATGTCTCATGCAGTTCATGCAGTTTAAAACAAAAAGAAAGTATCTCTTAAAAAAATGAATTACTTTGTAAAAAATTACTTTGTATCACAAATGTAAGATAGTTTCTTGAGATTTCCAATCGTAACTGAGAAAAGTTCTAAAATTATTTATTATTTTACACTCCCATAAACAATCAATTTTTTGGTTATATACTGCTTTTTACTTTTTAGAGTATTCTGTGTAAAAGAATGTCATATTCAACATATTCTATATATTGAAGATGACATTTGTCAATGTCATACTGTCTCGGCCGCGCCAATAATTAAATAGTTTTTAGCCAATGGGCGCATTTAGATCAAGCTATCCAATTTTTAATATTAGCCTTGATTATAGTAGTTTTAGATAGCTCAACCTTGGTGGTGAAATATTAATAATAGAATATATTAATATTTAGCTGGCAAAAAATAGCTTAGACATAAACTGCAAAATGTTTACAATTTAGAAAAACTTAGAAGCACTGTTTTGTAAATCATTTTCACGTTTAAACCTAAAGAATATATTGCCATTTCTCATTAAAATTATCAAACTTTGTGCTTTTCCAACAAATCGCGGTGTTTTATGGATATTTGAATTTTGGTACGATATCTGCATCATGTTTTAGTTACCAAGAAGGGTTTTTAATAGAGAAAAAGATTAAAATGACAATAGCTATTGTTTTGATTGAAGTTGCTTTTTTTTTAATATAAATTGTACAGAAAAATGTATAGAAATTGTGATTTGATAATAGAAGGTGCTAATACAACAAAGGAGAAAGACAAGATGCAGGGGGAGGGGGAGAACTGCCCTCCATGATATACCTATGTAGATACCTATATCTGTGTAGTATGGAATATACAAATAATTACACGCAATATTGTCGATAAAATGCTTGTACTTGAAATGCTATCATTTCTCAAATTGATTGAACTCAAGAAGAGCAAGGTTAAACTGATTAGTGATCATATAGGCTACCACCAGTGTCGGCACGAGGCAATAAAATTATTGTGAAATTTTATCATTTCATCATTGTGAAAAATCACTAAAGTACTAAAACAAAATAGATACATAAGCATTGTCATTCTATAAAAAGTCATAACCTAGAATAACAATCAGGTATAGAGTATGAAATGGAATGAAACAGTGGTCAGCCTGAAATCTAGTGATAAGAGACATCATTCCTGGCTGTTCCCTAGTGATAGGGGACAACCCCTATCACTAGCCTAGGACAAGCCCTTAAATAACCACAAAAAATTAACATTAATTTTATCTAAAAATTGATACTTAATGTTGTTGCTACATTACCAAAGTATGTCAGCCAAATTTCAGATCAATACATTAAGTAGTTTAGTTGGATCACTCTATATAGTATTTAGGGGTTTGGTAACCTATCACTAGGTTTTGGACTGACCAATGTTTCTGGGACATTCTGTATATCTTACCGTTAATATCTGGATTACCTAGTTATGTTACAGATTAACTACGAAATTACGATATAATATGAAAAATGGTATTGCTAAGCAGATTATCCAGTTATTCTACAGATTAACACAAAAAATTTATTTATTTATTTGTTTATTCAATAAATTTACATTTCCTTTCTTTTATGTACCAGACAAGCCCAAGGCTTATCTGCTGGAAACCGGGTGTGGTGGAGGCCATTTGTTAATGTGAAGAGAGGTTCTTTCTTGAATAAAACATGAGTTGATTACTAAAATTTACTTTAATTTGGTAGGTGCAATTCTCTTTTGTTAATTGCACAATAATCAGTTAGGAAGTAGTTAACATTAACGGTAACATACGTAAACAAGTGTCCATAGAACAACTGCTTACGTTTAGCAACATGACCAATGAGTAGCTTTATACCCATTGAGAGAGCAATCGTAGTGGTAAATTTTAATTCAGTGATATCTTCTTTTCTCCCAGACAGTTTTAATCTTTATTTTACTTGTGAGTGTACTTTATTTTACTGTTTAGCTTTTTTACCAAGGAACCTATAAAATGACACCTGCGTTTAATAATGGTGCAAAGAAATTAATATATTATCGAGCTCTGCTTCAGTTCGACCCATTGCTTCACTAATTGACAGGATGCATAATTCTGTGACATACAATCAAAAATTTGAGTACGTGATTTTTTCATATTAGTCAAGATGTTGATCATCGTAGCATCTTCCCTATTTTGTATTGGTGTACTACTCCTGTATAAATATATGACGTGGAATTTGTACTATTGGGAAAGGAAGAAAATTCCCCACACAAATGCTGTTGTACTATTTGGTGACTTGAAATCCAGCATTTTGGGGAAGGAACATTTTAGTGTTGCTTACAAAAACATATACAAGTAAGTTTTAAAAATATTTGACGCATTCTCAGTTTTTTAACTACGCACTTTAGCAAAATTGCAGGCTGATGAATTTAATAATGTATGATTTATTTATGTTTTATCAAAATGAATGGGTATCGAAATATGTAAATCTTCATGCGCTTCTTTTAATCAGAATTAAATTCTGACTTCTTGCACCAGCAGTCCACATATGCTTGATCAAGACAAATATTTCTTTCTGAAAAGTTCTCTTATGGGGCTATTCATAAATCAAAATTAATGTTCAAATTTAGCTACAGAATTTTGATTTTAGGATATCTCAATTATCGCCAGACACACAAAACCACTCACCTTCAGTTTATGATGTCCTGCTCGCATTCGATGATTTCAATGATGAAAATAAAAGTTCAAATAATTTTGTAATATAGAGTGCCAAAGGACATTTTTGATAAGCACATTTGTGATTCTCTAATTGCAGAAGGATATTTTGAAATAGAAAAAGAGGGGGTGTTATGGGGTAGTTTGAAGAATACCAGCATTTTTAGGATTTTGGTGAAAATGGAGAATCCTCTTGCAAAAAAAGAGTTCTTTATTGCCAGCAGAGTGTCTAAATTTTGATGACAATATATGGGGTTCTTTTGGAAGATGTACTAGTTGCATACGATGGCCAATGTCGCATTCATTGAAGGTGTGGTGCGCTTTGAATGCTAGCAGAGTATGAGGACCTCAATGATAAAGGTGCATGGAAATGACTGCCAAGTGTAGGTAGCTGCATTCAATAGCAGCATATTAGCTGTACACATTAGCTTTACACAAAACGTTTGGTTACGGTTCTGCATCATTGCTTAGAAACGAGAAATTCATTTTTATTACATTTTCTTTAATTTAAAAATGGTGCATTTAAATGCATCAGTGAATATTCCGCTTTCAGTTTCAACTTTACTAAAATAAATCTCATCTATCACTAAAATTCAACTATTTATCATATTATAATTTTATTATTAAATACCAATAATCAGAAAAACTCTTTGACAGTCGTTTTAAAGGATGTCGTTATGTTGGAGTACACATACTAAGGAAGCCGGGAATTCTTTTAAGAGACCCTGAATTGATAAAAGACATAACTGTGAAAGACTACAGCAGCTTTGCAAGTAATGGCTTCAAGGTAAGCTTTAAAGTAAATGTTCTATGTTAACCGTGTTTGCATGGAAGGAGTGAAACCCTTATTCGGTTCTGAACATTGAAATTCTAATTATATTAGATTATTTATTATATGTTTATATGCGCTACAGTAAAAAATCAATAGCCGTTTAAATCTACTTCTTGGCTTGAATATTACAGCCGAAAACGGTTATCAGTATTTTTGATTAATTAAAAATTCAACGAAAACTAGGGTTTTATACAATTTAATTTTACTGTAATTATAATATTTAGCTCTGCTGTGGTATTTATTAGTTTTAGTTTTTAATTGTAACTAGGGAAACCAGTAGAATAAAATTAATATAAGTACATTGATATTATTTAAAATTTTTTACTGAACTATAAAAAAATACTCTACTGATCCAAGGGAGCAAATGCTGATCTGAGAAAAGTTCTTTTAAAACTAATAATTTTATTACAATAATTGTAGTATAGAATGATGAATACATTCTATACTATACTTGTATTTATTGTATCCTGTTAGTAAGTAGGTGTACAGAAAAGTATATATTTATTTACATTGACAACATTTTAGGGTCCTTAAACGGCTATTGATTTTTTACTGTAGCGCATATAAACATATAATAAATAATCTAATATAATTAGAATTTCAATGTTCAGAACGATTTGATACAAACTAAATCAATATATGTATACGTGAGCGTTTGGTACCACTGGATTCAGGTAATCTGAAATTTCTTTAAATCGAACTAGTTCCTTTTTGAATAGTTTGGATTTTAGAGACTACTGTACTTAAATATAACAAAAGAATAAAATAAAATGTATATTATAATAAAATATTTTGTTATTTTTGATGTAAAATTTAATTAATTTTCTATTAATTAAATGAACATTTTATAATTTCCCTAATACCTTTTTGCTAACAGTTATTCAGTATACAAACATTTCTTTTTTTTTATCACAGATCGACCCTGAAGTTGACCGACTATTTGGTTTGAATCCATTTGTGCAAGTTGGAGAACAATGGAAAACTAGCAGGGGTCACATGACACAACATTTGACAGCCGCCAAAGTAAAGTTCATGGTGCCGCACATGGAAGATGTCGCTCGTAATATGGTGCAGCACTTAACTAGAAAAATTGATGGTAACCCTTTAGAAGCATTCGAAGTGAAAGATGTAAGTTATATTGTATTATTAATGTGAATGGGATTGATGAAGACGCTCTCAAAACACTATAGGTACATAAAATGGGAATTCCATGACTGTGTGTACTCTCGAAAAATACTAAGGATTTCAATTTTTCATGATTGTTACACATTTTCAAATAAATTTCGACACCTGGATAACCTCTCAAATTTGCAGTTTTAAGCTGATCAAACAACTAATTGCCGAAAGCCCTGCTCTTCACGACAATCAGAGAGAGATTGAGTGGCGCTCTAATATCTTTGCTAAGCAAATTATAACTGTGGGTAGTTTCAGTTTTAACATTATATGTATTTCTTAAATGGCCATTAAGAAATAAGATAAAAGTAAGTTATGCAAACAAAAATGTTTTTCTAAGTGGTGTTTAAATATGTAGATATTCGGAGCTAGCCTTATTTTAGCGTCGAGTTGGTTCCACAGGCAGGCAGCATGGACAGTAAATGAATCTGTGAAGAAAGAAGTACTGTGCAAAGGGATGGTGAGCAGAGCATCATTTTTCTTTTCCTAAATAGAGTTTATGATAGATTTGAGTATGGATGTATTATAAGTATAAATGATACGTTCGACGCTACGTAAATGAGGAGAAACAGTGCCCCCTTGTTGAGGTTGAAGGGGACGCTTGCGAGCCCATTACATTGCATTGCATTGATACTACATTATATTTTTCTCAGCTTGCAGGCAAGTATACAACTGACGTTATTGCATCAGCCATCTTCAACATTGCGAGTAACAGCTTTCAAGACGAAAATTCTACTTTCTATCAGCTGACAGCTGGAATATTTGATTCGAACCCTGATTTTTTGAACGGACTTAAGCATTTCATTTCGTTTACTGCTCCAGAACTCAGCAAATTCATCAATGCCAGGTTATAGATGTTTTTTTTTGTCGAAACTGAAAAAAATAATTATATATTTTTTTTTCTTTATTTTTAATTTATACATCAAATATGATTATGATAATAAACCGCCAAACTTTTTAGGTAGATGTTGCACAGTACATTTTGTTTACAGGGTATTACTTAAAAGTAAAGTAGGAGAAATGTGTAACTGGTTGACACCTGTTATATTAATATTATCTTATCTTCAAAGATATTTATTTATTTAATTTATTTATTTTTAAAAACGGTAAGTCGGAGAAGTGAGCGTGCCGAAGACACTGGTTGTGTTACCACGCACCTTCAGACTGACTCTCTGTTTGAAATAGGATCCGTCACACAGATCCCCAGACTTCTCTCTAATTTGCTAACTTTTTCAGAAACGCAATATCTTTAAAAACATTAATATAATATGGTACATAAATCGCTTTGATTTAATGGTGTAGGTGTAATTTTACCTTTAACGGAAATAATAGTTTATAAGAATAAACTTTAACGAAAACCCACACAAGCAAATCGGTTACATAGACATTGAGTAATTTGAAAAAAAAATGATAGCTGGGCGGCGGACAGCTTTATAACTTCATAACTGCTCTTTTTCCGTTTACTGCCATTTCACCGCTCAAAATAATTAAATAAGTCAATTAGCCTCCCTATTAATAGTCCTGCAATTCCTTTGTGTGTTATCTCAATATGTTTTATAAAATATCTATTGACTCATATCAAATTGGCCCGTTTTCTATTAAATGATATCATAATATTGCAGGTTTATCCCGAAAGCTGTTGAAGATGCTTTAATACAGATCACAACGGATGCTCTTCGGCAAAGAATTGAATCCAAAGAGACCAGAAACGATTTCTTTCAGCATGTTTTATCACTAAGGGAAAAAGACCCTGAAAGTAGGTTCTTTCAATATTATGTATATTGATACAACCTGACCAGAGGTCAATACTTCTAGTCTGAAAATTTTATTATGTGTGTAACAATTTATAATATGACTCAAGGCATTCATTGCCTATTTGTTTTTCATTTTGTATTTAGGTTAAAAAGTAAAAAGTTAGGCTGGATTCTGTTTAGTCAATTCTTGTAATCAATTTCTTAGATATTTTTATCACTATAAACTATACACACCCATCTATACAAACATACACTCTGGATTAACAATATTTTATTTGTTTATTTACTACCTTCTCGGATAGGGAAGTTATCCTATAAGGATAGTGTGAATGAGAGAAATGAAAGACGTGTAATGAATGTGTGCTGTTTCTATAACTTCTCTTGCAAGTGACTGTATTTATTAACTTCATAATAGCGGACTTTAATAACGAAAATATTACACTTACACTAATTACACTTACTTTAATTACACTTTAAAAAATATTTTTTATTTTAGAGATTTTTAAAAGTATAACTCCTTCAATTTATTTATTTAGGTTCACTTACATTTTGACAATATAACAGTACAGCAGTAAAGAATAATGGAACAGTAAATTCATACATTCATAAATTTCTTGGCCATGAAATTTTCGTAATGGCTGATGTGTGCTGTAGATGGCACGGCTGCACCGCAACAGCCGTGATACTGTGTTTAGCCAAGTAGATAGTAATGTTTCTAAGGGGAAGGGAGAGGGGGTGGCAATATGGTATAGCATTATGTTATTCTTCTCTTTTATCATATACAGCTTTCACAGACCTATACATAGCATCCCAGGCATTTGGATATCTCGGTGATGGATATGAAACATCAAGTACCACCATCGCTTATGCATTATTTGAGGTAAGTGTAACTTCTTAGGAGTGATAGAAAAATAGCGGCATAATACGTAATTCATTATTAATAATTAACAATCTTGTCTTCTTATTTGGACATTTCACCTGCGAAATATTGACTTGATTTTACGTGATCTTATATGTAAATACTTCATAAGAAATTATATTACTTATCAAACATTATAGCTTGCCAGCAATCCTCAACTGCAAAGTGAGGCACGGAGTAAAGTAAAAGATACCATTAAAACATGCTCCGGAGAATTCACTTACGAGATCATAAGCGAACTAACATATCTGGATATGATAATATCGGGTAAGTGACTTTTGTTTATATGTTATTTTATAATCAAGTGTTAAATTGTTTAATTTAAAAAAGAGACAATAAAATTATAAAGATATTCCTAATATAACTTTTCATTGTTCTTAGAAACACTCAGAATATACCCCCCAGCGGCGCATCTACAAAAGATGTGTACGCAGACTTACACACTACCGCCAGCAAGGGAAGGACTTAAACCGGCCACCATAGATGCGGGGACTACGATCATTATCCCCGTGTATGCACTACAAATGGATCCAGATTATTTTCCCCATCCGGAGATTTTCAATCCAGAGAGATTTAATGAACACAATAAGGTTCTATATAACAAATATGCATACTTGCCGTTTGGAGAAGGGCCCAGGATATGTCTTGGTATGTCCATTTTGGAGTACTTTCTAATGCGAAATACATTTTTTTTAAATTTTTATAAGAGGTAGAAAAGGCAATCCTCAGAAGACAAGGGAAAACATGGTCACAGTAGGTTTTTTTTAAACTGTGCAGTCTGTACTATAATTGATAAAAGATTACAAGCACAGATAGTGCAAGAAAATCTGAAGGGAAAATCTTCTACCTATAAACTAATAAGAAATGAACTGAGCATTTACACTATTGTATGAACCTCCTCGCAATGTAGATGTCCTAATATGATACATTCAGACTCATTCTAATGGCGACTGCTACCCTTTTTTTATCAGTAAGCCTCAAAATGTTTATACTTGGATGTGATAGAAGTCCTTTCCATTCCTTAACGTGCTGTATAAATGGGCTCTTTATTGAAAATATCTATTTAACTGTGTCTGTTGTGGCGATTAATTTTGAAGAGAGAAAGAGAGATATTTAATAAACCGACCGCTTAAGCATTTTCCAGGGATGACATCTACGTGGTTTAAGGGATTTTTCAACAGGCACTTCCAACGGTTTCAGAAATTAAATTATAAAAGGTTTAAAACTATGGAACCGAGATTAGCGGATGCGGATGTGAATTTCAACATATAAATTATGCTGATGCAGATGCTGATATATTTGCAATTAACGGATATCAAACGGCTTTTACCAAGGATAAAGTAGACATTACAGTTTAACATATTTAAGTCACCTTAGCAGACACAAATATGAAAGTTAGAGATAAATCCGAGAACATCTTATCGCCGATTGCCAAGTCTTTTCCGCACACAAGTAAAATTAGTTTTGTTACGTTGACAGCTAACGGCAAACACGAAATTTGAACCGTGAGCGGAATACAAAATTGTACATACAAGTACTAAATATGATTTTATTAAACCAACTTCTAATAGTTACATAAATAGATTAGGTTATAAATTTACATACACTACATATGAGCATAAATTTATTTACGCCACATTATCTACCCTGGTTTGATGACATAAAAATCCAATTGCTTATTTTTCAGGCATGAGACTGGCGTTTACGCAGATAAAAATAGCCTTGGCGAGAGTGCTTCAGAATTTCGAAATAAGACTTTCTCCTAAATGTCCCAAGAAACCACTTCAGATGATACCCAACATAATGGTGATGCGGCCACTTGGTGGGATATGGCTCACGTTTCACAAAATAAACAGTGAAGAGTAAAAATGTTCTCACTATTGGCAATAGTTAATTTTGTTAAATTAACCTGAGATATCCTAGAAAATAAGGGTAGAACAAAATATAAAAACAAACTACTTTTCTCTTTGTTTTATTTTATGCAATTATTTTGGTGGTAGTGACCCTGTGGTGGATTACTGAGTCATACATCTCCTTCATAATATGAAATAAAGTTTTTGTTATACCTGGCGTATTTTGTAAATTACAAAATTATTAATATGAAAGAAAAAAAAACATAAAAAGCATTAATTAAAAAAAAGGTATTACAAATAACCGAGGTTGTGGTAGTCTAGTGGTTAAGGCGTTGGACTAATGACCCAAGGGTCGCGGGTTCGAATCTGCATATGTTTATACCATTTTTAACGCTTCATTACCATTATCTCCCCTGACTCTAGGACAGGCACATTTTGCCTAGTTGAGTAGGGTCCAAAATAATTGTGTATGACCTAGGATATAGCAATTATTTTTATAAAAAAAAATAAAAAAAGTTTATAACTGTTTGATTTTAGAATTTTATATCTGACCCCTCAATCTACGAAAATACAAAATCTGATGGTTATAAGTTATAAATCTGATCTCTGTTTTTCTTAATGTTGCCAAGAGTAAATCTTCCAAATGCCAAACAATGTTGCAATTTTCGAATAACTCACCTTTGTGAATGCGTTCAAATATAAGTATTTTCTGTCTGTATTGTATTGTAAGTATTGTCTGTACCTATAGTGTAAAACACAAATTCGCGAGCTGCACTTTTTCTTGGCTGACATTAAGCTCTTTAATTCATGTATCACGGTATTGATCTGTTTAAAATGATCAACTTAATTGATCTGAAAAGAGATCAATTTTCCGATGGTCGGTCGGATATTCGTGAGTGTTCAACCTCCCGAATTACTATTATCACCGAATTTTAATTTAAGACACCCGGATTATTACGGCCCTACTGCTTATATCTCAAATACCATACCTAAACTTACACTTCAGGAGATCAGATAGGATTGATTTTACTATAACACAATTGCTCGATTATGATGACTCAGAAGGCAGCAAAGCGGCCTATTATGTGTCCTCAGTATCCACTATAGAATTCCTGCAGCTTTCGGACTCACAGATTGAATTTTTTTTGGTCACTAGTGATGGACAATGGCAGATCCCATGCAGCTTGGTTTTGACCCATACTGCAGTTTGGTACATGCTCTTACTTACCACATAAAATGTACAGTTCGCCAAATGATTCATTAATAATATTACCTGCTAATGATTTCATATCTATATACCTAAAACTTTATATCTTTAAATAAAATTGAAATGTTTGTATGTGATTTCGAAACAAAAACGAAGTTATAATGCTCAAGGGATCAAAAAAATGTATTATTTATGTTACAAAATAAAGCGTAAAAGGTATGTATAGGTTTATAAAGGTGTAATAATGCAAAATCAAAACAATTTTGAAGACTGTCGGTTAGAACTAGCTACCAGGAGCACACAAAGCGATATAAACGCGACACGAAGAGATACGTAATTTTAATGTTAGTTAAATGTGTTTTTTGTTGACTTATTTTCCTGAAAAAACCATTAGGTATAACATCATAAAACAGCGTGAGTATAATTTTCACAAACGTATTATTATTATTATTCAAAATTACATATACTTTGGTTAAATCTGAATGTCCGTTATATCGTAATATGCTCGAGCGTTAAGTGCACGGTGGAGTCGCAAATATATTTGTAGTGTTTTAATATTACCACAGTGGCACTCAAATGTTAAAAACATTCATATTCATGGTATTTGTTAACTATCAAAGCGCAGAGATTCGGAAAGTAAAAATACCTTACCAATTTGTACCAAAAAAAGTAATAAAAGTCGAAACGTAATGTTACTAAGCTTTATTTATTAGAAAGGCCATGAGTACAAATAATATTTGTCAAAATAAAATTGTATAATATTACACAATATTATTTTTTTAGGTAGAAATGAATCACTTAGCTACTAGCTGAGAATACCTAACTAATATGGCAAACAATTCAATTTAATACAAATAAATAGTCAGATAGATATAATATATCCATCTAAAACGAAGCTTTGGTATCGTACTTAAATAATATTGTAATATAAATGATGTAAAGGTAGGTAACTTTTTAATCAAATGAGATTTTTCAAAAAACTTAAACTTAGTTTATGTAAGAAAATAAAGAGTAAATATTGTTCTTCTCTAAAACAAAAAATAAATTATAATAATAAAGGTACTAAAAGCAGGGCTACTCTTACGTTTGCGATCTGGAATAGCCCGAGAGTTACTTTTGGGCCATTCCAGATCGCAAACAGAAATTTACTGTTTTGAATTTAGCCTTGCTGTGCTACTGTTGTATAGCAGGGCCTAACTCAAAATAGGAAATTTTAACTCTTGCACTTAGCTATCTTGGTTTTATAGCAACATACTCAAGTAAAAAAATATTGATTATCTGTGATTAACCCATTTGATGCCCTGTACGCACGATACCCAATAACCACGCTCGTCAGACTGGGAAAAAATACTATCATAGAATAGTTATCAGTAGTCCTTGTTTATGCCTTTGCTATATAGGACAAAACAAAAAATGCTTTTTATTTAGCAATAGCAAAATAGCAATAGCCCGCTTTTGCAGAATGTCTGTCTTCTATGAACAGTCTGTGTACTGGGGGATGGGTTAAGCAACCAATTATATTAGGAGAAAATTTTACTAAGTGACTTCATGATTGTTATAGGTGGCACATTTCAATATTTAAAATGTCTTTTTTTACCCCTATAACAAATGTACTCTCTTACTGGTGGTATCCTATTTTTTTAGGACCCTTGGTCTACAACCTTTAACAGCCATTGAATAACTAACGTTTTAGCAATATCTACCATATTACATAATTTTTGTTAGCACTTACAGTAAATTTACTCTAAGGTTTAACAAATAATTTGAGCATACAATGTTTGTTGAGATTCAAATTTAGTAAAAGCTTAAAAATAAATATCTGATCAGCATTATTTCTTGATATTAGAATAAGTAGTTATTTTTGTAAGTTTCTATGAAAATTATAATTACTTTATTATATTATATGACATAAATAATATCAACATTACAAAGAGATCCAGTAACTCAACTACTGCTTTCATTGTGTTCTTATGCACAGCAATACTTATCCTTATTACATTGGTTCATTCATTTTAATAATCGATTTTATACATGTTAATAAAATTCACATAATCGTCCGAATGACACCTTCCGATACACACATACATACACCTAAAACTCGATGTCGGTACCAACAATTATTTTTTATAAGCCTGAGTTGTGCATTCGAGCATTTTTACTTTCTATTCTTTTGGTTATGACAAAATGTTCATGGGTTTGTGTGTATGCCATAGTTTTTGTGGTGACGATTATATGAAATTGGCAAATCCAAATGACTTCAAATTTAATAAAAATGTAACAAAAAAATTGTAAAAATGTAAATGTCAATGTTTTGTAATATACCATACAAAATTGATATTCGTAATTACCAATTCTATTAAGAGACAAAGGTTTACACATCTTGGCTCAAATATAAAGTTACTAGCGCTAATGATACCACCAGAAGAGAGTACTTCTTCAAAGATAATAAACAGGAACAGGGAATTAATCTGGTATGTGCTTCCCAAATAAAATTGTTACACTGAGATAGAACAATTAGTTTTATTTTTTTGAGATAGAAAATTTTCACAATAAGTCTACAAAGTGGGGTGAATTAGAAGTGAAAATTTTCCTAAACTAAACTATGCATCTCCAAAAGCAATATAGATGAGAAACATTGGATGCATGAAAACAAACTGCAATGAAACCCATTGGGAAATAACCTGATAGCAACAATTCCAACTTTATATACACAGAAAAGAAAGGAAATTGTCTGACCATATCAACAAGGACCACATCCGCCACGATGGCCGAAAACATTCTGAGGAATATCATTGCTGCTTGGGTAAAAGTTCTAGGAATGACGGGGCAGAAGCCGCAGACCATCACAAAAGGTAACGGCTTATGGACACCCTACACTCTAGTGAGGCTAGCCTGAAGTTGTCTCGCCACTCGTTCAACGTTTGTTTAAAGCATTGCATTAGCACACTCAGCGCCGATAATGGTCTATCCCATAATCGCCGTATACAACAGGTGCCATTTCCGTGTAAAACCGTTACAGTCTTAATGCATTTCTATTAATATTTAAAAGTGTAGCATGACTCATGAAAGATATAGACTAATCGTCATTTTTTTTTCATTTTAGTTCGGTTTTGACTTTGTGTTAGTCAATTGGAAATGATTTTGACAGATTTGGTGGTAAATAATTCGAATTTTATTTACAAAAGTTATGTCAATATAATGTTAAATATTTTATTTATTTATTCGTATAAACCAAAATACATATATGTACAGCGCAGTAGTAATAATTCAATGCATATTTAATGTAACCAGCAAGCGACCGGCACCTACTGCACTGATGTTCCTTGCCTTCTCAACTAGACTCCGTCTGTACCAAAGAAGGCAGTGAACGTCGATTTTTGTTAACTGACATTATATCAGTATTAAACTAAAAGGAAAACTTTTGAAAAAGTTACACTTGTAAATAAACTATAAAAATAAATGTTGCAAATTTGTAAAATATTTCCATAATAAAAAGTAATATATTTATATAATACATAAGCCAGTATAAATACACATATATACATAATTTATATATATATGAAAGTATATGTACTATATATATAATATATATATAACATATAAAGGAATATATAACTATATATGTTATCAGTAAAAGAGATAACAATGGGTATCTCTAGTAAAGCGTGATATAAATAATTTTATATTATAATTGCTGAGTTCAATTAACTACACTAGATTAGCTATTGCTTGCCATCCAAGATCCATTAACCACTTATTTAACATTTTTACCAACTTTTGTGAATTTTTAATTTTAAGATATTCAGGAAGTATATTATGTATTTTGGGGCCTATGTATTTAAGAGATCTCTGTCCAAATGTGGTAGTCATTTTTAAAACTTGCAGATGGTTGTTAGCAACTGCTCTAGTATGACCAGGCTATGTTGAACCTTATGCATATTAAGATTTTACTTACTAGTAAAAATCTTACACTAATATTACACTTTTAACATATAATTGCCTAATATCTAATATATTAAATTCTGTATATACTTATCAGTGGGATATACATAAGGTAGTTTCATTATCATTTTAATGACAAACAATAATGACATAAAAAATAAACATTTTCTTAGTTATGTACATAATGTTTGCCAATTATGAAAAAATATAAGTTATTAATTATAACTTAAATTAAAAAATGGGTATCAGTGCCACGTGGGATATTCCTTTCGGCCAACCTACTTTGCCGATCGGGCGGCAATCGTGGTCCACGCGGTTGACATCAAACTGACAGCGAGCGAGCGATGACTCAGCTTCAGACTAGCTCCACAGATAGGAGCTACAGAAATCAAAAACAGTTGTAGACAAATTTGCACGGAAAATGCATTCAACAATTTGAAGCATTCAATGAAATAAAATTGAGAGAAAAAAGCAAAAATATTTCATATTATAAAAAATAATATCTTTTGATCTGCATTGAGTAAATCTCCTATTCTGTCAAAACAGAAGTTCCTACATTATAAAAAAAAACAAAAATGTACAAATGATTAAATACTCACTAAGTTACATTCACACAAATAATATAAAAGTAAATCTATATTCAACCTAATTTACAGTAAACAAGTCAAACTTCAAAGGTGAAAAATATCACCATTTCCACAAAATAAAAAATGAGTATTTTCAGACACTATCAGTGTTTCATATTTTCAAAATTACATTAGTATGCAGGGTGTCCCAAGACCATTCCTGAATACTTAATCGGGTGTTTAGGTTCCCTATTAGGAATGCATAAGAAATTATATAAAAAACATTCACAAATAGTTCTTGAAATCGCAAGACCAATTAGCTGGATTTTTATCAGGAATGGTCTTGGGAAACTACAAAATTTTGCATCAAATATATGTGGTGTGATTAGGATAATTTAATAATTATGTTTTAAATAATTTGTTTATGAAATTAAAGTTTCCAAACAAATATTTTAAGAAAAAGCATAACCAGGTGCATTTTTCTGTCCTACAACTAAAAATAACTGCCTACAGATATATATATATATATATACCTCATATCTATTTATCTTTTACTTAAATATATAGTGAAACTTCATCTATGCTTCATATAGAAAGAACTTCAAGAAAAGTGTCAAGAAAAGGTTCTTAGATTCTAAAATTTGGTAACAAAATGGTAAATTTAATATTAATAAACAATCTAAGAAACAGATCAATGATGAATACTTTTATATATTACAAGTACTACCGTTTCTTCTTCTTAACGTTTAGTATTATGTCTATACAATCTATACAATTAGTCGTTAACACATTTTGACAGTGTATCCAGAATGTTAAACCATTACAGGTATTAAGGGGTATTTGTTTATGTGAATACATTATCTGTTATATAAATTAACATGCTGCGGATGTTTGCATATTGAAAAGAAACTGTACATTTCGACCTGGTCCAGGGATCTCCAGGGTTGATAAGCAAATATTATACTTTTTGAATTAAGGATTCCATACTCCCGGATGCGGTTGGCACACATAAATGTTTTAAATCTACAGGAGCGTTATGAGGATATATTACGGGTTGAATTTCTGAAGAGGTAAATATATTTTTAACGTTAAAAAACTAAACATGCCAGAATAACCAAGGCAGCGAATGTTTTATGAAATGAAACAGTACCTAACTGCATTATTTTATAAACAGCGAGATGCCAGTGAAAGCGTTGAGTAAAAAAGTGTCACAAACCCGTTCATTGAAAAATTTTGTAAATCTTATGTTACGTCAAACTTGTAAAAATTCTGTTTATTCTGCTGAACTAATACTAAAAATACAAAACTCAATTTTGTCCAATTCAGACCTTAGACAAAACAAGTGCACAACACATAATTGTATTAATTCAAACATTATTTTCAATCTACCTTAATAGGTCAAAGCAACAATTATAAAATGGATAGGTCTATACATGGTCTACACATTCAAAACGAGCATACACGTTTTTATTGCAAGTATCAGTATGATACACTTACTAGGGGCAAATAAGTAATTTTTTAGAAAGGATTTTAGAATCCTGATTTTTTAGACATGTAGCTTATTATGGGAAATTCACAGTCACCAGAAAAAGCATAAAAGCACACAGCACTGGCAAACTCGTGTTTAATGCAAAATATGTTTCTTAAATTAGTTTAAGAAACATATTTTGTATTATGCAAATTAGTTTAAGAAACATATTTTGCATTAAACACGAGTTTGCCAGTGCTGTGTGCTTTTATGCTTTTTCTGGTGACTGTGAATTTCCCATAATAAGCTACATGTCTCAAGATATGTTATAAACTGACCATACTTTGAATTGAATTTTATTAGTTTTTCTTTAAATTGGCATAAACCATAAATATGTCAAATCTCCCTTCCCTCTCCTCAGAATGTTCACGAGTATGAAACGTAATAACTAACAAAACACTTCAATCTGAGTGAAATAAAATGCAATGCAATGTTCTTTGAATCGATAATAATAAAAAAAATAGGACTGGTTTCATTTGTACAATATGAACGGAATGTTTACAAATCTATGTAAACATTCCGGCACGAGAAAAATATAATATAATTTAAAACTTGGATTTTGGTTAAGTGCAAAAATGACAGCGGTGAGATCAAGAAAACGGCAGCATCTTAAACACGCAGCGGCACTGGGATGTGTCGAAGCTTCATTACGAAGGAACATATAAGAAATATACAAAAAAACAATCCATACATTATTGACTTTGATCCGTGTATAAAATTATCCTTTAAAGTAAACCTATCTTACAGCCGACTGATTGTTTGCTAAAGTGTTGTCGCCAGTTACGTTTCTCTGACTATCCCGGATTTCAGGAGATTCTTTGCTATAAAGTGGCAGCATGTCCGGTGGTAAGCCAACATTGTAGTTTATACCGTACGGTCGCAGGTGGTATATCAAATAGTCTAGGACGTACATTTCATTAGGTCGAACATAATGGAATGAAATAGCATTGTCTGAACAACAATCCAAACCCTGAAAATAAAAAAAATATGTTGAGTTCTGAATTGTAGGGTTCACATAGGAAAAAAAAGATGAATTCATTGCAAATAACAATGTTAATGGCTCAGAAAAACAAGCGATGAACATCCTGTCGATGTTTCACACCAACTTGAATGCTGCTGTGGGCTTCAATATTTTGTTTAATAATGGGCCGCTATTTTGTTTAAGTTATTTTTTAAAAATTATTTTGTATTTTATTATTTGTATGGTTTAAGTAACCCACATTACCAAAATATTGTGTTTGATTTTCAAATTTATTAAATATTAAAATTGGTCAAAACGAAAATATTTGTAAACATTATTAAAAAAGTATGTGTATCTTCATACCTCATCAGTCTTGTAATAAATATACTGCCAGTACCAAAAATCTTTTTGGACATGATTTGGTATTAAATGATGCTCCGGTACAAAGGGAAAAAACCTTCCACGACCGAGTGGATCTCGGGAGTCACCAGCTTTTACCCCAACATTCGCCAGACACATACCTGGAAATGTAAATTTAATTGAGTTTAAGTATATTCGTGTTTATCCTTTTAAGAATAATAAAAATAAAGTATTCAAGCTAGAGGTGAATATTTTAATAGATTAGACTATTAATAGATTAGATTAGAATATTTAATAGATTTTTTTTTTTTTTTTTTGTTATGGAATATAAATTGGCCGATGAGTGTAAGTCAATAACCTTCCTAACTAGGTAATAGTTACCTGTTCTAAGGAAGGTTATATATGAAGTGATAAAGTGCATAGCAGAGACCAGCGCAAAACCCTGAGAAAATATAAAAAAATAATAAGGCACAAACAAATATACACACTGATATACACACCCACACACACATACACACATGAGTACAATTTAAATGTGTAATCAAGAATACTTAATATATGAAAAAATAAAATGAATAAATTAAAAAATAACAAATAAATGAATAAACAATTATTAAATATATAGGTAAATAAATATTCGATATAAATAAATAAATATTCAATATAAAAATAGTGTTATACTACATATAGTATAGAAACATATCTTATAGTGATATATATATACATTGGGCATAAACATATTGGTATGACATATCTAAGTAACCATATT
This sequence comes from Neomicropteryx cornuta, assembly GCA_020383195.1. Taxonomy (NCBI): domain Eukaryota; kingdom Metazoa; phylum Arthropoda; class Insecta; order Lepidoptera; family Micropterigidae; genus Neomicropteryx; species Neomicropteryx cornuta. Next base: position 5,959,310 of record JAHKQU010000025.1, on the reverse strand, counting down.
TTTTTTTATTTTTTTAAACATTCTAGGTAACTAAAATAATATTTTTTACTCAGTAGCTAAAGTCGCTTAAATTACAGTATTAATAAATGTTATCTAAACAACTATTTCAGAAATTAATTTCTCAGCAGCATCTCTACCCAAAGCGATTAACCATTTTAAGATAGATTTAGCGAGGCAAGCTTTAGTTTTAGCATCCCTAATTTCATCGCTTATCTGGTTATATATTTTTGGGCCCAGAAAAATGAGATGTCTCTGTCCAAAAGAAGTTTTCATTATTGGTGCCACTAAGTGACCTCTATCGTTCGATCTTGTCTTCATAGCTTTAGTGCACTGTATATTACTAATTTTATTTTGCCAAACATGTATGACTACTTTTTTAATAAAAGATTGTCTAATATCTAGCACCCTGTAATTTGAGAAAAGGATTTCCGAACTAAATCTAAAAGGCTTTTTATTGATCACGCGAAGAACTAATTTTTGAACTTTGATTAATGGTTCAAGGGCTTTTCGAGTTGCACCGCCCCACACAATTAACGCATAGGTGATTAAAGAGTTAGTTAAGCAATTGTAAACCATTTTTAAAGTTTGGGAAGATAAACAGTTTCTAAGATTTTTATAAACTACAATTTGCGAACGAACTCTTTTAGCAATTGAATCAATGTGATGGTTCCAGCGAAGGTGCCTGTCTATTACAATTCCTAAGTATCTAATATGGTCAACATTCTCCAGAGGAAGACAATCACATTTTATTCGGTTCTGACAGTCATGGATGCGAAGATGAAAGCCCGTATCAACTAAACCGGCGGAAGTAATACTGAAAGTAACATATTTAGTTTTGCTAATGTTTAGAGTTAAAAGATTATTGTCCAGCCAATTGGTAATAGTTTCCAAATTATGTTGCATCTTACATTGTAACTCAGTCCACGTGTCACTAGAACATACAATCACAGTATCGTCTGCGAAACTTATAATTTTTCCTTTAAGTTGCAAGTTACATAATGCATTAATGTAAATTAAAAACAAAAGAGGCCCTAAAACACTACCCTGTGGCACACCAAATGTTGTTATTTCAGTATCGCTCTCCTGCTCATTAATCCTGACTACATGACTTCTATCAGTTAGATATGATTTAAACCAATCATATTCGCTACCCTTGATCCCTATGCAATCTAATTTTTTAAGAAGAATGCTAAACGAGACAGTATCAAATGCCTTAGCCAGGTCGAGAAACACGGCAACGCATTTTTTCCCTTTGTCGATGTTTCTAGTTATATATTCTGTTAAATCAAGCGCCGCATCTTGCGTACCTCGATTCTGCCTAAATTCATATTGGTTTGTAGATAATAAATTATTTTGCTCTAGGAACATTGTCAAGCGATGTTTGATAATTTTTTCAATAATCTTTGAGAATGTAGGCAGCAATGAGATGGGTCTAAAGTTTTTTATTTCCGCCATATCACCATTTTTATGTAATGGTATAATGACAGCCTTCTTTAAGCTATTAGGAAAAACACCATTTGACATGCTAAGATTTATAATATGGCACAGGGGTATTAAAATATTGGATTTTAATCTCTTTATTATATCAGCATTAATTAAGTCGGATCCTTTCCCAAGTTTAAGACTATCAATAACTTTAGAGACTTCTAAATGATTTGTTGAACTAAATATTAGTCTATATGGTGAGATAAGAGAGTCAGACTCTAAAGCTAATTGCATTTCAGTTTTGTTGAGACGTTTTAGGATTTTATTATTTTATTTTATTAAGGTTTTAGGATTTATTTTAGGGTTTTAGGATTAGATTTATTGTTTTTCGTCATCTGTTATAACTACTGTAAGTTTGCATGTAGACTAATTTCACAAATGTGGAGCGCTGTTAATTATCTAGTTTCATGCTTTGACTTAAGATATGAGCTTATCAGCTGAAGCTGCTCGCTTATTATAATTTAATAATAATCATACCTATTTCAACATCTTCGGCGCCGGCATTATCCCGCCTGCACTTGTTTTTATTCGGTATAGCTTCATTGACAAACTTATCGAGAGCAGCCCCGCTCATGACGTAGCCGGCCCCTCCACTCATATAACCTTGCTTAACAAATGGCTTAAACTTACAGCCAAAATAAATAGGACTAGATGGATCGTGAGCAGATAGCATGTAACGGAGATTTTCTATAATTACATACCTGCAAGTAACATTTGAACAGATTATAATTTTAAAAATTGTTTATTTCAAATATAAAGGGTTTTTCCTGCGATATCGGTTTAAACTATGTACATTTGATCTGTTGTACATAGTATAAAATAAAATTGGGACATGTAATCGATAAAATAAAACTACAGAAACATTGTTGATTTCTAAACAATGCAAATTTAACTAATTTTGTTCATTCTGTTTTTCATGTTTAACCAATAATGGGCACAGGTGTTTCTGTTTTTACAAATCATTAGATGAGATTAACGATTTAAGAGCACGCACAAGACAGAGGCTCCTTAAATTACATTCTTCCTTATGACTGAAGAGAGGTAATTATATATTTTTTTTGACTGAATGATATTATTATTTTTTTTATATTGCCTATCGTGAAATGGTCCACTTCACTATTTTTATTTATGTGAAATACAGTGTAATACTGGGGCATGTATATTTGTCGGGTTGTGATTATTTTTTGACATATTCTACATATTTGACAATTACCAGATTTGTCAAATATGGAGATAAAAGATTTCCTTGTTTTAGATTATTACTAAGCAGGACAAAATGGATAATGGATTGACTAGTAAAACAATGATTGAAGGTTAGTTTTCATATTGAAGTTTCAATAAAGAAGATGAATACTTACGTATCATCATCAGCTTTCAAAAACCAATCAGCATCATTCCGATGATGCTTGTATATATACTTGAATGCCTCTTTGGTTTTCGCCCATAAATTATCTCTGCCTTCTCGGACAGGTAAAGCTACAGATGGCAGTTTTTCATCTGAAAAGAATAACTCAGAATCAACATTTATCACCTAATTTGCCCTACGATCTTTGCTAAGGGATTTATTTTTTATTTATTTAATTAACTTTATTGGAAAATTAAAATTAAAGTCATAGTTCAGTTCAGTTCAATGCAAAGTGACTTTTATTTTTCACAAGATAACAATACAAACAAAATATATCCTGTCCTGCCTGAGCCTGAAGGGCTCATCTGGCAGAAACTCAAATTGCAAATTCAGAATTATGTTTTTCTTAAAGCGGCTTAATCCTTAAATCCTTAAAATTACTAATTGTACATACATAACAAAATTAATTAACAAACTTAAGTAACAATTTAATTAATAATTATGTGAATCAATAACAATCATCACAGGAAACACATCATATTGTATGAATGATATGAATCATATGAATATGATCAGCTAAATAACTGCTTGCTCAACAAACAATAATAATAATAATAACAATATGAAAACTAAAATTGGTTCTTACAAATTAGTTAATATAGTTTCCACGCCGCTCCACATACAAGTGGAAAAAGAGGCATTGGCGGGTATGGTGCGAGCTAACACGTCGAACGGTGCAAAGAATTGGCTCTCGAGTACTGTCAAAAGACTAAAGAAACAAACAATGCTCAACCCAGTAATGGAAATAATCACAGACAATATGACAACTGAATATAACTTTGTCAGAACATTTACCACGGATATACCAGAAAGAACCAAATGGGACAATGAAGGACCCAACTTCAAAAATGAAACAATTACCGATGGCTCCAAAAGCGGGAACAATATAGGATCAGGCATTTGTGGGGCGATACCCAGACTCGAGAAATCGATCAACCTGGGAATGCACTCCACTATATTCCAGGCAGAGCTATATGCCATCATTGAGACTGCGCATGAAAGCATTGAAAGATCCTACAAGAATAAAAACATATACATACTTTCAGAAAGCCAAGCAGCTCTGAAGGCTATCAACTCAAATGCTATCAAGTCAAAGCTAGTGCTTAACTGTGTACAAATACTCAACACCCTGGCAACATACAACAGGGTTACACTTATGTGGGTACCAGGCCACTCAGGCATTGATGGCAATGAGAAAGCAGACGAACTGGCAAAGAAAGGCCCAGAACCGGCCTGCGGCATAGCTAAAAGCACTACCAGCATACTGCTAAAAGTCTGGGCTTGGAAACAAGCCAAAAATACTGGCAAGAATTGCCCGGACAAAAGCAAGCCAAAGAACTCATAGTAGGATTCTCGCAAAAAAGACTCTCGGGGCTATTGAAGTTAAGCCGAAATCAAATAAGGATCCTAACCAGAACCTTAACTGGTCACTGCAAGCTGAACAAACACCTGCACAAATTAATCGACCGACGACAGGTGCAGGCTCTGCCAAGTGAGCCCAGAAACTCCGTTACACCTACTGGGAGAATGTGGGCCCCTCATGTACAAAAGATACCAGCTTCTGGGCAACCATCTCCTCAAGCTAGAAGAGATTAGAACCATCGCATCCAAAAAGTTACTTAACTTTATCTACAGTACTAGAGGGCGAACTATAAGTGGATTTAAATGTACAATAGTTTTGGAAAAGACGCGGTACACGGGGGAAAACCCCCTACATCCACTAACAGACATAACATAACATATAACATAATATAGTGAATTCTGTGAATTATTTGTCGAACATTAAAAGAATAAACTAGTCACGGGCGCAGCGTGAAGATCAGGGCAATTGATTGCGTTATCAAAAACTGCATTCATAAAATGCAGGTTAGGCATTGCACTTCTATGTAGGTATAAGGTACAGTAGTATTTTTGTTTATATAGTAGTTTTTAGTTAGCTCAACCTCATTCAATTAGTATGCATATAGTAAAAATATAAAAAAATAGTACAAAAAGAATTGGTGTACTTCAAAACACCAATTTATATATATATACTTTTTTATATATATACTAAAATGATATTAAAATATATGATGAAAGAATGTCATGTAATGTCAGGTACCACAGGCCTAGTAGTTATTGGGGAAAGATACAGTTAATGATGCCTGTAGGGCATAGCTGTACGATGGCAGGTTCCGGATAAATAATTTACTACTACAAAACAATGTAATATTATATAATAGCTACAGGGTGTCCATAGCCATTCTGGCTTTCATACTAAGAAAACAATACATTTCAAATAACTTCAAATAACAAATCGGGCAAGAAAATATGTAATCACAAAATTTAATAATATATTTTTATACCTTATAGAAAGGTAAGTACCTAATAAGTAAGTATATTAAGTGTTAACGAGTGGACACTTAATTATATGCATGTGAGTGCGTATATTTGTGCCTTAGTTAATTTTTATATTTTCACAAGGTTTTGCAATGGTCCCTTGTATGCTCACTGTAACACTTCATATATAACCTTCCTTAGAACAGGTAACTCTTACCTAGTTAGGAAGGTTATAGACTTGTACTCATCGGCCAACTTGATTTCTCAATAAAAAAAAATAAAAAAAATTAAAGTTTATTTCCTTTTTCCTTTAAAAGTTAATTTGTCTTTTTTCGACAAGATTTGCAGTTTATACTTACAGAATAAATTGACATCTATCTTTATAATTAGGAAACTGTATGCTTTTTCTATCGCACTTGGTGCGGCATGTTTTAGTTACTAGAGAGTGATTATTAATTTCTTTTAGGTATTGAGCAACCCATAAATCACCATATAATTAATGGTAGTATGTTGTAGGAAGGCATACAGGATTCATTCAATTTAACATATTGTGTTATATTGTGTTAATTACCTTTCTGTGAACTCATGAAGATCAAAGTGTTGCAACGTTTACCCCATGTCATCTTCACATGTTTGGCTTTTTTCTCGTGATTATCGGGTTTGGTCATGACCCAACAAAGCACACGGACTTTTTGCGCCAATGAATCTGCAACAGTTCTGTCTTCGTGTTTATGAAAGAAGTCATCATCGGCATGTTGGCCAACGTCGAACTGAGGACCCGACGCATCTTCCAGTTCGAAACTATGGTGTGGATCGGAGTGTGTGTGCTGCGTTCTAAAATAATGATTTAATTGAATTACGTAAAAACTACAACATTGGTTTGGTATTATAATGCGAAGAAAAAATTAGTTAATATTTACATGAAGTGATACGTTTAAAGAGTGCTAATCTGGAAAAGGCTGGAAAGGCTGGAAGGCTGGAAAGGCTGGAAAGGCTGGAAGGCTGGAAAGGCGAATAGAAAAATCTTTGCAAAATTATCAAACATATTTAGGCATAGAATGGCAATTCCATGGCGTGCTTGTAAAAATACCAGTAAAAAAAATAGGGTTTTTATGAGAACTAAATGTTTCGGACGTATTACACGTACTTGCTAGGACACTACCGCTATAAAATATCAAGCAAGCACTAGTGTCCTCGCGAACATGTTTACTCTCGAAACGTTGAATCCTCATAAACTCTGCACGGTAAGATCCAGAAATTTCGTAATCATACTCAATGATATACAAATAATACAGATACTAAGATGATAACTTGGCACGTGACCTACAGGTCTAGTCTCTGGCGAACTTACGGCTCGCTCGCTGGCTGTTTGACGTAATAGACAGGGAGCTAGCAAAATTTTCGCCACTTGTTTCGTTTCAATAATCTTCGCAGAAGAATTAATTAAACATATATTTTGTGTGCAAACAATACCTGCTCGCTAATAAAGCTTACCTGTCGGGATTGTTATAAAATATGTGAATGTTATGGTATAGGTTTTTGTTATTAATCTGACATTGCAATAAAGCCAAAAAGTTCGTAATAATTTATAGGTCGCAGTGTAAAAATTCATTAATTAGGTGAAATGTATTTATGGGGAAAGGGAAGGACCCATCAGAGTGGATCATAGGACTATGAGCGATGAAACGGTGATCCTCTTATCCCTTTTAAAAATTAATCTCTTCCAATTCAAAATATTATGATTATCAATTTTATTTTTGTTTTTTATAGACATGTCTATATTTTTTTATTTTATTTTATTTATGTTAGGCAAATAGTGAAAAAGAATCTTAATCTTCATCTTATTTAACAATATGATCATTGCTAAGGTATACAGGTCACAGGCAAATGCCATAATCTGGCCTTCTATCTTAAGCCTAGACCTAACCTATTATGTCAGTAAATGCTAGATTTCAATAAAATTATAACATTTGACTGAACAGTTTAAGTTTTATCAATTAGGCTTAACTCTTTTCGGGCAAATGCAATAATAGCAGTATCATTATTGCATTTACCCCAAAAGAGTTAGGCCTAATAGAAAAAGTTTGAAATATTTAGTAATATTCAATAATTATAGCATTTGCTTAGACTTCCAGGTTATATTAAAAATGCTGAAACTGTCCATTCAAATGTTATAATTTTATTGAAATCTAGCTTTGTACCAGCACAATAGGTTAAGCCTAGGCTTTATAAAAAAAAGCTGATAGTATTTGCGCTTAACCGCTTTACGTTTTGAGATTTGAAGCAAAGATTTTATTTAGAAGCATCTAGAAACAAAAGCAAATATTACAACTTTACAAAAGAAAAAAATCTTTGTTGTTTTTCGAGTTATATCATGTATTATACAGTAACAATATAGGTAAATTTAAATAAATGAAATGACTGATAAATATCTTTAAATTTAGCCTCTATGCGCTTGTTAAATTGCAATATCGATTTAAAATCCAAATATAGCTGCTTTTGTTTCAAACCTATGGAGGATGCCGGGCTGGTTTCAGAACTCTCACAAGAAAGCCAGTTATTTTTTATTATTAAGTAGTTACAATATTTATGAGCTCCGGTGATGAAAAAATAATAGTTTAGTAGGTGAAGAAAAAATAAAAGAAAAAACAGCCTTGGAACAAGGGAAAGGTTCAAATAGTGACCTATGGGAGTATTCCACTAGTGAATTGTTCTGGAAAGAAAAGAATTGAACCCAATGTTCCGTTTTTTCAATATAGGTTTTTACTTGGAAGGATAGTCATTACGACCAATATAAGAAGACTTAGAGAGTTGTCGGTTTTATTTCATATTTTTTTTGATGCTGTCAAATCCAGTCCAAATATGGAGAATGGAGATGCCAGATAGAGAATGCCGTCTTTTCTTCAAATTCATATTTTTAAAGATACTTTCGAATGGGATACTGCCCCTTTTAAATCAAAACTTAATATCGTTCTGTAGCCCATAAAAAAACTACTAGATGGTGTTTATAGCTAATTTTTGGATTATACTGGAAAATGCCGCTTTTGTTTCGAGATGCTTCATTATTATATGTTATAACTAATATTTTTATTTATTTGTTAAAGTACACAAAAAAAGATTATTATATATATAAAAGAAAATGTTTATTGTTCGAAATAATGTAAGGTCATGAACCTGAATGGAAACCATGATGACTGCGTTCCATAACCGGATGTTGTCAGGAAAATGTAAGCGAAACTGAAACCAGTCGATATTCCAATGATGAGCGTCAAAATGAACTTCTTGCCCATCAACTGTCCTCTACCTGGGGATTCAACTGTCATATTTCTAAAGTTACACAACGGAAAAGATTTTTCGTTGCATTTACTCACAAATTAGTGATAAAAAATCAAAATATGTTAATGCTACACATATAAAAATACATATGTAACAAATATATTATGACTACATAAATACCGTTACACACTATCCAGCTGAGTTTGGCAGAAATCCAATGCCGCTTGTGAATTTATCTACAGTTTAATATAATGAACACAGAACGTAAAGTGATTAAGTTATCTCCATTCATATGTTATCGTCACAGAGAATGTGTTTAACTATGTGTCTTTACAAATTTCAATAGGGCCCAGATTTATTACTGTACACTGATAACACAGATTGTTTAACTTTTATGCCATTTAATAACGAAGCTTAATACACAAACAATATTACTTATATACTTACAAAAGATTATAATGTTATATTAGGTACATAAGATAATAAAATACAGCGCAGAACACGACAGAATTACTTAGGGGTTATTGAAAATGTGTCATTAAAGTTCTATTCTTAGCAGTGTGGATTTTCAGCAAATGTGTTCTGTGTGAAAAAACTGTTCTAACAGTTTTTCTATGTTCAGCCATAGATTTGCATATTTTATTATTTGTTATAGTGTGTAATGTTATTATGATTTTAATGATAAATAAATAAACAATGACTTAGCATCCTTCTTACTTTCTCTTCATTAGTAGAATTTTATCCAAACATGAAGTGAACAGTTATTTCAATCGCAAACCCAGCAAAAAATCTTTTACTGTTTGAAACACCTTATTTACAGACCCAACACATAGTCATAGTTACAGACAAACTTGTCTGGTAACATGGTAATAACGGGTTCTGCTGAACTTAATCGGACTGATCCTAATTAGAAAAAAAAATCAGCCTTCTGATTATTCAAAAGTTTTTACATTTTTAAAGAATTGCTATGACCTCGGTCATATACAATTAGTTTGAGCCCCACTCAACTAAGCTAAGTGGGCTTATATTAGAGTCAGGGGAGATGGCGGTAATGAAACGTTAAAAATGGTATGACTGAGTTCGGATTCGAACCTGCGACCGATGGATTAATAGTCAAACATCATTACCACTAGACCTACCGCAATCTCTAATTGATAGTTACATACAGTTCTCCAAACTACATAGCAGGGCTGAAGAATTGCATAAGCCAAGGGTTTGTGATGTTTCAGGTTGAGGGTTAAAAACGATGTCCAGACACCACAAATAAAGAAAAAAATTGGTCCTCTTCTAGGTAGGTGCCAACCCTGTAATTAAACAGCGTATGTACGAAATAACTAGCTGGTAGGTGTCTCTGAATACACATAAAAAATATGCGTAATATGCACAGTATAAAAATCAAGCGCAAATTAATTGTTGTAAAATTTTTGCGTATTACGGAGGCAACATTATTTTCCATTGATTTTCATTGAACAAAAGTAACCTAAATTCAATGAACATAACAAAAATGAAATAATGCAAAATGAAAATACCGATAGGCGAGAATGTGAAATATTTGAAAAATTCTTACATCCATTAAGCGCCCCCATTTGTTTTCATTTGTGCAAAACCACCAGCATGGTCCTGCAAACACAAATGAATTTAATTGAATAACTGAAACCATTATTTGCCTCTAAATGGCTGCACTTTTTCATCTTTATTGGAATGTAACTAACAGAACAGCAATAAAATATGGGTATAATATCACCAATTACGTGATAAGAAACTAACCCTATGCCAGTAGGTATTCTTAAATTTTGTGGGTAAGAAATATGCAAAATTATTTTTTTTTTGCATGGTGTTTGACTAAAAAAAAATTTTCGATCCAACATAAATTGGCCTTGTGGAAGTTTTTGACGACTTGACCTTTCAGATGTGTTTAAATGTCCATGATGGCAAGGTTACTGGCTTTAAGTCGAGTTATAACATTTAACGTTAAACCAGCGCTAGGACTGTAGACGCATTTTCTTTGAAAAAACCCCATATAGCCAAGTAATTACGATACTAATCCAAAGACCAAAGACCATTCTCAAGGACTTAATGGGGTGTTTGTGTTCCCTATTATGAGTAAGAAATTATTTGGCAAAACCAACAACAAACAGCTGACAACCTTGACTTTGGATGAACCTAGCCGGCAAAGTAGAGTGAGAGAGTGATAGACACTGGCTGTTGCTCTCTCACTCTTCTGTGTGGCCGGTGAGTGCGTCACAGCAACCCCACTTCCCTCAACCTACCTACTTACTGTGACATCTGGCGCGTAAAAGAACTGTATAATATTATCAAGCAGTTTACATTTTTTTTTTTCAGAAATCATGACAAAGTTAGATAGATCATATTTACAAATACGACTCTTTTAGCTGGCTTATTTTTGGGATTGGTCTTGGGCCACGGTGATTATACAGATGTTCCGAGACCATTCCCCATGACATAAGGGGGCGTTTATGTTCCTTATTACGAGTAAGAAATAATACCAAATTTATTCAAATTTATTAAAGTGCTGATGTAAATTCCATTTGGAATTTCCTCGCTCATTCTCTCGCTTGCGCTATTCAAGGGCCAATGACCCGGTGTCGCAAACTGACGATCAGCTGGCGAATACATGACATCAGAAACCTTGATGAATTTTGATGCGTCATCTTTACAAATCATGTTTGAAATCGTAGGGCCAATTAGCATATTTTATCGAGAATGGGCTCGGGACACCTGTATAAAAAGGATGATGACACCAGTACATACGATGGATATGATTCTATATATCATAAATCGGCACCACTAAACTATGCCCCTAAGCGAGTATGCTAATGCAGTCAGTCATCAGCTCGGGGTGCCTAGTTTTGGAGTTGCGCAAACAATTGCTCGTTTATTCCACAAAAATAATAATATTGTCTTTTATATGAGGCCTCGCTAGATAAATCTTTCCTTAGCGGAAAGTTTCTCTAACATGAAATAAATATTTTCATTACGTTTATAATAATTTACACTGTTAATCTAGCTCAGGCCACACAATATCGATCACAGATTACCCGCTTACTATGTACTAAAATCATTGTTAAACATTATTTTAATTGTTTGTTAATAAAACCTGTCATACAAACTAAATCATAGACTGTTGAATTCACTTTGCTATTGCCTATCGACTCTTCAAGTTTTAGACAATAGATGCCTCCACAGTAGTCCAGCACCATTCATTTTGCATCCATTATTTATTTATTTATTTTATTCATAAAAACTAAAAGAAAGACATGATATAAATAGGTAATTTTATTTCAGCTTGGAATAACATTGGTAGGTTATGAATATGTACTGTAATATGTGGGTTTCTTTGCGGTTTTTCAAATGATCTAATATGTGTTATGTACGTAAAAAAATCTCTTTGGGCTGAATTCAAACCTGGGGCACTTTGATAGAAAAATAAACTTTTTGCCACTATGTTCTGGCTCGGCACATTTTCAATTTTATAAAATTGCTATCACAATTTGCTATAATTTTATTATTAATGTAACCTTTACAGTGTTAAAGAGTACATTTCCTTATCAAAATACAACACAATCAGTGACATTACACGCTGTTCTTTCGTGCTAGTGGACGGTAATTCTAAACAAATGTAGGGTCATTATAAATAAGTGTGTTTTTGACCGGGATATAAATATTAATTCAGATATATTTTGATATGTTTATATAGTAATGTTAACGCCTACACGTTGAAGCATAATAGAATACATGTAAATTATTTGTATTAAATATAAAGAACAGATTTAAGTATAACGAATGTTCTCTTAGTAAAGGGCACAGCACAGACCACTTGAATTGAGTAGACTCGGCCTAAGTTAAATCTCCGTACGACCAAACTTTTCCATTTTCAGACATAGGAACGGTATTGGTGATGATATACCGACACAATCACTGCCTCAACCCGGACAAAGGGGCAGAGGAGCTTGTTTTCAACTGACGCTCGTGTTATGATTTGTCATATCTGCTGTAGCTCGCTTAGGGCGCTTCTATAGCATTAAGTAATAATTTCTATGGGGCACAGTCAATTTTTCAAATAAATTTTTCTGCCACATTTCTTTAATAAAGGTTTATTATTTCAAAAAAATTTGATATATCATGCAATTAGAAAGATCGTTACCTATATTTTAATACAGTTAATTTTATTAATACCCCTCCCTGAAAAGCATTTATTAAAGAATGTCTAAAATTACACTAATCAAAAAAAATGGCTCACACTACCCGTTTCCACACAATGGTTTCTTATTTTAGATCATTTTACAAATGTGTTACAATCAATTCCTAAACACGGCAAGAAAACTCTTTATTTGAAACGCATAGCTACGGTACAGAAGAGAGAGCTTATGGCCCTAAAATTATATTTATTAGCTAACTCAGAGAGGTCGAAAGGAGAGGTCAGTAATAAATATTAGTGTCAGTGAAACAAAACTTAATTAAATTAAAAATTCTAAGTGACAATACAATGAATACATACAATGCCTACATAGTAATTAGCGTATTTATTCATTTGACAAAATTCTTATTTATTCATTTTAAATTAAATTTCACAATGACCCATAAAAAACGGTATTATTGAAAATAAATAGTTCAAACCTTACATGTACCTACTTAAAAATCAACAAGATACTTATTAGTCATCATGGTAATAAAAAAAATATATACGAAAAACAAAAAAACGGTTTTTGTGCAATAAAAATATATTATTAAAACAATAAAAGTGATTTAAATATAACCATACCATTCAACTACATAAGGAACTCTTCCAGGTTTGTCACGGTATTTTGTGTAGGTATATGCGTTTACATTTCGTATGTAGAACTCTCTAGTTACTAATATTGATAATTACTTCTTGCCATTGTTTGTTATCACTTCATCTTAGTAACAAACAATTTGTTTATTTTTAAAAACAAACACTTCGCGACCAAGGAGCCGGGACCTCCTCTTTTTCAATTATGGTACCTACCTACATTTGGTTTTTGGTTCCAGTATTACCACTATGCATACAAAAAATGCCCTAATGTAATGTAAAATGTTCAACATCAGCTTCGAAATAAAGACAGCTGCTATATTTTAACAAAATTAAGAGTATACAAACAGGCTGGTCAGTAAAATTACCTAAACGTAAGTGCTCATGCCTCGTCTCATTAAGTCTACGTGATTGCAAATATTATAATATTAACTATTTTACTTACTAAAATATCTTACATTTTTAAATTAAATTTGTAAATCATAATTAAAATGGTTTTTTTAATGTTGAAATAATTCTGGAAAAATCAGCCGTGAAACGTTTTTATGTTTCGTAGTACGTAGTGTACGGGTATTTTTATAGGCCTAGAATAAACAGCACATACATACACACAGTTTAATCATCTAATATTGTTGTTGTTACTTCTTGAAATAATAATTTCAATGGTGGCAAGTGGGGTTGGTGGAATTATTGTAAACTTTAAAAATATATTTTTTTAATGCTTGGACAAAAACTATTTTCCCTACACGGGGTAAAAAATTCGAAAGTGTACACACTATGTAAATCATACCGACTGTGGGAGGTAAAAATGACAACAGACACAACACAAAAAATGACAACAACCACCAATATTCCAAATTGAATTTGGCCAAATTGGGTTAGACCATTTTGATCAGCGATTATTTCTGCGTCGGACTCGGATAAACTATTCTTTGTTTGTTTTTAAATGTTTTTTTTTTACATCAGTCATTTTAACCTTGTATGGACTTTTCTAATGCGTTCTGGATTATATACCGTAAAAATGGTGAAACGTTTTCTTACATTTGGTGTTACCTATTAGGCCAATACAAATAAATATCACAAAAGTCTCTTTACTTGGCGGTGCTTTTTAAAAAAATATTAGATAATTTAAACAGAAAAAAAATGATTTGGCTTAGACCTCATATGCTAAAATTAAATTTGAATATTTTCAAGAAATATAATTGAGGATCGCTTTGGGGTGAAGATTTTTTTTTCGATTACCTGAAAAAGATTTCTATGAGTTATATAATCTCTAAACTCCATTAAGAAAAAAGACGCAATGACGTAACAACACCACAAATGATGTTAGGAGTTATATTAGAATGTTGTGAGATGTTAGAATTTTTAGCTTCTGGCAAATCCTACACCAAATACGGTACTTGTCATTATGTAGTATTTGGACACAATCGGCCTGCGACGGTATATGTATATAGCGTTATTACAGAAATATATAATCATAATTTAAATAGGTACATATTAGCATAAACTTTTTACCTAATATTTCCCACTAGAAGATTAACAAAAAAAAACATGTCAACATTATTTTAAAATGCAATGCACCTTCATGAAAATGTTTTACTTACCTATTTTCTTTCAGGTGAAGTTTCAAAAAAACAACAAATTGTTATAGGTTAGCTTAGGCCGCCATGTGTCCCCGCCGGCCTATATAAATAAATAAATACCGTAAACCTACGAGAATCGCGCCGAAAAATATTTCACCGGATTTAGTTAAATCGAAAAACGGAACCACTAAAACAAACTGGTATCTGTTTTTCCGTTCGTCGTTTACAAGCACGGTTTACAAGACGTTCAAACATCTACTTAACTAGTTTACTACTAAGCAAATTTAAACATTTTATATCTATATAAATAAAAATAAGGTAAATTACCGCAGAAAAATACAATTTTATCCATGTATAGGATTGTTTAAACATACCTACCAATGTTTCTTACGATATAAGTAGGTATGCAAGAAAGACAAAGTAAATTACACTTTTTTGTTTTTTAAGAGTTTTGTTACTACGAGGGTGGTCTGATAAGTTTTGAGGCTCAACGTGAAGATGGCGTTACTCGTCAAATCCATTCTGGTACGATAATAATAAATGTACGGAAAATATCGAATATCATGCCGTCCTTAAATTCTCGCATTTGAAAGAAAAATTATAGCTGATTTGAAAAGATGGGCGGTTGAATTCAAACATGGTTGTATCAGCTTGGCCGACGATGAGTGTTTGAAACGGCCGGTCCCAGATGCGTGCAAATTCTATACACAGGAGGAGAAACTCAGCCCCAAATGCATGACAGCGAACGCGACGAAAAACGTCGTCAGGAGTGGGGGGGCGGGGGGGGGGGGGATAAAAAGGCCCCCATATTACACACACTATCAGAACGCTCAAACACACAAGCGCCCTGTAACTTTCGTTCGGTTCAAAAGTTGACGGTTGATGCAAAACAATGCAAATTGAATTCCAGAATGATAATTTCCAAGCCCTACTGTTAATGAAACTTGGGACCATCACTACACTCTTGAGACAAATGAAGCTTCCAAGGCGAACCTGCTTTAAATAAGACTTGGACAGTTCTATCTGCCTGGTAGGTAATGACAACCGTTATTTTCATGACATCGACTATCTTGAAGAAGGTAAAACAATAACCGGGTTATACTAAGTATCATTACTTGACCAGCCGAAAGCAGAACCCCTCGATACAAAAAATACTCGATTACTGTTACTTGTTACTCGTTACTTGTTACTTGATAATTGTTACTCGAACTAGCTATTTACTAATTTCTCATAATGTTCTTGTGCATTTATACATATCTTTATTTTAATCCCATGCGAAAATTAGTTGGTGTTTATTGTTGAAATCAAAATGGCCTACCACGCAGTCGATGTTTCGAGTCGATCGCACGACTCATCACTGGCCTTCCTTGACGCCTCTACACGGGGACCAGCCAGCTGCTTGGAGACAACAAGTTGTCATAGCGAAGAATATACAAAGAGCGCAAAACGTCTTCAACGCTAAACAATGAAACGGTCGGTAATATTGTTAAAATTTAAATAATAACACGGAGACAATATTACTCGTACAGACATTAACACCGCGCTTAATGTTACTGCGGTTTGTCATATCATCCACACACATATTGTAAGGATAATTATTATTGTATGTAGTTTGGTGGTCGGACCGGAAGACGCTAATATCGTTCATGGTCGTTATCGAAATAGAACATGGCGTTTGGTCACATCTGCGATAAGAATTAAACATATTTTATTTATAAATGGCGGAGCGTGGACCATTCAATGGATGATTGTTATTTTAGATTTGCTAAATTAGACATTCTAAATTGACCATCATTGGAATCACTCTCACGTTTGTCCGTCTGAATGTCCGTTCGGTTAATAAACCAAAAAAAATAAAGACGTCATGTTCACTGTCTGTTAATTTCAAAAGGGTGCCTACATAATTATAAAGTATAGGCAATTGAATGACATTAGAAGACCGTTTGCAAAAATATGAGTACTTACGCCGATTCCAATAACAAACCGATAACGACGCGTCAGACGTTTTCGCACTCTATTAGATGCGTTTCGTTCACCAAGCGAAGAATTACAATTTCTCTTTCTCAGACGACGCCCGGCTATTAGAGTACGAAAACGTCCGACGTCTCGCCATCGGTTTGCTATTGAAATCAGCCCTTAGCCTTAGGCTTAGCTTGGCCTTACAAACTGCTTAAAAAAACCTAAAATGTTCTTCCGTACTTCCTACAAAATATCGTGTGTAGCATCAAGCGATATGTATAAATGTGTTGTCATAGTAACGCCATTTAACTCCAAAGGTTTGTAGCGAAGGAATTCTCTTAATTGTAACAAAATGCTTCGTAGTTGCAGTCATTGGCAACGGGTTTAAATAATTTTTTAAAGTTTTTCCAAGAGCATATTCCACCTGGGCATCCAGGTATATCTTCGAATGGCTTTTCGTTGCGAATCATTTCCACTTGATACGCTGACGCACCTGCGTTCACAGTGCATTCGTGTAACACTGCTACTAAATTGGCTGCAAAGGGCACAATTTTACTCGTCCTCCATTTCCTGCTATTCTGAGATTTGTAATTGTAAGCAGACATTGGCGGGTCATCTTTAAGGAGGCCCAAAGCAGTATGCATTAGCATTATCTCGGTATCATGCGAAAATAAAACGATCACCGATTGATCTTTATTTGTTACATTTAAATCTTCCACTTCTGTAGCAAATCTTTCCCAGAGATCTTTTACGGCACCGCATCCCGCTTTCCTGGTAACTTCCTCTCCGTAACCAGCACATTCTTGAAACGTCAGATCATAATAATATTCCCCAGCCTTACGGCCTTCATATCCTAGAGCTGCACACCAGGCTGCTTTGGGATTGGTCTCTTGGTACCTGGCAGATTCGTAGCCGCAAGCAGCGAACATTGCTGTTAGATTTTCTGCGGAGAGCGGGTTAACAAAACCAAGACGATTCGATATAATCATAATAGCCTGAAAAGATATTATAATATGTATTAGAAAACAAAAAAATTGTAAGTATTTATCTAAATCTTATTAAACTTGCCTACAAAAAAAGCCTAAAACTGTATTAATCTGACGAGTAGCTGGAGTACCTAGCACAATTCAAGCCTTCAGAGAATATGTTCATCGTACAAACTCTTTCATGGATACACAACTGTATTAAACTAGGGGATTTATGTATTAAAAAAATCATTCTATAGTTATTATTGTATGTATGAAATATTTATTCTATGTTTTATGTAGTGTATGTTCATATGTATATATTTATCGATATCTTACGATTCTTCTTTTTATTAACATTGTAAATAGTTTATTTTTTATTGATATGTTTTGGGCTTCTAAATTGGTCTCACGTACAAATTCTAAAACTTCTTATGTCCTCTCTTAGAACACGTTTTTTAACCTAGAATGACAATTTTATTCCAGAAGTAACTGGGACCTATTTAATTTGTTTCCGTGGTAATAAATTTGTCCAATTTTATTACACGATTTTATTGTTGTGCCAACATCTTGAGCCAATATTATAACAAACATAATTTTTGACAATATTAAAAAAAGTTCTATTCGTTATTTTATACAGCGTTGAATATTAAGCCAACACAAAATAATTTTAAAGGTACTAAAGAGTTCCTAAACTAATCGACAGTCTGCAATCTAATAATCCAGAAAGACCAAAATAGAGAAGTATTTCTTTACCTTCACGAATTCTTCCGTCCTTGCAAATTCATTTGCTGCCACAAAGTTGTAAGGGTATCTCATATTTATAGCATGGAGCTTCGGGCAAGCGCCGCTAAAAGGCTGAAAATAAACATGAACACTTTTTTTTCCAATTTACCAACTGTCAAAAATATCATATATACCTAGATACAGAAATTACGATAAATTATGTTCAAGATTGAATAATATAAAGAAAACGAAAAAAAGTAATATAAATATAGATACGTATACGTAAATAAATGCTGCAACATGTGCACTTTTTACATACGAGTATATAATTTCTGTTAAAACTAAATAAACATAATAAAATGTGTTAAATAGTAACATTGTCTGTTATTTTTAATGAAGGTTTTGGTCCATTTTCTTTTAGCCATTTTTCTAATGCCCTTTTGTTTGTGATCGCATTTAAGGTTTTCTTTTTCATTTTAGGATTAACAAGCTTTTTACCTATTGTTCGCGTGTTTAACTTGTGAACTACAATCTATCGTCTCAATATTTTTATGTTTAAAAAGGATCTCTTGAGAAAAATCTGTTTCGGATCAAGCGCCTTGACCTTCGTATAATCTTCAGAAGATGAGCCTATACGACCTGTTTAAATAGTTTAAAGAACAAATTTATGTGTCATTTCTAAAGGCCTAATATGTATATATATTATTTACTTAAAACATGTAACAGTTTGAGCACATGTGTTTCACATGTGTACTTGTGTACTTACCGCTAGAAATAAATCTTGAGGTACCGGTGTAACGTTTTGGAATACACGCTCATGAGAACCCTCACCAAACAGCCCGTCAATGAAAGCGTAAGAGGTTTGGATGTTTCTTTGTTTGTCTGTGTGCTGGAAGTAAAAATCATCCCTGGAATATTCTCTGTTCAGAAGCGATGGAAACTCTCTCTTAAATCGAACGGCTGCTCTGAAGGTTTCATTAAATCCCGCCTCCGTTAGTAGGGAATCCGGCATGGTTAATAAACTCTGGTCGAAGGTCCAATCTCGAATGCTTTGTAAGTCCTCATATTTTAGGGTTCCACGGCCGCGGGCGTGATTTGCGATGACCGCATCTTTCACGGCTATAAGCTTTTCAATCGTCAATGTTTCCACTCTGCTAGGTAGCCTCGTGCCGTGACGAAATAAAATCCATAGCTTTTTTGCTTTGCATGCTGAAAATCGGGAATGAAAAATTAAAAATAGACAGATATTATCAACCCAGCGAGGAGTCCATCTTATCTAGCAACCTGGTGGCACTAATTTGAGTCGAAAAACCTGCTCTTCTGGTTCAATCTGTAGTTAATATAGGAGCAAGGAAAATGAATAGGGTAAAGAGTAGTCTTATGCTACATATAATCAAACAAATATATCTATTTTAGAGTTCTGTTTCTTTGATGTTCTCTCGCCATAAGACCACGTTTGGAATCTAGTACCTAAACTTATAGATGCGCTTTCCAATCAGTAAAGGAAAACGATTAATCAAAGCCAAACGTTATTTAAGGTCAAATTGGCCTGTTTCTCTCTAGTTATGCTTATTGACGCTCATTAATGCGTAATATTCTAAAAAGTAAAAAAAATATAGTCTTTTTTCGAGAAACTATAAATATGTTGCATAGATGTTTACGTGTATTTTTTTGTTTATAATAGTAAAACCGATTGAAACTAGATATTTAAAGCCGCCATTTTAAAATATTTAAGGATGCTCAATTCTTCTGTATAATTAAAAAAGGAAGAAAAAATTTTTCCTCAATCGTATTACATCGTAATAATCGTAGTGAATATAATTGCTTATTTATTTATTTAATTGCAATTTAGGCTTACAATTCATCCTGTATAAAATATTGTAATATTATGGATCTATAAATAAATAAATACTCACTCTGATTCTTTAAGCGTCTTTTACTAATGTCGCCTCTAATATTTTCGTACGTTGAAAGATTAGCTAAGTAGTCATTATTTTCTTCGTCTTTAGTTATGTTAATGCATAGGGCATCTAATATGATTACTGATATTAGTAATCCAAAATATACGTGTTGCATTATTGGTCTTAATCTGAAAATAATAAAAATACACCCATAAAACGTGGTAGTCAAGTTGTCGCAGTATTAGTTGTAGTGGTAGATCCGAGTCTGCGAAAGAAGTCCAAATTTACTCACAGATTTCGTTTATTGCGGGTTGCGATAAAACTATTTATCATCGTTGACGGGGGTGAAATGACGTCTACAAATAGGTGTGATGTAATGTAATGTAATATACCTAATATATTAAGATAAAAAAAGCATAAAATAATATTTTATATTATCATTCATCATTAGAAACTTGCGAGCCTTGCCTAGCAGGGTTGGGCATTCTTCATTTTACGACTCGTACTGTATTAATATTGTTTTTGTGGCCTGTCATTCGTCGAAGATGGCGTCTTTTATTTTCCAATCTCGACGGTTGGGCGATTACAAATATGCATAGAGATACGTAGACTTTAGGTGGTGTTTATGTTCCCTATTGCGAGTAATAAATTATATTTAAAAAAACGTGTAATGTTACACGTACGCGAGCGGACGAGCTTATGACAAGAACAACGACTTATTTTTTTCACTTTACTAGTCTAGACGAAACCCAACTAAACTTCTTAAAATGAGACTAATCTCGAGAGATTCGAAATCGCTCAAGATAATCCGGAGTATGATATTTAGTGAACATTGAAAAAAATTATACATAAAAATACACACAAATCGAATTGAGTACCTTCAGCTCTTTTTCAAGTCGGTTCAAAAATTCAGAATGAAGTAAATTGACTGGCGCCTATCGATAAATAAACCCATTACTGAATTACACGTGTACTTTAAAAAACTCACACCATCGCGTACTTTACTCTTTCGGACACGTGATAACATTTTTAAACAATTTATTTTGCTGTTATTTAAGTAAAGTTTTTTTTGTATATTTAACAATAATAAATAGACCTAAAATAGGTGGTTAGCATGAAGATGGCAAACTCGTAGTTACTTTTAGGTTAAGTATATCGCTAAATAAAAAAACAAACAGCTAACTTTGCGGGGGCGAGTAAACGACCAGAGAAAAAATGTGTGTTGAAAATAAAACAGTAATCTTACCCTATAAATGGTTAAAATAGTTATTTCACAATTCGTCACTCATTTTATAGTATATTTTTAACTTTAAATTGGTGTTACAATGACCAACCGCACTTTTCAAACACAAGAAAGTTATTATTGTGTTGATTTCGAATATTTTAACTAACTATGTAACCTCGCACAGAAAAAAGAAAATTTAAACTGACTGCTTAACAATCGTTAACCCAACTTGATTTTGTGTTTCATACGTCATTATTATTGTGACACTCGACATTATTTCGAGGCTAGGTTAGGCAAGCTTTGTTAACAGGGAAATTTACGATATTTTATTTTAAGGTAATAAATATAACCATAAAAACAGTTATTAAAGACAGTTATTAACAGTTTGTTATTAAAGAAGAAATATTTAATATGTGATAAATATTTAATATGATTTTACACAAATACTCATTTTACTCGTGTGAAATATTTTTCCGCTTGAAAAATAATGTCAATTCTATGACGTAAAGGTATAGAGAGGTTTGTTAACTACCCCTCTAGAAGGGTCAAGACCCATCGGGAGTTTTTTATATTTATTTTTTCCCCCCATTTCATTTCAAGATTCCAGTTACAAGCGCAGTGCCGTGCGAATACATAGAAAATTTCAACCGTCAAAGGGGAAGCACTCCCGCTCCCGTTACAGACACTTTACTGTGACCGTGATGGTGAGGAAACTGTTGGTGGGGTGATATATGGGTACTTTTTGTCATGGATCATATGCACTGGCATTAAGAATGGAAAATATATTAAAACCACCGAGACAGTGCGCGCTCGCAGCGGGTGTGAAACGGGCAGCTGGGTGCGGGGCCCAATGGTCTTTCTCGCACCACGCCGCGTTGTACCTACATATTTCTACATTTGAGCGAGACAGGTATACATTTTATGGTTAATTTTATTTAACTTAATTTTAAAAGAAATCTACAAATTTACACAGTGGTTTACATATACATACGAAGAGAAAAAAAAGTTAATATCACATGAATCTAAACACAGATTCCTTAATAATGCAACTTAGATAATAATACAATTACGAAACTAAGACATTGAGAGTGACACAAAATTCTAAAATATAAAAATTATTCACATTTTATACAATTATTTATAACATCTAGACATTTATTATTAACTTGAAATTTACAGGCAGGCGGGCAGGGACGACAATTAATTAATTCGTGGGACATTCAAGGAAACATTCGTGGGACATTCGTGGGACATTTATATATTGATATAAAATGGTTTTGTTATTTTAGTTATTAACTTTAATACTTTTTATTAGTAGATACCTATTTTTAGTTTTACATAGTTTTTTATCGATTCATCAAATGTATTTTTTTATTTTATATGTACTGTGTAAAATTGTTGGTTTCTCCAATAAAGATAAATAAATAAATAAATAAATAGGGGAGTTTAGAGCGTATTGTTCATATTTGGATGAGGTTAAACGTCTGTTTAAGAAATCATCTGTATCCACTGTTTACGAAATAAAAAACTAATATTCTTTAAATTCTAACATAAATTCATAAGTAAACCAATATGATTATGAAACTTACGATTGAAAGTCGGAAAAAACTGATAATATAATAATGTGAACTTTTGTAACGTTTATTTGAATTTAAAAATGCTGATTGTTTGTGTTTGAGTGAGTGAGAGAGTGAGTGTTCACTAAGAGCAGACAGTTTGGTAGCAGTTACAGTTATGTGCGTATATAATTATGAAAGTAAATGAAACACAAGTTACTGTTTAAGGCGCGAACTGCTCGCGTGTGCATTAACCATGTCGTAATGTGTAGTGATTTTACACATAACGACATGTGAAGAGATTTTTTTGCTTAATACATCTATAGTCAAAAATATTCACTATTGTGCGTCCGGTAATAACTATATACCATCCTAATATGTGTATCTTCCGCATATAGGCTCTCTGCTTAAAAATGAACATTTGAACCATCCTAACATTGGTTTAAACTGAATTAAGTTTCATAGGGAATATTGCAAGCCAGCAAGCATAACTATTTATATTATACAGGCCGAACTCTTTCTCATGCACATCCTTTTACGGAATTATCAATACTTCAAACTGCCTTATGAGTTTTTCAATTGACCGAAAAAAGTAATAAAACAATCCTTAGAACATTTAAACTATAGTCACTTTTGCGTATATGCATCCTACTCTTGCAAGGTGTATGGGGGAGAATAGTGAGTGCACGGATACCTCCCGCACGGCACGGCGAGGAAAACCACATCATTTGGAAAAGTTGTAGAATAAAAGTTATTAATTTTAAAGTGTAGAATAACCCAGCAAAAGGATGTGCATGGGAAAAAGTGCACATGTATCAGTATACAATAAGCGCAATATTTTCCTTTGATTCCTTAGTATTTTCTTGAGGTGAGGACATACTTATGGCGGCTGAAGATGTATAGTTCATTTAGCAATATTTGATCTAATGACCCAAGCATATAAAGTACCCACATTCTGGTAAAGTTCTTTAATATGTTGGTTGACATATATGTCGTTGGCGGGTTTTGGCAAACCCATGAAAGAACATTTTGGCTCCAGGTGGATTCCTATTTCTGAGTAGACTAGAATAGACGGATGCTTATGTAGCAGGATGTATTCATTAATAATAATCTTTTCTCTGCATCCATTTATAAAAGTACATGAAAATTATGAACACATAAATGTTAACAAAATTCTTCAAAATTACAATTTCTTGCAACAGGCTCAATTAAATTCTTGAAGTTATCCCATGAGCATATTCCGCCGGAGCAGCCGGGTATACCCAGTAAAGGTTTTTCATTTCTAGTCATGGTCACCTGGTATTCTATACCACCTGACGGCTTCTTACACTCTTGGAGTATGGCTGCTAAATTAGCAGCAAATGGCACAATCTCACTTGTTCTCCATTGCCTGTTATCCTGGGATCGGTAGTTATAGAAAGATATTGGCGGATCATCCCTTAGAAGACCCAGAGAAGTATGCACTATCAAAATTTCAATATCGTGAGAGAAGAGTGCTATCACTGCTTCATTTCTATTCGGTATGTTTATGTCTCCGACGGCTGTACCGAATCTCTCCCACAGGTCTTTGATGGGACCACACCCCGCTCTTCTCGTCACCTCCTTGCCATGTCCTGATAGCTCCTGGAGGCCCAGGTCCCAATAATATTCGGCGATGCTTCGGCCTTCGTGGCCAAGAGCCGAGCACCACGCAGACGTGGGTTTTGCTTCTTGATACCAGGCAGATTCGTAGCCGCACGAGGTAAACATCGCTGATATGTTTCCCGCTGCGATGACGTCTTCGAATCCCAGGCGGCTGGAAACGCTTTTCAAGGCCTACAAAAATAAAATAAAAAAAAATAGAAGCGGCAATAGAATTTTCTTGGGTACATTTAAATTGTTTAAACTCATTTATTTCTTTAAGGTTTCTTTTCCTTTAAACCAGCACGTTTCCTCTTATCCTACATAGTTGAAATTTGACATGTTGGTTCAGTTTCAAAGACAATGCATTTTTATGATAAGCATGATCATGATGCATTTTTATGATTGTAGTCTACACCCAGGATTGGATCCCAACGAGGGAACCACTCAACGGTCAACAGCACAGACACGAAATTTTGTTTACGCATTCAAGTACTTAAATTAAAAATGTTTTTTTACTATTATAATTTATTTATCATTAAATATATCCAATACTAGAACTGTCAGATTCATTTTCATTAAGAAATACCCCGTTTAATATGGTAGAATTAAAACATTTTAATGGTGTTAGCTCAATAATAACTACTGAAGAGTTGCTTTTTACTAAGTGCTCATAAACCTAATTTGGCTAAGAAATTGTTACAGTATTCCGACTCCCCTAAGTGTTTGTTTTGAGAATTTTGAAAACTGGGTCTTAAGCGTTATCGTTTATTTTGGGAGCCGATATTATTGAATATTTAATTATTTCGGTACAAATAAAAAAAAAACAAACTCACATGTACGAATTCTTGAGTTTTAAAGAACTCTGCAGATTTCAAGATGTACTCTGGAAATCTCAAATATAGAAGTGTCAGTT
Source organism: Neomicropteryx cornuta (assembly GCA_020383195.1). Taxonomy (NCBI): domain Eukaryota; kingdom Metazoa; phylum Arthropoda; class Insecta; order Lepidoptera; family Micropterigidae; genus Neomicropteryx; species Neomicropteryx cornuta. The sequence goes on along the minus strand of JAHKQU010000025.1, from coordinate 5,933,582 downwards.
CAAGACAAGCTCCGCTGAAAGGCTATAAATACATTGTTTGATTATTTCATTTAAGATAAGAATATCATAATAAAACATATTCACAATATCGATTATATTCATAATATATCGTTCATGTAGTTGACACGATAAGTTCCGTTAAAGAATTTAATGTCTAAGGTGTAAATTATTGTTATATAAATATTATTGTTTTATTCGCAAGTTCCTCTTGTCACCATTATCATAAAAGATAAAACTTAGATAAAATTTTACATTTTAAACTCAAATTTAATAATAATCGTAATAATAATAGTCTAATCGTATATCAAAAGGACATACAAACAGTCTCAAACTATACAAAATATTACTTTTACCATTAAAAGAAGATCCTTTCGTAATGGGTTCATGGCTTGGTGTACTTTTTTGTATGCTCCTCTGCCAAAAATACCGTCAATGAAAGCATAGGAAGTTTTAGCGGTCCTCTCAAAATCTGTATGCTGGAAGTAAAAATACTCCTCGGAATATGGCACGTCCAAAAGAGTTGGAAATTTTTCCTTATATCTTGAGGCAATCCTGTAAGTTTCATTTAATCCCGCCTGCGTTATAACCTCCGGGAATCCTTCTATACTCTTGTCAAAAGTCCAATCTTGAATGCGATTTAGATCCTCTTGCGTGAGATTCCCTCGACCTTCCTTGTGGTTTGTTATGATAGCCGTTTTTAGGTCGTGGAGCCTTTCAATTGATTTTATTTCCTTTAAACTCGGAAGTCTGGTTCCGTGACGGTGAAGTATCCATAGCTTTACTGGCGTGCACCCTGAAAATTTAAAAATCTTTACCTAACACCTCCTTTACCTTTTAACGTTCCTTTCAAATTGAGGGATAAAATAAAATAGTGTTTTTTTAAGGGGTTGAATTGATATTTACATAAAAGAAAATATGAAAAAATATCGAAACTAATCCATAAATAATAGGTATTTAAAGTAAAATACTTATTAATGATCTTTTAATGAAAGCTAATAACTTAAGCGCTAAACGCGATTTAGCCTTAAATGTTTACTTAGATTCAGCCCACAGTACAGGGGAATCGATTTTAGAGTTGTTCAAAAAACGTCCTTCTGTTCCGGCCTTAAGGCTCTTCTTGTTAAAGAGAGTATATTTTATATGTTTACATTAAAATACACTAAAAAATCTGAAATAAGTTAGACTAAATCCACCAACAATTTGGATCTGTACATTTTAATGTAGACATAATTTTAAAACTTCGATTGTTCGCGGTTTCAACCACCACATCAAATGTATCAATTGTGATGATGACTGACATTGAGGAGGGAAGGGAAGGAAGATGAAATTCGACTTATAAATACAATAAGATTTTTTTGTGGCTTGTTGGCTGCACACATACACTGCGTTTTTTCTTACAACTAACATACGGCCCAACTTGCTGCAAAAAGTGGTTGAAAATTGGGCCTCTCAGCTGGAATTTGTTCGAGTCAGCCGCGGCGGCCACTTACCCGAAATCATTTTTAAAACATAATGGCAAACCCTTATCTTTATAATAAAACTAAATTCTTAGCCATAACATCAAATTATATGCGTTTTATCTCTTCTTGAAAACCACGCCTCTAAAAACATCATCCTATATATTATTATTGGTCGGGAATAATCCTGGCTATGTACAATATAATGCTTAAATTACTTTTTTCCTGGAGGTCTATCTTCCGTATGTCGCCTCTAATACTTTCATACTTCGACATGTTGCTTAAATATATATATTTCTCTTCGTCGTCTGTCATAGCCGACATATTTCCAGAAACGGTCAATATTGCTAATAATGATAACATTTTCGATACGTTCTTTGCCATATTTTTGCTTTCTTCTTATGGTTTGCGTTGTCGGAGAGGTGCTGCTAGGTGCAGTTAGGTACAATCCCGGATTTCTTTTTTTTTATATCTGTAAATCAAAAGATTGCGAAGAATAAAGACATGTTTGTACGCACATTTTTAAAATATAATTATTTTTGAGCGCAATGCCACGATAGTAAACATATTATTGAAAAAAAAAAAAAATAGATAAATTAAAATACCCAGTAGAATACATATAAGAATATGAAAGACTAGGACTAAAGATTATAAAAGAATTTAAATTGAAGGAAAAATAAAACCAATTGTTATTCTTATTTATGTGCAGATACGTGATCTAAAAAGGTGGGTGTTGTAGTGTGTGGCTAGAGGGAAATGTTAAATATGTAATATGGTGTAACTTTCACAATTTTACGGGGGGGGGAGGGGGAGGGGTTATAGTTTTATGGACGCTAGGTCAATCAATTGTTTTGATTAAATTGCCACAAAACACATTTACTGCAGATTGCTGTTTTATATTCTATACGACTCATGTTTAGTTGCATTATTTATTTATGCAAACGTTTCAATATTTATGCATTTGTATCTCCGCATACAGTTACGATATACGAGAATTTAATACATAAGAAAAGTGATAAACAAGTTCGTTCAACGATTTATTGAACATATTAATATGATAAAAATAATGATATTAACAGGTAATTAATAATAATATGAAAGAATAAACTATTTCTGTTTCACACCTGTTACAGATTAGTGTTTAACTACGACACAAATGAACAATGTAAAATTGATTAAAAATTGAAAACATGCGTACAACTAAAGCCTAGTGGTAGACCTAAATTTCGTAATTTAGTTGATTGCGCTAACCATTATGCCAATATGTTATTAAATCATCACATGAAAACAGAAACAAATAAAAAAAATAGAAATAGTAGCATTGCCCTAACATTATTGCTCCCAAATATGAAAAAAATAATCGTAGTAAATAGAACTAAGTATTTCACATTTTTTGTGGCTACATAAATTAATCAAAAAACTTGCCGATTACACAGTTAATTAGGTTTCTATAAGGATAATTAGGGAATGTGTCATAGGATAAAAAAATCGTAAAAAGTTACGTAATAAAAGTATATAACATGTAGATACCATAAGATTCTTCTTTTTTTAGGTGTAAATCATTTTATATTTATTGAAGATCATTGATCATTTTTATGCAACATGAATGTTTTCAAATTCAATTTTTAACATGATTTGTAATGCACCATTTAATCACACTAGACAGAAATACAATTTTAATGTTTAAAGATAATAGTTAAATCAAATTAGTTGACAGTATATTTCTTATTATTATTATTAAAAAAGACATTTTATTATTATTTATAACAATTAAATGTGGACATTTCCTTTATTTAATTGATTACTAATTAAAATCTTTAGTATAATAAATTACTAATATAAATACAATTATTTTGTAGATTTCTTTCAAAGATGTCATTAATTTAAATATACGCAATATGTCATATATATATTAATATTTTTATGCAATTATAATTTAGAATAATAAATCAAATAAAATTGATTTAGACACTTATTTTTTCATTTTAACACCAATAAACTTTATTTAGGCTAATTTATTGTTCCTCCATTTATATATTTTGTTTATAAATAAATATAGACTTATGTACGTATATGCCTAATTAGGTTTTACTTTACGGTTTATTGTGTGATTAGTGAAAATTAATTAGAAAATATATTATTGTTAATTAACCAAGCTAATTCCTAACATAACTAGCCACCATAACACAGCCACAACTCATAACTAGTTTACCATATTTAAATAGTTGACGGTAACCCCTATAGATGTGGATTACAACATATAAAGGTTTGTTACTTTTCATAACAAAGGTTGTACATTTGCATTTGTAGGTGTGCAAATAGTCTCATACAAACTAATCAGTATCCCCAAAGAGAAACCATTATGTGTGATGGTACTTACCGAAAAACTTATAAATAATTATTATTTACAAACATTTAACTAAATATAACACTCAGCGATGAGGCAACATAAACGCGTTTGTCTATAAACAAGAAAGCAGCGCAATTATTGAAATGAGGGTTAGAAACTAATTATAAATATTAAAATTTAGAGCACTGTTCTACATTTTTATAATCGCGCAATTAAGTCGGTGTGTAGTTACTTTTATTAATATCAAAATGTGAGCATATTTTAATTAAAAAATTAAACTGGTTAGTTTTGACTGAGTTTACACGTTGCGGGTTCCTTTTTATTTTTCTTTATTTGATAACGAAACCATAGTTCCCAAACTATATTTTTTAAATGCTTCTATACCTTTTAGTTGTTTTAAATTAGATTATTTTATATTTTACGTAACTTAAATTTTATTATAAATTTTAGAAAAATTAGAGAAAAAATATGCTTCAACGGCGTTGTTACTCCCACCCGTAGGGCCTAAGAATCAACTCGGGCGCTGAATATAATATGTTCCGAAGTACTTTGACGTAATAAGTAGTTATAGAAACTTAATTATCAAATTTCACAAATTGCTAGGTAGAATTACACAGTCAAACTATTGACGTAGGTTATTAGGTTGTACAGACGCGCCAATTGACACACGAAAGAAAAAGCAAATTTGGCAGATGTTAAAATAGTCAACTCGCAGTTGAAGATCTATTTCAAGTTTTATTGAATTATGCGGTTTATAGGTTTATCTACGTTTTAAAATTTCAACAAACTTTTGTGTCAAAAGCGTGTGTCCTATAATGGCTGTGATGTTAAAATTATACAGATGCGTTGAAGAAAAAAAGAATAAAACTTAATACGGCAATGGTTCAGACATAACGTGCATGTAACGTAATTAATAATTTTGTGAAAGGGAGCAGCGAATGATTTAGAGTAAGGCGAACGTCGTAATATGTAGAATTCCTGGGTGCCGTTGTGGTGTTCACAAGGAGGGTATTCCCTTAGATTACTACTGTCTCGTTCTGTTCCCGGGTTATTGGCACAGCTTAGGTATTTGTCGTGGGAGATTTAGCCGAAAATCAAGGCAATTTAGGCGGCCATTACTTTTTGTGAGCATTTCTAATTCAATGTTAAATGCAAATTCAATGTTAAATTTGGAAATGAAAGGTGAGAATTCTATGTATGTGTTTGTAAATAAGCGTGCTCAAAATGGCGTTACTCAATTCACAGTAATATTTATAACTCTGAGATATTACAACATTATCAGTCCGACGAGACATTTGTTCGCAATTTATCTGGATATTTTTATTCATATATTCTGACCTAACATAACTTAAGATGTTTATTAATAAAATTAACTAAAAAAAATGTTACGAAAAATTATAATGATAAATAGATACTTTTAATCGTAATTTAATTGTTTAGTATTTTTTTAACGATCAAAATGAATTGTTTGCAATTGGTATTTATGCTTTTTTAATCAATTATTTAATTTAGTGTAAATATTATTATTTTTAGTAGAAATGTTGTCATCGTAACACTCTTTGCGTGTAGAAAGTCATAAAATTTCTTATTGTTTTTATAATTTAGTATCATCAATTGGATAACACAATAAATTGTTTAATGACTCGTAATAAACCCATATAGATAAGAATGTATATGTAATATATTATGTATATAAATCTTGCTAAGAATCTATTTTAATGAGGAATGCGAAAAGAAACTGAGTGATGTAAGTGTTGATAAAAGTGATGAAAAATGCGATCACTGCGTGAACACGCTAAGCATGCCCTTGATATAGAAAAAAAAAACGGCTATATTGATCTAAAATCTGACCTTGACTCTTTACTACGCGAAGTCAATAAATCAACCAACACTTTCGCATACTACATTTCACATAATTGAGATAAAATATATTTTTTGCAATTTCACGAATCAGTTACATTTACTTAGTAATGTCTTCTCAGCCTCTAAGATATGATAGGCGTGGGCGTTCGCCTATAAATATTCGAGAATAAGTACATATATGTAAAATTATACATCAGTTACACTTAAAAGGCGAAGGCACATCACTAATTGTTATCCACACAATGGACTTAAATATATTATTGTAGCATAATCTGCTAATAGCGTGGTCATCATGCTGAGCACCTTTTAAAATACATGGTGACCTTTATCAAACTAATCTAACCAAAGTTTCTTTCAGAAAAAATTATCCGGGAGGAGGGGGGGGGGGGGGACATTTAAGAGGTTCGGCGATTAAACCGAATTAATCTATTACACCTTTGTAAGATCAGCGTGAATACTTTATTTGTTGTTGTATTTTTCCTGATTAGTTCTAGTCTACGAATTAATATTCATTATCAATAAATTCAATCAATAATTATTAGGCATTTTGTGTATAACGGGGGGCCGAGAGATTTTTCTCCGGAGGGAGGGGGGCTAGGGATATTCCCTAGGGGGCAACGCCCCCCTGGACAAGTAACTGAAAGAAAGCCTGAATCTAACCTACCACATTTTAGATTTTAAATGATGTAATTACGATTTAAGGTTTAGTATATCTTTGATAATTTTTAAGAATGTATTGTTTTTGATTCGTTCATTGATAAAAAATACATCCTATATATATACCACAATTATCCTTACTTATAAAAGTTCCATATTTACCCGCCGCTTTTAAAAATGTCATATTGGATCCACTATTTTTTCACAGACATTTTGACATAATAATATTGTCATTCGTACCTTTCTTGAGGTAATAAGATCAGGCATATTTCTCTTTGTAGTCGCGTTTTGAATGCGGTGCTAATTTTATAAATTTATATGTTTCTATTTTTATTTATGATTTCATTGTCGGTCTCTGTCCTGGTGCCCTTTTTCCAACCATCTATAAAAATTAATAATAATTACATAATAATATTTATTTTTACGAGGAACCACCAAGAGAAATAATAAAATGTTTACAACCCCCCCTGCAATCGACTGAGATTGGCAGGAGGGCAATGTAGCGTAATAGTTGTACTGTGACCCTTCGTCTGGAATGATGTATGGCATCGTGAATCATTGCCCCGTCGGGGCAATGTTAGCTATTACTTTGGTTCGTGGTATATATACAATTATATAACTGAGTTACAAAGGCATTTGACTTATGATCGTATTTTTAATAACGGCAAATCGCCTGAAAAGAGATATGACACAATATTGAAACATTCATTTTTTGATAAAGCATATGATACTATCGAATGTTGAAAAGAGTAGAAGTTTCGACCGGCGCATGAGCTGTCAGATTGATAAAAAACAAAATTTGATTTCAGGTACCAGACGAAGGGAAGCGGTGCGGTATCTGGTGCAGGCTGAGCGTTGTAGGATCTTAATAGAGCAATATTTATAAATTCACTTAGAAATTTCATTGGGACCTTCATTTACACCGTTTTACTACCGTAAGAAACACAAGCCATCTGCAGTTGCTAATTTTTTCTACTTCTATTTCTTCAGGTGTATTTAATATGGTCTCTAATAAAAAATATAATTCTGCGGTGTAGCCAAAAAGAAAATATGTACAGAAAAGTATATTTTAACATTTAACATATTACACTTTATTATATATAAAAATAAACACGCTACATTCTTAGTATTTATTTTTGAAGATAGGTACAAGCACAAATGTGTACGCATTCATGTTTCGTAATAAGAAAATAGGTTAATTTCTAAAACGCCAAAGCCGCATTATCGAAGCATTTAAGGCGCCCCGGGACGCATTTGTCCTTGAGATTTGAAAGAGTAGGCTTTATTCGAATATTGACGTGTAGAAAAGAGATGGATATACTCGCCGTCCGCGAAATCGTTACATTTGGAATCGATGAAACATGTTTTTTGTATTTAAATAATTATTATCATTTGAAAAAAATGTTTTTTTTAAGTAATGTCCTAGATTATTATATTGTCTATCTTTAGAAAGAAAAATTAGGTTCGCGTCACTTACACAACTTAAAAGAAAATCGTTGCAAGAAAAAAACAACACTTTCTTATTTATTTATTTTCATTACTATAATAAGGTGTATTTCGTTTTTTTTTTAAGCAAAGTACTAAATTAATATGTTTAGAATATTGTGGTATTTTTAGTTTTAGCCATTTGTTGGGAATAACTTCAACAAAATGCACCAAAATACGTTACAAAACACGTTTTAGGGACTGGTGGCGCCTTAAAATGGGGTTGTTTGCTATTCATATAAGTTGCAACGAACTTGCTTAGCTCGGTTACTTTGATTGGCCGAACTGAACTCTAAAAATATATTATCAAAAACCGATCCATTTTATCTTCGAAATGCCTGTCGCACATGGTAGTTTTTAATCGACAAAATTTGAGCTAAATTGGATTGGCATAATTGCACTTTCGTGAATTGTAGGCGAGGGTACGAAAGAATATTGTTGAGGTCATGTGCCTGCTTTAATCAATACGTAAATATAAAAAATAAATTACTTTGATAATTTTTTGAAAAATTTGGATATAAAAAATGAATTTTTATTGTGACCAATAACATCTCATTCGACGTATTATGGTATGAGTTATTAAAATAATAATAAATTGTAATGATTAGGTTTATTTTTGCAAAAACTTGCTCATTACTGATATAAAACGCTATTTATAAATAAAATATGTACTTAGTACCGACGCATAGCAATGTAAACCAAGGCCTTCGAACCGACTGTCGTCTTCTCTGTTTGGTCATCACGTGAACTTAAATCGCTGTCTTATCTAACGGCTTTTATAAACAAAAAACCTTTTAATTGCTTAATCACAAAAAACAGAATTACTGTATTTTAAAAACCTAGTTGCATCTTTATGAAATGAACTATCTTCATTTGATATTTATGTCAAAACTTCAAAAATACAAACTTTACGAGGCTCCTAACTTTTAAATAATGAAGAAATTTAAGATTTTAACTTTTATACATTCATCTATTCAGCTACTAACCCCATGAATATAGTAACCATCCACACATCGAATGTGCTAAAAGTGCCGATTTTGACGGGAAACAAAGCAACCCATCACTGGCGCGAGTAGTCTGGGTGGGAGATGCCTTTAATGATGCGTGTAAGGCCTAGCTGAAAGATGTCAAATTCTGGATAAATAATTTACTACTACTAAACAATGTATATTTGCAGTTGTGTTGTATGTTTGCTACAGATTGTCGTAGCTATTCTTGTTAATTCTACAAATAAGCGACTCACTACAGCGCGAGTATGGAGAAATGACCAGGCTGAACCTCTTAAGTTTGGAAAATTAGCAAAATTATGTGAATACTTTACTATTTTAAGATTAGGATTATAACGACTTAAGACAATAAATCAATGAAACATCCTAGGGAGCCAATATTGGTACACAGAGTACAACGATCTATGTTACTATATTTATATAGTACATAAATCTAAATTGAATACAAGCGACGGAAAAAACGACTAATACGATAATACTAGTAAGTTTATTCAACTAGACTTTTGGCTTTTCGAATAATGATTAGGCTTTAAGCGTAGCCAAGATCGCGAACCAAATCATCGAAGGTCGACGACATTAAACGGAAATCATTTCGTTCGATCACATGTGATTTTTGTTGAAATAAAATAACAGTAAATGCAATATTGTGTTAATGTTACTAATGATAAATTTAACTTAATATCGGTTATATTATTAAAAATTAATCACGTTAAAAATATATAAGAAGGAGAAATATATTTAAGGTAATTTGTTGACCTTTCGTATTCCATGTACAGGGAAATGCCCGATTTTATAAATTTTTTGATCTGATTTTAAGAATTTCGAACTTAAAATTTATTCGCAAACAGTGAAAAATTTGTTATTTTGTAATTTGTAATTTTCCCATTGCAGTTTTCCGCAATATTCCAAAGTTCATTTTATCAATAATATATTATACTTGCTCTACAGAGTCCAATAAAGTAAACATTTTATAAATATGTAGTTTATTTAACATTTGGTATAACGTTAGTGATCGTTAGTAACGTTAGTGTATATCTTTGATAGATAGCTCTATATATTTTATTTTAATACACAGGTGAATGAAAAGGTCGTAACCGATAACACAAAAATTTTATCAAAAATGAGTTTGTAATATTTGTCGGATCGACCTATAAAAAAATGGGAATATTTAAAAATATATATTTCATATATTTAGCTCGTAGTTTATCAAGAGAATGGGGTCTTTGAACGGAAACCAAAAATATTTTTGTATTTAAAATTTTTGATGAAGTGATTTAATGAAAGTTACTCAAAAAAAATATGTTTCCGCCTTTCTTTCTGAAAGTATAAAAAAATAACATTCTATACACCAATTAAGGCCTAAATTAAGTAGAGTAGAGTATATTAACTTTTATTTTATTGAAGGACCCAACATCTTAAAAAAAATTAAAGAATGTTTTTTAAATAAATTCCGAATAAAAACAGTAAAATATTACATACATTTAATATACGTCATTTTAAAAATATAACAAAAAGAATATATATAACTACCTATGTTATATTGCAATTATAAAATACACGTATAAAATCTACTTCCATAATTTAAGTAAAATGTGCTTACCTACTGAGTCTTATAACGTATGTATTAGAGAACAATACAAACGCGTTTGTGATTTAGGGTATCGGTAAAAACATTTATGATATATAATAAATTGAGGGTATACTTAGAGAAAATAATTTTATAGTAAAAATCTTAAAATAAATTACATTAATATTCTAAACATCATGTACGAGTATATGAAATAACTTTCAATGCACTATGCTATTTATGTTTGAGGTGAAAATATAATCAACAAAACTGCAAACTTATGAACAAAAATTTTAATATTAGATACAAACAACTGTCAGGAGTAATTAATTTGACAGTCATTACGATATCATCAGCGTTAATATATTTTTTCGTAATACGAAATCAAGAACGACCAATCTAATCCTACTGCAATATTTTTATTCACCCCGGGTCGGCAGTTTAAACAATGTACGTAAACTTAAAACAAATTTTACCTATTTGGTAATATATTCAATTATGCACGGTAAACATTTTGCAATCCTTAAAATAAATATTTCAACAATTAAAGCATAATTATCGCTATTTTAATTTCGGCGAATTACAGTACGAATATCCTGAGACGGATGGCGATCACGTGTTGCGTCGGTAGTTTAATAAATTTAGTATATCAGAATTGTCGGCAACTAGGATTGCCATTTAGTAAATTAAAAACATATATCCAGTACCTAGATTGTAGCGGATTAAATCCTGACTAAATAAACCCAACTTCATAAAAAGACAGGATAATTAGGATATATTTCATAATTAATTAAGGGCTTTGTTTTTGAGGGTTATCCGGCTGACGAGAGTAATTATATACAATTCTTTGATTCACCTAGTAAGTTTGTTTTTTTAAACTTAATAGAATATTGAAGGAAAGATTTTTGGTTTACAGAAATGCTTCGAGAGTTGGCCATCTTGGCGCTTCTTATGACATATGCCTCTGGCAATACTGCTGACCAAGAGAGAGAGAGAGAGGACCACCCTGTACAAGTATGAAGCGCTTCGAGGAGACATCCGTAAAATAGACTTGCGTGAAAAATGTAAGGATCATTTCTTCTCCAAAAAAGCTCATCCCCCATCTTAAATTTAGTAATCACCTTTTAACGTCTGCCTTGCGATTTGCATCCTGATCAACATACCTTTTCCGTAGTATATATACAGTATGTATTTATATTCAATGTTATCCTTTTAGGGTGTTGATCTATATCGACAACTAAACCGATCTCACGAAAACAAAATATAATTTCGAAAAAATGCTCGAGAGTCACTGGCCGATCTAGGGCCTAGCGTTCAACCGCGCTCTCAAACATCAAAACGATTTTAATTTCATTTTGAAGTCGTTTTTCTCATAATTGAGAAACATCATTCCAAAATTTCTTGCTGATCCTGAAAGAAGTGCCCTAAATTTAAAAACACTCTGTATACAGGATCTTACACAAAGACTTAAGAAAGTCTTTGTGTAAGTAATAAATGATATGAAAAAATACGAAAAAAAATCATCCCTTTTCATATATTTTTAACAGATTGAGTCAATTCGGTCAGCGCGCGAATTGCGATTGCGCGCTGATCGATAATGGCCTTGACACCCTTACGGCGTACGGGGACAACTGAGCGCTCACAATAAAGACATTATTACCGATCCTTTTACTATTTTCACATATTTTTTTTCGCGGTAACTAACCATGACGAATTATCATATAATTTCTTAACAATTAACTAGAAACCGCAGGGTCAATTACCTGTTTTTATGTATATATGAATGTAAAATAACATTTTAGGGTTATTTCTTCGCCCTGGGTAAGTTGATCAGGATGCAAGACGCAAGGGAGATAGATGTACTTATATCTATAATGTTTTAATAAATATTTATGACACTATATTGAAGACCTGTCTCAAGGAAAAAAAAATACAGTTTTTGGTGTGTTGACTAAGTTGATAAATCTGGTAAAATTTGTTCATTGTCACCAAAACAATACATCTGTAAGCGGGGTTTTTTTTTATGGTAAAACTAATGGTTATTGTAAGAAAGTTGTATTTAAACATATAGAGTGATTTCTTTAACTAGGATTTCATAATATTATTTATTATTTCCATTTGTGTTTTTACACAGATTGTGTTCCAATAAATTTATGGATTTTTCATCGTCATGGAACGAGACTTCCGAGCTCGGACGAAATAAAAGCGCTAAAAGAACTTTTGCCATTGAGGGATCAAGTAATAGAAAACCATAGAGAAGGAAGAGGAAGTCTCTCGGATGAAGAAATTAATAACCTTAAAAATTGGGATTTCGATCCTAACATTGAACCCATGAATATGGATTTGACCTGGGAAGGTTACAATGAAACGCTAAGAACTGCTAAGCGTTTTAAGGATAGTACAAAAATTGTATAAGCATTTGTGGACCTCAGAAACGACAGATGGGAATAATATAAGAACAACCTTCTATATAACATCCATATAGGAGCAAAGGGCAGTTTTGCTATCCAAATTATAATCCGAGATTACACTTTTTCTGACTGTTACAAAAATAACGAAATATCATGCTTTTGCCCATAAAGTTTATTGATTTGAATGTGCCATGTCTGTTTAGTTTAGCTAAACTCAATCACTAACTTCATGTATTTCATTAAAAAATTCTTGTAATAAAAGATTATGTAATTGGCAACCTTAATGTAGAATGATAATCTACCTCATTATGTGCATAAACAGCGAATTTGTTTATTATTAAAATAGTCCCCAAGGGCCAGCATCCATTTCAAGATAAGGTTTCAGTTTCAATACAGTAAGACGGATTTATTTTTAAAACAATTTTTATGGTGGTATATAATGTCACAAACCTTTTTTTTTATAATTTTTATACAATGTTTACATACCCCGAATAAATTTTATCAAACTGTTAGTCGTTTATATATGTTTAATAACTATAGCACAATTAGATAAGTGACGAGTGAATGGTAATATTAGTTTTATTTATACTAGGCGCCTGTTTTTGAAATAAGTGTAGAATGAGTATTCAGCCGGTAGAATTTTTTTATTTTTTTTAGATTCTTTGATTTGATTGCTATTGTAAGTCGGTATTAAATAAAAGAGATTTTTTTTTCAGCCGATAAATTTATATACACGCCGTGTCCCAAGACCATTTCCAATAAAAAAAACAGCTAATTGGTCCTGCTATTTCTAACGTTACTTGTTAAGAAACTTTATCAAAATTCATCATGGTTACCGAGGAAAAAAATGTGAACTTCACGTGAAAATAGTAAAAAATCATATAATAATGTGTTTGTTGTGAGCGCTCAGTTGTCACCGTTTACCGTAACGGTGTTAAAGCCATTACCGATCGGCGTGGTATCGGAATTCGCGCGCTAGCCGAATTGACACCATCTGTTTAAAAATATAGTAAATTTCTTACTCATAATAGGTTACACAACACTCCCCTTAAGTCTTCGGGAATGGTCTTGGGTACCCTGTATATATTTGCCTTATAAATTATTTTTTTAGTCCTACTCAATTAAGATAAATTTTCTTGTGTGCCAGTCAGGGGAGATGGTGCTAATGAAACTTTAAAAGTGGTATGACTATAATCTATAACCTAACCTACGACTATTAATTAAATAATCAAACACCTTTACAACTAGACCACGATCTCGAATATCTCAGGTTTAGCAGGATAGGTGCAATATTTACATTCACTTGAATAACTTGTGATAAAAGTAACATGTTACGTTATCAAGAATATGTTATATTATGTTATCCTGCAAATTATTGCACAGTCTATCTGTGTTTCCGTGTTATTTTTTATACCGATTTCATAAGTTTTCGTTAGTCGATTTTATTTTTTTGTTGACGATGCAACACTAAAGTTATGGCGTAAACTCTTAGATAGCCCCTGAGTGCAGCAGTGTATTCATTAATAAGTGCAATAAACTCCTCTTTTGTTTTTTTTTTTCGGTATCATAATTTTAATAAAATCCACCTGACTACTGCCAGTTTTTAAATTTCTTTTATATTATGTTAGAGTGAAGTTTGCACAGAAATCACCGATTCAGAGGAAAAAAATACACACATGTCCAAACAAAATCAAAGACGGGTACTTTGAGATCGAAACTACGAAATATAAGAACTTTGAAACTGCGAAGTCTAACACGCGGTATGTGAATCCTGAAGCCTATTATTAAAAATGTCTCCTTACCAGCAAAGACTGGATTAACCTGCTTTGATTAGTAGGCGAAAGGAAGATGTTACCTCTGGTGAAATTCGGGTAAAGAATAATCCAATACCGAAAATCACGTCTTAACATTGGACCGTTCTTTAACTCATAAATTTAATAGTATTCAAAAGACGGCCCAAAAGCCCGAAATAACAAAATTCAAAAGTTCGCTGGAAGCACTTGGGGTCCAGGTGCAGATATTTTTTTGTATATTTATTAAGTGTTTTATGTCGTTACCTATATTTACATATTTCATTAATATATTTTATTTTAAATAATAAAAAAATAAAGGTATATTATTGCAGAAAAAATATCAATAATAATTTGTTGTATGCTTGTATTTATAATAATTTATAACAATTTTATCAATATTTTGTTTATTCTTTAAATTACTTCAAATAAATTTTAAATATATGTAAACTCCTCGGGTCGTTATTATTATTATTATTATTAATTACAATATGTAGCAGCTAGCGGTGATATTGATAGTATAGTTGGAGTTATCTTATCTTATATTTAAATCCTAGGATTTATTGTGATCTAGTAGAAATCTTTAGAAAAAAAAGAATAAAAAAATAAAACAATTTAATGTTTGAATAAGTACATGTTTAAATGAAATAGTTTTTTAAATTAACTGCTTTAATGTCATCTGGTTGTTGAGCTTTTTTGCTTTTTTCAAAGAAATCTTCTGGCAGACGAAGTTGTTTACCGTAAGTCATCTGTGCTGGACTTGTATTGTTATCACGTTTACGTCTTCGTCCTGAAGATAACGAAGCAAATCGGTTCGACGATCATGATATTTTTCTTTTTCATTTTGGAGTAATGCTTTCTGAATTTCGTAAAATTCGTAACGATTGTCTCGAAGAAAATTCATCTAGTGTTTTTGTTGATTTTCAACTTCTTCTTCTTCTTCTTCGTGTTATTGTTCGTTGTAAAGTCGACGCACATTGGATCGAAGTCTTTTGTTAAACAAGATTCATTTTTTATTCTTAGAAATCAGCTTCTTGTCCATGAAAATGAAGTAGTTCATCCCGAATACCAAATCATTCTTTTTTATTTTCATTACATTCTTCGTCACCTTAATTTTCATCGTAATGCCTTTGAACCATATCGTCCCAAAGAAGATCCACATATTTTTGTTTATTTTCAACGCATTCTTCATCGTCTACGTTTTTGTCATAAAGTCGATAAAGATGATTGGACCAAAGAAGATCCACTTATTGTTCATTTTAAACGTCTTCTTCGTCGCGAAGGCAATTTAGCGCATCGGCCCAAAGAAGAAAAAAATATAGTTTTACATTTTTAACTTATTCGTATTTGTAAACGCTGTAAAGCTTGTTGGTTAGATCAAGATCAAAGTGTACGTCTTGATATTCAATGTAATTTTCAGGTAAGAAAATTAGTTTTCTTTTCCTACACACATTCGGTCTATATGGCTTAGGGGGTGCAGAGGAGGTGCCCCACCAGTAATGCATTATCCGTATTCGCTCAACAGGCCATAGGTTAATAAGCGGATCTTCTTTACGACGAAGAAGACCCTGAAGAATACATTGAATATCAAGATGTATATGTGGGGCTTTTAAGGGCTGACGTACTCTAAGAAAAAAACGTTGGCGATGAACACGAATACGAATACGTTGAAAATGCATATAATTTAAATTAAAACTTTGTTAAATAAATTAATAGCCAGTTAAATAAATTAATAGTAAAAATATATTTTTAAAAATTCTATTTAAGTGATATTGAAACGATATTGGTATATTTTGTTATCTGGTATTGGTATTATCATATAATTTAAATTAAAACTTTGTTTACGTAAATGGACCCGATTGGAGTCTTACATGTAATATTACAAACAATTAAGCAACTCTTCAGTAATATCGGGGTATGAAATTTATTTGCGTTTACTCGCAAAAATATGATTTATGATTTTTTTCAGTTATTAGGCATCAGGAGCTTGTCGATATTTTGCGAAAACTCTGGCCATTGCGCACAAATGTACCATGGAATTACGCCTGTGATTATATTATTACATTACTATGAAGTTAGGTGTGTCGTTGGGTGACAATAAACTTAAAAAAAATGAATATTTAGGTAAAACGTTTAATTCAACATTTTTTCAAAAGTGGTCCCAATGTTAACGACAGATTAAAAAAATATAATTCCCCTTTATTTAAAGAAACCTAAAAAATATCTCAAATAGGAGGCAATACATAGTGGAAAGAGTCCAGGTCGACCGGTAAAAGATTTTCTTCAAAATGCTACATGAAGCAAGAGATTTTAAATGCCTCAATTGTTGAAGAAATAACATTTGCATTTGAAGAATAACATTTGGTTTTCTGGGCGGCCGGAAAACTTGTCGCTGCAGAAGTATTAAAGCAAGAAAGCTACTACAAAAATTAAAGAAGAATATCTAAGGTAAAGAAGGCAACTTTAAAGAATGGCAGACCCAGTCCACATACGGCGGATGAAGTGTTGGCATTTATAGTCGACTAGCTGTTCAACCCCAGGCTTCGGCCCGAGTACTGCCCTGCGGTGACTTTGAAGGCGAGCTAATATATGTATAACATCCGTATTGGAAAATATTAGAAGCAAAGGAACGCCGCTACCCTTGCAATTTAAATATTACTGAAATACCTCTGCAGCAATTACTAGACACGACAACTGAAAGATTGATCGTTATATTACGTGTGTTTAAAAGACTGTGTAGTCTCAAAACACACTCAATAAACGTTAGTCCTTGAGTTTTTAAACTTTTGGATAAGTGTGAAAATAAAATACCTAGTATGATGATAATTAACAATTTTTTTAACTATACACATTCAACAGAATATTTAAAAAATACATTTGACTATACCCACTTAATAATATTAACATACATTTATAACTTAATTATAGCATATTGAGAATATACTATAAGGTAGGAAAATACTATAAACTATTTCGCTTTAATTTGTACCAAATATTTACCATTTTTATCTCAAAGTACTAAATATAATAAAATTATTGGAACAATATGTCGTTACATAGGTACTAAAATTACTTTATTTTATTTTCTGTGTTTAAAATTTAAAAAATAGCCTTAATATGTAATACTTTTCAAAAAAAACGAATTTTATTCTTTATGGATTTATGGCCCCTTATAACACTTATGGCAGTTACTTATTTATTTTTGGCAAATACAATACATATACATTTGGTATATACATACATAGAAAACAAACATGAATTACTACAAATAGAACAACACGCTCCCAATACACTGCTCTACACATACGCAGCTTTCTAACAACAGGGATTGGCAACTGCAAGGCAGTTATCATCCCTCCGCAATGTGCTCCTAGTTCAAACCTGTTTTTGTGTAAATTTGTGTAAATTAAAACTTGCTAGAATCGATTATTGACAAACGCCTTGGCTTCACCAGTTTGTGACACAAAATAATTTCATGAATATTATAAACTGACAGTGCCATCTATAGTCGAAATGCACAAAACATCCTCTCACCTATATTCCCCTCTTATTCTATATTCACCGCAACCGCTTACTCCACCTAACCCAAATATGATGTCATGAAGGTAGGTAATTAAGTTCGAAATTTGACTCCGCCTTCGTGTGTGCAGCAACCGCATAAACCCGCATTTTTCAACCGCAAAATTACTACAACGTTTCCGCAAATTTGGTGCAGGGTGTCAGTGCATCACTACAGCCACCGAACCTGGACAGAGAGCTGTCTTCGAGTCGCCGGCAGCCGAACCAACCCACCGACCGTGAGTACCGACCTGTTTGGCATCTCTCTCTATCCATTCCGCATTTTGAATTCAATCCGCAAATCGACTATTGTTGGCCTGAAGTGTGCCAAGTCACCTGGCGCAAACCTTACAGTCCGCTTATCTCCAAAAAATCTACCATAAATTTCAGGCCACGTCATAGTATTGGTAATTCTATCTGAATATCGTAAGATTCGTAACGATCGCCTCGAAGAAAACCCACATATGGATCTTGATATTCAAAGTATTCTTCAGGTAAGAAAAATTGTTTTCTTTTATTACACACATTCGGTCTATGTGGCTTAGGATCACGGTAGAAGCCCCACCGCCTTATCGGTATCCGCTCAACTGGCCGTAGGTTAATAAGCGGATCTTCTTTACGACGAAGAAGACCCTGAAGAATACATTGAATATCAAGATCTATATGTGGGTCTTCTTTGGGCCAACCTGCTGGAGGATAACGTTGGCGATGAACAGAAATACGAATACGTTGAAAATGTAAAACTATAATTTCTTCTTCTTTGGGCCGATGCGCTAAATTGCCTTCGCGACGAAGAAGACGTTTAAAATGAACAATAAGTGGATCTTTTTCGGTCCAATCATCTTTATCGACTTTATGACAAAAACGTAGACGATGAAGAATGCGTTGAAAATAAAGAAAAATATGTGGATCTTCTTTGGGACGATATGCTTCATTGGCATTACGATGAAAACTAAGACGACGAAGAATTTGTTGAAAATAAAAAAGAATAATTTGATATTTGGGATGCCATGCTTCATTTTCATGGACAAGAAGCTGATTTCTAAGAATAAAAAGTGAATCTTCTTTAACAAGAGGCTTATCTTCGACCCATGGTCCGTCGTCTTTACTACAAACAATAACACGAAGAAGAGTGTGAAGAAGATGTTGAAAATCAACAAAAACACTATATGGATCATCTTCGTGACAGTTGTCACGAATCTTTCGAAATTCATAAAACATTATTCCAAAATGAAAAAAATAATAATTATATGCGTCGAACAGATCTACTTCATTTTCAATAGGACGAAGACGTAAATAACCCATATGTTTTTTTTTGTCCCAATCTGCTTTACTGATTTCACGACGTAAAAGAATACGATGAACAATGCGTTGTAAATCTAGAACAATATATGGATTTTCATCTGACCCTAACAATTTATGGACTCCATAAAGTGAAGAAAGAAGAATAATAATACGTTTAAAATGATATTTTATAGTTCTATTTTTTTCGGGCCGAGAAACTAAATTATCTTCCTCATGACGATGTGTTTTAATAACAGGCTGATCTCCATTTTCAAGAAGAAGTGGATTTTCTTCAACAACATTTTCTTCTTCATTTTGAAGAACGAAAGCTAGATCTTCATTATTTTCATCAAGAAGAACTGGATCTTCTTCCGCACGGCCTGGCAACATTAGGTCCCGAACCCTAAAACAAAATACATTTATTTATTTGTATATTACTTTAGGTGAAAAATATGGGGATCTTTCACTATAAAACAAGTTAGCGGCTGATGTAACGGGGTAAGCGGTGCAAGAAAGTCTACGAAGCAATATAAAGGATGTTAGAAGACCATTTCCGAAGACGTGAGGGCTTATGTGTTGGAAATGATATTAAACAATGATAGGAAACAAAATTTATCAATAGATGGTGTAAATTTGGCCAGTGTGCGAATTCCAATACAGCGCCAATAGATTACGGCACACGGTGATAGCTGAGCGCTTACAACAAAGACATTATGACCTGATCTTTATACTATTTTTACGTTAAGTTACATTATTTTGATATAGTTTATTAAAAATAACACTAGAAATCGTAGGACTTTTTAAATTAACAGTTTTTTTCTTGTGCCACGGTATATAACTAGGAAAAAGAAAATGTTATTACAGCTATCGGTTCAATCCGAAATATATTCAGTACAATATGTCAGTGAAATTCTTAGTAAAATTTAAAAAAAAAGAATGTTTAGCGGTGTGAGTGGACTCCGCTACACACACACGACGACTCACGCACACACCCGAACGTCGCGTCGGCGGCGCGCGGGGCGACCCGACGGCGGCCGATTTCAGCCGAGTGGAGCCGAGCGGAGCCGAGGGGAGCCGAGGCGCTGCGCGCATGCGCAGGGCCGAACTGGATCGCCGAGCGCCGGGCGGCAACGGACAGTCGTTCGAAATCCATCATCAAGAGAGCTGTTGAGCGCGCGCAGCCATTCGAACGATTTTGCTATTTAATTTATATATTTACCGTCGTACATTTACCGTTGTTAATTAGTTTTTAAGTACCGCATCTTTCAATTATTGAAATGTTTCCCGAATGGGATTTCATGTAAATAAAGTCATAACGCCTGCTAAATAGACGGCTTCAATGTTCATGGCCTCATCTTTATTCCACCTACCTGCATCCAGCCTGGACATTTGGAGACGAGCTTAATACCTAGGCGTTATAAATGTTTCTTCTTTTTCTTGAACCGACTGATTTAGAAAACACCTTGTTATTATTGAAATTCGGCAGTTGAGTTACCATTTATATATGCATTTAATGTCTTCGATTCCATTTCAAATGTAAAAACAATTACAAGTCTGCTTTCAGAGACAACGACGCACAGACGTCCGGATTCATTTTATACGGGGCCAAAAATAAAAAAATCAAATATTTTTTTAGCGTTAAACCAAAATTGTTTTAGTTTTACAAGATATGGTGAATATTAAACTGAATACTAAAAAAAATACACCTTAGTTACTTATGACGGGAAACACTAGCAAACATAACAACCACCTCGCAATGCGCGTTAAGTGTTTCCGTCGGACGCGGTCAATTCGAACCTATTGTCTAATTTTTTTATGAAAAAGTAATTCAGTGTTAATAAGGATTTTACAGACGGAGTTACGTACGATGTACAGACGATGTACAGACAATTTTCGTCAATTAATGAATATGCATATAATTTAAATTAAAACTTTGTTAAATAAATTAATAGCCAGTTAAATAAATTAATAGTAAAAATATATTTTTAAAAATTCTATTTAAGTGATATTGAAACGATATTGGTATATTTTGTTATCTGGTATTGGTATTATCATATAATTTAAATTAAAACTTTGTTTACGTAAATGGACCCGATTGGAGTCTTACATGTAATATTACAAACAATTAAGCAACTCTTCAGTAATATCGGGGTATGAAATTTATTTGCGTTTACTCGCAAAAATAAGATTTATGATTTTTTTCAGTTATTAGGCATCAGGAGCTTGTCGATATTTTGCGAAAACTCTGGCCATTGCGCACAAATGTACCATGGAATTACGCCTGTGATTATATTATTACATTACTATGAAGTTAGGTGTGTCGTTGGGTGACAATAAACTTAAAAAAAATGAATATTTAGGTAAAACGTTTAATTCAACATTTTTTCAAAAGTGGTCCCAATGTTAACGACAGATTAAAAAAATATAATTCCCCTTTATTTAAAGAAACCTAAAAAATATCTCAAATAGGAGGCAATACATAGTGGAAAGAGTCGAGGTTGACCGGTAAAAGATTTTCTTCAAAATGCTACATGAAGCAAGAGATTTTAAATGCCTCAATTGTTGAAGAAATAACATTTGCATTTGAAGAATAACATTTGGTTTTCTGGGCGGCCGGAAAACTTGTCGCTGCAGAAGTATTAAAGCAAGAAAGCTACTACAAAAATTAAAGAAGAATATCTAAGGTAAAGAAGGCAACTTTAAAGAATGGCAGACCCAGTCCACATACGGCGGATGAAGTGTTGGCATTTATAGTCGACTAGCTGTTCAACCCCAGGCTTCGGCCCGAGTACTGCCCTGCGGTGACTTTGAAGGCGAGCTAATATATGTATAACATCCGTATTGGAAAATATTAGAAGCAAAGGAACGCCGCTACCCTTGCAATTTAAATATTACTGAAATACCTCTGCAGCAATTACTAGACACGACAACTGAAAGATTGATCGTTATATTACGTGTGTTTAAAAGACTGTGTAGTCTCAAAACACACTCAATAAACGTTAGTCCTTGAGTTTTTAAACTTTTGGATAAGTGTGAAAATAAAATACCTAGTATGATGATAATTAACAATTTTTTTAACTATACACATTCAACAGAATATTTAAAAAATACATTTGACTATACCCACTTAATAATATTAACATACATTTATAACTTAATTATAGCATATTGAGAATATACTATAAGGTAGGAAAATACTATAAACTATTTCGCTTTAATTTGTACCAAATATTTACCATTTTTATCTCAAAGTACTAAATATAATAAAATTATTGGAACAATATGTCGTTACATAGGTACTAAAATTACTTTATTTTATTTTCTGTGTTTAAAATTTAAAAAATAGCCTTAATATGTAATACTTTTCACAAAAAACGAATTTTATTCTTTATGGATTTATGGCCCCTTATAACACTTATGGCAGTTACTTATTTATTTTTGGCAAATACAATACATATACATTTGGTATATACATACATAGAAAACAAACATGAATTACTACAAATAGAACAACACGCTCCCAATACACTGCTCTACACATACGCAGCTTTCTAACAACAGGGATTGGCAACTGCAAGGCAGTTATCATCCCTCCGCAATGTGCTCCTAGTTCAAACCTGTTTTTGTGTAAATTTGTGTAAATTAAAACTTGCTAGAATCGATTATTGACAAACGCCTTGGCTTCACCAGTTTGTGACACAAAATAATTTCATGAATATTATAAACTGACAGTGCCATCTATAGTCGAAATGCACAAAACATCCTCTCACCTATATTCCCCTCTTATTCTATATTCACCGCAACCGCTTACCCCACCTAACCCAAATATGATGTCATGAAGGTAGGTAATTAAGTTCGAAATTTGACTCCGCCTTCGTGTGTGCAGCAACCGCATAAACCCGCATTTTTCAACCGCAAAATTACTACAACGTTTCCGCAAATTTGGTGCAGGGTGTCAGTGCATCACTACAGCCACCGAACCTGGACAGAGAGCTGTCTTCGAGTCGCCGGCAGCCGAACCAACCCACCGACCGTGAGTACCGACCTGTTTGGCATCTCTCTCTATCCATTCCGCATTTTGAATTCAATCCGCAAATCGACTATTGTTGGCCTGAAGTGTGCCAAGTCACCTGGCGCAAACCTTACAGTCCGCTTATCTCCAAAAAATCTACCATAAATTTCAGGCCACGTCATAGTATTGGTACTTCGAGCCTATTCCTAGAAATTTTAGTGTTTTTTGTACTTGCAATCTAGGATTTAAAGCATAAATTATTCACTTCACAAGCCGTTATAACAAGCTACAAGCAGCTTAATAAACGCTAAGTTGTTTGCATTATATTTAAAATAATATTTTTTAAAATAATCGTGAAACATAAATTATTTGAAAAAAATCAAACAAACAAAAAAAAAATACATAAATAAATAACATAACATAAAGTAAAAGAATAACAGAATATTGCCTAATGATCCTTTGTGTTATCATTTTATTATTTATTTATTTATTTTGTTTATTCATACGAATACAGTATAATATATTTTTCTTGTATGTTTATATTTGACTTACTATAAATATATAACTACATAATAATATTACTATACACAAATTAATGTTAACACAGCGCCATCTGCTAGGTTAACAAGTTAAAAGCAGTGCCATCTGCTACTTTAACAATAAAACTATTTCGTAATTTTGGGTGGTTAATTTTTCAGTTCTAATCAATTGCTTTCAGTCTGTAAGAAGTACAGTCAGCGAAAAAAATGAATATCGGTAAAAACAAAAATGAGTGATCATATTTTAAATCAGTTAAAATCGAAAAGGGCATACATTTTTGAAAACATTCAAACTTTATTTGATAATTCAAAGAACCTTAAGACAGATAAAAACAGTAAATTATTTTTAATCAACTCTGAAGATTTATCCAGTTTTCAAAATGAGTTTTCGGATATAATTGATAAAATAAATATAATCAAATCAGAAAAGAACGAAAATTACCTATCATATTACAGGAGTTTACAAGCATTTGATGATATTTATTATCTGGTTAAAAATGCTAGATCCGAAAATTGGTAGTACGGAAAATAACTCACAATCGAAAAATAAAATATATAAAAAGCTTCCCGAATCAGAAATACCTAGTTTCAGTGGAGAATTAAATCAATGGAATATATTTCATGAAGCATTTAAATCTTCGGTGCATAATAATCCTAATCTGTCAAACTTAGATAAAATCCAATATTTATTATCAAAATTAACAGGCCGCGCTCTGACAGTTTGCAGTGGCATTCAACCGAGTTTCGAAGTATGACGACAAGCGATTATTGGCTACACATTCTTTGGATCAAAATTTCCAAATAGTTTCTCAATAAATAATTTGGATGCATTTTTACATAGGTTTGCCCCGCAGTAGCAGCCTTAAAGCAGTTAGAATTAACCGATCTTGCTGATTTCATATTATTACATATTTCTTTAAAGAGACTTGATTTTGACACCGTTAAAGATTTCGAATCTCAAAATCGCAACGTAGAAATACCTACTTATTCGCAATTGTTGGAGTTTTTGCAACAACTAATAAAAATTCTTCAGCATACTAATTCAAAACAGCCAACTAATCAATCATACGAAAAGAAAGCTGTTAAATCGAGTTCGGTCGCATCTAAGAAACCGCAAGTATTTGCAACGAACACAAATGACCAATGTTCGCTCTGTCATTCCGATTTTCATCCTCTGTATGGTGCTCTACGTTTCTTGATATGGTACCAAAAAGCCGTTCAGGTTTCGTACGATCAAAATCGTTTTGTATCAATTGTTTAAGCACCACGCAAGCCTTCGCAGTGCAAATCGAAACATGCGTGTAACAATTGCAGGCGAGCGCACAATACATTGTTGTGTTTTTCAAACGCAACTGTCTCACAATCACAAAACAATAAAGATACTGTGCAGTCTCAAACACGAGTATCTTTATGTAATTTACACAGCGGTACATGTAACGCCAAAACTATTTTGTTCAAGCCGATGTTCGTACTAGTGCTGGAAATTATATAGGTACGTCAACGTTTCTTACTGAACAGCGCTAGCATGAGTAACTTCGTAACAAAGGATGTTTGTTCAACATTAGGTGTTAAAATCAAACGCATAAAATCGTCAGTGGTAGGTATCGGAAGTACGCCATACCCAGTCAAGGGCTCGGTCAGTCTTACGATTGCCTCTCGGATCGATAAAAATTGTCATTATACGTTCAACGCACTCAGTAGTGGTAGACAGAATTACCAACAATTTGCCTACATCTAAGGTAAATACCGCAAGCAATACTTACGAAATATTTCCCTAGCAGATGAAACATTCGACACTCCGAATTTGGTCATCGGCATCATAGGTGCAAAATTATTTCCGCATATATTAGGTCCTACAAAGATTTCTGGGCCTTCGCATTGCCCGGTTGCTTTACAAACTACATTCGGGTATGAGTGATCGGCGAAGCCCAATGTATAGCACATCATAGTGATGTACCTCAATCGTTCTGCTCAGTTGCTGAACAGCCTTTAGAAAACGTAGTGCAACAGTTTTTTGAAGTTGAGTCTGTTCCATCGGCCGAAGAACTACCGATTAGCGTCGAGGAAAGTGAATGTGAAAAACATTTTATATCCACTTGTACTCGGGATACTCAAGGTAGATTTGTAGTCTCACTACCATTCAAGGATGACCCTAAGTTATTGGGATCCTCATATTTCATAGCCAAAAAACGGTTCCTTTCACTAGAAAAACGTTTAGAAGCAGATCCCGACATGCGTCTTAAATATCATGAAGTTTTTCAATCATATTTTACAAACGGTTATATGCCTGCAGTAACCTCTGATCCTGATCAGGGTTACCACGTTCCTCACTTCGGTATTTACCGATCGGAGCACATATCGACGAAGTTCAGAATTGTTTTTGACGCCGGTCAGAAATCGGATACCTGACGTTCACTTAACGATCTTCTTCACTGGACCTAAGCTTCAGACAGACTTATGTAAAATTTTATTAAACTTCAGGTTGTTTCCTGTAGCACTAGTCGCAGATATCCAGCAGATGTATTTACGCATATTGGTTACAGAATCTGACCAAAAATACCAACGGGTTTTATTCATATTTAATAAAACTGATCCAAATCAGACATTTCAAGTATCACGTGTACTCTTTGGAGTCAATTCCTCTCCTTATCTCGCAATACGCACATTACGCAAGCTAGCAGAAGATAACAAACATATTTTTCCCCAAGCAAGCGAGGTGAAACTTAGAGATTTTTACGTTGATGGCTATATGGGTTCAGTTCGCAACTCAGATGAAGCAACACTGAGCTAATATCACTATTCTCTACCGCAAAAATGAACTTATTAAAATGGGCTTCAAATTCAGCCACTTTTCTTAAGCAAGTTTCTGAAGGAACACCGCATTTCACAAAACATCGAATTCGATGCTACCATAACCTGTAAAGTGTTAGGACTCGCTTGGAATCCTTCTTCAGATCATTTCACTTTCAAGGTAAACCAAAGTACGTGTCACAAAACGCAATATTCTTTCGGCTGTCGCCCGTTTCTTTGTTCCACTTTCTCTTGCAGGCCCATGTATTCTTTTAGCAAAATTATTAATAAAAGAATTATGGCTCGCAAAAACTGTTGGGATAGTTGTCCACCAACACACATCATAAAAACATGGAATCAGTTCCAAAACGAGCTACCTTTGCTCTCTAACCTATCAATTCCACGTCACCTGGGCGTATGTAAAAGAACAGAATTCATAGTTTTGCTTGGTTCTGCCGACGCATCAATGGACGGTTATGGCGGTGTGATATACTGCTACGTTACATACTCAGACAGCTCTACTGCCGTTAATCTGGTATACTCTAAGTCGAAAGTGTCTCCCGTTAAAATCGAGTCCCTTCCGCGGCTTGAGCTTTGCGCCGCCTTGCTATTAGCTAAATTATTCAAGTTTGTATTAAAAACGTATGCTTCGCTAATTCAAATTAGCAATATTTTCGCATTGTCTGATTCTACCGTGACATTGAATTGGATATATTCGTCACCGCATAAATTCAAGACGTTTATAGCAAACAGAGTCGCCAAGATTCAAACAGAGTTGCCCTCACACCACTGGCATTTCATAGCTGGCAAGACAAATCCAGTTGATGCATTGTCACGCGGGCTAAGTCCAGCTCAATTGATTAACCACAGTATGTGGTTAACAGGGCCACCTTGGGTCCATAACCCAATATATGAATGGCCAATCACTCCATTTAATCCATCTGAAAATAATCTAGAACGTGCGATTTCGCTCCCAGTCATCTTAGATATGAATGAGCATCCATTATATGCTCTCGCATCTCGCCTGTCATCCTTCTTCCAAGATTCTTCGCATCACCGCATATATCTACAAATTTCTCAAATGTATTCCAACGAATACACTCATAACCGCAACCTACTTAGAATTTGCTGAATGCAAAATTCTACAAATGGTCCAAGGTCATAATTTTCATTCGGACCTCTGTGCACTTAACACGAACAAATCTCTTTCATCCGCATTCCGCAAGCTCCAGCCTTTTCTAGACGCCAAAGGTCTGATTAGAGTTGGAGGCCGCCTTCATAACGCCTTCATGACACTAGCGCGTATAATAAAGACATTATGACCTGATCTTTACACTATTTTCGCGTTAAGTTTACATTATTTTGATATAGTTTATTAAAAATAACACTAGAAATCGTAGGACTTTTTAAATTAACAGTTTTTTTCTTGTGCCACGGTATATAACTAGGAAAAAGAAAATGTTATTACGGCTATTAATTCAATCAGAAATATATTCAGTACAATATGTCAGCGAAATTCTTAGTAAAATTCCAAAAAAAAAAGAATGTTTCTTGAATTCTTCTATTAATGTTCTTCTATTAATGAAATTCCGCAGTTGAGTTACCACTTATATGCATTTAACGTCTTCGATTCCATTTCAAATGTAAAAACAATTACAAGTCTGCTTACAAAGACAACGGCGCACAGACGTCCGGATTCATTTTATACGGGGACAAAAATAAAAAAATCCTATATTTTTTTTAGCGCTAAACCAAAATTATTTTAGTTTTACAAGATATGGTACCTCTCGGCGGCGGGCTGTTGGCATGCCGCAAGCGCAGGGGCAATACGCGGATCGGCTAACGAGTCGCTCTCCAACGTCGGCCTCGAGAACGCCGCAGTGTGACGACCGCAACTGTAATAGGATATTGTATTTATTTTATTGATGTTTTCGACAGAGCGAGGCTATTTGGGTTCGATATTTTAGGAAATATACACATGTTAACTTATTATGATAACATAATATGAAGCTATT
The DNA here is from genome assembly GCA_020383195.1 of Neomicropteryx cornuta. Classification (NCBI taxonomy): domain Eukaryota; kingdom Metazoa; phylum Arthropoda; class Insecta; order Lepidoptera; family Micropterigidae; genus Neomicropteryx; species Neomicropteryx cornuta. Next base: position 5,904,797 of record JAHKQU010000025.1, on the reverse strand, counting down.
TCAAATTCCTTAAATTTTTAAAACATCTGTAATAAAATGTCAAAATAACAAAATCTATTTTTCAATCAAAATCAAATTAACATGTTTAGGCATCATCTCATAAAGCCGCTTGAGATATATTCTTGTATAATTTTTGCAGTTAAATTAACATCTATTTGCAGACATATCTAACGATTATACACTTTATATACCTAATGCGACTTTGACATTACAACTTTGTAAATTTTAAGAGTATTAACTACTAGTAAGTTTTGCATTTTTATATAAAATCTTTGTTATTGTGTTTGATCCGTTTTTGTAATTTTTTAAAAGTATCATAATAGTTTTTGTTTCATGAACATTAATCTGCTTTAATTAATAAATTGGAGTCTTCGGCTATATAATATATTTAGAAGCAAATTGAAATAAAAAAATCCTATATTTTTTTTAGCGCTAAACCAAAATTATTTTAGTTTTACAAGATATGGTACCTCTCGGCGGCGGTCTGTTGGCATGCCGCAAGCGCAGGGGCAATACGCGGATCGGCTAACGAGTCGCTCTCCAACGTCGGCCTCGAGAATGCCGCAGTGTGACGACCGCAACTGTAATAGGATATTGTATTTATTTTATTGATGTTTTCGACAGAGCGAGGCTATTTGGGTTCGATATTTTAGGAAATATACACATGTTAACTTATTATGATAACATAATATGAAGCTATTTCAAATTCCTTAAATTTTTAAAACATCTGTAATAAAATGTCAAAATAACAAAATCTATTTTTCAATCAAAATCAAATTAACATGTTTAGGCATCATCTCATAAAGCCGCTTGAGATATATTCTTGTATAATTTTTGCAGTTAAATTAACATCTATTTGCAGACATATCTAACGATTATACACTTTATATACCTAATGCGACTTTGACATTACAACTTTGTAAATTTTAAGAGTATTAACTACTAGTAAGTTTTGCATTTTTATATAAAATCTTTGTTATTGTGTTTGATCCGTTTTTGTAATTTTTTAAAAGTATCATAATAGTTTTTGTTTCATGAACATTAATCTGCTTTAATTAATAAATTGGAGTCTTCGGCTCTATAATATATTTAGAAGGAAATTGAAATAAAATAATCCTATATTTTTTTTAGCGCTAAACCAAAATTATTTTAGTTTTACAAGATATGGTACCTCTCGGCGGCGGGCTGTTGGCATGCCGCAAGCGCAGGGGCAATACGCGGATCGGCTAACGAGTCGCTCTCCAACGTCGGCCTCGAGAACGCCGCAGTGACGAAACGACCGCACCACCTGTAATAGGATATTGTATTTATTTTATTGATGTTTTCGACAGAGCGAGGCTATTTGGGTTCGATATTTTAGGAAATATACACATGTTAACTTATTATGATAACATAATATGAAGCTATTTCAAATTCCTTAAATTTTTAAAACATCTGTAATAAAATGTCAAAATAACAAAATCTATTTTTCAATCAAAATTCAAATTAACATGTTTAGGCATCATCTCATAAAGCCGCTTGAGATATATTCTTGTATAATTTTTGCAGTTAAATTAACATCTATTTGCAGACATATCTAACGATTATACACTTTATATACCTAATGCGACTTTGATATTACAACTTTGTAAATTTTAAGAGTATTAACTACTAGTAAGTTTTGCATTTTTATAAAAAATCTTTGTTATTGTGTTTGATCCGTTTTTGTAATTTTTTAAAAGTATCATAATAGTTTTTGTTTCATGAACATTAATCTGCTTTAATTAATAAATTGGAGTCTTCGGCTATATAATATATTTAGAAGCAAATTGAAATAAAAAAATCCTATATTTTTTTTAGCGCTAAACCAAAATTATTTTAGTTTTACAAGATATGGTACCTCTCGGCGGCGGTCTGTTGGCATGCCGCAAGCGCAGGGGCAATACGCGGATCGGCTAACGAGTCGCTCTCCAACGTCGGCCTCGAGAATGCCGCAGTGTGACGACCGCAACTGTAATAGGATATTGTATTTATTTTATTGATGTTTTCGACAGAGCGAGGCTATTTGGGTTCGATATTTTAGGAAATATACACATGTTAACTTATTATGATAACATAATATGAAGCTATTTCAAATTCCTTAAAATTTTAAAACATCTGTAATAAAATGTCAAAATAACAAAATCTATTTTTCAATCAAAATTAAATTAACATGTTTAGGCATCATCTCATAAAGCCGCTTGAGATATATTCTTGTATAATTTTTGCAGTTAAATTAACATCTATTTGCAGACATATCTAACGATTATACACTTTATATACCTAATGCGACTTTGACATTACAACTTTGTAAATTTTAAGAGTATTAACTACTAGTAAGTTTTGCATTTTTATATAAAAATCTTTGTTATTGTGTTTGATCCGTTTTTGTAATTTTTTAAAAGTATCATAATAGTTTTTGTTTCATGAACATTAATCTGCTTTAATTAATAAATTGGAGTCTTCGGCTATATAATATATTTAGAAGCAAATTGAAATAAAAAAATCCTATATTTTTTTTAGCGCTAAACCAAAATTATTTTAGTTTTACAAGATATGGTACCTCTCGGCGGCGGTCTGTTGGCATGCCGCAAGCGCAGGGGCAATACGCGGATCGGCTAACGAGTCGCTCTCCAACGTCGGCCTCGAGAATGCCGCAGTGTGACGACCGCAACTGTAATAGGATATTGTATTTATTTTATTGATGTTTTCGACAGAGCGAGGCTATTTGGGTTCGATATTTTAGGAAATATACACATGTTAACTTATTATGATAACATAATATGAAGCTATTTCAAATTCCTTAAATTTTTAAAACATCTGTAATAAAATGTCAAAATAAAAAAATCTATTTTTCAATCAAAATCAAATTAACATGTTTAGGCATCATCTCATAAAGCCGCTTGAGATATATTCTTGTATAATTTTTGCAGTTAAATTTACATCTATTTGCAGACATATCTAACGATTATACACTTTATATACCTAATGCGACTTTGATATTACAACTTTGTAAATTTTAAGAGTATTAACTACTAGTAAGTTTTGCATTTTTATATAAAATCTTTGTTATTGTGTTTGATCCGTTTTTGTAATTTTTTAAAAGTATCATAATAGTTTTTGTTTCATGAACATTAATCTGCTTTAATTAATAAATTGGAGTCTTCGGCTATATAATATATTTAGAAGGAAATTGAAATAAAATAATCCTATATTTTTTTTAGCGCTAAACCAAAATTATTTTAGTTTTACAAGATATGGTACCTCTCGGCGGCGGGCTGTTGGCATGCCGCAAGCGCAGGGGCAATACGCGGATCGGCTAACGAGTCGCTCTCCAACGTCGGCCTCGAGAATGCCGCAGTGTGACGACCGCAACTGTAATAGGATATTGTATTTATTTTATTGATGTTTTCGACAGAGCGAGGCTATTTGGGTTCGATATTTTAGGAAATATACACATGTTAACTTATTATGATAACATAATATGAAGCTATTTCAAATTCCTTAAATTTTTAAAACATCTGTAATAAAATGTCAAAATAACAAAATCTATTTTTCAATCAAAATCAAATTAACATGTTTAGGCATCATCTCATAAAGCCGCTTGAGATATATTCTTGTATAATTTTTGCAGTTAAATTAACATCTATTTGCAGACATATCTAACGATTATACACTTTATATACCTAATGCGACTTTGACATTACAACTTTGTAAATTTTAAGAGTATTAACTACTAGTAAGTTTTGCATTTTTATATAAAAATCTTTGTTATTGTGTTTGATCCGTTTTTGTAATTTTTTAAAAGTATCATAATAGTTTTTGTTTCATGAACATTAATCTGCTTTAATTAATAAATTGGAGTCTTCGGCTATATAATATATTTAGAAGCAAATTGAAATAAAAAAATCCTATATTTTTTTTAGCGCTAAACCAAAATTATTTTAGTTTTACAAGATATGGTACCTCTCGGCGGCGGTCTGTTGGCATGCCGCAAGCGCAGGGGCAATACGCGGATCGGCTAACGAGTCGCTCTCCAACGTCGGCCTCGAGAATGCCGCAGTGTGACGACCGCAACTGTAATAGGATATTGTATTTATTTTATTGATGTTTTCGACAGAGCGAGGCTATTTGGGTTCGATATTTTAGGAAATATACACATGTTAACTTATTATGATAACATAATATGAAGCTATTTCAAATTCCTTAAATTTTTAAAACATCTGTAATAAAATGTCAAAATAACAAAATCTATTTTTCAATCAAAATCAAATTAACATGTTTAGGCATCATCTCATAAAGCCGCTTGAGATATATTCTTGTATAATTTTTGCAGTTAAATTAACATCTATTTGCAAACATATCTAACGATTATACACTTTATATACCTAATGCGACTTTGATATTACAACTTTGTAAATTTTAAGAGTATTAACTACTAGTAAGTTTTGCATTTTTATATAAAATCTTTGTTATTGTGTTTGATCCGTTTTTGTAATTTTTTAAAAGTATTATAATAGTTTTTGTTTCATGAACATTAATCTGCTTTAATTAATAAATTGGAGTCTTCGGCTATATAATATATTTAGAAGCAAATTGAAATAAAAAAATCCTATATTTTTTTTAGCGCTAAACCAAAATTATTTTAGTTTTACAAGATATGGTACCTCTCGGCGGCGGTCTGTTGGCATGCCGCAAGCGCAGGGGCAATACGCGGATCGGCTAACGAGTCGCTCTCCAACGTCGGCCTCGAGAATGCCGCAGTGTGACGACCGCAACTGTAATAGGATATTGTATTTATTTTATTGATGTTTTCGACAGAGCGAGGCTATTTGGGTTCGATATTTTAGGAAATATACACATGTTAACTTATTATGATAACATAATATGAAGCTATTTCAAATTCCTTAAAATTTTAAAACATCTGTAATAAAATGTCAAAATAACAAAATCTATTTTTCAATCAAAATCAAATTAACATGTTTAGGCATCATCTCATAAAGCCGCTTGAGATATATTCTTGTATAATTTTTGCAGTTAAATTAACATCTATTTGCAGACATATCTAACGATTATACACTTTATATACCTAATGCGACTTTGACATTACAACTTTGTAAATTTTAAGCGTATTAACTACTAGTAAGTTTTGCATTTTTATATAAAATCTTTGTTATTGTGTTTGATCCGTTTTTGTAATTTTTTAAAAGTATCATAATAGTTTTTGTTTCATGAACATTAATCTGCTTTAATTAATAGATTGGAGTCTTCGGCTATATAATATATTTAGAAGCAAATTGAAATAAAAAAATCCTATATTTTTTTTAGCGCTAAACCAAAATTATTTTAGTTTTACAAGATATGGTACCTCTCGGCGGCGGTCTGTTGGCATGCCGCAAGCGCAGGGGCAATACGCGGATCGGCTAACGAGTCGCTCTCCAACGTCGGCCTCGAGAATGCGGCAGTGTGACGACCGCAACTGTAATAGGATATTGTATTTATTTTATTGATGTTTTCGACAGAGCGAGGCTATTTGGGTTCGATATTTTAGGAAATATACACATGTTAACTTATTATGATAACATAATATGAAGCTATTTCAAATTCCTTAAAATTTTAAAACATCTGTAATAAAATGTCAAAATAACAAAATCTATTTTTCAATCAAAATCAAATTACCATGTTTAGGCATCATCTCATAAAGCCGCTTGAGATATATTCTTGTATAATTTTTGCAGTTAAATTAACATCTATTTGCAGACATATCTAACGATTATACACTTTATATACCTAATGCGACTTTGATATTACAACTTTGTAAATTTTAAGAGTATTAACTACTAGTAAGTTTTGCATTTTTATATAAAATCTTTGTTATTGTGTTTGATCCGTTTTTGTAATTTTTTAAAAGTATCATAATAGTTTTTGTTTCATGAACATTAATCTGCTTTAATTATTAAATTGGAGGTTTTTTGGGGTTCCGTCACGTGCTTGCTACACACACAGTGTGCCGTTTTTTGTCACCTCGCAGATTTATCGACGCGTTTGACTTAGTACGCACGTCTAAAATCCCACTATCGAGCTCTTTGTCTGCCTGTTTTTCTAAGAACATGGCAAGTTGCACTAACTTCGGCTCATTGGATGTCTCAGTGTGTTTGTAATCTGCCCACTGGCGTCGTAAATCGAGGTCAAGTTTCGACAGTATTTCTTCTGTGAGTTCTGGGTGATGTAAATAGCTTGTGTCTCCCAATAACTTTATACTATGTACCAGATTGCCCACTTTAGTCGAAAATGGCAATATGGCGGTCATATCTAAGCTCAGAGGATTAATACGTTTTGCTTCATCTATCAATTCACGTATTATTTTATTCGGGCGTCCGAATCTTTTCTTTAGGGTATCTATGATACGTGGTACATTGTCAGGGCTAAAGAGTAAAGCCTCCACGGATTCTCTGGCCACACTTGTCAATGCTTTACGCAACCGCTCGATATTTTCTCCATTTGAGAGCTTGCATAATTTTGTGGTCTCGTTGAAGCTACAAATAAATCTGTTCCAATCTTTAGCATCTTGGGAGATCGCATCTTATGCTCATTCTTGCATACATCTTGATCACTTTTCTGTCGATTTATAGCTTCTGCAAAAACTTGAATTAGTCGTTCATCAGGGCAGTTCGGCATCTGAAGTGCTGAAATTACTTGTTGAGGTCTGTCCGAAGTAGGTGACGTTTTTGACTCACTGTTGTGTATTTCAGGCGACGTGTAATTTTCTGGCTTTTTGCCTTCGGCATGTATCATTGCCCCACTCTCCGGATTGAGAGGTGAGTACATGCTCGCGCTCGCGCACGCGCCAGACACTGCTGGCATGCCCGAGCTGCCGTTTTTGCCTCCGTTGACCACACGCGGCTTTGCACTCGTATTGTGTAGCCATTGTTTCACTGCTACCTCGTTGTCACTGTGGATGGATGAGGACCCGTCCAATGCTTGTTCCTCCTCAATGTCGAGCTCGGCTTTCCTCACTGCTAACCGTGCCTGAATGAGCTCCTGTTCTCTCCTGACATTGGCTTCGAGAAGTTCGTGCTCTATCTGTGCAGCGGCTTCACGCAGTTCTTGCTCCTTCCGTGCGGCGGCTTCACGCAGTTCTTGCTCCTTCTGGGCTGACGCTTCTCTTGCAGCCAAGTTCGCTTGGAGCCTCTTCAGCCTTATTTCGCTAGAGGTGGATGCATTAGAATGTCCTGACAGTACTGATGTCGTATCTTCACCGCTTTTCAGTTTTGAGATTCTTTGACTACGCCTTGATATTTTACTGCTTCTCCGTGTTACTCAGATGGTTTCTGTTTTATTATCCGACGTCGAAGGACCAGTGTTAACAAGCGACCCAATTCGCTCGTCAATTCGGAGATTGTGCACTCCTTAAAGCTATTCAACGGACGCAGTCCGTCAAGATAGCCTTACGCTTCCTATATGTTGTCCAATATGTTGCGCTGAGTCTGCTGTACCAATCTGAGTAAATAGATGAGAAAGACACTTTGTTGTCCACAATGTAATTTTTATTGTAAAAACAATGTAACACACAATATTACATTTAACTGTATATGATAGACGTAGGCATAAACAAGTAAGTAGGTAATTAGATAATGTTAAATATTAATCACTTAATCGCGGCGGTATTTCTTTTGTTATTTAAATCGCTATCGGGTTTGCGACCCCCGGAGTATGTATCTCGTTTGAAATCCCGGTTACAACTAAAATTTAAAAGTAAACGTGCAAGCGTCCTTCCCAGTCTGTCCACTATTTTTTGTTTTTTTTGATAAATGGTGGCCATTTATCACTAGGTCAACATTGCATTTTTGGCGGGTCGAAGGATTCTAATTGTCTCTAACTGCTTTGGGACGCACTTAAGGAGACGAGTTTACCATTCGCAGGAGAGCCCTTTTCGGCCAGTGCGCTTTGTTTCCATTTCCGTTGCCAATAATGGGGAGGTCGATTTTATGGAGTATGGAATTTTTACTTAAAGACCAATACGCTATTCCACAAGTGGGTTTCAAGTAAACCGAGTATGATGTTTAATGCGTAATAGCAACGCGTAATATATCCAGTAGTGGAACCCTAATCGGAAACCTATTTTGTGAGTGAGGGTCAAAAAACCCTCTTTTTTTGACATTTTTATATGGAGTTACTACCGCGGTATATGAATAATAAATATATTGGCAATTTTGTAGCATCAGCCTCTTCTCGGTCGTAACTATCGACACACAGTCGCACAATCGGGCATTTACTCGAGCGAACATTTGTGTTGTGGGACATCGGACCAACTGAAGACAGAGCACAGAGTGCTACGTCCGTTGCTGAAACTGAAGTTTCATTATTCTTCGAGGCTGGTGTTCCTTGGAAATCAAGCACTGTGTGGTGTTTAAAGTTGCACCGACGACATCTACTTATGGATTTACATGCAGGCGTAGCATGTTTTGCACTCAGGCAATTAACACAACACTTGTGTTTTTTCACCGAATTAAACCGATCACCTGGTGTCTCCTTTAAGAAATCGGGACACTTGTACAGGACCTTATGGTTCCTTTGGTGACAGAAAAAACATTTATTTAAATTTTCTTCGATGCCAACAAACATATGTGATGATTGACCCTTATGTGCGTTATTGTTGGTTTTATTTTGAGTGCCTGTAGGGCGCGAACTGGAAACACTGTTAACTGCAGTTTGCTGCAGAATTTTTGCCTTTTCAGGCACGAACGTGACAAATTCATCGTATTTAGGAATATCTGTCCTTCTTATCGACATTTCGAATTCCTTTGCGGTTCTCTATCGAGTTTTTTCATGCTTATGTGAATTAGAAGAAATTTTGAGTTGTTTCAAGGCAGCAATATAGCTTGAACATTGATCAATGAATGACTCGAGGTTATTGGAAGTGGCTTGCGTTACAGGTTTTAAATACAAACGCATATAATACTATGCTGCTCTAGTGCCACGTACATCTTGGTATTTAGTAACCAATGTACTCCAAATTATAGAGTAATTCTCTGGGGCGGGTGTAAGTCCAGCGAAAACTGTTTGCGCGTTGTCAGTTAACTTACCAACAACATACTGAAAATACAGAGTTTGACAACTCTGTATTTTCATGAATGGTCGTACGGAAAACTTCATAAAATACAGGCCATTTCTGAAAACTACCATCGAATGATGGCAGCTCTAAGCGCGGTAACTTTGATATGTTTGACTTGTTCTTGTGTGTAGTTTTTTCATTTATTACCTCAGCCTTGCGTTGAATGACGCCGTATAGTTCCTCAAATGCGAGACAAGGCTCAAAATTTGGCTCATATTCTGAGTTCATATCCAAATTTATTGAGTTAATATTTTATACAGCTGAGTCAAATTTCTCACGGCAAAATATGGCAACGTCGTTACTTCAGCCAGAAACGATTCGGTTAAAATATCACCTGTGACATTTTTTGATTATTTGTATATTCTTTGCAAACGAGAAAAATACGATTTACGTCTAGCCTCTAACAATTTTAATTGATTTTCTACCTTTGTAGGCATTTTGAATATTTATTATATTTGTATCAAATATAAAATTTATATAAAATGTGAAAAAAAACAATATTCAAGTTAGCTTGTGCTAGAGTGGTGTTGAGAGCAAATGGTGTTTAAATAATAGCGTTCACAAAATATACAATATTTAAATAAATGAAAAATAAATTAAAAAAAAATATAGGTATGGCAAAGGAATACTGTTATAGTTTCTAGTATAGCATCACATTCTCGAAGTTAGTAATATTAGTTAATAATGTTAGTGATATAGATAGTAATATTGTAGAACAATTTAATAGTATAATTGCTAAATTTGTCGATGGTAAAAGGATAAACTTTTCACTAAAAGATTCTTATCAGGCACGTTGCGCTGCTGCTGTCATATCTTTCAATACGAATCGACCTATATCGAATCTATTTAAAAATATGGGTAGTTGTCCTACGAGCAAATTGCTTAGATTCGAAGAAAAAGAATTTAAAAAAAATAGGTTGATAAGAAAATATCAATGTAAAAATGGGCGTATTGTCAAAGGCAGAAAAAAGATGCAAATTATGGAGAAAATAGTATGCAACCTGATATCAATGAAAGCATGTTTCAAAAAGCTAAAACTACGTTTCTCGAAACATTGAAAAAGACGGAAGTTGAACATAGACGCATAGAGACATAATTTTACATAGTGATTGCAGTGAATGGTTAGAATTGAGAAGACATTTAATAACTGCTTTACATTTTGGTAAACTTGTGAAAAGACGTCAAGATATAAGCTGTTCTACAATAATTAAAAATATATTGTATAAACAAAATATAAGTCATGTTGCATCGATTCAACCCGGAAGGGAAAATGAAAGAATAGCTTTGCAGCAATTAAGTGTTCATGAAAATCGAGAAATAAGAATATGTGGATGTTCATAGATAGCGATATTCATTTTATAGGTGCCACACCAGCGGTTTATGTGATGAAGATATGATTGTCGAGTAAAATGTCCCATAACTGCGTGTAAGTTAGGATTAGAAAGAGCAACTTAATGTTACAAGAAAACAACAATGTTTAATACTTACATATAATGGCCGATCGGATTTATTTTTGGCAGATTCTGAAATCTTGGATTCGGCTGAAAACAGATTAAAACATTTTGTTTATAAACACAACAGAATTGAAAATTCACGCAATCTGAAATTCATACGTACATTATTTTTTACTCTTTTTAACCCCCGACCCAAACAGAAAGGTTTAAGGTGTCTGTGGCATCGTAGCACCCAAACGGATGAACCGATTTTAATTATAGTATGCAATTTTATAGGAAATTGTACACAGAAAAATACAGAAACATAACAAGCTGTTTACTTTATGGCTAATGCGTTTATAAAATTATTGATTTTCTCAGCATTGTCGCTTGGTGTTGATGGATATCACGGTTAGGAAAATTAGTTTAATTATTATTCACAAAGCATTTAATTGATGGTCGATTTTCATATTTTTTGGTTTTACCTGCGCTGTCAGTAGCTGCGACACCATATTGGCAGTCGATCTCTTGACCTCACTAAAGAAATCTTTAAAAAAAGGCATTTTAACGCTCAAGTTTTAAAAGTCACTTTCAATAAATTGTGAGAATTTATTTTCACCCAAAAACCATGGTAACGACATATGATTATATTGATTTTGCAACGAAACTATAAAGTAACGAATCACTTTACATAGCAACTATATTTTTATAGTTGCTATGTAAAATGCCACCAAAATCACAAGATCTTGGCGGCCAATTGTGATCACCTCTTAGAGAAATAACACGGCCAGGAAACTTTTCTTGCAAAATAACGATTGTTTCGTTGCTTGTGTGGCCGTCTTGCTGAACAGGAACGTCGTCCACATCAATATCTTCCAATTCTGGCCATAAAAAACCATTAATCATAGCTCGGTAGCGCATCCATTCACCGTAACAGTTGGACCAGCCTCATTTTCGAAAAAGTAAGGTCCAATCACACCGCCTGCCCAAAAACCGCAGCAAACAGTGACACGCTGAGGATGGAGAGGCTTTTCAATAACCATTCTTAGATTTTCACATCACTAACTTGTCACTAACAGCTCATTTTTTTTCACCAGTTTAACTATTGCCGGCCGAGAAGGTGCTTCACGTTGACCAAAAAGTGCTTTAGTTTGGCGAACTGTGACTGCAAAATTTTCTTCACCATTTTTGTAGTGAATTTTAACAATTTCAATGCGTTGTTGAAGCGTGTATCGTACCATTTTTAGTAAATGCGTAGTTTTTTCTTTGTCAAATATCAAAAAATGACAGCTTCAAAGTAATTTAAAAGAATTGTAAGACAGTAAGAATTGTAATATTACAACAGGCCCACAGCCAGCATTATGTACACAGGTTCTACACATGAACCAACAAGTCAACAAATCTGTCCAACGCGTCTGTCTACTGTAACTTGAGAGTGACGAGGTTCCTGTACTATAGTCGCACAGAGCCATCGGTACAGCTGTTGAAGTGGAACAACAGCTCTGTATCATACGCATAGTACATAGAGGTATAAGACTCTCAATGTCATTTTTTCATTTGCTTAAACAGGTCTTTCAAGATGAAACAATTTATATAAAATACGACTTTTCAAACGCCTGTTAATCATTACTCAAATATTTATTTAAAAAAAACATATCACGGAAAATAAAGATTTCTTTCATATTAAGAAATAATTTTATGGCAAATTTAACAAAAACGTTGTAAGTATATTAGTAACACCGTTTATATGAAGGTTCTGAGCGGAGTTGATGTGTGTTTAACGAAATGGATTGTTAAGAGGTTTTTTTTTTAATATTAAATTAAAACAAATAAGGTAGGAAGCCCGGGGATTAATGGACGAGGTTTTTATTCCGAGTTATTTTAGTTTGGTTTTTGACTCTAGGATTTTGGTTCTAGATTACCAATTATGTCAAACGTATTCTACATTCTAAGACCACATAATTGCGAGTTTTGAGGCAAATGGCATTACTGTTTTCCAATCTATACGACTTTAGGAATGGTCAGGGGCGCCCTTAAACTTACATGTATAGTGTTGTCAGAAAGTGTAATTATGTAACATATATACTATATTTATGTATGTATTGAACGTATGATATTGATCTCGTATTCTTTCTTTATTATTTACATTTTATATTACCTTTACTTAAATATGTACCTACTTATATTAATAATTTTTTTTTATATAGGTATTTAAATTTAAAGGAATATATTTTGGCTTTGAAGTGACTTTGTGATTATTTCCGTCTTTCTTCTGTCCTGTCCTTGAAAGGGTTTAACTTATCTACTTAGAGTAGTCATATTACTTATAAATGACCGGTATTTAATTTGTTGTGATATATTCATAAACCATTTTTGTAATAATAATAGTTAAACCTCAAAAACATAGCTCTTATTATTTCAGAGTTATTATTTTACATGCCAGCCCGCGCTGGTCGCGTTGATTTTCTGAAATAAGTATTTTTATCTATGTCCGCCAGTCAGCACTTTTTTTTCGGTGTTATTAATATATTAAGGAAACAGCAAACGTCAGTTAAAAATTAATTGTCAGCGTTAAAAATATACATATTTGGGGTTAAAGAGCTTACTTACACTTACGAGTACATATTTTTATATTATATTTAACTGTGTTTTTTATGAACCTATTTTTAGTCTGAAATCAAGTTGGTGGGTTTAAGTCCGTCTCTGCATATTTATAGTTAATCATTGGTTTTCTTCATTTTTTTCCTTCTATGATCGAACGTTCTGGCTTCTTAGTTGAAGAAAACGTAACCTAGGTCATTCAATTATTTTGGACCCTAAGCCAATTTGCTTGTGCTCAAAGTCAGGTGAGATAGTAGTAGCGAAGCGTTAACCTACTACCACAATATCAACTAGGAGCAAAAAGTAAACTAAATGTTATATCCATCATGCTGCCTGTTTATTATATCTATACAATTTTATTTTGTATTTTTACTGATTCTATTGTACCGTATAAATATATTCCAGAAACTTTGGTAGACAATGATAGTGTAAGGCTAATACTTACCGACAGGACAATAGCAAAAATACCTCACATTATTTAAGTTGCACAATCGAGACTTTCTTTATTGAAGTAACTACACCATTAGACGAATACCGTGATAGCAGAGTACCGAATTACTAAAATATCTTGTTTTACATACGAGGTAGCCGACAGGTGAGGAACTCCCCGTGCTCAGACCGTTATTATGTTTATATCAGCAATTAGTATCGTCAAAATCAAATTTTCATCGAATACTGGGCACACTGGTTACTTTGCGATTCAAAAGGCGTTTATATTCAACTGCCAGGATTGCAAGAAGGCTTTTGTCTTTGTAGCTCTCTGAAACTAATCGACAGACCAAGTATAATAATCCAATTATTATATATGCATGTATGTTTGTTATGACCTCGTCGTCTCAAGCTGTCACTCCATTTCTCACTAAGGTCTCTAATTTTCAAGAACCTATAGTAAAATAAACAAATTTCAAATTTATTGCACTTCTTTAATTTGGTTTACAAATAACAATAACAATAAAAAGATATTGACTAATTACATAAATATACAAATTCATAAAACAATTATTATTGTGTATATTATTACTGGATCCAATGGTGATTTTTTTTAAACAGGAGCATTGTTTATCTAGTCATAATTACAGAAAACTTGCACATAAATATTAGGTCCACAGTTTGACTTTCAGAAATGTTTGGGGTCTATTACAAAGATGCACCAGATGGTCTATTGCTGATTTGGACACCTGTGAACGTTTTCGACGCCTGAGAATCGTTTTGTATTAGTCGGTTTTGACTAAAAATAAGTAAGTATACAAAAGAAACCCCCCTAAATCCACCTGTCTTTGTCTAATTTATTTCATGTTATTTTTATTAATTGTAATTACAAATTATATTCATTTATTTAATACATAATGTTTTAATTTAATAAATTTTATTTTATTATTAATTTCAAACATCCAACCTGAATTTACCGTTTCTTTATTAATTATCTTAAAACAGTAAAACTAATTTCTTCCAAAATACATAATGTAAAAGTAATATTAAAATATCTAAAATCCTTTTTTTTATAATACTTAATTTATGAAGAAAAAACATTTTTTTTAATGTGATCCATACAGAAAGGTTTCCTTTTGGATGTGGTACAAAATATTTCTCAGGAGCTGAATTTACACTTGATTTAAATTATGCTTTTTTTGTTTAAAAGGAGACATTAACCGTTTTTTCAAAAATTCAAGTATAGTACAATAAAATATGTAATGTATGTATGTATGAACACGTTCGGATAAAATAAAAAAAAAAAAAAAAACTTGGAATTGTACCAAAACATATTTCTCAAAAATATGTTTAGGTAAATTTATTCAAAATGTTAAAACTGTAATTGTATTAGTCCATATTTTGCAAAAAAAAAAATACAAATAGCTTGAATATTTGCAAACTTTACTAAAACAAATTTGAAGTTACTTACGTACTATTTTTATGAACAACCTATAAATTTATAATATCTTCTTGATATAACACTCGTAATATTTTGACACCAATGAGACGACAGACCGCTATTTATTCATGGCACTGCAGGAAATTTCCTAATTGAAGTATTGATAGTTGTTGAATTTATTATGTTATAATTGAATAAACAATAAAAGCCTACATATTCTTGAAATATGTTTCTAAAATCAATAAATAAAATTATTTAATGGACAGTTTACCAATGTACAAATTCAAAGCAGGCAGTAAGATTTAGTTTACTAGCCCGGTTAACCAGAGATCGTGGTAGTCTAGTGGTTAAAGCGTTGGACTATTAGCCCAAAGGTCGCGGGTTCGAATCCGCACATAGTCATACCATTTTCAATGTTTCATTACCATCTCCCCTGACTCTAGCGCAGGCACATTTGGCCTAGTTGAGTAGGGCCCAAAATAATTGTATATGACCTAGGTTATATAGCAATTATTTAAAAAAAAAGTTAATAATCGTACATTACTAAACCCAATTTTATAGTTTTGTCATGACAAGTATACTTTTTTGGCAGCCGTTTTGTTTCTTTAACCTCACAATCTTGGTTGATTCAGGAGAAATCTTATCCTCCTGAAAAGACCATTATTTTATATCGGATGATTCGATGTCAAGGCAGAAGACAGTTAGTGTGTGTTATTGTGCATTGTAAGCCTACACAGTGGATCACAAACTGCAACTTTGAGAACCACACCTGCAGTTTGAAAGGGCGACGGCAGCCTGCGTGCTCACTAACTGCAATGCCAATTGGCCAGAACGGATGCACTAAAACGAAGAAGCTGTCGGCGTCGCTTTTGGCGGCGTATTAGGTACTTCTAAGAAATCTGTACTTCTTAAATAAATGAGTGATTCTTTAAGCTACAATGGTGTTTTATTTGCTGGAAAGATATAAGGCTTACAAGACTTGGGGAATAGAACTTTTCTCATTATAAAAATAATTTCCACACAGCAATGTCTACGAAAAAATAGCTTTTACCTACTTAATTAAATAATACAAGATTTGAACTAGAAAACCACCTGAACAAAATAACATTTAATTTTTTTCTACATATTTTTCAATAAATATTTCTGTGGCTTTTAGCTTTTTCAAATGAATAGAATACCTTTTAATGTTAGATTCACACTTGTTCTGATTATTGAATTGAATATTATTCTAAATTATGATTTAAAAATAAAATTTCTGTTATTTTAGATGAATTAATTCTCGATCTTTTATCAATCATATTTTGGCCTTCCTTTGTAAATATTCTTTCGCATGGAACAGACGTAGCTGTGATGCATAAACGCCGCTTCATTACTTCATAGCACCGTGGATAAAGCCGTTTCCTTTCTCTCCACCATGTCAAAGGATTTTCTCGTCTATCGATTAGTGGCTCTTGTAATACTTTTCTAGCTCTATCATGGCCATCCTTGTAGAATCGTGTAACACTTTAGCTTTCTTAACCTCGCAATCAAAATCTTTCCAAAGTGCCATCGGGGAAGAATGATTCAGGGCAGAATTATCGTCATCATGTGGCTTCTCTAATATTACGTTATCCACTTGTTGGCTAAGTGACGCATAAGATGCCACAAAATGTTTGTCATCAACAAAGGCATTTCTCTTAAACCTAGGGTCTAAAAGTGTGGCTTCTAAAGATAATTTGTTATTTTCAACATCTTTAAAATGTGTAACTAGTTGATCTCGCAATGCTTCTACCATCATTCGAATCTCGGGAAACAATACAGTATCATTAGTATATTTTCTGACAAACTTAACCATTGCCCGGGCGAACAATATTAGCTTAGATACTGAAACTACTTTCTCAGAGCTGATTTCATTTGTCATATCATTGAAAATTTCCAATATTTCAACAGACTTTTGTATAACTTCCCATTCATGAGCACTCAACGTGTACTCACTTTGGAACATGCTGGATATAGAGATTATTGCGTCTTTAATAGTGATGATCCGAGACAACATATCATATATGGAGTTCCATCTTGATCCGACAGCCTGCTTTAGTTTAATCTTGGGTAAACCGAGCTGTTCCTGAACAAAAACCAATTGAGCAAGGTCATTGATGCTTCTCTTGAAGAAATCAACGATAGCCTTAACTTTCTTTATGACTACTTTTAATTCCTGAAGACCCGCATGCACAATGAGATTTATCGTATGAGCGAAGCAATGTATATGAGTCCAGCCTGCATGACAAATTGCAGCTGTTATATTACCGACATTTTCAGTGACTTCCACTTTATGCTCCAAACCCCATTTTTCAGCCTTGTGCTTCAGAAGGGAAGCAACATATTCAGGCGTGTCCCAGTCATTGAACGAAATACAACCCAACATGTACGAACACAATTCAGTATTGGCATCTATAAAATGTGCTGTGATTGATAAGTAGTACTCATTTGAGATAGACGTCCATCCTTCCATCGCAAGCTTGGCTGACTTTTTCACGGACTTTATCTAGAGTAACCTCGTACAGATGAGGAATGAGACTAGTAGATATAACCTTCCTGCTAGGTAGGTTGTAGGTTTGACATAGCATATGGATAAACTTTTTAAACTCTACTCCGTCCACTATGCTAAAAGGGTAGAATTCTTTTACTATCACTTTAACCAATTGTTGGTTATATTGGCTAAACTTCAGAATTGAAAACTTTGGTTTACAGGAAACCTTCTTAGGTACCACATTTTGTTTTAATTTGATAAACTCCCCTAGGTCTGACTTTTCCACAATGGAATTGTGAATTTGAGAAGTATCCGCAACCGTATAGTACCCAATCTCCTCCTGAACTAATGATTCTGCGACTTGCTGAATGAAGAAACTCCCTTGCATGTTTGTATTTCAAGGTGTTTCATTCTCATGTGTCTGGCAAGATTTCCCGTTGAGCCATTTGAAACTGTCAAGAACTTGCCACAATAAGAACATTTTCTTTTGTATGCGATATTTTGATAAAATGGTTCCAGAATCCACTGCGTACTTTTGTAACTGGTGAATTCTTTAAAGTCTTATTTCGTTTGTTCTGGAAATAAAAAAGTCTATGAAATAGTGTCATTATTAAATATGTGATTTTAGCCACCCTAGTGTCGCCTTAGTCGCCTAGTGTGTAGGGGTTGACCCTGTCAAGGCTATCATCTTACGTAGATGATAATATTAAATGGATATATGATTTTATATAATAGGGAATTTCTCAGGGGTGGTCCCATAATAGTTACGTAAAGTTAGCAAGAAATTCTCGGACCTTTACTTTTTATAATTTATATAAATGATCTGTGCTTAGCAACATCAGATGCTGAATTGACTTTATTTGCCGACGATACGAGCTGTGTCATTAAGGCGGATATATTTGAGCAACTCCTAAATAAATTTAACAAAACCTTAGATGATATCGAAGACTGGTTTAAGGCAAACAAATTGTCAATGAATATGTCTAAAACAGTCAAAATATAACTTCTCAAAATATAAGAATAGTGACATCAAAATTCAACACTTGGTAGAAGTTAAAGATGATGCTATATTCTTAGGAGTCTACATCGATAGAAAGTTGAATTGGAATAAGCACTTTGAACACCTTACATCTACTATAGGTTGACTTCTGCGGTATATGTCCTGTCGAAGATAAAAAATATCATGAGCTATGAAACAGTTTTATCGGCATATTATTCGCTAATAGAGTCGCATCTAAGATACGCCATACTGGTTTGGGGTACTGCCCCGTATATTTCCGATATATTTAAATTACAAAAAAAGGCTGTAAGAGCTATTTTAACGTTAAATGAAAGAGTATCATGCAGACCATATTTTAAAAGATTAGGCTTATTGACAATATATGGGCTGTATATATTAGAAGCAACATGCCACTTCTTCTTAAATAAGCAAAATGCATCTACACACAGCAAAATTCACGAACACAATACGCTTTTCAAGGAACATTATGTACCAACCATGCTAGCCCGTACAACTTTATTCCAAAAGAATAGTCAGTATTTAGGCCTAAAATATTTTAACATGCTGCCTGAAAACATTAAAAAAATAACTGATTTCAATCAATTTAAAGGTGCATTGAAGAAATATATTACTGAGCAAAACATTTATAGCTTTAATGAATTTAAATAGTTCTCATTCGTGATGGTCATGTCAAAAATATATTAATTTTAAATCGTTTTCATTAAATATTATCTATGTAAATATTATGTTCAAACTGCTTAAAGTTTAAAGGGTGTTTTTATTGTCGAATCATAAAGAGTTTCAACTTGCATTGTATGTGCTCATTTGATCAAAATAAATTACACTTTTTAAAACATACTTTGTAATAAAATTTATATTAATATTTAAAACTTTGTTTGTTTAAAACTTATTTTTAATCAATGATTCTTTCTGTTAATGTAAATTTTAATATTGCTGAATTACATTGTATTCTAATTTTTTATTGTATTTTATGTAATGTATTGTAAAGACATTCCTATACATTTATACATGTGATGGAAATAAAGATTCTCATCTTATCTTATCTAACTAGACGAATCTGTACTACATTATCTACGTGTATCTATAATATGTTACTAGTTTATATATGTACCTATACCTTTGCTAATGCTTTTTCACATGTTTTAACCGATGTACTGTTTTCAGTTGCAAATGTCATTCCTATACTATTTATGTTTGTTTTTGGAAATAAATTATCTTATCTTATCTTATCTATTATGCTGGTTAATTTTGGGATACTGTAGTAACATTGTTTATAAGCGTGGTTTAATTACTACTTATATTTCTTTACAACCTTTATGATATTTTCTTTATTAATATTAAAATGATCATATTTCACGTGTTTTATTTATTCACGTGTATTAAAATAATTTCATAATTTATTTATTTTGATGGGTCTTAATTTTTCTATTTTAGGCACTCCATCATATTTCCCTTTGACTTGGATTTAATGAATCTCTTGCCGCCGGCAATTTGACAGCAATATTTGGGGCATGTGCCTATGAACTAGCCTGGTACCAAGAGAGTAATCAAATCGGAGCTTGGTGTTCAGTTTTGGGTAGCGAGGGTAGAAAAATAGGCGAATATTACTGGGATCTTGCTTATCACGACCAGTCTGGCTACAGCGAAGAAGCGACCAGAAGAGGAGGCTGTGGACCAGTTAAAGATTTATGGGAACGGTTTGCATCAAGAGTTGGAGAGTTGGACGGCGACGCGACGAACAGACCAGTGGTCGCTTATTTCTCACACGATGCCCATGTTATGGCGATTCACTCGGCTCTTGGACTGCTGAAAGACGACCCGCAGCTCTCAGCTAGTAACTATCGTCTTCAGGGCAATAGGAAATGGAGGACCAGCGAGTCGGTTCCGTTCGCAGCCAACATCGTCGCTGTATTGCACGAGTGCAAAAACCACTTCAAAAAATAGAATATGAAGTTACAATGTTAAAGAATGAGAGGCCCCTTTATGGTATTCCTGGTTGTAATAATGGAATATGCTCATAGGAAAGTTTTAGAAATTTTATTCAGCCTGTTGCAGAAAAGTGTAGTTTTATTGAATTTTGCTGATACCAGTAGGTATCTGTTTTTTTTTATGTTAGTAACAA
Organism: Neomicropteryx cornuta; assembly: GCA_020383195.1. NCBI lineage: Eukaryota > Metazoa > Arthropoda > Insecta > Lepidoptera > Micropterigidae > Neomicropteryx > Neomicropteryx cornuta. Next base: position 5,884,108 of record JAHKQU010000025.1, on the reverse strand, counting down.
AATATAAACAGTGAAAAATTTGAGGTCCTAATCAAATATTGATATGTACGAATCGAGTGATAACCATATTTAGCAAACTGAAAAACTTGTCATAAAGACAAAAGAAATAGAGCATCTGTTATTTTTACTTATTTTTATGTATGTAGCTAATAATCATTATGAATTATTTGAGTTAACCTTATTATTTTTAAAATTGTATTGACCCAGAATAGTATTTATTGTATTAAACCTAAAAAAAATACAATGCACCGTTGATATTTGATACCTAGATACTTGTATTGTACGGATATTGCATACAGATTGATCGGACGAGGCTACGATCACTGGTCGGCGGATTGACCGAATCATAAAGACGCCCCCCCCCCCCACAGCCTACAGATATAAAAAAAGAAAAACCGTGAGACATAATGTAAAATAATCTTTTCCTCGCTTTTTGCCGAATTACCTCACCTGTCTTTGCGGTGAGTGATTTGCCTCATCAAGACCTATCCACTCCTACCTAATACCTATAGGCATAAAATCTGACCATGGATATCTTTATATTTTCTTTCGCCAATTCTGCGACATTGATTTACGATCCAACGCAAACATTTTGTACGCTTTGTCACTCCATAAAGGCACTGCCAACTCTTAATCCGTAAATAAATCTGTTTAAAAAATATCAAGAAGTTTGAAATGTTACTGAGCATCAGCGAATACACGATGAAATAAGATGATGTTTAACAAAATAAATTCATTATGTTAGATTTTAGGGCCTCTTTTTAGATTTTTTAAATATTATGTTTATTTCTCATGCCAAATTTTATGTTTTTACACAAAAGTGAACATACTAAATCTTGTTATTGGCTTATAGAATTCATTTTTAAGCGTGATCCTTGTTCATTTAGAATATTTTCCAGTCCTCCTCGTGCTTATACTGGGCCGTTTTGTTTTTATTCACCTTATCGAATGGATAGATTTTTCAATATCCTTGGGTCAATTCTAATATAAATATCCTTGAGAATTTATTGATGTCAGGAGAGCCTTTAATTTATTTAACATCGCGCTGTTAATACGCGGTATATATTGTGTCCCAAGACCAATCTCGATAAACAAACCGGTTAATTGCCCCTCTGATTTCAAACATGATTTGTATTGACGTTATATTATTAAATCGTTGTCGTCGTTCGCGTCGTTTAGGTAATTAACCGGCCTTGGCCGAGTGCGAGCGAGAGAACGAAGGAGCGAAATACAAAAAGGGAATTTACACCAGCGCTTTGATAAAATAATATTTTTTTTACTCGTAACAGGGAACATAAACACCCCCTCAAGTCTTCAAGAATGGTCTTGAGACATCCCGTATATATCGAGACGGTATGACAATCGCTGCGACTGAAACCGCTCGTGGGCGTCAGGCCTAAGTAGAGGAAACCAATCATAAGAAGCATTTGCGGTTTGTCCTACCTCCGTTATGTAAGAAGGCATATTTTCACTGGATTTCTTATCTTAGTATTATTTCTGTTTATTTGTATCCGTAGGAATATTCGTAACAATATAAGAGATAGGAAATCAATACTTTTTCAAATGATATATTGTTTTTAAATTTTACATAATATCTCTTAATAATTTTATAAATGTGATTGGTTCTAAATGAAAGTGTAGGTATTTGTGGTGACCCTCGTTCTGGAAGGTTCCTCAAGCATTTGCGTCAGTCAATAAGGATGCCTTTGAGTAAGGAATTGGTTGGTACGCGCTTTTTTTACATCCTCTAAGGGAAATGCCACACGCGTTTTAGGTACCTTTCGTGACATACACACTTCACAAAATAATTTAAACTAAATATATTATTTAATTTCCTAGTTTTTAAGATGTTTAATATTATGTTTTTTTTTGTTTTCATATTAAATTAATTATATACTAGGTTTCATTTAATATTTTTTTTATATTTTACTGTATTTTTTTAATAGAGATATAGGAACTTAAGGAATAAATAACAATTAGTGTTCTAGAAAGCATGTATGTAGGTTATTTTTTTATATTATGCAATACATATTTGTGAAAAAGTTATTGAATAAAAAAAAATGCTTCAGTTATTTTATATAAAAAGTATACGAGTATTTTTTTAAGTTTTAGGTATTTTTTTAAAGGCGAGAGACTCAGTAATTACTACTAATGTCTTTAATGCAGTTTGGTCTTCATCGTTTAAATTTTTATCTACGAAAATACATTTAGATTAATATAAATATTAGGGAAAATATTCGGGGCAATGATTTAATAGATTTAATAGCAATAGTAAAAAACAATAGACGTGGAGCCATCTGTGAATAAACTCGGTTACACTTGACAGTTGACCGTTTTTCGTGAGGTATTTATTTATTGTCTGGTTGTTGCATTTTGTTCGTTAGTGTTTGCACGAAAAGGCGCGCGGACACATTGTTTTTGTTTCATGGTTTTAATACATCGAGTTTAAAATATTTAAAATTAATGTCATAATTTTTTGAACATATTTGATATGGTGTCAGTAATATGGTACAGTTTGCATATCCTTCCGTTATGGCCATGAGCGCAGTTTATGAAAAATGAAGACAAACGCAAAAGACAACATTAATATGACAAAATTAATAGCGTACGTGCTTGAAGGTGATATAACGGACAAAATATAAATATGGATGTGTAAATTAGATGATTACAGATCATACTAAAGAATAGTAACAGACGGCAGTATCGCTTCAGTCAGACAGGTATCCACATTACAATATCCTTTTGTACTTTATCTCAGAACATTCGCAGCTAATTTACATTGATTGAAAAAGATGTAGAAAAGAGTGTATTCCGAAAAAAATAAGTTTTCATAGTGTTATCTTTTTGGATTTTACATTTTTACAACTTTGAGTCTAAACTCAAAGTTTTTAATAAAATTTTTAAATAATATTATTTATTTATTTATTTAGTTTATTCAACAATTTACAATTCCTTTCTTTTATGTACCAGCCAAGCCCGAGACTTATCTGCTGGAAACCAGGTGTGTAAAATATAGATATTAATTATTGTGAAATATGTTCAATTTATTTTGTTCTGTATTTTACACGTCCTTTACAATATACATATATACATACATTTTATACTAAACGCCTCCGTGATTAGTGTTCAAAAATTCGAATGTTATTAAATAAGTTTTTAATTAGGTTATTATTTATAACCGTTATTTTTTATTAGAGTTCAATTCGCTTTTAAAATGACTGTGTATGTAACGGGAATTTGTGACCACGATTACGCCAAAATGCTTTCATTAAGTAATTCATTTTTACATTTATATTAAAAGCAGAAGCACTGAAGATTTATTTGAAATACTTGGAACGTTCTTAGGATTAGTGACAAAAAAAAAAGTAAGAATATCGTTGTATAGTTAATTGTTTAAAATAGTTGGGTTCCGTATTTGTTATGGCGAGATAAAGTAAAAATAAACAAAATTAGGAATATAATGATGGCATATGTCCAGTATGTGGATATTTATTGTCGGGACCGTTTTAGAACTTGCCCGAGGCATCAAATGAGGGGATCCTTATAGATCCCCCAGCTTGAGTCCTTCAAGATTGAAGGGAGATTTCATATGTGTTATTGTTAATATATTCCTCATTTGTTTCCCTGAACTGCAACAGGTTAGTTTCCATCCATGAGGGCGGCACGTGGGTAAGCCCTTTTGACAGACCCAGAATTCAGACACAAGAAGTGAAGTGACGTGTTTCTGTCTAAGACTCAGTCTCACATAACGCGCGGTAGTTAAAATCTCATTTAAAAACTTGTTACTATTTATGGTATTAAGTTGATGGCAATGTAATACCATCAACTTAATACACACATCTAAAATAAAAACTTTACTTTATTATTTTTATTTACTTTAGTATAAAAAAAGCTTTTCTTGTTTTTTTTTTTTTTAATTACTTGTAAATAAAAATAAAATTCAGTTTCTTATCGCCAAATATAAATGAACCTACTGCCATTAACTTTAAAATAGACTTTATGGTGTACTTTTTAAAAGATCACCTTGGTGATATATTGTGCTTAAAAAAATATAGATTTTGCTGATAAGGCCTTTTTAAATATTTATTAATTACTTTTATTTCGATTGGTAAACTGCTAAAGTGAAACATTTCTGCTAACATACTGGTATTAAAGCACTCCTTTTTCTATACCCTGTCAAATTGTTGAGATTCCATCTCGACTCGTATCTTTCTACCCAAAAAAAAAGACAAAAAATACTTATTATCGGATTATGACTTCATCTAGTTTTGTTTATTTCTACTCAATAAAAAATGTAAAGTCAATTCTTTTAGATATTTATGAAAAACTTTGTGTTTTGTTTCTAATCTACTTAAAAACTGCAGTTGCAAATTCTGTCACGACACCGCATACAAGGGAAAATTTTCTACTAGTCACGACAAATTATTGTCTTTTCCTAATCAGCTAAATAAGGAGCTAAGAAATAATAAAAAATGCACTCAAATTAAAATGTCAATATTCAAATATCAAATGCATACACAGTTGTTGCGTGTTTATTCTAGTACTTGAAAATAAAGATCTGTAAATTCTTTTATTCACCGCATACAAAGGATTTCGCTTATTAATTTGTGGCTTTTCATTTAAATTGAAAATAAAAAACATACCGAATTTTTGAATATCTACTAGTCACCGAATACGAGGGTACATTCTATTTATAGATAAAAGGATTAGGTTAAACTATAACAAACTATAGGAACTAAACAGAAAACTGAATGCGGTTGTATAAACATTCAAGGTAATAGATGATAAAGTAAAAATAATTCAATCAAATATGTTTTACTCATTTGCCCATCAAAAGCATGCTCCTAATAGGTAGTTAGCCGTTGCCTATCGACGAATAAAAACATAAAAATGCAGTACCTATTGCTGATTTTATATTTTTCTTTGCCGGTGATACGAATAGAAGCTTTCATAATAAAGATCAGTGTTTTATTAACACCACTAAACACTTATGAGCCACTCATGAACCATAAATATGATTCGCTTAAATTTTAATCTAATCACTTGGAATTAGGTATTAATAGAATATTTAGTTTTTCAGAATACATGAGTACTTTTACATACCTATATATAAACATTAGTAATAAAGATAAGTTATTGAACTAAGCGTGAAAATAAAAATAAAAATCTTTTTATTGCAGGACCAACAAAGTGAGGAAATATGGGAGTGATTTTTGTTTTGCTTTTGATAGTGACAAAAGTTCACCTGGCCAGAGCATCTGACGAGAGTTCAGAAGAAAACGATTCGGACATAAAGACATGCCAAAAAGAGACATTCGACTGGATGTCCTCTCTTTCTAAATACGAAGTTATAAGAGGCGACGTCCAAAAAGATCTTTTTGGCGGTAAAAGTGAGTGTTTCTCCAAATATCAAATTTTACACTGGACATAAAAAACTATTTTAAATAATTGGCGGGAAAAATATGGCTATTATATCACAAGAAAAGATTAAATGCATTTAAGACAGGGCCAAATTGAGTCGATTAGAATTTTTATAACGATCTACATGTGTATTTTAATCCAATTTGTGGATCTATCCTATAGATATTATAATATTTTTTGCCATTTTATAGCGTTTTCATTCAAGTCTTCAAAAGGTTGAAAGCACAAATTCATGAACGAGGTTGATTTCATAACATTTAATAGCGTAAAATTATTTAGGCTGACCAATCGCGGGGCCTCCAGCCTCACTTGAGCCGTTCGCAAACGCTTCGGTCAACTGTCAAATCTTGCAATTTCTTAAAAAAAACAAAATTGGGCAGTTTGAGATGCAAAATATATTTTTGCTATTACAGCTAGGCATATTAATATCACTTAGAAATTTTAAAGGAAACTTATTTCTCTGTGTTAAACGTACCAACAGAAAGAATTAACAAGAAGTGCTACTGTGATAATTCATTAAAATATTTTAAATAATATGTTTATTTTTTTTATTCTAATTATTACTAATACCAATTAATGACCCTAGTGCCAAACTTCGATGGTATTTTATAGAAGTAGTTCAAAAAACAGCGTTTTCTTGAAGGTAGATTTTATTTCATAGTGTTAAAATAAAAAACCCCGATACACAAACGGCTAAAAAGTTTTTTTTAATCATTTAGCTAAGAACGCTCTCGATCAAGTCACCTTTTAAACAAAAAAAATATTAAAATCGGTTCAACCGTTTGGGAGTTCCGATGTCACAGATGCACAGACACGTTGAACTTATAACACCCCTATGTTCGCGTCGGGGGTAAAAAATATTGTTTTAGATTTTATAATTGAAAAAAATAATGTCATTTTTTTTACAAGTTTGCAATGTTTGCATCTCGGTTTAGGTCAAATCTTGCAAGCTGAATTAAAACCATTTTCTCTTATTTTACGAAATTTAAATTTGACACGTTGGTTCAGTTTCGATGATAATGCATTTTTATGGTGAGCCTGACCTGATTCTATGCCCAAGAATAGCTCTAGATGAAGGAACTCCTCAACGGTCAACAGCATTGACACGAAATTTTGTATACGCATTCAAACACTTATATAAAAGCTTGTTTATAAAAATGTATTTTTGTATTTTTAATTCTGCTTATCTAGTATGTAATCCGGTCAATATTTGGATACTCCATCGTCACGGAACTCGGTATCCGAGCGCCGGTGAGATTGCCAGCATTCAAAGCCTTCTCCCCGACCTAAAGAATGCCGTGGTTGAGAACCACGAGGCCGGGAGAGGCACCCTTTCGCAGGACCAGGTCGATCGGATAGCCGACTGGACCTTCGACCCCAGCATCGAATCCACTCCCATGTATTTGACGGCATCCGGTTTCAACGAAACTAAAAGAACCTCCGGTCGCTTCCAGCAGCGATTCGGTTCCCTTTTCGACGGAGAGTACGACGCCAGACGGTTCTACTCCCAGCACAGCGAAACAGAGAGAACGCAGAGGACTTCGTACGCCTTCATTGACGGCATCTTCGGTGAGGACGCGCACCAGTATGTCGAGGAGCACGTCGTGCCTGCAGCTCAGGATAGCCTACTATATGTGAGTATCTACAAAATAAACTAAGTCCGCGCTGATAAACTAAGTAATCACCGTATACGACAGGTGCCGTTTCCGTGTAAAACCGTTACCGTTTTAATGCATATCTATTATTATTTTAAAGCGTAGCGTATTATTTTTGTTCGGTTTTGTCGTTTGATTATTTATGTGAAAAATGCGCTAGTGAATTGGAGGTGTTTACGATAGATTTGGCGATAAATAATTCGAATTTTATTTACTATGGCTATGTCAATATAATATCTATATATATATATATAACAGAAAGTCAGGTTAGATACACCATTTATAACTCAATAACAGCTGGTCATTTTTTTATGATCTTTGTTTCGTTGGATTTGCCTCCACCCTGAATAGCAGAATAACTATTAAAACATCGGAAAAATTTAGGAAAAAAAATATATGAAAATTAATTTTCTTAAACATTTTGTATGGAACGGCATTGTGTTCTGTGGAATTCTATTTTTAAACGGTAAGTTGCACTTTGTGAGGTTATTACATTTGTCATTGTGCGCGCATCGATATTTTTTTTTTATTCAAAAAAAGACAAACAATACATTAAATGTGTTCTGGAAAAAACATGGTTTTGACTGCCAAAAACTCAACTTCATGGCAAGTCTTACAAACTTTACGTACTAAATTTACATACATTTTTTTTATTATATGAAAAAGAAACAAAAAAAAACATTTAACATAAACAAAAGACCGTGTGAAAATTAAATAACTAACATTAACACAAGAAGAAACACAATCACTCTTCAAGAAATTCCTTGTATGTAGATTACTATAAAATAATAATATTGATAATTAATTAATTAATCACAGCGTGTATCACAGCGTAATCTATGAGAAAATTTTTATTTTGTTTATTGATTTTGGTTACTTCTTTCAAATGTTTGGCATTTTGTTAAATAGGCGTGCGTATTTAAAATACATATAATTTTGATTTTTGTATACATAGATAGAACTTTATCAATTTTGAGCATTCTTAATAAAAAACTGAATTTAATTCAGCTAATAAGTTAACACAATATTTATATATGTTATGAATGTACGAACCAATTAAATCTAACCCAATTTTCTTGTATGATCTATCGGGTTTACGGATGGATTTTAATATTAATATTGTATTGTATCCCCTTTCGTTACTCGCTTATTCGCTTTCGTTACTATAAAAAAAAAAAAAAAAAAAAAAAAAAATAATTAAAAATAAATAAATAAATAAATAAATAAAAATAAATAAATAAATAAATAAATATCATGCATACACACACACACTCTTACAAACATTTTGTGTTAGTTTTTACTGGCATTTAAAATTTTACTTATCTATGGCCGTGCAGTAAAAGTAGGTGTCGTGTTACTCGTTTGCACCGTAAAAATAGTGTTTAAATAGTGTAAAAAGGATTTTTTTTAAAATTTCAAACAAAATTTAGATATGATTTCATTGAAATATGCCTTACATTGAGCTATTTAATCTCCACGCACGCGCGTGCTGGTAGTTTGCTTGGTTGCTAATATTTATGCAAATGGCTGCTCGACTTTCAATTTGTCAGAAATTTATTTTACCCTTTTTTAAAAATGTTGAAGCATACAATAATAGATATCTCTGTACAAGAAAGCCAAAAATAAATAATCTACATACTACAAATTTCGTTTAAACTTTCCTATTAGCAAAATGTATGACAGTACCAACCTTGCAATATAGATGAACTCCTATTGCATAATATGATAGACCTTATTATATTTTTATAGGAATAAAGAATTAACGGGAGGCTTTGGGTTTGGGATTTCATATAATTAAATTATTGTTTTGACAAGATAAAGGTTGTTAAACGTAATTGCTTATTGCCAAATGAAGCAGTTTGATATCACGAATATAAAAAACTTTTTTATCATTATGACGCAAAGGAATGTAATCACAGTATCTATGAAGAATTATTATGCCATATGGTATGGACTGATAATAGTGGAATCATTTAGAAAAATATGCCTTTAATGCAAAATTAAAAAGAACTAGTTTCTTGGGGTTACTTTTACAGGCTGTATTTTAGTGACAATTTATATTTTCTTAGAATTGTATACTTGCGCAATTGAACATATTCAATTTCAAATTATTTAATTGTGCAAAAAACTATTAGCGTGCAAAAAACTTTTTTATATTCAAATACAAGCTGACCCGACAAACTTCGTACCGCCTCAGAATCTATACATGTTGTGTTAAGTTATTAGCTAAATTAAATTCAGTTTTTTATTATACTTAAAATTAATTAAGTTCAATAATCTACAAAAATCAAAATGATAAGTATTTTGATACATTTCCTTTGACACAATACAAATATGTGATAACCTCATAAAGTGAACATCTTCGATGGCGGGATTCTTCATCTCTTCGGGATGAAGTGAAATCCAACAAATCAAAGTTCTTAAAAATCGGTCCAGCCTTTCATGAGTTATAAATGGTGTAACTAACGCGATTTTGTTCTATATATAGAAGATGTTTTAATGATATGCTATATAATACTGCAAAAGAATTGTATTATTTTAATGTTTAGACGAATAAATAACTTGTTTTCCAAAATCAGATAAGTTCGACTATATTAATCCGTTGATTGGGTATGTAAAGAAAATATCATGAAAAAATGTCTCTAAAGTAAGCCGCCATCTTGAAGTCATTATACCTCCGTATCATTTAACTTTAACTTTTCGTTTGAAGTTCGCTCTACTAGCTCTGCAACAAAGAACGAAACATTGGTACGAAACATCTACCCTATACGAATATTAATACACCCCTTTTTTTTGTTGCAGCCTTTCGGGGGCGTCTGCCCGAAGCTAACGCAATTGTATATCAACTACACATATATCTTTGCAGAGATTACGAAATTCCAACAGACTAATGAATACAAAGAGGTATTTTAAAAGAAACATTTCAATTCTTAATTAATACATATGCACCTTAGCACATCGTAAGGGACAGATGCAATGCTTGGTTATATATATATTTAGTTTTATAATTTTTATATTAGTTTATATATTTAAGTTTTTTATTTTTCATCTTCGTTTTAAGAAATGTTTAAATGTAATTCTCCCCCAAAACCTTTTTTTTTACTATAGTAAATTGACCTTATTTACGAGAAAAGGAACGAAACACATTTAGAACGATGATCCCTTTGAAAAGAAAAACATATTCAGCACTGAGCCCTCGGCATCTAAACTTAGGTTATAATCGAAGTTTTGTTTTTTTTTATATTACTTATTTTGATATTGGTGCAATCGCCAATTCATACAAATAAAACCAATTATTATGTGAAAATTAATTCCTCATCTGGATAATAATAATGTAATTTGTAGCGAATTAAAACCCCATTTTTTTTCAATGTCTCATTCTAAAGTTGTTTCTAACGTTAATATTGTTCTGTGATGTAAAGGCCTGAACTGTTTCGATAAATAAATTATAAATATTATATATTTATTTGAAAATAATAAAATATTAAAAATAAAAATTACATTCTAATATTATGCGGCCCAAAAATATTCCATGCGGTGTCTTTCCTTTGCATTTCTTTGATTTTTAAAAATAATTTAACTTATTAGAGTTTAATCCATATTCTTCTATTCTCAGCCTACTGAAGTAAGAAATAGTTCTTACCTAAATATTTGAATGGATTTTACCTGTATATTTCAAAAACAAATGTATTGTTTACTTATATATATAAAATTTGGATCAGTTTAAATTTAGATTTCAATATTTTGCAGGCAGTGTGGCTTGTTAACAATCGCCTCGGGTTCGAAAACAGACTAAATGCAAACGACATTATCACAATATTCGGCGCATGCGCTTACGACGCAGCGTGGAACCAAGAAACGGAGCCATCGGGAGCCTGGTGTCCAGCTCTAGGACGCGAAGGGAGACTCATAGGCGAATACTACTGGGACTTGTATTTCCAAGCGGTCAGCGGATATTCCGGAGAGGAAGTTGTCGCGAAGGCCGGATGCGGTCCGGTGCGGGATTTGTGGGAGAGGTTCGGCACTGCCGTCGGCGAATTAAACGTCCCCGATAAAAGGGAAGACGTCGCTGTTCTCTTCACGCACGACGCGCAGCTCCTGCTGACGCAGAGGTCCCTGGGCCTCCTGCAGGACAGGCCGCGGCTGAGCGGAACCAACTACCGCAAACAAGGGAACCGTCAATGGCGCACGAGCGTGCTCGTGCCGTTCGCTTCGAATATCGCGGCCGTACTCTACAAATGCACATCGCCGACTGGCAGAGTGGAGCACTCCGTGCTGTTGCTGAGGAACGAGAGACGCATGACTCGCGTTCCTGGTTGCTTCAACGGAGTTTGCTCTTGGGACAACTTCAAGAGGCTGGTGGTACCCGTTGCTAAGGGTTGTAATTTTAAAGATTTTTGTTGAGAGAATGCGTTAAACCAAAAATTAGTGGGAAGAATTGCTTGAAGACAATAATTTATTATAAATACCCACTTGAAGTAAATTTATTTAAATATTTATTTTATTTTAGGATTAGTTGATCCTTTTGATTTAGGATAGGTCGAGTTGATCTTTTATTGGTTATTGATTATTATTGTAATATCATAAATGAATCTTAAAATACTCATTTTGGAATTATTATTGAAAAGATTGTTTTCCTGAACACTTACAAATTAATATTAGAACAGTAGGTAAAACAGCTTAAAAATTGTGTAAAATTATGTTTGGTCTTTTTTTTTTTAAATTGCTTGATAAAATAAAAGACATCCAACGCTTTAACAATAATGAAAAATAAAGTTGGCAATGAGGACTGCTATCCTGCTAGTTATTAGCTTAATGATTGCGAACTATATTGTACGCCTTTTTGCATAACTTTAGGTCGTTTTTCTTAATCATTAAATAATATACAAAAGTTACAAGGTTATATTAAAAAAAATAATAATAATAAAAACTTTTACGGTTTTAACAATATTCTTCAAATATACACCTATCAGCTACCGGTTTAGTAAGTTTTCGAAAACTTTCCCAGGAACATATTCCTCCTGGACAAGATGGAATATCATCCCAACGATGCTCATTTCTTAACATGAGAACTTTGTGTTCCACTCCTCCCGAATGACTTTCACATTTGTGAAGAACGGCTGCAATATTTGCACTGAAAGGAACAATTTTACTCATATTCCAAACCCTATCAACTTTCTCCCGATAGGCAGCAACAGTGAAAGGAGTGCTTTCTCTCAAAAGACCAAGAGCGGTGTGAATTAAAGCTATCGCATGATCGTGCGAGAATATTATGACCACAGGTTCAGATTTATTATTCACATCAATGTCTCCGGCAGCAGACGCGAATCTCTCCCAAAGATCTTTTACTGCTCCGCAACCACCTCGCCTGGTGACTTCATAGTCCGGCCCATCTTTATAGTAAAATTGTAGATCTTGGTGGTAATTCTCAATTTTATGACCTTCGATCCCGAGAGCCACACACCAAGGACTGAGCGAATGAGAATTATTCGAAGTAGCTTGATCAAATGCGCAAGCTTTGAACATTGCTGACAGTATAGTCGGAGATAGATTTTCTTCAAAACCAAGGCACCGAGAAGTTTTTTCAAGAGCCTGAAATATATATTAATAAAGTAAACCTCTTGTCAACGTGTGGTAATATAAGGTGAGAATAGAGTGCAGGTCCGGTCACCAAATTATTTATTGAAGTTTCACACATCATCTAACCAATTTCTAACTAAGTAGGAATGCAAATAGAAATTAATAAATGACCGGTAATAGCTTCGACTGTCTAGTAAAGAGTAAAGACTGAAGAATGAAAGTTCCGTCTTCGTTTATAAAAATTAAACCGTAAGAAAGGAATTTATAACTTGTCTCAGGACTGTCTGATTTGACGTCACGACGTGTGAAATGCAATTTAGCATTTTTGCCAAAAAAAAAAGCAAATGCTTGTGATTTTGAATTAGGAATTTGCAAGCTTACTAAGTCTAGTTGCCTTTGACGAATACAATATGAAACTGTAAATAAGTACATTTTCTAAACTTCTTCAATTCTTCATTTCATTTAACAGATCAAGTTAGCGAGTTTTTACACCCAACTTAGATCAATCTGACTCACCAAATATTAGCCCGATAACTTACCAGTATTAGTTATTTATTAGTTACAGCATAAAATAAAAAAAAATATACACAAAATAACAAAGTCAAAAATTACACCTACAAGGTTTACCGAATAAAAATCAACACGTAGGTAAACTTATTTTTGATGTGTAAACATTTATACGCGGCTCAGGTCGAATGAGTTTCGATTTGGTTCGGATTTAAATATATTTCATTGTACAAGGGCAATGCATATGTGTAGTCCATATTTTATTTTATTTCTTTTTAGGCTTTTATTTTATATATTTACAGGTTCGTGTACATATTAGAAATAGTTTTATATCAGTGAGCGTTTAGACCGACTGAAACCTCTAACATATGAACTATACGATATAATAATAATTATAATTTTGTAATATAATAAACAGATAAAAAATGATGATGTATACGTTAGAGGAATGAATGGTATAATCCACATATATTTAAAAATTACTTCATATAAATAAATTCTCTTCATTGCATATCTTACTTTTATATTGTGGAACATTTTTTTATTTAAAAATAATTTCGGATTCGAATAATAAAATCCCCATTAGCAAAGCCGATTACTTTCAGGCTAGTCATTGCAGTTAGCCTTATTTAAATTATCTCTTTTATATACTGAGTGAAACATAAATACCTCCATAAAATCTTTAGTTTTTGAAAATTCCTCAAATTGCTCAGTTAAGGTGGTCATGTTATACCGATGATCGTGAAGTTTTGGGCAAGCTTCCTTGTACGGCTGAAACAAATGTGACTTATTTATCACCATCATCGTTAACGTGGTTAATTGTTTAACAGAATACGTTAAAAAATAGCAAGTTTAAAAATAAGTAAAGCCTTTACGCTTATATTTTCAATTTATTTGAAATATTATTGTGACAGAAAATCCGTTAATAACGAAATCAACAAAAGCCGAAACAGATCAATCGAAATGCAGAAATTGTATCCGGTTAAAACGACTGTCTCGCCAGCCATCCATTGATATCCATGAAACTCAATATGAGCGAGTAAAGCCGTGTCGGGAAAGCAATAAATTCGCGGTGCCGCGTTTCAATAACATCTGCCACAAACCATTTTTGATCCGGAACTATGGCATTCCAATACATTCACACCCATGAATGTAGAAAGGTTGTGACACCAAATTGCGAACATTGTAGACGTATTCACGTTATCTGCTCGTACCCGCGGACCAAATAAAAAAAAAACAATATATAAAATACAAGAGGTCTTTGCAAGAGGTCTCTCAAGAATTTAAAATACAAGAATGTTTGGACAAGTACGAGAGATCTATCTGCCCCAAACTTAAATTAACCACAACGCAATCGTCGCAGATAAGTTAAAGGGGTCGCCAACCTATTTGCGGAATTGGTTTAAAAATGCCTAAATAGCCGGAGCGACCTACTTAATTTATACTAAACGCCGCTGGCTGGAGTCTTCTGGGCGCCGCAGGTGTCAATTAGTGACACTCGCATCAAACAAACAAACAAATAACTAATAAAGATAAAGACAATCTTATTTAAATATAATTAAATGAAGCCATCACACATCACATTCTGTTTAACTGCCCGTTTGAATGTTATAAAAAAGTTACAAATACATAACGAATTAACTATAAATAGAAATATAATAAAATAATTACACGTGAGATTAATGACTCTTCTAAATTTAATCCATTTCCTAAACCTATATTATTGTCAATAAGTGTGGCAGTTTCTATTCCAAAAAGTCCTTCAGCGTACGCTTTCAAGGTCTGCCTTGTCCGCAATTCCCCGCTAGGTGTAAAGTGAAAATGTGCCCTGGAGTAAGTACTGTTGAACAAAATACTAAATCTTTCCTTAAACCTTTGGGAGATTTTTATTATTTCTTCGCGACCTATTTTCAACAATTTACTAGGTTTCGGGTTCGAGAGTGTCCAACGTCTGATATTTGTTTTTTGTCCATCTGAGAGACTTCCATTTTCGTGTTTGTAGAAGTGCAAAACCGGGTCTGTTATTTCCAAAAGCTGCTTCATTTCATTATTTTCATGCGGACTAGGGCTTCGTGTGCCGTGACGTTGAAATATCCAAATTCTAATCGGTTCACAATCTACAACAAAAAAAAAATGGGTCAAGCGTGAACTACAAAAGTCCACACATCAAGAGTTCGGCATCAACAATACAAATTACTCGAATGGAAACGGTCACATTAAGGGGACTCAACCCGATCATTTCTCCATATAAACGCCGTAATGTTATGATTACCTTATTTGTTTTAAAAAAAACAAAAGTAATATTGGATATTGTTTTATCTTATAATTATCTAGGCTTCTATAAAATTAAAAAGTTACATTCTCATTTCGCTTAAAGTTCAGAGCTTCGAAAATTTTGTATTTTGGTTTTGTATTTGGTTTAAAATATTGGTTTTAATATTATTTTCATATTTTAAGCTATTTGTCTTTTTAGAATTGTGAATCTTCTCGTGAAATATAAGTAAATAAATTAAGTACTAAACTTTTGTTGTGAAGAAGTGCAACGGGCCGATGCAATGCAACAAAATCACTCATAATAATTTTGGTCATAAAATCATAACTTTATATTATTTAAACAAACAAGATGAGCACTAGGAGTGAGATGAAGTATAATAATTATCTGTGAATAAATTTGAAGAGTTAATAAGCATCTCTCAAGTTGAGGGCTTAAAACGGCTAAAAAGTGTATTTTTACGTTTTTTTTTTTGTTTACAAATAATTTGAATAAGCCACCCAGGAAACTTTATTTTCAACATTACTTGCAGTCCTTTGCTTTATCGTGTCTTTTCTGAGTAAGCTTTTGAAAATAAAATTATAAAAAAAATAAAAGCTCTTTATTATGGGGTACTTTATCGAAACATATTTTACTGTTATTTTAGTGGGGGAAATCTAATTTTGTATATTCAAATTAACCAGCTGCAGACGCTAACTATTTTAGGAGCTAGAGCTAATCGCCTTTTTGAACAGAATACAATTAGAATACCTATATTAAAACCAAATTTCGTTTATAAATAAAAAACCCGTTGCAAAAATATTCGAAATATTTTCGAATAAAATTGTTTTTTTTTCATTAATAGCACCTACCTATAGTTTTCCCATAAAATAGGGCTTGTATTATGGCCAAATATGTTATTTCTCAAAGCTTACTCTTATTTTAAGCCCGAAGAATCTATAATAAAAAAATACCATACAAACATACATAGATTGCATTGTGGTATTTTATATAATATTTATTTATTTATGCATACATATACAGAATATAATTTATTGTATTAAATAAACATTAAAACGAGCGGCTAGTCAGCTTTAGACTAGCCCCACAGATACAGCATTTGTGTCTATCGAAGACGCTACCTACTCATAAAAGCGAGAATCCATATTGTCTGTCTGCATAA
The DNA here is from genome assembly GCA_020383195.1 of Neomicropteryx cornuta. Lineage (NCBI taxonomy): Eukaryota > Metazoa > Arthropoda > Insecta > Lepidoptera > Micropterigidae > Neomicropteryx > Neomicropteryx cornuta. The sequence continues at coordinate 5,867,511 of JAHKQU010000025.1, read as the reverse complement.
TCCAGAGCAAATAAATATTTCACGATTCTTGGGACACATTATAAAAAGACCTTTTTTCACGTACCTAATATTTTACGCTGCGAATACTCATGTTATTTTTATTTTCACTCACTGAACGAACCATAAGGATTAGTGAGAGCATCAAATTGATAAACTGTAAACTTTAATTTGACTAGAAATATCTACCATAGTTTAATTTATTTTACTGCTATGGTTGGAAAAATGTTTTAACAAAGTTGGTGAACGGGCATTAAGTTTTTTCTATAGGTGTCAAGACAGTAAAAGTTATTTAGGAATTTTTAGACCATAACTCATTGACTATGATATTTTGAAATGAAAAATGTGTGTATTATAATACTGTGAAAGTAAAAATTAAAAAATGTATATATTCCATAGAACTTTTGACGCAAAATATTTTCCCGTATTTTCTCAACTTCGAGACCTAATAGAGGGCCAAAAAGTAATAGGTACAATCCTAGACATGTTTGCAGGCGTTTTACTAATGTGGCCTAAAATACGCTTCCAACTTTTCCGAGTCAAAATTCATCACGGCTATAATTAAACCACTTTTAATTGTGTAAAAAAATAAAAATCACGAGTTAATAACAGTAATATTACATAGCAACCTATAAAATATTAAAACGAATAAAGTTAATAACTTTTATCAGCTGTGTTCAATTTAGGGAAATATAAATAAATACAGAAGTATCAATCCAACAGTATACGAACTACTTGCAAATCCGTTACTAGCAATTACTATGTCAGTCAGTAGATTTGTCTAAAATAAATTAAATAAATCACATAGATGTATAAAAATCTCACTATTTTGTTCGAATAATATGTTTCTCACATCTCCTCTAAAAGTGTCATATTTCGTATATTGACACATTTCGTCGAAATCGTGCTGTTCTAATGTGAATGCCAGTTTCGATAGACAAACGACCACAAACAGCAACGTGTTCAACATGGCATTTAGATGATGACCAGTTGGCCAGTCCACGGAGCTAACTATGACCACTAGAGATGGGTTCCAATCACCACGCGCAAACACAAGTCAGGCGGGGTTCAAACAAAAGCAGACGAATGTAAAATTATTTACCAATGTTTATTATAAATTACAATAAAAACCAGAAAAAACTTTATTTAACATCTCCAAACGCGGAAACACACTGCCCAAAATAGATGCACGTGGATGTAAGCTCTTTCCCCAAATCAAGAAAACCGAGCAACTATTGTATATTTCGATCAATTACGAAAATATTTAAATCGTTCTCGACACTTAAATCACTTCCAACCGATCTTAATAAAAACGTTGTACTAAACGTATTAAACGTGTTTGTTTACTCGTAGTATAAACATATTCGTAATGTAATGAATAAAGCATGGCCATTAAAACAAAGTGGCTGGTCTTTTAAGAGTCGTCAAGATTAAAAAGAGAAGCAATATGTAAAGAAGTTTGCATAATATTTTTAGTTTCGTTGAAAATTCGTCTTTCATTAATCGATTTATATTAATAAACGTACCGGTATTATTTTACCCGTTTGGAAATATGAGATCTTAAGAAAATCTTCATAGAAATATAATTAATATACGGTTGAGGGTAAATGCAATCGCCATTAAAGGCAACTCGACAGGGTGTGTAGGTATTTATATTTAAATATTAATCTCATCTACCCTTATACGGAGATGCCCAAGCAATGGTTGTCATAGATAAAGTACTCACTGTATCTATGAGAACCACACACATATACTATTTTTTTTTTGCTCGTTTCAATTTAACTTGTCTGAGTGCCTTGACTGTACCTAAACACAGATATTTTGAACATTTTCATTTCGAATTTCTTTTCGATACAATAGAAACAAATCGAGTTTAAGCACTCGCCCATCAAAAAAACCCAAAAAAAAAAATTTACTTTATTCTTTTGTGTGGCGATAAATAAACGTTGTTTTAGAGTTCTGCGTTATATAAATGTCATATTTTCTGTCAGCTACGAAAAGGACATAGATACCGTCGTAGAGGTGCTAGGTTTTTGTCACGCGCTCATATTTCGACAGTCAAAGATTTAAAAGTATATTTATATATTTTGTTAATGATATGAGTTCGTATCCTAAATATTTTTCTTTGTATTGTGCATTGATTGGGATTTTTTTTTTCAAATGTAATAAATTGGTTGTAATGATATATGTATATATACGAGTATATGTCATTATTATTATTTTTTATCTTTTTCAAAATGTGTTTATAGCTCAATAGCTGTTATAAGGTTTCTAATGCAAAAATGACAATGTTTTAAGGATTAGTAGGACACTGCCGCTTTTTATTTGATAGTAATTTTCTCGTCAACTCATTTCTTCAGTCTCATAGTCTGAAAAAATAAATGTCATATTGCTAAAGAAAAATAAAAGTCGAAGAGCAGTTTTTCGGACGCTTACGTTGCTTAAGCTAAACACACACACACACTCACACACACACACACACACAACAATGTATGTATGTAAAATTGTAGATCTTAAAAAGGTCTACAAAAAAGTCAGCGACGGCATTTATTTATATTTTAAGGATGACTGACAGTAACCACTTTTGCCTTTAAAGTTTTATTTAGGAATAGTTCACGAAAGACTTTTTGAACTTTTTCAATCCTTATCAAAGTAAATAATAAAATCAATTTATTTTAACGCCATCTCATTTCAATAATTAGTTAATTAAACTAATAACAAATGAATAACATAAGATTTAGATACTTCAATTCGTTCGGTCGACTGTCTATTGCTAAATTTCTGGTACAGAACCCTGATGTACGCGGCCGACTCGCTCTTGAGCAGTTTTTTCTTAATGGTTTTTATTTAAAGAGGGTCTTAGTGTTTCTAAATTTTTAAAAAAACATGCAGTAGAGGAAGGATATTATTTATGTCAATAGGTATATTTAAAAAATTAGAGGATACCGCAGATTAATGGATGAATGGCATAAAAAGTGCAAGTTTTGAAATTATTATTTATTTTGAAAATTAGTTTACTCTATAAATGATATACGTAAAACTTCATAGCTTGGATAGTGAAATTATTCAGTAAAAAGATCATTTTGACGTAGTTAAGATAACCATTAGTGCAATATAAAATCTTGTTTTTTTTTTAAAATAGCTTTTTATTCAAATAATAAAAACTTTTTAAACATTTATTCCTAACTGAAAAAATAATCAAAATATGGACAAGTTTTCAGTCGTCATTATTAATATAAAGTATTTGTTTCAAATAAATTAATAAAATACGTTAATACTACACTTAGTTAACTTCTCGGATACGTCTGAATATTGAAAATCGGTTTTCTATGCGTCCCATATATGCGACTAGAGAGTGCTAGAAAACTGTATTTTGTATGGTTCATTACGCCCAATAGAAAACTTACTTAACTGACTTTGCAGATGTTATCATAATTGCATTTGTCAGCTACCGGCTTCACGAGTTTTTTAAAATCCTGCCACGAGCAAACGCCTTTGGGGCATTTCGGAATTCCTAGCCATGGCCTTTCATTCCTCAACATCAGTACCTTATAAGAGATGGTGGCGCCTTCTAACTCGACGCATTTCTGCAAAACGGCAGCCAGATTGGCTCCAAATGGCGCCACTTCGCTGGTCTTCCACTTCCTTTCCGATTCTTCGTAGACGTTAAAAGGACTTATTGGCGGTTCGTCCTTTATCAAACCGAGCGCCGTGTGCACCAGCATTATGACCGCGTCGTGGGAGAAAAACGCCGCAACATCTTCCCTCTTATGATCGATATTCAGTTCTCCCCTCGCAGTGGCAAACCTCTCCCATAGGTCTTTAACCGGACCGCAGCCGGCTCTCTCCCTGATCGCATCGCCGTATCCGGACATGCTCTGGAACAATAGATCCCAGAAGTATTCGCCCATGTACACACTCTCTTTGCCGAGGGCGGCGCACCAGGCCCCCGTGAAGTTGCTCTCTTGATTCCAGGCGTTCTCGTACGCGCACGCGCCGAACAGCGCGATTAGTTTTGTGGGCGGTAACATTTTGTAGAAGCCGAGACGTTTGGAGATTTTCTCCAGTGCCTGAAACAATTAATAACATCAACGTAAATAGGAGCAAGGGTTTCTTCGTCATTAATGACAGAGAGTGGTCGACGTATTAAATACTTTCTTAACCACATAGTCGTTTGGTTTCATATCAATTGATACCCACGGATATTTTTCAAACCACAGACAAATGGACTCAGGGGACCTCATTAAAAAAAACATACAGATCGCATAAGCTGATAGTGCAGTGCATATAGACACACTCGCAAACAAAATTTAATTTTTTTGAGTAATCCGAACGAATTTTATTTAAATACGGACATTATGCGTTTGAATGTCCACTAAATTTATATTAAAATAAATAAATTCATTTATTTTAAATTTTAATTTATTTAAATAAATAATAATTACACCTTAAATATCTATAAAATTTTATTAATAATTAAATTTTAATACTCAAAATATAATTTAAAGAAAATATTAATTTTGGAAATTAATTATAATATATTATTTATATATTTTTTTATTTATTTATAGTTAATTTAAACTTAAAAATGTTAAATTATTACCAATAAATACAATATTTATAAATATTGCAATAATAGCTTTATGTGGATTACCTTTTTTAACTGGGTTTTATTCAAAAGATTTAATTTTAGAGATTTTTTCAATAAATAAAATTATTTTTTTAATAAAATACTTACTTAGTAATTAATAAAATACTTTTTGAATTTCACCTCCTCTTCTAGATCAGCAACACAATGAATATTTAACAAACATAATAGTACCTTTTGGTAGGGTTCCGTTGTAGAAAAGAGTACTCCAGAACTAAAATATGTATTGGCCAATGACGCAGCTGTAGACAACTTCTTGCAGGATCCATCGAAAGGCTGTAAAAAATATTGAAATGTAGTTTTTAAATTTTTAAGATATGTTTTTTTATTATAATATAAGATATATCATCGATCCTAAATTTTTTTTTTTTTTTAATACTAATAAACGACCATAGATATTTTTGATTCATTATCTCGGAAGGTCGGTAGTAATATACAGAATGTCCCAAAACTATTTCGAAGACTTTGGAATACAAAATCGCTCGATTGCATTTGGCAGGGCATTTGGAAACTTGCATTAGTGTATGAATATACCTGCTCACATTTAAAAGTAAATCGCGTCCCGCAGGAGTCACAACCGCCTTCACATATTTGTGAGCGTCTACTCCGAACAGTGCGTCGATGAATGCATACGTCGTGTACGCAGTTCTCTGCGTTGCGCTGTGCTGGAAGTAGAACCTTCCCGGAGAGTAGCTGCCCTTCAGCAGGTCCGGATACCGCGCCGCGTACCGCTTGGCGAGCCGTTGCGTTTCGTTCCAGCCGGATTCGGCGAGGTACATGTCGTTGGCCTCGATGGCGGGGTCGAAGGTCCAGCTCTTGATTCGCTCCAGATCTCTGCAGGTGAGGCTGCCCCTGCTGTGCTCGTGATTGTGGACGACCTCGTCTTTCAAGCTCACGAGTGATTTTATCTCTGCGATTTCGGGGCCAGACGGCAACCTGGTGCCGTGGCGAGAAAAGTACCACAGTTTGAGAGGCTTGCATTCTGTAAGCAAGCATAAAGAAAATTTTAATTACTATACATAATTATAAATATAAATATAATCCATAACACCATTCAAAAAAACATCAGTATATGTTCATTCATCATTATTTATCATCTCTATATATGTTATGTTTGTTTTAGTTTTGATTTTAATTAAGTTTAATACGCTGTAAACTTTTATTATTTATTTATGTAAAGGTAAAATATGTCATCCCGTACCGTGAAACAAAACCGTGTTGCTTATACTTATATGAAAGTATCTATGAAGGTATGAAAGAGCAATGCTCGTCAGGAAACCGGTTACCTATTTATTTCTCCTACCTTTCTTAAAAAAGAGTGCAAACAAAATTTACTGTGCGGCATCCACATAAAAACTTGAAAAAGTGTGAAGGTTTCTTATTGTAAATATTTGTTGTTGTCGAAACAAAGAAATTAATAAAATAAAAAACTATTTTTGCGCCTTCAATCCGTCAATTTTAGACTCGGCTATGCATCAATGAACGCAAATTTATCTGCAACATTTTAATAAAGGGTTTCGAAATGGTTTCGTATAATCTTTGCTTCGTTTATATGTTTCTCATTGCTTACCGTTTTGCTAAGGAACCCTAAAAACTGAGAATAAAAAAGTTTTTGAATCCTATTCCTAATTTCAGCAAATATGAAATGTTAGTGTGATTTATTTATTTTATTTATTTATTAAAATATCCAAAATACCTTTTATGTTATTACATATGTATTACTTTGTAATATTTTATTGTTTTTCAAGAGAAGAAAAATATAGTTTGTGTGGGTTAGTACCTCACTAGGCCTGTATCGAAGTGTTACCTATTTGAAATATATAAGTAAGGAGATAATGAAAGAGCGAGGTTTATATTAGAGCTCTGACATATGGGTTTTGTTTAATTTAAATATATATAGATAAATATATTTCAATATGAAACAATATGAGATCATTTATTAATCCCAAGTACGGTAAAAAAAACTGGCTTTTTAATTATCGTTTTAAAATTTAACTTTTATAACTTTGTATCGGTGACTACATAATTACGTGGTCTAACAAAAGTACATCAAGGTCTTGTACAGTCACTTCAAGATGAAAGGTTGTCAAATTAGACAGATTTTGGTACTTACTGAAGCCTTTAATAGAAACTCTTCTCACGTCCCCCCTTTGTCGCTCGTAGGTGGACAAATTTGCCATATCGTCATATGGATGTTTTTTTCTGCCTCCGACACAACAAATAAACGTTATTATGAAGGCTATGATTATACATTTAATCATTTTAGTTGTATTTCTGAAAAAAATAATACATTCAAAATATTTTTTAAAATTCTTCCAAAAAAATTCAATTTACTATAGTTATGTGCGTATACGAGTCATTACGCCATAAAAATAAAAAAGAACTTTAATATCACCGTAACTAGCGATTCATTCATCTTCATTAGATGAAAGACAAAAACTGAAATTTGAAGTTTGAGGTGATTTTGTTGCTCTGTTTAAACACACACACACACCTAAAGACCATTCATAGACTTCATTTTAAAAATGGTCATAATACCGGTATTATAAAGACCAAAGATAGATAATTACCCTACCTGATACTACGCTTATATTTATAAACAAAGGAACGGCTTCGAAAAGTCATATGAATAGATTTTTTTATTTTTTGACGATGATTGAAAAAGGATACGCTTTGCTAAGTTTTATAACTATTTAAGGATTAGTTACTTCCTAGTTATAGTGTTCATGGTGGCGGGCGGTCTGCTTTAGGACATTAAAATTGACCCTACCCGACTTTCGACGTCTTGAAATTACAAAATATTACAAAACATGATCAATTTTGTGGTTAACGATATGGTACGAAGATAAAAGTAATTAAAAAACTTACCGCGGAATCTCGAAATATACTCGCAAAAGTGTAGCTGCAATAATGATTTGGGTATTTTTTTTAGGATTTTGGCTGAGACAATTCTTCATTACAGTTGTTTTTTTTAAATAATTGCTATGACCTAGATCGTATACAATTATTTAGGGCCCTACTCAACTAGGCCAAGTGTGCCTGCCTAGAGTCAGGGAAGATAATGGTAATGAAGCGATAAAAATGATATGACCATGTGCGGATTCGAACCCGCGACCTTTGGGCCAATAGTCCAACGCCTTAACCACTAGACTACCATGATCTACAAGTTACATATGAAGCGCATGCCGATGGGAATTATATTATTAATAACATTGATACTCCTACATTATATCATCACTAGAATATAACCTTAAACCTTTATCGATTTACATAGACTAGAATCAAGTTTAATAGTGGTATTATATTTTCATTTATTATGATATTATTAAAGATATATTTATGCGTATGTTCAAACATATCATCAAAATATATTAATATGAGCTTTCATCTTTGTCAGACTTCTAGGTAATATCAAATTATATTAAACAATTTCATAAAGATTTGGTTTGCACGGAAAACTCACCCTGTAATACAGTTAAATTATTCAACACTCGACAGAAAGCATAAAAAACGTCCTTAGAATATTAGACGGTTAATTTATCACCTACTTCAGAATACTATCGCAGAATAGAGGTAATTCCCTGATAACGATTAAAAATTCACCCGTGATAACCTCATATAAACGAACTTAGAAGATTAAAAAAAAATATTTTTTTTAACTACATACAACAAACTTTATAAACTACTGTTCAGCTAGCAGGATACTTTAAAACTAAACATTTCAGCGGAAAGGATAATATTTGGCCAAAAAAGACAGTTATTATGCCGTAGTGTCATTGGCCTGGTAATTTATTTTGTGAGCTAGTTTTGATCATGATATTTCTAACGGCTCACCCTGGTCATGGCAATTAACCTGATTGCTATTGATGGGTATCATTAGCATAGTCATGTTCCGCTGGATCACATTTACGCCAAACTCTCGGGGTTTTAACCGGTTAACAACAGTAGCTCGTTTCTTTGAACATTGGCCGACAAAAGAATAAAATTGATATTTTTAGGGGTCATCCACGAATTATATCACACGCTCGAGGTGTGGGCTGATATAGAAAATTTCGACGATTCGATTCGCATTTTGTTTAAACAAAACAGTTAAATATGATATTTTAAAAATATCTGATTTACTCTCTTTTTTTTTTTTTAATTTGCAACTCATAATTCGCAATATATGTGACTCAAAAATATTTAAATGCATCATTAAATTCAAGACAGCATCGATTACCAAATATTTATTTAGTAGAAGTAAAAAATGGCTATCTTTACTCTAATAATATTTATAATTACTATTTTAGAAAAATGGAGCCTATGATAATATCCACATTTGAATTTTCAATTAAAATAAAATTTTAAAAATATATTCATCTCAGCTTATCTAGAAGCTTCTATAACATTTACTCCTTGAAATGGTAAAAGACGGGGTCAATTGCAATTAAAACTAATACCGAAGCATCCTACGAACCGTTAAAATATTGCACTCTTCCTGTCATGTTTTGCCCAACAAGCAAACTCAGATTGGGCAATGCACCACTGATAGTATGCAAATACTACTATGTATGTAATAAGTATGTATGCCATAGTATGAGTTCAGTAATATCAAAATTGTGACCGTCGTTTAGAAGGACCAAGCCCACAAAATATTCACAGTTGAGTATTCTATTGTCGAGAAGGAGTACCTACTAGTGAGTGACGGCACGGCAAGGCATGTTAGGTACCTTATATAGACCCCGAAATGTTGTGGCTATTTGTTTCGCATCTTATAAATGTAACTACAATTTCACAACCAACAAGCTTACCACCGTTCAAAAACGATTAACAAAAATTGTCTTCCTTTTTAAACCATTTGTTACTACTATGATGAAAGTAGTAAAAATGGATTTATAGTTAAAAAAATACTTATGGTTAAAAAAAACTTCATGGCATAAGACGCACGAATGATATAGGGGAGAGTACATCGGTGTACTCTCCCCATGCATTAAATTTGCACGTTTCGCTATTAATTTTCTATTAAACATTCTGGCTCTATAATATATTCGAAACATTTCCATCTCTGTAAAACAAATAAAAATTTGTACGAAATTTCTAAATGTCAATACTGTCAGGTTTTCATATTTTATAAAGTCACGGTGTACGCCTCTAATGTTGTTAAAAATCATCTAAAATCCGGTATTTAAGAAATACTTTGTATTATTTTATATATTAACGAAATGCTATTAGACGTGTTATGCTACCCAGCTCAAAATAAAATGACTTTTGCCACATATTTAAATCACTTTAGCCCATGATAGTTTCATCGCGCATCGGTGCGTTCAATGCGTGCGCACGACGATTAGTTGGTTGTAAATTCGATTAGGTAATAGCTACGCGCACGCGCTCGCCAGAGACGATCAGCCGTTGCGTGTACCAACGCAATACCTTGACATTGCACCGATACAGTCATAAATTTGAATGTCGGTTGATTAGGAAACTAAAAAAAAACATTCATTTACATACTTCTAACGATAAAAATTTGTAACCGGGCCAAAGAACAACAAATATTAGGTGTTTCGTTATTGTCCGTTTGATTGTCTGGAGGCAGATAAGCCAACAGGAGCGTATTTAAAAAAACGTGCCTACATATACTTCTAATATATTTATTTAAAAACGGAATAAAAAAATAAATAAAAAAACGTGTGTGTGTATATTTATGCTTAAAATTATTTTTTACAGAAATTTGCGTAGGTCACAGTGTAAATAGCCTTTCTTAGAACATATAACTCGTACCTAGTCAGAAAGGTAACATCAAATCGGCCAACATAACTGATACCCAGGTACTCGATTTTCTATATTTGGATATTGTATTTTAGTTTAATAACTAGTTTATGTTGGCGATACCTTATTTTGTTTAAAAAAAACTTTCGAATTTGGTGATGAGTTATTTTCTTTTTTTTTTAATATAACTTATTATTCTAACAGGGAACATTCCCCTGCAAGTATTCGAGAATGGTCTTGGGACAACCTGTATTCACGAGTACTTGCAAAGTTAAAAATGTATATAACAATAATATATTATAATAAAATAATTTAAAAAAAACATTACAATATTTACACTGAATAGAAAATTTCGTCGAGGACGTCGGACGAAGTGAGTGTGCCGAGGACACGGCTGTGTTACCAGGTGACCACGCACCACTTTCAAATTCAAATTCAATGTCGCTTTCGCGACCTTTATTTCATATATAATAAGTAAGCAGTTCACATGTCCTGGAAGAGCCTGCCGACTCATCTACCAGATACTCACTCGTATAGACATTATATCTAGCAACATGTTACTTAATTATTATTATTAAATTTTTTTCAGAGTCAGCTGACTCGCTGCTTGGAGTATGATCCAGCGCGCGGATCCTCTTATTTTTTATTTATTATTCTCTATTTCCCATTTTAACATATAAGGTAATAAATACAATAAAAGAAAACGCACCCTTGTATATCCGATTGTTTTTTTTTTCTAGTTATGAGGTTCGTGTGATTTATAGTTCCAATGAGATCTGTTCTGAAGTTTGTAATTTCAAGCAAAAATGTTATTTTTTATACTTCTATTAAATTTAAGGATCTAATGTGTCTTATTTCATTTTATACATCATACATGATGGCTACTGATGTTTGTGCCGACATAAAGACTTAAGAAGTCTCCATACAAACACTGTGGTGTTAGGACTCTCTTATTTGTAGCTGTAGAAAAAAAAATACTAGGTATTGTTTTATCTCCTTAATATAATCCAAACCTTATATCTATATAATCCAAACCTATATACCTAAACCTACAGTCCACTAGTATATCAAAAATATCTACCAATCATATTTCGTGTCATAAAATAAATAAATTTTCTCCTCCATAAGATTCAAAATATGTTATTTTATTCAGTGAAATGTTGTCGTTTAATAGTTCGGCCCTGACCTCCTACATAGCGGGTACAATTCCAACATCGTATTCAGTACCATTGTATAAAATACAGACCGATTAGTCGGGTCTGGAAAAATGTAAATGTTCAACAAACAACTTCAAGAAAACAACCCACAAACAATGTCGAAATCGCGTCTCTCAGTTTTATTCATTTGTGCATCCTTAATGTGCCAATTGGTTGACCATTCCAAAGCGCAAAGTGGGACAAACCGCTCGCCGTTCAAAGCGTCATTCTTTTTTGCCGGAAGAACAGTTTACGAAAATATTAGGGGGACCTTAATACCACCGCTCCTCTATACAAGTATGTTGATGAATACATCATTTATTTTAATCTATTTTCGTCAAGTATGTTTGAAAATATTGATATAGTTCAAACTCGTCAATATTGTATTTCTGTGTTTAGTAATTAAAATATTTAGTTTTTTCTCGTTCATAAGTAATATCTAAGTTCGTTGGTATTGTAAATTTAGTATTTAAATCTTACTTATCTTAGTATTTACTTATCTGTGTAGTCAAACATATAAGTGTGAACCAGTTTCTAGATTCACCTTTTTTTTCGCATGCTACTTTACCATTAAGTAAGTAAATTAATTTTGATTAAAATTAAATAAATAAACATTTACATTTCTTTAATTTTTTATGTATAAAAGGCGTGTGATTTATATTAATTTGTGATTTCTATTCAATTTTAATTCTATGTTCATAGAAATATTATGAAATAAATATTTAAGACTTTATTTTCTTTGTAATGAAAAAAAAAGAAAGCACTCTCAATGTGTGAACCATTTTGATCTTTGTCTATATTTTTAAATATATATTTTATATTAGGTAATTTTTAGATCTTAGTTTATTTAATTTTAAAATCATAATTTCTTTATTGTTATTAACAGAATAGCTATCGGATTGTCACTGTAATAATGATAAAAGAGTGCCAATGAACTTTATCACTATTTTTATTACTAACTCAGTCGCGGCGTAAACATGAGATGTGTAAACCAAAGTTTGACTAGTAGAAGGCGGCCTCAAACGAGTACGAGGACAATGTCAAGATGCAGTTCTCTGAAGGGAACCTTGCATCGCTGCAAAATGCAAAAACGAATCTTCATCCAATATCGTGATGAACGATGATATAGAAATGTCCCTCGCACCACGATATCAGGTCAATGAAAATCATTAAAAATGCCATGAAAATACTATATCACTAGGTCGCCGCAGTCGCTCGCATTTTGCTTCGCTGCAGCACATATTAGAGCGAAGCGATTTACTAAAATTTTCTAAATAAAATTTAGTCTGTGACAATAACTTTTTAACGACGGGATAGATTTTGATAATTTTCTATAATGAGGTATTTGAAATCTCTTTGATACAAATGCACAAAAAAAATTCATCCGGAAATCAACAGCATAACTTTTTAACGACGGGATAGATTTTGATAATTTTCTAAAATGAGGTACTTAAAATATCTTCAATACTAATGTACAAGAGAATTTCATCGGGAAATTGAAAACATAACTTTTCAACGAATGGATAATTTTCTAAAATGAGGTTCTTGAAATCTTTTATATACAAAAAGAGAAATTCATTTTTGTATATAAAATTCAGGAACACAATTTTCATTCAATGAATCTTGTTCAAAATCTTCCAATAGTAACATTGATTTGCATTTTGAACATTGAATATAACCAATAGATTGAATCTTAGCATAAAATTCATTGATCAAAAGCATTTCTGAATGCATTATATTTCCTGCTTGTGAATCCTCCTGTTGTCTAGCCCTTGATAACTGCTGCCGTAAAGCGTCATTTGTCCTGCGACCGAATTGTCGCCTTCTTATGGGAGGCATTGCTCTTATTCTAGATGTTAAAAAAACATAAGCAGATTAAGCCATACTAAAAGACATGTTCGCTCATCACAAGTTAACTACTTTATAATTTGGATGAATGCTATTTTCTCTTTATAACTACGACCATAGAGATGGTTTTTAAAAATAAAAATCTTGATAAATTATTCAAAATTAATGCTTAATTTAGAAAATTAAATCGAAATTAGAATAAATCGCTAAGAAAAAAAGTGACGTGACCTTCGAGCGAATTTTGTTTTTTTTTACTATTTTTATGCGTGAAACTTACCTAATTATTTTTTGTATTTTTATTTATTGTTAAAAACGATTTATTATTGTTAAATTGTATTAAATTAATATCAAATTAAATAATTTAAAATAAAATTCGATTAATTATTTTCGAATAAAAAATTTTCAAAAAAGCGCGTGACTTTTTTATAATGGATATTCCCATAGACAATTTTCTTTTGACCCCAAAAATTTTATTTTTGACAATATTTAAAATCAAGCTCCGTCACGACCTTCACTTTTTCATGTAGATTCTCTCAAAATCAAAAATTTTTCAAATCGGTCAAGGAATGACCAAGTTAGCCCGTGACAAAGTTCTAATTGGAGTCTCCTTATGAGAGCTTCGCTCTAATAAAGATATCAAAATTAAGGTATTCATATTAAGGCCACCGTTCACTTACGACGTCAATCATGAACAATCGTCAACACCGTGGGAAGGACGAAACAGTAGGTCTTCAGGGCGAAGCCTTACTTTATACGACTCTTACGTGAGTACCAGAAATTTCCAGAAAGGAATCCAGATCTTAAGAGCTCCTCCATTCTTTCGATCCATCCTCAAAGATGGTATTACAAAGGCCTGTTAAAGTTTAATAAATATTCTTCCGTAGATTGCGAGCCCGTACGGTTCTGGACCCTCCAACGCCATGCAACCAGAAGCCCAGACGTCCACGAGAAGAAAACCATATCAGCGCTTCTTCATCTGAAGCACCAGGTTATCAAAAACCACGAGGAAGGGCGCGGATACCTGACCGACGCTAGCATTCGGAGAATCCGATCATGGTCCTTCGACAACGCGACGGAGGCAAACGCTCTGTCGGACGTGGGTTGGAACGAGACCATCGACCTGGCGAAAAGGTTGAAGACAACATTTCCTAGTTTCAGTTTGAAGGGTAAAACTGACGACCAGTATTTCTTCAGGTATTTGTCAAAACTGCATATTTCGCATGAGGATAAACAAACTCATACTATTAATTTATATGTACATCCATTTCACTTTAGAAACACTGTAAATATAAAAGTTTCTTATTTGTTTCTCCTGAATTCAAAACGCCTTCTACTTAGTGGCTCCTAATTAAGAATTGAAATTAATTCAGATGAACTTTCATATCGACTAAGACGCCTACAGACGTCTGCTTGTTTTTCTCTGTTTTGGATTAAAAACTTTAGATCATCGACGAACAGTAAAAAAGGGAGTATTTAAAACAACCTAAAATTGCATTAATAAACAATATGAATGATAAAGGACCTATATGATTTCCTTCCTATATATTATATTATATTATTGAGTTGTAAAGTGATTTGACATATATATACATTTGATGATTGTTTTTTAATAGCGGCAAATCACTTATTTTGTCATGCACGTGCCCTTTGGCTAATTATAATCTCTTTTATTTTAATTGTTATTATGATTAATTTTATTTTAGAATGTCGGATCGGTTATGAATTTATAAAAAAATGTTGCTGTTTTGCAATGAAATGATGACATTAACAAAATACTTGTTTTTTCTTGTTTTAGTGCCTAAAACATATTAAATTCACATTAGTTCCTTAAAATCCAGCAGTTGAGATTGTTTCCCAATTTTTCCCAAAAAATGACATTTTTTGTAGCTATCTACTGTCTTTTAACTTACGGCAGTGTTCGTACGTGTCAAACACCATTGGTTGTAATTTACTTTGAGACAGGCCTAGCGTAATGATTAATCCACTAATTTTAGACGTTTCGTTCTCTTTTCCAGACATTCGGATACGCAAAGGACACGGCGAACGGCGCAGGCCTACATCGATGGCCTTTTCGAAGACGGAGCACATAAATATGTCAAAACTTACGCAGCAAAAAAGGACCAGGATGTGCTTCTTTACGTATGCTTCTATCTTTTCTGTCTTATCTCTTATTTATACTATATAGGACAAACTCAAAATGACGTAGGTATAGTGAACCAAACAATAGAAAGCACAATAAACTTAACATTACTTTCTATTGTCATATTTGAACAATTTATACCTTGCATTTTCGTTTATTAGTATGGCATTTTATACGATTAGTATTTTATAAGATAAAATAACAGAATTTAATTGAATATACAATTTGTCTCTATTTTTTGTTTATTTTTTTTTAATAAAACACAAGAGAAACACCACTGAGACGCATACAGTACAGATGATCATTTATTGTTACAAAATAATATCATAATGATAAATTTAAGCGCTAATTAGATCTACCGAATGTCCTCCGAAACGATTAAACGATTACATATATTATGCATTGAAATTATTGAATAGGAATATTGATAAATAAAATAAATTATGCTACCGAAATAATTTAAAGTATCAATTTTATTTAATTGAATCATACAGGTCTATACGCTTTTGGGTTAACAATAGATGTCTTATCAAAAACCTACCTGAATTGTGAACGTATTTTAATGATTTTTTAATGTACTTAACCTCTTTAAGTGAGGCCGTGCCTTCTATCGTCCGGTTCACTATATTCACTATAAAGGTTTAAATTAGATTTAGGCAGGGCCTAAAATAATTATTGTGTCATATGTCATAATATATTATTTTAAACTTTAATTTTCTATTCTGTTCAGCAATAAGAGTCAGCTATTTCCTGGGGGGGGGGGGGGTATAGCGAAGTCTAAGGGGGTGTCCGATCCCCGGAACCCCCTGTAGTTACGCCGGTGGCTATAATGTAATCATTTTGCAGTTTTTGTGTAATAAAAGTATTTTTTTGAATCCCTAGCCATTTGCCAAGGCCTGTCCAGAGTTAGACCGACGCCTTAGCAATATTTCCTCATACGCCGATGAAAACAATTTCTTACTGACGGATCCTTATAAAAGGGTAGGTAAAATATTTTATATAAATTTATTGCTTTTTAAGTATATCGTGATCGTAAAATATTGTTTTTTTTTATCTATAATCACCTCAATTGAGTTAATTTTACTGAGTAGGTTTTAGCAGAGTGTTTTAGCAACCATCGAGGAGGATGAAATAGCAGCACAAAATTATTATAAATTACTTAATTATCAGTTTTTCGTTTTTGTTTATTAATAAATTAATTTTTAGTTTCTGCTGTTGTCGGCCGTGTCTATACACTGATAGGTGGGTAAAATGCAAGGGTTTTCTAACTTCAGTTTTTAGTAGTGTCTTTTTTTATTTATTCGAAAGTATATGTAATAACAATAGCTTATGGGTTATTTATGCAACATATATAAATGTAAATATATTTCAAAGAAAATAACTTCAATATTGCTAAAACCTTCTTTTGCACTCTGTATACAGGCTGTATTTAAATTCATTGGTGTCCTTTTAGGGGGGTTGATCTATTTCAACAATCAAAAGATATTGGAAAAATGTTTCCCAATTACAAGAAAAATTTAATAGAAATCGTATTTATGGATTTCGAAGAAAAACAAAGATTTTTAATAATACAATTCTTTTAGTATGATTTTTTTTCGTGAGACTGGTTTAGTTGTCGATATAGATGAATCCCCTAAAAGGACACAAGTGAATTTAAGTCCACCTGTATATTATGTGATCATAAATCTTCATAAAAATTATTCAGTCTGAATCATATAGACGCTTATAAATATAAATTTTAATGGTATTTCAACTATTTAACATAAAACAAATTTTTTTAGGTTATAAAGAGAGTATCGAAAAGAATAGGATTTCAAGAACCGCTTACCCACGAAACAATTAACGCAATATACTTATCGTGCGCTTACGACACAGCCGAAGGACAACAGACACGAACCCAGGGTGCCTGGTGTTCAGCCATGACCCTGCTGGACATCCTAACGATAGAGTACTTCTGGGACCTCCACTTCAACACCATAGCCGGCTACCACGACGACCACAACAAGTTCATCGCCTGCGGTCTGGTGAAAGACCTGTGGAGGAGGTTCAGGAGTGTGAGGGCGAACCGCGGCCGCATTTTAGCCGGCCACTTCACGCACGACGGTCTGCTGATGTTCCTCCATCACTCGTTGGGGTTGCTAAGGGATAAAGTGCCGGTGACGTCGGCCAACTTTTACAGATTATTCTTACACAGAAACTGGAGGTCAAGTCTTATAGTTCCCTTCACTTCGAATATTTCAGCCATACTCTACAAATGCACAAAATATGGGATAAGTCAGTACAAAGTGCAGTTCTTAAGGAATGAGGAACCATTACCTCTAAAGAACTGTCCTCAGGGTTTCTGTTCGTGGAAAGCCTTTGAAACCATCGTCAAGCCAATCGCAAACAACTGCAACCCAAAAAAATACTGTAGAGTATTAAAAAAGTCATAAGGATAATAGTAATAAACAAATTTTGCAACTATATTTAAGTTATACTATTGAATTCGCGTATATTGTCGTATTCGATAATTGACCACCTAAAAGAGCTAAGCCGTGAATTTAAATAACTTTTAAAGAATATGTTAAAATAATATAATAATTTGACATCATGACATTTACAAATTAGGGATGAAAATTCAACCTACAAGTAAAGTATAGGGTCAAAATATTTAAAATAGAATATTTAAATGGAATATACCTTGAGCTGAACGTGTATATCAAATAGTAGATGTAGATAAAAGCCTGAATTTAAAATCACGCAAAATCTCAAGTGTTGTGCTTAGTTGATATATATTTTTTCCCATTAATTTTCTATTTCCTATTAGATAAAACAGATAATAGGTACTATGAATACTTAAGACTGGAGTCTGGACTATGAATATTAAGGTCTACAATTAACCATTTTCAAGGATGCTCAATGTTCTGTACCTGTATCATGTAAAAAATGTACCTCAAAACAGTTTATGATTGTTTTAATAAAAAATAAATCATCAAATATTTATCTAATATATCATAAAGTACAAAAGTGAGTTATTTAATCTGAAAACGTTTTTGACAGCGATTCGAAAATAAATATTTAAATTCATAAACGTCAACGTCAATTTTCTCTGTCATCTACGACACTACATAATTAATTTAAAGATGAGAAGTGTTTTATACCGAGTGCCACAGGCACTAGTAGTCGCGCGTCGAAGGCGCCTACAGAGCCGCCTGCAAGGCCTAACTGTTCAACCAGGGGCTAAACCCGGGGGTAAATAATATTTATAATTAGTCAATAGTTTGTTTATGATAGGACGCCATCTTTTAGATAATTAATTAGTCATTTTATGATCGTCATTAGCACGGATTTAAACCATGGTTCACTGAAAATGATTTTATATCGAATGGGTACCTAGGTACTCGAATATTCTAGCTTAGTTTTATTACCTACTTCTAAATTCTTATAACAGAGGCTGCATTTTATTATTAATTACACTTTTGTAAGTAATTAAAATATAATATATTAAATAATATCTATAAATTACTGAGGTTTTATTTCGAGAAATTAAACCAATATGATTCGAGGAATTATAAGCAGCTGATAAATTATTTAATAACAACAATAACAATTTAAAACCAGCTAATAAAATAATTTGAATGAATTTATCATTAAAAGTGAATTTTCTCATGAACAAGTTCAAGTAGGGTTTTTCTTAAAGCAGAAAGGCAAATAAATATTCGTCTATTGGCCATAGAAATGATATTTTTATCGCAGTTTATATGTATCATTGCCATATAAACACATATAAACACTATTTACCATTATCCATTCGATGACGGATCGTCGTAATGATTTTGAAGAAATACACCAAACTGTTATTGTCTTCAGATGAAAATGGTGTTCAAATCTATGAAGAATTGAAAGAATGTTATGATACCATTGAATGTTTTTTTATTTTAATCTACTCAGGGATAGCCGTTGAATTATTAAATTCTATTTCTGCAGAGATTGATATTATATTCGTTTGCTCGCCCAAAAGGACTAAAAATCTACTTTCTATTACGCCTTTGTGAGGTCAGCGTGAATTGTTGATATTGTTCGCCAGGGAATGTTATTTTTAATTATAGGTAGTTACTTTATATTTATTTTGATTAGTTGTGATTAATCTTTATTTTTGGGGTTTTGATGTTGTTTTTTTCTATCGGTATTATATTTTTTCTTGTATGTTATAAATTAAATGTGTACATGGGGAAATCTGTCAAATAAATAAATAAATATCTCCTATCGAGTAACATATGACCTAGATGGGTTCCATAAATTTAATTTCTTTCATACAAATATAATCAAAAAATACGAGTTCCTTAAAAAAAATTGTTGTAGATAGATCAAGAATTGCGTTAATTAATGAGAGACATATGTATAGATTCTGTAGTTTTGAAGCTATGAATTTAATTAGGAGATATTTTGTACCTACGCTAAATTATTTATTGATAGAGTACTCGTTTAATATGCACAATAAATTTTATTAGTTTCTGGCGTTTCAGATTAAAATGGTAATCATGAGGTGCGGGTGAACTGCATAATGCTATCTGTCTGTCATAAAATTAATGATAAATGTGGTTTAGGATTTAACTTTTCTGCATTACAAAATTTTATTGCAACATTCGCTACTACATTCGCCAAGGCTACAGATGCTGAGAGCGGAGTTTGTCTCCTCGCCGCCGCGTGCGGCCACGGCCCTTAAAACCTTTATTTTGTAACGTCAAAATAATAGTATTTTCCGATGATTCTATCTCATTTAAATTCGCTAAAAAAATTATAATTACACAGCGGCGTTTCTTGGAAATCTACGCGGTGCGTCGCCAGTGTCAGCCTACAATACAGTTTTAATTACAATGAATTTTCTTGCGGGTTTTACCATAATTTAGAGAATTTCTTCCGGAAGGCATACATTTAAAAACAGTAGAGACAATAAATGGAAATATAGTATAGCAAATTAGATTTGCATATCCTATTAAAAATACACCGGGAGCGATTAGCACTGCTACATTTTGTGCCCTGCCTTCTTTACTAGACTATAGGTATGTCTGTATAACTTCCTGGCTAAGAATGAATCTAAAGTGACACGTTCATTCGTCTAAACTCGGGATGATGCTCGACGGCGATGTGCTCATTCGGTGCGCCCAGCTGTCAAGTTAATTTTCTAGGTATCTGCCACGTTGATTTCTTCCTACAACATTGTTGAATGTACGGAGTGATAACTTTGAAATACTATAGATTAATACATAATTATGCAGTTGATGACAAAAGTTTTACATCTATCGCGCGTGGTGTAACCACACACGCACTGCTTTTTTACACTTACATATCTACTTTCAAATCTATCTGCTCCAAAATAAAATCTTGCATGTCAAATTTCTGACTTATAAATAACTAAATAACGGTCGTCAATCACCCTGAAGGTATGTTTTCTACACTGATTTAAGATATTGTAACCATAAAAATGTATTTTGCTTATTATATTGTCTTTTTGCTTATTAACGCATAGACGCTAGCGCTCTTACCACTTGCCAAAAAATTCTAAATTATCTCACTTTAAAATTAGAAAAAAACATAAAATATTGATCGATAGCCATAACACCTCAACACATATTGCACTATTTCATAATTAAGACTAAGGATTTACCATATTTATTATTATATCACTTATTTACTTTTATTATCAATTGGCCTTAAAGTGTCTATGAATTATATGATATGGAAATTGTTACAAGGGCTAAAAGAGCCTTAATAAACCTTATGTTGATAACATTCTGATATAAACGAGCAGCATTCGAAAAAAATAATTAAGAAATACACGAATTTTTCAGCGTTATATATTCAAGGAATTAGATAAAATGATATCATTAGGAGTAGGTACTCTTCTTAAAAAATAAGAATATAATCAGCACAACTAAATAAAATGTTTATTTATTATAAAATTAACTTTAATTTTCTCTTAAAATGTTTTGATAGTGTTAATTACCTTTGTTTAAATGTTTATGTATTGGGTTTGCTATATACTAATGCGAATAGTTTGGTCCGTCTTTTGGAAATCGAGGACAGAAATGCAGAACTTAATTAATAGACCAGGAGGTAAGATTTTAATAAAGATATAATATGTTCCGAAAAGAGATATTAGCGATGAAAGATTTCTCAAAAAACTCGATGAATTCAATGATAAAAAATATACGTTTTATGTAACTTTGTTTGGGTCATATCCCGGCTATTTTTTGTTATTATAGTTTAAGCTGATCAAAAAAAATCTTGGCACCTGTGTACATTGTGATTTATGGGATATGCTGTGACATTTTTGGTCGTAGAGTATTTAAAAAAAACACGTATGTGGATATAAAGGTAATATATTTATTTTTTAAATATGTTTCTTAAGTATGTTTTTAAATGTATATTTTAAATGTTTTTTAATCAGTGGCGTAGCTATCGGAGGGCTAGGCGGGGCCCCCAAGCTCAGGTTGGCCCCCTGAGCGACGTTCGAAAGAGTTATTTAAATATCCTAAATGAATAAAAAAAAATATCTTATAGCCAGCTAATCTCGAACGGCTCAAACGCGAACTGCGAAAATTTCTTCCACTTTCAGAACATAATTATAACAGGTTGCGTCAGGGCTTTATAAGCATGGTAACCTAGTTGAATGAAATTTGAAAATTGTAGGGAATTCTCGTTCATCATAGATCTGCATACTAACTTATGATACTAACGTAGATCAGCATACAAGAATGTGTAACCTTCCTTCAACGTCTCGACCTCAACTAGAGTAGAATATCAACGAGTTGGGGTTATCTATTTCACTCTAACTAATATAAACACACGTCTATGTGCGATATGTCGAGTGCTGGATAAAAAGATTATCTACTACGTTACACATATACTTGGTAAGTAGCTTTGTTTTGTTATGCAGTGGGCGATTAAAAGCTGATGATGAAGTAGCTTTTCTACTTGAAACTTAACCAGTTTAGATAGAGCCCCAATTTCATTTTTGCACCGAGACCCTTAGTTACGTAGTTACGCCGCTGTATCTTTGAATATAAAATAGTTATATTTCAAAACTAGCTTAGTTTTTTTTAAATCTAGGTACACTTAGTAATTGTGAAACATACAAGTGTACATCGGTTATTACTAAAAGAAAGCTGGAATTTAATACATTAAACGCGTAAATATACTGTTTGTGGCTCGTACAATTTTTTAAACATTTTTTTTTATAATTTCTTTATTTCGATAACAACAAATGCATACAATATTTCGTAGTCACCTTGACGATACTCTCTTACCGGCCTGCCTTACGCTGCGCTAAAAGTATAGCCAGATCTTGAGGGCGTTCTTTATTCTATTCTACGAATATTTCTAGCGACTAGCGCAGGAGCAAAGTGTTTATTTAATTCTAACATATTGACATCTTTAGCGGCTCCGTTGACAAGTTGAAAAACAATCATGTCGTATTAAGCTCAAAATACAATAAATATTCAAACAACAAACAATAATGTTTTATGTTATATAAATGGAAAAAAATGTTTACAGAAATTTAAAAAAAAATACTTACTTTTTGCAAAAATAAAACTATTCAGTCAAAAAAAAAATAATACGACCCAAAATACTTTTTTTTAATAAGGTACATAGCGCTATTCGTTTTTTTTTTCTGTCAAGATTAAAAGATATTAATAAAATTATTTTTAAAATTCTCTTAGTGTATATTATAATAAAGAGACTTTATAGGGTAGTTATTAAAATAGAACACCATTTTTTGCTTCTTTATTTTCGTGTAGCATCCGTTCTCAAGAAGGCTTTATAAAGCGCAGTTTCAGCCGCCTTATTGTTAAATTCATGATGAGAGGCCATTCAGTACACGCAGACAAATGCTCGCAAATCTACAATTGGATCAGGGCTTGTATATCTCTGTCTCGACAGTGTTGAGAAAAGCGCTGTTAAATATTCTGAGGCGAAATTGACCTAGTGGAGTTCTAACTCGGGACCCCTGGGTTAGCGAACGCTCATACCACTATGCCTCTTAGCCGTTATCGGGTCATATACGAAAGATGTTCATAGAATTGTTTTCACTCCAATTACAGTTCCATTATTTTTTGAGGTAGATTCGTTTTCCGTTCAATCTGAGTTCAAAGTCTTTTTTTGCCTTTCATGTTGGCTAAACATTTATTTTATTTACCCTTTAGCGTCAAATTTTGCTATTAATTAATAATTACAATTAAGTACAATTCCTAATTTCCCTATTAAAACCTAAGGTGATCAATAAATAGTACTTACACAACTCCCACAAAATTTCCCCACAAAATTATTCTTGCATCAAAACTTGCTGAAAAACTACTTGAAGCTACTACTACTACTACTGATACCAGTTTTATGTGGTTAAATTTAGTTTAAACCCATGTTATATAAAAAAGGTGGATATGAATTCTTGTGTTTTGTTCGGATTGCCAATTGGCCTACAAGTGCAAGATCAAAATAGTTATCCTTAATTCTCCATTAGAGGAGGTTTTTATGGTCGAAACGGACTCAATGCACGCAATGGTATACAAATAGGCGTCTTACACCGATCAACGCATATATATGCGTTAAATAAATAGTGTCATTATTAGTTGATTACGCTAAATTGATTATGGTTTTAAAGCAAAGAGACAATGCATAAATTACCCGTAAGTAACTCAATTGATTTACGCACGATTGTTTATTTTAGAATGTCAACGCTTTTGAGATTAACATAACAGTCGGTTTAACTTGTAAATATGTTAATAGTTAAAAACAAATTTCCCTGGGTATTAACGGCAGGAAAAATAATTCTTATAAGAGCTGCTTAAATTTTGCGCGCTTTTAGTCGAATGCCGCGCGCGTTGGATTGACGACATATTTTTTATCTAAAAGACGAGTTGAATTGAATCTTAAATGTGCTTTTAATTTTTGTGAAATGGCAAACTTAAACATTTTGTTTGCCTGTGTAATATTAGGTGGTGTGGTCGTTTGTGAAAAATGCGTTAAAAATGAATATTCCACCGTTTATAGAGGCTATCAGTCGTCATACAACGAAGTAAGAGGCCGCGAGGATTATCCGGAGATAAGAGGTTAGTGCATCTTCATCAATGATTAATTATTTATTTATTTATCAGGGGCAGGGTACACTACAATTACTCATTACAGCGACTCAAAACTATATGTTAACTATATAATTATAACAAAAGTAAAAAGAAAATAAATTTAATAAATTACGTATGCTATAATAAAAGTAAATTTAACTCATTAAATTTCGAAGTAATTGTAATGTCGGTTTAATTTAAAATAACAACAAATTTAAATATTTTTTATACAAAATGAGGATACTAGATAAAAATGGCGGATGTTCTCCGAACAGCAATAAAAATCGACGTCTTCATATTTAATATGAACTCCAAATAATAAATTCTAATATTCTAGTTATAAACCATGTTTACATAATTTAACCGGACACACTCGGCTTTAAACGGTTGGTCGAAGGTATGTATTTTTTAAAGTACTTTTAAGTAGTACATACTATCGCATTATGATGGTTTAAAACTACTTTGAACGTGATACTTTAAATGAATACTTGCTTATTTAAAGTAGGCAGCAAGTATACTGCACAACGATCGAGAAACATTAGAAAAACCATTCTCGTTGCCTTTTCAAGTTGGACGTGTTTCGATGAAAGCTAATTAAAGCCCAGATGTGTTTAGCGTCCTCTAAGACTCAGAATATTTATAATAGTATGTATCTATTATTTATGATATGCTAACTTATAGAAGGTTGAATTTTTTCATTCCATTAGTGTATTTGTTAAAAGCAGTTGACTTTCAAAAGTTGAAATATCTACTACTAATGATGATAATTACTCTAGAAGACACTATTAGATTTACGTTATAAGGTCTGAGGATTTATTTTAAGGCCTCAATTAGATTACCGACACCTATATTTTGAGTATGCATTAAATTCACTCATCAAGTCCAGAACGATTCATGGGACTTCCCGCGTAAAAAAAATAATCATGCATTTGCGAGATAAGGGCGGAAAGATTCCCCAGATAATTATTATATCCACATAAAACAGCCTTGAAAAACCACGGTAACTTTTTATGAGGTCATGATTCTCAATCTGTCGGACGGTCTTAAGGATATCTTCGTAATAACACAACGTGCACTAATAATCTTTCAAGTTCATCTTGCAAAAAGAGGTCAATCGTCTGTGGAAACTAAAAATGAAAAATTTTAAATGACAAATTATATATTCAGCACACATACCATGAAGGTATTTGTAATTTTTATTTTTATAATCTACCGCCATGGCTGTGTCATGAAAAATACCGAAACAAACGGTCGAAAAATACCGTTCAATATTCACAGGTGTGAAAGATGTCATAACAGGGTTATTTTATTTCAAGGTTGACTACAGCGATTCCTAATAACTTAGCTACAAAATGGAAAAACTTCTTTCTTATAGACAATTATAATACTAGAATAAAATAAAAGAAAAATAAAAAAAAAAGAATAGAATTTAAAATAATAAAAAAATAATAAACTAAAAAAAGTCATCCGATTAGTCATATAATAGTCAAATAAAAAGTGTATATAAAAAATGATAATAATTTAAGGCATTTTGTATGCTAAATATCTAGGTCAAGCTCATGCCGCCGTTTTTGAGCATCAGAATTAAACGGTGCAGATTAAAAAACTAAACAATGACCATTTATAGCTAACACCTTTGTTTAGAAAATAAAAGTATTTGATATGCAAGTAAAAAATGTAATAAATTAAATCAAAAAAAAATCGGTAAGATTCTGAAACTATACGCGAGACAGCCAATTTATTTTCCTTGGAGTATTTTGTTTAAGAACCATTCGAATATATATTCGCGTAACCTTCATTTTGGTAGTTATAATAAGGTACATTCGAACGCCCATAACTCCTAAGGCAGTTTTAGTACCGTTCGAATATGTACGATACTGTAATACTAAAATCAGTATTCGCGCTTATTGTGACCTCATTAATTTGGAACCCCACTTTAGTGAATTTAATCCGTTTATATGCCATAGTTTTGTACCAGTTTTATACCATTTTGTAGCACCAATAAAAGTTTTGTACCTACATTGTAAAAAAGTAAAAAACCTTCAGGAATGACCTCTGGAAACTCCGACAGTAAACTCACTATCACGGTGAAGGTAAGGACCTATCAGCTTCTCAGCTTTAGACGAAACCATCTTAGGTGAAATGCGCGCCCGTGAAGAAATGGCTTCACGACCAATCACGATCGGCGATTTTCCTCTCGCATATATAATTTATTTTGTTTATTTATTAAATTTCACTATGAATTTTGACTATATAAGTATAGCGATAGAGAATAATGGTAAGTACACTACTATATCTACTGTCGGTACTAAAGAAGGCAATTTTCATCCCAATCAAGTTTAAAATATTGCGCGATGCATAAGACACTTTTTTAAAAAAAAAGTTTATTGGAATAAAGTTTAAAGTTTTTAAAATTATTAATGCATAGTATTATCTATTGTATATTAATACGTATATGATATATGTAAAAAAAACACTCTATATAAAATATGCATAGTAAATATACAATACATAAATTACTAAGTTATCACTTACTACAAAATGATATATATAATTAAGGTTGTGGTTTACTATTACGATAGCGCGTAACAACGCTGTCGTCGATACAGCTACTTAGTATTAAATAATAAGTAATCATTCATGATTATGTCTTAAAGACCTCGAAGTAACCAACTAATTATGATGCATTCCGTTGACAAACCCTACAGCGTATTTTTTCTACATCTCGCTAAATACGTATCGAAGGTGTCTTGTTATAAAAATAACCTTAGCCTTAATTATCCTAATAATCTCCTTAACCTTAATAATCTTAATAATCTCAATTATAACCTTACTAAAAAATAAAAAATAGTGTTATTTTGCTTCAGGTCAGACGGATCATTTTTAGAAACGAGGTAAAATATTTATTTTTGCTCTGATGCTATTGGTGCTTGCTTGATTGAGTTTCGGTTTGCCCAGTTTTCGATCACATCCGCGAAATATTTCGTTTCGACAGCAATTTGGCATTTTATTGATTCGTTTAATCTTCTAACGCAATTTTCTAACATTTAAGAGTTGAATGGCCATTATATAAATCGATAATTAGCAAGGTCATATACATTT
The DNA here is from genome assembly GCA_020383195.1 of Neomicropteryx cornuta. Lineage (NCBI taxonomy): Eukaryota > Metazoa > Arthropoda > Insecta > Lepidoptera > Micropterigidae > Neomicropteryx > Neomicropteryx cornuta. The sequence goes on along the minus strand of JAHKQU010000025.1, from coordinate 5,839,734 downwards.
TCATTTTTAAATAATTGGTTTAAAACACAATTGAATATTAAATACAGGTTGTCAAGAAGCTAAATTTCACTGTGAAAAAGTTATTTTTTCATATATTTTTTTTTTAACAATTGAATTTATTTTTAATGTGCTACTATTTTAAACCTACTTCGAAAAATGTGGGAGGTTCTCAGTTCGATCTATATCTTTGTGTTTTAATTAATATGTTAAATAATATGCTTCGAAATGGTGATTTCGATTATTTTACACAGAGACATGGTTTAATAGTGAATATTATATACGGCATACTTCTGGGCAGACTTGGTAACTTATTTTGGTAAATCGGTTTTTTTATTGTGTACTAACACTAAGAAGTTTATTGTAATATTTATTAGTTTTTATTTTGATTTTTTCTATTATTTTTTGTTATTAAAAAAATCATTACAATAGGTAACTAATAACATTCCAATTTCATATCTACTATGATTTTTTTTTTGCTGATTGTTATATCGGTGTCAAGACTGACTCAAGGTAAATATTAGTTGAATGCAAAAATAAAATATTTAAAATCTTTTGGAAGACCGGAGGCCAGACCCACGTGACCCGCGGGGCCCATATGACAAGCTAAGGATTTGAGCGACAAAAGCTTCATTAAGTTGGATCCCGCATTTCAAGGAATTCGTTCTGTTTATATGCCATAGGTTTGTGCCATTTTGTACAACCAACAAAAAGTTCTTTACCCACGATGGAAAAAAAGTTACGCGCAAAAAAAGTTGGAGAACAACTTAATACCAATGGAAAAACTAATTACGTCGAATGCTTTCAATTTATTCTCTAAATTACCTACATTCTTGCGCCAGAAGTAGCCAATTCGGTACCTACAGCATCTGTTTGGTGCGAGTATTATACTTCCTTCGATTTTGTAGTATCTTCTGATCACTGTATAGCTCTGTCTCCAGCACAATAGCTTTGTATTCCATACATTGAAACTCTGTTAGGCAACGTATCCACTGTCCACTAATATCCAGATAAAGTCACGTCAATGGAATCGGTTCATCTTCATGTCTTCATTTCGAACTCAGTCTTCTTAAATTACTCCAAATATGACATTTGCATAATTATTGTCCATTCTCCATTCCGCATATGACATGACGCACATTCCTAAAGTGTTCATTTTTGCGCGGGCAAGATGTCAAATACCTGCATAGTCGCGATTAATTTGCTGGAGTGACAGCACATGCATTTCATTATGGTCGGTGGTCGCTTATCAGGGTACATTGACGGGTTTATGCATAAGACCGCTTATGTTTAAGATCCTAGTTTTTCAAATTTTATTCGGGGATTTACTTCATTAGTTTGGTTTTCTAGGGCTAATTTTAATACATAATCCAAGTATCTATGTGTAATTTTGAACAGTTTAGTGAAAGTTACCATTAAAATGTCATGTGTATATTTTGCCCTGATATATTTTATGTATATAGGAATGATTTTCATTTTTAAATCAATTTTCCACATACATGATTCATGAAATAGATAATTGATAATTTGTATTATTTTTTGCATTGTTTATCCAACTATAAAATAACTATAATAATTGTTGTCACTCATTGTTTAGGGATAGGGGCATTGTGTAATGCAGTAAGAAACTTCATAAATAAAATCTCCGATGAATTAAAAGTCATAGATATTTCAAATCCAGAGTCCGCATATGTGTAAACTGTCACTTTGGATAGAATGTTTCGTAAATATAGGTTGTAAATAAAAATTTATTGTATTAATAGTAGTAGAGGTAAAGTGAACATTTTACAGTACAAAAACACCCCTTAATCCCTTCCTTCAGTTTATGGATAAACTGAAAGTGTCTTCCTGGTAAAAAAAAACTTCAGAAATTTTATTAGAAAGCATAAAGACGCTTTTTAATTTTTTAATACCCATCGGTGGAGTCAAAAATCAATTATCTCAAGGGAAAAATTAACAGAAATAAATGCCATCATATACTCGAACTGTTCAAGACGCACGGGGCAGCGGATTATTGTCTGTTTTTTTCATTATTTATTAATTCATCAGAGTAACTACCTCAATGTAACATGATTTAATTTTTAATGGCACTTTTAAATTAAGGATATTTTGATCCTCAGAGAAGGGTCTGGGAACAAGAAAAATTAATATAAGGACTCGAAGAGAAGCGGTTTATTAAAATACTCGTAAGTGGCTTTGAACTGGTCGGCGGTTACTGGTAGTGGCAAAATCTGCGGTTTTCCCGTTTTGTTAGAAGTTACAAGCGGAGCTATTTTTAAACGTGACATTTAGCGAAATATTTAAAATTTTATTTATTTCTACTTGAATTTGCGTATAACATCGATTACATCAGTATTGTTATGAAAAAACAATTACTTAGTAGCTAATTGACCTAATTCATGATAAATTCTATGAATCTAAGGATATTTGGCAGACGAAGCAGAAATACGTGATGTAAATTCATTCTTTCAACCTGGCAGGCGCTTGCAAAAGGATTCCTTTTAAAAATGCAGTTTTAAGAGATCCGGGGTACAAGGGTTCCAACCCCGGATTTTTTTGAAAGCTATCTTGAGGCCAATTTTAGAGAAAAAAACTTTTTAAAAACCCGGACGTATGGCAACCCAAGCGAGTTATGACTTCATTGCTAAAAAATCATGTTTGCTGGAAAGCTGGATTTTCCGGTAGTAGGTACGGTAGGTGTGGGACATAAAGTTAGAATTTACTTGTTTGCTGTCAATAAGGTCGAATTTGAAGACGAATTTTATTATGTACCTTGTTTAAATTTAATAAAAAGTAAATTATAAATCTTACTAAGATCTTGTCTGATATTATCATTGACTAACCATGATACATGTTTACGATTTTATAATGTACTGTATGTATAATGACCAACATTATCAAATTTAAAAAGAAGCGGTTACAAACAATATACAAGGTAACTTTGACCATTTTAATGTTATCGTGTTTGAAGTTGGTAACTTAGTAAAACATAAACATATTTTGATTGATTCAAAAATGTAGATAATGAAGGATTTCTCAAAAGTGATGATGATTACAAAGATAAAAAAATTGAAATTAAATACACTAAACCTTTGTCATGCACCATTCCTGGCTATTTATTGTAAATTTATTGTGTGCTGAGTAAAAAAAATAATTTTGCGGTGTCTATATTTATATTTATAGTGTTTTTTGTAGCCATTTTTAGTCGTAGGTTATTGAAAAACATCCCCATCTAGGTAAAGGTAACAAAGATTCATTCCTGATTACTTTTTTTAAATATGTTTCAATAGTCTAAAATAAATTATTTTGTCACTATCCGCATACACAAGCGATAAACCGAGAAGAATTGTGAAATAGTAGTGTGCTCTCTTTGCACCAGTGTTGACGTGAACAATAGAGTAGGACGCCGCGATAAATGTCTTTCTTGTGACAATTTCCAATTTTTAAACATGTCTGTAAAGTTATAAAACCCCTCGGTTTGCGTCAGGGTTAACAATTAAAAAAAACCTCTCGGGTAAGTTGTTCAATGCTCGTTGTTGGTTGCGAAGGGAACATCCACTCTTAAATAATCTGCATACTCTCAACAATAACACTTGCTATTTGTTTTAACATTACAGGGTGTGTGCCAATGCAGATATGGTCGATGGTCCGTCACGGGACGAGAAATCCTCACGAAGGTTCCGCGGCGAGGATGAACAAGTACCTGACCAGAATGAAGAAAGACATCCTCACGGCGCATTATTCTGGGAAGGTACATGGACATGTTATTATATAGGAAATATTATACGCCATTTATATTTTACCATTTTTCTGCACCACAATCTTTCCACAACGGGTTTTAGGTATTTATTTTTCAAGCTATATTAATTAAATGCTACGTTAAAATATTGAATTTTATTTTTGTAAGGGTTTTAAACTACCTCTAACGTATTTGGTCCATATATCGGTTTAATAATTTCTCAATTTCGTATAATATAGGTACGAAAGTCTATTTCATATAATATACGTATGTCTACATATTATGTGCATACATAGGTATGTAAACATTATATAAAATGCCCATTTGAAATATATATACTGAATGTCCCAAGACCATTTCTAAAAATTAAGGGGAAGGGGGCTTGTGTTACCTATATGAGTAAGAAATTGTATAAACAAGCAAAAAAAATCATCCTAAAATTTATTATATTTTTTAACAGTTTGCGCGAATTCCGATGCGCGTTGGGATCAATGATCTTTGTCGAGTTTATCAGCTCGCAGAGCGACCTTGTTATAAGATTCGTTTATTATAACCAACTGAAGTTTATTTTTTTTCTAGAAAACCGTGACGACTTATTGTAGACATTCTTTACAAATAACACTCTAAATCGCAGAACTAATTAGCTGGGTTTTTTATCGGGACTGGTCTTGGGACACGGTGTATATATTTACCACTGGTGTATTAAAAAAAATGTTTGTATTACGAACTAGGGTCACATGTGCGCAAATGTCATCAAGTCCTTGGAGAAATGGACATTCGACAGAAGCCTTCTGCGGGAAGCAAAGTTTCTCGTCCAATCTGGCTTTGATGAACTGTCCCTGATGGGGCGCCGGCAGAGGGGCCACTTTCCGGACTTGCTGAGTGGTCCGTTCGACAAGGAGAAGCACTACTTCGCGTACAGCAACAACCAGAGGAACATCATCAGCTGCGACGCATTCGGAGGCGGATTGTTCGGGGATGACTTCAACGCATCGAGAGACGGCCGTTTAGATTATCTTGCCGAGGTATGAATATTAATAATTATCCTGAACTTTGCTGAATTGAACTTGCGGCCTAGACGCAAATATCATAAAACAAGCTTCTTGTAAGCTCCAATAGCCGGAAACAGTAGAATCCAATAAAGAAGTAGTTTTTTCTGGTGGCTGTAAGGTGCATAATATTACTGTATTGTATTATAAGTCTAGAAACATCGGCGGAAACTAGGTACAACTTTCCATATTGATATTCCTGATTGATATTTCCTTTCTCTACAAATGTGTCCATAATTGATTCCATAGCTCTGGTAGTATATTAGTAGGCAGTGCCGCACTGGTAGCTTCGTGGGACCCTTGGCAAAATGTACCTGGTTGTCGGCTTATATATGTTATATTAAATATACACTGCGAGTTTTTAATGACTCAAATATTGACTATATTGTCATATATACACATATAATTACAATACAATAATTATTGAGAATAATTATAATACTTTTTAAGAAACTAACCTAACCTACTCTAAATAAAAAAAAATATATTACATCTATCAGTCTATGTATCTGGGGCTCATCAATCGCCGACTTGCCAATATGGCAAGTGCGGCACTGCCCGTATACTTATGGAGAAGATAGGTAAGATTGTCGGAGAAGCGTGCACCAAACCATCAGAAACTGCAGCTCGGAGATTTAAAAACGGTAGCAAATCAAGCATATATTTCTTTTTCAATAGGTAAAATTTTAGCACAAAGGATAAAAAATGGAAATAAGAGACGTTCTCGTATAAGAGTTACAACTTAAAATACCTACACAATAACTTTACGCCAATAAATAAAACAGAAGTTATATACTTATCAATTCATTTAAAAATACCAAATCTAGCGACCCTAACGACATACAAACAGACTATCAGACTCACACAGAGCTGACCCTAAGGTCCATATTTTCTACAAGCACGGGCCATTTCACTAGAAAATTTAAATTAGCCTCCGTGTGTCCAATTTTTATGTTTGGAGACAAAAATGACATCTTTACTTAAAAAAAAATATAGAAAAACTGGTAAAATACGATTTATGACATTTCTAACGAAACATAAACTAATAGATGGTTTTCGCGAGGGAATTGGATCAGAAAACGCCATTTCTCGAATAACTAAGTATATCACTCTTGATAGTTGAAGTGTTTTTGGATTTGGCAAAGGCGTTTGATACTGTACCACACGATAAACTCCTCAATAAATTCGAATTATGACTGAAAAAATGGCGTACTTCCATACAATTACAAGCTATTATTTGTTTTTAAATAATATGCATATTATAATATATGTTTAGTAGAAATTGAGAGTTTAAACACCAACAATAGGGAAGTTGTACTTTATTTTTTTCCGAATGCGTGAAATACTCATAATACTATAATACTCATAATATTAGTATCCGGTATTCAGCATATTATGCGTATTAATAAATACTACTTAATGTAGGTTTAAAGTGAGAATTTCAAAACCTCAGGAAGTAGTGGAGAATTTATTTTTTTTCGATGATAAGCTCTTCGATATAAATTCTTTTCTTAGGTTGGCTGCCGTGAAAACGTAGCAAAGCGAACTGAAAAGTATCCACTTTCGCAGCCAGAAGTCAAAGCATTTTATGAAAGTGCTCAAATATACAATCGGGTAAGTGCACTTAAGTCCTTTTTTATTTATTATACGTCGTTACGTCATTAATTTGGTATTAAATATTGGTCGCATTGCTTCTGTGGTTCCCCATAAGGATGTATTAAATCAAACTATTTATATGTGTATTTATTTAACATCCACTAAACATTACACTATAAAAAAAGATTGATTAGATAATATTACACTTACAACAATTAATACATTACATAAACATTTATTTTTCTCATGATCACTGTGGATCAAACCACTCACTAGGCACTGCCCAGTGTGCCCAGTACCCGTGTTGAGGTATATATCGTGTAGTTTTTATAACATTCTGAGTACTACTAATATAGTTATAAATAATTCATCATTTTAACTCGAATTCATTAGGTAATAAAAATATCTTACGAGTATAAATGAATATATACAGAAATTATACAGAATTTATAAATATATTGGTAAGTACCAGGTCTACATGTTTAAATATAAGATACATATTGTATGCTATTAATATTAATTTGCATTAAGTACCTATGTAATAAATGATGGCTTGGTAAACATACCGCAAGGGTGATTCCCCATAGCAAGCAGCCAAACGGATGCAATTGCATTGCAGCTATTCACTAAAGTCAAGTCAGGTTCATTTGAGGCATTTTAAATTCAATACAAAAGTTTAAAGTATCTCAATAAACAGGCTGTGCTCAGCTGCTTTTCTCATTGTAAATACAAGAAGGTGATGGTTTTGAGCACAGCCCTTACATTTTTATTTCTTAACTTAAAAATATTAAAGGAGTAAGTACTTAGACAATAAGGAGTTAAGGAGTTAGTATGCATTTGAGCTTTCTGCTTGAAATCTGCTTGGGGTGCCGCGTTTGATACAGGTGGTCTAATTCTCTCGCATTTTGAAAAATATATAATTGTAAACATAGCACAGTCCAGCAAGTTCACAATAGATAGGTTCATCTATTAAACTCAATAAATCAAAGATTTTTGAGCGTGACTTTTATACAGAGTGTGTCATTTACCGTAATTAAAAATACACACAAATATAATTGTTTTATAAATTTTTGTAAAAAAAACATTGTGTGGGTAAGGTATCTGCATTTAAAATAAACGATTTAGTTACACGAAGGGCTAGTCTATGACTAGATACAGCCATGAGTTTTTTTTTCTCTAGGTTGCAAAGCACTTCGCATTCATGACTGGCACAGACGTGACATTGTCCGAGAGTCAAGTGGATACTCTCTTCGAGGCGTGCCACTATGAGACCGCCAAGTATGGTGCAGTGTCACCGTGGTGTTCACTCCTCAATCCAGATGATCTGTACCTTATAGTATACTCTGAAATGTTGATGCACTATTACGAGTTTGCCTACGGGAAAAGCAAGCTTTCCAACAACTATGGGTGTCGGCAAATTAAAGGCAATTTTTTTTTATTATATAGTTTCTATTCAAATTATTTAACATTTTACCATTACATAAAGTCAGGTTACGCCGCTGGGCACAACATCCCCTTTATGTCAAATAGGAAAATTATATCACAACTTTCAAAATGTAGGTATTCTGAAAAAGCTACAGCTCAAAAAAACGTGATTGCTGGGATTCACGGTTAAGATGTGTAATTGTCTGTGAATGTAATGGGAGGTTCGTCTGTGAATTTAAATTAAATTAAATATATGTAAGAAGGATATAAGATGAAAGAGTCCTTACGTCTCGAAACCAAGTTGTAATTCATTTTATTCTCGAAAAATCCTCAGGGCTAGGTATAAATGTTTACATATCAAAAACAATGTAATAGTATCTGCTTGTTACAATAATGTGTTATGAAACAATTATATAAAACTGTGTAAAGATAAATAACTTTTTTACCTACCTGAATTTTAAAGATATTACGTCAATATTAGGTACATTTCATACACAGACAACCCTGATTTCTGATAATTTTAAAAGTGTAGATAAATAACAATTAATCAGAAAAAAAAATAGAATACGTGGAAATACCAGCAAAATGATATTTAAAATTTGTTCTGGTGGAGTTATATGGCTTTGAAGGAGCCTTAACACAAAAACATATACAGATGCAACAACAATATTCGCTGTTTTAAACTTTTAAAAAAATATTTGTAACCAGGTCTAGTGAACACGTTCAACAAGACAGCTAATAGCGGAGTAGCTTCTCCTGTCCTCAAAGCCTACGTCAGTCACGACCTGGTCATGGAGATGTTCTTCACTGGCCTGGGTTGCTTCAAGGATTCGCAGCTGTTGACCACCGACTATAATGACCTAACTGAAAATAAATATAACAGCAGCTTGAACTGTCCTTTTGCGGCTAACTTTGTGGCGGTTTTATACAGGTACTGCTACTCTATTATTAGATTCCTTTCCTAAGACACATACTTATTAAGATTTTTACTCAGATAAAATAATTTCATATGTGTATATCCATCATTATTCAGCAATGCACTGAATCTCGATTTGAGTTGACATACAAAAACTGTTTTTAGATCAAATCAACAATATTCATCTCGTGCCACGATAAGAATATGGCACATATTCACATATGACACATACCTACTTAACCTAACCAAGAGAGAGTGCAAATTGTGGCGGTAACTTTGAGGTTACATATCTCGGGGGTATACAATTTAAAGCAGAGATTTTCTCAAATGCATCAATATATCATACAAAAATTCAACATCCTCCAATTAATTTTCGAGTTAAAACATGAGGATGGAGGAAAGTTAGACGGACACGTAGAGAAAATTTGACCGCCACTTTTACTATTTTTATAGCTTTTTTTTAAACTATTATTCTTAATATTTTGAAATTTACCTTTTTAAATATTAAACATTAAATATCTCTAATTTTGGCATAGATTTTTCAATCAAAAACGCTTATTTTCAGGTAGACCAAACAATCGTTAAAATCATCGTTAATAAAGTAGTAAAAACAAAAAAGTATATCAACTCTAATTTTAACTTCCTGCAACAGTGACTACAGACCTGTGGGCTGTGGCCAACAAACAGAAAAAATACAATGGTTTCAATTTTTTTCCCTTTTGATACATAAAAAAAATATAGCAACTATGTTATAAAAAATATATTTAATAACAAACGTAATTTAAAGCGTCTACTAATATTAATCTTACAGATGTACGAAAGAAAATACTTACAAATTACAATTTTACATGAACGAACGACCGATCGGCTGTTGTATGAGCGAGAAAACAGAACCATGTCCTTGGGATGCGTTTGAAAGTAAATTCAGAGCATTCACAGATAGATGCATCGATGATCCATGCGAGACAGATGATACCAAATTTCAGAATGATTCAGGAAGTAACAGCACCGGACATTCAGCTACATTAATAATAACGCTAATATCATTTTTCCTTACGATGAGAGAATAAATATAAAGGTTTATACAAAAAGCATGTATTGTTATTGAAATGTATTCATTACCGCTCTTCCTAAAATTGGGAAATCTTCTATAAAAAGTAGTGTTACACTTTGAAGTTAGTACTTAAACATATTTTCTATTAGCTGCCTATCCTAGCTTTGCATGTGGGAGTTTTTTTTGCCAAGTTATAATCTTGGGCTTTTAATTGTTTGTAAATACGATTACCTCTGTGTTTTCATGATTACTTTATGTTTGTATGTAGCGCACATGACGTATTTTTTAAATTAGTTATGATTGCAACCCATATAAAAAAAGTATAAATTCGATGTTTTGATGAAACGAGTTAATGTATTTAAAATTGGTTATTTAAAAATTTATGTAAGAGAAATCAGCCAGTTTGAAGCGGCGCTCCTTTTTTCAAGGCAACTTTTAGTCAGATAGTTTGATTTATTGATTGGCTTTAGCATTTTTATTTAACATTTATTTATTACCTAGTATTACATAACCATACCTGAGCACTGCCTGTACTTCAGTAGGCTAATTTTAACAGTTAATTGTTGGAATAAATTTAATTTAATTGTGTAGCTTTTTTAAATACTTGAAAATAAAAAACAAGGAATACTAATAATTGATATAGTTACGTATATACCATACCATAATGGAGTAAATACTATGTGAGCGAGCCAAAGGTATGGTGATAAGCTAAAACTTTCTTTGTTTATATGTGTTATTTATATGGAAACATTTTTTAGTGAACTTTCACTGAATTTATTTATGACTGCCCCTGTCGTGAACAGAGAGCTATTATGGGGGATTTTCACCATGATATATATTTGTTGAATATTTACCACCTAAATAATTTATAATATTATGTGTAAGGTCACAAATAGATGAAATAAAAATAATCGGGAAATGTTAATATCCACAGTATATTTTATAATAATAATAATTAAAGATGTTCATACATTTGTACATATTAATACAGTAATAATATACAGTTCCAATTATTACTAGTTAACACATTAATACAAAATGAAAACTTATTTACATTATGGTTACAAAAATGTTTAATATACATGAAAGGTTTAAAATATCCTATTGTTGATTATAAGCGACACTATGAGGCACTGAGGTTTCAAAAACACATCCAATGCACTTACCATCTAAATTCCCACTACATATTTCACTATTAATTCATTAGTATTGTAGCAATAGTTGTTTGAATGACTTGGTATAAGTTGTATTTCTTTTTAAAGCAGGAATTACATAGCCTTCCTTGACCTTGAGATTGTTAGGCAGGTTATTACAAATAAACGTTTACAGATGTGAAAATACTGATTAAATTATTTAAATATTAAAGGTTTATCTTATGGTGATAGAAACTCACAAATATAATCACCTTAATTTATAAACATAATAAATAGTATAACCATACTTGATTGCACCTGTAAATATTTATGTTGAAATTGATTTTCATTGCATTTGCTCGAAAAGAACAAAGCAATGTTAGTCCCTATGTTAAAATCCTTTAAGTTAAACAGTATTTGAAAAGCATATTAATATGTAATATGTGTAATGTCTAATTTTATCTAAATAATTTATTTTCATAAAAGTTGTTGCTTCAATAATGAACTATAAATTAAAATTTTGTGACCATAGATTTAGTTTTTACAGATAATTTGTTGTGCTAATTTTAATGAATTGTTCTTCAAAACAAGGCATATCTTGAACATTATTTTTTTTAAAGTTTACTTTTAAAACCATTAATAAATTTAGAAAATTAAAACTGACTGTATTGTTAAAATATAAGAACTCGTTAGCAGACATTCTTGATTTAGAAATTAATATTCCATATAGATCTTTCATTATTTATCAGCAAAACTCAAAGCCAAAATTATTTAAGTAAATGTCACACTCGACTAGTATGAAATTCAATAAAATACTACAACAGGGTTAAATTACACCAGATATTAGACCAGTTGAATAATTTCCAACATTTCCATTATCAGTCCTCAGTCATAGATCATATTATTATAATATGTAACTGCGTTGCAGAAGGCCACTTTTAAATCCAATTATCAAATTAAACCAAGCTAGTTTTAGAGTAAAGGAATAAAAAAATCTAACTACAGTTTATATTATTTGCATTTAAACGGATCTCTATATATTGTATCAATGCAGCAAATTTAATGTTGACCGCATAGATTATTATAAAGCCATTATTTTTATTTGACTTAAACAGATGGTCATCGAGGATTTGTAATACATTTTATGGGACAGTTAGCTTTACAATTATGACATTAGCGACATGGAGTACAGTAGAATATAAGGGCAAAGGATTTAAGGAACCTCATAACCCCAACACTCATAACTGGCAACCCGATAACTTCACCCCATTTTGATCTGCTATGCGTTTCGAGATTTAAAAATTAAGAGATCAATAGCTTTGTGAATTAGAGCAGGATTTGTGATTGAAATAGGTATATCTACCTAAGTTCTCAAAGAAAATCTAGGGGAAAACATCCCTCACAGAATCCCAACCATTTTGGCACTAGCCAAAGAATAAACAAATGTTATAGAAGCGACACACCTTCGACAGTAACTCATTTGCAGCCTTCACATGCATGTTTGGAGGTCGGACGGGTATGGTGGTAGCTTGATAAATTTCAGCTTCCTCTAGATTCTACAGGTGTATATTTTTAAGTATCAAACGATATAGGTAACTATCTACCTAATGTATTGTCTCACATATTATTATAATGCCTGATTAATTATTAGAATAACTTGATGCCGGACAATTTTGAGGAAATACAAGTTTCTGTTATCGCTTACTTTACCTAATGTAAATTTTATCAATTACGATGAGCTTTGTGTAATTAAATCACATATCGAGAGTAAAAAGTAAATTTCTTATTAAATATTCTGTCAAGTAACAAGCGCTTGGAGATGTGATTGAAAGTTCGACTCTAAGTAGATAATCTAAAAAATGTTGGAATATTATTATTTCGAAAGAAAGAAAAATTTAACACAATCATTGTGTTCAAAATTACCATTATACTGCACTTAAATGTCGTCCAAAAACTGTAACAGTGAAACAAAATGATAAAATATTTATTATTCTTAGAATAAAAACTTAATTAACAATGACTAATCAAGTTCTAAAATAAAAAAACTAACAATTAATTTATGAGGACATTCACGACCATAAGAATTATTTGTTAAATTCCACTCATATTGTAATATCATATTTAAATGTTCTTATGCGGTTAACAGTTTTCATTAAATTATATTTTTAAAAACTATTGTCTTACATAAATTTTATAAAAAAATGTGATTTCAAATAAGCTTTCAACAATATCACCGAGCTAATTAATAACTAGAAATAATGACTGACTATACACAGAAACCAAAACTAAATAATTTATTGTCATACTAGCAACTCACAACTTTTACGTGTGAACATGTATTTGCTGACTAGTTTTTTAACTAAATCTTGTGCAATTTGCAATAATTACTACATAAGATAAAAGTGATGTTCATTGAGATACAACAGAAAGATAGGATTATTAGCTGGCCCCATTAATTAATTGGAATGCATAATTTAATATAGGATTCCGTAGAATAAATTTAAAATAGCCTGCTCTAGAAACTTCAAACATCTGTTTTACGCTCTTAACACTTCATTTCAATCTGTATAAAGGATAGTTAGACTGCGCTCTAAGCCAAATATTCCACATTAAATATTATAAGAAAGATAGGACTCAAAAGTATTCAAGCGTCGCCTATAGAACAATTACTCAATGAGTCCTAGAGTACCCACACAAATTTTCAGTGCACAAAAAAATCAACACATAATATCCCCCAGGAATATTAATTGAGAATTCCAGCGCATACTTAAGTTCATCATTTTAAAGACACAAGTAAAGGATCTTCAGAAAACAAATAAAATTACGAGCTCTGAGATGCGACTCTAGGAACACATTTTCAATCCTCTAGTGTTTTTAATAAAGTTAAATATACAACGGTCCTTACCTCACATACAGAACAAATGATTAACTTAGCCTTCGGATAAATGTGGTTTAAGAGTTCATGTGGGCTCATGGTAAAAGGGAATTAACCCATGTACAATCATCCTTCAGAACTGGCAATTTATCGACCGAACTCCATACAGGGGCACAGAGCAGCATTATTGTAATGATATTTGCAATAGTTAGGTCACTTTATAAAAATAATGTTTAAATGTTGTCTTATAAAATATCTATGAATAAAGAAAGATAGAAAAGAATATATATTATAACTAACTTGTGCATACTAATATGACTAATATTACAAAATTTAATAAATAATTTCAATAAATTGGCACTTATAATAACAGTATTGCAGTATGGTAGGCTTTAATAACAACACAAATTATTATTCTACGAATTATAATAATAAGAACGTTATTATTATTCATCTTATGCACAGTCGCGTTAGTTTGCTGCTGAAGTGATAGCGGATGGATTTTCCTATGGTAAGTGGCCACTTTGAAGCTTAGCAGCGTACTGACGCGACTATGCACAAGGCCTTAGAGTTTAACCAAAATATTTTGAAAATCTTCAGAGAAAAATGTGGCAGCTGTTTTATATATTTTATTTATTATACAGCAGAACCTTAATATTAGTCAGAGGTTGGGACTGGAAGGGTGAAGGATAAGAAATAAGCTCACTAAAATTAATAACATTATTGAAAAATTACAGTAATTGTCACCCTTTCAAGAAACATTTATTTTAACGTGCCGTTTTTTTCACATTCCATGCATATTCATTTGTTATAACATGCAATTTTTCCGGGCAGTATGGCACAAAAATGTCTTCACATAATTTTATTTATTTATTATATTAATTATAAATTTATATATTGTAACGCAAATTGGTTATTAAGTTTCGTAGATATGTAATAAAGCAACGAAGATGACCGATAAACAACTTCTCCTTTCAGTGTTACGGTGTGTACCTCAATCTATTCAATCCTCATTATTATAACGTATTTTTAACTTTCACATACCTTTAGATTCATCAAATTCTTTTCTTTAGAAAATATATAATTAATCATTATATTGAGATAGTTACGTTCCATATCTATAATTATGAAAAAAAAAATAAAATCATTTGCTTAGAAATTTATGAGTGGGTGTAAATCAGAAAAATGAATACTGAAGATGTTATCCTCCATAAAAAACATTGGAATCGATCTAACTGCCAACGATATAATCACAATTTAATTGACACAAGACCCAAGAAAAAGCAGATATCAATTTCTTCGTTAAGAAAATAAACTTTGGATAATAGAATCAAAACAATGTACATTTATAAATATTGATTGCAAATAATTCTTCACTAATTGAGATCTTAGAGCAACGATACTCAACCTTTTTTGTCTTCGGGCCACATACATATGCTACGCAAAGCTACGCGGGCCGCAACACTATACTGGTATGACGAAAAAAATATGAAACGACAATCCTCTTTGGGTGTCACTATTTGTACGTCAAAGTCAAAATTAATCTCAAGATATACAAAATACAGAATGCCAGGTTTTGTAAATCGTGTCCCTGATAATAAATGTGTTTAGGGCCATACAAAAAAGCTAGACGGACCGCATGCGGCCCGCGGGCCACAGGTTGAGTATGGCAGTCTTAGAGTGAAGCAATTGAAAGGATATGAAGGAAAAATATATATCACAAATTTTTAGTATTATTTACATTAGGTCCGAACTTATAAAACTCATGGCTTTCTTAAATTTCAATTAATTTTCTACTAAAGCCATGCCATAATCATTTATTAACACAAATGTTCAAATCTAGGCTATCCCCATGAATTTCGAGATTGATGTGTATATTTATTTGTTCAGATCGTAGAATATTAAATTAATCAAGTGAATGTAGTTGGATTGGATTGAAGGGCAGCCAGATGGTTGCTACACTTAGGCTACATTGTGTAAACCTCTTTAGTCTGTAATTGAATGAGTGTATTTGTGTGTGTCTTGTTACTTAACTCGGTCGACAGTGCTGAGAAAAGCGCCGTTGAATATTCTCAGCAGCGAAAAATGACCTGGCCGAATTTGCCGCGGAACCTCTGGATTTTAGAAGCAGGCGCTTATACCTCTACACCACCAGGCCGTTGAATGTAGTTATTCAACCTACATTAAAATTTGCTTACCCGGACCTGCTTTTGTTAGATTTACAGCCTTATTGCATAAGCGAGTTATTGGCCAATTACTTCTTAAAAGTCAAATGAAACCATTACTTGTAAAATTGTATGTATAAACACCTTAAAAGTATAATATTGTTAGTTGCTGCCAAAACCATGTTTTCAGAAATAAAAATGACAAGTTAAAAGAGAACTAACGAAATCATATGCTTATACAATGCTTATTTTATGGCTAGTTATCTTCACTTCTAACATTTTAGGGTCAACAACTTTGTGAAATAGACGTTTGAAATTGCAATATTTTGTTTACTAGTGGATTTTAATAATCAAATAATATAAACTGCATTTCGTTCTTCAGAATTTCTCAATTATACATCAGACATGTCATAAAAATAAAACAGATGTGTTTAACTAGCTCTGTGTTAACTTACAGAATATCCAATGAAATTCCGTCTAAGCAGCGGGATTTTAACGAACATGTTACTAAAATTGGCCATGGATACGGACTTCTGAAGCATTGTTACTTGTTAAACTGACAGCACATTATTGTTTAAACAATTGGTTGTGTGAATTCAATCACAGTTTTATTGTTGTATTTAAATTAACAATACAAATATTCATTCCCTTACGTTGAAATTATATTTTTAATTTTCCCAAAATGAAATGTTATTTTCAATGGACAGAAAGACAAGGAGAAAAACAAGCCAATCAAAACGTGTTTTTATGCGATTGCCGTAAACAATCAATTTTATAAGATTGTTACCATGCTTTTTAGCTAGTCTGTCCTTAGTAGAGTTTTAACGAGGTAACTATGCATAAGGCTGTTATTGCTTTAGGAGGGAGGAACCTTCAACTGCCGCATTTTAACCATTCAGTTGGTACACAGTGAAAGTCTGTGAAAGGCTTATGTTACAAACTATATCATTTAAAGTACTATTTGTGGGTTAAATATTTATATAGACACCAATGTTTATTTGTTGAATGAATTATGTAATTTTAAATATAGCAATTAAAAATTGACCAGCAATAAATAATTGCTATAAAAATGATATCCAACAAAATGAAGAGTAATTATTTTTACCTTTACTTTATAAACGAAAAAGAACTATTGAAAAAATTATATGAATCGCAAGTGATTTTTTATTTCAAGGGTGCACAAGGGTTAGAGCCATTAGTAAAACGTTTTTATATATTATTTTCAGCATAAATTAAAATATATATATGAATGAAACCATTATATATATGCTCTACCATCTGTATAATAAGTAGGAATTTTGAGTTCACTTTACGAAAAAAAACACTACTTAACAATTCTCTTGACAACTCCATGTTTTAGAAGATAAATAGAACCTAACAATAACATTTGATTATTAAAAAATTAAGATATTTTTGTGATGGTTATTACTAATTTAAAAAAATACTTAATAACAGGTATTTTTTTGGATTGAACAGTTGCAAATAAAAAATATGATCTATTCTGACAATTATAGTAAAAGACTACCGCATGAATGAAACTTAAATCTACAGAATAGAAACGGGTATCTAAGATACAGTAGTTTTTGGAGTTAACAACTAGATATGTTCAATATTATCACAACCAATTAAATAATTTTCAAAATCCTGTCCAATTACACCTAATTATTACATCTAAAATGGTAATATAAAACAGTGTAACATAGACATTACAATTAAAAATTAATAGATACATAACAGAAGCATTTACACATATTAATTTTAATAACATTTTTGACACATTAAAGGGGTAATTTAAATTAATGCACTTTCAAACAGAAGCATTATTTGTGTTACAGAGCGAAAGGTTATTACTAGCCTTTAAACAATCAAAAGTCGTTAACAGAATGACTTATTATTAACAAAACGACTCATCATTAAAAGATTGACGCATTACTGACTCCGGCATCACTGACGTTATATTTTCAAATTTAATTCGCAATGCGGCTACATGACCGGCCGGAGGTGTTTCTTCAAGGCAGTCTTTGGCGGAGACAAATACACTACCATCGGACTGGGTGCTGGACGTGAACTCCGGGTTAAGGGATTGATCAATCGCAAAAGAACACACCGTTGAATTCGACAATCTTGGGTTGTCAACTTTGGTTATTTCACTGGACACATTACATTCAGCGTTTGAAACGGTATTAAAAGAGACACATGCACCTTCACGGCTGGCCATTTCATTGTCAACCGAATCGCAGGTAACTTTGTGAATTTCTGCAATGTTTATATCGGACGAGCTAGGCGTCAGGAAAGTATTGTCGACCGCATGCAAGCACTCGGCCGATAAAGATATCTCAGAGTTATCACAGGACAAGTACTCTTCTTCCTGATAAATGCTGTCAGCATCAGAGTTGTACTTGGATGATGACATTGTGTCGCATAAGCGATTTATCGCCTCAACCACATCGCGGAAATCGGACATGGGATTGTTGAAAGAGTCCTCCCTTTCTAGAAGGGGGCATACCTGAAGATCACCTTGATCTTCTTCGGGCACCTCATTCTCTTCGGGGGCTTCATTGTGATCCCTTCCAATCTCAATGGAATCGGCGCTGAAACTGTTCAATGAGTCGGATCCGAGGTCTGAATCAATGTCGTGTTGTCGGCTCAGCGCCCTCTGCAGTAGATCGGATTCAATCTCCGAGAGGAGATCGCCCTCTTGTGATTGTACAAGTATGTCATGTGGTTCACTGTGCAGGAGGTCGTCTTGGGCGCTGTGGGGGGGAGGCGGCGGTGGGGGGCGACCTGCGTGTGTGGGCACCACTCCACAGTAAGCAGCTGAAAATATTATCATAATGTGGCATGTTTCAAAAGAAAAAAAATAATTAAAAAAGGACAAATCACTGTCTGCTTTACTTGTGAAAACTTATTCAGTGTCTCTGAAGATAAGACAAAGATAAGTTTAAATCTTTTCTTTCAAGTCAGAGTTTAAATCAAGACATAAAGTGCCGGCAGGGCCTACCTCTAAGACTTAGCGTAGCTTGGTCAAATCACTGAGTGTTGTTTAATATGTAAGAGATAGATAAAATAAAAGTTAAGATAGGTGTATTAAACTGGCATGCATACACACTATGCCTGTTATCAAATTTGGGACCTGTTCAAAATAAATTTGCTCGTGCTACAGTCAAGGAAGGCGGTAGTGAAGGAAAGTGTTAAAAATTATGATTATAATGTGCGATAAGAATCTGCGACCGTTGGGTTAATCGTCAAATTCCTTAACAATTAGACTACCACCAATAACTTCAGAATGAAGAGATAAAAATCTTTAAATGTAGATCTTAATAATTGACTCATACCTGATCTGGCGAGAAGGTGGCAGGGCGCGGCGCGGCCAGCCCATGTGGTGGCGCGCAGAGAAGGCTCTCCGATGAGAGGGGGAGCACTACCACCCCTCTCACCCGCGCCCTGCCCACTCCTCTGCTAGCAGTTCGATGCGTTGATCGCCCATTGCTTTGGCGCAATCTGTAGGTGCGATTGTGTTGTTGGGGGCAATGGTGCTTGTTGCTTGTTAGCTGGAATATTTAACACATACATATTATATTTTTTTTACTACACGTAAATAGAGTGTATTTGTATTTACTTTGGTCTTTTTAGGGATTTGATCACAATATCACAATGTCACAATATTGATAAATAAACCGCTTATAAAAATAAATAATTTAACCTGTCCTTTGTCCACCTCGTATATACGAACCCGGAACGTTCCATCAACTGCCCACCTCGCATATACACAAGATCGGTATTTGTTTACGTCTGATAGCACAAGGCATTTTCTGATTTTCCTGTTATTGATGGTTCTCCATCTATATATATGGCCCTCCCTAGGTGCAATAAGTTAAGCTGTATGTTTCCCTAGAATATATTAAATAAATAAATAAAACAATTTCCTTTAAAGTCAAACTATGATAACTCATAGTTACCGTGTTAATTAAAACAATTAAAAAATATTAATTAAAGCGGCAAGTGAATGTTACATTGTACTGTTTCCTGCCTCCCGAACTAGACGAATCTGTACTAAGGGAGGCACTTATGTTTTATTTGCTTTTATGTATGTAGGTACATTCTTAGGTTCTTATAAATTTCTTATAATTTAGTAGTTTTAGATCATAACACCAGAGTTTGGAGTTTTGGATTTGGTTGGTTTGGTGGTTTTGGTTTTGTTTTAATATTTCATAAGATCATACCGTTTGCAGAGTTTTTGCTGCTGTATCCCTTCTCAAGCCTCAAAAATGGGTCAGGATGCGGAAAGCTCGATGCAGGTCTGAAGAAATCTGCATATCTGGAATCCAAATCCCCGGGTCTCATAGAAGACCCTCTCACGGGAGGATGCGGCACAGAACTCAAAATGCTACCATTTTGTTTTGACTGAAAACACAACAATTATAAACTTAATTATATTTATAAAAAAAATATAATGCAAACATACATTATAAATATAGAGTGTAAAAGTTATCCGCCTTATAATTTCTATGGGATAAATGTTTGAAGTTATCATATTTAAGGATTTGAATGCTAAAAGTGACATTTCCAAAATTCACAATCACTATTTGACGGTGCACGGAAAATATAATAGAAGTACTATATTTTTTAGCAAAGGAACCATACGAGGGC
Source organism: Neomicropteryx cornuta (assembly GCA_020383195.1). NCBI lineage: Eukaryota > Metazoa > Arthropoda > Insecta > Lepidoptera > Micropterigidae > Neomicropteryx > Neomicropteryx cornuta. The sequence goes on along the minus strand of JAHKQU010000025.1, from coordinate 5,819,135 downwards.
AGTATGGTAAGTCTGGTAAAATATAAGAATAGAATATTTTATATTTCAACAGTCAGCAGCACACATACATTTATGTTTTTACAATTTTCCTATCTTTTCGCAAAAATACGATTTCTCCAACCCTCAAAATAGAATTTATGTCATTGATGATCTCATTTTGCCGAGCCATTTCTTCGAATTAGGAAATAGTCACAGGGGGCAAAATCTGGCAACATGGCCGATGAGGAAGCAATTCGTACTTATTAAATGTTCGGGTCACTTCGAAGGGTTCCAGTTATGTTTGCCAAGCTTTGTTTTGGTTTGCCTTATGGCTTTTTCCCACATAAAATTGTGTTTTAATAACACGCTAAATGTTTGCAAAAATATGAGTTTATCTCCCAAATGGATGGACGGATGATCAAATGGAGCCTCCTCACTGAACAGGAATTTCCTAGTGTGGGGAGCACCAGATATATATAAACAAAGTCCTTAGGTATTAGTATTAAGATTAAGTTAATATAATTATTTTTATGTTATTATAATGTTTGTAACATTTATAATATTTTGTACTTTTAATGAATAAAATAAATACATTTTTAATGGGTGACAAAACTAAACTAAATGACAGATCTGTCTGACATTTATAGTATGCCTAGGAAAAGAAGGTACTTGATAAATTTCATAAGATTTGCGGTATTTACGAGATTTATTATACCGCCCTAGTATCATTTTATTAAGACGAAATAATTGTTCCATAATCAGCATTTTTTTTTTTTATTAGGCGCTCTATGCTTCATCGGTATTCTCTCATGGCTCATGACCAATTAATTTTATTATACAGCATAGGTTAATTTTAGTCAAATTCAAAAACGTTATCTTGTTAGGTAACGGTGGTCTTTTTCAGGCCATGCTACTGGGAAACTACTTTCTACAAGGGAGCGAGGTTCCACAACCATCATATACAACCCCTACACCTCTTTTTTTTACCCTCTTTCGGTTGAAACGATTGATTTAAATGCTCATGAATATTGGAGCAGAGTGGGGACAGCGGTTACTGAATTTGAAGCCATGTGCACTGATTCGCTGGACGAAAGTACTCTTCTACAATTAGGGCTAAGTATCTCGCTCTAAGGCTAAGTTAGGCGAGGCTAATACCACTTGCCCATTTAGTAGGTACCTACTATTGCCCACAGGCCTTGGTTTCTTCTATGGAAATAATATTATTGTCAACGTTATTCACATTGAGCTTTATTTCTTAGTCATTTGAATGATTTTGTCTTATACTTTCCCTGTCCTTCGGCCGTCTGTCCGTATGTATGTTTTAGATGAACTTTGTAGTCTGCTAACACTAAAACCTTTAAATAAGTATACAAAGTAACATTAGACACTAACAGGATGCCTGTGTAAAGATCGGTGAGGTGGCGGTGGTGGTGCTGGTGGCACAGGTCCTTGCGCTAGAGAAGCAGCCCTCGTGGGCGGAGGGGGCGGCGGACTCTGGGCAGGTGGCCGCAATGGAGCACGTGATATGCGCATTGTGCCTGCACACACATAAAACAATCGCTACTGAAATATATTGAGTATTTAAAAAATAAGATATAATGGTTCAGAAATATTTATGGAGCACTGCAAATGTCTCAAGCAAAGTAACATACTCATGTACTGTCATGGACAAATGACATGTTAAATACAGTTTAGTAGTTTAGTTTGGCTTTAGTACATTATTTTAAATATAATTTACCAAAATGTGATGAAGGATGTGGTACGTTGGTCCTGTTTCCTCCGTGAATTTGACTGAGAGCCTCTTTAGCCTGATTGAAGGCTCCGGGTCTGAGACTGTTGAAAGGAGCCACGATGGCCACTGTGGGACTCGAATCGCCAGGGGGACACGGCGGGCTTACGGGCGGAGTCCTGTCAGATATAAAAGCAATATTTTTTTTATTCTAGTCTAGTAGTGAAAGCGACAAATGACAAATATGCAGTTTCAAATTTGCACGTCATGCAAATTTTTACGTTTTATAACCACCTTGTTGAAAATTAGCAGCTTTCCTTTTAAAAAATATTAACAATGACTATTTATGTTTATTATGTATATATTTATTACTTTCTTATGAGAAGGAAAAAGAGTAGGTTAGATAAGAAATTAATAGGACTAGTTGGCTTCAATTTACTGTTGTTTTCAATAGTTTATTTATTTTTTTTGTTATTGGTGAACTTTATTGCTGTTGCGGTTCTTGTTAGCGTATTTTTTTTCTCCTACTTCTTATTAGTGACGGTAAAGCTTTTTGAAACTTTACTGTGAATGAATGTATATTTTTACATCGACAGAAAAGGCACTGTGCTTTATACAAAAAACAAAATATGTTAAAAAAAAAACTAAACATTATTGCTTTATTTATTTATTTATCATATGGTTTGTGCTAAAAGGGACGCTATTAAGGAGCTACCAAGATGTACGTCCCCAAAAAAAGGTTTTTCAATATATAGCGTAAAAACAAACTTTGATCATGTTGAGTCATACTCAGATAAAAATAAAAACATAAATGAATTATTACTGTGTTTGTTTATCACCACCAGAGGACATCTACATCCTGCACTTGCAGTGAATGTGCTAAATGATAAGACTCAACTTTCATACAAAGATCGACAAAAATAAAGCAATAGTAATAAAATGCAAATGCGTGTGGGTAACTATATTTATCGTTTTCCACAGGCTTGAACCTTTAAGATAGATAAAGTTGTTGGTGCCCAATGATGACCTGAAGGCGGAGGGGTTCTCACATGTGTGTGGTCATAATGCATTCTATTTCAATAAAAGTTAGAATCAGAAATAAACACTCGGTAATGAGGTTAACACTTGGTTTATCAAAGCTTGATAGTAATTATTTGAAAACCATGAGAAGCAAGTACCATTTCCATACCACCTTGAATGAGGTAAGTATAATGGCGCGTCTTTTTTATAGTGGTGTCCAAGTAGGCCTAAACCTACATTTAAATATTTTACATTACATGATTTACAACCATTTCCTAACTCAATGGGTAAGGTAGACTTTTTGACTAAATCCCTTCATTAACCTCCTTAAAGGTCAAGGGCTAACCAGAAATAGTGATCAGTAGGACGAACCCTGTTACAAAAGATAATTCATTTTTAAACCCATTTAGGTCATAAATCTTTCAGTTTTTTCCTTTCTCTCTCAAGTTCAATTCAATTAGTATTTTTTTACATTTCTTACTTAATTCTAAAGATTGCTTATCCTTAATATATTCCTCTATATCTCCTCGGCCCAGCAAACTCTATGGCGCTACCAAGTTTTATTTTAGAAATAATTACCTTGGAACTCGCATGCTCTGTGCTCGCGCAGCTGGCTTTCCGTTCACAATAAGCTTTTTGAGAGGAGGTGACGGCTTTCCGTTATTGTTTAATCCATTCTCTCCAAGTTGCTGTCCGAAGGAGGGAGGTTTGGGTGCGAGGTTGGGCTTGCCGTGGCTTGGGACTTTAGCAGCCTGAGGTGCTTCCTGGGTAGACAAATTGAAGGCTGATGAATGGTGACTGGAAGGACTGAGCGGTGTCGTCGAACCAGTCAGAGAGCTCATGCTCCCGCCGAGCTGGCTTTGCTGCGATGCCGACAAACCCCATGCTGTATTAGACGGTTGCCCAGAATGTAAGGCACTCTTGTTGCGCTGCAGTGTGTTCAGGTTGAAGTTGGGAACAGCCGCACCTGGACTGGGAAGATTAGCGGAGCCACTTTCAGCAGCAGATGAACTCGAGTGAAGGCTGTGCAGCCTATTTAGAACGGATGGTGTTGTCAGAACTGAATCAGATGAACTCTGGAAATGAAAAATATTGACTAAGAAGACTACTATATTACTAATATTGACTAGAAATACATCTTAGACTCAATATGAAAACAGTGTAACTGATGAAAACTGTTAACAAATTGTTAGCTGGCCACTCCCGGGCGTACACTAACTCAAGTACTGAGTGAGATTCAGGACTTGAGTCAGCCCTCAGGCCATAGCTTGGGTGTGTTAAGGAGGGCTCCAATATTTCCAAGTTTCTAGTTTCAGTATTGAAAACACTTTCTCAATAATATAATAATATAAGCAACATAAATAAGGGCAACCAATCTTCAATCTTGGTTGAAGAGTTCTTAAGGGGTAACTAAGACATGACAATATTAATTATAAAAGCAAAATAAAATATTTAAAAATACTTGATTGAAAAAATGTTTAAATGTATTATTATATTTAACATTATTATTTAATTATTATGGGAAAATAATTTAAAAAAAGTTGTATTGATGGTCAATGTTTTAGATAAATATTTAGTTATTTATTTATTGTTTATTCGGAAAACCAACAGTATAATTTAAGAAGAAAGAATGGTACATACAGTTGTTTGTAAAATTAACTGATGACAGGTTTTCGCAAAAGTACAGAGATACATGTAAAGATGTGTCATGTGATTTATGATATTGTAATCTAGATGCAAATGTTACTATTAAAAGCCCAAAGTTCGTTCATTAGTTTTCTGTAATATTTTCGTTAAAAATATATTGCAAAAACTGTTTTTTTAAAATTGTTCACTTTTGAAGTTGAAATCAGTCACTTATTTTTAAAGCTTCATTATCAATATCTCTTCTGACTATTAAAAGCAATTTAGGTTAGGAAAGCAGGCCCATAATAGTAAGTTACAGCAATTATATAATAGGAGTAGGATGCATCTGAGGTACACTCTAGGCTGATTCCAGGTATTAGTGGTAGTGGTGAATTTATCAGGTTTATCCTTAATAAAATTATTTCAAAAGTGCGAAATCAAACATCAGTCTAACACTTAAAATACTACCCTACCCTATCCTACCTTAGATCAGGGTAGGAAAGCTATAGCGCATATGCTATGCAATATCTAATGCTATAGAGACACTATGGACTGATATATAGGGTGATGATTTTAGAGGCGTGGTTTTCAAGAAGAGATAAAACGCATATAATTTGATGTTATGGCTAAGAATTTAGTTTTATTATAAAGATAAGGGTTTGCCATTATGTTTTAAAAATGATTTCGGGTAAGTGGCCGCCGCGGCTGACTCGAACAAATTCCAGCCGAGAGGCCCAATTTTCAACCACTTTTTGCAGCAAGTTGGGCCGTATGTCAGCAATAACGCGCCGAATATTCTCTTCCAAGGCGTTAATCGTGTCCGGCTTATCTGCGTAGACAAGCGACTTCACATAACCCCACAAAAAATAGTCCAGCGGTGTTAAATCGCACGATCTTGGAGGCCACGCCACAGGCCCACGACGCTATTTTTACTTTATTTTAGAATGATTTAAAAAAAATTTAGAGTGATGTTTTCTAAATTTGCATTATTTGCAAACGTTGTTCAGGAGTAAGTATATTCATTATGAAATGGCAAACCAAACTGAGCATAAATCAAGTGACAGCTGTCAAAAACACCAACTACGAAAAAAGTAGTGCCAGATTGAAAACCACGCCTCTAAAAAAAACACCCTATAGAAGTGAATCCTGCACACTTAACCAAAAATACCATAGAGGGAGAAAAAATCAAACTATCAGATCAAATTTCAATGTCTCATCGCTCTTAGTCACAATTGAGGACTCACAGCTCCAATCATTTAGATACGTTTGCAGAATAGGTCAGGAGCGAAATCAAAAAATGGCATTATGGCACAGAGGTCAGCAAAATAAAGCAAGAATTATTTATAAATGTAGAAGTTGCCATAAATCACATATTGACAAGGGATTGCGATTAACTCATTCAAACAAGAGACCAGCAAAACATTTTGCAAGATAAGATAAAGTCCAACATACTATTATGCAGCAGTGTAAGTTAGGCTTGTATGGTTAGAAGTAGATGAGAATAAGTCAGATGGTAGACACTATCAAAGATAGATTATTTTAGAAATACCAGTTAAGAAAAATCAAACAAAAACAATGTTTATATAATGATAATAGTGTTAATAAGTGGATGGCTCTCTTTCCATGATGCAAAGATTCAAACTTTTGCATAATTTTCTGTAGCAATCAGAAAAAATAATTTACATATATGTATAAACATTGGATTAGATAAACAATAATTACAATTAATAGATATAGGTGACGGTGAATTTTCACATTGTTTGGACTTCCCCACATTTACAAAAGGTTGGACTCGTATCCCCATTTATTCATAAAAAACGCAGCATTCTGGACCTTTGCAGCTTTACTCACTCTCTGCAAGAGAGTGGACCCTCAGTCCTTTAGCAGGCAATGCCAATCGGGTACTGATTAATTACCTGTGACGTGAAGACTTCACTATTTACGCCATTCTCTATTAATTTATAAAACAATCTCCTTTATCTGCGAGTGAGTAAATACGACAGGAAAACCTAACCAAAATCCTGTGACTCATCAGGCAGAAGCAAAACCACAAATCAACTGATTCGTATGTACTATTTATATGATAATTTATTATACCACACAAATTAAGGCACAGAACATAACATTCAACAACAGCATTGAAAAGTTATAAAACTAACAATGTATAAAAAAAATGTATTTTTAGTCATTAAAATTATATTATTTTTTATATATTCTATTATTATATTATTTTATATTTTATATACTGAATCACAATGAATTTTATTTTACCATAAATTTACTTCTCTTTCAGCTAACATAACTTTGAAAAGATTTTTGAGTAATGTTTTCAAAGCCTGGTCATTGGCAAGTTATGACCGATAGAAAGTGTGGTAAACCTGGGGGTCATTCAGTAAATGTTTGCTTCATTTTATAACAAGTTTGTACATTTTTTTTCCTTTTCCAATTTTTCATACACCTTATAAAATATGTGGTGTTCAAAGTGTTACATTATTATATTTTAATCATAAATTAGTAAATAATATTTGCAAGTTAATAAATCAAACACTAATATGAATAAAAAACTCACAAGCGTCATATTAGGTTTCTGCATGGGAGGATGTGGGGGTGGTCCCCTCCCTCGCAGATCACCAGCATTTTTCTTAGCAGCACTAGAAGTATCATTAACTACACTTCCAAGCTTCGCTCCAATAGTTGCGCTCAGTTGACTGACACTTGGTAGAGCTGGGGAGCCTTGTACTGCCAACACGGGTTTTGGCTTCTCTGGCGATGACCGATGACTAGCGGGAAGAGTTCGCGACGAATCCAATTGTGATTCACCAACACCTGCGATTGTTAAAAGAATCATTTTGAGATTATGGTAATTCAAGCAACATTAGGTATGTAAATGAATAACCCTGTGGCTGTGCTACTGGCAGTGCCTGTGCATTAACCGAGCCGACGGACGCGAGGCGGCGGCCGGCAACAGGAGAGAGTTGCCAATGCGATCCGAAGAGGTGCGCTTGTTGCGTGCACGGCAAGTCACAGCCGCTTTATAAGAATCCGGATGCGAGCTGCACATTATTATTTCGCACCTGATTTCTCTGTTTCTATTTTATCGTTACATTATTGTTTTATAGTCCGCATAGTTTTATATGTTCGTATTTAGTAGAATTTTTCAGTTGTAACTGAAATGCCTAATATTTAACATTAATTTGTTTTAAGACCTACCCTGGCTCAAATGGTGTGGCGAGCTCTTAATTTTATTTACAAAGTCAAAACCCTAAGAAATTATTACAGATCTTTAGTGACTAATTACTTACTTTTAGAAATTCTAAAATGCACTCAACAAAAAAAGTGTTACACGTAGAAACCATATACTAAATTACAAAACTTTGCAGTACCAAAGTGCTGAAAGACAAACTGTTATCAGAGTTGAAAAAATTGGGCACTAAATGAAACCTAGTCAGGCAGAAGACTAATTTATTTTAGGTATAAAAGAAGCAACATTTCAAAATATTGTGATCTCATGTTTGTACAAATAAGACAGATTGTTTAGTTTTTTTAGAAAAACAAATAAACATGGATGAAATGCACACCTACCTAAACATGAAGGTAACCATTTGAATATAATAATCAAGTAATTACTCATTAATCAAGTAATAAAGAGCTAAACTTTATACTTGGAGAAGTTTTTTTTTTGAAAACGGCTTACCATGACCACATACCGACATACTTAGTGCATCTTTTGAGTTAATTACTTGACTAATCGTTGAGACTTAGGTTTCCAAACGGCCGACTGAACACTGGGTAGCAATAGTTTTCTCTAATTCTGCTGTGTACATTAGATCTGTGGTTAGTTTCTGCATTCATGTCAGTTTAGAGATGCACGAAGCGAGTAACTTTGTATTTGCAGTATGTGATTGATATATTTATTATTTTCATTGATATATTTATTAGATTGCTATTCCTGCTGGTTTCTTAGTGGGGTCAATACCGGATGTCAGCTGGATGATAATTTGAAGGCATCATTCTTTTTGAGTTTGTCATGATTAAACTATCAGACTAGTCAAGACTAGTTCAGAGTTCTTTTGACACTCAAAATTTTTGATATATCAAAATTAATCCAATGAAGGGACCCCTATAGTGCATGCAAATTTCTGAGCAATTACAGACACTTACCCGGAAGACCGCAGGAGAAGTTTGTCTTTCACTGATCTCAGCTTTTCTTGGATTTTTGTTAAGAGGAAATAAATAGAGATATTAATTATTATTAACGTCATTTGCCCAGGTTCGTCCCAGAGTGGGATCTTAGCTTTTCCTTTAGAATGTCTCCATCAAATTCTATCCGACACAGCTATGATCCCCCCAATTTGCTTCGCCCAGTAGAAAACATTCATTTTCTACTCCACCTAGCTCTTTATATTTATATGGATCTACATTTCTCTTATCTTTCTTAATTTATATTCAGGTCACTGAGGCATACTTAACACGGCTTTGTCAATGTTATGTAAAGTGTAAATTTAGTTTATTTGGAGACATTTAAAAATAAATTTATTAATATATAAATTATTCCCAGATGCTCCTAACTAGACAAAAGTATTTATTTCAATTTTTATATGAGCGAGGTGTAGCATATTGTATACAGGAAGGAATTTGTTATTATTCTCAAAACCTATCCGCAAACCATTCGCAGTCGCAACGCCGTAGACTTGTCACTTTTTCGCAATGGAAAGCCCCCATTCCATATTAATCTCATAAGCGCAACACACGAGCGTTTCTTTGCTTTCGAGTGGACGGCTGCAGTCTTTCATCCACTTCATTATGTTATTGAGATTATCCTGGAGTTGACCGGAATTGATTGATTGATGAAAATATTTTGTATTATCGGGGAAAATATTTTGTACTCGGCGTTAAACTTATACACAGATATAATTCTATTAAATAAAGTATAAACATTACTGGTCTGACAATAGATCCCTGTGGTACTGAACTAATGACGAGGCCGTTTCGTCGACAGTTGATCGCCTATTCACAATTGCATTTTTTGATCAGTGAGGAAGGCCTGTGTCCATCAAAATAGGTTTTTTCTGATACCAAGATGTTTAACTTTTGCCAAAAATCTGCAGATGGACACTCTATCGAATGCCTATTTAATTCACAGTGGCTGACAGCACGAAGAAACAAAATAGAAGAAGTCGAAAATTAGATAAAACTAGCTGTGGGCGGCTGAATTTTTGAAGTATTTGAGTTAATTTATATTACCATGTGAAAACGTGATCGATGGTCGTTTTATTTACTAGTTTGCGATACTCTGTTTAACGTAAATGCACAAGTGCCCCATTCGGGTACCTTCTGCCCAGTCTGAGCGCCGCGTTATGAAGTGAAAATATAAAGTACAGTATAGGCAGTTGTTACAATACATACGTATTTATAACTTATATTCTATAATACTCATATGATTTTGGTATTGGGTACATTCAACAACAGCAAATTATGAACCAGTAAAAAAAAAAGAAAATTAGATTATTTTCATTTTAAAAGCGTTGGATATTATGCAAAGTGGACATAGAAAGAAGAAACTAGTAAGGGAGACCTAGTGCTGAGATTTATGAAATGCCTTTTTTCTCTCACCTGTCATCTCCAGTGTGACATATTGACAAATATTATGTAACTACTTTGCTAATAAGATATAATAAGAAAAATATGGCGTTAAAACAAAGAATACAAGAAAAATAAATTACACTTTTGCAAAATATAAATCATGAGGTGAAAGACAAGGATTTTATGAGTAAAGTATTTATAAGTATATGGATTTGATAAAAATATAAGCAATGAAAATGTATCTATAATTAAAGCATAATAATAATTAAATACGTTCTTTAGCATTCCAGTACTTAGATAAATCTAAGATTTATCTTAGATAAATAATAATAATTATTATTTTCTTATTTACTCACCTATGATTTATTGAAAATATTAAATATATCACACAGACCTACCGAAATCACAAACACATAGAATAATTTGGAGTATACTTATATATTTGCTGTTTTAGAAAAGCATCCATATTTCTTCTAATTGATATTAAAATCAAATCGATAAATTGATACAAAATAAAACTAGGGAAAACCTATAAAACTTCCTCTACATAAAGGTATGTCTAAGAGGTCACAATAACAAATTACCAAGAGACTTATAGAATGATTATTAAGACTGATAAAATGTGATTGCAATAAACAAATCAACTAATATTTTTTTATGAAATTGTTTTTGTTTTTATATTTCCGCAAAATAAAACAATAGGTAAATATTTCAACAAACCTAATGCTCTACCCGTAGGCCTGAGTTTAGGTATGCCACCAGCAAAGAGGCCACCGAGTCCTTGCGCAGGGCCACTTCCATTCGAAACGGGCCCATTACTCCGGACTGTACCATTCGGCAGTGAAGGCGAGGGAGTCACCCTTTCAGCCTTACCCGCAATCATAGGACCACTTTTATCAACAGTTACTGTTTTCTTCAGCTTTGCGCCCTGCCTTATGGACTGCAGAAGCTGGTTCCTGCCATCACCACTTCCCGCCTTCGCGGCTGGCGAGAAGACAGGCGGCGGCGGCGGGCCCGGCGGGGGCGGGGGCCCCGGGGGCGGTGGCGGCGGCGCCATCGCAAACTCTTTCTTAATGTTTAAACTACAACTTCATTACAATTTTTTTTTATTTATCACTTTTGAGCGTCGTTACACCTGTAAGTCGTCGCGGACTACAGGTGCGTCTCTTCAACATCGGAGTCAATGGGTTAGGTCGCTAGGATGAATCACGTCACTCATTAAAAATGCAAGAAAACGCTATTATGACAATACTCCTGAATGAAGTGATTCATTGTAGGCGAATGCTGCTAACATCGAGATATATATTTAGATGCATTTTTGTTATTTCGAAACAGTTCTGAAAACTTTATTTGTTTACGAATCAAACAGAATTTTTATATGGAGTTTTCAAAAATTGCATGGAATTGACTCCCAACACATCGCAATCTAGAAACAAATGCGACAATGAACAGAAACCCGTTCTTCACTGCGTTCCGCTTATTATTTCCTAAATATTACTCAACATAAAATATTGTGAGCTTATCAAACACTTGTCAATAATTTTGACCACTTAGAACCTTTAGTCTGAATGCATACACAAAACGTTGCCACACGTTCAATAAAGTATTTATTAATAGCACCACTTAAATTAAATAGCCTAAGAAGCCTAATAAAATAAACCAAATTAAAAAAGGCGATTATTTCAACAACTTTCTACAGCTCCGCCTAGCAATAAACATGGCCGCAAAAATGGCTGTCTATTTGACGAGCGATGACATTGCGCAGTAGACCAACGCGCAGACGAAAAAGAAGGTCTTCGAGTTGGTCTTTGGTGTGGCAATAAATATTATGCTCTCTGGTCATTGGCCAACACACGCAGAGGCGCTATTTTTAATTCTTCGGCTTGGTATTCAGCTTATTTTCGGTTTTAATATATAAATAGCCTCCTTAATTTTTTCAACATTTGTGGGAAAAGAAACCAATCTTTATTTTGTATTAAATTGCAAGCTTTCTTTTCCATTTTTTAGCTTCTATACATACATGCATGTATGAGAAGCTGCTATCCCCGTCCTTGGCCGTGTCTGTCAGTCCGACCATCCGTTGCAACTTTCAATTCGAAAAATACAAATGCGAAAGAGTTGATTTTTTGTTTGTATAATTATACCCAAGGAAAATAATCATAGCCATTTAGATCAAATCGAAAGCTGGTCGGATAATATAAATATTTAACATTAAAGTGAACATTTTTTTTGTATGAAACTAACATATGACAATAATATGACAGCGCTCATCGTCGAATTTCAAAGATATGTCGGCGCAGCTATTGAAACATTTTATTTATTACTGGTTAGTTATATTTAATATATTATACTCATGAGCGCAAATAGAAATATCTAAAAGAATGTTCAGTGTCACGTTATACGAGTAATTATTATACATTGATATATTATGTCCGTATTTATTTATTTATATATTTATTGTGGTTACCCAAAAGAAATTGTACACAATACAGGTAATGACGTAAAGGCCATGACGTAGAAAGATTAATATTAAAATATATTAAAAGAATTTAAATAAGATCAAATAAATAGAAAAGAACAATATTACATAAAAAAAGAACATGAAATACACTAATTTAAACTTTGATTATTTATATACATATATTGAAAAAATAAAAAAAAAACTGATTTAATACGCAATCAAACTAGGAACTTTGTCCGTGGTTTTGTGCATTCGTATAGAATTTGGATTGGTGTTGGTATAGTAGTATAATAGCAGGGTTGCAAAACTTTTGCCAGTTATTGAAAAAAGGTCCATTTAGGAGAAGTTATTTCCCTCCCCTTGAAATTATTAACACAAGGTTTTTTCATTACTAGCGTCGCCTCAAAATTTACAAAAATATCTGAAAGGGTGTTAAAATTCACGATGAATTGAAAGAATGTCATATTACCTGTTTTTTTTATTTTAATTTATTCAATCCATAACAAGTTAAAGCAATAGACAGGCTCGAGTAATCTGGGGGAAATACCTTTTATGATGCCTGTTGAACCTAGCTGTAATACATCAGGTTTTGGTTAAATAAATAACTACTACTAAACAATGTATAGAAGCAGTTCATATTAAATGATAGCTACAGGTGTCATAGCCATTCTTGTTTGTACAGCTATCTTCTTAATATATATAAATCTCGTGTCACAATGTTTGTCCTCAATGGACGGCTGAACCACTTAACCGATTATAATAAAATTTGAACACCATGTGCAGTTCGATGTGCACTTGAGAGATAGGATAGTTTAAATCTCAAATTATAGTCGCAATTTTAATTTATCGCTAATTATTTGTCTGTTATTATTTGGCAGTCATAAAACTGACAGATGTCGATACCTTTCGACTGGGTTGATGGCGCTAATGTCTGTTATTATTTGACAGTGACAGTTATTCGACGCAAACGTATTAAAAGAGCCCATCAGTTGGCAGAACAAATTGAATCAAGAAATCCAGCTCAAAGAATCAGGACAGCAGGTCATGCACAAGAATCTCAAGAACAGTGTAACGAACGTCTTCAAGAGAATATCATAAGAACAAGAAAATTATTATTTTCAGTCAAATGCCACCGAAAAAATCTAACCTCAACAACGCGAGCGGCAAACGTCAAAACGCAAACGTCAAAACTACGATCGGAATAATATATTCACTTACGAGATGCTGTTGCTGGAAACATCGATGGAAATTTAAATCCCAATGACATCGGTAATGCTTTCATTTTACCTTCAAGCTACATCGGCAGTCCACGGAACATGCAGGAATACGTACAAGATGCGATGACTTACGTACGTCATTACGGCCGACCGGATTTATTTATTACATTCACATGTAATCCGAATTGGGAAGAGATACAAACTTTACTATTGCCAGGACAACAAGCCATTCATCGTCATGATTTAACTGCACGTGTGTTTAAACAAAAATTGAAATCCTTAATTGATTTTATTGTTAAATATACAATTTTTGGTATCACACGTTGTTGGCTGTATACGATAGAGTGGCAAAAGCGAGGTTTGCCTCATGCCCACATTTTGGTTTGGCTTAAAGATAGAATCCGTCCTGAAGAAATCGATCAAATAATTTCAGCCGAAATTCCAGACCCATTAATTGATCAAGAATTATTTGATATTGTCACCAAACACATGATCCATGGGCCATGCGGTGTTTTCAACATGACCTCACCGTGCATGGAAAATGGAAAATGTAAAAAAAACTTCCCAAAGCCGCATACGAATGACACGATCACGGATATTGATGGTTATCCAACTAAATCAACTAATTCAATTGATCAAAAGAGTTTCGCCACGACTGCAAAATGACAATTATCAAATCGTCATAAAAGCCGACAAAGTACCATTAGGTGAACATGCTGGTAGATTCAACGCTCCAACTGTTGATGAGGTTGCTGTTATCATGGTTGGTAATACAGTTGACAAAAGATCTATAAACATTACACGGCGAGACAACACTGTCAGTACGATTTAGGATCTACACCGTTCATATGACGCACTATAATATCCATTGATATTTTGGCAAGGACAAGATGAATATCACCTTAATATCAAACAGTATGATCCAAATACCGGTAAATTTGACAATTATCTATTTACTTTCTTACTGTATGTATAGATTTTAATTTCGTATTGCATTTTATTTTTTATTTTTTTAGGTGATTACAGAAATAATAAAGTTAGCTCAATGAACTACTACGCACACCGAATAATGGTTAGACAACATCAAGACAATTATATCCTTCGATATCGTCAGCTGTTCCATCAATACATTGTTGATATGTATGCTAAGGTCGAAAGCGAACGCTTGCGATTCCTTCGATTCAACTAGGCAAAACTACGATCGGAATAATATATTCACTTACGAGATGCTGTTGCTGGAAACATCGATGGAAATTTAAATCCCAATGACATCGGTAATGCTTTCATTTTACCTTCAAGCTACATCGGCAGTCCACGGAACATGCAGGAATACATACAAGATGCGATGACTTACGTACGTCATTACGGCCGACCGGATTTATTTATTACATTCACATGTAATCCGAATTGGGAAGAGATACAAACTTTACTATTGCCAGGACAACAAGCCATTCATCGTCATGATTTAACTGCACGTGTGTTTAAACAAAAATTGAAATCCTTAATTGATTTTATTGTTAAATATACAATTTTTGGTATCACACGTTGTTGGCTGTATACGATAGAGTGGCAAAAGCGAGGTTTGCCTCATGCCCACATTTTGGTTTGGCTTAAAGATAGAATCCGTCCTGAAGAAATCGATCAAATAATTTCAGCCGAAATTCCAGACCCATTAATTGATCAAGAATTATTTGATATTGTCACCAAACACATGATCCATGGGCCATGCGGTGTTTTCAACATGACCTCACCGTGCATGGAAAATGGAAAATGTAAAAAAACTTCCCAAAGCCGCATACGAATGACACGATCACGGATATTGATGGTTATCCAATGTATCGCCGCAGAAGTACTGAGAATGGTGGCCACACATTTACAATGCGACTGCCGAACTTTCCAAATCAAGTTGAGTTTGATAATCAGTGGGTGGTACCATACCCACCACTACTTTCAAAAACTTACAAAGCTCATATCAATGTTGAGCTTTGCAGTTCTGTTAAATCAATTAAGTATATTTGTAAATATGTAAACAAAGGCAGTGATTTGGCCATATTTGAAGTAAAAAACATAAATAAAAATGACGAAATAGCACGATACCAAATGGGCAGATACATTAGCAGCAATGAAGCTATTTGGCATATTCTCAGCTTTCCCATCCACGAAAGAGATCCTGCTGTCCAACATCTGGCAATACATCTTGAAAACGGTCAACGTGTATACTTCACTGAAGAAAATGTTCTCCAAAGAGCGTTCGAAGCTCCGAAAACGACTCTAACTGAATTTTTTACATTGTGTCAAAAACCTGATGTTTTTGGCCAATTCGCGAAGACATTGGTGTATGGTGATGTTCCACGTTATTTCACATGGAACAAATCCAGTAAAAAATGGGAGCCACGGAAACAAGGAAAACCACATCCTTCCATTACAGGCATTTTTATTTTTTACCTATTGATTTCTGCTTAGTATCAAGTGTAAGAACATTTTAATTAATTGTGTTCAACGTACTTCCCCTTCAAATCTCAATCCAGTGAATTTGTATACCAACATCAACATTTTCGTCTTTGTTCGTAAATAATTTCATTGTACTAAAGGGTTATAGTAGTAGAAAGTCAAATAAGGAGATCACCATATTTTTTTACAAATACCATCTGTGTGAAAAAGCATAGTGGACTCCGTGACTGATGTTCTCTTATTGTTCCTCTTAGATTGTTTACTATAATGTATTATAACAAAAACTTTAGCCACAGCAACGCGTGGCCGGGTCAGCTAGTATTATTATAAATCCTAACATAGGTATGTCCATTATTATTGTTATTAAGGTCGTTTGTGCTTTTTGAGGTCATTGAAATTATTCTGATAAAATTGTCGGGTTATCGCATTTTACAAGTATGAAATATTGACTGATACCCGTAAAAAAATAAGAATAAAAACTTGTATTTGCTACATTACAAAAAACCATTAAAAAAAACAACCTCAAAACATAGCCCAAAGTAGGTAGTTTTATAAAAAAAAAACTATTGTTGATAGCTTCATTGATTAGCTTCATAGTTTATTTCAATCTGAAACTGCAATTATCTTGAGTTAAATCCAAAGATATTTTTTAAATGTATAAACAAAGTTGTATCTACCTATCTAGACACTATTGTTACTATTCGAACTAAATACAATAATCGATTATTCTACTTATTAGTTAGGATGTAACTATTTTATTATTTACATATTGAAGAAAAGTAATACCTGGATGATTAACTTGGTTACAATAAAATTATATTTTTATAGTTATAATATATAATTGAGTTGTAATGGTATTTGACTTATTTATATAAAGACTATTATAATATAGCTATAATATAGATATAAAAAATAATGATTTATGGTTTTTTATTATTGTTTCCTTCATTTTCAATTTTCAAATCATTTTTTACTATTTTAATAAAAGTTTGACCGTATTTCACACACAAATAGATTAGTAACAATTGAAGGCTTTTAAAAATACAGTTATGTATTTAAACAAGCTTGCATTACACTCAAGCGATGCAACTATTTGTGCTTTTCATTATAATTTTCTATAAAACATTCTGGCTAATATTTTTTAATGTGTATGACATAAACATTAATTAATAATATTATCAAACTTATAACTTATTCTTTATTATTAATGTCCAGAAGTTGCAGATGATGTCAAAACTGCCGTCGTTGGCTAAAAAGTGGCAAATCCAAAATTTTCAATTTTGATTTTTTTGTTTTTCTAGCATTACTGAGGTATAAACTATGTATTTATTCAACTAAAAAGTGGTAATTCCCTCTATATTTTGAGATGGTCACAATTTGTGGTATATTCTAAAAATGCTGACTAAAAAGTAGCAATCATCACAAACTTAACAAAAAAGGGGTATATCCGTTGCACTTGCAACTTTCTTAATTTGCATCTTGACCGATTACTCCCAAGAAACAATGTT
Organism: Neomicropteryx cornuta; assembly: GCA_020383195.1. Lineage (NCBI taxonomy): Eukaryota > Metazoa > Arthropoda > Insecta > Lepidoptera > Micropterigidae > Neomicropteryx > Neomicropteryx cornuta. The sequence goes on along the minus strand of JAHKQU010000025.1, from coordinate 5,801,561 downwards.
CATGTGGGCTTTTACCACTCTTTTGCATTGTTTCCACATTTTTGTGATTTAATTATGCAAAGTTCGAATTAAGTAATAACCATTTCAGTAATAATTATTAAAAAATAGTAACAAAAAAATAAAAACTTTAAAATTATGATTATTTTTATTATTACTACAAAAAAAATACAATTATGTCGTTTTCGTGCATAAATCTTTCACAAAATGTTTTTTGGCTGTTTCTCAAAAAATGTCAATTTGGATTTGCCACTTTTTAGGTAGAAAGGCGGCAGAAAAGTGGAAGGGATGCTGACTTCAAGTAGGTACCTATGATAACATTTCTTAACGGATGTTTTCCAGAATATCACCGTTTAAAAGATTTAGTTATATAAGGGTTATTTATATAAACCTTATAAAGGTTGATTTATAGCAAATGTCCTAAAAAAGCTGCAATTGTCTTAGTGCATGGTGATTAATGAATATACTGTATCCCAGACGTTTCCTGAAAATAAATCCACCTAATTATTCCTACGATTTCAAGTATTATTTGTGAAGACGTCACATCAAAATTCGTCGTGGTCATGGTTTCCGAGTAAAAATTTTATGAACTTTACGAAATAATATTAAAAGATTTTTCTAAAACGTCTTCACGTCACAGACAGTAGGGTGCGGCGAGGGTGCAATATTTAAAATATATATCTGAGTTTTTAACACAATGCATATTTATGCACCTTCATACAATGAAACATAAGGGAGAAACGAATAAACGAAAGAGGCAAAGAGGCAAATTCCTATGTGTTAAGATATGAATGAAGCCGTCTCACAATTTTTTAGCCGAGGACTCCAAAGATAAATAAAAATACGTATATCTGTACTGACCTGAAAAAACATTGTAAATGGTGAGTGATTTTGAATTGTTGCCGTTAAATTGAATCTCTTGAAATAGAAGTAGAGATATTATTTATTTGGCAAATAAACAGTTAGTAAACAAACATAGAAAACAAACATGAAAGATGTTATGTTAACCTTTACATATTTGCACTGTTAAAAATATAATTAGTGTGCAAGAACAGTAATTCGCAAAAACTTAACAAAACAACATTTACCACATAATATTTATTTACAGATACGGAAAATACAGTATGGAAAGTTTATATTATATAAAATAAGAATATCTATCTCAGGAGTCTACAAAAAACTAATTTATTTTACTTCTTTTCAAAATAACGTTTTTTTTTATAATAATTACTATGACCTAGGTCAGGGGTGCTCAAACTTGAACTGCTGGCGATCTACCTCAATATTTTTAGACTACTTACGATCGACTCTGAGAGACTGCAAGTGTGTGTGATGCAGGGTTGTCGTACATACACGATACACCCTACCTACCTAGGTAGGGCGTACCGTAGCATATATAGATATTAGCTTTCTGCACAATATAGGTACATTATTTTAGTCAAGGTTTGGGTTAGGTTTAGTTAGGTTCTTCTCTACAATATCAATGAAAAAACTCATAGTTATTCAAAATTGCGAGTTTATTGGTTGTTACAAAACAATAGAGTTACATATACCAGTTGATAAAGCCACCTTTTGCCGCAAGCAGTGTTATTTTATTACGAAATACATTTTTGTAGTTTAGTTACCTACCTACTTATTAAAATTTTTTTTCTTCTAGAGATCTACTCAAAAAGCACTCGCGATCGACCAGTCGATCGCGATCGACCGTTTGAGCACCCCTGACCTAGGTCATCTACAATTATTTTGGGCCCTACCCAAGTAGGCCAAATGTGCTTGTCCTAGAGTCAGGAGAGATGGTGGTAATAAAGCGTTAAAAATAGTATGACCATGTGCGGATTCGAACCCGCGACCTTTGGGTCAATAGTCCAATGATCACGATCTCATTATAATCGAATCATGAATACATGGGGCCTGTAACAGAACGGTATACCCTAGATAGCACAATCTGAATATAACTTTGTCAGAACATTTACCACGGATATACCAGAAAGAACCAAATGGGACAACGAAGGACCCAACTTCAAAAATGAAGCAATTATATGGTATACCGATGGCTCCAAAAGCGGAAACAATATAGGATCAGGCATTTGTGGGGCGCTACCCAGACTCGAGAAATCGATCAACCTGGGAATGCACTCCACTATATTCCAGGCAGAGCTATATGCCACCATTGAGACTGCGCATGAAAGCATCGAAAGATCCTACAAGAATAAAAACATATACATACTTTCAGACAGCCAAGCAGCTCTGAAGGCTATCAACTCAAATGCTATCAAGTCAAAGCTAGTGCTAAACTGTATACAAATACTCAACACCCTGGCAACATACAACAGGGTTACACTTATGTGGGTACCAGGCCACTTAGGCATTGTTGACAATGAGAAAGCAGACGAACTGGCAAAGAAAGGTGCGAGCATGACTATGATAGGCCCGGAACCGGCCTGCGGCATAGCTAAAAGCACTACCAGCAGACTGCTAAAAATCTGGGCTTGGAAACAAAGCCAAAAATACTGGCAAGAACTGCCCGGACAAAAGCAAGCCAAAGAACTCATAGTAGGATTCTCGCAAAAAAGACTCTCGGAACTATTGAAATTAAGCCGAAACCAAATAAGGATCCTAACCAGATACTTAACTGACCACTGCAAGCTGAACAAACACCTGCACAAATTAAGCCTATCGACCGACGAAAGGTGCAGGCTCTGCCAAGTGAGGCCAGAAACTCCGTTACACCTACTGGGAGAATGTGGGCCCCTCATGTACAAAAGGTACCAGCTTCTAGGCAACCATCTCCTCAAGCCAGAAGAGATTAGAACCATCGCACCCAAAAAGATACTCAACTTTATCTACAGTACGGGACTAGAGGGCGAGCTATAAGAGGATTTAAAAGTACAATAGTTCTGGAAAGGACGCGGTACACGGGGGGCAAACCCCCCACATCCGCTACCATACATACCATAACATAGATAGCACAATACAGATAGATAGGTAAATAAGAGACAATATAAGCCCAGGTTTTCGTACATTGCCGGGTTATTCCTTTGCTCTGGCCAGGATAATAAAGATAATAAGCCCATGCAATTGATACCGAGTTCACAAATTAGAATAAATTGATACATGTTATTGCGTGTCAGTGATGCTGCGGCCGTCGCGTTGATATCATTTCACAACTGAGCCCACATTGCGATCAGTTAAGTATATTATCATATTTATTTTAATTATCCACTAAGTGCAATTTATTTTTTATTCTATTACTTATTTGATTCTATGTATGTAATTCATTTTAGTTCACAGATATTCCTAATAATTTGCTACATAACAAATGATGTGCAATCTAAACTAAGCTTTAGCAGATTATGAATTGATAATATTTTTTGTTAGTGCTGACCTCCGGCCCCAGCGTTTATTTTTGTTTTCGATGGTTTAGAACCTTAGACGTGCATCAAGCTATAAAGTGACCTTGACGGCAATTACTAGCTTTATGCATTTATGTGCTTAATGTTGTATTATCTTGTTTTTTTTTATTTTTAATTTTATACTGTTGCAGGACATGCAAAATGATTGTGGAAATATTAGTAACTGCCATTTTATTATTAGCTGTATCGTTGTATCTATATTTTACTTGGAATAATAGCTATTTCCTAAAACTTGGAGTTCCACACGACAAACCACTTTTCTTCTTCGGCAACTTCAAAGACGTAGTCTCGGAGAAGAGTCATTTTGGTGTTTACATCAAGGAGCAATACGAGTAAGTGACTACATACTGTCATCTCTGTATACTGTGCTATCATTGGAAAGGAATACTATCGGCCTTATCTCACGTCTACTTATTGACAATTTAAAAGCGAACTCACGAACTCGCGAGATTATGAGGGCGAGAAACTTTAGCTGCCTTATTCACGTTAGTTCCCTGCTAAAGTGACAGCCCGTGCATTTTCTAATGGTCAGTGGTCACTTTTAAAACTAGCAGCGTAGGTACTAAAGTGTAACTATATGGATAAAGCTCCAATTTATGAAGTCTATGAAGTTAGTAACTGTGATGATGGCATGCTGTGACAGTTACTAGCTCAATTCAATGAATTTTTGAACTGATTGATTTTTATTTATTTTGTAAAACTTAAAACTAATTTTATAAAAATTAATATTTGTAAAAAAAAAATTAAATCCATTATGATTCTATTCGATACTCGAACATGTACTTTTACACTGAACATCGTAAAGGTTTCGTTTTTACGATATTAATGTATAAGTGCAGTGTTTGTGTTAAAGAGTGTACATAACCTAGGGCCTAATGGTTACTCAAAATCAAAAACAAATGAAATAAAGAGTTTTTTTTATCTTTAATATGACAAAAATCTACACATTTTTTTAGTGAATGGGTTGCCGAGTTGACAACTATTTCAGCGAGTGAGATAATGACGCGATTAGATCCTCCAGAAGGTTGAGGTCAAAGAATATAATCAACGAAATATTTTGTTTTCTATAGCTCTGGCACAATACGATGCCTTGTGGTATAAACCCTTGTAGAATAAATCCTTGCCTCGAAGGGGAAATCAGTTCGAGCTTTCTAGACTTCTCTTAGAAGGCTGAATACAGAAAAAACCATCAGTGCAGAAAACGGTTAGACATCATAGTATTTAAATAAACTTGCTCAGAATAGGGCTAAGTTTAGGTTGTTGATCGATGAACTCCATAATAGAGGTGACCCTTAGAGGAGAATAAGTGTAAACCAAAGGGTAACCAAAATCAATAAACAATATAAAATTTGTCCCAAAGATTACATATAACCTACCTATCCCCTGTGATTACCTATTACCTGTTACTAATTGAATAAATATCAATAGTATTATTTTATAGTAATCTACATACAAGGAATTTCTTGAATAGTGATTGTGTTTCTTCTTGTGTACTTTTAGTTATTTATTTTTCATGTACTCTTTTTTTTGCGTTAAAAGTTTTTTCTTTTTTATCTAATTAAAAAAAATGTATGTAAATTTAGTAACCAATTAAGTTTGTAAGACTTGCCATGAAGTTGAGTTTCTGGCAGCCAAAACCATATTTATGCCAGAACCGATTTAATGTATTATATTATGTCTTTTTTTGAATAAAAAATAAATAAAAAAAAAACCAACATACCACACGAAAATCTTACAAAATACATTCTCTAATAATGAAGAGATCCATGGAACAAGGCGTTATTTATTATTTTTTCTCCAAATGGACTTTTCTCCAGTTATTAAGTAGGTAATTGGGAAGAAAAATCAAAGAATTGCTATGACCTAGGTCATTTATATACAACTATTTTGGCCCTTACCCAACTAAGCCAAATGTGCTTATGAGTCAGCGGAGATACGGAATGACGGGTTTAAAATGGAATAAATGAGTGCTGATTCGAACCCGCTTCCGCTGGGTATATAGTCAATCATCACCACTAGACTAAGTGTTGACTGATTTTTTGTCAATAAATCAAAAGTTTTATAAAAAATACTAATATAATAATAATATAAAAGTATTAAGAAACTACATCTAAAAATTACATTATTAAATAGACTTGAAATTTGAAAACATATAAGTAAAGTAATATTTGAATCTTTAGAGCATTTTAGGAGGATTTTGATCTCAGAACAATGAATTATTAGTTAACACCCTATTCCATTTATCGTTTCAATAGTACTAACGGTTTGTTCGTTTCAATAAATCTAGAATAGCATTCACTGTCGTACTTAGATTTTATTTTTGTTTTCAGCAAATTCAGAGATGCTGCTTTTACGGGATATTTCAAGTTTAATATTCCAGCATTTATCGTAAGAGACCCTGAACTAATTAAGGACGTACTTGTTAAGGATTTCAGTAGCTTTGCTAACAATAACTTTGTGGTGAGAATACCTTCTATTACAATGAATTACTACTAATAACTTTAATAGATCTGGCTTGCTTGATAATAGCCCTTGTAACGATAATAGCCCTTATATTTCGAGAAATTACCATATTGATTTTTTTCACCGTAACATGTTTCTTTCCGATGTACACACGACAACGTTAATTATTAACCCACCGCGCCGCGCCGTACCCTTGCGCAGCGAGAGTGCGTATACTGAATTCTTCTTTATACTGTGCGGTAAGGGTTGCTCATATCAAAAATTATTTCAAACAAAAGTTGTAGAGAAATTACAGACCTATAATTACATTTTGAATGGATTATAGGTATTAAAGGAGGTATGATTGTTTGAATTTTAAAAAACCACTTTTTTCACCCCTAGGACCAATGGTTGGTGCTATCAAAGTTTACCCGAAAAAGTTTTAGGGCCTTATCTAAGCAATAATATAAAATGAACATGAATTCGATATCTTATATACTAAGAAAGTTAGGGTAAAATTTCACTTTTCCGAACCCCCTCCCCCCACATTCCCGCCCCCCCTGGCTTTCTTCCGGTAAGAGGTTTGACGTAGGTTGCCCGTGCGTCAGTCAATTTAGCAAAAATATTTCGATCGAAAAACAATTATTTGGAAATGTTTTTCGCAGGTCTAGAAAGCAGGCACTCTGCACGTCAACTGCGTTCTTCAGAGAATCGGCGTGAGAAGGTGAATTTGCAATATCAACTGAACAACTTGCTGGTTGTTCAGGTGAGGCTGGATGCTGGATAGGCACCAGATCCTCAAAATAAATTATGTGAAAAAATGTATATATACATATTTCATTAATAAAAAATCGATTAAGTAGGACCCACTTGTTGATATTTTATGTATACATAATTTTTTTAATTAATTCGCGATTGTAAAAATGTCTAAAAAATGTCAATAAATAGCGGTTAAATATCGATAATAGTAAAATTTTGAATTTTCTTCAGAATTTAATTTATCACATATTTAGCGTTTGGATTGCGATCGTATTTGAAACGAGAGTACTTTCTTAACCTTAAAACAAAAAAAAAATATATAACATTAGGAAAAAAAATATATTCAGATTAATAAAGTTAAATCAACCTCTTATTTTTACATAAAACCTTTTAAAATCTATGCTAGGTTTAACCTAGCCATGAAATATTGATTGTGTAAATATGTAACATGTCCTGCAAGCGGCGTTGGCGCCTTCTTGCTTCCGATCCTCATCGAGCTACAAGCGTAAATTGACAGCGCCTCAATGGTCGGTCCTTCGGGGCTCATTCTTGATATTTTGCGGTTCGCATACGGTATGTATATTTCAAGCATTTTCTTTCAGGATATTGCAGAACACGACCCGCTGTTTGTGTACAATGCCTTCGTGCAAGTCGACGAGGCCTGGAAGGCGACCAGAGCCTATATGTCGCCATGTTTGACCACCAACAAAATAAAAATGATGTTCTGCCACATGCAGGAGAAAAGTGAGAATCTCGTCAAGTATTTAGATGACCTTTGTGCAGAGAAAAAAAACGAAGAAATCGATGCAAAAGACGTTAGTTAATTACTAGTTTCGTGTGCATGCTTCAATAACACAATACGTAGTTTTTTAACATTATAAGTTGTTTGTGCTAATGAGATCCACGGGTGCTTTTGTTTCAGCTTTCAGCTCGATACACCACTGACGTAATAGCTTCGTCGGTTTTCGGGGCAGAGAGCAATTCCTTCGAGGATCCCAATTCTATGTACCGGCAGATAACCAAGAAAATATTTTTCCACAGTTTTTGGTCTGGCATTTCACTTGTAGCGCTCACGATTTTTCCTTTCTTAAGGGGGATCGTGAAGTACAGGTAACTATATGATCCCTAATTAGGTATGTTTCCAACCTATTTTGTTATCGTCTCATGCGAGGAAATTTATTTTTACTTTACCTAGTCAAATAACTTCCTCGGAATAATTTTTAATTTAGCTTAATTTTCAGATTCACAACACCGAGCATGAGTGACTTGATGCTGAAAATATCGAAAGATACAATCGCATATCGTACAGAAAATTCGATCGTTAGAAACGACTTCTTCCAACAAATGATCGATTTGCGGAAGAAAGTCGGAGAAAAAAGTTTGTAGTTTCTTTATTTTACCCTGTATTTTTTTAAAAAAATCATAGTTAACAATAATATGAGACGGTTTGCAAGGAGAACACGTAGCTATACATGTCATAGTTATATGCAGTTAGACAATTTTTTAAATTAACATTTTTTTATTGATAGTTTTTTCAGATGAATATATCGCGTGTCAAGCCTTTGGATTTTTGGTTGATGGGTTTGATACGTCGAGCACAATGCTGGCCTACTCATTATTTGAGGTGGGTTGACGGTTATTTTAAGTACTTATATACCTACAGAATATTTAATTTTTTATAAGTTATTTTAAATTTTATTAAACCTGACATTTAATGGTTGTTATGAATTTTGTTGTTATTGTTCATTGCCAGTTTAATTTAGTATATTTCGATATAAATCATTTTTAATTACTATAGAATATTGAGTACTTTTGTACTTTTTTTTCAATTATATAAAAAATCCGGATTTAACCACAGTTATAGATAAATTAGTACGGCAATAATCTGTATCTACTATATTATAAAGTACAAAATTATGTATCGTCTGTCCGTCAGCAGTCTGGAATGCTTTCTGGAAAATTTCGATTCATAAACGTCAACGTCAATTTTCTGTCCTCTACTAGACTGTACATTATTAATTAGGAGATGAGTCGCGAAGTGACTCGTCCCTAGTGCCGAGTTACTTCGCCGTTAAAGCTGCCTGCAGGGCCTAGCTGCCAACCCGGAGTTCCAGGGTTGCCGGGCTGCCAGGGTTGAACAACTAGTACCTAATTTAAGAATGACGGCTATATGGAAAGCTGCTTCGGTATATAGATAAGTTTGAGTGTTGCTATTTCAATATGACTATAAACACGTTGCGCGTGCATATTGCAGGCATTGGTGATGACTTTATGAGATATGAATATAAAATGTTGTCTATGGTTTGCTTTACAGATAGGTAGAAATACTGAAATTCAAAATCGCTTACGACAGGAAATATCGAACATTTTTGTGGAAAATAACCAAATATTGCCGTATGATGAAGTGATCAACGCGAAATATTTGGATATGATTTTATTAGGTAATTTATGGTTTACCATGTAATTAACGAATACTTTCAATTCTTAGAGCAGAAGTTTTTTACCTATACCTTTTTTTGTCTTCTATTACCTTCTACTCTACTTCTCTACTTCTAATAGAAGACCAAAAAAGATGACTAAATGAATTTATGCTAATTTAGGGTGTTATTTAGCAATAGGTTAAAAAAAACATAGAAATATAACACTACTAGTTGTTCATAATAGAAATAAATAAATAAAATATTTATTATATAAATATTTAATATAATATATATATATAATAAATAATAAATAATCTAAAATGGAATAGATGTGGAAATCTATTTTTGTGGCAATGTGTGGAACAAAAATACTCATTTTATTTATTTTATTTTTTTATATAGTATTCTGGCAAAAACATGTGGTTGACTCTCAGAAACGCAACGTATGGTTACGTCAAGTCTTACGAAATTGCGTAAACATTTACATGTAATAATTAAGTTAGAGATATAAATAAAAACTACATACAAAACCGTCTATTCCAGAAAAGATTAGTACTTTGATGACGATATATTTCTTTTATTACCGTTTTTAGAGGTGCTTCGACTACATCCAGCTGGTCTGGCCCTGGAGAAGTTGTGCACCAAGCCATATACTTTTCCTCCGCCGACACCAAACTCTAAGCCCGTCCAAGTAAAGCCTGGAATCGCCATCATCATTCCTCTGTTCGGCCTGCACATGGACCCGAAGTTCTATCCGGAGCCGGAGAAGTTCAACCCCGAAAACTTCACCAACGAGGCCGTCGCCTCGAGGCCGAAATGCGCTTACGTTCCGTTTGGCGATGGGCCGAGGGCTTGCTATGGTAAGTTGCTAATTTACTTTATTCACAAAAAAAAAACATCAAATTTTACGTTTTTATTGTCATAGATAGATGACGCTTAAATTAAAAAATAATAGCTGTTGTATGTTAATAATAGTTTTCATTATTTATTATTAAATACCAAGCACAAAATTCATGTGTGAAACGCTTTTATTAAAACTAGGAATTGTTATCTAATGAACTATGCGAAAGTTTCTTTTCCTTTAGGATGCATAATATTTGTTACGATATAATAAATATAGAAAAAAATATTAGTTTTATCACAAATCAACTCACTTTTATCCTAAATTAATTCGTTGTATGTATAGCAAATGTAATAAATAGCAAATAAGCAAATAAGCAATACATAGCAAATAGAAAATGTAAGAAATAGATTATAAATAAATGTGTAAGTGAAAAAATCATAAACGTGTAATTTCAGGTTCTCGCCTTGGCCTAGCGCAAATCAAATGTGCCCTGGCGAACATTGTCCTGCGCTTCGAGATCCGCACATCAGCGAAATGTTTGCAGACCGGATACACCATCGACCCGCAGTCGCTTCTGAAAGCGCCGCTGGGCGGATTGTGGGTCAATTTCTACAAGATCTAAAGAAATACGATCCATAATTAAAGATAGTTTCGGGTCTATCCTATTTGTTCTGGGCATTTAAAAAACAAATATTTTAAATAATGCAAAGTAAAAGTAATAATATTCAATAGGTATATAAGAACAAATACAGCATTTTCAAAAAAGCGGCCCAAAGAAAAATCAACAACTATTTTCCATAGAAAAAACTGACGATTCCGTAGATTTTCTTAGACGTTGGTACTTACAATATGTGAAATAAAACAGACACTAATTTTACTTGAATGGCGCAAGCGATAAATCTTCGTCTCATTATGAACCTTTTATTAATAGGTAAATTAATATAATAAAAAATTGGTGTCTCAGAAATGTTAATTTGGACATAACAAGCTACAATCGATTTATATAATCGATTACCATACAAAACCTGGCTATTCAATATGAAGAACCATATATTTTTAGGCTGGTCTATGGTCGATTACATAATAAAAACCCACGAGCTGTTGTCTCGAAGAAATTTATTTCAATACAATTTTATTTTCGTATTTTTTATTGAAATGTTTATTGGAATGACTGCGCTAAACTTGCTGTATAATGTCTAAATACATGCCAATTTAATTCGATCATCAGTTTACAGAGATTGAGACTGACAGATTCAGAGATGGGTAACCCTATCCTCGTACATCGCTCAAAACTCGTAAATCAACGCTTGTTTTTTTTTAGATTTCGGTTTCTAGCCCTAAAACTAACAGCACTGTCATTTAGTGATTAACAAATACAATTAATAATTTAGATTCTATTCAATCTTCTTTTCTATTTCGGTAAGATTAAATGAAGAGGGATATACAGATTTTGGATGATCATCTACTATCAGTCGAGGATACATTTTCTCGCTATAGGAAGTCGCAGTGACACATAAGAAACCCTATAAATAAAGAGGATTTCTTTACAAGAGATTGTAGCACAGTTATGCGCCTCCGTCCGCGTTTTAAAAGATGATACTCGTACTAAAAACTGTATTTCAGTTGCATGATATAAAAATAATATCTAGTTTACTTCTATTTTCATTTTTATTTTACGAAATATTGTTTGTGTTTTTTTTATATTGTCTGTTTAATAAAATCGTTTTAGAGAGAGAGAGAGAATACAATTTTGTTTTATTTATATCTTGTGAATATAAAAGCAAATAATAACTCAATTTACTTTTTCAATAACTAAATGTACTGTTTCTAGTTTTCAAAATAAATATATAGTCAAATTTTAATATTTATATTATCTGACATAGGTTGAGTACGCAGTCTAATCCTAAAATTTTGAAACAAATATCAAGCACCTTTTCGTAAAACGAATAAAAATATGTAGATGTCAGGAGTATTTTATCCTATATAATATTATCTATAGTCGTAAAGGTTTGCGTCAAACATTTTCTCTCTAAGGTATGTATGTATAGTTTTGGCTGACATTAAACATTAGTTTTTAGAAGCTGACATGAGGTTATTTATATAAATGCCGATATACCTACGTAAAAATTGATACTTGTAAACAACAGCTTATCATTATCATATTCAAAATTGGTCAATTGGTCAATTGGTCACTCCATAAATTGATAACTATATGCTCACGGGACAAATGGAATGCCCTTGATGGGTAGATTGACATACATTGTCAACGTGAAGTTGCTTCAAAGCAAGCGAACTTCTCCGCGGCTGCCGTAACAAACATAAAACGTCAAACATGTTATGGGAAATAATTTCCATTTTGTTTGTATTCTTTGTGCTAAGTGTCATTTACGCGTATTTGACTTGGAATCACTCGTACTTTGAACGGTACGGCGTTCCTCACGAAAAACCAACTTTCTTCTTTGGGAACTTTAAGGATGTGGTTTACGAACAGAAGCACATTGGCGTACTCGTGAAAGAAATTTACAAGTGAGTTATATGCTATATAATTTATTTCTAACATTTATATAATTGGCATTCATTGTTTTAAACGTTCACGTTTTTCAATGTTCACGTTTAAAATTAATTTTAAACAAAAACAACTTAAGCTATATAGCGTAGGCTGTTTTTAGTATATAAAAAGTATTTAACAATAATATAAAAATGTAAATAATAATATAATATAAATAATAATAATAATATAAATATAAATAATATATAAAAATAAATATAAATAATATATAAAGTTATAACTTAATATTATTTTTATTTTTATGTGGATAAGATTCAATTTTTGCGCCTTTTATATATTTATGCATTAACTACACTTACCCTAATTAAAAAAAAGTCATTCTAATTAGAAAATTTCAATGTCAGGATAAGATATTTTTATTGGCGCATACAATAAAATTGTCAAAAAAGATCAAAAAAATGTCAATCGAAGTTTTATAAGGATTGTACGACTATGTAGCATATGTATGACTATTTAGCGACTTTGTAACAAAATATATTATATTATTTTAACAAAGAACAATAAAAAAAAAAAGTTTGGTCTGTTATATTTTTTTTAAATTTAATTCTTAAACTGTTTTAATAATACCATGCATTGTAATAAAATGCGTTCCTATGCAGTAAGATACAATATTATTTATTGTTGGTGTTGTTTAAAAGTTATAAGTAAAAATATTAATGAATTTATAGTAGTCATATTGAAAATTAGTAATAGATGTTTAAAATAAATTGTCAATGACAGAAACGTCGAGGAAAGCTCTCAAGCGCTTTAAATTGTAACATCCGTAAGCGTTATCTATAACAGAACTATGTGGTTCATGATTAATTGACACTTCTATGAAAATAACACACGCCAATAAAAACAAACGTTAATATATAAATAACACACGTATTGTCCCCGTGAGCATTTTATTTAATGATTTTTACGTATGCTTTATCTTAATCAATTTATAAATTAGATAGTACAAAAAATATATAAATACATATTATTCTCGTTCAACTATTTTCGATTTTCCTTTTTTGTTTGAATTGCCAAAGCAGATTGCATTTGAACATTGAAAATGAATATCTGCCGGCGTTTAATCACTTTTTTGTTTTAACGAACTGTTTTAATTTTTCTGAATTTCAGCAAATTTAACTACGCTTCTTACGCTGGATATTTTAAATTCAATACGCCTGTGTTCATAATTCGTGATCCAGAACTAATTAAGAATATTTTAGTAAGAGATTTCCAACATTTTGTAAATAATAATACGTTGGTAAGTGGAAAATCAATAACTAGTCTAAAGAATACTTCTTAGTTGAATGTATGATTATTAATATCTGTGTATGTAAGGAGTTTAATATAAATGCATGTAAAGTAATTGAAGGTGAAATTATTATTTTCTCCAATTAATAATGTATTTTTTTACCAGTTCTCTTGTCTGGAGTAATGTGCAGTTAAATCTTATGCAATGGTCATAAACCTTACTCGTAGACATAGCTCGTAGGTATCTTTTGCTGGCGTCGCTTTTGAGCGTTTCCTACACTCATAGGCAGCGCTCATACTCGTAAAATTAAGAGGATCTACAATCACTTCGCAGCAGCTTTGGCGATGGTCAAGCTATGGAATACTTATAGTATCTAACAACATTAAATGCGCATAAGCAGTATTAGGTAATAGGTTTCAAAAGAAATGTGATGAAATTCTTCGCTTTCCACTTAATACTTTATTTTTTATAAAACCTACCAACGCTAAGTTATGCATTCGAAATATTACTAATTTTAACCGATTTATTAGTGCGAAGATCATCTCAGTCTGAAGGATGATATTTTCAGAGAACGTCTAGATGGATATGGGCCGTTATATCAGCGATCTTTATTTTACAGGCCTAAGTAGAGAAATGGGAAACGCAAAATAAATCAATGGAAGATGGGAGAGGATAAACCATATAAGGTTTTTTTTTGCTCTGAGCGTAAGTATATTAATTATTGGTAATATAGATTGTTTTATCAACCCGCAGGCAATTGCGCAGTCCGACCCGCTGTATTTGGATTACAATGCGTTCGCAGCTGTCGACGACGCTTGGAGGGCAACCAGAGCGTACATGTCTCCATGTTTCACTTCCAACAAGATCAAGACGATGTTCAGCCACATGGAAGAAAAGAGCGAAAACATGGTACTCCATTTGGGTAGACTTTGCCAAATGGACGCGGCCAAGGACGTCGATGTCAAAAATGTAAATATTTCGTTAAATGAGTTAAATATAATCTACATAAAAATGAAGAATGGGTACAACGAAAGAATTTTTTTTTTCTTTTATATCTAAATAAAAAAATGTACTTACATTTAGTACGCTAAGTTTGTAAGACTTGCCATAAAGTTGAGTTTCTGGCAGCAAAACCATGTGTTTGCCAGAACCCATATAATGTATTATATGACATTTTTTTTAAATAAAAAAATAAAATAAATAATAAACTTTCTTTGTATTCAATCTGTCAACTTTTAATTAAAAAAAAATAATTAACGTTTAAACCGAGAGTTTTATAGAAATGCATTTTTATTTATCACCTGTCCACATTAGTATAAAATATTGCCAAATATTATATTTGACCTGCTTAGATGTAGTAAGAAAATAATAATAAAAAACTTTAAATTAAGAAAAATTGATCCAACTATGATAATGTGATCAGTATTAAAGGATTGTGAGTAAATGAGATGATATTATAAGTGACTCACGTACAAGTATGATAAAAATGATAACTTTAACACGCAATGGTGGTTTTAATTCTCACTAAGCAACTTATATATTTCAGATGACTTCCAAATATGCGACAGATGTCATAGCGTCGGCGGTTTTTGGATTTCAGAGTGACTCATTCTCTGGCAGGAATTCAACCTTTAGGCAAATCTCTGAATCGATGAGTTTGCGCAGTTTTCGTTCTGGTCTTATATTGATGTTAATTATGGTTTTTCCTGCTCTGAGGAAATTATTTAACAAATTCAGGTGAATTTAAAAATAATAATTATTATTTACAAAAACATTTTTTAATATTTACCTATGCAAGTAAAACTGTGAGATATCGGGCAAAACCTAGAGTATAAAGCTAAGATGGCAGAAATTCCTAATTAATATTAGTATATTTTTTTTCTGTATGGCAAAACATAAAATATTTTGGTATTAAGTCATAATTATACCTATTTTTTAATTGACTGGTTATAATTAAATAACATTAAAATGTAGGTTACATTTTTGAAAAACAGTCCTGAATCATCTTGTAAAATGTGAAGCAGCAAAACGTCTAGTAGGCTTGGCCTGGTTGCCAATCGGCTCCCGAAAATCGACCCAAACGGGTGCCGGATGAACGCGATGACACATTCGAGTCGATTGCCGATTGGCAGCTCAGCTCACAGCTCGGTCGCACAATTTCTTCTTGGAAACTTCAATTAAGCGTATTTATTGTTATTTATTTATTTATTTACATTATGTTTTAAGATTTGGATCGCAAACGACCAAATTGATGGTCGAAATTTCCAAGGAAATTATATCTAATCGTGAACGTAATGGAATCGTTAAAAACGATTTTTTCCAGCAAATGATCGCATTGAGAAAGCTACATGGAGATAAAGGTAATGTTTTCTTTCTTGAATTTACATATCCTAATATTCCGATGCCTACTACACCTTAGTTTTCCATATCATTTTGTAGCAATAGCTCTACTTTTAAAACGGTTTATGTACAGTTGTGAAAATATCATAGAAATTAATACACATACCAAAAAAAAATATTGATTTTTGAACAAGGTAGCACTTTAATATGTAAATTGCGTATTGTATGTATTTATTTCATTGAGATATTAATATAAACCTTATACTACTTTTTTCGAATGTAGCTACGCGTTGTTTTCGTATGTTTCGTCTTATAAATTTAAGAGGCAGTTCGCTTTTCGGACATTTTATACTCATTTTTGACAAACTCTTGTTGCTTCATTTTTAATGTTGAATTTTACACCTTTTTTAAGTTAGATCTTAAATTGCATTTTTTAAATAAAATTAGACTCACGAAGAGTGGACGGATGGTTTTGTAGTCCTCCGTGAATTATTTTATTAAAGAGAATTTTAAATTCAACGCACGCATAGACCCAAAGCTAAAAGCACATATTGACTGTAAAAATACCTATGAAGTCTATTTTTTTTCTTATTCAAGACTAAAAAGCATTGTTATGGATATATACTATGTATTTATTGTTTATTGATATACTGTATTTATTTTACATTATATTTATTTAGCTTTTAGATATTATTATAGCATCAATCAGATGATGAAAGTGGCACATTAAGCAAACAAAATCAAACTACTTCCCTTAAACAGATTTGTCTAGTTAGGGAGGCAGGAAACATCTGTAAACTGTAACAGTCGCTTTAATTAAGCTATTTAATAATACTAATATTATGTTATATAATTATTATGTTAATTATTGTTATGTTATTATGTTATATTGTACTTATTAAGAGTTGTCATAGTATATTTTCAAGAAATAAATAAATATAGTAGTAAAAATAATATGGACATCTCTAACATTAATGTCGCATGAGCGTCATCAAAAATAAAAACATGTATTTCTAATATTTTTTTTAGCAATATAATATTTAATAAGTAAATTTTAAGAAGACGACAAAAATTTTCACTCTTTGTTAGTGCATTTTAGTTTGTTGTCCAACATTAAAAATGAAACAACAGTGTGGGAAAAAAAAGATAAAATGGCTTTTAAGGCTGCAACTAAAGAACTTACCTGGTTTGATTTTAGCTCCCAACTTATTAAAAAAACTCACTCTGGTCGGAATAATCAGCCTGATAAAAAAAAAAATATTAAATCAAAAATGTTAGTACCATTATTTTTTCTTAAAAAGTGCGCGAATGGAACCTAAACTAACCTACATATATAGATCCATTTTTACTCTCTTCCCTGGTAATAATATTGTATTTGAACGAAGATAGAATAAAAAAAGAACGCTACTGCCAAACTCAGCAATATAATCAGAGATATATAGTATATAGTTATAAAATAATAATAATTATAAACATATCTCCAAAGAACATAAAATCCAATTAGGACTAAGTATATTAGTCATTAAAACCTGTTTTCATATGTTGTCCACTCGATTGAAAGCTTTTTTAAGAACTGTGTAAACTAAACTCAACAGTATTATATTATAATGTGATGAAATTATGTTTTTTGACAGTATTCTCTGACATTTACATCGCTTCACAGGCTTTTGGATTTTTGGTGGATGGTTTTGATACCACCAGTACATTGATGGCTTTTACTTTATTTGAGGCAAGTAGTTTTTATTTAACAATAGTAAATCGAATGAAATGTTTCTAAATGTTGTTTTTTTTTTAAATAAATTTCTTTTAACTAACAAATAATATTTCTATGAATATTCCATGTATAAATATAGCTTACATAGTATTGTATAGGATGTTTTTTTTAGAGGCGTGGTTTTCAATCTGGCACTACTTTTTTCGTAGTTGGTGTTTTTGACAGCTGTCACTTGATTTATGCTCAGTTTTTTTTTTTTTTTTTTTTTTTTGTTATGGAATATAAATTGGCCGATGAGTTTGGTTTGCCATTTCATAATGAATAG
This sequence comes from Neomicropteryx cornuta, assembly GCA_020383195.1. Taxonomy (NCBI): domain Eukaryota; kingdom Metazoa; phylum Arthropoda; class Insecta; order Lepidoptera; family Micropterigidae; genus Neomicropteryx; species Neomicropteryx cornuta. The sequence goes on along the minus strand of JAHKQU010000025.1, from coordinate 5,783,510 downwards.
ACTTACTCCTGAACAACGTTTGAAAATAGTGCAAATTTAGAAAAAATCACTCTAAATTTTTTCAAAAACACTCTAAAATAAAGTAAAAATCGCGTCGTGGGCCTGTGGCGTGGCCTCCAAGATCGTGCGATTTAACACCGCTGGACTATTTTTTGTGGGGTTATGTGAAGTCGCTTGTCTACGCAGATAAGCCGGACACGATTAACGCCTTGGAAGAGAATATTCGGCGCGTTATTGCTGACATACGGGCCTAACTTGCTGCAAAAGTGGTTGAAAATTGGGCCTCTCGGCTGGAATTTGTTCGAGTCAACCGCGGCGGCCACTTACCCGAAATCATTTTTAAAACATAATGGCAAACCCTTATCTTTATAATAAAACTAAATTCTTAGCCATAACATCAAATTATATGCGTTTTATCTCTTCTTGAAAACCACGCCTCTAAAATCATCATCCTATACATACTTATGACATATAATGTATTATACAGTCAATGCCTAGGCACTAATAATAAGCTTTCCAAACTAAAACTAATAGCTTCCAAGTATTCTAGATATTTTCAGGCCGCTTGTGGTAAATCAATATAAACGTGGTGTGATACTTTTTACGTAAAATACAATGAAAGTGTTTTGATACCGAAGTTTATATGCCAATTATTGTAATGAAAGACCATTTTTTCTCTTAAACGTCATATTTACATTTTTAGCCACTTAAATGTATCATAAGTTATCATTAGCTTTATTAATAATCATGAATTTTTGGTTGTAGATCGGGAAAAATACTGTTGTACAATCGAAATTACGAAATGAAATATTGGAAATTTTTGAAGCCAACGAGTCCAAGTTACCATACGATGAACTGAACAATCTCAGTTATTTTGATATGGTTATCTCAGGTATTCTTGAGTTTTTTAGAAGCTTTACTAATTTTTTACCTTTATAGACCATTATTAATATAAATATTTTAACCTATTAAAACTTATATATAATCAACGTGGATTTACGCATTACTTGAAGCACCTAGAACTACCAAAAACCGTCGAAAAGCAAAAGTGCCTCGCGGTTCTAACCGTAAAAAAATATCTACTTCTTAAAAAGTTAGATAATATCGGTCACTGCGAAACAAGCACTAAACGGTACCGTAAGCGAATCGGAAGAACCATAATTTAATTTGGAGTACCGCAAGGTGATACACGGTAAGATGCTATTTCTGTTTTGCAAAAATTTAATTATGTGAATAAATAAAAATTTAACTTTTACTGACGCCACAACACTTACTTTTAACGAATTACAGTTAGGCAAATTTATGTTTAGGTTGAATCAAATTTTATGTATTATGCTATTTTTATATATTCTATTTTTATTTATTATAACGTACGCTAAAGAATTTATGTTTGACCAAAATTTATAAAACAAATTAAAAGCTGTTAAAAATATGTCCTGCGGCATTTATAAAAATGTATTATGTAATTAAAGTGTCAATCTTGTAAAACGAAATTTTAAAAAAGGTAATATTACAGCTTAAATACCAAAGGATTTAACATACTTACAGAGAAGTTTTATAATAATATCGTAAAAAACCCGTGCATGTATTTTCCGTGTAAGTTTAATATCTCTATCCCACCTGCTTCACGCAACACATTAATGTGATTTAATAATTTCTTGCTGTATTTCATGTAAAAATGTATTTTTACCAATAATCAATTATTTTCAGAGGTATTACGAATTCATCCTCCGGGTTTGGTCTTGGAGAAATTATGTACAAAGACCTACGTACTGCCGCCCGCTACACCAACTTCAAAGGAAGTGACTATCGAAGCTGGGACTGTCATCGCCATTCCAGTTTATTCCCTGCACATGGATCCATTATTTTTCCCGAGTCCAGAGCAAATGAATCCGGAAAACTTTACCAACGACTCGATATCTTCTAGGCCCAAATGCACTTACTTGCCTTTCGGCGAAGGACCTAGGAGCTGCTATGGTGAGATGCTTTTATTGAAATTAACATTGTTTTTTTGAAAGATCAACAGTTTTTCGCAGTTTTACAATAACTTTTTTTTATATTAATGCCTACATATTTAACAGAAAAACATACTGTGACATAAAATAATAAATACAACTAACAAAATAAATAGTACCTACTTACTTTAATTACCTGCTATAAAACAGATATAATAATACCAATATTTCTGTTACTGAGTAATAAATCAGCGAAAGCGTTAAAATTATTATTTTATTGTTATTTGAGCATTTTGTTGCACAAAATCTTTTACAAGCCTCATTTTATCAACAGAACGAACAATATATATTAATTTATATAGTAGCCATGAGAAAAACATTCCATGCATGTACAATTAATTATGGCCATTACCATTATTAATACCATTATTTTATTAGAATTTTACAGTTTTAACTATTGTTTATTGATTTTATAGACTATTTTTTTAAAAAAATATAAGTTGTTTTCGCCTCATCATTAAACTGACAAATTACTTTATCGGCGGCAGGAGTGTTATTCAGGCAGCCATTTTGTTATGCATTCAAATTCTTATTATTATATCAACTATTTTGAAAATGTATGTACCTAATTTTCAACGGGAAAAATGGCATTAAATTGCATTAGCAAGTATGCCCCATGGAATCCAGGCAGGGGTCAAGGCCAAAGGGGGGGATAAAAAAATCAAACAACTATAAAAGAAAGACTAAGATAATTTTATTTCCAAAAACATACATAAATTGTATAGGAATAACATTTGCAATTGAAAACAGTACATCGGTAAAAACATGTGAAAAAGCATTAGCAAAGGTATAGGTATATATATAAACTAGTAATATATTATAGATACACGTAGATAATGTAGTACAGATTCGTCTAGTTAGATAAGATAAGATAAGAACCTTTATTTCCATTATATATATAAATGTATAGGATTGTCTAAGAATATATAACGCATTTTTATTTAAAGAAACTACACACGAAATTCAGATTTTGGGAGTGGCCATAGTAAACTGTACATTATGCTATCAATTAAATAATATTATATCGAATAATTTTAAACGTTCACTGCGCTTTTATATTTATTATAGATTATACCAGGTTTATTAAAACAATGGTTTTGAAAGACTTTACAGTATTCTAAAGATGAAAAGATTAAGAGTTATGAAGATTGCGTTAAAGTACCACACCGTAGGCCCAGCTGTGCTCTTGACCACATCGCCTAACACATTACTATTTTTAGTAAACAGTCAGGCCATTGCCTTTGCGATTTGGAATTGAGTGATTTGGAACAGCAGTGTAGGCATCTTCGGCGGGGATGTGAACTAAAGTTATGCTACGTCGCGTGTTTTCCCAGGCTATTTATATCCAAGAATTATCATTGTTTGTTCCAGGATCTCGCTTAGCGATAATGCAGACGAAGATAGCTATTGCGAAAATTCTCCTACATTTCGATGTTAGAACTACAAAAGATTGCTTGGCGTCAGGTTATGAAATCGATCCACGGGCGTTGCTCAAAAAAGCTACGAAGGACTTGAGAGTAAACTTCCACAAGTTGTAATTAAGGAGCTAAAACAGACACATAAACACACCTAATATATTTGTTTTATATTTTTTATTATTTTTTGAAGGACTAATAAAATAGTACTTTAAAACGTTCTTAAAAACATACGTAATATTGAGTGCATTTTTTTTTATTTCATCGAAAGCGAAACATTTTTTTCATAAACCTATATTTAAATAATTACTGATAATTACATTCATTTAATGCTGTGTAATATCCTTATTGCTGTTTTTTATATATGTATGCTTGTATATTTCACAGTTGCAAAATTTTAAAAAAAGTACACATAAACGAACTGCCTTCGTCAGAACAGATATGGCACAGAGATTGCGGTCGTACCAAATGCTTACTTATATATTTATTACTTTGTTAAAAACAGGCATATCTAGCATAAGTTTGTTAATGACCAAATATCAAGGAAGCAAGTAAATAAAAATAATAAATTTAAAGGGTTCAAATCTGCGATTTATATTCATAAATTTAGAATGATTGGTAAATACTTCCAAGCAAACTACCTAAATACTACGCAACGTAACGCTAAACAATTCATTAAATCTGTAAGGCGATTATGATTCATAAACACAAACCCTAAGTTTCTTTTTTTTCTTCCTGTTTTTTATTTAAACACTTCTCATAATACGCTTATTTTTTGACATACGACACTGAGCATTTATATGTACATCAACTACATAAGTAAAATATATCTTAGGTTATTTCCGAAATTATTATTTATTTCTATTACAAAAATATTTATTCTATACGCGTTTGAAAAGGTACGAATAAAGAATCAAAAATTAATAATAGTGTTGAAATATAGATAACAATAATCTGATTAAATCATAATCATTTGATACCGATTTTCCTTTATGATATGAATCAATCACAATTATTGATAGCAAAACATATTATCAATCTACTATCTTGATACCTAATACAATATCAGAGGTCACACATTTTAGTTTCTTTTACCCGCAAGCCCACAAAAGTATTACATATTACAAGTTTAAACGTTTTTTCTTCATTTTAACTTGTATTACCACTAAATATATTTTTTTACATTAATACTCTATTACTAACGAAATATTAAAGAAAAAATGATTTTATTACAATACTGAGAAAAATAGAGTACTACCACGTCTACTCACTGGGAACCAGTGACGGGAATGAATATTTCGTTCAGCTTCTATAGATGCGTATATTTGTCAATAATTGTATTTGATAATCGAGCACCTGACAAAATTAAAACATATATTTTAAAAATATTGAAAATTGTTGAGAATCTATATTTATTGTTCTTAAAAGTATTAGAAATCGAAAGTTCTTCGACCTCGACGCGTCGGGTCACCTCTACTCACCCTTCATCTAATCTAAACAGTTTTACCAGTAATTTACTAACGGTTCGTATAAAATAAAAGACTTTGCAACTAACACTTTTTCCATTTTTATATTCTCGAGAAGATGGCACATTTATACGTCAAGATTACCCCAACCTCAATGCCTATTTAAATTCAATTATTACTATGTTCACGTGCGTTACTGCGTGCTTGTGGTTGTCGTCTTCATTTTCAAGATTACCTAAATTAGGTAATTTTCATAGTAATAGCATGACAATTTTAGTAATTGTGTAAAATCCATTAAATATAAATGAGCCAATGAAACATTTTCAACACTGCCGTATAGTTTAAAACATAAGGAAAATATTTACCGTTTTGTGAGCTCATTGAATCGGATATAGTTTTAAAAATAGGTTTTTTAAAGCAATTAAAAGTAAGCTGAAAGGCTATAAAGTGGTCTATTTAAAATAAAAAAGTTTTATTAATTCTATTTAAATTAGGTTTCCTTTACAAATAGTACCCATTAAACTCTACTAGTCTAGTTTAAGTAATGCAAATCCACTTAATCTTGTCAAAATAGATTTAAAAAAGCAGACAATTTACATTCAATCTATGTTTTATAAAAATCTATGATATCGTAGTAATATTATTTTTTTTTTTAAACTTTCTAAGCAAACAGTTAAAACTCTGTTTTAAAATAGTAAAATTATCAATCTTTAACAAAATATCATTAACATTATGAAAAAAAAAATTAAACGGACTTTAAAATTAGTCTAAAACTAAGAAATATCAAATAAACTTACTATGAAAGTAACGTAAAATATTGTAGCAGAAAAAAAAAATACTTATGCGAACGTTTTAGTATTTATAAACGTTTATTTATTGCAAAATGTTATCTGAGAGTTATGAAAGTACTATTTCTGTGACGAAAACTTGTTTGAAAACGACTGAGAAGGTTGTTTTTAAAAATAGAATTTGTTTATAAACAAGTTGATTTTCTACTTTAGCAAAATATTAAGCACATAAATAACAATAGGAATATTTGAAACTTTCGGGAGAGTAAATAAAATCAATGTTTTTTTAAGGGTAAGGCAAAGTCACCTGAGATCTAGTAAAGTTACAAATATGTTGATTATGACTCAATAAAGTTGTAATCATTCTATCAATCATTGCACTTTTAAAACCGATAGAAAAGGTTTTTTAACATGAAAATGAGAAAATGTATAAATTTGTCGTAAGACCGTTTCGTTATTTGAAGGTATGATAAAATATAACTTAGGATTTCGTAACTTATATATGAATAAGTAAAAAAACAAAAAAACGCAAGACATATAAATAAAACAGAAAATGCTTTAAAATTAAAATATGAGTTCATAAATTTACTTCCATCGAAAAAAAAAAAGTAATAAGGTACAATTTGAGATTCTTTATTACCTTTACGTCTAATAACAGTTTTAATTTGTTTATGCAGATAACCTTAAGATAACAATTATTATTCGTTACCAATCTATTAGTGCGATTGTAAAGTATTCAATCAGTGCAAATTGCACCAGGCGGGAGGAACGATTCTTATTCTTACAAAAACAATATTAGTCAACTGTAAATCAGTAAAATGTTGGAGTTTTTATTAGCTGCAGCGATAGCGTTTGCAGTCTTCCTTTATTTCACTGTCTCGTCGAAGCACACTCACTTCAGAGACCGCGGAGCGCCGCAGACCAAACCCCAGTTTTTCTTTGGAGACTTCAAAGATGCAGTTTTTGGCACCAAACATCCTGCAGTCATCGTGAAGCGCATTTACGAGTGAGTTATTTTAGGGTATTTTATTTTACTAGTGGCCTTTTATAGAAAAAGATTATGCATTGATATATTTCTATATCGATGAGAGGTTTATAATATTTTCTAGATATATACTCGAGGCTTTTTGAATTAATAAATGTAACCTTATGACAGCAAATCAAAATATATTTGTTTTAGGGAACCACACAACTTTTTACTATATAATTTAAATATTATAATATACCATTTTTATATATGAATACAAATCTAAAAACATTTATAAAAAAAATACATTTCGTAATTAAAAATAATATTGAAATCATAAAAAGGGACTGGACTTGTGATTGATGTCTTAAGGCGCTTACATACCTGAATGCTACAAAAATTAGAAATTTACAGGTTTATAAAGACGTTAGGAGAGATATTTTACAAGAGATATAAGTAATCTAGTTTATTTACATAAAAGACAATTTACTATTCTATAGAATAATTAGCTAAGGATTTTTTTTAAACATTAAACAATAAAATATAAAAAAAACAAATGTTTTTGAAATAGCATTGTTTGAAGTCACCAGCTTTTGAAACCAGAAACATCACATATAAAATAAATATATTTTTATGATGAGAATAAAGTGAAGGAAGGATTTAACTAAGCGATTTGAGATATATGGTATAACAACTTAGAAATAATATAACAAAATTCGCCTAAAATTAGAGATTTTTGTTTTAGTTTTTAAATATGAAAATGACAACTTATGCTAAAGGTTTTTAAATTTTCCGACCATATATGTTTTTGTGGTATTATTTTTTAATAAATGGTTTTGAAAAACATATATCTTTTAAAAAACAACTAAATGCTTTCAATGAACCTATGAACAGAGATATTATATCTTCAGCCTTGAGGTATGGCTTCTGGTAGTTCAAAATTTCACAGCACAGGAAGGCATGTCGCAAAAAATATTGAAAGTTTGACGCTGCATTCGAACGAAAACGTTTGGTGGACACGACTGGGAAAAGCGCGCATCCGCGGATTTGCGTATGCGCAAATTTTGCATATGAGGTGCTAGAGGATGTTCATACATTCGGTCTAACACGCTCTGTCCATGTTAATTCGTCCGTGTTTTCGTTCATCGTACAAAGCTTTTTTTCGCAGGCAACAATTTGTAGGTTAGAATCGTTCAAGTGGTCTCTTCCGTTCACCTATGTAAAGTTTCCTTAAATAAACGGTGACTTTCCTGAATCCTGAAAGATGAAATTCTAAGCGTCATAAAATACAAATGGTACATTTAAAAAAATCATTCGGTTCTTTTAAAACTGCGGGGTTACAAAATAAATTATGAAGAGTAAAACTAAATAAAATAAATTAATTAATTAAATTATAAGGAAAAATTAGTATAACATGCCACAATAGTAATTTCAATAGATATCTCATAATAACCTACACAAATAACGTTTCATTAGCAAGTAAAGTATTCAATTGATACAATCTATCTTAATTTTTCAATGTTTATTATAAATATTAAAATATTTTATTCTTACAGTGCATATCCAGATTTGCCATATGTGGGTTTCTTCGCCCTAAATACTCCCACTGTCTTACTGAGAGATGTGGAACTCATCAAGAATGTTCTCATGAAAGATTTTGCATCATTTTATAACAACAATATATTAGTAAGCGGTCTTTTTATTATTCTTACAACTATAATAATATTTTATATTTTTCAAATAATATTAAAATAAATACGCTGATAGTTTTGAAACCCTAACATTACTAAGTAAATATATTTGTTCTTTACTAGTCTGACTGAAATCTGGATATTAGGTGTTCCTAGAACTTTAACCTTCTTCTCCGTGGCCAATGCCGAGCTTAGCTCTCACCTTAACCTGATGGCTCCTTTCAATCTGATTTGGACATTTCTACTTATAAGTTACCATGGTCTTTATTATAATCCACACTTTTCTACTCGTATATAGTTTTTTATTTTTTAATTTATTTCCTAAATGTAATTCGCATAATATGGAATTATTTATTATTTTGATGTATGCATAACGTCTTTTGGGTGGTTGTATCGTCGTCACAGAGTTGACGTCATTTCGACATTCTCGTTATGTTGTCAATCGTCGTCACACTGCTATCCGGTCATGCAACGAAACTCTGTGACGAGGGGTTTGCTTTAATAACTCCCAAACTACTAAAGGTACCTAGCTAAACTATCCTTATACCTTTGAAAAGATGAAGAATATCGACAGTCATCAAAATAAACTAGATTGAAAATGTTAAGAATAGAAAACATAGTAGGAATATCGAAATAACGTAAATTTGATGAGCTAGACTTTAATCGTAAAGTTTGCGATTCAAACAGAGAGTTTCTTCCAGTGTGTATGTGTTAATAGACAAACCGAAACTATACATTGGCTAAAAACTATTTTTTTGCGTTCAGCATAAGTTGAAATAAAACTGAAAATCTTTGACATATAATATTATGTAATGATTTCATAAAAAAAAAAACTCAAATATCAACGTGCTTCCCGCTCCACCTATACAGCAACCATTTCACTGAACGAGGAATGTAATATAACGGTAAAATGGTAATAAATTCCCCTTCTCCGTTCCGACCTTTCCGACCACAAAAATATTTTAAAATTATAGTAATACTTGAATCTTTGTCAGTCATGTATCCATTTTAGGCATTATATATACGTGTATCCATAATTGGGCAACTACGGAAGGAGATTAAGATAAATGATCTCTTTCGTAGATTTTCAGAAAATAACCTTATAATACGGTTAAGGTTGTCCATCCTCATGATAGTTTTTTTTTTTATCATTTTGGTAAGGCAGCCAAAATATATTAACACGTCAGAAATACCATCACTTTAGGGCGATACCAGTATTTGTTCCCATCCCTAAATTGATGTATTACCTAATTCAGAGGCACCACTTACGAGACCATTCATATTAGGTCGTGTCCTATCTATATCATAGGCGTGTTTTCCTGCAATATGTTAAATTTAGATAAGATTAATGATAAGATTAAATGAAATGAGTACCGTATTTAATTTATTTTCGCGCTTATTTTTCTAGCTCTAAGATATTGTAATCATTCCAAATATATGATTTTATACTAGATAAAAATCCTAAAGAAATTCCTTATATTCAATTAGTTTAAAGATTATAGTATATTAAAAGTATAAAAAAAACTAGCATTCACGAGTGTAAAAAAAAATACTAGTTATTGATTTCCTGCGAGCAATCACCTCTTGGCTTTATAATCGGACCAGCTCAGTAGCAGTAAAAAAGTAAGGGTACATAGAATAGTTATCGGCCCTGCCTCAAAAAAATCACGTAATAATTCATGATTGTGTACGCAAAATTTCATTATATATAGAACTGAAATGAAACTTAAATTTTAACTAAATCAAAACTGACATTCAACTGACTCAAACAAAGGTTTGCTAAACACATATTATATGAAACGCTATGTGCGATTAGTTTACTACATCAGTAAAAGCGATTGCTAACTAATCGTATGACTTCTTGCAGCCAGATCCCGAGGACCATTTCTTCGCGGCCAATGCCTTCGCCGCTCAAGATGAAATGTGGAAAATGTCCAGAATGCATATGACTCCCCTCCTGTCCGTGAAAAGCGTGCGACAGCTGTACTATACAAAATTCGAACGAATCGGGAAAAACCTCGTAGAATATCTAAATGAACACTCTAACAAGCAGCCGACTGAGTACCTAGATGCCAAAGAGGTATTGTGATTTGATTATACTAAACACTCAAAAACACTTCTCCAACCTTTTCAGCGTGATTTGTATTGTTTTCTCAGCGGTCACAGAGACTTTTCCAATCTTTGAGTGAAATACACTGATGCACTGCCATCACATCTAATAACGAGACGCAGCCCATATAAATGTCGGAACAGACGGACGTTTTTTGGACTGCAGTGAAGTCCAAAAATATTGCAATACCTGCAATACTACACGTGCAGTTGTCACAAAGACTGCAAAAGCATGACTGTAACCTAAATGAAATGTTAGATTGCACTACATCGGTTTTGTCACACGTATATTTTTTTTTTTACATTGAGATTATTGTTCCAAATACCTTTTCTAAATATTAATATACAAATAATTACTGTTTCTGATTGTTGTTAAATAGAAGGTTTTAATGATGATGACGATGATGGCGGGAGTGAACTGATTCCTATGTTCAAAAAATAATATACAAATTTACTAAAAGGATTTTACTAAAACCCGCGAACTAACCAATATTAACATAAAATTAAAGCATCTTCTTTAGCTTTATTTAAAATTATATATTATTTTTTACAGATCACGTCAGCATTTACAACAGATGTTGTAGCGTCAACTGTTTATAGCGCTGAAACGAATACTTACAAATCGGATTCAATTTTTAGGCAAATATCACGATCCGTTAACATACCTGTGATTATTGGCAACATTGGAGCCATTCTCGCCATGATTTACCCAATTTTCGGCGGACTCGCTAAGTTCAGGTAAGTTATAGTATAGTAAATGTGTATTTTACCTGTGGTTTTATTTTCAGTTTATACCCATCACGAACCTATTAACTCTGGACTGAACATTTGGCGCGATATTTATGTACCCTCTCTAGCAACGCGTTTTGGCGTCACAAAACCCGATCAAAAAACAAAAAAACATAGGGCTCACTTGCAGAAAAATACTTACTTATTGCATATCTTTTTTTCTATTTTAGTCCTTTTAGGCCGAAAGATTGTCATTCCTTAGCAATTTCTTCTGGAGGAGCCCCATCCCATGACAAACCTAGTATTTAAATTCTGAATTATTATCTTCCCTTTAAAAATAGCAGGTGACAACAACTCTAAAGGATCAAAGGTACGCGCAGTCGTAGATAGGATAGATCGCTTGGTATAAATGTTATGTAATGGTAGATTTATTTTCTATGAAAAATTATCATTATTTGAATCCCATTGAGAAGTCCATAGTTGTGACTAATCGCTGCTGCGGGCAGTGTAAAGATTTAAATCTTTATGTTTGCCAGAACAAAGATTAACCATCATTTAGTTTCTTTAATTTACATTTCTTATACTTAACTATTTATAATATTATCACATATTCTAAAAATTACTGGTGCTTACCAGCGGTCGAGCCATTAAAAAACGGTTTCCTTAAAAGGATAGAGGGACGGTGCAAACAAAAGTGGTGCTGTTTCTATAGGGCGAAGAAGACATCTTTATTTAAGTACGCGACTCTCGAGAGGAGCGCCCGGCCCCACTAAGACGGTCCTTTTTGTTACCCAGCTCTTGACGAACATCATAAAGATGGAGTTATGTGTTAAATCATTTATATAGGGTATTTAGCATTTGTATAAAAGTGGGACTTATGTGATTTGCTAATTAGAGTGACGATATGTAAATTTTATTGAAATATTTTATTTTTTATAATATTGTTTAATTTCAGGTTGACAAACGCCACTTCGCGTTCTTTACTTTCGAAAGTCACACGTGACGCGATGGAATTCAGGCAAGCGACTGGCAACACCATTACTGACGTTCTTCAGAAGTTGATCGAATTAAAGCAAAGGCCATCTGACAAAGGTGAGCATTTCTTGATATGGTATCATGTTCATTCTCGAATGTATGTATCTAATTATTATTAACTTTTCGAGTAGTAAAACATGCTATTTTAGTTCCAGTTTTAGGTTATTTTTTTCTTTGTAGCATATTCTATAGAATTTACAGTACATTCAAAATAAATATTTGATACAAATAACAATACAAAATAACAAACTACTACTAAACACTTTTACTACTACTACTACTAACTACTACGACTTCTAGTACTAAACTATAGTATTTAGGCGATTCGATTGATTTAACCGTATCTCCACTATATTTACTTCTATAAAAATCCGTTTTATAAAATATAAAATATCGATTTAGAATTTTTTTAGAATTTTTTTTTTTAACACACAAAGGCTACACGTATCGTTTTTTTAAGGTTCCGCTATAACCATAACATGTATCTGCGCAAAAAACACGTATTAATGTTACTTGTAGACTTCCCCCGTGCATTCGATACTCTAGTGCATAGAAACATTCCGAATGCATTCGAGGAGGTTGGTTTTCGAGGAAAAATATCGAATTTATTAACAAATTATCTAAAAAAAAGACAGATGGTAGTCAAAATTAATAATAAATATAGTAAAAAAGAAAATGTGAACTCTGGTACAGCCCAGGGCTGCATATGGTGGCCCAATAATGTAAATGGTATGTTAATGGTAATGTATGGTATGTGCGTGGTGGTGGTGTGGTTTATGGTGACCCAGTAAATGTGTATCTTATTTAGAAATCTACACCTATGCAGACGACACATCACTAATTGCTGTACATAGTGATCTGCAAACTGCGACAGAGATGCTGCAAAGAGACTTCAATAAGATACAGGAATGGGCACACAATAACGGACTTTTTATAAATGCCGATAAAACAAAAGTCATGCACATCAGGTCATCGCACGCAACTATTCAAAACACTGATAATTTAATTAAACTACACAGTGATAGCTGCCTGCACAAACCAAACCGGATTGTCGTTGTGAGCGAATTCAGACGGTAGACTCCGAAAAATATCTTTGACTAACATTTGATAGTAGATTAAATTGAACGAAACACATAAATAATATATGCGACAAACTTCGACTACTAATAACAAAATTTTATCGTTTAAAAGGAATCTTAAAATATGAACAATTACGAATGTTATATTTTGGGTTTGTAGATTCAATAATTAATTATGGCATTAGGAGTAATGGCAATAATTTTAAAACATTTAAAAAAAAATAAAAGAAATACAGGTTAGAATAATAAAATTGTTCCTAAAAAAAATAAATTAAAATATATGAGTGGTGATCTCGGTTTATTTAAATATTTTAATAAACACTCATTCAACATACATATAGTACACGGCAAATAAAAAACGAAACGTTATTTATACATTTAACTCATTATACTATTCTTTTTTAATAATTTGCCAAGATCTTTAATAAAAACTAATATTAAATCTAAAAAAAAATAAATATGTAGTTAGAAATATTTGCTATGAAATTTCACAAAAACACTTTCTTTAAATGTTTGAAGATATTTTTTTTTTTTTTTTATTTTGAGTAATGCACCATATATATACAACCCCCTTTTCCGTAGGTATCTTAACATACACATTAAACAATTAAACGTCTCAATATAATGACACATTGTTCTTATGACTATGGGGACACTTATCACTACACTTTAATTAAATTAAAATTAAAACACATTAAAATTGACTTAGCGTGTTAATTATTGTTTTAAAATCTTATTATAATTATACTTATTTTTTGTTTGTAATTTACTACTAAGCTATAAAAATGTTTAGCAATTTATCCTTATTACCTAATGTATGCTTATTACCTATCATAATAAATAAATAAAATTACCCGAGGTCCCACAGCTAGGCCCAGTATATCATTTTCTACGCCTTCTACTTTAATTTTGTTTTTTTTTTGTAGGAAAACCACACAAAATATTACAGTTAGTTCCTATTAGTTTATATACGCTAAAACTTGCTTCAATGATGTGAATGTGTGTGTGCCTTACTTATAGGTAGTGAACGAGAGGACCTATCCTTAGTGAACGAGATGACCTATCTCTAGTGGATGAGAGGACCTATCCCTAGTGAATGAGAGGACCTATCCCTAGTGCGGCATTCAGGGATGTGAAGCCTAAATCACAACTTTAACCTCATTATAAATATTACCTGATAATGATAAGTTTTATCATAATGTGATAATAATTATACACCGCGTCCTAAGACCATTCCCGACAAAAAAATCCAGTTATAAGCTTGCGATTTCAAACATGATAGTATTTAAGTCATATCAATATTCATCAAGGTGCCGAAAAAAAAACTGCCAGCTGCGACGTAGGTGAATGACAGCTATCGGTCAAGGCCGTACCAGCGTTTTAATAAAGCTAATAAATTTTGTGATGAATTTCTCACTCATACAAGGTAACATAAACAACCCGTTTAAGTTTTAGGTGACTCTGTATATATTAGCAAAATAAATTAATTTCACAGATCGTGTTACTGACGATTACATAGCAGCGCAGGCGTTTGGATTTTTCATCGATCTTTACGAAACTTCTTCTGTCGCCATGAATCTCGCTTTGTTTGAAGTACGTAAGTCATATTAATTTCTTATGAAATTGCAAAATATGTTGTATTCATCGAAATGTCAGCATATTGAATTCGCTGTTTTGTTTAGTCTAGTCAAATTAATTTCTGGTGTTTCTCTTTTTGGAAAAAAAAATACCGAATGCACAATTACCCAAAGTTCACGAGCTCAAGGACAAAAGTTTTATTGAGTGTTTCCTCATTAATCGATAATTATATTTGATTACGACAACGACGTTTTTAATAGCTTACTTAATTATATTATATGCGTTACGCTATTAACTATCGAAATTACATCATATTTTGATTCGCTTTCGTCCAAACCAAAAAAATGTTCATTCAAACTTATAATAAATCTTTTATTTTAATAGCTAGTACACCGTATCATTTTGATTGCGAGGTTGACTGTACTCATTCACCCAAGTACAGTATTCAAAGGATTCTCAAAAAAAAAAAATGGGGTCAATTTTTTCCCAAAAACATTTTAATTTTTAATGATTCGAAAGCTTAAAAACATCTAGATAAAGAAAAATTTGTTATGGTAAAAGTCCAGAAAGAATTTACTAATTTTAGATCGGCAAAAACCCGGACATTCAACACAGACTAATTCAAGAAATTGACGACTTGGCCGATGCTCACGACGGAAGGTTCCCTCACGACGAACTTGTCGCTTTGGAGTATCTGGAAATGGTTATCCAAGGTAGGATTATTGTCTCCTTTTCATTAAATATGTTCATAAACTTTTACTTTAGTGCAGAAATCGCAGAAAACCCGTCCTCAAAAAAATAATATTTGTGATAACGCCAAGTGTCCTCAAAAACATAATCGGTATTTGTGATGACATCAAGTGTTATTTCCTTTCAGAGGTTCTGCGGCTGCACCCAGTTTTGATGGCGGGCGAGAAGGTCTGCACAAAAGCCTTCACGTTCCCCGCGGCATCACCCAACCACAAGCCGTTGGTAGTGGAACCTGGAACGGTGGTCGTCATTCCCACGTACGCGCTGCACACGGATGAAAAATACTTCCCGGATCCCGAGCGTTTCAATCCGGAGAACTTCACCAGCGACGCTATCGCCTCTCGGCCCAAGTTTGCATATCTGCCTTTTAGTGACGGCCCGAGGATATGCTACGGTTGGTTTAATTTAAGATTAAACGTAGGTTGAATAAGCCATATAAACTGTTTGTATTGCATGTATGTATTGTTTTTTTTTTTAAGAAAACCATCAGTTAATATTATATACATTACAAACAAACATTAATATAAATACTACATTGACCAACAATTTTACACAGCTACACACAAAAAAATATATTTGATTGAACAACGAACAAAAAACCTATGTAAAACTAAAATAGGCTTCTACTAACAAATACTTCTATGCGCATTTTAGTGTTAGTGATATGTGTATGTGTGTGGTTAAGGGGTGTGTTTGTGTGCGTGTGTAAGCGTGACCAATGTGCAAATAAATATAGTAAGATGTATGCTTAATAGTGTGCTTATAA
The DNA here is from genome assembly GCA_020383195.1 of Neomicropteryx cornuta. Lineage (NCBI taxonomy): Eukaryota > Metazoa > Arthropoda > Insecta > Lepidoptera > Micropterigidae > Neomicropteryx > Neomicropteryx cornuta. The sequence continues at coordinate 5,767,122 of JAHKQU010000025.1, read as the reverse complement.
AAGTATTTAGTAATCAGTATTCGTGATTCTCAGTTGCCTTATAAAGTTGGTCAATGACATATCTATAGGGTTAACAATTACTTATCTCATTGAGGACTTTAAATGAGCGATATATCCAGCTATTTTGCCCAGTACTGATTTTACATTTAGGCAGCCGAAATGGCCTGTGGGAATGGAATAGTTTGACGTGTGTGCCTGGCAGGAATATTAAAATTAATTCCTGCCAGCAGATCAACTGGTTCGTTGGTTGGTAGTTAATTATTAACTACCAACCAACGAAAGTGTCTGCGTCTTAATCTAACGGAAACGAGGGTTTCTCGCCAAAAAAGATGTTTTTACAGGACAGAGCATTAATTAGGCTTAGTTGTGGCGACACCATCGAGACTTTTCTAAATTTCGCAAATGGAGTGCATAAAATAACAATATTACCTATATAAGCTAATAGAAACATAGTAAGGTACAATTTCAAACAACCAATTACATTATGAAAGAATTTTCTTTTAAATCAAATTTCGAACACGTTTAAAAAAAATTATAAGATTTTCATTTAAAATATTCATTTATTTATTTTATAGATATACAAAACGTTGTATATGAGTGAGTGCAGTGTACTAGGAGTGTAGAGATTCTAAGGGTTTAATCTAATAAAGTGCACAGTGCTTTAAATAGAGATTACCCTTCGAAAAAATGTAGCTTACTGTATACAAATATGAAATATTTGGTTTTCAGGAATGCGTCTCGGAGTGGCCATGATCAAGTTTTGTCTTGCTACAATTCTCAAAAACTTCGAAGTGAAAACAGATCCCTCCTGCTATCGAGATGGGTACAACATTGACCCTACATATTTCCTCAAAAGACAGCACCCTGGAAAGGTCAGGGTTGCATTTCTCAAAAGAAATTAGGTTTCTTTAAATATATCGTTTTTTTTAATAAGCGTTTGTTGTTTTATTTTACAAAAATGCCTTCGATACATAATGTTAGTAGGATTTATATTCAAAAGTTGGTATCCACAAAGATTGAGATATATTAAAATATTAAATCTAATTTTAAAAAACTTATTTCCAAAAGTCTCTAATACTCCAAAATACTTTACGTTCATTTTGTAGCTGGATTCAAGAATTTTGTAATACAGAATTTGAAAAAAGCGTGCCAGAAGTTCGATTGTTTGTAGAAAAAATTGGTTACGAAATTTAGTCTTAATTAAAGAAAAAATGAATAACAAAGAAAATACAAGTTTCCGCTTTTGAACATACTGATAAACCTATGCAATCTTTGATATGCAGTACTTACTTAATTTTTTTAACACAATGCCAGATGTTATAGTCAACACCGAATGTCGGTTCAAAGCTGTCAATTAATATTTTGGTTTTATTTATCATATCAATTATTTGTAATCTATACCAAAAGAGGACAGGACATTCTCAAGCATGTGATAATTTAGGTACTTCAGGATGGCCAAAACAGCGACATACTGCCTTTAGAAAATAATTTGGAAGAAGTGTATCCAAATGTTTATATAACAATCAGAAGAAGGACTATCTGTGTTGTCAGATCTTACAATTGAGCTGAAATACCTGCTATGACATAATTTTGAAAAAATCAGTAAGGCTTAAAACCGCAAAGTTAGACTATTTAAATTTGCGTTTGTTTGTGATATGTTGACATCATTTGATTATGAATAATACTCGTATAATCATTTAATTATAATTAATAAAAAGCAGTATTTTTTACTGTGAAGTAACCGGATTTAATCTTATCATTAAAAAATAGGAAATTATGGTCAGAACGGCCGACATGAGAAACGGACCGGGACTTGTGCTTTTTAACGCGTGAGATGTCAGGAATAAAATCTTTTAATTTAACTGTAAATATTTCAGCTAGCTAGCGCCTAAAACCCAAATATATAATAATACCCATGTTTTTAATTTAGGCGCGGGCATGTTTTCAGGAAACAACCCAACCACCCTTATAACCTTAACCTAACCTCTATAACACTCATCAAAATTTCTTCCATGCGTTCTCGCGTGTGTTGGTACAGGTAAATTCGAGATAGAGTTACTAACCGACGCGAGATGGTTGTTAATTCGAACATTAAGTTTATATGTCGTTTCGCCGTTATAGAGTGCATTGTAATGTAATTAATATAGTAATGTTCTGTGATATTAGGGCTAGAAAACAGGTAAATCGACGTGTAATTCAGGCGATATCTAGACTAGTCTTCTTTTAGCTCTTGAAGAAGGGGTCACGGAGCTCCGAAACGTCCAGCAGAGGTACTCATCCAATCTCTATCATTTTTTTTACTTTTTCTTCATGTGTTTTTTTCTATATTAATAATTATTATTACTAGTGTATTCGTTGGTAGGTCGATGCAACGTCATTTAGAACATATTTAGATATAGGTACTTTAAGTATAGAGTCTTTTTCAAATAATTCCGATAACAAGCAGTTTTACGCTAATAACACAATAAAGAAAGATAGTTAGTATCATTGTATATTTATTTATTTATTTATGCATACATATACAGAACTTATGATAATAATAAAATTCAAAGTCTATCCTAACTGGGCCATACCCGCACAGGTAGAATTTTGTGGTGGTGTAGCCATAATTATTTATGGTTATACTTTCCAGGGCTGTGTTGAAATATATAGCTATTTTAAACTAATTTCTGATATAGTTGTAGTTAGTAGTATTATATTTTTCTACTGCCTACTACCTACTTATATGCACTTATTCTGACAAAATGATAACTATTTAATTTTAAGTAAACAATAAAAATATCATTTAAATTTGGCAGAGTGTTAGTATCATGGGAAGTTTTGATTATTCAGGTAATATTTAGGTGTTCAAATACTTTAAAAACTTTTATAATTTGATATTTTTTGAACGGTACAAACTACAGACAAATTTTGAAATTGCAAAACGAGCTTTAGGTAGTGCATACTGACGCGACATTCCTAATTTGGACATAGGCATTATGAAACACGAACAAAACAACTTTTACATTACCTACTAATAGTTTTTATAATCATTTAGGTTCGTAATGAGCCCTGATTTCTGATATAAACGAGCACGGCGTCTTACTTCTGGTGTAGTCACAGAGATACTTATCACATTGTATAGAATAATGCATATTAAAGTACTAAAAAAAATATTTTGTGCAGACATACTACTTTTCATTTTTGTTTAATTAGCATATAACGGCTTGTTTTCGGAATAACTTGAAAAATGGTAATGATCTCCTAAACCATAAAACTTTGTACTGAGGTAAGCGTGGCTTAATACGTCCTAAATGATGTTTTCTATCATCTCTTATAAGGTTTGCAGCGACCTACCAATCATTTTATATATATAAATATATAAAGTATTTCTTAGATTCCGTATTTGATGAATTATTATTTTAAAGGCTATCTTTGTGAGAAATATGATAACCTGATATTATTGTATATTACACATTATGTGACCTTATTATATATATACATATATATTTGACTTATATTTGATGAATGTTTTTTAATAGCGGCAAATCGCCTGAAAAGATAAATGTCACTATCTTTGACAATATTGAAAATTTTTGAATAAGTTTTTATTTATTTGATAAAGTGCTGGATATAATAATATTTATAAAGGTTCTAAAGAGGTCCTGTACTTGAGAGCGCAGGATGTCGGTTTAAACCCAGCGTTGAGTTTTATAAAAATGCATTTTTAACTCTCACCTGTCCTCTCATAATATTGTCAAATATTATGTAACCATCTAATTAAATAAAATAAGGAAAGGATGATATTTGAACAAAAAATATAAAAATGTTCTGTGATATTAGGGCTAGAAAACAGGTAAATCGACATGTAATTCAGGCGATATCTAGACTAGTCTTCTTTTAGCTCTTGAAGAAGGGGTCACGGAGCTCCGAAACGTCCAACAAGGTACTCGCCTAATCTCTATCTATCTTCTACTTTTCTCCATCTGTCTTATAATAATAACAAGTGAGTAAACAACCATAATCTTTTTCGTTTTCTATTTGAATAATATGTTAATATTTTTAAAATCTTCACCATTAAGTCATTTGTATCTTGCTTGCTTAAGTTTAACCAATTTTGAAATAAAAATATTGAATTTTTTGAAAAATAGAAGTACCTACCTATTACTCCAAATATTAAGTTTCTGCGTGCACTTTGATCGTGGACATTTATATTTTTACTCGTATGTATTGCATTTGTGCCATTTTAAATAAATAAAATATTAAGTAAAAAATGAGTACTAGAATCCATAAATCATATCGTAAAAAAACTATTTAGCTGACCTATTTAAATTTATTATTTTTGTTTTTATTAGTTTAATACGACGGTTAGTGCTGCAGTATTATTTTATACAGGTTTGGCTTTAGCATAAACAAAAAAAATGTATATTTTTAGATGACAGCCATTTCTTGTGTTTTTAAATTGCTAGTGGCCTCAGGATTCAGTATTAGGGCACATTGTCTATCACACTACTAAATTGGGTTTGAGGTTAGCCATAAGGTTTTTCTCTTAGACCTTTGGTATAATTTTCAAAATATATTTGATCAGGATAGTCATACGAGTTTATGCGCAAATCCGTCAGAATCAACAACATGAAAAATATAACGAGCACATATAGAATGACTTTTCTTCAGCCAGATGTGCTCTAATCTACCGCCGATGATGATGATGAAGTGAGGTATCTACCAAAGTAGGTTTCGTTGGTGTATCTACACCAACGAAACCTTGAATCTGCCTTTAAGATTAAAGGCAGATTCTGTGAAAAACAGCAATATTATTTTATAATATCAAATTTTTCATTAGTTTTTATCTGAAACCTAAGTTTGTTAACTGTTCGCTAAGGCGAAGAAATCCCTTTTTAAATAAAGATCTTAATTTAAAGGTTTATTAGTCCTTTTAATATGGAATTGCTTAACGATAAATAAAAACTATATCTTTCTCCCCATTGCCTCTTTATCAAAAATGTCCTGTGCATACTTTCTTTTGGTAAACTGAACGACTGTGTGCTTGAATATTTTCTTTTAAGATTTTCACATGGTTCCCCTTTAAATTCTAGTCACTTTTATTAATAAATCTGCAACGGATCCTCAAGAGCTTACAGTTTGTCGTACCAAAAAGTACTGCCTTTGCAACATTTAATATTTAATGTAACATTTGTTAGAGATATTTTGAACTACATGAATCGGAATTGAAACCATGAAAATTATGCTATAGTTCTAGAAAAACAAAAAACATAACAAAGAATCTAATTAAATAAATGTTACAACTAAATCCGATGGACATGCAACGAAAATCATTAAAGGTTGCCAATCTATTATAATTGTATCTAACGTGTCATTATAAATTTAATATTTTAATCGATAGCTTTTCATTAAACATAAGTCCTTAAATACGCAGCGCAGCCTATCAATATGATTATTATCAATAATATAATTTAATAATGTTTGTATGTATGCGTAATAGAAATATATATATATAATGATCAGGTTTGTACTTAAACTAAATGTTTGAAAGGTAAGTTTCCATCCAAGTTCGGGATGCGTTCAGGTTGTTTTATGTAATGTCCATAGCGTAAAGAATCTTTAATTTTTCATTTTTTTTTCAGCAGACACTACGTTCACCTTAGCACGCCATAAGAGTGTTAATTTACGTTGAGACAGAAAATAGAAACATGTTAGATTATCTGTTAGCCGCCATCATAGCGTTTGCAGTCTTCCTTTATTTCACTGTCTCGTCGAAGCACACGCACTTCCGAGACCGCGGAGCGCCGCAGACCAAACCCAAATTTTTCTATGGGGATTACAAAGATGTTGTCTTCAGCACCAAACATCCTGCGATCGTAGCGAAAGACATTTACGAGTGAGTTTCGTTTTTAATTTATCAGAATACTAAATATCATTTCGTTTATTTCTACTAAAGGAATACCATGTATCAAAAAATTAATATTTTAAATTGAGTAGGTGATATTCAAAAAGTATTTAGTCAATTTTCGACAGAAAACAAATTACGTAGGTATAGCAATTTGTCCACAATCTTGATACTTTACTGTTAGAAATGAGATCACATATTCCTGTGCAGTTCCGGCTGATGTCTGAAGACCGAATTTCTCCTTCACCGCAAAAAATACGAATAAGTAATTTCTTCATCTCCTTTTTTACAAACCTATTAACATATTAACCTGATTTCAGAAAAATCAATAACTTTCAACAATAGAAGCATTTTTGCAATGTGAAACTAATAAGTTGCCTAATAAGTTTATAGGAGTTTACAAACTGTTACTATTTTCTATTAGCAGAAACGTAACTCTTCATGTCGCCAAGTTTTAACCACATAATTAATGATATCGATCGAATCTGCCCCCATTGATTTAACATTGTCAACAATTCCCGCTTAAAATCGGGCCAAGCCCGCAAAGAAATAATGGTGGTTTGGCCCATTACTGCGTAGGCAGTGTCAACACTGTCGATATTAAACCGGGTCATGTTCGCTAAACAACCATCTCTGCCCAGCAGCGGTGTACAATGCTGACATCGCCCGGGCAATGCTGACTCTACCTACCCTGCGGGCTTTGTCCGTAACATACTCGTATTATATATTACAGCCGGTGGTTCGCGTGATGTGTGTTTACAATATTTTTTTAAACTAAAAAAACAAATGTTTTTACCTGAATAAAAAGATCGGTTTTCGATTTTTCGTGCAAATATCGTATTGAATTTTACCGTTAGTAACTATTGGTATTTTAATTAGTTTCAAAAAATGGATTCTTTTATTAAAAAAATAGTTTGCTAATGTATGGGGAAAACCTGAAATTTTAATTCAAAAAGTTTTTGTACGGTGTTAATATTCAAATACCATTATGTCAATTTTCGAAGCCTCTTATAGTTTTTTTATTTAGTAAATAATTTTATAGTACTATGAATAAACTCTAAAAATGGCATAAAATAGCAATATTATGCCATTCATTTAAAATCTCGAAGTTCTTATACAGTAATTTGAATGAAAAGTGTTTGATTCTATCTTTCTTATTAATTAATTACATAATTTTATTCGTGTTACGTAGATATATACAAATAGTTGCAGTATTATCGTCACATATTTTAATTTAAAAAAAATACTACATAATACCTAATTTGTATTGCGTTTGTATGATAATCTGTACATGATATAGGTAATTTTTTAGCCAGGTTAGGTGTTTTTGTGAATTAATAAATTAAATGATAATGATAATGATAGTTGTCCTTCCTAGGAATGGTCTTCCATTACCGATTATTATAAGTAAAAAATTGTATAAAAATATGCGATAATAATTTTCCCCACAAAAATATTTATTTTTTAAACCCGCTGATATAAATTACCTTTCTTACAAGCGGCGCGTAACTCTGGCGCGGTTCCTGTTACAAGAAACCTATAATATTATCACGTAATGTTCACATTTGTTTTTCTCGTAAACCGCGATAAATTTTGAAATGTCTTTTTTATAAAGTGTTTTTTTTTTGCGATGGTTTTGAGTCACGGCTTATATTATTTGTTAGATTAGTAGAGAACCTATTTTTGATTAGAATATTATCTTGGCTACAAATTTAACATGTATTTTTGTAAAAATGTACCCAAAAAAGCAAAATACAAAAAAAAAATTGTAGACGAACAAATAGGGAACAAAGTATCACTATAAGGATTTCAGTTTTTTTATTTTTTTGAACCGAAATCAGGTTAACTTTTTATTTTTTAACCATAGTTCCTTTGTCAAAACTATAATACTAAGCCCACGAGCTACAATAATCATTCTGAGGCTCTACGAAATTTGCTATTTTAAATGTTTTCTGTAATAAAAAAATGTCGTTCGAGACAAGTTTCACTTAAAACAGGCTAAATGTGTATTCATATTATTCTTTTTATCTTTTAAATTTGTATTTAATAGTGTTCAGTTTGTATAATCCACCACCGCTCGATATTAAAACAACTGAAGAATGATTACCTAATGTGAATGTAAAGCAGATGAAATATTATGAAAGCCACTTTTGTTTTATTACAGTGCGTATCCAGATCTGCCATACGTAGGTTTCTATATGCTAAATCAACCTTCGATCCTGCTGAGAGACTTAGATCTTATAAAAAATGTCCTCATTAAAGATTTTCCACACTTTTACAACAACTGTATCTATGTGAGTATTCACTTTTTTTATTATAAATTTAACCTATCATACTGTATGAGTCATTATGTATGATCGATCAATTATTTTCTTTGTTTTTTTTTAATCCAACTCTATCTCTGTACGCTAATCCCAAAATAATCTCTGAGTCCATTGTCCATTGCACACGACACTCCATTGCGTGCCGTGCGCACGAGCTGGACGGCGCGTGGCCACCTCTCCTACGTCAAGGCATCGCACGGTTCCACAACCCGGCACAACTATCAGAGCAGCCAAAATGCTGCTCCACCACACTCCCCGAACAAAGGGCTACCCCTATAAAAGGGACGGAAGACTTCAAGCAATCAAAGCCCGCGTTAATAGTTTACCAACCACAACAGAGCAACGAACACCTTCGCAGTTCCATTACCAGCGACGCGCTAGCCGCTGCTACACCGACTCTTGCAGGTGGCACTGGCGAGAGGATTCTTCCACACCCTTATCCCATGGGACTCAACTACGGAGTCATATATGTAACTATTTAATGGAGCAAGTTGTCTTCAGTAATACAGTTCGCTACTTCACATCTACGCCATAGTATTATTATTTACGGTCCTTAATCTCCCAAATGGGTCGTTACAATATAAATAAAGAAATATATGAAAAAAAAAAACAAATAATTTTCTACACTAATCACACTACGATATCTTTAATAGATTGACATATTCTAATAAAACAATGTGTATTCTTATAAAATCATTTCACACTGGAAAATCAATAATCAAAAAAATAAAATAATCTACCAAAAGTTGTTTTTATATTTTATACACATTTCAGCTTAGTTCATAGGAAAAATCTATAATTTCTATATTCGAATGTTGAATATGTATGTTTGTATGGTATTCCACCTGTTGTAATTAAATAATTAAATTAAGTAATTAAATAAATTGAGCTTTTTTATTACATGGATCTAAATCAAACTGTCATGGAAGCTACATCACATGATACAACATGTAGCTTCCTTATTATGTCAATGTTAGCAGCGTTAATAAAAATACAATAATAAATAAACTCACAAAAAAAAAAAAAAATATATAGAAAATTGTAATTCTTTGTGCATTGCAGTTGGAACCACAGGACCGTCTTTTCGCAGTTAATCCCTTCGTGGCAAAAGACGAGAGATGGAAAATATGCAGATCGCACATGAGCCCCATTATTTCCCTTAAAAGAGTCCGTCAGGTGTATTATGGAAAATTAGAGCGCCTTGGAAAAAACTTCGTCGAATACCTCAATGAGCACTCTGACAGACAACCGATGGAATACCTCGATGGCAAAGAGGTAAGTAACATCTGAAGTGTTTTCTCGTTGACAGAATAGAAGGAGTTTTCAAATAAGAAAGTCTACCTTCCATAATTTAAATGTAAGAGATTAGTTGATTGTCTTAGTTGGGCGCCAATGAACAACAGGCGAAAAACAGTAAAGTAGGAAACGAACCAGTTGCAAAAAATAAAGATATATCTGTGGTTCCAGTGAAAAGGGGTATACCTCTATTTTGAGGATTTTTGTTCACCAGACTGTTCATAAATATGACATTTAAACTTGAAACAGTATAATATAACTTAATTTGGTATTTTTTTTAATAGTAATTAATAAAAATTAAGAGGATATAGGTGATTTTCTAGAAATTTTATTTGTGAAAAAAAGTATATCTCAATATATTCCCGATACAAAACAGTACAAACAGAAAAATAACTGCAATAGGTACATTTTTTCACGGGTATACCTACTGCTATTTCGTGCATTCACTTCCTATTGTGAATATGGGTACAGTTAGAGATATATCCTTTTTCTCGAAAAGAGGATAAGATTTTTCTCGATAATCCCCATGCTATTTCATTTTGAAATAGCATGGGGATTAAGTAGAGTTGCACCCTTTTTCACGGTTTATAAGTGAATATTTTTTTTATTACCACCCTATTTAAACAGGTATTAAACAATCTTTTTCAAGGTAAATTTTCATGATAAAATTACATTGGTAAGTACAATACTTTGTACGGAAAATACTGATATAATTAAGCTAACCAGCAACATTAAACATAGTTGTACAGTATAGGGCTCAGTGACACGAAAAGAATATCTAACCAATCTTCCAAATTCTGACGAATGTGACAAAACGGTGACGTATGGTGATATTCTAAGAAGTACTTCGTCGATACAAAATTAAAATGCATGCACCATTACCAAACATAAATCTGACAAGGATGGGCAAACATCAAATCTTAACCGGACTATGAATTTGCAAAAAAGAAGTTTATGCAAAAAAAAATGAGTTTTCTAAGCAAAAAACCATATCTTGAGTAATTCTGTCTCAAACTAAAATATTATAAGGATTTAGTTTCGGTTTTCGCCGAAACTAGAATGGGAACCGAAATTCGGGTTTGAGTTAAAAAGTCGGCTTCGGTTGGACACTAAATACATTTAATTTCTATACGAGTTTTAAAATTGTATCAATTAATATTACAATTCAATATTGAGCCTATAATTCTATTTCAGATTTCATCAGCGTTTACAGCAGATATGCTAGCTACGACCGTTTACAGTGCTGAAACAAATAGTTACAGGTCAGAATCGGTGTTCAGGCAAGTCGCGCGAACCGTTAACATACCTGTGGTAATTGATAATCTTGGAGCAGTTCTTGGAATGATTTACCCTCTTTTTAGCAACTTGGCAAAGCTAAGGTTAGTATTACAGTTGATGCTTTTTTTTAATTTGGTTGTTCCAAATTAGGCAAATGGTCCGTCGGCAAATAAAAAAACGCTAAGGTCGGATTATTATTTTGCATCACAGATGGTGTGGCAAACATCGTTTTTTAAATAGTATCTTTTCCGAGTAATGTATAGTTTGAACGCCGCTGTGAGATTACTTTTGAAACTCCTCTAAAAATTGTGATTGTTTATGTTCAAAGGCAATTACAAAATTTCAGATTGACAAACGACACTTCGAGATCTTTATTCGTTAAAGCCACTAACGAGGTGTTGGAATATAGAGAGGCAACTGGCAACACTAACACTGACGCCCTTCAAAAGTTGATCGAACTAAAGCAAAAATCATCTGCTGAAGGTTAGCGCTCGCTGCTTATTATTTTATTACTTTGTCTTAAAATGAAGTTTATAAATATAATTAATTTTATTTAATTAAGTTTACTTTTGGCATTTAAATGGCATATCACATTAGTCTTAACTCATCAACCGTCGAATAAATGCATTTTCCTAATACCTCGGTTAACACACACTGTGAATTTCTTTTAGCGCGTCATAGAAATAACCAAACCACATCCTCATATCTACGACTACAAAATTGAGTAGAAATTTTGCGATTAATTGTGATTATCATGATGTTTCTGCGCCGTATTAAAAGTTGATACATTAGATGATTCCTAAATATGTAACGAGCTACTTACTATAATGTCATTAGAAAATGATTTCACTTTTCCCAATGAATTTCGCAGATACTATTACGGATGATTATATAGCGGCACAAGCATATGGCTTGCTGATCGACCTTTATGAAACTTCTTCAAACGTCATGACCCTTGCCTTGTTCGAGGTAGGACACACCAAAGTTATTACTTTCTTTAGATTACTCGATATGAACAAATCATAATACCTACATCTATCTAGTGACTCTATAACATGCACATAATTTTCATTTCTAGCAGGATAGATCGTGCGGCGAGTAAAAATATATAAATATTAGGTTTTATATTGGTTAAGTATCAAAAGCCCAACGGGCAATTTGAGGCTCACTTAAAATGTCTTATTGCTACGATAACAATAGAACTATTTCACCAAATCTCATACGTTCTCTTTACGTTATGTTTTAGGCTTGTTAAATTATTTTTTTAACACTTTTATACACTAAAACAATTTAATACTAACACTTTTTTTTTTTAATTATGATATATTTATCATAATATTTATTTTGTTTCGGTTTATTATCGGCCCTTAAGTTTTGCCGCCTTTTGTGAGGACTGGAACATGGAAAAAAAATAAAAACCTATTTATATATATTATTTAAAGAGAAAAATTTAAATCTGTTTGCAAACTAAGCAGTAAACAATCTTGTAAACTCATATAAAGAAATTTGTATAATGATATTTGGTTTTGCAACTGGCAGTTAGAGGTAAATTTGTTTTTAAATAAATAAAAAATACAAATTATTAAAAATTTAAAACGAACAATCGTCTGAAAGATTTTCTCGAATCATAGCTATTAACACCCTCGATCAAGTCACCTTTCAAACAAAAAAAATAAAATAAAACCGGTTCTTCCGTTTGGGAGCCACGATGCCACAGTCAGACACGCCAATGTTATAACACCCCTCTGTTTGTATTAGGGGTTAAAAATATGTTAGGTATCCCATTTTGCGATGCAAATTGAGGTTTATATTCTGATCAATATTAAAAAAAACTGCTGTAGATATGAAAACGGTTGTATTTTTTTTATCCATTCCTGTCCTCAGCTGCAACTTTAACTGGGACTTAATTCGATTACTTTTTTTATTTTTTTTTATAGGTAATTCTCATTTTTTTTATAGGTAAAGTTCAATGTTTTACAGTCCGAAAACCTATACATCAACTAAATCATTTCTTTTTAGCACCAGACATTTGAAAGGCCATGAAAAGCATCTTTTTAAAAAAAACAACATCACTTAATGTTAATAAAATACTTACATATGATTTAGTTTAAAATAATTCTACGTTGTTTTGAATTTAGACTCAGACGATTTTACGGTAAATGGAAGAATGTTTAATTTCGACATGATTTAATCTGAGAATTTTAGATTATAGATCTAGGAAAGTTTCACATTGCAAATTAATTGCGATATAGTTTTGATATGGCATATTTCCAGCTCGGAAAAAATCCGGACGTTCAAGAGAGACTTCAGCGAGAAATCGACGACCTGATAGATGCCCACAATGGGAGCATCCCTCATGACGAACTCATTACTTTGGAGTATCTGGAAATGTTTTTTCAGGGTAACAGTTTTTGCTCGTATATGTGTATTTATTTAAATTGATGTAGTCTTCGACTGAAATAACAGTCCAACGTTAATCCACCGTTAACGTGATCTAACGTTAATCCACCGTTAACGTGATCCAACGTTAGCCATTATAGATCTCATTGTAGTCAATCAGAGAGACAAAATTAAAAAAATCGCTCAGGTAAAAACCACCATCGCAACTGAATGTTTAAATTTCAATTCTCTATGGAATATTTTTAACAAGATGGACTATCATTAATTGGAATGGAAGTCATATTGGAACAAAAATAAAACGTATTATCCATTAGGTGCATAGTAGCTGCAATTTCCATCGTAACCCTAACCTAGATGGTCCTATTAATTGATATGAGTTTTGAACTTTACACAATTCGTATAAATATGACAGTATGGGTTTATTTTATTTTTATATCTTTTTTTGTATATCAGCGTTCTTTCAGACAGCTGGTAGCAAATAAGGGCGGTAGAGACATTTTTTAAACAACATTACCAGAATTTCAGAGAGATGACTGCCGCAGTTTAGATTAATTGTAAAACATTTAATTGCCATATTTTACTCTAAATGATGTAAAATACAACCCTTTCAACACCCGTCTATTTGAGCATTTATTTTTTCAACATACACGTTTTTATAATGTCCTAAATATATGTCTTCAAATTGAAATAAATATCGTAAATTTGAATTTGAAAAATGTCTAAAGTTTTTAATATTGTGAAATATTTATCTCATTAATGGTAATTGCGAGTTATTGCGAGTACTCTCAATACTCTCAATACTTGAGTACTCTCAGTATTGAGTAGCTCCGGTGACGCTGGTGAGGTTATTATTTGTTTTTCTCACCTACTAAACTCAACAGTATTACCGGAGCTAGCTCCTAAATATTGTAATATATTTTTTTACAATAAAATTCGTAAAATAAATGTAATTGGGGCTAAAAAGTTTCTGATCATTGAGTTAAAAATAGCGTATATTTTAGGCGTTACAGGGTGACCTTCATTCTGTACACAATTCTCATGCATTGACATATCAATGCATGAAGTTGCTCGCCGAATTATGTTTATTATTAAATAAAACTTTATAAATATTTTTTGCAGAGCTCCTACGCAGACACTCAGTTATAATGGTTTTTGACAAGATCTGCACAAAAGCCTACACTTTTCCCGCCGCGTCGCCAAGTCACAAGCCATTGCGAGTTGAGCCCGGAACGGTGATCGTCATACCCTCGTACGCCCTGCACATGGATGAGAAATACTTTCCGGATCCTGAGCAGTTCAATCCGGAAAATTTCACTAAGGAAGCTATCGCCAGCAGGCCCAAGTACTCATATTTGCCTTTCAGTGATGGTCCTAGAATGTGTTACGGTTGGTACATTGGAAAAATTACCTTATTCATAACGAGTTGTGCAGATATTGAATTTCATAAAATATTTATTAAACCTACATTTATTATTAGTGATAAAAAACGAAGAGATATGCAATGATTCTCCTTTCCAAGTTATTTTTGTAATAATTTATGTTAGGCATTCAAAAAGGACATCTTGCGAATATTTAAAGATTTGTTTCGTTTCAGGATTTCGACTCGGAGTTGCAATGGTCAAGTTCTGGCTTGCCACAATTTTGAGAAACTTCGATGTGAGGACAGACCCCTCCTGCTACGAATCAGGGTACAGCATTGACCCTAGATCTTTCCTCAAAAAGCCGTACCCGGGGAAGATCAAAGCTGCCTTTTTTAAGAGAAATTTATATAACAAATAATAAATTTATTTATATCATTAATGTATCTTCTTTTATGATAGGATTAGTTATACTTTCAACGTATTTTTTTTTTTTTACAAAATACAAATAAGTAGGTGATAATTTCACTTCGTTTGTCTTTCACAAACTTTCCAAAATTGAGAGTACATTATTATTATCTCACCTAAAAAGGGATGAGATGCGTTTATTTGTTCAGGTTCCTCTAGTACCTCCTCTAGTACCTGCTTTGGACACCGCTTTAATTTATCCATTCTTGTTTTTTAAAAGTTAAATTACCCATATTATTCAAAAAAAAATAATTTTTTTTAACGTGGATATTAATATTTAATAAACCTTAAAATTTCTAAGGTTAGGTACCAAATTTCGAGTAATATATTATAAATTTACATAATTCGAGTGATTTTGGCTAGACTAATAATATAGCGTACTTTTTAAAAATCTTTTTAATCGTTTACCTTTGAGCCTTATACAGGATATTCCAGAACTATTGTGAATCTACGGAGGAAGTGAAATGGTAGTTTTAAATTATTTTAATTCTCTGTTTGGGGGGGGCCACATACTCGTATTATTATAGTAACAGTGCGTTTAGTTGCGAGCAAAAAAATGTCAGTCAAACGCCAAAAAAATATTGCACAAATACAAAATATTACAAAATAATATTACACAAAAAAATAAGTTGTTTATATTTAACATTAATAAGTAATATAGAGAAATAAAAATTGAGCACGACTAAATAATATTAAAATATTAAATGACGCCACGCATTAAATGATACCTATATTGAAATATAGGTATCTTTAGAATCATTAACTCATCAATCAGGCCTTACCACTAAGTGTCATTACATATTATTTTAATTAAATGAATTCTTTATATATTTATTTCATTCATTCATTATTTAATTCTTACCTCTTTGATATATATTTTACATTTATTTAATAAATATGTTAAGCTATAGATAATCGAATTAAGTACTGTTTCCATCCGATGTGTGATTTTCTTTTCCTTTATGTTTTTTAAGAGTGGCAGCTCTATCCTTGAAATTTGCTTTGGAATTTTCACCAATAACTGTCGAATTTGGAGAAGACATGGTGCGCCTCAAGGAATAATCTTCCTTATCATCTTGGTACAAAGCCTATAAATAAATCGTTAACATTGTTAAAATAGTCATTATTTTAAAAAATAGAGTCTCACGAGTGGCGTTGGCTAAGACGCCACGTAGAGTTCTCGCGTTACGATCTGAGTCGTTGGGTCATAAATCACTTTTATCCGTCATCTCGCTCGCACCTACAGGCCTTATGATGTGCATAAGAATGATATAGGCGCATATTGATAAGATGATACAATAATGATATGTAATTTTTAGGTATGTATGTTTTTCATTACATTACAAATATTTATATAATCGGGGTGCTAATGAGGGCACAGAATAATAACACACTCGTTATATATTATGTAATGATCATTTTCAGTATTTATCACTAATTAGAATGTTCATTTTCTTAATACCTCTCGAGGTAATTAAAAAGAAACTAAAATGATTGAATTTCGATAAATATGGTTTTAATAGTTTACCTTAATACCTTTTTAAAAGGAAAAGAGCACATCCTTAGAGACAAATCAACGCAACAAAGAGTAGCATTTTTATAGGATTTTTAGGTGTAAGACATAAATTCAAAATATTAAGTATTTCTTTCTGAGAGCCATTGTAACTAGTGATGTCTCGGATCGTTAAAAATATATATCCGCGGATACGGATACGGATTCAAATACGGATCATTGGTCGTCAGATCCGCGGATACGGATGCGGACCTTACTCAGTTGAGTCGGTGCGTGTAACCTTGACATGACAGATGATTTATAATTTAATTAATATCTTATTACTTTGTACAATAAATATTTATCTTTGTATATACAATTTTCATAAGCATATCAGAAAGATTTGAGATTGATCTCATTATAAAGATGTGAAATTATATTTGTTATCAGATGGCCTATTTAGCTAGAACTTTACAGTATATTAATTTAATGTTTAAAATACTATGATCAATTAGTAATCAAAATTGCACTTTTAAGTGATATAACTATTCGTAGCTCATGAACTACTTTTATATATTTATTATGAATTACTTCTATATATTTGCATAATTATATTGTCATTCAAATAAATTAAATATTGTAGCTAGAGTCTGTACACGATAGTGATAGTTTGAAGAACAACATACTTGTTTACAAGATTTTTCTAGGTTTCTTTTTTTCAGATGCGTTGCGATTTTCAAGTATCTAAGATATATGGGTCAGAATCCGAGTGATTTTAACATCTACCTACCATTAGCTGATCCTCCAGAATTTTCTGTGCCTCTTCCGTATACTTCATTTTATTTTGTGCCAATTTCAATTCATCGTCTAACCTCTGCCGCTCAGTTTCTAGTTGAGCCAAGCGTTCTTGAGCATCTGCAAAGTTATTATAAAAATTAAGTCATAAGCTACTAGAAAATACTACATGTGATTCCAAGGCATAAGAATGGTATTAAGTAAGTTTACTACCATCATATTTATTTTAATGAAGATAATCTACATACCTATTCCATACTTTCATTCCTATACTCTAATAGAAAGCCCTCAATTATCATAAATTATTTTTATACTTACTAAAGCCATACTTAGTTTATTACTTTATTTTAACATATACATACATTAATCACTCACAAATTACACATCAAACATCAAACATATAAAAAAATTCTACTGTAAACGGATATAATATTCATAATCTACATATATTTTAATAACACTGTCCCAAATTTCTTATGCTAATGTTAATATCTAAAATGTCCGAAATCCATAATTGGTTTTATATACTAGTAATAGTTTTTTATTAATACTGTTGGATTTTTCAATAAAAAAAATAAATAAATAAAATATCTTTGCCACATCCTCACGGACTTCAGTCCAGTGCAGTGCCAGTGTACACACGAACGCTATATTATTTAGGTCGATAGCAGAAGGTTCCAACCTTTAAACTGTGCTTCTTTCTCCGCCTGCAGCAACTGGAACTGTTTCCTCTTCAGCCTCTCCATCTCGAGTAGCTGCTGTTGCTCTTCCTGTATTCTTTCCAACTCTTCTCTCTTTTCCCATTCTTCGGCGAGGATCCTAAAAATAATTTTAAGTCAGTGTTGTGACAATCAATATTATTTTCACATAGTATTCGTAATCCTATTGCACTTATTGAAATAATGATGCGTAACATTTAAAAGGATTGTTATGACCTAGGTCATACACAATTATTATGAGCCTAACTCATTCAAGCTAACTTTGCTTGTGCTAGAACGGATTTAAACCCGAAACTGACTAACACGATCCACAATACTACCGCAAACACACACACTGACAAACGAATAACAAACGTTTCATGTAACTAGACCCGAGCCGGTAATAATTAAGAGATTTTTTTCTTCTAATAATTAAGTATGTGAATTAAGAAAAGTTTATGCTAATTTTAATTAGAGTTGAATATCATCAGTAATAGTAGTACCCAGACTTGATTTCGGAGGATGGGTAATTAAAAGTAATGCGTAGGTTTATAAAAATGCTGTTTCAAAACCCTCCGTTAACCAGGATTGTTCAGATTACATCAAAATATGTACCAGACATTCTCGGTTTAAAATAAACGTCTAGAAATTAATAGATTTCAATTGAATCGAAGTCGTAGAGATATTACTAGGTTCAATCATCAAAACAGCTCTTCGGATAACTGCTGGAATGTAGTGTCATTGAAAGTAATTCGGAGGAAAAAAAAAAGTCCCAATAAAGATATGATAAAACAGTGTATTTTTTAAAATTTCATCATGTTTCATTTACATAAAAAAAACATACAAAAAGATAATGCAATTTAAAACAGTCGATCGGCTCTAAACCAGTTAAGTACAAAAACTTTATCATTACTAAAAATGTAGCAAAAAAAGTCTTCACATCTTCTCGATATTCAGACAATGATATCATTTAAAACTGTTTTCAGATTTTCATATAAAAAAAAACCAACTCAATCCGTGAACGCGTTTGTCCGTAATTTTAAAACAAAACCATACGAGAATGAAATACAAAACAAAGCTAAACGTCCTTCGATTCTCTTGGCTTGTTAATTTTTTATAGCTATTTTAAGAGGTGCGTTTAAGAATAATATGTTTATAATTTAAATCTATATTTATGGTTATTCAGCAAAATAGCACCGGTTACATAAGAGTATTCATGTAACATGCGTTGATGATCAGACAACATGCTCTTGAGAGGTTAAAGGGGCGGAGTAAATAATTAAAGTAATATCCATTATCAATTAACGTTAATTATTAATATTTTATTGCAGAAAGCATGCTGTCAGGCTACAAAATAACGGAAAGATTTATCTAAAATGAACCAAATTGTGATAGGCTTATATTTATTATTTATAGAAATCTTATTCTTGGCGATGTGTGTATAGCCGGGGCGCCGAGACATTTTTCTCCGGGGGACGCTAAACCTACTTTGGGGGGGGGGGGGGGGGGCAATGTCCACCGGACAAATACCTGAAAGAAACACTATTATAATGATTTGGAGGTAGCCAAGCGGTGGCTTACAATTTGTCAGTACCCGTTGAGTTAACTCCGCTCCTAACCTAGAAGTACTGCAGCCATTCAGGATCTAGCCTGATGCTCGAATTCTGTGATAAATTTCAGCCACAACTACTGTTGTAAGTAGCGTGGCTCATTTCGTATTGTCCACAGTTGAATATGTGGGAAAAAAATGTAGTTAATTGCCGCTTGCCTTGCTTGGAGCGCTCGTACGATTTCTTCGTCGCGTTTCGCCTGCGTTTCTTCTTCTAGAAGTTTCTGAAGGGCAACTTGAGCGACCTTCATTTCGCAAAGCTGTTTGTTATCCTTTTCTGCGATGAGGGTCATTTCCTAAAGTAAAGTAGCATCATTATAAAAAGCAATGCTAGAATTTAGCTAAACAATACGCGTACTCTTTTGACGCCTAATTATGCGGTTTAAATAATGTGTTTATTATTCATAAATCAGTAAGCAGTGAAACGAAGGCGGATTTTTTTGTCGGCGGTAAGATCCAGGTCATACACAATTATTTCGGGTCCTATTTAACTAGGCCAAATGTGCCTGTGCTAGTCAGGGGAGATGGCGGTAATGAAGCGTTAAAAATGGTAGGACCATGCACGCATTCGAACCCGAGACCTTGTACACCTTTTTCATTTTCAAAACATTTATAAATATTCAGTATTCGGTATATTTATTGCAAAAAAACTACGTTGCAGTCGCATATAAAAAACAGAAAAGCGTAACACAGAACAATGATTGAGTCAAAGGATACAATTTATGATGACGGTAAGTCGTATACGATGAGTAATGTGAGTAAAAGAGAGAGCAAGTAAAGGAGTGTAAATCTTGTATAAAATAAAAGTACAATAATTATAAAATTATAACAATATAATAAATAAAAATATTGAAACAATTATGTATTTATTTATTTATTTCAGGAAACAACTGCTAATACAAATAAAGTCACAAAAAAAAACAATGAAAACATAAAGCCAAAATACATTTAGGAACGACTTTGGGATTAGGAAGTCGGAGCGGTTGGGGAATTTACATAATTACCAGAATACGAACACATAACTCTAAACATAAAAATTAAAACATATACATAGAGAAATAACCTTTGCTTGTGCCTCGGCAGCAATCCTCGCCTTGATTTCCACCTGCAGCTGTCTCTTGGCCCTCTTGGCTTCGTGGACCTGGAGTTCGCGCCGTTCATTTTCCAACAACCTTAAAGTTCTCTGGCCGCGTTGGTAGCCCAGTCTCCCTCCGGAGTGTTCAATTGCAAGCTGGAGAGCAGATGACCATTGGAGACGAGTCCTATATAGTTGTACACGTTTTAATTAATATACTACAGCTTAATAGTATAGAATCATAAAATAATGTTAGCCTGCCCATTTAGCGTCTGTTTCCTTCTCACTCCCTTTAGGTATACGCGTGCCTTCTCCTTCTGTTATCTCGTTACATGTGTAGTCTCGCAGAATGTACACGTGACACCATCTGATCGATTATGACCTACAAACTGTTGCCAGCGAAAAGAAGCCTTGCACGATGAACGGAAGGTGTAAACTCTATGACGGGTATAACGGCGCTTAAAACACAAAGCGCGGTCTACCATTTTGTATAAAATATGGATAGCACTTAGTTGTTTTTTTTTAAATAAGGGATATGTTTTTTAAATCCATTTTTATTAAATAATGACACAAAAACATATATTTTTATGGAAATTTATTTTTTTTAGCATAAATAATCATTTTCATATTTAAAAACTAAAACAAAAAAAAACAATTTTAGGCAAATTTTGTTATATTATTTCTTAATTATTATAGGATATATCTCAAAACGTTTCGGTAAATTCCTCCTCCACTTTATTCTCATCATATATATATTTTATAAGTGATATTTCTGGTTTCAAAAGCAGGACTTCAAAAAATGCTATTTCAAAAACATGGTGGTTTTGTTTTTTTATATATATATTTTGCATAATGTTTAAAGAAATTTCTTTACGTAATTTCCTAAAATAATAAATTTTCTTTAATATAAAAAAATCATTTATATCTCTTTTAACGTCTTTCTAAAACTGTAAAATTCGCATTTTTGTAGCATTCAATGCTTATTTGCGTACATTATGGTCATACTATTTTTAACGCTTCATCATCGCCATCTTCTGTGGCTCTAGTACAGGTAAATTTAACTTAATTGAATAGAGCGGACAAGGTCTTAGGAATAATAAAAATTCAATTTAATGATCCAATTAGGCTGGCAATAAGAACCATAATAACCAAGCTAGTCCCATTTTTGAAGTACGCACGAGCGAGCTAGAACGACACAGATGACTAAGGTGCGAGCAGAGCAGATTGATCATCTCGGAGTGCGCGAAGGAGCTCACTTCGCCAGATCCACACTATCCGTGTTAACTTACTTATGATCCGAAGTTCCCAGTTCAAATGTCCTTTCGGGTGTGGACAGGAAAAGCTTCTGCACCTTTCCTTGATGCTGTGAGCGTGCATCCACAGAACAGCTTGGATCCAACGAAATAGTACCACAGATAAAGTTCTCCGTGTGTGTCTTGAAGAAGGTTAGTTGGCATGGTTGAAGTACGAACCAGTACTCCTTCATGGTAGGTAGTAGAAACCCACGCTTCATTAAGTAGCCCTGGAAATGGTGAGTTTTCAATTTGGGTATTATGAGTTTTTTTTCTAAAATAACTTCATGATGCAGTTATATAGATCAGTTCCCTCTAACATAATGAAATAAAATACTTTCTGACGATAACATCAATTTAAATAAAATTAGTTTAATATTTATTTAAAAAAAAAACACATTCAAAAACCAAACAATCAGCGGCGATGGCAAAATGGTCCTATTGTATTTTTTTTTTACATTTTTATAATAACTATCTTACGTTGTAACTGCAACTAACACATACAAAAGTATATAAAAAATATTTAGGTACACATAATCAACATTATATAGGTATATAAAAAGTACTTTTTTAAAATAAGTAAGTTTACTCTTCAAAAATGATTACCTAAAATCTGGTTATGCAAATATCACGACGTGAATATTTACTTAATTTAATCATTTTATAAAAAAGTTGATGATGTTATAAGAAAAAAATAGTAAATAACCATTTGCATGTTAGTTCAGTTTCATATTATTTTGGGTTGTTTTAATAGAAAACTCTATAAATAGCATTCTATTTTTATTCTTAGAAACTATTATTTATAGGTAACAATTTGATTGTGCACTAATAATAGAAGAAACAATGTTATAAACATATACGCACACATTTGTTGCAATATGTGATTTGTGAGAGCAAAGCTTTATTTAGTAAGTTGACGAATTAGAACTTCTGATAACTTTCTAACTCTCTCTTTTGCATAACGAATAAACCAACTCCATAAAATTTACGTACCTTTTATAAATTTAAAGTAGGAGTTTGAGTAGTCAGCCATCGAAATGTGGGTGTAGCGATTTCATTTTGGGTTTATTAATATAAAATGTCGTGGGTAAATATTATGTCGAAACTAATAAAAGTTTATTAATGGATTCTATATTTATAACCAATGCGATATTTATCTTATAATTGACACGTTTTTGTAAGTTTGGGTTATATATGGAAACGACAAAGACCACATATCCGTTTTTTTTAAGAATTTCTATGACCTACATCATACAATTATTTTAGGCCCTTATCAACTAAGCTAAATGTGATCGACTAGAGCCAAGGGAGATGGTAGTAATGAAGCGTTAAAAATTGTATGACCGAGTGCGCATTCGAACCCGCGACCTCTAGGCGGATAGTCAAACACCATAACCACTAGACTACCGCGAGCTTGAATCATAAATTGAAACTACCTTCTTTATTACATCCTTTATGTATGTCTGAAACATTTCGTCGATCGCTTCGATTATGGGCGGCAGCTGACAGCTCGCTCGCCTGCAGTATTTGGACTCGACCACCGATATGAAGGTGTTCCATCGATAGTGCTCAACAGCCTCGCAGAGGTTCTCCCAGTCGGAAGGGTCCCACGACAAGCCCAGGGACACCACCAGCTGCTTCACGATGAGGCAGGCCTCGGAGGAATGCAGTATCACCTGATAAGTAAAACATGTCGAAGGTAGTTTTACAAAGTTTGCCTATTTTAAAACATTTGTTCATCGAATTTAGATGTTTCTATATTTTGTAATATAATCTATATATAAACACACGAAGAGAAAACTTTGTATCCCTTTTAAGCATATTACGCGCACAGAGGAATATGATATATGACGAAGTAATGCAGAATGCTAAAATGTATCTATAATATATATGTATTACAAATACATTGAATTAAATAAAATAAACGTTCATACTACTGACAGATGGGTTTCAATCTGTGAATTTTATGTGATTTCAAATGTTTCCCCTTTCAATAGTCTGTAAATGTCAATGCAGTCAAGATAAAAATAATTATTAATGCCATCTTATAGACTCATTTTTACATAAAAAAATTAAAAGTGATCATGAAATGTATCAAAAAATAAATAAGAAAAAAAGTTGTAATTGTGTTTCTTTTTCAACTATTACTAACATTAAGTTTTAAGTGCATTGCAGGGAATTAAGGCATAACATATTTGTACACGCTCGCAGCTGACCTAATAAACAAAATTAAAAAAATATGTATTTATGCAATGATTACAGAGGTATTACTGACCTCATTATAGAGGTGTACGAACCTCAATAACGCTCAAACTTAAAAGTTTAATGAATTTTATTTATTTATTTATCTTCGAATTGCGTTCGAATTTCGACCACTAGTTAATATTAATGTGCTTATTTTCTATATACGTTCGTAAATAAGAGAGCATGAAAAGTTTTGCGTTTATTTTATTATTATATAATGGAATTGAATATATGAAAAAGTATATATTTAATTTTTTATTTGCAACCTTAGCGCTACATCAATTTTTACTTACTTTTTTAATTCATTGGAAAGAATACATTATTCTATATATTTTACATTGTTAATATGTATTACTTAGAGTAAAAAATATTTGACATTATTAAATTTAAATTACGTACATGTCATGAATGTTAAGTCATGTCATTGAATTAAGTCGTCGAATTGATTTAGAATTACCAGTATGTGTGTAAGAGTAAAGGTGTATGCATCTGTGTAAATGAGAATATAATTAAGGGAATGAGTAAATCGAGATGTGTCACATAAAGGGGTCATTCTAAACTAGGGAGAGTGTGCAGTAATGTACTATGAAAGATTAGAAAGCGAGTGTGTAAAACTTTGTATTTTTTGTCTATAAAATTACTTCGACATAGATGAAATATGGCATAAAAAATGTATCCGTGTCTGTTTTTTTTTCCTATTATCTTTTAAATATTTACACATAATGTTTTACATAATATTGAGTTCCGGGTCAAAGAAATTAGCAATACGATATCATTTATTACTACGAACATAATATAAAGAGTGATAAATTGTTTTTAAATGTTGCGTTACCTGAAAAGCATTTGGATTCGACGGATCGGGTGTCAAATCTGCTAGAAGACAGAAAATTCTGAATAACTGGAAGACCGTCGAATCCGGTAAAAACTTGTGCTCTCTGCTTATAGAATTCCCTCTACACACAAGCCAGAAAACCTAAAAACATCGTTATATACATACATAATCGTATATAAAGTTCCATAAGTTGGTGACTAATAGTTTTAAATGTGTAGTTGTGTTCCATTATTATTAAAACTAAATAAAAAAAGTATTATTAAATATACAGGAATATAAAAGAATAGGGAGCAAATGTGGAGCAACTATCTGTTCAACCCCGTAGGCTTTACTACCCGGCACCTAGGCAATCACGCTAAAAAAGTTGTTAGAGAATAATTTGAAACTACATTCATAGAATTCATAGGGTATTAGATGGCCGGTAAGAGGCTACAATAATTGGTAGTATTTATGCTATAAATGAAAAATTTCTGACCGAAAAAGGTAACATTATATAAAGAAGAAGAAAAGAAAACGAGAGCAGATCAAAATTATTTAAACGGAAGGTTATGCTTAAGTTTTTATTGAAATATTATGTTTCATTTTTTAATTCTAAATGTTTATTATAATAAAAAAATATACACCGTTCTGCTGCAATCAAAAAAATAAGTATTACATGGGCAATATTTATACCTCTTACCTCTTCGATTTTTGATTCGAATTCTCTTAATTCTGAAAGATTGGCCTTGTCAGATAAAGATGCGAAGACTTCTTGCTGAAGATAATATTTATATTGTTCAAAATTGAGTTCTGTCGCTGATCGGTAGTGATCTAGGCCCTTCTCCACTCCATATAGATCCAATATTGTTCCAATATTAGCTGTCAATACCTGTAATTACATTTTTATTTGGACAATGCCCGTAAATTAAACGAATTTATGATTGCCCAATTACTCATGATCAAGTTAAAGTTTTTTATTTCAACGCACACTTATTTTATGATTTAAAAAATGCTACGCATATAAACCTACCTACACATCGCAGTTATACACCATTGCTTTATTTAATGCTGAGGTTATGTTATATTATGTTATGTTATATTACTCATGTAATGTTTAGACATATGTAAAAATCAACCATAAATTAATTTTAGAACGTTAAAAAAATGACTGACAACGGTGCAAAAACGAACGGAATAATTAAATTTATCGAGATGCGACCATTTGTTCTGGGCACTTTATCGAAACGCCGTTTTCACACCGTCGATTCTACTACAGAAAGAATTGACCGACCGAAGTTCGAGTTAAAAATGCTTTAATTAATTCCAGAGACATATTCAAAAGCCGACACTTGTCTATGAAGTTCATAACGTTGTAGAATTCGGCATAACTGGTTAACGCCAGCGCACCTGACGTCAATTCAGAACTGACACGATTCGCACCGGAGTCGTCTGATACTAGCGCTTCAGCAATACGGACAGTCATTTTTCAGTAAAAGCACACTGAAATTTTGTGAAACCTGCAACTGTGCCACAATAAACCCCTTCTTACCTTTGCACGGTCACATTTTTAGCTATATAACCACTTAGACATCCACCATCCGCGCCGTTACATGACATTAGTAAATACATATTTATCTATTTCCAAAAAGATCCATAAATATTCGACAATACCACGGATATTATAAAGGTTCAATAATTAATTTCAAAATTCTCTACTAGACACAGTAAACCTGTGGATCTCAAACTGTAATAAACGTACCGTTTCGTGTTACGCAGAGATTCTTAAACGTACGTAAACAGACGCCACAAATAATTAACCCGACATTTTCTCTGTTTCAACCATACTACTAAAATCATCGTTACTTTTTAGTAACAAAATATAACAAATGCTTTCCAGGGCCATACAACTATAACACTATATGCTCTATATAACAATTATAGCTCTACACTAATAAAATGTTATTTTTTTAGTGAAATGCAACTGATCCGTAACACATACTGCCTATTGTACACGGATATAGTAATTTGAGAACAGCGGTTCTTACTTTGGTGGGTTTTTGCTTTAAACAACACACATGTGAATTATAAAAAAGTTTATGCGCATTCAAACGCCATTTTATGTGTGACGTCTATTTTTTGTGGCACAGCTGACGCGTCAATGGGTTGGAAATCAAACGGTCAAACATGCACCATTCTAACTGCTCTATTTTGATCAATATAAAATAAATTTATTTCTAACCATATGTCGCGGCCGATTCATAGGGCATAAAATCGCCGATAATTCAAAACACAGTCGTGGCCTTCAGTTAGGTAGTTAGATCGTGTTTTTAATATTCGCCAAGGCCAGGTATGAATAACAAAAGCCAAACCCGACCGTACTTGGGAACTTTCTCTGACCCTTCGAACGAATATCCCGTTAGGGCCATTTAATGACATGCCATTAGTAGCCGACGAATTTCCGACCTTAATGACTGGGAACCAACTTTCGAAAAATAAGTCAAAAGAGAGTTATTCATACCTAACAAATGTAAAATGTAAAATATTTGAATAACGTAATATTTAGGTATTGATTTTGCATAGGTATGTAAACTAGAAACTAATCTAGCCTAAGGTTTGCTTGTATTTAGAAAATAAGAATATCAAACCCAAGGAATAGCATTTAAGCTATAATCTGTAAAAAGGGCCCATAAGGCGAGCAATTTAAATAATAAGAAAAAATATATATATCTTTAGTTTAGACGTGGCTAAACTTAAGGGAATAATAAGTCTTAGGTATTTAAATAAGCAAAAAACATTGTAATAAGCTGCAAAATTAAGTAATTTAAATTTACAAATGTTTAAAAAAAGGCAAACTTATTATAATTAGAATATCACTGAACAAGGGAAAACTCTAAATGAAAGAAAATTAAAATTTATCTGTGTTATAATCCAATTCAGGAAATAAAAAATTTAACTATATTTACGGACGTGCGGCGCCATCTATGAGCAAGACGCAAAAGTTCAGCTAAAGCGCTGACCAATGGCGGACGCTCCGTTCGCGCGCTAGCCAATCAGTGAGCAGTACCCTTTCTCAAGACCCCGTCGTGGGCGGGGTAACGAAACGGGGACGAAATCAACGAGCGCCAAGCGGCACTCATTCTCTTTCGATTCCAGACTTTGGGGCGATCGGTCGTACCTTAAGGCTCACCCGAGCAAGGAATCACGCGGGATTTCTTTCTGAAATTGGACGCTGGTGCACGTGGGCAACCAGCGAGCAGCACAGAAAACAAACTTTAGAGTTTTCTTTAAACAGTAATAGTATTTAAATTCAGTGGCCACTCTTTGGGCATTATTTACATTTATCATTATGGCAAAGTAAGCCTTGTATTCTTGTATTCTTAATCGCCATCACCAGGGCGAGTGAGCTTTAGCATTTATTCTTAAGATAACTTCAGTTTCCCTGGACACTCTGTAAGTAGCTTTATATATTGACTTGGTATTTTTGTATGACTTTATTATTTGTGCCAAGTCTGGACAATATTTTTATGTATTTTTTCCGTGTTAGCTACAGCACAGGGAACATTTCTTAAGAAATTTAATGTGAATTTTTATACATTGTGTTTAACTCATCTCAAAGTTGAGATAAAGTTTTGCAAAAATAAGTCTTGCAAGACCCCGTCAGTTAAATCTGAATTTATGTTGTGTTTGCATTCATGTAAAAAAAGCAGTGCGGGGCTTTAGTGTGATTACCTGCCGGTCACGTGGTGTTTAGGATCTGCGCATCGCTAAATATTATTGTAATCGTGCAGAAGGTTAATTTTTTTGCAATAAATTAGTTATTTGTATATATTGAGTTTCAACACCCTATTACGTCCATTTGAAGTAACCGGATACGCGGGCTGTGGATTCGGTGAACCGCTTAGGCAAATCATCGAATTTCTCGAGCAACCGCTCGAGAGAGGCCACGTAGTTACGGCGTCAAGTATCAAATAAGATAGATCGCCCCGGTGACAGCAGCTGGGGTCTGGCGCCCCCGTCAGTTTGGTCGTCTTCGAGCCGGATTGGGAATCAGCGTACACACAAGGTCCTTCGAAGCACAGAATTTCAATATATATAAAAATTAATTTTACAAAAAAAAAAAAAAAAATAATTTTGCAAAAAAAAAATATTTTTTGCAAAACAAGATGGCGGACCAGCAGACTCCGCGTCAAAGCCAAAGGTTGGCTGAGAAAGCAGCTGCGGACACGAGGCGCGGCACGGGACGTGGCATTAGCGCAGGACGGAGGAGAGAGAGGGCGCAGGAGTCGGCACCCTACTTAACTGGGCGAGCGGAAACGCAATCGGCGGCGTTGCCAAACTTACAACTTGGCGACGCCGGGGAGGGCACGTCTGAGCTTACACAAAGGCTTCAGGACGTAACCCTAGACCGCCCTGACTCACGAGCGTCGAATGCCGTGAGTCATAAGTCGTACCGATCCACAGCTTCTCGGAACAGCATCGTCGCCCGGCAGCTGGAGCTGGAAATCGCAGCGGCCGAAGAAGAAGCCCAAGCGCAGGCCGCGCAAGCCGAAATTAAATTGGCCTTAATACGTAAAAGGCTAGAGCTGCAAAAACGACTCGTTGAAGTCGAAGAAGGAGGACTCGACGACGCCAGTTCACGGTCAACGCATTCGAGGCAAAAATGCGAAAATTGGATGCGGCAGGGACACACGGATGGCGCCGCGAGCACGGACGGCCGACACGCGCACTTCAACGCGCTCAGCGCGCCCAGCGCGCCCAGCGCGCGCCGGGACAACAGGCCGCGCGGCGGCCACGACTTCATCGGGACGACGACGCGTGATCTACCCCAGTACGAGATGATCGCGCCGAAGCAAGAAATCGTTAGTGCAAACAGTGTCAGTGCGGGAGTGTCGCAAAGTGCGCTATATGCGGCCCGGGCAAAACTCCTAAGGGATTTGCCAAAATTTGACGGGACCGATTTTGTAATTTTTAAATCTATTTTTAAGCAGGGAAACGATGTATGTGGATTTACAGATGCTGATAATTTATTAAGATTGCAACAGTCACTGACTCACGAGGCCAGAGCGTGTGTGCGCGCGCTACTCAACGAGCCGAAAAACGTGCCGGACATCATGCGTGTCCTGGAACGGCGTTTTGGCAAGGCGAGTGCGCGCATAGACGAGCTGTTGAAAGAGGCCCGAAATACACCGTCAATTAGGGTAAGTGACTCTCTTTCTGGCTTGGTAGAATTTGGTACCACAGTTTGTAACATTGTCTATTCTTTAAAAAATATGGGCCATCCTGGCCATTTAATAAATCCCACCCTGCTTAGAGAATTAGTAGAAAAATTACCACAGTATCTGAGACTCCAATGGTATGCCTCAAATAAAAATGACCATCCCTCTCTAGCAGATTTCGGCGAATGGTTAGAGAAAGTTCTAGATGCGGCGTCGCAGGAAGATACAACGCGGGACAAGGTAATTAGCGCCCCGCGGCGATTACCGCGGTCGGAACAAAATACGGCGCTCGCTCCGCGACGACATATGTTAACAACATTAGCGAAATCGGCCGAAAATAAAATGTGTAGGTATTGTAAAAAACCAAATCACGAAATAAATATTTGTCGCGCATTTGTAGCCTTAAATTACAAAGATAAGCAAGATTGGGTTAAAGAGTCTAATTCATGCTTTAAATGCTTACGGGGGGGGCACTCATTTCGACAATGCAGGGTAAAAAATGCATGCGGTAAGGACGGATGCGCCGGCGCGCACCATAAACACTTACATAAGGAGCTTAGAGTAGACGCGGCTACTTCAGAAAACCCGGCGGAACCGGGAGAAAGCTCCAGAGGGCGCGTGACGCATACCTGCATTGACGAAGGGGGAATTCGTCTCAGAGTAGCACCCGTTGAATTAAAAGGGGCCAGGGGCCAAATGACAATCTTAGCACTTTTCGACGAGGCTTCGAACGTCACCTTACTTCATAGCTCCGTAGCAAATAAGATAGGCGCGACAGGGCAAAGGTCACCTCTTGAATTAGTAGGCGTTCACGGGATGACAGCACCGAGACAAAACGACTCACAGACGGTCGATTTACAAATACGCGGTAAAAACAAACGGACTTACTTTGACATAAAACGAGCGAAAACGGTGGAAAATCTCGACTTACCTACCTACACTATTGACAAGACAGACATAAAAGAAAAATGGCCGCATTTGTCACGGGTTCCCTTGTTTAACACTCGGGGTCCCATACAAATGCTCCTCGGCATGGATAATTATGACCTCATAGTGCCTTGTCAAATCGTCGGACAGCCGACTAGAGGGCCTGTTGGCACTCGATCTAAGCTAGGCTGGACGATTTGCGGACGTGTAGGCACTGAGGTTGTAAACGACCGACCGCTGTACGTACGGACAGACGAACGTGACTCACAACCACAAAACGTAACGCAGGATTGTCTTCAGAAAAAACAGGTGACTAAACCCGCGCGTCCGTATAAAAGTGAAGTACAGGTCTCGGTCGACAAACAGCCTGTCAGTCAAATCGAGACACGGAAAAAGGTAGGTAAAAAACCGTCTCAAATCGATCCGAATCGATCACCAAAAAGAGTAGGTAAAGAACCGTCTCAGATCGATCCGATTCGATCGCCAAAGAAAGTAGGTAAAAAATCACCTGAGATCGATCCGAATCGATCTCCGGAAAGAGTCGGAAAGGAGCCGTCTCAGATCGATCCGAATCGATCTCCGAAAAGGGTAGATAGGATAACGCCTCAGATCGACACAAATCGATCACCGGAAAGAGTCGAAAAAGAACCGTCTAAGATCGATCCGAATCGATCACCGGCAAAGGCAGGAAAAGAACCGATTCAAATCGGTTCAAATCGATCACCAAATAGATCATCGCGGCCGCAAACATCGACCGCGCAATCCTCGGTTTCAAACCAAGTCGATGAGCCTTTCCCACGAAGGGGGGGGCCTAGTCTACGATCAAAACAAGAAGCCGAGATCGAACACCTAAACACAAAACGAAATCAGCCAGACCAATTCGCAGAGGAAGTAAAACGCTTGCGTGGAAGCGAACCTATAAAAAAAGGTAGCCCTCTGTGGAAAGCGGTCTTTGCACACCTCGACGGAAGGGGGTAGCAACCTAAGGGGGCAGGGTTTATTTTTTAAAAAAAAAAAAATCGTTTAGTTTAGGAACAAAAAAAAAAAAAATTTTTTTACAAGTGACCCGCGGTCAAAATAATCGTTTAGATGTCCGCGACGACAAAAAGGAAAAGGCGGGAAAGCCTTTTGAAGGGGGGAAAATGTCGCGGCCGATTCATAGGGCATAAAATCGCCGATAATTCAAAACACAGTCGTGGCCTTCAGTTAGGTAGTTAGATCGTGTTTTTAATA
Source organism: Neomicropteryx cornuta (assembly GCA_020383195.1). Taxonomy (NCBI): domain Eukaryota; kingdom Metazoa; phylum Arthropoda; class Insecta; order Lepidoptera; family Micropterigidae; genus Neomicropteryx; species Neomicropteryx cornuta. The sequence continues at coordinate 5,734,719 of JAHKQU010000025.1, read as the reverse complement.
TTCGCCAAGGCCAGGTATGAATAACAAAAGCCAAACCCGACCGTACTTGGGAACTTTCTCTGACCCTTCGAACGAATATCCCGTTAGGGCCATTTAATGACATGCCATTAGTAGCCGACGAATTTCCGACCTTAATGACTGGGAACCAACTTTCGAAAAATAAGTCAAAAGAGAGTTATTCATACCTAACAAATGTAAAATGTAAAATATTTGAATAACGTAATATTTAGGTATTGATTTTGCATAGGTATGTAAACTAGAAACTAATCTAGCCTAAGGTTTGCTTGTATTTAGAAAATAAGAATATCAAACCCAAGGAATAGCATTTAAGCTATAATCTGTAAAAAGGGCCCATAAGGCGAGCAATTTAAATAATAAGAAAAAATATATATATCTTTAGTTTAGACGTGGCTAAACTTAAGGGAATAATAAGTCTTAGGTATTTAAATAAGCAAAAAACATTGTAATAAGCTGCAAAATTAAGTAATTTAAATTTACAAATGTTTAAAAAAAGGCAAACTTATTATAATTAGAATATCACTGAACAAGGGAAAACTCTAAATGAAAGAAAATTAAAATTTATCTGTGTTATAATCCAATTCAGGAAATAAAAAATTTAACTATATTTACGGACGTGCGGCGCCATCTATGAGCAAGACGCAAAAGTTCAGCTAAAGCGCTGACCAATGGCGGACGCTCCGTTCGCGCGCTAGCCAATCAGTGAGCAGTACCCTTTCTCAAGACCCCGTCGTGGGCGGGGTAACGAAACGGGGACGAAATCAACGAGCGCCAAGCGGCACTCATTCTCTTTCGATTCCAGACTTTGGGGCGATCGGTCGTACCTTAAGGCTCACCCGAGCAAGGAATCACGCGGGATTTCTTTCTGAAATTGGACGCTGGTGCACGTGGGCAACCAGCGAGCAGCACAGAAAACAAACTTTAGAGTTTTCTTTAAACAGTAATAGTATTTAAATTCAGTGGCCACTCTTTGGGCATTATTTACATTTATCATTATGGCAAAGTAAGCCTTGTATTCTTGTATTCTTAATCGCCATCACCAGGGCGAGTGAGCTTTAGCATTTATTCTTAAGATAACTTCAGTTTCCCTGGACACTCTGTAAGTAGCTTTATATATTGACTTGGTATTTTTGTATGACTTTATTATTTGTGCCAAGTCTGGACAATATTTTTATGTATTTTTTCCGTGTTAGCTACAGCACAGGGAACATTTCTTAAGAAATTTAATGTGAATTTTTATACATTGTGTTTAACTCATCTCAAAGTTGAGATAAAGTTTTGCAAAAATAAGTCTTGCAAGACCCCGTCAGTTAAATCTGAATTTATGTTGTGTTTGCATTCATGTAAAAAAAGCAGTGCGGGGCTTTAGTGTGATTACCTGCCGGTCACGTGGTGTTTAGGATCTGCGCATCGCTAAATATTATTGTAATCGTGCAGAAGGTTAATTTTTTTGCAATAAATTAGTTATTTGTATATATTGAGTTTCAACACCCTATTACGTCCATTTGAAGTAACCGGATACGCGGGCTGTGGATTCGGTGAACCGCTTAGGCAAATCATCGAATTTCTCGAGCAACCGCTCGAGAGAGGCCACGTAGTTACGGCGTCAAGTATCAAATAAGATAGATCGCCCCGGTGACAGCAGCTGGGGTCTGGCGCCCCCGTCACCATATAATGCATCAGACTGACCAAAAGTCATACTAATCAAAATGTTCGTAATGTTCACAAAAAAATACATCGACACCATCTACCTTTAACTTACACCACTAAATTAAATCAAATAATCAAGAGTCGTATGGCAAGCCGAATTCACAAGAATAACATTAATAATAATTTTATGTAGATAGATAATTTATAGAATAAATGAAACACAGTAAAAAATAAATAAATAAATAGTGCGGCTTTTATTTATTATATATATTGTTATATATAGTATTATATATATTATTATTATTATTGTTTATGTACTATTATTATTTATATATTATGTATTATTACATACAATTCAATTCAAATAATTGTAATTGTATGTTGCGCAGTGAGACGGTTATGCTTATAAGAACGATGCTTCTAGTAAAGTCTACTTTAGTACGGGCATTGCCTAAGTAGGTAGTACTTTGCATAACGTGAAATTAATGTTAAGTTACTGTCAATAAATAAATAAAATAAATAAATTAAACAAATAATGCTTAGGTATATACAAAAGTAACAAAATATTACATCCCTTCGCTGATGCCAAATCAATAAAACTCGAATAATTCTTTCCGTAATCTAAAATTAGTTTTTCTACAAGTCTGAAGAATATATATATTTTTTTAAATTATTATTATCTTAGGTCATATACAATTATCTTGGGCCCTACTCAACTAAGCCAAATGTCCCTGTCCAAGAGTCCGGGGAGATGGTGCTAATGAAGCGTTAAAAACGGTATAACCATGTGCGGATTCGAACCCGCGACCTTTTGGTCAATAATCTAACGCCTTAACTACTAGACTACTACGATCTTACGCGATTATCGCTGTACACATGGGGGTGTTTCGGGTGGGCCTGAAAGTCCTCTACCTCTCGCTTTTGCTTATCATTATTTCCTGTGACATTCTGTAGGAATATTTATTTTTGTAGTAACGCTTTGTAAAGATAAACAATAATATAAAAGTAAATTTAATTATAAAATAGAGAAATTCAAAGGTTTTAACTTTCGTGATTTAATTATATTTTATAACATCAATTATTAAACTTGATAACGAGATTATTGTATTTATGAAGCAATTAATTGTTTTGAAGTGGTGGGTTTTTTAAATTATACTTTAATACTAATTTTGTTACGGTAGTTTATTTGGTCTGAGTAATCGACCAGTGTCTGTAATGTCAAGGTCTCGACTTTCGGTAATTACCCAAAACAATACGACAAAAACAAAATTAGGTAATATAAAATACTCCATTTATGTAGGTTATTTATTTATGTACTCCTATTTTTTTATTTGCATGTGGTAATAGCTAAATGAACAATATACAGGGGTGTGTAAATGATGTGATTCACTGATGTGTTTTTACGGGGTTGATCGATAACTAAACCGGTCTCACGAAAAAAAAATACAAAAATAATTATATTATTAAAAAACTTTGTTATCTTCGAAGTATTTAGCGTGAGGTCACTGTCCGTTCTCGCGCCGTGCATTCAACCGCGCCTTCTTATAACATTTTCTTTTAAATTTCAAATCGCTTTTCTCGTAATTGGGGGGGAAAAATTCAATATTATTTGCTGATTAATATTTGTTTGATGGTATAGATCAATCCCCTAAAAAGACATCAGTGAATATTCATTCTGCCTGTATAGGCAGTTATAAGTTCTATGGTTTAATATTTTTCGGTTCAACGATGGTTTGTTAGTGAATTCTGTTTCAAATTGGTACAGGTGATGTTATTATAACTGTATCTATTTATATAGAATAAATACATGTATTAAATAAGCAAAAAGCAGACTAAATTAGCAAACCAAAAAAATAATAATAATAATAATAGTAATCTTTGGACATCATTTTCAGTTTCTTTTCTTTGGCCTCTGACTATTTTTAAAATATACCATTATTTCAAAATATTGTTTCAAAATTAAAATGTATTTAGAATGCTAATGCGAGTGTAATTTAATTTAATTTTAATCTTTACATGTATCTCTGTACTTTTGCGAAAACCTGTCATCAGTTAATTTTACAAACTGTATGTACCATTCTTTCTTCTTAAATTATACTGTTGGTTTTCCAAATAAACAATAAATAAATAAATAAGGAAGAAATAAAAAAAAACTATTCTGCAGTAACTTTCCAATTCAATCATTTTAGGCTCATCTTTTAGCATATGAATCATTAGCATAATGCTAAATTCTGGAAAATAATCCGTAAATAAGTGGCCCCTCGCACGGCAAAGACCGAAACGATTTGATTATAACTAAAAAAAAATATTTTATAATATATTTATTTACCTTTAGTTTTGACTTGTGCACCAAACCGGTTGATTGTTGCTGAAGTGCGTTAAAGGCATGCCACAAACAATTCGTTATATTTTTCAACACAACACTCATTTTGATTAGTGTTTAAATTAATTGAAAATAGACACGATTACAATAAAAAAAGTCATGTTTTGCGCGCGACGGACTGTTTCGTATTTATTTTGAGAGCAACGGTGTCACTCCGACCAGATGAGCGGAGGTTACTGAGATTAGAGTACAAACAATCCGCGCGACGCCGACTAAAGCATTTCTGCTAAATATGGCGATTCGCGTTGGCAGCGGTCGCTCGGCGAACGTTTTGCAATCATCGGAGGGCATGCGAATAATATTACACGCGAAAGGATGATTCTCATGACTGCGAAACGATGAATCATTCATATTTCACGGAAATGATACCTTACCTACGCGTTTAGCTTCATATCAATTTGTAAATAAGTTTATTTTGAAGAATTCCACGAGAAGATAAGAAATGATTTACAATTTCCTTGTTTTTCGCTCATTTTTTTTTATAAAAGCGACTAATCTATTCGCTCTGGCTTCTAGTGCGAACGCAATTGATTCCCGTCTTCTCTCAAACACTCTCTTCGAAGAGAAGGTACTACCAATAGATATAGATTTGCGGAGTTCAAAAAAGTGTCGCCACCTAGTGTCAAACTAACACAACGCTTGGCTGACAATTGAAAACCTTTGTTTTTTTTTAAGCACGCAAATTAGGTTTTTGATTATTTTGAATTTTAGCTGCTTAATTAGTTGTGCTTGCATTTATATTTAGATTAAAAGGTGACTTTGATTCCCTATAATAAAAACAGAAAATATTGTTCAGTACCTCGATGTCAGAACTACAAAATCGAATGATATTAGTCTATTCTAAAATATATGTAAAGTGTCGTTGCTCGAGCCATTTTGTGAAAAATTATTTTTTAACCAGCAGGTATAAAAAAAAATAAATTTAAAAACCCCCGACACAAACGGCTAAACAGATTTCCTCGAAGCACCACTAAAGAACGCTCTCGATCAAGTTACTTTTCAAACAAAAAAAAAAAAATCGGTTCAACCGTTTATGGGAGCTATGATGCCACAGCAGACACAGTATGCTGACGCTTAATAAAATAATATTAAACTGTTTTTGTTATGAAAGATGACGTTTGATCTTCAACTGCCTTCAAACAATGATACTTCCCTGGGATAATTTTATTTATAGATTACAAAGTAAACAAAATAGTATGAGTTATCGTATTTTACCCATAGCTTTTTTTTTAATTCTAGTTATATCTTATTATCGTGCTAAAATAATATTGTCTCATTCTCATTTTACCTGTGTAACGGTGGTCGTAGCATAGCCTCGTTAAAGTGCGGTAAAGGATAAATAAGGTGAGGATAGAGATAGAGTTTAGACAGGGTCACCAACTTGTTTATTGAGATTCAGACATAGCCTAACCAGTTTCTGACTCAGTAGAAATACAAATAGACATTAAAAAATAACAGGTAATAGCTTCGACTCGATACAAGCTAAAGACTTGTATGTTGCAGTAAATTAAACCTGAAAGTATTTTCTTCGATTATGAAAACTAAACCGTGAGAAAGGAATTTATAAATCATTTCATTGACGTTACATTGTGTGAAATGCAACTTAGTATTTTTCTAAAAAAAGCAAATGCTCATGTCTTTTAAGAAGGAATTTGCAAAAAACTTCCATTTAAACTGTTTAGTAAAAAGTTAAAATAAATAAATTTAATCATTTTTTGTTTCGTGGTGGACCTTAAAATTCTAAATATTTCCCACAATCTAACCACCACTGTTATTTTTTTTCCTTTTTACCATCTGTCCTGAGTACTTTATTCTGTTTAATTTAATAAAGATTAGTTCGCACACTGCTTCCCACACTCTATCGCCATGAGGAGTCAATTTCCACGCCTTGTTCTGCCATCGCTTCGATCCTACAAATACCACACAAAGTGGTATGCCACAGCCAATTTATCATCAATTTGAAGATAAATTATAATAAGAAAAGATGCGCATAGAGCTGCTCCAGCCTGAAAGCGTTCTTTCAAGAGTCATGCTGCAGTGGCATGAAAGTAGAGGAGAGGGGTTGTAAGTAAGTCTCTTCTAGTGACCTCTCTAGCCCTCAACATTATTCACAATAAACCCTTATATTTCAAACTAAAATTCGAGGGGCGATCAACAACTCGCATACATACATCGCTGACTCTGCCGGAGGGCAGCATTCAGCTAGGACCCGGAAACTGATGCTTGTTAGCAGGAGCGGCATACTCTCAATCCGTTATCATCGGATATCGAGGAAAAGCGATACTTGATGAATCTCATGACATTACCTAATAATTTAAATACCAAATTTCCATATGATAATTTTATTGAGTAAACTTTCACATTGGTACACATATATTACATATATTTTCTATTGAAGCAATGAAACAGACATTTGTGCGATCAACCAGCTTTTACGAAAATTTAAAAAAGTTGTACATTTGTAAATAGCATATCAAATAAGTCTCAACAAATATATAAGTTTAATTATACAGCATGTGAAGAAAGGTTGCTTAAAAAGCAAACGCTTGGAGTAAAAATACAGAATCAACCTGAATAAAATAGAAAAATAGGTCCATCGTGAAATTCAGTAAATTGTTAAGTATTGACCTTATTTTGAAAGGTATATTTTTTTATTACTTATTATATAATTGAATCCGTCATTTCGAAAATGGCTTTGATGACCAAAATATTATTTTATGAGACGTAATGAGTTAATCATTTTTAAATATTATACCATCAAAACCTTCGTAAAAATTTATGTAATTCCAGAAATAAAGTTTTTTTGTAAATGACAATTTTTAGTGTTTTCATACTAAAGTACCCTATTAAAAATGAACAGGCTATTTGTTAATATATTTCATTATTAAAATAAAAAGTGCTATTTAGAAATCAAGTAATATTTATGTCCTTAATAAATTAAAAATAAATATAATTAGGGTTGTCCGGCCCTCCTTTTATTGCATTTGAGGTACATTAATGCTGATACCATAATGACTAGCAAAATACCCTCCCTCCCGATGTCCCTATATTTCCGACTTTAGGCTATCTAAAAGTGCCGATTTCTAAATGAATGCGTGCTAAAAAAACATACAATTTTTCAGATTTTATATACGGTGTGTACAACGGGATGTGTGATCATCATCGAAACGTTGGTTTAAATAGTCTTGTACACACGGTATTTAAAATACGAAGAATGATGTTTTACAATGAATGACGACCGTGAAGTTTAAAATCAGTTAATTTGAAAGAAATAGAACATTTTGTTTATTTTGGGCCTTAACAATGTGTCCACGAAAACAGTTACCCAATTTCATTAGATAAATATAAAATGACCAGTCTTTCAGATAGAAGAATTATCTCTGACGTATTTATACAAAATCTTAAATAATTTTATTAATTGCATGGAACTAACTGCTTTGATTCAATATTTTGCACACTCTTGTTTTACTGTGTAATAAACTTTCTAATAATAACAAAGAGATTGATATATTTAGTTGAGTTTAAGCATCAAATTTATAAATGTTTAACATCCTCTTTGTTATCAGTGCAAATATATAAAGGTTAACATTGTAAACTTTAATGTATGTTTTTCTATGTATCTGTAGCCTGTGGCATAAAACAATTATCAATGAATATGAATCAGTTTATTTTATTCCTTTAAAACCTTTGGTTTCGAAATTATGAGTCAAAACCTTAGTTGTATCAATTACCTGCTGCATAAATATTTATCATCATAAAAAAAAACAAATAAATGTATCCGACCCCACATTTTGGAGGTTTTTTGTCAATGAAATTGAGTCCATCTGTCATTTTTGTTTGAACACTTATTTCGCGGACATGTTGTGTAAAATGACCGATAAAATGTCCTGAGACTAAAAGTCCCGGAGACTAAAAGTGTTTATGTCCTTCGTTTCGAGTAATAAATTTAAAAAAAAATGCAAAAATAATTTACCGTCTAATTTATTCATTTTATTAAAGCACTGGTGTAAATTCCCTATCAAATTTGCTCATTCAAGGACCTTGACCGAGCATGATCAATGACCTTGTGTCGCGAGAGGACTATCAGCCGACGAACTTATGACAACGATTTAATATTATAACGAAGAGTAATCGTATAAAGTTCTTTTTACACGAGTATAATATATTGGTCTGACATCCTCCAGTGATCAGTGATTTGTCTTTCGCTGTTTTCGAAATTCAAGCTTAGTCGCTTAGAAGCTCATAAACAAAAAAGTCCCAGCGAAACCAGTTTCAATTCTGAACAGTAAAAAGAAATCGGTAAGACAAATGAAACCCAAGAAAAAGACAAACAGAGGCTGTTATGTATGTTCCAACAATGAGCAAATGAAGAAAAACATCACAAGAGCTTCATTTTAATAAATGAAGACAAGGATCTTACTATGTTTAACTATCAAAAATGACAGTATTTTCTTACGTTGCACGATTTTTCAGATTAATTCATTTTAAACCGAGCATTACGTTATTCTGTATTACGCTCTTTGTATTTTATTGTATTAGATGAAGAGCAAGTTGTGACATGGTTTAAAACTATAAATAACACAAAACTAGTGTTAACTTAATAATAGAATCTAATAAATCCTACTAAGTAAAATGTTTCAAAGCTATGACTAGGAATCTTGATCAAAAACAGACATGAAAAATGACACATGATTAAATGACACAACATCTAGTTGGGACAACTGCGAACGGAAACGGTGCACCGAATAAAATGAATGTTAAATTATTAAATAATCCATATTTAAATATAATCTTTGACAACATATTTTTAATAATATCAATTATTTAATTAATAATGATAAATTATTCACAGCCTACATTCGACAGAGAAAAAAAAATATTTTGTATCACTTAGTTATGCAACCCTAAAATTGTATTTTTTTTTAAATAAAATAAAATTCTTTCTGCATAATCCAGTAGTGTCCACTACAGTCATAGTCTATTATATGAACACACAGCATTTTATTATTCAAACTAAACTAAGTTAAATGTTATGCATAGAAAAATGATGGCTAGTTGAATGCAAAATACCAAGTAACCAATTAATTACTCATAATATAATATTTAATACTCAAAAATAAAATAATATAGTCATGAAATTAAAATGATTCTGATCTTAAACATACCGGCAATGTGAGTACGGAATGTGTTTCTATTGAATTGTTTAATATCATTAAAAATATTGTTAAACAAAATCTAGGTGTCGAAAATGAAATTAATGTTGTCAGCGAGCTATTTAGGTATAATAAACGTATCATATTGCAAACTAATGAGGTGACGAGAGGTGTGACCATCTTCGAAATGTCAGGAATAAAATAATCTTGTATACACAGTGTGTAAAAACTTGCAAAATTATATGTTTATAATGAATGACAACTGTGAAAGTTTAAAAACATTTTTCAAGTATTGCGGAATATTTATTTTATTTATTATAATAATGGCTTATGAATCAATTGCCATGGCTCATGAATTTGAATGTTTTATTTATCAAAAAATCTGTCTCCAGCTCAAACTTTAATAAGATGTTTATCTGGACATCTAAAGTACCTAGTTTCATTAAAAAAAAATATTTTAGTAATGTCATAAAGTCTTTGTAATACTTTTTTAATTTTTCTTTTATGACACTTAATACAGGTTCAGGTTATATAGGTTCCTTATTCAGCTCGAGTTTTATAAGAAAAAATGCTATGCAGACATTCTAGTGAAATTAGAACAAATGTTAGGTTAGACCCAAACATCTATTATTTAAAAAAGATAGCTGGAGGATAAAGACAATGAACGCTGTTTAAAATACAATGTAAAGAGCTTTCCATAAAGTCTTATTCAACGTACCCTTGAGTTTTATTATGCTACCTAAAACTAATCAATGGACATTAACTAAGTCACAAACAAATTATAATAAAAATAAAATTATATTTACAAAATTCAGTGGCACCGTTTCAGTCGTCAGTCTTGGGGGATATATGCTAGGTTGAAAAATACAATGCAGTCGGACAACGGCCAAGCCATCGTCATCTCGTGGCCGATGCGCAGGACTGCAGGGTTCCGTTGGAGTTGTTCCGGCCCCGATTCTGCCCATTGTTAGGTCGTCTGCCCGGATGGCCGCGGCGGTTAAGACCTCTGTAGGGACCCTTGTAGGACACGTTCCGATTGGTTGGATTAGACGTGGGCGAGATCGGAGAATCCGCCTTGCCTTCGAAGCTATTGCCGGCGGAATCGTCGGGCAGAGTATCGCATGATGTGTTTGTACTCGAGGATTCCACCTGAAATTTATTTAACCATTACAAATAAAAACCTCTGAAATTCAATTCAAATTTTTATATGAATTTTCTGAACAAGTTTGATTTTACCTAATAAACCTAAATAATGCTAATAATGAAAATGGATAGCAAAATAAATTTGGAAATAAAATTAGAATAACTCTAACATGGGCATAGTTAGAAGTTATGGAGATTTCATCCTATAACTAAATAGTAAAAAAAAGGTTGGATCAAGAGAGATTGAATAAAATTGAAAACTTTATGCCGACTAATAAGGATATTGTTTCATGGAAATTTTTCCTCGTTTATATTTATTTATATAGGCATAGATCTGTAGCAAAATGTGAGATGTTGAGAAAACCTAACATACACTTTGGTTGGTGGATAAGCTTATTGGTGGTGGTCCATTGGTCACGGTGTCGGTCGTGCCTCCCTTAGCGGCTTGTCTGGCGAGCATTGATGCCATGCGCGATTGCAGCGCCCGCATTTCAGGTGTGAGCCTGAAAGGAGGAGCAGCGGTCGAAGCACGGGGAGCTGGCGCCTTGATCAGAATGTCGATCTCACTGGCTATGCACTGGATTCCAGAACGACATACTGGGCACGTAGGCTGAAAATTATATATTCAATAAAATTTTGAAAAATATAGATTTAGGTAAAAAATACTGTTTTTTCATGGATCACTCCTTCGAGGTCCTTTAAGCAAAGGGGACACATCTTTGATCTCTCCTCATTTGTCTCATCTAATTGAGGCTCTCGAGTGCAGATGGGGCTCCAGTGGGGGACGCACTCAGTTTACTACGGACTCACTTTTAACTACTTATGGGGTAATTATTCATTTTCACTTCTATAAATAATTTAAAAAATAGTGACCTAATTCGCAGCCCATAAAATTGCAATTCAATGCTAGAGGTGTGTTTGAAGTGGCAAATGCGCCAACATCAAAGTGAAATCTGTATTGAAAAAAATATTGGTTGAGGTCTTTTACTATCTTATGAGATTGCAGCAATGCTGAAAATTTGCTAAAGGTGCCTAGGATCGGGGTCGGGAGGGTTCAATTTAGGAATCCCGAAGGGCCCGAGACTTAAGACCACAGCCAGTGCATATGTTGTAGCTTGACAGTAAAAAATTGTTTACAAAAAAGTTTTGATTTTTCTATTTATCTTGCTCAAAAGAAGCAATGTTAATAATAAGAAGCAATGTTAAAAAAGGTTTGTACAATAAAGACTCAAATTACTTCATCATTTTTTTGGTACTGACCATATAAGCTTCAGCCTGGTGCTTCTGCCAAGAAGGCATATTTGCCAGTTCTTCCTTATAGATGTTTTCAGCTGCAACGAGATGACTTCCCAAACAGTGGCTATGGAAGTAGTGATAGCATTGTGTCTTTATAAATATATCGCCCGGACTAAAACCGTACAGGCAGATGACGCACTGGCCAGTGGGCAAATTGCACTCTGTCAAGTTCTCTCTGATCAACTGAAAAAAATGTATAGAGCATTTTTAAGCAATATCCAATGACAATAAATGGAAACAATCCACCTTATATTTTTTCATGATATCCACAGTTATCAGACAGTTAATACAATACTGACAAAGTAACCCTAACATGAATGGTGAAATTTATAACGGTGTGATAGACATCATGTTTCAAAACATATCAAACTTTGGAATGATTTAAACTGGAGGTAAATTTAATATTTTTTACAAATCCATGGTACATTTTATCTGCATACTTATACCTTATACATTTTATCTGCAATGTCACCTGCATAATATCATGCATTGTCATTAAATGTTTATATTTATATTAAGAGATTAGAACATCTTTATATTAGGAATATATATACACACACTTAAAAGTAGGGAATATATATTTAAAATATTATAAATTGAATTATCATATCTACCACAGTTGTTATGTGGATAAATATATTGAAAATATTCCATTATTAACAAGGAATAACTTTTAAACTATCCTTTAAATGTATACCAGCGATGAAACAACTAAAGAACGACCTCTACGAAAAATGAAAATATTATAAGGATGTTCTGGCTGTTGTTGAGATTATTTTAATAAAATTAGAAATAAATGCATAAACTGTGCACCAAGTGAGAATGTCCTTGGGAACATGGATCATTAGTATCATTATAAATTAGTAGACAATGATACTTCAAATAAGTACAGCAAAACATAGTCAACCAGAAAAAATCAGAAGATAACATTTTGTATGGACCTGGCTGCGACCGGAGCCATTTTAATAAAAATGTAACGCCTCACTAAATGGCAATTTATAAAAATTTTCCTTGCATAATGTTGTATGCGGTAGGTAACCATTTAAATGAGGTTTATGACATTTTAAATATTTCATTATGAGCAATATTGCGACATATGTGATAACATATGTATTGCCATGAAGCAAAATTTACAATTTTTGCTGTATTTACTTTTCATTTTGAGCATGATTGCGACAACATATGTACCATGAAGTGAATTGTTGTACTTACTTCTATTAGTTCAAAAACAACAGGCTGGCCCAGACATTCCAATAGCTTTTCATCCACTTGCCCAGTCAGCCTGTCAATGATGGAATCATCCAGGCCGCGGGGATTACGAAGCTTCACTTTCGGCATCTCATCTGGATAGCTGGGTGTCAGTTTCACTTCCAGAGTTATGCAAACATATTGTTGGTTTGTATCATCGCCCGTTGAAGGATGTACGACGGTCTCAATGCTTATTGGGATTCCTTCAGAACGATGAATAACCACGTCGTCCAAGAGTATTGCTTCCAACGCTTCTATCTCGTCTGTAATTCTATGAAATAAAATATTATTTCAATAAAAAAAAAACAGATAAAAATACATTTTAATGAGACGCGACTAACCTTTCATCGACGGTGTGAGACATGTTTAAGCGATTAAAAATACTAATAATAATATTACAAAATCTCTAATTGTATCGAAAGTAAAAAAATTAATACACGTATCAAACAAAATACGAGCTCAGACTTAACCCTGTAGGTATAGCTACTGAACTAACGAAATCGCCTACAGCAAGGCAAAAAGTGACAGATGAGTGCGCGCGACGGTGGCAAAAAAAAAATATTTTTAACCGGATGTTGTAAGTCTGCGGAAATACACCCGATTTTTGGATTATTTTTATTGTTTTAATTTCGTATGCGCACATATTTTGTGTGAAAGAGTATGATGTTGAAGATTACAAGGCTTTATAAGAAACCTTTAAGTAAGTGATACTCATGTAGATAATAAAGGTTATATTTTTGTATGCGACTGATAATATACCATGCGTTGTACTATGATACAAGTTTTCAGTGGAATATTTTTATATAAATTCTGCGATACGAAATTGTTTCTCCTTTTGTTCAATTGTTAATTATATGGATACCTAAGTAAATCCAAAAAAATTATAACATTCTGAATTAAAAAGTTATTATCTGAAAACCTTCGACTCGGTATGTCGCATGTTAGAAAATATAAAGATTTTTTATTGAAATAAAGTTGTAATTTGTATTAAATATTTTGAGTAAAGTGGGTATTTTACGTACCCTTGTTGGGTAAATGGATTTTCGGAATAGGCAGCATTTTGAGGGTCAGGCAATGATTGAACCTGAGGTTTGACAAAAACTGTCATGTCGATGAAATCAATAATTGAGAACATCTACCCACTCTAGCCTGTGTGTGGGTGTGGGCAAAATATTTTTATTTTTAGGCTAATATATAGCTTAGTATTCGGAATATATTAATATTCGCTTTGCAACTTTCAGGGAGTTGATCTATATCGACAATCGAACATCAGCAAAAAATATTTCCCAATTACGAGAATAATGATTTCAAAATTTAATCAAAACCGTTTTAATGTTTGAGAACGCTGTTGTCTACCTGGACCGTCCAAACGTACTTAAAAAAAATCTGTATTTATAATAAAATTATTTAGTAGGTAGTTACTTAGTTTTTTTTTGTGTGACCGATTAGGTTAGGCGGATTCATATTATTAACTAACTCCGCCACTAATAGGTACACTACACATACCGAAAACCGCGAACCGAACAGCGCGAAAACTATAATTCAATATAAGCCTGTATATATATTAATATCATGTAATGCCAGGGAAGTAGGGAAGGCTGTCATTGCAACTTGGGATCTTTTAAAAAGTAAAATGAATGTTAATGATAAGACACCAATTTTTTTGATTGAAACGTTTATTTTAGACGAAACAATACATAACTACAAAATATTTTTTGCTATACCTTAATAGGTATAGCAAAAACTACTACTTAATAGTAAAGAAAAGCTATGATTTTTTTTTAGATGAAATGAAAATCTATTAGACAAACAACAGCTAATTCCTTGGTACTCTTTAATAATCTAGGTATGTACACTTCTACTGGCCTCGGGGTATAAATAAAAACGCGAAGAACTGCCGACAAATAAACCTCAAGGCGTTCGAACATACCTATCAAAAATTGCCTTTACCTTTTTATCTTTAAGAAATTCATAAAATAATGTTTCTTCATTCTTAAACTCAAATTAACGTTTCTTTAAATATTTTTGGCATCTAGAGGTACGTAGGTAGACTCCAATACTTTCAAATGAATGAATTACTTTTTGTTTCTCAGAATCAAAAAATACACGAAGCGTGAATCATTTCTGAACACGATTCGTAAGAGGCCGATTGAATTGATTTTATTACTATTATACTTATGATTACTATTATACCTATGATTTTATTACTATATATGATTTTATTATTATATTACTATTATACCTATGATTTATTAATTAATTTATTTATTTATTGTTATTTTTACAGAAAAAAACCCACAGCTAGACATACATTAATTACACATATTATTATTATTACTATACATTAATTTTAATTTATAATAAATATGTAGGTTATCTAATTCTAGGTCTATCTAATTAATATTTTCACCGAAAGCAAATCTTATTTATCCACTAGGTACCAAGTGAATATATTTAACGTTCAACTTTACCTAGATACACACAAAATAGTATTTAGTTTATGTTATATTTATTAATGATATTTACGAGTAAA
The DNA here is from genome assembly GCA_020383195.1 of Neomicropteryx cornuta. Classification (NCBI taxonomy): domain Eukaryota; kingdom Metazoa; phylum Arthropoda; class Insecta; order Lepidoptera; family Micropterigidae; genus Neomicropteryx; species Neomicropteryx cornuta. The sequence continues at coordinate 5,719,295 of JAHKQU010000025.1, read as the reverse complement.
GTATGTTTTTAAAGTACAGTGCAGGTTTCACACATAAGCTGCACATGCGATAGCTCAGGGCGAGTGAGCAATTGTCATATATTTTTAAATATAGTGCAGCACATATACACTTACAATTTGTTATGATTAAGTATTAGCATTTTAAGTTTTTTTTGGGTAAAATTGATTTTAAGTAAAAAAAATATTATTTGCTATCTATTTACTTTTTAATTGTATTTCAGTTTAACCCTCTAGGTATCCAAAAATCATATTTGGCACTGACATATAATATCTGGATTTATAAAGGGCACCATATCACAAATAGCTTAGGGCCTAATCAAGTCTAAATAAACCCTGGTAATGTACTTGTCATTCAATCTATATTAATAAATACATAAAATGTGAAAGTAATACAAATAACCAATAGCCAATATATTTAATACATGCAAAAAAAACTTGTGGTATAAATAAATAAACCTTCGGTTAAAATGTTGCTGTATTTAATTCATAGATAAATACACGAGAAGCGATACAGTATTCTATTAATAACAAATTATTTCGTGTTTATTTCCACACTAAGAATTTAAATTTTAGATAATTTGAGTTTCGACATTAGGCTGTTATTCCAATGTGGCGCTGTTGAGTTTTTCAGCTGAAACGGAATTCTTCACGTTGGGTTGATTAAATTCCAAAGAAATTATGTCAGAGTTTTTTGTTGCATCTGCAATCAGATAAATAACAATACGACGCATTATTTGCATGATGAAACAACATTATAATAAAATTGTATATATACTTATTGAAGAGATTAAATTGTTTGGCTCCATAGGTAATAAATAGTAAGTTGGAACAAGAAACCCGCCGGACAGTTGGGTTACATGCGACCGAATTGGTTTCACAATAATTTGTATTCAATAGCTAATTGATGAGAAATAAATTAATATAAAAAAAACATTTTTAAAAACAAGATTTATTTAAATGCTTTAATCGAAACTGAACCAACATGTCAAATTTCTTCTCCTTAAAAATGCTGCACCGTTTAACATAGTTTACACCAAATATAAGAATGCTAGTTACTGGTAATGTGAAATGTAGCAAATTATGTATTGACCCAAAGGTCGTGGGTTCGAATCCGCACATGGTCATACCATTTTTACCACCATCTTCCATGACTCTAGGACAAAAGTGGAGTCCACGCCACGCGCACGGTCGCCATACAATTGATCGTGGATTTTCGTCAAACCCTCGACCAGCGCTACCCACACAGATACACGCGGGTTTTTATATTATTTTATTATTATATTATATTTACTAGGGCGCCGCTTTGCTTCGCTGCATTGGAGCGGAGTTTAGTATATAAATGTATTTCACCATAGGGATTACCATTTAATTTTTTATAATTCTTTGCGCAATCAAATGTATATGTTTTTTGGTCTATGCACAGAAGACATTGTCATGGTCATTTTAAAAAAATAGTTATCAAAATCGGTCTTGTAGTTCTAGAGCTTTAGTCCGTGAACAGAGTGACATTTGGGTCACCACATGGGCTATACAGATTAGTCAGTCCCATACTTGCTTGGCCGGCAGCGACTACAAGCGGTGGTTTTCCAGGCAGAGGCCCATTTGCGCGACTGTTGGGTTGGTCATCTGGTGGCGGCATTAGGCTTGGTGGCGGGTTTGATCTTGGCTGAAGTGGCGGTTGTGGCAACGGATATTGACGACTGCCAAAAGAGCAAGGAATACCATCCTGTCGGATTACATAAAAAAAATGCTCTGGGAGAAAAGCTTCGTAAAAACTCACAGAAAAATTGACACTAGACAACTTGTTGTAGACTCACCTGTAGTCCAAATTAGCCCTAACTGCATGATAAATAGCCAAAGCATGCCAAAAAAACAGTAGGTTTAAAAAAAATTACAGATAGCAGCAAAATGTGTTCTTATGGGCGTATAAAGTATTCTAGAAACATTTTTTATCTTTAGTAGTTCCCATTTTTAATGTTTTATTTTTGTATTTAATATTGGTTAATAAGGGGGGTTTTGTTTTACCTATTATGATATAAAAAAAATGCGAAAAAATATCATCCCCAAATTTATTGTATTTTTTAACGGAAAGTGTCAATTCGGTCAGCGCGCGAATTGCGATGCCGCGTTGATCGATAATGGCCTTGACACCGATACGGCTTGCGGCGACAACTGAGCGCTACCACTAAAACAATATTACATGATCCTTTTACTATTTTCATATTAAGTATACATTTTTTTCTCGGTACCAATGGGGATTTTTTATATAGCGCCTAAACAAATAATACTAGAAATCGCAAAACCAATTAGCTGGATTTTTTTTCGGGGATGGTCTTGGTACACGCAGTGGCGATACTTTCATAAAAGCCGAAAAGCCGGACTTGCCTAGATTTTTACCGAAAAAACTGCTAATTTAATAATATTTTCTGTTTGATATAATATTTTTATTTATCTTTATTAGGGAAATAAAACAGTTATAATTTATATTATAATAATAGCCGCCGAAGGGGGCTCTTACCGACCCTCCTACCCCACCCCGCAATAGGGCTTGGCTACTAAACAAATTCAGGGCACGCCACTACCCACACGGTGTATACATTTTATTTTTAATTAAAAGTGCAAATCCATAAAAAAATGGCCGTTGAAATAAATTTACCAGTTTTAAATGATGAGTACAACACAAATTTAGAAAGATATATTCAAAACACCACAAGTTATAAATACCAAAACATTAATTATATTTTTAAAATGTTTGTGTAGAGTATAAAATCGAAATTAAAAAAAAATGTGCAATTTTATTTGCGTAAAATTTTCGAAAGTGTAGAATTTGAGTAAGCATACGTTTATGAATGATAACGCTCATAGAGAGAGAAGGTAGCGCAAGAAAAAATATTAATAAAAAAACACTCACGGCTAATCCTATCACAAATGCAATCGCTAAGATCACAGCAGAAATTATCTCGGAAATCAGCCTCATAGCGAATACAAACTATTTTCTAAACAACCTCTAAAAAAATTTGTCAAAATTCTGAGGTCGATTGGTAAATGTACGATCTTTTATAATAGAGATTAGAAAAAAAGTACACAGCAATTTAGTAGCGGATATTTGGCAATTACATATGTATGATAAAAATCTTTTTACCCAAATTTAAATTCGGCTATTGTGTACCACAAAGTGGGATATAGACATGGATAAAACCATTGAATCATTGATGTTACGTTACTAAATTGCTATAGTAATATTTTTTAATAACGAAGCTATATATAATTAGAGAACTCATTAAAAGCAAACGGAATTACCTACCTTATTACAATTTTTCCATGTTCGAGACCAGAATAATAAAGAAATTTCAATTATAAAAACGAATTAATTTTGATGAGAATGACATGTAAACCCAATAATTATTAATGTATCGAGTAAGCACTTTGACATACAAACTCGGAATGAATGAATTCAAAATTGAAATAAGCAAAACACAGTAAATTCAAAACTGATTTTAAATGACTTATACTTGAACTTTAAATGGCATTAACTTACTTATCTCCAGCAGACAACATTATTAAACAATACTGTATTCATTATTATTAAATTTACTACAATATATATTTATATTACTATATTTTTTAAACAATATGCATAAATAATTTTAAATTTGAAATAAATACAAACATATATAATTATTAATAAATGGTGTTTCAATGATGGCGTCATCAACCTTTTGCCCTGCGTTTTAGGATGTTGTGTGTATACGATTCAAATCCGCGGGCAATTCTCAATACTTTTCTATAGAAAATGATTACCTACTTAGGTACTTTAAGTCAAAAAAATATATTGTAATGCGTAAGTCACATGTAATAATAATTTGATTATGTATTACATGTTAATGTAGGGTCATATTTTTATTTAAATGGTTTTAACATAAATTGTAGACTTATTGCAAATGAACTTATATATGTACTTATATATATATATAAGTACATATATAAGTTCGGACCATGGAAAACAGTAGGCTGTGTTGGGTAAAGGACTTTCGTACAGAGTGAGGTTATAAACACATAATTTTCGAAGGTAATACGGAAGGCCAACTTTACCACTTGGTATCTGTAAATATGCCTGTAGGTCAAAAATTACAGACATAAAATTATTTTCTTGGTTCGCTCTTTCCTTGTCTTTTTCCTTCTCTTTGGTGGATATTAATTTTCTTTTTATGTGCTCAGTGTATTCTAATTCTAAATCTTTCTTGGCACTAGAACTAGCTTTCTCATAATTAGTACAGATTAGGCACTGATCCTTCTTAGGAACGAAGAAGCTTAAATTATAGTTATTAGAAAATATTCTTCTGTGCGTTATTTCTGAAACCGGCTTTCCTATATTCATATTATCTTTACAGATTTCCAGATATAAGGCATACATTTTTTTAATACTGAGTGAGCTGTCTAGATATTTACGTTTCCAAGATTTTCTGATGTAGTGCCCTTCCATACACGGAAAGATCTCAATGGGTGATTTTAAATGTGCGATAATATGTGACTTTGTTTTATTTGGAGGCTCTTTATGACCTCTGTTGTCATTTTCGACATATAATCCAAGTTCAGTTTTCTTCTGTATTGCTCTTCTTATTACATCTGCAGATATGCAAAGAGTTTTACACGTGAAGTCTTCGAAAACTGGTATCAATAAATCGCCTTTAGGAAAAAAACATTTCCTGGCATACAATCTTGGTTTTCTTTGAGATCTAACAACAAGTACATTAGATAATAAAAAATTTTTCTTACTTTTAAAATCAAGCCCCCAGTAATATCTACATAATTGGATACGTTTAAAATTATTAAAAAAGCATTCAGTTAAACAACTAAAATAATTAATGTTATTTAATGTTTTTTTGTTTGTAAAAGTATATATGAAATATACAACTAAAAAAAATAACAATATTTAACTGTTTTTATTTAAAATATGATATGTCATGTCACAGAAAATATAATTTTAAGGTATTTTGTGTTTTTTTCCTGGAATGAATCTAGAAAAAAACTCCTATAAATTCACTTAGAAGATTTGAATTGTACATATTTCTGCGAATCAATGTATTTAGTCGGTATTTAAACAAGCTAACTTCTAAACCAGCCATCGTTTTATTTAGTGTGTTATACCAGTCGATAGAGCTCGAAAAACTGATCAAAACTCTATTTTTAACTCATTTTACCCAATTTTGTCATTTAACTTGTTTTTGAAGTAAACATACGACATATATTTGATTTCGTAAAGCTGAGAATATTTATTTACTACAAGTAAGTACGGTAAAGAAACATATTTTTTTATTGTTTGAGTTTCCAAGATTCTTCTGCATTTTATTAAACAAAATGCCTACTTATTATTTTAGTGATTTTAAACCATTTTTTTTTAATTTCATACCAATTTAAGTCTCACTTATCACTTTAATAGGATACTAATCATTATTTGTAAATAATAATGTCCTCATTTCCAATAGTAAATAGTACCTTTCATTTGAAAAAATTGTTACTTCGAGAAAACGTATCTTTGACTTGTCACAGCGAAATTGAAACATAAAACATATTATTAACAATCAAAGATATTTTTCATTTTAAACCCTATTAAAACTAAATTTCCTATCAAATAAAAAGTACTAGGAATGAATTTCGCTATAAATAACATTGACAGCGAGAATTATGTATTTCAAAATTCGAAAAGTGACTCAAATCTGTATCTTTGACATCGATAGTAATATTTAACCTAAATAACAACACAATGACAGCGCTGTCAAACAATACGCAACCATTATATTTATTGCAAAGTAAGCTTTATTAGTTTAAAATGCACCATTCCAGTTGGGAATTATTTAGTTCTGTTAATCTGAAAAATGAAGAAAATTCTAGAAATGAAAACCAAGAAATTAACATAAATCAACAGCGGGAAATTGAAATAGAAGATGTTCAATTTATCAAGAAAGAGCCTGATATTTACAATTTGGCGAAAGTCGTAAAATACGAAGAACTTACAAAGAAAATTCTAAAAATAAATGTAAGCGCTTTAGATTTTTTGTGTACGAAGTGCGGGAGTCCTCTAGATAGCACCGCGTCCATTAATGTTCAATGCAATAGATCCATATGCAAAGACTATTTTATTTTTTTATGTAGGTTATGTTTGAACAAAGACACACCAAATAAAAATAAAATATTGAAACAGTTAAAATGTAACGAATGCTGTAAGTCGTTTGCATTTAAATATATATTAATCAATCACATCAAAACCGTTCATAGCAGTGTAAAAGGAAACAAATACAGCGAGTGTGATAATATGTTTATGAGAAAAATAACCTTGAAAACACACATTGATAGTGTACATCACAAAATAAAAAGATATAAATGCAGCGAGTGTGATTATATGTGTACTCAAAAAGGAACATTAAAACCACACATTGATGGTGTCCATCGCAAAATAAAAAGATATAAATGCAGCGAGTGTGATTATATGTGTACTCAAAAAGGAACATTAAAAACACACATTGATGGTGTCCATCGCAAAATAAAAAAATATAAATGCAGCGAGTGTGATTATATGTGTACTCGAAAAGGAACATTAAAAACATACATTGATGGTGTCCATCGCAAAATAAAAAAATATAAATGCAGCGAGTGTGATTATATGTGTACTGAAAAAGGAACCTTAAAAAGCCACATTGATGGTGTCCATCGCAAAAGAAAACGATATAAATGCAGCGAGTGTGATTATATGTGTACCCAGAAAGGAAGCTTAGATAAACACATTGATGGTGTCCATCGCAAAAGAAAACGATATAAATGCAGCGAGTGTGATTATATGTGTACCCAGAAAGGAAGCTTAGATAAACACATTGATGGTGTCCATCGCAAAAGAAAACGATATAAATGCAGCGAGTGTGATTATATGTGTACTCAAAAAGGAACCTTAAACAGACACATTGATGGTGTCCATCGCAAAATAAAAAGAATTAAATGCAGCGAGTGTGAATATATGTGTACTCAAAAAGGAACCTTAAAAACACACATTGATGATGTCCATCGCAAAATAAAACGATATAAATGCAGCGAGTGTGATTATATGTGTACTCAAAAAGGAACATTAAAAACACACATTGATGGTGTCCATCGCAAAATAAAAAAATATAAATGCAGCGAGTGTGATTATATGTGTACTCAAAAAGGAACATTAAAACCACACATTGATGGTGTCCATCGCAAAATAAAAAGATATAAATGCAGCGAGTGTGATTATATGTGTACTCAAAAAGGAACATTAAAAACACACATTGATGGTGTCCATCGCAAAATAAAAAAATATAAATGCAGCGAGTGTGATTATATGTGTACTGAAAAAGGAACCTTAAAAAGCCACATTGATGGTGTCCATCGCAAAAGAAAACGATATAAATGCAGCGAGTGTGATTATATGTGTACCCAGAAAGGAAGCTTAGATAAACACATTGATGGTGTCCATCGCAAAAGAAAACGATATAAATGCAGCGAGTGTGATTATATGTGTACTCAAAAAGGAACCTTAAACAGACACATTGATGGTGTCCATCGCAAAATAAAAAGAATTAAATGCAGCGAGTGTGAATATATGTGTACTCAAAAAGGAACCTTAAAAACACACATTGATGATGTCCATCGCAAAATAAAACGATATAAATGCAGCGAGTGTGATTATATGTGTACTCAAAAAGGAACATTAAAAACACACATTGATGGTGTCCATCGCAAAATAAAAAAATATAAATGCAGCGAGTGTGATTATATGTGTACTCAAAAAGGAACCTTAAAAACACACATTGATGATGTCCATCGCAAAATAAAACGATATAAATGCAGCGAGTGTGATTATATGTGTACTCAAAAAGGAACCTTAAACAGACACATTGATGGTGTCCATCGCAAAATAAAAAGAATTAAATGCAGCGAGTGTGATTATATGTGTACTCAAAAAGGAACCTTAAAAACACACATTGATGGTGTCCATCGCAAAATAAAACGATATAAATGCAGCGAGTGTGATTATATGTGTTTTCTTAAAAAAGCTTTAAAAACACATATTGATGGTGTTCATCGCAAAATAAAAAGATATAAATACAGAGTGTGATTATACATGTATTCGTAAAGAAAGATTAAAAAGACACGTTGATGGTGTTCATCACCAAATATAATGTTTTTATAATGCAGCAATGTGCGGTCCGCGCGTTTTACGTATGGTGTGTCGCGCCTCTGTAATTAATCCTTCCAAACCTTCAGGTTTTTTTTTAACAGCCCAATATGCTTTATGACTTGGTAGTGTTGACGTTCCGTAACTTTTACCATAAAAAAAACAATTAATTCTCTACCTCAGTTGCATTACTTAAATCCATTAGTTTTTTAAAAAAAATATTAGTAAATACTTTTTTTATTTTAATTTAGTCTTTTTAGTTTCTTAATGTAAGTTTTAAGAGGTTTTAAACGAAGACGGATAGCTGACGTCAATGCTTTACAATGTTATAATGTTTTTTGTCTATTTCCACTTTTTTTTAGTTCCATCGTTCATCATTCCTTTTAGTGTAAAGTAGGTTCTTTTTTTTTTAATTTGGTGAAAAGCTTTTTTGATGGTTTGTTTTTACCTCTCATAGCGGGATAATTTACCCAATTTATACTTTCTAACTACTGTTTTAAATTATATTATTTTATTCATTACTTATAATATGCTTTACTATAGGTACTTATAAGTAAAAACCGAAAGTAGCCACGGTATTAATCATTTGAAATTAATGTTTAGATATACCGGGGTTATCCGCATTAGATATGGTTGAAAAGTTAACATAAAATTATATTCCATCAATGATGTTTTTCTTGAAGCCCCATACATAAATGTTAAAATATTTCACCGTGTGATCCGAAATTGGCCACAGTGTTGCTACATGTTACCTAATCGTATCGACGTATGTAAAATTGTTAATAAAATATAACTTTAAAACTTCTTATAGGAGGATCCGTTCTAGTGACAGTGATTTTAAATTAAGTGATTTTATTTTATTTATTGTTTTTTTACATATTTCTTAGATGATGAATAATAACATAACCATAACTAACTGGACATTGTCCATACTAAACATATACTATGTTAAATTGAGATGCCTGTAGATGGCTTAGGTTGTTGATTAATGTGTTAGTTAATCAATCAATTATTTGGCATAATTAATTTTGTTGTTTTTTCTTTGGTTTTATTTTTAAATAAATAATGCTTATGTATAGTATTTTGTAACGGAAAAATATGTACCAATAAAACTATTATTATTAATAACTGCGACTTCGGCGTGCAACGACTCGTGCCTGTGGCATATTTTCAGAAATTTTGCTATTCCTCCTTTGCAACGCCTTCTGTTGACTTGGCGATTTTATGCCCTTGGATCAATGTTGATTGAAGCATCAGATTTTTGTGGTTTAGTTGTATCTTTAGCTCGTAGAATTGTGTGGACTGTCAGTCAAGCTATTGCTAATTTAAGAAGACATTATATTGGATTTAAAACTCTCAACTCGGTAATCAGTTGTTATAGTAGCCTTAAAAATTAACTAAAAACACCTTTTGTATTGAAAATAAAGCAAATTTTAAAAAATATCTATTTATTCAAACTATGTACAAGTCAACAATATTAACGTTTCGAATCTAAAAATTCTTTTAATTTCATGCGATACTCAAGTTTTTTCAACTTCAAATTCATTTTCCTATAGTTTCACACTCCACTTCTAAAAATTGTTTTTTTTTTATTTAATTATTGTGTTCAAGTCTGAAATAAAACAAAGGCAACCATTTAAAAAATACATCAATCATTATGAAAAAGTGTATGACAACTTAAAATTGAAACCGGCATATGATTTTCTTCACGATATAAGGCCGTTCAAAGTAACCACAGTAAAAAATATAGCAGTAGGCCCAGAGAGCGGCGAAAGCACAGGGGAGATGCACGAGGGTAACGAGGTATGTATGATATTTTAACCAAAAAATATAAAAATAATGGATACACAAATCATACGCACACAAATCATGTGCTTTAATTTTACACTTTTACATATCCGTTATTTTATTTTTTTCATCAACTTCATACATAAATCACTCATAAAATCATCTCACTTCACCACCATCCTTCATTGTAATCACAAATCCATTATTTTTATATTTTTTGGTTAAAATATCATCCTTTCCTTATTTCATCTAATTAGATGGTTACATAATATTTGACAATATTTCACACTAAAGAGGTGAGAGTTAAAAATGCATTTTTATAAAACTCAGCGCTGGGTTTAAACCGACATCCTGTGCTCTCAAGTACAGGACCTCTTTAGAACCTTTATAAATAATATGCTATCCAGCACTTTATCAAATAATTAAAAACATTTTTCAAAATTTTTCAATATTGTCAAAGATTGTGTCATTTATTTTTTCAGGCGATTTGCCGCTATTAAAAAACAACCATCAAATATAAGTCAAATAACTTTACAACTCAATTATATATATATATAATATATATATATATATATATATATAATTGAGTAATATATATATATATATATATATATATGTATAGTAAAATAGTAAAATGTATTGCTTAAATACCGTTAATTAGATGATTTTTATGTTAAAATAGGTAAACACCTTTAGTTTAACATATATAAAAGTTTGACAGTACTGACATTTAATGCTTTTTAATATTTTAAGGATTGAATTTTTTTTCTAATAGATTATATAGCCAGAATGTTCAAAGAAAAATTAATATTGAACGCACAGATAGTTGCATCGCTTGAGGTAATTCACGCTGGTTTAAATACAGGCCTGTATTTTATGAAAGCTTTTCACTCTCACCTACCTATCTGTGCGTCAAGCAATACGGTCAAACTTTCATTAAAGTAGTGAATAAATGATTTAAAAATTAAACAATAATTATGAAAAAAAGTGAAAATGTAACGAATATGACGTATAACGAATGAGAAGTGAATGGTTTAATGAATATTTACAAGAAAACTTACTTTCAAAGTAGTTTATATGAAAATGAATCGTCATGGCTAAAAAGAAAAGAAAAGTGTAAAATAAATGCACATTACGTGCAAATCGTTTAGATATAGTAAAATTGTATATTGTATTGATTAAATACCTTATTTAGATTAATATTACGTTAAATTAGGTAATCACCGTTAGGTTACCTTATATAAATTACCTAATTTAACGTAATAATCATCTAAATAAGGTATTTAATCAATACAATATACAATTTTACTATATATATATATTTATATATATATATATATACTAGCTGACCCGGCCACGCGTTGCTGTGGCTAAAGTTTTTGTTATATTACATTATAGTAAACAATCTAAGAGGAACAATAAGAGAACATCAGTCACGGAGTCCACTATGCTTTTTCACACAGATGGTATTTGTAAAAAAATATGGTGATCTCCTTATTTGACTTTCTACTACTATAACCCTTTAGTACAATGAAATTATTTACGAACTAAGACGACAATGATGATGTTGGTATACAAATTCACTGGATTGAGATTGATTTGAAGGGGAAGTACGTTGAACACAATTAATTAAAATGTTCTTACACTTGATACTAAGCAGAAATCAATAGGTAAAAAATAAAAATTTATCAGATTTATTATTTCCATTTAATTTTATAACAAATATAAGTATATTACAGTATAATACAGTAAATAACATGTGACGCTTAAACTCATGAATGAGGTAGGCAAGGCAGACAGTCTTAAACTTTTAAACATTAATATCTTTTTTTTTGAATTATAAATACTTTCAATTTCAATTTAATTTAACACCAATCGGTGCACAATGTTTTTGGTTAACCTGTCTTTAGCTAACACAAATAGATTCGACGGTTTCCCAACACGTGAACACGCAACATATAGTTGCCCATGAGAAAAACATGGATTTTCCAAATCTAAACCACAAATGGACATTGTTTGACCTTGAGATTTATTTATAGACATGGCGAAAGCTAAACGAATTGGAAACTGTAGCCTTTTGAAGGGTATGGTAGAATCTGATGGTATCATCGGAATACGTGGCAGCAGGACCACTTTTCCTTTAAACTTCCCAGCCAAAATGGTTGCTTCAAGAATGTTTCCGGTGATCTTTTTGATGACCAAACGCGTACCGTTACATAATTGAGGTGGATTCAAATTACGGAGGAGAATAATAGGGGAACCAATCTTTAATCGAAGATTATGTGGTGGCATTCCAGGGATATCTAATGAATTTAAAAATTCAATCGGAAAATTTACACTTTCATTTTCATCAACAACAGTATCGATTGATTTAAAAGACATCAGATCGCCTGGTAACAACTGTTGTATCTGGAAGTTAATTTCGTCAACATCAACGTTTTTGGCTGCCAAAATCGCCCGTTGACTAAGCCATTCATGATTCAAATAATTATTCTGTATATCCGGGAAAATACTCTGAATCAATTCAGTTTTATCCTGAACAACAGTGCAAAAATTGTCTGGTAGTTTAATGCATTGCGTATTTGGTTGCAGTTTTATTTTACCGTTCCCAATATCTAGTAGTTGTTCGGAAAATATTAGTGCTGATGGATCATTTTGCAATTGTACTCGCATATTTATGGTCAATCGAAGTGTTTCAACCTTCGCCATAAGAATGATTGTTTCAAACATGCATTAATCTCATCCGCGAAAGTAGAGCGAGGTATAACCGGTAAGGTCTGCCGGAAGTCACCAGACAAAAGTAAGATAGCACCACCGAAAAGTTTATTATTGCTGTTTAAATCTTGCATAGTTCTGTTTAATGCTTCAAGTGAATATTTGTGTGCCATTGTGCACTCATCCCAAATTATTATAGAACTCTTCCGCAACACTGCAGCTATTCCACTATTCTTTTTGATGTTACACATTGCATCTGGTTTATTATGAACGTCCAATGGCAGCTTGAATGTTGAATGTGCTGTTCGCCCACCATCCAGTAAAGTAGCCGCAATGCCTGACGATGCTAATGCTAATGCGATTTTTTGTTGCGACCGTATTTTGGCAAGAATCAACGATATTAAAAATGTCTTACCGGTTCCACCGGGTGCATCCAAGAAAAAAAAACCGCCTTGTTCAGCAGCAACAGCCAGCATAATCCGATCATAAATAATTTTTTGTTCTGCTGTCAGTAATGGTTCACTGTTCATGATAATTGTTGCTAAACTTCCATGGTCATATTGATTTTCTCGTTGTAAATCGGTATTGACTAAGTCGGTGGCTGGACGATTAGGTGATGGCATACCATAATGATTAAGTGGTAAATTTGAAATAAGAACACATAAATCCTCGATCAAGACCAATGCTTCATTGTACATCTCTGGTGTATAATCTATGTTTTGGCATTGATTTGTTTGTCTAATTCGGTGCAAGATGTCTTCTGTCATACAATTTTTATATTTTTCCCACAAAGTTTGTGCTTGCGAGGGATAACATGTCGCCAAAATAATTGCAAACAACTGACGAATGTTATTCGGTGTTGATGTCAACGCAGCATCAGCAAGCGTTAAGTCCCAATGGTTATCGTCTTCTAGCAATTGCAGTTCACGACATGCATCCTGGTATGTATTGAATACTCGACCATTAGCTGTTCGTAAAAATTCAAAAGACGTTGGTCCGGGAACATTCACCAATAACAAACGTAAATAGAAGCACTCACGTTGCTTTGGATGTACCGTGTAAAGTCTCCCCAATGTCTTAGCTTTGAATATGCCTGTAATGGAAGGATGTGGTTTTCCTTGTTTCCGTGGCTCCCATTTTTTACTGGATTTGTTCCATGTGAAATAACGTGGAACATCACCATACACCAATGTCTTCGCGAATTGGCCAAAAACATCAGGTTTTTGACACAATGTAAAAAATTCAGTTAGAGTCGTTTTCGGAGCTTCGAACGCTCTTTGGAGAACATTTTCTTCAGTGAAGTATACACGTTGACCGTTTTCAAGATGTATTGCCAGATGTTGGACAGCAGGATCTCTTTCGTGGATGGGAAAGCTGAGAATATGCCAAATAGCTTCATTGCTGCTAATGTATCTGCCCATTTGGTATCGTGTTATTTCGTCATTTTTATTTATGTTTTTTACTTCAAATATGGCCAAATCACTGTCTTTGTTTACATATTTACAAATATACTTAATTGATTTAACAGAACTGCAAAGCTCAACATTGATATGAGCTTTGTAAGTTATTGAAAGTAGTGGTGAGTATGGTACCACCCACTGATTATCAAACTCAACTTGATTTGGAAAGTTCGGCAGTCGCATTGTAAATGTGTGGCCACCATTCTCAGTACTTCTGCGGCGATACATTGGATAACCATCAATATCCGTGATCGTGTCATTCGTATGCGGCTTTGGGAAGTTTTTTTACATTTTCCATTTTCCATGCACGGTGACGTCATGTTGAAAACACCGCATGGCCCATGGATCATGTGTTTGGTGACAATATCAAATAATTCTTGATCAATTAATGGGTCTGGAATTTCGGCTGAAATTATTTGATCGATTTCTTCAGGACGGATTCTATCTTTAAGCCAAACCAAAATGTGGGCATGAGGCAAACCTCGCTTTTGCCACTCTATCGTATACAGCCAACAACGTGTGATACCAAAAATTGTATATTTAACAATAAAATCAATTAAGGATTTCAATTTTTGTTTAAACACACGTGCAGTTAAATCATGACGATGAATGGCTTGTTGTCCTGGCAATAGTAAAGTTTGTATCTCTTCCCAATTCGGATTACATGTGAATGTAATAAATAAATCCGGTCGGCCGTAATGACGTACGTAAGTCATCGCATCTTGTATGTATTCCTGCATGTTCCGTGGACTGCCGATGTAGCTTGAAGGTAAAATGAAAGCATTACCGATGTCATTGGGATTTAAATTTCCATCGATGTTTCCAGCAACAGCATCTCGTAAGTGAATATATTCTTCCGATCGTAGTTTTGCCTGGTTGAATCGAAGGAATCGCAAGCGTTCGCTTTCGACCTTAGCATACATATCAACAATGTATTGATGGAACAGCTGACGATATCGAAGGATATAATTGTCTTGATGTTGTCTAACCATTATTCGGTGTGCGTAGTAGTTCATTGAGCTAACTTTATTATTTCTGTAATCACCTAAAAAAATAAATAATAAAATGCAATACGAAATTAAAATCTATACATACAGTAAGAAAGTAAATAGATAATTGTCAAATTTACCGGTATTTGGATCATACTGATTGATATTAAGGTGATATTCATCTTGTCCTTGCCAAAATATCAATGGATATTGTAGTGCGTCATATGAACGGTGTAGATCCGAAATCGTACTGACAGTGTTGTCTCGCCGTGTAATGTTTATAGATCTTTTGTCAACTGGATCACCAACCATGATAACAGCAACCTCATCAACAGTTGGAGCGTTGAATCTACCAGCATGTTCACCTAATGGTACTTTGTCGGCTTTTATGACGATTTGATAATTGTCATTTTGCAGTCGTGGCGAAACTCTTTTGATCAATTGAATTAGTTGATTGTGATCTTCTAAAAAATTTCCAATAATATCACAATTGCTCTTTCCTCTGCTTGTTCAATAAAATTATACAGGCACCGAGTCGTCACGCGCTCTTCACAATCGCCCATAAAATAAAAAGGTATCGACATCTGTCAGTTTTATGACTGCCAAATAATATCAGACAAATAATTAGCCATAAATTAAAATATGACGATTTGATAATTGTCATTTTGCAGTCGTGGCGAAACTCTTTTGATCAATTGAATTAGTTGATTGTGATCTTCTAAAAAATTTTCCAATAATATCACAATTGCTCTTTCCTCTGCTTGTTCAATAAAATTATACAGGCACCGAGTCGTCACGCGCTCTTCACAATCGCCCATAAAATAAAAAGGTATCGACATCTGTCAGTTTTATGACTGCCAAATAATAACGGACAAAAAATTAGCGATAAATTAAAATTGCGACTATAATTTGAGATTTAAACTATCCTATCTCTCAAGTGCACATCGAACTGCATATGGTGTTCAAATTTTATTATAATCGGTTAAGTGGTTTAGGAGTCCATTGAGGACAAACATTGTGACACGAGATTTATATATATTAAGATATAATTTAGAATATGCAGTTTTTCAATACAGTCCTTTAAATTATCAAGCTGAGTCAATTATACAAAAAAAAAAAATTTACAATTATACGATCGACATTAAAACTAATAACAAGCTCATTTAAAAACACAAATTACAAACTCATTTAGGTCAAACCAATTTACTTAAGTTTCTGAAGTTGTTTTGTTGGTAACATGTTTCTTATATTAACGGCTTTTCTGTTATACTCTTTGTTTATTCGACATTCACAAAATGCTGAAATGGGTATTTATATATTTTTAATAGAAAAAATACAGATTAGAATAACGAAAATAATTGTTCCTAAACATATTAAATCAAAATATGTCAATGATGATCTTAGTTTATTTAAACATTGTAACATTATACCGACAAACGCGATGGTGGTCCACTTTTTCAACTCTGCCAAGTTCAAAATACTGGTTCATCATTACAGTACGAGGCGAATACAAAAGAAACCTTCATTTAAAAATGTTTACGGAAAACGAGCGTTGCAATGCAATGCAAAATACCTTTCATTTTTAATAATTTATCAACAACCTTACTTAAAAGTAATATAATGTTAAAAGTTCCTAAATCTCTGAAAAACACTATCTTTATTTGTTTCTATAGAAGCTAACTGAGTTCGTTAATTATTGTTTTACTAAATTAAAATACACTTATTTTTTGTTTTTAATTACTACTATGGTATAAAAATGTATATATAACATTATTATATTTATCTAGTAAGACGTGTAAAATACAGAACTAAATAATGTGAAAATATTACACAAATATTACACACCTGGTTTTTAGCAGATAAGCCTTAAGCTTGGCCGGAACGTAAAAGAAAAAATGTGCATTTTACGAATATATAAATAAATTAAGGTTCGTACCTTTTATTACTTTGGTATTCCTGTTGTGTCAACATTGTTGTGTACACGGTACCATATACCTATTACTTAGGAACTGCCTGTAGAGTAGAAATTAGAAATAAAGTATTAAGTTATAAAGAGCATTATCGCCATTAATGATAGAATGTGTGAAATTATTTTACTACATACTAATGGCCACAGTATACGATTCTAATGGTATATTTGCCGAACGTACCTCTTAGCTTAGCTACATCATTTTAATGCTTACATCCTGTTACTCATTTGAACAGTAGTTAGGCTGATAGCGGCCTGTCGTAATTGCTACTAAAATGTTTGCTTTTAGGAGTCTTTTTTTTTTGACATATTCGAGTACTAAAAAAATACTAAAACCTGTTTAAATACTGAAAAGTGAGCGCGCGCAAACAATGATAACGGCATATTTGAGAACGCTGCGGACTGACGGACCAATATAGGATTAATTTTTTTTAAGTATTGTTTTTTTATGTTACACGGAACAGTGCCAAATATAGTGTATTCGCTGGAAAATCATTCTGCGCTTAGTTAAATTCTGACTATAAAATAGTGAAAACGTCATTGAAATCCATTCACTGGTTCCTTAAGATTAACGCGAACGAACTTCTCTCGCCGAGGACGTAATTAATATACCGACGAATACAATTCCTAAACATGCCTATAGACAAAACTAAGAGGTATTTAGTCTATGCGCAAAGTTGACATATTTGGAAGTACAGATCTTACCTTTATAAAAAACCTACATTAAACCTATACCTACCTAAAATTACCTATACCTACCTAAACCTACCTACCTACCTAACTAGGTGTTTTACCTATATTAAAAACTTTAAGTTGCACTTGCACTCAAACTTAAACTTACTTAAACGTAAACTTATACCGTTCAAAATGTTAATTATGGGCTTATGCACCCTCTAAAACTTTTGTTGGAAACAATTTTTGATATGAGCAACCCTTATAGAAAGGAATATGTCCAGACGATTTTCCGTTTTTTTTTTCTTGTAAACTAAACATGTGAAACGTTTTTACACTTAAACAACATTGCTGAATTAACTGAATTCAAAGTGTTTATTATCCCACTGAATGCTTGAGAAATATGAAGAATGTGGTGGAAAAATATAGAAAGTTCCAAAATATTTCTTCCTAGCCATTTTGAAAAGCTTCTAGAAGGTTCTACAGATTTGTGTATTTGTATATACAAATAAGAACCCCTAAAACCTCTTACTAATCCTGAAATAGACATGAACGCAGCTAAGGAAAAATCGTAATAACTTTTTCATATCCTTGCTATTGTACGCTGAAATAAACGTAAAATGTTTGTAAAACATCGAAAGGAATGTTTGATAAAAGGATGAAATCTACCTTTGCCTTCCGGCGTGGAGAAAAGGGATTTTTATTCGAAGTTTGGTGTATGGACGCGATCCCGAACCTCTCTCTGCCTGTTAAATCTGTTATGGGAAACTATATTATTATGTTAGCAAGTTTCTTACACCTTTCAACATGTCACGGTCCTCCAAACACGCCACGGAACTCACTGATTTTAAATAATAGTACTAGCATAGCCTAAATTATTAAAATATATGCTGAAATCAAATTTGGTTGATATTTTTCTGACAGAAAAATAAAATTTATTGTCTCACATGCGTCACCTAGTTACTAAGCGCAGGTAACTACGTTTTTGCATGGTTATAAATTTCGGTGTTTTGATCCAAATCGAAAATTACTCTTTTAACAAATATGGCTGCGCGGCAATCCTGAAATACTTCACCTATTACATGAAAGTAGGAGTCGATTTGATTAAAAATATTCCCTCATTTAACATTTTTTTTACGTATAGATTTTCTGTCAAAAAGTTTCACCAATTTCATTGAAATTTCCACTTCGTTTTTCTCGTAATTGGGAAACATTTTTCTCTGAACATAACCCCGTAAAAGGACATCAGTGAATATAAATACAACCTGTATACTAAGAAAGTTAAAGCAAAATTCCACTTTTTCGAAAAATCCCCTCCCCTGTTCTGATTTTGCCCATAAAGAAATTGACCGAGATTCTGTGCCCTTAAATTTTATGTATCAATTTGAAAGTGATTGGTCTAAAATTACGGCAATTATCGTGTCCACAAGGAAGTGATATAGATAGATAGATAAATGGATATAAAACTATGTGTAAACTTTAAAACTGAGGGTGGTTTTAAATTCTAGATGTGAAATGCGAAGATGTCAAAATTCAGCCAAAATTCAGATGTCAATAAAGCAGATTTTTTAATTTAAACTTTTTGAAAAATTTCATTATAGGATTTCGGAAATTTAAATGAAAAATCAGCTCATTTGTATAGATATTCCACAAATTTGAATCTTGTATCGCTGCGTTCAAATTAATTACAAAAAAATGTTCAAAAATTTTTTTTTACCTCAAGAATTCTTTTTATGTTTTGAGATAGATATTGTATTTGAATCATAGTTCATAATTATGTCACACTTTAAAGAGTTGGGTGGGGTTCATAAAGTGTAACGTGGCGTGGCTTAGGTGATAGGGGGTCGGGGGAGAGAAGTATAGACGCTTCGTCACGTCACTTTAAAAAATAAAATAATGTAATATTCTTTAAAGTCTACAACTGTTTGTACGATGAAGCTACTCGGGTACGCCTTTTCATGTAATTATATACTTATTTTGGCACGTCACAATATTTTCGTTGATTTTGAGTTACTACTGTTACTGAAACATACCGATGGTTCTTACAAAGGTTTTTAAATTTTAAATAATTATTGTAGAAATGTGCAAGTTATGCGACTCACAACAGGGGTGGGTGAGTTACACGAATGTGACGACCTGTGACAAGGACGAGGGGAAGGGGGTAAAGTCATCATGAAATTTGTGTGACGTAATTTATGGATGGTTCCTACTTGGTTTACTGCATATAAGTTGGTTGGTTTAAAAATATTGAGGAGTTCAAAGCTATGGGAGAAACAAAGGTTCTGTGATCTCGTTGCAGCATGGCGTTATAACTACTTCACTTTTCTGTTTGTAGCTAAAACGAAAACGTAGTTCCAACTTAAAATACATATTCCTTAATCTTAAATGCCATTAATCTTAATGCTCATTTGTTGGCCAGAGATAAACAACGCCGTAATTTGTATGTAAAGTACTTAATTTATGACGCGAATGTCTCTATTTCACAACAAAAAATATGTAACCACAATCTTATCTTACTTTCTTTATTTGACTGCCTTTGACACAGAAAAGATTAGTTTTCCGTTATAAAATACATATTTTTTTAAATTTGCACTTATGCCTTTATTTAATATAGTGCCATATAGTTTGAGATCACTCTCAAATTACTTAAAGCTTTGATAATATCAAAATTTTAAATTTAGAAACCTTAAAGATTAGAGGGGAAGAGGGTGGGATTTTTGGCACATTTAAAGTTATACATTTTAAACTAGATTACAATGATTTTAAATTAGATTACAATGATTTTGGAATCCCTAAAACTAGCCCTTCCGATGACAATAAAATATATGACAACCCGTAGCTATCATATAAAATCAACTTCTTGTATACATTAAATCTAAAGTCTAACAGCTAGGCCCTACAATATAGATGAGTGCATTCACGTCACAAGCCCAGTGAAGGGTTTTTTTCTGATGCAGGAGCCAGGATTAACCACGACGCCCAAACATTTGACTGTTAACTTCGGGCTATGTGAATATAAATCATACAAAATTTTATTCATCCACATCCCCAAAGGTACTATTTTATAAATATAGCTGACTGACAATTTGGAGTATTATTTGTAAAGTAGTATCAAACTTCATAATGCTTTTCGACAAAAAAATAAAAACTTTATGTGATAATATTAAACGGATCTTGTAATAACATCTTTATTGTGAGCGCACAGCCGGAAAAACTGTTAAGGTTACGTTATCGATCCTCACCCACATCGCAGTTTGCGTGCTGACTGGTAATTTACACCATCTGTTTTAAAATAATAATAAATATGGGCATTTTCGTATTTTGTTATATAATTTCTTATTCATAATAGGGAGTACAAACGCCTATTAAGTCTTCGGGAATAGTCTTGGGATGTCCTGTATATTATGTCCTCCTACACATAATAAAAATAAGCAAGTGGTAGACAGACAGATCATGAGAACATACAATGAATATATTGGTCAGGACGTGACGTGAAGAAATGATAAAACGTGTTAACGGGATTTATTATATGATTACACCGGTATTGTTATGGATGCTTAAAAATACGATCAAAACACATAACATTATAAAAACATCTCTAAAAATATTTATTTTTGTTGTTTATTTATTTGTGTCGTACTTGGGACAAATATTTAGAGACTTAATTCAATATTTTTATAAATGTATATTACCTTCAAAACACAGTTATTGGATTTGTACCGCGTTTGATTAAAAAATACATATCAAACAAAACAGTTTAAATTCACTAAATCTATCCACTAAAATCTATCCAGTTGACATTTAATAATATGTTAAAATAAAGTAAATAATAACTTAAGCCGGGTAACAAGATTGTTTTTTTTGTAACCCGGCTTAAGTTAACCTTGTTTATTTTGTTTATTGACTGTACAAAGTTTTACCCAATTATATTTGCTTAGGCTGTTATATTTAATTATTTAAAACTGTTTTTCTAGTATCTGTTATTACACTTATTACATCAAAGGAGTTCAAATTAAAATGTAGTAATATTATGGAAAATTAAAAAAACTATAACTATAATTTATACAATTATATTTAAAATTATACTAATGACTAATGTCTAAGACGTAAACTTAATATGTAGGCAATTTTAAATGACGAGCCAATCCAAAATAAAGCATGATCCTTTAGATTATGGACAAGGTATTATAATATAAAGGTACTAGTACCTTTCTATATTTTGTTTAGTTGGCTTTTTAAAAATGTAATAAAACTTTTCTCAAATTTTCAATATTGTCAATAGTATGTCCTAAAATATCATCAATTTAATGAGGTAACTCAATAAAAAACAATCTGTCAAACGTAATAATACTGTCAATATGATTTACAATAGCCATTAGAGCCGGTAAAACTGGTTCAAATAAGCATTTGTGTTTAATTATTTATACACTGTGTTCAATGGATAACACTCGCACGACAACGGAGCATTCGGGCACAGAATGCCCGTTCGTACCTAGCCAGTTGATAGGCAA
This sequence comes from Neomicropteryx cornuta, assembly GCA_020383195.1. Taxonomy (NCBI): domain Eukaryota; kingdom Metazoa; phylum Arthropoda; class Insecta; order Lepidoptera; family Micropterigidae; genus Neomicropteryx; species Neomicropteryx cornuta. Next base: position 5,696,997 of record JAHKQU010000025.1, on the reverse strand, counting down.
TGTCACGTTTATAATATATTCATATACCTAGGTACAAAATACGAGATACGATAGAAAAACTCATACCAAAATACTATAATCAGTAGTCAGTCGTCCGTCGAAGACATTCGAAGTCGATGATCAATCGTAGATGACGATAAACGTATATATTATTATTTTTATGTACATAGTTGATTGATACTTTATTAGTTAATTGTTGATAAAATATAACATGGACTCCAGAAGAATTTCGTAAGTGCAAACGTAAATTTGAAGACTTGAAATGCCGGTCCGTCTTGTTGTTTTCGTGGCTCTCTGCGTCAACGCCTGTGTGCTGGTTCTGGGCGAAGATAATCTTCCGGTGGATGGACCGGCGGTGAGGATCGATCAGGGAGCCCTCCTCGGCAGCTGGAAGAAGTCTTTCGGCGGGAGGCAGATCGCGTCGTTCGAAGGAATTCCCTACGCGAAGCCTCCCGTGGGAAAGTACAGGTTTAGAGTGAGTGAATCAGATTAATTGTTTAATCTTGTGGTGCTAGGATGTTTAAAAAAGCTATAGGTTCGATTGTTTCATTGATTGTAATTTTAGAGATAATTTTTTTATTAACGTTTGTTTTTATAATGAAGGTTTTGAATTACAAATTACTATCTTGCTCATAAGGAATTATCACTATATTTAAATTATATACTGTATTTTTGAGTGATTTGAACAATGCGCAATGACTCCTCATTCGACGATTTTTTTTACAAATATATTGTCTTATGTGAAGGTAGTTTTTGAAATGTAATTTTCGGTAGTAGCTAAATCACTGATTGCAGTTTAAGAAGTAAATAGTAAGATACATAGGAAGGTAAGTTTTTTGAGATTACACATATCTCAGGTTATTAGGAGATATTGTAAGGGAATGTATACATATTTGCAATTTTATTGTGTTATTACCTATACCTAATGATACTACCTAGGTATATCTAATGATGCTGCATGCGGATCCTTTGTCAGCCACTATGCGAAGTGGGGACACTGACTTTCTTGCGGGTGCGGAGACATGACACCTTAAAAGTCAAATTAAAGATTATGACAGAGAGAAAATTATCATAAATTATTTCATCTCGATCGATAATTAGGCATGCAGGATATATTTTTTATTTACTATTCGCACTTAAACCCTGAAATCAAGGAGTAAAATTGTTTATTTATCTCTAAAAATATTTAAGAGTTAAGAAAAATAAGTAAGAGTTGAAAAAATGAATTTAGAATTAAAGAAATTAAATTAATATTCCATGATTTTTTTATTGGAATTAAATATATTTTTATTATAATTTTTGATTTTATGAAAAAGGGGTTGTTTATATTTGAAACTGTGTGCAGCAGAGCTTGTCTGAATAGTGATGTCGCTGGTGATATAGTCCAAATCAAATCGATAATGTAGGCAATAGATGGTATTACATACAAATTACGAAATAGAGATTAGGCGTCTTTCAATACCAAATACATTATCGAGGTTGAAATTGACCTCTTGCAGGATCCACAAAAGCCAATACCCTGGCTGGGCGTATGGGACGCAACGAGGGCGGGTAGCAAATGCACTCAAATCGACAGATTCGTTGCAAGCGATGACAATCTTAAGGGTGAGTTTTCATGTTATTGACATGTTATATTTTCTCAGTAGGACTCTGTAAATATAAACAACCCGTTGCGTGGGCGCATCGGAACAAGCAGGACCGACTGATTGGATATAATATTTACTTGATTGCATGCGAGTCTCAAGGAAAACCGCTTCGGTAAAAAGTTCACTGGCTTGCTTGTTCTATTCAAGTTTGCAACTGAAGGTTGCATGGCATGTCTGCCATTGAACCAAGCAGCATTTAATGCGGTGTTATGTAACTGACCTCATACTTTTGACACATAAATACATAACTCTTAATACATAAATTAATAGTGGTATGCTGGTGGTACTTGTATACTCGATTTATATGCATTAAGAGGTTAGTTATAAATGCAACGCCTCTTTAGAGTACATGATTATTGTGATTGCCTAAAGCGTGATATAAAAACGCTAATGACCTAGATGACCATATATAAATAAGAGCCTAGTTCTTATGGCCCCATATATAAAATTCTGCGCAGTATAACTTTTGAAACGGAGATGTTACAATGATGTTTTTGATTCCAAACGAAAGCTTTTATTAGGATCTATCGATTACGCTTCTGTAACATTATAAGTCTTATATTTATAGCTATTGTCACGTTTAAACTTTTAGAGTTTTAGTTAAAAATTAACAGAAACAATATAATATACCGGTCGAAATGATTGATCGAATGAATGATCTAGTATAAACATATGCGCATAGAGACCGTCTCGCCAGCAATCCTGTGATGCCCTTAAAACTTCATACAAGCGAGTAAAGCCGACTCGGGATTGCAAGAAGGCGCGGTTCGGCGGGTCAACACAAGCCGCCCTCGTTTTTCGACTGTGCTTCCCGACACAGTCACACCCAGTTTCATTGTTCCACACATTTCCACACACCACACCATAAAATTCATCATGAAAAAATGTACACTTTACGTGATCATAATAAACGGTTGTTGTAATACTAACGCCGGTTGTGATCACCGGCCGGTAATGTTTACGAGATATTGATCGCGTGTTACCACGCTAAAGGCAATTTCCACAATAATAATACTAATAAATTTGGCATTGTTTAATACAATTTTTAACTCGTAATAGGGTACATAAACACCCCATTAATAGTCGATTCAAAATTTTTACCAGACTATAAGGATGAAAAAGTCTGGGTTAGCTTTACATTCGGAATTGCGTTATACCATCCATGAAATATTATGTTTATAGGTATTCATGTATTTTTGAGACGGTTTTAAAATAATCAAACTCGTTTCAGGAAGTGAGGATTGTCTCTTTGTGAACGTCTACACGACGAGCCTCGATGAAGACGCCAGGCATCCGGTGGTCGTCCACATCCACGGAGGGGCGTTTATGTTCGGAGCGGGCAACATCTTCCAGCCCACCTTCCTGCTCGATAAGGACATCGTTTACGTTTCGCTGAACTACCGGCTCGGACTATTTGGTGTGTTTTTTGTTCTATGGCTCTGTTTGTTTACTTTTTTAAATAAATATATATAAACACGCAAATTTAGCTAAGTTGAGTAGGGTTAAAATAATTGAGTATGACTTAGGTTACAGCGTTCATAAATATAACATTTTGCTATCGAACTTGATCGTGGGGATAGTTGTTTAAACTATTTATTCGAGGAGTTCGTTAGTTTGTGCCATTTTTGTCGGGCGTGTTATATAATGTTATTTATAGTTCACACTACTATACTTTAAAAAAAATCGTTTCCTGTGGTAAAAATAAAGGTACTCCAAAAAAACAGTGAGTGTGTTACATCACGACCGTTAGAAGTAAAACTTTTGTAGGAAAGTCGATTAAATATGTCATTAACTGCTTAATAATGTATTAATCTATATTTAAAAATGGCATCTACATTCAACAATGTTTCAGAACGCCTATTTATATAAGAAGAAAATCAATCTGCTACCGCAGCGACTTCAGCAGAATGAGCACACCAGAGAGTCTTTCGTGTTTAGCCGAATGAGCGTGTCGCATTAGATGCATTCATTCCACAGTAAAAAATGTGTAAGGTTTCTATAATAGTTAAACTGCATCATCATTGCATTTAATTTCATTCCAGGTTTCCTAAGCACTGAAGACAACGTAGCGCCCGGAAACACCGGCCTGAAGGACCAAAGCGCCGCTCTCCACTGGATTAAGAGCAACATCAAGAAGTTCGGAGGAGACCCGGAGAGTGTGACCATCACCGGCCTGTCGGCTGGTGGCGCCAGCGTCCACTACCACTTCCTCTCGCCACTATCACGAGGTTGAGTAAGATTTACAATGGTTTTAGGGAAATTTGCACTTCCATTTTATTATGCGCGAATTTTTCCAATTTTTTCCTATTAGTATTTACTAATAGGAAAAAATTGGAAAAATTCTCGGAGCATCGGCATTGGTGTCCTGACTTCAATTCGACTTACATTTAACATGAGCCGCAGTGCAATGTGCTGATGGTTTTTAACCGACTTCAAAAATAGGAGGTTCTCAATTCGACGTGATCATTACTTTTTTTTTAATAATTCTTGTCGATCTTTTTTTTTTATTATTAACTAAAAAAAAGCACATGGGCCTGGGATTTTTTTATTCTCTATACAAATTTTGCCCCGCCAACCAGTTTCGCGCCGGTGTAAAATTCGCATTTTTTGGTGAACTGTACTGTCATCAGTTGTAGGTGTGATAAGGTTAGGAATCAGTTATTTTTGCCAGGCGGTTGTGATCAATCGATCACTAATCCAATAACTAATTCATTCGTTCAATTGACACCTGCTTTCAACATTTTTATCATTTTCCCGCGTCAGAGCTGTTATTAGCTATGCTAACGTGGCTACAAGCGTAAACTTTTTTATATTTTCACATTTCAAAATTTAATAATCAATTGATATGATCTCAATGTAATAGGTTTTTTTTAATATGCACCTTTGCTTGTAGGTTGGCCTTGCAAGTTAGATATTTGAGATTAATATCCGCCATTTTGTTTTTTAAGCATTTTTAACAATCTAATATTACGCTTTTTGTTTTAACTTATTATATATCATTCATATATCAATTATTGCTTAATTTTATTATTTTTAAAATATTCCTAACTAATATTAGTTCTATGTATGTACTTGTATATAGTAAAAACGTTATTTACTTTTAGTATGTAAAAAAACGGGCTAGCGACTATTAAAATCCAAGTGTAATACAATGTTAAACATGCAATACGAGGTTTACTGAGTTCGAGCCTTTAATTTATTTATTTATTTTTTTTTTGTAAATTATGTAAAGTAACATGTTTAAATTTCCATAAATGTAAATGACAATGTAATAATATTGCGATTAAACCATAATAGATGTGCGTAAATAGACTAATAATAATGTCTTTAGTTTTAGGATGAATAAAATAAAAAAAAAAAATGTTGTTACAGTTAAAGTATAAGAAAAGAGATAAGTGCGACAACTAATACTATCTTTTCATTTCCTAACAGGAAAAGTGTATATAGTTTTGTTTGAAATGTTTAAGCACCTGAGGTGAGCGAAGCCAGATGGCGCGGGCGGGCAAAATATCATATTTTTAAGGAGAATCAATAATATCCTAAGTCCAAGTGAAATCTCGATAAAAAAATATCGTTTTACTTATTATGTTTTATATTTTAAAGTTTTTCATTTATTCATCAACCCTGTATGATTTAAGATAGAATTCCAAATCGTGAAATATTAATTGTGAAATTGCTTTATTTGATCAGGTACATTTCACCGCGGTTTCTCATTCAGTGGCACTGCCCTGTGCCCGTGGACCATCACAGTGAACCCCCTTGAGAAAGCCCGGGCGCTTGCTTCTAAAGTAGGTTGTACGTCGGCAGACACGGAACACATGGTGGAATGTTTGCGACAACGACCTGCCTATGCGCTTCTGGAAGCTACCAAAATATTCGATGTATGTACTCAATATTCTACAGTTAATTTTGACACGAAAAACTAATCAATACCTACCATTGATTCGGGTATTATTTATTTTATTTATTGTTTATCTGGAATACCATCATCACAATATATAAGGAATGGTACATACAATTGCGTATAAATTTGACTGATATCAGGTTTTCTCTAAAGTACAGAAATACACGAAAAGATTTATATTAAATTACACTCGCGCTAGCGATTATATGTATAATATATTTATATATTTTATAACATACTTTATTTTGACAAGATCAAACTGTCAAGAGGCCAAAAGAAAGAAAATGATATCTAAAGATTACTAATATTTAGTTTTACTAGGTTAATTTGTTTCTTAAATTTACAGTTTTTCGTAATTCAAGATGAAGTAAGTATTTATTTAATATATCAACGGTAAAGGTGACCGCCGTATTAGCGTTTGTTTTATATCGCGGATGCAAAAGAAGACGGTATTCTCACTATACTTCATTGAGTCACTATTGAACTTTCAAGTTATATCTCAATAGTTGCGATATTTGGCAGCGATAGGTTTAGTCGTAGTCAAAATTGAAATTCAAGTATTATTATTGTTTTTATATATTTGTTATATTTTATTTTGTCGCATTGCTCACATTAACTATAAATTAAGTTAATTCCTTATTGTTACGTATTAGAAATAATATAGCACATTGTTTTTATATTTCAATTCGCACAAAATTCCTGTGAAAAATGTGCATTGTTGTTACTTCAAAAGTTGTGATTTATGGCAGTTTATGATTTATGGCGTGTCTATGCATGCATAGTAAGCCAATAAGAGATCAGACCTTTGCGATCCATAGTGAAGTAGTTGGGAAAAAAATACTATCTCTTTCTAGCCTCGAATGAAATAAAGAGACAACTCGTTATTGTTCTTTTAACGACATTTCACAGGAAAAAATGTCCCTTTTACACTAACAAATTAATTTCGAAAAATCACTATCGTCTGGTGATATGGATCGATTTGAGCTTTCGATTGATACGATTTACACATAATTCCGTCCAGAATTGACCAAATTCTTGAGTGCACAAACTGATAAATGTTTTCTTTCTATATATTCTTTTATTTCTTTATATTAAGAAAAAGTCGAGGTCAAATTGTAATTTCAATCTTGATAAAGAACCCCACAAAATAAACACTTTCACAATTATAAAATCTCTTTAGGAGGCAATTATCTCTTGTATTAAATATACGAAAGATAAAATGTAGCATTAAATAAATTAAAAGATAAATAAAAGCATTGCTATCCTGCCCAACAGTAAATTATAATTTCTGTGCAATGAGACGTTTATTCATTTATTTTACATTATTAACTAATTAACATTGTAATTTATTCTACTTGAAATTTAATGATCCATACGAAAATGAATACAGGTTTGCAGACTGCTTGTAATGCAAGACCTTAAGGCCGCTAGACTTGCGTTTAATATATCAATAACACGAGCCACACAATAAAATAATAAAAAAATCTACATCAATCTTCGATTTTCAGATGTGGAAAGTTAACTTGTTTTCTGCTTTCACTCCGGTGGTTGAACCGAAAAGCGCAAAAAACCCTTTTCTAAGTAAGCTGCCGTACAAGGCTGTGCAGGACGGAGACTTCAGCCAGGTTCCATGGATCTCGACCGTCACTTCGGAGGAAGGATTATATCCAGCTGCAGGTTATTATCATTTTCTACAAGCCTAAGTAACATAATCGATTACAGTTAGTTAAAACACATAGAAATATCAAGCCATTTAATAAAAATCTATAGTTTTTTTGGTAGGTGCGGCGTTGCATAGAATGGTGACGCTTTTGGTTTGAAAATTGTTGTTGGTTTTTGTTAAAATTTGATCACAATAAATTATTAATAATATTATTTTCGTAATTTTCTATACATATCATATTAAAGATAATATAAAACTTACCGATCATCATTTTATTTATTTTATACTTCGAGTATTTTATTCACCGGTTACATAAAACAACTATTCTTGCAGCATTTACTACGGATGAATTATTAAAAGATTTGGAGGATAATTGGGAGACATTGGCGCCATACATCTTCGTGTTTAACGATACATTGCCTCAAGGAAAGCATGCGAAAGCCGCTCAAAAGATAAAGGAATATTACACAGGAGGGTCACCTATAACAAGCAAGTCATTTCCGCAATTAGTAAAGGTATCATAATTTTTGTTTCAGTTATTAGTAGGTATTAAAAAATAAAAAGTATTATAAAGGTAGGTAAGTAATATAAATACTTTGACCTTTATGAACCTCGAAAATCTAGAACAGAACGTAGTGTAATTTTGTAGGATAGTTAATTAAGAGAGTTCCGTCTCTTTTTTTGTTTTTTGGTCTATAAAGCCATAAACTCGTAAAAGAATAGAACTGCACATTACTAAGCAAAAGATTGCTATCATCAACCGACGTAAAAACTCAATAGTTGATTGTCTGTATTCGATTTTAAAACGAATTATTTAAAATGCTACCCAGTATTGTGAAATAAAGCGTTTATGTGATATTCAATATAATTTAAATTAAACATAAAACATATTTTGTGTTTTTAAACATATTTTGCGATTTTACAGGCACTTAGCGACAGGCATTTTGTTTTGGACGCCCAGAAGACAGTTTTGCTGCAAGCGGCTAAAGCGAAACACCCTATATATTTCTACTACTTCAAGTACAGGGGTCCTGAAAGTTTAAGTGATACTTTTACAGGAACTAATGTTGATTACGGTGAGTGTACTATGGTAAAAAATAGTTAAAATTGGAAGGAAATAACCAGTTCAGAATAAATACTTAGGAGTTGCACTTTTAGAAATCTGTGTATTAATAAACAATTATATATAATTATACTCATTATTTTATCAGGAAATTTTCCTCTTGCGCCTGAAAATATTTTTGCTTGCCAAATAAGGATAAGAAACAGATAGCAAATTGTTCAAAAATATAAGGGGACGGGATCCTAAAGATATTGTAATTATTTAAGACATCTATCTATGTTTACTATGCGTAAAATGCCAGCAAATTATCTATATTTTATTATATTTGAGAAGTACACCAAAAATAACAGTCTTACTTTTTTTAATAAAACGTTTTGTAAATTTTAGGAGTCAGCCACGGGGATGACGTTTTCTATGTGTTTGAAACACCTCATCTAAACCCGGCATACAATCAGGAAACGGTTACGATGTCTAAGTTTTTGATTGAAATGATCTACACCTTCGCCACTACGGGGTAATTTTTTATAACAAACCTTTTAGTAATCTTTGTGATAATATAAATATTTTCCGTGTTTTATATATAACAATATATTTTTTATTATTTGATGTCAACTACGTAATGTAACAACATTTTCCATAGGGACTACAGATAGGTACTCGTATATCACAAAATTGAAGTACCCTTGATATCGTCTCTATTTACGAATATTTGCATTTAGTTCTTATCGCGACATTATAATTGTCTGTACAAAAAAAACACTTCTACAGTTTAGATATTTGCTTAAATTTAATTTTACGATTAGGGGTATAGATACAGTTACATACATACGATTAGATACAGTTTATTTGACCCTAAAAATAATTCTTATGACTCTTCTTAATTTTACTTTAAAATTATTATATACCTTATTATATGACAATTTCATTAATGTGGATTATATTAGTAATGTAATGTAATGTAGATGATAATAATATGATTTCACATTTTTCAGCATTTAATATTTCTTATTACAGAGTGCCTAAAGTTGCTTCATTGGAGTGGGAGCCAGTAAAAGATTCCTTACCATTGAAATACTTAGAAATATCTTCAAGCGATAAGTACGCAATGAAAACTGCAGATGATCTTGGAAACGAAAAGTTTTGGAAGAAAATCGGATTCAAAGAATCTGAAAATGTCGATCTCCCTGCGAAAATTGAACTGTAAAATATATGTTAGGAATATATATTAATTTCCACTAGTGGTAGCGCACAGACTGACCAACATATTATACGATTACTAAATTTACATTCATATTTTATTGGCCTTTCAATGAAATGTGTAGATCGATAACTTCTTCAATGAGCATTAGGCAATGTTGCAGTTTATCTCGATAGCATACCGACATTGTTAAAGAAAACTCATCCCTAAAACCCACATTTAGTAAAAAATACATTTTTAACGTCTTAATCCTTGAACTTAATAAATAAAATATAAAAGGCAAAGTGATACGTTAAATACAAATTAATATATATATTTTTTAAATCTCTATAATCTCAAATATTCATGTTAAGGTACTGAGTTGCATGGAAAATAAAAACATATTACACAAGGTACATATTACCTAGGGTATCATATCATACCCTGCCGGCTACTCTGTAGCGGTTGTTATCGTATAATAACAACTACTTATAAACGGTGTTTAGTAGTAGTAAATTATTGAACCAGAACCTGACGTTTTACATCTAGGCTCTACAGACGTCACTAACGCCATATTTTCCACATACTACTCACGCCTGTGGTACCTGACATAATATGACATTCTTTCAATTCATCATAAATTTTAACATATACGCCCAATATATCAAATTTGTAATTTATTTAATACTAACCTCCCAAATTGATCTTTTTAACAACTTTGCAAAAGTTATGTATTATTCAATGTTGCCAATGTTTTCAATGTTTGAAAATGTAAAATAAGAGCGTTTATTATTTTCAACATTATTCTTGCGAAAAGATGTCAGCTGCCTAGTTGAGGAGATACTTTTAAAAAGATGAATGGCCACTTTAATGGTTTTTTAGGAAATTGAAAATGTCTATTATTTAGCAATAAAATAAAATAGATTGTATTTTTGTTATTAAATATATAAATTACAGTTAACATTTTATGGATTACTTCCTCTTAGTTTGAAGCAGTAAAAAAGGTGGTAAAAGGGTAAACGCAGTAAAAGGGTGGTAAAACTAAATCAATAAAATCAAGAAAATTTTGTTTTATTTTTGTATGCTTTAACTAATATTTTACTAGAACAATTATACTAGGAAAATAAAAACTGAAAAACTTTGAAACACAAAAGGGACTTTATTTCCCCTCAATATACATATGTAGGTTTAACGGAGTTTTACGACCATTCTTATTGACATGGTGTAGTGACTTCCAACTGCTGGAAATTTCCTAATATATTCAATTATTTTTCCATGTGACGTGTTAAGAAAAGATAAAAAGTGTTAATGCAATTTATTATATAATGATTACTCCGGCCGTCTCATGAATGCTTAAAATTACCATCAAACACATAACATTGTATAAAATATCTTATATGTAAATATGTACGTATGTATATATTTACATATGAGACATATGTTTACTTAAAAGTTAAAAATATTAAAAAAAATGTAAAAATATAAATTTTAAGTAAGGCGATGGTACTATAATATTATAAAGGTAATTGTACCTTTATATATTTTTTTCTTCTGCTTTAAAAAATGTATTAAAACTTCTCTTATTTTTTTATCTTAGTCAAAAACTTTGTCTTTCATTGTGTCAAGCGATTTTCCGTATTAAAAAAATTAACACACATATCTTATGTAATAATCGCTGTTTTGAACATCTTAAAATAAATAAATACATATAGAAAGACCGAAACATGACACGTCGTCAAATACTATCACCATGTTTTTAAATAGGCGTTAGACCCGGTAAAGGTGGTTAGGTTAATAAGCAATCTGGTTTAATTATTTATACACTGTGTTAAATGGATATCAACAAACCATGCGGGCACAGAATTCGACGTAAACATCTACTTATGTACCTACTCGTACCTAGGCAATGTCACGTTTATATATATTCATATACCTAGGTACAAGATACGAGATACGATAGAAAAACTCATACCAAAATACTATAATCAGTCGTCCGTCGAAGACATTCGAAGTCGATGATCAATCGTAGGCGATAAACGTATTTATTTATTTTGTTTTTGTACATAGTTGATTGATACTTTATTAGTCAATTGTTGATAAAATATAACATGGACTCCAGAAGAATTTCGTAAATTTGAAAACTTGAAATGCCGGTCCGTCTTGTTGTTTTCGTGGCTCTCTGCGTCAACGCCTGTGTTCTGGTTCTGGGCGAAGATAATCTTCCGGTGGATGGACCGGCGGTGAGGATCGATCAGGGAGTCCTCCTCGGCAGCTGGAAGAAGTCTTTCGGCGGGAGGCAGATCGCGTCGTTCGAAGGAATTCCCTACGCGAAGCCTCCCGTGGGAAAGTACAGGTTTAGAGTGAGTGAATCAGATTAATTGTTTAATCTTGTGGTGCTAGGATGTTTAAAAAAGCTATAGGTTCGATTGTTTCATTGATTGTAATTTTAGAGATAATTTTCATATTAACGTTTGTTTTTATAATGAAGGTTTTGAATTACAAATTACTATCTTGCTCATAAGGAATTATCACTATATTTAATTTATATACTGTATTTTTGAGTGATTTGAATACTGCGCAATGACTACTCATTCGATGATTTTTTTATATATATTATATTTTCTGTAGTAGCTAAATCACTCATTGTAGTTTAAAAACAGACACATAGTAAGGCAGGTTTTTTGGCATGATAAATATCTCAGGTTATTAGGGGATATTGTAAGGGGAATGTATACCTATTTGCAATTTTATTGTGTTATTAATATAATTATTGTATGGATTTTTGTTGTTGGCCACTAACTAATGACAAAATCCGTGCATTAATTGTATGTTTTGTAGCAGAAGATACTCAGTCCACTGCTGTGAAAATGGTCCAAAGAAAGATTTCAAACATAATCTGGTTGGGTTGGCACCGATGACAATCGATACCATGAACATGTGAGAAGCTGACAGCACTGTAAACCACTTTATCACTCTACCAGTTCCGTATTGTGTGGACTGTTGATATAATAATAGCAAATAAATCAATTCTTAAAATATCAGATAAGTACAACGTCAAACGATCAATGTTTATTTATTACCTTCTTAAAATCATTGGTAAATTTGTTAAAAGTTCAAATCTTGTTTTTACGCGCCTCGCTGATGAACCTGGTCTTGCTCACCTTGGTCGATATAACTATTCTGCTAAAATCAATTCATTATTTAGGAAGAAGAATGACCAAGCCAGCAATATCCCCTGAGCTTAAGGTCCTAAATATTGATGAATAATAAAAATATTATTTGGAATATAATTTTTAAAAATAATATTTTTCAAAACATGAAAAAGATTAAAATTTGTTCGTAAAAAAGGTAGTAGGTCAAGTAGTAGGCAAATATTGTAGAACCTGAATTTGCATTCTAGTGATTAAATATAAGGAATGTTATTTTTATGAAGTCATTAATTAATGTTACGACAGCGTAATAAATCTTTTTGAAATGCAAACTCGCATCAAAATTATTTAAATTATGTCAAAAACATGATCATAGGAGTTTGAGTAGGAGTAGGTGTTTTTAGTAGATATGGGATATTAAATAGTACCAAATTATTACCAAATTTTTGTGACAATCAATTGGCACCAAAACTTAAATTAGGGAGTAAAATTAACTATTTCCTCTAAAAAATATTGGAAAAGTTAAAAAATTAAATTGAGAAGAAAAAACACTTATATATCCAGGGGAAGCAAGTTGGTCCAGTTGGAAGTAAGGGTTCGAACTCCTGGAGAAGGGATGAAGGATATTACAAGTACATACAATAAACGTATAAACGTCTTTAGCGTATCTCTTTATTTACATAAAACCCCATTTACGTAATATTTCAATCATTAAACTTGTAGAATAATAGGTATTAAAACTAAGGAATAATTGCAAAAGTAGGAAATTATAACAGTAAAAAATAATATATTAAACTGGTACAAATAATAATGTTAGCCGCTCACCGTACCGCGCAAGCGCGCCTCTTCGAATCAGCCCCACTCGGCAACTCTCGCGCATCGCCGCCTCGCATCCGTTGGGTTGGGGTCGGGGACGGGCGCTGTATGCCTCACTGCCGCCACATCTTTCAAATTGAATACCTTTTTATTATAATAATTGAGGTTATGACATTTTTTATTTTTATTAAATGGTAGCTAGTAAAAGGAAGTCCGATATAAAGATCTATATTTGAAACTGTCTGCAGCTGAGGTTGTCTGAATAGTGTCGCTGGTTATATAGGTACTTAGTCCGAATCAAATAAGGTAGGTACAAGATATAAATTACAAAATTAAAAATGGCTTCTGTCAATACCAGATAACATATCGAGGTTGAATTGACCTCTTGCAGGATCCACAAAAGCCAGTACCCTGGCTGGGTGTATGGGACGCAACGAAGGCGGGTAGCAAATGCACTCAAATCAACAGATTCGTTGCAAGCGTTGACAATCTTGAAGGTGAGTTTTCATATTATTGTCATGTTATATTTTCTTAGTAGGATACATATTAAAATGATCAAATTGGTTTCAGGAAGTGAGGATTGTCTCTTTGTGAACGTCTACACGAGGAGTCTTGATGAAGACGCCGGGCATCCGGTGGTCGTCCACATCCACGGAGGGGCGTTTATGTTCGGTGCGGGCAACATCTACCAGCCCACCTTCCTGCTCGATAAGGACATCGTATACGTTTCGCTTAACTATCGGCTCGGACTATTTGGTATGTTTTTTGTTCTATGGCTGCTTGCGCTCCATGTTCTTTGTAGATTTTTACTATGTATATTTTAACCCATTTCCTTGCTGATTCTTCCTTCAATAGTTTAATAACTTTGTGCTTTTTTAAAAAAAAGAAGCCTTAAAAGTTTCCCTAGGATTGTTCACAAACAGGTTCAACAACATGAGTGACCCTTTCCCATAGCTACAACGATCGCAAACCCTAACAGCATAAAAAAATAGGAAAGTCGATTAAGTGTATAATTAACTGCTTAATAATCTATTAATCTATATTTAAAAATGATGATGATGTAGATGCCTACATTCAACAATGTTTCCGAATGCCTATTTATATAAGAAGAAAATGAATTTGCGCACCGCACCGACTTCAGCCGAATCAGCAGCTCAGAGCGTCATCTATCGAGTTTAGCTGAATGAGCGTGTCGCTGATGCATTCATTCCACAGTAAAAAATGTGTAAGGTGTCTATAATATTTAAACTGCATCATCATTGCATTTCAGGTTTCCTAAGCACTGAAGACAACATAGCGCCGGGAAACATCGGCCTGAAGGACCAAAGCGCCGCTCTCCACTGGATAAAGAACAACATCAAGAAGTTCGGAGGAGACCCGGAGAGTGTGACCATCACCGGCCTGTCGGCTGGTGGCGCCAGCGTGCACTACCACTTCCTCTCGCCACTATCACGAGGTTGAGTAAGATTTACAATGGTTTTAGGAAAATGTACACTTCCATTATGCACAAATACTAATAGTTAAAATAGTTAAAACGTGCATTATTATAATTATTATAATATAACTTCAAGGGTTTGGTGGATCGTTTTTTTTTATTGTTGACTAACAATAAAATAGCATGTGGACAAAGGGCCTGAGATTTTCGCCGCCATCCAACTTCGCGCAGGTGCCATTCAAGAGTGTATTTGTCCTGCCATACGCACCACGTATCGGTTGCACCCTGGTCTTCGCATATTTTTGGTTAGTCTGTTCAGTTATCAGTTGTCGGTGTGATAACGGTTATAAATAAATCAGCTGTTTTTGATAGGTGTCGTGATAATCGATCACTATCACTAAATTCACCTGTTGAATTGAGACATGCTCTGTTTGTAGGCTGGCATAGCAAATTAGACCTTTAAGACTTTTGTAGGTCATTTTTTTAAAGCATTTTCCAATTGATTTCAACAATCTAGCATTACATTATTTTTTAAACCATACTCGTTCCTACAACTATTGGGTGTTAGGAGGCGAGTTATTAGGTTGTTAGACCATATAGGTGCTTGCCAATAGTATGATATATAGCCATCAAGTAGGTACTCGTATCACACCATCACTAAATTATATAATAAATATTGTAGGTCTTAATTTTATTATTTTAAAAATATTCGTAATTAATATAGGGTCTATGTATGTATACTTGTATACAGTGAAAACGTTATTTATTATTATTATTAATGTATAAAAATATCAGGCTAGTAACATCTATCAAAATTCATGTGTACAATTTTAGATATGCAATGCAAGATTTACTGATAATTTTTGATAATTTAGTGTACTTAAAAGGTTTTTATTTCTAATTCAAAACACAATGTGACATTTATGCGATTAAACTATAATAATTGTACCTATAATAGATTAAAATAATAATGTCATTAGGTTCAAGATACAATCAACTTAAATAGTGTTGATACAGCTAAAATATAATGAAAAAGATAAATAATCGCATGCTATCTCTTTTCATTCCTTAATAGGAAAGGTGTAAATTATATTCGAAATTGTTTACCTTGGAATGTTTGAGCACCTGAGTCGAGCGAAACCAGATGGCGCAAGCAAACTATTTTTATGGAGAATCAAAAATTTCCCGGGCCCATATCAATGAAAAGTTTATCGTTTTATTTCTTAGATTTTTTTATTTATATCTATTTTATACTTATGTTTTATATTTGATAAATTCCATATTTATTCATCAACCCTGTTCATTTCAACATAAAATTCCAAATCGTAAAGTATTAATTGTGAAATTGTTTTATTTGATCAGGTACATTTCACCGCGGTTTCTCATTCAGTGGCACTGCCCTGTGCCCGTGGACCATCACAGTGAACCCCCTTGAGAAAGCCCGGGCGCTTGCTTCTAAAGTAGGTTGTATGTCGGCAGACACGGAACACATGGTGGAATGTTTGCGACAACGGCCTGCCTATGCGCTTCTGGAAGCTACCAAAATATTCGATGTATATGTTCTATACTTAATTATTGATACTATAATAAGCTTTGTGTAAAAATACACCAATAGACGAAACACTAATCAGTACTTACCATTTACTTTATTATTATGTTTAACTAGAATCGCCATTGAACTTTCAAATTATATTTCAATAGTTGAAGTCGTTTGGCAATAATTGATTTAATCGATCATGACCGTTCACAGCTGACACCTGTGTGCCCGCTTGTACTTATCGAGTTCCATTGGAATTCCGGTCCTTACCAGAAATTTTCCTATCCAATTAATCCAATTATACTTAAATAGGCACAGGCAGTGATAACATCTTAATCGATATTTTCGATTTTTTTATATAAATTGTTACTCATCAAATGGAATACAAATATCCAATGTCTTCGGAATGGTATCAAGATACCTACATATATATTGTTAATAAGAATGGTGGTTTGTCGTTGACGGCGTCATCTGTCTCTCTTGCCCGTCACCCGAATCCGTCACCGATTCTCGGCATGTTGCTATAAAAGTTTGGATTCATACATACCTTTAGAGAGACACTCGGGCCCTAATTCTGGGATCATACTAAATTATGATTATAATGAATGTGTACAGAATGAAGGTCACCCTGAGAGGTTTGAAATTTACCTACACTATTTTCAACTAATGTTCGGAACTTTTTTAGCGTTATTTAATTTAATATTCTATAATATAAGTATTTTTTTTTATAAAAATATGTTTTATTTTGTCGCAATGGTTATTTTATAATCTATGAATTAAGTTATTTCATTTTTGTTACGTATTAGAAATAAAATAACACAGCGTTTTAAAATTTCAATTCGCACCAAATTCTTAAGAATTCTACCAAATTCCACCAAAGAATGTGCATTGTTGTGACTTCAAAAGTTATTATTTATGGCAGTTCATATGGAGGACGATTTTTATTAAATTTTACAATTTCGACTATTTAAAATCATTTTACATTATTAACTAATTAACATTGTAATTTATTCTACTTGAAATTTAATGATCCATACGAAAGATGAATAAATAAAGGTTTGCAGACTGCCTGTAATGCAAAACCTTAAGGCCGCTAGGCATGCGTTTAATATATCGATAACACGAGCCACACAATAAAATAATAAAAAAATCTACATCAATCTTCGATTTTCAGATGTGGAAAGTTAACTTGTTTTCCGCTTTCACTCCGGTGGTTGAACCGAAAAGCGCAAAAAACCCTTTTCTAAGTAAGCTGCCGTACAAGGCTGTGCAGGACGGAGACTTCAGCCAGGTTCCATGGATCTCGACCGTCACTTCGGAGGAAGGATTATATCCAGCTGCAGGTTATTATCATTTTCTACAGGATTGCAGTTAGTTGATGTAGCGGTAAAACACAGAAATATCACGCTAATTACAATCATCCTGTTAATAAAACTTTGAACATATTCCAACGCTCTAGTTAACATTTTTATTTTTTCCTCCTCGAAAGTATCGAATGAATTATGAAACGACACATGTAACACTTCTTGGTCATACCTAATTTAATGTAGGTAAACATGATCAATATTAAGTAATCAGTCATAAAATAACTTAAAACCCACCTTTACACTTAGCACCCACCACCATCTTAAACTAATACTAGATTTGCTCAAAGGCCATTTCCCTTTATATCGCCAACATTATACAATTAAGTTCTTTCTTACATACAAAAAGAATATTTGCTTATGTGTTTGAGCTAGGTAGGAAAAAACTGAATCATTGATCAGTATCATCACTTGATTGATTGACCAATATTGTCTATGTATACACATACATATTATATATTCTGTCTTCAAATCGAAATAATCTATTAATTTTTTTGGTACGAGCATTACACAGTTAGGTTGAGTTTGCAAAATTAAATCCCTCGTTAAAATTTATTTTCAATAAATTATTATTTTCGTAATTCGCAATATACTTCATATTATAGTAATATAAAACATATCGATCATTTGCCGAACTATTCTTGCAGCTTTTACTACGGATGAACTATTAAAAGATTTGGAGGATAATTGGGAG
Source organism: Neomicropteryx cornuta (assembly GCA_020383195.1). Taxonomy (NCBI): domain Eukaryota; kingdom Metazoa; phylum Arthropoda; class Insecta; order Lepidoptera; family Micropterigidae; genus Neomicropteryx; species Neomicropteryx cornuta. The sequence continues at coordinate 5,678,549 of JAHKQU010000025.1, read as the reverse complement.
ACATTGGCGCCATACATCTTCGTGTTTAACGATACATTGCCTCAAGAAAAGCATGCGAAAGCCGCTCAAAAGATAAAGGAATATTACACAGGAGGGTCACCTATAACAAGCAAGTCATTTCCGCAATTAGTAAAGGTATCACGATTTTTGTTTAATATTAAAAAAGAAAAAGTATTATATAGGTAGGTAAGTAGTATAAATACTTTAACCTTTATGAACCTCGAAAATCTAGAACAGAACGTAGTGTAATTTTGTAGGATAGTTAATTAAGAGAGTTCCGTCTCTTTTTTTTTTGTTGGTCTATAAAGCCATAAACTCGTAAAAAAATAGAACTACTCATTACTAAGCAAAAGATTGCTAACAACAACCGACGTAAAAACTCATTAGCTGATTGCCTGTATTCGTCTTAAAATCGAATTATTAAAAATGCTGCCCGGTATTGTGAAATAAAGTGTTTCAAAATTCAATATTATTCCAAATTTTACTGTTTTTTGGTTGTTTTTATTTACTTATTTTGTGATTTTACAGGCACTAAGCGACAGGCTTTTTGTTTTGGACGCCCAGAAGACAGCTTTGCTGCAAGCGGCTAAAGCGAAACACCCTATATATTTTTACTACTTCAAGTACAGAGGACCCGAAAGTTTAAGCAACTTTTTTACAGGAACTAATGTTGATTACGGTGAGTGTATTCAAAGACAAAAAGTTTAATGATAAAAGTAGCTAAACTTGGAAGTAAATAACCAGAATAAATACTTAAGAGTTACCATTACTTTTAGAAAACTGTGCTTTCCTTACCCCGCCCCTGCACTTTCCTATGCTTAAATAGTTTTGCTTGCCAAATAAGGATAAGAAACTGGTAGCAAATTGTACAAAAATATAACAGACGAGATCCTAAACATATTGTAATAAATCGTAATTATTTAAAATATTAGAAAATTCTGTACATTTTCTTATGTTTGAAAGGTAAACGTGACATTCGCCAAAATTTTTATACTTTTATTTAATAAAACGCTTTGATAATTTTAGGAGTCAGCCACGGAGATGACGTTTTCTACGTGTTTGCAACACCTCGTATAAATCCAGCTTACAATGACGAAACGGTTGCGATGTCTAAGTTTTTGATTGAAATGATCTACACCTTCGCCACTACTGGGTAATTTTTATAATAAACATATTAGCTACAAATATTAATTCAAATAATAATAATAGTGCAACATTAATGCTATGTCTTAATACAAATATTCTTCGTGTTTTTTTTTTATACAGAGTGTCCCAAGGTCAATCCCAATAAAAAAACAACTAATAGGTCCTACGATTCCTAGTGTTATTTGTTAAGAACTATATCAAAATTCATTATGGTATTCGAAAAAAAAATGTTGAAGTTTCTATTCAAAATCATGTAAAACAGATATTTTTCAATGGCTCCTCCCTCGGATAACTACGTCACTGGGTCACTGGGCCGCGATCAGTCAAGATCGAGGTTAATGACCTGCCGCGTTGTTCGAAACGCCCTATTAGGGAGAACTAAATGATTGCTGTCAGATGCCACTGGTCGAACAAAGGTCGGTCTAAGAAGAAGGGGTAACTCCTTACCCCTTCTCTGGGGTTGTAAGAGGGATGCTATTGGTCGACAGATAATATTGATTTATCGATTGATAAGATCGATTTACACCAATTTTATTACAAAAATAATAAATTTGGTGATGAAAATTTTTCGCATTTTGTTACATAATTTCTTACTCTTAATAGGGAACTTAAACACCCCCTAAAGTTTGTGGGATTGGTCTTGGGACAGTCTGTATAAGTATACAGCGTGTCCTAAGACTATTCCCGAAGGCTTCAGGATGTTTTTATTACCTATTATATAAAAAAAATTAACAGATTGTGTAGATTCGGTCGACGGGCTAATTCCGACGCGCGCGGAGGTCGGCTCACAACAAAGACCTTGTGATATGATTTGTTTATTAATTTTGATATACATTTTTTTACAAGTAACAGTTGAAAACGCATGGCTAACAGTCGATTTCATCGTTGAAGATTAATCAGTCAGTATTCCATTAATATGATTTCACATTTTTCAGTATTTCATATTTCTTATTACAGTGTTCCCAAAGTTGCTTTATCGGAATGGGAGCCGGTGAAAGGTTCTTTGCCTTTGAAGTACTTAGAAATATCTTCAGGCGATAAGTACGCAATGAAAACTGCAGATGATCTTGGAAACGAAAAGTTTTGGAAGAAAATCGGATTCAAAGAATCTGAAAATGTCGATCTCCCTGCGAAAATTGAACTGTAAAATATATGTTAGGAATATATATTAATTTTCACTGGTGGTAGCGCACCGACTGACCAACATATTATACAATTACTAAATTTACTTTGATATTTTATTGGTATTTCAATGAAATGTGTAGATCGACAACTTCTTCAATGCAATGTTGCAGTTTATCTCGATAGCATACTGACATTGTTAAAGAAAGCTCACCTCCTGACATCATGGTAGTCTAGTGCTTAAGGCGTTGGACTATTAACCCAAAGGTGCGGGTTCGAATCCGCACATGGTCATACCATTTTTAATGCTTCATTACCAACATGTCCCCTGACTCTAGGACAGGAACATTTGGTCTAGTTGAGTAGGGCCTTAAATAATTTTATAGGTCATAGCAATTATTTTTCTTATAAATGGTATTGTAATATTTGTTATTTATGTTAATATTTTTTGTTAGTATTATTAGTATTAGGAGTAGTAGTATTTTTAGTTTTACATAGGTTTTTTTTTTGTATAAACAAATGTATTTTTTGTGTTACTGTTTAAAACTGTTGGATTTTCCAATAAAGATAAAATATTGGTGATTGTTTCTCATACATTTATTCATTTATTGTGTTATCCCAATGATGTTTTTTTATTACATTCAGAGTGACAGTGAACAACTCACGCTCCTTATTTTTTTTTTTTTTTGTCTCGGGGAGGACAATTGCCCTCCAGTGGTTCCTCTCTGGATCCGTCCGCCATTGCTCGTATTATGATGGCGTTTTAGGCGTATTTGGAAAGAGCTTGTACAAGTTGTATTTAATGAGTTAGTATTAATGCCTATATATAATGTCTATCGCTTAAATCACTGAATAACATAAATCCTATCGCTTGGACGTAATAAAATCATGTATTTAGTCGCATTACACATTTATTCTACTTACTAATTGTACATAATATTGTTTATACGTTTTTTTAAATAAATAATAAATAAATTATTAAAAAGGTTACACGTTAATTAGTAGATAATAAGAAATGTCAAACAATTTTTTTTTGGTGATTAAGATATTTAAGGCATCTATCTATATAGAAAGATTTAGATGTCAACTTAGAAAGAGATTACTTGATCGAATACATATAAAATGTAAAAGAGACAGTATTATTTTGTGTTACAGTGTGAAAAAACAGTAGACTATATTCGACTTTATTCTTGCGAACAGATGTCAGCTGCGTAGTTGAGAGCTGGTAAATACTTTTCAAAAGACGATAAATCCACTTTTGTTTTTAAGAAATTGAGAATGTCTGTAGGTATTATTTAGGAATCAAATAAAATAGATTGTATTTTGGTAATAAATTTATGTATTACAGTTTACGGTTAACATTTTATGGATTACTTACTATTTTGAAGCAGTAATTGAGTGGTAAAAGTAAATTAATAAAATCAACCTTTTTTCTATGCTTAAAATTAATATTTTACATTAGTAAATTTACTAGTAACATAAACTTGATTCTAAATAGGAGATTCCTTTTCTTCTGAAAATGAGTTTTTATTGTCCAGAATGTACTATGTCGGTTAATCGGAGTTAAATTTCTCGATTTTTCTATGTTTAAGTCACAGCACAGAAAAGTGGAATAGCAATAATACTCGCTGGGTTAGGATTTTGTCTTGGCGCATACGGTTGTAGTAACTTTCAAAAATTGTTAGCTGGAAATTTCCTAATATATTCAATTATTTTATGTCTCATTACTGTTGACTTTATAGATTTCTGGTCACCATTACTTTGTTCTTTTATTATTTCCCCTCTTACATCTCGTTTTACACACGTTTTACTTATCTGCCTACAGAAAATGCACGCAAAATATGTTTTAGTAAACTGCTCTCCAAGTCAACCAGTTTTTTATTTAAAAAAATAGTTTTTTATTTAAATCTTTGTGTTTGTTCTCTCGTCTGGGGGGAGGGGGATTTTCATTTTCATTTGTTCTACTTTCCTCTCGCATTTATATTTACGTAATCCCAATCGACGATACTCTATTAAAAAAACTAGCAATAATAAATGACTGACTAATGCGACTTGGAACGGTCGACACAAAATTTCTTCTTTTTTTTCACAATGAAAGTTGAGCCGTGAATAGCAAGCCATGGTTCTCAAACATTGTCTATTGTCTTCTTATTTTCATGTCGAATGTAGCAACGATGCAAAAATTCTAAAATATGTCATCCTAATAATAGTAATGCAATATCAAGAATTGTACGGTTTGAACACATTTTGTTATAATCTTGATAGAATTATTGTTCCATGTTTCCGGATGTTTATATTTTGATAAAATACAAATTTTCGAGTTTATATCATTTTATACATATATCTTTCTAACAATATATCTTTCATTGTCCGCTTGGGCTTCGTATTTATCGTATCTATCGGTCTCTTTCGCTTACTGTGTCAGTCATTTTGAATTTCTGACTCAAATTAATGAATCAAAATAAAGAAATCCAAAGTGTTGTTTATCAAACCCCGGCTAAGTTTTGTTTTCAAAACTACACAAATCCTTTTTTTTTCTCTAAATACGTAACCCTTTTATTTTTATTTTGATGACATTATTTTTTAAAAAAATGGTTTCTTGAATGGTTAATTGAAAGAAAAATTTGATAAAGAAAGCTGCGACAGGATTTAAGTTACTAGTTTCTTGTAATTCCGAAAAAATATCAATTTGGATTTGTGTGGTTTTGTTCAACTGCCCTCAATATACGAACCGAAAATTGGCCCTGAATATATCACGGCTGGCGCTATTATTGCCACTTGTGATTGTCTGTAGTTATCACAAGTGATGATTCAATTGTACGGATCAGTGCTGGGGTCTCGTGGTAGGTCCATCGTTTATTGCCAATACATAAAACATGAAAACTAGTGAATATATAGCTATTCTCGGACTGATTATAGTCGGATTTATTTATGTAAAATTTGTTTTGTTTAATAACCATGCTTACCTGTGATGAAGATCCCTTGGCGTGTACGTATAAAAAGTGCATTGTTTTATATTTTTGTTCGTATGTTTTTCTAAGGCCAAATAATAATCATTATTACGCATTATTATTAATAATAATTGCATTATTACGTACAAATAAAGTACGAACAGATACCTAAATATATCTTCATACTGAAACATTTCCGTTTTTACTGAGGTAATGTTTTGTGAGTATGAAGATATATTTAGGAGATATAATTTCCTCGTGCATTTTAAAATTGTTTATAAATCTGTGAAAAAATATAATAACGGAATATCAAGAGCCGTATGCATAATCTTAGCTTAGCCACCCGTCGGTCACGGCCAATTTTATGTTTATCATTGGGTACCGATACTGAGAAAATAATTTTATTATAATAATCAAATTAAGATATAATCGTTTGTCAAAAAGATACGTATTTAAGAGTTATTGTTAAAAAAAAATATAGGTTTTGTTTAAATTTTTATTGTTAATGAAACCGAATCGACAAAGAATTATTAATTATTCTATAATATCAAGTTAAAGGATTAAACTCTATAAAATTTAATATCTCCGCATACTTAGTTGATATATATTTTATCTTTAATAATTTGTTTTGTTTGTCTGATATATAAGTTATAAGTTTGAGCATTATTAAGATTCTTATACCTTTTTAATACGGTGAAATTAAACCTCTAAAATCATTGCATATATGTTTTTTTTATTTTTTTCAATTACTTCTACTGCGAGCGCGTACAAATACACCATTATTGTTTGTCTTAATTCGCTGCTATACCTATGAATTTTATAATTTAATGTTAGCAATAGTTGAAAAAAAATGTAGTAACAGTGAATGTAGCCTTTTATTAAAGTGACCTTAGATTCGAAATGCTTTGCATTGCAAAACCTGATTGTAAATGCATTAATTCATAATCCAAAGTATTCAAATTTTTTGGAATGACGTTCGGTGCACATTTAAATGTAACCCTTAAAATAATTTCATCATTCTGTAATAGTATTTAAATTTGCATTTGCTTATTATCATTTCGACTTTCACGCAAATATACCTTCTTCTTTGTGTCTCACGTCAGTTCTATGCGGAGGCATAATGAAAGATAGGTGCGAATATCTGAACGTTAAAAAAAAATGAAATTACTGATACTAAGATTAAACAGCGTTTAATTTATGTAATAATATGTACCTACTCACTTTTTTTTAGCCTAGTAATTATGCTTTTTTGCCTTGACATTACTTTATTGACATTAACAGATTATTGAAAAAGAAGCATTTGGAATCACGCAAAATTCACAGCTCGAAACTCATTCAATCTGTTAGTTAGTATGAACGTTTATTTTATTAAATTTAATGTATTTATAACACATATTACAGATAATTTTAGCTTTCTGCAATTCTTCTCCGTATAAACTTTTGCCGTGCCAAATCCCACACTCCGTGCGCGCAATATGCTTAAAAAGGAATCCGATGTTTTCCCTTCACGTATTAATATATAGATTATTTTTACATTTACAGATCAGATCATATGATACTTTGATACATGTAGAGCATTAAGTGGTACACATCAGTTAACGACCAAACGTGAAGTCCTCGTGCCATGTTTGAGTATCTTATCATAATCGTCTTGTCCCTCGTTGCCTTGGTTGTATGCACCATCTCTTCCAAGCACAGCTTCTTCAAACTAAAAGGGGTTCCGCAAACCAAGCCTCTCTTCTTCTACGGTGACTACAAGGATGTCTTCAGAGGAAAAAAACATAACGGAGTAGTAGCGAAGGAGATATACGAGTTAGTCTTTATTTTAGTAACATATACGAGTCAACTGTCTCTCGACGCAAGAGCTGCTTTTTAGCTTTTAAATGTGAAAATATTTTATATATAAAACCGTATACTTTGTACGATTTGTTTGATCCTAAAAGGATCAATACAGCGGTTTATTATTTCGTTACATACAGTCTGTATTGATTTGTCTGCATGAAGCTAAACACAGAAATATAGTTCTGCGTAATAAACCTCATCCATTTTTGATACAGTCAAAATTACATCGTCTTAAGTTCTTAATAGTAATTTTGACTGTTTTATTTCCTGCATTATGTTCAAAACATTTGCATTTTCACAAATACAAAGCCGTCTAATTGAAAAACCTTCCGAAGCAACCTATACGTGTTACGAGTATTATCGTCAAAGACACCTCGTAGTTAACTTTAATTTTATCTGTTAACAAATGAACATTTTCCCCACAATATGTCTGGTTACTAAAATATTTGAATTCTCCATTGGGCTAATGGAAGCCATACAACCAAGTAAAAATATTGTCGTAACATTTATAATTTTGATTTTTTTTAGAATATTTCCGTGTCATAAAAAATCATAACGTGCTAGAGATAGAATATCTTATATTTCTGTTTTCTAAGGTAGGTAAACTTAATGATGATGCGATAATGAAGGTGCGAATGATAAAAAAAATAATAGGATTTCAATATTATGTTAATTTATAGGTATAAATGAAAATAAACTTTTGGAAAAAGCTAAAACGTATTTATCTCAAAACCTTCAAACTTAAGTTATCTGGTTGTAGTTTTAATGCATCGATATAAAATTTATGAATCGATTTTTGGCTGGAATGCAGAATAGCAGTTGACGTTCATAACTAACACGTATTTTTTTTCCAGTTCTCACAAACATCTTCCTTATGTCGGCTTTTATATTCTGAACACGCCGTTCGTTTTATTAAACGATATCGAATTGATTAAAAACGTTCTCGTAAAGGACTTTTCTTCCTTTAGCAGTAACAATATTGAGGCAAGTACACTTTAAATTCTAATACTAAAAATAATAAATACGATGTAATAAGAAAAAATGTTTTGTTGCAATAACAATGATTATTTATCAAAATATTATTTAACAGCTTCTACTACCTATTCAAATTTTATTTAAATTAAATAAGCTGTTTCAAGCCATACACGAGTCATCAGTTGCAGTCCTTCAGGCCAATGAAATAAACTGTCATTTTTCTTTTATTATCATTATCTTGACGAAAACGGCTCAATTTACATATATTTGAAAACTAGGCCCCTAAAACATTTATTAGTTTTCCTAATGGGTCAACCATTAATTGTATCGCACTTTAACGGGTTGGGGAGGGTCCACAAAGTCTGACGTAATGTGTCAAAAGGGGGAAGGGGGAGTCACAACTTCGTTACTCTTACCCCTACATCTAAACGGGCGCCGCAAAGGTACCATATAAATCCCATTGTAAAAATCGCAAGAAAATAATATCATAGCGCGTTTATGAATTATTTTAATAATAACTAGGTCGCCGCAGTCGCTCGCATTTTGCTTCGCTGCAGCACATATTAGAGCGAAGCGATTTACTAAAATTTTCTAAATAAAATTTAGTCTGTGACAATAACTTTTTAACGACGGGATAGATTTTGATAATTTTCTATAATGAGGTATTTGAAATCTCTTTGATACAAATGCACAAAAAAAATTCATCCGGAAATCAACAGCATAACTTTTTAACGACGGGATAGATTTTGATAATTTTCTAAAATGAGGTACTTAAAATATCTTCAATACTAATGTACAAGAGAATTTCATCGGGAAATTGAAAACATAACTTTTCAACGAATGGATAATTTTCTAAAATGAGGTTCTTGAAATCTTTTATATACAAAAAGAGAAATTGTTTTTTTTTACTATTTTTATGCGTGAAACTTACCTAATTATTTTTTGTATTTTTATTTATTGTTAAAAACGATTTATTATTGTTAAATTGTATTAAATTAATATCAAATTAAATAATTTAAAATAAAATTCGATTAATTATTTTCGAATAAAAAATTTTCAAAAAAGCGCGTGACTTTTTTATAATGGATATTCCCATAGACAATTTTCTTTTGACCCCAAAAATTTTATTTTTGACAATATTTAAAATCAAGCTCCGTCACGACCTTCACTTTTTCATGTAGATTCTCTCAAAATCAAAAATTTTTCAAATCGGTCAAGGAATGACCAAGTTAGCCCGTGACAAAGTTCTAATTGGAGTCTCCTTATGAGAGCTTCGCTCGCTACGCTCGCTTCGCTCTAATAACTGAAATTGAAATAAAATAAATAGCATTTTTTGTCAACAGCCTGACCCCGCGGATATCTTTATCTCAAATAACCCGTTCGCAGCATCTGGCGACAAATGGAAGGAGCTCCGCGGATATCTGACGCCAAGTCTAACCTCAAACAAAGTGAAAGCTATTTTTAGTTTGATGGAAGAGAAGTCGGAAAATCTCGTTGCTTATCTGAGCGAATGCGGCGACGAAAGTCCACTTTCGGGAAAAGAGGTATTTTTTTAGAGCACTATTATAAATTGGAGAATTTTGTAACTTTAGAATCAACTTATTTATTTTTTATGGATCAACATTGAAAACAACGATAGGAAACGAACATAAAATAGTAAAAAAACTGACGACCAAATGTCCTGCTAACTATTTGTGTATTTACAGTGTTGAAAGTGCACGAGCTTACTTGAAAAATTATAAGTACTAAAATAAACAGGAATATTATTTTGTTATTGTCAATTAAGTAATTGACATGTATATATTTAACCTTCCCATTATATTTAACAATTTTTGTTTTTTGCAGTTGCGTGGGGGACTCCTAACTACAGATTTAATAAATACCTTATGATTTTAACTATTACAATTAACAGTTAAATTATTTGAAAATACTGATATTTTTTCGGACTATATTGCGTATAAACTATGAATGCGTATAAATACAATTATTATTTTGTTTTTTTTTTTGACGTGTAAACATTTATACTTGAGCTCGTAGTTGGGAATTTGGATTAATCGTTGAATTTCGATTACTCATTCTGTCAGTGATAAAATGTGGCAAATCGAATTCTAGCCCGGCTGACATTTCGAATTTATAATCGAGTTTGCTTTTAAAATACGCGCCGAATCAGTCAATATGAGAAAACCTAATTTTATTAGACGGACAGATCCTACTTGCGAGTCCCAGCAATCATATTTTTTTTTATTTTTATTATTTCAGATCAGCGGCATGTTCACGACGGACGTGATCGCGGCGGCGACCATGAGCGCTCGGGTAAACTCCTTCAAAGACCCCAGGTCCACTTTCAGACAGATCACCAGCGCCGTCGTGATCCCCTCGCTGCTCAAGAGCTTCTCTTTATATATTCCACTCATTTATCCCTTCTTTGCGAAGTTCTTTACCTACAGGTACTTGTTTCAATTATTAACTCCTCACTCGAATGAATCGTGAGATTGGAGAGTAGAAGAGGGTAGCTATTAGATACCACCCAAATTGGTATTTATATAGAGACCGTCTATGTTGACTGTATGTTCCCGTAAATTGCTTGATGGACAAGTTGTTCATGTTGTTGTAACAGGTTGTCAAGTAAATAGTAGTTAAAACTGTCAACCGTTCAACCTTTTGTTCGATTTTCAACTATTTTGGAGTTATGATTTTTTTATATATATATTTTTTTAGCATGATACTCATTATAATTGTATTTATTGCTAGAATTATATACACTTTTATTGATAACTACATTTTTACCTAATGAAAATTATAACTATCTAAAACAACGTGCAAGTAGATCTTTGCAACTTTTTTCAAATTTTTGGGGATGATAAAAAAAAATACTCTAAAATGGGTTTGCCCCATATTTTCAAAAGTAGCCTATTTAAAAATAAATATCTTATGATATTAGATTAGACTTATGACATTGGAAATTTAAAAACACCTGTATACTTAGCAGATCCAGTAGATATTTTGTCTTTAATTTTAAGATTTATAACGGAGGACCAGATCAAGGCAACAAACACACTCACCGCTGAAGCTGTGGCCAGTCGAAGAAAAGCACAAAGCACTAATTATAACGACTTTGTGCAACAAATGCTTTCCCTGAGGGCGAAACATTCAGAAGATGGTAATTTTTCATCATTATAACTTATAACTAAGAATCTTTAGAAATCAAAGACTGTTTATTTTAACAAACTCATTGTGCACTAGTTGACCGTAAGATTCGCTTAATAAATAGTTCAGTCGCCAAAGGTTAGTAGATTCAATGTTACCCAGGATGCATCCCTGGGTGACACTAAGAATATACCCAGGACCATTCCAGATAAAAAAAATCCCTTTCGGCACGCCAGAAGGAGGAGGTAGATTTCACCGGATCAAATTAGGGGATAAGCGAACTCCAATTCTATAAACTTGTATCAAACATTGAACGAGCTTCGCGCGATCCACTCCCTGCGCGGCAGCTCGCACATCTCAACCCGCCGCAGCGAGAGTGCGTATACTGAACCCCTCTTTATACTGTGCCGCAAGGGTTGCTCATATCAAAAATTGTTTTAAGTAAAAGCTGTAGGGAAATTATAGGCTTACAATTTACATTTTAAACGGATTTGATCCTGTGCCTTTTAAGAGAGGTATGATTTTTTGAATTTTGAAAAAATTCTTTTTCTTACCCCTAGGACCTATGATTGGTGTTATCAAAAAGTTTACTTAGATACATTTTAGGAAGTTAATTTTTTTCTAAGGAATAAAATAAATTTTAAATGAATTTGATATCTTTTATACTAATAAAGTTATAGCAAAATTTCACTTACTCGAACCCCCAAACCTGGTCTGATTTTACTTATTACCGAATTTGACCGAGATTTTATGCCCTTAAATTTTATGTATCAATTTGAAAGTGATTGGTGAAAATTACGGCAGTTATCGTGTCCACAAGAAAGTGATATAGATAGATATATAAACTTTAAAACTGAAGGTGGTTTTGGGCTCTCCGAGAAAAAAAAATGTTAACTTTACGTGTAAATAGTAAAAGTATCATGTGTTTGTTGTGATCGCTCAGCTGTCGCCGTACGCTGTACCAGCGTCAAGGCCATTATCGATCGGCGCGGCATCGGAATTCGCGCGCTGACCGAAATTGGTTCCATTTCTTAAAAATTATAATGATGAATATATTTTTTATGATGTTGATTTATTTGCTCATTATTTTATATCATTTCTTATTCATAAAAGGGTATAAAAAACCCCCCTGAAGTCTTTGGGAATGGTCTTGGGACACCCTTTATAGATGAGATTTGCGCCGATGGGTACAAGACTGACGGGACAAGGGTTTAAGTTTACCATGACATGCATTTACCGTACCTTCGACCATAATAAATGGTCGTGAGCGTTACTCTTACATTTTGTGGTTCCGCGTTGGGATTCAAAAAATTACATTTTTCACCAGTTTGAGTTTTGCCAATGGCAAAGTTACACTCACATGACTCGCAAATGGGCAACGCACACTCAAAGCATAGAATAAAAAATCGCATTGACCTTTGCACGATAACGATACCTAAACGATAACCCAACCAAAAATCTTTATTTGTAAGTAAGATTTATTTTTGGAGCATCGACTGGAACCACGATAAATATATTCCCGATAAATAATGAATTAACAGTAGGTAAATGATAAAATACTTAAACCATTTTTAGCAACTTGCAGTCACCCTATTATTACAAAGGTACACCAAATGCTATAACGGACAGGGTTAATAAATTAATAGTAAACAAACGGTTTTAAAAATAAGCTTTTGTATAAGTGCTTGAATGCGTATGCAAAATTTCGTTTCTGTGCTGTTGACCGTTGAGGAGTTCCTTCGTGTGGAGCCATTCCTGGGTGACACATGTCATGCTTACCATAAAAATGCATTGTCATCGGAACTAAACCACCATGTCAATTTTCAACCCCTAAGAGGAAGTGGTTCTAATTCATCTTGCATAATTTAACCTAAACCGACATACAAACATTGTAAGCTTAATAAAAGCTTGTAAAGTACGATTAATTCTACTGGTCCAAACCCCAACCTCCACTTACCTACTTACCCTCTTTTACACAAACTAATATTTTTGTGCACACTCTCGTATACATTAACATAAACGCAGTGACCGACACGCTACACATTAAATGTATCTTTAAGAACACAATTATCCTTTTAACCTCAATAGGGCATTTGAGGGAAAATTTGAGACCTGAGACGAGGGCAGAAAACAAATATTGAAGAACTAAACAAACGTCATTTGACGGGACGTCTTAGCGGGTTAAATCTGGCCAGGCCCTTTTTCACTGCTGATAATATATAAAGATTTTTTTCTCTGTGCTTTTAACTGTGGGCTGAGTTAAGTAACAAACATACACAAACACGCATTCAATTAAAGGCTTGCGAGATCTACCTGAGCTTAAAATCTTAGTCGGAACTGTGCTCAAAAGCGCCTTCTCGGCAACACAATCCATTCGAAAAACAAAAAATATTACTTTCAATGTTTTTTTTTTTAAATAACTTTTGGCAAATTCTACCCTACTTTTTAGATAGATAATTAATTAAAATCCACTAATATTTTCTTTCAACAGTCATCTCCGATAAGTTAATAGCGTCCCTAATTTGGACATATATCGTAGACGGATTCGAAACCAGCAGTACTGTTGTTTCATATGCTTTATTTGAGGTATGTATTTCCTAGTATGTATTTTGAATACCATTATATAACATGATTTTAAATGTTAACTAAATAGTAAGATTTTGTTTTCTTATCATAAGTAAAACAGATTTCGATTAAATTTGGTACCTACAAGATAGATAAAAAAAGTAACAGAAATGTGAGATTAATCTTATAGTTCCATCACCCTAAGCCCAGAATCCGCCCACTCCGGACAAAGTAATCTTACAATCACTTCAAATTCACAACCGCCATTCTATCCGTGCCAAATTGGATATATCTACGTGAGCCGTCATAATCCAACCGGGCAACGATTCTTGATCGATATTAAAATACAAATATACATAAAAATATATGGCACTGAATTAAAACCTATATTAAAGGTTAAGGTGAAACATTAAAATAAAAGTTTTTTATCTACCTATGACAGAAGCTTTTTCGTTATACATCTTCAGCAGAAAAGTATATTTTAAAAACTTCTATTTAAATGTTTTTTTTATTCTTGCGTGTGTATATTTTTGAATGACGTTTATATTGCATACTTTCATGTCATGTCACAAATTGTTGTTTATTTTTTAATATAAATAAATTTTAATGTACCTCTACTTTATTGTCTTAATTTTGAATATTTATTCTTTTATTTTACAGCTTGGAAAACATATTGACATTCAGAACAGACTAAGAGAAGAAATAATATTATCATGCAATGAAAATGGTGGTAAAATAACTTACGATGAGCTTGTCAATATGAAGTATCTGGATATGGTAATATCAGGTCAGTTAAAATGACGTACTCTTAGCATTCAGCCCAGTAAGTTAACCTTTTTATTTAGGAGATTCGATAAGCTCTTTGAATGCCATGTGCAAAGTTGTCCTAATATGCCTCTGAAGTAAAAATGTTAACATAGTAAAATACAGTATTTGATGTCATTTGTTATTCACCGCTAAAATATTTAGGCTTTTTAATGATGAACTATAGGTAAACTTTTTAAAAAAAATCCAGCTAATTGGTTCTGCGAATTTTATTAATATTTATAAATAAATTTTATTAATATTTGTTTCCGAGAAAAAATAAACTTTACGTAATAATATTAAATAGATCTTCCTATGAGCGCTTAGCTGTTCGTAGCTGTCATCGCACGCTGGTAACGGTGTGAAGGTTATATTATCGATCCGCGCATCGTCGGAATATGCGCTATGACCGAATGTTCACATACATCTGTTTAAAATATAATAAATTACGGAGAAGATATTTTTCGCGTCTTTTTATATAATTTCTTACTCATAATAGGTAACACAAACTCCCCTTTAGGTCTTCTAGAATGTTTTTGGGGCAGCCTATATATTAATTTCGTGTGAGCGAAAAAAAACGGTTATTTTATTTCAACAAAGTAAAAAATGAAGATATGTTTTCTCTCTAGAATGTTTGCGTCTGCATAGTCCAGTTCTGGCAATGGAGAAAGTTTGCACCAAAGCGTACACGTTTGACCCCGCGACGCCCGAATCGAAGCCTCTCCAAATGACTCCCGGCATGGCCGTGGTCATCCCCATCTACGCCCTGCACATGGACGGCGAGTTCTACTCGAGGCCGGACGAGTTCTACCCGGAGCATTTCAGCGCCGAAGCAGTAGCGGAGCGACCGAAGGCCTCCTATCTGCCGTTCGGAGACGGGCCGAGGATTTGTTTGGGTGAGCGTAACTAGCCATCTAGCTAGGCGTAACTAGCCATCTGACCCCACTCGGGGATAATAATGCACGCAAACGGGGAAAATCTTCAAAACGCACTTTTTGGTGATACACCACTCCTCAACCACTAAGTATTTAGATGAGTATTTAGATCGTTCGGTTACAGTTTGATTGGATTAGAAGTTTCAATAACAAACCTCTAGCAGTCACGTTGGTTGCTATAATTCTCTTGGAAGTATATGTTTATTACGTATTTTCTGTTAGTACGATCACTTGACTGGTGCACCATAAAATGTAAGTGGAATGTCATGTTTTCTGTATGGATAAACTATGTATAATTCTCAACTCTCTAGTGGGGTCGCTTATTCAAATAATATCAATCGATTACTGATTGTTCTTATCGATTGATTTAATAATAATAATTGAAACCCTATGAGCCTGTTCTCTTTTAGTTTGTCCATAAAAGATACATTTCCATAAACAAGTAATACCTATTCTGTAATGTACAGATATGAAAAGTAACTCACGCAGAGGGTGATGGCGTGCGAATGTCGCTTACGGCCTTTTTGACGGCAGGTCGTGTATCGCCCACCGACTCCGCCCACACTAGTACTTTAGTAGTGTTATGAAAATATATACTTAAAGTACAAGAAGAGAATTATTGAAACCAAATGTAACGACACACATAAGTTTATTTACACAGTAATTATCTTACTGTAAGTGTTTGATTACTGAACATTATATTGGTAGCTTCAGTAATGGATAACCGATTGAATACACGAAATAGAAGGTATTAATTAGCCAACGCTAACACGATGATTTCGGAGGCGTGCGACCTCCCTACCTCAAGAACCTAGTCTAAACGCGCTTTCCCTCGCCACCAAATGGCGAATGTTCAGTCAAACTCGTATTTTATTTAGTTTTTGCAAAAACACTATCGTAAAATCTAAACTACTCGTCCTAACCATGTTATGTGAAGGGCAATTTTTATATACATAAAATTTCCTTGACGATAAGCAAATTTATTTTGATAAGAATTTAGCATTACCTACTTAAATTAAAATTAATTTAAAATACATCTTTTAATCATATTTTCGCAATTTGTGAATCAACCTCTACATATGAAGGTCTATTCTACTCGTAAACATTGGTGAAAGAATTTTTGAAATCGGATAAATAGTTTCGAGAATTACCTCCAACATCCAAACTTAGTATAGACGAAAAGACGATTCCTACAAAATTAAGGAATTTTGAAGAGAGGTCGGATTCCAGGATGAATTAGTCTTAACTGCAGCGTCTTTTAACCTTTCCTTAAAACCCATCTCAACTAAGAACTAGTTTATATTTGAAAAAAAATACACTATTTAACCCCTGCCAACCATCTATACTAGCGGATTAGAACGAATAAGTAATTTGTTATTTTATTTGGCAAATAAACAGTTAGTATATACATAGAAAAACATACATTAAAGATAACAATGTTAACGTTTATATATTTGCACTGTTAAAATATAATTAATGTGCAACAACAGTATCTAAAACTAATGAAACAAAAATTTAACATATACTTTTTAAATAAAGGTAGATAGACACGAGGAAATTAGACAAAAAGAACATAAATGTTTATAATAAAAGGATATCTATATAGAGTATATACCAAATATTTTGTTATTATTATGCATGTAAATTATTTACTCTTTTTTTAGGTATACGCCTTGGTATGGCCCAGGTTAAAATGGCCATTGCTACCATTTTAAAGAACTTCGAAGTCAGAACAGATCCGGCTTCGCTTCAAGATGGCTACTCTATCTCCACCGATGCTTTTCTAAAGAGACCGCACCAGGATATAAAGATTCGATTCTTGAAGATCAAATAGGATACGGAAAAAGAATAACTTATTGCTGTTTTCGGGCAGTACCTCAAATAAATAACTTAGTACAGACATACATTGTACGAGTACCATATTACTTACACATGTGTCGACTAATCTAACTAATCTTTTACAGCCTTCTTTAAGTTCACTACAATATTAGCGTATGTGTGTAATATTAGATGCCACTATGGCGATAATCACAACTTGAAGGGTATTCTTACTTTGTTTTAGATCCAAATTAGTTCATTAGTTTTTAGTTCTTTAGGTAATGTGGGTTCACAATAACATTAAAAATGTTAATATTAAGTATATGTATTTCTATAACCTTTAAATGTCTTTATTTCTATACGTTTTAATTTTAGATCCACAAAAATGTGCAAATGTGCATTAATGTTATTTTTACATTTAGGTACGTCGCTTTTTATAATAAAAAAAATATGTTTGAAATATGTAATATCGTTTTTTTTTATTTACTTTATAACTAACAAAAGTGTTAAAACGCGTGAGTGAGTGGAGTGAGTGGAGTGGAGTGCGTATGTGAGTGGAGTAGATACCAATAATGACGAAATACGTACCTGTCAGTCTATATCCCAGGTTGTGCCTGCCTGGTAACAATCAGACCAGTAAAAGTAGGTACGGGTAAACAACAACTAATATTTTTATCATTGTAGTTTTGTTTCTAACTCTATAAATAAAAATTTCGTAACCTAGGCCAATATTTATTACGTTACTGTTATTGCAAGCTATATTTTTTATGCCATGTGGGGTGAAAGTCAGCAATTCCTACAGCGCAAGAGATCATTTACTTGACATTTCGCTGGCTGTTAGCTATTTATTTATCACTATGCTGCATGGGCCTAATTTTTAAAGAGATTTTATTAGCTGGAAAATATATTTTTAAAAACAAACCATACTACAAAATTCGTGTCTGTGCTGTTGGCCGTTGTGAGTTCCTTTGTCTGAAGCCATTCATGGGTATAGAATCAGGTCATGCTAGCTATAAAAATACATTTTCATCGGAAGTAAACTAACATGTCAAATTTCAACTCTGTAGGATAAGAGGAAGTGGTTTTAATTCAACTTTCAAGATTTGACCTAAACCGTCATACAAACATTGCATGTTAAATAAAAGCTTGTATAAAAACCCTGCCCCCAAAACCTTGAGGACTTTTCTTTGTTTATCGTTTGTTTATCTTTGTTTATATTTTGCAAATCTGCAAATCGAGTATCGTTGGCCTGAAGTGTATGTACTGAGTCATCAGGTACAGAACATTAACCAAGCCGACAAGGCTCATTTTATTCCAGCCGAAACCAGCTAATATTATTTGGTCTTATAAAGGGATAACTTCAAGACTTGAGAAGGTGAACTTAGGACTGTATAAAAATTGATGCTTGTGTAAGTTCTGTGCATATTAAATCATTTGTAATTCAATCCTCCAGTACATAGATGTCCGGTATTAGATAAATCCTATATCTTTAAAGGATTTATGGTCAATTTTATATGTGAGTTCTACCAATCCAGCAACACAATGGCATTGCGACTGGCAAAACTTACCTTTGAGTGGTTTTAAACGAGGAATTTTGAAATCCCAACCGCGGGTCTATTATAGAATCGCTCGTAAAATGTGGCCAAAGTATGTATTCTATAAATAGCTGCTCTTTTTTTTTTGTTAGAACTGCTAAAGTTATTTTTTTTTATTAGCATTTTCGTCAAATTATTTTATCTGGAACCTTTGATACCAGCCGACACGCACGCGACAATGCATCGTGATAACACAATGTTTCGTTTACCCTATTTTACTATCGCGGATCATCTTAATCTACGCATATAAAGAAAGTACGATTATAAGATTTTGTGTTGAGAATATGGCAACCTTTTTGACTTTAACGAATTCAAATTTAAAATATTTTTCTCATATACATTGAAAATGTAATAAATATATCAAATGTGAAAATTATTATTGTAATGGCTTCAATCTTAAGAGATTGTAAAAATTAAATGTTCCATGAGACAGCAATTTATTTAAAACAAGGCCTCATTACTAACGGGCATTTTCACCACCTCTAGTTAAGTAATAATCAGGATTTAAAGTTACCAATCTGTTGGCCATCGGTTACTGCATTTCATTTCAAAACAACCGCTAATGACCGTCGGTAACACTTGTTGACCAGCCGAATGTCGCGTTTTTTGACATCTAACCGAAATATGACCACAATTCGACCCGAGTGAAAATGAAAACACCTCTGACCAACGCGACGGTTAATAATTGACAATTATTGAAACCTAAACTTAACCGGAAATTGTGAAAATGGTTGCACATTAGTTGTTTAAACGTGGGTAGAATCAAGTGTCATTTATTAATTTCATTACTTTCTTATTTAAAATAATGTTGTTGTCCTGGGACTTATAGAAATATTTAGCTCATATTTGCTAATTTTGTTTGTACCAGAGTTAATGGAGGTGGATCACCATCTCAATCACCTGATGGACCGTTGAGAAGTGTGGGATTGTAATGTCATGGTTCGAACCTGCAATTGCTGAATCAACAACCGACAACCGATATTATTGACCGCCAAAGTGATATTATTGATAAATGTATTAATTAAAAATATTAACAGGTGTTACAGAATGATGTCATTGCCATTTGCGATATATTTCAGTAGTATGTAGGTTTTCGCATCTTTATACATTTATCTGATTCGTATTACTCAGAAAACAAAAAACTGAACTGGGTTTAAAAGCAGAGTGTCATAATTTTATAACTTTCTTACACCGAGGAAAATTTAACTAATAGGTTTTTCGATATGATTACTCTAAAAAGCATAAAAATCGTTGATTTCATATTTTTTGATAGTGTTAGAAGCCTTCCTGAGAAATCCCTTTACCGTCTAGGGTAGATTATAAAACATATAAACATACATACTTCGAAAGCCACATTGATGGACAGCAGGATGGAGAAAAAGTGATCCTGGCCATAGTAGGGTGAACGTTGGTTCCTCAAGTTGTTCTCCTATCCACCTGTGTCCCCAGCAAAAAAGTAAGTACCACAAATTCTACCTATAATGTGTCTTATGTATCTTTTACGATGGGCCTGAAATTTGACAGGGGATTGGACAATAGCTAGGCTATGCTCTTACCGCTTATATCATATGAATACAACATTTTCAAAAATAGGTATTGCTAACTAATGGATCTTATGAGACATCATCATTCTGTATGTATTAGTTTATTCCATCTTAGTTATATAAATGTATGATACACCATAAATTAAAAACTAATGAAATATAGTAATGTTATCAGCTGACGTGCATTCCACTAATTTTTCGTCCATTCTTCTAAAGAATGGTGTCTATCTCTAAATGCCAAGTTTAAACAGCTGTACTTGTGTATTTTATAGTCGTCGAAGTGCCTTGCTGTTTATAGACAACAATCGCATGTTGTGATCTTGAGTTACATACTACGAGTTGACGTTTAAGTACCTATATAGAATACCTATATAGTGAAATTATGAAATGTACTAATCGATCAGATGTTCTTTTATCTGTATTAACCTTGTTTTTTATTTGTTTTATAAGTACTGTTTTAAATGGAAGAGTCCGAAGAATTGTTAATGGTTCACCCGTTAATTACGGTAGGTGGTAAAAATGTTTTTCAATTAGTATATTATATTGCTTATATGATTTCTGAATGCTGGTAATGCATTCAAGAGGCAGTATTTGTAAAATACAACCAAGTTGTCGATGTCTGCGACCAGTAGTTAACAGTGGTTGTCTTCAAATCCGTAAAGAAAACAAATGGTCTAATAATGCCAATATTGTATCGAATACCTACTTTATTTTGTGTCCTTTTTCTAATATGTTATTTAGTTTTATGATAATAATAAAATTGTGTTTTAAAATGTACAATTTATTGTGTATAAATTGATAAAAAATAATTTTGTAGGTGAATTTTCACGCGCAATTTCTCTTAAGGATTCAAGCGGTGATCATGTCTGCGGAGGAACCATTTTGAGTCACAAATGGCTCCTGTCGGCCGCTCATTGCTTCCGTTCGAAAGATCCGAAAGACTATAAAATTGCTTTTGAAAATGGAATAAAGAAACTCAATAAAACATTGACTATTGGCGTTGAGAACATCTATATTCATGAAGAATTTCAAAAGTTAGTATACAAACGAACCTTAACGGCTTTTATGCGTTGTCGTTGCAGCAAACTAACGCAACTAACTACCTACCCCTACTTTTTTTTTTGAAAGTAAGATACATGGTTCAATTAAAGTAACCTTAGCCTTAGCATCAAACGCACTCTTATATACACGCTTTATGAATTACCTTTTAGACAATTCTATTCTTACCCTAAAGGCCTCAACTCAGTCTTTTCTTTATAGAGACGCTATAGTGTTAAAATAAAAGATAAATAATGCTGGATATTGTTTTATCTCATAATAAAATTATCTAGGCTTATTATAGAAAAAAAAATACATTTCTACTTTGCTTAAAAGTTAAGACCCTCGAAAAGTCTATATTTTACCAAACATTTTATCAAAAGTTTAGATGTAAATATCTTTGACTGAATACAATAATCGAGAATAAAAAAACTACAGTGGCATAGCTTAAATAATTAAGATGCAAATTCAATTTAGTTTTTAGACAAAATTGATTCTATTTTTTTATATTTAAATAACAACGGTACAAAGTGCTAATGCATTAGATGAAACAGAACGTTCAAAGTCACGCGCAAGACAGAGAAGATTCTAAAGATTATATTGCGTACAACATTATATTCATTAGCCTACGTACCAAGAAAAATATAAGAAAAACCATGGGTGTGGATCCGTTATACGTAGTAATTGACAATTACCGACTTGCCGAGATATCAGCCCTCCATCCCCCTCCCACTCCCTCTATCCCCTCAAAATCAAACCTCAGGTTGGCTGTAAATCCCGACGTAACCAGGATCGAAATATTTGTTTATAATTTAATAAAAACGGTAAAAGTCATGTTATTAGACTGAAAGTTAAAACAATTCAGCCGCGGCTCTGAGCCAATCCGTCCACCGCGCCTACCCCCTAAGGACTTTCAATATAGCAGTATTGTAATAACGTCATCCAAGAAACTACTACCATTGAGCTTAACAACACACGTTGTTTCTGAAGTTTCTCCGCTAAATAATGTCGATAGATGTCCAGCTCATTAAATATTATGCTAAACCATTTTAGCGAAAAAAAAAGTTTATATACACGTTAATACCGCTTATCCGCAGACTGTACGGAAGTCATGACATTGCACTGGCTAGGCTTTCTGGCGATCTTTTTATGGGAGATGAAAATTTTGATGACATTCTTCCGTCAAGTATATTCGGATTAACCGGTGAGTGATAACCATTTGATTGTCACAAATTCGACTTACCAAGAAATAGCTACATACTAAACTTAAATTTCATAGTATATAAAATACTAGAATGGTTTCCTAGAAGTACGAACCACAAACAGAAATGACCATTCAGGAGTTATGCAGAATGTAATACAGTTCCATGCTACATAAAACTGTAGAACATTGGACCAAATCGGAGATTTTACTGCTCTGATGTCATAGAAGTCATAGATCATATAATGGGTGAACAAATAGCTGATTAGCATCCAGGGAAAATAAATACTTTCTAATTAAACCTTAAAATAAATCAAAGTTAAATATTTGACTACTTTTTAACAAAAGAAATATATATCATATGCACTCTCAAACTAAAATATTAAAAACAACAATACATAGTATCAAACTAGTTTTAATTTAACTTTTTACAATTTTTTTTTTTTAGGTACTTGCCAAATCTATGGATACGGATCAACTAAAATGGGCTCGGATGTGTTTTTTAATCAATTGCACGTAGCAAATGTTAACATTATATCATCGTACGAATGCAAAGAAAAATTAGGACAATATGTTGCCCCACATGACGATTGGGGAATGATCTGTGCTCTCGGTAACGAAACAGACGCATGCAATGTGAGTAAAACTAACATCTTTGATTTTGTCAACCCAACCGGCCATCATATTGGTGCCTTCTTATATATAGCTCTAGAAAAAATGCCAGCACAAACTACCCGCGCGAAACCAATCTGCACGTCTCTGTTGTTTATTGTCGTAATAAATTGTGTTTACTAGTGATAGTGAGCTATAATTAGAAATTAAAGTATTTTATATAGTTTCTGATATTCTTTTTGTGGTTCGAGTGTATTATCTTTGTTTATCTTCCATGGATAAGTGCAAATCTCTGTGTTCTGTGAGTGTGCTAACTGTCAAACTGAATATTGACACAATGGTATGATTACGTATTATTATTATATGTGAATCTGATACATATCGCTCTCAAAATAGGCATTTCCTGCTATATGTTATCTACAGCTTTCATTATAATGTTTTCACATCTTTGGGAATCTTTGAATAGGGGGAAATTAGTGGTTTTGGCCGTTAACCATTGTTGATGTCGAGTATATGAACAGATACAATAACTTCAGGCCTTTTCCACCAAAATCTGCTATCATTTTTTCTTTCTTTCTTTTGGTATACTTACTGCCATTAAACTTATTTATTTTTTCATCAAGACCTACTAAATAATTTGTAATTATAATGAAGAACTGCGCCGAATGCAAAAATAGTTTAACACCAGCGAGAACATTAAGATGTATAAACTGTAAAAACGATATTCACTATACTTGTGGTGGTAAGTCACATACCACTTTTCCATAAGACGTTCCAGTGCCTTAATTATAAAAGTGAAAAATCTTCTCAAACTCCGCCGTCTAATATACGTCTTACTATCTAAACCCCGACTTTCTCCAACAGGGTGACTCCGGGTCTCCGTTGATCTGCGAAGGTCGCGTCGAAGGTATTGTGAGCTACGGTCTTGGCTGTGGAATTCCAGATCTTCCTGGGGTGTATACGCGCGTAGCAGTTCATCTCAATTGGATTAAATCGATAATAAACGCAGATGACTTATAATTTTTATTATAAAGAAGTTTGTTATATTCTTTTCAAGGAAAACAATTTAATATTTACAATTATTATTTTCTGCTCCTGATTTACATTTTAATTTAAAAAAATAGATGCGTAATAAATAAGCATTAGCGTCGTATATATAAAAAAACATACATAAAAAATAAATATGAATGCGGGCTGTAACTAATGGCTCGAGTTCAATTTACCTCCCAAGCCCGAATATAACTACCACAAATTTTACAGATTCAAATATTTGTTTTTCCGTTCCCCAACAAAGTTATATAACCCTTGACTATAGAGTCGGTAGATGAAGAAAAAATCGGAAGTAGATTTCACCGAATCAAAGCTGGGGATAGACGAACTCCAATTAATGAACTTGTATCAAACATTGCGCGAGTTGCCGCACGATTTACTCCCCGCGTGGCAGCTCGCGCACGTTAACCCGCAGTGCGCAATGGTATCGCGGGTTGACGTGCGCGCAACCATTGCGAGAGTGCGTACTGAATCCGTATTTATACTGTGTGGTAAGGGTTGCTTATATCAAAAATTGTAGGAAAATTATAGGCCCATAATTGACATATACAAGTAATTTGATTCTGTGATTGAAGGCAGGTATGAATTTTTGAATTATGAAAATCCAATTTTTCCCACCCCTAGGACAAATAGTTGGTGCTATAAAAAAGTTTACTGAGATAAGTTTTAGGCCCTTATCTGAGAAATAATAAATGAATTCGATATCGTATATACTAAAAAGCTATAGCAAAATTTCACTTTCCAAAAAAAAACCGTCATTCACGCCCCCTGGTCTGATTTTGCCTATTAATGAACTTGGCCAGAATTTTGTACCCTTAAATTTTATGCATCATTTGAAAGTAATTGGTGTAAAATTATGGCAGTTATCGTGTCCACAAGAAAGTGATATATATATATAGATAGATATATAAACTTATATATAAACTAAGGGTGGTTTTGGGTTTTAGGCTATGTGAAACGTGAAGTTATATCTAAATTTTCAGGAAGTCATGACATAGTACTCATAACAATAAGTAGCTTTCCTAATGAAATCTTCCTACAATACAGGAAGAGGTTTACATACGTATAGAGACTGGTTTTAAATTAAGAACACTCCTTTTAGGTGGTTTATATAGATTACTAAACCGGTCGATAACTAAATCACGAAAAAAAAATATAATTTAGTATAAAACATACTAAATTAATTACATTATTAAAAACTTTGTTTTTCTTTAAAATGCTTCACGTGCCACGCGCTCGAGGGTCACTGACCGTTCTCACGCCATGCGTTCAACCGCTCTCTCTATTAAATTTTGAAGTTGTTTTTCTCGTAATTGAATTTTTTTTTTTCAATATTTTTTGCTGATTAATATTGGATTTTCCATATAGATCAACATCCTAAAAGGAGTGCCCTAAATTTAAAAACAACCTGTATAGTAATTTTTTTTGTGGCAGAAATTAGTAAAAAAATATAATTTTACAAAAAAAAATAACGCGGAATGGTAAATTAAAATCTGAAATAAAGACTGTACCATAAAATAAAAGCGGGTAATTATTTATAAGTTCATTTGTTATATTTATAAGAGTAGTACACATAATATTTTAGTATGATGCTTTCAAAAACATTTTCAAAATTATTGCCTAATTAAAAAATATAATTTCATTTTATTTACAATATATAATAATTTTTCAAATGAAATCATTATAAAGATTAATTTCTGGTCATCCGTTTTCATCGTGCTTTAAATACATATTTTGGTCCTTTTTAGCCGGTAGAATCTGTAAATGGAAAAATGAAGCGTAAAATAGCCCTGAAGCAAAAGAAAAGCTTAGTTATACCGCTAAGCTTAAAAGTGACCACTAACCATAAGGAAACGCATGGGCTGTCACTTTACCGGTGAACTGAGTATTCACTCGATAGTAATTTTACTGGCATTGAGAAATAAACTCAAAAACAGACCTTATATTTATCTATAGAGACATTTTTAAAATCTTTAATAAAATTATTTTGTTATGCATCCAAATTATTCATATTTCCGACAAAATACCTCTTTCTATTTACTTAACTGATTTAAAAAAACTAGCTATATCTAAAAGCATTTATTTTTTGTAATTTTGAAAGGTATGTTTAAAACTAGCTTTGTTGAAAAAACTTCTCATTCTTTTTATTCTGAATTTTTCATATTTTTTATTGTCTTCTATTGTTTTTTTTTATTATTTACTTTTATTGTTTTAGATATTTATGGTTTCATTTTTGTATGTTTTATAACCTGTATTTTAAAAAAGTAAGATCATGAAACTTCTTCGATCCGCTGTAGGTAAAATGTTTAAATAATGTGTTTAAGTAAAATGATCACAAGTGGGTTTTTGATCATGTAAAAACAATGTAACAATTCGACGTCGATTCGTTAAAATTGCCATTATGTTAGAAGATTGATGTGTGCTCCCCAGAAATACAGATTTTTACTCTTTGAAAAAGAGGTATGTATGTAGATTATTGCACTACTTCTCACAAGCGAGAATACCGTTTCGTTTTAATTTAATTTTAGAGCCATCATCAACATTTATTAATATACACTAAGAATTATCACGTGGGTGCAAAAACATTCTGTATAATATTAATGGTTAAATTATGTTTATATTTGCGCATTTATTTACATTCATTTTTATTATACTTTTTAAACGATTCCTTATTAAAAAGTGCATTACAATGTATTCGGTAGTGCTGCCATGCTTTTCCATGAATATACTAAATTATTTGGTTAACGATCTACTTAAAATTTTATCTATCTACAAAAAGATTGCTAAAAATGTTCGCGGCATAATCAGCAATGCTATACGCGAGAAATGTGACGTAATCGTCGGACAATTTAATTGCTTCTATTTGCATTATACCCACTATTTTCAAACCAAAAAGATCTATTTTCGTTAATTCCGCATTTTTTTTGTTGGCGATTTGTTGGTGTTCTTTAGATTTTTAGTAGCTTGGTAAAGCATAAAATTAGGAAAATAATGCTGTTATATTGATGTTGTAATTAAGAAGCTATCTCCAAACACGAAAAATTCTACATGCCTATAGAAAACCCCCAACTTTGAGCTATTTAACTTGACTTACTCGTTGCTGGTGGGGCTGGCGGCGGGGGCGGGGGTGGGGGGCCTCCGCCGAAATTGCAAGGGACGCCAGCCTAAAAAAAACAATTGAAACAGCTAAAATAATATTGAAATGCTTTTTGTGACTAGTCGTAAAGACGAATGACACAATAACTTATTCTACACCAGTTACTCAGCAAGATCAGTCATCAGTGTAATTTTAAGTATAATTTAATGTACTCAAGACAATTGAAAGATCATGCATAGTTGTCTAGTTGTTAGAGATCGTGGGTGGATGGGGTGGACTAATGGCTGCTTTCATACATCACTACACTACAACTTCGAAAACATTCTATTGGGAGAATTGCATAATTCTAAGAGGAACTTAGATAATTGAATCAATTTTTAGATAGAGTTAGCTGTGTGATATCATTGCGTGTGATTTTGAAGACTTTCCGGGAATTCATTTTTGACCGAATTACGTGTAATATATAAATTTTCAAATAAATTTTGGTGGTCTAGTTGTTAGGTGTTAGACTATTAACCCAGGCGGTCACAGGTTCGAATCTGATTTTTCTAATGTCATGCCATTTGTAATGAGTAATTTTGAGTTACAACGACTTATGCATGGATACAATAATAGATCGAACTGTGCTTGTTTTATCAAAAAAAAAAAAATGTTTGTTTTATCAAAGTGTTGTTTTATGAACTCTTTAGGTAAGTATGGTTTAATGACCGATAACTACCTCTGTATCCAGGAAATAATAATATTTAAGTTTCATAAACATTGATTCAGTATGTATGGACCTTACCTCAGTGTGAATTTAAAATATTAATTTATTAATATTAGATCTTTCACAGCCTTTAAAAGTACCCAGTAAAAGTGACAACAAAATGCAGTTATATACGTACCGTCAGCCCTACTGCCATCATCAGAGCAGTTAAAGCCCCAACAATGAACCCGTACACATTCATATCCTGACTGAGGGATTTCTACGGCTTGCAGACAGAACTAGAACTGAATTGTTTAGAATTTCATGAGATCCTTTTATACCGATTGATGATCCATCATAAACTATTGTCATTTTTATAGAAGGCACATGGCGTTGAATTGACAAGTTCGAAACAAAATAATTGCGAATAAATTGACATCAATAATTACATTCCCACGTCACAACAATGGGAGAAATAGTTTAAATAACCATTGAAATGACAAGGATTTCCGACTACAATCACTTTTATTATAATATTAATCGACCGCTTAGTTGAACCTCACACTCAAGTCCGAGGCGGCTTTCGACTCACTCATTCACCCAAACAAAATATTCAGTCAATGTTTATTTTAGTTTCCGACGCCGTTACCATTTTGTTTTTCTTTTGAAACAAATGTTAGATCAGAAAAGTTAGGTTAGAAATATTAAAGGATCAGCTGGTCGCGCCGAGGCTTTAGACTTCCACATTTATTCAAATCAAAAGAAAGAGCCACTTGACGCCATTTAAAAAAATCATAGATAACTATGTATATTTATATTAATTTATAGAAATATTTATCTTCATTTTATTTAAAAAAAATAATTGTTCCATTACCTCGGACTTATATAATTTTAGTGTTTATTGTATTGTTTTAAACTAACTTCATGCCAATCAATTTAAAAGTGGAACCACATTTTTGCTAACGGCTATACATACAGAAAAGTTAAGTGCAGTTAAGGCACATGCAAATGTGCACACGCCGCTATAACGAGTATTCAACTTGTATGCAGTTTAGGGTGGATAACAGATAGATATATGTTAATATTTTTTATCTAAATAACCCCTTACTTTATTACTTATTTATAAAAATCGATGTTTGATTAGGTATTAATAGATATATTAATACTTACCACGTAAGTAAAAAGTATCATCATTGCGAAATAATACAATAAACGACATTTGAAATAATAGAGTATGTTGGCGCCAGATATAATCCTTTATCACCCAACCTTTTTCCCGCCAAAAACCACACCGTTTCGACGTGTCCAATTTCCAGTTACCCGCACAGTATCTAGCTGCGGTATCACACGACCACGGCGCGTTGACCGGCACGCAACGTTTTGCACCGCGCGCTCGCCGCAATCACGCTCGTGAACGGATTTCTAGACCTCTACCTTGAGGAACCAAGTGTGTGTGGTGAAGTGAGGTGGTGCAGTTTCCGCTACCTACATCTTCACATTGACGAGTCCAGAGGGTCAAGGAAGCAGATCGCAGCAAAGGTACGTCCCTGTTCTTTCCTTTCTGTCTTCCGGTATTTGGCGCTGCATCTCGTCACCAATTAATCATTCTTAATGATTACAAAAATATACAGTCCACTAACTCTATCGAACATTTTGGCCACTTCGAGCCGAAGGTAAATACCTAACAATTGTCAAAAATCGAAATAATACACTGCATTTTGTTAAACTTTCAAAATTAGTATATTTTCGAAACGAATCTCTACCGTTGCTATACTTTATTTGCGATTTACGTTATTTATCATAACTTTGATAAAATCATAAGATAACTTTACAGTTAATATGATCTAAATTTGCATAATAAAAGTATATGTACACCTAAAATTCGAACACACGAATTACTGTTATAAAAATATCTATGTAACATAATCTATAAACTACTGTATTTATTCAATAACATACGTAACATATGTGTGCTATAAACTAACAATTTAATTGTGTAATAGTATTTATTTAATTATAAAATATATTATTATCGCCTACACATATCTATTCCCTGTGAAAAAATACATTCGTTTTGCTACCTGCATAATCCACTAGTTTAATTACGTGCAGCGCATTGCAGGTAGGCCGCGCGCGCGCCGTCGCCGAACCGCGCGGGCAAAACACAAACAAACATACACCTACAAAAATAATACAACGTAGGTATATGAATCAAAACAAAAACAATACGACGCTTATGTTTTTTAATACAACGCTTTCACGGCTGGCATTAAAATAAATAATAGCTACGTGCTTACTCTTGTATGGTAATATTATTTGTTCAAAAAGTATTAACTCAAAAACAACATGCCTCCTACTGAAGCTTTATCAAATAAACTCGCCGTATTAACGAATAGAAAGGAGCGTCTTTTTAGACGTATTCAAGTTATGTATGACTTGTCAAAGACGTTGGTTGACAATGACAGAAAAATACCTAATTTCTTGTTGCGTTGTGAAGCCATGATAGAAACGCGTAATAACTTCGAAATTGTATTGGATGAGTTGGTTTCAATTCAATTAGTAATAGATCCGAGTTTCACACCTACGGGTCAAGAGATGGATTCTTTCGATGAAATGTACTTTGAAATTCAAACTGTTTCTAAATCATTTCAAAATAAAAATAAAACTCCGGAACAAAGTATTGAACGTCCGTCAAAGGCAGTCCAGCCGCGTTTGCCAAAAATCGACCTTTGTACTTTTAGTGGCAAATACGAAGAGTGGTGTTCATTTTACGACATATTTCGTAGTTTAATTCACGATAATTCATCCATAAACAACGTCGAAAAATTCCATTATTTATTATCGTCAACTAAAGGTTCCGCCTTTTCTCATTGTCGCAGCTTACCAGTCAGCCATGGCAACTATGACATAGTTTGGCGATCTTTAATCGATAAATACAATAATAAGAGGGCAATTGCCACTAGTTATCTCGATAAAATATTTGCGTTTAAACAGCTAGCCAGCGAATCTTCTACAGGTTTAAGTAACTTTTTACAAACCTTTCAAGAATCTACTCAAGCTTTACAATCATTAGAAATTCCCGATCTATCCAGTTTCATTTTACTATACGTCGGGTTACGTACTCTAGACAGTCAAACGAGAAAACAATTTGAACAAAATTGTGACCAAAAACAAATACCTAATTTTTCGGAACTCATCGCGTTTGTTCAAAATCAGGTTAGTGTTTTAGAAATGTCTCAAATGCAAGTACAGGTTTCTAAATTACCGTACAATTCAAAACCCTCAACTAGCAATGCCTATCAAAAACCTAATTTTTCAAATAAAAATATAAATACCAATCAGAGAGGTCCTTCACAGCATAAAACTTTTATGGCAACTTCGGATAAATCAAACCTACGAGAATATGAACCTAAAAATAGAATAATGTGTCCCGTATGTACGCAACCACATTCTATTTATAGATGCTTTCAATTTCTAGGCTTAAATCCACAAGAACGTAAACAAAAAGTGCATTCACTGAACTTGTGCTTTAACTGTTTAAAAAACACGCATTCAATAGAAAAATGCATTTCGACTGTTTGTTGTCATATTTGTAAAAATCGACATCATACACTAATTCATTGTAATGACATCGCTAGTGACGTCATTCGTTCGAAGTCCGCATTTTACTCGTCCTCGAAATGCACTAATTCAACAATCCTTTTGGGTACGGCGTTAGTTCACGTAAAAGATGCTTTCGGGTGCTATCAGACTGCGCGGGCAGTCATCGACTCAGGGTCACAAACTACGTTTATAAGCAATTCGTGCGCTGAACGCTTAGGGTTAAAACGACGTAAATGTCACTTTTCTCTAACTGGACTTGGTCAAGCTCACGTACGCGACCAGGGTATGACAACTTGTGTCATAAAACCCAAAAACTCTCAAGTTCCCTGTTTGACAGCTGATGCAGTCATACTTCCCAAAATCACTAATGATATGCCATCTTTGCGTTTACCGACTAAACTATTTGAACACTTTCAAGACTTAACCCTTGCAGATCCAAACTTTCACGTGCCGTCTAAAATTGACATTTTATTAGCGGCTGACGTTTTCCCAGAAATATTTAATGGAGATGTCATACGCCACAATGGTGGTCTACCATGTGCTATGAACAGCATTTTTGGATATATAATCATGGGTAAAATTGATCACGATTCTTTGCCCTCAAATAGCTGCTTGTTGGCATCTATTGACAGCTCAATAGATCAAACTTTAAGGCAATTCTGGGAGGTAGAAAACATTCCTTGTGCAATACCATCAAATTCTGATGACGTTTATTGCGAGGAACTGTTCAAATCACAACACTACCGCGATGAAACTGGCAGATATGTTGTACCTTTGCCGTTCAAGTCAATTGAACCGGAGTTAGGGGATTCTTACACACAAGCCATTTCTCGCCTTACAAATCTCGAACGTCGTCTTGACAGACAACCCGAACTAAAGGCCGCGTATCATGCTTTCATGGAAGAATACGAAACTCTGGGGCACATGGAGGTGGTAAAGCATGGTATAACTCAGCCAACTGCGTATCTCATACCACATCACTGTGTCATCAAACTATCAAGCTCAACTACCAAACATCGTGTTGTATTCGATGGATCCGCAAAAACTAGTTTAAATAAATCTTTAAACGATCAAATGTTTGCAGGCCCTAAGCTGCAAAAGGATATTTTTGATATTTTATTAAAATTCAGACTTCATTCTATATGCCTGTCATCAGATATCTGTAAGATGTATAGAATGATACTCATTGATCCTAGCCATCGCGGGTATCAACACATTCTATGGAGAACTTCACCCGAACAACCGATAAAAACATTCGAGTTGAAAACCGTCACATACGGCTTAATCAGCTCTCCGTTCTTAGCTATTCGAAGCCTTAATCAATTAGCTGTTGATGAAGCCGATAGCTTTCCTTTAGCATGTCAGGTTGTGCAAGAAGGTTTCTATGTCGACGATCTCTTATGGTCGGTAGACACGCTAGAAAATGCCTATATTCTGCATGATCAACTGACAGAGCTAATGAAAAGAGGAAAATTCGAACTGAAAAAGTGGGCCAGTAATTCCCCCGAATTCATGTCTCGAATCCCACACGAAAATTGTGAAAAACCTATCCTATTTAGCGACGATGAAAATTATTCAATAAAAGTTTTAGGTTTACAATGGCAACCAACAAACGATTGTTTTTCATTTTCTACCTCGCCCACTGACAAGGTTGTTACGAAACGATCAATTTTGTCACAAATTGCAAAATTATATGATCCTCTTGGCTTAGTGGCGCCTTGCATCTTTCTAGCAAAGTGCATAATGCAAAATCTATGGAAACTAAACCTCGGTTGGGAAAATCTATTGCCTACAACGTTGCATAATCAATGGATAACATTTGCATCAGAACTTCCATTTTTAGCAAAAATAAATTGTAATCGGTACATTCTTCTTCAAAATTACCAAAGTTGTCAATTGATCGGTTTTGGTGATGCTTCCGAGCGCGGTTACTCAGCTGTAGTATACTTACGTGTTACTGACAGTAATCTTCAAGTCAAAACCAGTTTTTTAATGGCCAAATCTAAAGTGGCCCCTTTAAAAACCATATCAATTGCACGATTAGAACTAATGGCAGCGTTACTGTTGTCTCAACTAATCAATTACATTTATAAACTACTAAACGAAAATAGTTCTTTTCAGGCAGACAAAATAGATAAAATCTATGCTTTCACAGATTCGACTACTGTACTTTCGTGGATTCGCACTCCACCGTATAAACTAAAAACGTTTGTTGCTAATCGCGTAACTCAAAAAATAGAGACACTTGCTCCCATTACGTGGTTTCATGTCTCTACACATCAAAATCCTGCGGACATCAGTTCCAGAGGTGCTCAACCTACTGAACTTCTGGAATCTACCATGTGGTTCTCGGGACCACAATGGCTTTGTTTATCCAGTCATTACTGGCCTATAAACAATTCATCATCTTCGCATCTGACGGAGATACCAGAACTAAAAATGAATGAAACTTCTAATCTAACAGCTTGTGCAGACAAGGAACCCCCTTCCATCAAGCCAACTAATATTTCTGCAAACTTATTAGATATTCTAATCAATAAGTATTCATCCCTTGTGAAGCTACAGCGAGTTGTAGCCTGGTGCTGCAGATTTATTAACAATTCACGCAAAGTTGCTACTCAAAGGCAATTACTACCTCTAAGCACTAGTGAATTGAAGTCAAGTCTTATTATTTTAATCCATCTCGTGCAAAATAATACATTTTCGTATGAAAAGGAAGCTTTACGATTAGGTAAACAGTGCTCTCACTCCTTTCGTAAGTTATCACAGTTTGTCGATCCCCTAGGTCTGTTGAGGGTGGGGGGACGACTCAAACATGCAAATATACCATTCGATTCACAGCATCCTCTTCTGATGCCCAAATCTCACAGCTTCACAAAATTGATAATCGACTATTATCATCAGGCGTATTTGCATGCCGCTCCGCGAACGCTTCCGTCCAACAACTAACAAAAAAAAAAACTATTTATTTATATATTTATCTATCTATTCATCTATCTATTTTACTATATTTATTTATCTATGTATCTACCTAAAACAAAACAAACAAGAACACACTGTAGATGAATCTTCATCTAATCACAAATATATGGAAGGCTTTAAAGTAACCTGCTTTTACCCCATATATCCAGGAAATCATACGTTGATTTCGGTGGAGGGAATGTTGGCGCCAGATATAATCCTTTATCACCCAACCTTTTTCCCGCCAAAAACCACACCGTTTCGACGTGTCCAATTTCCAGTTACCCGCACAGTATCTAGCTGCGGTATCACACGACCACGGCGCGTTGACCGGCACGCAACGTTTTGCACCGCGCGCTCGCCGCAATCACGCTCGTGAACGGATTTCTAGACCTCTACCTTGAGGAACCAAGTGTGTGTGGTGAAGTGAGGTGGTGCAGTTTCCGCTACCTACATCTTCACATTGACGAGTCCAGAGGGTCAAGGAAGCAGATCGCAGCAAAGGTACGTCCCTGTTCTTTCCTTTCTGTCTTCCGGTATTTGGCGCTGCATCTCGTCACCAATTAATCATTCTTAATGATTACAAAAATATACAGTCCACTAACTCTATCGAACAGAGTACAACTCTAGAGACTAGATGAAATTGTTTTTGAAAAGGAATTGTTACAGAAAGAAACCTTGCAAAAAAAAAACGTTTTCAATCCAACGTCATTTGTGGCAGATTTATTGGCCAATAATGTAAAATTTTCGACTCGTCGTTTCGTTACTCGACTTAAGTTTTCCCCTTCGTCGTACGGGAAATTTCTACGTGGGAAATTTCAGCTGGTTTGTTTGTCGCTTTCAAACTTCCTCCGGAACGCTGCCCTCCCGTTGTCTCCGTCCAGTAGTCTTAAAAATCCGTAGTCAGTATTAAAGGTAGACTACGTTAAACACAATAGTTTATGAAAAATATATAATTATATAGTGTTTTGGTTTATTATTGGCTTTTATAGGTTTATTATTGGTGAATTAGCCGCCATTTTTGAGTACCGGTGCATGGTTAAAAAAATAAAACCTTATGCCTGTCGTGTTCATGGACCATTCCGCATCGCTCAGCTATCAAATGTTGCGATTTTTCTATGTTGTTTTTTATATAAAATTGCCAGATTTGTCGTTTGTCCGTTTGCCATACGAAATTATTATACTATTATTATTATTTTTCATTGTTTAATCAGTAGATTCACGTTATTAGCTAAATTACTGTAATAATTTGTTGTTTCGCTGTATAATTCCCTAAATTAATAAATAAATATATATTTTTTTTTAATTAAATAATTCAGGGAATATCTACATTTTGTAACACTGTCAAGAAAAACAAATGGTCTGTTATTTATAGTTGAATATAATATATAAACTTGATAACATTTAAAGTTTTTTTTATACATTTAAGATATTGTTGATGGCCATCTGTTTTTTCTTTGTATTCCTAATCCGCCTTATGTCGTTTTTATTCAGTTGAATCTGTAAATGATAAAATAGATTAATCCCAAATAACAATCATCGCCTTTAGGTCAGGTCTTTTCTGAAATTAGAATATAATATTAGCACTTTATATAGATGTTCGAAAATGTATCTGAATACATGAAGAAGGTTAAAAATCTCTCTCAATAATCTTCCCTATTGTCCCACGCACAATCTTTCGAATCCTATATCGTCTTTAGAAATTACAGATTTTGAACAAACCAAAAAAAAAATATTCACACATTTAACACACATTTCGTTTATCTCCATAATAAATTAGTAATATAGGACGTCGTATTTTCTCAGTGGCATATTTCGTTATTCTCACTATATAAAATATGAATATTCAATGATTTATATAAATTGACTTACTCCCTCCACCTCCTTGGGAATCACCGCTATCATCACCATCATCACCATCGTCACCACCGTTCTTCGGGACCCCATTCTAAATAAAAACAAACAAGAAAGATTACAAATGTTGTTTTAAGGTGAATTTGGTATTTTTTAGGTAGATTTCATTAGAAACCCTACTTATTGCAATGGGTACCAGATATCTTCGCGTTTCACATCCCTTAAAACCCGAAACCACCCTCAATTAAAAAGTTAGCAATAAAATCGCCTGAAAAGACGAGTAGGTTTCTCGTAAGCTAAACATGTGAAACTGTTATACATTTAAACAACATTGCTGAATTAAGTTAATTCAAAGTGTTTATTATTCCACTGATAAGATTACAACTTTCAGAAAAGTTTCAGAAACTACTAGAAGACTTTAGATTTTGAGATTAAAGAAAAATTTTGAAATCTTTGAAATGAAACCTATCACTAATCCTGTAATGGTTATGAATCAAATCACTTAACCAAGGAAAAATCGTAATAATGTCTTATTGTATCTTGAAATAAAAAGTAAAATGTTTAATACAAGTTCGTATAATTGAAATTTGCCTATTTCCTACTTTGATCCGGTGAAATTTACTTCCGCTTTCCGGCGTATTGAAAGGTTTTTTTTAAATATTATAGTGACTCGCTGGAATTAAATAGAAATATACACCTAGTTTTAAACTAATTTAGTTGAATAGTAAAATATAAATAATAATATGTCCATACCGCCAATGCGACTGCCATCATCAGACCTATTACGGTAGTGATGATGAATCTGTAGATATTCATATTTCGACAGTATGATTTATACGTACGAAATGCAGTCAACACTAAAACTGAATTCTCAATGTTGTATTGTAACCTTTATATACCGTTTGATGAGCCATCATTACACCTTGTTATTTTCATAATTGGAAAATAGCAGTGAAATAAAAAGCCGAAAATTTAAATATCCCTCTAAGTGACCTAATAATCTAATTGCATTCAAAATAGTATCATTAACTATGTAGGTGGTCAACCCGCAAAGCCAGGTTGAACCAACCTGCAAATAGCTTACTCAACGCAACGCATATCTACTGATCAAATTTCTTAGGATTAAAATAATGCGGTGCAAGACCCAAGATTACCAATTTACCCAAGAGTAACTGCGTGTTTCGAAATTAAAATAAACAAATTTGTTATTGTTTGCCAAATATCGTTAAAAAAAGGAAGGCCTAGAACTTTCAAATTAGACCGTAGTTTTAATTTTCAAATTATTGTTTCCTGTAATTCATTTTTCACAAAAAAGCATCGTTCGTCTAACTGCATACCTATTTTTAAAATTTAACTTAATATTTGGGGTTCTAATGGTTATAAGCAAACGGAAGATGGCGGTAGTCTAGTGGTTAAGGCGTTGACTATTGACCCAGAGGTCGCGGGCTCGAATCCGAACATTTTATCATACCATTTTTAACCCTTCATTACCACCATCCATTGCTTAAGCTCTAGCTTAGTTGATCAAGGACCAAAATCATTGTATATGACCTAGTCTAAAGTAATTATTTTTATAAAAAATCAAAGGTCTCCCAATTTCGTCGCAGCATTGATTATGTTATAGCAATGGTTACAACCTTCACAGTACTATATGTTCTTATTAGCTCTGCGTTAAATGTATCCTAATCGATATATTTATACTAAATAGCTTCAAAAACCGGTATAACTTGGTAAATAGGTACCTAGTCGGCATAACGGATGCGATATTGAGAGAATTGGGCTTAAAAATATTATAAAACACTTTTTTTGACACGCATATCTACGGTTCAAAAGGGCGAGTTAGACAAACTATACTAGTCTAGAAAGAGAGAGTTTGAGAGAAAAAAGGAAAAATTCCTTGTGAGGGTGTAGTTAGTCGTATTAATTGATTGTTACCATCAAAGTTGTCAGACGTCAACGAGTTAAAAGCATATTTATCATTTTAGGCGATTTACAAATTTATATTATTTTTAATCAGTTTTCCCTTTTTGCCTTTCGTTTTTCACTTTTTTCCCTTTTATCTCAATTTAAAAACCAAAACACTTGCATATATTACATATGTATTTTAATTTTACACACTATTTTTTTTTTTCGTTATTAACATAGTTAACGATTAGTGGCCAGTAATAGAAAATTGCAGCGCAATTTAACACCAATTCTGAATTCAATGTCCGTAGAATAATCGTTCCCATTTGTAATAATGACAATGTCAAGG
The DNA here is from genome assembly GCA_020383195.1 of Neomicropteryx cornuta. Taxonomy (NCBI): domain Eukaryota; kingdom Metazoa; phylum Arthropoda; class Insecta; order Lepidoptera; family Micropterigidae; genus Neomicropteryx; species Neomicropteryx cornuta. The sequence continues at coordinate 5,639,750 of JAHKQU010000025.1, read as the reverse complement.
GTATATCATTTTTTTTTATTACAATATTTGCCTATTTGAACATAATAATGGCGATCTGAATTATCGCCTCATTACCCACTTTTGCTATTATTTATATTATCAGTAAAAATCGTAGGCAGCATAGGAATTATTAAAGGTTTATGAAAATAAGTTTATGCATAAGTTAAGTTTATATATATAAGTTTATGTATAAGTTAAGTTTATATATATATAAGTTTATGTATAAGTTATGTTTATAAAATAAGTATAAGTTTATACAAAATAGGTTTATGAAAGTATAAACTTTAAAAGTTATATGTCGTACGTAATCCTAATTATTTTCCTGCAATTATCTCTTCGTTATCACTTGGAGATAAATTTTTTTTTTATTTTTTTATTTCTTTCGTCCTTATCTCTACAGGTCCCGGAAGTTTGACACCAAGGCGGCGGTTGCATGGTTGAGATTTGCAAATTTCTGTTGAATATAATACAAATATTGAACACAAACGTTAGGTTTTGACCATGCCTCGTGCTCCGGTTCGCATATATTTTATGCCCCTCCTCACCTCTTACTGGCTCACTGCACCATCTGGCAGGGATTTCAGATTTTACATAACTGAGTTTTTGAGTAATATTATATTTTGATATCTTACACCTTCCGGTCGCAAAGGGTATGTTTGAGCAACCATGTGTAAATATTTATTTTCTACGGTTATAAAATTTAAAACAAATAATGAGAATCGATACCATGTTTCGAATCTCATTATTTTTCTGAACATATATTTATTTAATAATTAAATAAATATATGTTCAGATATTCAGCTTTCTGGCTTCGCTCGATAAACTCATATCACGTTAGGGAATGTGTAAAATTTATCTATTCCTATTGCGGTATAATACTAATTTTCTATGTGCTAGCAATTACCTAATATACTTATTAATTAAGTTTAGAACTTCTTTAGTTTAGCTTCATTTAACGTAAAATAGTATCCTCGATAAAGCAGCTCCACACCAGATTGAATGGAAGTTTAACTTTGGAACAGCATCACCATTCAGTGGCCTGTTGGAGGCTGGTATTAAATCTCCAAAATATCATCTCAAACGAGCTGTCGGTGATAAAACCATAACGTTCGAGGAACTAAGCACTTTGTTTGCAAAAGTCGAAGTTGTAATAAATTCAAGACCTTTATCTAATGTTGACAGATCCAAGTGGAATCATTTATGCTCTATCTCCGGGACATTTCCTGATTGGGACGAATCTCTTAACCGTGCCTGACAATTTTCATTCAGAAAACATTTTAACCGAGCACTTTTGGAAGAGGTGCTATAGAGGATATTGGCATACGTTGCAACAAAGCAAAATGGTTGTCAACAAAGATGAGATATCATTCTTATACATTATGATAAGACTCCACATTTGCTGTGGTGTCTTGGACGATTAGGATGCCTTCTTTCGTACTTCTCAGGGAGCTTTGAATCAACCTATGCTGAAATTCAATCCTCTGTCGTATGCCTACTAAGAATGTATTTATAATATTCAAGGAAAAATCGGTATTCGTCGTGAAACCAAAATTATTGAATTCTGTGGGTTTCTGTTAGTGCCTATCTCATCCCTGGTCTATCCTGCTTACCGACCTTACCTAAAACAAATCTGTTTTACCGACACACGATGCCGTCAGACAAAAATGGACACCAGCGCTCTCAAGCAGCGACCATTTTATTATCATTTTAATTGCAATATTGTCCTCAACGAAATAATATATTACGAGTGCTACTATCATTGTTCTGTGGTAGTTTATAAAAATCTTAAAAACTGTTTAACTTCCCAAACTTTAAAAATGGTTTACAATTCCTTAACTAACTCTTTAATCACCTATGCGTTAATTGTGTGGGGAGGTGCTATTCGAAAAGCCCTTGAACCATTAATCAAAGTTCAAAAATTAGTTCTTCGTGTGATAGATAAAAAGCCTTTAAGGTATAGTTCGGAAATCCTTTTTTCGAGTTACAGAGCGCTAGATATTAGACAATATATTATTAAAAAAGTAGTCATACATGTTTGGCAAAATAAAATTAGTAATATACAGTGCACTAAAGCTATGAAGACAAGATCAAATGATAGAGGGCACTTAGTGGACCCAATAATGAAAACATCTTTTAGACAGAGACATCTCATTTTTCTGGGCCCAAAAATATATAATCAGATAAGCGATGAAATTAAGGATGCTAAAACTAAAGCTAGTCTTGTTAAATCTATACTAAACTGGTTAATCTCTTTGGGTAGAGATGCTGCTAAGAAAATTATTTCGGAAATATTTGTTTAGATAAAATTTAATAATACTGTAAGTTAAACGACTTATATCTACTAAGTAAAAAATATCTGTGCATTATTTTAGTTACCTAGAATGTTTCAAAAAAAAATACGCTTATTTAGATACGGGATACCTCATACTTTAATATGTTGATGCCCAATGTATATATATAATTGTTTAATTGAGTTGTAATTTGACTTATATTTGAAGATTGTTTTTAATAGCGGCAAATCGCCTAAATAGATAAATGACACAATCTTTGACAAAATTGAAAAATTTTGAAGAATATTTTAATTTTTTGATAAAGTGCTGAATAGCATAATATTTATAAAGGTTCTAAAGAGGTCCTGTACTTGAGAAGCGCAGGATGGTTTAAACCCAGCGCTGAGTTTTATAAAAATGCATTTTTAACTCTCACCTGTCCTCTTTAAAGCAAAATATTGTCATATATTATGTAATCATCTAATTAGATGAAATAAGGAAAGGATGATATTTTAACAAAAAATATAAAATTAATGGATATGTAATTACGATGAAGGATGATGGTGAAATGAGATGATTTTATGAGTGATTTATGTATGAAGTTGATGAAAATAAAAATAATGGATATGTGTAAAATTAAAGCACATGATTTGTGTGCGTATTATTTATATAATACTATAATGTATGTTACTATACTATATGTAGTATAACACTATTTTATAATGAATATTTAATTACTTATGTCGAATATTTATTTACCTATATATTAAAAATTATATAAAAATTGTTTATTCATTTATTTAATAAGTATTAAATGTTAACGAGTAGACACTTAAATTATATTTATGTGTGTGTGTGTGGGGGGGAGGGGTGTGCATAACAGTGTGTATATTTGTGCCTTCGTTAATTTTTATATTTTCACAGGGTTTTGCGCTGGTCTCTTGTATGCTCACTGTAACACTTCATATAACACTCACATAACGTTCCTTAGAACAGGTAACTCTTACCTAGTTAGGAAGGTTATAAACTTGTACTCATCGATCGGCCAACTTGATTTCTCAATAAATAATAAAAAAAAAAGTTTAGCAGTTTTCCTGTATGTACCCGTTCCAACTAAAAAGTAGGTTTGGCGACACTATGCTTAGTTTGGCAACAGGATATATTCATCGGGTATATTTCGACTAAAAATATTATACAGTTCATCAATTAAATAAATAAAATCAAAGACGAACAAAAAGTTATATTAGACATAAACCTCCTCATTCCTCAACATATTTTAATAAAGTAAAATAAATTTAAATTACAATTAAAGCCCCTTTCGAATTTCGTTGCAATTTAATTCTACGGAATAATACGAACAATTCAACATTTAATTTCTATTAATTAAGTACACATTCTCAGATAAATAACAAATCTTTAAGAGTTGCCGATATGTTTCCAAATAAAAAAAAACATGATTTTCTTTACACAGTGGACAAGGCGCAGAGGTGAATCGTTTTAACAGATGTTGCTCCAAATTATACATAATTAAAATAATAATTGCTTTATGTACTCGTTTAGTACGATTATTGGAGCGATCGAAGCTCCCATGCGATGACCCTATAATGGCGAAATGTACCCTATACCCGATTTTCAAATTTTTGGTAATTATTAAAGAGCAAAATAAAAACTAGGTAATTAAACAGCAAAAAAACTACAAAAAATATCTTGTACGCTTTAGATGGTTTCAAATGAAAATCAAATCGATAAATTTGAAATTAAAAATAAAACCAATAGGAAAAGAATTGGATCGGCTAATTTCTCCTAGTCGCCAATAACCATATTCAACTCTTATTCAAATATTATTTAAGTATGTTCAATAAATGTTTTATTTTTTCACTCATATATTATTTTAAGTATCAAACGGTCATGGTAGCTAGATCTCGCTACTCCGCTCCAATTCATGCTGCAGCTTGCTTAATTAATATAATTATGGTTTCTATGACGAAGAAAAAGAAAAATTGTACAGTCTAAATGAACATTTTTGTAATATATACATATTCTAAAATGAAAAATAATTGATTGGATATCGTTTTTATTGAAACTAGTTACAATTGCGTTTACATTTTATTTCTATCGATTCCTTGTATGTTCAAATATTAAATAATTTAACTTTTTAAGGAACTGAAAACTAAATTCATTTTATTGCATATTTTTTACGTTAAAATTATTTAATATCCTGTAATCTATGTATGCGTTATAAATTCAAATCTTCCGTTGTTATATTGCCATTTGTCGGTCGTCCTTTTTAGCCGGTTGAATCTGTAAACAAAAACAATAATTAATTAAAATAATTCATACTGGTATATGTTTTAATACAGAAAATTAATTTGATACGTTTTAATATCTATGAAAAGAATCGAATAAAGTTTAAACTAAAGCATATTAATTAATACCAGGAAGAATGATGAACTGTAAACCCTATATTTCCAAAAAAAATATTTTTTAAAATAAAAGTTCTTTACAAAAGTTCTAATTATTTGTAAAAAAACAAATGTTCTTTACAAATAAATAAAATATCTCGAAATTTTGGTTAATGCTTATAAAAACCTGGAATATAAATTATTCTTCTGATGGGATTTGAGATTTATTCCACATCCCTATTTCAGCAGATATGTGTGTGTGTGTGTGTACCATTTGTAGGTATATCATATACCAAAATAATGATTAATGATAAAATATTGATTAATTATCCTTGTTGCAACAAAATTGTTAAAAATATTTAGTATAATTGAATGCAATTGCACGGGTGTAATTTAATATTATATTGTAAAGTTATACTGCATTTACAATTAATACTTAAATATTGCAAAATAAATTAGGAATATAAATAAAATTACCCTATGTGTATTATTAATATTTCTAAAATAATATAATTTACTTGTCATTAGTACATACATAACAACGTTTTTTTTTTCATTTCAAGGTAGTTAACGAGTTAATACACTTAGTTTATAGTTAGTAGGTACATTTATCATAATTCAAGTAATCTACCTTTATAAACAAATCATTTATATGCGAAGTAATAGATATTTGAAAAATTAAAATTCGTAATGTCTCAATAATTGGTATACTTCATAAACCATATAAATTACTTCTGCGGTTTTAAATTACAAATGAATGGTTGGTTCCATTCGATATTTAACCTCCAACCTTTCGGTTCCTAGGCGATTATAGTAAGTTATAATTGTAAGTTGACTTACTGCCTGGACGGGGCGGGGGTCCACCATCGCAGGGGGTCCCATTCTGTGACATAAGAAAAACGAATAAGTAAAAACTAAATATTTGCCAATCACAATAGTGATAATATACAGCATTTATATGAATAATTACGGGAAAATAATACATGTTTTTAGATCAGTTCCATTGAGATGATACGTGAACACATTTTTAATAAGCTAGAGATCCATTTTAACTAAACTTTGGACTATTGACCCAAAGGTCGCAGGTTCGAATCCACATATGGTCATACCATTTTTAATACTTCATTACCACCATATCTCCCCTGACTCTAAGACAGGCACATTTGGTTTAGTTTAGTAGGTTCCAAAAATATTTGTATATGACAATTATTCATAACAATTATTATTATGGGTCATACCGATTATTTAAAAAAAAATATATATTTACTTCACGTAAAACTGAACATTGGTGCGTTACCGATACCATATTTTGCACAATAGAGGCATGCTAATTGAGAGAAGTGTGCGTTTCCGCGACATATCTCTGCACATACGGAGATGATACTCCACGAGAATCATATACTTATAATCTCTTTTTTGTTTATCTTAATCTTTAATAATCTAAATATTTCCAAACTAGAATATAAAATGCACCGACCGTCAATCCGACTGCCATCATCAAAGCAACCACGGCAGCACCAATAAATCCGTAGATATTCATATTGACTGTGATTTCTACGACTTGCAAACAGAACTAGAACTGACTGAATTATAATTTTATCACACCCTTTTATAGCGATTGACCATCGGGAACCATTGTTATTTTTCTAAATAGCGATTGGCGGTGAATCAACGCGCAGTCACAATATAATAATGGTGTTGACATTGTATTCTCACCTCATTAACAATATTTTTTTTTAGTAGCTACATTATTTATATAACCCTTTACGTGACAATACAGTTGCGGTTATTATGTTTACAAATAACTTATTCATAATCATTATCAATATAAAATACCCTATGGTACTTAGTTTCAAAGCTGCCTAAAGCAACCTTTATCACCACACCGAAAAAAAATATAATAATGTAAATAAATAATAATATTAAAATTAAAATTAAAATTAATTTAAAATTATATTAGATTATTAAATTATATTAGATTTAAAATTCGTTCTTAGCTGGAGGAATATGATGTAATAATAAGACAGTTTAAATCTTGTTAAACTGAGGTCATGCTAACTAATTAAATAATAAGTTGAACAATTAATTTGCAATGGATTTATTGTTACAAATTTTTATTTCTAAAAAATAATTCCTGATTTTAGATATTATATTTGTAAACTACCTCTGTACCCAAGACTATTCCCGAATGTGACAAAACCCCCCATAAGAAATGCAAAAAAAATCATAGTCAAATTTGTTACATATTTTAAAAGATGGTGTAAATTAGGTCATTGCGTGAATTCCTATGCCGCGTCGATCCATAATAGCCTTAACACCGTTACGGCATACGGCGTCAGTTGAGCACATTATTACACGATCTTTTTACTATATTCATGTAAAGTTTACATTTTTTTTCTCGGTAACCATGATGAATTTTAATATAGTTTCTTAACAAATAACGACCTATAGCAGTTTTTTATTATATATATTATTGTAATTTTAACTGTTTTACATTATAATTACCGTAACGATCTTAACGATTATAGCTGGGCGAAGCCGTGATCGGTGAAGCCTAACATTTGAATTTTATATTTTGTACAGGTTTAATAGCTTAGGTAGAACAATTTATTTAATTTAGTTCAACTAGTTTATTTAGCACGTTGAACTAATCGAGGTTGAAATAATAGTAATTGAAGATAGGAAAATGCAACGTTAAAATGTCGTTAAAATAAACTCTCGCTGTGCGACATTGTAAAATTAAATGTCAAGGTTACATCCATTTTATTAATTTCATCCAAATAATGGTTCGTGATTGTATGTACGCTCAGATTATCACCTTTTAAAGTGAATTTTGTGTTTGTGCTTATATAATTTACGCCTGCTAGTTCCCGGAAGCTGACACTCAATCTATTGTTCAAATTATTCATTGTTATTCATTATTATTATTTTATTATTCATTGTTATTTATTTACTGCAAATTTTCAGAAAAAAAACAAAATCATCACATGCCGAAATATTTTCATAAGTATATTATCTGAAATATACAAATTCTAGGATATTTAATTGTGTTTACTCTCAGTCGTCGTAAAATCTCGCGGTTGTCTGACTATTAATATACTCTACGATGGATATTGTATAGACATAGTTTTTACTTTTAGCTTTTTACTGTAAACAAATTTATTAAAACCAACGCAAGATCGACCAACCTAAATGCGTGGAGGGAAAACTTTGTACCTCCCTTTAAGGCGCCCCGGGACGCATTTGTCCTTGAGATTAGAAAGAGTAGGCTTTATTCGAACATTGACGTGTAAAAAAGAGACGGATATACTCGCCGACCGCGAATTCGTTACATTTGGAATCAATGAAACATGGTTTTTGTATTTAAATAATTATTATCATTTGAAAAAAATGTTTTTTTTAAAGTAATGTCCTAGATTATGATATTGTCTATCTTTAGAAAGAAAAATTAGGTTCGCGTCACTTACACAACTTAAAAGAAAATCGTTGCAAGAAAAAAACAACACTTTCTTATTTATTTATTTTCATTACTATAATAAGGTGTATTTCGTTTTTTTTTTAAGCAAAGTACTAAATTAATATATGTAGAATATTGTGGTATTTTTAGTTTTAGCCATTTGTTGGGAATAACTTCAACAAAATGCACCAAAATATGTTACAAAACACGTTTTAGGGACTGGTGGCGCCTTAAGCATATTGCGCGCACAGAGGAGTGTTAGATTTGGCATAGTTTATGTTTATACGGAGAAGGAGTGCAAAAAGCTAAAATGTATCTATAATATCTGTTACAAATACATTCAATTAAATAAAATAAAAAAAATATTCGCTCATACTATTTTGTGTGATTCCAAATGTTCCTTTTCAAAAGTCTGTCAATCTTAATGTAGCATGTCAAGGCAAAAAAAAATGTTATTATTATGTTTCAAAAAAGTGAGTACATTATATTATTATTATTTATATTAAACAAAATGATAACATTATTTTGAGGGATACATTTAAATGCGCACTGAACATCATTCTAAGAAATTTGAATACTTTTGATTGTGCACTAATGCAATTACAATGCAGGTTTTGCAATGCAAAACGTTTCGAATCTGAAGTCATTTTAGGTGAAAGGATTACATTTTTATACTATCATATTGCATCTTTTTACTTCTGAAATATAGAAGTTGTGCAAGAAGCAAGTAGTCTAACGTTTAATTTTTTTAGACAAACTGGGCAGTGCTGTCAGGGCATTGCTTCTGGGACGGTGAGGAGAAATTGTCATTAACGGAAAGTAATCTTCTTCAACCGCCATATTATAATGGCAAAGTTCATCAAATCTAACGGGATCAAACCAAGAAATCCTGCAGGAAAATATATTATTTTTATTAATTGAATGATAGATCTTAAGCATCGACGGTTACATGCGAATGGACTGCCAAGCCATTGCTTAAAGCCATCAGCAAGCGTTTCGTCCAACCGCACTCGTCTTCAAACTATTATTATTTAGTGTATAACATTTTGGCAGAGAAACAAAACCCTATTAAAGTGATATTTAATAGTGAAGTTCTAGTGCAATGTCGAGCTTAAGACGCACTGTGAGAGATAAATGTTTAATAAGTCTATACATATATTACGCCCTAGTAATTGCTTTTCCTGTTTTATGTGAACTAGTTACAAACCAGATGTACTAAACAAAAACACATTGCTTTTTTCTGCTTTTAAATCCTACGGTTCTCAATTCATAGAAAATCGTAATTATTATGTTTCAAATAATATAAGACCGTTTGCTAGGTCTTATATTTTTTTTTTTTTTTTTTTTTTTGTTATGGAATATAAATTGGCCGATGAGTGTAAGTCAATAACCTTCCTAACTAGGTAATAGTTACCTGTTCTAAGGAAGGTTATATATGAAGTGATAAAGTGCATAGCAGAGACCAGCGCAAAACCCTGAGAAAATATAAAAAAATAATAAGGCACAAACAAATATACACACTGATATACACACCCACACACACATACACACATGAGTACAATTTAAATGTGTAATCAAGAATACTTAATATATGAAAAAATAAAATGAATAAATTAAAAAATAACAAATAAATGAATAAACAATTATTAAATATATAGGTAAATAAATATTCGATATAAATAAATAAATATTCAATATAAAAATAGTGTTATACTACATATAGTATAGAAACATATCTTATATGTAGTATATCTTATATGTATATTATAGTAAGATAATACTTGATTAACATACAGAATGTTTGACCCCGATTGAGAATTCTAGAAGGGATAAAATGACGACTTAAAATATGTATGAAGATGCGAACTCAGTTTTTGTTTACCAGCATTTATTTATTAATATTATTCATGACAAAAATTATATTTTTATGGAACAATAGAAAATAGTTTGCATTGCATTCAATATAATATTGGGCAATAATTCAATATGTAATTAACCATAACAATATTACTGACATTGTCTTACAGACCTATGCTAATACAATAGTAATATTTTTTAAACATAATTCATTTTAAATAACAAATAATTACGGTAAGGTTACTTTTAGCACAAATGCATTTAAGATTCGCTTTTTCTAGAAATGTAGTAATCACAGAGTTTATTAGGAGATTAATATAAATTTAGAGGTCTTGATGTAATTATTATATTTTCTTCTCTAAAAAAATATTTAACGGTTAAGATCTAACAGCCAATTAAGTATTTTTGTAAAATCCACATCTTCGCCATTTGGTTAACACTTAGTTTGAAAAAACAATTGCAAAAATTAAAGAAAACATTGTCAAACTAACAAAAAAAGGTATGAATAAAACAAACACAATATTTTTCAGTAAGCATTTAAGTTAGGAAAATTATCGTTACCTTTTTTATTGTTTAATCATATTACTAAAGAACTAAATCTTTACGAATATCTCACCTTATTTTTATATCATTACAAAGAAATCTGCCCAGTTTATTTTATGTTTGAAGTGCATTAACCATTTTTGTACTCTTGCTAAGCTTAACGCTGTCAACTAACCATTAGAAAGTGCATAGGCTGTACTTTAGCAGCGATAATAATAATGTGGTATTATTATATCTATTTATAAACATTTTCATAGCATTACCACATAGTTAGAGGTATACCTTAAGCTGTACCCTACAGTATTTATCGTTTTTATTATGAGAAGGATTCTTATTTACTATGGGAGAGCGCATTGAACAAACTTATATCTTTTGTTACAGGCTTTAAGTCAAAGATATTACATAGTACAAGGAGAAAATGTAGCCAATCTTTAGACTAAAACCTCGAACCAACCAGTCTATTTCTACAATTTTCATATTGAGATCCTGAAAGTTGGAGCAACGCTATGTCCAACACAACTGAAAACTTTGGTAAGCATTTTGAATAAATCGATTAAAGCTTTTATGCTTGTCATTATTATGTACAAATAGATGAAATTCAATTTGATTTACATCGTTTGTATGCTAAATTTAATGTGTTGTGTAATCTTTGAAGTAAAGTTTAGTGTGAACATTTCGCAAGTCTGTATTTAATTGGTGTTTGCGTATGCCTTGGTTACGTAACAGTCAGCAGTGTTAGGAAAAGCGCCGTTGAGACGTCCAATACCTTGAAGCTTTCATTGGTTTATACCAAAGGTGTCCAAACTACGGCCCGCGGGCCAAACCCGGCCCGGCAGGCGATTTTATCCGGCCCGCTAAGGATTTTGAAAAATTTCGTAAAATATAAATGTAGCGTGGCGCGTCGGTATTAGATCTCGCGCAGATGAAGAGCGCTTTCGGTTAGCCGTTAGGTTAGAATGAGCTCGAAAAAGTACGACTCGGCCGCTCGACTGCAGAATGATTTTGTACTCTGACTGTACAGCGCTCTGTAGGCGAGGCGGCGCGGAGCGGCAGACTGCACTCAAAGCTACGAGATTGTCCACGTCGCGTCGCGTCAGTCCACGACAAACCAAACATTCGTCGGCCACGGAGCTTATTTACATTCTTTACAGTTGATATATTGTAAATTGGTATATTTAGATCTATATTTAATATATTATAACTTAATTATTATGTTAATATTATTTTTTAAAGTTGAACATGGAAACAAAAAGAAGAAAAGTAAATGACGAGTGCCGCGTTTTTAAAGAAGAATGGGGATTCAAATATTTCTTTGTGGAATTACAGTCAAAGAATGGCAAAGCTATATGTGTAATTTGCAATGACACTGTTGCTGTAATGAAGGAATACAATTTACGTCGACATTATGAAACAAAACATGCTTCAGCTTACTGAAAAATTTGAAAAAATGAGTCGTAGTTTGTCTTCTCAGCGAAATTTATTTAGGAAGGCAAACTCGGAAAATGAATCATTGACTTTAGTTAGCATGAAAGTTGCTTATTTGTTGGCGAAAAAAGGGAAACCCTTTATGGATGGAAACATCGTTAAAGAGTGTATGATGGAAGCTGTTGGGGTATTATGTCCGGAAAAGGTGAAACTTTTCAAAACGATAAGTCTTTCCCGCAATACTGTTGCTCGTCGAATTGACGATATTGGCAATAATATACTCCACCAGATTTCTGGGAAAGCACAGCGTTTCACTCACTATTCTATCGCGATGGATGAATCGACCGACGTTAGTGACACCTCACAACTTTTAGTATTTGTTCGTGGAGTTGACGACGATCTTAATGTCACCCAAGAATTAGCATCGGTTAACAGCATGTATGGCACTACAACTGGAGCAGATATTTTTAAGGAACTACAACAGACGTTGACCAAATATAACTTGGACTGGAATCGACTCCAAGGTGTGACAATTGACGGAGGAAGTAACATGTCTGGTGCAAATATTGGGGTGGTTGGGCTAATAAGAAAAGTTGTGAAAGCGCAGGAGCAACAGTACCAATTTTTCTGCACTGTATCATCCACCAACAAGCCCTATGTGTAAAACATGTCGACATGAGCTGCGTTTTGAAACCAGTTGTTTCTGTCGTAAACTTTATTCGATCACGTGCACTCAATCATCGCCAATTTCGATCTTTCCTCGAAGAAATTGAATCTGAGTCAGTTCGATGGCTTAGCTGCGGAAAAGTGTTATTGCAGTTCTTCAAGCTCAGAAAGGAAATTAAAAATTTTCTTGCGGAAAATAATCACCCTGAACCGCTTTTATCGGATGTAGAGTGGCTCTGGAAGTTGGCAATTTTTGCAGATATCGTGACACACGTAAATAACTTGAATTCAAAGCTCTAAGGTAAAAACAACTTAATTTGTGATTTATTCGAGCAAATCAAAGCATTCAGAGCCAAGCTGATATTGCTCGAAAGTCATATGAATTAATGTAATTTTTCCCATTTCACGTGCTGTGAAAAATTTAGTACAGAAACTGGCGAAAGATTTCCCACCATATTTGCAGTAAAAGTAATCGCGGATTTAAAACTAGAATTTCAAAAGCGTTTTTCTGATCTTGACATAAATTCAAAGGAAATTCGGCTGTTTTAAAATCCATATGACTGCAACGTTGGCGACGTTTCAAGTCAGTTTCAAATGGAATTAATTGATCTTCAAGCTAGCGATCAAATCAAGAACAAATACAAGGAAGGAAACTTGATCGATTTTTACAAATTTTTGGACGCAAAAGAGTTTCCAAATTTAAAGCAATTGGCTGGTAAATTTATTTCTATGTATGGAACTACCTATATTGTCGAACAAACTTTTTCCAGGATGAAGTATCTGAAATCTAAATATAGGGCAAATTTATCGGATGATAATTTGCAATCATTGCTAATAATTGGTGTTTCCGATTTGAATCCCAACTTTAAAGAAACTCTCCAGGAAAAAACCCAGTTCCACTATTCCCATTAAAAATTGCATGAAATAATTTTATAATAATATAATTTAGACATGTTTGTTTAGTATTGTTATATCTGTAATTTACTATAAAAAAAATGTTATAGTATATATATGTGGCAACAATAAAAAAAATCAATGCTGCTTTACTTGTAATAAAGTTTTTTAATTCACATATTTACAATGCTTGGCCCCCGCTAATGAATTTAAATACCAAACTGGCCCTCGCAGCAAAAAGTTTGGACGCCTCTGGTTTATACGCACGCGTCGTAGGGCGTCCGAAACGCGCTATTCCTAATGACGCATATAATCAAATATGGGTGTGTTGGCTAATAAAGAGTGTAAATACGGTGCCTTTAAATGAAAGATTTTCAAATGATTGTGAGAAATTGCTACCTTATGCCAAGACTCATATTTTTCTACTGATGATCTCATATTGACATATAATTTAAAATATAATATCTCTTATTAATAACAAAGAAAAAAAGGTTGAAAACGATAACATATGTATTTCTTATGACGTGGGTTACTCTGCAAATGAACCGTATAAAAACAAACCACATCAACTGGTAAACAATCATTTCTTATCAGGTTAAGATAATGTTAATAATTTAATAATGTGTCTGGTATAAATTTTGTCTCAGTTTTTCTGATCAGAGCTGGATAATTTAACCTCAAAGTAACGCACCATTTCTCATTTACTTGACATTTGAAGTAACGTCTGCGACATAGACTCTTAGGTCGATAGGACGAAAATGATGCACAGTAATATATTTGTATGTGTGCTATTGTGTGTACTAAATGCAATTAGTGCAGACTTTTCAGTCAGACCAAAAGTTCGGGTAGTTCAGGGTGTAGTTTCTGGTACCTGGAAGAAATCATTCTCTGGGAGGGAGTTTGCCGCTTTCGAGGGCATACCGTACGCAAGGCCGCCGGTTGGAAAATATCGATTCAGGGTTTGTATGTTGTAAATTTAAAAAAAAATGTTGCTTTTCGTATTTGGTAGATTTCATTAAGAAAGCAATGGGTACCATGTCATAAGTTCCGGAAAATTTCGACATATCTTCGCGTTTCACATCCCCTAGAACCCAAATATCTATCTATATCACCTTCTTGTGGACACGATAACTGCCGTAATAGTACACCAATCACTTTCAAATTGATACATAAAATTTAAAGGCACAAAATCTCGGTCAAGTTTCATTTGAAAAAAATGTTTTTTTTAAAGTAATGTCCTAGATTATGATATTGTCTATCTTTAGAAAGAAAAATTAGGTTCGCGTCACTTACACAACTTAAAAGAAAATCGTTGCAAGAAAAAAACAACACTTTCTTATTTATTTATTTTCATTACTATAATAAGGTGTATTTCGTTTTTTTTTTAAGCAAAGTACTAAATTAATATATGTAGAATATTGTGGTATTTTTAGTTTTAGCCATTTGTTGGGAATAACTTCAACAAAATGCACCAAAATATGTTACAAAACACGTTTTAGGGACTGGTGGCGCCTTAAGCATATTGCGCGCACAGAGGAGTGTTAGATTTGGCATAGTTTATGTTTATACGGAGAAGGAGTGCAAAAAGCTAAAATGTATCTATAATATCTGTTACAAATACATTCAATTAAATAAAATAAAAAAAATATTCGCTCATACTATTTTGTGTGATTCCAAATGTTCCTTTTCAAAAGTCTGTCAATCTTAATGTAGCATGTCAAGGCAAAAAAAAATGTTATTATTATGTTTCAAAAAAGTGAGTACATTATATTATTATTATTTATATTAAACAAAATGATAACATTATTTTGAGGGATACATTTAAATGCGCACTGAACATCATTCTAAGAAATTTGAATACTTTTGATTGTGCACTAATGCAATTACAATGCAGGTTTTGCAATGCAAAACGTTTCGAATCTGAAGTCATTTTAGGTGAAAGGATTACATTTTTATACTATCATATTGCATCTTTTTACTTCTGAAATATAGAAGTTGTGCAAGAAGCAAGTAGTCTAACGTTTAATTTTTTTAGACAAACTGGGCAGTGCTGTCAGGGCATTGCTTCTGGGACGGTGAGGAGAAATTGTCATTAACGGAAAGTAATCTTCTTCAACCGCCATATTATAATGGCAAAGTTCATCAAATCTAACGGGATCAAACCAAGAAATCCTGCAGGAAAATATATTATTTTTATTAATTGAATGATAGATCTTAAGCATCGACGGTTACATGCGAATGGACTGCCAAGCCATTGCTTAAAGCCATCAGCAAGCGTTTCGTCCAACCGCACTCGTCTTCAAACTATTATTATTTAGTGTATAACATTTTGGCAGAGAAACAAAACCCTATTAAAGTGATATTTAATAGTGAAGTTCTAGTGCAATGTCGAGCTTAAGACGCACTGTGAGAGATAAATGTTTAATAAGTCTATACATATATTACGCCCTAGTAATTGCTTTTCCTGTTTTATGTGAACTAGTTACAAACCAGATGTACTAAACAAAAACACATTGCTTTTTTCTGCTTTTAAATCCTACGGTTCTCAATTCATAGAAAATCGTAATTATTATGTTTCAAATAATATAAGACCGTTTGCTAGGTCTTATATTTTTTTTTTTTTTTTTTTTTTTGTTATGGAATATAAATTGGCCGATGAGTGTAAGTCAATAACCTTCCTAACTAGGTAATAGTTACCTGTTCTAAGGAAGGTTATATATGAAGTGATAAAGTGCATAGCAGAGACCAGCGCAAAACCCTGAGAAAATATAAAAAAATAATAAGGCACAAACAAATATACACACTGATATACACACCCACACACACATACACACATGAGTACAATTTAAATGTGTAATCAAGAATACTTAATATATGAAAAAATAAAATGAATAAATTAAAAAATAACAAATAAATGAATAAACAATTATTAAATATATAGGTAAATAAATATTCGATATAAATAAATAAATATTCAATATAAAAATAGTGTTATACTACATATAGTATAGAAACATATCTTATATGTAGTATATCTTATATGTATATTATAGTAAGATAATACTTGATTAACATACAGAATGTTTGACCCCGATTGAGAATTCTAGAAGGGATAAAATGACGACTTAAAATATGTATGAAGATGCGAACTCAGTTTTTGTTTACCAGCATTTATTTATTAATATTATTCATGACAAAAATTATATTTTTATGGAACAATAGAAAATAGTTTGCATTGCATTCAATATAATATTGGGCAATAATTCAATATGTAATTAACCATAACAATATTACTGACATTGTCTTACAGACCTATGCTAATACAATAGTAATATTTTTTAAACATAATTCATTTTAAATAACAAATAATTACGGTAAGGTTACTTTTAGCACAAATGCATTTAAGATTCGCTTTTTCTAGAAATGTAGTAATCACAGAGTTTATTAGGAGATTAATATAAATTTAGAGGTCTTGATGTAATTATTATATTTTCTTCTCTAAAAAAATATTTAACGGTTAAGATCTAACAGCCAATTAAGTATTTTTGTAAAATCCACATCTTCGCCATTTGGTTAACACTTAGTTTGAAAAAACAATTGCAAAAATTAAAGAAAACATTGTCAAACTAACAAAAAAAGGTATGAATAAAACAAACACAATATTTTTCAGTAAGCATTTAAGTTAGGAAAATTATCGTTACCTTTTTTATTGTTTAATCATATTACTAAAGAACTAAATCTTTACGAATATCTCACCTTATTTTTATATCATTACAAAGAAATCTGCCCAGTTTATTTTATGTTTGAAGTGCATTAACCATTTTTGTACTCTTGCTAAGCTTAACGCTGTCAACTAACCATTAGAAAGTGCATAGGCTGTACTTTAGCAGCGATAATAATAATGTGGTATTATTATATCTATTTATAAACATTTTCATAGCATTACCACATAGTTAGAGGTATACCTTAAGCTGTACCCTACAGTATTTATCGTTTTTATTATGAGAAGGATTCTTATTTACTATGGGAGAGCGCATTGAACAAACTTATATCTTTTGTTACAGGCTTTAAGTCAAAGATATTACATAGTACAAGGAGAAAATGTAGCCAATCTTTAGACTAAAACCTCGAACCAACCAGTCTATTTCTACAATTTTCATATTGAGATCCTGAAAGTTGGAGCAACGCTATGTCCAACACAACTGAAAACTTTGGTAAGCATTTTGAATAAATCGATTAAAGCTTTTATGCTTGTCATTATTATGTACAAATAGATGAAATTCAATTTGATTTACATCGTTTGTATGCTAAATTTAATGTGTTGTGTAATCTTTGAAGTAAAGTTTAGTGTGAACATTTCGCAAGTCTGTATTTAATTGGTGTTTGCGTATGCCTTGGTTACGTAACAGTCAGCAGTGTTAGGAAAAGCGCCGTTGAGACGTCCAATACCTTGAAGCTTTCATTGGTTTATACCAAAGGTGTCCAAACTACGGCCCGCGGGCCAAACCCGGCCCGGCAGGCGATTTTATCCGGCCCGCTAAGGATTTTGAAAAATTTCGTAAAATATAAATGTAGCGTGGCGCGTCGGTATTAGATCTCGCGCAGATGAAGAGCGCTTTCGGTTAGCCGTTAGGTTAGAATGAGCTCGAAAAAGTACGACTCGGCCGCTCGACTGCAGAATGATTTTGTACTCTGACTGTACAGCGCTCTGTAGGCGAGGCGGCGCGGAGCGGCAGACTGCACTCAAAGCTACGAGATTGTCCACGTCGCGTCGCGTCAGTCCACGACAAACCAAACATTCGTCGGCCACGGAGCTTATTTACATTCTTTACAGTTGATATATTGTAAATTGGTATATTTAGATCTATATTTAATATATTATAACTTAATTATTATGTTAATATTATTTTTTAAAGTTGAACATGGAAACAAAAAGAAGAAAAGTAAATGACGAGTGCCGCGTTTTTAAAGAAGAATGGGGATTCAAATATTTCTTTGTGGAATTACAGTCAAAGAATGGCAAAGCTATATGTGTAATTTGCAATGACACTGTTGCTGTAATGAAGGAATACAATTTACGTCGACATTATGAAACAAAACATGCTTCAGCTTACTGAAAAATTTGAAAAAATGAGTCGTAGTTTGTCTTCTCAGCGAAATTTATTTAGGAAGGCAAACTCGGAAAATGAATCATTGACTTTAGTTAGCATGAAAGTTGCTTATTTGTTGGCGAAAAAAGGGAAACCCTTTATGGATGGAAACATCGTTAAAGAGTGTATGATGGAAGCTGTTGGGGTATTATGTCCGGAAAAGGTGAAACTTTTCAAAACGATAAGTCTTTCCCGCAATACTGTTGCTCGTCGAATTGACGATATTGGCAATAATATACTCCACCAGATTTCTGGGAAAGCACAGCGTTTCACTCACTATTCTATCGCGATGGATGAATCGACCGACGTTAGTGACACCTCACAACTTTTAGTATTTGTTCGTGGAGTTGACGACGATCTTAATGTCACCCAAGAATTAGCATCGGTTAACAGCATGTATGGCACTACAACTGGAGCAGATATTTTTAAGGAACTACAACAGACGTTGACCAAATATAACTTGGACTGGAATCGACTCCAAGGTGTGACAATTGACGGAGGAAGTAACATGTCTGGTGCAAATATTGGGGTGGTTGGGCTAATAAGAAAAGTTGTGAAAGCGCAGGAGCAACAGTACCAATTTTTCTGCACTGTATCATCCACCAACAAGCCCTATGTGTAAAACATGTCGACATGAGCTGCGTTTTGAAACCAGTTGTTTCTGTCGTAAACTTTATTCGATCACGTGCACTCAATCATCGCCAATTTCGATCTTTCCTCGAAGAAATTGAATCTGAGTCAGTTCGATGGCTTAGCTGCGGAAAAGTGTTATTGCAGTTCTTCAAGCTCAGAAAGGAAATTAAAAATTTTCTTGCGGAAAATAATCACCCTGAACCGCTTTTATCGGATGTAGAGTGGCTCTGGAAGTTGGCAATTTTTGCAGATATCGTGACACACGTAAATAACTTGAATTCAAAGCTCTAAGGTAAAAACAACTTAATTTGTGATTTATTCGAGCAAATCAAAGCATTCAGAGCCAAGCTGATATTGCTCGAAAGTCATATGAATTAATGTAATTTTTCCCATTTCACGTGCTGTGAAAAATTTAGTACAGAAACTGGCGAAAGATTTCCCACCATATTTGCAGTAAAAGTAATCGCGGATTTAAAACTAGAATTTCAAAAGCGTTTTTCTGATCTTGACATAAATTCAAAGGAAATTCGGCTGTTTTAAAATCCATATGACTGCAACGTTGGCGACGTTTCAAGTCAGTTTCAAATGGAATTAATTGATCTTCAAGCTAGCGATCAAATCAAGAACAAATACAAGGAAGGAAACTTGATCGATTTTTACAAATTTTTGGACGCAAAAGAGTTTCCAAATTTAAAGCAATTGGCTGGTAAATTTATTTCTATGTATGGAACTACCTATATTGTCGAACAAACTTTTTCCAGGATGAAGTATCTGAAATCTAAATATAGGGCAAATTTATCGGATGATAATTTGCAATCATTGCTAATAATTGGTGTTTCCGATTTGAATCCCAACTTTAAAGAAACTCTCCAGGAAAAAACCCAGTTCCACTATTCCCATTAAAAATTGCATGAAATAATTTTATAATAATATAATTTAGACATGTTTGTTTAGTATTGTTATATCTGTAATTTACTATAAAAAAAATGTTATAGTATATATATGTGGCAACAATAAAAAAAATCAATGCTGCTTTACTTGTAATAAAGTTTTTTAATTCACATATTTACAATGCTTGGCCCCCGCTAATGAATTTAAATACCAAACTGGCCCTCGCAGCAAAAAGTTTGGACGCCTCTGGTTTATACGCACGCGTCGTAGGGCGTCCGAAACGCGCTATTCCTAATGACGCATATAATCAAATATGGGTGTGTTGGCTAATAAAGAGTGTAAATACGGTGCCTTTAAATGAAAGATTTTCAAATGATTGTGAGAAATTGCTACCTTATGCCAAGACTCATATTTTTCTACTGATGATCTCATATTGACATATAATTTAAAATATAATATCTCTTATTAATAACAAAGAAAAAAAGGTTGAAAACGATAACATATGTATTTCTTATGACGTGGGTTACTCTGCAAATGAACCGTATAAAAACAAACCACATCAACTGGTAAACAATCATTTCTTATCAGGTTAAGATAATGTTAATAATTTAATAATGTGTCTGGTATAAATTTTGTCTCAGTTTTTCTGATCAGAGCTGGATAATTTAACCTCAAAGTAACGCACCATTTCTCATTTACTTGACATTTGAAGTAACGTCTGCGACATAGACTCTTAGGTCGATAGGACGAAAATGATGCACAGTAATATATTTGTATGTGTGCTATTGTGTGTACTAAATGCAATTAGTGCAGACTTTTCAGTCAGACCAAAAGTTCGGGTAGTTCAGGGTGTAGTTTCTGGTACCTGGAAGAAATCATTCTCTGGGAGGGAGTTTGCCGCTTTCGAGGGCATACCGTACGCAAGGCCGCCGGTTGGAAAATATCGATTCAGGGTTTGTATGTTGTAAATTTAAAAAAAAATGTTGCTTTTCGTATTTGGTAGATTTCATTAAGAAAGCAATGGGTACCATGTCATAAGTTCCGGAAAATTTCGACATATCTTCGCGTTTCACATCCCCTAGAACCCAAATATCTATCTATATCACCTTCTTGTGGACACGATAACTGCCGTAATAGTACACCAATCACTTTCAAATTGATACATAAAATTTAAAGGCACAAAATCTCGGTCAAGTTTTATTGGGCAAGGTGAAATTTTGAAAAAAAAAATTGAAAGTTATCGAATTCATTTAAACTTTATACTATTCCTTGGGTGTGGGTCAAAACTTATCTTAGTAAACTTTTTTGATAACACCATCATTGGTACTAGGAGTGGGAAAAATGGTTTTTCAAAATTTAAATAATCATACCTTCAAATTAAAATAATCATAAATCCGTTCAAAATGTTAATTGTAGGTCTATAATTTCACTACAACTTTTGTTGTAACAATTTTTGATATGAGCAACTCTTACGGTAAAGGTAACCAAAATATTCCACCGATTACGAAATATTTCACGAATTCATCTTGTTTATTATCGCAGTCAATAGTTTATTATATCTATATTCGAGAAGCTTCTGGTTCCTTTCCCAAGTTGCTGGAACGTTTGAAAATTTTGAGGAACTATGCAAAAGAAAATGGAAGACTTTCAGTATATTTCATCTCGGACAGTTTCAGAAGCTTAAAAAGGTTCTATAGATTAGTGGAAGGTTGTGGAAGCTTCCAGAACAATGTTGACCAAGAAGAATGTTCGAGAAGTATGAAGAATTTGGTAGAAAATTATAGAAATATACGATCTCCTAAAACCTCTCACTAATCCTAAAATGGGCACGATTCATGTCACGTAACCAAAGAAAAATCGTAATGATGTCTTATTGTAACTTGAAGTAATGCTTAAAATGTCCGTAAAATATCGAAAGAAACGTTTGACACAAGTTAGTACAATTGGAGTTCGCCTATCCACTACTTTAATCCGGTGAAATCTACCTACGAATTTCGGCTTGCCAAAAGGTTTTTTTTTATTATGAACTTAAACTTAACTTGCTTTTTACGACCAAAAAAAGTTTAAGTAATAAATATAATTAAAAGTACTTTATATTCGGCACGACACACCTCTACCGTTGGATATAGCGCCTTAAGGCCCTTACAGACCAGACGACACCATTTGTTGTGAACCAACTTCTATCGAAACTGATAAATTGTAACGTCTGTAAGTAGGTTAATTATTATTATTACCTAATATTTTCGATTGGTTGACCCAGCCATCCGATAAATAGTAACGTATGGAACGTTATTTTCAACCAACGTACGCAGTCGCACAGCGTCTTTTGATCGCAGACAAATCTTTTTCATAGATGATATTTTCTTTGCATTAAGTTTTTCTGATTTTTCTCAATTTATTATGGATAAGAGAAGACATACTCGTAGGACTACAGGATAGGCCGGATAGTTTGTTAATATATACATAAATAGCATATATATATCTAAGCTAAAAATAAACTTTATTGCGTACGGTTTTTTGAGTTAAAACATACATTTGGACTGACGGATATTAACATTAATAATGTAGGTCCTATTAACCCAAAAGTAGGCCATATACTCAGTCACAATGTGCACTAATGGCAAGGCAGGGTTTTAGAGGGTTGTCATAAAAAAGCTGCTTATGATTTTGCGGGTATTTTTTGACGCCAACCAACCAATTAAACCAATTAAACCAACCAATTAAGGGTTTTTTGACCAATTGAACGCTGCTAGTTTGAATTCATTTGCTATCGTGTCGACCCAGCATGATTCGTACGTATCATGCATTCATTATGGTTGTTTACAGCGGAATGACATATTTGGAAACAAATTTAATATGTCTATGTAAGTTTATGATATTATTTAACAACGTCAACGGCAACGTCTCTCAATGACTTCAAAAAAATAATTTAAAGTTCATACAAAGAGAGAGAAAATTCAGTTTGCACACAAATCGCACATACAATATTTTTCTTATGAAGCATGAGGTTTAGCGGCCGTATGCATAGTCGCGCTAGTTCTATGTTTATGGTAAATGAAGATAATATATTTAGGCGTATCATTTGTTTGTTCTTCAATCGGATTCATTTTTGAGTTGTTCAAATCGCAATCGAAATCGTTCGACTAAAATCAGTAAACACATTATGCATACAATTAATGTATAAATGCGTTCAACTCATTTAAACCTTTTCAGGAGCCGCAAAGACCAAAACCCTGGACGGGCACTTGGGAGGCCATCGAACCGGCGAGCAAATGTTTACAAATCGATCCATTTTCAGAAGCGGAAGGTTTGCACTCCTTTTCATACCACATTACCACATTTTTTAATTTCCAAGGTCCACAGAAATTATTTTCTGAACTATAAAAAAAGTAATATTTTCTGAATTATAAAAAAAATCCAAGGAAATAGATGTAAAACGCCTACGAGCATATTTAACAGAATGTCTGACCACTCTCACACATACCGCGTTTTCTAAAGGTGCGCTATAGTGGGGTTTAGTAGGTACCACAGCTCCAAAAAGTTTACAGTTTGTACTCTGACCATTAGGAAAAAACAAGATAAAAAGAGATGAATGTTGTTTTCCCTTTTTCCTTTCTTGGCGATAGGGAAAAGGTAGCTGCGTGTGCGGCAATGAAAAACAATATAAAATAATAGTTGCATGGCGCAGTTTAAGCTATCGCGCAAATTACAGAAATACCCACATTTTCTGTATACAATTGATTACGTATGTAACGCAATTATAAATAAAACCATAGCTCTTCCTAAATAAAACCGTATTTATCAATAAATAGTTAAATTTAGTAATATTTTAAAGCTTAATGTAGATTTTTCTTTAACGGAATAAATTTTGATTTACTATAACTATACACGAGTATACTACATATCATTGGTTTGGGAAAATGGTGAATGTGAATGGTAATTTTAATTCTGGTTTTAGGATCGGAGGACTGCCTTTATGTAAACATATTCACACCCCAGCCGAATGGAGTTGCCAGCCTTCCGGTAATTGTCTACATTCACGGAGGTGCATTCATGTTTGGTACTGGCAAGGATTATGCACCGACATTTTTGTTGGACAAAGATGTTATCTTTGTTACATTCAACTATAGATTAAATGTTTTCGGTATGTATTAATAATATCATTTTATTTGTTCTTGCACCATTGACACCTAAACTGCACAATTTTTGGTAAACAACAAAGAAAGTGAATTTTACTGATTTTAGCTCGCACCTTATTTATATATTATTTCAATTGGTTTAAAAATGTAGATACAGTCATATCATACATCAGTACATATACATACTTATGTAGAAAATTGTATTTTAATCTAATAATAATATAATTGAACTTTAATAATTTTATAAAATGGAAAGGGCATTTAAGTATATGATTTTTGTTCCCGTTTCATCTTCTTGAAAAGAAATAACATTTTTTTTTAAATAAGAAATATTGCATAATAACCTTGTTATAATTGATATATAAATATATATATAACCTTGTGTTACTCAGAAATTGTATATTCGGATTTTTTACCCCAAAAAGTAAAGTAAGTGTCAATTTCGACCAATTATATATACAGAATGTCGCAAGACCATTCCCGAAGACCTAAGGTGTTTATGTTCTCTATTTTTAAATGTTAGAAAATGTATAAAGAAGTGCGAAAATAATTCATGCCAAATTTATTAATTTTATCAAAGCACTAGTGTAAATTTTGTTTTTTGTTTGTTCGCTCGCGCTCGGCCAAGGAAAATCAATGACCCGGCACGGCGCGGTCTCGTGAGCGGACGAACTCACGACAAGAACGATTTAATATTATCACGTAAAATTTACATTTTTTTTTATTCATTTTGGTATGAGGTCTAAACAAATCATATTTAAAACCGCAAGGCCAATTACTGGTTTTTTTATCGGAAATGGTCTTTGGACACCGTTTACAATGTGTTTTTTCAAGCTGTGTAATAAACTGGAGTACTGTAACCACGTGCAACCTTGTTTCAGGTTTCCTTAGCACTGAAGACGAGACCGTTCCAGGAAACATGGGCCTGAAAGACCAGAGTTTCGCTCTGCACTGGATCAAAACGAATATAATGATGTTTGGCGGAGACGCCAACAGCATCACCATCATGGGCCTGTCCGCCGGCGGAGCGAGCGTCCACTATCAGTACTTATCTCCACTTTCGAGAGGTAAGAGAACCCTTCAAGTTGTTTATGGCCTATGAACCTAGAATTTAAGCTGAGAAAAGTGTAAATTGTTAATAATTACGGAATATCAGGTGTACCTATAACATTGTTGGATAATAAAGTCAATGAGCATCTATCTATATATGTTTCTAATTTTTACTCATTTGGCTTCCAAAAATGATTGTTTTCAAAACCCCAAAATAAAATAAACAAAAATTAACTTTTCTACGCAGTTTTAACTAACCGACCTCCATCACTCGGCGCCCTTTGACCTAGGTCATATACAATTATTTTGGGCCCTACTCACCTGGGTCAAATGTGCAAATTGTATTTCAGTTTATATTAAATAAATAATAATTACCTACTTTTATTGCAACTTAAACGCCATCAAAATTTTATTTTTCGCTCGAAATTGTTTTTTGCATTTGACGTCCCTAGCCACCTGGCGCCCAGAGCGACCGCTCCTATCGCTCCACGCCAGGGCCGCCATTATGGGGAATAAAGTAAATAAATAGTTTTTTCTCATAAAAATTATTCTGGAAGGAACACATTTGACCCAACTTAAAAAAAAGGGGAGGGTGTTTTTTTTTTAGTTTTATGCTCACTCATTACTCCGAAGTGGCTTGAGCGACTTCTAATAATAATTTATTTATGCATATCTCAGGGTTGGTCCCATTTTAGTTTATTATTTGTTCATAAAGTGCCAACTATGAATTTGTACACTTACTAAATATAAAGTTATGTCGATAGACGATATATACAAAAAATAATCAACGTTGATTTAGGCACTTTCAACCGCGGCATATCATTCAGCGGGACGGCGTTCAATCCATGGACATTGACGACGAACCCTCTGCCCAAAGCCCAGGCTCTCGCGCGCCACGTTGGTTGTCCTGTCACTGCGAGCCGGGAGATGGTGGACTGCCTGAGGTACAGGCCGGCCAGTGCTCTTTTGTCGGCTACCAAGATATTCCATGTATGTTGGGTTTTCCTAATATCGCCATTGCTAATATTTTAGCGTAACTGAGTTTTAAACAATAAATATATCATATTTAAAATTTTGAGGATACGTTTTCTAAATCAGGTACATCCTCCTTAAATGTACGGCATTCTAACGGGAAAGACACCAGATGAGGTCTGCTTGCGCCTTAGACAATGTCAACTTTACTAACTTGAAGCAAGTAATTCATCACAAAGCCACCTCGGAGTTGTTCCTCAGCTTTCTTGTGCACCTAGTTGTTAAAACCAAATTGATAAATGGAGGGATATAATGCCTTATTTCCTAGTGCCTAGGAAAATTCAAAAGAAAAGAGTAAAACCATAGTATAAGTCAACACGGTATATTAAGATTATTATTTAGGCCAAATATTTATTATAAAATTGTGAAGACCTTGTATTTAGGCAAGGTATATTTCTTAAATATGTGGTTTAACACCACAGGGAAACCCAAAAAAAAAAGGTACCTAGTTGATGGGATACCGTTCATATAATAATAGTAAAAATATTGATAAGATTGTAGAAAAAAATACGCCAAATACGCAAAGTGGTGTACTTGGCGTGGTGCGTTTTTCACCCTCAGTTGCCGTATCTATATGTTCTAAAAGATCGTTGGTCGGACGCCATTAAAAATTAGTGCAGGCTGTGAGAGGCTAGCTTTCGAACATGAATAGTTCAATATTGGACACTGAAGTTTACCAGATCCCTCAAGCGTTTTGAATCAAATACTTCGATGACAGGCCGCTTAAACATATTATAATTTATTAGATTTTAGGAACAGCTGAAATATTTAAACGATAAATCAAATATTAGAAAAAATAAAAGGCTTCCTGGCTTCCTACACAATTAATAACTAGTCATATACTAGTCATAATTTATAGTAGATAAAGTGTTTTCTTGCAAATTGTAATTAATTTAATCATAGTGTAAAATTATTATTTGTTTTGTGTTACTCTTCATAAGTTAGCTGCGTATTCAAACATAACTATTTAAAAAAAACTAAAACATACTCGTATATTTATGTAAATTACTTCACTTAAAATAATGAAATAATATTCTTTCTTTTTTATTATTGTTATTAACAGAGACTGATTATGATAAAAAGTGACGTAAATCGTTTCCTCTTTCAATAGTGGCGGCAATTTCCATTTTATTATATTTGATTGTATTTCAGAAATCGAAGGTTCACAGCATGTTTTCGCCATTCACGCCCGTAGTAGAACGTGCCTACTCCACAGAGCCGTTCCTGAACCAACTGCCGTATGACGTCATTCGTAGCGGAAGAGCCCAACAGCTACCATGGATCACTTCTGTCACTTCTGAAGAAGGGCTTTATCCGGCAGGCTGTACTTTATTTAATAATTATTTCAATTTATATATATAGGTAGGTAGGTATTGGATATGAGGTAAAATCACGGATATTAAATAAAAAATATAACTAATGTACTCGTATATTGTTCCCGTACAGAAAATTTAAGGAACCTTTGAGTAATTCTGTTCCTTGGAAATTTGGTGATCAAATATTTTTTGTTGTTATCATCATTTAATTTGAGTATTTCTGTATTTTCTTAATTTTTCGAAATCCATTGGAAAAAAAATGCTCAAACGAAACAACTTATCTTGCCAATAGAATAGCCTAAAAACAGTAAGATAGATTTTATAAATATATAATTATCATTGCTGTATAATTTATTTCATATCATTTTTGCGCATAAAATCTTTATGCGCAAAAGTGATGCGAAAAGTGCGTATGAAAGTTTTCTAATTTTCATCTGCTGTTTTTAATTAATTTTAGTTTACTCTTCTGACCAAGAGCTTCTCGACCTGTCAGAAAATTGGGAGGCTTATGCGCCGTATATCTTCGTCTACAACGACACCTTGCCTGCCAGCCAACGAGCTGCTGCAGCGAATAAAATCAGGCGACATTATTTTCGAGGCCAACCTGTATCAAGAGAAACGTTTCCACAACTAGTACAGGTATGTCAAAGATATTGTACCATTCGAGTAGGTCAAATATGATCAAGAAGGCAAGAAATATATATGTGATTTTCATATCGCTAATGCACCCTAAAAATAATGTATTTAACCAAATGAGGCGATAGAGAAGGAAATTTCTAAGGAAAATTAGAAGAATATTTATGGTAAGCCAATAAAAGTTATAGATATTTTCTCAAAATGCATTCCTGGTCATGGAAAAAATAAGTAAAATAGATCTGAAGGTTGTTTAAGTTATGTTTTTTATGAGGCTCCTATGATGAATTTCACCTATTAATGTAATGTACCTAATTCACGAACGAGTATGTTGTAAAACTTGATTACTATTAGTGTTTATTCAGTGACAATAGCACTAGCACCGAACCAAGCTACAAGCGCAGATTTAACTTTTGTTTATTTTATATCTTCTGAATCGACTACACCACTGGAATCATCAGCGTATTGACACGGCCGATCTTCCATTGTTCGAAAGCTCGAAGCCACCATCATCAGGCCGGCTCGTGTGTCCAAGAATGGACCATCTTTTGGAAGCCACTTTGCTTTTGGAATGACAATATTTTTTTCAAGAAGTAACGACAATATGTACAGTTTGAGAACAAAACATGCAAATTGCTATTATTGTCATATTTGTTATTGAAATATATTTTTTTAGTTGTACAGTTAATTTAAAGTAAACTATATGTTGCTTTAATCAAAATATACCTAAATATATTAAAAGTACCTATGTAATGTACTCTCTTGGTTTAAGGCTCTCGGAGATAGACATTTTGTGGTAGGAGGCGAAAAGGCAGCTCGACTTCAAGCAAGTACCTCAAGTCAACCAGTCTACTTCTATAGATTCTCTTATAGGGGTTTGCAGAGCTGGAGCGACGCCATGTCTGGAACTACCAACAATTATGGTACATACATATGCAAATATTTACGCTAAAAAATATACAAAGTTACCTCTATTCTATGCAGTAATCATATCTTTGTTGACTGCGAAGTTATTGTGAACTGTATGAATAGTAAAGTAAAGTAAAGTAAAAGTTTATTTCCAAGAACAACTTAATGCATAGGAATGACAATTTTCAATTGGTTCACAAAAATTGATATAAGGCAACTTATACTACTCGTACCCGTATTACATAGCTAAAAATGCACCACAAAATATATATATATATATATATTGTAAATAGAAGTTTTATAATTATGTTTAAATATACTATTTTAGAATTAGTATGAAGAATAAATGCCACATAATATTTCTTCCTTTCAATTATAGGTCTTTGAATTAATACAGATTTTTTTTTTTTACTGAGCGTCATTCATATCTCTCGCCCGGATTCTACAGTGATGTGGATGCGACAAGACGAATTTCTTCGAGTGAATAATATTTTTCGTTCGCTTTTTTTAGTAAAGGAGAACCTATTCTTTTACTATGCGGTCACATAATATAATCACAGATATGCATAACCTGAATTTGACACTGTGGCAATATTTTTTATAAGAATACATTTTTTAAAACTATTTATGTTACAACCTGTATACACGAAACTACCACCCGCATTCTGCAAGCGCAATCTATAAGCTAGTCCTCCGGCTGCTATGGAGAATCGCCAATAGGTCGCGATTTTGTATTTAATATGATAAAGTGAAAGTGAAAAATCATTCAATTGTGTTGTGAATTATTTCAGGTGTGAGTCACGGCGATGACTCGTTTTATGTAACTCATACTTCCTATTTGGACCCCGCAAAATCTACAGACACATTGGCCATGTCTAAGTATTTGATTGATTTGATCTACAGTTTCGCACTGAACGGGTAAGATTATTATTTAAGACGCCAGACATACTTTTGCCGTCTGCCGACAACCGAATGAATTATTTACTACTAAAAAGGCCACAAAAAATACTTGGGCGTCGCCGATTCAACAGGAGGGTTATCTGGCCAGCGCGTCTCACAAGAGCGGATCCCCACCTAATATACTACATAATATCCCCATACTATCACGACCTACACTATATGTTGTAATATTACACAATATATCACAAGGGTCGGATCGGGATCCGCTCCACTATATACTAATATATACTATACACTAATATACTAATATACATATAATATAAGGCTCTAATATAATGACCCCGACACCTAATACACAATATTTGATACCGTGTACCTTTATATTCCTAGCCAGTTAGTTGCTGCCAATCTATAAATTATTAACTTTTTGTAATATATGTATTTTACTTAATTACACTTATTGTAATATTTTCGTGGTTAAGAAAAATAAATAAATATGTGGTATAATCACAAAGGTTGTCATAAAGATCGCTGTAGTCTAGATGTCGCGGCGTAAATAGAAATTATTTCATTCAAAATTTGTAAGCATATGTTCGCACTACGTCAGCTTTGGGGTCGAATTTAGTTCCGTAAATTGCAAGAAATCTTGCAATCTAGGCCGACAAGGGAATAAGAAAAAATTAGAGGAGAAGTTAAGTTACTTTTAAAGGTTCAAGGGGCGGAAAAGAAGCGTTAGTATCGTTGCATTAAAACACTGCCTAAACACAACAAAAAAAAAACTCAAACTGATGAATATTGCATTCAAAGTTATTTTTTTCTAAATGTGCTAGAAAGATCAAGTTTATGAAGGGTCACACAGGACACCGTACAGGTACCGTTCCAGAGACAAGATTACTTGTTAGGAAATAAACTATGATATCTTGGTAGTCTAATGGTTAATGCGTTGGGACCAAATTTCCAACAAAAAAACCAAAGCAAAAATGGCCACACCATTTTTAACGCTTCATTACCACCACCTCCCATGACTCTAGCATAGGCACATTTGGTAAGGCCCAAAATAATTGTATATGACCTAGGTCATAACAATACTTTTAAAAAATAATAACGGAATTTGAATATGACCTAGGTCATAACAATTCTTTTTTTAAAAAATAACGAAAATTGAATAATATGTATTAAACAAATATTTAATAATTAATTTAATATTCATAGAAGTAATTTGTAAGCCTTGTGATATTACCTATTGTGTTTATAAATTTGACATCAGTACTAATGAGAATCATTTGTTATAACCAACGATCTTTTAAAACATATAGATACGACATGTCATACAAATCGTACTTGTGAAAACCCGACACTGGTAGATTCCACCGCCATACTGCATCGCATTGTGGACTGCCATGCTGGAGTTATCACGATGACATATGCGAGCAAGCGAGACATATGATATGCGAGGAGTGTACTCGACGCAAAGTGGTGTACTTGGTTTTCCCTCTCAGTTGCCATATATATATGTTTCAGAAAGATTGTTGATCATGTGTCAAAAACAATGACCGCGAGATAGCCAAATGATCGATGTAATCGTATACGGACAGTTTAATTTATTTGATTCTCAAATAAGTACAAACCTATTTCTAAATGTTTAACGTAGAAATTTACTAGTAACATATATATGCTTAAATTATAAAAATAAAAATACTAAGACTTATTAGTTGTGACACGGGACATGGCGTGCCATCTATAGGCGAGTAGTCGAAACTTTATTAGGCAGAAATCTGCCTTAAATTTCACCAAGCGTTTTAAAAATGGATAAAAGAGCGACCATTTATTACCTACCTTAGGTTAGTACACTTTGAATATCGAGTGGCTCCTAGCATTATTTATTTTTTTCATTTTAATAAGTTTCTTGCAAAAGTTCTTATTGTCAGTGCTACAATTAAGCATTATTAACTTAAAAGTAATGTTTTGAGTGGTTGGAAGTAAATCATTTATTTGTTTGTTTTACTATTTTTGTATCAAGAAATGGTAGTCTTCTCGCAGGTAAAATTAAATCTTTATCTGAAAAATTAGTGTTTTATATATTACGAGCCAAGCAAAGGCCTTACAAACCTTGTTTGGAATTGAGTTTCTAATAACTGTTCAATTTATCGAGGTTTTATTTTTGGAGTGAAAGTAAGGAAAGGAGAATCAAAACCAGCTGTGTGCAGGTTTGAAGTTCCATCCAAGTGTGCCAGTGATGACGAGTGTGGTTGGACTTAAATGTCAGAATTGATCCATTACCGTTGACACTGGTGCTAGTTAAAAAACTTTCAAAAAGAGCCGACTTATCTAAATAAGTTTCCCAGTGTCAAATCGCTGGGAGTGATAGTGACGACAGGGTGACTAATTTTTCCGGAAGGAAGTGGGTACCCAGACACTAGTGGTTAATGCGTTTGACTATTAACCCAGCGGTCGCGGGTTCGAATCCGCATATGATTATACCATTTTAACGCTTCATTACTACCATCTCTCCTGATTCTAGCACAAGCACATTTATCTTAATTGATTAGGGTCCAAAATAATTGTTTATGACCTAGGCATAGCAATTTACAAAAAAACTTTATACCTAAAGTAAAAACTTAGATAATTGATTTTTAAATCTCCATAATAATGAACTCTTTTTCACATTATTCTCGAAGCTGCTTGCCGCTGGGAACATCACAAACGCCACATGTGGCAGGCGACTGAGCAAGTGCACCTTCCTATGTTTTGGGTGTAATTCCCTGAGTCACACGAAAGGATATTTATTGGTTTGTGCATAAAATAATTAGGCAGCCAATATGTACTAGAATGTCTGAAATATTAAAAACAAAGGTTTTCAATAGATTTTTAGCCGATCAATCGCCGTTTCTTTAGCCCGAAGACTACTAGGTGTCAGACAATTTTCTGAATTTCGCATTTTCAATGGATTTCTTGCGTTCACTCTTTACTTGTTTTTGCAGTGTTCCTCAAGCGCAGTCCGTAAAATGGGAACCAATAGGGGCTACAGCTGAAATGAATTTTTTGGAAATCAAGTCACCGAAGGAGCAACTTATCCAAACTACGACCGACATGGGCAACGATGGATTTTGGCAGACTTTAGGATTCGCTGAAAATGAAAGGGGAAGCTCTTACGAGCCAAGAGATGAATTTTAGTTATCTGCAATTGAATAAGGAAATGAAAAATGTGTATTTTGCTTTAAAATTAATATTCTAAATAAATATTTTTATTATTACCTAACAAACATTAGCTACTTTGCCGTTATTTGTAAAAAATCGGAATAATATTTATTTTATTAAAATGCAAATCAAAAACAAACGATTAACCCATTTTTTTAACTTACTACATAATTATGTATTAAACTACAAGGTTTCATTTTTATACATAAAAATCCCCAATTACAAATAGTCGGTAGGTAATGCCATTTATTTATTTATTGACAGTAACTTTAGGCACTGCCCGTACTAAAGTAGACGTTACTAGAAGCATCGGTCTTATAAGTATAACCATCTCACTACGCAACATACAATTACAATTATTTGAATTGAATTGTATGCACTCCATAATATATAAATAATAATAATACATACATAATAATAATAATATATAAATAATAATACATAAATGTACCGTTAATAACTAATAAATAATTTAAATCATTATTTATTGTAAAAATATATAGTAGTAATAATACACCTAGATACATACTCTCAAACTAATAAATAGATATTACCTATTGTTATAAAATATACATGACCTATGTTGTAAACATATAACCCAAATAATAAACTAATATTAAATATGAACTAAAATACTTTATATTAAAAGCTGAGTATTCCTGATATTTCTACATACAATAAAATTCTCTATACAAGATCTACACAGAAAGAAGTTTATCTTGGTATATAAAAAAGAGAAGTGCTCTGAGCAAACCATGTCTTCGCTTTCGGTATAATATGTTGGTCACTACTATGTTGCCTCGTAACTATTCTATGACAAACTACCTTATGATCGTCTAGTTGTTTTAAATAAAACAAAATGCAGCTTTTGGCGAAGGTTTGTCTTATGTCCAAAACCTCGAAACATTGAAAGAGTTTTTCTGATGGATAGCAGAAGGGTCTTTTGGTAATAACTCTGATAATAGACTTGAACTTTTATGACAGGATCTAGACAACTCAAGGTAGCTCCACCTCAGCAAATAATTCCATAAGAAATAATACTATTTACCAGCGCAAAATAAACAGTCCTTATTAGGTCTTTAGATAGAATATTTCTTAGTAATATAAACATAAATAAGATTTTTTACTTTTTTACCTGTTATACGAGTATGATCTTCCCGGCAGAGTTTATGGTCAAATGTTAAACCCAGATATTTATAGGAGGAATTTTTTTACCCCATTGATTATATTTTGTGAAAACTATTATGTGTAAGAAATGATTTAAAAATAGCACGCAAAAAAATAATCTGAAATGTATTATACTTTTTAAAAGATGTAACAGATGCCTTGCCGATCGATAATAGCCTTGACACCATTACGGTGTACGGCGACACCTGAGCGCTCACTACAAAGATATTATTACATGATCCTTTCACTATTTTTACGTAAAGTTTACATTTTTTTCCTTGGTAACCATGATGAATTTTTATATAGCGTCAAACAAATATTCATAACACTAGAAACTAGGACCAATTAGCTGATTTTTTTATCGGGAATGGTTTTGGGACCTGGAGTATGTATAATAGCTTTAGTAACTAAGAAGGCGATAATTAAACTACCCACAATAACTGTTAAATGAGCCTACCTCAGTACAGTAAGATAAGGATCACGATTTTACAGTATTGCTTATGTAACATTTTTTCCTAAATGTTTTTTTCGTTTAACCTAAAATCTATATGAATATTAAATCAAAATTTCATGTCGAACCACGATCATTTAGAATATTTTTAGTGATAATGGAATGAGTCACAATCTCAAAAATGTTTTTTTTTTATTTTTTTGTCATAATAATTTCCAGTTACCGTGTACCTACAATATACAATAGATAGCAATTTAATTTACGAAGATTTCCCACGATCTAATCGCCCCGAAATTTTGAATGTAAAGTTGATATGCGATTGCTGTTTACTAAATTATAGAGATTTCCTTTGGCACTTACATAACGGACGTGTAATTAGCCACTGCTACAAACATCATACTACAAACTCAAACACTGACTGTTTATTCAAATATATTTATGAGCATTTTTTTATAAATTTGTAATAATGGAGACAACTGAAGGATTCACGACCCCCTAAATGAAGTTAGGAACCATTACGGTACCAAGTTTACCGTACTGACTGAACCGCCATATTCCAGGTCCAGGATCTGTTTGATATATTATCTATGGTAGGAGTATAACAAATCCCTAGTAGGGCCAAAATGATACGGTGATCCGTAAAATAAAAATCAAATATAGTAAAAATATTTTATTAATTTTTTAAACCCATGAAAAATGAAATTGATAAGAAAAACCTTAAAAAATATTAAAACAATAATACTAATTCACAAGCAAAATTTGGTACCACACATAAACCACTAAGATTGATGATTGGTCGCGTTCATCAGCACATCGCATTGAAACAACGATTACCAAAACTATGTGAGTACAGAACGGGTATTTATTTAGTTTCTTGATTGCAAAGGTGTCAGTAATGAAATATAGGACAATGAGTTTTGGATTGAAGCATTACTTCGATATAAATTAGCTAAATTTGACATTTGTTATTATTATTTAACTATTTAATGAGTAATTTTGAAAATTAATATCTCTTAAAATTACGGCGCAATTTAATATTTGCAAAATTAATAGCTATAAAAATCGACTTTTTACAGCCCACCAAAAGAATGTAACTCATTGTATGCTTAAAATTTAATGCCAAATCTGGGTAAATGGCTCTATTGTATGTGCCACATAAAAAAAATACAACACCATTACAAGTTGTAACATGTTGAATGCCAAAGTACTAGTCCACAAAAAGAGTATAATGAAATTTGTGGCAACCGGTTAGGACCAATATGCAATAGGTAAGTAGTTATAATTATTACCCTCTATACTCTTATTTACTTGGTTAGTAAAAATGCCATGCCCAGTCATAGTCATGCTCAGTAAAAATTAAACTGAATACGCCCTCCGAAATGAACATTTACAAATAACTAATTAATGCATAAATACCTAGTTTACACATTGTAAAAACAAATAAATAAATGCTCAATTGGTTTTTTCAAAAGAGCTAAAACATTTCAGTGTGAATGTTAATAAAGATCATCGACTGTAACGTCCCAAATTTGGAGTTTATTTGTGGCAAAATGCCACTAGCCATCAAGCACATCTTCAAGCATCAAAAAAAAATCATTGCAAGAACGCTAAAATACTTACATAATAAACATCTACATAAACATCAGGTAAATATTAAACAGTATTTTTAAAAGATTTGAAAAGTAATGGGTACACAAACACAATTTATTCATTCTGGACAGCTTTTTGATTTTGAGAATCACAAGCTAAAAAATTGATCGTTGATTAAAAATTAAAGTAAAATCTATACTTAGCCACACAAAATGCAGAAACCAAAAATATATAGGTACACGCAGGATGCAATCTTACAGGGAAATCTTTCAAAAAAAATTACGTAGTAAATAAGAAAAAGGCACCAGTTAGTAATTATGTAGGTGTTGGCATAAGCAATAATTATTAAAATTTTATTAGTGAAAATTAATCATCTTTTTTGTCGAGGGTCGCTCCCCCGGTAACAGCAATCTTCTTTAGTGCCTGGCTGTGTTCATCCGTCAGCCTGTCGTATTCACGATTCAGGCTATCTGCCTGCGACTTAAGTGCCGCTTTGTCCGTCTTCTCTTTCTCGAGTTGCTCTTCCAAGATCGATATCTGACTCTTCAGTTTGTTAACCTGCGCATCATGAGCCTCATTCGAATCATTCTGAGCGGCTTCGCCGGCTCCCTTCTGGGCCAGCAGACTCCTCGCCGCAGTCGAAGCGCTTTGAGCCTGACGAAGATTCGCTTGAACCTGAGCCAACAACACGGCCTGACCGGAAATCAAATGGACCAAGCGGCGAATCACGACCAGCAAGAACAACGCAAAACCTGATATGTAGAAGTTCCTCTGTGCGCGGAACAGTTTCATGTGACCTTGCAACTCAACATTCAGGTTGTGGCTATCGCTCGCGTCCAAGTGCGAATACTTGCGCATCTCCCGCACAGCGTCCAACAAACACAGCACTAGAATGCCGACAGATATGAAGAAGAAAATATAAGCTTGGTTACTAACGTAGTGAAGGAATCTCGACTTAAAAACTTTCTGCCATTTTTGCGGACTGGCGATCGGTAGAATCAGTAGTAGGACAACCGCGATTTCAACGTACAGAATTGTCGCCACCAACGTCCATTGGAGACTCATTTTGACAGTGTTATTACGCGATGACTATTCCGATTTCACAATCTTCTTAACTTATATGCAAAAACAATAAGTGCTCCTGACGTGGATTACGAGATTGAATGACCTTTGCCAGTCAGACAACACAAAATAAATAATGACAAGACATGACTATTGACTCACACGCTGAGAGAAAGAGAAGAAAGAATGAGATGAGTGAGCAGAGAGCGCAAGAGTCAGCCGCTCGGTCAGCCTGGCTGTCAATTTTTCTACCAAACTGACAATGACAATGACACTGAACACAACCCCGTAGTGAACTCAGTGCAAATGCCAAGTAAAATTAAGTATTTTGTTTTTGTTGACAATTTTATCCTTTCCTTTCCTTTTATTTTTTATTTAGTAATAAAATAGGTGCGATTGTTATTACAAATAGTAGCAAATTAATCACTAGAAAGTAAAAATAAAACAAAATTAACAAATTCATAAATTAAAATATTTATAAAAAAAATATTAGTTATTATTATTAAAAAAATTATAAATTAAAATTAGTTTTCTTTAGGAACGTCCATCTTTTCGTGCATCAAGTTATATCAGTGAAAAATAACATTATTTATTCTGTTTTTTTTATTTTCGAAATTTGGTATTGTCATTTTTAAAGCCGTCAAAAGCTATAATTTTAGTCACCTATGACACCCAAATAAAAGTAATAACTTATGTCTTTTTGTTAACATTTATTGAAGCTGTAGAAGCTGCTGCTATCCTTGTTTACTTGTCTCCCGCACTGCTCGATTTAAGGCAATATTATTTTTTTTAAAACATTTGCCGAGCAGCAAGTAAATGAAAATGGTTTTCATCCATTGTTTAAAACAACAAGTAACTTTAAAACAATTTTAGCAGTAATAAACAAAACATGCTTTAAAATACTAATAATTATGTTTTTGACACAATGTAGTCTGCATTTTATTATACACTGCTAGCTCCTAAATTAAGTGAACTTCTAAAAAAAGACGATAAAATGACCAAAGTATTTCAAAATACAGTATGAAATCAATAAAACAGCGAGAAGGTAAAAAAAGGTTTGTTTATTAGGATAAAAACATAGCTGTGACTAATAATTATTTTTAAAGGACATAATATTGTAGGTAATTATATTTATTATTGAATAACAAATGCTCGTTTATCTTTAGATAGTAGTCCTCTCTTTCATTTTTCTTCGATCTATCAATACAAACAAATCGCTCACATAATTTCTGAACTGCGTGACATCTTGGTATCCTCGGTATTTTGGTCTTAACGATTTGTCAGTTTGGTCGGGATTTTGGCCTTTGGCCTCATGTTAGACAAATATTTTTTTTATTTAAAAATAGCCGCACTTGAATCGAATTAGTTGCTGCTTATTAATCATTTTTCTTTTCGAATATATTTTGAGCTGCGCGACTGGCGTTTATGTGTCACTTTAAAGTTTAGGTAGGTACCGACCTAAATAAAAAGCAAACAATTAAAATATGCTACAAAAATATTGGTTTCAAAGATTATTTTTACTGATTAAAGTTTTAAGTAGTAGATTATTTCATGTTAATGGTAAAAAACTATAGTCAATAATAGCATTTTTTAGCTACTATCTGGTAAAATTTTGTCTCCAAACGCGACGTGTCCGTTAGACAATGTTGATTAGTTGCACCATCCTCGTATGTGTATACGTATGCGTGGGTGTATGGGTACGTTTTCATCGTTGTGTAAACGTCACGTCACTTTTATTTGTCGGCCGCAGCTTTGACAGTTGGTGCGCGGAAGGAAACTTTAGTAGGTACAATAAATACATATAAATAAAAAGTTAACGTCATGGCGGATCCTAAGTACGAAAATCTTCCAGGAATTGTGAGTATTTTTTACATAGAACTTATTCTGAACATCCTTTTCAGACCAATTGCCTAACTGAGCCGTTGTCGACCAAACATCTAATGAATAACCCAAAATGTAATGAAAACATGTCCAGAGACGTGTTAAAATAAATATTTATTTCCATGTAAAAAATAAGGAGAATGTGCGAAACTGTCCAATTTGACCAAGCTGCAATACCTACTGATCAAATGCTAAAAACACTATAAACATTGAAAAAATATCTAGTATAGAAAAAGCCGATATAATTTCACCGTTAGTGGTGATTTTTACAATTTGGTATTTTTTTACCACAAGTTGAAATGTGTAGGTACAACTACTCGGTTTTCATTACACACCACTATTTTGATTTAAACTATTAGCGCAGAATTTTCCTATGTTAATCTCCTAAAACCTGACCTTACGAATTGCAACTAAACAGATGTTACATTTCAAAGCAATGGTAATGTCCATAAAACTGGCAATAAAATCACAATAATTATAATAATTCATATTATGACAATATTGGTTTATTAAATATTGCCATAAAATTTAATTTTTAGAAAAATATTACACGCTAAAATAGAGTACTGTGATGCCCAAAACTTATCTTTAGTTGGTGGTTGAATGACACCTACTAGGAATGTAAAATTATCAGTGAGAGGCAGGAGGGACAGGTTAGGCACACTATTATGATGAAATTTATCCCAATGAAAAGTTATGTATTCAATAAGTTCTAATAAATGCCTATGTAAATTTTGATTATAGGCGTATGATCAGCCTGACTTGTATGAATCAGGTGATTTGCCCGAAGCCGATCAGTCCGAAGATTTCTCCGAAGAAGAAAATGAATTTATTGAGACACTACATTTGTCAGTTAAAGATTCTTTTGAAAAGTTTAAAGGCAAACAGTTAACAGGGACTGTTGACTTCTCAGACAGGCTAAGTAGAAAGATTCGTACAGGGTACAGGTCTGTATAGCACCAAATATGTGTTTTAGTTAATTCTTCACCAATTTATTACTAACCAGAAATATATTTTAAAGTAACATGCACTTACTTGTAATTCTAGTGATTACCTAAAAATTAAACCTAAGAAATTTACCTAAATATAAGGTTTAATGGTTGGAAATAGCGTAGTGGATAGGTTAAATTTCTTTTGTTACTGAATGTCAATATTCTGGGCTTAAAAAAAACATGAATTGACAAATTAATAGTAAAAAACCATTTTTAAAAAAAGCTTTTAAATGCGTATATAAAATTTTGTGACTGTGCTGTTGTCGAAATCCTTATGAACAAAATTTTTAATGAATCGATAAGTTTTTGCATCGTTTACTTTGGCACATACCATATTCCTTAAACTTTACCTGGACACTTGATAGGTTGAGGCTAAGTCTATAAGTGGGTAGGATTTTAAATATGTATTTCCTTTTTAATTTTCAGGTCAGGTGATTGGCAATTATCAGGCGAAGGGGAAATTGAAACTCCTTTTCAAAAATATCAACGGCTAAAATGTGAAACTTCCGAGCTGTTGGACCAAATTGTGGAAGAACAAACGAAAACCCCAGAAGATGATAAGGTAACCGGAATTAATTATATTTTTAGCATCTATCATCTTATCTCTTAATTTTTGACATTATCCCGTGACAAATATTTAATGAGGTTGCTACTTTTGCTGATTGTATATTAGTGCTTTCTATTCTGGGTAACTTTTATTTAACTGGCAGCTAGGGTATCCAGTAACGCCAACCATTTCAACATGTATGTAACTATTTCTATATACTATGATCTGTTCCTCATTTTCTACGCACATTTATGAATTCTGGATATATTTTACTTTTCGATTCCATTAAATTTCTTCAATAGGATTCCTCCATGTTTTTTGTTTTCAATGAGTTTAGAACTTAAGTAATAGTGTGAATAATTTCAATAGATTATTTTTTCTTTGTTTCGAAAAGGGTTGTAAAATAACAAATAACTTTGTCTGTTGCTTGACGTTGATAGGTTTAAGCACCGCGTGAAGTCAGTACACAGTAAGAATGTACTGAGGGTCCACACGGCAGTCGACCAACTGCGCTCTATTATATTCTGACATCACTCTATTTATCATCGGCGAAAATGTAATTTTCACGAATTTTTGAAAACGAAAAAAAAACCTTGTCCTTGCAATAGTTTGTAGGGTTCATAAATAATTGTAAGCAGAATTTTCTAAGAATTTAGAATCGCTAGAATTTTTTAAAATATTTCTATTGATATTGACAAAAGGGGCCCTGTAAACTGGGATAAGCCAACTATTTGAAGGACCCTATCCGATTTATTTCTCTCCTAAATTCAAATCCCTCATAGTTTCCTATGACTTCTCATGTGAATTGATCGTTATTTCCAGGTCTAAGTAAGGCCTTTACTTCGAGAATGATTCACAAACTGTATTTTGTTTAATAATGTTTTTTGTTTATATTTTAATGATTTTGCTACCTCAGGCTGAATTAAAAAAACTCGAAGAACAGGTGACATTAACCAAGCGTGTCCTCGAAGGATTGAATCTCAATGAAAATGGTGATGTCGCAGCCAATGGAGAAAATATACAGTGAGTATTATTATTTTACTTACACTTGCTTTCACGTTGCTTTCACATTTGCTTTCAATTAGAACTGACTTTAATCTTTTCAGAGACTTACTGTCGAAAGTTGAGGATCAGAAATCTGCTAAAAGCAAGGGAACTGCACATATCAAAATAAGACCTGACCACTACAGTGTGCAGCAGTCGACACAAATTGCTCAGTTGGAGCATAGGTAAACAGATGTATCTACCAGCAATGCAATTCATTATTAGAATAATTTTATTACTTTTTAACTTTTATATAGACGGAGATGGGCTGGCGGTAGATTTGTTTCGAGTCTCCCAAACAGTATTATTTATTTATTTAACAGGTTTCTTCATGTACACATTCAATTCAGAACATACAAGCAAAAAAATATAATTCTAAAAGAAAAAACTACATTAAAAACCAAAAACAATAAAAAATCACAACTGATCATGAAAAATACAGAGCAACTACCTATAATTAAAAATAAAGCTCCTAGGCGAGCAATATCGAATAAATAATTCACACTGATCTACAAAGGCTTAATAAAAAGCATATTTTTAATCCTACTGGGCGAACAAACATTTAAATATATCTCGTGGCCCAAGAGTTGTGGCACCACATGGCATGATATCCTAAAAATAGACAGTTACCTGTTGCTTGTTAGTGCGCTTATATCATTGACAGGAAGGGGGGTCAGATAAGAGCCTCGAAATTCGCTCTGCGCGACCAAAGAATCAATCCTAACTCCGCAATCGAAAAGGTTACATAAGTCATTCCTGGTGATTCAGGAAAAAAATATTACAGTATTAATTTTATTCTAACCATTACAAATAAATCCAATTTTAATGGGTTAAAGATTGATTGTGTGTGGAAGTAAACCTTTTTCACACCTAACTGTTTTTTAAACTTATTTTAGGTTACATTCCTTGGAAAAGGCAGCTGGTATTCGGGATGAGGAGTCATTGAAGAAAATCAAATCAACAACGGGAGAGGTACATAAACATGATATATTTGATTAAATTCACTATTATCCTTTTAGGGGGTTAATCTATATCAGCAAAAAATATTTGAAAAATTACGAGAATTAGTATTAATAGCATTTCCATAATCAAAACTGTTCTACCTCATCCTATCTAAATAGCTCAATTTTGACAAAATTACAATTATGCTAATTTTTCACTAGAAATCCGAAGTATGAGATATATTTAATTGTTATATGTGTTTCTTGTTAGAAAAAAATCGAATAATGAAAGTTTTTCCATTTTACGATCCTTTTAAATGTGAACATTGTTTATTGCAGTCAACTCTCTCCGGGGCGGCGGCTGTTTTAGCCACGCAAGCGTCTATGTTGAGACCAGCTGATGTAGCAGCAGCAGAGGCTAGGATTGGAAGTCTTCTTGCCAATATGGATACACTGAAATCAGCAACCAATGTAGATCCTGAACGCACTAAAAAGGCAAATTAATCTTTACTCTACTTATGTATGGTTCTCACCTTTACTTTTTTTTTTCAATTTCAATGTTGCCAGAAGAAACTTTTATTCATCAAATATATACAAATACACTGTAAATAGATCCAGCTAAGACATTGTCTTTTCTGCCGGTTTCTTACACATGCATAAAATGAAGTACAAAATACTTACAAATTAAGTTAATATAAATAGTGTGATTTAAACAGAGAAAATAGCAAGAATGTACGAGTTAATTTAATTAACATACCTAAATAACTTTAAGTAGGTTTTTCCCCATAAATTCTTTTAATTTGAGTTTTATTAAAGATATTTTTTTAAGTTGTCTAACTTCTAGAGGTATTTTATTAAATAGGCTGGGTAATGTATATCGTAACTGTCGATACCCCCCATACGTATTTATGCATCTTTCGACACTATACTTTTCATTCGACATTTGTCTAGTAAAGTACTTATTGGTAACAAGATTTTTCCATGTTTTATCTGAAAAATGGTTGATTGCAATTCTATAATAACAAAACTGATGTACCGGTAGAACTTTGAAGTGGGTGAACAATTTAGAGTAGTCGCCTTGCATTGAATTTTTTTTTATTTTTTGGAATAATTATTTTAAAGATACGAATTTTTAGAAAATAAATTCACTGTATATATGTTTCATATGCAAGACCCCAAATTGTAATACCATACAAAATAATTATACTCATGGATGACAGGAATCATCAACTTTACAATGGATGCATAGACGCAATACTATAATGGCTGGTATTGATGAAAGATGAACTACGAAAAAATAACTGGTGCAGCATATTATTTTTTTTATTGATACCTTATTTGGAGCTATGATTTTCTTTATGTGCATGAGAAAAAGTTCATTCTATAAAGTTTTGGTACGAAAATGATTTAGTTAACGTTAATTTGACAAATTTTAATGTAAGATACTTGAATACCCCTGAAAAAAAAATTAAGAAATAAAAAACAGTTCATTTATAGTGATGTGTTCCATTACAGATCAATGAACTGTACGATTTGCTCAAAACAGTAGAGGGCATCTCTCACGTTGAGATTTTAGAAAGGATGGAGGCTCTAGAATCGCTTCATAACCAAGGTGAGTCCTTTGCAAACTAGGAAAACCAAGAGCCATCAATCAATCCTTTATGAAGAAATAAGGCTATGTTAACTTCCATTTTGTCGATTAAATATTACAAGTACAGCAGGTAGCTAACTCAACTGCGCCACACAAGACAATGACTG
Source organism: Neomicropteryx cornuta (assembly GCA_020383195.1). Classification (NCBI taxonomy): domain Eukaryota; kingdom Metazoa; phylum Arthropoda; class Insecta; order Lepidoptera; family Micropterigidae; genus Neomicropteryx; species Neomicropteryx cornuta. The sequence goes on along the minus strand of JAHKQU010000025.1, from coordinate 5,594,952 downwards.
GATGAAGGCCAAAATATAAAAGTTGCTAGCCATCTAATCATAAGAATTCACATCATTAACTTTTTTTTCATGAAAGCTACTAGTTTCATCACCAATATTGGATGAGGTAATAAATTGATAAATGAATGCATCTGAAATAGAACCACCCTCAAAAGGGCACTTGCGCACCACGTTGCATTAACACATTCAGCTCCGTATGTCAAACGCGCAGACAAGCCTTGCTGCCCGATCGGCGAAGTACGTTGACCGAACAGAATATCCCACGCAGTACTTACACCTGTTTTTTAGTTTGTTATAATTCCTTATAATTGACAAACAATACACACAAAAGTACTAAAATGTTGATTTTTTATATTTAATATTATATTAATATAGCTTTTGTAAATTACTTCTAATTCACCAGAGCACTTTTCACAAACAATTAAACGTCGAAACCAAACTAAAATAAAAAAAAAAACGACGATCAGTGTTTTTTCATGAATTCAGGTATACACGACATGCAGCACTTTAAAAAATAGAAATTCATTACAGCGGTAACGGTTTTGCCCAGAAACGGCACCTGCGGTCTACGGCGATCACGGTAATTACCGTTATCGGCACTGAGTCTGTTAAACAAAGGTCAAACTGACAGCGAGCAAGCTGCAAGGCAGCCTGAAACTAACCCCACAGGTCACCATAAAAATATCAGCTAAAATATTATTTTTGTCATAACTGAGTGAATAGAATTTATTTATTTCAGCAGCTTACATAGTAATTACAATAAACAAAAAAACAATTGAAACACAAAGCCAATAATAGTTTCCTCCAAACTTAAAAAAATGCCCCCCTAAAAAAAATCCCTCCTTAATTATCATAATGTAAAAACTTTGGTCTCTAAATGTAAGCTTTTCATAAATAAATCCACTAAATGATTCAAAGGTCTCAACAATATTTTACTTTTCTGATTTTAAGAGACGCGTAATAACAAAGTACACTGAAGACTGAAATGATGTGCTTGTGTGAGCATTTTGTATGAACATTCATTATTCCAAACATCAGTTATTTATTTTAATTTATGTTAGGATTACGACATCAATAAGACGTAAAAACCGCACCACCACAATGCGTTTTTTAAATGTTTATTTTAATTTTTTCCAGCAAGTAATTTTGGAAAATCACTCTCAGACCTGGAGGCACTTCAGAATAACATCTCATCAAGCGTACAAAACAATAAAACTCTACTGCAAGGAGTTCAAGAAGTCTTCGTCGATAGCCTTGAACAAATCAAAAATGAGATCAATAAACTTGAAGAGCGGATTGATAAAATGACCAAAAAATGAAGGCTGATATTACGTCGAAGTGTGCTTTACTTATTTATTATATACTTTCGATAATTTAAGACATTTAATTATATGATCCATGCAAAAAATATTAAAGGAGAAAAAATAAAATGCAATGATCGATTAACGATTTTTTTTATTTTAGTCAACAGTAGAAATTAGAATCTAAGCTTCTGGAAAAACCATTTATTTTTTCCACTCTTGTATCTTTCTTCCAGTTTGACCCTCGTGGCGAAACGGAGCTTCTTCCTCTTGACGGGGTCTTTTAAATCCTTAACGCTGAATTTGTCAACAGGGAACTCAACTGTGTAGCGTGTGGGCATCAAATGGTTGTAGTTGACAACCTGAAAACAAAACATAAGAATTACTTTCCAACATATAATTTGTAAGAGGTATGCACGGTAGCATTATTTTGCTGCAGAAAAAACATTTTTTTATTCACCATTTCCTAAAGCTTAGTGGTCACTTTTAATCTTGGTAGGTTCCAAGTTGTTGCGTGTTGCGTACACGCAAATATATTAACAATGAACACTAACTCTCAGCTGCGTGGCCATCAGCTAAAACTAGCTAGCTCTAGCTTTAATTCAAATCCTAAAAAACATTTTTTATCTAACAAGAGTAGCTTGGAACAGTCTACCGAGTGAAATCAGTAAATCAATTTAAAAATAGACTAGATACACATCTTATTAAATTAAGGCAAGCACAGGATCGAGACTCATCAGCGTAGCTGCCTGCCTTGTATCAATAATAAAAACAATAATAAATGCAATTCAAAAGGAGAGTAACCACTATTAAGAAATATTATTCAGAAATTGGCCATTGCAAAAATAAAGGGTAAACGAGATATTTAAAAAGATTAAAAAGTAAGAAGGATTGGAGTTAGATAACAGTTAGTGAGAATGGTGACTCATACTCAGCACTAGTAAGATGGTCAGATAAGAAATCTATTCTAAATCTCAGTTACGAGTCGTACGCCGCCCCATGTCGCAAGCATGTACGAGAACTCAAAAGCTAGGTCCATCAGTTTTCACAACCTTTGACCTGTAAGGCGGCACTGGAAGGCACTTGTTAATACGATTTTAGTAGTGTTGGTGATCACTTTTAAACTTAGCAGTGTAGTAATAAACTTACACTAAGGCATTTAAACCAAAAACTATTTTTTTTAGTATGTTAAATTTAAAAATAAAGTTATGTTAATTCCTCTGAAATCATTATTTTTTTTATAGTCACATACTGCGCGCAGCTGACGATGTTGGAACTCAAGTCCACAATTGAATCTGCGTGGCATCTGGAAATTTTCATTGCCCAAGCTTGGCAGCAATGTGAATTACCGAATACAATATTATTACAAGAGTAGGTTATTATTATATTTGCCAAGTCAATATTATTATTGGGTTAGTATCAATTTGAATGTAAGGTATGAGAGACGTGCTGGACGCTCTTCGCGCGAGTTGGTGCAGTTTTAAAAATACAATACTTTAAACAGGTCGGAGTTATGAATATTGGTATTACAGCTGTGTTTATTTTAAGAGTTAACATTTGCTCGTGGGCTAACAGTTCAATATTGACTAATTCGACAATAAATGGCATAATACGAAGTTCCTTCTAATCATAATCATTTAAATATAGTGTCTAATTTGGATAGGTTATTTTGTTAGGTTAGGTTTAATATTCCAAAATACCGACCTTGACGAAAGGCTTAATTTTTGATCGCTTGTGGAGCCTTCCTTTACCCATCCTCTTGTGAACCTTCCTCGGGTACCTGTCGATGCCGGCGACGAAGGCATGCCCGTACTGTTTGTCGGACGTGCCATCGTCAAAGTTCTTTAGAACTATGGCCTTTCGGCCAGCGTACCGTCCACTGAGGACGAGCACGACTTTCCCTGGTTTCATAATCTTACCCATTTTGGGCGCCTGCAACGAAAACACGACAGATTATTCCAATTAATTCCGACCAAACAAACGTCACTTCATCATGCTAAAACGCATCTTAAACAACACAGCACAAATTGCTTCGTTGTCACTTATTAACAAAAATATCCTTTCAAAAGGTTATTATAGCACCAAAACACATTATCAGATTTATTTCCAATAACAAAATCAAGTAATAGCATAGATGAAAACTGATTATATTTCACAAATATATCGAAAATACACACCTAAAGAATGGCGATTTGACGGAAAGGTGGTTTTTCTTTTTTGATAATGACAGAAAGGAGAATTGTTTATGGTTAGTAGTCTTTGAAAAATATACCGCAAGCCAGAATAAAATAATTATACACTATAACACAACAATATGATTTGATACTGTTAATATATATTGTAAATATTTACAAGTGTTATTAATATTAACAGAAAAATATTTAATATTGTTCTATAAATTTATCTATTTTTAAGGAGTTTTTATAAAATGTTCTTAGTATAAACCTTTTACCCGGACAAAATTCCTTTTGAATTTTGATTAAAATTTAAGTATTATTGTTTAAAATTTTAGTATTTAATGGTCTGCGCAAGATGCGCAAGATGCGCAAGATGCGCAACAGGCAGTAACAGGTGTATACATTAAAATCGAAAATTAATCGGCTATTAACGAAGATAAATTAGTCATTCATTTATAAAAACAAGAATGACTATAGCTATCATATAATATCAACTGCTTTTATACATTGTTTTAAACATTGTCATTGTTAGTAAATTATTTAATCAGAACCTAACGTCTTACAGCTATACCCTACAGTATTCAGTATATTTATTTGCTATAGTTGCTTCATTTCCTATCTCAATTTGTACCTGCGGCACTTTTAGCCCATTCGATGTGCGTTTTGGATGGCCTGTTTTAAAATACTGTACCAATGCACAAAACCAAGGAAAAAAATGAATTGATTTGTGTAAAAATAAAAGGGCAAATTAGCTGTTCTAAATTCGTGTAAGTTATATTTGTTATCAACTTTAATACTTTTTGTTAGTAGAAAACTATTTTTAGTTTTACACAGGTTTTTATCGTTCAATCAAATGTTTTTTTTTTGTTGTATGTACTGTGTATAATTGTTGGTTTTTCCAATAAAGATAAATAAAATTCCTACTTTAGTTCCATATTAAATCCTCTTTTTTGTTTCTTTATACAAAAATACTAGACCGGGGCAAAACCCCGGGTTAGCATCTAGGCCCTGCCTGTGGCTTCGCTCTAGATTTCCAAACCGTTCGGGTCACTAACATGCTTACCGTCCTATTCTATGAAGCCATCTTTAATATCGACTGCGGTGCGCGACTACTCGTACCTGCAACACCTGGGATAGGTTGCTTTGCTTCCATCTCTAGGCCCTTCAGGCCACTTACGTGCCTACCGTCCTATTCTATGCAGCCATCTTTACGGCGCCTTCAGCGCGAGTCGAAAGTTGCAAGACAGACGGCCAAAGGACAGGGATAGTAGTATCTTATACATGAATGTATGTATAGAAGCTAAAAACCTGCTCCAATAGCGGCCCGAAGATGGCAGAAAAATACTTTTATGTATAAAAGATGTTAATAATAAGAATCATAGGATAAAATATGTCATGCATACAATAAATAATGCATATTATTTATTATGTATGCAATATATACATTTAATAAGTATATAATTCTAATAATTGTATACATATAGTTTATAAACAAAATATAAAAAAATATTATCGTCCATATTATGATAGCTTCTTTATTATAAATACGCTGTTCACCATCTTTTCAGTTGCGTCTCTGTCTATTGCAAGGAGCCATTTGGTACAAGCCTCAATTTAGACTGTGCCTTTTTACATTATTTTTCATGCTGATTCAAATAATTTAACTATTTGAGGATATCATCACACATTACATTACATTTATTGTGTGTATTCGATCCCAAAGCTGATTTGTCTACCGCAATATCAAGGTAGGTATAAAAAATATAAAATTATTTTTATATAACCAAACATCATCAATCAACACTGTGATACCTTGTAAAATTAGTTATCTCTCTAACAGTTTATCCATCCATTGCAGTGCATCCATTTTTTAATTAAAACATTATATTTAATATGATCAAGCAAACCTAATAAAAATGCAAATTACTCAGAAATTATGTAAAAGGATAGTAATGTACCGTTTTATATGTTAATTGGGTTTTTTATGTTAGTGTATTGGGTTTAATATATTATCAGTTAATATATAAGTAGAGTGGAAAGTGCTTAGTTAGTACAGGCAGTACCCACTTTAATATGCGCGAGCTATCAGTAAGTAAAACACGGGTATTCAATGTGACGATTTAATATAGACTCGGGGGGGCACGCCGACGGGGGGTGGGAATTAGGTCAAGCGCGGTGCGCTCTCGCTTGCTATATATATGTACAGCTGTATGTAAGCTGCTACAGTAACTATCTCCATGAACTATTCAGGAGTTTGTTTGACACTAGTGACCGACCAGTCGGCGAAGGGGTGGGAAATAAATTATATTATGATTTACTAGAATTGCGAATACGCATTTAAATTATGTCTCATCAGTTGCGGTCGTCGTTTCGCAGTAATAGATTTACTCAATCATCACAGTTCACAGCGAACTTGTTATCGAAATCACTCATTAACACATTTTCCTACTTTGAGGAAGTCATTTTTGCTAAAATTCCTCAAACAAAAAAATATCACTGAAGTCACTATATATGATGGTGCATTTTAAACATTTATCATTTAGGTCATCTCAACAGAGTACGTTTGTGGGGACGATATTGAACGTTATATTGTCCTTATATTTTTTAAAAAATAAACTTTTTTTAAAAGTGGGTAATTGGATGGACACCAAATCCAATTGGTTTTTATTTTTACCGTATTAATTAAAACATTGAAAAATTTCCATTCCTAGTAATTTCAAACTATGTGAAAATAAACATTATTATCTTGGCTCTTGGTGGGTTCAGGAATTGCATTTTAGTTAACATCATCAGTCCAGCATTGCTGCGGTTACTATTTTCTGATGCTGCCAGAGTCCTGTGGTTAATACGTTAGGGAGAAGAAATATCATCACCTAGTTCCTAAAAACATGTCCCCAACCTAAGCATAACTACCAATTGCCCCAACCGCATCGTAAATATGTAATTTTGAAATCACGCATTTAAACTTAAGTTACATAAAAAATGCTACTCCTATGAAATGAATCCTATGTATATCCTATGAAATTTGCAATATAAAGAATCTGTTTGTATAATAATGCAAAAGATAAACAGTAGAATCAGTGGCTTCATGGAAGTCACAGTACTGTGAAATCCGCTTGGTCGAACAATTTTTTTTTTTTTATAGGAAAATAATTTAATAAAAGCAAAGCAAATCTGTTGTTATCATTTGCCAAAAGCTATATCAGCATGTTAATATCAGTATAATATCAGCATGTTTTTGAAGTTGTTACCAATCATCATGTATATATATTATTATTATTGTTTGTTGAGCAAGCAGCTATTTAGCTGATGTGTTCATATCTCATTCAGTTATTAGCGATTTGCCTAGATTCAAGAAATTTATCAAGGCGGTTCTTGAACTGGTTTACACTTATAGCTTCCACCACTTCCTGTGGTAGCCGATTTCAATTATCCACAACTCTATTGGAGATAAAATTCTATTGGATTATATTATAAATTAAAATCTCTTCTTTTTTAAGATTGGTTAAAAATGATAGAAACAAGCTTTGCTATGATGACATATAGTGGTGGGGCAATCAACGGTCATTATTTTTGCATCATGGACAAGGTTGAAACTCGTATATAAACTGGTATAAGCAGGATAAAATAAATAAAAAGCTCATTTATTAAATATGAATCTTTAAAAAAATGATGGGAATATTTTATTATCATTTAACCACACAGACATATCTGTAAAATTTTATGCGAGTGTTAATAAACTTAATCTTACATAAAACTTTCAAATATCCAGGTATGATAAAATACTTGTTAAATACCATTATAGTGTACACGAAAGCTTACAACATATAAAACGGAATTACGCAAACATAATCAGTAGTGTTTGTTCACTTTGAATAATATTAACACACCGGTCATAAATGCTATAATATATTAAGTGTTTGTATTCTGATAATGTTACCCAACTAATAGTAGATCAGGGATTCTCAAAGTGTATTTCACTAAGAAATGCTCCAAGTTACCGTCCTGCAATCATTTTAGGAACCAAATATTGGTGTAGCATCTTTTTTTATATTACTGTTTTAATTTTTTATTGTGATTTAAAGTACAAACAGTAAAGTTTGTTTGATGTCAAAAAAAAGATTTTTCTGTGATTGGTCACCGCAGCCGAGTACATCATCTGTGAGGTTCAAGCTGGCTTGAGGCAGGGTACAGGAAGTAAGGATGACTGGAAGTAACATTGTTCTACACAGTATATAGATATTCGGAATGAGGTTAGGATACTTGGGCAAAATAAAGCGGAATGAAGATGCACTACTGCTACATACACACGAGAATATATACAGGATGTTCCATGACCATTCGAAGACTTAAGGGGCTGTTTATGTTCCCAAAATATGTGTAATTGTATAAAAAAAATGCAAAAATAATTCATGCCCAAATTTATTAATTTTATCAAAGTGCTCGTGTAAATTTCCTTTTTGCTCATAGGCGCTCGGTAATGCCGGTTAATGACCCGACGCGGCTCGGCCTCGCTAGCAAATGAACTTATGACAAGAGCAATTTTATATTATCATGTACAGTTTACAATTTTTTTACTCGTAAACCATGATGAATTTTGATGAGGTCAAAATAAATCATGTTTGAAATCGTAGGGCCAATAAACTGGATTTTTTATCAGGAATGGTCTTGGACAAGTTTGTCAGAGACGATACAAGTGCAGATTTAGGCTTATCAGACAGACAAGCGTTAATATTAATTTTAGGCAGTCATAAAAGCTGCTGCCTAAAATTAATAATAATAATGTTGAGAGAGACATCACTAGCTTCAGGTGAGAAGTTCAAATGTGAGTCCTGTTGAAACTAATTATGAAAACGTTTATACTCCTCTACCCTAGAAAGGAGATATACGAGGGTTGTCCGATAAGTACTTAGCCTCACCGACAGATGGCGCCACTATCGCAAGAGAATTTACTATTGTGAAGTACATTCTCGTAGACGGCTACTGTCAAAATTTCAGCCGAATCGGACTGGTAGTTTTGTCTTGACATTTTTGACAAGCGGATTTTAGGAAAATGGAAAAAGAGCAATATCGATCGGTGATTCAATTCTTGTTTCTGGTAGGGAAATAGCGCAGCGAAATCAAAGAGCTCAAGTCAAGTCGAATCAAGTCACTCGCCAGGCAGAAAGTTGAGTCGAATGAGGAGGTCATCGCCGCCCCGGAGGCCTACTTTGCAGACCTCAAGAATTTTTTTTAAAGAAGTTGGAGCATCGATGGATCAAGTGTATCGAGCTAAAAGGAGACAAAAAAAAAAAAAAGAAATAAATCGCCACTTTACCAAAATTTTCGTTTATCATTCGAAGGCTAAATACTTATCGGACAACCCTCGTATAAACGTTTGAACACAATAGTAGTGCTGCATGTTATGTTCCACAAATATTATTGACTTAAAATCAGTAACAAAATGTGTGCGTAGGTTTTTATGTATTTTATTCCAGCTGAGCCAGTTGAGCTCAACTTAGTTAAATTTGCTTAAACTATAGTTAGGGGAGATGATGGCGATGTAGTGAAATAAATATATTGCATTGAATATTGAAATTTGAGAATCCCTGAAGAAGCTAAACTTATTAGTAACAACTGTTTTTGGAGACGACTCAAATTGAGAAAAAAATATTTGCAATTTGTGGCATGCGCTCAGACGGAACTCCTCATAATTACAAAACGTAAACTTTATTACAAAACCCTGGTTCTGGATGACCTATGTTATTCTTACCGTAGACAAATTATATGTACAGATCCAACAAATAAACAAACATATAGCCATCGACTGCTTTCTTCTATGCATTCTGCTAATATTATTATGATACTAGAACACTATATTAATACTTACAAGGACATCTTTACAAAATAAACATCTTATAAAAATTAAGTATTACAAAACTGTAACATTGACAAATATTGGTGACACATTTTGTACAAATATTATGGCTAAATCAAGGGCAAATTTAAAAAAATGCAAAAATTTCCATAAAAAGCAATTAACTTTAAGATATGTTTTTATTGAACTAAAAACTTTTCAAGCATACAAATAAGTCACTTTGTTCCAGATTTAAGTGAATAAATAAATAATTGTTTTTTACAAATATGAGTAGATACCAGGTTTCTGAACGACCTTATGTTTTGATTGTATCTTTACTCTCTAGAAACTTATTGGAAAATTTAAAAAAATACCTCAAAATTAATAGTACTTGAAGAAATAATTGCAAGTGATATTTTTTTTAAATTGACCCTTGGATATTCCTAACAAGGTTTAATCTTGTTAATTTTACTTTTTATAGAATACACTAATATATCATTTACTCTCACGATAAAAAAAATAATAGCTAGCTTTCCAACAGCAGCCTGTATTTATTATGAAATGCAAATTTATAATATAAAAACTTTAACATATTACACACTGCCTCAATTTATAATCTTATCTAATTTTAAGAGATAAAACATCGAAACGTATCCCAGTAAACTTTATATTACAAACGGTTAAAATATATTATATAATATCTACACCAGAGCAAACGCTAGAATGACAATGGCTTCTCATAAATACATAGCTGACATTTCAAGTCGATCACATACATTTTTCATCAGCAAGCAACTGGTCAGCACCTGATTAGCGTTGTGAAAATTAGTAAATAGACTTATCCACCAGCTGCAACATCGGCTATGAAGTCACAATTGCATTATATTTTATTTTAATAATGTCTAACCATGGAATTCAAAAAACTTTAAGAATGATAAAGAAAATGGTTTGTAATATAATCATACAGATTTTGTAACAAAGTCAAGATTATTACCCAATGACATTTATTTACACTTTTTGTAATTAAGTTATGCTTATTAAAAATATAAGAAATGAAGATATGGAAAAACTCAGTAATTCAGTAACGGAGTAATTCAGCAGATTTAATACAGTATGAACATAAGAAAAATGAACAGCTCGATAGAAACAATAATGCAAAATACAGAGGAAAGTATGCCATTGAAGATATCGTACGCGAAACTAATGCAAATGTAAATTCTGTATAGATCAAACAAAGCTTTATGTTCTCTCCCGTTGCTAAACCACTACTCCCAATTGAATCGAGTGTAAGGATAACAAGTTGAAATTCAAAATTAAGGACTAGCCCGCTCCTTGGAGAAATTTACCAATAGAAACAAAATTTATACAACATTCAGAGGGAACAATAAGACTATTAATAAAATGTTCGGAAAGGACCAAACTATGGGATCCGTGATCATCCCCAAAATGGGATTAATTCTTCCATACACGGTATGCAAAAAAAAGAAATCTGTAAAATCCATGTTTAAAGGTTGAGTATTTTAGTCATTAACTACCCTACTGACCAATTTTCCTTACCCCAGACCTTTAAGGAGACGGTGGGGGCATTTAACCGGAAAGCTTTGCTTTCCTACCTCGATCGGATCTAAAGCCATTTTTCATGATGGCTGAAGTAAGGTTATTTAATATTTGACTCGAGTCAAGGGTGAGTTGGATACCCTTTTGGCCGTGGTGATGTTTGATAAGTAACAGTCATATCTAAAGACATCAATATTCCGAATACCTAAATACGATGTTGACAAAGATTTTGAATAAATAATTAAGTTAAAATAAAATAAAGCCTGTAAATATAGGGTGTAATTAACCATAGTGCAAAAATTTTAATATAGTTTAGTACTCAATGTGTAGGACTTTCGTCTAGAAATTATGCTTGTATTATGTTAGTTTTTTCTGAACAAAGTAAATATATCATTTTACTTACTGCATGCAAAGCAATGCAAGCGTAGATACGAAAAGATATATTTTGTTATAAGAAGCAGGGATTGCAAACCTTATCAAATAAATTCTAATCGCTTAAATCTAATCTACATATCAAGTACATGATATTTAAATGAATATACACAGTGGTTATGTACACTCTATATGATACAAAAGTGTGTATTAACTTTCAGCATATTTGACTTTAAACCTATTCTGGTCCTACGAAAGAATGCTGGTGTTCCTAAGAATGTATTTAAAATCACTACTGTCCTTCCAGGAGATTGATTTCTATCGAGTTTCCAGTTACGTGAAAAACAAATTAAAGATTTATTCAAAGCCGTTTCAATGAAAGAGAATGCGGTTGAACGCAGATGTCTTAAATAAAACTAACCCCGACCTAGTTAAGCACCTGAGCGCAGAGGGGAGCGAGCAACAAAGCCAAACCTTGACCTTAGATAAACCATGAATTGTTGACCTTGGAGTGGAGTAGTGCGTAAACTCCTACTCATGAGCTATTCCAAATCACAAATGCATCGTTTAACTGTCAAATCTTAGTACAGAATTGCAAAAATTCACAAAGCGGCGCATTTGTGACTTGGAATGGCTTAAGAGTAGTACATTGCGGCGATATAATGCGAATGTTTACAAATTTGTACACCTATATCGACTTAGTATTATTTTTTTTTAATTTATACCGATTTTTGAGTCACTATAGGTAAACCCCCTTAAAAAGACTAGAAGGTGATTTTAAATAAACCCTGAAAATAAAGCAGTGTACAACTTTCTACCGATTGCTTTCTATTTCTGGCAATTTAGTTATGCAGCCCCTGTTGGTTTATTGAGTTTTAACTGAATTTAAATAACATTTTACAAAATTTACAATACTATATTATAAATTATAAATAATAGATCTTATTTCCGTAGTTCCGATCAAAAATGCAAACTCAAACAAAATATAGAATTCAAGAGGTTAATGCTTTCCATGCATTGCATTTGTAGATCTCGAGTTGTAACATATATCAATAAGTTATTGAACGCTTCAAATTAAACACTTCCACGTCCTCTGACTAGCAAAATCAGTTGAGCAGACCCCAAAAATTGGCTGTGGTCACGGTGAATACTCTTATATGATAACTGAGTTCACATATCAAGGATTCTGCGTCAATATTTTTTTATTCTTTTATAAATAATGTTCTAAATATTAAATAAAAATGAGTTTTTAACCCCAATTGTTATCATGCCTGGTTTCTAATTTGAGGTCACATATCTCGTGACCTGAGCATACTATTTAAGGCTACGAAATATACACACAAAGATTCAACATCCCGGCATTTTAAGTTTTGAAGCACGAGGACAGAAGGAAAAACAGATGGACATATAATTAAAATCTGACCTAAGATATAGGTTTCCTATCAGACTATTTATGTCTCATTATTTCAACATTTCACCTACTGGATCCTCGAAATTAATTATTAATATATATAAAAAATACTATTTTTGTAAGTGAATTTAACTGGGAATGAGACCTCTACTTTAGACTATAGGGTCCTAATACAAAAGTTTAAAGTAAAGGTGGAATTGGTTGGTCAGTGGGTCAAATGATGCACGTATATGAATGGAATGGCTTACTGAGGATAAGGGTGAGGTGACAAATATTGCCATACCTCTAGCAAAGTTTGATGAAAATTTCTAGACTGAACCCCGAAAAGAGAAAATAAAAAATAAGTTTTGAATTACTAACATCTATCAACTTATGTACCAAAGTATTTGTGCTGTTTGCAGTTAGACAACATGGAAAAATGTGCCGTCAAATCGTGCAAAAACTAGTCAAGAAGACACACGAAGAATAACTGCAACATTTAACTTAACCAGTAAGTAGCATTCTTTTAATTTTCCTTATGTTTGAATGGGTGCGACCGTTCTCTCTTCTTATTTCAGTAGTGTTGTAAAACTTAATAAACAATAAGCTTAGATGATATATTATAATTGTTTATTTACTATAAATAAATATTAAAACTGCACAACACTGGCAGATTGGCAATAATGGACATGGTTTTCAGTCATGCGCAATGCAAATTTGGGCACCGTTTTGACGTATAGAAATGCATTGTTTTACACCACCATTCTTCTACATGGAAAGTACTGAATCAAATTGACTAATTATAAAATAGTGCAGCAAAAAAAAATTGACAGTCTCAATTACTTTTGTTTATATTCAAACTGCCTTTTATATAATAAACGAAATCAAGATCTCTCATTAATAATGGAAGAAATTCGACCAAAAAGATCCATGGGAATTGCAAAATATTAGATTCTTCATAGTAAGTAAATTGAAACTTAATTTTTATTCCTCATAAAATTACAAAATTGTTTTTATTATCAGCAATAGAACTTTCTGGCAAATAACTTGGTTTAACCACCTTTAGTGTGATGGTAATAAAAGAATTATGCAGTAGAACCTCTATTATTCGGCACTCCTTTATTTGTCGTTTCTATTAATCATTGCAGCGCTAAATATTGGGGAAGTTTGTAAATTCATGCTTTGGTCATACTAACACGAGTTTTTTGCATGATCAATGCGAAACCGGTTTGTCAGTTATTTATTTATTGTGGTTACCCAACAGAAATTGTACAGGTAATAAAGACAATATAATCGAAGTATACAATCCTTATACTAGGGTAGCCTATTTGTCTAATAAAGATAATTAGAGATAAAAAAGAATAATATCTAAATATAACAAACGAATTTATGTAAGATTTAAATTTAAACAATTAAAAGATTTTAAATTTAAACATAAAAAAAAAAAAATATGTACATTAGTTTGGTCCGTGGTTTTGTGCATTGGTATAGTATTTCTAAGACAGCGCTGCGAAGACAGTTATTGAAAATATATCAATTTGGTAGAAGTTAGAATTAAATGAATCACAAATTGAATTTGTGCGCGCTTTATTTAGATAGAGCGTATCGTTAGATCTTGTGGTTCTGTTTGGAATTTGTAGAGTAATCGACTGTAGAAGGGCTGAGCAATCTATATTATTAGAGTATTTTATGCAAAAGTATCATATGAATAAAACTGCGCCTATCTGCCAGACTTAGTCTTTCGTGAAAAGCAAGAGATTCAGAATAATTTTTGACCATTGAACCTGTTCTATAACTAACAGCTCTCATAAACCTTTTTTGGACGGCTTCGATCTGGTCGCAGTATTTTGCGTAAAATGGGTTCCAGGACTGAATAGCATATTCGAGTTGACTGCGAACCAAGCTATCAAAGAGAATGAAGAGGACCTTAATGTCTTTGAATGGTTTCGTCATTCGCAATACAAATCGTAATGTATGATAAGATTTGTCAACCACATTTTGTATGTACTTATCAAATCGCAAGCGATGATCGTAGGTGACACCGAGATCTCGTATTTCGTTTACTTGAGGTAGGATTGTATTATTCAGCTTGAAATCGAAGTTAGAATAGTTGAAGTGAAAATTTCAGTTGATGAGTGAGAAAGAGATTATAAAAAGTGAAACTGTAGTGAAATGCTTATCGAAGATTTTTGGAATTCCAAAAACTACAATAAATAATTTAAAATGCAGTAAGAATAAAGTTGAACTATGTCAGCAAATTGAAAGTGCTGGATGGAGATGTGAAGAGGAGATAAAAATGTGAAGAATGCTACAAACGATCATCTGGATAGGGTACTTTTCCAAACAGCACAGAAGCAAAGAAATTCCGCTGACAGGGTCAATTATTCAGCAAAGGGACCTAATTTCCACCCAAAAATTAAATGGAGATCTATCTTTTATCAAGCACCCAAAAAAATACTATTTTAAAATATAAACTCACCTTTATTAATGACATTGATGATTGAGTTTTTTTACTATTGAACCTATATTAATTAGAAATGACTAGATTTAAACAAGTTTTTTTTTTGTGTATACATTGCTCTTCATTATATTAGGTACATAATCCATTATAATATATAGGTAGGCATATAGGTATTACATACACTTTTAAAATTGACCCTAAATTCAAAATAGGTTCAAAAGTTTGCCTTTTTTCTTTTAGCCGTTTATTTCTCATATCCGTCACCCTTCGGTCCCAACCCCTGACTGATAATAGAGGTTCTACTGTAATGTGTGATGGTATTTTATTGAAACACTATATTATACTATTCAAAATAAATTTTGTGCCCTTACAGCTAAAACCTTTTAAGTCCTGGATGTAACAAATTGTAGCTGTAAGGGCACCTAAATGTTTTTTAAATTGATGATCTATTATTTGCCTTTGAACATGAACCCTTTAAGCAGTAAGCTCGTACTGTTTTTATTCCACAATTTGTCAAATAATCCTCATTATTATTTATGACTGCTAAATAGTAAAATTGATCAGATCAAACCACTACAGTTGTTGAAAACCAATAATTTCTTAAGTTCAGATTTTGCCCAAAGCCCTGGAAATAAAAATAAAGATTTATGACCAAATATTTAAATAACTTCATGATATACAATTCAAATAAAAGTGTACATTCGGGGTCAGAAAATTAAACTGCTTTCTTAAAATATTATTATCAATTGAACATACAGTAGAGATTGGTTAAAACGACCTTTTAAGGGACCACATTGTTATAAAAAATACTCCACGTTGTCCTGACATAAATTGTATTCCAATTTTTATTCCAATTATTGCTGCAAGCAAATGAAAAAAAAAATGAGCTCTCTTTGCAAAGTTATTAAAAGCAGCTATGCCACTTTTGGATATTATATTATGGGAGCGAGTTTTGCAAATGTATGTCAAATTGGACTTAGTGGCGTTTCTTTTAAAAAAGTAAAATTGGTTACATATATCGAGGGTAAAGAACGAAAACCCAATAAGAATCTGAAAATCTCAAAATAACATTTTAATGCCTTATGCACTCTTTAATGTCTTTAATGTCTTTTGCACTCTTTTTAATGGTATATTTGGTTATCCAATTTCGCTTCGATTTTGAAGTGATTGATATGAACATAGTTGATATCTGATATGAATAAGTTTGATAGTAACAAAAAAACTTATATACCTACTAATAAATATTATTTTTGGTACTTGGACCTAAATAAAAACTTATAATAGTAAAAGCCGTACAGTTCTTTAATTGGTTTCATTATTATAGTTTTTCGCTTCATAAGTATATTATCTGTGAGCTAAAATCTGTTAGATAACGTTAACAGATTGTATAATATATAAAATCCTTAAAATAAAAGAGTCATTGATATGAATAAATAATTAAAATCAAATTGTTTTTTGACTAAAATAATCGTGAAGATCGTGAGATTGTGGTAGTCTAGTGGTTAAGGCGTTGGACATTGGCCTAATATATATATATATATATATAGCTTTCAGACTAATACATTTATATTAAAGCCATGAAGTGTCACTAATACATTTTTGCTTTACCTTTCTTACGATCCTCTTCAATGTAAAAATGATTTTTAAAAAACCGCTTACTTCCCGTAAGCAACAGAACGAATTGACAGTATTTCAAAATGGATCGAAGTGATTCTAAGTCATCATTCGGATTCAGAGTCTGATCAAAATAAAAAAAGGAACGATTTAAAAAAACAGAAAATACGGTAACCATATACTCGAAAAGATGTTAAATAAGATGCAATAAGCCAATCTCAATGTAAAACAAACGATCTGCCCAAGGTAAAACGTATAAATCATAGAAAAAAAAATGCAGGTTGCAAGGGTTTTAAAATTTGTCCATAGCATTAAATTCAAAGGCATCGAATATTTTTTTTAGCGATAGGGATAAACTTGTTGTTGACGTTGTTGTTCTTCTAATGTCCTCTGTATCTTCAATTTGCAAAAATCTTTTCGTGTAATAGGGACTTATTACACTAGAAAAGATACAACCAGAAAATACTTGTATTCTAAACTAAATATTTTAAAAACTAGCTGACCTGGCGAAGTTCGTACCACCTCAGAATCAATAAATGTTATGTTCATTTATTAGCTGAATTAAATTCAGTTTTTTAATGTTAATTAATCATCGAAATCAGTCAATTCGTTCTCGAGATATCAAAAAAGCAGTTTCATACGAAATGTATGTAAATATTTTTTTTGTGATTTTTTTCGATGTTTTAATCGTTATTCTGTTATTCGGGGCGGAGACAAATCCAATAAATCAAAGATCATAAAAATCGGTCCAGCCGTTCTTGACTTATAAATGGTGTCACTAACCCAACTTTGTATTATAACTATATACAGATGTATTTAATGTATGCCGAAAAATGTATTTTTGGCTTTTTACTCTATACCCTCGATATCTGTTTTGAATTTCTAAGGAATAAAAAAGACTGCTAAATCGATGTCGCCTTAAGCAATATTCTGGTAAATGTTTGTAGATTCACCTGGTTCATCCAAATGTTATACTAGATATGTCATAATAAGCTCTGTCGCTGTAACCAACTTCTACTGCAACTGTATTTTTCATCAGAAGATATAAAAAAAATCAAAGAAATAAAATTATGTTTTTTAACATAAACAGTCTGCTGCTGCGCCAATCTTGAAACAATCCAAAACAAAAGCGCATTTTTTTAACTATCAATTCCCTACTTACAATTTTAACTTGCAATTTTCTAGTACAAATATTACAAGATTTAACAGTTAAATAATGCGTTTCTATTTTGGAATGGTTTAAGAGCAGCGCAAGCTGGTCATCTTTAGCAACTAATACACTATTATAATATGGTTAGTGATATTTTTGCTTGTAAGTACCGTCAACAAAAAAGTACATTAATTTAATAATAATTTACAATACATCCAACAAAATCAACATGACAGATAAAACTGGAAACAAAAGTCTCTTCCAAAAAGTTTAAACATCTCCATCTGTGGGGAATGTACAACTATCAGACATGCAATAATCATGAGTTTCTATGCAGGGTATAAAAACTACCATTTTAAATCTATCATAAAATGAATGTCACATTTAATGATGAATTAAACTGTACAACACTTTGTCTCCATCGTCCTTCGCATAGAATGCGGGCACTTCTCTATTGTTTTGATCACAATTCACACAGATATTTCATAGTTGCAATCGTAGACGGAAGCACGTTCCGGCGGCTCGGGAGGTGCCGGTCGCGATTCTAAAGCGTCCGTGACTTGAAGGGCTCTTACGAATGATAGAGGACGGGCAGCTCGTGGGGGCTGAGGAGCGGGTGGGATGTTGGGGGGCGGAGCTGCTCTTCTCCGCGGTGCCGGGGAAGGTGGCCACGCATAGGCGCCTCGCTGGGGACTCGCGGCTAACTCGCGTACATCTTCGGGAGGTCCTCGAACACCACGTGGCAGTTCTCCTTCCGAAAGGAAACGTCGCTCTGAGCCGGGGTTTGTTGTGACCCCTGGTACCGGCACCGCCGCCGCCGGTCCAACACCTATGAAGTCCGGTCGGCGAGGCTGCGTCGGAGTGCCAGGATTAGACCTAAACATCAAACAAAATTTTTCTTATTAAAAAAAAAATAATATTAAGGGATTAACTAGAAAAGACAGCAAATAATAGCAATACTTAACAAAATAAAACTCATTAAATAAAAAAAATATTGAGTAGTAAAATTAGCAGAAAAAATATTTAGGAGTTGAATCATAGCAGACAAGAAAGAATATAAAAGAACCATTCTCCGATATAATGACATTCTACGAAGAGAGCTACTAATGGAAAAAAGTTTTATGCATTGCCATAAAAGTATATAAAATTAACTACAAAAATCTATAGTTGCTGAAATACATGTGTCAACTTCTACAATATCTGAAACGTATAGCACATTAATAAAGGTTTTTTATGCTTCTTGAGTTGTTCGAAAAATAAAGTTGAATGTTAGAATGTGTCATTTATCCACATATAAGTGCTATATCCTAACAAAATTATAAGTGGACAATGTCAAATGTTAGAATTAAACTTAAAAAACCTTAACTAAATCAACTATTTTGGGGCTGTGCGAATAATAATGTCAAACATTAGGATAACATTTAAAAACTAAATGGACGGTTGGGATGTTTCCTAAAAACTTAACATAAATGATCAATTTTGTGGATGCACAGATAATAGATGCATGTCAGGATGTAATTTGATTAAATAAATCATTTTATATTTTACAATAACTATGGTAATAGATTTAGCATGCAAATTTGAAAAAAAAAACATTCACTGTGCGATATGCCGTTCTAAAACTAAGACACAATAACTACAAATGTTCACACAATAAATATATTAGTGCAATGTATAAAAAAATAATTTAATCTGAAAATGAATTTTCTTTAAGCAAATATAAAGCTTTTAGAGGCCGTCAATTTAATATGTCTCCCTAATCTCCAATATCTATACTTATAGATATTAGAGATT
Organism: Neomicropteryx cornuta; assembly: GCA_020383195.1. Classification (NCBI taxonomy): domain Eukaryota; kingdom Metazoa; phylum Arthropoda; class Insecta; order Lepidoptera; family Micropterigidae; genus Neomicropteryx; species Neomicropteryx cornuta. The sequence continues at coordinate 5,575,300 of JAHKQU010000025.1, read as the reverse complement.
AAATGCCAGAGTATTGTTTTATTATACGACTGTCACCGCCGAGCCGATAAAGTAGATTGCTTACTAGAAAAGTGAGTGGGTACCGGACCCTGAACAAAATCTTGCTCGTCTGACGTATTAAATGGACGGCGGCCCCTTGGTATTTAAAATATCAATCACAAATCTTTTATTCAAACGTTTCACCTACACAAATGTAAAAAAATCGTAGCACACTTCAAAACATATTATTACCTACTTGAAAATAATATAGCAGAAATTTCTCTACAAGTTACCGTCATCATGAAGAAGTATGGTTGAAAAATGAGTTAAGTCCACCTGAGATCATCAGTGGTAAAGCCAAAATTAAAAAAAAAAACCAAATGAACTAATACCAATCGACATAAAAATATCTTAAATTGAAATATTTCAACTGGTAAATCACCTTCAAAATGAAGGAGACAGCATTTTTGGGGCAATATTAGGATGACGTTTCTTTTCAGCTTGGGTTAGGTAACCTTAAAGTTATATTTAATTAGATGCTGTTTAATAAATACATCAATCAGAAGTCACGTGAGCTTGAGGGTTAAAACATATCATGACCTGATTGTCCAGGAAAAAACATCAAATTTGTACTTTACATGCTTGAAAGGGCAAAGTATGTTAAACATGTTGATGGCGGCCGGACAAGTACAACACTAGCCATAATCTGAGAATTCGTGGTTAGGAATCACATCATTAGTATATTTGTTTGTATAAATTTTAAGCTCTGTTAAATCCTTATGGTTTAGTCGCTTGTTTTTTTTTATAGTGCTAACTGCCAACTGTGTTGATTTTCATTGAAACATACAAAAGTTTTAACAAGACCTAGCCGGCCGTTTCTAGCCGTTTCTGCATGAAGCGTGGCTCAATTGAAATTTTTGGAATAAAAATTTAGCTTAGTTGATAAACCCAAGGTCAAAAAATTACCTTAAAGAATTGGTTAAGGTTCTCTAGAAAACGAGTCGAACTACTTTTGGAAAATTGAAGTTTACAATGAAAGATAAGATACTTACTAAAGTATCTGAAAATAAGGTGTTTCGCAAAATGCATCTTGCTGTTCAAAGGGTTAAAACTTAGATCATGATGGCAGATGGCATTACCTTATCGGAATGCCTTTGTGTAACAAGATTAGCGATTAACTTAATGTTCAAAGAACCAAAGCAGAAGACCAAGCCCATAGGGTGGCAGTAAAGTGGTATTGGACATTACACCTGTCTCGAACGACTGATAATCATTGAAGCAGGAAATTGCTAGATTCCGATGAAGTGAAGGTCTATGAAAATTCACATTAAGGAAATGCAGCTGGATGCAAATACCACCGGGCAAAGCAAAATTGTGCTTATTAGGGGATAGGTCCACATCCAATAGCACGAGCTAATGATGATGCTAGGGATACAGCATTGGGACAGAGTACAAAATTAAATAATCTGACAACGCATTTAAGAAGCAGATATTACATATTTCATAGCCAAATTAAAATGGAAATGGGTTTGATGTCCGAGCTGCAGATACAACAACAGTTCAAGCTAGAGAGATATTGGAGTGTCCTATATTCAGCAATAGAGAAACACAATAAAGAAGATGGTATTAAACTCAAGAAACACCGTAAAAATAAATTTTAAATTTAAAAAAAATGTTGTTTTCATTCATTTATGTCAATTTCTCCATTACATTTTTGATATTCTTATTATAATATTCCTATGATATTCATTTTCAGTTAGTTGCCTTTATTAACAAGTAGCGGATTTTGCTATATTTGCCTTACATATTTTTTTCTAATAAATGTTGTGACCTATATGTGCTAATATATGTTGTGGAGGTAGTCTCGATAGAAGATTTTAATCAGTTAAAATCCTGCTGAGGATTTAACACAAACATTTGAACTGCTACAATGTACCTTTCTCTACCAAAATTTAGTCCCCCAACCTATTAATCTTAATTTAATCTATTAATCTTAAATTTTAATCTTTTTTAAATCTTATAATGAATTAGGAAACCTGCATTATTATCATAGGATTTATTTTATTTAGGATGGCTTTAAAAATGAGAGTTCAAAAATTAAATAGATACCTCCGGACTGGACTAGTCATAGCGATGGGAGTGGGCACTCCCATGACTTTTATTCGTTGCTGCATGGTAGGGGAAGGTCGGGCGACATTGTTCATATTGCCCATTTCTACCAACTCATTCACGCCGTAATTTCTCAACGACGGCTCCCTGGAATAGTGAATAAACATATCACAATAAGTCACTAAGAGTGCATAACTTAGTATATATATATTTGCTCATATAAAATAATTATCAACTACATCTTCTATATATTCATCCATAGTCAAATCACTTAAAAAATACACTATGTCATTAACAATTTATCAGAGTATATTAACTACATAACAAATAATATGGATAATCGTCATTAGGTAGACGTGATATACTTTGACTTTTCTAAAGCATTTGGTCGTGTAAACCATTCAATTTTAATAAATAAATTATACTTATTAGGCATACACGGAGATTTATTGAGGTGGCTTACATCTTACATTAGCAAACACCGCCAAGTAGTTGTCGTAAGTGGTTTCCAAACCAGCTTTATAAATATTCCGCCAGGGATAACACAACAGGGGTCGCATTTGGGTCCGCTGCTTTTTAACGTTTTCATTAATGATATTTATATGCGTTTCCTTAACTAAAGAACATATATCATACGAAATGACTTAAAGATATATAAAACTGTTAAAACACGTTTCCACTGCTTACTGTTACAAGCTGATCTTTTATCTTAGTTGACTAAATTTAAAATATAATTCTACTGTACAGTTCATATTTAATATTTTTAACCTATTGTAAAGCGGCAAAGGATAAATTGTTTTATAAACTCACTTTTGTTGTGTAGTCAAATCAAACTTTCATACAATATTACCTATATAGTATTTTTTTTTAAAGGTTTTCTAAGAGGTTATTTTTATTAAAATTTCATTATTTTTCAAAGTTTTTAATAATTATACTAATAATAGTGAGACAACCAAAATATAATTAAAAATCAATATTATCTACCAAGGAAAAAGTGGGTATTTATGTATAGGAGCCTCTAGTGCCAGTTTGGTCGTAGTTGTGTTAATCCAAGATAGTAGTCAACTTCAGCAACTTTGCAACCTCAGTTCAGTTCAACTTCAGTTGCAAATTTGTGTTTAAAGGACTTTAAATCCATTCGATTATACTTGTTTAATAGAAATTCAAGATTTCAGATACAAGATGGTAGAACAAATTTATAAATTGAATTGCATTTACGTATTTACTCTAAAATCCCGAAAGTTTGATTTCACTTTTTTCTTAAGAATTCAAAATGCATGATACAAGATGTTTATCGACTTCCAAAATAGAAGTTGGTGGCCAATATTCAAAATGTACAATGTTTATCATATTAAACCGCCTCTGAAACCCATACACCAATTTTCAGTTAGATTATAGTATCAAACAATTTCAAAATAGCAGATCCAAGATGGTGGTCGATTTTTATTATTTTTCAACGCAAAAACCATCCGGCAAGATCAGGAAATCTCAGACCAAATACCTATCCGTCTACCCTTGTCAACTGCTCGAGATGACACCTCAAGGTTTCCGTGGTGTATCAGTTGTATCAGCTCCAACTGACAGGTGTTGTGAATAGCTTAGCTATACTAATATTCTTATTATTTCTTGATCGGAGGGCATATATTCTTGTCAGTCCAAAAAATTCCGTTTAGTTGGCAGTATTTGATGATTTGCGCAATACAAGTATTTCTTTGCAAGGGAGTATTGAGATTGAAAAAATATTTTTGGTTTCTAAGGTATAAAATAAGTCTTTGCACGCTAAAGTAGGTATTAATATTCGAACACTCTAAAATGAAAAGGCTCGGGTAATTTAAATGATAATATCCATACGTACAGAAGAAATAAAAATCGCTCTAGCGGAAGCGTACAAATATTTTTTAAAGAACTCTAAATTAATTACCTGGTACGAGAGTGCGGGCTGAGCCTCGGATAGTTGAAGAGAGGCTGCGGTCTGTGAGGTGGAGGGGCGTAGCTGAAGGGATGCTGGGCGTAGTTGGGGCCGGACGGCGCCTGTGAGATAATGCTCCGCTGAGCTGCTGGCGGAGTCGCCTCGCAATCGGCGCTCTGGGAAGCTCGTGGGGCTTCCGTGTCATTAGCATCAATATCGCCGCCGTTGTCAGACACGTCGCGGCCTAGTGATAGCTGTCAACAGGCAGTCATTTTTAACTTTACCTATATTGTCCAAATGTCATTTACTCTGATGACATAGTACCCAAATGGTTTTTAGATGGATATACTATATTTTTGTAAGCTTATTATGAGTATTAGGATATTGTGGTGTATTATTTGTTTACGTTTTAATTTATGTGGGTTTTGTGTTGCAATGGAGCATGTTATGATCTAATTTTCTATTATTGAGTTGTTTATTACATGGTTTTTATTTGAATCAGGATATAACATAACACAATTTCAATAAAAAACAAAAGGTTACTCTGTAATCACAAAAAAAATGTGTATTAAAAATAATTAAAATATTTTTATGTCTCAAAATTGAGAATAGGAAAATATAGAACGTAGTTAGTGTAAAAAGCCTGTCAGTTTAAGACATACTTATAAATAGTTAGTTATTGATCGAATACTGGTATTAATAGTTATTGAACTCAAAACCCCTCCCCCCTCCCTATTTGTCATCTGTTCAAACATTTGTATATTTTTTCTAGTGCCCATTTGAATAATTCCATATTATATACCTACTATATTAGTAAACAGAATCACACACAGATCCAAATGGATAGAAGCTTAAAGAACACATTTGCCTAGATGCCAAAATGGCAAACTTTGGCAATTTACAGAAATTTTCATTTCAGTAATTTTATGCATCTGTGAGATTTTAAAGTAGAATATCTTTGCTGCGAATATGTCAGTATAATATATTAGATATTAATATCCACATATTCATTATTATCATAGGGCCTACTAGTTTATGTTTACAAATAATATATAATATACAAACTAAATTTGGAAGGTAATTACATTCATTGGTGGCTACTTGCACCAATGTTAACCCAATAATAGTTATTTGGGGGTTAAGAAACTTTAGCTCCACAATACAAATATCAAAGCTCATTAAGGCAGTTTATACCAACACTTATTGGTAATATTTTTATGCCAGAAGTCACCTACTCTACAAAGAGGTAAAATTAAACATATTATGAAGGAAAGAAAAAAGGTATATATTCATATCGCCATGACAATGCCCTGCTCTTAATTCCCAAAGCTATCAATCTCTCAATCGCCAGAGCTCGAACGGGATTGGCCATCACAAAGAGACTAACCCATAGCTTTTGCATGGCTCAGAAAACTAAAGTCAACAGAAGATTCCAATCTGTATTATTGACAAAGCTGAAGTTGGATTCTAAAAATAGACAACCATGACCAGCAATATCACTCGCCTATAGCCATAATACATTAAATTAGGCCTTGATATTCTGCCAAACTGTGTCTCTGAAACCAGTTTTAATAGTTTACCATTCAAATAAATTTATGGCCTCACTTCAGGAGAAATGGCTTCAAAGTATTATTTTACGTAGTCGAAGTAGTAGAGTGGAAAAGTTCATTAAGTATACTTTAAAAACTGCTCTGACAGCATCATTCCACATCTGGATACGGTAAAAGGGAGAATGTTAGTAACGTAACGAGTTCTTAAACCCAAATAGGTTTTAATCCTTCTTACCGGTGCTATGTTAACATACCAAAATGAGCACAAGCTATAAAAAAAATAATTTTGTGCATGTTAAAGAAGCTTTAATAGCAAAATTAAATTTAAGCTTTTATAAGTAGTAAGTAGCCTTACATAATTATAAAAAAAAAAGCAAAAGTGGGGTCTGAACCTAATCCAGATTTAGATATCTTTATTACCAATATAATATATCATATGTACAATTTTGCCAAATCAAAAATACAGTCTCCGGAACCAGCCCTTTAAAAAAAATATCCACTATAGAAATGGAGTATTTTTTAAATATTTAAATAATTTTATATGTTCGGTTAAAAAAATTTGTCACGGATAACATAATATTATAGCAGTTTAAGGCATTTCATGCTTGACAAAGAGAGAGAGATTAGAGCGCTGGGCTCTAAATATTTTTTAGAAAAAATATAACTACCTTATAATTTAGTTATATTCACTTAAAACAGATAAAAAAAAAAATAGTTCTTTTTATTTTAACTGTAATAATAAAAACACATATGTGAAAGCTGACTAATAATACCACAAAAAGAAAAAGCAAAATGGTTTCAACTACCTTCAAAATAAAATTTATCTCAAATTTACTGTCATACTGAAAACTAGACAAAAATACAAAAAGAAATCGTCTATTCAAGCAATAGTAATAAATATAAAAAATATTGCACAACGTAGATTTGCACAACATTGTTGTGAAAATATTTTGGATTAAAGTATCAGCCTCTCAGCATGTGCAGTACGGATATTAAACACTAATCTTACCTTTACGTGTTAGGTATACAGACTAACATAACTCATGAATTGTAACAAATACTTTAATGCTATATACAACAAAAAAAACTTATGCTGACTGTTATTACTGTTTTCATCGCATTTCTAAGTAACCCTCTATGGCCATGATGGCTCATGATGTCGAAGTGCAAATATAATGAAAAAAGAAGCAACAAACTTACATGTGAGTAAAGTGCAGGGTAGAAGGATGTTCACAAAGGAAAAGTGTCAAAATGCAATGGAGGAACGAGCCACCTCCCAACTGAGCAAATCGTATAAAAAAATATTTAAAAGGTGGTTTAATAATAAAAAATGTTATTTTAAAAAGATAAAGATATTAATATAAAAAAATATTATTAATTACATAGAAATAAAGAGGATAACAAATGTCAAAAGTACATCAAGGAAATAAATAATACGTATGAGAAATAGAAAATTATCAAAAGAAATTAAAATTTGGTCCGTTGATATAATTTTGGAATTTTGATTTAATTTCTTTACAAATATTAGTGGAAACCGCAAGAAAAATAGCTGAATTTTTTACTGTAAAAGGTTGTGGGACACTGTATAATATTCCACATTCTTTCATAACTATCCGCTATAATTAAAATAAGTTTAAAATAAAATCAAAGATTAAACAGAAATTATTAGCTCTTTTCTTAAATGGTCCTCCTACATTATTTATGTTGAAAAAAATTGACCACCTGCGACTGACATTATCCACAATAGAAACTTGATATAAGTTGTTATTATAAAACTATATCTTTATCCAATATATCTTTTTTTTTCTTTTATTGTCTTTATCTTTATCCCTGTTATCCATGAACAATGGCCTATTTCTACCACAAGAAATAAGTTAATTTAAATATTTCCCTTGTTTTTTAAAGTAAAGTAAACCGCATGTGTGCGAATGTGACTGGCCATTAATATAACACTTAAAAACAAAAAATACAAAGGAAGCTTACAAGGGGAACTCTGAACCAGGAGTAATAAAAATTAAAACATCTAGAAAGAAAGCACTCTATATTGTGCTAGCATTTGTCGTCCACAGAAAAATTTGCAAATAAAAACAATATAAATCAAATATCACTACCAATACAATAAGCAGGTTGTATTAAAACAAGTACGCTCGCTACGGAATATCTTCAAAAAGATTGTAGTTTCAAAAATATTAAAACAAAAACTGACCTCATTGAAAGGCTAATGAGTGAAAAAAAAATAAAAGAATGAGGTCAATTAAAACATTTTGGAAAAGTGTACAGAGAGTTGAAGTGAAAAATAAACTGAAACTCAAAAGCTACTATGCACCTCATAATAATTATTAAATCATGCTTTTAAGTGTTGTGAAAATTATGTGATTGAATTTTAATAATAATAATAAAAAAAACTCCCCTTCTCTTCCTTTCTTCTCTGTTAAATTATACATTATCGTAACATTAAACTTCAAATTTTAAATTTTTGTAAATCATTGATGCAGTTATATCGATTGATTGATTGATTTTGATGCAGTTATATCGGGATTTCCAATGCCATACAAATGTAATTGAGGTCTCAAAGAGGTGCTTTACCCAAAATCATCAGATCTTTATTCTCATTTTTTGATCTCATTTCATATTAGCATCCTTAAAACAAAGCTTTACCCAAACAGAATGTTGTAATAATTTGTTTTGTGAGAAAAGATGTCGATTGAAGCAAAGATACACATTTTATGGCGGCTGTTTGCTGGCCTATACACAAATAGGCCTTATGTGGAAATTTTAACACAGAAAGAAGCTCGGAGTGTTGTGTTAGCCAGTCTCTTCATACCTTCTACTGACATACTGATACACAAAATTAATATCATCGGGCCACTTTTTGCCCTTCTGCCTTTCCGTCCACCAGGAATGTGGATAATTGTAATTTACAACATGCATCAGATGGCTGTAGCAAACAGATTTATTAATTATTTTAATGATTTTCATTTTACCGTCGCCATTGGCTTCTTCGAAGGACTACTCGATTGGATAAGAAACGGATTTATTTTATTTTTAACATTTAAATAATAATTCCAATTCCTAAAATTGTTATTATTATTTAATTGATAGTAATTTAGTCACCAAAGTTATTTTTGAAAGTTCAAGATAAAAAAAAAAGTAAGCCAACAAAAATCTTACAGATTAAGAACTTAGTGACTAAAATGTAATCCGTAAAAGCAATGACTTAATTATAGTACTCGTAATACAGTATTATTGGCATGCCTAACGTAATAAAAGATATGCTACAATTGTTATTATATTAATTACTAGTTAATTATAGAAGAAAAGATATTTCCTCATAGGCAATTAAAATAGGTTAAAATTTAAGTATTTTGATTTTCAAAAGTACGCATTATCTTTATTTAGTATTAAGCACAGAAGAGTAGAAGATATAATGACCCACCTTATTATAGTGCGCATGCGGCCCACTAGCCGTCGGTCGCAGCGCCGTTCCGTTGTTGTCGGCCGTGTAAGTTTTGACCTGGTGCTGAGCGTTGGTGCCGTGGTGGGCTGCAATTGTGCTGATAGCTGGTCCACCACCTGTGCCACTTCCGCCATTCATCCCCGCGAGCAAAACGTCCGCCCGTTCCGACTTGTGCGGTTTGGAAGCGCGGGTTAAACTGTCAGTATCAAAATTACTTTTACAATATTTTATGATGCAACAACAAACCTATAAGAGTGTAAAATACCTTAGAGTATTTTTTTATTTCTTGTTTTTGTGAAAAAAAATTTTTTTTTTCTCTTATGCTTATGAGTCACGACAGCCATAACTTTGACCAGCATGGCAAAATCGCCATTTCTAGCATTCGCATATAGTAAATTAAAAAATAGATTTAGATACTTTTGATATTTGATAACTCACAAATAAATACTAATTGAGCCTTATTATTTATTAAATTAAAAAAAAAATGTTTTAAATTAAGATTTACAAAATTTGACATACCTATACTAACATTAGATGTGTTGATTTAACAAATAAACTAAAAAAAATTATATAATGTGAAATAAGCCACTTACAATACTTGTCACCTCAAAGCAATCGCTTTATTCTTCAAAAGAATATGCCTTTCAGAATGTCTTTTATATTGAACTTCGGAAATAGTGAAGGGTCTCTCATACACCATAATTTTAGCATTATTGAATGACTGAGACAGGGGGGGTAGTCTGTATGAAAAGATTTTTTATTAAAAACAAAAGAAGCTATTCTGTATCTATTTTTTAACTCTTCCAACTTCATTTTTATAATGTTATCTGATTTTTTAAACCAATTTCAAGGGAATAGTGTACAACTACTTTGCAAAGTCCATAGAAAATGATTATCCAGCATTCTTAAAGAAGGTTCGATTGTTAACTATTAATTAAATTTTACGTATATAGGCAAGAGTCCCACGAAGAGTAATGGAAATAAAGATATAGAAAAACTAGCTCAATTTCCAAAGAAAATACAGTATTGAAAATCCATCAAATGAAAATTGTAGTTTACGTGTTAAGCCAACCATATACTAGTTACGATGTTATCTTTTGACCCTATGATGCTGCGAATACAGTGTATTTATAATATTTTGCTTGCGATGACTTGAATTATGGTAACTTTTTGATTTTTTTTCTAACACAACTTAGAAAGTACATCTCGTGCATCGGTAGTCTAATTACAACACAGATTAATTTAACCTAAAGAATAAAATAAAAAAATATGCCGTTTAATGTTAAAGGGGCTTTCATTCTTTTAGTTTTCTTTTATACAGATTTTTTAAGTGTTCATATTTATTTTATTAATCAATAGTGTAAGTCACTCCCTTTATTTTGTACAGTAACTGACAGTATTTTTTTGAAAATTCTTTGTTATTGCCATTATTATTCTGGCAATACAGTCAATCAACGCCCTGTGGAAATATTGTACGGCCTAGAGAAGCATTTTGCAGAAGAGGCAGCTGAGGTAAAGCTAAGATCGACGGACAAAAGGAGAGACGAAGAGACACAATTTTCAAAACCGGAATTAATAATCAAAAAAAATATTTGCAATTTTCGTTTAAGAAAAAATCAAGAACCTTATCACTTTCTGTACTCTAACCTGGAAACTTTAATAGAAAGTGGACATTTTGTGATCTTATAATTTAATCCCAAGTGAAATTTACAAAATTATCCAGATTTAAAAATAAATGAAAAATATTGTCCAAATAGTTACTTACCAATAATAAAAGATTAAAAAAAACACTATTTTGCCTACTTTTTTCATTGTAAATTTACAACTTTCTCAATTAAGTGTGAATTAAGTTTTTAAAATTTTATTGTATTATAAAATTAATTTGAAAGAGCCTGTTGACAGTTGTGACTAAGAGGTCCTCACTTTTTCTCTGTTAATTATATTATCAATAATTATATTATATTATCAATATTACTATTTTGGTAATGAAGCTGAAAGTAATTTAACAGTAAGATTTACAAAGTACATTTTTTCATTTAATGTTTCATGTAGCTAAGAGATGAATGTGGAAATAACGACTGAAAAACTTTATATTTCAACTTCATATTCAAACTTCAAACGTAAAAGTTTTGAGTATAGAGATTATAAAAACTATTTTTTTTCAGAGATTTGATGCGGATAAAAAAATACAGATATTATTTAATTTCATACATATTCAAACACATAATAATTATATGCAGTTATTTTTCAAATACGTGTTCGTTGTAGTAGAATTTGCATGACTTGGTGCTTTGGAACAGAAACTCAGGATCAAAACTGAACTTCCATGAGTATGTTTGTAAAATTCACTGTCCAACAGCACTTCCAATGATGTTACAGTGTTCACCTTTGAGCATGATAAATATAGGAGTTGAAAGGGTCACATTTGTTTTTTTTTACAATACCTGGGATACTGAGGTCCGAATTGAGCATAGCAGCAATTATACCAACAGCCCCTCGAGAAGGGATTATAGCCACCTTTGAATTTGCCTGTCACTTGTTCATTTGTTGTGCGACCTCTGGATACAAGCACCATGTGAAAGCCCGTCAGTCCAAATATTGGAATGGCAAGAACAGCCACTATAGCCATTATCACCATACTTATTAGTTTAATTAAGGTTTATATAGATCATTGAAACTTAGATATAGTTACAATTACGCAAAATAAATAAGAATGGCTACGACACATGTAGCTATCATTTAATATCAACTTCTTCTATACATTGTTTAGTAGTAGTAAATTATTTAACCAGACGTTAATTAGTAAATTATGTAACAGACCTGACGCCTTACAACTATGTCCTACAGGCGTCCCCCAGACTACTCGTACTTGTCTGTGGTTTCAACTTTTGTACTTTTGTGTTGACTAGATAAAAAAAAACCTGCTACAATGGTATGATGATATCCTTTCAATTCATCATAAATTTTAACACTATTTCAGTTTTTTTATACATTTTGAGGTGCGGCTAGTAATATAACAACCCTCTCCCTCTTTCTATTTACTGAATTTGTGATTTATTCAATACTAACTTCTCCTAAATTGTTTTTTTTTTTAATAGATCGGCAAAAGTTTCATAACGCTGTCTATACCAATACTATACCAACACTAATACAAATACTATACAAATGCACAAAACCACGGACAAAATTCCTAGTTTGGTCCCGTATTAAATCAGTTTTTTATTTATTTTTTTCAATATATATAAATAATCAAAGTTTAAATTGGCATATTTCATGTCATTTAACTTTTCTATTTAAAATCGTTTTTTTTTTCTATATATTTGAATTTTTTAATATATTTTAGTTTTATTCTTTTCTACGTCATTACCTATATTGTGTACGATTATTGTTGTGGAAACACAATAAATAAATAAATAAACACGGACATTACATTTCACTTTATAATAATTATAACGTGGCACTGAACATCTTTTACATGTTTCTATTTACGCTCATAGATACGTTTATATTAATTTATATTCGTTTATATTTCTTTGGTACAGACGGCGTCTAGTTAAGAAGGCAGGGAACATCAGTGCAGTAGGTGTCGGTCGCTTGTTGGTTACATTAATTGCCATTGAACTGTTACTACTGTTCTGTAATGTATGTATTTTGGTGTATAAGAATAAATAAATAAATAAAAATAAAAATATTGGTAAGCAATTCAACGTTAATGTTAATTCAACTTTACTTGCCACTATTTTTATTTTTGTGTATTTAAAGTATTACTGCGCTAGTTATGCTTCTTACAATTCGACGCCAAAACAAGTTTTAAAAAAATCTCCATACTTTGTTTTTTTGGATAGTTATTTAGGTCAGTTAAGATTTTATTCCATGTAAAAATAGTCTTCTTTGATAATTGTAAACACTCAATCGTGATCTCGATGTTAGAAAATTTATATAATTTATTAGCGTTAGATATGAAATAAATCAATCTATATGAAAACCTTGTAAGGATGCAAGTCTAACCTAAATTATAAGTTTCTTTAGGATTTATTTTCATCTCTTGTACCCGTTGTTTTTCCTTGATTAAATAAATAAAACGTTCAAATAGCCACGCTGCCATATGTTTGAAATTCGTATTGATCTAACTCTAATGATGAGCGCTATTTCATATTATTGTCATATATCAGTTTCATACTAAAAAATTGTTCACTTTAATGTTAAAAATCTATATTATCCGACCAGCTTTCGACGTGATCTAAACGGCTATGGTCGTTTTTCTTGGGTATCGATCTACATATAAAAATTGAATTCTTTCACATTTGCACTTTTCGAGTTCAAAGATGCAACGGACGGACAGACAGACGGCCAAAGGACGGGGACAGTAGCTTCTCACACAATGCTAAAAATGTGAAAAACTGCATCAAAAATATAATTCAAAGTAAAACTAATACTCTTGTTTACCCTGATGCAGTCAAGAGAATTTAACCCGGTCACTTCTCCATACAAACGTAGTGTTGTAACTCTCTTATTTCTAGATATAGAAGAAATATAATACTGGATTTTGTTTTATCTCCTAATTATCTATTGAGCCCCTCCCTAATGCAATGGTTTTTATCACTAATATCTTCTCACTGTAGTTTTTCTCCAGTTGTACGTTCGATTTGTAAAATAATAAATTCACAAAAATGTTTACTTTGATTTTAAGTTTTTGCAGTAAAAATGTAAAAAAAAAGGATATAATTGCATTATTTATCATAACATCCTAAAATAAATATTATAAATATTTCAAGTTACAAATTATACCTCATATAAATATATCTTTTATAGGCATCTTTTAATGGCACCCTATTTTATTGTTCATACGGCTCATATTTTTCATTAAGTACTCGCACATATGTAGTTAATTAGGTTTTTTTCTTTGTTTCTTATTCCTAACATAACAAACAAACAACAAAACCATAAACACAAAACAACACAAACAGAACAAACACCATTAAGAAAACATAACATAACTTACAAAATTTAACCATTCATAACTACAAGTATAAAACGTAAAATCGATATATAAAAATAGAGTAAATTTTTATATATTGAAAAATGTTTATAGGATGACATAGTTTCTACAGGTAGAAGTTGATTCCGTATATGGGCATTTTAGCGGAGTTACCATCTTTGAAAAATCACATAATTATGGTTCTTTCTAATAATCATTATTACCAAGCCATTCCAGCCAAAACATTGTAACTGGCCTTTTTTACAAAATGTCGGTCTTAAACTACGCTAAATATTGTATCATATAACACAGACTGTCAAAAGATCGTAACAATAAAGCAGCTAATAATCTATGACAAAAGTTGACTTTTAACAGTTTGACTTTCAATTTTAAAAAAATAAACTATCGTAAAGTTCGTAACCATGATAAGATGATATTTTATTCAACACAAGTTTCAAATAGGAAAGTACCGCTATTTTTTTTTATTTATTTAACAGGTTTCCCCAGGTTTAAGTGTATCTCATAAGCATTTCGAAGAAGATAATTGATATTTTTTTGTGGCCGCCCAACAACAATAATGGTAGTTTACACAGTAAAAAGAAAATATTTTTTCCATTTCGTGAAACTTTTGGTTTTTGTTGGTTAAGATATTCTGCCTGGAATGGTTGGAACTATTACAGCTTTTACTTTCACTCCACATCATCACTTCATCGATAAAATCAACCATAAAAAGGATACGCCATAATAGGTTCCACATTTGTTAGCCTTTTATTGTTGTTGAGAACAAATATAAGGCTCAGGCTAAATATGCTGAGCATATGTATCGATAATGAAATAAGGAAAAAGAAGAAAAATCGATAATTCCGTCTTCCGATGCAATTGTTCACCCAAGGGCAATGGTGGTCAAAGGTCTGAAAACAAACAAATAGAAAAGTTTGGGTTTTATGAATATTTCCAACTTGGGAAATTCAAACTTTGTATGAATCGCCTAGATTGCTGATTTTATAAACTAAATAGCATAATTAAATACTTTGACAGGAAAAGGTACACATAGGAAAGCAGGATCTGTTACTTATAGTCCAGTTCCCAAAAATTAAATTATGGTGTTATTTGCGGGAATATTCTTATTACTGAGCACTAGTCGTAGGTCAAACTATTATTTACTTGAGTAACGAAACGAAACCTCAGCTTGTCCACTTTGACAATCATCAACAAATCTTCTTAATCCTTATCGGCACAAGGACGTATATATACGTCTGGCCGCCCGGCCAGCGAAGGTCCCCATCGGCACAAGGACGTATATATACGTCCGGCCGCCCGGACAGCCCAGGTCCCCATCGGCACAAGGACGTATATATACATCCGCATTGCCCGCTTGATTTTTATTTTTTTGGTATTATTTCAGTATTATTTATTAACTTGACGTTTTCACCATTGGAAATCACAACGAAACAATTTTGTTTTATTTTTTTTTTTCAATTCAATGCAGTGTCTACTACTATTTATAAATTTGTATTGAAAATACACAGATGTACTTCCGTTCCAATATATATAAAAAAAAAAATTAACTTTATTTTTTTTTTCGAAAACTGTACATAATTTGAAAGATTTTTAAATTGTAATATATAGTTATAAATATTTGAAAATGTAAAAAAAAGTGTAATATTTGACAATATTTGTCAAAATAGTGAAAAATTGGGTGGTCAACAAGAAAAATTTGATATGGCAACTTTTTTTTTTTTTTTTTTTTAATTTACGAAATAAAAAAATCAAAGTGATATTTTATAATAGAGAATTTTATGGTAAATCAGATGATACCAGATTTGTAAAGATTAAACGACTCTTGCCTGCACTATGGATTTTATAGTAGATGAGTGATTTTTCAAGGTCATTAATTAGGCCTTAAAGACTTTTGACCCCAAAATTTTTCCGGACCTTACTGCCTTTAAGGGTTAACCCTTCGATGGACGATAAACTAATTTGGACCCACTCCTCATTTGCCATTCAGCAGTCACCTTCAATCGTAACAATAACCTTTCATACAATTCCACCCGCTGTCTTATTTACTGTGCCATTTTAATAACTACTACTTTAAATAGTCAGCTTAATATTTTGTTTTATCAGATTGACTACATTCCTTATCTAGTTAATGTTTTTTTTATTGTTTGATTGAAATACTTTATTTAGTTAAATGTACCTAAAGCTATACCTCAACTAAATTCAAAGCAAATAACTGCATATTTTTTATTTGTGTCAATAGTTGCAATATAACTGTATGCCCTAGTTCATATATAACTAAGTACTGAAAAAAAAACTGAGCACAAAAGACCGCTCCAAACTGCTGGGCAGACCAAAGACACACTTTCAAATCTTTATTGGAGTTTTTATGCATGGTAAATTGTGTTTACTCTACTTGTTTATGTTGAAATCCTAAACACAGTGAGTGCGGCAAGTTGTCTTTGATGCCACAGTTATTATGATAAACAGGTGATGACATCACTTTAGTTTTTCATTTAATGACTTTCTGAATGTAGGATTAAGAGCAGTACCTTTTTAGCACACGCATAATAGCTGTCAAATTTGGGCAGATAGGTAATCATTTTCAAAAGTGACAAGGGTCAACCTGCAAATTGGAGTGTAAAAAAATATAGCACAACTAATTGCAAAAGTAGCTTACCTCTATACAATGATTGCAAACTGAGCAATGTGAGCATCGTGGCGGTCGAT
This sequence comes from Neomicropteryx cornuta, assembly GCA_020383195.1. Lineage (NCBI taxonomy): Eukaryota > Metazoa > Arthropoda > Insecta > Lepidoptera > Micropterigidae > Neomicropteryx > Neomicropteryx cornuta. The sequence continues at coordinate 5,558,591 of JAHKQU010000025.1, read as the reverse complement.
AGAATTTGCATGTGACGCACCACTTCATGCGCACCATAATACCATTGATTTCCACGCTCTTGTAAAGCGGTGCACGAAAGTCATCTTCCCTGTCCTCGTCTGGGGGGGCTACAATCATAAACGCATTTTAGGCTATGAACCATTGGCGTTATGATATTTTTCCATAACTCGTTATTATTCACAAACTACACACCAAGGAATCCACTCCAGGCGCTTATGCCTCCGTATTTTGGTTTATATGAATAAATAAATAAATAAATACATTACCAATATTAACATAATCTTATCTTACTTATATTTAACTAATCGAGTTAAAACTGCTTCAGTCGAGTAAACCCTGTGGGTAGCGTTCAACACCTCATATCTCGTGGCCGTTTTATGCTTTGACTGCTTTGAAGCACTGATTAAATACAACACACGGCTTTGAAATCAAATTCTACATTTGATAAATATCAAACTTATAATATCAATACTTATTATTAAATAACTCTGTTTTAGAGAAACTTTTAAAGATTCTGTTATGTTATGCTAATGCTATGGCGAAATAAGTATGCAGAGTTGCTCGTCATTCGTTTACTACGTTCTATAACCTAAATAATAAAATTACTCCTCCTTAGTCTTTATGTGCTTTACTAAACGATTGTATTGTGTTTATTGGTTGTTTGATGAATAATTCCTCGTCATGTGTCTCTATCCATCCGAATTCCGACTCATTTCAAGAGTCAACCCCGTGGAACCTATGTTTTCTTTCTAAACTTTAAAGAACTCTTCTCTGTCTTGCGCATGGTTAAAAATTATTTTATCACATCTAACAGCTGTGGAAATAAACATTCTGTGAATAAATAAACTTGAAAAACCATGAAATGAAATGAACTATACTTCTGTAGTTTCAGTTTCACGATTCTTGTTTTCAGTCAATAGAATATTTCGTCTAAACTTTTGATAAATAGTACTGTAGCTTTTTAATCTTGTGAACTTTTTAATCCCCTAATTTATCTCCTAATCAGGAGATAAATTATATCCAGTATTATTTTTTCTATATCTAAAAATAAGAGTCACAACACTACAAAGTGTCTATGAAGAAATGACCGGATAAGTCCTCTTAGCAATCGCTCAGGGATTTAACTGTGTGGTTGAGGAATATAGCCAAGGAATCTTGAAATGCAGAAATTGTCTATAGACAATTATGCATTAGGGTAATTTGGGAATACTAGTCATAAGATAGTGGAGACACAGTGATAATGGTGGTGGTCAAAAGCTGTGGTGACACATACTCAATTACCTTTTTGTGGTAATTGTGTGACAACCAATTTAAATCAATTATTTTCAAGACAATTGGCTGTATTTTAAGGACCTAAACACAAATCATAAATTGCTTTTATTGAAATTGTTTTGAATTTGAAATAATAAATACTTATAAGTATGCTTAAAATAAAATAAATCATAGGTAATAGAACATTGTGGTTTTAGATATTGTATATATTAGGCTACCATATCAAGGTACTAACCTTTTGGTATTACTCCCGGGTCCATGAAAGTGGCTAAAGTGAAATTGGCTAATACGAAAAAGGTAATCACCCCCTGATACGCTGGCACCCATGGATAGCGGAATATGTAATATTGACATCTAAAATAAAAACAAATTAAAAATATGTATGAATATTATTGTTTTTTGGTACTGGAAGCTTATCTTAACAATGAATATAGACCAGAAAAGCGCCAACATGCATTTTTTTCAATAAGAGGTGTTATTTGATGTAAATAAATAATACTGAAACTAAAAAAAAAACATACATAAATTTAATATTCCAAGTTGTAAATATGTGAAGAATAAAGCCAATAATGACATTATGTTGCCGATACCTTATTTTATTTAATAAAAACTTTGAATTCGAATAAGTAAATAGGCCTCAAAAATCTCAAATGACAAGAAAACAACAAACATACATTTATGACAAGTAAATTTAGTTATAACAGTTTTATAAACAGGGTATAAATCTAATTGATAAATAGAAATGTAGCCGCTGTATGGTTAGGATATTTATAGAAAGTAGAATGTAATAACAGTGAAACATGTCAATTTTATAAAAAAGGTGAGTTATATTAGCGTCATGACAACTTACGGGAAATAGAAAAATAAGGTTGTCGTGCCCAATAGTAATGTCCAGGCGAATGTTGCGGGGAAATATCTTGTTTTGACGTCGCATTTGGGCATATTGTAACAACTTATATCCCCAAAATAGTTAATCTCGATTTTCTCTACTACAGAGCAACATGGCCGCACCTAGGATCGACAAACTGACAGATCGGTCGACAATGAGAATGAACAATGTTCAGTGTTAACTTCAATAGTAATAAAATCATGACGCAATATTCATGCCAAAGCAAAAAAATATTCGGTAGGAAATTGCCAATAACATAAAAATTAAAATTCGCGGGTATATTTAACATTGTAGACACAAATACATATTAAGTTATTTATATACAAAACTTATACATCACAAAACCTGATTCCAAAATTACCAATATAAAACTGTGTTTTCATTACCCACTCCTGCATGGGTGTATTATCATGTGAATGTGTGTGGGTGTATTATTATCAGGTATATGAATATGAAATATTTTCAAAAAAGCTTTTTTTCATTAAAAAAACTGAACACAATATTATTAAATACAATTAATTAAATTATTTTTAATATATACATACAAATACCAAAAAGTAAGGTATTTATTTAGTAATTGCTATATGCTATAATACTACATTAGGACTCATATATTTCATTTTTTTTAGGCTCGTTGGATCTGCGATTTCAAGAATTATTTGTAAAGTCCATATATCAAAATTCGTCATGGTTTCTGAATAAAAAAATTAAACATTGTGTGAAAATGAATATTTTTTATTTAATACATTTACATTTATTTTCTTTTATGTACCAGCCAAGCACAAGGCTTATCGGTTAGAAACCAGGTGTGTAATATATGGATATTAATAATTGTGAAATATGTTCAAATTATTTTGTTCTGTATTTTACACGTCCTTTACAGTTAAATATAATCATATATTGATATAAATTTTTATAGCTTAGTAGTAACAAAAAATAAGTATAATTATAATAACATTTTAAAACAATAATAATACGCTAAGTTAATTTATTTAGAAACAATATTTAAAAAAATACGCGAAATATTTGCGGTTAAAAAATAATAGATTCTTTTGTTAATTTACGATGACGACGTGACGTCATTCGAGCCCCATTTTAATAAGCAAAACAAAGAATTTCCTTAGAAAGGAGAAATAAATTACTATGTATGCTTATAGCACCGCGTAATTAATGCGTTGTTTTTCTTTTAATAGTCACTATTATGTAGCTTTGTATACTTAAATACACATATAAGCAGGTACTTTTGATCGTAGGCAATTATTAAAGTGTAGGGGTGTAGCCTCTCTTCCTCCCTTGACAACCTACCTACGGCAACTTAAGGTGACTTTACAAAAAGTAATGTTTTCTTTTTACGTGTTATATTATAATACAACTGAGATAAAAAAAATATGCATCTACAGGTGTTCCAAGACGATTTACGAAGACTTTAGAGGGTTATTTTCTGTATTACAAGAAATTATATAAAAAAATTGCAAAAATAATCCATCACCAAATTTTTAAAGCGCTGTTGGGATGGGCGATCGATATCGTAGGCTTGAATGCGGACAGCTGGAGCGTGGTCAACGACCTCGTAGAATCAGCAGGCTGCCAAAAAACGGTTTATTACTATCAAGTAAAGTTTACAAGTTTTTTTCTCGAAAAAAACATGATTCAAAACATTTCAAAATAAATCATGTTTTGAAATCGCAAGGCCAATTTCCTAGTTTTTTTTTTATAGAGACACGGTGCATTCAGGGTTTATTTAAATTCACTGGCGTCTTTTTATGGTGATCTTTATCAACATTCAAAAATTAATCAGCAAAAATATTGGAAAAATGTTTCTTAATTTTCAATTTTTATGATGCTAATCGAAAAATAAATGAAGGTCTGGTATGAGGTCGATCTAGACCACGCCGAACCTCAAGGTGGGAACTTCAAGCAAGCCTGGTTCTCACCTGCAAGTGGGATACCACCATTTCAGCGAGACGCTTCAGCCTTCAGTCCGTAAACAGTCTCCGCGTGAGTAACACCTGACCATCCGCAGTTTGGTATTTCAGAGTCTTTCGCTTATTTATTTATTCTGTTATATTAACAAGTTAATTTAGTAAAGCATGTGCCATTATATTAGCCTTTTAGATTATCTAGTATATTCAGTTCACTTTATTAACTAAAGCCCTCAACCAACACAAAACTACAATTCGTAGTAACAATAATAATTCGTAGTATAGCGATATTTTTTTTAAATCGAAAGTATTCCATCCTGAGGGAAAATAAATCCCTTTACGCACCAACGAAAGGTCAAGTGTTCAGAAATGATTGACTCATTATGTATAGTTATTACAATTATCGACTTTTTTACTCTTTATTATGTTGCAATTTCGTTTGCAGTCTATAACTATAGATCCAAAATATGAAGTCCTAATGGGCCAAGAGGACAGACGACTCATGCGAAAAATAATACATTGTTTTCAATATTCATTTTAACTTCACCAGCTGCTTAATTTCAGGCTGATAAGATACACAACAACCATGTTTTCATTTATATATAACTCAAATTTGTAGGTACATAGGTACTAGGTACAGTCAAAGGCTTTATTATTCCGAGCATTTAAAGTTGAACTGAAACCCGTAAAAAAAAGTGATAGTACGTGTGGACTGTATCTAAGAGGAGCGTAGATGAAGTTATTACTTACATACACACCTAATACTCTGTGAAATAAATAGCAGGGTGTATTTAAAAAACCCTTGCGCTTTCAGGAGTTTGATCTATCTATATGAACAATCAAACATTAATCAGCGAAATAAACTGGAAAAATGTGCGAGAAAAATGAACTGCAAATTTATTAGAAACCGTTCGAATGTTTGAAGGGCGCGGTACTGACCGGCTGTTCCCGACCTTTGATAAGGGTTTGACCTAAATATGGTTGGCAATGCGGCGGATAGAACTGCGAAAAATAACAAAATCTATTCATATCATCTTTAATTTAATATCCATCTTTTATTGCCAAGCTGGAAGCATTAGGTATACACGGTGATCTCCTTAGATGGTTCAAATCCTATATAAGCAATCGGAGCCAGGCAGTCGTCGTTAGTGGTCACCGTTCAAGTTTTGTAATAATTCCATCTGGTGTTCCTCAAGGAACTCACTTAGGGCCTTTACTGTTTAATGCATATATCAGCGATATTGGTAACTGTTTTTACACTTCTGAGCACAATCTCTACGCTGATGACATGAAAATTTATTCAGTAATCTCTAATTTGGACGATTGCATTAATATGCAGCAAGACCTCGACCGTTTATCTGTGTACTGCACAAATAATAATATTGACATAAATTCAACTAAGTGCAACAAGATCTCCTATACGCGAAATGTTATAAAAACCGATTTCACTTATGCCATCGGTACGACTAAAGACGACATAATTGAAACTACATGTGTCCGCGATCTGGGCATACATTTAGATCATAAATTAATCGGCGATCAACATATATCTTATATTGTTGATAAAGCATGCAAAACACTTGGCTTCATATTTAGGTCATGTAAGTCTTTTTCGGGGTCACAGGCACACATAACCCTATACTTTGCGTACGTTCGCAGTCTGTTAGAGTTTGCATCTCCTGTCTGGTCTCCGCAATATGACGTGTACAAGAACAGAGTGGAACGCATTCAAAAAAGATTTATTAGACATATCGCGCGCCGCGAGCACCTGGAATTCAGCACATATGACGAGATGACTTATTATTTTCATATGCAGACTCTCGAGGACCGACGTACCACAGCGGATATGGCACTTCTACACGATCTACTGCATAACAGAATAGACAGTCCATATCTGGTATCAGGTATCAACCTGCGAGTGCCTTCTCGCACCACGCGCGCATCTACTCTGTTCCAGGTGCCAAGGCGCAGTGCAAACTATGCCAGAAACTCTGTTCTGTACCGTTTACTTAATACCTACAACACGAAATTCGGCGAGGTTGATGTACTTGCCCTAAATCGTGGCGAGTTTCTTTCAAAAATCCGGAGTATTTCATGCCAATCTGACTCAAAATAAAAGCGTTGCATAATAAAATTAATTATCTATGCGCAACACATATGATGTTCATACATACAAACATGCACACACACAACCACACACCATCTCACACAACCACACACCCTCACTGACACTTTTACACCGTACACACATACACCTTCTAAAGTAGCGTTAAGCTCAGAATATTTTGTACAAAGGCGTAAGCTTTAATTGGCCTTATAATTAACCCTTTGTAAAATGTATATACTAATATTGTTACGCTGTATGCTTACATGTCAATAATAAATAAATAAATAAATAAATAAATATCAAACAATCCCGTTTTAGTTGTCGATAAGATCAAAACCCATAAAAGAACAGTTGTGATTTTTAATATAGTATAAACGTGAACAATCGGTTTATTTGCTTAGATACCTGATTTTAGATATTATTTCCTTAGATACAGATGCGTATATGCAAATATTAATAATGATAATAGAATAAAAATGAAATTCATTTTTCACCTTAAATTTCGCTTCATGAGGATAAAGCCACGTTGGCGGCATTCATTGGCGCCCCACACCATCCACCCCACCCCCGTCCTGCAGGCCGACCTGTGTCCGACAGACACATCAGGCCGGTTCTTTACAATATGTCATTTGTCCTCAGGGCAATAACCACGGTATTCTCGAACTGATGAACCGGAAAGTTGTCAAGTGTTATTCGTACACTACTAAGCCAGTCGTTGTTAGTACGTTCCGTAATAAAGCATTTCTTGATTTCTTCACATAAAAAAACCTTTCTATAGAATCCGGTACTCACATACCAACCAGTACCAGTATTCAGGTTAGTGAGTTGCTTTTTTTTAATTTATTTTCCACTATAAGTGCATGTAGATGCATATTTTTAAAAATCACGGATTGACTACCTTCAAAACAGCTGTGTGAAATTTCAAATCAATCTGCGCGAGTGTCTTTATGATGGCGGAGTAAAAAAAAAAAAAGGAAAATTTTGTTTTTTCAAATTTTTTGATAGAAGTATGTTGATCAGCTCTTTTGAAAATTGCTTCAAACCAAACCAAAAATTTCAGTTCAGTTGCAACACAGTAGTAAAAGGGTAGACCAAAATTAGGTGTACTCTTATAATTTTTCAGTTAGAGCGTTTTAATTGTCCGTCACCAAATTTCATCCTACGATACTAAATCGATAATAATTAATTAGGTACTAGTAAACAGTTACTCAATAGTATTTTTTTTTTTAAAGTCACTATGAAGCCTAAACTATTATTTCTTATTATTATCAAAAATAAAAACACAGTGTTAAGACCAATCCCGATAAATAATCCATCTTATTGACTCTGTGATTTTCAAACATGATTCATTTTGACCTCATATCAAAATTCATCATTCTCCATTTTACTTGTCATAAGTGGATCCGCTCTCGAGGCCGCACCACCGGGTCATCGACCGGCCGTGGTTGAGTGCGAGGAGCAAACGGAATAGCGAAGTACAAAAAGGGAATTTACACGAGCGCTTTGATAAAATTAATAAATTTGGGCATGAATTATTTTCGCATTTTTTAAATACAATTCTTACACGTAGTAGGGAAGATAAACACCCCCCTGAAGGCTTCGGACCATTTTGTATATTGACTGTTAAAAAAAGTGTTAAACAAAACTTTGTTTAAAAAAAACACTCATGACAAAAAATAGTAGGTAATAGATATTTTGAGTTCTACTCTTTCATTCAATTTGATAAAAAATGAAAACTATGACAACTGACAAAAACAGCAACGGGCCATTTTATAATGGCGCGCGGAACGGCGGGGGAATCGTCGGTGTCGCGTTTTCGCAAGGACGATTTGTATGACATACCGTATCTATGTTTTAAAAGATCGTCGTTGTCTCAGGTCGCCATCGCCAAATTTGCCTTCACTTTCGGAGGTACCATACCGCGTCTATAAAACTTACGTCGATATAGCAATTCTTTATAAAAAAAAATATATATATATAAAACCAAACAGCCTCTCGCCCTATCGCGCTTTTATTTTATTTAAGAGTAAATGTTTAGTGCTTTCGAAATAAAATAAAATAATGTTGTTATCAATTAATGCTTTAATGATCACAAGTTACAAATTGTTTTTACCCTGCTTTTTTACAAGTTAAAGCGATTAGCGATTGCGTATTAGCGACTTCGTGTTGAAAGGTGAAGATCAGTAGCTGACAATTGAAAACGCTCTAACTGAAAAATTATAAGAGACAACACCTAATTTTGGTCTACCCTTTTACTACTGTGTTGTAACTGAACTGAAATTTTTGGTTTGGTTTGAAGCAATTGTCATAAGAGCTGATCAACATTTTGATTCCCCCGTCATGACAACCGTCATTCCAACCATCAAAAAATTTGAAAAATAGAAATTTTCGTTTTTTTTTACTCCACCATCATAACCATCACCATCATAAAGACACTCGCACAGATTAATTTGAAATTTCACACAGCTGTATTAAATTTATTGATAAATTTGGTTTGCGAAATTTGATGAAAGTATCATACGCGAACGAAACCAGATTAAGCACATTGATCCCATAATGGGGTAGGACGCTTGCCAATGGATGCCAACACAAAGGCATCCTCTTGTATATTGTTTCCATATCTAAAATAGTACGTAATTTGTAGTAGTACAATCATAACCAACTGAACTTTTCAGGATATCAAACCCGTTAGACAGTGAAGAGTAAAATCAACCATGCAGTTAAAAACGGAGTGCCGGCTTAAGAAGTCTATAGTTATAAAAGTTTACGAGTTAGATTAGAACGACAGCGGACACACTGACAGACTGAGCAAGAGGAATAGAATTTCATAACCTACCCATGGATATATAACCCCAAAAAGCAGTACTTCTATAAAGGTCATTATACCATTTAGGTAGGTAACACAAATGTAGAACATTTAAATTTCACTATTTTTCCTTTCCTTTTGCAGATCAGACAAACGATGGAAACAAATACAGATGAAGACAGACTGACTAAAGATTTTCCTAAGCATAATTGGTTGGAGAAGAAATATTTTGTAGCCCATCCGGAGCAAACAGCAAGGAACGAGACACTTAATCAAGCACAGGACGGGAACAAAATTGAGGACGAAACGCTTGAAATTATTTATTTTGATGATCATAACGTGGAGGATAAATCAAAAAATTACATAAGTAAACCATTTCCCTCGACAATGGAAAGCAATAGCACCAAAGAAAATACAACATTTACAAGCAAAAGTGAATTAATTTTTCACCGTTTACCAGTAAAACCCGCCCCGAGCTTTTTAGACACTTCCATTTGCAAAATTGTAAATAGTTGCAAAAGAAAAGAGGATAAAGGCACGCAGGTGACATGTTCGGATATTTATAAAGAATGGCACGAGATAAGGGATCCAAAATTTCAATATTTTTCCAATTTAATATGCATTTTAAATAATAAAATAATATCTATAAACGAGGCAACACTCATGTTAAATTCAAGGAGTAACGTATCACATCCATGCAAACATATAACAAATGTGCCCGAAGAAAAGAATAACGCGAATATTGTAGAAAAAACTAAATTAAAAAAAACAAAAAGTGATATAAACATTAATAATTATCCTATTGATTTGACTAAAAGAGATAAAGTAGACGAAGGGACAGTACATTTTAAAAATAACGACAATACTCCCCGATGGAAAAACATCTCAAAAAGAAACCAAAATTGTAACTATTCAACTTTTAATAATTACCAAATGCATAAATCTCTAACAATTAAAACAAAAGCACACAAAACAATAACAGCTGGATCAAGAAGAAACTTAACCTACGATACTCAATACACAAATGCGCACAAACATATACCTGCTGATAATTACAGAAAGCACGTCAGAAATATAGTAAATGCTTCTAAAATACGTGATTCGTATAGAACTCCACACGCTATTACCAATCTCTTGCTCGATTCCAGTAGGAGTGATGAACACCAATATAATGTTTCGAATGGAAGTAAGAATAATGTTTTTAATAACCCACAGAGAACACAACGATCTCATCAAATAAATTCTAATTATTATAATTACAATTTCTTGAACAGTCTGACATCAAACCCTGACTATGCAGAACAAAGAAGATTAAATTATTCTGACGTTAATAATGCATTTGGCCATAAAGACTACAGGCCTTTACCATATAGTTCAGGAACAAATTATTTCACAGACGATTTAAGGTACCAATGCTTTCCGTCATATCCACCTCAGTATTACCTACCAAATTCATATTTATCATATCCACACAATTCAAAGACTAACAATTTCGGGTCATCTCTATAGGCATTAGATAAAAAAAAACAAAATTTATTAAATAGCATAATTTATATATATTCTGAGCTATATTCTAACTTAAAATATTTTTTGTAGATTATGTAAGTTATCTATCTATATAAATAAGAATGAAATGCTGTCCGTGGGTAAGCAAGCGTATAACTCGAGAACGGCTGAACCGATTTGGCTATTTTTTTGTAAATGTTGAGGTTTAAAAAAATATAAAAGTTGCCTGGAAAATCGGGAACAACTGAAATTGTATTTTGTTTCTATTTCAAATTTAAATTTTGTGTCATTTAAATTTAAACGTCAATGTACAATTGACACTGCAAAATATCGCGCACCGAAGGGGCCATTAAAGTCGTCTGCGTGGTCTAAAGTTGAGTCACTTGTAGCTCGCCGAAGGCGCCTACCGAGCCGCCTGCAGAGCCTAGCTGAAACCCGGGGTAAACAGCTAATATTGTTATATAATTGACTGTAGGTTATGACTTATATGTTTCCTATAGAAATTGTATCAAAATAATGAACAATTCGTGAATTATATATAAAGAAATATGTTTTTTTTTGTTTTTTTACAACAGGAAAGGTTACCTAATTTTTATTAGATCGCTAATGATGGAGAACCCTAATGCTAATACAAAACCACGAACAGACTAAATTGTCAAATCCATGCCTTTGCTTGGCGCACAAATAGTTCATTACGAAATAGCTATTGCATTAAACATCATTAGTTTTCAATTTTATTCAATTTAAAAAATATATTAAAAATAAGTTAGTATAGAAACTGAAAAAACGAAATATGCAGAATAAAAAGTAAACTTCACTGAATATCGAGAGAGATCTCATGTTACCAATTTTGGTTTCCTATTAACTATAAGTATGTTAGTAAAATATACTGTAGATATAGATATAGAATAGACATACCCCATTAGATCATTTCTACACCCTTCGATCTGTATGGACTAAACTTAACAGTAAGATTTTTTGTATGTATTTTTATCCTTAGCCTTTTATTTACATTTGTAAAAACTTATGATTTTTATTATTTTTGTTTTAACATAAAATGTACATATACCTGTTCAATTAAAATTGATTACATTTAAGCTTTTCAAATATTTTATGTGTAAGTTAAAGCATTAAATGGTGTTAGTCGTCTATACATTAATTAACTTATTTGTGCAATTTTAAAGAAACTCACAGTGCAATGAATGTGGCTAAAATTAAAAATAATCTTAATTACTAATAAAGGTAATTTAATGAGTCACAGTTTTTGACAGTAAAAAAAAAAATTTTTTTTATTATGTCAAATATAATGATTATTTTGGGTCCTATGTTAGGTAAATTTGCTTGTGCTAGAGACAGATGGTGGTTATAAAGTTTTCAAAAATGTATGACTATATTGAACGGATTCAAACCCATGAGAGCCGGCTCAATAGTCAAACCTCATAACAAACTAGATTACCACAATTTGATCATGCATCATAAAAAACTACTGTGCCAGGGAACCTCAGACCTCGTGTCTATCACAGTCAAGGTGTTAACATTTACGGTCAATCCAGCCAGAATTAGTACTCATAGTCAGAAAATTTTGTGGGAGGTAGCCAATTTCACGAATCGTCGGGGGCAAACAGTCGGGCATTCTAAAACAAATATTCTGCTTAGAAAAGCATAATCGCCTCAAGCTGAATTCGTTTTCTTGGGATATTGTGATTTTTCATTAGATTAAATATTATATTTAGATAGAAATATTAAATTGATTCTCAAAACCAGATATTATTTTATATAATCAAATAGGAAAGTGCCTTAGTGATCATTCTGATGTTATTGTTATTTGAAAAAAATTGCAATCAAAGCATTGCTTACAAATTCAAAGAAAACAAGCTTAAACAGACCCCAAAAAACTTTGTGACAGCATCATTCCACATCTGGATATGAAAATGTAAGACTGATCAGTAGGATGGATGCTGATACTGTAAAGAATTCTTCAAATTCTTTAGGAGTTCGTAAATTCTGTCCCTTACAAAATCACATTAAGAAAACTTATAATAATGTTATGAAATAATAAATCATTACATATATGTATGAGTATAGAATTATAGGTTTATTTACTAGTTAGTTTTTAGGTTTATTTAGTTTAATATGTAATTATAACTTTTCTAATTGTGTTTATTTTTATTTTTTAATATCAATTAATTATTAAACAATCGTTTTATTATAACTATTTAATTTCGCAAGTAAGCATACGATTTGAGAAGTATCGGATATTCAAATTCAACATTTTTATTGAAAAAAATAAGGTATCGGCAATATAATGTTCAGTTTTACACTAAATATTAAAATAAAATACTATATTCAAATATATAAACTCGAGTACCTGGGTACCAGTCATGTTGGTCGATTTGATAAGGTCTCTTACCTTTTTAACTAGGTAAGAATTACCTGTTCTAAGAAAGGTTATTTATTAAGTATTACAGTGCGAGTATTGAAATCAATTTTTATGATGTTCACCTCACTGCATATTTTAAAACAACTGACTTCTACGTTTTAGTTTCTCTCTACTGTTCATCCATTATGTATCACTCGACATCATTACAAATATTTCATAGTTGTATTTAAACCAATGAAAAAGCTAAACCATTTATAAATTATACTTATTGACAATTTTTCAAATTTCAATTTGAGATTGTGTTAGTCTAGTTGGTTTAGCGTGGGACTTCCGATCCTACGGTTGCGGGTTCGAAACACACTACACGTGATTCTTAATGCTATATTACCACCATCTCCCCTCACTCTAGCACAAGTAAATAGCTTAGTTGAGTAGGGTCCAAAAATAATTTTAAATGATCTCGGTAATGACAAATCTTTTATATATATAAAAAAATGTAATTGTATTTCTCTACCACGTTCAGGGCATTCTTCTTCATCAGCGCCTGAGGTTTTTCTTTCAAAATAAACTAAAAACATCTAGTTAGACAAACTAGTGACGTATTTCTAGTGATTGAAATGAACTGCCAGAATCCTATACTTATAGAAAACGAGAAGGAATTATTTCGGGAAAGTACTTGATAAACTTGCAGAAGAGTCGAAACGGATTTATTTATTAAAGAAAAAAAAAAAATGTTTTATTGCATTACATATTTTATTATTTAAAATATTATCAGAATATTTTCTGTATAATTACGTATCATGAAGTTAACCATATAATAGTAATTCATAGTTTTGTACATTTAACAAGTTAATAAATAATTCAAAATCTCACAAAGTAACCCACCATTATTTTATTTTCGGTGCCTAAATGTAAAATTATAATTGCCTTGAGCACCAATATTTCCATCTAACTTGATTAAAATATAAGTGCTTTAACCTCGATATTCGTCAGACTTTCAGGTCTCGTCATTGACGCACTCACTGGGTGTTTGATGCGATAGTACGAGAGTTAGCAACGTTTTCGTCACTTGATTTCAGAATTCTTAATTAATTCTTCATAGAAGAATGGAATTACGAAAATGTTGCTTGCTCTCTCAATATTACGTCAAACAGCTAGCAAATGAGCCTGGGTGCGCCAGAGATTAGACCTGTTTATTTACTGTTTAATCTACCCTTTCTAACATTATATTCGATAAATTGGAATAATTCTGTAGGTAGAATCATTAAATTTTGATCATTCTGTTGGAAAAATATCAGTTTCATTGAGAAGAGAATTAAGTCTGCATGAGAAATTACCATGAAGGATACAAAAATCCCTTTATGTAATGATGAAATTTATTAGGTGCCTATTTCAACGAAAAGCTCCACAACATAGCTCCTGGTGATAATATCACAATTTGGAGCCGGCTTCACGAGCTCCAAGAAACTTCTTAGCTACTTTGTTGAGTATGATATGACCTTCTTCATAATGTGGGCTCAACTCGTCTCGGACTTTATTCATCCATTTTGATACGTTGGGTCTTCCCTTCGTGATATCATAGCCCGCCATTCCTGTTGATAAGGAAAAATAGTTATTTAAGCTATAATGTTATTAATATTATTAACAGCGATTCGGCATACAAAACAAGTAAACCGATATAAATAGTGTTTTTACAATCCTTTTTATATCTTGGTTTTTTGAGTTCAGTTTCTTTATATATCCACCTTTTAAGATAATATGAATAAGTTATATAACGGTTCCTTAAAATGTATTTTTCCCAAATTTCAAATTTAGGGGCAGTGGACAGGTTAATAAATTATAATTATGATTAGTTAAAGATACTTTATTATCCTTTCTAACTCCTTGAAGTACAAAATTTATTTCCTCCAGACAAAATGCTAGGTAGAATCTCCCGATATGCTGATAATGTAAAACATCCATTACTATAAAGCAGGCTTACTTTTACTCTATAAATACAAAAATTGCTTACTAGGTTGCTCCAATTCACACGCTGCCAATAAGTCAGCAACTGTCAAGTTGTCAGCAGCTATGTAGCTGTGGTTCCTTCCCAACCAGTGAGTTTCCATCAGGTCCACAGCTTCCTCCATTCGTCTCATGAAGTTCTGCACTTTCTCAGGACTTGGAGGAACACCCGAAATTAAAGGATCGATGTACTGTAAATCATACAATATAAATATGTGCCCGCAGAAATGTTAGTCTTAACAAGAATAGTTAACCCATAAGAATATTGCAATCAGCAGAATGTTTACCTTTGCGCATTAAGTTGCAAAGTTAAGATTTATATGTTATGAAAAAATAATTTATTAGAAAAATCATACCTAATTCAGGGTGGCGAGTATGCCAAGTATTTGTTACGGCTCTCTTAGGGACCAGCATAGAGGAAATTACGATACCCAAAGAATTGACTAAGAAGGAACAGTTAAATATATGACCCGGAGACGCATAAAAAAAAACTACAAAATATTCAAAATACATTAAAGTGTGTGTGGTAATTCAGGTGTAGATACCATTAAAACGCTTCACATAAATAAGTTCTTGGTTTTCCGTTAGGGTCTCATAGAATATATTTATAGAAGCTGAATTAAATAAACCAAGCAAAATTTACAACAATTTAAAAATCGCCTGAAAATATTTGGATCAGGATGTTGAGAATCGAAAATACTAAATTCCGCACAAAACACTAATTTTACTTTTCCAATTTCAATTACCAATTAAAATTTTAAATGTGTTGATATTTCAAAGAATTTAATTCATATTTATTAATAACGGCCTAGTGGCGCAGTGGTAGAAGCGCCTGCTTCTAAATACAGATGTCCCGGGTTCGAATCCGGCCAGATCATTTTTCGCGGTTGAGAATATTCAACGGTGCTTTTTTCAACACTGTCGACTGAGTTAAGTAACAAGATACTCATTCACCACACCAAAAAAAACCACTCATTCAGTTTCAGACTTGCGAGATGCTGTTTGCCTGTAATGAACGGCCCTCGCATCATGAAAACAATGATACAGTAGTTGGAACTGCGCCCAATAGTGCCTCCCCGACAACACAAGCCATACGAATGACGAAGACGAATATTCTTGTATAGAATACTACCCACAAAGCCTAAATTGGGTTGGACAGTCAGATTGATGATAAACCAAATAACACTGACCTTAACTCGGAAGTACATAGAGCAGGGAACACGCAATGCAATATGTTGCCATTCGAGAAACTCATCCACTCTCGCTTGCTTCACAGAATCTTTTGGGTAGAGGCTATCAGGTATCAAATTGCAACGGGAGAAATATCTCATAATTGCAATACTGTAAATCAATAACAAAAAAAAATAGTCAAGCAGATTTCAATTTCCTAAAATTAAAACATCATTTCATAAAAAAAATAATCATTTACTGATATCGACTAAGGTATCTACTTAACGTATTTATGAACACAATTGATATTATTTTAAAAAAAAGTCGGAGAACAGGCGCAAGGCGGGAAATGTTCAGTTTATCGCTCAAATTTATAATGAATAATAAAAATTTATTATAAAATCACTATAATAGTTCCTGTGAATTATGTTTTATATTAAATTAGGACCCTAGTTTTATTTCACATTTTAACAGGTCAAAACCAAGTCTACTAGGATTCTTTAATAATTTGATAAGAGGAACTTAGGAATGGTTTAGGAAATTGAAATATGTAGTGGCTAAAAATAAATTTCAGTCTGAATGGTAACATACCTTTTTTTATTTTAACAATGAGACTGAAATTTATTTTTTATATTAAAACTAAAACATATTAAACATGACGATCATTATGTAAGTCTAGATTTAAACGTGTTTGACTTGTAACCCAGAGTTTAAATCTTGCCTCCTTTTTAGGAGGTTTTCAGACTGTTAAAACAATTGTGTAATGCTTTCTATCTATATAACAGCCGTCATAGCTGTTACTAAATTAAGTTAGGATAAATTGCCATAATTAAATAGTATTTAATAATGTATTAATTGCTATATAATACCCGTTTTCTCTGTTTAAAATATGCATTGAAAATGTGTTCAATCATCGCTTGGTTTTACACACAAAAATTCAACCTTTCGCATTTGCACTCTCCGAGTTAAAAGACGCAACAGACAGACGGCCAAAGGATGGGGATAGTAGCTTCTTATACATGTATGTATGTATAGAAACTAATATACTTTAATAGACACTCATCAAATTGAACATACTTATGCTTAACAAAATAGTTAAATCGTTCCAATTTTCTTTAACGATAAAATCTTACCTCTCAGTCAGAATAAAACCGTCATGGTCTATGACTGGAACTCTTTGAAACCTGTTGACCTTTGTATATTCATCCGAGTAATGAGCACCTATGGAAAAATGGAAGAACACTAGTGTAAATTGACTTGAATCGATTCATGCTGTTTTTTAGTTCACACAATTTAAATCTCTATACTTGATTGAATTTGTTCGTCTGTTCATCCATTTTTATACTTACATTTGGGTAATTCTACGATTGCCATTTCGACAATAACACTTAGGCTTTTTCCAAATAATTCTCGAACAGCGTCGTCGAATTATGGTGGTAAAGTTTTTCTTTGGCAGACAGTATAGTTTCCTTATCAACAAGTATACCTACTATATTATATACTTATAAGTGTGTTACTTATACTTATATGATAAATGAATGATCATTTCAGGTGTATAATTATTGTAGTGCCTGTGAGGCACTACAAAAATGCCTGCCCGTGTGCCAGTGCTTTTGCAATTTGAGCTAGCATTTTCTGGGTATAAGGTACAAGGTTCAAAAGTGAGCTGAGAAAAAAGAGCTGTTGTGATCAATCTAACATATTTTCGGAATACAAAAAAATGATAAGCGTGTACCTAAGTATTGTTTTTTAAAAAGTGGAGACATACAATTAATTTAATGGTGTCCAAGGGAAAATTCAGTATTGCAGTTTGTGCAGCAATCGCATTAGAATATAAAAAAACATAGGGCAGTCCAGCTACACAGGTGGAAGTATCTTAATAGGACAACACTTTTTAATGTAGTTTTACAAAATAATGGCGGCCAAATGAATACAGTGAGCCATTATAACAAAATATTTTTATTGAAAACGTCGCCTTGATAGGATATATAAAAAAAAGAACAAAAACTAACCTTTCCGGAGATCCACAGGCATTTTTTCAAATGGAACATTGCACAATTTGAGTAGTATGTATAAAGCCCTCGAAGGTTGGGACATCAAGTCGTAATATAATTTGAGAACCATAATTTAGCATAAAGTAATATTCCTGAAATAGATATAGATACTTGAAGTGATTTTTGTGGCTTGCGATAGAATCCATATGGCTTCCATATCGCAGCATAAATATCGCACATGACTCTTGATGCATCCATTTAATTATAGGTAACTACTGAAATTTGCGATGGGCGATTGAGAATGAATTCATCCGAAAGAATTAATTGTTGCCAATCTCTTGAGACAATCAAAAGTTTTTGGTAACATCTCGAAAGGTTCTAGATTCTCACTTAACGATTGACTTGTTTGTTTCGATGGATCGCGTTCCGATTTACACGTCACTCAGCTGTTTTTAACTTTTGAAATATTCTACTGTAATAATCTCTTGTCTTTCGTTTGATAGGAGCGGCACAAAATACACGCAACGTGCCCGTATGATACCATAGTATTGTATTCATAGGCGTAATTAGCCATCTGACCTGGGGGGCCTAAAGAAGGCCTGTCATTGCGACTTGGGACCTTTTAAAAAGTAAAATCAATGTTGATAATAAAAGACACCAAATTTTTTGATCAGAATGTGTAATATTGACGAGACAAAAGTACATAACTACAAAATAAATTGTTACTATACCTACAAAGTAAATAAATAAAAACTATGTATTTTTATAAAATGAAAATCTATTAGACAAAGAAAAAAAATATTGCGTCGATAATAAAAAATAAACTTTAATTTTCTATTCTGTTGTGAGAATAGTTCAGCATATAAGTCAGATATTTTCTGGGGGGGGGGGGGCTAGCGAGGTCTGAGGGTGCCCGGCCCCCCTGTAGTTACACCGGTGGTTGTATTATAGTATTGACATCTTTTTCATACATCAATCTATTATTTAGGTATATCTAATATTGTATTAGTTTTTACTATTCGATAAATAAATTTAACTCAGTCACAAAATAGAAACATGATCTTAATCGATTAGTTATCATTTTCCTTTTAAAACAAATAATGCTATCTAACTTTTTGGGATCTAACCCTGTTTCTACGTTCATTTGTCAATATGCCTTATATATTAAGCAGGAATATTAAAATATTTAGCTACTGATAAATGTAAATTATCGACGAGCAAAATATATAATGATACATCGTACAATACAGTACAAGTTAGGCTGTACCCAATAATATGACTAACAAATATAATAATTATAAGGGTATTTAAGGGTAATAACTTCGAGATACAATCGGGGTGACAAGCGCCTGCGCGCTTGGCTATGTTACCCGGTTTTAAAACATCTCGCATCTAGAATGAATCTTCGATGGTATAAATCCTCTCAAGTATTTTTTAATCAAGACGAAAAATTACAACAATCACCCATTGCTGACAGAATGGACTTTGGAGTCTACGTATCAACAAAAAATAATAGGTTTATTAAAAAGGAAACAGTAAAAGAACAAAAAACTTATGTTTTGAGAAATAATAATAAATACCCTCCCACTAACCAGCTCTTCCTAAAATACTACAAAGCTCATCAAAAACAAGAAATAAAGCAATAATATTGTATCGCTGTTTTGTACGTTATAAATAAATAAATAAATAAAACGTGCTAGACTTCACTCACTCGCAGTTCGCTGCACTTGACGAAGTCGGAGTCGGACACTGATTGACTCGACAGTTGGCACTGACAGGCGACAGCTGACAGATAATAGTGATAGCGCCTATATTATTTTATAATTCCTTCATAATTATTATTCAAAAAACCATCAAACATTACAAAATAATTTGCAAAATTATCCTAGTAATAACAACATAAACTACAAAAAATAATATAAAATTTTATATTAAAAAAAAATCAGCTTTATACCTTTTTTATAAAACATTCAAACAAATGTAGGTTTATGATTAGTGTAAATTTAAGGTAACTAGTAACTAATAAGGTACTGAAATAAGTAAATAAAAATATTTAAGTTTACTTTTATTTATTTATTTGAATTCATCGAACTGTCTATCGGGATCAAAGTGATTTCTAAAAGATCAAAATTCGTACAATTCTCTTTAAAACAACTAAAATCAAATAACCTTCACATGAGTTTTAATTTGCTAATAGCATCTTAAAAATGCTTTGAAACAAAAGAAGAAAATGATATTGCCTCTCTATTTTTCACCCTTTCTCCCTCCTTCACTCCTGCTTTGTTTGACGCTGGACGCCACCGACGCGACGTCCGAGACGCTGCAGAGTCCGGAGTGCCGACTTTCAGCTTTCCTTTAAAAGTTCGCTGTTTTTATTTGGTGTAATATTTTTAGCACAACAACGGCGATGTCTTCAATAGATTTATTAAATCAACATATCAATAAGATAAAAATAGCTGGACCCTATCAAAGAATTTACAAGGATGAATGTGTGTATTCATTTGATACCCCGGTGAGTTGACATTTTTTATAACCTCACTTGGCGTTGTAAATTTATAATGCAAATTATCTGCATTACAGTTTTTATTTGAGCAACTTTCTGATTTATACCGCCACCACACAGTTTATGAATATAACCACCACTCTGGCATAAATCAAAAAAGGTTATTGAAAAACTTTACAATCTGTTTTCCTAGAAACGTCCATTCATATTTTCATATGATGTTTATTACGTTGGTTTATAATTTTAAATACTGAGGACACCAATGTTATATACACGGCAGCATTGGCCGAGATGTGAACATGAAATTGAATCTAAAGTGGAATAAACAAATGACTTCTACAAAAGCGACAATTCACTTTATTTGCTTTTAGGTATTTTTTAAAATGTCAATGATTAAGTCATTTTTGTCACATAATATAAATGTGATAAATATAAAAAAACATTTTCTTTAGCTGTTTTTCTTTTTGTTTACATAGGATGTACAGCATTATTATATTGTTGCTTAACATACATCGTATTTACAATACTTTTAATAACTTGATAAATATTATTAACAATTTGTAAGACTCCAGTAGCCATTTCTTGTTTTTGGAAACAAAATAATACTCTTAAAGTTACGTCCATGAGCAGTGGGGTCCATAATGCTAAGCTTATTAAAGTCGACCATATAAAATATATGAACACTCTCATTTTTGCCACCTCGCTTGCTGAATCCTTGTTGTTTTTTAATTTGTAACGTTTAATTTCTTTGAAGTTACGGTCAAAATAGTAAATACTTATTATCACACCTGTAAAGTACACAGTGAGTAATACTGTCAGACAAAATAACTTCAACGATTTTGGGTTCACGTAACAAATGTGGTTACACTTTTGTTCAAGAGTCTTTGGTCTTCTTTTTAAGTTTGAAGCTTCGAAGAATCTTTTAGTAATATTTTCAGTATTTGAGCCATTAAGTTGTACTTCGAACTGTCCAACTATGGTCCGAATATTATCAACTATGTTGTTAATAGCATCGGAGTAATTGGATTCATATTCATTTAATGTCGGTTCTAATACTGTCAAAATAGGCTTTTCTGCTATTTTTTTTTGCTCAAAATTGTCTGTTAAATGATCTAATATAGGTAAAAGTTTGGTATGATTTCTAGTACAATTAATTTCCATCCAGCTCATATCAAAATCAGCACACGTTGCTAAAACTTTTTCCATTGTTTGATCGTCCATTTCTACTTTGGTAATCGAAACAGTCATTATGGCCAGGGTTGTCGCAATTGGTAAGATCCACTGCAACAGAATGCTCAAAACGACGATCCCTTTTTGATTAAATCTTTTGTTCCCGCTGCCGGGACAATTGTCCTCTCTATCACTCGCAGTTCCCTGTCTTGCTTTTGTTAGCACAGCTCTGTCAGTCGTTGTAAAATTATCTGTAGTTACATTTTCAGTGTTATCATGGGAATCGTTAAAATGTTCTTTCCCGTTGTCCAAACATGGCAACTTTGTTTTAATGATTAGGCCCCGCAGAATTGCATTGTCGGCTAACATTGATGCAAAGCTATTGACAAATGGTACCGCAGTTATTCCATATTCCATAAAAACATCCATAAAAGAACAAGATTTTCCCTCTAATTCAACGATTTTTAAAACATGCATCGAAAGTTTCACTTCAGTAATATCCTGATCATCTTTTTGCTCCATGTCGAATGCGAAGATATATTTAAGGATAAAAATGATCCCTACTGGTAGCAGAAATGCACTCTGGGATATTATGTTAGTATTTAAAAAGTGTTTTTTTTTGTGATTCTTGTGTATCACATTGCTGCAGTTAAACACAAGAAGTATGAGACTTGATAAAACTAGCATTACACCTAAAACCAATGTTGACTCTCGGGTCATATTGAACATATGCTATGAACATCTGTATTAACCGCCAACTGACTTCAATCAACCGCCCACATGGTGTTTTAAAACAGTTCCTGTTACAATGAAGATAACAAAATTGGCTCTATGTTTATGCAAATAAGTACAGTGCCCTGACCTGCATAGGGGTAGTATTAACATGCTTATCCTTTGCAAAAATGATAAGGCTGTATAAAATTTACAACTTTCCTATTAGTATTGATCAGCTTTCTCTGATTGTCGTTTTTATAGGTACCAACAAACTGTTATTATATATATTATAGATTTGCAGAGTTATATCCTATTTTAAAAATATAATTTGTTTATTCATAATTATACAGTCATAATTAAATTTTGATTATTGATACACTATAAAACTATTATTATTACACTATAAAATACACTTACCTATTTAAGTAATAATAATAAAAATAATATTTGATTATTTGTATGTATCTGGAATAATCCTAATATACTTTCATCTACTATTTTGTACGTTATTTAATTTATTTATTTAAATTATTTTTTTTATAACCTCATTATTAATAAATAATTATTTAAAAAACAACAATTAAAAAATGAATGTGTTTATTTCTCGGGTAACAGGCATAAACCAAGGTAGTTTTCATTAGGAAAGTTACCTATTGCAGCGGGTACCATGTCATGACTTCCGGAACATTTCGACATATCTTTGAATTTCACATCCCCTAGAATATATATCACTTTCCTTTGGACACTATAACTGCTGTAATTTTAGACCAATCACTTTTCTAATTTATCATAAAATTTAAGGGCACATAATCTCGGTCAAGTTCGTTAATGGCCAAAATCAGACCAGGGAGGTGGGATGTGGGGGTTTTTTCGAAAAAGTGAAATTTTGCTATAACTTTCTTAGTATATAAGATATTTAATTCATTTAAATTATATATTATTCATTAGATAAGGGCCTTCAAAATGTCAATTGTAGGCCTATAATTTCTCTACAATTTCGTTTGAAACAATTTTTGATATGAGCAACCCTTACCGCACAGTATGAAGGAGGGATTCAGTATATGCACTCTCGCTGCGCAAGGATACAGCGGGTTGGGGATTCCACTCCCCGAGCTGCCGCGCGGGGAGTGGATTGCGCAATGTTTGACCCAAGTTTGTTCAATTGGATTTCGCCTACCCCCTACTTTGATCCGGTGAAATCTACCTCTGCCTTCCGGCGTGCCTAAAGGGATTTTTTAATCATTGCATTCACATCATTGTTTAACATATTTTTTTCTAATAAATGAAATTATATAAAAAAAAAGGTATTTAAATTTGTTTTATATAATAATTGATTCCTAATGTTTTTGCTACATTACCATAGTATGTCTGGGTTAAATTTCAGATTAGTACAGAAACTAGTTTTAGCACAGTGATATTTTTTGTAATGGAGGGTAGGACATTCGTCAGAAAGTATGAGTAACTTAAACCGTTGACTTTCGGATTACCCTATCTATATAGTTAGTGTTCAGGTGTTTGGTAGGGATGACCCCTATCACCAGGTTTAGGCTGACCACTGTCCAGGACATCATGTATACGGTTGGCTAGATTTAATGGCAGCTTAAAATAAGCACATTGAATTTATTGTTTTTTAAATTTTATAATTTTTAATTAATTTTTATTTATATAATCACTAATGAGTGACACATGGTTACATTATATCTGTTTATAGTTTGATTATTATATGGTCATAGAGATGTAGGTAGCTATAAAAACATGCTGATTTGCAAAAATATAGGTAAATATATTCAAATGTGCCAGAATAATTGAACATCATTGAATATTTGACATGATTTCCTTTCAATGATGTTCATCATTGGAAGGAGTAAAAGGCAGTCTGAACTATGCTTAGTTAATCTGTTTTAATGCTTCGATGATGAGGATTTTTTGTTTTGTAGGAAAGTGAGACAGGCTTGTACGTCTCTTTAACTAGTTTCCTTGGATTTGGTCGAGATTATGTGGAGCAATATCACCAGCACACGGCGAATTCCTTATTTCTGCACATCAAACGGGACAAAAAACCGGTATGCTTAATTCATTCCGGTATATTTAAAGTTTTTTCAATTATATTTGCCAATCTTTTTTTTTTAATTTCTTAAAAATATTACTATATTTGTACATATTCTATATTGTACATATTGTTTTTTTTTTATTCATAAATAATAATAGATAAATAACTGTTCATCGAAAAAGGTTATATTTTGGCATGTAGGTACCATAGATGTTGCATAGCTATAAAACATAAAACACTGGATCAAAAAAATGAACATTAAAAATATGTATTACATTTTGTTAATTTAACATGTGGTATTTTGTTGGAATAAGCTCTATTCGAATGTTCAAACCATATTTTTTTTTCAAGATAATTATTTTCTAGGTTTTATAATCGAATTGTACTAAAAAATGTATATCCCTCAATGTTTACGGAAGTATCAAATATTCAACCATCTAGGTGTTTGATTTTATTTGTTTTCGAGTTAAAACGTTCCCTGGTTGATGAATTTTTATGTTTCTTTGAATGTAATTATCTGCCTGTTATCTTAACTTTTTCATCTATATTTGTGAGAAATACAAAAAAAGGAATTATAAACATAAATGTAAATATGGGAGAGTAATTCCCTACAAAAACCTTTTATTAGTCTTTCCTTGAGAATAGAGGCGACTATGATATTGCTAATTCAAACTAGGGTGGCGCACTTTTGCAAATTCGTTCCTGGATTCAAATAAAGAAAAAGTATATTTAATAGTCACGTCCCTTGCCCACATGGTGTACATTGAAGAAAATCTAATATATAGACATTAAGATATTGTGTTAAGTACAAGCTTTTCCTCCAAAGCTTCCTTCACTTGAGCAGACGGGCGATGGTCCCGAGAAAAAGATCACCCGCCTGGCCATCGGAGTGGAGGGTGGCTTTGACCCTGAGAAGCCCAAGTTTGAGTACACGGATCACTACTCCATCGTGGTGGTGCCTGGCTTCCAAACGTTCCCGTGGCCTGACCCCATTTTGCCCGAGCAGGTAATAATATTACTCTTATGAACCCTTATCGGCTGATTTTTACTTATTCATTTTGGAATTGTTAATAGGATATTTTTAATTTTTTTTTTGAAAAGAAAATAAATTACCTATAAGCATAACCTATCATTGTAATTTTAAAGTGCCAAAAATGGTAATGGCAATGGTGCGAAAAAAGTAGATACTTTACAAGCAATTCTGACATACTTTTCATGTTGTAATAGCACAGTATTTATCAAAATCACTGACCTAGTGGTTGTTAGGAACAGTAGAACCATACTATCACTACTAGAATCATTAGGAACTATTAGAATCATACTATTATTCAGTGAAGGCTAGGTTAGCTCCTGTGCGAGTCTGGATATATTTAGCGTTTTAGATTTATTTTATTTATTTTTTATGTTAAAACTCCAGTAAATGGACAGTAAGTCCTGTTAAACGGTTTACGCTTCCCCACTTATAAGGAGTTGGCTTTATGTCTTGAATGATAGGTAGGGCCTTTTTGTAATTGAAAATTTAGGCTTACTTGATTGCCGCCTCAATACAGCTCTAAATGAGAATGTTGTTCATTTGTCCTGGACACACATAAATGTCCTGCAGATTGTGTTATTTTAAAAAAAAAAATTTTTTTTATAAACCTTTGAAATACTGTTTGTTCTTTGATTGTTCTCTCGTGGCTGACTTTTCGTTTTGCCTCACATTCATGCTCACACCGCATGGCATCTGGAGATTTCCAATCCTCGAGCCGGTTAATACCGAGCACGAACGTGATTCAAAACAAAATGTCAGCTACAAGAGATCAATCAATAAACAAACGTATTTCAAAGATTTAAACTTTTTTTTTTTTTAATGATAATGTACAATTTTGATGTCCGAGACAAATGAACGGAGTTCTCATTTAGAGTTGAGATTCGACCTCACCTAACACTCAATATAATTAGATTATTTATTTATTTATTGTTTATTCGCAAAACCAACAGTATAATTTAAGAAGAAAGAATGGTACATACAGTTGTTTGTAAAATTAACTGATGACAGGTTTTCGCAAAAGTACAGAGATACATGTAAAGATTAAAATTAAATTAAATTACACTCGCATTAGCACTCTAAATACATTTTAATTTTAAAACAATATTTTGAAATAATGGTATGTTTTAAAAATAGTCAGAGGCCAAAGAAAAGAAACTGAAAATGATGTCCAAAGATTACTATTTTATTATTATTATTATTTATTTTTTTTTTATACTGATTGTATGTTAGCTAATATGCTTATTACTGATTATTGTATTATATTATTACTGAACGATCAATAATGACTTCTTATGGTAGTATAATTAATACTCTCAGTAAAAAATCATAATAATATTTTTTTCCTCTGCTACTCAACTCAGCGGCACATGCAGCTTTCAGAGCATGTTTTCATTAAATTATAGAAATCTGAACTTATTATAATTTTGTACCATTAATCGTACACTCACATAACATTTCTTTGCACAATTATTTAAAGAAGTAATGTAACCATATGCAATATAAAACTGTCGGTAAAGAGTTTATTCTATTATTTCAGATTAGAGTCGCTGTCCAGAAGATAATAGACGCAGAGTCACCGACAAAACTGGCAGAAATGGAAGCGCTCGCTGGTACCTGGGACGGGGAAGCCAGACAAGTATCCAAGTAAGTGCGTGGGGAATGTGGTTGTACTCACGTGAACTGTTCTAAATTCAATGGCGTACTCAGTTTTTAGCTATTATCTATGGCTATCTAAGGGGCCTTTACAAATTGCTTCATTGTGCTTAGCTTTATTTGGAGAGGTAATAGCAATACTTTTTAGTGTAACCAAGCTCTCAGGCTCTGTATATTTATTTCCAGGTGTAACTCATTTTCGGGTTGTCCACGGCTTTGTATGTAATGTTCATCTGTCTGTATGTAACTACAGATCCATTCACAAATAAAACTATTCTTTGTAAATCCAGGTTGCTGACATTACAGTATACAAATCTCTACAATGTGGATATTATTTGTAATATTTTATTTTATTTACAACAATTCAAGATTTTTGTATATCCCACTGTTTTGTACAAAAACTAAATATTGTTGTTAATGACTAGTAGATGTTTGTCCCAAATTCTGGGTGCAGATTTCTTCTGAAAACCTAAATCTCTTTCGCTCCCTCTAGAAGGTAAAGAGTTCCTTGTTACTTTCATTTATTGTTTCAGTGATTGAGCACAAGTGGCATCCATGTTTTATTTTGATTTTCAAACTTTATACTGAAGTAAGCATGAATTTCTTTTAAATTAAATTGGCGAAGTTTTGCTTCACTAGTTCAATATGTCTGCGCCACGTTTACACCTTCTTGAAGACCTTTCGTCAAAACAAAAACGGGATGTTGATTATTTTAAATTGTTAAGAACACACAAGTTCAAATTTAAAAAAAAATGCTCTTTTTTGTTTTTTTGATGGCGTGAAAAATTATTTTTTCTACAGACATGCCGAAAATCTGAAACAGCTGGATAACGGTGTGAAGATTCCACCATCAAGCTGGAAATGCGAGAAATGTGACCTTACAACCAACCTCTGGTTAAACTTAACTGATGGATCTATACTGTGTGGCCGTAGATTCTTTGATGGAACCGGTGGCAACAACCATGCTGTAAGTATAAATGATTTGTCTAAAATGGTCTAGGTAGTGCGGCAACTATACATCAAAGACGATTGAAAAACGATTGATTGATTGTCTGATTGGTAAATAAATCAATCGGATATATTTATGCACATTCCAGAAAAATGTTAATGTAGCGATGGTGCCAAAATATAGAATAAGGTTAGATATATACACTATACTAAAATATGTATAACTTTTTGAAAAAGGCACAGCTTTTGAAAAAAAAAATCAAATTCTAAAAAATCTTTTACGCTGCCGTTTCACAAAAAAAAATCCATATTTTGTCCTCTGACGATGATGATAAATCCTTACCAGTTTTTTTGTTAAGTGTATCTTTCTACACCGAATAAATATTCTGTGTTTGCTGCAATATTTTTTTTTTATATAAGTTCAGTCTTTACAAATTACTTTTCAAATTAAAATCACTGTGTTTATGATGATGTTGACGATCAGGAATCTTGATTAACTGTAGTGTTCTTTATGAAATTCCACGCAGAATTCATCATAATTTGTATATTATATCTAAACGTTTGTAAATTAAATATATATATATATTGAAGGTGACACCGTTTTTGGCAAAAAGGGGGTGCAGAAGCAGTCAACTAATTAAAAAAATTGTAATTTAAAACAAAAAGATTCAGCAAAAATGTACAGTTAGTCTCTATTCTTTGTAATCTAACCAATTATTGCAAAAATGATAATTGATATGCATTTTAAAGGACCTACCAAAAGATGCGATTGAGCCACAAAGTAACACTAATAATATCACAAAAAAAAAAACAAAATTATTGATGAAAATCATGATCGAGAGCGTCAATGGAGTCATGAATTGTCACGACCGACAGAAACAACTGTTCACTGACGATCTGATTATATTTAAATGGTTCCAGATCCCTTTCCGATTAGTGCGTCGGTTAAACGGCCAGTAGGTGTTCAAGCAGACACTAGTCTGAAGTTTACGATGTAGTTTCCATACTAAAATAAAAATATTATTAGTTTTTATAGAATCTTCAAAAATTCAATAGAGTGATTGGTTCATTGGGCATCGGATGGCATAAAATTATGGCAGTTGAAGCCATAGTTAATTTGGCGGAAATATTTGAATGAGTGGCGGCGCGAAGTGCCGACCGGCTGGCGAATTATTTCATCTGCGCTTGAACAAGGGTTATAATGCAGATTATAATATTGGTATAAAAATATTGTTAGCAAGAACATCTACCACATTACATTGTATCTGTGTAAATTGACATTATTAAAGTTAATAAATATTTTTCAGGTTGACCATTTCAAAGAATCGTGCTATCCACTTGC
Organism: Neomicropteryx cornuta; assembly: GCA_020383195.1. Classification (NCBI taxonomy): domain Eukaryota; kingdom Metazoa; phylum Arthropoda; class Insecta; order Lepidoptera; family Micropterigidae; genus Neomicropteryx; species Neomicropteryx cornuta. Next base: position 5,529,127 of record JAHKQU010000025.1, on the reverse strand, counting down.
GGTAAAATTGGGTACCATTACGCACGAGGGGAAAGGCGATGTGTTTTCTTATGTTGAAGATGATATGGTTGATGATCCTTATTTGCAGGAGCACCTTAAACATTTTGGCATTAATGTTCAGAAAATGGAAAAGGTATAACACTGCTTTAAATAAATAATGATGCATTTAACTACATTTTTTTTCCACTAATAATCCACTTTTTGAACACCTTTCTCTTCATTTACTGTGATCCCTTAAAGTATAGCACATACCTAATAAGACAGAGGTCTGTGGAAAGCAGCATTGTCGGTCATGGATTTTTATTTTGAAGATCCGATCAAGTTATAAACTATAAAACATCAAGCAGACTTAACTAGAACTTTTAATAGGCTCAAAGTAGTGTTGATAATTTTGTAATTGCTATAAAAAAATCACATTTTTTGACAATTATTCTTTTGTAGTATATATGGATTTTTTTCAGAAACATTGGAATTTAATTCAAAATTCAATTGCAAACACAAAAAAAAATACCCGTTGTTTAAAATAGGTTGATAATTTAAGGAAATGCTTCTATTTATTCTAATTGAATTAATCTTACTTCAAAATGTTAACTTTAGGGTAAATTGGTGACATTTCAAGGACCTGCATTCACTGAATTGATTGAAGTCACACTCTGATGAACCCATGAAAAATGCACTAAATTATTTATTCATGAACACATCATCTAACAGTGTTATCATAAGCATGCTCTTACTAAAATAGATCAGACTTTTTAGTCTTTCTCTACCAAAGCCATTAGAAACATAATGTCTGTGACTGAAGTCACCTACTGCAATTAATATTTTGTTCTTAGACAGAGAAATCTATGGTAGAGCTAGAATTGGAACTGAATCAACGAGCAGGCGAATGGACTTCTACCCAAGATGGGGCAGAGTCTCAAGCCCTGCACGGACCCGCCCTCACCGGTTTGTGCAATCTGGGCAACTCCTGTTATATGAACAGCGTTATGCAGGCATGTTACATATTTTAATTATAATATAGTAGCTATTGTTATGTCCGGTGGCTTAGTTGTTTGAGAGCTTCGATATCTGATATCTATGGAGATGTTGGTTAAAATTCTGCTAGTTAAAGTTTTTCTTCATTAGTTTGATATTGTCACTATCCGTTATGTCGTTCTAAACAATATCACCATTCTTCTCAAATCTTAGGAAAATTGTTCTCTTCAAATACTTTATTTATCTAACTGCAAGAAGTTATTGAGGTTTTTAAAGCGAACCTCTTAAAATATTAGATGTCCTCCTAACTTCCGTTAGTGATGACCGAAAATTTTTCTGTTTAAGTACCGATGCCAAGTAATATAATATTGGTGCTAGATATTTCCCCAACTAAAATAAAAATACACGGTTTGTATTACCACCTGATGTTTTTAACGGATTGACAACACGAAAAACACTCAAAAAGAATTAGACCATGCAGTTTATAAATGGTTTAAGCAGAAACGAAGTGAAGTTCGACCAATCTGCGGACCATTATTACAGGATAAGGCTGGGTTAGGTTAGGAAAATTTGGATGTCTATTAAAAAATATTATAGATTGTTGTTCGTGTACGTATTTTTGTATTTTATTAGTTAATTCGATCCGATTAGCACGGACAAGGGAGGTTCTACTGTACCTAACTTGAAGTATCTTGTATATATGTGGAATGAGAATTTATTTTAATTTGCTTACTCTTATCAAAAACCTTACCTTACTTAAATACCTTTACGCTTAATGCTCAATCACCTCATTATATGTATACTGTAGGATGTGTAAATAAATAGCTCTAGAGCTTTGCTAATCAAATTTTCATTATAAATGAAATGTTCTAATGTAATTCTAACCTTATAGGTGCTGTTCCGAATGCCGGATTTTACAAAGAGATTCGTTCATGGTGCACCACAAATTTTTGACAGTTTTCCTTCAGACCCTGCAAATGATTTCAATGTTCAAACGTAAGTATACTTCGCTTTAGAAGGTAAATTAACAGTAAGCAAAATAAAGAAGCATAATAATAGTAATCTATTTTATTATTAAAAAAAAATAATTATATCCCACTCATGTGATAGAATACTTTTTATTGATACTATGTTTCATGTACTCAAGACATATATTTGTGAGTATTCGAGACCGATATTTTCAAAATGTCCTAAAATAACAAATGAATACAATATTTTCCCCACAATTTATTAGCTCTGAATTTTTTTAATATACTGATAACATTACTCTTTGTAACGAGATTTTTTTTTTTGTTTACAGTGCCAAATTAGGAGTAGGACTTATGTCAGGCCGGTATTCTTACCCTCCGGAGGACGGTTCTCAGAGGGGAATTGCACCTCACATGTTCAAGAACCTTGTAGGGAAGAATCATCCGGACTTCAGCACCAAGAAGCAGCAAGATGCACAGGAGTTCTTCATATATTTTTTGACTCTTTTGGAGGTATATTTTTTGTTTTAAAATGTCTAAAGTAAAAAAAATGTGTAATTTAAGGGAGGAGATTGTTTTATGAGAAATGGTTACGCTGTGACTTTCTCACTGATTCTGACGTATACATATTGGACGGTTGGTGATTCACCTAAGTAATATTACATGCATTATCGTTTTTGAGATATATTTGTTAGTTATAGACTGTTAATTTTCAATTTAGAGTAACATAAAAGTTAAAGTTACGGTAAGGTAAGGTTTTTGTTTTATGTTCATAACTTCATTTTTCATATTTTTTTTATCTAAAACATTTCTACTGTCAAGAATTCAAATTTCTTTGTTATTTTTTTTTTTACTGATTTGATTTGAAATACTCCTATAATGATAACCAAAAATTCATTAAATAATATTTGACTTATGCATAGTTACGTTAGTAAGCTTGAAAGTGACCACTAGCAGTGAATCAATGCGACTAAAAAAAATATAATTTTATAATAAATTAATAATGTTTTTAAATTGTAGGTAGTGTTATATGAAAGTTAAATCGCTTTTTTCTTCCAATTAATATTATTAATGGAATGCTTTCATAGGTCAGTATTTGACCCTTTTCCTACTCCAAGCCTGTTTTTAAGCGTAGGCTGCGAGTTAGTTAAGTATTCATTTTTTTTCCTCACCTACTAAACTCAAAAGTATCACTGGAGCTAGCTCTTAAATAAATAAAATAATAATAAAATTAAATCCATCTCATCGCCACTGCCGATATGAGTGCTTCATTTAGCTGAGACCTAAACCCCTAATCCATTCGCATTGCTGTAACCAATTAAATGCAGCTAACAGTTGTTTAGTTTATATTTTTTGTAAATGCCACTTGTCTGTATAAATATTAATAAATTTTCCTGTATCAAGAACATACTTTAAAAATGCACTGAGACATTGGCGCAATTAATTAAACTTAGGAGAGTCAACAGGCTGAAAAATTAAAGTTAGGCGATGAAAGTCAAGTTTCACACAGGGTAATAGGACAGAGAAGTGGGAGAGAGAGAACTATATAAGCTCTAGATTATGTATCTCAAGAGATTTGTCACACCCCACTGTATCGAGTTAGGCACATTTGTGCATAAGCAGTCCATTTCATACAAATTGCAATACATGTTCAGTGAAAAGGTTATTTAATCTTTAGAGAGATAAAATTCTTTATGCAACAGCTACCTAATCAACTTTCTTACTTAATTAAATAACTGATAGAAATGGACAAAAAAATCTTATATAAATACTTCTCAATGGTTGTAACAAGATGAAATATGAAAGAGCTCTTTGTCTTGTCCCCAGAGGAATAGCCGTCACTCCTTGGATCCGGCCTTGTCTCTGCGGCTTTGCATTGAGGAGCGTTTACAGTGCTCGGAATCGAGGCAAGTGCGCTACTCGAGGCGACCAGACACCTGTCTCTCATTGCCTGTGCCATTGGCAACTGCTACAAACAGAGCACAAGTATGGAATATTCTACAGACTGTATTATCGAGGAGCTGCCATTATATCTAGGCCATTTGGCATTACTTGATATTTAGCACTTTTAACTTTTATGTTGATTAATATAAACATACTTTATATGAATTTTGAGGAGTAATTCAAAAGAATTAATATCTCGGGGGTGGAATTGCTGTTTGAGATTAATTGGAAAATTTAGTTTGGATACTATTTAGGATGATCGTGGGAGGGACACTCATTTAGAATAATCTTTGGAGGGAAACTTATTTAGAATGATCAAGGGAGGGAAACTCATTTAGAATGATTGTGGGACGAACAGTCATTTAGAATGATCGTTGGAGGGAAACTCATTTAGAATGATCGTGGGACGAACAGTCATTTAGAATGATCGCATTGAGCTCTAGATCGAGGGTGAACCTACTTGTTGCCACTCTTAATAATCCATATTTGTTGGCTGCCTTATTGCAACTCTAACCAAAAACAAGCTTTGATGAGTAGTTTCTTTTGTTGACAAACAGTTCTACAGTTTTTACGTATGTTAATTTTCTGCAACTGTTCTGTGTTTAATACAATTTTTGTTATAGGTGGAGCAGTTTGAGGCTCTTAAACGACAGGCTGAAGCTTCCGGGAACAAAATGTAAGTAGTCTCAATGAATTAAATTTGATAGATGATAACTTGCGGATATATTATCAACTAGTTTAAGAGGGCTGTCTTTGCTCAGAATATTTATAAAAACGTTATTCTCAATTTACAATGTTGTGTTTAAATTTGGCATAGAATTATTATTATGAAAGATCTGTACTAAATCTATGTATACCGGGAAATTATTTTATTATAAATATTTAAGTAACCGGCGTTTGAAGTAACATTTTTTTTTTTACTTAAATTGTGGCATTTTTGCAATCCCTGTGTGAGCAAATAGCTATGTAGAAAAAATATAATTCCGAGAACATCTGTTGATGCTTTCTGAATAGATGACCCAAATAATATTTTGTCAACATTTTGTTTTGAAGTAGAAATCTGGGAACACCTGAACCCTTTCCTTTGTTCCTTTGTGGGGAAGGGGAAAGACCAGCATGCACATGGGGGTCCAGACTATGTCTGTTTTATTCATACATAAATATCGACTACTTCCCTTTTCTTTTATGTTCACTGTCTGTGAATTTACAACCCTGATTCCAGGATATGGCCACAGGAGTGAGGGGTGAAGGGGGGGATTTAATAACAGGAGACAATGAGACCAGAAAACACAATATTATTAATATTATATTATAATACAATATTTAGGAGCTAGCTCCCGTGATGCTGAGCTTAGTAGGTTAATTAGTAGTAGTCATTATTTTGGGCCCCACTCAACTAAGCTAAATTTACTTGTTCTAAAGTCAATGAAGATGGTGATGAAACATTAAAAATGGTATAACTATAGTTTGCGGATTCGTAGCTGAGATTGCTGGATCAATAGCTAAACTCTCTAACTCCTAGACTAAACAATCTCTTTGTTTGAATTATATTGCTAAAATATAGTATATTTTCTATTTCACATCATAATATGCTAGTCCAACATGTCAAGTGCCCTCAAATAGCTAAGATTGAAAGTGTTATTATAAGTACCCAGAAGTGATTACAGAATTCATATTATGTAACTAATCACTTTTCTGCTGAATTACAAATTTTTGTTATTTTTATATAGTGAACCAGCAAAGGTTGTCCGCCCCTTCATCACATTTCAAGCCTGTTTGGATGCATTCACAAGAGAGGAGCCGGTTGAACAATTCTTTAGTACAGCACTCAACAAAAAAGTTGTAGCTCTTAAGTACGTTTTTTTTTTACATATTAATATTTTTTTTAGCACATCTGATATGAGATTCACTTACGGAGATAAGTTTCATTATAGAAGAGGGGTAAATATTCAAGAATCTAGAAAGTTTAGGATCATGCAAATATAAAATCCAACACTTTTGCATGCCCGACCGTGTCCGTGCTTGCAACAGATGTGGAATGCGGATACCAGAACAGTACTAGAAGTTTTTTTAATGGATGGTTGCATAGACGAACCATTTTTCATTACGGCTGAATTGAGACAAATGCATTTTTTTTACTTCACAAACTGGTCTTTTGAGATGTGATCCCTTTTAAGAGAAAAGGTCTGATTCACTATAACAGCTGACTTTAAGGACATAAATCAGTAAAATAGCTGGGTTTTAAAGTAATGGGAGCAAGAGCAATGTTAAAATGTGGTATTAACCTTCCTTAGAATAGGTAACTCTTACCTAGTTAGGAAGGTTATAGACTTGTACTCATCGGCCCTCGTCAAAAATGGTGATTGACAGGAAGATTATGTAGTTTGTATCCATCTATGTAGTTTAAAATAATAAATATAAAATACCTTCACACACCTTCAACATTTTTACTTCAAAAATAGCTTAACCCATTCCACCACTAATAATTAATTAAAATCACTATTTAATTATTACAACTTTTATTACGGCCATTTTGGAAAAACTTGGTTGTCAAAATACAAATTAAAAATAATACGTAAAAAATTTAATAATTATATTTTTTCATCAAAATAAAATTCTTAATTATTTTATCAACGATATTTACATGAACAAAGTTGTTTAATATTTTTATGCATAAAATGATACGCACAGACTGGCGTTTCGCCGGCTTAGTGTGTCAATGGGTTAAATTCTATCAAAAATAGCTTTTTAAATGCCCAATAACTTTAAAGGAGGTATTTTTTTCTTAAATCTTTTGCTATACATTTGAATATAAGGATTCTAAGCACTCAAATCATACCAACCCATCACCAGCCTAATCCACTTTATTTACAGTGACGTGTGCTGCCCAGCGAGATTTTAAAAAATTAGGTGATTATTAATGTTAGTTATCTTTAGAACCTGCACTATTTTTAATAGTGTATGAAATTCTCTGGAATATGGTTTTATTTTTGATAACACCGATAACACCGATTTATTTTATATTTTTAGATGTGGTGTTGAACCAGTGGAACGTGTTGTTATGTAATGTACTTTCATTACAGGTCCAGCAAAATAGCATCATTTCCCGATTACCTCATGGTGCAGTTGAAAAAGTTCACTCTACTCGAAGATTGGACTCCGGCCAAGTTAGACGTTGAGGTTGATATGCCGTGGGAGGTTAGTACACTTTATACTTTTAGACGTATGTAGCAATTCCCTCGTTCGCAGTAAAACCACTGTTTACCTTTCCATATTTTTTGCAATTTGACGATCTGATTTACCATTAAATTCTCTGTTTTAAAATGTTATTCTAGTTACTATCTGACACATATTTAAAAAATAATACTATTACCGATTGACAGTATGTCAATCATTGACCAGTACTAATTATTTAAGCGAAGTTCGGTGAAAGCACTTTTTGTACCAAATAAAATATTATTCGTCTCTTGTAAATTGTTCGTGTCTCCTAAAATTTATAAGTGTTTATGTTTCCTATTACGAGTAAGAAATTGTTTAAAAAAATTCAAAAATAATTCATCTCCATCTCCAGTGCTGATGTAAATTCTCTTAAGCGTCGCAAAACGCAATTGATATTTCATTTTCCCACACTCGACTTTAACCGTTAGCGGTCAATCACTTGGCCAACTGATTTTGGCATGACAAAAAAGGTTTAATATTATTACATACTTAAAAAAAAAAAAATCTGTGAAACCATGATGAATTTTGATTTCCTTACAAATCATGTTTGAAATTGCAGGGCCAATAACTGTTTTTTTTTATCGGGAATGGTCTTGGGACACAGTGCATTAAAGGGATAATATATGCATTAAATAATGACATTAAATCAATTTAACACTCAATAAAATAATCAAAGTTGGTATTTGTAGCATAAATATTATGATGTTTTAGGTTAAGTTAGTTTTAGGTGTCAAGTTAGGTTAGTTACTAAAGATACTAAAGGAAAATGGACAAAATTGATAAAAAATAAACTTTGTTGCAGAATATTATAACTAGCATGCCTAATCAGCTGTTTGCAATAGTCGCGAGACCCGATCTCTTTGAAATTTGCCATCATCCCCATTCAGACACTCGTCTTTAGTGTTGGACTGAAGGTTTCTGATTCGGCCAATTAACGGCTGAAACTCTGACTGAAACTGCGTTCGTCTGTCCATTACACGGTTGTCATTGAACTTCCTTTCTCATTAGTAAAAATATTTGTTTTTATTATTTATAATTAATTTTAATGAGAAGTTTGTACGTTTGGAAACTCATGGTACAAAGATCGACTTTGTAAAATGGTATATTTTCTTAATGCCGAAGTCCAAATTTTAATATATTTATAATAATTCAGTAATCACTTTCTTGTTTTAGTTTTTAAAAAAATGTGTGAATTTTGTGAACAGTGTGAGAGGTACTTCCTTTGCCAAAACAAGACATGACAAAATATATCAAAATGAAATGAAGTATTCAAGTACAGACTATTAAAGTATTTAGTGTTGTTTAGAATACTAGCAGAGTGATTACCATGAGATCTGTGGTTCATTTCCAAGTACGCCATTCTTCGTGTTAGGTAATTGTTAACAGATTAATTTATGAAGTAATATCACTTTCAGATGGATTTATCAAGTGTGAGAGGTACAGGAATTCAGGAAAATGAAGACTGTTTACCTGAATTGAACACTGACCCGCCTGCCCCCACATACGATCAGGCTGTACTCACACAGTTGGTGAGGACTTGTTTTCTGTTTTATACCTTACATATCAGCAGTCCTGAATCTACGATTTTTTCGAACCGGGGAAACAACCTGACATTGGCGCTTGGAATTAATTTTCTAAATGAATAAATTACGAATGTATTCTTCACACTTTATTTATCCCTACTACACAAACGTACCTACCCAAATAATGAGTATTTATTCGTCTTTGTTTATTATAATTAAACAAATATTTACTAATAGTCAATATTTATTTGCATGAATTTATTTTCCTTTGTATGATCCCAAAATCTCATTTATAAGCCATAACCAACGATCTTTTAAAACAAAGATATGGCATATCATACTAATCGTCTTGTAAAAACCCGACACTGGTAGATTCCGCTCACCGTTCCGCGCGCCGCAACACTTAGCCTTGCTGGATAGGGACAGCTCTGCGAGCCCTGGCTGCGAGCAAGCAAGACTTATGATACGCAAGGAGGGCACTCGACGCAAAGTGGCACACTTAGGAGTGGTGCGTTTTTCACCCTCAGTTGCCGTTTTATATGTTTCAAAAGATCATTGGTCATAACAATATAAACTGTATTTATAAAAAGTTAATTTTATATTGTAGTGTAGGAAAGAATAAATTTGACGTTTTAGTCAATTATATTATTATTATTCGCTGAGTAAGTAGCAAATTAGCAGTATAAAATTTTTGCAAATAGCCCCTTGCGACTTTAGGGTGTTGCCAAGATTTTGTCATTTGATGCTATGACAAAATCCGACGAACGCAAAAAAGACACTGTAAACTGCATGCACATCTCGTTGGTAACTGCGGCAGCCGCGAGTTCGTGAGGAGTTCAAACGTTCTTACGTGGACGCAGGTCGAGTATTTTTGGGAGACACCTCGTATACCGAGATATACTCGTAATAAGGAAAGAATGATATTAAAACAAAAAACATAAGATAAAATCATATATGCGATTCAGATGAAGGATGCTAGGTAAGTGGAATGATTTAATGAGTAACTTACATACAAGGTTGATAAAAATGTAAATAATTTATATATTGGACCTTGATAATCCGGATGGATATGAAACAAGGCACGACCATATAATCAATAGCATTGTTGAATATTGTCTAAAAACCCTCTCTAAAAACACTTACCCCTGAACCCGGCCTCCTAGCTCTTAAAGGTTCTTCTGCGCCTGGACCTCCTATCTCAAATTCTAACCATATATGCGCTGCAGGCTGTCTCTTTCTCGTGATATTTGCACACGATTACCTTCCAAAATGCAAATATAACCATTAATGGTCACCCAATCGACCCCATAAGCTCTGATCCTACTTAAGCCTTTAAGTTACTTGACAAAAAGTTAACCCTCAAGGGGGAACGCCTCAACTATATCTCCTCAGAAATACATATCATAAATTGACAACAGCGCATCTGTTTGAACTAGGGAACATAACCTCCAAGGGGTTTTCATGAAAATGGAGGTGCCCCAGTTGGATGTACAGGTAACCTTCAGCCTAAAATCATAGCAATTGCTACCTATGTTATCCATAATAATTTGCGGATAGTATAGAAGGAAATGTAATTTTCAAATATATGTAAAAAAATTTCAGGCTGATATGGGCTTCCCGTCAGAGGCCTGCAAGCGTGCTTTATTTTTCACAAGGAATTCCGGTCTGGAAGCAGCCACTAACTGGATGATGGAGCACATAAGCGATGCAGATTTCTCTGATCCCTTTGTGCCGCCTGGAACTGGTAGCTGTATATATATCTTTATCATAACTAATTTTTATTTTTATGCTACTGAATTAGATAATATTGGAATCTCATTAAATAAGTCTTAGGGGATTATTGATATTTTAAAAATAATTATCAATTTGGACTCCTGAATGTAAAAATCTTCTTGTAGTCAATCAGAATTTATAAAAATGACTGCTTCTTTCTTTGTTTCTTTGTCCTTTATGCATTCCTAAACCGTTGGTCCGATTGTGATGACGAGTTTGGGAAGTTGTCGTGAGCCGATTAGGTTTGTGAATTTTAAAAAAAAATGAAATTCAACCATTAAGGGGGGGTAATGGGGTTTGAAGTTTGTATGGAACTTATAAACCGTCGGGTTTAGAAATTCGAAAAATGACATGTAGCTTCTTAACATAACATAGACATCGAATGAGAAACGAAAAATCAAATTTAGGCACATGGATGACCCTAAGGGCCTAGAGATATGGAGCGAAGCGATCCATTCCGAGTGCCGCAGTCATGAGTATGCACGCGCCAAAGTCGCCGTTAAAGCCACCTGCAGGGCCTAGCTGCCAACCCGGGGCAAAGCCTGGGGTTGAACAGCTAGTTATTTATAATTATTGGTATTATGGTTACGTAATTTCTAAATCTATGTTACTTCATTCGCAATTTACTGATTAGTTCCTCTTAATTTTTCAGGCCATCGATTGATGGACTGTTAAATAAAAAATGTGAGAATCCCCATTGCTATTTTCGTTTCACCCGCTCGGCACTGTGCTAAATGTTAGTGCGAGTTTGGTATTGAAATGGCATATTTTTGAGGTTACGCATTTGTTAATTATTTACCATAGTAATGCTATAATACACACACACAGAAATTCATGACAAATATTCCTACAAAATAATAATTATAATCATAATTACAAACTTATAAGTAGATTATGTGGGTGACCAGTCATAGCATTATTTTAAAAAAAAAATGTGTTTTTTTCTCTTTCATCGTTTTTATGAAATATATTGTTACTGTGCACATTTTTATAGTATAAAAAAAATATGTATCTGATGTAGAGTTTTTGATAAACATTTATCATCATCGCTGGATAATAACAACCTATAAAAATTACCAAGTGATACAGGAGGTTTTTGATTTTTTACTATATTGAAACTTAGTAATTATATGCTTCATATCCTTTTTTATATGTTAAAAATATATATAAACGTCAAATAATTTTAAAATAGTTATCAAAAATGAAAAAGTTTGGGATACAATGGAAAATTTGGAATTTTTTAACTTTTACAATTTAAAAATAATATATGTAATATATTATTGAAAATATTATAATCTTTGTATAAATGATTTTACTGTGAACATTAATGGTGATTACTGTGATTAATGATGCCAAAATTTTGGTGGAGCGACTCACTTTAGGGGTTTAAAATTCTGAAAATAAATTTGCTTGTAAGAGCTTAAGGAATGTTTTTTTTCCAGCCACCAAAAATGATTGCATAAGCGAAGAAGCAATAACAAGCATAATGGGTATGGGGTTTACAAGGCCTCAGGCCAAAAAGGCTCTGAAAGAAGTCGGCGGTAACGTTGAACGGGCAATCGATTGGATATTCAGCCATGCCGCTGAGTTGGATGCCGGGGAGGACACTGAAGCTGTGGATTCCAAAACGGATGGACAATACCGGGATGGAACCGAAAGTAAGAACTTCTATATTAGTAATTAATTTATTAACCTAATTCCAGGCAGTACAGTTCTTCCATTTTATACGGAAAACGGTGACATAAATCCATTTAAAAGTTTTCTAAGCTTTTTGTTTCCTTGCCCACTAAACCTTAACCCTGAATCTTTATTTTAACTTTGTGTCATAATTTAGCAAGTCGCACTGATGCATACATTATAGTCATACTAACAAATGACAGCTAGGCCCCGAGGGCTGTATTCGGCTGGGTCTGTTCTTCGTACCTCACTTTATTAAGCATTTTTGGAGCCTCTTTATCTTACACATTATAGGAATTGACGTTATTTACATTATTTTCAGTTATAAATAAACTATTAACAAATATCTACATGTTTTATGAAAAGTAATTAATTTCAAACTGCTGTGATTTTGTCCAGAGTGAAATATCTCGCCTATTTATTTCGATGATCAATGAAATTTCTAAATAAAATCAGAAAGATGTTACAATATATCGCTGCCCCAGTGCAAAACTACAATATTTACCAATTACGTTACCTTTGCAGATATCGTAGTGTTGTACTGGGACAGCGAATATATTTTTATATTTTTAAAAAATGTGTTATTTGTCAACATATTATCACAATTTAGAATAAACAAACTGCCGACCGCAACGGGACTTCAAAATTTATATCCGCATCTTAGAATACCTATGACAATATTTTATACGAAATACTTTGTCCAAATGTTGATATTTCAAAACAGCAATGAAATGTATTTCTTAAAATTGGGGGTTGAATTTAAAGTAGATTTTTATGGCGTTTGGAAGCAGCAAAACCTCGCAATTGCCATTATAAAAAATGATTTATATTAATACCCTATACCCGAGGTCACCGACCTGGGTGCTGATTTCTTGAGGCCGCCGATCGGTGGCCTGGGCCTAGTCAGGTTAAGATGCACCACAATCACCCGATTTATTATTCTGGTATAAAAATAAAGAGTTGTTTTTTTTTTAGAATACAAGCTGATTGCTTTCATCACTCACATGGGTACCTCAACGCAAGTCGGCCATTATGTGTGCCACATTCTGCACAATGGTCAGTGGGTCATTTTCAACGACAACCGTGTTGCAACCTGTGAAAATCCCCCCAAGAACCTGGGCTACTTGTACTTGTATGAAAGGATATAAGCGGAAACATGCCCAAAGACTGTTTCATTTATGAGATTAGTTATTGTACAAAAGTGTGGTTTGGACAAGACGCAAATATTTTTCTAATTGAAAATAAGGATTTATTTTTTTTTTGTTTGTTTTAACGGCATTGATAGCTATCGTTTTGTATAAATTAATTAATTGCATTTTCAAGTAAGAATTTTATTTGTTGTAAAATATTCATTACTGTTCATAACATTCTAGTTATGAAATATTGTTATTTTTAAATATTCTATCGGCAGCATACTGACATGTAGACTATGAATTATTGTAAACATAAGTTTACATTTAAGGTTAGAATGAGGAATCATGTTTCCTTAATCTTTTTTTTATTCTTAACTCAAACTACTTGTCAACTCACCCGGGATCTCCGAAACATCGGTATTAAATAACCTTGTTCACGGTGTGTAAAAACCAGCAAATTTGTTTTATAATGAACGACAACCGTGAAAGTTAAAACCAGTTATTAAAATGCTTAAATTGTTGAATAGTCAAAACCTCGTTTCTTTTCCACTGGTGAACAGCTTTGTTGTCGAATTAATAAAATTTATACACATCAAGGTGAAAAAACACAAACTATATTTTTTTTTCTATAAGGCATCAAATATTTGCACATGTTTTTAGCGGTTATTTATTAAACATTTTAGCCTTCAATTATTGTTTATTGTCCTTCAATGAAAGCTAAAATAATCCTTATCCCTTATACCTTGCCGGAACGCACAATAAAAATTCTCAACAGGAAGTGCAAAATTGAATATTTTTTTTATGTTATGAAAGAATGAAAATGTTGTAGTCGCAATGAAAGTAAGTTTTTAGGGACCAAAACTTCCATTATTTCATAAACTCATCCCTATATTAAAAAGCGATTTCAAATTTGTTATTGTGTGCTTTTTGGATGGGAAACTAGGCGGGTTTTGATGAATAGTAGTTTTGTTACTTGTGGTTTTTAAGTGCATACTCAATGTAAGTCTTCAAGATCGACAAAATGAATCCCTTGTTGCCACACACAACCACCCACCAGAACTGGTATATATATATACTTTGACTAAATTATGAATTCAAAGTTTTTTCTATTTATAAAAGCTTTCAACCATTTGTCTTCTTAGGCCTAGAAATGTGCTTCTAATCCAGAATGAAATGATATATATCCTCGTCCTTAATCATAGGCTGAGCTGTAGAAAATGGGAGTTTTCTTAAGTGGCCATTAGAAAATATATCGCGGAAAACCCATTTCTATATTATGCCTATATTAAATATAAATGTTAATTATCCAGCCCTAATGAATAAATGAGACAAGCAAATTAAATTTTAGGAATGGCATGCGAAACTATCCTTGTCTATTTGGAGAGCCATTATTTTTTTTTTGGCTTCTATACATTCATGTATAGGAAGCTACTATCCCTGCGCTATGGCTGTCAGTCTATCCACGTGGCAGTACCGATATAACTAAATACCAGAAAGATAAATATTTGTACATTTCATAGAAAATCTGTTGCAAAGTCTGGTTCCCAGTTACGTAATTTGATCACAATAGTTGGCGGCCATGAAAATTCAATTGCATCAAGTCATATTGACATTTGATATCTTTTTTATTAGGTGCCATAATAGAAATAAAAAAAATTAAAGCACTGCAATTAACAGAATCGTTTCTTTTTGCCTATCTAAACCTGCTTAGGTCTGCAAGTATGAGATTCATGTGTCGTCGATATAAGCGCACTTATATAATATGCAAGTTAAAGATTGTGTAAAATATAAACTTACTATTAAAGGTCTATTATAAAACTTCCTCGAAGAATTGACAGATAATAATATTGTGTTTTAATGTCAAGATATTACAGGTGTGAGTAAACACATCATCGTCTTACTGCATTTCTATTAATAATTAAAAGCGCGGCATGTAGCGTACACCTAAATTCACGAAAGGCAAGACTGATTGTCATTTTTATTTCGGCTTTGACGTTATGTGAAAAGTGTGCTAAGCGTTTTTGATGGATTTTGCAGTAAATATTTCAAGTTTTATTTACAAAAGCTATGTCAATATAATATTAAATATAAAAAACATCTTCATAGTTTTGTACTTATTTACCAATAAGAAACTAAAAAAACGGGTGTAATATTTCATGTGCAGTGACAACCTTCGCGGAATGGCGGCATCGTGTGGTACGCGTTTACGCATGGAGCGGAATGTGTTAATTAGAAATTAATTATAACACTTAGTACCTTCCTAATATAATAAAATATTTAATTATGGATATGTGTTTTTCATATTTTTCTCAAATCATAAAACCCCATATTACATATTTTGTGGTAATAGAATTATGGTATAAATTATATTATTACCCAGTAACAAATGAAACAAACCAATGGCGGTTGGTATGGATGTATGATTTTGTGGTATACATATTAATTAAAGCAACAATATGGCATATTTTTAAAGATTGTTTATTTTTTAATTACAAATCAAATTTATTTAAAAAGAGTGCTTGTCCTACAAATGTCATCGGTAATGTTTTTCGCTGTCCTGTAAACTTTCTGTAGAATTTTAATCATTATTGTGTAATAAAAAGAATCAAAGCCCTCAAAGCCTAGAAACATTCGCCGATTACCATTATCAAACGGAAGGTGAAGTAGCTGCACCTACATCCATATCTTCAAATAATGGATAACTATGGATTTGCAAAGGATGCTGATGTCTTTTACAATTATTTTGGGCCCTACTCAACTAGGCCTGTGCCTGTGCTAGTCAGGGGAGATGATGGTAATGAAGCGTTAGAATGGTATGATCATGTGTGGATTCGAACCCAAGACCTATAGGTCAATAAGTCTTACCTTATATACCTTAACCACTAGACTACCGCGGTCTAACTTTATGAATGATACAGCTCATATTAAATTTGAATATAGACTTAATAGTCATATAGATGCAGAATGCATAAACTAAACAAAAACCAAATTTTTACCTTTTATGCATTTTTAGCTAAAGTCACAAAAGCAAAAAGTGCCAAAAGTGTTGGCAGCTATAATCATGCAATGCAATATATTATTTTTAATCTGTTATCATTCCTAAAATTCTATCTGATGAGACATACTATGTAGCACAAACCAATTATTAATAAAATGGTTATTTCCGAACTTTTTTTTGTACATTTATTTGTAATCTCCAACTTTACAACTTTCATGTTGATATTACGTGTATGCAGCATGCTATTTATACTAGACTACTGTTTTAGTCATTAGCAACCAACCTTACTCGCGTACTTGCCACCGGAGGAATAACTTACAAGTGGAGCCTCAAGATTTGTAAGTTCTGGTAAATTCCCAGAAAAAAATGATCACTTGAGCAATGTAAAGTGCGGCATATATAGGACAATATTTTACTTCGTCGAGGAAACTTAAATACCAATAATCTTTGTATGACTATACAATTTAAAAGGTCCTTGTTCCCCGGGCCAAAACAAATGATTGCCGATTTTGAAATTTCTACGCATATTCTGTAGGTAAAGACCGATGCAGCTGCATCTCAAGCAGAATATCTGCAATTCACAGATTAAGAGTTGCGATTTCGCTAAGCTCTATGGCCTGTGGGAAAATTCAAACTTCCTTCTGGCAGTTTCTACGTCAAAATGATAAAAATATTAATTAAGGGATACTTTTCAAAACAACAAACTAAGTCCTGCAAGCTGTTATGTGATTTAGAGGCTGAACAAAATGTGACGTTTTAATTGCATGAACATATAGACATTTTTTCCATTTTACATTACATATTTTATTCCATTTTAAAGTTTACGTCATATGATATATATATATCACAATTTGGTATATTTAACAATGGCAGTAGATTAAAATATTTGTAACTTTAATTTCGTGTTTGGCCTTTTTTATGCTGCGTTTTGTGAATTGAACTCATTTGGCAGAATGGAGCCAGATAATCTGCAGATTTCTTATGCAAACCTACGAAGGCAACTAAACTGTGCTTTGTCTGTATTTACCGTCTATAAAGTACAAAAGTATGTATCGCCAGACCGTCAAAAATGTCAATGAATCAAACTCATAAACGCTAACGTCAATTTTTTATTACATTTTACATTATTAATTTAGAGATGAGTGAAGGTGCCGTTAAAGCCACCTGCAGGATCTAAAGATGCACCGAACGACGAAGCAAAGCCGCCGATGGTACCTACAGGTCCACCTGTAGGGCCTAACTACCAATCTGGGGCAATGCCCGGAGTTGAACAGTTAGTATTACCTGTATATTTCAAGGTTCTACTTTTTTAGGACTACATAATATTATATTAATGTCAATTCTATTTAATCACAAAGAGATTATATGATTATAGATGTCTTAGATTATGTGTTTTTATCTTTTCAATCACACATTTATGTAGGTAGAGTTATTTATAAAATTTAAGCTTAGAGAGAGCAATTTTTCTTCTGTATCGCATTCTGTCAAAGAAGGGTATCTTTTTCTTTTCAAATATGGTCCTTTCATCGTAGTAAGTATTGAATTGTTTTTCATTTTTCCTTTTAGTCGGGTCTCTTTTGCATCGAATAGGTGTAAGATTTATCATTAACCCTGAAAAATAAGAAATTGATGTAAATGAAATACCATAGTACTAAATAACGATCAGTCAACAAATTTATAAAATAATCTTATTAATTATTATTGATTGGCAGTGTCAAATCAAAGATACTGAAAAATTCAGTATAGATATCTTTTATCCCCCCCATCAAATTCTTTTATAAAAAAAGCATGAATGCCGCATAAACAGCGTTCGTCTGTAAATATTACAATTTTATTCTAATGTTACGCAATTCTTTGTTCCCTCGCACTGGCTGGTTCATTGCGAAATCTGCTCATAAAGAGCAATTTCGACTATAAGTCCGAAATGTCAGCCGGATGCTAATTCGATTTGACACATTTTGAATGTTATTAACTTACGCTGATGTCAGAGCGTCATTAACAGAATACTAAATCAAAATTCACACCACCCTAAATGTTTTAAATGTTTACACGTCTAATACAAATACTTACCAGCCTTTTGAGCCATAGTGACCATGGTACCAATTTTCTTTTGTTGCATCTTACATAAGTTGGTTATGCGCCGTGGTAGCATACAGCCGTCCCAACGAACAAACTGACTCAATATTAACACATCCGTGTGCTTTACATCCAAACCCGAAGAGCACATGTAGCACTTTTTAGCCGCAGGCTCAACCTTAACCAGTAATTGCTCTCTCGGCGATGGAACTATCAAGCCTTGAATCGTTAATGTTGTACCATCTCTCACCGCTTCGACTGTTAAAAAATATCATTTTACATAGTAGGTAGAAATACTAAGTTGATAGTACAATAAAACCCAATTGTGGTGTGGATCTTCAGGATGACGGGAATAGTGCAAAGGGAGTGACATTTTCCAGATACGATTTTCATGAGCTATTTTCATTATTTAAATAATAGTTTTCCTTGAGAAAGAATTCACTTGCATTGGTCGGGAGTTGCTGGTCATTTCGTGGAAATCATTGGGCAAGGGTCACGGGTGCAGCCACCCTGTCTTAGTAATATTGGGCTTCTCCTGTTTAACAAGCGGTGTTGAACCTCCGTATGGCAGTTACATGCTCGGCGTCTAGTCTACTGGTGTTGCCTCAGCGCTGAGAGTTTGAACACACAATGTCCGCTATAATGATGACAGTCACAATGTTTTGGATATTGACAAAATTATTTGCATGAAGGTGAAAAGAAACTGCTCTATTTGATAAAACATTATAGCAAACAATTCATCAAAACTTTTCAGTCTTACACTTTGGATATTCTCACAAGTCATTGAATAGCATGTAAAATTTCTGATTTTCTAGCTTTAATTACCAAAGTCCATACACTGGCTGCTACAATGAAATTGTAATGAATATTGTGTCGGCGTAGTCATAAATGAAAAATCAAAACAATATATATGCATTATTAAAAATAAATTATCTACTATCTCAGTCAATGATAAACAACCAATAATATAAAATAGCAGAAGCACGAACGAAATGTATAGCAGAAACGAATAGTAATGCTAATTGTACTTACTTTTTTTCAATTGTAGTACAGAGCTTATCGAAATACTTCGCAAACAGTTTGTTGCGTTTAGTCGCAATCCAGTATTAAATGTCTTTAGCAGCAAGTTAGCCATGATTATTTTTTTTATATATAACCTCAAAATAAAACAGGCAAGCAATTGACAGCTGTATCATTGACTAGCGGATGTACTTACTCAGTTCGAATTTATTTACTAGGTAGAGGTTAGGAAAATAATTCATAAAATATAGTTTCTTTGAACAAATAATACGCAAATAAACTATCAAATTATAAAAGCACAGCGATCTAACACCAAAAATGATCAAACAGAACAGTCAGTTCTTCCTCGTGATACTATGGCAATATGGCAAATACCTATCAGATGGGGAAAATACAGTAACCAAAACTTTTATAAAAAGCAAGAAACAAGAGAAATAATAGAGGTGATATAAAAAGAAACAAAATAATAAAGATTTTTTATGTAATAGCGATACAGATCTATATAAACACGAGTCGACCTTTAGATTTGTGAGGTAAATCCAATGGGTATTAATAGGTATACACAATTATTTGAACGTTTTATGAAGTTTTCCTAAATTCACATCCCAGAAAAGATATAGGTATAATAGCAGATAACTAAGTAAGTTTTTGACTCTAATGTATCTATGTACAAGTATCTACCAAAAAAATATGCGACTTCGAAAAAGGAGGGTTTCTTAATTCATAATATTTAGGTCTGGTTTTATAATCGTTAGACCTTTTTTTCGTTCGTTAAAGTCAAGTTAATGAATGGATGAGTAAAACTAAGTTAAACGAGTGTTTTATGAAAGGAAAAGGTCCATAGTAATTGCAAACGGTTCGTTAAAATCTACAATTTTGAAAGTTGTGTCTATGGTACGTCCCGCCGATCTGCCTACCAAATGCAATTCTAACGTAAAAAAATTGCTTGATTTCTGTCATTCTCCGTGTTTTAGAAATGTCTACACACGAGACTATTGCGATTAATATAATTATCTTGTTTTATTCCTAATTGCTATTTTTTGAACTTTTATTAGTGTAGGTACCTTTATTTTATTAGTGCGTGTTTTAGATATCCTCAAGCAAATTGGTAATGGTATTGGTAATTGCTGAATGTTCGCAAACGTCTCGTTCGGATTTTATCGTCAAAACTGCTGCAAAAAAAATCACTATCCGTATCAGTGAAGAATATTATGTCAAACCTCGAAATTAAACAGCAAAATTCAAATCATACCCCTTGAAGTTAAGTCCGTGATAATTTTGACGCCAAAAGCCGTTGACTGTCAAAATGACCTTGAAAAATCACTCACCTACTATAAAATCCACAGAGCAGGCATGAGTCGTTCAATCTTTACAAATCTGGTATCATCTGATTAACCGTAAAATTATCTATTACACCATATCACTTTGATTATGTTTATTTCGTAAATTAAGTTGCTATATCAAGTTTTTTTTTTATTTACGAAATTAACAATCAACACTTTTTTTTACATTTTCATATATTTATACTATACATTACCATTTAAAAGTCTTCCAAAATATGTACAGTTTTCGAAAAAAGAAAAAAGTTAAAAAGAAAATATATATATGGGAACGGTAGTACATTAGTGTTTTTTCAATACAAATTTATAAATATAGTAGACACTGCATTGAATTGAAAAAAAAAACAAAATTGTTTCGTTGTGATTTCCAATGGTGAAAACGTCAAGTTAATAAATAATACTGAAATAATACTAAAAATAATAAAAATCAAACGGGCAACGAGGACGGATATATCCGTCCTACAGCCAATAGGAACCTGGGCTGTCCGGCGGCAGGACGGATATATCCGTCCTACAGCCAATGGGAACCTGGGCTGTCCGGCGGCAGGACGGATATATCCGTCCTACAGCCAATGGGAACCTGGGCTGTCCGGCGGCAGGACGGATATATCCGCCCTACAGCCAATGGGAACCTGGGCTGTCCGGCGGCAGGACGGATATATCCGTCCTACAGCCAATGGGAACCTGGGCTGTCCGGCGGCAGGACGGATATATCCGTCCTACAGCCAATGGGAACCTGGGCTGTCCGGCGGCAGGACGGATATATCCGTCCTACAGCCAATGGGAACCTGGGCTGTCCGGCGGCAGGACGGATATATCCGTCCTACAGCCAATGGGAACCTGGGCTGTCCGGCGGCAGGACGGATATATCCGTCCTACAGCCAATGGGAACCTGGGCTGTCCGGCGGCAGGACGGATATATCCGTCCTACAGCCAATGGGAACCTGGGCTGTCCGGCGGCAGGACGGATATATCCGCCCTACAGCCAATGGGAACCTGGGCTGTCCGGCGGCAGGACGGATATATCCGTCCTACAGCCAATGGCAACCTGGGCTGCCGGCGGCAGGTCGGATATATCCGTCCTCCATCCTCTAGGGGAAAGTAACGAAGCTCAGCCGACCCGAGTCGAGTCGAGCCGACGCGACGATACCGACCCGACAGCCAAGCAAGCGACTGAGACAAAATATAGGTGGGATTGCTGCTTTTTAGTATGAGGGAATCAGTGCGATTAATCCCACCCTGCCTCGAACGATGCTCTATATTATAGAGCTTCGTTCGAGGTTTTCACTATTGTATTATAGAGTCTATAATATAATAGTGAAAACCTTGAAATCTACCCATTAGTTCTCGCGATTAGTTAATAGTTAATATTAGCGCGAACGCAATAAGTACGCTTACCTACTTAAGTACCTACTCTATTATAAATATTATATTATGCACTATCTAGAAAATCAATAAGTGCTGTCTACGATTTTTAAACAAAATGCGAAGATAAAGTTTTCATCTGTCCTACTGATGATAAGACATATTTATTAGATAAACGAGTTTCGCTCTGGACCAATTTGGATTACTTATCAGTGATAATGAAATGGATATAATACAGCGTGAAAGTGAAGTGTCAAGATACAGTATTTCAGATTTCACATGTAGTATCCATACAAAAATGTTTATTTTATAGTTATTTTAAATGTTTATTTTATAAAATACGGTAATTTTGCCATGTGTAACATTTGGCTGTAGAATCATGGTTGGATTCGCACCTGTGACCGTTTACTCAGGTAATAATCAATTGGAAACATTACTTTTTGAGAGCCAACCATTTGGCTTTCGCCTATAGTAAACGCCTCCGTTCCGCAATGTCGAGAGCCAAATGGTTGGCTTTCGCCTATAGCCGGTCGATCGCCCTTGTTTATGATCAACGATTAAATAAACGTAAGATTGGCATTACTGTAAATGAATTAATTCCATTTAAAGTGAAACAATTAATCACTGTGATTTTTGACAAGTCAATCGACATATTGCAAATATTTTATTTTGCCCTCCAAAACTTCTTCTGTTTTTAGTCACTTCGATTGGCCTTCCTGACATTTTTTTCCGCAACTGTGTTAGAAAAAAAATGTTAGATATTTTTAAAATGTGAACAAGTATCTTTTATTGATATTAGTGCATAAAATCGTCAAAAAATATACAAAAGTGAATAAAATATTGCAAATTTCTTTATATCCAACTTTGGCGATTTTTTATAAATACTATATATAAAAACCAAAATTAGTTCAGTATATTGCAAATTTCACGGAGATTACAAGGACACCAATAATAGATTTTTTGTATGAAAAATACCTTCAAAACTACATCTTCAAAGAATAGGTGTGTTTTCATTTTTTTCTCTTTTTGCTTGACAGTTGACGGCCATTTTGAAATTTTTGACTTTCGAAATTCGACAGGTCATAGGTCTAAGCATATATTTAATGTGCGACATCAATACTTCTATATCAAATGTTTGATTTTATATTAAGGATAAATATAAGTTGGTATCAGTTTAAAGGCAATAATAATCTCTTACGCACATTCGAAACACATGGGGTTGTCATTTTTGTCGGGAGGTTAATAAAAATAAGGTGCCCTTCGGTCCAAACCAGCCAATCAAAAAATCTTCGCCGCTTTTTTTTATTAATACCTATTGATATCATTAAACAACCCAGAAATAATCGTAAAACTATGTTTCTTAATATTGCTTTATTATGATTTTACTATGGATTTTCTTTTACACTGGTATGGAGACAATATCTAATAAATAATCCAGTCGAGGGTGTTAATACAATATTAACTGTTTAGTAATAATGGTTTATTAAATATTTATTTTTAGGAGCTACCTGTTTTTTTTTTAATATTTGGAAAAAAACAATGTTTTTGTTATATAAGTACTTACTTTCTAAAAGAAATTTTACATGATTCCATATTTTTTTCTTGTGTTTGGCTTGACCGCACCAAGATATCAAATCTTATAATATTTGATAAAAGACAAATATCGAGAGATTTTTTTTTTGATACCCTACGATATTATTAAGCATATGTATTTTGAAAATATATCTTAACATTAACACAGTTGGTTTGTAGTATCCACCTATTTGTTAACGTGATTTTCTTTTTAAACAAACCTATAAATGATTACATTTTTTTTTTTTTATAAGTTCTTTATTTATAAACAAAATACATATTTAATTTGTTTGTTCACAAAACCCTACATAATATTGTACAACAATTATTTGTAGGTTAAAACCTACAAATTATTTTAAATTTTTGAAATAATACACTAGCAAATAATGTATATTTTATTATAAACAATTTTTTCCTTTACTACCCTTTTTTTCCTATATCCATAGGAACACAATACATTGCTTTATTTATGATTTTATTTAATTACTTTTAATTTATATATTTTTAAAGGGTTGTTATGTGGAAACTTTTTACAAAAATATACAGAAGCTTTCATGCAATCTGCCTGTATTATTTTTTTACCTAACCTCATTTGAGGTCAGTAATTACATTACTACGGCTATAACTAGTGCCTACAGCGAACGCGGTTGCCATGACTACAAGTAGCCGTCAACAAACGTTACAAAGAAACTTTCAATCACTTCCTGACATTGTAAACATGTTACACAGCTCACCATGCTCACGTAGTAACGAAATTATAGTATTTCATTATTCAAGGCTTATTCTGAATTATTTATTCTTAAACATGATGCCAGTGGCAGGTATGCGCAGGAATATCTGATAATCTTTCCAATAATATGTTAATATAATATACCTACTCACTTATGCAAAAATATTAATAGTTTTCAACCAAAGCGCCGTTGTCACCACGCTTTCAAGTGTCAATTCGGGCCTGTCACCGATTTAGTGTCAACTAATTGTAGGCGTCAATGACTTCTCCTTCAGCTTTTTAGTTTGATTTTTTTCGGCATTGTCTTTTTTTTCCGAAAGAACCTAGTTAGGTAGGAACCCAGCTACCGCTGTCATGTTATTGACAAACTCTAGGCCCGTCGGGCTACCTACAACGATACGATACAACGATAAAGTAACAGTCCTTTCTTCATAGGCGATTTGTCTGGATTTTGTGGTATTGAGGGCACCAACATCCTACTGTTATGAGTGTGTCTGCGGCGGTTGTTTTTTAATATTTTTTTGCCCGTCGTGTCTAAAATTTTGTTTAAATGTTTGTTTTGTTAAAATTGGACTTTAAACAACTCTTTTCTTCTTCTTTTCTTCTCTTTTCTTCCTTTCTTGATTGTTATCAAAATTGTATAAATCATACTTTCGCATTTACGGGAACCTTCTTTTTTTGGTACATTTTAATAAGAAACCTAACATGAGGCCACAAAAAATGTTTTTAATTAATTAAAAAATTATTAATATGGGTTTTATAGATGCGAATATCTGAATGTTAAAATGTAAAATAAAATTACTGTAACTAAGATTAGTCAGGGCTTAATTTATATAATAAAATGTACTCATTTTATTAACTTAAAAATTATGCGTTTTTGCCTAGACATTACTTTATTGACATTGACAGATTATTGAAAAGGGAATATTTGAAATACAACGATCTTTTAAAACGTATAGATATGGCAACCGAGGGTGAAAAACGCACCACGCCCATGTACGCCACTTTGCGTCGAGTACACTCCTCGCGTATCGCGTGCATGGCGGAGTGTTGCGGCGCGCGGAACGGTGGGGGTAATCCACCGGTGTCGGGTTTTTACAAGGACATACCGTATCTATACAGGATGTCCCAAGGTCAATCCCAATAAAAAAAACAGCTAATAGGTCCTACGATTCCTAGTGTTATTTGTTAAGAAACTATATCAAAATTCATTATGGTATTCGAAAAAAAAATGTTGAAGTTTCTATTCTAAATCATGTAAAACAGATATTTTTCAATGGCTCCTCCCTCGGATAACTACGTCACTGGGTCACTAGACCGCGGTCAGTCAAGATCGAGGTTAATGACCTGCCGCGTTGTTCGAAACGCCCTATTAGGGAGAACTAAATGATTGCTCTCAGATGTCACTAGTCTAAAAGAAGGGGTAACTCCTTACCCCTTCTCTGGGGTTGTAAGAGGGATGATATTGGTCGACAGGTCATATTGATTTATCGATTAATATGATCGATTTACACCAATTTTATTACAAAAATAATAAATCTGGTGATGAAAAATTTTCGCATTTTGTTACATAATTTCTTACTCTTAATAGGGAACTTAAACACACCCTAAAGTTTGTGGGATTGGTCTTGGGACATCCTGATATTTTAAAATATCGTTGTTGAAATCACACAAAACTCAAAGCTCGAAACTCAGTCAGTCAATCTGTCAGTTAGTATGAACGTTTTATTTTTATTAAATTTAAAGTATTTATAACATATATTATACATAATTTTAACTTTCTGCACTCCTCCATATAAACTTTAACCATGGTAAATCTCACAGTCCTCCGTGCGCCCATACTCGTATGTTTAAAAAGGGATGCAAAGTTTTCCTTCGCGTAATAAATAGATGAAATACAGCAATTTTAAATCTGTAAGTATTGTTTGTAAAATGTGTGTTTAAAACCTGCGTAGATTATAATTACGATTATGTAAAAATATTTGTTGCGTTAGTATTTGCATTTAAATTATGTACATTTTATAGTCTAGGTGTGTAATCTGTATCACAGTGACGTTTAACAGAGATGCTTAATCCTAAACAAATATTTTTAAACATATTATTATCATATATCTAAGGTCCTTAGCTTTTGAAAGTCTTTGTCTAAAGACAATGACTTTTAATGTTCATTTGTTCGATGTTCTAAGGAATGACACAATTATTGCTGTTTGCTATTGAAGAACAATAAACACAAATTTATAAGTTTTGTTAAAAAGTTCATCTTTTCTCTAAATTATTTAATGAAAGATACCTTTAATTGGACCCAGTATATTCAATAGTTTTTGGGCAATGGTGAATGAAATGAAATGGTCCATGAAAAGGCACATATGAAAGGTGGGACATAGCAATGATAGTTTTGTGACCTGCGGCTCATGATCGCTGGCTTTCTGTTGTTAGTTTGCAACCTGTTCAATCATTTTAAAACCTCGAACGATATTCACAAAATCCGCAAAGGTTTAAATTGATTTTATCGGACGCCATTGAGGTTTCGTTCGGTCGTAGCGGTGTTGTTACTGTGAGCGTAATAAAATTGTCAATTACTATTAATAGCATCAGAACGTGTTGCTACAGTTAGGCGTTCGATAATTTTATTGACTCAAGAAATTTCCTTATTATTCACGTCAGCATTTTATCGCTAAACGAATATTCGGAGTGGGTTAATTATCAGAATTGTTTGCTTCGAGTACGAATATTGTGGTACCATGTTGAATATTGTAAATTGAAAAAAAAATGTTTTTATTAACGGCAGTTAAGCAACAAGACATTTACGAACAAATATCCTATTACATCATAAAGATAACAACAAGGCAGTCGGAACTAACATGATCACCGGCTTTACTGGTAGGAGCTGATAGTTTCAGAGAGTACATAGAAATTACATGTATTAAATAAATATATCAGTATAAATGCTTAAAAAAGGTAAAAATATTGAATTTATTTTTCATTTTAACTTGGACTTCGATTTGTAAAACGGAACTATAATGAGGCTACTGATTGTATTCCACTACACTACACTAAAGTACACTTTATTATTCTGTACTATTTGTTAGGATAAGCTGATCTTCTTTTACGTTCTTTTTTCTCTTTTCTTTTCTCAACCTTAATATTCATTTAATGGAAATATATAGTTTTAAAGCGAATTTAAATCAGTATGTAACTACTTACGCGATTTGTACTTAAGTGTCCTTCCTCCCAAAATGTTTTTGTATAAAAATAGATATTTCGTTAATTATAAATGTGCATTAAACTGTATATGAATTAAGTACAAGTTTTTATGAATTGCCCATAACTATATTTTTAATGTAATCATTTATAAAATATTGGGATGTCTTAAATAATATTAAATTGTATTTCAATAATAATAACTGAATAAATTTCGGTCAGTAAAAAAAATTATTAAAAAAAAATGCTTTCAAGTACGACTAAAAAATTAACGCTTATTATTGCGCAATATAATTGCATAATATTATTGCGCAACATTATGCCACCACAGCGTGACGATAATTTGACTTGATATTGGAAATAGAAAAGTACCCGTGTCCATACATTTATATTTACATATCCAAATGTTTATTTTGAGATACTATACATACATTTAAGTTTAACGTCGCTTGATACAATTCTCTTGTCCGATTGTTAATATTTCTCGCTGTAGTATTGACCAATGAGATACGGGCCGAGTGAACTGCTGACTTAACCTCAGTAGTGCTGGCAGTCGAACGCATAGATGGCTGACGTTAGAGTTGGCCTAGCTGCACAACTAACCAATCCGCGCTCGGGTGTGACACGGGCCTTACATGTAGCTCTCTCAGCTCTTGCACTTGATCACCAGATCAGAACAACATCCCAGTAGACATTAATTTGACAAAATACAGAAGACATTTATAGTGACTAGGTGAAATTAAGTAGGTAGCAGTTATCGTATTTTTTTATTTTTCTGTGAATATTATAGATAGAGAAAAATATTGTACCTATATGTTTAGAGTAAAATCATTTTAATATTTATCTACATAGATAAGTTTGTATTCAAAATAATCACGAAAGCGTTATGTTGTAATCTCAGGGGAAACCACGCGAATATTTCGTAGGTGGCTGTCGTAAATTGTCTGACAAATAGTAATGTTATCAAATGATCCCCCTCTACGCATTGCGAACAAGGCAACACGTTGTCGGCAAATATTTATTTCAACTTTATTGCGCTCTCAATGCGCTGTTCAAATACAGGAATGAATTTTATATTTTGGCGGTGTGATTTCTGTAACCATAGTGGAATCAAAGCTGACACGCGACGCTTGTTATTTTGACAGAGAATCAATATCCTCCCCGTAAACCGGTTAGAAATGTAGCCAGATTAAATGGCCACGGTCTACTTCCGTGTCGGGATCCTTCTTACGAAATATTTCTAACATTACTTTCCTTTAAATAACCCTTATGATTGCATTCACTGTAGTCGTACCCTTAGATTCGGTGTCGGCCAATTAAGTTAGCCTAAATCTATACGTTATTCGGGATTTTTTTTTATTAAGTGTTTGCTTAGATTTGTTTTTATTTTAACTTTGGCGAAATGATTCATTTGGCAAGAAGCATGGCTATGGCGGCGAAAGATGATGGTAAGTCAACGTTATTTTTTATAGTGTGCATATGAGTAGGTATTATAAATACAGGTTACTATTAATGTTATAACCTGTGTTTTGGGGGTTTTATAAGAGACACGTTTGTTATGTCGTAGTCATTCCACCTAAACTAAGTACTCAAGAGCCATTTGCGCATTCCAAAATGCAAGACTAAGTTAATATGGGTTTTAGGGCCTCAAAACTTTAAATAATAAAAAGTTAGATAACTTGAAAAAAAAATGTATTGTGTTTCGGTTAGTGTATTATCCTTTTTAAGTTTGCCACATTATTAAGAACCTGAACTAAATGTGAAAAACAAACCACAGCATTGATGAAAAGAATTTCATCACATTTCAGACCCGTGACATTTCAGCATTTCAGAATAACGTTACTTTCGCTTGAAAAAGACGCTATAACTTCGTAAAATTGGTGGTTCAAGCGAAGATGTCCATCTCATACGAGTTATTTTTCAACAGATCTTTAGCATGGCTAGGTTGTATGTACGGCATCAATACACAGTCCGAGGCCGTTCGTCCTTGTACTCGTATAGCTATGTAATACGGCCTTCTGGCTCCATAATACCACTAAATTCATCCATGATCTCACAATTCTGACATTATCCAGTCTCTTAATAAATTACAACGGCGAAATTTGAAACCGGTGGATAATTGATTTTGTAGGTGTTTGCGCTTTTTGTATCTTGATCCTTATTCCCGGAAGTGCTGCAGGAGCGAGTTCTCTGGGCACTTAGAGTACTGGAATTTTCGCTTACCTACTTTGGCCGTTAACCGATACCCATAAGTTTCCAAACATTTTTGATTACCTATGTGTTACTTTCAATAAATATATTTTCCGATGTTTAGGATGAATCTTTTAATGAGCGTTTTTTTTTTAATTTCACGGATTTTTTGTTTTTTTTTTTAAATTTCAGTCAGTGACTTATATGGTACCTTTCTGTAGGTGTAGGTTTTATAATTATAATGATATTTCATTGTAAATTGCTTAACTTCCCATCTGTAGAATCTACGATTCGCCCGAGAGTCATCCATTTTACTTTTATTTACAAAATCACTCAAATTTTTGAATTGTAGTTTTATCATATTATGGCGAACAGTTATTAGGAGCTCAATTTTAAACAAGTACTTATCTTGTAAAATTTAGTTCATCGTTTAGCATTTTTTATTCAGCTACAAATATATATAAAAAACAAAAAAAAAAATAGGTCGCTCAAAAAAAGCAGTCATCACCGGCGTAACTACAGAAGGCCCAGTGGGATCGCTCTCCCCCCCTCCCCAGAAATTTTTGGAAATCCGAGGCAATTTTAAAATAAGACAAACCTGAAATACCAAAGAATAATTGAATTGTACAAGTTTTATAAAAATTTGCCGAGCCTATTTTTTTTTAAGCGCGGTTTAATGTACCTGCAAAGTTGTCTTTACCAAAATTTATATTTGTACACAATTTGATGTAATTTGTCAAATAAATTTATCACTTTCAAATCATTCTGAATTTACCGTGGTACTTTTAAGTAACACAATAATAAAATAAAATAATAAAATTGTAGCACAGCTATGTTTGAAATCTTGTTTATTCTACATTCTAGGTATAGTTCAGTGAACTAGAAAGTCGTTTAAATTAAAATCCAACGAAATTTTTTTTATCAAATATGTGGTATAAGGATACAAATAAAAAAAAGTATTAAATCAAACAAATAAATGTGAAATTTACTGCATAAATACAAGATAAAATATATTCTTGATAAAAAGACGCGATTATATTAGGTACTCAAATATTTTAACTAAAAGCGTTAAGCTGGTGTTTGAAAATTTCTTTCTGGTGGCAGTTTCGCGTAGAAAGGTGAGTTTAGAAAGGTGGGGCTAGGGAAATAGTGAGCTGTGTATCACGAAATCAAACAATTAGGTATATGAAAAGTGTCATATTTGGAACCGTTTAAGTTGTTATATTTCAAATTTGTGTCTCAGAAAATGTATCCAAATGGTATATTATCACAACAGTTCAATTATGATCAGACTATGGGCGTGGGTAAGTATATAGAGACGATTTTATCAAAAACAGATTTTATGGATTTCAATTTTAGCGATGTATTTTTTTGTTACACTGTCATGTTATTAAAGCTCCATAATTATTTAGGTTTTATATAATTATATATAACTAGCATATCTAAATTATTTCATCGGTTATTCTATACCTAAAATTATTCAAAAAAAAATAGCATTCAACTATTTATGTTCTTAGCTTAAAAGCTAAGAACATAAATAGCGGATTGATTTGTTAAAACAAATCAATACTGTTTGCTTTCCTCATAATTGTTCGTACAATATTTAACATCAACAACTTAAGATATAGTTTTTTTATATGCATAATTGTTTATAGTCTAAAAAGTATCTCTCCGTCCGTAAATTAAATTACATTAGAAATAAATTTTGAATTTGACATAAATATGCGGACATTTATTTTGAAATTATAATGCTTTCCAAATAACGAGCGGGCATAGTTCGTAGGCTCAGCTATCTAGCTACAAATGCTTTTAGCTTCTATACATTCATATATGAAGCTACTATCACCGTCCTTTGACCATCTGTCCGTCTGTCTGTTGCATCTTTCAACTCGAAAAGTACAAATGCGAAAGAGTTGATTTTTTGTGTGTAAATTGATGCTCTTAAAATCAACTATAGCCGTTAAGATCACATCGAAACCTAGTCGGATAATAGAGATATAATATGATATATATACAACATTACCTTTCCTGAATTCAAGAGAGTGTCTACTCTAGCTCTAACCCTAGAGTAGTACCCGTATATGTATAAGTAAAATCAATTATTTTTAAAGAGGTATGCTGTATTTTATATTCTGGTAATTATGTAAATTTCCCAACCCTAATTCCAACCTCGCTCCCGAATGTATTTTTCTACTTTATTAAGTTTGGAGGAAACTCTTATTGGCTTTATATTTAATTATTTTTTTATATTAATTTTATTTCTATATCTTGTTTCCTAAAAATAAATAAATATTAAAGTCAACGAATTTTTAGTACTGAAGAATGAAACTTGATATTTCGATCTCACCAGCAGAGCGCGATCATATTCGAATTCCAAAAATAGTAGTAGTCGATATTTAATGATAGCTACAGGGTGTTATGGCCATTCTTGTTTATTTTATGTATTTGGCTTGTGAAAATTAATCGATTTCTATTAGAGCTTTTTAAACCAACCCCGCACCTCCTATAGGTCTGATTTTTTATTTTTCACGGCTTATGCTAATGTGACATTTGACATTAATTCATTAATTCCTTTTGCTTGTCGTCTCTAAGCGCCCGCAAAATGGTTTAGTAAATGTTTAGTATATATAAGTAATCGTTCGAATTGACAGTTAGGCGTTGAAGACGACTCTCGTCTGATGGTGATATGGTAGTTTGTGAACAGTTCGTATTTCATCCTTTTCTTCTTAACGCCAACGATCTTTTAGTGCATATAGATACGGCAACTGAGGGTGAAAAACGCACCACGCCCAAGTACGCCACTTTGCGTATCAAACGTCTCGTTTACTCGCATGTGTCATCGCGTCCAGCATCTCGGTCTCTATCCAGCATGGCGGAGTGTCCTACCGGTGTCGGGTTTTCACAAGGACGATTTGTATGACGTGCCGTATCTATACGTTTTAAAAGATCGTTGTTCAACGTATTTTAATAGCAATAGCGCGTTCGTATGATCGGATTATGCCGCAAAATAAACAGTGATTAGTAAGTTAAACGCTGTTATATTTACATTCAAGTTTTATTGTTTTAGCAACATGCACGTCACTTCCACGTCCATTGTACCTTGGCCATTAATTGCGTGTTTAAATTCGAAAGAAATGAGGAAACTCTTTTATTACCTCTCCGATAGGGAAAGACAAATACTCGTAAGAATGCTTTAATTACAAAAATATCTTACGTTACGGACAATTGACACT
The DNA here is from genome assembly GCA_020383195.1 of Neomicropteryx cornuta. NCBI lineage: Eukaryota > Metazoa > Arthropoda > Insecta > Lepidoptera > Micropterigidae > Neomicropteryx > Neomicropteryx cornuta. Next base: position 5,496,190 of record JAHKQU010000025.1, on the reverse strand, counting down.
ATTGCCTCACAGTGCACGCCGCAAGTCATTAGTCGAACAGTGATTGAAGAAACACATTAATTATTTTCAAAGTCAGTTCCATAAACAATGGATATTTTTGAAAATACGAACTACCGTGATAATAATCACCACTTGAACCGATCTTTTCGTCCATATGAGTCATCATCTTCAAATGTCCGCGTCCAAGGTGAGCCATTGAGCAAGATATTCTTCTATTGTGCATATGCGGGTTTGACACACTTTTTGCCTGCGGCAGCCGTATGACGAAACCAGGAAAGCGAAACAGTCCTGGATTTGTCGATAGGCCGTAACAGATAGGGCGGCAGATAACAGAGGGCGCTTTCACTTTTCAATACCTACGTAGCCCCCTTTTTGGGAAGGAGGTAGGGGCGGCCGCAGATGAAGTGACCTATACATAATTATGAAAGTATAATCCGGCATTGATAATAAGCTGAGAGAAATCGTATAAAATGGCGTATGTCGTACGAGACGAAATGCCAACATAAAAAGTAAAATTTCATTTTAAAGTATTGGCAAACATGAAAAGCGATTGGATTATAAAATATCTTCCCTTATACCAATCATTTGGAGGATGCCATTATTAGTATAGTTAACCATATTTAAAAAACCGTGGCATTACAACTGCTAAGTGGCAATAAAAAACTCATTTTAATTCCTAATTACGGCGGCATCGATTTGTATCGTCTTAAAACACGACCCGAAATAGTTTTATAAGATTTACGGAAACAAAGAAAATCATATTAGGTATCATTACGGATCGTAAACGAATCATGTTTACTGCATGGATTGGAACTAAAAAATGTAGAACTGACTTTAATTTAAAAAAATAATATATCATTAGATTGGTATCCACACAAGTACAACATTAGTAAGTACCTATGAATAATCTAAAGGTCTCGGGTGCGAACCAGACGCATTTAATCACACCCTATGACCCAAAAATTCTTCCCAAAAATAAATCTTCGTTTTCAGCACTTTCCGAATGGTAATTTAATGAGTAATGCGTTCGTGGAAATTGCAAAGCTAATTAGAGTATTTATTTAAAATCCCGCTATAATCCCTTGCCTACGCATTTTACGCGGATTCGTGCTTATTTATTTTATCTGCCATGAACCTGAGGCTTCGGAGCGGTTCTTTGCTTTGGCACACGGACATTCTTTTGTACTCATAAAGGTAGAAACATAACGTAGTGTCCAATTTTTGTTTAGTATTTTACGATGCTAAACTTTCTTTTTCGTTTATTTCCATTGTAATACGCAGCCCTAAAATAACGTTGTTACGGTTGTTACGCTTTAAATCACTCTTGCGTCGGTCGGTCACAGACGTTCTTCTCGAAACTATTAATAAAGGTATAAAAACATGATTAAAAAAGGAACAATAATAAAAAACAGTGGAAATTAAATGAATACTAAGCGAAGAGAATGAGAATGATAAACGAAGTAAAAATTTAATGAATATTCACTGTTAAAATAATAATTCTTCAATTACGGTATTTAACAAATACATTTATTAAAGGTGCTTTAATTATATTCGTCAATTTTTTGTTAATAATACTTGTTTAATTATTTTTTATACAAAAAATACATATACGAGATGAAAACCCTTCTGGTTCACCATTGATTTTATTTATCACACGTGTATTATGACTATAATTCCTGAAAAATATTTTAAAAAGGTCAATACACTATTTGTATGCTTTAAGTATGCTGTAAATTTCCATTTTTTTGTTAACTATGCCCATCATATTTTCCTAATTACCGTGGTTTTACTTCTAATCACAAGGAAAACTTTTTTGCCATTGTAGCGTTTAATATAAAATACATTTTTATACTAGCTACCTGCTTAGCTTATAAAACACTAGAGTTTTTAACTTCATTAGTTTCTGAAAAAATATTTTTGATTTGGAATAAAACAAAATATTGACTTTTAAATTTTGAGATTTGCTTCAATCTGACCTAATATACCCACTTAACATTATTATCATACCGAAAAAAGTACATAGAGTGTAATATTATAGTTATTAACCTGCATAACGCAGAAGAATTGTGTATCAATTATTATAATTAAATCGATAGGATGATATAATATTTATTTAGAGCATGTTTCAATTGTGGTTTAATATTTAGACATGAAAGAGGGAGAGGGGGTAGAGACGAACGGTTAAAATGTTTACTTTTATAAACTGAACTTTAATGAGTTAAATAGTCACAAATTAAAAATTGCTTTAAATTTAAAATTTATCAAATCCATATCGTAGTCACCATATAGCTAGAAACGGCAATCCCTACGAAAACTAAAAAGGTTTCTAGCTTCATCGTTGTCAAACCACGATATCACGTGTTTTTTTTTCAAAATTATTGATAACTTTTTTCCTCTAGACTCCACAGCCTAATTCCATATAAAACCTTTGTAATAATAAATAATTCTAATTACCTGCGAAGGTCTGTTGTAAATCAATTTAAATTAAACATTGGCTTTACAAGAAGATACGATAAAAACATTTACACAGCCTTTTTATTATCGTGCAAACATTAGACTCGCAGATTTTTTCGAGCGATATAATTCTCGTACAAACAATAGTTAGCATTCTTAAAGTGTCCTGGCGCATTAAACGACGTATTTTTTATGATTTTAATTTTAACCTAACCTGTCAAAAGAGCTTTACATTCATACATTGTAGTAAATGAGGAACGAATGCAAATGTTTAAACCCGTTTTTTTATTTGTGACGTTTTCTTATAACTTATCAGTGATGTGTGTTTTATTGTAGTTTTGTATTGGCGATAGGAATATTATCCGTTTACCATTTTCAAGTTCAAGTTACTGATATGAATGATCGTGAGTAAAAAATAAATAAAAAATCACCCAGTGATGTGTATGCGAATAATATGATTTTTTTACAGCTGAAAACTATGACTTTCATCCATTTATTTAAATTTTTCGTCTAGCTGTTAAATCAGATTTAGTTTTTTATTAGATTTATTCGTATAAGACAGCGACGAATATTTTAATTTTAGAATACACAAATAAATAATATCACTGTGTTAATTAAAATTTATCAAAATATAAATTTAAATTTATAAAAGTACCAATATACAACTCAATTGATTTGATCTGGAGGTTGGACATTTCGCCTTCGGTGTAGTGCTCAGTATTTTTTTTTACGTACAAATAATATATTTAAAATTGCTGCTTTGTAACGTTACAAGCAACCATACTGGGTAGATAGAAAACAGTATTTTATTATATATAAAAACAGTCGAATAAAGTGAAAACCTTCATAGTTTAACGTACTATTGGAGTTACACAAAAAATATATATAAAAAAAAAAAATATTGCGAGAAAAATCCCAAAATTGTGTTTTAGTTTACCTAATCACTTAGTGTCTGTAAATAAAGGAATTAGTCATAATGATTCCAGCAGTTTCTAATTACCAATTGATTTGGACACCTGGACCTAACGCGGAATCTACAAGCTCTGGTAAGCCTAACAGTTTATTATATTACCAGCGAATTAAATTATAAAGTACAGTTAAAGATGTGGCATAAAGCACTTGATAAAATTTAACACGACTTTGTAGATAGTCCATAGTTACTGGGAAAAATATGTGTATTCGGATGCAATGTCATCTCGACGAACGCCCGATCACATTTTATATACTTATGTACCTGCCTAAATAATCAATGATCAATGATGGGCACTTATAACCTACACTTTAGAGAAGTTGGTATATTTTATAAGCGCCATATTAGGTACTTAGAACCCAAAACCACACTCAGTTTAGTTTATATATTTATCTATATCACTTTCTTGTGGACGCGATAACTGCCGTAATTTTCCACGAATCACTTTCAAATTAATACATAAAATTTAAGGGTACAAAATCTCGGTCAAGTTTGTTAATGGGTAAAATAAGACTAGGGCGATTTTTTTCAAAAAAGTGAAATTTTGCTATGTTTAAATGAATTCTATGTTTATAGTATATAAGATATATAATTCATTTATAATTTATATTCTTCCTTAGATAAGGGCCTTAAACTTATTTAACTAAACTTTTTTGATAGTAACGACCATTGGTCCTAAGGGTAGGTTAAAGTGGTATTTTAATATTTAAAAAATAATAGCTCCCTTAATGCCCTTAGGCACTAATTCAAAGTGTAACTTGTAGACCTACAATTTCCTACAACTTTTGTCTGAAACAATTTTTGATATGAGCAACCCTTACGGCACAGTATAAAGAGGGATTCAGTAATACATACAGTTCGCCTATCCTCTACTTTGATCCCGTAAAATCTACCTCCGCCTTCCGGCGTGCCGAAAGGATTTTTTTATTTTTTATCTCTATTTTCTACAAAACATAAACTTATTAAAGATTTTTATATGGTTTTTATATTGTTTACATGTTTTATGCTATTTAATTTTTTTAACACGGTTGCCAAGAAATAAATGAAACAAAAGTGTGAGTGCTGGAACTCACGGTTTTAAGATGTGTAAACATAGCATTACTAATACAAGTTATATTTATATTCACTGATGTCCTTTTAGGGGGTTGATCTATATCGACAACCAAACATTAATCACCAAAAAATATTGGAAAAATGTTTCCCAATTACGAAAAAAACGCATTCAAAATTTAAAAGAAATCGTTTCTGATTGAAAACACGGTTGAACTCATGGCGCGGGGTAGGTCAGCTCGTGAAGTACCCACTTCAAAAAAAAAGTTTTTTTATAATATAATTATTTTAGTATAAAAAATTTTTTTTTTAGTTTTTTTTTCGTGAGGTTTAGTTGTAAAATATATGGATCATCCCCTAAAAGGACAAAAGTGAATTTAAATACACACATACACATGATACTACACACACATACACACATACACATGATGATGATGATGATCATGATGTGTATCATGATTTAGTATCATGATACACATGATACTAAAGCAATAAATAAAATAAAACTAAATGTATTTACTTCTTACTTGTTTTTTTTATTTATTGAATAATTCGATCATATTACAGCGTTTAAAAAGTACATTGTAACTAGCAAAATACACGAGTAACCACAGAGTATGTTACAACGTACTTGTACCAAGGGAGGCGGTTTAGTTTTGTTTTATTACTGTGCCACTTTTTTCATTTGCTTGATTATTATAATTAAAATTATAATTATAATTAAAAATTAGATAAGCATAAATAATTATAAATCAAGTAATTTAATAAACAGGTAATTATTCTACCGTTCTTATAGTATTTGAACTTACATTTTTTATTTATGTTACGAAAAATAAAAAACCAAATAATTATATAATCGATGGAGTGAGGTGAGTGTAAGGTTAGGCCATATTATATTAAATTAAATACACAAGCTCTAAACAGATCTAAATTATTACTAACGATGTCAGTTTGGAAATTTATTTAGCTTATCTGACGCAAAAGCGTCCATAGCAAATTTGACAAATATCTATCCCATATCATATCATATCATATTATCTATCCCACATACGAAATGGGACACCTTTTCTAAATATAAAAAAAACAGTGTATGCCACTAACAACCTTCGTTATGAATATTCTTAAGCTACTAACGGCTAAGTGGATTAGTGAACTCAGGTGTCGGCGGCGGGTGCCAATTAGATTAATTTTATATAAGGGGTTATCCACTTAATGCACACAATATATACACCCTTGAACGGTGAGGGAAGGGGGTTGGAAGAGTGCGATCATGCTTCTAAGCTTAATAGCCAGATTAGCCTGCACATGTCGTTTAGGGCCACAGTGAGAATTGACAAATCCTTAATAATATACTTAATAATATAATCCAATCAACTCGAAACATTACATACAATTTCCAAAAATAATTAGGTATCGAAATCGCTCAAGCCAATGCGTCATAAAAACATTTCACATAGATTTTTTTTTTAATTTTTCAATACCCTTACACTTGATGAAACTAAAATGGGGATTTTCGCAAAAATTGTATACGCATTAAAAATACATATGTCTATATATATATATATACAAAGTGTCCCAAGACTATTCCTGAAGACTTAAGGGGGTGTTTATGTTCTCTACTACGTGTAAGAAATTGTATAAAAACTTATTAATTATTAATTTTATCAAAACGGTCGTGTAAATTCCCTTTTTTTTATTTCGCTCCATCGTCTGATCGTTCGCCAGCCAATGACCCGGCGCGGTATGGCCTCGCGAACGGACGAACTTATGTCAAGTACGATTTAATATTATCACGTGAAGTTCGCATTTTTTTTTATCAAAAACCATAAGAGATTTTGATATGACGTCAAAACAAATCATGTCTGCATTCGCAGGGCCAATTGGCTGGATTTTTTATCAGGAATTGTCCTGGGATACACGTCGAATCGAGAACCTTCTGCTTTTTACAAGTCAGCTAAAAGTATACTCTTGTATGTGTATTACTTATAGTAAGTAACTTGTATTCTAATATGCAGAGCATCTATTGAATTCTGAGGCAGTGTATTCTGCGCATAGCTTTGAATTCCTCTTCATCTACGCCTCATTCTATGCATAGTGAATAAAAATGCGAAGAAAGTCAGTATTTTATTTATGAATGATTTCATCTCACTCTCCACGGCCGTACTATGAATAGGTCATATTAATGAATTTACGGGCACAACTCAACAAGTGATAATAATTGGCAACTGCAGCATAATATCATGTCAGATTTCGATTTATTTAGACCAACCAGTGCGGAGTGAGTTTACGAGCAATTAGTTGTGTGAACTTGATTCTCGTAAAAGTGATTGGTCGCATATACTGTGCTATTTGTGCTAATTTGTCCGGTCAAACCGAGGCGATACGGCCAGCAGCCGCACGAGAGCTAGCGACATGAGCGGTATTAAATAGTTTGGCTTTTTAACCTATACTTGCAAAACAAACAAAACAAATACTAATCACTTTACGATTAACAATACATGATTACATATTAAAAAATATCGTCATGACATAGACAATTATTTTGGACCCTGCTCAACTTAGCTATGTTTGCTATTGCTAGAATCAGAAGAGATAGTGGTAATGCAGCGTTAAAAATGGTATTACTTCGATTCAAAAATATCGCTGATGCGAGCCGTTTTAAAGGTTGAATCTTTAAAAATAATAATATTGTATTGTGCGGATCCGAACCCGCGACCGCTAGGTCAGTAGTAAGACGCCTTAAAAACTACTAGACTACCATAATCTTGTTTGAATAGGAAATGATCATTTAGATAATATGTAGGTATAATTTCGCCAGATTATCTACGTTTTACGTGAAATCAATATTTTATTGATTTAATGTCTAAACATGTATGTATTTTCAGTTTTTTATTTGACGTTTGGAGGAGTTTTCTATAAAAGTGAACTAGTACAGTTTTGTAATTTTTGGACAAATTATAAAAAAAAACTTTTTGAATGTTAAATTTATACTATTATTTAATTCACAAGAACATATTTTGTTCGTCGAAATTAATATTTATTCTACCACTAAGTAAGGTACTCAACCGCCGATAAAGTTCGCCACAGTTGTAAAATTGGTGCGTAATGTAACTTTTTGGCTTTGCTCTCGCTAAAGATGGAAAGCGTGTAATTATATTTCGAGCGTCTCAATCTCAATCTCAAGACGTTCTATTATTCATTTGTTATTTTTTTTTATCTAAAACACAGATTCTATATTTTAAATAAAACAAAAAGTTGCACCTATTTGATATTGGTACTCGTTTCTCGCAAACTCATTTAGTGCGGTGCACGTTTTAAGATTTGTGAATCTCTATTCCATTAATTGACTAGATATATTTTTTTTCAGTATATGTAACTATTGTATTTCCTTGATTGAATAATGTCCCCTAAAAAAATATACTCTCAAAATATCAAAAAAAATATCGCAGCAAGCTCGTGGACTAATAACTGCTCGATTAGTTTGTCTCGTCAGTACAGTCAGTTGTGTCCGAAGTTGCGCCGTGTCAGGTCAGGTGGCTGCGAGAGTTGCTATCTTCGCGGCCTCGCGCGCTTTTGGCGAACTGTCAAAAAAACGTTATCGGCGTTTAACCGTAACGTTAATTACTAAAATTGAGACGCCACGCCATTTTTATGTTCGCTCAATTCGATAATAATATGCTCGCCTGGAAAATCCACTATATTGATAATAAACGTGTCGCGGGTCAAAATAAAACGCATTCGGGAATTTCAGCAGTGCTATTTTTGAACTGAGCCATTTTGAGATGACGTCTTTCGCGTTATTTTGTACGATTTGCAGACAGCAACGTGTGTCCTTTTTAAAATGATATTCCCGAAAAAATAATTAACAATAATAATATAAGGCGTAGATGTGTGTATAATTTAGCATTTTGTGTTTTATGCGTCATTTTCTACCCGACATACATAACACAAATAAAGATGTGTTGGTGTAAATCGCTAATAGATTTTTGGAAAAATTCATGCGGCGGAGGTAAGAACGATATAAATGTATTTTTTAATTTCATAATAAAACAGGAAAAAATCCACCTGATATGTAAAATTTCACTGATAATCTTCTTCGATGCATATATTAAATTTTAATTTACCACACTTATTGGTATTTAGTCGCGAATCGTACTAGGTAATCGAAAACACTGGAAAAAAAGGAAAAACCAGTTATAAATTTTATTTAGTGGACCTGTTAAATCGGTCTTTATTTAAAACTGAAATAAAATTTATCTAACATGGAAAACGCAAAACAATAATCTTAAAATCTACCGCCATAATCTGATATTTAGTTAGATGTTACTATTACCTTGGTTAGTATCAAATTCATGTAGTAAGTACCTATAACATACCATTTTTTTTTATAAAAGTACCAATATGATTACGCGCCTCAGTCTAGGCACATATTTAAACTTACTGTGGTCTAGGATTCTCTCTTTGGAGGGTCATTACCAGAGCTGACTCGCTCCACGAGGCCGAATTCTGACCCCGCACAACAGCTTTCACAAAACAATATTAACAATTTAAATTCATTGTTTAAATTTCAATCATTAGAATCTTCCTCTCTATTAAACCATTTTTTTCTAAAAGTAAGCGGTCCGCAAACTTATTTATTTATTTAGGAAACATGTGCTATTTCCAAAAATAAAATTACAGTAACAACATTTGAATATAAAGTAGATGAAAGTTTCCACCAAAAAAAATTGAAAATTAAATATTTGAAACATTCGGGATTGGGTGTCGAGGGCGGAGAATGAAACAACATAAAATAAAATATAGGATATGTTTCAAAATTTATATGTAATCACGTTGCGTTTGGTTCGAGGGTATTTAAATTACTAAAAACCCCGTTTTAAATCGCTAGCGTTTTTTTTCTTTTATCGTAACTAGTAATAATATAAAATATACTGTTTCTAATTATAATAAAAAAAAACTACTCATTAGCAGTAGTCTTTTTTATTATAATTAGAAATAGTATATTGCAATATGCAAATGCTAGCAGATTCCTAAGGCCAAAAAACATCGCAACATTATTGTATTTCCTAATTTAATTACCACCTTTTGGAGTATATATTTTTTTTCATTTTAAATACGGTTTTTTGTTTGCAAATGCGTTTTCGTAATATTTTTATTTAATCGAAATGTCTGACGAGATTTCCATTTTAGATTTAGATAGATTTAAATCTCAACTTCTAGACCTACTTAACTACACAAACTTTCAGGTTCACTATCCAAACATTTTTTCCCCCTGTGATCGTTCTTATAATACAAAAAATAAATATATTTGCGCTTAGGCTGTGTAAAGCTATTTATAAATAACCGTACACCTGATCAAATCAAGCGTCCATTTTCCTGTTAAATGGGAAATGTCAACTATGAGTGTATATTTACATCAATCACGTGCATGTATTTTATACGCCCCGCGTAATGAAATACCAATATTATTTTAGCATAACGACTCGGTAAAATTTGTAAATTACAGTCATAGTATTTTATAATATACAATATACATAATTAGCGAAATTTTTCTATTTGAATTACATTTACACGGTTTATTTTATGTAAACTGTCTGACAAAAACGATAACCTCCGCGTGAAACACTCGTGAACAATAAATACATTTTTTAAAATGAACATTAAAACCTACAATAATTTTAATGTAGGTGTTTATTTATACACGTAAGTGCATTTGACATCTTTTACATCACTTGATTCTATTTATTTATTTATTTTTTTATAAAGTAAACATACAGAGAGTAATCATAGAGTAAGAGAGAAAATTTAAAGCGATGACACCCTTTTTTATTATTTACTTATGTTCCCAGATATTATATCAAACTATTTATAAGTAATATATATATTTTACCATGAACAGAAGATTAAAATATATATATATATATATTTATTTACTTTTATAAAGTAAACATACAGAGAGTAATCGTAAACATTCTTACATATTTTATACACAGGTTGCCAACACTCGATACTCTCCAATTTCATGTTTACAAAACATGCATGTATATAAACTTAAGTTAGTTATATACTATACAAAATTTGATACATTTGATTTTAATTATAACATTAGAATTTGAGAGAGAGAGAGAAAAAAAAGAATTAAGATAATAACAAGTAGGTGCTATTTAAGAGATATAAACCTATTATACAACCTATTTGTTAAAAACAAACTACACTGTAATTTTGCTTATTATAAATAAAATATATTCTAAAAACTCAAGAACATTTGACCGGCGAACAGAAATATCGTATGAAGAATGAATAAGGATGAATTTGTTGGTCGTATCGTGTCGATGTGCGGTTTTATGAATGCTTTTTTTAAATGAACAAAAAAAGTAAATATGGTTGTAGATGAAAATAAAATATGTCTTTATATCAGACATACAATATACATTATGATATATTTTAAATTATACATAAATTATATATTAATATACTAAAAATAGATTTGTTTTATCATAAAATTACGAACTATTCAGAAAAACGATTTAGCGATTTCAAGATTTTTTTTGTGATTATTTACCAGTAGATTGATTTTTGAGCTTAAAATGGAATATTCGATCCGGCTGACAGCGTGGTAGGCCATTTTTTTTAACGCCGATTCCTAACTCCGAATTTTCCACGTCTCAAGCTCAACGCATACTTCACGAAGTGTGATTTTTGCGTTTACCTATGATATTACCTAAAATCTTAGGGAATTGTGACAATTGCCTACTGCCGCGGTAGTTTTGAAGATAGGTTCAAGCAATCAACCTATATTCTTAGTGTAGATTACGTTTATAATTATTAGTTCACAATACATCGAGATCGTTAAGCTGTCAAAATGCTTTTTTTTTTTTAATAAAGAAAACATGTTGGCCGATGAGTACAATTCTATAACCTTCCCAACTAGGTAAGAGTTACCTGTTCTAAGGAAGGTTATATATGAAGTGTATTCCGTAATAATATCGACACGTTCACTTAATATAACGTACCTAAGGTTTAACTAACGGTACCTAATATAATTTGTGTAGGAACATGTTATATGCGTATAGGACGATTACGTTTTAGTGCGTGTTTCGTTTGGCATTGGCATCTAAACATCTGCTGAGCCGTATTTTAAGCTCTAGACTTATTTTTAAACGCCTGTTTAGACGCATTCACCGCTCTGTTCGAGTTAGTAAAATAAACTGACTATAAGAGTAATCTGTGCAATGACCGTCCTTACAGAACTACAAAATCATTTTGTCGGTTGGTCACTGGTGTTGTTCATTAAATTAGGTTTTGATGAAAAACTCTTTACCCTTACACATTATTTCCTATGCAACGAATGCTAATTTGACATATGTGATCAACTTCCAATAATAAATAAATAAATAAATAAATAAATAAAAGTTTTACTTTTAACGCGCGTGGCCACATACATACACACTGATTTTTTTACAAAATATTTAAAAAAAAGTAGGAAGTAAAATAAAAAAGTCCTTGTCGGCACACCGGAAGGAGGAGGTAGATTTCACCGGATCAAATTGGGGATAGGGAAACTCCAATTGTACGAATTTCTATCAACCATTGAACGAGCTACCGCGCGATCCACTTTTCCTACGCTATTAAATATTAATTTAGAATTTCTAAATGCCCACTAACATGAAGATTGTGGCTAACAAGTTCCAACCATCATTAGATTATATTTAATATACAAGTATCAATTAAATGATTTTTTTATTAATTATTGTATTTTCATTTTTACAAATTAAACACACGCAGCGTTTTCTTGACGTCTGTTAGCAATTACTGTTTTTGTAGATGCGTTAGTACAGTTGTAAATTACATTAATAAGAATTCCGTTTTTATTCAATAATTTATCCTTGCACGCGATAACCTTTCGATTTAAAAGTTTATTGCTCACTGTAGAAATTGTAATTTGCAATAGGTATGTCAATATTTTTATGTAGAGTCCTAAACATTGCATTTTTTGGTGCAGGCTACGAATCCTATAGCCGCCTATAGAATTGTTTTTTTTTTTAGAAAAATAATCTTGGGAATTGTACCATTTTGCACCTATGCAAAGATTATAATAGTAACGTCTTACCGAAAATACTGCTGACCATCGGACGGGCATAGTAGCTTCTTATAATGTAACTGCAATTACCATCATAACCCTAACCTAGCTTGTTCTCTTGGTTGATATGTGTTTTGATTTTTATACCTATTATATGTTTGAGAACAATTCATAGAGTAATGACAGTATCGGTCTATATATTTTTTATTACCTTTTCAATGTATATACCAGTCGGCTGGTAGTAGGTACTGTGAAGACATTTGTTAAATAGCAGAATTTCAGAGACATGACTATGGTAAGATTTTAGATAATAGGTATGATAATAACTAATTGGTTCTGCGATTTCGAGTAGGTATTATTTGTAAAGACGCTATATCAAAATTCATCATGATTTTCAAGAAAAAAATGTAAACTTTACGTTCTAACCATTCGACGGATCTAACCATATAGTCTTTGTCGTCAGTGCACGCGGTTACGTTATTAATTCGCACACTCACCGAATTTACACCATCTGTTCAAAAATAAATAAATTTGGCGATGAATTATTTTCGTATTTTTATAATTTCTTACTTATAACAGGGAACGCAGGTCTCAGTAGAACCTGTATATTGTTTACTACGAATTGTGGTTTGTCGCTGATGGCCTCATATGTCCCCCTCGCTCGGTATTCTACGATGCTGGTTGAATAAATCCACCGCCGATTCTCGGGATCTTGCTATAGAAGTAAAGATACCATTAGGAGACACACATGGGCCTTAGCTCTGCGATTGTAACGGTCTGGCGGCCCAGTGGTCTAAATCCAGAGGTCCCCAGTGGGTCAAATCCGACCAGGTCATTTTTCGCTCCTGAGAAATTTGTCAAATATTTTTTTTTTTGTTATACCGTTTAGCGTTTTCAGTTTATATATTAAATATTTTCGTTATTCAAGAAATCAATGCTCCCTAATTATCCTATTCCGGAAAACCATTTTTGTATAGCTTCAATTAATTGCTGAAGCAAAATTATAAGCAAAATTTTCTAGTAACGGCATCGCATGATAGAGATCGGGCTGCTTTGCAGTTCTTGTTTCTAGAATGAAAAAGATTGTATGACATGTGGCATAGTTTGTTTTATATCGGCTTTATAATTTTTCATTGTTTCCATCTCAATAAATAAAACCCGATCACTTCAGTCGCCAATGCAGACGCGTCACTCATTCACATTAAATAGTTTTAATAAAATCGCAACGCAATCTTAATTATTTATTTATAAATCATCTACTAATATTAAATTTAATCGCCATTAAAATGATATAAGCAACACTAGAATTCCTCCAACGTTGACCTTATATACGCGTCATAAATTTTGCTTGTAAAGCCCGTTAAAAAAAAGAATGATTAAAACTATAGCCCGGTTTATCTACTTTTTTTGTTAAATATTTCATATCTAAATCAATTTAATATTCAAGTATATATTGTTCAAATTAAACATTGTTATTAAGCTATCATATTATAAGTATTTATATATTTGTTTGGTAATATTACCTATAAGCTTAGTCACTAACGCAAACGTCAATATATACTTTTAAGCAAATACATTGATATTATAGTAAAAATACACAGTAAAAATAAAATTATAAAACATCTGTACAGATTTATTTATCCACAATGCAAAACTAAATACATAACATGTTTTTCTTAAATACTGCCGTGCCATAAACTACAATATTATTTTAAGCCCGATCCGATTAAGCTAATGAGCTAATAACGTTTAAATTTAGAGGTTTAGGTAGAAATGGTGAAATAGAACGCGATGAGAAAAACTCCTTGATTTTAACCGATAAGTTACTATTGTTATACCCGTTAGTATATTTTGAATATTACCGTTAATATTTTTATATTTTTGAAATGGAAGTTTTGGAGGTTTTAGTCATTATTTTCAAAGGATTATTTATTTTATTATTTTATAAAAAGTAATAATAAATCACTTTGTTCAATCACACAACCACCTTAACTGGGAATTGCCCGTTCTAATTTAGGTTAATTTCTAATAACTAAATTGTTAATGTACATAATTTAAAATTAACATTTAATTTAATTAGTACGCATGAAAACCAAAAACAACTTTTCATATTCATATGCATTTGTAAATTTTATTCATTTACTGAAAACTTGGATTTTTTTAGACATACGAGGTTTTCACTCTAGGATGACGATATATTATTGTATGGACATAGACACTAACGAATTCATCCTTTATGTCTTTAAAATGTATCGGTTTAATACATATGGTAGTAACAGCTGAGTATCATAAAATTCTCCGGTGACAGCTTACTCGAGCGGAACTTTTGGATAAGTGCGAAAAGGCTAACAAGTATTACAATTATTAAAAAATATATATTTTTTATTTAACTGTACTCTACGCACTAAATATTTAACAGAATTTCAGACATAAATTTGACTGTAATAATGAACGCATATACAAAGAATAACATTTTAGCTCACTTTAAAAATGTTTACAGGAAATGTATATATTTTTTCATAACTTCATAATCTGGTGGCTCAATGCTCCGTTAAATTTATAGATTTAATACATTTTAATTTAAAAAATAAAAATTCAATAAATGAAACAAATGGAATTACCTTTTTTGAGTAGAAAACCTATTTGTACCAGGAATAGTAAACATACATTTTAATACAGAATCTTTAGAAGAAGAATCAGAAGTTTTTTCTAATTCTGTGTGAATTTAAATATTATTGATGTGAACTAACCTTTATAGCGGGAACATTGATACGTATTAGGGTGAATTGACATTTTTACGCCTGAACGAGTGTGTTCACAATGCGTGCCATGCATTTGGACAGGGAGTACATATATCAACACCCTCAACGAATAACATCCTAAGTCATTTTTAGCAACTTTTCAGGAGAGCCAAAACAAATTTTAAGAAAATCCTCTCACTTTGTTTTTTTGGATAATTAATTAAAATGTACTATAATGGACTCGGTGATTTAAAAGAAAATGAACATAATTTGAGAAAATTTCATTATTTAATGTACTTTAGAGGACATACGTGCTCACTAATAAAATCCTATGTCGACTTAGGATTTTATTCCGTTATTTTTTTTCATATAATCTTAAACATAATTCAGGGAATACAATCTTAACTAAACATAAAATGGTTTTCCATAGTACATTTTAAAAAATCAAGTGAACGATATTTTCCAAATGCACATATGTTGACATACGTTCAATATTTCTTCAATTATAAAATGTATAGTAAAATACATAGTAATTTTGAGTAGGTATTTACGGTTTTAATTGAATAATAATAGGTTCTAATAATGATATGTTTAATAATACTTAATATTATAACATTGTTATTGTTTTAATAACTCGTACTAATAATAAGATCTTTATTGCAACCGAGAATTTTAAACTACAAAATAACGAATCAAGAATATGAATAAAATTAAATGAAAAAAAAATGAAATAATATGAGAAATTGAATCTAAAAGTTGCTCCAGCATTGCTGCTACCAAATTATAATTTACACAGAAAAACACCGTAAGTCAGTTTTGAAACGAGAAGATTGTGCACATTTTTATTAAAATATCACCGAAAAACTTCCTAACATTACATACGATCATATTCGAACAAAATTTAGTAGTTAGAATGTTTTTTTTTTCACCGAAAAACATCCTATGTCATTTTAAGATGTTATTCCATTGCTAATATTATATATTACTACGAAATACGAAAATATTGCTACGAAAAAGATTTTAAAGTCAGTTAATATTTTATTCCATCTAAAAACAGTCTTTTCTGATGATAATACTGTACTTAACTAGAATTGGGATCTTTTTCCATTAAATATTACTTAAAAAGCTTACATACGATTTTCACATGCATACGATATCTTTGCACTAGTAATGATAGAGATAAGGCAAAAAAAATGTCAGAAAAATAGCAATTTTTTTCTGACCCGTAATTTTCCTAACTCAAAACCGCCAAAAAGTTACATAGGATGTTATTCGTTGGGGGTGTCGATATTGTGCTTTAGGCTAGTGACATTTATTGTCGAAATATTCTTAGCGTTGTCAATTGCGTTTTAATTGTGGTTGATACTTATTACTTGCCAATAAACATTTATAAGGCATTAATATATATTTCACTTTATAATTTCAATCCTTAATTTACACATCTTAACCGTGGGTCCCGGCACTCACAGATTTCTTTTGCTAGTGTATGTTTTTAATAAATTAATAAAATGTTAAATTCCATTCTCTTATTAGAATAGCAGATATGTAAGAACCATTGCCTCCTCTATATTCAATAATGGCTACTGACAATGCCAACATGTGTCAGGCTAAAGAAAAATATTTATTTGCGTAGAGTGCAAGGATCGATTGTCATTGACATGCCACTTAAAATTAGGTACCTACATTTTATTCGCTATTTCACACATAGACCATAAATATCACAAAGTTAATGTTTCACGTCTGCATAAGATAAGTCGCAGTCGACAAGTCGAAATGTCATCGTGATGATATTTGATTGTGCAAACAATGGCAAGGCAAATACTCCATGATCTCAACATTTTGCGTGCCACCTGAGATTTTTTTATTTATTTTCCGGAACTATGGCAAACAAAATAATACACTATCTTATCGCAAGTTACACAAATCTCTTATGGTATGGTATCATCACAAAATTGTGCATGTATCAAATTAGTAATTTAAAATATGCAATTTGCTGGAATTACACATTATTTATACTCGGGAGCTAATTTATTTGAATTTATTTACTGTATGTAATACTCCCTAAAGGTACTCTCTGAGGAAATGTGTCTAAATGTAATACTCTAAAAATATAAATTGAAAATATTCTTATATTGAATAGTTTTTAAATATAAAACTCACTAAATATAATACTTCCTAACGTAATACTTTCTGAATGTACTCGAATCTAAATCGAATATCCTATAAATATAAATTTAAACATACTCTAATATTGAATAGTGTATGTGTATTGTATTTTGTGTCTGTATAGAATGTGTGGATTTTAAAGGTATTTGACTTATTAGAGCGAAGCTCTCATAAGGCGACTCCAATTAGAACTTTGTCACGGGCTAACTTGGTCATTCCTTGACCGATTTGAAAAATTTTTGATTTTGAGAGAATCTACATGAAAAAGTGAAGGTCGTGACGGAGCTTGATTTTAAATATTGTCAAAAATAAAATTTTTGGGGTCAAAAGAAAATTGTCTATGGGAATATCCATTATAAAAAAGTCACGCGCAAAATCTATCCCGTCGTTAAAAAGTTATTGTCACAGACTAAATTTTATTTAGAAAATTTTAGTAAATCGCTTCGCTCTAATATGTGCTGCAGCGAAGCAAAATGCGAGCGACTGCGGCGACCTAGTATTTGATCACATGAAAAGATAAATGACAATATTAAAAAGTTTTTAGCTTTTTTGTAAAGCATAGAATAACAAAATATTTATAAAGGTTCTAAAGAGGCGAAGGATGTCGGTTTAAACCCAGCGCTGAGATTTTTGTCAAACTGACTAATATTTAAAAGATTTATTTAAAGTTGTTTTTTGTTTATTAGGTACCTACTCCGTTTAGCTTTTTTAATATGATTTAGTCATGCATTAAAACTTGAATAATGTACTTTAGGTGTAATAAAACTTCCTAACCGTACCTAAACTAACCAGACTTAACCTATCGACACAACCGAAGAAATATGCGATATTAAAATACGGTTTATTTTGATGGTATAGAAAACATCTATGCTTATAGGCACATTATATTTTCGATAAAATACGTCGTTATAAGTTTGATTACACCTATAAAGCCGGTCACACACATGTGTGCAAATATTTGCAAATGGCCTCTCCCATATAACTATAACATTGCGCACACGTCTGGGACCAGCTTAAAACATAGAGTTTCCAGTCCAGCACGATGAGTATAAGCTACTTCTAGTCTAAGAGGTAATCGAGATGTCTTCCATTCCATATACATTTAATTTAAATGTGATTATATAATCACATTTAAATAAATAAAATAAAATAATATATATATATTTGAATAAATAAAATAAATTAATTTTATAAAATATAGCAGGTAAATAATTGAACATATAGTATAAATACATGATCAAATCTTCACATTTTAATTTGGGTTGTCGATCTCCTAACTTCTAAACTACAAGAATTAATTACAAAATTAACAGCAAGCTTCAAGGACCTACTACTATCTCAGATTAACTGATATACCATTTAATGGCGTGGTACCGAATTGTAATGAAATGTAAACTATGGATCAGCTGTTATATATTATTAGGCTCTCGACCAATTGTTAATAAAAACTCTAAATAATAACGATAACGTAATAAGGCGTAATAAAACAGCCAAACCAAAAGTAACCCAATAATAAATATAAATACATTAATAGGTTATTTTTTACTTCAAAAGCAAACATTTTTTTCAGTTTTGTAAATGCGACTGAAGTGTTCATACACAATAAATAGCATCAACGAATTAATATGCTTTTTAGGCTGAGCTTTCTACTCCTAAATCGATTTTAGGGTCAGACTAAAATAGTCTCGCGCTCTGACCCTATAAAAGTCGTAGGTAGAGAGTGAGTAGGTACAAGTTGACCTAACTTAGCAAACAGGCAACAGGGCTGTCAATGAATATAATATAAATAATAATTATATTTTAATGTAAAATGGTAAAATTAAAATCGTAATAATATTAAAGCGCTCACTGACAACTAATAAAACAATAATAATAAATCGTATATGTAAAATAATTTAATAAATACAACCTTATAAAAAATATATATATTGATAGAAAAATAAAAACCAATAGATTAGGCCACGATTAGATTAAGTCATCCCTACCAAATATGCTGTCGTCAACTACTATTCCACTCTAAACATTTTAAGTACCTACCTTCTAATGTGCAACTTTAAGAGTTTTTTTTTGTGATTACAGATCACATACTATTCCTGTGGTATATCTCAGTTATTACAGCTCAGTTATACATTTAGTAATGTAATACAGGATGTCCTAATAATTTTTGAAAATTTTCTTTGTCTCTTTTAGTCATGTATATTATTTCAATTTATTTTGTCGCAGGTTTTAATTTTAATAGTTAAAGTAAAAACAAATGTAATCCACAAGGATTAAATAAATCTCAAATCAAGGAAAAAAAAGGTTTAAACTGATTTTTTTAATTAAAACCTCAAATTCAATATTAAGTCTATTTTATTAACGCACTTTGGTTTTGACAGTCAAATTTCAACGTTATTTTTGAGCGCGTGTATTGATCTGGGTCACCCAGCCATTATAGTTCAACTAAAAGTCTCTGATAAAAAAATACCCAGAATAAAATGCGAATAATAAAAATATTGCAAGGACACCATTTGGTAGCTTCACTAAAGCTAGGTACGACACATTGTTATGCTCAAATTCTAAATTTAACGGAGACGACCTTTTTATTTCGTCTGTATGCAAAGACCGCATCGAATGAGCGCCTACTAGTATATTGCGGGAGTAGTATATAAGCAGAACTCAAACCCTGGTTTCTAACACAGCTGGTCGGTCGGTCATAAGCTGAAATGTATAATATATTTTATAATAAGTTTTATTTTGTTCAACCCTGCGTCGACTAGTAGGCCGTTCGGGCCGTCGTGACCGGCTAAGCTCGTTCGAGCCGCTCAGCTCGGTCGACCATTTGGACGATTGGTCATTATTGGTCATTCTATTAGCCTGTAAAACCTGACCTTTTATTAGCAGGATTAGATTGGCTAATTTCTAACTTTCCATGTCCACAGGGCTTCTTGCGTTTTGTTACTGACATCCACGAGCGTATGATTATTGCTGACACAACTTATACATTATGTGTTCAATAAATTTTCCTTAGTTTTCTTATATGTATCAGCTAAACCCAAGGCTTATCTGCTAGAAACCAGGTGTGTAATATACAGATTAATATTTATGAAATATGCTCACATTATTTGGTTCGGTATTTTACACGTCCTTTAAAAGATACATATACATACAGTTACTACACATTACAGCTACTACAGCATTATTTACTACTATGCTATACATTTTTATAGCATAGTAGTAAATGAAACAATAATAATATTATTTATTTATTTATTGATTTTTATTAAATAAAAAGACACATAATACATGGTTTCTGGCAAAAACATGGTTTTGGCTGCCAGAAACTCAATTTGATGACAAATCTTACAAACTATACGTAGTAAATTTACATACATTTTTTAATTATATAAAAAGAACCAAAAAAAAATTAAAGAAACATTAACACAAAGTAAAAGAGTACACGAAAAATAAATCACTTGTGCATATCCATTTTCCGAATGTTTTTTTTTTATTAATATGCTATAAATTGATCTAAATAAATTGTAGGTATAGGTATAATCACTAGCATTCATCCTGCAGACGGCGAGAAATCTCAGACAAAAAGGGATGATTGAAATTTATGAAAAATATTCATTTATTTAGGAAATTACCAGTTAAATAAGAATACGGATACAATTATTATAATAATAAAAACACAATACTTAGTTGGTATTGTATTGAATAACTTATGAATAAAAATATTTATAAGTTTATGTAGTATATTTTTAGTATATTGTTTTTAACGATACATATCAAATATAACTTTTTATATGAAGTTGAGAGGAGTAGAAAACAAAGAAGGATATTTAAACATTTAGCTTCACTTTTAGTTTGAATCCGACTAGATTTATATAAAAGTACATTATAGGTAGTTTTCTAGAATCGACACAACGCATATTCTATTTTTGGTAGGTTTTACTAGATTTATGTTTGATATTATTTGAATAGTTTATTATTTTAAATATACTATTTATTTTTCAGACTTGAGAGTTTTTTTCGATGCCATAAGTGCACTTTCGTCTCCCCTTTTATTTTTTTTACTTAACCTTTTCGAAATGCCGACTTTGCGTTTTCTTCTACTACTTCGGCTCTGGTTATGTTAAATATTTGTGTCTATGTTCAGACCAGAGGATATATTTATTTAGCGGTAAAAGCAAATAATTTTCGAGTTCATCGTCTAACTATAAATATTATAGTACGAAATATTAAATACTGATTCTTAAGAATAAAATAGATTATTATTATTATTATAGACTTTATACATAATTCAAATATTAGACAAGAGTCAACAGACGACCCCTTTTGTAGGGGTGTTTTATTTTCAGTCTAAATAGTATAAAAGCGAAACCTAGTAGGTACTAAACAGCGAACGGTATTAAAATGGTAGGATAGGTTAGGTTCGGTTAGGTTGTTTCTAAATTTTCAAGAACTACCTACCGTGAGGTTCATAACTTCACGGAGAAACCAAACCATTACAAAACTCTTAAACCATTACAAAACACAAACGCATTGTTTACCTGTACTTGTCAGTTAAACAGTGTTGAGTTGTTTCCAGAGCTGGGTCTAGCGTCGAAGTTCAAAATCTGCGTTTAAACCGGCTCAATTTACCTTTAACTCCGGGGTGTTAATAAGCCTACAATTAAAAAGAAAGACAAATAGGGGAAAAACTTGTTTACAATAAATATAATAAAGATATTATGTATACGTAGCTAAGTATATAATTGTATGATATACGAACTTGTTGATTGTGCGGTAGGGAAACGATCATTTAGCCATTACTCAAAGGCATTTAAAGGTTAAATAGATTATATTAAGGTGGCACGTATGAATATTTTCCTAACTAGGTAAATAAATATGAGACTAGCGGCACCGAGTGGCTACTCACCTCTGTTTTAAGTTTTGTCAGTACTTCAGCATACATTGGTTGAATGTTAATTATATTTATACATGCGTTGTTGGCTATTCATTTATATTTACAATACCCAAAAATGATAATTATCTTAAATACCTTTATAATATATGTGGGGACATGTGCATATCTAACTATGAATGAACTAGGTAAATATAAGTCATAGCATCAAGAGGTTATTTACCTCATTATGAATAAATCAAATGTTAAATTTATTTTTAAATTTCGTCGGTTTTGTTTATTTTGTGTCGGTATTTCAAAATTACATATACAGCTATAAACATACTAAATTCAACTCGATTTTTAATATATATAATTAAAATATATACTTATTTTAAATACAAATACAAATTTAAATTATAAGGAGATGAGGTTATAAATATTAATTTGTCGTGGAATTTTAATGTTAAATACAAATACAAATTACAAATTGAATCGCATATATTTTTCACATTTTTGCCGTTTTCAAGATATCTAAACAAAATATATACTTATTTGTATTTTAGAAATATAATGGATATATATCTTATTTGTATATATTTATTTACTCAATATAGACTAGTACATGCGTAAAATGCATACAAATTGGGATTGCCGACAGAAGTGAAAATTTAAAACTATGAAATAAGTGTTTTATTTTGACGAATAAATATACCTGTTTTACCTAATTCAACCTAATATTTTGATAGTATAACATGCTAATAAACCCTAAATTTAAAATAAAAGTCAATTAGCATCTTTTTCATATTCTGACAATTTTATTTGTTTTTTAAAGTATGGTATTTATGATATAATAAAAATAATATATAACAGGGTCTTAATATTATTACTGAGCCAAGCTGGCTCACCGACTATTTTCTAGATGGCAGTCGTAAACGAGTATAAACCAAAAGTGTTCACAGGCTCCCAGACTAAGTGATGCGAACCCATTTTCCCAATTCAATTTTTTCCCTGTACGAAAACTCATCTGACCCGTGCATATAGAAGTTTTCACTTTAAAAACTCACTAATAACAAGCTTTCATTTAGAATTAGATGCACTAAAACGAAGAAAATGAGATCAAATGTTATTTTAAAGTAAGGAATGTGTAAAAAGGATTTTTTGAAATATGAATAGCCAAATTTCTCAAGTATCCTTCTGCCTCTTTCTCTTTTACAATAATTTAAATTACACATACACATAGCAAAAACGAGTAGGTATATACTATTTTTTCTCATACTTTTCCAACCAATACATACTTTTCAATCAATTACTTTAATGAATAGCAGTACAATTATGGGGTGTATTTTAATAATCGAAATAATGACATTATTATGACCATAATATATTAACATTTCTTTTTGTCACATGAAATTGTCCTTGAAATTAAAAATAAAATAACATATTTTCATTATATAATCTTTATGATCGTGATTATCAATTCTTCAAAATATTTCAGGATAGCCAAGGTCAAAGAATCAAAACTCATATCAACCAAGACCCCTAGGTTAGGTTACTATGGAAATTGCACTTACTCTAAAATACTTTTTACATCATCTGATTATTAAGTTTTTAATTTTACACATTAAAAATATTTACCGACACGATTGCGATTATGTTTCACTGCAAAATGTTTGTTTGACCTTCAACTTCGACTTATTTTTATAAACTAAAAAGTAAGTTTGACGTAAAAAATTTTTTTTTATTATACGAACTTAAAGTATTACTTAACTTAAGTTCGTATTATAAAAAAAAATTTTTTACGTCAAACTTACTTTTTAGTTTATAAAAATAAGTCGAAGTTGAAGGTCAAACATTTTGCAGTGAAACATAATCGCAATCGTGTCGGTAAATATTTTTAATGTGTAAAGTAATGGGTCAGATGATGTAAAAAGTATTTTAGAGTAAGTGCAATTTTTATAGTAACCTAACCTAGGGGTCTTGGTTGATATGAGTTTTGATTCGTTTACGTCTATTTTTCGATGGAATATTTTATTCCACACATATATACTAAATGAAAAACATACATACTAATAAATGCAATACGACTCGATTTGCCATCTTTACTTTTTTCTGACGACTGTTGATGAAGACCCATTTGTGGTCGGTTGTAGACGACACGGCGCGACGGTGGAAATTATTCCGTAGTAACTGTTCTCGTGGACTAAAAAAGTTTGCTTTTGGTCCACTGGCCCAGTGGCACAGACGCGCGGGCGGGCGGGGCGGTGCGGGGGGCGTTTTAACAGTACCTCCGGCCGAGGCCACTCGACCCACAAAGCTTTTGTGCATCGTCATCGTCTTTGATTTTTATGTGCATATTTTATTTTATTTTTTATTTTAAGGTAAAAATGAATCCATGAAGAAAGTAGCATACGAAAATGTAGCATCGACGTGGCCATTTTCGTAGACCATAAACAAGTACAGTAAAAATCGAGGGGATTGAAATGGGGTCAACGCGTAGGGGAGGTGATTAAAAAATGCTTTATGCTTTGTAATGCGTAATTCACGGAGCTCTGGACCCAAAGCCCGCATCTCTTTAGTGCGCCCAACGTTAGAGTACTGCTCAGCTGTTTGGGATCCGCATCTTGCGCATCTCCCAGCTGAACCAGAAAATGTCCAACGGCTGGCGAGTACATACGTGTTTAGGCGTTTCCAGCGTTTGGATAGTCCCAGGAGGAAGGCATCGCGCCTATCCAATTTATTTAAAGCTTTCACAAACAAACCCGCTCGGTCAGCACTTCAAACCCGCCTGCTGTGGACACAAAGACCATCCATACAAAATCCATACTTAAGAGGAAGAATGTTGAATTCCGTTTGTTCTTATCGCGTACTATCAGAGAATAGAATTCACTTCATTTGTCCCCATTCCCAATTCATCCAACCGCTTTACGAAACAGGTTACATGCTAAATAATACCTGAAAGGGAGAAATAATTTCATGATCTACGATTTTTGATGACCCATGCTATTACGTATTACATGGGTATTACGAACTCACTTAGTAAATATATACTTAGTTGGGTGTAATTAAAAATTAATTACACCCCAAGAGGTGGCAAACAATTATTCTATTAAACAGTGTGTTCCCGCCATGACAGTTCACACTCGCACAACATGCAATTCGTATCTAGTTTTTACTTTTAATATATTGCTTTCTTATTATTTATTATTAGATTATGTGGAATATTTTAAAATTGTAAGCAAATATTTTTTAGGTGGTAGATATTAACCTCTAGTTGGTAGTATAAAAAAAATACGTATACAGGCTGTTCTAAAACCATTCTTGAAAATTTAAGGGGGTTTTCTCTGTTACGTGTAATAGAGTGCCAATCTTAATAAAAAAACTAAATTAGAGCTTGTGATTGTTATTTATACACATAATTAATAATTAAATTATGTATAATTTCACTTATGTTTTGTTTATTAAGTTTTTTTGTACTGTACAGTGTTGTATATACTATAAGCCGCTTTAAGAATAAAATATAATCTAAATTGAGTTTCTGCCAGATGAGCCCTCCAGGCTCTGGCTGGACAAGATATATTTTCTTTGTAATGTTATCTGATGAAAAATAAACGTCACTTATGGTGACATTGAACTGAACTGAACTGGAATAAAAGAATGCGAAAATAATTTTTGCATCAAAATTATACCAAAGCATTTATAAATTTCCTTTTTTGCTCGCAGGCGCTCGGTAAGGTCGGTCAATAAAGCCTCGCTAGCGACCGAACACGAGCGATTTTATACTATCACGTAAAGTGTTAACAATTTTTTTACTTGAATTTTTTAATGAATTTTGATATGAGGTCATGTAAAACAAATCATGTTTGAAATCGCAGGGCCAATAAGCTGGATTTTGCGGAAATGGTCTTGGTACGCGGTGCGTATTATATTTATACTAATCAAACTGAGCGTTATTATTTATTGATTTTGCTAAGTTATTACCACTTAATAATAACTAAAAATCTCGTGTGAATACACGAGATGTTTCACAAAATATCCGAGAGATCATTAATAATTTATTATAATGATCTTTTGTCCGTTTTTATATCATACCCTCTTTGAGCTGCGAAGGTTGCATACTACCAACATCCGCAATACCTATCAGTTATTTTCAGAATATCATACTAATCGCATTATTTTTAGAAACGTCGTATGCGTAACTTCCGCCGAACGTAAAAAGGTTAAATGTCTCTCACAAAATGAGTAATCGTTGAGGTAAAGGTAAATATCCTCACTCAACTTTTATTTTAAAAGGTGAACAGTACACGTGTTATCGCTAAATCTTTTTAAATTCCGATAAGTATACTTTTTTATAACAGCAGCTTATGAAATTATTCATGTTTGTTTTTACATATTTCTGAGATGACATAACATGACCATACGAAACTGGACATTGCCCGTAATAAGGTAGGTTAATTTTAAAAGTTATTTAATATATGAATAAATAAACATTAAAATATGCATACATACATACATGTAATACGAATATACATATAAAAATAAATAACGTAATAAAATATCTAAATACGGCATTCAAGAAATACATTTTACAATTTTACTATATTTTAACGATTTGCACGCAATGTGCATATATTTTAAACTTTCCTATTTATTTTTAGCCACGACGATTCATTTGTATCTTATTCAATCATCATCATTATCATTTTTAATACATCATATCCGTTACATTTCCATGTTTTTTATTATTATTGTTTTTTTAAATCATTTTTTACTAGTATAAACCGTGTTTCATAAGACGCACAAATAGGTAGGTGAGAGTTGAAGCTTGCATATACGAGTAATCGCACTCAAGCGATATAATTTACTATTCTGTGAATATGATGCATTCGGTATAATTTTTTCTTTAAACATTCTGGCTATATAATTTGTTAAATATTAAAAAGAATTCGAATTTTCTAAATATCAACATACTGCCAGACTCTCATATAATATAAGGTTACGCCGTTTGTCTATTAAGGCGCCACCAGTCCCTAAAACGTGTTTTGTAACGTATTTTGGTGCATTTTGTTGAAGTTATTCCCAACAAATGGCTAAAACTAAAAATACCACAATATTCTACATATATTAATTTAGTCCTATGCTTAAAAAAAACGAAATACACCTTATTATAGTAATGAAAATAAATAAATAAGAAATTATTGTTTTTTTCTTGTAACGATTTTCTTTTAAGTTGTGTAAGTGACGCGAACCTAATTTTTCTTTCTAAAGATAGACAATATAATAATCTAGGACATTACTTAAAAAAAACATTTTTTTAAAATTATAATAATTATTTAAATACAAAAAACATGTTTCATCGATTCCAAATGTAACGATTTCGCGGTCGGCGAGTATATCCGTCTCTTTTCTACACGTCAATGTTCTAATAAAGCCTACTCTTTCAAATCTCAAGGACAAATGCATCCCAGGGCGCCTTAAATTGTAAAAAATCATCTAAATACTGTATTTAAGAAATACATTTTACAATTTTACTACATCTTAAATATACTAATATATATTATATCGGAGAATATGATATATACAATAAGTTGAGTTGATACATTCAATTCCTGGTAGTACTTAGATGTTTTATGTGCATAATTTGTATTGTACTATTTAATGTTAGCTTTGGGCGCTATGTAGTACTCCGCGTGCAGAACTATTTTGTTCTTTTTATCCACGTAAAACTATTATTGTCGTTCAGGTATCGATGGCGATGGTTTGTATCTCTTCAGGGTATAGACGATCTACAATCTAGTGCTTATCAGAAGCCCGAAATAACTGCGGGCGCGTAATAGGAGTATTATGGCAGAATATGGTATTTTGATCAAGTGAAGGGGTCTGTTCAGCTTACATTAACCCGATACGTTTCTGGTTGGAATCCATAGTTGTAGTACCTCTGAGAGTCTTTAATTTTATTCACTAGTTTTAGGCTTTAATATTATACCCAGGTTTTTAGCAGCTTGCTAGTGGTGCTTTTAAATTACGCTACAGAAAGGTCTACAACAGTCATAAATAAATTAGCACATTTATTACTAGTTCGTCGGATTTTAGCTTCTATACATTCATGTATAAGAAGCTACTATCCCCGTCCTTTGGCCGTCCGTCTGTTCTATCTTTCAGCTCGAAAAATACAAATTCGAAAGAATTGAACTTTTGTGTGTAGATTAATGCTGAAAATAACCATAGTCGTTTAGAAAAATAACCATCGGAGGCTGGTCGAATAATATAGGTAACATTAAAGTCAACAATGGTTTAGTACTGATTAATGAAACATTGACAGTTCGCTAAAGCGCTCAAATACAGGATGTTTCAGGACCTTTCCCGAAGAATTGTGGGGGTGTTTATGTTTACAATTACTTTTAATAAATTGTATAAAAAAATGCGATAATAATTCATGAACAGGTGTGCGGATTATAACAGATGTGGAGCACGCAAAGGGTAGTGCGATCAAGGGTTGCGCGTGAAGTAAAATTCATTCAAACTCGTCTTTCGGTGATAGTAAACGGCGGGAAATAGTTTCTATCAAAAGAGTGTCGTTTCTACACTAAATTATGTATTACATGCCCTAATCATAAGCTACCGAAAATAGCCACGGTGTTTAATCAGTAAATGTATGAAAAACTATTTCTCATTTCACTGAAAACCTAAATAAGGAAAGCATTTATGCTATTCGGTAAACTGATACAAATACAAAGGGCAAGCTGTATCTCTTGCCTTTGGAATTTCAGTTATTAGACTTAACATTGGTATTAACTGAATATTCAGAAAAGCATTGTAATGTAGTTTATTTTGTGGATGTGATTATGTTTATGTAAAGAACGCTTAAATGTAATGTTTATGGCCTTTGAAGGGGACATTTGGCGCCCGCGCCGCTTCGTGAGGGCGGGGCTCTAAGTAATCGACCGTTTCGTGTCTCTAAAGTCAGTCAGACGTGTTCGAGCTTTATGTGGGTTAATGCAAAGGTCAACAAACCTTTTAAATCGCAGCCTTAAAATAGCATATCAAAGGCGTTTAAATATAAAGGTACATGCATACTAAAGTCTACGCGTGCACAATGTGTAGTGATTTAATAGGATCCGGTAGTGTTTGTAGTAGGTACACATTTTTAGTGTCTGTGGTCTAGAAAATATAGACAGGGATGTAACATGTTATCCTTTTGTAGATGACCTCTTAAAGTATGCAGCACTAGTACTTTATTTAGACACATTTTAATTGAAAGCTTAATAAAAATTACACACCGGGGTTTCGAAGTTTGGGTTTGTTAATTCTATGTCCGTAAAATGAAATTATTCCCTAAATCGGTATTTATAAAGATGCTTAATCAAATCAACTTAATGAAAAAAATCTGGGTTTACGATTGATGCGCTTGCCAGAACCGCAACCTCAAAATTAAAACGAAATTTGAATGTAAAATAAAAATACAACATGTACAAAAAATATACCACAATTTTTCTTCTAGCACATAGTTTATTCATTTATTTATTGTGATAATGCAAGCGTACATCGATTAATTAAAACTTAAACCATTTATATTAAAAATATTTGATTTTAATCATGGTAGATGGAGCTCGTTTGCCCCTTTTTTGATTTTCGTCGGAATTTGATAAGTTCACTCGAGTCGGTGAGTTACGCCGACAGAGCGCTTTTGAAAGAATATGTGTTTCTGAGCGGGTTTTTTTTTTAAATAAAAGCTCTCAATATCAATCTGTTCTCAATAGTTCTCAGTGTTAAACTTTATAACAAACCGTTGAATTTATTTAAGGTTTATTATAATTCATTATAAAACTTGACAATTTTTAAAACATTAGTGTAATAATACATAGATTTAGTGTTAATAATGGTTCAATTTATTTATTTATCGCGACAGAAAAACTTTAAAAAAAAATTGTTTGACATTTAGCCATAACAAATTTTAGGATACCGCCTGTACCGAAGTAGTCTTTATTTTCTTTTTCACGAATATATTAATTACGAAGACATAAGAATAAATAAATATTGTACAAATTAGGTTATCTATAATTAGTCATATAAGAAAAAAGTTATATAATAAATAATATAAGAATTCTAAATAGGATAAAATATAAATCGAATAAAAGTAAAGCTGTTCAACTAATATATAATAATATGCCGAGATTATTATAAAAAATATTCTCTTCTATTCAACCGCATAAAAGATATATAAATATTTACGTACACGCGTAATCTATCGTGAATTGGTTAAGGAGATTTAATCAGTTGCGATGATCCTTTCAATGACCCACCACTAATTTGATTCACATTTTTCGAATACGATCTTTTGTTCAGTTTGCTTATTAGTTTACATGCTTAATTCTACTTTTTAATATATACTTTATGTGGTATATATTAAAAAGCATCTCACTCTTCTCGTTATGAATCAGAAAATCTCACAGAAGCAAGATGTACAAAACTCAAATGACATATTTTATCCAAATCCGAATTTGAATATTTTATTAGGTCTACACGCAAACAATAAAATGTCTGTTGCATTGATTGATTGGTAGTTACCTAAAAAAGGAGTAAATTTATCATATTAAGCGGCGATCGTACTTGCCTGTCCGGCAATCTGTACCAACATCATATTTATTTAGAGTGCCAATCTATAAGAACTTTCCTATAATTCGATATGCACAAGAAACAAGTTACATTTATTTCTTAAGCTTTTTATAAAAGTATTTTTTCCGGCTTAAAGCAATATACATATTAAAACAACGGTTTCTACAACAAAAAAACAGGTTATGTATTACGTAATATTATATAATATACTAGCTGACCCGGCCACGCGTTGCTGTGGCTAAAGTTTTTGTTATATTACATTATAGTAAACAATCTAAGAGGAACAATAAGAGAACATCAGTCACGGAGTCCACTATGCTTTTTCACACAGATGGTATTTGTAAAAAAATATGGTGATCTCCTTATTTGACTTTCTACTACTATAACCCTTTAGTACAATGAAATTATTTACGAACAAAGACGAAAATGTTGATGTTGGTATACAAATTCACTGGATTGAGATTTGAAGGGGAAGTACGTTGAACACAATTAATTAAAATGTTCTTACACTTGATACTAAGCAGAAATCAATAGGTAAAAAATAAAAATTTATCAGATTTATTATTTCCATTTAATTTTATAACAAATATAAGTATATTACAGTATAATACAGTAAATAACATGTGACGCTTAAACTCATGAATGAGGTAGGCAAGGCAGACAGTCTTAAACTTTTAAACATTAATATCTTTTTTTTTGAATTATAAATACTTTCAATTTCAATTTAATTTAACACCAATCGGTGCACAATGTTTTTGGTTAACCTGTCTTTAGCTAACACAAATAGATTCGACGGTTTCCCAACACGTGAACACGCAACATATAGTTGCCCATGAGAAAAACATGGATTTTCCAAATCTAAACCACAAATGGACATTGTTTGACCTTGAGATTTATTTATAGACATGGCGAAAGCTAAACGAATTGGAAACTGTAGCCTTTTGAAGGGTATGGTAGAATCTGATGGTATCATCGGAATACGTGGCAGCAGGACCACTTTTCCTTTAAACTTCCCAGCCAAAATGGTTGCTTCAAGAATGTTTCCGGTGATCTTTTTGATGACCAAACGCGTTCACGACATGCATCCTGGTATGTATTGAATACTCGACCATTAGCTGTTCGTAAAAATTCAAAAGACGTTGGTCCGGGAACATTCACCAATAACAAACGTAAATAGAAGCACTCACGTTGCTTTGGATGTACCGTGTAAAGTCTCCCCAATGTCTTAGCTTTGAATATGCCTGTAATGGAAGGATGTGGTTTTCCTTGTTTCCGTGGCTCCCATTTTTTACTGGATTTGTTCCATGTGAAATAACGTGGAACATCACCATACACCAATGTCTTCGCGAATTGGCCAAAAACATCAGGTTTTTGACACAATGTAAAAAATTCAGTTAGAGTCGTTTTCGGAGCTTCGAACGCTCTTTGGAGAACATTTTCTTCAGTGAAGTATACACGTTGACCGTTTTCAAGATGTATTGCCAGATGTTGGACAGCAGGATCTCTTTCGTGGATGGGAAAGCTGAGAATATGCCAAATAGCTTCATTGCTGCTAATGTATCTGCCCATTTGGTATCGTGCTATTTCGTCATTTTTATTTATGTTTTTTACTTCAAATATGGCCAAATCACTGTCTTTGTTTACATATTTACAAATATACTTAATTGATTTAACAGAACTGCAAAGCTCAACATTGATATGAGCTTTGTAAGTTTTTGAAAGTAGTGGTGAGTATGGTACCACCCACTGATTATCAAACTCAACTTGATTTGGAAAGTTCGGCAGTCGCATTGTAAATGTGTGGCCACCATTCTCAGTACTTCTGCGGCGATACATTGGATAACCATCAATATCCGTGATCGTGTCATTCGTATGCGGCTTTGGGAAGTTTTTTTACATTTTCCATTTTCCATGCACGGTGACGTCATGTTGAAAACACCGCATGGCCCATGGATCATGTGTTTGGTGACAATATCAAATAATTCTTGATCAATTAATGGGTCTGGAATTTCGGCTGAAATTATTTGATCGATTTCTTCAGGACGGATTCTATCTTTAAGCCAAACCAAAATGTGGGCATGAGGCAAACCTCGCTTTTGCCACTCTATCGTATACAGCCAACAACGTGTGATACCAAAAATTGTATATTTAACATTAAAATCAATTAAGGATTTCAATTCTTGTTTAAACACACGTGCAGTTAAATCATGACGATGAATGGCTTGTTGTCCTGGCAATAGTAAAGTTTGTATCTCTTCCCAATTCGGATTACATGTGAATGTAATAAATAAATCCGGTCGGCCGTAATGACGTACGTAAGTCATCGCATCTTGTATGTATTCCTGCATGTTCCGTGGACTGCCGATGTAGCTTGAAGGTAAAATGAAAGCATTACCGATGTCATTGGGATTTAAATTTCCATCGATGTTTCCAGCAACAGCATCTCGTAAGTGAATATATTCTTCCGATCGTAGTTTTGCCTGGTTGAATCGAAGGAATCGCAAGCGTTCGCTTTCGACCTTAGCATACATATCAACAATGTATTGATGGAACAGCTGACGATATCGAAGGATATAATTGTCTTGATGTTGTCTAACCATTATTCGGTGTGCGTAGTAGTTCATTGAGCTAACTTTATTATTTCTGTAATCACCTAAAAAAATAAATAATAAAATGCAATACGAAATTAAAATCTATACATACAGTAAGAAAGTAAATAGATAATTGTCAAATTTACCGGTATTTGGATCATACTGATTGATATTAAGGTGATATTCATCTTGTCCTTGCCAAAATATCAATGGATATTGTAGTGCGTCATATGAACGGTGTAGATCCGAAATCGTACTGACAGTGTTGTCTCGCCGTGTAATGTTTATAGATCTTTTGTCAACTGGATCACCAACCATGATAACAGCAACCTCATCAACAGTTGGAGCGTTGAATCTACCAGCATGTGCACCTAATGGTACTTTGTCGGCTTTTATGACGATTTGATAATTGTCATTTTGCAGTCGTGGCGAAACTCTTTTGATCAATTGAATTAGTTGATTGTGATCTTCTAAAAAATTTCCAATAATATCACAATTGCTCTTTCCTCTGCTTGTTCAATAAAATTATACAGGCACCGAGTCGTCACGCGCTCTTCACAATCGCCCATAAAATAAAAAGGTATCGACATCTGTCAGTTTTATGACTGCCAAATAATATCAGACAAATAATTAGCAATAAATTAAAATATGACGATTTGATAATTGTCATTTTGCAGTCGTGGCGAAACTCTTTTGATCAATTGAATTAGTTGATTGTGATCTTCTAAAAAATTTTCCAATAATATCACAATTGCTCTTTCCTCTGCTTGTTCAATAAAATTATACAGGCACCGAGTCGTCACGCGCTCTTCCCAATCGCCCATAAAATAAAAAGGTATCGACATCTGTCAGTTTTATGACTGCCAAATAATAACGGACAAAAAATTAGCGATAAATTAAAATTGCGACTATAATTTGAGATTTAAACTATCCTATCTCAAGTGCACATCGAACTGCACATGGTGTGCAAATTTTATTATAATCGGTTAAGTGGTTTAGGAGTCCATTGAGGACAAACATTGTGACACGAGATTTATATATATTAAGATAATCTATATTAACAAAAATGTTAAAAATCAACGTTACGTTAAAATATTTTTCTTTTTGTTTCAGGTATGTGATGAAAATTTTCACAAGTAATTTACGAATCAACTTGAGTAAGTCAAATTTCAATACCCATGTTAATTGAAATGATGATGTAACCTCTGAGGGACCCCTGACCTAAATCATACACGCGAATTTGTATTTGCCTTTTCAATTAGTATTTTAATAAAATATAACGTAGATATTCTTTGATCAATATCTACACGTGTTTAAATATTTCTACCTAAAGTTACATTATTGTAAATATCTTAAAATAAACTTTTGCACGAAATGTCAATGTCTCACGTTGACAACTCGATAAAATTGACAGCGTCCCGAAGCAGACATCAAAAAAAAGATAAGTCTCGCTGCTAGCAATAAGTAGACACGAGACAATGATATATCGAAATCGGTCAATGCATATTAAGATAAATCTTACAAATTTCACTTCGATCAAATTATTTTTTAAAGTATTTTTTCATTTATTATTATTTAGGTACATGTTGAGGAACGTGGTTTGAACTAGCGTATCACATATAAAATAACAATAATGCATACGTGCAATTCTGGTGTAGGTAGGAGTTTGTTTCCACAGTCATCAGAACAAAACGTTGGATTGGATTCACGGTATGGTGCGATTACCCGATTGCTTGCTTTTAATTAAGT
This sequence comes from Neomicropteryx cornuta, assembly GCA_020383195.1. NCBI lineage: Eukaryota > Metazoa > Arthropoda > Insecta > Lepidoptera > Micropterigidae > Neomicropteryx > Neomicropteryx cornuta. The sequence goes on along the minus strand of JAHKQU010000025.1, from coordinate 5,460,906 downwards.
TGTAATTCTAGTAATACCCTAATAAGTAGATTACACTTTCTTGAGGTAATAGTTTATCACAGTAAAATTATTTATTACATTAGTTTTCAAGTTAGGTAAAAAAAAATAAAACCATTATTTTTTAGGCTTTAGGTTTCAATGGATTCCTAATTTCGAGCCTAATAAATACTATTATTTTTATGATTCAATTATTGCTCGGTTATAGTGATGATAATGACGCTCAAAAGAGTGACCGATTCTTCAAAAGTTGGTTAGCCAAACAACATTTTAGTGTTTTATTTATAATCCGTGTTAATTTATTCTTTGTGATCATTCTTATTATTATTATTACTTTAATATTCAATAACTAGCTCCAGTGATATTGCTGGGTTTGGCAGGTGGTGGTTCTATCTCTGTGATGCTATATATTTTCTAAAACTCCTACTATTCTGCTAAATAGTCTATAAAATAAATATTAAAATATTTGTACAATATAGTATAATTTTTATATCTATTTAAAGATAAGTTTTTTTTAAAAATAATAAATAAAATGTAATTAAATTCGTGACTCTAAATACTACGATGTTTAATAGAAGCAACAGAATTCTAGCTTAATACGGGCTAAAGCAAACTTTGCAACGATGTTTACAAACTGAAATCGACTTTAGTGGCTCAAAGATCAGACTAATAAGATTTGTCCTGAAGATGGAATTAAAATGGAAATCTACAGACAATAAAAAAAAAAAATAGTTGAAAAGAGCGATATTCGCCTGAGCCGAATCAATCGCCCACCTAAAAAAGTTAGTCAGTGTCGCCAAGCTGGCAGACCTTTTTTTTCTGCTGAGACACATATTCGTACTTGTCACACAATCACAGAATAAATAAACAATGCCAAAATCATTATCATTATTATCAAAAAGAAAAAAACTGGATTTAAAAAGCCTGTATCAAAAGGAAAGCGGTGATACTTGTACGTACATGTAGTTCAGATGTTTCATTCCGAAAGCACTTTTAATGTTTACATCGGACAACTTAACATGATCAGATGAATTTCACTAACTTCAAAAGATGATTAGAATAAAAAATAAATGCATCTATGCAATAAATGCAAATGCAAAAAAAAAATGCATCGTACCATAACAGGCTGGCTAGATTTTAATAAATTAATAGTAATAAATAAGCTTTAATTTAAGTGCTTGAATGCGTATACAAAATTTCGCATCTGTGCTGTTGACCGTTGAGGAGTTCTTTCGTCTGGAGCCAATTGCAGGTGTAGAATCCGGTCATGCCTATCCATCATAAAAATGCATTGTCATAAAAACCAACATGTCAAATTTCAGCTCTGCGGGATAAGAGAAGGTGGTTCTAATTCAGCTTGCAAGATTTGACCTAAATCGACTAACAAACATTGCAAGCTCTTAAAAAGTATGCTTTATTCTAAACATTTAAAAAAAACAGTTGTATAAATTAATTAAAAAAACAAACCAATTTCTAGTGAAAGTGAATCTGATTCATTACTTAAACACCATGATAATGGTGCTGGGTGGCAAAAAATATAATAAGTGACATATTATTTATTTATTTATTTATTTATTTATTTATTATATCCATAAAAAATTATATCATTACATGTATATTAATATATCGCATGTTATTGATATTCCATAAAAGAAAAGTACAGTTTGTGTGGATTAGTAACACCTCACTAGGCAAATGCCTGTGTCGAGGTGTTACCTATTTATTTATTTATTTTATTTATGAAATACATAACAGCGACACAAGAAGATACTTCTCTAATACTACATTTACATCATCAACGGACTCCTTTTATTAGTATGTGAGAAACAAACGGTAGAAGGCACGGACCATTAAACAGTCATTAAATATGTTCGCTCTTCAGGTAGGTTTTTGATAAGACATCTATTGTTAACCCAAGAACTTATCGATCTGTATGGTCCAACAAAATAAATTTGAAACTTGAAATTATTTCGGTAGCATGTTCGGCAACACTTTTTAGTTTCAATTTGACGTTTAGATTTAACTGTAGGTGTTTATAATTTAATCATAGCAATTTTTTTAGTTATTGTACGTCGTTATATTAGCATAATTATAACAATGTATTATATCAGTAATGGAAAAGTAATCGTTTAATCGTTTCCGACGACATTCGGTAGGTGTAATTAGTATTTAAATTTATAATGATGATATTATTTTGTAACTATAAATGATCATCTGTATGCGTATCAGTGTAACAGTCGCGTTTGTCTTGTGTTTCATTGAATGACAATTAAACAAATAATTGAGACAATTTCTACATTCAATTCGATTCTGTTATTTTATTGTATAAAAGGATCAACAATATTCGGTAAATTATTACTCGACCGCCGGTTGCCAGGTCAAATATAACGAGAGAAAGTAATGTTATTATTATTTATTGTGGGTAAACTTCTTAAGTGGCATTTGGTGCACTATAAATCCCTAATCTCGTGTACACTCGTTTGTGCCTCGCACCAGCTATAAAACCAATATAAACTACCCAACCAGTAAACAAACTCATTAGGAACAGCTTCATAAATACTCGTGTAGTTATAGTAATTCTAATTAGGTTATTTGAATTCATTAATAAGTGTTTTGACCCATTGTATATTTAATGAAAATAATCTTAATATCTTTCATACAGAAATCTTTTATATCAAGATTCTCGCATTTAAAGTACCTATAAATATTTAATTAATTACCATCTAGGTGCGTTTAATTTTGAATTAATATAACACGTACCATACACCTATTGTTCTGAGACCCCAAACACTATACACGTCTTAATCGTCAATTATTTGTATTTGGAATGCTAAAATCAATTTTTCCTATGAAACCTCATCTATTTCTCGGGTTTTTCTCAGAAGGTGACGCGCCGTGACGTCACGATTTGACGTTACATGCCAGCAGGCTTTCCTTTGATAGACTTCGAGCCAGCGACACGATAATGCTGTATATATTTTTTTTTATAAAAAGAATTACATTGACCTAGGTCATATACAATTATTTTAGGCCTTATTCAACTAGGACGAATTTGCCTGTGCTTAAGTCAGGCCAGATGGTGGTAATGAAGCATAAAAAGTGATATGAACCTGAGACTTTTGGGTCAATAGTTCAACGACTTAACCACGATCACGATACAGACGAATAAAATATATGAATGGCGAATGGTGGCGCGGAAATCAAAGAAACATTGTCATTTATGAGATCCTATAACTCAGTAGTTGGACCTCCGCCCAAATTAATTTCATGGCATTGATTTATTCTGGGATAGGTAATCAATCTGCACAAAGACATACTTTCTAATGAAAGTACATACAAGACATACTTTCTTTCTAATGAAGTAGTAATCTACTTCATTACTTTCATTATTGAATTTACTTTCATTTTTAGTTATTTAGTTGAATCATAAAGAACAATAAAGATGGTAAACAAACTGCCGGTAGATTTTATTCCATACTCCACTGTCATCAATTAGGTTGCGCAAACAGAGCCTATATCGGGTGGCTAGGGGTATTAAAATAGAAATATCGATGAACGAGTTTCCATTACAGCAGCATTATTTAAATATATAAAAAACTATAACTATGTTAATGAATTATCGAAAAGACCTATTGTCAAGAAATTATTCAATAACCCTATTTAAAGTTTTTTTAATTATAACATTTCAGAAGTTCGACTATTATGTACTATAATTAAAGTTATATTATTAAGATATTTGACAAAAATAAATGAAAGTAAAAGAACGTAATCCAGAGTTTTGACCAGACAAGCACATGAACTAAGATTCCTAATTTGAAGACAACATACATATAACATTTCTACCTTCGTAAGCGTAATGACGTAACTATTTCACGATTACCTGTGAAAAATCAATTATTTTATTTTTTAAATAAATTTTGCGCAATACATGGTAAAAAAGCTTTAAAAATCCAGGTAAAATTAACATATGTTACTTTTCCTAAGCGAAATGCTTAATTTGAGATGAGTCATTTGGGTTTAGCAGGGCATATTTATGAAGACTTTTTATATTTCCTGCTCCTACTGCTTTGATTTCCTTAGGCTCTAAAAGACTGCGTAAAAAACTAAATGAAATAATTTCTTGACGCAACAGCTAATTTTCTGAGACAATATGAAGAAGTTATTGTTGGCCAAAATATTGTATAACCACCCAACATTTTTACAACCACGGAATATAATGCAATTGAGATTCAAGCAGCAGCCGTTAAATAAAAAAGAATAAATGAACATTAATTAACCAATTAATCGCGTCCACAAGAAATATTTATTTAAACAGGTGTTGGCTAGAACCAAGTGGAAATATAAAATTATTTTAGTGACAGCGCAATTGTAATAAATAAACAGATAAGATAATTAGGTCTTTAATAACTCTTTTTAATAAGCTCGTTTGATATGATAAAAAAATTAACCAAATCATTATCAAGATAAGTTGAAAATTAAATTCTTCGTAGATTTAGAATTGGTAGTTTCTATCACTAGAATATACATACTATAAAAATATAAAAATTTAATAAATGTCATAAAGCTGAAAAACTAAACATTAAAAACAAAATATGTTATTTCTTTCTGTTTCTTATTGCAAATATATTATAATATACATTTCAATATTGAATCACACGCTTAAATGCTTACAATTTAAATAAGAATGAGGTGTTTATGTATCTGTGTGTGTGTTTGAAGAGTGAGAAAGAGTAGCTTATGAAAAGGTTTTATTTGTATTTGAGAAAATAGTGTCTCGAATGCAATTTATAAATAATTTGACCGTTAGGTAAAACATATCAGCTCTTTAAAATTTAGGTGGTGTATTGTTAAAAATATTAGGGTGTACTAAGGGTCTCTTTCGGTGAAATTGTACACTTTTGGTATTTTGTATAAAATAGCCATGTCTGTAATGCCTATCTTCTGAAGTTTGGATGACATTAGGATTCCTCGTATAGTTCGAAATATTTTATATTTTAAATAAAACATTTTTTAGGCTTCAAGAATAGGCACCACGAGAGCTTCTTTCCATGGTGATAGGAAATCGTCGTCTTTCAATGATAAAAAAAATAATCATTTCGTGATGATAAATTACACCGCTGGCTCTCGTACAGCATAGTAATTTGCAACGCGAACGGCTGTATTGAACTCGTTCATTCAGTGTCGGAGGTACCCTTGATGGCGGTCGACAGCTACAATGCGAGTCGCGTTTCGGCGCTAGCGCAGGCGATATCGACATTTTTTAAATTTGCAATAATTTTATTAAATTTATATAAGCGTTAGATTATTACAAAATCAGTCAGTCGGCTACGCGTACATAAATAAATACTAAATTAAAACGTTCAAAGGTTGTTAGGTGCGCACAGTTTTCAGTTTTCGAACCGTTCGTTTTCTTTACTGTCGAAAAATTCACCGGCTTTCTGAAAGATACTATTTAATTTAGTGCTATCGGTTGTGATATTAGTGCTGTGCTCGAGTTGGGTACTTTTTTGTGTGCTTTGAGAATTTTGTGTATCGTAACATTGTAGAAACAACTTTCAAAACGGCGCCTCCGAGAGGTATGTTTTTTTTTACTACTAAATCTTTTTAATTACGCACATATATTATTTGTCTGCAAAACTCGTATCCCAAACGGGCGAGGCCGTCGCGCAATTTTATTGAGATATTTACATAAATGAGAAGCGGCTTAAATTTTTATTTATTTTTTATGCCGTTGTATTTGTACATTATAATTTAGTTTTAGTCATTTTTCGAATTATGTTGATTGTTTGATAAAAATATCTGATAAGAGTATTCTTTTCAGATATTTTCTTATATGAGTCATACAATTAGAAAGTCAGATTTGCGTTCAAGACGACTCTAATTGGCCATATGTAGCATTTCACATCGTATCTACTTATATTTCTTAGACTTGATAGTATTGTTCTTGGTATATTTACACATATGTTTCCATAGACTTCAAACGGGCCTACGTGCCGTATGACCGTTATTCCATACCCTGTTTGAACTCAATGATCAATTTGACAATTCGGTTCGGTTTTTGTATTGAAACATCAATGACGAACAGTGCAAAGAGCGTAGCAAAACTTTATACCCTATTATTACAATATTAATAAAAAATCATCTTTTATAAACTTTCATAGTGACTATTTTATACATTGAATGTTATAAGTCTATATTAAAATATATATTTTTGTATGTGGTAACTAATTGGTTCACAGTTATAGTGTTGTATAGGTAACATTTTTTTAATAACGGTAAACCGCCAGCATCCTTATAATTAATTCGTAATGCAGCTTTTATCAAGAAGGTTTTTAAATTCTCGCAGTGCTTAATTTTAATAATTGAAAAATGGTTATAATCATCAGAACAACAAACGATTTTAGGTTAGTCGTTTGTTAACTCGATTGAGCCCGTTGAAAACACATCGAAGTCGTTTTACCCGCCCGCTTTATTTATCACAAGATCGTAATAAATTATGCACGGCCCGACGTAAACAAATACCTACCTCCAACGAAGGTTATAGTATGCATAGACAATAATAATTATAGCTACTGAATAAATGATTAGTCGCATCAGATCCCCGGCCGCGCATACTATAAGCAAAACCTTACATAAAATGTGTTTAATGACAAATTCGTTTATTTGCAAATGTTCGATGGTTTTATTGACATTTTCATCTTGAATGTAAACATATTTTTAAAGAATCTGCATTATGGGTATCTTTTTATTTTGTAGTATGTATGTAATGCCAGTTTGGCTGTTTGTCAGTGGCTTCTAGCTTTTAGCTATCGAACAGACTTCTAATCTAAAATGCGCGTTCGTAACTCTATGCTTCCATATGTTAGATTCGTATTAAATATTTATAATATTTTATTTTTGGTGCTTTTATACAATTAAAATAGACGAATGTGGACGTCAGGTTCTAGGTAAATAATTTGATACTATTAACGCCCATTTTCACCATCTCCGGTTATCTGGTGGTCAGATGTAATGGCCTTTTATATGCAAAATAAATAAATAATCGAATTCGCTTAATCAATCATTAAAAATTTGTGAACGGAAACCGTATTTTTTAATTTTTTGCTATCTTATACTTGACGTAACTTAATAAAATTAAAATAGGACCACTTCTGAAAAAACCTTACTTATGCAAAAAAAAAAAAAACATCGAAATCGCTGGAGCCGTTTCGTAAACATACATTTTAAAATAAACATACAGATCTAATTGAAAACCCCTTCCTTTCTTTTGAAAACGGTTAAAAATGAAGTAGTTTTATTTTTGTTTATTCGTAATTTGATGATAATTTGCAGTGTAGTTATATGAAGAGAAATGGCAAAATATTCTCATCTCTCTTCCTCCGCCCGTCGCCATCCACCAGTGCATGAGAGGAGAGATATTTTGCCGTCCTATTTTTTGTATATACGGTTATATCCAATCTTTTTTTATCTCAAAGACATTAGCACATTTTGACTTCATATAGTTACTGTCGTGTGTAAAAAAATACCTATCCTAAATTTTTTTGATCTCATCAATTTTTACATTTAATCCAGCAAATTAGTGCCTATATTGGTTTTGAATTGCATACAAAATGCTGCTAAAAACGATTAAGATTAATTTAACTTGTTTCATTCAATATGTTAATATCTACAAAACAAATCTTTTGATTTTCGCATTCAGAACATTGTTTTTTACAGTAATTCTATTCGTAAGATCCATAAAATCGTTGGCTATTTAGATTAATAACTCAAACATTCGATATTTATATAGAATAGAACCAAACTTGAAGAATTTACCTAACAGTTGCCAACAAATTACCCTTCATTTGCATAATGCCAAATTAATATACGGGTGAGACATTTCTGAATATATTCCGTTATATTTGTGATTATAGTCTTCGCAATATAATACGTCATAAAGGCGGTTAAAATGCAATTAATTAATCGGCAATTCCCAATATGTTCAGACCCTTTCTTTCGCTATAAAATTGGTCTGTACCTGCTGCGATAACGCTTCGGATCGCATGATCTTGAACGTTTAGGATATATTTACCGTTTGTACCTACCTACCATTTTTGTACTGTTTGCTATGTTTTACGTCAGCTCTTATACTATTTAGGCTCAAAATAAATATTAAAACAAAAAGGTTTGTCTATTTACGCACGTTTAATATAAAAATTGTTTTTTTTTCATGATTATGTATTGTAAAACACATTGATCGCGCTGGGTGGTATATCCTTTCAACATCGGGCTTAACGGCAGTTACGATATAATTATGTTTCTAAGATCATTATTGATATGTAATATATTCTGCTGCTTTTACTATAGGTTGGTACACCACATAAGATTGATATCAAATTATTTTACGCCTAAAATAATCTGAATGTGTCTTTTTATTAAGTTCACCTTACGACAGCATAAAAAAAACTTTAAAATCATAATGGATATCAATTGTCACATTGTTTATATGTAAGTATACAAGTAAGGTTTTGGGAAAGTTTTGATTGATTAAGGTAAGTGCGAATTACGCGTTTTTATTTTACATTCGAAATTAATGTCACCCGATAAAATCTTCATTTTCGCATCGGAAAGTGAAAGTAGCTTACTTGTGTTGCCTGCCTGCCGGAACCAATCGGTCTCCATCCTTTCTCCTCGCGCCCTCCCCCTCCTCACCCCTCCTTGGCACAGCATTCCCCAAACAGCCTAGAAGAGCACACTCGGAAGAAAAAAATCTCATTGACTACATTGATTTTCAGTTTTTAAAAAAGCCTACATATCTGTGTTTGCAAAAAATAATAAAATAATTTACCGCTGTCCAAAACATACGATATTTTGCCAATGCTGGTATATGTGTATATATAGGGAATAAATTTACTATACGTGAAGATTTTTATGGAGGCATACCGTAAAACGTGCGTTTAGTATTTATAGAATTAAAAATGTGCGTGAAATATTTTATTTCATAGCGCCATAGTGCAGACAAAGGAATTTATATTTAAGGAAGCGTGTCGGTTTCTGTGAAAAATGAGTGTATGCCAAGTCGACAGTTAGTGTGCATTTCACGAACTAGAATTTATTGTTTTTTTACTTAATTAAAAGCTTTGTGCATAATATTTGGTGAATATTTATATACGAGTATATGGTGTATGATGTATGACGCAACACCTTATCATTAAGATACGATGTTGCATCATAAGTTGTAAGAGTAAAAGTCTGAAAAAATATTCAAAAATCTATTAATCATAATTTTTTTACGATACTACTATATACATACATATATACACATAATACATACATACATTTTCTCGTATTCATCGTAACTTCACGAACTTTTTTTTATCTTACTGTACATGCGCGTGTCTTATTCAAATGGTCTATATGTTTTATATTAATTAAAATTATTTATATTAAAATCATCTAAATACCTATCCAAATTTACTCGATGGCGTCTAATCATTAGATTGCAAAAACAAAAAACAAGCTGTAGGGACTTAACAAACGTTTTTAAATTCTATTCTAAAGTTGTACTTTTAAAAATGTACTTTTATGAACCTCGAAGCTGGTATCAAACTAACATCCTACGATTTCATCTCCGGGAACCCCGTTTAAAAAAAATAATAAAAACTGTAAAAAAAATGTTTAGTGGCAAATATTTTTTAAACATGATTTTATTATCATCACAAGTCACACTATTGTGTTTGTAATATTTTCATTATTTATTATATTTACTTGAGTTCACAATAAATTTGATCAATATAAGTATCGTAACAAAGAGTAAAGGTAATTATAGAAAATCGTATAAGTGGTTGAGCCTACAATTGTGCGTTTTTTGGTCCATTAATTACTTTCGTCTGTACTAATGAAGGCATTGCTTTCGTTTCGTTCATGTCCTCAAGTTACGCAATACAAAAGAATGTTTTTTTAGGATATTATGGTATTAGTTTTTTTTTAAAATAATAATCACAAATATTTATGTAATAGTTTTATTATTTATGTAATAGTATTATTTTTTATTTATTAGGTTATTTATATGATTCAAACATACGGTCGCCAAGCCTGACGCATGAAATTTTTGAATGTCTTCTATCAGATGTCTGATTAAAATTGCCTGCTATCATTACAAAAGGTGTTGAAACAATTTCCGTTATATACGCGCACAATACTTTTATCATGTCGATTTTATCAAATGTTTGCTCTTGATTTTATCAATTCCTCTTGCTAAAAAACGCGGCAGACCCCAAGAGTCAGTTTAATCTCATTTTCGACACATTGGTTGCTTCGTTTGTAATTTAAATAAAAATACAGCGTACAGTTTTGTAGCCTTCTGTGAAATTATATAATAAATATATAAGTTCATATTGCCACATGAAGCATTCATAGTATGTCCTAAATGAGGTTATAATAACTCTTGGGGTCGGACTACTCCTCAAAAGTAACTCGAGTAAATGTAGGCACAAGCGCTGCGCAAAATAGTAACCTACTGTCAGGGATTCACACAAATCGCACAAATTGAAAAACAGATCAACCTATGCCCAAAAAATTATTTGAGTTTTATAAAATAAAGTATGCTTTAGTAGTTTTATTTTCTCGATTCTTGTATTCAGACAATAAGATACGTCTAAACTTTTGATAAAATGTGTTAAAAAATACAAACTTTTTGAAGCTTTTAACTCTTAAATAAAATAAAAATTTAACTTATTAATTCCATAAAAGCTTAGATATATAGGGGATAAAACTATACCTAGTATAATTTTTCTTCTACATCTACAAATAAGAGTCACAACACTACAGCATTTGTATGGAGAAATGACCGGATTGAGTCCTCTTAAAGTACATTTTTTAAACTCTCACCACACGTTTGGAAAGCAAAATAATAAAAAAAAAAACAGGCAAAAATGGTAATAATATGGGTAGCTGACAAGCTGAGATATCAAAGGATGTTTAGTTTTTCGCTGTATAATTATAATTATCGCAAATTCAAAGAATTCGTAATATTTCTATTATATGAATTATTTTTGTAATATATTTATATTTTTAAATTCGAAACAAAATTTAGCGATTTTTTAAAAATTATTTATTCCTACTTTATTTGCCATTTAATTGCTTTAGGATTTAGTTGACTTAGACCATCATGCCTAATTATTTAATAGAATTAATATCATAGGAATTTACCTTGTTTATAAATAACATTGTAATAATGGCAAATCTCTTGTAAAATTTAATCACATATTTCCTGTCAACATTTTAAAAATAAACTTAAGATCACATCATATCAGTTTAAACTGGTTGCCGAGATTTATAACTGACACTTGTTTTTAACACACTCTTGTAATTTTTTAAAAATATGTGCGAATCATTTATGGTGTTTAGTATTATATAACCTTGCATCATATTTATGACCAGTTTTTTTATTTTTTTCTATATATGGTCGTAGGGGAGAGAGGGAGGGGGGAAGGCGAAAGGATATGTCAAACAAATATTCACTGCGTTTATCTCATCTCATCTCGTTTACTTCAATGAAGCATACATACTAAATAACCTTACTTTAAATTTATTTTATATGTCCAGTTAGACATCGGTCATCGTACAATATCGATTTGACACGGATCAGGGCCAGGTTATTTCACAATGAAAGATTGTATTTATTTTTGTTAATCGTGTCGCGAACTTGGTAAACTGTTACAAGGCTCACCTAAGAAGTGCTCACGAATATGTAAAATGCTATAAATTAATGAATATGTTTGAAATCATCCTAAAATGCGCTTATGATAATAAACCAAAGTTTATATATAACCGATTAGATTTTTTTTTTAGTTCACCAGACTAATTTAACTCGTAAATTTTCGCTTTTAAGCTAAAACTTTTAGAAACTAAGTTAGGAAAAAAAACATAATGCAAAATAAATTAAATAATAATTTGTATAATTAAGAGCCCCTCGAATACATATTATGATGGATGGAAGGATGAGATCGTGGTAGTATTGTGGTTAAGGCGTTAGACTATTGACCCAAATATCTCGGGTCGAATCTGTACATGGTAATACTATTTTTAACGTTTCATTACCGCTTTAGCTCAGGCACATTTGGCCTAGTTGACTATGGCCCAAAATAATTGTATATGACCTAGGTTATAGCAATTATTTAAAATATATGGGTTAAGGAAAACGATCTTCGCCAGGATATCGTTTTGTTATTATTGAGAAGTATGAAAGGATGCTAAAAAATAAATAATAAAACTGGGTATGTGTGTGTCTGAATGCAAAGTTGAAGAATGGGAGCGGATGTGCTCGTGCCGTTGTTGACGCACGGCGCCGCGTTTTCCTTGCGTTCCCGACACGGCTTTACTCGCTCATATGGAGTGAGTTTAGCGGTTATCAATGGATTGCTGGCGAGACGGTCTTTTTAACCTCAATGTCTATTTCGACTTAGCTTTTTGACGACTATAGTACGACATCGTTGTTAATTTTCAAATTAGTTTCTATATTTTTTTCTAAACTACCTTGTATGTTGATGTATATTTTTTTAAAGCTTCATAACAAAAGCTTCCAAATGAGATTGAGTATTGTAGTTTCTCCGATTCAAAAGCTATACTGCACAGAAATTTCTATACGGGGGGTGCCACGAGACTATTTCCGTTAAAAAAATCCAGCTAAGTCGCCCTTCGATTTGCAAAGATGACATATCAAAATTATTGTTTCCGGGAAAAATGTAAACTTTACGTGATAAAATTGAATCGTTTGGTCGCCAGCTGATCGTTCTCTCTCGGCGCCAAGTCATTGACCGTCATCGGTCACGGCCCTTAAAGAGCGCGAGCTAGCGAACGAACGAGAGAATTCCAAAGGGAATTTACACCAGCGCTTATTGATGAATTATTTTCGCAATTTTTATATAATTTCTCACTCGTAATAGGGAACGCCCTGTCTTCAAGACAGTCTTCGAAACTTTATGCCCTGTTTTTGTCATCATCGGATTTTCTGATATACCCCTGATAGCTGACGAATTCACATAATAGCGCTGGGGTAATCGTCAATCGACCAGAAAGTGACGACACCTTCGAGTTAGACTGGGCTCACTTTTTGACAATATTTATCACTTTATTGCGTACCTGTTAATGAGCACTCTTATCACAGTATATTTACGTCATTAGACCTATTATTGAGAGGCACTCCGATGATGTATTTTTGATAATAGATAGTAGTAGCCTCATAATGAAGACCTTCTTCCAACCACGAGTAGATACAGAGATAAGCGTTGGCCAAAATGATCAGATAGCCGTCGAATGAACGCTTGTACGGTGTGGCATAAAACTTTCCCACACTAGACCACCTACATTAATACATTTTATAGGGATGGAAACTGGGCCACTAAAATATACTATAAATCCAGTATTTTTAGTAGAAAAAATGAAATATTAAAATTATATCAGAAAGCCCACTTCTTAAAACGCAGTGCAGATTCACTTTATAAATATGGCAAAATTTTTCAATATTGTCAAAGATTGTGTCATTTATCTTTTCAGGCGATTTGCCTCTATTAAAAAACAACCATCAAATATAAGTCAAATAACTTTACACCTCAATTATACAATTATATAAATAATACGCACACAAATCACGTGCTTTAATTTTACACTTTTACATTTCTATTATTTTTATTTTTTTCATCAACTTCATACATAAATCACTCATAAAATCATCTCATTTCATTACCATCCTTCATCGTAATCAAAAATCCATTATTTTTATATTTTTTGTTAAAATATCATCCTTTCCTTATTTCATCTAATTACATAATATTTGACAATATTTTACACTAAAGAGGACAGGTGAGAGTTAAAATGCATTTTTATAAAACTCAGCGCTGGGTTATATATATATATATATAATATAATATAATTTATTTATGTATTTCAGGAAACTCCAAAAAAGTTAATGATAGTTACCTCCAAACTTAATAAAATAGAAAAATATATTCATGAATGAGGTTGGGATTAGGAAGTAGGAGTTGGGGAATTTACATAATTACCAGAATACGAAATATAGCATAACTCTTTATAAATAGTAAGATTTTACATATACGTACATATACTACTCTGGGGTTAGAGCTAGAGTAGACACTCTCTTGAATGCCGGGAAGGTAGTGTTGAATATATCGATGTCACTTAACATGCAGTTGTAAAGCTTACATGCTCGATGTATAAATGAATTCTGTGCATAATTCATATTAAAATGTGACAGATGGAATGTTTTATATTGGCGAGAACCCGAAAACTATGAATCCCAGAAGATAGAATGGAATAAATAATTTTAATATTTACTTTTATACAGTTTGTTCGGAAAGATCAAATTAATAGGGCTGATTCTCCCATCTGTTTATACTTCGGGTCATAGTGACTATGTAAAGTTTGTGTTTTGTCCAATTTATGTGATCTTATATATGCAAAATATCCCTTTTTTTTGTCCCGTTAGAAACATTACACATCTGTGTAATAATTACCTGTAATACACCTATAAAAATTCTGAAACATTACACTCACACTTCGAACAGCCGCACAGGCACACCTGCTCTCAATTCGAAAATTAACAAAGGGCCCCCCAGACTGTAATATAGGGAATTACTTTAAATTAGCTGACTTTTTTAAACAAAATTTGTTTTATTAATTGTTTTGGTGACCTTGGGTCCTAAATTGGTAAACTCATCAACGGTTTCTAGCGTATAATTGCCAACGTTAATTGTGAACTCTCGGAATTTCTACTTTTCCGTTGAACCGAATTAGTAACGGTGATTTAAAAAAAAAAAACAATGTAATTACACCACTCGCGGTAGAAGTGAAACTGACGTGAGGAAGTCTATTAAATTTGTCATCAACTGCACGATGATGTATTAACCTATACTCCAAAATGATCACCCAATACTGGCATTAACATTTAACCATATTCCCACACAGCTATTTATATACGAAGAAATCAACGTGAAAGCTGGGCGCAGCACCGACTGAACACATTACCTCCAAGCGTCCTCCCGAGTTTAGCCGAATGCGCGTATCACATTAGATTCCTTCAAGCGGTAACAAATAACTGCGTGATTTGTAGCTGAACTCTTCGCCGTGCTTCATTGCCATGGTGTCACTGAAGGCCGTTTCACGTGAGCTGGACCGGATAGGATGAAAAATAATAGGGCGACTGTCGAAATATGCCGGAGATGTACCATATGGTGTCCATTAACCATGCATTACCATGACAATATATGGGATATTTGTTTATGAAGCTCTATGCGAATTCTTCACTAGGAGAGAAAGTGCCCTTAACCATAGCAAAATTCAATTCAATGATTTTAGACATAAAATGACCGTTTTCGTCGCCGCTATGCAAGCCTCGTCTGTAGCCGACTCGTCGATCGCTCGCTGTTCGTTTGACGTTTGTCCAATGCAATAATGCATTAAAATGTAAACGGCGTCGCACGCGCACGTCTAATCCAGTAGACCAGTATTGAAGTATTTTAATAAAATTGCTATTGTCGCCGTATAGCCTAAACCGCCTGTCCGGGCCAATTCGTTTTCGATCTAGTTTACTGCGTTTGACGTTTTTCATCTGCGGCCGATTCGACGGGAGAAAAAACTGCCTCCGCGGCGCAGACGATGAAGAAAAACTGGTTTGAAAAACGTCGTGACAGCGATCTTGGTCACGGTACAGTCACAGTCACGGTCAAATATCTTTGCTAACTACTGCCGGTTTCGTTTCTGTGGAGATGTTTCAACGTATCCTTGACTTTGGAGTAAAAAAAAAAATTAGTTATTTTTAAATAATACGACAGATTATGATAATAAGTTATAGACACGTATTAATAATAAACTCTGACTTTGGGCGTGTGGTGTGATGGAATTACTCATCATTATCACCAGCCTGTATCTGCCCAATGCGGGGTATAGGCGACTTTTGCATCCGGTTGTAATTTCTACAATTTGCAATTCTTCGCTTACAGGACGAAACTCGTTTCTTAGGACGTAATTCAACACGGGGTATAACCGTCATATGTCGTCGAATGATTCCTGGTTTTCAACACCAGCTTTTCTAGAACTAAGCTCAATTACTGACCTCTCCATTACCGTGACACTACCAAGCACACTTGAACACTGATGCGCGTACATAATAATTTAAGTTCCTGTTGTATGAGGTGCGACTGCTCGCTGCGGGCTCACTGCGGGGCTTAGCGCTAGTCGCATGCTCGTTTGCCAATCGAGATCGTAAATCCAAAAAAACGTCACTTAATCGCTCGAATGATTAGTAAACCAGCCCAAACTAAGCTTTAGGCTTATCTGGTTGAAAACCAATAGGTATATGATTACAGTGCCTACCAGAATAAAAAAAAATAGTAACAAAAAATCAGATTGAAATTATACTAGCGATACATGTAAATGTAACTAGTTTAATAAAGTATGCGTATACAAGGTGACCGCGATCCTAAAACTTATTAACTAAAGTTACAAAACTACAATCAAATTTACAACGCTGTTGACAACACATGAAAAAAATTTGAATAATGAACTTTGGAAACGCGGAATTTATGGGTATCATAAACGAAACCAGTAGATACTGGTAAAGCATAAACATCGAAGTAAAATGTATTATTGACATGACCATGAAATCAATTTATCACCATAGACTATGGCAATATCATATAAATAAAAAAATTAGCATAAAAAAATAAACATAGGTAGGTTACCTACTGCGTTCCTTGCACTCGGGTAAAAATATATTTATGGACTAATATTATCAAGGTCTATATCTAGGTATCATGATCAAAATGGTTAAATGATGTATCTTGCTATCACCACAAATTTGTATTTTAATAGTAAAATAGTAAAAGGATCATGTAATAAATTCTTTATTGTGAGCGCACAGCTGTTGACGTACGCCGTAGCGGTGTCAAGGCCATTATCATTAGGATCAGCGCGGCATCGGAATTCGTACGCTGACCGAATTGACACCATCCGTAAAAAATATAAATTTGGAGATGTTTTTTTTTCGATTTTTTTTATATATTACTCATAATAGGTTAGACAACACCCCCCTTAAATCTTCGGTAATGGTCTTGGGACATTCTGTATACAGGAAGTAGTAATAGTTCAATACCAATTAATGTAACCAATAAGCGACCGGCACCTACGGCCTTGATGATTCCCTGCCTTCCTAACTAGACAAATTTTTACTACCATTAAAAGTTGTCGTTCGATGCGTCACCTTAAGTTGCAGATTGATAAGAACTTATGTGTGCAACGGGTAATATGACGTGTGTAATAGGGTATAAACACAGTCGCACCATTGCGACAGTTCCTTCGTCATTAAAATTTGTGTCTTTCGGAGCAACCATATTATTACGTTACTCTATACGTTACGCTACGATGACGAGCCAATATTCGCGATAACTATTCGTTTATGGTTTAAACTGATCCGGATAAGGAAATGTAAATAAGTTACTGCTCATCCATGAAACAGCTGTTCCATCTCAGTCGAACCATGACTAGATAGTTCTGCTTAATGGCCGATGGCTCCTAATTCCGCGCGGCATCTGTTTCCAAGCACGCTTCATCGAGTTTGCTTGTTCAAGCGATTTGGTCTATACTACGACTAATTGTTCTAGATCGCTCAAAACACGTGTCACTACCTAAGCTCAAAATAAGTGTTTCAGTTAAATCATGTTTTAAATCTGCAAAAATGACAGATGTCTGCATTACTAGCTATTTTTTTTTATTTATTGTTATTTTTACAGAAAAAAAAACTGACAGCTAGACATACAATTATTATAAAAAAAACATTTTGTCTATAAACATACAAACAGAAAATGTGATACCTCTCCTTTCATCTAAATTCGCACTTAGTGGCATGTCAGAAACTTCACCATGTCCATCTAACTAGGTGCTGAACACCTGTCCTAAGATGGACTATCTATCTGTTTCCAATAAAAATGTACCTGATTGCGAAGTTATACATTTTATAAATTAATAATTTATTTGTATTTAAATTCATATTTACTTTTGAGAAAAATCAAACATAACATGTTGCCGATACTATATTTTGCAATATAAAAATTTTGAATTAGAACAGGATTCTAAATGTTTACAATTCGAACCCATCTAGGGAATCTGTCGAGAATTTCATGCATTTTGCATTACGAATAATGAAAAGTGCGAAAATCTTTAATAAAACTAAAAGAAATTATGGAAAAAAAAACTAAAAATGATTTAGCCACGTTAATTAAATTAACCCGTACATTCTCGCTGTATTCTCTTTTTACATTACACGAACTATGTTAGCTTAAATTGTAAGTATTTTATCCCTACTTAATGTTCAATCTAGAAAGTTATGAAACGTGTTCTCTATTATCTCATTAACTTTACCGACCGAATAATGAATTAGGTATCTTTTAATTTGCAGTATTTCGATTATTACCACTTATCCATTAAAAGCAGCCAGTACCTAATACTTTTAAACCAACGATTAGACGTTTAACTTTTAATTAGACTGCTTTGAGTCGCTATTCGTAGACTAGAAATATCTGAATTGGTAACTAGATCTTCGTTGTAAATTTTCAGCTGTCCATCTTATAGAATTACAACATAGACTTAGGTACTATTTTATACAAAAGATAAACCTTTGTATTAATTGTCATACATATTATTATTACACAGTTACAATTGCCCTGATGCTGCGCATGATGATTGCATGATGCGATGCTAGTCGTCAGGCAGACACCATTCCGCAAGTCTGCAGTTGTACGGATGTTTGCTCATCACGTTTCTAAACCAGTCAATTTGGTGATAAAATATACCAATTGTGCATTAAAATAATTAAGACGTTTACTATTAAGACTATTAAGAAGCAAAAATTCAAAACATGATTTGTCACAGAAATCCAGTTTATCAAGAATTGAGGAAAACTCTTAACATTTGAATTGCAGTTTTTTTTATTTGCTATCTGCATTTATGCATTCTGTTAAACAATTACTTTAGTTTTACTATTAAATTTTTATATTTTTAATTTTGGATAAAACACGTTCGAATAAATCTGACGGTCAAAACACGTTTTGAATGATATACTATTGAATTAAATATGATATTAACTTACACATGAAGGCGTATTGTAGTTATTGAAAAGAATGTTCTTATACCAAACTGAAGCATTCATCTGTCAAAGCTTTCCAGTCCTTAAACATTTCTAAAAGCAAATTATTTACATTATCTTTTTTGAGTTTTTAAGTTTTTCCATGGCTTAACGGTAAGTCTATAACTACTTTGAGTCATCTTGACAAGGGAAGCAAGAGTTAAGGGCAGAATATCTAATACTGTCACCTCCTGGACTCTCCTTTTCCTGGCACCGATCTTAACTGTCTGAACCTCGGCTGTATTTTTCTTCATTCAATATTAAAATTTAAAGGAACTTAAAACTGAATTTATGTTTTTACCGTGAAAGCATTATGTTTAGCAAACTAAATCAGATGTGTTAATACACTAATCATACTGACAGTTAAACCAATATGGCGGGTTGTCATCTGTGATTGGCCGCCAGGAAAAAACACGATTTAATTGAAACGAAACTTTGTTTGCTATAAAGTTTCATTTTCATTGGCTTTTTAATACTGACAAAGCTCTTTTTGCTGTCATTTTAATAAACAATATACTACAAATTGTTTTGAATGTTTGCTCCATTTATAGAATTACACAGTTAACGATGAAATAATTTTGAAAGTCTGATCACGTTTAAGAATTCAAATGTATTTTTTATTCACAACAAGTGCGTGGGTTATAGCCTCTTAATTCGTGATCTAAAGAACAATGTTTTCAATGACGTAATGTCTGCGTGTCGCGTGCGGCTGCTATGAATGTCTACCCCCATAAACCCATTCATTGTCATGCAACCCATCGGATTTCCTCGTTCGCTGTCTTCATATAAAACATGGGCATTTACGCCGAGAAATATTATCCATCGGAGACGATTGTTGCATCATTGCACATACTCGCATTACAATAAAATATATTTACATGACTGTCGTTGACCCCATAACCACACACGTCATTTCTCGTGTTTGTATTTTCAGCTAAGATCTATTTTACAGAGAATGTTTACAATCTAATTATGTAAAAAAAACATTACATACTAAAGAACCCTTTCACTGCCTACCTATCGGGAAAACTATTACAGGAGTTAACAAGGAGAAAGATTTTTAGCATTAGATTATTTAAGGAAAAATGTTTAAAATTACATTACATCAAACACCTTGATGGGCACAACTTACACTAGACTATGCCACACCACATATTACAAATCATCTCGACAGATGACCTCTAATGGCTTGCTCTGATAATGTCCGTTAAGAATTCCCTTATCACGACGAAATCCACACAGATAAAAATATATATTTGGTTACTTAAAAAGCAGAATACGAAATAAACCGCTGTTTATTTTATATATACTATAAAATTAGTTAGGTCGTTATAATATATAACATAGATTTAAAATGAAAAAAAGTAGAACTTTACACTTATGCGCGATATTCAACAAAGCTTACATCTCTTTATCAAAATGCATTAATTATAATGTTATCTTTGAATAAATTACTTCGATGAGTTTACAAAAGTTTATACTATTTTAATAGGTCGTGTATGCAATGAAAAAATAATTCACTCCGAAATACATTGTTTTGTTTTTTATTTCGGACTATATCGATGCAAATGATGCATTTTGCATCAATAATTTGAATTGCAAATTGCATAGTTTATTTTTAAATCGAAATAAATATATATGAGAGAACTCATTTATGATAATATTTATCTACTTCGGAACGTGATGTCATCGCAGGTTTTTATCTGATATCATTTATTATCTCTTAAATTGCTCACCTGTACGTACATACGAAAAATGATACAAATAATATTTGCATGCAATCAATACACATTATTTTTTAGGACATTTTTTTTCCTTTTGTCTAAGTAAAATTAGATTTTTATAACAGTATAGTGCCGCCGCTTTGTCTGTGTTGCTATTCGCAAGTGACTTCATAAGTACTTCATCCTTTTTCTTAATGGGGCCAAAAACAAAGGCGTGTCGCATCTAAGTTTATTCTAATATTTAATCTAGACTACATTGGTGTACACACAAATTGTATGGGTACCGTCTTGTTAATCAGGCGAACTATACCGTGGAAAGCACTTTGTCGTTGATATAAATCAACCCGCAAAGCCAACCCCCCTTTCCCTACTCTTCATTACCGCTTAAACCAGCTGAAAATTATGATAAATTCTGAATTGGCTATTATGCGTCCTACACAAATTGTTACCTCATACGAGAATGAGCTTTCGAAACCTGTACTGCTTCACACCTAACATACCTCGTAGTTTTCGCCAACATAACCACCCTATACTGTAGCCGTAGCCGTGTTCTAAATAATGATATATGTGACTATTCAAATGTCTATTCTATATTTATTTATTTAATATATTTTAGGGAAACATACAGCGTAACTTAGTTTATAAAACAGTTAATACAGAGTTATAAATTTGGCCAATTACATAAATCCACTGTTTAACAATTGAATTGGGATGTCGGTTCACCAAAAATTGATTACATAAAAAAAGAAAATGATGAGAAACGTAAATAAATTAAAATAGTTTCGTTTTTATATATTTACACTTAAAAAAAAATGTATTAATTAGAATATGGGTTGTATTAGAGTTATTATGATAAACATAAATATTACGCAACTATTCTATATTCAAATCTAATCAGGTCCTTTCACCACTAAAAGACGCTTATACAATGTATTTAGAAGATGGTTTCAGAGAAAAAAAATGTAAATTTTACATGATAATATTAAATCGTTTTTGCGAATAGTTCGTCCGCTCGCGATGCCGGGTCACTAACCAGCCTTGGCCGAGCGCGAGTGAGTGATCGTCTGTGCAAAGGGAATTTACACCAGCACTTTAATAATATTAATAAATTTTGTATTATTTTATTTTCGCATTTTTTAAATATAATTTTTTACCTTTAATAGGGAACATAAATACCCCCTTAAGTCTTCGGGACGGTCTCGGGACACCCTGTATATGTTATTTAGAAATTTAAAAACTAAATCTGAGATGACGTTGTGACTAATATATGTATCGAATCGTGTTTTTTTTTTCATTTATATACGATATGAATATCTGCCATACCGATTTAGGTTGATAAATCATGTAATTATTATAAATTTATGGAAAGGAGCAAAAGTCAAAAATAAAAATGTACTTTGTTACACAGGGCTCGTCTTGCCACTACATTAGTTTTTTTTTTAATAATCTACGATTAAAAATTGGTACCAAAAAAAAATTATATATAAGCACCGCAAGATTATTTTATTACTAAGCATACAAAATAAACTTACAAAAAATAGCCAGGAATGAAACTAGACAAGGATCAATTGTATTTAATTTATTTTTTATCTTTGTCATCATCACCATTTCAGAGAAATCTTATTTAAAATGCAAAAAACGTCTACTTACGACTGTATATAGACATTCTGAATACATACTGTTTTTATGAAAAACTGTACAAAATTACGGTGTTTTTCGGTGGAATTTATTCTTTGTCATTTCAATTTCTGCGACTCCTAAGATAAGATATGAGTTATCAAATTGCGTTGTTATCATAGTGTTATCGTAGTTTATTGCACTATTTTTAGAGTAATATAAGAACGGGCTGAATCTAAGTCTAATACCGGTACTTATGTACCTTTATTGTATAGTTTCTTCGTGTTATCATCATTATACCTATCTTAACGCTGCCTGACCAAACCTATTAATATGTTTACTATAAACGCGGGCAGGATACTCACGGCAAAAAGTGAATATACAACGTTTTCGATAAATACGTGCAGAATTTTCCTATGGATAATTAATCACTTTCTAGTCTGGCGCACATGTCGTTCGTGTTTCGAAAGGAAAAGTGTGAAATTCAGCCTAAATCAGTGCCGGACTAGCCATATTGGTAAGTCGATAATTGCAGAGGGCGCACGGGCCCAGGGGGTCCCGAAGGGGCTTGCAGACCTTAAAGGCTCTTTAAACAATGAATCACGAATGACCAGATCTATTTATATAATATTATACAGGTGTCCCAAGGTCAATCCCAATAAAAAAACAGCTAATAGGTCCTACGATTCCTAGTGTTATTTGTTAAGAAACTATATCAACATTCATTATGGTATTCGAGAAAAAAAAATGTTGAAGGTTCTATTCTAAATCATGTAAAACAGATATTTTTCAATGGCTCCTCCTTCGGATAACTACGTCACTGGGTCACTACGCCGCGGTCAGTCAAGATCGAGGTTAATGACCTGCCGCGTTGTTCGAAACGCCCTATTAGGGCGGAGCTAAATGATTGCTGTCAGATGCCACTGGTCGAACAGAGGTCGGTCTAAGAAGAAGGGGTAACTCCTTTCCCCTTCTCTGGGGTTGTAAGAGGGATGCTATTGGTCGACAGATAATATTGATTTATCGTTTGATAAGATCTTTTTACACCAATTTTATTACAAAAATCATAAATTTGGTGATGAAAATTTTTCGCATTTTGTTACATAATTTCTTATTCTTAATAGGGAACTTATACACCCCTAAAGTTTGTGGGATTGGTCTTGGGACATCCTGTATATACAGATAGACTGATATTTGTCTTAATTAATAAGTAAACTCCTAATTATAGTATTGTTTTAATTATGTGTGTATATACATTTACATTTATTTAGGTTCACAATACAAATGACGTCATGGTCAATATTTAGAGTCATTAAAAACTTGCGGTGTATGTTTAATATAACACATATAAGGGGTGCCCACAGGCCGCAACTACATTTTACTGAAGGCCCACTAAGCTACCAGTCCGGCACTGGCCTAAATCCTGCGGTTTATGTAATCTACTTCAAATCTCGAATAGCGTTGAGAAAAGAAAATGAGCAGACAATTATATATTATAGATAAAGAAAGTATTCTCGAATGGCATCCGCAAATTTTGAACAAAATCAAAGGCATTTATTATTATTTTATAGGAATATTTTTTAACCTAAAAAAACTTAATGCGTAGAGATTATATATTAACATATATTCCTAAACCAGTCTCGACACCCTATTGATGAAAATTGGATAATCTTTTAATAAAAGAACATGAATTGTTTTTTGTCCATAAGTGTACACTCAACGAGGACTTTATTAAGTAGGTACATATGTAGAGATACTTGTTTAAAGAGATAATATATAAGACTCATATTATGGTTATTATCATTAGGCGGTCATAAAATTAGCGAAGTTCGCAACGATGAATCAAATCTAATTGATTATGACGTCTTTTGAATCATGAACAATTAGTTATCTTACATGATTTAAGAATGTATAACCTAGTAAGTGCATGGAAATTTATTAATTCTGACAGAAGTTGCGCGTTTGCTCAGTCATAGATACGGAGTTACATGGCATTATTATTTATAGTAATTTTGTATGCTTGTGTTGGTTACTCTGAATAGATATAAAAAAGTCAATTCGCGACTTGCTGTCGCCTGTAATTTGTGTAACACTACTATAGCAAGAACACTAGCAGCGAATCGCAGTCTGCTTAAAATCATAGCAGCAATTTAATTAGCGCGTATACAAACAGCCACTTGTACAACAACCACGAACTTTTAGGTAGTTTGTTCGGGTTTTTTCAACAGTTTCATAACACATCATTTCTACGCTAGAGAATGAACAAGTAGATCAGAATATAATTACAGTAGGTTCACAAAATAAAGAATAATGTGGCACTTTGTGTGCCGGTACGCACCTGTATATTAAACCGCTTAGGTTATTTCCATGGGGTCGTGTCAAAAAAGAGCTTAGAAATCGATTATTTCAAGATTTTATTTATTTATCAAATTAAAACAAGAATCTTAAAATTCTTCTTGAAGTTGTTAAAAACTTTTCTGATCTGTGAGTACTGTAATTTTTATAATTTGCAAGTGCTAATTTTACAGATAATAAGATAAATTAATGATAAAAATATTTGCCGCAATCGATATATTTCGAGAGAATCTTTAAGGGTCATTTATTCATGAACTTCGTAAACGTGAGTTATAATTAACGTACAGGTATGAAATATATATAAATAAATATTATATTGAATATAATTATAAGTTTAATGAAAAGTGTTTGTAAAAGTATACAAAAGCAATGAACTATGAGCATGTTTTGTAATTGAGATTATCACACACGCCTCATAACTAGAATATGGCAGTCAGATCCTACACTTAAGCAATGGCTGCCAACCTAACATATACGCTAATCATTTCGCTTGGGTTTTAAACAAAAAGTGTGGTTATATTTTTGTATTTTTTTAAAGTACGCTATACAACGCAACTGGCTTAGATTTCTATCCAGTCGGACATCCTGTTGTCATAGAAACAATACTACTGACAATACCCACTGTTCTAGCCAGCTACAGTCAGGGATATAAGTAAATATAAGGGCTCTGTCAAAAAAAGTAAAGTAACAATATTCTATTGACCATCATTGCTAATTAATTGAGAAATGGGAATCTAAACACTGCAACGGCACTATAGGTTTATTTCGCTACTACTAGTTTAATTTAATGGTCTAAAGGTTTTTTTTATACAAACTAAATTTTACAAAAAAAAAAATACACTACATAGATCTTGTCATACTGCCACATCGAACTGAGAACTTCCTTCTTTCTTTTTGTAGTTGGTTAAACGGATTAAATTATATAGTATAGTGATATTAATACATGCTTCAGATCCAAGGGTGCAAACATGCTTCGAACATTCGGGATATTAATAACATTCTCATGTGGGCCACAATACTGACAGCGGTAACTGAAGTTCATTCAGCCCTGCAGATTATGTTAATACTGCGATGTTAATGTCAACAAAACTAACCACTTATGTTCCTCTATTAAGGACACTTTAACCCTCAAAAATGCATATCCAAGGTTATTAATCGCACACACGAAGATTACCTTCAGTACGTTTATTCGAGGAATACTAGGTAATAGATATCTGAAAAATGCTTTAGGATATTTCTTTACCATTAAAGAATTCTATTTTAGAACCACAAGGTTTTCGAAGTCATTTAACTTCATTCTAACTCATAGGACTCTATTGGACAAAGGCATGCCACTTACATTGCACTCAAGTTATTCAATGTTTTATTTATGTTAATATATATTAGATTTCATTCCTTGAATTTGATTATTTTAGGACATAGATTCTTACCTGTTTTGTCAATAACATTAGTTAGGTAAATAATCTAAGGCATATAATATAAACCTACGCATGACTTAAACATAGCACATAAGTTTTTACTTAGAAGAGCAGCTTTTTTTACACATTCACACCGTATATAGTTTTGCACTCATTGGTGTTTTTTTTTATGATGTGTACTTTTTCTTTTTAGTTCAATGTTATGTATGATGCAAATGCAGTGCCATGCGGTAATTAAATAGATAAATATTACAGTGTCTGGTCCTCATTACACGTACGGATACACAGGGATCACAACTGAATGGACTGATGACTTTGACAATTGCACAAAAACCTGTCGATGTCTTCATCATTTTAATAGCCGAAAATTATTATGTATGGATTTTTCCTTTAATTTTAATGTTATTGACCTTAAACGCTGACTAATATTATTATATTTATGGCCTCTTGAATAAAATAATGATTACCGAATGAGTTGTAATAACTTATGACGTTTACTTATCAAATAAACCAACTTGAATATGTACCCATTATTTTGGATATTAGCTTATAAAGAAAAATATACTAATAACAAAATTTTATATACATAAAAAGCTACATCAATAAAGTTCACGTTTGAAAGTAAAATCGGACTAAATATGTTACCAGTTTTTAAACTAGTGTATCCTTTTTTTTAACATAATGATATACACTTATACACACTAATACACTTAATATACACTGACTACCCTTTGAATAAAAAGACCCCGCTAGTTTTAGCGGGGTCTTTTTATTCAAAAGTTTCTCATTATGTAAGTAAAGTAAAAGTTTATTTCCAAGAACAACTTAATGCATAGGAACGACAATTTTCAATTAGTTCACACAAATTGAAATAATGAAATATACAGATATATCGTTGCTACATCATACCTAGAGTTTTCAATATTTAAGGAGAAGTTCGCATGGATATTATTGCTTCATCTAGTCTGTTGCAAATACAACAACGTTCCGGACTTTACTTTTTAATATACAATACAATATTTATTGGTTATTAGTAACTAAACTACGACAAATCAAAGCCATGTGATGTCATCACACATGTGATGTGTGTGTGTGACGTCATGTGATTTTAAGAAATGAATATTACTCATTCAAATTATTATTTTGTATTAACGAAATAATGTTGTACTGGTTAGCTAATTTAAAATAAAACTAGTACCCAGTGACTTTGCAGCTTTTCGGTTCGAAAGGGTTGACAAGTTCGATAGTTTTCAAGCGACTAGTCGCAATTAGACTATGTATGTCACCTAATGGAAGGATATTACAAACATTAAAAAGGCAGACAGCGCAGATAATAAAATTGTAAGAGCGTTGAATACTAATTTCTAAGAGTATAAACAAACGGGTTTAAATTATTTCAAATATATCCCGTGAGGTATATTTTACAATGATTGGTACTTATTGGGTTCTATTCAACAGACAAATACGTATTTTATCACAATACGAATTTAGTCACAATCACATTTATCACAATCACATTTAATGACAATACGAAGTTTTTTCGTTATGATATTCTAGGCGAAGTTTGTTGGGTTCATCTATCATCAGATGAAAACCTCAAATTCGAAATGGGAGTTCATTACATTTTGCCTACTAGCAAGAATGATGTAAATTTTACCCATAATAGTAATGACCTATAAAAAAATACGATTGGATTGAGGGAGATATGATGTGTTGATTTGCCTGTTTGAGAAAAATGTGTGTGTGTATTTAGAGGTTTGTTACGGATACCGGTTATTCTAAATTATTGTAACTTTAGTGTGGAATTACCATTATGAAGGTTAAAATATGTCCATCACTTTAAAGTAGTGGTTATGTTTTATTAATATTGCACACATTAAAAGATTCTCATCTTCAAGTATGGTGTGATGGAATTTTGAGATGCATTTTATATATCTACAAGATTCATTATCACTCTAGTCGTTTATGTAAAAATATGGCCTATAATGAAGATATGCCAGTATTAACCCTACTGTTTCTAATGTTTATTAACACTTCTGTCTCATTTGAAATTCGTTGTAATTGAGCAAATTTTCCCTTACTTATTTTTGCCAAATGTGGAGTTAACTTAAGGCGAAGCATATAGAGCATATACAGCTAAACAATGACCCCAAGCCCAAAGTCTTTGTACCTATTATATCAAATGCTTCAACCTGTCATCGTCCGTGCTTCAGTACCAATTCGGGTTAATTTATCGATAAGGTGAGCTACTAAAATAAAGCACAATACTGTAACTAAATTTAGATCCGGACCTTAAGGTGAATCAAATCAGTCGAACTTTACTGCTTCTCGTTTATTGTCTTGCTTGTACATAGGTGTTGTGGGCGCAGTAACAGTTGACGAAGCACCCATTGTGATTGCAAATGGACCCAGCCTTGGCACGCTTGACGCTCGTTTCAAGACGAGAGTGTCTGAGTACTCTTAAAGCTTCTGTATTGTTTCCATCACCAGCTCGGACATTGTTACTCTTTGATCCTCGTCTGGCCTATTCACAAGCCTTCAATGCAATTATTTTTATAATTAAAAACATTTTATTGCTGACATATTTGACCCTCGAATATGAATTTAATATTTTGTATAATATAAATTTATATTGTCAGAACTGCCCTCACTGCCTTGTCAACGCGGAGTTCAAACGGGCCAAAGGTATCCGGATAGGGCGTTTGTGTATGATTCTATACTTCAAATTAAATAAACGAAACACTACTGGAATAAAAAACGGCTTAGGATCATCCCCTGTCATAATTCGGCTTAATAATTCGACAAACATGAAAAGTATTACCCCAAAAGGCAAACCGCGCCTAGGCAGCTTTTATATCGTTTTTCTTTGATCGCCTTTACTTTCAATCCGACAGCTCACGGGAAACCAAATAATTCCGGCGAAAACTATTGAACAGTCCTGGCCGTTTCGCGGGGCTACAATTTTTTGTTGCACACGCCATTTTTTTAAAAAGTTAACTAAATTATATGTTTTGTAATAATATACGTCTTTTTCTTGCGTTTTAGGTAAGTTCCCTTTACTTTTTTGATGCGTGACCTCACAATGTAAGTTTTTTATTAATATTAGTTTTCAATTGAGAATGGTGAACGTTGAATTTCAAATAATGAACTGTGACTTAATTAACCTTTACATAAAAAAAAGGTGCAGCGTAATAATATATTTTAATTTATTAGGGTACAATATTATTTTTGTCAATTTTGAATTTTATGTATATATGTAGCTTAGATATTATTTATTTTTTTTTAATTTAGACACATATGGAAAAGCTTCTGGTCCATCGTTTGTTTTATTTATTCGTACACGTATATTATGTATGACTGTGTTTCGTGAAAAAAATAAATAAAAAATATACGTCATACACTCGTACGTGTCAAATAACCTTTAAAAGATTCGAGAAGTGTCAATAGGTGAAGTACCGCCGTCTGCCGATGAAGACATTCATGACCGCTAGACTTTATCCGATCAACGCATTGATAGTTTTGAAGACTGCTTGTTCTTCGACTTATGGGTCCCACATTTTCATTCTACTTTTGACGGATTATATTGCAAAACTACTGGATTTAAGAATCTACCTTAATTTGTAACACTGGGATTTACTGATTTACCAAAGAGCATATTCAGAGCAGTATTAGTCGATAGCATTTTTATGGTTGATCTTGTATTTAACTGTATGTATATAGTTTTTGTTCAGTATTTCCATTGAGAAAGTTAGAATAGCAGGGTTTATGCTGACATTCCATCGCTTTGAACCCTAAATTACTAAAATAAAAATGTATTAAATTACTCATAGAAAAGAAACAAATTTAATTGAAATTGAATTTACATTTGCTAATAACTAACCCTCCGTCGTGTTTTTATTTCGAGACTATGAGGTTAAACATTTTTGAAGGCAAATGAAAAATAGTTTAAACTGTGAATATTTAACTCAATATGTATTTTAATTTATCCCTGAATATCTCTCACTCAGGTCACACTTGCCCTCGTTTAAGCGGTGTTTCAATCTAGTGATTGGAAAAAAATATTTGTTTTACATAATTAGACCTTAAACTTCCTTAGAACAGGTAACTCTTACCTAGTTAGGAAGTTTATAGACTTGTACTCATCGGCCAACATTGTCATATAAAAAAAATCTTTTCGTATCTATATACGTTTCACTCTATCAACCGTTTGAAAGGTTACATATATCATATTATTAGTAGCACAGTACGTCGCGTCACAAATGTGCTCGCGTAACGGCACACTGTAACGCATTGTTACAAAGTGGTGGTAGGTACGCCTAATGCGTTTTGTTCCGTTATTAGTCTGAGAGGTAACTATATTCCTACGCAAATAATTTGTAGTACAAAAATAGTACATTTAGTCAACAGAGATATCCCAGACAACTATCCTTGGAATAGTGTTATTTAATGCTTATATTTAATTCATCTTCAATAAAAATCATTTTTAGGGTCCATTTCATCCATTAAAATACATTTTTTAGTCCAACATTATCGTACGTCTAACTTAAGTTCATTTAATGAAGTAAGTTGGAAATAGTTTTGACCGTATACTTGCTACGCGGTTGTATACGAGTATACCCTGCCCCTACATAAATACGTAGAGTAAGTACTACATATCGTTACTAGAAAGCTGTTTTCGTTAATGTATCAAGAACCCCTATTTTGATACCTCTGGAATCGGAGCAGCATTGAAACGTTGTTGCCCTTCTAGTTCGAGTACTCGCAGAGACAAAAGTGACACAACAACTTCCGCCATTTTGCTTTGATGAGAGATGCAGTTTGCGTTCTCTTCCTGATTTTAGATCTTTGCTTGGAGCCTAGGAGTAAAAAAGAGCTTTTTAGATAAATAAATGTGGCTCCTATACATAATGATATGTGCATTCAACTTAGCTACGATGTACTTTTTTACATCATTTGTTTCTTAATTTTTATAAATATTTATTACTGTACGCAGTGTACGAAATGTACTAAATAATAGAAAATAAGTATGAAATACGTACTTTGACTTATTATCACGCAAAGTCTCTGAAACCGTGACGAATTTTAATGTATGTTGTTTTTATCGGGAATTAGTCTTAGGAGACGATATACCTACATAGTTTTATTAAAAAATACATTTCTATTTTTTTTTTTCAATAATTTATAATTG
Organism: Neomicropteryx cornuta; assembly: GCA_020383195.1. Taxonomy (NCBI): domain Eukaryota; kingdom Metazoa; phylum Arthropoda; class Insecta; order Lepidoptera; family Micropterigidae; genus Neomicropteryx; species Neomicropteryx cornuta. The sequence goes on along the minus strand of JAHKQU010000025.1, from coordinate 5,429,430 downwards.
TTTGGTATCACACTAATCAATATTTGTTTTACGATCAAATTATTAAAAGAATGCTCATCCATATAATATATACTGAAGAAATAGCTTTATTTAGTTCCTAAGGTAGCAGATTTAAGTAATTTTTTGTGAATTTTAATCATTACTTTTCGCAAAACATAGACTTAGTTAATGAGGAAGGCCTAAGCCTAAGTCACATAACATGCAATACATACAAGGGTGCAATACATGAAAAGGTTTGTGTGTAAAAGAAGAGAAAACATCAAGCTTTGTATATAATTTAAATTATTTTAAATGTTTCCCAATATCGTAACGAATGCTTGTCTTACCAACTTTTGTATAGCAATGTGCTAAAAAAGTCTTATTAAATTATTTTTTATTTAAGAAGTTCAAGTTGATCACTTCCTGATCTCATCACAAAGAAAAGACATAATTAGAATAGTACAATATATGAATCAAGGTATTAGCAGCATATTAATTTCTCATTAGGGAAGAAATATACAGAAACTGATACTAAACACTATTTCAAACTATTTTCAGTAAGGTCTAAAGGCACTCACAAATAGCCTAAAAGATCCACCCTTAACTCGAAACAGTGAGTGTTGTTCCTGTATCGTTATATAGTTATTTTCTGTAATATCACGTCTGGTCACGTATGTGGCCATGAATTGTGACGAACATGCTCGTATACGCGAAGAGAAAACGTTCTACCCCTATTTAAGCATATTGCGCGCACGGAGGAGTGTGAGATGGCATAGTTAAAGTTTATATGGCGAAGGAGTGCAGAAAGCTAAAATTTATCTATAATATATGTTACAAATACATTAAATTTAATAAAATAAAACCTTCATATTGACAGAATGAATTTCGAGCTGTGAATTTCAAATGTTCCTTTTTCAATTGTCTGTCAATGTCAAGCAAAAATAATTATTAATGTCATCTTATTCTTGACACTTCTATTAATGTCCAGACTCATTTTTACATGAAAAATTAAAACTGGTAATAAATTGTATAAAAAAATAAATAAATACAAATACAAGTTATAATTGTGTTTTTTTTTTAAACTGTTACTAACATTAAATTTTATAGGTGTTACAGGAAATTAAGGCACACAACAGACACTAATTACGTATTTGTAGACGCTCGCAACTGACGTAATAAAACGAAATTCAATAATATTTTAACGTAATAATAATAATTCAAAAAAATATATGCAATGATTATAGAGGTTTAAGAACCTTAATAATGATCAAACTTAAAAGTTTAATGAATTCGGTCGAATTTCGACCGCTGGGCGACCTGTAGTTTTTATTATACCATCAAATTCGGGATACCTACTATGGTGTTTATTTACGCGCGTATTCGAAGGTTTAATTCAACTGAGTTTTACCAACGTTTGTATATTTGTGACAAAATACGAACTTTTACGAACAATACTAATCACATCTGATAAATACCTACATATTATTTTCATATACGACTCGTAAACCTGTTCTTTTAAACCCGTTTTGTGTTTCGAGTAATATCACAATTTTTATAATGTCTGATTTGTTCGTCTATGCGTTACGCTTCTCATTAATCTAACAACGCTGACTCGATGAAAAAGTTTAATATTTTTTTCTTATGAGATATTTTTTTGGTAAGTGACATGTTATACGTGTAAAATAGTTAATTCATTTGTTTATTACTGGCCGGTTAAAATTAATATTAACTCATCCATGTGCGAAAAGAATGATCAGAACCAAATTATAATGATTAAAAATGATGATTATTATTAAATTGAAATATTATTCCGTGTTGTTTCATTATTAGCTGCGCGTCAAAATTAAAAAAAAAACAAAAAAAACTAGTGTTGTGAAAGTTTATGAGGAATTTGATGATACTATTGTATGTTTTTTTTTTATTTTACTCTACTCCGATCTTAAAAATTACTATAGTCATCCAAAACGCACATCGAATGGGGTAACACAAATTGGTACCACAGAAGGAGTTTAGTCTTAGGATGAAGATGCTGTTAATGACGCCTGTAGGGCCTAGTTGTAAGACGTCAGGTTCTAGGTATTAATTTACTATTACTGACCAATGTATAGATGCAGCTTATATTATATGGTAGCTACAAGCTTTCACATTTGTACTTTTCGAGTTAAAAGATTCAACAGACGGACGGAGATAGTAGCTTTCTGCGGCGCGAAATCTCAGATAAACTTTCGTCTCCGTTAGCAAGTTTTCTAATTTAACGAGAAAAACAAATATTTTTTTTTACACATTGGAAATGTGTAAAACAAAAACAAGGAAAATATTTTGTTTTTCCCATAAACCTCGATGATCATAATATTATTTACTTTATTATCGGTGGCGAGTTCGAACCATTTAACACGATCATGTGTGTTCCGAAATTTTATATTTGTGACATATTCTAAGAGCCAGTATATCGCGAGGTGACCTTGAAGTTCGCCCTTTGCAAATTGTTTCGGCCATGTGCACACAACATCAAAGAATAAACATTTGACAGTTTTTTGTTTATATTAAAATATAAGTCAATTAAAAAAAAACTAAGTTTAATGCGAACATAGAATTGTAGAATTTTATTGCGGACATTTTTATGTATAAATTAGGCTTACGTCACATATGTAGTTTGGTTTATGAGAATTTTAAATAATAAAACTGAACAATTTCAATATTTTTTTATGTAAACATAGGATTATTTATTTAAAAAACCAGCTTAAAGGTTTGCTAGAAAAATGTTCAGTTAATCTAATTATATTTTTTATATATGCCTGGTATGAAAAGCTATCTTGGCAGTAGACCTCAAAAACATGCATAAAATGCAATTCGAGTGCGTTATGGCTCTTAATCAACCAATAACTTATAAATGGTAACATTGTCTTATATTAAAATACTGTTAAATTCTAAAATCCGCGGTAGTTTGACATTATTCAAATTTAAAAAGCCCACGGTACACACACAAATAACATTGCGTGCATACAGTGTCATTCTTATCTGAACACATTGACTTTTTTTGGGTAGAATCATTAACCGCGAAGGACAGAGACAACTAGTGTTTTGCACGTTTCTTGCAGGTACGTGTGATGTGATTGAATGCGACAAACATAATCACGGCTCCCTTCACGTTCCAACAGATAAGATTCAGCAACTTTATAACCGTTTACGTTTTACGCGAAATCTAGTGTTCAGAAATGATCGACTGTCGTGTACTACGCTACGAAAGCTAACCTACATTTTATTTGTGAAGTATCAACCGACATCGCTAATAATTGGTCTCGGTAAGCCGTTTTCAGCAGCATAAATCAAGAGGCTTAGTGCCATTTTCACCAAACCTCACTTAGGGCTAAGAGTCCCTTAAATTGAGATACGTCAAACGTTTGCCACAGAATAACCTATGCATAAGAGTTCCTTAGTTAGGGAAGATCTAAGATGGGATTGGTGAAAACGGCCTTTAGTTCCTTTGATTACGATCCGATGCTTTGTAACGAAATCATAATTTAGGAGGGTCATATAATTGAACATCTTCGCTCAAAGCGCCCAATTTACCCCGTGTTACCAATTTCCCAATTTAGCACTTGTTAAAATTTCGCATAAAATTATTTTTTATTGTTTACATAAAAATGTATGATTGCTGGGAAATGTTTTTTTTTTTAAATAAATATTTGAGTAATTAACAAGCGTTAAAGTAATTTGATTATACTGAAATTGTAGCATCTCTGCCAGCTCTGTGTGAGCAAATAGCTATATAGAAAAAAAAAAAAAAATCCAAGATAGCCCGCTTTGTTGCATGCTAAATAGATATTTTGTCAAAATTAACTTTTGATGTAAAAATGTCTGAACTAATAATGAAGGCTTTCTTGCGAAATATTTTCGCAAAATTTGCACTGATTCTTATGATTATGCGGGCGATTGGTGGTTGTGGGGGGCGGTGGGGAAGGACAACGGATTGTGAACAGCGGCCAAGACGGAGCGTTTTTTGTAAATACCTAAATATTGCCTACTCCCTTCTGTGAATTAGGAGAATGTTATTGAATACAGATAAAGTAATTCGCAAAAATCTTTTAAAAGTCACCGATAGCGAGAAGAGGACCCGCAGACTTGAGTCACTTCGGATAAGGGGCGTAGAGATTTTGATAAATGCAATTGCAAATAAATGAGTACATACCTAATTTGTGCAACAACCACGCAACAAAGGAATGCAGGTATAAACGTAGGCAGGCCCGGCACTGACCTTATCAGAGAAATGCCACCAGCTTATAAATAGCAAATTCAGTCATCGCGTTTAGAAACGACTTTCGTCGTTGCGTAATCTTCGTGACATATTTTACTTGAAATAATCCATCATAAGTGTCGCAGATACGAAGTGTACCAGTGCCTGTACCAGGTACCAGGCTCTGTCTATGACTGATTTGAAGTAATAAGTCAAATAAAGTCCGCGTAACGTTGATAATTCAATCATCGGCACCACAACCCAGTCTCGTTTTACCCTGTTTTATCTGTAGATCCTTCCTTGAGCCACCCATCTGGATTTAGTCTCTCCACATTTCCTAAACGTCTTCGCCGATTTAATAAAATTGACTGCATTGATCTCTTTGATGACCTCACAGTAACTTCACTAAAGCTATTGAACTGATTTCTTTTTAATATCCATTAATTTTGACTTCTTGGTTCTTCCAATAATCTTTCGTGCGTTTAAGGTTTATGGGCTAAACGTGTAGATAGGCAATGAAGTTGGGTACCCATCACAATCTGGGGAGATTCTGTTAATGTCGCCTGTTGGGCCTAGTTGTAAGACGTAAGGTTCTGGTTAGGTAATTTACTACTGCTAAACAATGTATAGAACCAGTTGATAACTCCATTCTTGCTTTGATCAAATTGATTAGGAGCGCGTATAAAACGTTTTATTGCGTGAGTAATAAAATATCAAGCACGACAAGTTTGTCTGCTGGCTCTTAGTCTGACTGGCAATCGGCGCTCGAAAATCGACTGGCAATAAGCGCCATCTCTTTTCCTTCGCCGCGGCTTCGGTAGCGGATGAAAGCGATGACACATTCGAGTCGATTGTCGATTGTCAGCTCAGACTAGGCCCACTGGACGAACTAGGTACGGCAAGACTGATAAAAAAATGTGTTGGGGAAACACGACGCGTTCGAATTGCCAGTAGTATATATTATTTATTATTATGGTGTCTGGGAAAATCTAGCATTTTTCTATCACGATCGTGTGATTCGCGTTAAGAGACCAGAAATATACCGCGATATTTCCCAGAGTCTATTGATTTGAACTAACTTGCTAATTTACCTAACATTTTTGAGCAATATTTGTAATCATATCTCTATATATTTATTTATAGACCATGCTCAAAGTTCAAAGCCATAGTCATAATTCGGTAAGCATACAGTGAAATCGTATTATTAAATGTACAGGTTATCATGAAACCATTCCCGAAGACGTAATGAATTCACACCTAAATTTATCAAAGTGCTGGTGATGCCTTCGCGCGATCCATAACGTAACCTTGGTCGCGTTTGCGTACAATTCGCAGCCAACGCCGCCAGGGTGGACAAAGTCATTCGATCAGCTGTCGTACCTATTACAGGAGCCGTATAATATTATCACATGAAGTTAAATGAGCAATTTTGATAAATCTTCTTTACAAATAGTACTCGAATCACAGGACTATTTAACTGGATTTTTCATCGGAAATGAAATGAACATGTAAAAACTCGTACCTAGTGTTACCCTAACAGCCATTTTCGACATTCCTATTATAAGTATTTCCTAACAATCCCCATAGCCAGATGGTTGTTTTACCAAAGCATTCGGATCTTTAAATAACATATTTTATAGCGTTAGCATTCTCGCCATTTTGTCGACTTTGTGAAAATACCTGACCAATTCACCAACAATCAGGTTCATAGTTAATTTTTATTTTTTTTGCCTCGTCTAAAAAAAAAATGAAAAATACACATACATACATAATAATCATAAATACATGGAATATATATGAAAATATATAGAAAGTCATATAGAAAATAAATATTACATATAAAATTACACACGAACATACCACAACAACATATTAATCTTAGGATGCACATAAAGTCTAAAAGAACTACCTGAACTGCTGAGAGAACTACTGAGAACTACTGAGTCTATTAGTGTTTTATATTTATTTATTTTTAAATAATAACTTAGGTAAGTATATATATTTATGCCAACAATGTATCTCTCATAATAACCTCTGTCTCAGAGAATTAGCTAATTTGTCTAAGTTTTTTTAAATTCTTCTTCATCTTCATGCGTATGGCTTGTTTTGTCGGGGAGGCGCTATTGGGCGCAGTTCCGACAGCCTTATTGTCGTTTTCATGATGCGACGCCGTTCATTACAGGCAAACAACATTTCACAAGTCCGTAACTGAATGTGTTTGTTTTTTCGCGTATGTCTTGCTACTTAACGCGGTAGACAGTGTTGAGAGAAGCGAAAAATGACCTGGCCGCATTCGACCCACTGAGGATTCGAACCCGGGACCTCTGGATTTAGAAGCAGGCACTTATACCAATGCTTTTTTAAATTGATTTCATTTCGCAGTCCTTATATTCGGTGCATAAAAGGCCAAATACCACTAACAGTTAGAAAATGCATGATCTGTCACTTAAGCAACGACCTAACTTGACAGTGCATAAAAGGCAAGTATTTGCTGGTGAATCGTCAGGTGGACAGGACGGTTGCGGCAAATTGGTTATTATCAAATGCGTGTCGCCTCTGCAACAAACTTATTTACTATTTGACCGAGTAGAACGCATTCTTATAAGCCTTCCGAAAGTAGACCGCGCCGCGCGCCTTTTGCAGCGGGTTTTAAATAAATTGTAGGTATTATAATAGATGCGACCTCCGTTTAATCTGCAGAAAGCTTGCTTCGTGGGACTTTTACGGCTTCTCTGCTCAAGCTGACGCGTTAATTTGAGTAATACTTTAGAATATCGATCTTTGCAGCAGTGTGAATTGTCGAGTTGCTTAATAAGATTAAAAAATCTCTACTTGTTCTAGTCTTTTCAAAATGCAGCATCCTGAAATCGGCTCTCTTCAACTATAATTTACGGAATGTAAGAGGGACCAGTAGGGTACTTTTTCTCAATGCTCCTGTTGCTTAATTGTTTCGTAATAAATAGTCTCCTATATTGAGAAGCGATTTTTGAGAGGACAGTGGATAATCTGCCTGAAGATGATTCTTTCATGGATCATTCTTTGTTGTGAGCGCACAGCTGTAGCCGTACGCCGTAGCGGTGTCGAGGCCATTGTCGATCGGAGCGGCATCGGAATTCACGCGCTGACCGAATCGACACCATGTCTTACTCATAAGTCTTCGGGAATGGAAAAAGAGTGGTAGAGGTAAGGGTGTTTTTTTTGTGTAGCTGGCAGGAATGGAACTAAAGCCGAAAAATGTATTTCCACGATTTTTGTTCGTCTCTCACAAGTGCACCGGCTTGCAGATTATTTTACTGGCATTAGTTAGGGACGAGGAGCCAAGCGACCATTTTTGAGTGCTGTTTGTTACAACGTTTCAACAGAGTCGTCTAATTCGGCGCCTAGCTTCCATACGTGCCGGTTGACGCGCCGCCGCGAAGCGTCTCGCAGAAAAGCTCCCCGCGGCGTTCTGAATCAATACTTCATTATCCTACGGAATAATTAATGGTCCGATTGCAGAATGTCCCGCAATAGACCGGCACTTCAGTGGCCACTTATCAGACCATGTCGCCCTCCTGTGACACGAAATTATTGACCAGTGCTCGCCGCGTACTCCATTTGACCGGACATTCATTCGTGTTCGGTGGACTGCTCAAATTTTTCCATTGTGATTCGGTTTTATTTAGTAAAAATTGTGGAGAATTACTGTGAAAGCCGGGGGCATTTATCTATAATTTTAGTAAGAATAAAACCCAATTGCGCTGTTTTAATATATTTTTCAATAACAACAATAGAAAAAAATATTTGCGATTTAAAATAATAGTGATGTGTCTAAACTTAAAAATCTATTTTATTTTTATTTATAAATACAGCTTTTAACATTTTCTACATAACGGCGTTCGTATAATAACTCATTTTAAATATTAGAAAACATTGTACAGTTATTGTGATACCTGACCTGGATTAATATTATGTATCAGTCATTTTCTTCCTGGTTATGCTCATTTTTCTTCTCAGTCATGTATTGTTTTGTCATCAAAAGACAAAATAACAGTGAGTTTTTTTTATTACTTTCTTCGATTTATATCTTGATAACGGACGACAATTTTAATATTGTAATATTATTATCGCTGTTATTACCAGAGTTATTAGTTATTACCTATATATATAGAGTTATTACCTATATAAATTAAAAGTTAATGTGACTCAAAAGTATCTGGTTTTCCTAGTGACTATTTAAATGTACGTACGTATGAAGATACGATTTAAATCAAAGCACAAAGTACAGTTATTATTTTTTTTTGTGATTTCCAGATTTTTATGTTCTTGAAATGAAACTGCCGAGACGGCGAACGAAAAATATAAACTTTTTTATCAGGAATATTTATCTTTTCTCTAACTTATAATTAAAGCAAACTAAAATAAGAAAAACACGTATCTGCACTCCATATATATGTTTAAAACAATTTTTTTTTTCAAAGGCCGTACTGTATGTACTGTACTCATTGGCCCTCTTTTTTGAGAGGAAGGATGCTGATTATCAATCAGCACATCCTTTTTACAATAGGTATATTATTACATCCTTTCATACATTTTACGCTAAGTTATGTAATCCGAACAAAATAATTGCGTACAATGTGTGGTACGACCAGTAAATGAAAATAAATTTTGGTCTGAATTGTTTAGGTTTCAAGAATCTAAAGACGTCACATTGTCGCAGTGCTTTATATTAATTTCTTGTTTATTTGTTCTTCCTATATAAACTCATACATTTATACAATAAAATTAGGAATTACTGATTGATTGCAGTTCTTTGTTGACTAACAAAAACATATTTCCTTTTGGCTGTTTTAGCTAGGTAAGAAACAAACTAAATCTATGTCATACTATAACTTGTCATATCAAAAAATTTTGCATACATATACGATAATAATTCATAAATAAGTACATATATAATCAATATAAGTAAATATCTACTCCTTATTTCATATGTATTCTTACGTTTCGTATCTTCCACACTTACACAACATGATATAATATTTTAAGACAGACTACTCCAGTTACTATTCTATCTTAAAGTCTTAATAATTTCAGTGCATTTTAAATTCTAGGCCTACCTTAGTGCAGGCGCTGCCCAGCTAGGTAAAATTTGTAAAAATACAACATTTAATAAAAACAATAATAAAAAAAAAATAAAAAAAATACAATATTTAAAACTCAATAAATTATTATTAATTGTCAAAACAAAATATACCCTTTAAGTCTAATTAATTAGATACGTAGGTGTAAAGTTTGTGTACTGTAAATAAAAGTGTATTGTAAAAATAAACATCCATAAAGGAATCCATCGATGTTCCATGCAGATAAAGATGAAACCATCGATACCAATGATGCGGTCAGTACATTCTCTCTTTTATTATTGCTAAGCATTCATCAAATCATACGCAAGACCGCGGCTTTGACACACGTTTTGAGTTCCAAGATACCTAATTTTTCATTATGAAACGATAATATACTTAAAAACAAACACATTTACTAGATGATAGTTTCTCAATTTGACGAAAATGTAGATGGCGCACTTCTATTTATGAGGGCAGAGCAACTTCTGTCTAGCTCATACCTAATTGGACTATGAAACGCACAATTCACGACTATGGCGCGGCACCTTATTTCAGCGTAATGTCAACGTAAACGTGTAGTCGGCTGTTACGCTTAATTTACACCAACGCGCTAACGATTCGGAGCCTCTGACGTTTCGAAATGGGCGCCTTCTGTTTGTGTCCAAATTGAATCAATTATTCTGTGTCCACGTAACATTCATAAAACGTCACATGTTTCATTAACAGCCTTATGCCACGTCGAGAAGATTTTTAAAGGTGTTCCTAACTGCGTTCAGTTTCCGACGGAACATCTAAGCGTGCGGTTTGGCGATTTCAATATTTTCACAAAAGTATTTTTTGAATGTCAATGAAATATTGCAAAACATTTTATCAGTGTTAATTTCGAAGAACCCTAAAGAGAAAAATTAAGTTTAAAGGCAGGTTTATTCGCTCGTGTAACTTAATTATTGGAACATATTATAAAATATTAGGTTATAATTAGCTATCAATTGACGAGCGAATAAAATAGATTGTAAATAAAATAGATAGAGAAGAGATTGCCTATTTTAATGGGCAATCTATTGTATTACCTATAACCCATAAAGTTGTTTTATGATTGATGAAGACGGCTTTAAGTTTTATTTATCAAACTTTTAATTTAATTATCACATAAATTGAGAACGTTACAACCTTTGCGGATTACGTTAAATTAAATGTGTAGCAAGGTTGAAAAATCTCTAACGGTATCTACGTATAACACCCAAATTTATTAACCATGTAGAGATCTTTTTATTAATATCTTTTATGTATTGAGTTACAGCTCACTGCCGATACATTAGCATAAAACTCCTTGAATAATTTACAAGAGAGAAAGTAAAAACTCCTCTGTCCAAAGGCAGTTATCATTTTATTCAACCTCGGCTCATTCCTAAGACGTGCCCTGGTAAAGCATCTGTATCCTGCCCTAAAACATTTTGAACTGTTTTGATGTAAGGTTTGTCTGATGTTCAGTTTTATTGCCACCTTAATCGTTGCGGCTAGCGGACTCCCAATGGCCTTATTACTGGCTGTGAAACGGAAAACGTGAATTTCTTATCATATGCCGGTAATTCGGTAATTAATTTGGATTTAAAATTGTGTAAAGGTGTGGTTGTGTCATATTATAAGAAAGTTGGCAATGGAATCACTGCAGCAATTTTTACATCTAGAATAAAAATAAGTGGTTTTTTTTATGGGTTGCTTAAGTTTTTCTTCGCTTGTACTAGTCCATTTCTATATACTGTCCGGCTATTTTTTTTTTGTACATTCTGTCTTTTGGATTTCAACACAGATACATTTCTATTATACTCGTTTTTTTTTATTTTTCCAAAATCCCTAAAATGAACTAAGTTATACAGACAAAAGAATATTATAAATAAGCGTCTGTGTGATTTTTTTAGTGAGTAAACTTGTTGGTACCTTTTTGGATTATAACACTAGTAAATATATTTTTTTAGCCTAGAAGTGGTGACCGAAAAATCTCTAACACAGACTTTTGTGTGCTTGGACTTTTATGTGCTTGGATCCTTTTTTTATTTAAATTAAATTGCACATTTTAAATGCCGACACAAAGACTTGTACCTTTTCTGCTGGTTAATTTACATATTTTTACAGATTCAAAACAAAAAAATCTACTTAAAAATAGTCCAACAGTATATAATAATTTTAAACTATGATTAAAAATAATATTAATAATAAAATACATAACTAATTATCATCCTATTACTCGTAAACAATGGTATTTTCATAAATTTCAACAATTAATTATATACTATTAAGAAAATTTAATTTAATTTGAAAAAAAAACAAAGTATCCTTGACAAACAAAAAATTCAAAGGCGTTTCAAAGGTCAAAATAATTGATTATATCTTTGCCATTAGCATTTATATGTGCCACTTCGCCTACGTTTTCTTTCAATGGTATTGTAATACAAAGCCTGTAGACCAAGAGCCATATAAATATTACAATAATTGTGAATATTGTTATATTTAAGGTATTAAGATCATACTTGAATGCGTCATATGCAGTCTTTAAGTATCCCAAAGATGTTCAAAGACGCCTTATTCCTTCTATACTTCTATATAGAGTTTTCGCTAAAATATTCTTTTTAATGACGCATATTTGACATAAATATTGTATTGGATACTGGAATCACATCTTTCAATTTTTATAAACAAAGTGTATAATTATGTCTGATTAATCTATATATTAAAAAATGTTTTTGCATGGTTTTATGAGTTTTTATCCCGGGGTGGTCCAACCTTCTGAAGCAAACGTTAGATTAAATTATTTGCTCATGCAATTCTGACATTTAAATGAATGCCACTAACTAAACGGTGTTTCGGATTCAGATTATCTAATTTATATAAAACTGTAACAAATGTACCTGTGTGGTCTGACTTAAGCTACCAACTTTCTAAGCCTTCTTATATTGGTCGCAGTGACCATTCCTTTAAGATGAAACCTATTTTGTTAAAACGAAACATTGGGTTTAATTCTTTCTTTCCTAGGACGATTCGCGGGTGAAATGCTCTTCATAGGTCATTGTTCTGTGTTCCAATCATGTTTTAGCTAAGCAGTAAGCATAGGCTGCGATTTAAACATTTTTATCTTTTATCTTCACCTACTAAACTCAACGATATCAAAGGAGCTAGCTACTAAATATTATTGGATTGAATTAATAATAATAGTCTGTGATGTATTCGTATTCACGAGGTACTTTCTTGTAATAAACCACTTTTTGCGTTTAACACGCGAGAACTCGCGGCCGGAATTTCAATGCATTGGAAGTCTGAATTAAAAAAAAAGTTGATTTTGGGATTACCTTGTTGTGGGATTGATGGTCGGTTAAGGAGGGATGAAGGTATGTTGATTCGAGGAATGAAGGAAATGGAACGATTTCGATTTTTCCTTGTTGTTCCGATGTGTTTTTGATATGAGTCAAAGTTATCGCACGCCTAACTTCCAGCTAACTGCAATCGACGACAAACCAGAGGACGTCACTTTGGACGTCACTCGTACACCATGTGCCTCGAGTTAGGCTTTCCAGTGACCACTCACGATCATTATACCGACACGGGTTTTCATTCCTCTCGACGGTAATCATTTAAACGATATCAAAGCAGCTCGTCGTATAGTCAACGCGTTCAACACCAGTCAGTTGTGTCACCTCACTCGGGAAACTCCTGAAGAGCCATGTCTCCAGTCTGAGCGCAACAAACAGTGCATCAGCCGCTGAGAATCATCTCGATAATCTTTTTAACGTCTTTGTACGGATTATCTGCTCTGAAGTATCTTCTTAAATAAATCAGTATATTCCATCCTACATCTTCATCATCTCTCTCACCCAATCGTATAATATCGCAATAACGAATATTTTAAACGTGATATTTTGAAAACATATTTAGTTCCAATGATTAAAAAAAAAAAATACAATTGAAATTGCAATTTTCAAATTTATGTCTCTGGCTCTGGCCCTATTAGGCCGCGGCGCCAAAAGCCTTTTTATAAAGGCAAATTAAAGCATACGATAAGAAAGGCTCGCATGCTAAACCGCATATATTACATTTTTTCACCACGCAGAATGACGCATACGTTTTATTGTTACACACAAACATACACACAACCTCACACCGTATGCCTTATTGGTGGCGCTTATTTGTTTTCTGTATATTATATCAATTATATTAGTGTATATATTTTTTTTAATTAATGACGTTTTAACGTGAAAGTCCTTAAAATTTTTACATTACAGATTGGCATGAATTTTATCACTTTAAAACGCCCGCATAGGTGATACCAAAAGTGGCTAATTAAAGAGCAGTTGTTTCATATGATTCTTAATTTTTCCTACCACTTTTTTTTTCATACAAACATTTCCCTAATTTAATATTATTCACATGCAATAATTTAACAATTTCATATTAATATTTTTGCTTGCATAAATTACATTTACTTTTGAAACAAAGGTTTGTTATAAATGACCATTGTTTCGTTTTTCTGTTTTGTAAGTGAGTATTAAAAATCGCTGCAGTTAACTTCTTAATATTAAAATAAATGATTACCGTTTATCTATCATCAACGTACGCAATATTAATTTATAGTGGTGGTTTTAGGTTAATTCTAAAAAAACTATTGTTTCTAATCGTTACGTTACATTGCATAATATCCTAATACACATCTTATATGTATGCTAGAGATACTCATACATATCGTTATTCGAAATATATTTAGATACTTTTAATAATATGCCCAACAAAGAGTGATGGTTTATACTGAAGTGTATTACTTGCGTTTGTGTTTATACATGCGGTGTATTACTGCGAAGACTTCAATGTTTTGGTGGAACGTGTTTTGTTGTTTTCTAGAAATAAGAAGTTAATTTATTTGTGTGAGAAATTTTGCGGATTGAAAACCAAGAGCTCTGGATGAGAGTCCAGCGCCATCTCACGGTGACTGGTGGTGACAAGCATTTAGTCAATCACGAATGCTTAGCACTCGAACGATCCAACCAGTTGACCCTTGAAGGCGGTTATCCTAGACCTGATAAGAATATCTATTTCAATGCGTCAGTAATTGCCGATGTCACGGTCTTGTAAAGATATAGACAAGTCGGTGTTCTCAAGCATCCTCAAGCGTCGATTTTAGAGATAAAATAAGATAAGATAATCTAAGCATAGCTACATAGCTTGTAGTCTGAATCATAATTTGACAATAAGATCAGTCAGATACTACCTAAAAATGGCGTATCTTTTATTATATATTCATTTTTATTGACAAAGATTTTGGGCTCTTAGGGTTAGAAAGTCATTTAATTAATTTTAAAACTCTCATGAACGAATATAAATAAATTAACAATATTTATGAGACCAAATATTTCAGAAAACCAATGTAACTTTCTAATCGTTGGGTTTTAACCCCAACCCTACTAAAACATTTTTGTAGCAAATAACCTGTTTTATTGCCGATTATAATACCTTTCTTTACTTAATTTCTTCTATGGTTCTGACAATAAAAAATAGTTATTAGACTGGTCAGGATGATTTAAATTAATAAATACAAGATGGTTGTAGCCTGGCTACGCCAGGATCCGCAGCTTAAAAAATATATTAACATTTCCACAGTGTGATTTATTATTTTTTCATATTCACATTTTTTTAATCATAAAATCGTTTTAACAATATTATCGAGTTAACAATTATCCAAGACTTTATTAACCTATTTTGTTTCAAAGCTAAAAAAATTTCTTTAAAATCTCACAAATCAACTGGATAGATTGATATAATATTAAATATCGTAGTGCCAGTTTACAGTTGGCAATTTAATTTATTCATCACTCTTCTTCTGAGGACACTGGGTGTTGCGCGTGCGTATTAAAGCGGTTGCATGCTTTGCTATAATAATGGGTTGGCTCTTAAAATTGACACCAAACTGTTTTAAATAAAAGACCGTTACAATTCCTATGCACTAAACTTATTATTTTTATTTAAAGAATCTCTATTTAAATGATGTCTAATTTAGTCTGAGGAGGATATGCAGCTATTTGTTAGGTTGTGATATGTATATATATTTAAAAGAATTGTTATCACCTAGGTCATATACAATTATTTTTGGGCCCTACTCAACTAAGCCAAATGTGCCTGTCCTAGTCAGGGGAGATGGTGGTAATGAAGCATTAAATGTGTGGATTCGAACCCGCGACCTTTGGGTCAATAGACCAACGCCTTAACCACTAGACTACCACAATCTGCGTATTAGGCAGATTTCATTAGGAAAGCTACCTAATACAATGGTTACCATATCATGAAAATTTCGACATATCTCGCGTTTCACATCCCCTAGAAGCCAAAACCACCCTCGGTTTAAAAGTTTATCTATCTATCTATCTACATATATCACTTTCTTGTGGACACTATAACTCCCGTAATTTTACACCAATCACTTTTAAATTCATACATAAAATTTAAGGGTACAAAATCTCGCTGAAGTTCGTTAATGGGTAAAATCAGACCAGGAGGGAAAAGGGGGGGTTTTTGAAAAATGTGAAATTTTGCTATAACTTTCTTAGTATATAAGATATCGAATTCATTTAAATTGTGTATTATTCCTTAGATAAGCACCTAGGATTTATCGACGTAAACTTTTTTGATAGCGCCAACCATTGGTCCTAGGGTTGGGAAAAAATGGTTTTTCAAAAGCCACAGGATCAAATCAGTTCGAACTGTTGACGCGTTGGTTTGATGACCTAATGCGCGTAACAGCTGATAATAACTTGGGTGCGCCAACAGCAGTCGGCTCGTGCCTAGGTACTTAGGCACTTTAGAACCAAGGTGAACCGCCCGCACTGCAAATCCTGTCAAACTCGACCTAATACTAGTTAGTAGCAGAATTGACGTAAATTTTATATATTAAAAATGATCATTTAACGAGTATTATTTATTCACTTTACAATCATTATAAAAGTCACAGGTTGTCGATAATAGACAATAATAAACATAGTTTAATATAATGTACGTATGTTAATATATGTGAATATAGATTTCTTTTAAAATGACATAAACAAATAAATCAATGTTTTATTCGCGCCACGTCGAAAATCTCATTCGCGTTCTACAGAAACATGTCTCTTTTAGTTTTAGTTTTAATAAATAATACATTTTAGTCGTATGGAATCAAAAGCAGCAATCTGCAGTAAATGTGTTTTTTGGCAATGTAATAAAAACAATTTACATCTAGGATAAGGTAATATCATCAATATGTTTTAATTTTGAAACTGGGTCTTGCAAATTACTGTTTTTGTTTCCGACCTGTCACATTAAAACTGAGAGCTGTAGGTCAATATCAGTAACATAAGTAATTCTAACATGGCTGCAGATTGCTGGTTTTGGTTCCAACCTCATATTTTAAACACGTTTATAGGGTCAGATTGCTGTTTTAAATTGTTATTTCTTGCTTGGATTTGAGGTAAACATAGGCGTAACTAACCATTTGATCTGGGTGAGGGGGGGCTAGGGGGGGGGGGTCTCCCATTGCGACTTGTGATCTTTTAAAAAGTAAAATGACTGTTGAAGAGTAAAAGAAACCATTTTTTTGATTAAAATATCTAATATTGCCGCAACAACTACAAAATATTGTTTACTATACCTACGAAGTAAAACATTACAAAACTATGACTTTTTTTTATATAAAATGAAAATCTATTAGACAAAGGATATAAGAATACCGCGTGGATTTGAAAAAATAGACTCTAAATAAACTTTAATTTTCTATTTTGTTTTGAGAATATTTCAGCTATATAAGTCAGTAACTGGGAAGGCGAGTTAGTGAAGTCTGGGGGGGGGAGGGGGGTTGCCCACTCTGTTGTTATGCCGGTGGTGGTATATATGAAGAAGTTTCAAAATCGTACTTATCACTATATAATAGGCAGTATACAGGGGCGTGTACGTATGTACACTGATAACGTTACGATTCGAACGAACTTCGGTTTAGGAAGAAGGAGTAAGCCCTCGTTCGCGAGGCGTTTTTTTAACGCGGCGTTTCTTTTGATCGTAGCGTTGAAAAAACCGTGAGAGTTTCACCGTGTGGCGGTGAAAAAAACACTTCGAATCGTATGACGGTTTTGCTAAGACGTCTACATGCATTACGATGAGATTTTAGTTTTTGCATTTAAGGAAAAGTGCACTGAGCTTGTGTAATAAGGAAAAGAAAAAAAACCACGAATATTGGGCCCATCCATTAAATGGTTTTAAATGGTGATATCCTGAAACAGGATTTAAGGGACCATCCTGATAATTCCTTGATTAACCTGTTTGAATTATCGGGCAAGGCTTTTTTATCAAACTGACCTAATCTCTACTTCTAAAATCAATACCAAAATCCATTGTAGGATTGCTTTCACGATGGATGGAAGCGAGGCCTGCACGCGTACTGATCATCGGCAGGGGATGAAAGTGATGACACATTCGAGTCGATTGTCGATTGCCAGGTCAGACTAGGCCCATTACGCCGTGCAAACGAGTGCTAAGGGGGTAGGTAGGGGTTGTGAGAGTGCGGCCGGCCGGCTTATTAGGTTGATTTACGAACATTTCGGTAAAAAAATAATAAAACAGGTGATAAAATATAACCACATTTTTTAATATAATTTCTTACTTGTTAATAGGGAATATAAACACCCTCTTAAGTCTTTGGGAATCGTCTCGGGTCAACCTGTGTAATATATTTTATATTATATTATGTTTTGAATAATATCAATAAAAACACTGAAATAAATATCTGGGTATAAACGTTGATAAAAGCTTTGATAAACACTTTAATTTCATAGAAATATTTTATAAAAATGACGTTTAAGAACAGTTTATTTTGCGCTTAGAGATCTTAGAGATCGTGGTAGTCTAGTGGTTAAGGCGTTGGACTATTTGCCCAAAGGTCGCGGGTTCGAATCCGCACATGGTAATACCAATTTAAACACTTAATTTACCACCATCTCCCCTGACTCTACCACAGGCACATTTAGCCTATTTGAGTAGGGCCCAAAAAAATGTATATGACCTAGGTCATAGCAATTATTTAAAAAAAAAACTTACGTGAGTTATATGCTAGAGAGTCTGTAAAAGCTTCAAAGGCATAAAAATAATACTCTCCCGCTCTCCGTTAGATTTTTTTTTCGAAAATTCAAGGTACGCGATATCAGTGACTTTTCTCTAAAACCACTTTATTGTATTTCGTTAAACAACTTGATCAACATAAAGTCACTGGTCATATTATAATTACAAATAAATGTTTTATTCAACAGGCAATTTTGAATATTTTATCGTTTATTTTGTTTTAAGCACACGTGGATAACGTTGGCTTAAAACAATATATATATATATATAAGCGGTTTTTATTAACCGCTCATTATTTATTTCTATTTAATAAATGACAAAGCTTTGAAATTTTTGTTGTTGGGTTGGTATTACTAATTCTGCTAACTCGGAGGGACTATACAATTTTTTATCATAGGAGCCAAAGATCTCTCCAGTCAAGTTTTTCATATAATAAATCTAACCTTTTAAATACTGTCATAAATAGACTAATAAATGCATACATTATAACTGACACTCAAAAAATGTATTTAATGATGAGTTAGCAAATTGATGTACATTATTGTAATTATCACCACAACGTAACCGAATCAGATGACATAATTTAGTTTATGTATAACATATATATTATATATGTAAGGGCAAATCCTGCAGGTCGTGCAGAGTCGAATTTCTTGGGAAATGTTAGCGTTGCACACCGCACATAGACTATATTTTTAATAAATTTCCTAAAAATCAGAAAAAAAATGTAAGAATGTAATTTTTGTGCTCGGTTACTAATTATTATAATTATAATTTTTATTAAGTGAAAATGCATTTATTACTGGAACGCAAAAAATCAATTAATAAACAAAATGTAAAGCGGTGTCGTCGGAATAATTGCATAAACAACGCAGGCTATAGTTTCTAAGAAATATAAAAATCATAACTCCAAAATGGTTGAGAATCAAATATTGACCAAAATTTTTTTGTGGACCCCTCCTATCAACTCCTTAAATTTTATCTACTATTTACTGGACCTCCTTTATATGTATATTCCTTCATTTTTATTTAATTGTGGACTTTAGATTTTTATCATAATTTTGTCTTGTCTCTCCGGTAACAAATGCTCTTTTTATTTGTTGATCATAAATGTAATTTTAAATTATTCTGGTTGTATGTTTGCATTCTGGTTTTATCTTTTATTTTATTTATGCAGAGATATACTGTCTTCATTACATGATGATAACACAGTATAAGTAATTCATAATTTTATTATAGGTTATAAATAACTATGACAGTTGTCTTAGACTTAATGTTGCCTGGAAGTCTCACCGTCTATAACATAGACCCCTTCCCTCCCCATACAACAGATTGTTCATTTGTAGCCTTCAGTGGAGTCAAACTTAGGCCAAACTAAGTATAGGATAAGCTTCTTTCATTGACATTTGTACTTTAAGTAGATACTCTAAACTCTGTGACTATGAGCCCCGATCCAAGTATAGCAGACATGGAAGATGCACTATTGTATGCCTTATTTAAATAATAAATACGGAGTCTAATCGCTAAGTACGAGATCTCAAAATGTAAAAATATTTGTGTAAAATTCGCACTGTTATTTTACCTATAAAATTATGGATAGAACTAATTGCAGACTCCACGATCCAGCCTATTTTTAAGGTTTAGAACTTAAAATCCAAGACCTGCGGACGGCTATAAATAAGGCACGCGTCGTATTGTCTGGCAACGAAACGCGGGCGGGTGGTGAGAGCGAAGCGACCCATTTTGAGTGCCTAAGTTTGTCATTTTTCACACTTTTTGGCCCTAAGTCTTTGTAGTGGCCCTGAAAAAAGGCAACCACGAAATGTACTCACCTTAAATCCTTTGAAGATTTTCTCTTTTCTATTGCTGTATCTTTTATAATAGTATCTAATAATAACATAAATATACTAATAAATGTATCTAATAAACATCATAAAATATATTATATAACAATATAATAATATAGCTGGTATTGCCTTTCCAACGGCGATATGTGAATTTTTATAGTTGAGTTTTAATATGGCTGTTCGATTTAGTATGTTTCGCGTTTTTTTTAATAATCTGGTAATAAAATCTTAATTGCATCCAACACTTTTTATGTATTAGGATATTTACATTTTATAGATAGTTGGCACCGCTAGTTAACTGGGAGTTTGAAACTCATTGAATATTATCTGACATACATCTATAATAGCTTTTATTTCGACCACTTGGCATGACTTGTAGTGTATTTTGAAACCCACAGGTGATCTGATCAGTTTAGTCTGGAGAAAAAACTATGTCTGAAGATAAGTTACTCGTAAAATAATAAACATATTTACCTACCTCAAAACTTTTAGTTTCTTTTTTTTATTAAGTGTTTAAGAAAATATAGTCTACTTATTTTTAACGCGTTATCAGCCCCATCTCCCCTGACTGTCGTATAGGCAAATTTAGGTTAGCAGTTAAAGCCTAAGCAATTATTAATAATTAACATATCAGTCATGAAAGTGCCTAGGTCCACCTTTTAGCGGTTCAAATCCGGCTAGGTAATTTTTCGTCACCGAGAATATTCAAGCGCTCTATACAAGAAGATATACAGGTTGTCATTGGACCATTCCCGTAACTTAAGGGGAGTTTTATTTAACCTATTAGAAGTAAGAAATTATATTAAAAAATGCGAAAAAAAATATTCCCAAATTTATTATATTTTTGGACAGACGTGATCAATTCGGTCAGTGCGCGAATTCCCATGCTGCGCCGATCGATAATGGTCGCGACACCTTTACGGCGTACGGCGACAACTGAGCACTCACAACAAAGACACTATTACATGATCTTTTTACTATTTTCACGTAAAATTTACATTTTTTCTCGATAACCATGATATTTGTTATATAGCGTCTAAACCAATAATATTAGAAATTGCAGAAACAATTACCTGTTTTTTTTTATCGGGAATGGTTTTGGGACACGGCGTATGCAAGCACTCATTTAATTACGGGCTTGTGAATTAGCATCACGTAGAAAGCAATACGGGTATCGGAACTGCGCTTATTAGCACCTTCCTCCAAATGTGTATTTTATGAAATAGGGAAGTTTTAAGTTCGAGAAGATTAGATATTAGCTATTAAAATGGGCTAAGTTCATTTTATCTACCGTTAATAAGAAGACGATGTCCGTCGTAATTATCGTGACACATTCGCTTATAACAATAATAAAGTCGTTACGGTAACAAACCGCTAACGACACATTGTTCCACAATGGCTTCTGAAACAGTTACTTTTTAACGGTTGTTTATGCTTTGGCGCGATTCACTTGCGCGCGTGCGCATAAAGTTCAAGTTTTATTGCTTTCTTTATTGTTCCAAAAAGCTGGTTCGTACCATGTAATAATATCTAGTAAAAGAGCAAATTACATTTCAATACATTTTCACTTTCTAGTTTAGCTATATCACTATGGTTTCTCCCTCCGCCCCTTTATGTTAAATAGTTTATGCCTTAAGGTGTGTTCTCGTATAATATAATAAAAACCTCAGCATTCGCACTGCTCTATCGCAATCTGATACACCAAGAAACCATTTCTTAAATACATTTCATTTCCATCCTAATTTAATATATCTGCGATCACCGACCAGACGCATTCCTACAAACATTGGTCCAGCGATTTTTAGTGTTATTTGTTAAGGAACAATGTTAAAATTCATCATGGTAACAGAGAAAAAAAAATATAGACTTTACGTGAAAATAGTTAAAGGACCGTGTAATGTCTTTGTTGTAACAGCTGTTACCGTACGCCGGCCTGGCATCGGATTTTGGGGGCTGACCGAATTCACACCATCTGTTAAAAAATATAATAATTTTGGGGATGATTTGGCCACTCAAATGCTAAAAATTAGCGCCGTTCTCTCCATTACAAAAAGGGAATCTTAGACCAAATTTATATATTTGAATACACCTACCCTAAAATTCTGTTGCGAATTTTTTTAAAATTAAATGAATTCTTTACGGTTAACTAATAACAAGAGTTTCCCCTGGTTTCTCGTTTATTTGCAAACAACGTCATTAAATTGTAGACATGATACCTACCGCAAATCTTCTGTTATGTAGTTCGTGACTCGGCGGTGTCAATAAAGCTTATCCCAGACATCGTATTTTATTGTCAAACCGCCGATAAGAGCAACATGATTGTCAAGAAGTTTTGGACCGATAAAAAAATATATACTTTTTATGACCACATACGCCAGGCTTCGCGCGCCGCTAGAAGTTGTCTACAAGTGCTGCAAAATGTGATCGAAGTTTGTTTAGTCCCGTTGTCGTATGTGCCCTATTTTCGTTACCTATTGCGGGTGATTTTTGTCTACGGCTTGATAATGTTACAGTTTAATAAAAGTGCGAACTGAATGATTTTTAAATATTTTCTCATGCGTCAGTGCCTCGCATATAAATCGTAATGATCTTTTCTTAATTTGATAGGATTGGATAATTAACAATTAATTGAACTGATCTCAAAAAAGGTTCGTACAGACTTTTCTTATGTAGGTACGTCTGTTTTTATTATCGCTAGAGGCTCGGACTGTTTGTAGTTTAATAATATAGATTTTGTTTTTTTTTTAAAGGCAACTTTATTTTATATTATTCTCTTTTAATTAAACTAAGATTTTTTTTATATTTCCATTTGTGTTTAAGAATACATTTCTTACATTAGTACATTAGTTATTAGTAATTATGGTACTTACATTGAAAAATAATATGATAGAAAATTATGATACTTGCCACCAAGCAAGGTCACTATATCAACCATACTTTATGGTTTCCAATACCATTATTTTTTCAGTGTCGAGTATAATATTATTAAATATTAAAAATCTCTGTGATTCTTATTTTTCATACCCATTCTCATCTCCATACTGTCCCACTGACTTGGTAAAGCATCGACCAGTATAAATTGCCTTTTTGAGAGTACAGAATCAGTAATATACCACTCAGTGATCTTACCAACAGCTTTTCGATTGACGCGAATATCAGCGGTCCTGCAGCCAAATCGGAAACGCATCATTAAAAAGATTTATCAGTTAATAAGATGCGTTTTCGTATAGCACGGCTCCACGAAAATAAGAAAGATTTGTTCGATAGTGTTTAGCGATAGGAAGAACTGCAATTACTCTGACGCTACGGCACCTGTAATTGGTTAATGTTTCGAGACAATGTTATCTTTGGTTGTTATCATGCAAATTTTATTTTTTTGCTGTAGTATATCTATTGTCTTGTATTTGGATTTGCTTATGAATATCACAAGAAATTTACCTTCTAGCGAATGCAATAGGCTGACATTGTCTGTACGTTTAAATTCATCGTATACTAAAATTTTATTATGACTATCGTCTATTGAATATAATATGTACTATATATGTGAACATAATATTATATTTTTTTTTTACTTTTGCTTTTCCTCTACTAGAATTTTGATTGAATCTCTTTTATTCAAATGGGCTGAAAAACAATAAATTACTCACAAAACCATCAAGGTACATTTTATTCGCAGAGGTATAATGACCTACCGACCGGATATGACATTTAAAATATTTCGTAATGAACTAGGTGAATACGCAAAACATTAAAAATAAGGACTTAACTACTTTTAGTGCTCAATTTTAACGTAGAATTGTTAAAAGTGATTTGTTGTTTAGTGGAGTAATAATATTTCAAATATCATATTATGTTATAATCAAGGGCGGATACAAAGAGGGGGACCAGGAGCAATTGCCCCGCCAGCTCCCCCCGTGACAAAAAAAAAATATTGGAACAAAGCACTATTTCAAACTATTTTTACTAGGGTTTAAAAACTGTGTTTTAGGTTTAATTTTTTTTTAAATTTTCCGGGGAAGGTTAGGTTGGGTTGCTCGGACCCCCGATTAAGATGAAAATGGGGGAACTCAATACCGCCCTATCCACCCCGTGTGACCTCCCCGAGAAAGAATTCTGGATCCGCCTTAAATAATTATAATTACTTATGGAAAACTCTCCATCTTTCTCTAGGTTAAGTATGTGATTATCATCCGGTATCTATCCACCGTTGGATGTGGACCTCTCCTAATGTTCGACATTTCTCCCTATCTGCATCCAGCTGCTTCCGGCCCTCTGTCGACCTTCGAGGTCTCCATTCGAGTATTTTTCTACTTTAGCGGTTGTCAGACCTTCGGCACAGATGACCCTCCCGTTGCCACTTAAGCTTAAGATCATTGTATCATAAAAGTATAGTTTCAGACTCTGTCGCGCAAAAAAATCCAAATGAACGCATACCACGGCGCCCACGTGCATTCTGTCTTTGGAGTTGCGAGTATTTGATGAGTGTCGTGTTGGTTTCAGCAATGTCCCTGGACGAGGGTCGGCACACGCAGCGCCCATACCGCTACGGCATGGTGCTGCTGTGCGCGGGCGCTCTCATCAACTGGCTCGGGCTGGCCGAGGACTACGCCGAGCCCGTGCGGTACGTGGGCGTGGCCTGCATCGTCGCCGGGGCGCTGCTCATCTGCGCCGCCATGTGCTGCTGGCTGCAGGCACCGCACCGACAGCCCCAGGACAACGCCAACGTCAACGGCACCGCCAACACGCACCAGGTCAGTTGACTCAGTCGATTTCCTTATTTTAGTGGAATGTTTATTTATTTATTTAATTCTTAGAAATGCTTACAGCTATAAATAAAGACAGTTGTTTAAAAATACATTAATCAACAACTTAAGCCGGCTACAGGCATTTCCACTTTAACATATATGTTTCACACAACGAAGTAACATCGATATTTATATATTTTTTTTATTTCTATACAGCTATACAAGTAACAGCTATATATGTGATACAAGTGTGAGTGTTATAATTTGTGAGTATATTAGTATGTGGAATGTAATGTGTATGCATAGAATGGTGTATATTTCAATAGTTGGCCATATAGTAGGCATAATATTAGCCGCAAACTTCTTCAATTTTGCTGTTTATTATTATTTTAATAAATAAATATGTTGTTACGTTTATTTCTGCTTACTACTAATTTGCTTTTGAGAGTCGGCACTTCGCCGAAAATCTCGCCTCACCTTGCGGTGATTGCAACGAGGACAGAGGTTCACGATCTGCTGTTCGCTTATGACTCCTGGCGCCTGTTTCCCAGCTGCCGGCCTCTCATTCCATCCCACCCCGGCCAGAGTTTCGGGCTCTGAGGATCCACCCATGTCTCGCATCAGGCAATTCCTTCAGATCTTGGAGCGATCTAACTAAAATGTGTTCATCGTGAATGATACGCGGGGCGCCAGAAGGAACGCCCAAAGTCTGGCGCTGACCCTCGACCCTACTGCACACGATGCGTCACAACAGTTGACTTCGCTTGCGTCCGGTACGGTAAGTCCGGCAAACTGCGACCTTAACAAATCTGGCCAAAAGAGTCATTTTCGCTCAGAATGAGAGACGCCATCGCAGATGCTGGTGCTCAGCGGTGCGGGTCGTACGGGTTGTTGAAGACCTACGATGGCTCTATGACCCTGTGCTGCTACAGAAACCTTTTTGCCAGAATGAAAGCAGATTAGTAGTCGGCAGAAATAAACGTGACAATGTTTACGAAACTTACGTGGTCATATCTGCTTCTTTCCGATACTCTATAGCAAATTCGAAGATAGCCGCATTATATTAAAATGTTTCTTTTAATGTTTGCAGATTGACGATCCGATCCACGTGATAAACGTCCCGTCGGACGAAGAAATAATGCAGCAGAAACCTCCAGACTACGAGACCGTCGCCGGGGCGCCGCCCACCTACGACGACGCCATCAAGCTGAACCCAGCGCAGCTGCTGGTGGCCACGCAGCCGAGCGGCAGCAGGAGCCAGGAGCACGGGCGAATCTCCAGCGGCTCGCAGACGTGTCCGTCCGTCGTGGTCTCCATAAGCGACACCATTCCAGGTCAGATGCCGTCGGGCGAGGCGCCGAGCGCGGTCCAAACGCCGAAGACTCCCCCGCCGCCCTATCAGCCCGTCCGGACTATCAGATGAACGGACATAACCTGAACCTTGTTACTTAATTATCATAAGAATGAGCTTAAATTTGTAAATATATGTTTTAAGGCTTCTTGCTATTGACAGGGAATCTCGAAGGGATTCAAACAAATATTGGTTTAAAAGAACGTCAGCCATTTTCTTTGCTCTAGAAATAAGTATACTCGATCAAAGGCATTTCGGCCTGTGTTTGAAAGATTTTTTCGGAGAAACGTACAGTCAGCTATTGAATTAAACATAATTGGAGAAATACAAGATGGCGCTCAATTTTGAAATGTGTCTGCAGAAGAAAGTACACATTAATGAAATTAGAAATGTTTAGGTAGAAAATGTATTGTAATCGTTAATTACAGTCGTCTTATAGGTGCAATAATATCTCCTAGGTATTTTTTTTAATATTTTTCCTTTGTTACATTTCACCTGTCATATTATTATGGTTTGTGTTATCATGTGATAAAATAGTCTGTAGCGATTAAAATTAAGAAATATTGCTTATGCATAGGTACATATACATATACATATACATATCAATGTGTCAGTGTGCCTTTAATCGTTAAAACATACTTTTACAAGCGACTGAATAATTTTCAATGCTAAAAAACTAATCCGAAAAATATTTTTAAAATAAACAAACTGGTCAAATAGGCAATTATAATAATAGACTTTTGAATACTAAGTTGGACGGCTAATTTGCTCATTTTATTCATAACGAATGAATTTGAAAATAGTTGCGAATTTACTTAATATTTTAAAAATCCCGGCTAATGTTTATATTTTTATGTGTTCCTAATATAAATGCATTTTATGTCGCATTCAGTAATTTTTGAAAATTTTTTTACCTCGATCTGCCCAAAAATTGTGGATATTATGTTAGTACCCTTACAAGATACTACCCTTACAAGTTGGTTAATCCGTCCAGAATTTTTGTTGGTATTAGCGAAGTATTATTAGGTGATAGGCAGAAAAATAAAAAATAAAACAGTTTTTATTAATCAATCGAAAAACACCTTTAAATAGATTAATCATAAGATAACTATTTGCTACTTAACAAAAAGTGCCATTTACGTCAAGTCCATTTGTTTTTAAACGGTTCGTCCAATTTTGTTTATGTTTTATGCTTTGTAACTTGAGAGCGAATTTACTATTAATTTTACCAAATAGTTTTAATAAATTGGGACCAATTTTATTATTAGATGTTCGTAAGTTAATACGTAAAGAAATAAAATCATTAAAATAAACTAGAAGTCTTGTTTTCGATCATTACTTATTTTTTTTCCATGTATATAAAATAAAAACAAATTTTATAATAATTGGTTTCACTGGCAATATTTTTATTTTTGTTAAAATTGTATATACAATGAGTGTCTTTCCTTTTTTCATATTTCTTACGATTTTTTATTTATTGATAATCAATTAACCTATAACATAATAATAACATCTCATGTACTTAAACGATTAATAGATCACAAGACTTATATTTTATATTACTTTAAACCCCTCACTCAAGAAGGTCCCTCATATACATAAAATGCATTTAATATTATGCAACTATATCTTTAATTTTATTTTTTAGTTATATGCCCCCATTAATGGCGTAAAATAATTGAAATAAAAATATGGATATTTGAACGTTTGTTTAATTATTCTCCTGTCCCTCTAAAAATACGATACGGTGTATTTTGTACGCAAAATGCACAAAATACACCGCAAAATGTTTTGTAGCAGTCTATGAGAGTTTACAAATATTATCGATGTATAAAGGTGATCTATAAAGGTCTTATGTAGGCACATATAATCAACACAATATAATACCTAAAATAATAATATTATTTGAAATTCCTAACCCAACATAATAATCATTAAGCGTTAACAAATAATATTATTTTTTTAGGTATTATATTGTATGTATTTTATATCAATCCCACCTCCCCACTACGACCACTAACAGGTAGACCAACGTGTAGGTACTTCAGGTGACAGATGATGTACCTAGACCAGTCTTCGTTTAGCTGTTGAAGGAGGGGCCACGGAGCCCCGAAACGTCCAGCAGAGGTACTCACCCAATCTTCTACTTTTTCTCCATCTTTTGACTAACAATAATAAGTGTTTAAACAAACTAAAAAAACTATAAAAGTCTGACAGTATTGACATTTGGAAAATTTGCATGCTTTTTAATATTTTTACAGATTAAAATTTTTCAAACAAACTAAATAGATATATAAAATATATGATTGGCCTTACATCGTGACGATAAGATCTAGACAGTGTGTTAATGCATTCCATGGATCACGCTAATAATCATCATTAATCATTATTACTATAGGGATTGCGATATATTATGTACTATTCCAATTAGACATGATAAGTAATTGAAAACTAAAATTAGATCACTATTTTTTTCACAGAGCAAACGGTGGATAGTTTTAACGAAGTAACAAAACACATTTTAAAGCATTTAGTATATCTATTTAAAACTAACAACTGACTAGAAATTTAGATTAAATTTAGAGAAATAAAAGATTATTCATATGTTACCGAATCGTAAATATTGTACTTGTTATAATACTACAAATCTTTTCTGAGCATTTAAAATTAAATTAAAAAATTAGTATGTCATATTTGACATTCTGGAAAAAGTCAAAACCTCCGACATGGATAAATCTAAAAGTGACCGAAGAAAAACGCAAAAATCCTCATTTCAAGACAATCCAGGGACGTGGCTGAAGGTATGACGAAACGAAGTGACCTCCGGACGCACAAATTAAATACATTTTCCCTGATTGCACCGTGATATTTTTTTAAACTTTTTGTTCTAGATAATTATCATTCTACACATATTTCTGAGTTCTGGCTCTATTTCCGGATCCGCGTGTGCTTACTCCTCGCTACTTTACAATCTTCTATTTCTTCAGATGTTGTGTTGGGCTCTATCCGGAAAGAGTATATCTCAGTCACTGGAAGTGGTACGGCCTCTACGCTATTAATATTTTAAAATTACCTGTAACGTTTATTCACATTCAACTTTTAGAAAGAAAACAGAAAAATTGTAAAAAATAAACATTTTTATAAAAAATGATTTTATACAAATATTCATATCAACGCTTTATGAGCATTTTAACTGAACTCCTCTATTTGGCCACGTGATTATAGATTTATGCTGTATCATCGCGTTTTCAATGTTTTACAATAGTTAAATTTATTATAATCGAAAATAGGTATAAAGTTCTTACATAAAATCATTCCTTTCTCACGTGGCTATTACCTACATCCCATTCTGTTAAAGGCTGTTTAAATACTTCTATTAACCTTTTCCCCCCACACGATATAATATATAAAATATTAGGTAAAATAAGTGTTTAGTGTATATTTATAGAAGCTTGGCTTTAATTGTCATCTTTCTAGAATGGTTTAATAGACAAAATCTATATTTTCAGGCCATTTTCATATCAGGGATAAGTTTTATTTTCGAAATAATCGGAATATGGATCTGTTTTCCCAACCAGAAGAGTAATCAATTTTTCGCAATTAATTTATCAATACAGAACTGGGAGTGCTTCGAATTAATTTTTCTATTTTTTTTACAGCTATATCGCAAATGTTTGCGTTTGTGTTGTTTATTCTACTAATACTCGCGAGACCGGTGGAAATTTATATATTATGGGTGATAGCGATGGGCACTAAAGACAAAAAACTCATGGATCACATTGGTAACTTTCATGTTGTGAGCTTTTCAATAATTAATTACCAATCTGTAGATCGATCCTCAACGCCAAATCGCCAAAGTTCGACTTGCTGAGGTCGAACTTTGGCGATGGTTTTCGAAATTCATTTTCTCCGACCAAATAATATATGAAATTTGTATCACAGACAATGTTTTACTTTACGAGGCATAATTTACTATAATATTAAACAACTGGCGGTCTTATTACAACAAACGTTAAATATTATCACGAAAAGTTTACATATTTATTTTTTTGGAAACAATGATGTCTATACAAATCATGTTTGGAATTGCAGGGCCAATTGGCTGGATTTTTATCGGGAACTTTTTTGGGACACCTTGCATATAATTTTATTGACATATTTTTCTATTTTATCTGTCATATAAAATGTCAAATATATTTATTATACTATTTTACAAAGTTCTGCCTAAGCTGTTATGCTATATTCTATTTAATAGCGTTTATTATTATTTTCTTATAATAATTTTTAATATAATTTTGTGACATACAATTATTAAATCATTATAATTGTTCATAGATTTACAAACATTACCTCCCCAATATGTGCATGTGTGTTTTTCTGATTAAGAAACTATTCCTGTATGTGGGTTACGTGATGGCTGACAGTTTTTTTGTTGTTACAAGTTTTTATTTAGCTTGCAATGTTTGTGTATCGGTTTAGGTCAATTCTTGCAAACCTTTAGGTCAATTCTTGCAATTCTTTTTATTTAGCTTGCAATGTTTTTGTATCGGTTTAGGTCAATTCTTGCAAACCTTTAGGTCAATTCTTGCAATTCTTTTTATTTAGCTTGCAATGTTTGTGTATCGGATTAGGTCAATTCTTGCAATTCTTTTTATTTAGCTTGCAATGTTTTTGTATCGGTTTAGGTCAATTCTTGCAAACCTTTAGGTCAATTCTTGCAATTCTTTTTATTTAGCTTGCAATGTTTGTGTATCGGATTAGGTCAATTCTTGCAAACTGAATTAGAACCACTTCCTCTTATCCTACTGAGTTGAAATTTGACATGTTAATTTAGTTACGATGACAATGCATTTTTATGGTAAGCATGCTCTGATTCCACGCCCAGGAATGACTCCAGACGAAGGAACTCCTCAACGGTCAACAACACACACATGAAATTTTGTATACCCATCCAAGCACTAAAATAAAAGCTTGGTTTTAAAAATGTATTTTTACTATTGAATTTATTTAGTTAAATTGTCTAAAAAAAAACCTCTTTCATTGCGATTTTTTTTACAGCCGAGGGGCTTACCGCGAAGAAAATAACCTAATTAAATCTATAGCTCTCGGGTTGTTTTATTATACAGACATCAAACTCATTTTATCTCTCGGTTTATAAATATTAATTATCGGAATAAATTCCAGGAAAGCAAAGCACACACAACCGACCCAAATGCAGAACGAATTTGACAGGTTTGGCATTTGTCCTTTTTAAAATCCAAGTAATAATTTATTCCAATGGTTGGTTATTTATTAATAAATACCTAATTAATACTGTTTTATTCTCGGTGGCGGGTAATTTGTGATCAGTGGAAACGGCGTGCGTCAATGAGGGTAAGTTCCTACATCATGAAGTAAAGTTGTTAAACCTGTCATGGTAGTTCTCATGTGTGATGTGTCGTATAGCTTGATGACCCATATAATAATTATGTCATTATTAAACATTGAATTTAAACCTAAAAGAAATGCATAATTGTCATGTAGTAAAGTAATAAAATTTAGAATTGTTTGAAAGCAGTCTGACATGACAGACAAATATTGGGGGTTTATTTGTATTTTCAAAATGCATCCGATTATTAAATCATTTTTATGGGAATCTTTTCTGATATTATAATTGATAATGTTTTATGAAAAATAAATAAATAAATATTTCATAAGTGGTCTAAGTTTCAAATAGTGGGTTGTACCTTTTATGTCGTCATTTTATTACCATACACTTTCGAAGCCAGTGCGGCGATGTAATTTGCATCTGCGATTTTCCATAATTTATTAGATTAGGAAAAAAATATTTTTTAATTGTAATGCGTAAAACACGGAGTTGTAAAATTCTTGTAGCTTTAATGTACTTATTTCATTATAACTCATTGTATTACTTTTTGTAATTTAAAAACAGCAAAATGAAGTAAACTTAAATTGAAATATCATGACGATGTATTCCAACCATATTTGTTATTTGTTAAGTCATTATCCCTCGGGTCTTATGTTTTAACGTGTTTCTGGACTACGATTATGGCAGTCTGGGAACTGTACGACGTTGCTTTTGGTAGGGGAGTGAAATGTAGTTAAATTCAACAAAAAATACGCAAAACTCTAAAGGTTTTTTTTAATTTGTATCATTTATAAGTGTTGTCAGACTATTTACTTCTTGTTAAAATAGTGCTAGGCTGGTTTCATGCTTAAAAATCAATAAATCACAATTGAATAATCACAAGGAATTTAATCATCTATGTTATTTAATACAATCTATAAATTATATGCTTAAATACTTAAATTCATTTCAAAATTTAGTTTTTTTTTCATTTTTAAGTTGATCAATTAAGGTATTTTAAATAAACAGTCTTTTTGATGATATTTTCAAAATCAGATAAAAATATAAATTTAGAAAATAGTGTGGTAATAAAATTAGTATAAATTAATAATGCTAAAACAATGTGATGTTTTATGATGTCACGCGACAAACGCTGCGGAATTTTCGAAATACTTTTATTTAAAAAAATGATGTAATCTGCATCACATAAATTACAGAATATTTAAATGTGATTATCAATTTTGTTGAAATATTTTTTGTCACATTAATTGCCAGTTAAAAATTCCGTATTTTATTTTTATTGAATACAAAACTATACATTTAAACCGAAATAAAATAATAACTATAGACTTGTTTTATGACTGTAAATAACAATAGGTCTTTATATTTTTTTTCTCTTAGACAGTACAAATTGGTGTGGATTTTATCACCCCATCAGGAAAAGTCTGTTTTGAAGCGATCTTATGTGTTTTATGTTCGTTTATATGCTTTAAATTTTACTCTACGATTATATAAATATGTTTTAATATCAAATTGTAAAATCAAAGAGTGAGTATACTCTGAGTTAACCGAAAAGTTCAGTAGAATCATAATTTGTTGTGGCTACTGAATTTTAGTTGGCCCTACCGAAGTGTATTGTAGTGTATACAATCTGTTTGATTGACTGTACAAACCAATTCCTGTAGATTTTTAAATCGTTCACGTTTTAATGAAAAGTTTTGTTAATGTACTGTTTTGTTAGGTCTACCAAGCAATCGGTAGATGCATTTTCAAATGAAACGTTGCGTACACATTACAATACTGTTTTGATACGTCTACCAAACAATTAGACTCGCAAACACATCTCGCCTATTCTGCAATTTTGTTTCTCTGCCGAACAGTTCTGTAGCGCTTACAAAGCAGATTGTTTATGTGTATCGGAGTTCAGTTAGGAGCCTACTAAAAACTAGTAACTGTAGCCAAAAGAATCCTTCATTTGTGCGCAACAAAACGTTTAGAGCGTACAGGATTTTCTCAGTATCGGTGCTTGTGTTTGGGTTTATGCTAGTGCTAGTGCGAGAAATAAAACTTAAGTATATATTATTATTTCAACACTTGTTTACAGCTATGAAATATCAACCTCAAAAGGAGTATTCGCTTGTAAGCCGGTCTCATTCAGATCCAGGTAAGAGAATAGAGTATCTTAAACTTAAGTGTTACCATATTCGAATCGTAGAATAAGTACGCTTCTATGAAAAGAAGGAGACACTTAAAAACTTAAAAATGTAGCTCATAATAAAGCAATATGTTATTTAATTTTGGATATATACGTATATTTTGTATGTTTTTTACGAACTTTATTGGAGTCAAAGGGTATTTCTTGAAAATTATAACTTCGAATTAAAAGCAATCGACGAACATTCTGTTCACGAAAATAGCCTTTGTTGAGAGTTTGCAAAAAATATTGGAGCACATTTAATAATTTAGAGTGGCACTCGAGTAAAACAAAGCATACCCATGCAACAGGCTTGATCGGCGATTTTGACCTTTAAATGGATAATAAGAACTATAATATTATAATATTGTTATCAAATAACTAACAATTGTAAAATCCGCAAATTATCACACTATGAGTAAGTACATATAGTAATTGTAACCCATTAGCCCTTCCTTGTTAAATCCTAACAAAACACTAAAACAGTCTGATATGTAATTAGTATGAATACCGACGAGCTTTAAAATCCTATATAAATTCGCTTGTGTGAATGATCTCGTCGATATTACCTAACTCTGAGTTACCTAGTTGAAGTGGGACTTCATACTTCATAACACTTTTTAGCACTTATTTTTATAAATAAAGTGCAAGAGTCATTCTTTTTGCGGGTTATTAACAGAGAAACCTGTACGGAATGAGTGTGTCCACAAAAATACTGAAATACAGGCTGATTCTAACTAACTTTTAAAATAAAAAAATAAAATAAACGTATATTTAATATTTGCAGGATACAGCTGTTAATTTTTCAGATAAATACTGGGGCAGTGTCCACAATATTATAGACAAACAGGGGTGTTTCCATCCTATCACATGATAAGTCTAAATATTAACAAATATATTTTTTATTATAATGTATGTAACATATTTATTGCTATATGTATAGGGGCAAATGTGGGAATTAAAAGGGAAGGGGATAGGGGGGAAAAGGCTATGGGTTTCTTCACTTCATGTCTATAAACTAAGCAAAAAAAATTAGATACAGACGTATCTAAAATCATCTGTATAATGCCCATAATATCATACTATATTAATAATGAAAAACATATTTATTATATTCTAATAATTTATTGTGATTTCAGCATTTTACCAAGAAAACAAAGAAGTGGGTTTCCAGCAAAAAGATGGTAAGTAAATGTTTGCATTGTCGATTTATCGTGTGTTATAAACACTGCTAACTCATTTGCATTTAATGCAAATAGTCGTTTTATTATTACAGTACGTAATGAAACAAATATGGAAATACATGAGATTACACATCCAACTTATATAACATGTGGTTTATTATTATTAACTCTAACGAGGTTTTTATATAGTAGAAAATATTGGTCTCTTTTTTAATAGATCGACCGCTAACAATCTTTTAAAACATTTATATGACAACTTGGTGAAAATGGCACCGTGCTAATCCGTGCATATTACCCGACTCGCATTTATTTAGAACATTTCCTAAGGTTCCTCATTTTTATGCAATCGGGTACCTATTCCTTGGTACTATTTCCTTGAACCGGCAATTCTATAATATATTACATATTGAAAAATTTAAACAACAAAAAGCATAAGCATTGAACTGTTAAATACTATATTCTTTTTTTGTCAATTTAAGGTTTTGTTCAAAGATTGTAATATAAGAATTTTGTATGAAATTAGTTTGTATGTTTTTGTTATTTTCATCATAATATTTCATTAATTTTTATTTCCTTGTTCCGTTGGTCATGTTCATTGAGGTTATATTTCTAAGCTTTTATTTGTAAAACTAGCCAAATCTGTTAAAAAATAAATCAAGCCATTACATATTATAATTTACATTGTATAAAGATAATTTTAACGATTTTTTTATAATATGTTTATCATACACAACTCCGTCGATAATATATCATAATAGTTTCATAACTTTAAACTGACGTATTTCAGAAGCAATGAGGAATCAGAGAACTCATGACAGAACCTGCAAGCTGGTCGTCGATCTTTCTCCGAGTATTAAAGGTAGTTCTCGACCTATAATTACAGCAAAAACCGTTCAGTATGTCGATGTGTTGCCTACAACAAACTAGTGAAACGTAATACAAGAATACCTCAATGACAACAATCAGAAATCTTGCCCGGTTTGCTCAGGTCTAAACGACACTTGGGACGTGCTCCTTTTGTTATCAATAGCACAGATGTAAAAATATATATTAAATGTGCGTTAGTTTGGAGATTAAAGAGCATCTGGAGGATGTAACCTAACGCAACAATTGATTGTTTTGAGAATGAATTACGGTCCAGTATCAGCCATAGTTATAATTTATTTATAAAAAAAACTAATTAAAAATATAACTTCTGGAGAAATTGTTTTCCAAAAAAACGTTTTTCGCTTTGTCATAACTAAAGTTACTGCAAATACGTATGTGCGAAGAGAAATTTTGAAAATAGGTCTGAGGGCAATATAAGAAAAAAAAAACGGTTTGTTTTGAACCAAAACTTTATCCACTCTGTGCGTCAAATATCTTCTCAATCCTAACCAATTTATTTTCCACCATAATCTCAAGTCATGTTTGTTATAATTTTCAGATGATATTCCGAAGCCGCCAAAGAGAACAGTCGATATAACAACCGAAGGCCGACATCACAATAATCCGGTAATCTATCCGGGTTACATAGGTGGGAGCTATTGACATATTTTTTTATTTTATAATAAGATATACAATTGTATCAATTGTCGACAGTATACAATTTGTATAGGTACAGTGAATTTGCACGATAGCTTAGGAAGAGAGACTGCGCCATGCGTGCTATCCTTTCCCTGCCGCCAAATACGGAGAGCAGCATTCATCTCTTTTTATCTATCGCGCTTTCTTGTTTCTGTCAAATGGGTCTGTATACTTACGAGAGCTATTCTGTGTAGGTACCTAAAAGTTTGCGACTTTTTAGACATCTATATATGTATTTTTTATATATATTCAATATAACGTAGTTATTAATGTATTTAAAAGTAATTTCATTACGATCTGCTTCTAACTAGAAGTTAGCGGCAAAACGACTAATGCTAGCAAACTATAATTAACTTCATACGTTTACAGTTCCAAGCAGAGCAAAAAACTTCCACCCAGAACCCAGTCAGTGTAGCGATATGGAAGGTGATTATTTTTTCCCATTATGGTTGTCCCTTCGTCTGTTATTATAAAGGTTTTTGTGATTGATCTCAGGATGGGAAAAACGTGGTTATTCACAGCTAATTTCGTTTTAGGAGGTTGATATAGATCAATAATAAAAAAATATTGAAAAAATGTTTACCAACTACGAGAAAAATGAATTCGAAATTTCAAAGAAATCGTTTTAATGTTTGAGAAGGCGGCTGAACGCACGGAATGAGATCGGGGAATAACCTCGCGTCCGCGCGGTTCGCGAAGCACTTCGAAGAAAAACAGTTTTTTTCAAATATAATTATTTTACAACATTTTTTTTTCTTGAGACCGGTTTAGTTTTCGATATAGATCAACCTCCTAAAAGGACATCAGTGAATATAAACACCCTGTATATGTAGACCTAAAACTGCCTCGAACTATTCTCTTTAAAATTGTGAAAACCTGTTTGGAATTCATCCATTGGTTCCCGGGATACCTACATCTGCCAAGGACTTCTCCTTAGAGATTTAAATAATACGCTAGATTGTAATTAAGTTTTATAATACATGATATAAGCATTTAACAATAGGGTTAAATAAGTTTAAGTACGCTTCATGCATAATGTAATACCTCAAACGATCTTTTATAACTTATAGATGAATGAATATGTCATACGAATCGTCGCTGTAAAAACCCGACACAGGTAGATTTCCCCCCGCCGTTCCGCGCACCGCAACATTCCTCCACGTTGAATAGAAACTTATCGCAATGACGCAAGGAGTGTACTCGACGCCAAGTGGCGTACTTGGGCGTGGTGCGCTTTTCACCCTCAGTTGCCGTATCTATATGTTTTAAAAGATCGTTGAATTCATCCCTCGTCGCTCTGAATAAAGATGCCAGTAACAAATTTAGGTTGGCCAAAAAGCTTGACCACTGTTCCAATTTAGGGAGTCTGGGGTGAAAGAGATGAACGGTATTTTGGAGGGTCGTCTCCTCACTCAAAGCGCGATTGAGTGGCCATTGAGTGAGGATAGACCCGTCAATTCGCGAATCACAATTTTATTGACAGTGTGCGAAACATTTTCATTCTACCGAGCATTGACTGAATTTTGTTTGATCCATTGACTATGGCGCCTTGGTCTAATTCAACGGATTTTCGGCCTTTCCCAATTCGCTCCATCTGCGAATGATCCAATAAGACGTGGTTTTTAAAAAGAATCTGGAGTGAAAGCAATTAACGGGTTTTTGGAGTGTCTGTTTCATTACTAATTGTATTTTTGTATCAAAACATATGTATACAGGGGTCCATAAATAGTGGATAAAACTTAAGAAAGTGGTAAAAGGGTCCTTCTCTCACTATCACTTCTCTCGAAGCACACAATTTAACAAGATGCACTCATATGTATATAAATACTTTATTGCTACTTTAATAATTCTTATTCTCGATTGTGGTGTTTTTTCAGCACTTTTGTATTAATTATTATTAAATTGTAGGTATTCGCACGGAGCACAGACGCAGTAAAGTAAGCTACAAAGATGGCGGCGAACCAATAAAATCTGATTTTAGTCGTCATCCATCTGACGAAGATACCTCAGCCGTCGGCAAAATTGATCGGGACAACATCAAGGAACGTAACATTATTTTCCCTCCTATAGGTGCGTTTACTTTTCGATCTGCGACATCTTTAGGGCTCAATACCTCAAAAGGAAAAAGCGAAACCCTTATGTTGCAGTCGTATTTCTCGAAATTTGACGTAGAAATTTAAAATATAGCATAATGTTAGGTAATTGTGACGCGCACGTGTTCCAAAGAATATGTTTTTCTTATTGGGGTTGAGTTGGACCTCCTTAAAATCTTTTATCGATATTTTTAGGATTAGTAGGTCTTAAATCATAGATAAAAGGAAAACGCCTCTTTGTTGGCCAGTCCCACAGATACTGAAAAAAATAAATGTCATGTTGCTGGAGAAAAACTGTTTTTTTTGGGCTCTTAAGTACATGACTTACGCTGACTGAACCATAAGATATTGTGGATCTTGGAAAGATATACTAAAAAGTCTACGAGGGCATAATATATTTATTTGTAGTGGATGACCCGCAGTAAGCAATTTGATTAAAAATAGATCGCTTACAGTATTTTTAAAATACACACTATTACCCGTAAACTTTATCAATGTGAATATTATGTTAGTCAGTTATATTATGTTAAAGTTATGCATTTAGTGTAGATTAAATATTTTGATCACTTTAAATATCTTTTTTTTTACAATAAAAATAAAAAACAAAATATCTAGACACCACTTTTTTATAGTGTTTATGTTTAGACAAAAAAATATCGAATTTACATATGTGCGTTCAAGGTGAGTATTAATATTATTGGAATGAACATATTTTTTACACACGCGGGTTTTTTTACACCTAAAGTTAAGCAAGTAAAAACAAGGTAAACTTTAACTTGGAGGTAATTTTAATTTTCCACGTTTCCCAATGGAGTCCAACAAGCCAATTTTTGGGCTCTTAGAAGGCTTACGCTGACCAAACCATAAGAGATATGGTTCACTTGATTAGCTTTAAATACTTATACTTTAATTCGATCGATCTACTGTTTGTTTATAAAATTCTGGTAAGAACACAAGCCATATACAACATATAAATACAAATCATATCGATGCATCTTCTTTATGTATGCAGTCTCAGAACAGATAGACTTTATGATATTTCCCCATCTCTACGTAACGTGCGGGCATCTCGCTTTCTTGCGTGGGGTGGCGCATCAGTCTATTTCACTCATGCGTTTATTCAGCAGCAACACAGCTCTTCTCGCGTTCATTAAATTTTTAGTCAATTAGGTTCCTCTAAAGCTGATGAACAATACAAAACTTAACCTAGTTTAATCTACTAAATCTTATATTCACTAAGTTTTCTGCAAACTCTGCACTAGTTTTGTTACCTTATATGCATAGTCGTATTAGTTCACTGCTTAGTAACAGCACTTGCATTTTCTTTTACGCTAAGGAGCGTAGGTTCTAAAGGGTTTACACATTAGGCCGTTGGTGTTGGTGTTTTATGTAAAAATGTAATTGTATTTTTGTAAATTTAGATAACAAGAAGAAAAATAGACCTCGTACGAAATCAGATGATGTATCGGGTGAGTGAGCTTTTGAATATTTAGTTTTTTTTTATTAGTTGTTTCTAACTACCTGTATAACCCTGGGTTAGCAGCTAGGCTCCGCAGGCGGTATTAATGGCGCCTTCGGCGGGCGACAACCAGCGACTGCGACAATAGAGTTCCGTCAAAAAACGCCCGCATGACTTTTTCAAGTAAAACTACCTGATTATAACTCTCGTTATAATCGGTCCAGCCATTTAGGGGTTTAGCCCGGGCAGAGTTTAGGTTTTGGTTGCGTGCGAACATGTATTTAAATGAACTTAGAAGAAAGGATTTATTTCGAAATTACAGACTGATACTTTATTTAATTTTAATTTATTTATTTACTGGCAGTTTAACCCCGGGCTTCGTTTCGGGCTAGTGGTAATAATGGCCTGTGGTACTAGCTCCTCATCTGTAGGACCTTTGGCCTGCGTGATTGCAACAATCATTTAAAAGTCGCGAGTCATAGTCTCGTTTCTCCTATTGTAAGAAATTAGCGTCAAGTGCGGCCAATGCGTGTATCATGTCATACGTGTGTACAATACAAGGTATCGTCCCAGCCTATTAAAGATTTTTACATAATTTATATAATAAACAAGAATAAATAAAAATTTTAACATTTATTTTACAATATTATGTAAACGCTAGTACAAATGCGCTGTGTATGTACACAATTTAGTAATATACCAGTCAAATTATGAATATTCGAACAAATAAATCAATCAAAATTTTCCATTATTTACCATCGGGGTATTTCGTTAATACTGAACTTTTCGAAAGGTGGTTTGAAACAAAACTACAAACTACCAATTTGATTTACAATTAGCTACAAACATTATTTCATCTTACGGTCTGATGTTGTAAAGTCGAATTGTGCATATCACATCTGAAGGAAGCTGTTACATGTTGGGGATTGCTGATTATATGCATTTTAATGACACTGTGCCAAATCATATTTCCTAGACTATAATGTGGCTATTCGAATCTATAATACCTGGACTGGTATTAACCGCCAACATAGTCTCAACTAATCCTTCTTTAATTTGAATCCTAAAAAAATATTCAACAAAATAACACGATGTATTGCATATTTCATGAAACTGCATTGAATTTTACTTTGCTTTTAGTTTCAAGAAAACTAGATCAATATGAAGAAAGGGAATATCGGCCGGACAGAAGCACTAGTCGTGGGAGTGGTTCGGGCAAAGCTTTGTCAGTTGGGGACGCACAGGATTTCATAACCTGCAGAGATCTCGCAAGTCTCAAACTGGTCTTCGGGGATCCTAGGAGCGAAAATAACGAATACGACGAGGATCCTGGTTAGCAGTCGAAGATACATTTAGTCTTATTAGGTTTGAAATATCGTCGGCGTTGAAAGCTTCCCTTAAAACCATATAGGCATTTAAAACCCAGAAAGATGACCCAAAACCAGGAAAAATTGCTTATTTCATAGTAAACTTACTTCCTTCAAGAATACCAAGTGGGGGTCAGGCGATAGATATTTGCCTGCAATAATTGTTTCATGATATTTATGATATATGGCATATATACTTTTTTATGACCAGAAAATTTGTCGTTGTGTATATTTTTTCTAATAATACTGTTGGAATTTTTTCAACCTTTCGAAATTCTCTATCGAATGGTTTAAAAATCCAATT
This sequence comes from Neomicropteryx cornuta, assembly GCA_020383195.1. Classification (NCBI taxonomy): domain Eukaryota; kingdom Metazoa; phylum Arthropoda; class Insecta; order Lepidoptera; family Micropterigidae; genus Neomicropteryx; species Neomicropteryx cornuta. Next base: position 5,387,538 of record JAHKQU010000025.1, on the reverse strand, counting down.
TTAGACAATTTTTCACTGATTACATATAAGTAACACACAACATGAGTTTGTTACACGTGGTTTCAACCTAACGGATGCAGGTTTAATATTTTTTTTAAATCAGTTCTAATATTTAAAATCTTTAAGTTCCTTTAATGATGAATTATGTATAAATTATTATACTTATTGAATGTATTGTTATAGGAACGAAATATTCCAAAAGGGAAAAAACTCAAGATAAATCAAGTGAGTGTGTTATTTATTACGTATGGGTATTTATTTTAAAATAACTTTTTGCTATAATCAATATTACAACACACTTACTTATATAAATAATTTATATAATTTGTTTGTTATTATATTAATATTAATATATTTTCTTTGCTATGACATTGAAAATAAACAATTATTTTAGGTCCTGCTAGGCCTAATCATTTGCGGATTATTACTCAAAAATAACCCCGACGATGTTATAATAAATCTTGTTTTTTCATTACTTTTTAAAAACTTAGATCAAAATAGTACTTTAAAGATAAATTTAGTAATTATTTTTAATTATATTATCACAATAATAGTAAATTTAATAATTAATAACAATTAATTTAATAATGCTTTGTAAACAAAATGAACGAAATTAAAACACAGCGACTGTCTTGGCAGTAGACACGTCATGGTCTATAGTCTATAGTCTCAGGCATCTGGCCATAGGTCTGGCTTTAAACGTCATTAAATTCTCGGGAAAAGAGTATCCGAATTATCGAAAAGTGAGGGAAGTCTAGTTATTTTATGAATTTCTTTTTTAGATAAAGGGGGGATAGGAGGGGGGATCTTTTTTTAATGAAAGCTTTCGTTGTTTATTAAAATATTGTTTAAGAAAGTCAATTAAAACAGGATTAACTTTATTAAGACGAGTGATATGTCTACAGACAAACATCTTCCAAACCTTAGTGAACCTTATCACAAACTCTTTGCGCATAAAAAATAAAAATATAACTTTTTGATTAAATGTTTTTTTCTAATATTTGGTGCAAAGTACTTATGAGGACTCAGGACAATCATAAATTAAAAGAATAAAAAAAAACTAATATTTGTAAATTATTCTAACAATATTTTTTTTTTAGTCATAATCAAGCAAAAAAAAATTCTGGATAGATCGCCATCCGTTGCTTTCATTGACAAAGGTACGTTTGTATTTTTTATTCTCTGCTCGTATTCCAAATTTATCGGTTTTCCAACCGGTTGGTTTTCAGATGGGGCAGATAGGGAGATAGTATAACTCTCTATATAGTGTGTAGAGTGACTGTAGACCTACTAATAAAGCAATGAACAATGAGAATCCAGGTCGTTAAATTCACAATCGAAGGCAAGCATTGTTGTAAGGCATGCTACGAGGGTATGACAGTAAATATACTCAGTAAATGTACAGAATTTTAACCATGCATTGTTATTCTTTTTATAACGTTAGCCGTGTATTAATATGTTGTTTAATGTTTTGTTGAATGCATTAAATATTGTAATCAAATTTTAAACCACTTCCCTAGTCCAATTTTGCTGAAATTTCGCAGGTATACACACTTGCTTCCGATGACAATATTTGTGGGATCAAAAATGAAAGAAACAAAAAATAAAATAATAAAAATAAATGCGATTTAATGAAATGCGATCAAAGTAACACTGCTACCAAAAGATCATCCAAAACGCAAACTCGAATATTCAAGTCAAGTAGTATCGTCGTATTTCGGCAACGATCTTTTAAAAGATATAGAAAAACGCACCACGCCAAGTACGCCACTTTCGTATCATAAGTCTCGGTCGCTCGCCATGTGAGCAAGCGAGACATGCATGGCGGAGTGTTGCGGCGCGCGGAACGGCGGGGGAATTGTCGGTTTCGGGTTTTCACAAGGACGATTTGTATGACATGCCGTATCTATATGTTTTACATGATCCTTGTATTTCGGCATCGCGCGTCGATTCGCGAATTCAAAAAAGTATCTGTCACCTAGTGTCAAACTTCAAACTAACACTACGGTTTGTTGTCAATCGGCCGATAATTTTGAGAAGCTTTTATTTTGTATTTATTTATTTATTTTAGGAAACAATAGCTGACATAGAAGTAAAATTATAATAAAAAAAACATTTAAAACATAAAGCCAATGAGAGTTTCAAAATACATTCAGGAGCGAGGTTGAGGAGGCGAGGTTGAGGTGGGAAGGGAAGTAGGAGGGGTTGGGAAATTTACATAATTACTAGAATATAATATAAAATACAGAGTAATTGATTTTACATATACACATAAATATACTATTTTCTAGGGCTATATTTTAGCTAGAGTAGAATGCCAGGAAGGTAATGTTGAATATATCGATGTCACTCAACATGCTGTTGTAAAGCTTACATGCTCGATGTATATATGAATTCTGTGCATAATTCGTACTCAACCGTGACAGATGGAATATCTCACACTGGCGAGTGGGTCTAGATGGAACCCTCAAATCTATGAGCCCCAGAAGATCAGAGCAGTCGATGTGAGCATTGACAATTTTATATAAAAGTAAAATATCAGTTCGCGGTCTTCTAAGCTCAAGACTCTGAAGTCCGTAGAATTTGGCGCATTGAGCATAGTCAGAAAATTTCAAATAATACCGGAAATTTAAATTTTTAAGTAATAAGTTCTGAATTCGCTCAATGCGATCGATGTAATCTTTGTAGCGCGGTGACCAGACTTGAGATGCATATTCCAAATGACTCCGGACATAAGAAAAATATAAAGTAGAGCTTTCCTATTCGTGAAATGTGATACGTATCAAAAAACCCACGCTTTGGCAATAATATGTTCGATGTGGTTACGAAACAGTAGTTTAGAATCAAGGATATTCCAAGATCCCATAAATTTATACGTAAATTAGGGTTTTTATTAGTTTCCTAACGCGCAGTTAAACACAGTTAAAATTCTGTTGGAATACAAATAAATTACATCACAAACTGTATACGTATTAAAATTTTCAGATAAGACCAGAAAAAATAAGGAAGTTTACCGTTCTGGATTAGTACCGTCTGCCTACAGTAAGTGGCAATCATTCATGAAGACAAAGCATGATAAGGACCTCCCTGGCGTATCAAGCAGCAGTCCTCTAAAGCAGCAGGCATCGCTCTTCGACGCCTACGACGACAAACGACTCATTCCGACTGTTATACACACATGTTCGTTTATTTTTGGCTTTTGCAGTTATCTTCATTTTAATTTTTAACGAAGCTACATTCAGTCAAGTTGCGCAAGCATACGTTATGTTAACATTTTCACCGAACGTCAACTACCTAATGCCGTAATGGCCAACGTTCAATTTCTTCCAATTTTACCACGCTTTTCTCGATTATTAAATTGTTCCAAAAATGACCATCGGGTCTAGTCTAAAGCTGACTAAACAATCGCTCGCTGTCAGTTACAATAATGAACGAGCGACCGGCCCATTCGAATTTAGACTAGCCCCACGAAAACCTTTACATAGCAACCCATCTATAACCGATTCAATTTATTGTTTTGTAATCGTTGATGATGGTCATTTGACGTTCAATGATGGGCTGTTATAAACATTTGACGATAGGTAAACCGTTCAATTATAAACCAATAAACAAATATCTATAAAAAAAGATATTAATTAGCAACCCACAGTAACCAATTTTCATTTTCTTTGTATAAATCGATATAGAATCGTTTGACGGTGATTGAAGGTGTGTTACTACTGCCATATATATAAATACTTTCGGCGTAATTAAATATTAATTGTAAGGTATTCACAGTTATATATCAACTTTCTGTTTTTTTATTTAATTCGGTGCAGAATCGTTTGACTGTTGATGGTGGCTATTATAAACGTTTTACGGTTAGCCGTTCGATTTTAAAGCAATAAACAAACTATATGGAGGTATTTCCTCCATCTAGCAGATTATAGTTTCATTCTTTTATGAGGTAAAATGTAGTTTCAAATAATCGTGCAAGAATAAAAAATTATTTAAACTTAGGTATTACTTTAAAATGCAACAAATTCGCGACGCAAATAAAAAACAAAAATCGTCGAAAACCCGGCCATTGGCCATGAATTCGCATCTTACAGTCTTAACGTAACGGTGAATTTATATGTTTATACTATTATGCAAAATAATTATAAACTTACTTAAGTAACTAACCGCGTCTTTACCACAATTAATTCGTCAAGCACACGGGAAAATTTCATCAAGCCTTAGTGAACGTGACTGGCTTACGTAACTTAAATGTTTGGAAACTTAATATGCCTACCTATTTACCTTCAAATCTCAATGAGGTTTTTTTATTTCACAATCAATGTAGAAATAGAAGAGTAGGTACCTCTTTTACTGTATTTTTTACTTACATACAAAACGTAATATATTCCTTCTGTATTTATATCACTTTCTCAATACATTTTTTAAATGTGATTTACAAATATTTATATAAAAGAGTGCTTATATGTTCAGATGGGCAGAATAAGAAAAATCGAGCTTTGAAGCTATTTGGACCAAATAAAAGTAGGTAAATAAAATTTACTAGCACTTTTATAGTAGTTACTAATTAAATATACCTCGAAGATATAAATAAAGTAATAAAATAATAATAGTTAATTTAAAGAAAAATCCTTAAAGTAAAAGGTCACAATATTGTGCGCTTGAGAAGGCCCTTAAAATGACATTGCGGATATTTTAATATTGTACTCATAAATAATTTTCCTCGTAATTCTAAACTTGAAGCATTCAATAAAAAAAATATATATATTTTAAAAGCTATAGCTAATGGTAGAGGGCCAAAAGTAGCATTGTTTTTTTTTTATTATTTTATTTTCGAGGTATTCTATTCTATATTCGAGGTATATGCAACTTATGAGACCCTCTTTGGCTTCAAAGAGAGTCTAATAGCCTCCCTTCTACCCCTTGGGTTGAATCTACTAGTAGATTTACGAGTAGATTCAAAAATAAATTCGTCAGCCTGACTTAACGTACCGTGACCACTGACTACCTACACCAAAATAATGAGTATAATAATAAAATTTTCCAGTGTATATATTTTAATTTTAATAAACTTATTTATTTAATTCTTAGAAATGCTTACAGTTATTCATAATGACAGACACACAAAAGTACATTGAACAATAACAGGCATCTCCAATTTAACTTGTACCTACTGATACTTCGTGTCCCAAGCCAAGACCATTCCCGATTAAAATTTGTTCTGAGATTTCTAGTACTATTTGTTTAAATACTATACGTATAAAGTTTCATCATAGTTACTGAGAAAAAATGTAAACCTTACATGGAAATAGTAAAAGGATTATTGTGAGGGCTATCGCCGTATGCGGCAGCGCCGTAACGTTGTCAAGACCGTTGACGCCATCACGTTGCTCACCGAGTTGGCACCATCTATTAAAAATATAATAAAATTGGGGATGACCATTTCTTACTCATAATAGATTGCGCAAAATCCCCCTCGGTCTTCGGGAATGGTTTAGGGACACTCTATATAAGAGTTCAAAAAACTAGATTAATAGAAAAAGTCCCTTTCCGCACTCCGGGAGGAGGAGGTACATTTCACTGGATCACATTAGGGGATATGCAAACTCAAATTGTACGAACAAGTATCAAACATTAAATGAGCTACCGCGCGATCAAAAAAGTTTACGGAGGTAAGTTTGGGCCCTTATCGAAGGAATAAAATAAAATTAAAATTCGATATATTTTATACTAAGAAAGTTATAGTAAATTTTCACTTTTTCGACCCCCCCCCCCCCCCCGGTCTGATTTTGCCCATTATCGAACTGACCGACATTTTGTGCCCTTAAAATTACGGTAGTATCGTGTCCACAAGAAAGTGATATAGATAGATAGATATATAAACTTTAAAACTGAGGGTGGTTTTGGGCTCTAGGGGATGTGAAACGCGAAGATTTGTATTTTTTGTTGAAATAAATTAATATTAAAAATACAAGGGTTTTAAAGATTTTCATTGGGTAGGTCTTTTATGCCTTCCAGATAAAAATGGTTCGAGGTGGACAGCTGGTTCACCAAAGATAATGACGGTACAGATGGATAGAACGGGTTTCCCGCACAGAAGTTCCATAATGGCGAACAAGAAGGTGAGGCATTCGGATAAACCATACCCGGTTATCAACCACGAGAATGTCTTCAAGTATCGTTCATAATATCGTTCTTATTTGTGTAATTTTTTTTCCGTTGTGTATTTTATAATTACATTATGTATATATATACGAATGTATCTACCTAATTATTCAGTACTGATTTATCGGTCCAATAATGATTTGTATAATGACAATAAAATTACTTGTAATCAACCACTATGCCAATAAAAGGTTAGGTCCATCAAAGTAATTTTAATTACTATTCATACAAAATTTAAAAAAAATAATGCTCCATATTGTAAATTTTATTGGTTGTAAAAATCAGAATCAACGTGTACCTGGTGTTTCCTTAATTGCGTTTATTAGTTTTATATCAATACGTTTTTTTTTATTATTAAATTTAATATAAAAATATTAAGTAGCTATGATTATTATTTATTATAAATTTTTTATTATTTAAAAATGAATGTCCTTAAGTTTGAAACCACTAACCGAATTTAGTTGGTACCTAAATAAACTCTATTCCATAGAAATATTTATTTATTACTGTGTGACACGATGCATCAACATCTCGCCAGTCTAGATTTTTAATAATGCGTAAATAGTACTTATCACTGTCACTCAATTCAATCGATAAAATGATGAGTCATAGGCATTAATATGGCAAATTTCCTGGACTGGCTTGATCCCCTGTCTGATGGCCTAGTGTTTGAACTCGGGACCTCTGAATCAGAATCAGGAGTCAATACTATCAAGGCAACACCATCGGAATATGCAAGGGTGATATTATATTTTTTGGTAATGCTAAGAAGCAGCACTCAATCGATACGGTTAAAAATAAAGATATAACTATAGATTAGTAGGTATAACTGCTAGACAAAGACGATATAAACACAAAAAGGTTCAACGCTACCTTGTTCCGCATCCTATAAGAATAATCGCTAAAAATATTTATTTATCATATAAATAATCATGAAACAATATGTAGGTAGATTAGTTATGGGTAAAGTAAAGTAAAAGTTTATTTCCAAGAACAACTTAATGCATAGGAATGACAATTTTCAATTGGTTCACAAAAATTGATATAATGATAAAAATTAATAAAAAATAAAAATTAATAAAAATTGATAAAAATTAATATACAGATACATCATGCCTAGAGTGTTGTGAGTGACATTTATACTACTCGTACTCTTATTACATAGCTAAAAATACATCAGAGAATATATAATTAAATATATAAATTGTAAATAGAAGTTTTATAATTATGCTTAAATATACTATTTTAAAATTAGTATAAAGAATAACTGGCACATAACATTTCTTCCTCTCAATTTGAATTCTATGAATTCATACAGATTTTTTTTAAATTAAATATGTTTTGAAGGGTTTTTTGAAAATAAATATATTTTTTATATTTTTATATTCTCCCAGTAATTTATTGAAAATTTCTAGTCCTCTATATAAACTAGTTTTTTGAAATGTGGACGTACGAGGAGGTACCGGCTGAATAAAATTATCTTTGTTCCTTGTGTTGTGGAAATGAACCGATGTATGAGTGTTATTATCATCCTTAGTTCGGATAAATTCGCAAAGGGCTTCTTGTACATATATACCATACACAGTTAATATCCCAAGGGTTTGGAAGTGTGATCTGCAAGATTCCCGCTGACTAATACCTAAAATTGCTCGAATGGCTCTTTTTTGGAGGACAAATATGTCTTTAACGCAGGATGCTGATCCCCATAAAAGAATGCCATATCGGAGATGCGATTCCACGAGAGCAAAATAAAGTGAAATGACTTGAGATCGATCCAAGAAACCTCTTGCCCGAGACAGGGTGTAGCAAGCTAAAGAAAGCTTGGATTTAAGGTAGTCAATGTGTGTTTGCTAATTGAGTTTATTGTCTAGATATACACCCAGAAATTTGATCTCCTTGGCTATTCCTACGGGATATTTGGGAGTTAACATATTCTTTGTATTGCGAGTAAAGTTTAAAATAAATGTTTTTGACATATTGAGTGACAATTTGTTTGCCCTAAACCAATCTTCTAGTTCACCTACAGATATACAAAGTTTATCATTAAGAGTATCAATATTTGCTGCTTCTATGACAGCACTAGCATCATCTGCAAATGGAGTTACAGCTGACTTGGACATATTCAAGCTTAAATCATTTGTATAAATAATGAACAATAATGGACCTAATATTGCCCAGCAAACATTTTAGGTTGAAATAACGTATCTTTCACCTATTTTAAGTTACTTTTCGTTTGGTGACCACACTTAAATTAGTCAATTCTACGTGGATTCGACGTCCATTTCCCCTAAGTGGCGAAAATTGGCACCTTCCTGCGACGTCGAATCGACATACCTATTGGTAAATTTAACCTCACGGTTGAAAGCTAGGTGACTCGTTCGACGTCGATCCGACGTAATTATGACTTGTTATATGGTCGTAATTACTTATTAGGTAATCACCACCACGATTCAACGTCGATTAAACGTAAATATTACGTAGAAATTACCTATAAAGGTCTAAATTACCAACAGCTTTGCAAGCATTTTTGTGATCTTCAATCGTATTCAGATCTTTATTAAATTCCATTATTAAAATTATGTTCTAACAATGGCGACTAAAATATTCATCCTAACTAATTAACACACGGAAATCATTGATTTCGGGTAAATATGCGGTAAAAATACTATGCGATGAAAATGTTATCGTATATTTTGATAGTTGTAGTTCGAAAAATACCAATGGGCCTTAAAAATATTTTAATATTTTGAAATAGGTATATTTTACTTTTATAAAAACTTCTCCAAATTTTAATAATATTTAATGTTATGCTTATACAATTATTACGGAAAATATTTTATGATATAAGGATATCTTAGTTTTATTAATTAAACAACAATATAAGAAAGATATAAAAAAATTACAACATAATTTAATTACGTATTCAATCTCAGAAGTGAAAATGGCGTCTCGATTGACTACAAAGTTGAAACTACGTATTTTCAACCTATAAATATTAGGTAACACAATTAGGTCGCATTAACTACACTTATAAGTCGAAGTTACTTATTAAAGTGAAAACGACTTCAAAGTTTACAACCACAAGGTATTTCTGGCAACCTATTGGTCATTGTAACCAATAGGTCGAAAATATGGCCGAAAACAAGTCGCCCGCGACCTAATAAAACCCAGTCAACGGTCCGTGTAGCTTCGCGGGAGCGCGGTACGCAATCGATTAATCGACAAATCAAGGTTTTTACAATGGTTCTTTGCTTATTTATACTTACTTATAAAACTTTATATACACTTTTATATAGAATTACAGCATTATGCATTTAAGCCAATATAAGTTATACATGCGTAAGTGAGACTTAAATTACAAAAAACAAACTTACAAAAATTTTGATTAATCATAATATTTCAGTAATTATAACTAATGGAGGTAAGATAGGGAGCAGAAAACGGATCTGGTGATTAAGAATGAGATAAAATTAAATTATGCAAACAAAAATGTTTTCCTAAGTAGCGATTTAAATGTGTAAATATTCAAAGCCAGCTTTATTTTAGCGCCGAGTTGGTTCCACAAGCGAGCAGCGTGCGCAGTGAATTAACTGTGAAGAAAGAAGCACTGTTCAAAGGGATGGTAAGCAGAGTATCATTTTTGGAACAAAGAGAAATGTTCATTCCGAAAGTGAGAGCATTCAAAAAGGTAAGACGGATTTTTTGAGTTTAGAATTTGATAAAGTAGGCTAAGAGTATAGAAGTCACGGCGTTTCCGTAAAAGGAGCCACTTGAGCTCATCACATTAAGGCGAGACATGGTCAAACTTACGCAGATTGAATATGTAACCTCATGGAATTACGTCCAGTCCACAAATTATTTGAAATACGTTTTTTTTTGAAATTATCTTAAACGATTTTTACCTTAGGCTACCAAGTGTTTGTTTGTAAAAGTTTAATTCTGCCAATTATCGATTATGGTGATATTGCGTTTATAGATTTAAATGAAGATTTAGCTAATAAACTTGAGCGTGTTCAAAACTCTTGTGTTATATTCAATCTGCGTAAGTTTGAGCATGTCTCGCCTTAATGTGATGAGCTCAAGTGGCTCCTTTTGCGGAAACGCCATGATTTCTATACTCTTAGCCTACTTTATCAAATTCTAAACTCAAAAAATCCGTCTTACCTTTTTGAATGCTCTCACTTTCGGAATGAACATTTCTCTTCGTTCCAAAAATGATACTCTGCTTACAGTACTTCTTCTTCTTTGAACAATGCTTCTTTCTTCACAGATTAATTCTCTGTGCACGCTGCCCGCTTGTGGAACCAACTCAATGCGAAAATAAAGCTGGCTTCGAATATTTACACACTTAAATCGCTACTTAGGAAAACATTTTTGTTTGCATAATTTAATTTTATCTCATTCTTAATCACCAGATCCGTTTTCTGCTCTCTATCCTACCTCCATTAGTTATAATTACTGAAATATTATCATTAGTCTAAATTTCATTAGATTTATTTTTGTAATTTAATTTATTTAAGTCTCACTTACGAATGTATGATATATAGGTCGGTAAACTGCTAGGTATTGCCTTTAAGACAATAAGTACACATTACAAAATATGCAATTCTGTATAAAAGTGTAAATAAATAAAATATTCAATTAAGGATTTTCGTCAACAAAAGACGTCGAGGGTGTTGGTTGATCCGCTGGTAACCAATGAATTAGTCTCAGTTTATATTCTAGCATTTTCTCAAACAAATCGCTTTCTATAGAAAGTACTAGAACATCTGTAAAGTTTTTTATCTTTGTACATCACTATAACGTTCCTACCACTTCACAATTGCAGTATTATTTTCAAAATAGAAAAAATGCGATTAGGTCGAGGCGTCCTCCCTCACCAAAATGTTACTAAAATACGACTAAAGTGAGCGAACTTTAATGTAGCCGCGACTTATTGGTTTCATATCTGAGTAAATCCGACTAGAAAGTTAGTTTGAGCTGTACTGACTGCGACTTAATGGTGTCGACAGAGACAAAAAAGTTATTATTACTTATTGGTTGAAATCTGGGGTCTCCAATGGAGGAAAATAAACTTAATTTATGTTTAAAAATCGACCACCAGGTCGACGACTAATAGGTTGATTATTTGGTAATAATTACTTTAAGGGGACACATAATTTCAACCTATTGGTAACATTAACTGAATGGTGAATAAAAATACGTTAAATTAACCTAATTTGATAACCTCAATACGACCTCATAGTTACATGACCTAACGGTTGACTAAAATAGTAAAAACAACGTAATATTAACCTGACCCTGCCCTTATTGGTCGAAATCTTTTACAAGTGAAAAGCAATAGTGTTTACGACGTAATTTCAACTTAAATAAGTAAATAAGTCTAGAGCTCAGGAAAACTGACCTAAAATGTTTGCTGGGTGATCCTTGAGGGACTCCAATGTTGACTTCTGCTATATTTGACATGACAATAGTTTCATTAAAGTCTTGATCTATACTTGTTATTTGAACTATTTGTTTTCGGTTTAGAAAATAAGACTTAAAAAGATCATTTGCAATGGTAGGCAAATAAAATAAATTAAATAAGCAGTTTATTCACCGTTTACTATCGTCTATGGACCATGGATCTGCTGAATATCTCAGTAGAAACTATGTATACTATTACTGTGCTTGTAAATCTGCCCATTGTTTATACCTTGGTGTATTCCACTTCCTTGTCCGTAGAATTACATTTCTGCGTCAATGACATACGAGTACATCTTACCTGTCCAGTTCTAATGCAGTTTAGTTTATTTCGGGCTGACGGAGGTAGTGGAAACGTGATACATTTTATTTTATTTTGGAAAAATGGAGCACCCACTGAGCTTTTACTTTAAATTGTTGAACCTGAAATTTCTGGTAAATTGTGATCATGTTTTCTTTTCGTGCCCATTTTGACATTACTACAAACTAAGTTTTTTATTAGGTTATTTCGAGCTAGTTATTATTGTCATACCAATTTTGTGTAAAACAATACATCTTATTTATAAAACCATTTATATCAAAGTGACCACCTGTTTTTATAAAATATTATATATTAATACCTATATATTTTTTATGTATGCCACTACTAAAAAAGGCAATTAAAGAATTACTCCACATTCATTAAGTAGATAAATACACGATGAAATAAAAGAAAACATATAGAGTCACATATATAATGTGGCAAACTTTAAGTTGCTCAGGTAAAATTTATTTTCAGTAGAAACAATAGTGCGCTAAGCCATATTCGATTTTAAAGTTTATTTTTATATACTGGCTAATACAATTTTAAATGCTTACCATAGCCCATAAATACAAAGATGTAGAAGAAAAAGATGATTTGTCGTAAATGACATTTCAATTTTACAATGAAGTTCGGAGACTTTTTGTAAATAATTAAAATAACATTTATAATAAATGAATACTTTTCTCTCATTAGGATAAATACAGTTTGTGACATTATTATCGGATGTTTAAGATATAAACTATCTATTATGGTGATATACAGAAATAACGTTCGTCATTGTTCGAATTGTGTATCTTCGATAAGTTAATTTTATTTATTTAATATTCGTGTACGATCTGCAATGTCCGATAACGATATTCCTTCAAGTCCTTTCTCAGACTTGCTATCAGGGACGAATCAAAATGGTCCAGTTGCAGCGTTGGCAGAAATTGGGCCCAGCACGAATTTGCAAGAAAACAACAATTCATTGATGGATTCTATTCAACGTACTTCGTCAAACGCTGGAGATAATACTAGAGTTAATTTTTTAGTAGAAAATGTATTCTTTTTTACATTAAACAAAGAAGCAGTGAATACAACGATAAACCTAAATTATACAGGGCCCGACCATTTAGTGTATTTAGAAGAACTTGCCACATCTTTGTATCCGCAGACTTTCATTGATTTGGAGACCTTAGAGCAGGCTCTCTTCGAACGTTTGTTACTGACAGATCTTTCGAATTCTGTGATACCTCCAAATACAAAGAAATATTCAGAAGATATTGTACAAACCAAAGTTATCTTATACCTTTATAATGCGGATCAAAACTTATCTGCATATACGTCGCCGAATGATGCTGTCACTGTGAAAGCGATTAGAGGTTTGATTTTACGAAATGCAGCGACGGCTTTAAAGCAGCCGGATCTATTTGAGGGACAAAATCTTACAGAGCAGCTGTTCGAACTTCTGAAAGAACCTGATAAGAGTGCCCATCGGTTTATTGATGATATTGTTATTGAATTCATGTCTGAAGGTTAGTAACCATGAGAATTTTTAAATATAAAATGCGTATTATATTTATATAGCTATTAATATTTGTAAATAAAATCTTGCCCTTAGTGCATTTAAAGCAATGCTTAGTGCTTATATAATGTACCTTTATATATTACAAAAAGGCCTTAAAGAACATTCTTATATTTCGATTTTATTGCTGTTGCTCTACTTTGGTCTTGTGGGAAATGTGTAATGATGACTAAATAATTCAGCTTTTGATATGAACCATGCACATGACATGGGGCATATCATTCTCATGGTCTAGTCTAGTAAGATTTGTGTTCAAAATAGGCACTAATTCTAAATAAGTAAAATGTGTAAATAAAATGTATCTTCAATTTTTTTTTTCAAAGTCGAATGTAGAACGAAAGTAAAATACTAGAATACGAAAATATTTTGAGTACATTTGCAATGCACTAAAATATTGCATATTGAATATATATTTTTTTTGTGTTATTCGATATGCTACTGAATTGAAATTTACTTGTGAGCGCACAATGTTTACTCCCGCTTAATAAAAAAATGTGTTTCAGTTGACGCGGACACTTTAATGCAGCTAAAGAGTATATTTGTTCCTTTAATAAGGAATTTGACAAGTAAAGTAATTAGTTCAAGCTTGATATCACTAGACCTCTACATAATTCCATCCGTGCAGTTATTTGCTGGTAAGTTTTATCTAATTTCAAATGAATTTATTTATTTATTGATTTAGGTTTTCAATAAATTTTGACAATATATATACTTATAATATAGTATATATATATATATATATATATATATATATATATATATATATATATATAGTATACTTAGTAACAAAGAATAAAGAATAATGGTAAAATGTAATTTTCATATAAAAAATATTTCTTTGTGTCGTGACTAAAGAATTATTGAAAGAAATCAACAGTCTTACAAATAAATGATAAGTTTACATTTAAAAAGTTTTTGTAAAACTAATAACAGATTTCTATTGCTAATATAAAATCTAAATTTTTCATTTCCATATATTTACATAAACTTGAACTAACGTAGAGCCTAGAATATTTGATAAATCATGGTTCTGTTTTCTTTAAATCATACGAAGATAATAAAATACTTAAACTAAGTACTTACAAAAATTAAGAAATATTTTATTTACCAAAATCTAAAGCTATTTTTCATAGTTGCATAATTATATGCTTAATATTGAAATGTAAACTCGCTTGCAGTGGCTTCTCAAAAGTAAGGTATCTTCACGATCTATAGTGCGGAGTTATATAGGACTAGCACTCAAATCGTTCGAGAAATAAAACACAGAATTGTTTCCCCTTTTTCTGTATTCTTCGTACAAACGTGTATAGGAACATAACAACGAGACTTTTCAATAAGATTTAAAAGAAGTAAAATAAAAATATCAAAATGTTAACACTGTTTCTATAATTTTTCACACTATTCTTTTATTTTATACCTGACAGACTTCAAAGAATTATATTTTTATTCAAATATGAATTTATGCACACCAATACAATTCTTTTAATGTCAAGTATAAAACATTAAAAGCATTTGAGAAGCCATATCGTCCCAATATTCTGTATTTTTTCCACATAAATTTTTAGATTTTTCATTGCTATGTTGGTTAACATGGTTATTTTCGATTTGAATTTAATATATTCAACATTTTGATCTACGCATGACCTGAAAATTAAATATAATTATGTATAAGTAGTACTATTTGACTTTGCTTCTAAATTAACTGTATAAACGTTATTGGCTTTGTTTTAGAAAAAGGTCTCAATGTGTATCTGCAGAATTTCTGATAATTTTGGTACATTAGCTGGTATCCAGCAAGGGGCCGCAACGTGGTTTATTTTTTTTATTGATATTATTTCCTTAAAAAAAAACAATATTCAAATATTACCATATCATTCACGCTCAGCTCATATAAGATGACATTGATCGTATTTTAAATGTGTCAACATTATGATCATGAGAAAAGTATATTTAGATTACGATGGAACCGGCAATCTTGGGGCTAACTATGCCAATAAATTGTTAAAATTCGTACTTCGAACATGCCGATCACCGTTAGTCAAAAATACTCTCTTCTGAACTGTACCTAAGTGAAGCGTATTTATTATATAGCCCCATTGTTTAGAGTTGCCGTAATATTAGATATTGTAATAGTCTTTAAGTTAATCGGTAGTTTTGTAAGATACGCCTATCTCCGGAGAAGGCTCCTGAAATGTGTAATATAAAAAAGTAATTCGAGTTAATTTATTAGAGTTATTCCTGCCAACAAACTATTTTGTAGTGTTTAGTAGGGCATATCATGTCAAATATGTTTGTAAAAATTATGTTTATTGTTAATAAACTTTTGGATCTTTGTTGATTTCAGGCAATCGTCACTTGTCAACCATATTCTTGGACGCTTGCACTCCGACCAATCAACGAAGCGGATATGCTTACCAGGAGACTTTGCTTGGCGCTCTACTGGAGCTTTCGCCCCTTCCTCATTCGCCAACAATGCCACATCAGTTCTTCGATAATCCAATGGACCAGGTATTTATCATTTGTTGGATTGAAGTGAAATGTTACCATTACGCAATGAAAATCATTTGGGGGTTAGGGGGCAGGTAGCGGTATGTCGGATGCGCTAATGTCATAACTTTAAAATTGGGAAACAGTCTGAATCTGCATTTTTATAAAAACTTAACTAATAAATAGGTATGTAAGTGTCCCTTTCTGAATTTACATAGTTATACCATTTTACAAAAAAAAAACTTGGGTTAGGTGATTATTGTATAGCTTGACCGAGTCTAGTTAGAAGATTTGCATAAACATTCATTCAATTAATGAAGATGGGTAAGAAGACGGCTTAAAATAAGCATTTTTACTAATTGCTTTTCATTTACGCTGTTTTAAAAGATTTTTTTTCTATTTATAAAAGAATTGCAGCCATACAGTTTTCATATTTATGTTGGTGTTGTGAAATGTGATTTGTCGATAAAGTGATTAATATTAAATGATGAAAATAAGTACTTTAAAAAGCATGTACTATATTTTTATTTCAGGCCACCATCTCACCTTTTTAAAATTTTGTTGTTACACCTATTCAACCTTGGTACATTGTTAAGATTAATAATTACCACTTACCATAAGAATATGCATGGGCTGTTACTTTGGCAGCAAACTAACACTACTATGCATAATGTCGGTATCCTTATATCCATTGACCACAAGTCTTATACTACCATTAGAGATGCCCCCTTCACTCGGCAATGACACCTGCCAAGAAATTTTAACCAAAACATTTTAAAATTAATAGTAGGCCCATCACTAAGAAGACTTCATAATAAAGTTATAATTTATTTATTAGTAAGTATTAAGTTGTCCTGACTACTAGACCACCACGATCTGATAATATTACAGAAGTTCATTATATTTTTTATGCTCAGGTATCAGTGAACATGATGGAGACATCTCTTTGGACAGCAATGAAACACCTCGTGGATAGCTTACACCAAGTCATGTTGACTCTGCTCCGAGGAGGGGAAGCCTCGAAGAAAGGTATCCTCAGGTGGATCGGTAATTGCCTGAAAGCAAATGTTGAGAGGGGGAAACTCTGGAATGTGCAGGTCTGTATGTTTCTCTGCTTAATTTTCTGACGGTTAAATTTTCTTTACTCTAGGAACAGGAGACCGCGGTCCGATAAATCATAATATGTGATTCTTAAAATTAAAATCACACCGTAACTTATCGGCCGCTCATGAATCAAAAGCTATTGCTTTTCTATGTATATTTAATTTTTTAAATTTGTCATTGGAAACTTCGTATTGCTATAATCACATCCAGTAATATTTAAAAAACTAACAACAGAAATGTCGTCTTTTGCGGCAAGTAAATTACATCTTTTAAATATTATAAACGTTAAATCCGAGTAAAAATACATAAACGCAAAAGCAAAAATGCATCATCCGTCCCGATATGTATGAAATGAATCTATTTTCTTATTTTTGTTATTTCACCATTTCAGAATCAGATATATGTATGTATGTTATGGGAACAAACGTTGTGTACAGTCAATGGCAGAATAACTATTGATTCGTATCTCATGCTAAATGCTATTGCCATAACCCGTGCCCGAAACGAGCGTGTCGTATTTCATATTCCAAAATTGTATAGAAAAGTGCATATCATTGATCTGCTGAAACCAGGAAAAGACTCCAATGAAACGAAAAACTGTTTTCAAATTTTTCATAAGAATGTTATATGGTTTTCGCAAAAAAAAACAATTCTCACCTGTCCTCTTTAGTGTAAAATATTGTCAAATATTATGTAACCATCTAATTAGATGAAATAAGTAAAGGATGATATTTTAACAAAAAAATATAAAAATAATGGATTTGTGATTACGATGAAGGATGGTGGTGAAGTGAGATGGTTTTATGAGTGATTTATGTATAAAGTTGATGAAAAAATTAAAATAATGGATATGTAAAAGTGTAAAATTAAAGCACATGATACGTGTGCATATAATTTGACAATATTTTACACTAAAGAGGACAGGTGAGAGTTAAAAATGCATTTTTATAAAACTCAGCGCTGGGTTTAAACCGACATCCTGCGCTCTCAAGTACAGCACCTCTTTAGAACCTTTATAAATATTATGCTATCCAGCACTTTATCAAATTATTAAAAACTTATTCAAAATTTTTCAATATTGTCAAAGTTGTATCATTTATCTTTTCAGGCGTTTTGCCGCTATTAAAAAACAATAATCAAATATACGTAATTTTACTTTTGAGTCATAATTTCATAATCACGCTCCCTATTCTACACTGCTTATAAAATATACACTTAGGTGTTTATTATGTTTTTAATTATGTTTATGTTTTTAATTATGTAACATTCAGGCTGGCGCTTTAAACCCGGCAATATTGAATTGTGTGTCGGATGGCTTCATGATCAACCTGGGTGCTGTTCTGCTGAGGTTATCGCAGCCGTTTTGTGCCTCACCCAATGATGCTAAGTCTTTAAAAATTGATCCCACCTATTGCGCTGTTCAGGTAAGAATGTTTTAGAAAATCTTTTTAAAAGTGTAAGTTTTAGCAGATGAATTTAATATTTTTTTTACTTTCCATATTAATTTAATATACTAAAAGGTTTAATAATCACTAAATAAGTGGTTGATCAAAGTCTACCCTCCTCACAAGAAAACAACTGATACTTCAATAAAAACACACTGTATTTACTTTGACGTCTGAAGAGAACATTTTTGTTTTAAAATTGCTTTTTATTTCCAACGCGAAAGCCTAATTAATGATTATTTTAAAGTTACCTCTACATAATACGGCAATATATATGTTATACCTTTTGAATTAGCACCTCTGGTGTGTTCATGAGCAGCATTTTCTATTGAAATTATATCTCTAATTGACATTGACTGACTAAAGATAGACCAAATTCCTAGACGTAACAACATTTTTTCATTAGCTAATTGAAACCACCAGCATTTTTTACGCTATAGTCAACCTTAAAGAAACTTGCCTAGAAGCATGGTGCAATCAAGACCTAAAGATATTTCGTATTAATGAGATTCATGGGAGATAGACATCTCTGTAATTACTTAGATGGACTCTAAATCATCAGTTATTAATTATTAATATTTCGCTTCTTTTTGAACAAACATATTTAGTTGTCTTTCATATCAATTCTTTTTTTATTTTTCTTAAAGAAGCAAATGATTTTTTTTCCTAGGAACCAGATGCTAATCAAAAGTCAGTTCACATGCCATTCCTTTTTGAGGAAACATGCATTTTGCCACCATTGGAGGACAGCGAGGGAAATGCTATACTGAGGCCTACTGCACCCACCTACAATTTTGTCACAGAATGTTTCTTCATGACTCAAAAATGCCTTGATCTTGGTATTTATTTCATTAAACATTTTTATTATAATAGTAATTTATGTAGATATCTCAGAAATATATTTTTTTGTATTGATACCTACATATCAAATTTCATATCCATAATAACTCCTCTACCAAAACTCCGTTATTCACGAAGACACCTATGACCGGCTGTACGACTTCCTTACCGTCTTATGCTCCACTATATAACGTCTTAATATTCTACCGGACTCCATGTCCTTAAAAAAAGCAAATACTTGAGAAGACAAATGCCTCAAAGATTTTTGTTTTAATTTTATTACAGATATATTTCAATTTATGAAACAATTTTACACAACTTTAACTTGTGTATTTCGCTCCTTGCATGTGCTTTGTTGTGATCACCATTTAAGTCAAATAAATATAATGACCTCACTTTAGTCAGCAAGCCAGCCTTCAAGGGATTATTATTTTATGATGTTTAAATTAACAGTTTTGTCCAAGCATCTGGCTTTTAAGTTTTTAATGATATTCTATAAAAAAGTAATGATGGTATGTGTTATATTTATACAGGTTACCGTGTTGTTGTGGAGAAGATGTCTCGCCTGAGTCAAGAGTTGGCTCGCACCGACAGAGCCCTCTCAGAGGGGGAATCAGGCTCACTCAGCACCTCCTCTCTCGATTTACTCCGAAGGAGAATGCGAAATGAACTTACTGTGTATGTATTTGATATTTCGATGCTCACATAATTATTGTATATCGAAACACCAGATGGAAAAGCTACTTATGCAAATATGTCTTCCAACATTTTAATATATCTACGGATACACGCAACTTATTTGGATTTGTTTTCCACCTTATTGTAAACCGTGTTTATACAACCATCAGCTCACTTCAAAAATAATTTATTATTGTTAATTGTAAAAGCAAATAGTATTATACAATTTGATGTTTTTAGTACAATTAATACAGTTACAAAGTTGTTTAGTACAGTTTGAAAATTGGGAATGCAACTACACATTTTGAAAGGTAGTAAAACAATCAAAATAGCTTCCTTGCCTTTTTTTCTATACTTTTCTATAATACTGACTAAAATTGTACATATTAAAAAATATCACAATTTAAAAAAAAAAACCATAATACATGTTCATTTTCAGCCTATTGATCTTGATGCTGGTGAGGCAGTGCCGTAAGCACCCACCACATTATCGCATCTGTAATGCTTGTAATTTGGATATATCACCATAAAACCTCTGTAGGCTCCTCCTAACCACTCTCGAGTAATTAGTTTCCATTTTGCACGATAGCAGAAAATTTTGCGGTTCCATTTTAAAATCACCGGTGATCCTTATAACTGAATCCCTTACTTTTTTTTTCTAGTTTCACATCTCTGCGATGCGTCCTCATTGAGCCAACCAGCCTGGTGATGCTGGAGCAATTGCACGCGATGACCTGTAGCTGGTTGGTGCAGGTCACCTTACATCCAGTTGAGAACGGAGACGTCAGGGATACATTTGCTCCTGTTAAGGAAGTGCCCGTGAACTTTCCTATTGATGTACCGTCACCTGCCACATTAAGGTTTTTATTTATTTTTCATTGAGGAAACTGGCTGACTTAGCCAAAAAACATGAATATCTAAAAAAGGAAGGGGCTATGTATGTATGTATGTATGTTAGTGGATGTGGGGGGTTTGCCCCCGTGTACAGCGTCCTTTGCAGAACTATTGTACTTTTAAATCCACTTATAGTTCACCCTCTAGTCCCGTACTGTAGATAAAGTTAAGTATCTTTTTGGGTGCGATGGTTCTAATCTCTTCTGGCTTGAGGAGATGGTTGCCTAGAAGCTGGTACCTTTTGTACATGAGGGGCCCACATTCTCCCAGTAGGTGTAACGGGGTTTCTGGGCTCTTTTGGCAAAGCCTGCACCTGTCGTCGGTCGATAGGCTTAATTTGTGCAGGTGTTTATTCAGCTTGCAGTGGCCTGTTAAGGTTCTGGTTAGGATCCTTAGTTGGTTTCGGCTTAACTTCAATAGCTCCGAGAGTCTTTTTTGCGAGAATCCTACTATGAGTTCTTTGGCTTGATTTTGTCCGGGTAATTCTTGCCAGTAAAGTTAAGGACTATAAAACCTTGCAAATATTAAAATACAGTTGTATTTACTAATCTCCTAAAAGGAAATTTCTATAAGCTGACATATATAAGCGCGTATGAGGCTATTCCGAGCGCAGGCTCACACAAACATTTATTTTACGAAATTAACAGAATTTGTTATAAGATTACAGGAGAGTACAAAGCGTGTGATGATAATATAGATTATTTCACACAAGTGAAATACAAATATTAAGTGGAAAATCATTACATTACCAACTTCAATCTGGTTAGTTGTCATATAAGAAAACAATAAATCAGCCTAAGAAAATCAGGTAACCTACCATAGTAAACAAGCCATTAGATTTTAGGGATGAATTATTTTCACATTTTTTTATAATTTTTTACTTTCAATAAGAACACAAACACCTTTAAATCTTGGGGAAATATCTTAGACATCCCATAGATTATGTATGTTACTTTATTCTAGGTGCATTCCAGAGTTCATAATTGAAAATATTGTTCGGTATGTGTCGTTCACTCGACGCATGGCTGCAACAGGCATCCACCGCTCAGTGACTCCAGGAGAAGCGCATCTGTCCCCATTGCTGACCATGGTTGTTGTTTTTATGGGCTCTTCAGACAGGATGAGAAATCCGCACTTAAGGTAAAGTCCTTGAAACTAGAAAAAAAATATAATTTCGGACAAAAATAAAACGTTAGTGAATTATAAAATTAGCTGACTAATAATAATAATAGTTAGCTGTACCCTACGATGGTTTTTTTTATTTTAATTTTTTTTGGTACTTTGTTAGCCATACTTCAGATCAATAATTTACACCTATTATAAGAGCTAATGTACCCATCGGGGTTGAGGTGCCCATCGGCACCCCCAAAATGCTTTGTCAGTCTTATAAGTAAAATATCTCAAGTAAATGGAATATTATAGATTGCATTTTTAACTAATTTATTAACTCATCTTTATTTATGAATAAGATTTTTCAAGAAACCGCTTTCTTAGGCTATTTATTTTGCCGATCAACGTAATAGCGGTCATTGATAAGATCACCATTTCTAGCATTCAAATAAAATACTTTTTGCCACTTTTTGACACTTGTTTTTTTCTATTCAGAACAGGTGATGCAAATTGTTTTTATTTTTTTTTAATTTAAGGGCTGGGTTGGCTGAGTGTCTTGAGGCTATGCTACCTGCGTTGCCAGATGAGATTGGTCAAAGTAATTCCCTCAATGTGTTCTTCCGAGAAAGATTATTCAAGGAACATCCGCATAGATTAGAGGTACAGTTTCTTTATTGTTGAAGGTTTTCCTTATCACTTACACTAATAATTCCATCCCATCCAATACCCAATTTTTAACACAGGTATTTTGTTAAATGGAGGTTTAATCAGTTAATGGTTATTTTAATATCTTGTATGCGCCAACACCAAAATGGTGTTGTATGCGTCAAAACCAAGATGATGTATACGCCAAAACCAAGATGTGTTGAATGCGCCAAAACCAAGATGATGTTGTATGCGCCAAAACCAAGATGGTGTTGTATACGCCAAAACCAAGATGGTGTTGAATGCGCCAATACCAAGATGATGTTGTATGCGCCAAAACCAAGATGGTGTTGTATACGCCAGCCATCAGTGGTCTCTTTCTTGTATTTATTTGGTAGGAACATTATTATTGCTCATTACCTTATTTTTAATTTTTGGTTAGGGTCAATTTTAATTTATTTTTTATATTTACTTATTTATATCTAACTTTTTTATATTTACATACATACCTTTTTATTAATAAGCACTTTAATTTTGGTAATTAGAAGTTAAGTTTCATTTGATATAAGTACATATTATCATTTTATTTATTTTTTTTATAAACAAATGCTTCTTTTGTATCATCTGCTCATAATTTTCTTGTATTTTTAAAGTTTAAAACTATTTAATTTTTAAATTGATACTTCTTTTAAGTTTTACAGGTTTTCTTTTAAAATTTGATCTCCACAATGTACTGTTTTATATTCTTTCGAGCTCTAACAGCGTTAAAAAAAATAAGCTCTAATTGTGTTGTGTTTTAAATTATTAAGAACATAAAAAAATGATCTTCTGTACTGTAATATGACTATATAAGTTGAAAGACCTTATATTAAGTCTAACATACTTTTAGCTTCTATACATTCATGTACATGAAGCTACTATCTCCGTCCTTTGACCGTCCGTCCGTCCGTCAGTTGCAACTTTCAACTTGAAAAGTACAAATGCGAAAGAGTTGATTTTTGTATATAGATTGATGCTATTGAAAAACAACCATTGCTGTTTAGATCTCATCGGAAGCTGTCCGGATAATATAGATTTTTAGTCAATAATTCTTTTGTTCTGATTTGACTTTCGATTTAGCGCTCATTGTCAGAGTGCGATCATATTCCAATTTCAAAAATATGACAGCACGGCCGTTGGAACGTTTTGTTTATTAATGACCGTTAAAAAGGTAATATTAAATAAATTATAATTTCAGTAAAAAGGTAGGGGTAGGGGGGGGGGGGTTGATTCATTACTAGTCAAAATTTAAAAAAAAAAAACTAAAAAACTGGTGTTAAAATTTATGACTAATTGAAAGAATGTCATCTAATGTCAGGTACCACAGGAACGAGTATTTTGGAGGGGAAGATGCCCGGAAGACGTCCGGTTCTAGTTAAATAATTTACTACTACTAAACAATGTATAGAAGCAGTTGATATTATATGATAACTGCAGGGTGTCATAGCAATTTTTGTTATGTATGTATAATTTATAATGTCGAATAAAATTATTGATATTTTTTTGTGTTTGCATTCAGTTTTTAACAATTGATTTTTGTTGTACAGATTGCCAGAAGTTTACTCGACGTATTTGTGGGGATTGAAATGACTGGGCAGAGCGTACAATTTGAGCAGAAATTTAATTACCGCCGGCCGATGTACCTCGTCATGGACTACTTATGGGAAATGGAGGAGCATAGGCGGTGTTTTATGTTAGTTGATTTAAATTACATTACTGTAGATCATTTTGTGTGGTAACATATTAACTATGAATTAAATGGACAGCAATCCGTGGTTGGATAAATCTTACAAGCGTTCAAGAAGAAACTAAGAACCTGTAGTGTTTGTTGAGCAAAATGAGGGGCCCAAATTTCTTCTTAAAAATGTATGTCTCTGTCTCTTAATCTATAAGTTGTAAATAAATTTAGATAATAGGGCATTATTTTATGGGAGTTTGAAGGTTGGTTCATGGTAGTCCATAAATACCAGTTTGATGTATGTTTATATTTAAAAAAAATATTTTACCACCAGACTTCTGGCTGAAGAGGCAGAAGCGAACATGGAAGCTGTCCAGCCACTTATTTTCCTTCGCTTTGTGAATCTTCTGATAAATGATGCCATATTCCTTTTGGACGAGGCCTTGTCTAACATGTCACTCATCCGGAAGCTGCTTGCTGAACGGTTAGTGCTACAAATACTTTTACAGAATAATCAAATACCTATTTATGTTCAACGGTAATTAGACATCCTAAACGAACAGAAGTTGTATTTTCAAAGTGTTAGTAATACACTTTTTTTATCCCAAATAACACTAAAAGTGTAAAATAAAACATTGTCGGTTGAACTACATTATTTAAAATGTCTCGAAAGTCTTAAAACAATAAAAATATTTGTCTTACGTTTTCAGTTAGGTCCAAGTTACCATTATCCATAACATGTGCTGTCACTAACGTGGCTGTGCATAATTAGTAATGCATAAAGTAAAAACATTATCAATGAAAAACCAATATCCTTACATTGTTTTTATTTCTATTAATTAGATATTATTAAAGTATTTTTGAAAGGTACAAATATTTACATATATATTTAGGTATTAACTACAAACAAAAAAATAAAAGAAATACAAAAAGATTACTATTTAACAAATAAACACAACACATAATCCTACTAACCTATTAAATCCATTTACAGTACTAATTTTACTATTGAATGTAAATGAACTATTTCTTAACCCGTCATTTACATAAATGTCGCGAACTGTTACGGTCGGTTTCCAAAAACTGGCGTAATTGCGGGCGCTTACCTAAAACGCTTAGTTTAAAAAAACTATGTATGTGATGTTGATAAACTGCACTTTTTTTGAATGGCTTATGAAATTCTCTAGAATATGGTTTAATAAAAAAAAAATTACAAGTTTAAAAAAATATTTTTTATTAAAATTTTATTTTTATTGCTCAATAAAAGAAAATTTAAAGTGATGACACCCTTTTTTATTATTTACTTTGGTCCCAGATATCATATAAAACTATTTATAAATAAAATATATTTTTTACCATGAACAGAAGATTAAAAAATATATATATTCATAGATACTTATAGAGGATCATCACTGGTACCATAATATATTTTTTTTATAATTTTCGTAATAAAATATGTATATTTTTTAAAATTTAAAAGAAAAACTAAAGAGTGTCGGGAAAATATATATATATATTTTATTCTTATTTTTTTTCATATAGTAATAAAAAACTGAATATATCTTCTATTTATGTTGATAAATTATGACATTACTAAATAAAATCAGTTACAAAGATGGTTATTTAAACATTATATAAGAAAAGTTTTTGCCGGGTTTGTTTGTCAACAAGTGTCATTTTTTTAGTAAACAAAGCACCATCCGCCGCAAAACATCGAAATTCACAAAATAAAAGTCATAAAATTTCACACGGAATGCTTTCTTCAAATGTTTAATATAGAAAGAAATATATCAAAATATACAAATTATCGTATTTACCTTTGTCAAAACATTGCGTATAGCGTAGTCGAGGTTAAGCGTAAACAAAATATATATTTTTCCAAATCTGTGATACTAAACCACTAAAACACCTTTAAAAACTTCAAACACTTTTATTTGTGTAATATTATAAAGAAACAATAGCTTCGAATGACTTATAAACATTTAAAAACCATCGTAAACACAGCACACCGCCTAAGCAAATAGAAGAATTTACCAACTAAGACCGACCTACCAACTACCAACTTTACCAATATTTAACCTTTTTTTTTAATGTTTCAAAATGGCATATACTGTTTTTCCTTTTAATAATGTGAAAAATTTAATATAGAATTTTATGATGATGGAATCGGAATTGAAATGAGGCAGTTACAATAAATTTAATACAAATTTTTCTAAATCTCATATCTTCAAATATTTGAAATGAATATACGGGGTCTCTATTTACATTGTAACTCTCAAAGAGCCTTTTATTACTATTTCCATATGCCGTATTTCATAAATAAAAAAAAAATGCTTGCCGTTTTATGGCGTAATTGCTGTGTCATAATTGCCATAGACCCACATTTACCCATTCTGCGCAAATTTATTTTCTTAATATGTTTACGTACAGAGATTCGGGTGCATGGCATTCTCTGTCAGCTACGGAGCGCTCAACGCGAAGTACAACCCTGTTGCACACATCGCAAATGGCCCGCTTCGATAATATTCTCGGCCGGGATACTGGGAAGGCCCTCAAGAGAGTCGCAGCTGCTGCTCCGGGTCTGCTCTCCCGACCTGCTTTAGCACCGAGGATCGCAGCCATGCTTAATTATTTCCTGCAGCAGCTCGTGGGGCCCAATCGTTCCAGTTTCAAGGTTTATTTCAGAATACTCATTAGACCAAGTAGTAAACTAATAATATATCATGTACCATTGAGAATTATAGTGGTGTAAACCATGTGTTTGGTGAAATTGACTTAATATATTCCCCTTCATACCACACGAGCCGTAATTCCGCAAAGGTCGTTCACTGCACGCGAAATATCGCACGCGGAGCCGCCACCCGTTTTTTAGTTTCTTATTATTGGAAAATTCTTAGTACAAAATTATGAAAATGTTTGTTTTGTATATTTAATATTATATTGCCATAAAACTTGCGTTATTTACTGCCAAATCTGTCAAAAACACCTTCAATTCACTAGCGCACTTTTCACATAAAAACAATCAAACATCAGAACCAAACTAAAATGAAAAAAAAAATACATTTAGTTTTTGCCTTTCATTAATTCAGGTATACTCAATATGCCAAGCTTTTAAATATTAATGGAAATGCAGTAAGACGATGACGTGTTTACCTGCACATGGCACCTAGCGTATACAGCGTAACACCAATGATGAGATATTCTGTCATTGGTGTTGAGTGTGTTACAGTACCAACTTTTATTCAACAAATCTTTATCACAAATTAGCACACATGCACATTTCCTTACATGTTCTTTCATCGGTTCTACCTTAGTGTAGCTTTTTATCAAAATTATGCTCTGAAATGCTATGAGAGCATGAACGTGGATTTAATTTTGGGTCTTCTCCCTTGTAATTAATGCTTTACCCCTGGTCATGCTCAACTTTCCTTCACTAGTGTGCTTAATATTATCTAAAGGAGGTTTAAACATTTGAAATAATAAATTATCAGTAATAAATGTTTCAGAAGACCTCGCTGCAGGAGTGAGGGCTTACTATTAAGGTTGTTTTTGGAAGGTATCTGGGAAAGACTGATTTCTTGGATTATGATTTTAATTTCAAAATTAAATCTTTGCTATAGAGATTGATTGACGTTTGTGTAAAGCATGCTAGAATTTTTCATTATGCAACCCATAATTTAAAATCTCAAATTTATGGGAAAATAAAAGTTATGTATAATTACAGATTTACAAATAACATCTTATGCTTTAAAGTGTTACTTAATTTTAATTTAAATCATTGCATGCATTTCAGTATGGTTATTGGACTCTTTTAAGTTCAGCAGCGTACTAACTCAACTATGCATAGCATATGCGTATGATTTTGGACACCAACTAGTTGACATATTGAAATTTAATTAAAAGGCCTCGCATCATGAAGGCAACAAGAAAGAGGTTACTTAGAATGTTATTTTTCAACAGTGCTTCTCCGACAACACAACATTAGTTAATATTGAACCCTATTGCGAATGGAGCACCCATTAAGAGTGGCAATGAGATTTCTAAGCACCATAGTCACTTAATATCCTGAAGCGCTAAGCTTCGTTACCTGGCTTAGTTATAAATAGAAATAAAAAATAGAAATAAAAATTAAAATTAAATTGTCTTTTTTATATATTACATACACTGATACAATCACTTACAACATTTTTATTTATATTGCTTTCTAGGTTCGCGACAGTAAAGAATATGAGTTTGAGCCTGCTAGTACCGTAATGGACATCTGTCACATGTATGTGGCACTCGGTGACAGTAACGATTTCTGTTTGGCCGTCTCTGATGATGGTAGATCATACAGTCCACAACTATTTACATTGGCTGAAGACGTTCTAGGTGAGACTAAAAATGTAAATCATAATCTTTGTAGAAAACCATTCTTTCTATCTGCTCTTCTAATGTGATTGGTCGCATCGCACATGTGGTAGTAACCTGTCAGCTGATTAGCAACGAAAACATTTTTTTGCTATATTTGTGAATAATTTTAAACAATGTATCTTTTCCAAAAAAGTTTTTACCTTTCTTTTTTTCTCTTAAATAATTTTTTACCTTTCTTTTTATTTAAAAATGAATGAATTATTGTAATTAATTTTCGTGCATCATGAAAATGTAATGATAATTTTAAAAAATTGCAGCGAAAATAGGAGGAGGAACCCTGATAGGAGATTTGAGACGAGTTGCTGATCGAGTTCAGTCCTTGGCAGCTCAACGTCTGCAAGAGGAGGAGGCTTTAACTGAGGCTCCTGAGGAGTTCCTTGACCCCATCATGTCCACACTCATGATGGACCCCGTCATCCTTCCCAGCTCTAAGAATACGCTTGACAGATCTACTATTGCCAGGTGTGTGTTATTATTGTTGTCATCCCTATCTTATGATCTTGAGTCTTCTACAACCAGTTGTATCCTGCACTTGATGGATATCATCTCTTTATTAAATTGGTCACATATTTACGCCCATATATGCTGAGTCATTCCTTAAATGATCACAGTTCTAACCCTAAAGATCTTTCAAGCATTAGATTCCTAACCTTTCAATTTGCCATGCGGAAACAAAGAATACATATAGAGCTGAGGGAGGATTGTTTTAGGCACCTTTAACGCCATTGTTAGTTAAATTGTTTCGTATAGTAACTTTAAAATTAAACAGTTAAACTAACGTGTTTTCCTTAAGATATCCGGCCCCTCTTGAGATTTGTCTCCATAAGTTGACAATTGTTCATGATTGACATCTTAAGTGAACGGTGGTGACCTTAAGGAAAAACACCTTAGTTTAAATTTGAAAAATGGTTGACAGCTCTTTATTGAAATTTTAAAATTAAGGCCGAACCTTCCTCAAGAAAAGTTAAGGATCAACCCAGCGGTATTAGTTTCACTGCGTTTTTCTAGAATCTTACTGTAGTAGGTACTTCCATCAATATCAATAGTGAAACGATTAGGTTTTTGTTTTAAATGAAGTATCTAGATCTCGTATAGATACAAAGTTATTTTTAATAGTAGCACTATAGCAAAGAGTCCTAAATTTAATATTCCAGTGTATTTTAAGCTCACATGCACTTAGCTCAGTTCAACACAGCTCAATAAAATCTCAAGATATTTATGTTTAAGTATAAAGTGAATAGAAAATCATTATTTTATTTATTTTTTTTATTTAGATTCCTGATTCGAATTTATTTAATGAACCATGATTAAATGTACTCATAAAGCTTGCAGAAATATGAAAGCTGCTAATTAATTACAAATAATTCAAAGATCTATTTAAGCAAATTACCCAGTCATTTACTAAGAAGGTACATTATTGTCATGGTTTTAATTTCCTTTCTTTGAAATGAGAGATTACAATTTTTTTTAACATGACTGAACTTGCAGGCATTTGCTCAGTGATCAATCAGACCCATTCAACCGCTCTCCCCTGACGATGGATCAAGTCATTCCAAACACCGATTTGAAGCAAAAAATCGATGCATGGATTTCACAACGAAAACAATGTGCCAGCGGCAGTCGCAACAAAAGTAACACCGAGATTGTCGACAATGAAGCTCGATGTGATTAGAACACGATTAATATGCTTTCTTATGAGTTTGTTGACTTATACAATCTTAGGTTTATTTTATCTTGGATAATAAAGTAGGGTAACTCATCATTCTTATTTACTTCCATTAGTTTCTGCCTTATCTAAATAAATGATTCCATTTTGTTTTCTGTTTTACTTTTATAGCCATATTAATTCTGCTTAGCATAACTATCTACGAGTTAGTATTCTTCTTTTTCTTTGCCTGTGATGATTTTCTGTAATTACTGAAATACTTTTATGTCCAACTATTGTGTATCCATTTGGTTCTCTATTTGCGCGGTAATCATATTTCGGCTATTTCATCACCTCGAACCAGACTAGGTGCTTGACCCACCTGTCCAAAACTGGTTTGGCTGGAATATACAGTTTAACAACGATAGACTCGCCCCTTTGTGCATTTATTTCAATGTGTTTAAATTAAGTGTTTTTACTTACTCATTTTAATTTACCCACCTCTCTTAAGGAACTCTTGCTAATGGAAATATCTAGAATTAAATATCTTTTTGAACCTCTTCTGTGCCTAATTTCTTTTTGTTCTTTGCATCCTGTCCAGCTTTATGACATTTATAACAAAAGTCAAGTCGAAAGGCATACATAAAAAAATGCATAACTCAGGTTGACTTCCACGAGTGCCAAGTGCGATAAATTTGGTCCCGTTGACCAGTCTCAATAGCATAGTCATTATTTAATCAAAATAGGCAACACATCAGAATAAACCTCTATATGTGGAATATACTCGGTATATTTTCAAAATGCACTGTATTTAACAGCAAAAAGTTTCCGACAACACGAAGGGTATAATTACTTAATTGCATTTAGATAAATCTTCATATAGAAGCACTTCATGATGTCCTTAACGTTCTTATTATTTGTAGAAATTAGGTTAAAAAAAGTGATATTACTTTAGAATTTCATTCAGTGATATTCCTTACCAAATTTTGCTACATGAAATATAGTATGTATACATTCTCATGTTGTATTTTATGAATTTGGCTGCCATATATGGCAGCCAAACACAATCCGTCTGATATCTAGGTTATTCCCCACGAGTGTAATTTCTTAATGAAATATGAAATCGATGAAATACTATGATGATGATGATATGCGATAATAATATGAAATTGATTCTGCTCTAAGATATGTCTCGGCTCGTTAAGTAAGATAAAGTTATTAACTTGGCCACTGTCGTATCATTATGTAATTACGTTTGGAAAATTCTGTCATAAATGTTCTTTTTTTGCTGTCACGTTAATAAGACCGTGATCAACAACATATTAAAAAACTGATTGATTCATTGTTTATATAGAAATAGCTCCTCAACAGTCAAAAACATTAAGGAGATCCTCAATCTCTATTACACGCAAAACGGATAGGATCCTTAATCTGTCATATGTCAAGCATGCATTCAGGCCATTACTCACTAGACTCTTTTCTTAGTGTTGTTTATATAGGGTATCCAGTGAATAGTGGATTAAACTAAAGGAGGGGGTAAACAGCAACAAAAAAAGTTTTAGTCAATGTTCGTTTACTTCTCAACCATTTTTTTTTTTATATTTTTAGGAGATGATATTTTTTGTTAATTATGCAATTATATTGGCAACACCGCTTTATATGACCAAAGCCCCATAGACGGCTTTGCCCTCAGCTCACCTTTTTTTTGTGGATAATTTATTGATTTATTTTTCATCTTTTTGATAGTAAATACTTAAAACTAAAATTTATTATGTGGTATTAATTATTAAAATTAAATTGATATAAAACACATTAAAGTATTAAAATTAAATTGATATAAAACTCAATCAAGTATCAAACTTGATTGAAATGTTATGAAATTATTTTTACCTTATCAACAAGCTTCAAAATGCGCTGACATCCACCATTTCAAAACTGAAAAGTTTATTTTTATAATTGCATATTGTATATATTATCATAAAATATTTATTAAAAGAAATTGGAATATAACTTACACTACAAAACAGATGATTAGGCGCTGTTGTATGGGCAGTGTGGTGGATATTAGCGCACAACATATTTAACTGGCATTCCCC
This sequence comes from Neomicropteryx cornuta, assembly GCA_020383195.1. Classification (NCBI taxonomy): domain Eukaryota; kingdom Metazoa; phylum Arthropoda; class Insecta; order Lepidoptera; family Micropterigidae; genus Neomicropteryx; species Neomicropteryx cornuta. The sequence continues at coordinate 5,354,971 of JAHKQU010000025.1, read as the reverse complement.
ATCGCTTTCCCCCTATGTGCCTCAAAACATGGTTGGCGGGGCTCATTCGAACCCCATTCGATAATATTCAAAATGTATTTGTTACTACTACTGAATCATAAAGAAAAATGTTACCTCTGGTGCCTGCCATGCTAGAAGTTTGTTGGTTGGTAAACATAAAATCACCTATTGATTGGTAAATATGCTAGACTTAATTAAGTTTAAAAAAAAAAAAATGTTATGATATTTTAATAGATATCTGGGGAATATCTGAAAATTAACTCACAAATCATGTACGAAATTCATAATTTTTTATTTAATCACGTTTTCAGTAAAATTGTTGTGTAATATAAACCAAGTGTGTTTTAATTATTTTACTAGTTATTTTGTGCAATTTTCAGAGCTTTCAGAATGTGTAGAATAGCAGCTATTTTAGTTTTGTTTGTATTTATTACTAATTCTGTAGAGGTATAACGGACATTGTAAATATAGATGTACACTTGGGCTAATTTTCAGTTTTTTTTTGTGTTTCACCTATGTACCTATTTGTTATATTATTTGTTTTCAATGTAAAATATTTGTTTTACCTTAATGCTGTTTTATTCCAATCCCTATACGCTTTCGTAAGTCTGCAGTTTTATTATTTGATGTAGGCCACCCGTCAAAACCTATTTAAAATATTAATAATTGTTATTTTCTGTATAATTTTTTTAAAATAAAATCCAATTCATAATGTATAAACATAACATAATATCCTTCATAAAAACTATGATAAACAATTAATTTTGGTTGTTCTCGGTGTAATTTCATCAAAAAACTTCTCATTTTTGATCTATGTGAACATCATTTTACTAAATAATAAACACTAACAGGTTGCTCTGTTATATATATTATTATTTATGGATTATTATTTATTGATATAAAATATGTTTAAATTATGTTGATACCTAGATTGGTATGATTTTTTCTCATTTTGTAACTACAAATTAATATTCACTTTCACAATTTAACGACGTTTATTGCAAAAGATATTTTGTGATCCATCGATGAACTACCTAGCCACCAAGCCAAGATAGGATGGAATGATTTTCGTATGAATCTGGCTAAAGCTGATCGTATTTAATTAAAAATTTTCCTTTAATTTTTTAATATGCCTCAAATGTTTAAAGAGTTTAAAGTATACTTCAAATCTAAGATTTTTAAAAATTAACTTGAAATCTTGAAAAAATCTTGAAAAGATCTAACCAAAACGGGCTGCAAAACAAATTTGAAGCCTAATTTATATAGGATCATTTCGTAAGCGGTGATTTAGAAGGATGATGAAATGGAAGTACGTTTACCGAACTCCACTATAGAGATGAATGTCGATGATGATCAGAAAAGTTAACAAAAAAAATGCGGACTATACATAATCATTATAACTTTATCGTGACAGATGATAAATTTGTGGCCAAATATGACATCTTTATTTGTAGAATTTTGAAAGGTGAAAATATAAAAACTTGCAACGCCTGCAGAAATGGAAAGGTTAAAAGTATGTATGCCTTATATTTTTTATAATAAATATCTCTTTTATAAGAAACTAATTTTGGCCTTAACGAGCTAATTCATCGATTCATTTTGAAGCTGTTATACTTTTAATATTAGCAACCTACTAACATGACTATGCGAAAATTCTCATTCGGAATTTGAGCACATAAGACACATGTTCAGCACGGCGCATGTGCTCGTTAATTGTTCAGCGTGCTCGGTAACTGTTCACATGTGAACATCCCGGTTAACTTAACTACATAATGTATGTATCGTCAAACTAAGAAATTCATAAGGTTGCACAATTATTTTTATTAATTTTAGATTTATTTACCAAGATATTGTCCCTCGTGTGTGAGATAAGATTGACTGGTAAATATCTCTTTTTGTGTCTGTATTTTTGTGAATGTGTTTTACAACTACATACATGCATGTATGTGAATCTGGGGGTGCATTATTTTCAGCATGATTATGCCATAACGGCTAAGAATACAATATAAAAAAAATGCAACTTTTAATAGTATTTGGTATGCCCGGAGACTTTATGATGTGAATTGCAAGTACCAGCAATGAAAGATCTAACTTATATTTAGAATTTTATAAAATTAATTTAGGGATATTGGAAAAAATAAAATGTATCTACATACCTAGTTTTACTAATTTTATTTTTTACAATCGGTGCGCTTCCATATCGTAAGATATATAAATAATAATTTTCCAAAAAGATCTAAACCACAAACAAAAAATTGGTTCGTTCCTTGATTGGACTGGTCATAGAAATGGTATGAAGGATTACCATTCTTAGATTTATTTCTTCTTTTTTTGCGGTATTAATTAATAAAATCATAAGCAAAGAATATTACTGCTACATATACTACTCAATTAAAATAAAGGCTTAAGGTCAGTTTCCATATTTTACCTAAAAGCTTAAGGAGTAAATATTGGTTAATAATAATATCTAGGTAACTCATAAAGGTTTAAAATGGGATTCATTTTTTTCAGTTTCTAGCAGGTTTTTTTAAATTTTAGCTGTAAGTCCTTAGACACTGTGATACCACATAGTTCTCTGAAAAGTTTAAAAATATGTATCATTATTTGTTTGATGTTTATTCGGACAATTTTGCTACAGCATAGAAATACAACAAAATTTGAAACTACTTTCACTCCGCACTATGTAATAATATGAACCATCAGTGTCTAAATTTGAATAGATAGTTTATGTAGGTTTATACTATATTGATTACAATTTAGTTGAAGCCGTTTATTTTCAATTTCAAATTATGTTTGTGAGTTTAGATTAAAACTATTTTTACAACAAAATTTAATATTTTCAAAGTTCAATATTTTATTAACTTAAAAAGAAAAAAAGCATTAGTTTTATGACGCCGAATCGAAAAGAGACAGTAATCCTCGACAGAGACGCAGAATAAAATATTTTATAGATATCAATATTATTATTGATTTTGTTGTATACAATTATCGTATTCTTATGAATCGTCATTCACTGGTGGTTGTATTTTATATTCTGGTTATATATAGTTGAAATTAAAGAGCAAAGTGTATATTCGTTTTGTATCTTTTGTAGCTGAAATATTTTATAAAAATAGTAATTTGTATAATATTTTCAGTCCCGTTTTTAATTATAATATAGGTGGGGCACCAGATAACAAGAGTTATATTTATAGTTCATGCTAACCTGATGGTGCAGCGGTACAAGCTCCAACTTCTAAAATCCAGAGGTCTCGGGTTTGAATATCCAGTGGGTCAAATCCGGCCACTGTTGATCGAGTTAAGTAACAAGACACACACATAAAAACACTCATTCAGTTACAGACTATGGAGGTATGTAAAACGGGACCCCAAGAATGTGACTAAGTGTAGCAGCCATCTGGTTGGCCTCCAATCCAATCCAGTTCATGCGGGCAAAATATGAATATTTTTTGTTTAAAGTACCTATTTATTTGTTTAAATTAACGGTAAGTCCTAATCAGGCAACCTATCACAACAATTACACTAAAAACCTACCATAGTACTAATAAAATGTTATTTAAATCAATGTGTGAAATTGAGCTCCCTTATTTTTTCTTACTTCGACTAAGTATCTGCTTTTATTATAAGTAAAAGAAGTGTAGGTATTCAATTATATTATTAATCGAGTAAATCGGGCAAGATATTTTTTTTATTTTATGGATATGTTTTTTGCCGTCACAATATAAAGAAAATCAGCCTTAACCTTTTTGTAAGTTTAAACAATATGTCCAAGATTCGAGTTGCATATTTTTTTTTAAATCAGTGTACAATAAAAATTTAGCTTAAAGAAAAAATAGCCATATAGTTTCCATTGAAGATTAAAGAACTCTGAAGAAGAAATATAAAAATTGAAGCGAACTTGAAGGAGAGATTCAAGAAGGATAAAAAATATTACATTGAAATCGATAAAGTATAAAAAATATTTATGTACCTACATAAAAACAGATAGGTATCACAATTTTAGTACCTATTGTCTTTTTCGAAAAAGATAATTGGGTTATTTATTTAAAAATACAGTTTACCCTTTTTCCGAATCAGACTTTTAAGTTACCTACTGATTGCGATAGCCATGAGATTTGTTGTTCAATGCCAAAGACAGTTTTGTTTGGTTCGCATTTTTTTTAAATTAACTTTTATATATGATCATTTCATAGAAAATAAAGTTAGGTACTGTAAGTGGCAATATTGTTTTTATTGAGATTAGTTTTTTTTCAAATAAATGTTAGTGATAGATCCCTGATTTTTGAAATTTTTCGTTAATTTTATAGCAGTATAACTAATACTTTTAATAACTATAATTTTGTTGTAAATTCGAATTCGAATTTTGTTGTAATTGTAGATTACTAAGTAGTGTTACAGTTATTTAATATGACTACTATTTTTTTTAAAAACTCGGCAAAAACTTTATATCGCAACTATCTAAATAATATATTCAGATAGTTGCGATATAAGTCCTTTTTATCCTTGTTTTGCAAAACGGACAATTTTCAATTTGCCGCGCTTTACAAAAACTTTTTAGAAATGACAGCTCGTGGTTTTGTTTACGCCATTTGCACCAATCGCTGTTCGTTCTGTTCGTCTCTGCGCTGCGCATTCGGTCGTGCGCAAGACGTATGGGATGACAGGCAGGCGAGTGAAGTTGCTTCTTTCTTTCTTTCTTTCTTTCTTTCTTACAAATTGTAATGGACAATCGAATGTTGCGGACGTAGGCCAGTTCCGTATGTAACGATTATTTGCCGTGGAGAATGCGCTTTTCAAACTATGCGATGCGCGGGTTAGCCTTTGATTATTTGTGTACGTAAAAATCGCAAAAAGATGTCGAATCGCGTCCGAAAGCAGTCGGATGGTCCTGTCGGCAAAGGACCCATCAGAGCGACTTTGCCCGTGTCGTCTGTCATGAGACCGACCGGTGGACTCCGTAAAAGTTGCGGCAATAGCCCGACTTTATCACCAACAAACGCGTGGCGAAGAATTTCCCCAGATACGGCATCATCTGGCCAACGGAGCCCGGGCGCCCTTAATTACAAAGGTGCGTACTAAATAAACAGTTAAAAAATATCTGGCAGAAAATAATAAAATAAAACTTGTCGAGTTTTTTTTCGAGTTACGAAGTTTTGGTCCTGCGTAATTTCGTTTATTTAAAATTTATACATTACTGTAAGTAAACAGCCTTTTTTTCTTCCCATTTGTAATGTCTATCTTTTTCGTGCAAATTTACATTTTTTCTTTTTCATTGTAAATAATATAAAAAAATATCTACAACTGAAGTACTCGATATAATATTTTTCCTACCCACAAATTTTCACTTATCATTCGAAAAGAATGTTTTGCCACACTACCCTGCTTTTTATTAATCCTGTGATTACAGTTAAATAACGTTTCAATAACAATACATCTGGTTATATTTATAAATAGCAATTGGAATACATGTATATGCTAACTTTATGAAATATTTATTTTTGATGGTTAAAATGATTTAGCAATTTTTTTGCACATTTCAAACGCCTACGAACTGTTTTTCTTCATAATGGGTGTAGAATTTAATGGAGATATTTATGGCAGAAAAATAAAAACTGAATACTGCCAGCATAAAAAAATAAATAATACTAATGGACGCTCCCAATGGCCGACAGGTCTCATCTCGGATATTCTTTGGTTACATTTTTCCTCCAAGACATCTTGGTCCAGACGATTGACCGGTTAAAAGGATGTATTTTCATTGTACCTATACTCAGAATAGGAAATGCATCTACTAAAAAGAGAAATGGGTATCGAAGTTTATGTCCCATGGTCCATAGATTTTTAACATCATACATTATTTCAGGAAAGTCAAGGCCACAGACAGAGCTTATAAGGAGAACGGCATCGCTGGATACCTTATACCACAAAGGACAGTGGCAAAAAGACTTCTATATCCATGCTGGACATCTACAAATAGATAAATCAACGCAGGTACTCACTCAGATAATGTAATTTTAGTCACACATCCTCTTCTATCATGCATCTTACAAGTAAGGTAGACTTTCCTTTCTTTGTTTATACTATACGGACCAATATTTTATAACCGATGTCTGCGCTATTAACTTTGCTCTAAAAATAAACTTTTATAGTTTGTAAGGAAAATATGTAGGATTCATTATATCCAGGGGAAGTATAATTGCCAGGGAAATATGTGCCTTTAATTTTATCACTTTTTACACCAGGGTAAATAAATTATAAGGTAGGTAAGTATCGTTTGAAAATAAATCATTTTTGTCAAAAAAATTATTTATGTATTTAATAATGTAGGTACGGTTATATTATTTTAATTTCATTATCATTAATTTAGAAGTAACTAAATAATATAACATAAACAATCATGAAAATGACTTTTTAAATTATATAACAACAAATTAAACAACAATGTAGAACATTAAATATATCAATAAAGTTAAAGGATCACTTAATTTAATAAAAAATATATATTATTACATACTATGTAATATGTATGTAATTACATTACATACTATGTATGTAATGTAATTACACTGGTGTGTCCTCATGCCGTTATTTTAACAATTATTATCATATCTTTAATGCTCTTTTCGAAATTGACCCGAAGCAAAAATACAGATTACACAATGAATAAACTAACTATTGTCGCAGTTATTAAATAAAAAAACCTAAAATATTCACCCGCATTAAAAACGGCACATCTACCTTTTGATGTATGATGATGATTATAAATGAAGGACTGCTACACTTAGGTCACTTTTTTTGGGGCCCATTGTGTGTACCTCCGTAGTGCAGCTTCTAATCTAAAGTTCGTGCGGCCAATTCGTCTTCGATACGAGCCGCAGGATATAAGCCCGATTCTTGCTGCATATTTCGGCCATAGCAAGCCTGGGTGCCCCCAGATTGTGCTTCTTTTTGAGGTGAGGTCTGGGCAGTGACAGATTATGTGTTCCGCAGTCTCTTCCTCTATGTTGCCCAAGGTAGTAAGGTGCCTGTTTAGTCTGCAGTGGTCAGTTAGGATACAGAGGTTTGCCCTTAGCAGGCTGAGACAGTATTTTGTAAGACGAGGGTGCGGCCCTGCCATCACTGTTCTGGCCTGGCTACATTTTGCACTGTCCCACCTGTCTCTGTGCCTCGTCCAGGTTAGGTGGCTTGGAGCAGTTGTTGCATAGTTAGCTGATAGGTTCTGGGCCGAAAGAAGTATTGTGTGAACCCCTCCTTGCTAGTTTGTCAGCTTCATTGTTGCCCTGGCTGTGTATAATTAATAACTGCGATAATTAAAAAAAACCCGCAGCGATGATGTAATTATTATTAGTAATGTTTTGTTTTCAATTTAATGAAAGTGGAAAGATTGCAGCACTGCTATTATCGCGCAGGTTTTGCTACTGCAGAGTTCATAAGCAAGGTAGTTTTTACTATTTCAATTAGGGTTACTTGCCACGTGTATCTCAATTGGCGAAATTGCATACCCCTTCTATGCATTGTGAAATTGTGGTTTAGCTATCTTTCTGTTGGTGTTCTTTTAAATTTTCAACCATATAAATAGTTTTTTGTATGGAAAATGCTACAAATAATAAGGAATTTCTTCCAATTGATACAAATTAACATACCTGTCATACATGCATTGCTTTTAATACGAAAAAGTGATTATTCAAATGTATTTTATTTTTGCCCTTAAAGCACAAAGAAACATTTTCAGTCTTTTAATAGCTTCAAATGTTTGCGATTAATGAATGACACATTTTTTTTATCTAAAATTATTCTGGAAATTTATATTTATTATTTTGAAATTGTCATGGAAATCGGAATAAGGGTCAGTGCACTGTGGAGGGTGAGGATTGTACAAGATTTTTTTGTGGATTTGTGATCCATTAAATTGGCAGATGAGGCTGAAAAACAGCTGAAGGATATCCTCTGTTCTGTCTCCCATTTACCTTATGCAGATGTTGGTGTCGAGCTGCCAGGTTAGACTTCGAAGCGCACCTGTACAGCTAGTTATGCAGGAAACAGTTTTAATAGTATGTTGTCGCGTGGACATCCGTGCTACTTTTGCTGAATTATAATATTAATTACTTTGTTATTTTATTTAATTGCATTTACCATAAGCTTAAGATTTTATTTACCAAATTCAATTAAGAATTTATACTTTTATCATAAAACATGAACCTCTCCACTTATCAGAGTATGGCCTGCCATTAACATTGTTATGAATTATGCCACACCGTCCTATCTACAGGTTGTTTGGAACCTGTATCAATAACAAATTGGAAACGGTTGATAAAAAGATCATTTGGAAACAAAATATTATTATTTTTCAATATTATTGTTATTTTACAATGCACAAGTGCGACGGATTTTGTGATATCAGTGTTTTTTCTAATAAAAGAACTTTCGGCTTGTAAACAGTGCTAAATTTTAAATGTTTATTACCTCTAATTAAAGATAGATTTATTCAATATTTAATACACTTGTAAGTGTTTTTTTTTATATTTTACCACCCGGTCATTACTTATACGCTAATAAGAACATATTTTTTTTAGGTGACTAAAATAATGCAGAGATATGTTTTACTTAGTAGATATAAGTCGTTTAAATTACAGTATTATTAAATTTTATTTAAACAAATATTTCCGAAATTATTTTCTCAGCAGCATCTCTACCCAGAGAGATTAACCAGTTTAATATGGATTTAGCGAGACTAGCTTTAGTTTTAGCATTCCTAATTTCATCGCTTATCTGATTATATATTTTTGGGCCCAGAAAAATGAGATATCTCTGCCCAAAAGATATTTCATTATTGGTGCCACTAAGTATTGATATTACACATTAATATAACATTATATATTAATATTACATAGTACTTGATATTACATATTAATCCATTTTGACTCCTACTGAACTAAGGTAAATCTACGTGTAATTAATTAAGGCAGGTGAGATGGTGGTGATAAAGCATTGAAGGCTATGAAATTAGACAAGAATTTAAATCCACAACCACCATGTCAGTAGTTGAACACAACAATAAATAGACCACCACAAAACAAATGTAGGAATTTTAACAAATGTAATTTTAGGTTTAGTTAGAGACATTGTTGGACAAAACCTTTGCGGCCTAATGCATAGCCGGATTAGTACACTGCTAAGCTTAAGAGTGACCACTAACCATGAGAAAATGTACCTTTACGCTGTCACTTTACTAACGTGACTTTGCATAAGACCGTTGGTATTTTTGTTTTGTTGGTATGTTCATTGTTGACTTTTCATTAGATAACTAAAATAAATAATAATGTAGACTGATGATGGTGCATGCTCTGTGAGTGCAATGGGGCAAAGCACAACCTTTGCGGCATCATCAACGTTTTCGGCCCGTCCACCTCGAGCTACCGATGACGATAAGTTTGATTCCATGCTGAGGATGCGACTGCAACGGACCCCACATAAGAGTCCCCCCAACGCATACGATCATGGTAAGATCACACATACATTTAAATTATGTTTAAGTACCTACTTTCAGTGTCATAGTTTAAAGGCTGATCTTTCTCTCTTATCTAACAGAATGTTAGCAAAGACCAGGTAATATAACAACTGATCTAATTGCAGCCTCATAATCTACAATTAATTACATATATTGCATATATGTATATAATACATAATTAATTCAAGAAAAGCAGTTTGTCTGATTGTTGAGTGTATGTATTTGATAAAGAAAAGAACAATCGAACCGATCTAGATAAAACTTTGATTACTAGATAGCTTATTCTTACATTTTGGCATAGGTATGAAGCGTTATGTACTCTAAGATAACCTGCGCTAGTAGTAAACGAATATTCAAACCAAGTTGACAATTTTTCTTTTTCGTATTTCTCTATTTCAGGTGAAGTGCCAGCCACTATTAGAGATAGGTACGCTAATACAATGTATCGGAATTTAAATAGGCCCGCCAATTCCTAAAAAATTGCAACAAGTCTCCAAAAATTTCATAATTTACTTATGTGCATATAATAAATTAAAATCAGAATAAATGAATACTCAATCCAGTGGCATTATTGTGCAGAGGTCCTAGATATATGGGGCCAAACGCCACCTGCAGAGATTATCTGTCAGACCCTACAAAATTGTGTCAAATTAGCTATTACGATAATATTTTTGATTATACAATTTTTAATCTAATAATGAGGTAATATTACATGCTGTCAATAATAAACATTAAATAACTGGTAATATCACGTCTCAACAGCTCACCACACCTCACTACATTAAATGTCAATATTCTTTATATTGTACTGTGGTAGTGTGTATGCACTCTTAGTGCAGGTTAGACGGTGTGGCCGCACTCTAACCTTACGCGTTATATTGTACTGTGGTAGTGTGTATGCACTCTTAGTGCAGGTTAGACGGTGTGGCCGCACTCTAACCTTACGCGTTATATTGTACTGTGGTAGTGTGTATGCACTCTTAGTGCAGGTTAGACGGTGTGGCCGCACTCTAACCTTACGCGTGGTGTAAGGCATTACATCTACTCCTTCGCTTTCCCATACCTGCACCGTGCAAGATGACACCTTCATTTCCAGGATAGATAGTATCTGATTTGTATTAAACGTACAGACTCGTCTCAAATAGTTTATTCCGATATCTAGATATCCGCTCGGGCCGAGAATATCACATATAACATCTCCCTAAAGACAACCTGAATATTCCATCCAATTGTGCTTTTGGAAGAAAACGCATTTATAGACCACAGGGCAAATCAAATTAATATACCCTTACCTCAGTTATCAAGTAAATTCATCAAACACCATCTCTTTAAAAATGTGGGGCTGATCACATTTTTTTTCTTTCTTAAATGCGGTATAGAGACCACCATGACTGGATAGCCTCTGATATGCCCATACTACGAGCAGCGAAAGTGCTAAAACTATTATGTATTTCAGTTGGGTCATATCGGTACGTTGGCACCATGGGACCCCTGAGAGCTACACATTCGTCAGTGGAGGCACTCAACCAGGAGATTGAAAGGCTTGTCTTATGTCCGTCGGGCGGACCTCCGCCGCTATATGATAGACTTAGAGACAAGGTATAATATAATCATTATATCTCTTATTTTTAAGCTGTATGTACAAAAGTCAAGGTAAGCTAAGGTAAGTCAGGGTACAACTATACATAACTCCATCGGAAAGTGATTTTACACAACTGGTCTCTAAAATGTACAAATTCTATTTAACCTGCCATGTGCCCGGTCAAAATAATTGTAGCATGCCTGGTCGATTTACAGATTTAACAGTTATCATGGATGTCCACTAAAATTATCTAATATTATTATTACATAATTTACTTAAAAATGATTAAATAAATTATACGGCATTCAATTACAAATCGCTTAGTAACAAACGTTGACTTTAGAAAAAGCAATTGTACTCTTTACCTATCAACAAATATTTGATCTAGCCATAAAACATTCCAGCACTCCACCGAGCAATTGTCAAAAGCAATTGTACTCTTCATCTATGAGTACCTTCACAAACGTTTGATCATCACGCCAGTAGAAAAGTAATTGATACCGTACCCTTTTTTTCACACATTCTCACATATTTATCTAGTAAATCACATGTAATTCAATACATTAGTACTAAGAATTAGAAAAAACATTTGATTCAGACCCGCAGACCATTAGAAAAGTAATTGATGCCGTACGCAGTCATTTGTACTACTGAATACTTCTGACCCTTTTCCATCTTCTTCATTTTCAATATAATATTTAATTTTTTATTTTGAGGTATTACATGTAATATGAATATTTTCAGACCACACCGGATGGTCATCGTGCACCTTTAGCAGAAATGCTAAGGAGATCCGTTAACACTCAAACACCTCAAGATTCATCATCACAAACCACACATTCCTCAGGTATTTATAATATTACGTTATTACATTTTAAAAATTCCTACGGCCCTTTCCTTTACATTAGTTCATTGCTAATGTGGTCACTCTTGCTTTTTCTTATGGCTAGTGGTGACTTTTTGACCGGATTTTACTCACTTTATCGGGACAAACTCAAAGGGTATAAAGCTACAAGACACCTTAAAAAAACCTAGTAGGTGCCGATACGTTTGTGATTTTTTTGAATCACAAACTTTAACCCGGTATTTAAGGAAAACCTTTCAGCGGTTTAATTAGCCTATTTGGTATCTGCCTTTGGTAACTTATTACACTAGCCATTTGCTAACATAACTATTGTAACCATCTCAGCAAGGCAAGTTCCCTACATGTTAAATAGAGATATTTTAGTATTTTGGTTCTCTATCTCTAGTTATCCACAAAGAAAAAGGTCCTATTAAACTTTAAAACAATTCAGGTTTGTTCATTGTTATAGTCCTGCTGCTAAATATAGGTTGGTTCTATTAAAGCCAATTGCAATCTTAATATTATATTTGACCAGGTCCGATCGCTTTGTTGTCTGTTTTGTATGTGATCTATCGCCATTCATTAGATAGCCACCGTTCTTTAGAATGAATGTATTTGGTGAGTGGTGTTGTAGGCTTTTGTTATAAACTAGTTCTGAGAAAAACACTATTGACTAATCTCAATGACAAAAATTGACCTATGAATCGAATTTGAGGAGTCTGATTAATTAAGCTACCAAAAAAGGTCAATCAAGCAGATGATCAGTAAGCCTTTGGTTAAATATAGGTGAATTATGACCGAGTGGCAGAATGAACTTCAATCATCTACTGTGTTCCTATACACCCACGTTCTTTAAACGAGAAAAATCTATCAGAAAATAATCTATATATATAAAGGAAATTTGGGTTAGAAGATGTTCACTTTGTGAGGTTATCATATTTGTCATTGTGCGCATCGATAATTGCTTCATTATGTAATTTTGAATTGTGTGAAAACATTTATTGAACTTAATCCATTTTAAGTATTCTTAAAAACTGAATTTAATTCAGCTAATAAGTTAACACAACATTTATTGATTCTGAGGCGGTATGAAAGATTCATTTTTCCATTATATACACAAGTGCATAGGTATGACAAAGTAAGATACAATTAACAATAAAGTATACATAAAGATCATAAGTAATTGGACAATGAAAAATAAAATATGTAATTTTTCTAGATAAATGTAGCTACTGAAAACAATTTGCATAAGAATAAACGTTTAGCTTGAGGTTAAGTTTGGTTAATGTTTGCCTTTTAGTTGATTATTTAATTTCTTTAATGTTTTTTAATAACTAATTATGCTGAGGCAAATTATTATAAAATTTAAGGCCTATAATATATAAGCTTTTGTTCTGAAATTAGTGTGTATTCTTGACGAATGTTGTCCTCCCATATAGAAAATCTCTCAACTTTATTTTAATTTGATGTTATCTATTACTAATTTTATTACAAACAGGGCCTTCATCAAGAGATTCTCAATCAGAAGGGAGCTCACCAGAACGACGAATAAAAGGTCAATTATGGCATTCTTTGGTACCCCCCTCCTCCGTCTCCATAATAAGTTTAGCATTTAGTATATAGATAAACGTCAATACTGCATGCCTACTATTATCAAAATGAAAACTGCTTATGGCACATTCACTATGCAATTACGTAGACATTTTGAAAGATTGACAGACACTATTTACTTCACAAATGATATCTTATTATTTAAATTTAGTGTTTGTTTTGCATGTAATTAATTATAGTAAAGTTTTCATAGTGATTAAAGTATTCATAATCCCTGTTAAATTTATGTTAACCATGCCCGGCAATGCGACTTTCTTTATAGCTCTTTGCCATATTTCTAACATAAGTCATATTCCTGAAAAAGCCCTAATAGTTAAGCTAACCAAAAGCATCATCCCAATATTTAGCCTTCGTGGGGTTGTACATGGTGCATTACTGTAATAAAAAAAAAAAAAAAAAATATAATACATAATGACATTAGTGACTATGCGTTTGGGTTAGGCACTCGCTAAATCCCTCGACCACCTTAAATAAACTTTTGGGGCCTTCTAGGAAATGTACAAACACATTGCTCGTAGGGTGAACCGTTAATACCATGCTTAACTTTTCAATCCATTCATAAGGTCGTAAATTCACCAGCCTCCAATTTTATAGATCGCACAAAATCGATGAAACTTATTTTACTGATTATTACCGCATGGTCTGATTTTTCATGCCCTCTGTTCTCACTCTCATCAAATGTCTTAGGCCTATCTTTATGGCTACTAGCCTCGAGAGCATCTACTAGTATCTACGACGTGTTCAAAATTTCACAGATGAAGGGACATATTAGTGATGTTGAAGATGGTTCTAGAGTGCTGCCAATTGCCGATGACATGGGCTATGCTCTTTCCTACTGTCGGTCATTTACACAGAAGAACATTGATTATATTATAGTGATTTTTAGATCGCTCATCATCTAACAAGAATTTGACAACCACTCTAGTATCTACAATATGGTGCCAATGCACTAAGTCTCAAAACATTGTAATATACTAAAACAAGAATAGCTATGATACCCTGTAGTTATCATATAATATCAACTGCTTCTATACCTTGTTTAGTAGTAGTAAATTATTTACCCTGAACCTAACGTCTTACAGCTAACCCCTACAGGCGTCATTAACGGCATCTTACCTACACGCGCCTGTGGTACCAACTTGCTATTGGTTGTTCATTTCCTATCTCCATGTAAGCCCGTGGAACTTTTAGCCCGTTCGATGTGCGTTTTGGATATCGATAGAGGTGAAAGTGAGTTCTGAGGTGAGAGTGAGGTCTGAGTAGATAAAAAAAATCTTTGGTATCATGATATTCTTTCAATTCATTATACATTTTAACATCTTTCAGTTTTTTTTTTTGTAAATTTTGACTCGTGGCTAGTAATGAAAACCTTCCCTCTCTCCCTTTCTATTTACTACATTTGTGATTTATTTAATACTAACTCCTCCCAAATTGACTTTTTTTCAATAACTCGTCAAAAGTTTTGCAACAGCTGTTTTGAAATACTATACTAATACACACTACCACGGACAAAATTCCTAGTTTAGTTCTGTATTAAATCGTTTTTCTAGATATATAAATAATTAAATCTGTCCAAAAAGTTTTGTCTGATAAAATACTTTCTTCACCTAGCCTTATATTATTGATTACATTATTTTAATATTTTTCATTTTTTTATTTGCATTCTTTTGGGATATTGTATTTATTGGATATTGTTTTCTTTTGTTTAATTGTAGTGCGCATTGTGTTTTTATTAATCGAATTATGTTTTTTTTTGTTATAGGTGGTAGTGTCTGTTCCTCGCCAGATGTAGAGGGCAGCAAGTTGGGTACATCACCACATATTAACCGCTTCTTGGCACGGAAGCCACCGGATGGTTGCGAAAGGGTTAGTTGACCTATATATAATGACTCTATACCACAATTTAAAATTTCACAGTTAATTTTAAATTGAAATGATGGATTTTTTAACCGCGACATAGCCTTTTCTGCGGTTTTAAGCCTTGTAGCTTCTCATCTGTTGGTTGTACAAATACAAAAGTGTTCAGATGATGAGCCATAGGATTTATTAATTATTACTGCATTGTATGCAGTTTTTTACAATGGGAAAAATTGAACGCATGAAATTACAGTTATGCATGAGATAGAATTTTTAATGACCTACAGTGATACCATCCCAGGAAAGGTATTCTTACGGAATCTAAACTATCTTACGAAATCTACAAAAAAGTTCATGGTACTTTTCAGGTGGAGTTAAAATGTTCGGATGCATTGACGTGTGTGAACGTGGTATGCGCGGGTGTGAGCAGCGGCGGCGATGCATCCTCAGTGCCCCGTCCGAGTGTCACGGGATTCACGCTCCGTCCTTCGCTCGGCTCGGCCTTCCAGCCCCTCCAGGTGCCCTCAGCCGCCAAGAAGAGCCTTGACTTTCGCTCCTCCGGTGATGATAACCTGGACGATGACTAAGAACGCTCCCAAATCATACCTTAGATTTTTTAAATAAAGGAAGATAGGCCTAAATCAGAGGTCAAAGATAAATATTTCATATCTGTCTTTAATTGGGATTGGCAGATATCACTTTGCATTCTGGTTGCTTATGTCTAAACTCTATATTTTGGACCTAATTTGTCCAAGGCGACTGTTAAACAAATGTTGAAACTGTAAATATTTTTTTTAACAAAGTATATTTTGATTTTTGTGAAGTAATTAATAATCTAGACTTTCAAACTGGCATAGATCCTAGGAAATTACTTTAAAAACCTGTTTTGTATCGGAGCTTTAATTTTAGATTAATCTTATTATGAGTCTTGTGTGTGGCTTGAAACCACAGACAAAAAAAACGTTTCACCTGTTTTTATCTTTTGGGGTCAACCAAATGATGACAATGAGTGCAATGATGTTGAGATTCATAGCTGTTATCAGAAGCGATATATTATTTTTGATTGTGGATGAGAATGATGGTGCAAAAGTTGCATAAAATCATAATAGTTTTAATATAACTTTATTGAAAAATCTTGATTAATGTTATAAGATTATCTTTACCTTTTAAGTGCAGCGTGTTGAAATTTTTATGACAACATTACTTAAGAGTTAAATATCATAATGATCTTTAATCTTGAGGAGGAACCGAGACGACCAACCTGGATCAAAAGCACTTATGATAAAGTTGGCTTTAGTTGTTGGGGTGTTGGTTCAAAAATGTATTCCAACTAGTTCAAATGTCGGGTAAACAATGACGTTTGTATGCTTTGGCTCTGATGCTAGATGAATCTAAAGGACAGGACGTTTTATTTATGACTGGTCTGAAGTAACGTAAGTCTTCACAACCTGATTTCCATTTAAAAAATCCATAAAAGTTTTAAAACGCCATAATTTTGAGAAAGTTACATTCGGAATAGTTTGTATACAAATGTTATGCTTGTTAGTTACATTGAGTGATGAGTGACTTTTGCACTACTCTGTACGGTATATTGAATTTTAACCTTTGTAATGAATCCACTCCTCGGTACAATTCTACAATGTGCATGTTTGCGATTCATTTATGTATCGCTTTTAACCTTCAGCGCTTTTGATAGAAGTCAGTGGAATTTCTAGGATTTTGCTTTCAAAATAAGAAATTTATATGTCTATATTCATGTTATTTTAATTTGAAGATTTTTTTTTATAAATTTAGTTACAATTATTTGTGTTTGCGTATCTGCCAAATAAGAAATTATATTTCTTTTAGTTAAATATTTTACGGTCACTGGCGTTTGGGGAATGACTGATAGGACTTTTGAGTTTTGATTCACATTACACTGGTGCAAATAGGTTAACATTGTAAAATTCAACATAAGACATGTGTTAATTGAATCTAAGCTTTGCCTAGGACCGTTTGGAATGCATTCGTTTAATGTGCATAGTAAAAGCTTTGGTTATTTCGAGGGTTTTAGATTACTCAACTCGCAACTTTATGCAGATGTTGCACCAAGTCTCAAACATCGTAATTTACTGCAAAACGCAGTTTCGTAATTTTAATGACTGATAGCAATATATTACGTAACTGAAAACTGCGAATTGGTGAAGTAGTTATGCCCCATCTACGAATGGGGAAGATTATTGTTTCTAAACTAAACATTTGGTTAAACCTGATTTGCATGTGGTTTGTGTCTGGTTAAATCATATTACCAAATTGGCATCATTTCCCGGGTGCCTACTAATTTTATGAGGTTGCTATTCAAAATCTACTGTATAATCAATGGTAATAGCTTGGCTGCCTCGAAAATTAGTGGCCGGTTAGATCTATATATTTTTTTTAATGTATGTAAATTTTAAATTAATTTATCCGGAACTTTGTTTCCCCATATTTTTTTAAGGAAAATATTTCATAACCATAATCAACCAATAAGACCAAAACAATTCTGCAAGCATTGTTTGTGAAATAAAATGACCACTTTTAATTAAGTATAAATTACAGATTTAGACAGAATAGTTTTTAGAACTAACATTCTTTTAGACCTGTAGGTCTGCTCGGACCTGAAGCTCGGAGGTCTCGGTTTGATTCCCAGTGGTTTTATTTTTTTGGAAATATGTTTGTTTACAATTCCAGATTTTTATTAAATGACTATTATAAACACTAAATTATCATAAATCAATATTCTTAAAAATAATTAATGGCCGCCTTTTAACCTACGCGTCATACAGCTGACAAGCAGGGGAATACTTGCTGTTTCTAATGATGTTTTCGCAAAGGCTGAAAGACAACGCCGCCTGGTGCTATGTTAAGAAAATTAGACCTCAGACCTCTATTAATTTTCCGTCACCTTGGCATAATATCACCATTCTATAAAAATATATTTCTGGGTTTTTTTACTTGAAGATTGACTGTGGGATATAAAAAATTGATCAGCTTTTAAAATAAAGGTAGAATCTGCAGATAATAATAGGTCGTAACACAACTGTCTGAGAATGTTAAAAGATGGTTTTGCTTTTTACTGCTTAAAATTGTTATTATTTCCATTTATTGAAATTTATTTAAGAAGCTTCTGATTTCAGAATGAGTTTGTGTTAAAATCTATTTGACCAAGATTATTGGAAGAGTATTGTATTGTTTTTTATTAGGTTTGATAAAATTATAAATCATAATTTATTAATTCAAAGTGTCCATAGGAACGATTAATTTGAAATGTAAGTCTATTTTGATTGAAACAGCTTAAGTAGAAATAGTTGATAGGTTTCTGTCATTAATATATATTTGTAGTATAAAATCTGGAAATGTGGAGTAGCAGGACTGAAATGTACATATATTTTTTTATAACGACAAATCCAATGGTAGTTTTTACAGTTTTAAAGTGATAATGAATTAAAGGCATAATGTATATGTTTAAATGATTCTCTATAACATAATGTGTAGCTGTCCTGTGAGGTAAGGGTATTCAGAGCAGCGAGAACTTGAAGTGTACTCTCGCACGAAAGGGATATGCATGTTGCTGGCTCGCATAGTGAAATAGCCGTCCCGTTTTTACACTTCTTTGATGCCATAACTTTATTTCTTTAATGATTATTTTCAAAATTGTACCAAAGTTATAGGTATTTACCTGTGGCATGTTTATTTCAACATCTAGACATGTATAAATAAATTAACATATATTTTGTTGTCCGCCAATAACCTAGGTTTTTTCTAGAAACATATTTTTTTTCAAAGTTTATTAATTTTATTTGAAGTTGCTGAGACCAAAAGTGCCCATAAATTGAAAAACTTGGCTAATTTTTAAAAATGTAATATTTATATCGAGAACTTCTTTTTGTTGTTGATCATTCTCCAAAAGTGCTCACAATTTTTCGGCTGTAAATCTAGATTCTTGTGAAAGTGTTCTGTTAAGTTTTTAGAGAAATTATATTGAAATTTATGAATAAAATATTTTATGAAGGAATGATCAAACACAAAATTTAATTCGATTGACTTTTGAATTAATTTTCATATTTTTGAGTAATAAAACCTACAAGAGATTTATGATTTCACTATAATTTTTAGATTAAGAGTAAAATTAACTGTATGTACAGACATATCCGAAATACAGACTGATTACTGAAGCAATCTTTTATTTAATTACGTTTTTCTATGAAACCAGTAAAAAATCTACATGGTAAATTTTCTTTAGTTTAACAAATGAACAAACTAAATTTACAGAAAATATAGTTTCTATGCCGATTAATGCCAGAAATTGCATTTACGAGTTAATGACGGTCGCCATAATGAAGTGATGGCTATGAGAAAGACTGGCACTTTGGCTAGATCAACAAGACTAAATTTACTACCGTATGGTTATAAAACTATATCCAATGGACATGTACCTGTGTCCTGTAACTCAAAAGAGGAAACCAAAATGGTACTTTATTTTGTACTAGAATTATCTGTACTCCTCATAAAAAAAATAGTCCATCATGATTAATTCATATATCTTAATCACATCAAAATGGGACAAATCCCTGGAAATACGAATCCGGAATCCATACAAACCTTCAAAAAAATATTATTCAAATTATAATTTTGATCTAGTTTAATTATTTCTTTTGGTTATAATCAAGGCAAACGATATTTTGCAATGTTGAGTGAGAACGAAACATGCACGGAACGAGTGATGTAAATATGTATAACGCACAAACCAATTGAAATGTCACATGATAAGTGTTTTAGCTATATTTTAATCTGTCACAATATTTCTTATGCTTAGGTGGCATTATTAGCACTAGTTACACATAAAGCGATAGAAATGCAACACAAAGAGTTACGCGATTTTAATGTTAATTAAATGTATTTTTTAAATATTTATCAGGAGTACATAAAGCGTTAAAGGACTGCAAATCATTTTGCGCTTATGTTGATGTTGTGACAAATTAGTGATCTAAATTTATTTGGTAAAATGTGGCCTCTTACCTGAATCCTCCCCTGAACTAAATTCCTGTTGCTTCTTGCCTATCAGGAGCACTGAATAAATGAGGAAGTAAAGTATTTAATGTTTAGGTGATTTATTACTAAACATTAAAAACAATATATTACAAAAATCATATGAAACTATATCAAACTTGTTATCAAACAAAAATTGTATACTTTCTAACGTACCAACATAACATTTCAACGTGATTCGCTATGTACAGTCAAATTTTCCGAAGAAAATTGTAATACTACATGTAACACTATATAAAAAGCGGGTGGGAGTGTCTAGTAGCAGGTAAACTTTATTTGCATTTAATATAACTAGCGTTAAATTTGACGATAATAATTTGGTTCACTCAATAAACGTATGTGATTCGACTCTCAACCGAGATACTAAATCGATCGATTTTACTCTTTTCGTTTAATCAATTATTGCAGTTTTACATTTTTTATGTTTTTTTGGGGGTTCTAATTCACCCATTTCTTTAATAAATCCACGAAGAAATAATGTAACTTGCATGTTTAAGGAACTGAAATATTTATTTTTTGGTAAATTTAAAAGACAAATCATTGCCAAATAAATGCACAACAAAACTGTGGAATCAGTTATGTAATTGACATTTTAATAATTAATTTAATTGTAGCATATTATTTAGTATTGTAAACTTCTCTTAGTCTGTATATCATCTAACATTATCCTCAGTTCTTCATCTTCAAACCTTCCTTCTAAGGAGGGCAAAAGAGCCTTTGCTTCTTCGGGAGTTTCCGGGCACAAGTTAGCAAGGCTTGATATTTCAAACTTGTGTAGCTTCTTTTGCAATAACAGACTGAAATTAAAAATAAAGATAAAAAAAATAATACCTAGCAATGTCAAGATTCTCATATGCCGACATTAAAGAAGCAATACATTTTTTAAATTTTACAAGAGACAATAAAAGTTAATTATAATACGAAGCAGATGTGTTTTTTTTTTAAACCAACAACCTGCAAACTCAAGTCAAATTATATTAATTTTTATTTTTCTTCTATATTTACAAATAAGAGTCACAATATTATAGCAAAATATTATGCAATATTATGGAGAAATTACTAGGTTGAGTCTCCTTAAGAATGATATCCCAGATCTTTGTCCATTATTTTATTATTCTACATCAAAACTTTTTTAAAACATTACACCATAGGCTCTCACTTCAGTGGGTTGTCAAGAATGGGTTCTACTGGGTCTCGCAGATTTTAGTCTGTTGATCCAGCCATTCATTACATAGTCATCATGTAACAGTTTATTACTTGGACTACGGAGTATTGGCTAGAACTGCTAACAAAATCCTCAAGATCTTGAGTCTTTCATTAGAGAATTCAAGCTTTTAGGCCTTGAAAAAAAATCATCAAAAATAGACCTAGGTTTTTCACAATCTAATCACAACCACAGGATTCTTGCGCTGATGTTATACATACAATTTAAACAATAATCACCTGCGAACACTGGCTATGGTCTCTTTATTTTTGAATTTTCTGAATCTGTTTGTGTACGTCAAGGTCTTCATGAAAACTTCTGAAAATTCCTGTTCCTCTTCCGCAGACTCGTTTTGTACTTTTCTATGCTCCAGAAGCATGTGGACTTCTGATATCAGCAACGTTTCGGCATTCTCAAATTCTAAAATATAATAAAAGACTATTATTTTTTATAAATAGCCCGGGGTTGAACAGCTAAACTCTGCTGGAGGCTCTATAGGCTTTCGGTGCACAAAGACTCGTGCCTCTGACACTCAGGATGAGTCTCTTTACTTGCACCTTGAGGCTTCTTGCACCTTGGCTTCTTGAGGCAAGTCTTAGAAATGGTATAACCGTGGAATTGGTAAAAATGTCAGATTGGAACCTGGTCAATAGTTAAACGCCCTAACAACCACAATCTCAATAATTATTGCTAAGCCTCTAATTAAATTGTTTTATTTTTAAAATAATTACTTTTGGAGCACCTATCTAGGAGTGCTACGTTATGACTATTTAAAAATAAATTTAAAAAATACCTCTTAGAAATATATGTAAAATAATTATGATCATTTTATGTATTACTATAATATTCAAATTTGAAAATAATATCACTGCTACGTGTCACGTTAGGTTTATATTATTTCTACTGTTCAGTTTTTGTTTTGCATGTTCTATTTTTGTTATGCTATAATCTACCTTGTCTAAAAATGCATTTACTTATACCTTTTAATATGTATGAAATAATATTAGTTAAGAAACCTAACAAAAGGACCTGTCGACAGTCTCTGACTAATGGGTCCTTGCTTATTTTTATTGTATTAAAAACAATATGATAAAATAAACGCCGTCATTGACAGCATTGAAACTGAAACTACGGCATTATCGATTTGCAAGTTCCTTCCTATTTATAAAAAGCTTGCCCAAATGGTTATCGGACCAAATAGTTATGGTTACAGTAAGTTATACTACCAAGAAATTGTTGTCTAAACATCATGTGCCCTGAGAAACCTGGATGAAATACATTATATCGGTTGGTCAGATTAGTGAGGTACTTGGGCACGGCGGTATAACATTTATCTTATATAAACATCAGTGTTATACGAGGTTTATCACGCAACTTTCTAAGCTTTAGCTACATAAAGAGAAGGAACTACTCCGGAGCTAGAAGGAGCCTTCAAAGTAATGAGTGATCTTGTGTTTCTCTAGACTTTGATGAGTGGGCGGGCGGGTATGTGTTTATTATGCAGCAATCAGGTACTGCATGGCCATTAAATGAGACAGTTTTTTCTTCACCGCAGTGTTTCATCTCTTCAAAACACTATAAGTTGTCACTGGAGTTCTCGGCTCCAATAGATGAAATGGATCATTTCAGGATATTACGATATAATAATGATAATTTCTGTTACTGTTGAAGGTTAATTAAGTATGTAGTGGCTTTTACATCAACCTTGTCAAATATGCCGCTGGTTAAATTTTATGCATCTTCGCAAATATTCATGAAATTTAGGCCCATATTCTTTAGGTATTCCCAAATATGCTTTGAATCTCCGATAATCTCGTGTTTTAATGTTAATTACGTTAGATGGAATGTGTGATAACATGGAAGTGTCGTAAATAACCTAAAATTTTACTGTGAATAATTCGTTGATTTTTGTATTAATCTTTTTAAAAATTATTTTCCACACCGTTTTTTTACTATTATCATGATCTACACATTTAACTAGATATGAATGAGTATGTTTAGTTCCATAACTTCTGCCCATATCCTTTAGTTATACGTTCAATTTTATTTTTGCGAGCATACACAATTAAATGAGCTTATTTAAATAAATTTTCTTCAAAAGTGTCATCTTTTAGTGCAGTGTCAATCTTTAGTGCCTTTACCATCTTACCAAAGTTTTGTACTCATTTAAGTAGGTGCTAGAAATAAAATCTGTAAATAGGATCGTTGTTTCGGTCAAAGAACTTTTACCAAATAAATAAAATAATACCTTTATAATAAATACTATTTGGAATATCAGCCCGTGAAAGAAATGGTACGTATATAAATAATTGATAATAAACCTTTAGGAAATTGCAAATCAGCTGCGTCTTCTTCTATCACATCTGCGGGATTCGCAGTAGACATTTTCAGCGTTCTTTTTACAATATTAGAGAAAAAATTCCCGAATTTTAACGATTCGTTTTACCGAGTAAAACATCAACACGCTTTATCAAGGTTGAGTTGACACTTATGACAGTTATGACAGGCAAACTCAGTGTTGCCGCGAGCTTTGAGCAAACTACCGTACATGAAGTTTAAAATTGCCCTATTTTAATATGAGTTGTCGACACTTTTTAAACAAGTGAGTTACGGTATGTTTTTCTGTCATAATCCGAATACACGCATAAAATATACACTTAACATTAAAAATCGCTGTTTAGGTCAAATTTATCAGTTTTTGCGGTGGTTTAAAATACACAAAATTACTTACTGAATTTAACACATTGCTGGCGAGTAATACTCTATTTACTGTAGGAGTATCAAACTATTCATTGATATCGTCTTCATATTGTTCACTACTAAAAATGCGTTCGCAATCAGCATTTGAATATGAAAATGAAAATGTACTAAGTACGAATCTCGCCAATGGAGAGCATAGTGCGTATTTGGCATTTTAATTACTTCACTTCAAAAATGTGTCTGGTTTTATCTTTATCATCCACTTTTTGTGCTGATTACCGGACAATACGGTAATTGCCGAACTTACGGCAGCACTGGGCAAACTGTGGAATAGAATGACAACCATAGAACATAATTTATGGACACAAAATTTCTAAAATATTTCCAAAGATTTTCCTAACTAGTAAAAAAACCCCCTATATATGAAAAAATATATACAAGCATAATATTTAATAAACGTTTAAATGTCAAAATAAAATACAATAATAAAGAAGGGGCGGTTGGGTTACAAATTATAAGTAAGAAGTTATATTTAAAAAAAAATATCCCCAAAAATTTATATTTTTTAACAAATCCGACCACGCTGGCACGCGATGTCTCTGGCATAGCCATTCTTGTTTTGTTATAAAAAGCCATATATGTAGGTAATTCAACTTTTAAAAAGTAAAACTTCTTTCCCTGGGCATTGAATGAATCTAATGCAACACGGTAACGGGATAAGTTCGTGTAAATTCGGTGACACACATTTGTGTCGTGACGTCTTGCGGAAACATAGTTTCCGCCAGTATGGGGTGATAATTTTGAAATGTAGATTTTATTCTTATAAAGTGCGTTTTATAATATTCTTAGTATTGTTTTATTACTTGACTTAATGTACCTTACTCTAAGGAAAAATGTGCTTTAGAACATTAGGGTAAAATAGTCGAAATGCAGTATTTATGAAGATAATTTCTTGCGTTTTGCGACTATCAACGTAATGCTGTCTGGCATTAGGTTC
Source organism: Neomicropteryx cornuta (assembly GCA_020383195.1). Taxonomy (NCBI): domain Eukaryota; kingdom Metazoa; phylum Arthropoda; class Insecta; order Lepidoptera; family Micropterigidae; genus Neomicropteryx; species Neomicropteryx cornuta. The sequence goes on along the minus strand of JAHKQU010000025.1, from coordinate 5,329,601 downwards.
GATAGATACTTGATCATTTAGAGGTATTGTAGTATTAGGTACATCCAAAACATCGTTTTTTATAGACTCTAAAAATCATGATTTTTGAAACAAAAATAAATATATATCGTAATGAATTAGGTAAATAATTAGCAGATATTAAAAGTATAATTTATACTGCATATAGAATTAAAAAATGTATCCCCCATTTAAAAATATTAATTACACTTGATACTTATCTAACGCATATTTAGGCCGTTGTATCTAATTGTAAGTTGTAGCTAATGACTCGCAACCCCGGCCAAAATAACCAATTTATTGTTTATTGCTAGTGTGAAACCGTCAAAAATTTCCTTCAACGCTATAAAATACGATGATTACATAATAAATACATAGTTCAAATATTATCGCTATACTGCACGAGTTGTTTCGTTCGTTTCCAGTCCAGTACTCCCTTTCTCTATGAGATAAGCTCCTAAAACCGTAACCTAATTGCAAATCACTCCAGCCCTGAAAGATCCTAGAGGGAAATGTTTCCACATCAATACAAAACATATTTTGTATAACATTGTCATAGGTAATATTACTATTACTTAAACGAATGCAACATTGCAGCAGAAAATAAAATACAATTTAATAATCCAAGTAATTTATATGACCTTGTCATACGAATTATTTAGTTTCTTCAACTGTAAGAAAACAACTCTAATCAATGATCCACATCTAGGGATCATCTCAGTACACAAATCATGTTAAATAGAACGGAAAATAAGGTTTGCATACATTTCAAAGCAAGACAAATATTTACTTTGAGGTTTATTGCACTAATCTGAGAAAATAATATGAGCGGCATTTTTTAAATTTAAAATGGACTTAATTGTTTCATGTTAAAAGATCAGTACATTTTCTTCATTTGCTAAAAAAGTTGGCCGAAAGAAAAGAATCGTGCTCATAATTTATATATCAATATGAAAAATATTATTAGTTCTGTGTTTATATTAATCGTTTCAATCGAACTATGCAATTGTAGTGTAATCACAAATGATACGTTTTTTAATATAAGTAAAGTCGGCATTAGTGTAAATTCTTATGAAACTGTAAGAAACATAAGTAAAGTGTTTATTACGGACGATGATTTTTTTTCCGATGAACTTATAAATAATGTTATAATTAGGGAAATCAAAGCCTTCTTGGATAATTCCAATGGATTGTTTTTCAATGATACGGATTTTGAGGAATGTCTTAACGATACTAAAATATACCTTAGTGCAACTACTGAAGGCCAGTATTGGGCAATTAACAGTGAGTAATCGATATATGTGAATAAAGAAATAAAATAAGATTTTTAATTTATAAGTGTCTTACTTTATATGATGCCAATCGTAGTCAAATAAGATATTGGTTCATCATCATTTTTGTTTATAGTGACGTTTTATCAACAGTGGTTGCTTTTCTAGATTCATAATATTATAAAGAGGAAAGATTTGTATTTATGTATGTTTGTAACGAATAAACTCAAAAACTACTGAACCGATTTCAAAAATTCTTTCACCATTAGAATGCTACATTATCCCCGAGTAACATAGGCTATATTTATTACTAGAAAGAATCCCTACTAAAACTTCAACAATGTAACTCAAGGTGTAAAAAAAGCAATGTCTTTCATCGCTTGCGCTGCGGAAACTATTGATGATAGAACAAAAAAATGTTTTACAATATTAAAGAAAATATTGCGATACTATATGTCCAACTATTGTAGTTTTGTCACTTTAACTACTTTTTACATTTTAAAAGTTGATAGAAATGCCGACTAAAACCAGACCATGTTATCCATACTTTTATATCCAAATAAATCATTTCGTATTCAAGATTGTTTCAATACCTGCAGATTACTTTTTGATTTATGCAAAACGGACATTCCATTCAAATTAAACATTATTTTCATACCTACATTAAACTTAATTCACATTCATACAAATCTCTCTTTCTCGCATCTCGCATTTAGTTTGAAAAAATCATACCTACTGTATAATAATATATTTGTATATTCTGTATATTTGTATAATAATATATTTGTATAATAATATATATAATATATTTGTGAATATGTAGGGAATCCATAATCGGTTTTGTTATCTGTTTAATTCTTAATTGTTTTATTATTATTGTTATAACTGTGTGTTTTCCCATAAGAAAATAAATAAAGATTTTTACGAATTTAAAAATGACAATCTAAATAAAATACTAATAGAAAAATAAATGCCGCCGCGCCGTTTTCAGAACAAATATCAAGTTCCATCTATAGCATTTTTTTAATACAAAAAGTAAAGAAATAATGTGATTTTTGTATTTATTTTAATAAAAGAACAATATAATATTTATGAAATTTGTTCAAACTGCTATGTATATTTGAATATTTTTATAAAATTACTACAATATAAATGATGTATCAAACACTATTAATCTATATAAAAATGAAAGATTTTTTTAAAATTTAACCAATAAGGAGGGTTATGGGGGGGGGGAATGAACATTTTTATGAAAAAATATATACTTAGGTCTAGAAACTTGAAATTTTACAAATAGCTTCTTTACATAACATAGGCATCGAATGAGAAGTGATTTTGTGAAATTTAAACATTTAGGGGGGCAATGGGGGTTGAAAAAACAAATTTCCGCGTTTATACATTTCTTCGCGTTTCACATCCACTAGAACCCAAAACCACCCTCAGTTAAAAAAGTTATATATAAGTTTATATATCTATCTATCTTTCTATATAAAACACTTTCTTGTGGACACGATAACTACCGTAATTTTGCGTAATTAATATATAAAATTCAAGGGTAGAAAATCTCGGTCAAGTTCGTTAATGCCTAAAAATTATCAAAAGTAAACTTTTTTGATAAGACCGACCATGGGTCTCCTAGGGGTGGGAAAAAATGGATTTTCAAAATTGATAAAATCATACCTCCCTTAATAAACAGGATCAAATCCGTTCAAAATGTTAGTTAAACCGGTGGTTATACCAATATTTTGCTGGTGATATATTATTCATCATAGACACTAATTTAAGTCTTTATTTGGGGAAATGAATAAAAATAGATCATTGTTTGGGGCATTCCATTCACGAATAATTCGCGGAAGAAAATTTTATCCGGCTGATCAGCCGTCGCACGTATGTTCGCTTGACAAGCTGAGAGCTTAGCAGGTGCATTGGCTAAAGCAAAATGTATATTTTGTAAGTCACTCTACAGCAGAGGTTCCCTAAGTGGTCCACACGGACCCCCGGGGGTCCGTGTGCCAGGGGGTCCCTGACAGGAAGAAAAAAAATCACAGTGTGGGAATCCTGGGGAAGGGGGTCCACGAAGGATAAACAATACTGGGCTAGGGGTCCACGGGGAAAATAAGTTTGGGAAACATTGCTCTACAGTATGCCACATACTAAGTAGTTCGCACTTAGGCTGTGCCATTAATTCTGAAGGACTATGGAATCGTCCGACTGATTACGATAAATGAATGTTATGATTATTAAAAATGACAAAACGCAACACGCTTCATTGTTATTTCAGTGGTCGATTCAACAGGAAAAGTACCTGCGGGCATCCTCAGTGGAAATACATATGAACCGGGAAATTATTACCAGTGTCTATCCACAGACCACAGCCTACCAGACGCCGCTGGAGGGAAACAATACAATATGGCGGGGAAGTATTGCCTAATGTCATTGCAAGTGCCACTAAGCGCAGCAGAATTATCTAACCAAACAAACATAAATAAATCGGAGAATTTGGAAACGTCAGAGACAAGTAACAGGTAGTGCACTAATAACATTTAAAAAAAAGGTTATTGGTGATTACGGTGGTCGATTAAATTAATACAATATTTGAAAATTAATTATAAAATTCATAAAAAAGGTTTTAAAGTTGAAATTAGGTTTTGTTTTGGGTTTTCTTTTTGCATATTTCAATTGTTTAGCGTGCTGTTGGAATTATGCAGAACAGTCTAAAACGTTTGCTTTTCAAAATGGCGAAATGATTTTGGCGCGTTAAATACTTGGTGTCACTTTTATGTGCGTTTATTGGCACCTTTTTTTAGATTTGGTTATCCTGTAAATGAGGTTAATTCCACTTTGTATTGAACAAATTTTTTAAAAGGAAATCGTTCTGTGTGAATCTTTGTGTCTTAAAATTGCCAAGCATAACCTTTGTAGCTCTGCGCTATTTTCACATTGACCTTGTTTAAAAATGGACTATTAGCATTGCTAATTAGGTAGATCGAACGAAACCATGACATTATCGTAATAATTATGACAAACTTGTCGTTTGCCAAGAATAGCACCCCGACCTGTTATGGTGAGACTTCGTTGTCATAAAAATTGTAACTTGATATACTAATAAATAGTAATAAATTGAATATCGCAGATATGCCATAGTTCATTTTAACAAAAATATTTTTTGCTCTAACTGGGTACAATAAACAGAACAGTTAACAAAAATATTGTTTGTACACTGTTGTGTTGAAATAAAACTCACTGTCTTTACTATCAAGAATGTTGAAATAAGGTCATACTTTAATAATAATTATTGTGGCGATACAAAGATAACCACGTCAGATGTTGACACCATAAAATTGCCAAGTTTTAGTTAAAAATAATATGGCGCCTAGAAGATAATATAAGATAAGTGTCCCGGCCGATCCGCTTCCAGCGGATCCGAAGACCAGTCCTCTTCAGTCGGGACACAGCTGGGTGGCTTCTGATGCCACGTTCTCAAGGTGGACTGTAGATCCGAGCTTTCCAAGAGTCAGTCTCCTCAAATCAAGCTAGCCTGATTTATAATGCAACGATTTCAAAAAGTTCAAAATGATTAAAAGTCAATAAAAACAGAATTGAAAGTTATCACACTATTTATTCAAAACAGTATATTCAACGGGTCGTAAATCCGTTGAATAAGCAAAAGGATATTGTCTGAATCACAATTTAAAACACAGAATAAAGTTCAGTACTAATTAAATTAATGCGAACAAACATTGACAGTTTATAATACAGTTCTCCGAGATAGTGACAATTTGTGACTATTTATTTTATGAAATAAATGTCAGATTGTCTTCAATTCACTCACCGATATGTAGATTTCAGCCTAACTTCTCAATCGTTCACTAAACGAGTCTCGAACGCTGAAGTACATTTGTTTTTGGTAATTTGTGACCTCGTTGATTTAGCTCGATTTTATCTCGTTGCGTGATTAACATTTAGCTCTCGTGGTATCCAAAACCTCTGGTTGGATGGTACGTAATTAATAGAGTTACACCAACTTCTAAAAATTTTAAACTAAGTTTAATATTCGCGACGGCTATCGATTGACGTTATAAAAAACTGACAGCGAAACGGTGCTCAGTCACGTCTGCTAAAAAAACTAAACAACACTAACTCGAATGTAGGTATGAGGCGACCTTTTATTCACGCGTTTCCGCTTTCGCCCTTCAGCGGACGCACCCCCTTCATACCTCTTGCCCACAACCTACGAGCGTTTTAGGAATATTTGAAATCACATAATTTTTTTTTTAATAAATTTTTTACCATACTTATTGCTTGCTAATATTATGCTAAACAAATATATTCCCTTAATCTAAAAGATATATTTACATGTTTTCTTTATTTGATAAAGACGGTTTTGTAATTATAATATAAAAATAAACAATCCGTTTTTAGCCTTAACCATTACTAAAATTCTATTTTGTTTCTATGACCTACAAACCTAAATCCAGTGACTTTTCCTTTGAATTAAATATCAAATGTAGATTATTTCGCGGCGCGCTAATGATCTGTAATTAGGTTCTCGATTAACTCCGTCGCGTTTCCGAACGCGTAATCCTTTAATGTCTCTTAAATGATATTGTTTTGGCTGAAGATTTAAATATCTTACCTATATTAATGTTACGTATCTACCTTATGGATACTTTAAATAGCAACAAATATTATCATTATACAGTTTTACAATCTTACAAGCTAGACAAAAAACATTTATACATATGTGGGTAGTGATCATTCTCACATTCAGTCAATTTTGGCACCAAAACTATAGTTTTCTTATACTATTAAAATATTAAATAAATGTGAATATTTAGAATTCACCGTTACCAATTTTTGAAAGACCTTCGCGGCGTCTTTAAAAACAAACTTCCCGGTTCGTTATATGGCGGTACAGCGCCTCGTACACTTATATGACGGTAAGGGTTTTACTGCCCCCTGCATCTTTATTACGGTCCGGTCGCGTATCCTAATCCGTGCTTCTAAGCCATCCTTTTGTCATACTAAGCTAACTGCGCCGTATTTTCAGATATTTTGCTTCAAATGATTTTTTTTTATTTAAAATTCGTCAGTCTGGTGTTGCCAACTTATAATTTCCGAAATTAATTTCCTGAATGTGAGTTTACCTCATATTTCCCACGACATTCCGCCCTCTCTGAAACGTTACTCTTTCAGACTTTGATGGTCGTGGACTCGCAACACTGCCACTTTGACTGCCGGTCGTTTGTAATGTTTCCCGTGGCTTTTGACGGTTACCGCTCGGGTTTGTCCGTCTGTGCCGGGGTGTGTTTGCACTACTATGCCGCGCAGCCAAGCGTTTTGCGGAAGTCTTTTTTCGATTATGAAATACCACGTCGCTTACTTGTATATGTTTCGCGGGTTGTTGCCATTTTTCTCGGTGCATGAGACGCTCGTGATGCCGGAGTCGTATGGCAGGTAGATCGGCCCTCCGGGCAGGTATCGCCTTTCCCTGTCGGCCCCGGCAATACGGACACTTTTGAGCCGTTTTCCACGCAGCGCTTCGCGCTTTAGGTATATAGAAACGCTGTCTTAATTCGTTTAATACGAACCTTTGACCTTGATGGGAGCTCGTCTCATGCACATGGCTTATTAATAGCTTGGTGTAAGGGTGACTTGCAAACAATATGGCCGGCTTAATACATTGCAATGCGATATTTCGCATTGCATTTATGCGACCGCCTACACGCAATATTTTTTCGTCATCTAAAAATGCATTTAGATGACGAATTTCACTCGACTTTTTTATTGGCCGATTTGCGCTTATATCTTTTAGCTCCTCAGCGAAGATTTCGTTTTGCGCTTGTCGTAACCAATACTTTTCCGAGTTACTGATTTCTTTCGCAGAGAGCGCCCCCCGCCCCCCTCTTTTTCGAAAGATATCGACCGCTCTGAACACCCACGCTGTACAACGAATTAGGCGCGTCCATTTTGAATATTTGGACGCGTCTATTAACGCTGTTTCGGTCTCAGCAACGTGAGTGACAAAGACGTTATTTGTCACTTTGTTGTGATAATTTATTTTCACCTTTTGAAAATTAGAAGTTAAATCGTCTCTTAATAGCCCGTCGCGCTCGTTGCGTTGTAAGTGCAACGCGCGCCCGCCATTTGTCCCGGCGTCGAAATTACCGTTTTTTAATTTCGCGTCGCGTTCCTTACGTTGTGAATGTAATACGCGATCGCTATTAGCGCCGGCGTCGAAATTACTGTTTTTTAATTTCGCGTCGCGTTCCTTACGTCGTGAATGTGATACACGATCGCTATTAGCGCCCGGTCCGATTTTACCGCTTACTGACCACCCAATTAATGCCTTTGTTACCACAGGACCCTGACGCCAATCACCATGCACTTCCATGGGCAAGATGAGGCCATACTGGTCTTGTCCGATAAGCATTTTTATTTTTCCGTGAACCGACTTAATAGGTAACCTAGATATAAACGGATATTTTTCTCGTAATTTATCGATGTCTAAATTATGATAAGGTAAGTTTAGATTTTTCATAGTTTTCACATGTTTTAAATTATAAATTACGGAATTGTTTTCGGCTTGAATTTTTATATCTACCGACCTAGTACACGAGTTCTGTGATTTCATACCGTTAATACCTACTATTTTTAATGTCGATGTAACGCCCTTTGCGCCGATTTCATTTGCTATTTTTTCGTCGATTAGAGTCAGAGTCGATGCCTCATCCAATAACGCGAGTATATCCCTGGACCCAGCCTCGCCCGTGACCTTCACATTCACAACTCGGAGTCCAATGCTTCCGCTCTCATGACGTGTGTGCGTCACGTGACCTGTCTCGACGGCGGTTGACCCCTCTGGAGAGGCCGCTTGGCTGGGTTCCGAACGCGTTATCGGATGAAGTAACTTATGGTGTTTACTTTTGCATCCGTTAATTCCGCACGACACTTTTCTTTTACATTGAAGTGCGGTGTGTCCTAATTTTAAACAAATAAAACATAAGTTTTCTTCCCTGACCCAATCGCGTTTACTGTTTAGGCTTAGAGCCGCAAAATTCCTACAAACATTTAAATCATGATTTGTTTTTTTACAGTACAGACATTTTTTAACTTCTAACGATTTTTCGTAGGTATTAAAAATATGCCTACGCGTCGGCTCTAATTTTTTAATCGCGCGCGTTTTTAACTCGCTGCGTTCTTTGACCGCGGGCTTTGAACTACCTGAGTTAGTTTCCTCTTTTGCGGCCGCGTCCAGTAATGACTCTAGCCATTCCCCGAAATCTGTAAGTGTGGGATGTTCGCCTTTGAATTCTTTGTACCACTGAAGCCTTAAATATTGAGGTAATTTTAAAATTAATTCTTTCAACAATGGCGGATTAATTAAATATCCGTCATGTCCCATACTTTTAAGTGAGTGTACAATATTGCAAACAATGGTGCCAAATTTAACTAATTGTGAAAGTGAGTCACTTACCCCAATATTCGGAACACTGCGAGCCTCTGTCATCAGTTCATCTATGCGAGCATCTGGTCTGCCGAAGCGTCGATAAAGCACCTTCATGATGGCAGGAACGTTCTCCGGTTCGACTAGCAGCGACCTCACAGCCTCCCTGGCTGGCCCGCTGAGTGAGGCAGCCAAACGGATTAAATTATCTGCATTGGAGTAGCCGCACATCTCGTTCCCCTGATTAAATAAACTAATGAATATCGGAAACTCATTAGTGTTTCCGGTAAACTTCGGCAAGTCTCGTAAAAGTTTTGCACGCGCCGACACTAACATGTTATTTCGATATGAATCACTTATATTAGGCACTGACACACACACTTTTTCAGTTTTTATCGGCGACCGTTGTCGGTAGCGCGTTGTCTCGCTCTCGCCCGGCCGCTCCTCTTGTGTCGCGCCGATACGGAGATTTCGAAACGCCTGTTTCAAATCGTCCGCCCTTGTGTCGATTCTCGGTATTTTCGTCGCGGCCCATTCGCGACAATACCTAGACGATGCTGATGAGTCCGCGATGCTGCCCTCATCGTCATCTTCTTCCTCGGCCTCGATCATTTTTTTTTTGATCTCCAGCCTCTTTGCCACCAGATCCATCTGTATCTGGGTGGCTTCTGCAGCGGCTTGCAGCCTGGAGTTTTCTGCAGCGGCTTGCAGCCTGGAGTTTTCTGCAGCGGCTTGCAGCCTGGAGTTTTCTGCAGCGGCTTGCAGCCTGGAGTTTTCTGCCTGCAGCCTGGCGCTCTCTTCTGCAGCCTCAAGGTCCGCTGCCAGCAGTTGTCTGGTGACGCTGCTTCTAGAAGCAGCTGACGTCCTGGACCTGCGGCTTGCAACGGATGATGCCCGTGACGCAGGGAGTTCCTGGGCCGCTGCCTGCAGCCTCTCCTGGAGCCTGGATGGGCCTGCTTCCGTGCTGACCTGTTCGGCTTCCTGGGAATCCTGTGCCGTCATGCTCAGACGCTCCGTTGTGTACGGCGCTTGTTCCTCGGCTCTGTCCTGTCGGCGTCCTGCGCTGATGGTTCGTCCTGAACCGCGACTTGTATTGCCTGACAGTCTTTGCCTCAGGCGCTCGCTCTTCCTCTCTCCTGGAGTTGCCTGATCTGCCATATCCTTTTGGCTCGCTTGACTTTTTGACATCTTGTCAAAGAAAACTCGGGGCTCGTCCAATCTGCGCTCGAAAGGACCAACAAAGATGCTATGTCCCGGCCGATCCGCTTCCAGCGGATCCGAAGACCAGTCCTCTTCAGTCGGGACACAGCTGGGTGGCTTCTGATGCCACGTTCTCAAGGTGGACTGTAGATCCGAGCTTTCCAAGAGTCAGTCTCCTCAAATCAAGCTAGCCTGATTTATAATGCAACGATTTCAAAAAGTTCAAAATGATTAAAAGTCAATAAAAACAGAATTGAAAGTTATCACACTATTTATTCAAAACAGTATATTCAACGGGTCGTAAATCCGTTGAATAAGCAAAAGGATATTGTCTGAATCACAATTTAAAACACAGAATAAAGTTCAGTACTAATTAAATTAATGCGAACAAACATTGACAGTTTATAATACAGTTCTCCGAGATAGTGACAATTTGTGACTATTTATTTTATGAAATAAATGTCAGATTGTCTTCAATTCACTCACCGATATGTAGATTTCAGCCTAACTTCTCAATCGTTCACTAAACGAGTCTCGAACGCTGAAGTACATTTGTTTTTGGTAATTTGTGACCTCGTTGATTTAGCTCGATTTTATCTCGTTGCGTGATTAACATTTAGCTCTCGTGGTATCCAAAACCTCTGGTTGGATGGTACGTAATTAATAGAGTTACACCAACTTCTAAAAATTTTAAACTAAGTTTAATATTCGCGACGGCTATCGATTGACGTTATAAAAAACTGACAGCGAAACGGTGCTCAGTCACGTCTGCTAAAAAAACTAAACAACACTAACTCGAATGTAGGTATGAGGCGACCTTTTATTCACGCGTTTCCGCTTTCGCCCTTCAGCGGACGCACCCCCTTCATACCTCTTGCCCACAACCTACGAGCGTTTTAGGAATATTTGAAATCACATAATTTTTTTTTTAATAAATTTTTTACCATACTTATTGCTTGCTAATATTATGCTAAACAAATATATTCCCTTAATCTAAAAGATATATTTACATGTTTTCTTTATTTGATAAAGACGGTTTTGTAATTATAATATAAAAATAAACAATCCGTTTTTAGCCTTAACCATTACTAAAATTCTATTTTGTTTCTATGACCTACAAACCTAAATCCAGTGACTTTTCCTTTGAATTAAATATCAAATGTAGATTATTTCGCGGCGCGCTAATGATCTGTAATTAGGTTCTCGATTAACTCCGTCGCGTTTCCGAACGCGTAATCCTTTAATGTCTCTTAAATGATATTGTTTTGGCTGAAGATTTAAATATCTTACCTATATTAATGTTACGTATCTACCTTATGGATACTTTAAATAGCAACAAATATTATCATTATACAGTTTTACAATCTTACAAGCTAGACAAAAAACATTTATACATATGTGGGTAGTGATCATTCTCACATTCAGTCAATTTTGGCACCAAAACTATAGTTTTCTTATACTATTAAAATATTAAATAAATGTGAATATTTAGAATTCACCGTTACCAATTTTTGAAAGACCTTCGCGGCGTCTTTAAAAACAAACTTCCCGGTTCGTTATATGGCGGTACAGCGCCTCGTACACTTATATGACGGTAAGGGTTTTACTGCCCCCTGCATCTTTATTACGGTCCGGTCGCGTATCCTAATCCGTGCTTCTAAGCCATCCTTTTGTCATACTAAGCTAACTGCGCCGTATTTTCAGATATTTTGCTTCAAATGATTTTTTTTATTTAAAATTCGTCAGTCTGGTGTTGCCAACTTATAATTTCCGAAATTAATTTCCTGAATGTGAGTTTACCTCATATTTCCCACGACAATAAGCATAAAAAATGATCGGATAAAAGAACGTGGAATGAACTCCAGCACAAGCATGGACTGGGGTTGGATTGGGTTCTCTCCCAATATAGTTATTATAATTAAACAAATTGGTATTCCGCATCAATGGTAGTAAGTTAAAGATGGTATATAGGTAAGCATAGCTAGCTGGTATCTAGATAAAAGCACACACACAAATACATACTTATAGACACAAAAGTTCCTAAAAACCTATTTTTTTAGACGAAACCTGTTATTTGATGGTTTTTTCGTCAAATTCACTTTAAAATGAGTGAACTGTGATTTAATCGAAGAGTTTTAAAAGAATGTGGATTAGGGTTTTCAGTATAATTCTTTTAAATAAATAATCAATCTGGAATATTAATCAAATTTTTGAATCTGGATTGTTTATATTTTATGCCTAATTGATTTATTAAAAAAAAATAATGATTCGGGCTGGATTCTTAAGCAAAAATTTACATTTCTTTCCCTGAATGATGTATAATAAACTATTATCAGCACGTATTTAAACGTAGTCACCAAAGATATTTAAAATTGCGTGTAACAGTAAGAGTATTTTGGAAAAAGACTATAATAAATACAGAACAATATGTCATTTATTGTAGGTGTTACTTGAATTTTATTAGATGTTTCGTAAGTGAAATTTACTTACTCTTACTCGAATTCATTCGATTGTTTCAGGAATGAAATTGTCGCCTTTATCCAAGAAGGCTTGGGTTTGCCGGTTGGTATTGTCGTGGGATTTTGCATCCCGTCGAGATGCTCCGGGATACAATGGGCACAAATTCTAACAGAAGTCCTAAGATTCGACGTGCTTCCTTATACGGAATGTAGAACGGCTAACGATAAACCATGGACTGGCATAGATATAGCTGGCGTGTATGTAATTCTATGCTTTATCATAAAATAAATTTAAAAGGTGGCCTGTGTGACCGAGCCGTAAAAAGATTGACGTTTCTTCTTACGTTCTGAGATTTAAAATAAATTCTTATAACGTGTTTAAGGGTAATGTTAGAGTTCTTTAAAAAATTGACAGTTGATTTGGTCAGTTTGTATCATATTTTTAAATGTATCCTTATACACAACATAGGCCTATTAAACACAGCAAAGAGAGTATGCCGGGGGGTAGAAGGTCCAAGTTTGATGGATGTGAAATAAGGAAAACTCCGATGTGCTGGTACCTCTTTTTATTCCTTCGCGGTAATATTAACGCATTTACACGAGTCCCGTAAAAGGATCATTTCAATGCTTGTGCAATACTTATACACTAAATAACAATGTAAAAGGATAACGCAGTAATTCAGATACTTTCAAAATTACCAACAATGTCTGTGCAATGCGCGCCTGCGCAGAGCTTTGGCCGATCACATCCGCGCTGGCGATGTCACACGCATCGCGACGCCGTCCTGCGATGCTGCCAGCTGCAGTCGAAATATGCAGCCCGCTTAAGAGGATTATTTTTCAAGCATTAAAACATCAGTCCTGTAAATGATATCAAAATCGTCTGGTGATAAATTATCTACTTTATAATCGTCGGGTATATAATCTGTACTGTGTACAGTCAGGGGTACTGTATAATCAAAGTTGGAGATCATTAGATTATTAGTGTGTCATCAATGCCAAATAAAGTATTCAAAGTCTAGAAACTGGTTGATGTAACCAAGATACAGGTAAGCGCCAGTCTGCTCGTATCGTCCCACTTCTCACTTCATCTGCTGAACCTTGTGTGTACGTCCCGAGAGGCTCCTAATAAGTTTATCGGCTAGTGACAGGTGCAGGTTTTGCAAAGAGAGCCCAGGAACCCCTATACTCGGTGAATGTGGGGCTCTTAATTCACAAAAGGTAGGTACCAGCTTCTAGGCAATCATCTTCTTAGAGATACAAATCATCTCACCCAAAAAGATAATAATTTCATTCACAGTACAGCACTAGAGGGTGAACTCTAAGTGAATGTTAAAGTATACCTACAATAGTTTTGCGAAAGACCTACACGGGGAATAAATAACACCCTATAAGCCCTATATCCACTATCGAACATAACAAACCGCTCCAAAAGAATTCCTTCATTATAATATAGGTGTCAAATCCCATTTATATTTCAATGCAATTTGGGGAAATGTTTTACTTCAGGGATGGTTCGCACATCAATGTTGATTGGGGCGGTTGTCAATTTTTTTCAGTCTTTTTTAGGAGCAGCCTCTGATTAATGGCGGCGCTGTTATGTATTTTGTATTTTGGTAATTACTTTTATTTATTACTTTGAGTTTGAAAGCCAACGCACTATTAGAACTATTATTTATTTGTTAAATTATAGGATGTCATCGTTCCGTGGATCCATATCAGATTGATGCGGTTGCAATACAAGTAACATATTTATAATTTCAGGGTTGTCCTCATATTTATTGGAACTCTGATGATAATCGGCACATTTTTTGATATTTACCCCAACAAAGGTTAGTTCAAAATCTTGTCTACTAATTTGGTTGAATTTTATCAAATTTAAATATTAGATACCTAAACGTAATATATAATTCAGCCCAATCCATTGAGCATTCCTAATAAAATTTCAGTAATGTTCCAGATAAAAACATGAAAGAATATTGTTCCCATACGAATGTCACTTGGGTTTGCATTGTTTTTGAACCGACCATCTGGCGCCGAAGGCCTCGCTAACGCCGTCCGTAGAGCTTAATATAAAACAAACTAAACAAATATGACCAACCAATATTATGAATGTATTATAAACTAACTTATATTTAAACAAATAAAGAAATAAGAGTTTCTTCACAGTATTAAAACACATTGTATATATTTTTGGGGAGTCAGCGGTGGTTGAACAATACGGTGATTCCAGTATTTATTATTAATTATTTATGGTCATAGTCTTCTTGAAAAAACTTTTTTTATTCTTTATTTATTTTTAATTATACAGCGAGTAAAATTTTAAAACCGTAACACAGCATTCAGGTGTGTCTTTTTAAATGTCAGCATATGGTTGCAGGCATACGAAATGTATTCTTTTATTTATGCATACATTAAGAAAGCTTATTAATATAAAAAATACAACGTCTAGCGTCTGAGCCACGCTCACACTAAAGTAGCCTTTATTTGCGTTGATGTAAATATGTAAATTATTTCCGCTGCAATATTTTATTTGAAGAATAATTGTTATTAATTATTAATATTAGTAGATGATAAAAATATATATATAAAAAACCTAAAATGAAAAGCAAATGCCCACAATCTTGGTAATAATAAAAGTATAAATAAGAGTACTAAGACATTGTTCTAAATTACTTGTTTTATCTGGATATTACCGACACTCAATATTTTATTTGGATATTACCTACACTCAATATTTTTTGCAGATAAATCAAAGGCCGGTAAGATCGTAGTTTCGTTTTCCATAATAACGAACTCGAGAAAACTTTTCTCATTGTCTGAGCCCTCCCATCGCCTGGACCACATCCACGGCATCCGGGCGCTCTCGACGCTCTGGATCATCCTGGGACATCTGTATCTGACTTTCGCCACTAGCTCAACTACTAGCAACCGGATGGATTTGATACTGGTACGTGGATTTGATGATGTCCTAATATGCGCCCATTCAGGCCAAATAAATAGATAACTACTAATTCATACGTATATCAATCCACAGACACATCGGAAGAAATAAAAAACTAGCAGAAAAGAGATCTCTTTACAGAGGTTGTAAGGGATAGGGGGTTGGATATATAAATTTCTTTCAATCTATTGACAGAGTTTATATACCACTTATAGACCACTTTAAATATTAATAAAAGTATCACTGGCTTACTTTCATTATAAACAAAAGTGATCGAAGAACTACCGAACATAATACGTATTTTTCAGTTTGTTTTTAAAAAATATTACCTAAAAATTTTTTTTAATTTTTAGTAGTTATTATCAAAAATTAAATCTTTATTATGGTAGGTGATTTTCCGCTATTTAATATATATTTAAGTCAAGAACTTTCACACTTATTAAATAAAATCAAAAGATACGCACAATAATTCCGTGCCTACCTTTTTAAATTTTCATTATTTATATTTTTATCAATCTCACATATAAGTCACTCATAAAATAATTTAATTTAGTAATTATCCTTCATTCAAAACATATTTATATTAATATATCATCCTTTTCTTATTGCATCTATATGATAGAAAGGTAAGACACATACATGATGATTAAAAATATTTTATATTAAAGAGGACAGTGTCAGTTGAAAATGCATTTTTATAAAACTCAAATGAAAGTCCTGCGATCACAGATCGAGGACCTCTTTAGTACTTTTATAATTATTTTTCAATTTTGCTGTATAACCGACGCTTTCTAAAAAAAAACTTAAAATATTTTATTTACCTAAAATATTATTTTAATAAGATTAAAGCTACTGATACCTAATACGAAAATGTACTTAAATACACTAAGATGTGTTAATATTTTAATTGAAAAATGTCATGGTAAAATATCGATCACAGAAGAATTATTTTCTATTTTATTTCCTAACATTTTAGTTTTCGAGATGAAACTTCTAGAAGGACGAATAAGTGAATAGACGGCCAGTCGTAAATTATGGATATTGTCACTTTTGTTGTATTTTCAGTGGTCAGGTGAGATGAAGAGTATTTTTTTTACTTCAGCGCCGATAGCAGTTGAAACTTTCTTTACTCTGGGCGGATTTCTCGTATCTTGGACGGTAATGCAGAAATTCTATCAGAAGGGTAAGCCTATTAAAATAACGTATTTATATACTTTCCAAATAAGGTGACGATGACTAACACCGATAGTTAAATACTTTTAACTACAGATTTACGAAGAGTATATACTCATATAAGTTGTCACTTTCCTTTTTTCATAGTGACTGTTGGCGACAAAAAAAGACCACCAAATTCAAAATCTCTATCTACTGTCTCTATCTGCTCAAGAAATGCATTATTAGCTTCTACTAGAGCGCCTCTATAGAAGCTGCCATCTGAATTTGTTTGTGCAGTAAGGGCAGATGGCGGCGATGAAAGGTTCAAAAAGGCTGGGTCAATACGTTTTAACAACTAGACGATAGTCGAAAAGGTTTTCCAATTAGGACGGAGGGGTGAAATTTCACATCTTTACGAATTACTGAAATGAAATATGGTAACAAAAAAGGTCTTGATCAAAAATATGTTTCTTATATACATGTTACAAACAATACAATGCAATATAAATTTAGAAAGGTTTTTTTTTATTAAATACGAAAATTTATATGGACATTATCATTTAAAATTTAAAATGTTAACTTATTTCATTTTAGCAGTTCGGATAGGTGTGAAATTTCACACATCGGTCCTAATTAAAAAAGGGTCAGGCTATAGTTTTTCGGCTATACCACAATCGACGATAAAAATAATTATCATTTTTTTTTTCGAAAATAGGATCACAACATAGCACTTGAATGTAAAGTGACTTAAAGGTTCCATTATTTATTTTACCGTTTTACACAATATGAAAGTTGTAAAATATGTATCTAGGTATATTTCTACAGCATTTTATGAATCCGTACGAGTTTATTTGATCAAAGTGATATTGTAATAGAATATACACCACAAGATATGAAAAAACCAAACACTTCACTACTTTTGTGCATAATATTAAAAATTTTTCATTCCAGGATGGAGAGCATTTGCCAAGGGTCTACCATTGTACTACCTACTGCGTTATGTTCGATTAATCGTTCCAATCGTAGTTGTAATGCTACTGTACACGGGCCTACTGTATCATGCGTTTGATGGTCCTTTGTGGGGCAGTGTACCGGCGACCACAAAAGCTAACTGTGAAAAGTATTGGTGGACCAATTTGTTATTCATCCAAAATTTCCTAAAATCATATAATGTGGTAAGAACTCATGAAAAAAATCTATTGTATGTTGAGTAGATCCTTAAGTGATCCTAACTCTTCTAACCCTAACTAAAGAAGCCATTTTAATCATTAATTTCTAACTCCTCAATTTACATATAGAAACAAATAATAAACTAAACCTGTGGGAGGGTTTGTTTTAGGCACCTTCTGCTAGTTGTATCGTTGTCAGAGTTGTATGGTTAATTTTACCGTATTGGCAATAACTGAAGACTGAGATCCAGGGTTTGGTGTAGTCAACATGCTGGCAACGAGAGAGCCATGCGCTCACAATTACCTAATTGATCATTTACGTTCCCGAAAATTAAAATTTTATTTACATATTTAGTAGTATGTTTTATATTATAAAAAAATACTAAACAAATTCTTTTAACTATTGTAGTTCTTACACATTTTAGATTTAAAGTTTACCATCGCTTTGCCATAGTTATCTTTTATAATGATTATTAAAACGATCATGATGAAATTTTCAGAAAGTATTCTGGACCCCGAAATCACGAACCTTGCAAATGCATTGTAAAGGTTGCGAATGAATATTGAACACCACGAAACTACGACAGTTAATGTATTCTTGGCTGGTCTTGGCTGGTATTCTTGGCTGGTCAAGAGTCAGTTTACAAAAGATTACAAAAGTAATGAATATCCTAAACAAACTAATGATATGGCCCGGAATTAATTAGGTATTTCCACGTATAGCAGACTGTAGGTAGCAGATGACTTCGCACACTCCATGCCAATAATAGTCGAATGCAGATTGATAATAGGAGAGATGACAGGCAGGTAGTTACGGTTTGTGTCGGCTCTATTTCCTGGTTGCAGTCTGCACAATGTACCGACACTTTTGGTTTTATTTTTTAAAGAACTGGATGCGGAAATTTGAAGAGTTTTGCACGTGAAAATATGAAGGTTTCTGGCGTTCGTCTACGCGACACGACCGAGTTAAAAACTGAACTGTCTTCCTACCTTCCCTGATATCATATTTTTGGTGAGGTGGGGTAAGCGGTTGCAGTGTAAGAGGGAATATGGGCGACAAACTGTTTTGTGCCTTTCGACTATAGATCAGTTTATCAGTTTATAATACATGTGAAATCATAAACTGGCCAAGCCGACTAAGAAACTTATGTTTCATACCCTTATTACGGGTACGAAAATGAATAAAATAAATTAAAAAGAGCTCTCAATTTCATTCAATCAAATAAAATAATAGCATATATATACAATATAATGGGAATGTTAACTGGAGTAGATTCATAATTTAGCGCTTGTTCGTTTCATTACCTTTAAAATGGATATATTGGAATTGCTGACCGAAATAAAAAAATAAGTGCCGATTTGAAGCCAGTATCTAATTTTAATTTATTTAGAAATCATGGCATACGATGATTGGTTTATTGAAATGTTATAAATATTTTAGGGGTGTCACCTACGTTATTACATATTTTTTATTAACTTTGGTATACACTCTGTATATTAAAGCTCTGAGGCAAATGCGTTCCTCTATATATGTCGCATGACACAAAATGTGGATTCAACCGACGGGTATTTTTTTAAACTATCATGAAGCTTTATTTTCTAGGCGCATACGTCGTTTTTTCCGTGCTACAAATAAATACTTTGCCGTTTTTTTCTGTTATTTTTCCTAGACCCTAAATAACATTGATCATTAAAAATGAACAATACGTCCAAAATAAAACTAGTTTATTTAATATCATGATATACATATATAAATAACACAAATACAATATTTATTTATTTTCAGTGCATTACCCAATCGTGGTATCTCGCAGCGGATTTTCAACTTTATTTATTTACGCCGCTGATAGTTTTTTTTATGTTGAGGTCTAAATTTGGGGCATTTTTTTTAATGGCTCTCCTTAACGTAATTGCCACAGTGTGGGCTTACACTTTCAGCCGTTTCAAGAAGTGGCCGGCGGCCGCTGTTTTCAAGTAAGTGTACAAGTTTTAATAGTAATATTTTGCCACTGGAGGCACAACGATGACAAACGTAAAACAATAATGAGAAATTAAATTAAATTAAAATAAAATGCAGTTGATATTATCATAAGAAAACAAGATTTTAGAAAAACATATAGATACCACCACTGCGAATTTAACATTTCAGTTACCAATAACGGCAAATCTCCCGATATATGTACGGTGGGCATATTCTCTAATAATATCTTTTTTTAAGTATATTTCCTTACGAACCGTTGGACATGCGGCCAAATAATAGTTATAAAGAGGTCCTGGACTTAAAATCGAAGACCGTTATTTGACAGTAGATTCAACGCTTTATGTAAATAAAAAAAAATAAACTTTTCTAAATATTTCAACAAATTACTCCGTTAATTCCGTCAGATTTGCTATTTTTAGGAAAGTATCATCAATTATTATAATTATTTAATATATTGTAACATCAAACTCTTCTTTGAATTATTCAATTTAGAGTAAACGTTCTTGACCAAATAATCCCTGACTTTAGTTTTAATCAAATTAAAAAAGTTTTATTAATGTTGAATATAAATCAATTTGCATGATAAATATAACAGTACTAAAGAGTTCCTGGATTTAATGTATTTCTGTCAGACCGGTTTTCGCGTAAGAATAGCAAAACCGATTATGTAGGATTGTTTTTTATTTTGTAGGGTGTTATTTTCTTATATTATACAGGCTGATGAAGAATCTAGGCTTTGGTTCATCTTATTATTTTTCCGAGACAATTATTGAAAATTAATTAAACAAATGGTTTTTTATGTAGTTCTGTAGATTATCGAAATATTTTTCAGTTTGTGCGTAAACTTGCGAAGCCAATGGTAGTAGTGGTTATGGGGACAAGGTTTCTTTATCGAATCTTTATCCTGATCGAATTAGGCTTGGAATACTGTGCTATTTTGCTCTTCATAAATGATGCACTATTCGTTCTATCGAACCCATCTAAATTTAACTCGGCATTTCAAAACGTAGATAACCGTAAAGCCGAGCGATCTGGCAACGTTCGAAACAGATTATGAAACGGCGATTCGACTCCTTTAGATCTGCCAAATTTGCCTTTTCTTTCAAGCGTCACTTTCGGAGGTTTAGTAATGGATTTTTGTGAATTGTGGCTGTGATATGGATGCGTGCTATATTCCTAATATTAGACGATAAGAACTGATTAACCTAGTACTATGCTTCTTTGATTCTCTAGCGATGCAATCCTCGTACAAGAGCGACAAGACTTATTTTACATCAAACCGTGGAGTCACACATTCCCCTATCTGTGCGGTATGATGCTGGGATTTGCACTTTTCTTAAGACAACAAAAAACTGTACAACTTTTAAAGGTAATGCTATTAATTAAAACCTAAGAACGAGTTAAGCTATGATTTTTGTCTAACTTACGAGTTTTCGAAATTTCAAAAAACGGCGGACATCCCTTTTATCATGTTTTAATATTAGGATAGTACGTGATAATACACATCAGTAGGTTTTCTTCAGTTTCCTACATCATATAAAAGGTAAAAAGACACTAATCGCATCACCTAAATTAATGATACGTATATTATTTCTAATAATATTAATAAATATAAAAAAGATTTGGTTTATTTTACAAACGTTGGATATGAAGTAAAAATAAGCA
This sequence comes from Neomicropteryx cornuta, assembly GCA_020383195.1. NCBI lineage: Eukaryota > Metazoa > Arthropoda > Insecta > Lepidoptera > Micropterigidae > Neomicropteryx > Neomicropteryx cornuta. The sequence continues at coordinate 5,308,313 of JAHKQU010000025.1, read as the reverse complement.
ATGCTGTAACAAAATCAATAGAACTTTCCTAAATTATTTCAAAGAATATTGTCAAAAATAAAGACATTCATTTTGTCAGACGATTCGCCATTTTTCATTTATTTATCACAATTATCATAAATAGGTCGAAAAAGAGTACAAATGTGAGAAACGAAAGGGCATAATTCTAGTTTATTGGTCAAAAGGCAACTAATCTAAAATATAATATTTTTCTGTAGCAGTTTATCGGGTCCCTAATGTCTCAAATACTACTTTTATATATAAACATATAAACATCTTTTGTTCATATATTTATTTATGAACATTTTAATAACGCATAGTAAAAAAATGGTCCTTCTTTTGAGATTTTTGAAAGAAAAAAAAAGTGGATTTGTGCTCTTTTGCTCGTGACCACCACCTCATAGAGCCAAAGTTAATGAAAATGAAATAACAAATTGTTTTAGATGCTGTTCTATTTTGTTCGTTTCAGAGTCTCGTTTTGGCAGGTTGGCTTGTATGCGTCGCTTCAACATCCCTGATCGTATTTGGTATGAAGTATTTATCCGACAACTACCATGTTTACTCCGAATGGGACACCGTCTACCTGATTTTGAGTAGAGTTGGATGGACAGCCAGTCTGTCATGGATCATCTTCTGTTGTTACTACGATCTAGCTGGTTTGTATTTCAGATAATTAAGAATATTTTATGTTATCTACTTTAGATGTGCACCGCAAACAAATACCTTGTTTTGAAGTCCTGTTAAAAAATAGAATAAGAGCCAATTTCCATTCAAAAACACATTAAATAACAATTGAAAAAGTATTTAAGTTTTACACAATTGTTTAAAAGCATGACTAGGGTATACGAGGTATATATATATTTTTACGTTTTAATATATTGAAACTAATACCCAGTCGATATTTTACAATATTATACATAAACAAAAATAAAACATTAAAAATAGAAAGTTAAACATACACACAAGAACACATTTTGCCGTTTACTGTAAAATATTCCCATTCGGTATTTATTAATAAGTTTTAGATCATTTTACATAATTATTTTAAGTTATTACCTTTTAAATTTTTATTTTAGGTCCAATTGGTTTAATTCTCAACTTGAAAGTTTGGAGGATATTGAGTCGCCTATCCTTTACTTTATATCTCACTCACTTGCCTTTGATTAAGTTGCGTATGTATTCAAACCCTGGGCTGATTTATTTCACCAATGAAACCTTGGTATGTACATAATTCATTTAATACTGTCCTGATACTCTTTTTATTTAACTTATGGTTATGCTTTGTTCGAAGAATGTTTTCTGTTAAGTTAATTAACTGTATAAGATTAAATAAATTGATCTTAATTTACATAGAAAGCATAAATCATACAAAAATAGACCGCGTTTTTCAAAAAGATAGAGTAGTATAAAAGATACAAAGGATTTATATAAAAATAAGTAGGCGGATATGTTTAAGTCATTTGTTTGGATATGTTTAGTGTTGAAAGTACATGGGTATAAGGATATAAGAAATTATGTATATATTTTATGAATGATTTTTATTTTTCATTTTCTGAGACAGTTTGGCGACTTCTTTCGAAAAAGAAAACTAAATGTACTTTTATAAATATCAGATACAGTAGTCTTATCTGTCATTGAAAGAAACAATCAATCGAATATCAAGAGATTATACAATCTCTCGTCACAGAAATTCAAGGCCCAAAAAAACGGTCATAAAAATTAATAAGTTGGAAATAGTATAGACTACAGGTCATTTAATTCTCCAAATATAATATAGGAACACATCCTCAATAGTATGGATTAATCGATAATTTTATATTATTCATATTTGACGTTTATTTAATTATTTATTCAAACAAGGTAAACAACCGGAGCAGGAAGTGTTTTTTTTTATTGAAACAGTTCGTTTTAGGTCTTGCATTCATTTTTACATATTTATATCAATAGAACTTTGTTTATATTAATACAATATTTTTCTAACATTAAGATCAAAGGTGTACTGACATTCGTATGCATAAGTATGTATTAATATACCTAACGGTATAAAAAAAAACTAACTAATTTACAATATTTTTGGATGAATGCAATATAAAGAAGTAACAATTCAATTACATAAAAATAATCACTGGTAAGGTGACAGTGGATCTTATAATATTTTATTTTATCATGAATATAATTATATGTAATCACTAGATAATGTAATTACTGTTTATAATCTTTATTATAAATATTATTATAGAAAAGGTTAAACCTTTTTCCTCAACAGTTATACAATTATTTCGGAGTGTTTTGCTATTCCTTCGTCGCTGCCATCGCGTTGACTTTATCGACGGAATCGCCGATTATTGCCTTGCTTAAGCTATGCTTTGCGAACGTTAAAGGTTTGTTGGTACCATAAATAAATAATATTGTTGGCTAATATAAATGTTGGTTGGTAAATATCCATATTAAAAGAAAATGTGAACAGTTATGTCTGGAAGTATATATATTTGATTTTTTGTGGCAATTCTGGTGAGGCCAGCTCACCAGAATTGCCACAGTTTAAGGAGTGGTTTGAACAATATGTTTTCGTAAGTTGTACAGGTACAATAGTGTTATTAGAAGACAAGTACTTATAACATCTAACACGAGGTTATGATTATGATATTAGATTATTATTCTTCGTAAAAAAGACACTGGCTCTTGCATCTTCAATATTACCAAGTCAAATATCAGCTGCTGACACAAAAAAAGGGTAAAAAAACGATAAGTCTATCTTCTTATTTGATATATCCGAAGAAGAGATAGAAAAATATATAAATAGGCCTAGAAAACTTTAATTTAGAACTAATAAAGACGCACCATGATATTATTGTTAAACCATTGACGTACCTGTTTAATCAGAGTTTAAGATGTGGAGTTTTCCAAATTGTTTTAAAGTTGCGAAAGTGATTCCAATTCATAAAAAAGGAAAAGACGATAACATTGAAAACTATCGTACGATTTCGCTCAATTTAAATTTATAAATTTCCTTACTTTCTGTTTTCCTTTTTAATTATTTAATAGGACTTCATTTTATTTTTAACGTCTTTTTATTATTAAGTAGGTTTTATTTTGATTAATTAATTAACATGTGTAATTATGTGTTTTTTAATGTTTTGGCTCGTATAAAATTGAATACTGTAGTAATATATTGCGTTGTAGCTATATATGGTATGGAGCTTTTCAGCGCATTATTTTTTATGGCATTACTTTGTATCAAACTACATATTAGCATAAAAAAATAATGACATTTATACTTGTGATGGCAATAAATAATCTTATCTTATGGGTACTAATTTGGCAACAAACAAATTATGGTTTAAAGATTTAGTTCTCTACATCTTATTATCTTGAAACACCGCATATGTTATAATTATTTAGATCCTAATTTCACTTGAATTTAGTATACAGGTGTTGAAGGCACTCACGGAGGAATTCCACATAATGAAGGATTTCAATTAGTGCGGTTTGAATATGATCAAGGAATGTTGTAATGTAATTTAAAATATGTGGTACTATAAGTAGCATATCTTTTTATGAATTAAACTTGTAGGTAATTGAACGATCGCCATATTGATGTTTGAAATGAGTAGTACCCATCATGTGCAAGGCTCTTTAGGTTTCTAAGTTTAAGACATCAAAGGGAGGGAAGAGGGGAAGATTAAATAAATAATATTGACTTTTTGATTATTTATTTAATGTTATAATGTTGTTTTTCAGATACCTCCGCCGAGAATAAAACAATTAATGTGGAATCAATCATAACAAATAAAAAAGAACTGAAAACTAAATTTTAAAATGTTTTCGCCGTCTATTTGTTTTTCACCAAAGCAATTAAATGCGAGCGTCCATAAATTAAATAAGAATATAAAATCATTTTGTTCAATTATATTTTAATTACTTTAATGAAATTGTTAAATTATACTGTTTCTTGATTATTTGATTACTTATTCAATGTATTAGAGTTAATGGGATTTGTGGAACCAGCCCATTATTAGTATTTCCTTTAACAAGAGCAAAAATGCATATAAAAGTCCTGAAAAGAAATCACGTACTACCTTTTTATATTCAAATTAAGCAAAACGTTTTACCTACCAGTAAAGTAGAGAGCAGACCATCGCGAACTGATCAGATGGGTCATGCGTGAATCGACATTTTATCACGGTAACATTTTCAATATGAAGAAAAAGCCATCGACGAAGATCAATATATTAAAAAAATAATTACCTACATTTCATGCAGATAAAATAGTTTCATAATAATAATGTATAATAAAAAGTTGGATAGTAAAAAAAAAATATGTACAAAACAACATTAGAAATTGTATTTTAGTTCTGCTTGTTAAAAAAGTCTGTGTCGCTGAATCATTACATTTTATGTAATTAAATTATTTTAATGAAATCAAAAGATTTTCATAGTGGCGAGGTAACTGTGAGGAAATAAGTATAGGTAAATATTTATAATTATATGATAAAAAATGCAATGAATTGCAAACATGTAAGCATACCCGTACTTTTATTTGTTTGCCCTAATAAGCCCCAGTGATGAATGCCAGTGGGTAAAATGCGCTTAAAATCGAGAAATATAGTGATAGTATTATCACAGTATACAGATGGTCGCACTTCTTGATAGCGGGAGGCTAAGGAAGAAGAAGAATAAGAAGAAAGATCATTCAAAAAAGAAATTACCGGCTGTAAAAATCTATATCTCTAATAATTCTTGGTTATCTAAACTTAAATGGATTATGATGAAGCACGCTTAAATTCGCTTAAGATTGAAAAGTCACATTCAAATACTATTTTAAATAAATAATTATCTAAATGATTAATACTAATAATGCAGGTATTGGCTGATAATGGTCTTTGAACAAACTTTATTCTACGTTTAGACACAGTCCTATGAAGGAAGGGTGTCAACAAAAATCGTTACGGGTATAGCATTCAAGAACAGTATGTGGAAGATAAGAATCAAACCCAATATTCTTCTTCTCAAATTAAAGTTTCATTTTAACAGAATATATATATTATATTGCCTTTATATTAATTTTTATTATTTTTCCATTAAATGTATGTAATTTAAATATAAAATTAGTTTCAGAACAGGTATCCACCTAGTGAGATTATATTTTATTAAAATAGTTCTACGATAATAAGGAGCAAAAATTGTACGTTTTACATATATCTATTTTAATATCTAAATAAAGAACTAAATAAATCTCCCCTGACCTAACACCAGAAAATTTAGCTTAATTGAATAGGGCCCAAAATAATTAGGTATGACCTAGATCATAGCAATTTAATAACAAATGCATTCAAAGTGTGGAATGCAATGTGTTTCTTTAGGATGATCTGTTAGATATTAGGACATATTATGACACAATTACTGGTATTATGAGCTATGACACCATTAATGACAGTAATTTTATGGTAAACGGCCTGACTCAAAGTTGCCATTTGGCCAACCAGAAAAAGTTGATTGATGTAACAACATTAAAGGTATCATTCGACGGGGTATTTTCTTAGAGTATGGAACGCGCGGTTTTGTACATAGAGGCGCTGTAAGAGGTAAGCCCACGCTCACATTTAAATAAGCCCCCTCGGTTGGGACGTTTAAGTCGGCCCAGTCGTAAACGAGCATTCGCCAGCGTTCCTTCTTAGCTATTGTATTAAATTACGGCTATAAAATGGTGAAATGGTTTTGGAAATGTGTGCAAACCCAACGAGAAGATTCTTAAAAAACAGCAATGGCTACATTCGTATGTCAGTCTTTTGCATGAGGCTGGCAGTCGAAACTTTGTCGCGTCGCAGGGCTGCGTAAGATTGTAATCTGTAATGTATTAATATATATATTATCCCATTTTTTTATTTTTTTATAAAGGTTCTTGTTTGATATTCCGCGAAGTTTCCACAACTATTTTCAACAATTTCTTTATCTTTAAACAATTTTTCTTTAATTTCGTAAACACAGGCATGCACTGTGACATGGAATTTGTCGTATTTTATTATGAAATTTGACTCTTGAATTTGACGAAATTTGATTTTTTTTTAAGTCATTTTACTTTAAACTTTCGAGTTTCATTCCAAATAAGATTTAACATGTTGTTTATAAATTAATTAAATTAGTGAATTTTCTGTCTTCAGATGGAGTAATATATTACTGTAATAATTATCTAATAATTTACTGATTATATTGCTTTTAACATACATTTAATTAAATGAAATATTTTGATATACTTTTGGCAAATATAATGACTGCTGTTTGTCTGTATTTAAATGTTATACTTATTTAATGTATTACAAACTTTGATAGATACCTAATAAATTGCCTACGTTTTAATTTCAAAAATATAATAACTGATTATGTCAAATAGAAGCAGTAATCTTGATGTCTCCTTGTGAGTTATGTTTTTGCTTTCGTAAATTACTTACAACTTTTTTCTATTGTATAATAAATTATTTTTAGTACGGAACCCTGAAAATAATGTATGCACAAATTGGACATATTGTATCACTATAAATAGAAATAGTTATTTTTCCTAATAATATCGTTGCGAGCAAAGAAATAGGTTTCATACAATGTGCCAGCCCTGCTTTACAAACACTCATTCCGACCATTCGATACAGAATTGCAATTGTTTAGTAAACAAATGCAGCGCGGCCACGTCGTTTGCGATTGTCGCAATTCCCCTCCCGCCTCCACCCGAATTGGCTTACCGCAAGCAAAAGGGTAACTTCGGCATCTCTAATAAAGAGGGCGCGCTACACATTTCATACTCTAAGGGTATTTTCGAATCATCACAAGATAACTGGGGAACATAAAAGTTCTGCATTTTATTAGGTTCTGCCCAGAACCATTTTACCACCATAGAAAAACCGTATCTTCACTATTCACCATAGGATAACTTTAGCAGTTTTCGTTTTAATTAATAAACTTATTTTTAATTTACCTGTTTTTCTGTTTTTACTCGTTGTTATCCATTTATATATTATAAAACTTATCTCCGCACATTACTCAAAAGTATAGATCACAAATTAATTATAACTATGTTTTAATACTACGATATAAAATGATGGATATACTATTTTTATGTTTTTCTATTAAACAAAATGCATAAAACAAATAAAACTTTATCTAACTTTTTAAGATCTATACGTTCTTAATATGTAAATAATCAGTAAAACCTAATTCTTTTCTTTTAAAATCAATTATTATTATTACTATTAAATACTCACAATCTACTCGCGGAGAAGGTTTTATAAAATACCTAAACTTAAAACGTAATTATTGCTAATAAATATCGTAATTAAATAACCTAGTACATAAACTTATACAAGGCATAACCTTAAATCTCTATTTTTATCAACTACTGACAATTTCATTACCCAAATGATCGGAATTATTTGATAGGTCCTCAAAATGGTTAAATTGATATAGACGGCTTGACGCAATGCTTCACGCGCTACGTTTAAGTGCCACCAAAAATACAGGTCTTTCTTACCTACATTAGACCTAATTAACTCGGCTTGCCTAACATGACATTTTCAACCTTTAAATTTCATTTTCAAACCTGGTTGAATTATATTAATTTATCATTCAAAACAGAAATACTTTTTACTCGTAGTAGTCCGAATTAAATTACCTAATAGACATTTACAATCCTATAATTTATAATGCTCTTTAAAGGCAAGTGTTTTTTTTGTGAATTGTACGAGTATCCTTTATACTTATTGGTTTAATTTAAATGCTTAATTAACTTCAGGTTGAGTTAGCAAAATCAAACGGCATTTTAAATAGTTTTATATTTCCGGTCCCTTCGTTTGAAGTATATTTGCCGACAAGTTCTTAGGCTATCTTACCTTTTTTTATGCTTTCCCAGAAAACTAATGGTCGGTACGAGATTATCACTTAATTTCCCTCTTTTAACCTTCAATTTAAGTATATTGAGAGTATTTAACTAATCCTAGGTCCTTCTTAGTATATTATTTTATTATACGGTTGAAGCCACTATTTGTCTGAAATGTCTCGCGATAGTACAGAAATTTCTTAGAGTAAATTTATTTTTCTATGATCTATTTTGTTTTATACTATATCATATGTAGAATATGAAGTAAACTTATGATGAGACATCGTTAGTATAGAAATAAAACCAACATAAATAAAAAACTCACATAGTATAGAAAATAGTATAACTATTAAGTATAACACTATATCTATATAATAACAAAACATTGTTTCAATTTGTATGATAAAAAAATGAGGTAAGGAATGTTAAATTTTATGAAATATGACAAATAATTCCTATATTATTATTTGTTTAGCTGAGAACATTGCCACTGAGCCGCTAACTTTCTAGAATGACTTAATACAGTTTGTCAATTTGATATTCATAATTAAAAAAAAAAAACCTTGTAAAACTAGTTTTCATACAGTGTATTTCACATTGAGCCATTCCGTTTCATTGGCTCGTGAAAATGGTTCTCAAAAACTTTTAATACTGTTTTGTTAGCAATCGTTTATTTTGTTGCTTTGCCTCGCTTAGTTATTTTAATTTGCAAAAAAACAAATATTTTTAAAGTTTGTTTTACAATGCAGCATACATTCAAATTTTTGTTATTTTCACTTATTTGTTATCCGACTTTTTGTTATGGAATTACAAACAATCGTGTTTCAAAAGTAGGAATTCAGATATCAACCGATAACAACGATTCTCTCGAACCTATCGTTGAACGTACAGATATTAATGGATTTATGAAAAGCGTTGAGAATTTATTGCGTAATTCGCAAGGAAGAGTTTTGGAAGGCACAGGATTGGAAGAATGTCTTAATGACACCCGACTTTATATGGATTCAATAAGTAAAGGACACCTATGGGCATTAACAAGTAAAGATTTGCATATATATATATTTTAATTAACTTGTATATTTCTACATTTCAAAATGTTATTTTAAAACACAGCCTTTCATAGTATCTAAACATAACTTAGGAAAAATACACTAAATAGGTTTATACATTGAGATTTTCACAAGAAATAGTTTTAAAAATCATCACTAGCCTAATAGAATAATGCTCAGTGAAACACCAAAATTAAAAGAGATCTTTGTTTATTACTACTTTTTTTGTTTTGCATCTAAGAGGCCGTAAAAGGAAGTTTTATATTTTGTTTATACTGAAGTTCAAAAACATTGTATTCAAAGGAATTTCCATAATCACTTTCGATAGCACTAGGCACATGTTTAAAATTAAAAAAATATAAAGCTTATTATGCAAAAAAGACACACATTTTTTTTCAAAGAATTCCCATATGACCTACTTCATATACAATTATTTTGGGCCCTACTTAACTAAGCTAAATGTGCTTGTACTAGAGTCAAGGAAGATGATAGTAATGAAGCGTTAAAAATGGTACGGCTGAGTGCGGATTTGAACGTGCGACCTTTGGGCAAATAGTCAAACACCTTAACCATTAGACTATCATGATCTCAAGAATGAATCGTCGAAGTATTAAAAACTATAATTATCTCCGCACTAGTGGAGTCAAAATTAATGATTTTAAGCATGTTTAAAAATATTTTTGTCAAAATACTCGAAATTACTGAAGAATAATCTTGAGAAGCTTCCGTGGTCTTGAGAAGTCAATTTCATGCACTGAACTCACTGCAGGGGTTTTATTTGCACACAATACCTTTTTTCGAGTATTTTGACAGAATAAAAAGTGTTCTTCTTTCGCAGGGTAGGAAGGAAAAGTTATTTGTACGAACAAACGAACGAGTCTTGTAACCTTAACAGACTATTTCGTTACCCTTACTAAAGTATTTAGTAGGCCCAACCAAAGTTTGTTACGCCTGACTAAACTCTGGTACACATAAACAAACTGCTTGGTAAGCGCTACCGAACTATTCAGTAGAGAAACCAAATGGCGGAATAAGTGAGAAGTGTGAGGTGTGTTTGCAAGCCTTCTACTGATTGTTTGGCTGACGTAACAAAATAGTATTGTGATGTGTACACAACTATTTATTTGAACGTTGCATCTACACAATTGTTTGGTACAGGTTACAAGAATGTTTGGTTAGTGAACGATTTATCAATCTACAGGAATTGTTTTGTACAAAACAGATTGTATACACTACAATATACTTCGGTTGGGCCTACTCAAGTTCAGTAGCCACAACAAATTAAAAATCTACTGAACTTTTTGGTTAACTCAAAGCTCGATATTTGTGAGCGCATTTTATTATATAAAATATTATATATAGAAGAAAACAAGCAAGTTATGCACATAACTCCTAGGTTCGAAATAATAATAAGATAATCGATCTTTTTTTTTGTCCCAGAAATCCAAAACTGGTGTGGTTTTTATTATTTTTACCACTTTATAATTCTAGATGTTTCTTCCAGTGCTAGATTCGACAGGAAGCGTGCCATCAGGGATTCTTAGGGGCAATCAATTTGAACCCGGAAATTATTACGAATGCCTATCCATAGACCAACGCTTACCTGACAGCAATAGACACATCACAGGGAAATATTGTCCAATGCATTTCAAGTCACCAGAAAAGGTTTCCCTGAATGATACTATCAGAAATGGATATATCGGAAGCCAGTGAGTTTCAATTTAATAAAAATAAAAATAAACTGGAATAGGTATGCACATATAAATATACGATATAACGTTTCAGATGTATTAGCATATCAGGTAGGGACACTATTTCATAACAATTCAATTTTTTATATCTAGTTAATTTATACATTTTGAAAAATATTTTTTTAAATTTTTATTGTGTCTAGTTTAACGATTTTTTAATCTAAAAAAGAAGAACTAGTGTCATTACGCAATTTAAAATAAAAAAAACATACCTATACATATCAGAATAAACCTGTCAAACTGAGTTAATTAAATTTAATTTTAGTCGCGGTCTAATGGCGTAGTGGTAAAACACCTGACTGACTTAGAAGTCCCTCGTTCTATCTCCTGCGGGTCAAATCCAGGTCATTTACACCTCTAAAATCATTTAATTGTAATTTATATTATTTGTAACAAGCTGACCCGGCGAACTTCGTACCGCCTGTTGTCAAATTTAACTTATTAGCTGAATTAAATTTAGTTTTAGTTTTATGCATACTCAAAATTAATTAAGTTCAATAAATTTACCACAATCAAAATAAATTACAAGAATCAATTATCGATGCGCGCCGTTGATGCGTGCATAAAAAAGTGTACATTTCCAAAGGCAACTTTGAAAATAGAATTTCACAGAATACAAATGAATGAGAAAATTAATTTCCATTATAATTTTTTTTCGTGTTTTAATAGTTATTCTGCTATTCGGGGCGGAGATAATCCCAACAAACAAAATCATAAAAATCGGTCCAGCCGTTCTTGAGTTATAAATGGTGTAACTAACCCGACTTTGTTTTATATATTTGTAATTATTTGCAATTTCATTTATTAATATTGTTTAATATTTCACATTTATCACATATTTCTTAAAGGTGAAGAAATAAGACTTGTTATAGATATTATTTTTCAGTTGTACATAAATACTAAATTGTCATATAAATGTTATATATATCTGCAATAAAAAAACAAAACACATATTATGCTTTATGTTCATATGAACAAATAAAAACTAATAGAAATTATTCGAAAAATACTTACTAGGCTAAATTTATGCTGTAAAAATATATGCTACGGAGACCAGTATCAGCGATTTGAAGTTTAGAATAGACAGTAAAATCATTCCTGCTAGGTTTATAAATCATGGTGCCGGGAAAACGATGGTTACCATTATCAAGGATACGAAGTCAAAAACAACTAGCCCCATTAAAAAAAAAGCTGTGTAAATGCATCCAAAAATAGGTACCTCTGGGAAAAAAATAAACGTGTAAACTTTTTTTTTATACGTAGGTTTTTAAATCTGTTGGGAGCACTTAAAAATTCATATATACCTGTTGGAGTTACTGTGGGCTTTTGCATTCCACCGAGATGTACAGGAAGTCATTGGACAACAATATTGTCAAATGCACTCGAAATCGACGTCAAAGCCTACAGCAAGTGCCGAACTGCTGATGACAAACCTTGGACGAGAATGGATACCGCAGGAGTGTAAGTATAATTGTTATTAGTATTTTAATATCGATCTTTTTTTTATACAAAGGATAAGTAGTAAAAAATAGTTTAAACGAAATAGAATATTTTGTGAAGGATATCGGGCGAAGTGAGCGTGCCAAGGAGACTGGCTGCATTACCAGGTGACCACGCACCACCAGCAAACTGACTCGCTGCTTGAAGTTGGTTCCCGCACAGGGATCCTCCGATTTCTCTTTTAAGAGTGAGTATCTCCTTGCCCGAAATTCGGTTTTAACCGTAATAGGGCAATGAAAGGGATATTGAACAACTAAACTAGCCATATTCACCTTAGTATAGCGTCTGTCTGCATGTCACTTAACGGCCGATATAGCGGGGATCACGCATCTGTTTCATAACTAGGTTTGTGTAGTATAACTGTGCAACGATGAAAAACATATCCATTCAAAAAACATCATTCATTGTGTTATCAGCATTTCCAAACAATAATTAAAGTATAGACTTATGAAATCGTTTATATTTGCAGTATCCTGGTTCCGTTTCTTGGAGGTCTCATGGCGTTGGGAACATTAACTGAAATATTATTTAAAGGACAGAGTAAGAGAATAAATAAATTATGCCTTATACTCGTATGTGTTTATTTATTTATTTTAAATATCAATTTCAAAGTATATTACAGATTTATAAAAAAATAATAATACGTGTAATCAAAATCGTTATGCATTAATGTATTTAGAAACATAACTACTTAGGGAAAATAGAGTATCCCACGCAATGGATATTCCGGCAGTCAGAATATTTAATTTAAGACCATTGATAGAAGATTATTAAATGCATTTTTTATTCTACTGATTCAGTTTTTATTTTATTTTTTCAAACTATGCCCATGTGCATTTTTGTTTTCTGCAAATTTCTTTTATAAAATAATAAAGACCTTGTTTGTTACTCAGAAAAAATCCAATATGATTCAGTTAAATGTTTTTTGTTTAGCTAAAAACATATTTTTGTTCGTATCTTTAGGGGTAAAAATTAATATATCTAATTATGAATAGCAGCCAAACATTTCATAATAAATAAACCTCTGTACAATCTTTACAATCGTTCAATAATCTGAATCACACAAACTTCACTGATGTACACATATAACAATTTTTTATACCAGTTTTAGCAGAAATGAACATATTTTATAGTTACAAAGTAAATATAAAGATAAAAAAATATATATTTTCATCTTTATATGAATTGGAATGAAATTTCAAATTTTATTTTAGAGATTATTATTATTAAAAAAAAAAGGTTTATTACAATGATGTTTAATAAAATGATAAGTCTAATTCAACTTTCAAATATTTTGATAAGTTACAGACAGAGGAAAATGTTCAATCTTTATTTAATAAAATTTAATCAAAACCTAGATAGATCCTGTTACTAAATTACTTTGAAATGCATGCCTGATTTCTTACTGAGGTCCCTTGGTTACGATTTATCTCCGGTGAAATACTGTTGAAAATGCAAAATATATTTTACAAATCACATTTAAGTTCTGTAGCCTTTGTTGGCGAAATTCTAAGATGAATGCTGTAAACGCAAATTTGCAATATTTTTTTTTTTTATCAAAACAACACATTCGTCTTTATTCTGAAGACCATTCTGAAGGCTTGTTAATGCCGCTAGGTTGCCAAATCAGCTAAGCAGTTTGCGACAGGTTTGGCGCCGAGTCCATTCCGTCGCACCATCGTGACTTGACTCACCTTTTGCTTTCGGGACTGCAGGTCTTGTCTCCAGCGCCGCACCTCGATTGCCGTCTGATGTAATCGTCAGAGAACGTTTTCGTCACCCAATGGTTGATTCATCTATGAAGAATGAGTCTTGCTAAATCAAGTAATAAAAGCATTGCTGCTACTGTACTATTATCCCAAACGGCTAGCTAACCATACTGGCATACTGTACTGCAAATCGCAAACCGTCCCGCTAAGATATTCATTCTACTTCGAGAATGCACATTGCCCGATTATAAATGTATAATAAAACGATATATTTTTAAGCAAACTAAACACCGCATTTTAATGATTGCATCCAAAACATATTATGTTAATTTTACTAGCTAAACAACTTAGCCTGATTATCAATAAAAAAACTTGTTCACTAAGCTACTTAATACTACTAAGCTACTTAGATATTTTTTGTAAGCGTCCTTGGACTCAGTCATAATTAGACATAGTTTTGTCATGACCTATAATAATTTTAAGTAAGAAATACATACGTAAGTATGTTAATATGTATGTATAATAAGGTATTGTGTGTTTGCACGTGTATACGTTTGAGAAAATATCAATAAAAAAAAAAAACGGAAAAATGAAACCCGGATAATTATTTATTTATTTATTTATCGTTTATTCTGAAAACCAACAGTATAATATGAAAAAATGGTACATACAATTGTTTGTAAAATTAACTGATGACAGGTTTTCGCAAAAGTACAGAAATACAAGTACAGATTAAAATTAAATTAAATTACACTCACATTAGCACTCGCATTACTCTAAATACAGATATATATATATATATATATATATATATATATATATATATATTTTAATATATATTATTTTGAAATATGGTATGTTTTAGAAATAGTCAGAGGTCTAAGAAAAGAAACTGAAAATGATGTCCAAAGATTACTATTTTATTATTATTTTTTATTACTTTTTTTTGTGTTGCTAATTTAGTTCATTTTTTGCATTTAAGGTTTTTCGCAACTCGCAATGAAAAGGATATTTGTTTAATAGAAATATATCTGTCGAGGAGAATAAGTCATCGTATTGCCGACACAATCGAGCGTCCGCCGCGTTAGCGTTTGTTTTAATAATTGTTAAATAATAATGGTATACCTTTTTTTAAATCCTTAAAAAATGTGTAGCTTTTGCTCTACATACATATTTCGTTTCCCTTTATTATAGGGAAATATTATATGTTATACAACTCGATCAAAGCTAGTTGGAAAAGCGACTATTCTTTGATTTACAATGTTCAAGTTCAAGATCGCGGTAATCTACCGGGTTCGAATCCGCACATTATACTCAAACAATGTCTAACGCTTCACACCACCATCTTAGTAGGGCCCAAAATAATGGTCATAGCAGTTATTTATTAAAAAAAAGACATAACCTCTCCTAATCAAGCCGAAGTCCGAAGCAGAAGTTTTAATATTTTCATGAAAAATATCACTCATGTCAGATTTACCGTTCGGATGTAACGATCGCCTGATTCCAAATCAACCAGCTGGCACTTGCTTTGTGGCAATCAAAATCGGAATCATCCATAATCCAATTGGCATGATCAATTCCTTCTTCACTAAGAAGAAATGGACTTTCCTGAGTCCCGTAAAATAAAGCATGTACGTAAATTCACTTAAGGTCGTTGTTTTTAAAGACGTTGCCGGGTTGATTAATTTGCGTATAGCACATCCTAATATCTTCCTTTGCCACCTTCTAACGTGTAATACGTCGAGAGACAATATGTTATTTATTTATCTATTTTTTTATTTGGTATTTATAAAATGGCAACACAGAAAAGTTGTGTGCGTTGTGAAAGTGTCTCTAAAATCTTGTAATTCGTTTTTGCTCCTTGATAAATTAATACGTAAAGTGTGTTGAGTATAAAAAAAATATGAAATGCTCAAAAAGCAATATTAGTAGGGCTCACGGTTATATATATGCCATGCATGGGCGGATCTCGAGGGGTACTGGGGGCAATTATCCCTCTCCCAAAAGACAATAAAAAAATAAGAACTGTGATATGTAAAGGGAAAAATATCATTAGAATAATAATAATAATTCTTTATTGATAAAATACAGCTTAGAACAGTACAGTATCTTTTAAGTGATGTTATCTTATAGACAATATTTTACAATAGAAATAGATTTAGTGATATAAATAGACAAACATATTACAATAAAAATAGGTCTATTTTTAATCTAAGGACAAAATAAGTCACTTTGTATCAGCTATTTTAATATAAACATTTATTGTTCATTAATAGCCAGGTGATTTATTTCCTACTGCACTAGATAATATTCGTGTTGCGGTGGAAACGGGTAATTCGGGTAATTACATTATTCCGTTTAAGTACAGTCGGTTCTGTAGATGCTAGAATATTTTTTTATTTTACATATTTTTTTTTACCAGATATTACTTATTCATTTCTTCTAATAAATTGGATTTATACCTTTACCTATTAGTTTCATCAGTTTAACCAGTAAGATTTTTGTTTTATTTAAAGTACCATTCCATTAGAATGTGTACATAATATGTACATATATGTGTAAAATTACCTAATAGTATTATAAATTACACGACAAATAACAAATAAAACAAATGAATCAGTATATCGGCAGCATTCCAAAACGCTATCTCAAACTATTTTTACTAAGGTCTAAAACACTCAATAATTGTCTAATAATGTGCTTTAGGCCTCAATCTTTTAAAAATGTTACCCCGGACCCTCCCTTAAAATGGTGGTGGTGGTGTTAGAATTCCATACTCCCTGGCCCTAACCCCCTGAGTGCCCTCTTCGAGAAAAACTTCTGGATATATCAAATATCAAAAAGAAAAATATATGTATAAAATTTAATAACAATAATTTACAAAATAGTTTAATTAAATATTTGATTATTAAAATAAATTACCTTTACCAATATACCAATATCAAACTGTCAAACTTCAAACATAACCTAGAAACCCCCAGCAGACGCTTCGCCCGGCGCCCGCACGGTCGTAAAAACAGCTCAAAAAAAGCAGAACGGTTTTGTTTATGTATTTTAATATAAAACTGAGGTATCTTATGACATTATTATTATTAGTTTATTCATCAAATTTGCATTTATTTTATTTTATGTACCAGCTAAGCCCAAGGCTTATCTGCTGGAAACCGGGTGTGTAAAATACAGATATTATTAATTGTGAAATATTTTCAAATAATTTTTTTCTGTATTTTACACGTCCTTTACAATATACATATTCAACTACATTGAGGTTCAATACAGAAAGAGAGGGGAGACGTTGAAATGTTAACCTTAGATTAAAAGATTTTATATTTTATTATAAAGTTGCCATAATATGATGGAAAATTTATTGACGCCTGTGATATGTAGTGATTGACAATATAAAACTTCTTTCAGAGAAATATATGACGTATCAGCTGTTGATTCAGTTTTCCGTCATAGCAAATTCGAAGAGACTGTTCTCATTAGCCGGTTCAAGCCAACCCCTAGACCACCTTCACGGCCTGAGAACGATATCAATGTTTTGGATTATAATGAGACACCAGCACAAGTTTGTTTCATTTGGAAATGCTGCTTCAAATCTTCTAGACGTTGCAGAAGTAATTACCAGTGTTTTCGATACATGATAAGATGTTACGGTCAATATTCCTTAGCTACACGCCGCGTTGTAGAAGGTAGGCACCTGCCAAGGGATATCGACCTAAACCACAGTATATACTATACTGTGCCTAAACTATCACCTAGGTATCCCTGGGCGAGCGCATGAAATCGTTGATCGTAACTAAGCGAACGGGGATTTATTTCCTCACTGTTTGTTGCTCGTCTGCACTCAGAAACAGGGTTGGCAGGGCGGATTCCTTACAGACTATCTTAATAATAAATACATCGGAGCACTTTGCTGAAGCCAGTCCCAGAGATGTGCATCTTTGCAAATATTTGCGCACTTGTCTGGGACCAGCTAATATTAACGAGAGTACACATAATTTAGTAAGAATAATTAAAATCCTATAATAACCCTATAATTAAAATGAAATTTTGCGGGGGGAAAGGAAAGAGAGCAAAAGAAGCGATACTAAGCAGTAAGAAAAATACGAACCCAGTCTTACATATTCTGAAAATTTTCAGTGGAGCACTGACCTGAGGAGTGCCTGGGTATATTCGATGCAATACGCAGTTGACACGTTCTTCTTCTTAAGCGGGTTCCTCGTCACGTGGACTGCACTCAGAAAGTACTCCAAAGAAGGTAGGCGCTTATGTGTTCCCTTTTTTCCTGAACATTTTTATCCATTTTCGGCTTTTGATACAATAAGTAGGCAGTTAAATCACCAGTAAAAATGGAGGTCTTCCTAAAATTATAATTTTGTGCTAGTTCGTGTAATTAATCTGTAAAGTCTATCACACGGACAAGTTTTAGTCAGTTGGCATTGCCGGAATACATAAAACTATTTAAATATTATAATTTCCAATTTATTTATTTATTATTTATTAGAGAAATCAACAGTCTTACAAACAATTGGTATTAATGATAAGTTTACATTCTTAAAAAGTATCTGTAAGACTAATCAGAGATCAATCAACTAATCAATTTATTAGACATTGGATATAAAATGTTTTATTCAAGCCTCGGTTTTAATTAATATGTGCTAACATATTTGTTTAGGGTCGGTTAGGTTGGCTGGGCATCTTTCAGGGCTTAGTTTATTCCTTTTAGTAAGTTGATCTAATCGATAAAAATCGGTATAAATGTTAATATATTTTTTATTTTTTTTTTAAATATACCACCCCTAGCCTACGCGACGCACCGCTCAACTGAAGTTGACAAATCCCAGGTATGGTTTGTTTATATTTGGGATAGATCGATTATATTAAATTTTGATTAGGTAAATTTTAAATTCGTTTTTCTCGTAGTTGAGAAACATTTTTATAATTTTTTTGCTGACTAATGTTTGATTGTTTATATATACCAAACTCCTAAAAGGACAGTAGCGATTTTAAACACATACTATATAGCTGGTGCTGCAAGTCGTTCCTGTAATGTTTCCGCGTTTGCTTAAAAGTCGTCGCCATTCTCCATGATGCGCTGCGTTCGGCATCTCGCTTTCTTTCGTTCATATGAGATATTGCCATTTCAGGATGTGGAGCATTTGCAAAGAATTTACCGTCGTTCTTTATCAAGCGATACATCAGACTGGTTTTTCCGTTGGCGGTCATCGTAGTAGTTTACGAGGGACCACTATCACACGCCTTTGATGGACCACTCTGGTTTGGTGCCCCGATTTCTGGCCGTAACAATTGTATCAGCAACTTGTGGACCAACATTCTCATGATCAACAACTTCGTGGCATGGGACAAATCGGTAACAACAATTTCTTTTAAAGATCATAACCTCTACATAAATTAAAGTTTAAAGTAATACCATCGCTTAATTTCATTAAATTCAGTAAGTAATAAAGATATTGATTATAAAACACGCCCTGTAAATAGGTTTCAAATCTTAAGCATTTACGGAAACACCGATTGGTATTTGATCAATAGAAATACCTACATTAAAATAAATATAAAAAGTATATAATATGAAGGATTTTTTAAAATAATGTAAGTGTACACATAAACTGTAAAATATTATTCATCAAAATATCTTGGTATGAACTTTTAAGTAAAAAAAAAGTCCTACAGTACCTACATGTTGTTTTCGTAGATACCCAAAAGAGGCGACGACGCTAGCCACTAATATTATTTGCAACACGTATTCTGAAGAATAGAAAAAAATCAAAAAGAGAATTATTTAATAATTGATTTTCTTCTCGAATTTTATAATAAAAAAAGTTTTTTCTTTGACTATTGTGGGAAATTCTCGACATAACTGTTATTTTTAAATTGACAGTTGCGTAAGATACTCCTCCTCCCCCCTCCCCCCCTCCTAACTTTACAGCCTAGTGTAACGACACGCGTTACACTAGTCTATATGTTATAGGAGACTGGGTCAAACACTCATATTTTTGTAGTAAAGATGAGCCCGTTTGATGTTGCAATTAATTTATGTATCGAATTTGTAAAATAACATGACTAACTTGAAGGTTTTTCCATGATAGGGTCCTGCCATAAAGTATAATTAACAAGATGTAGCTTTTTGGGATCGTTTTGAGGTAGATATGTGTTTCGATGCATAACACTAGACCACTTTGTAAGAGAGTCCAAACACCAGCAAGAGTACATATTTTGTGTGGATTCGGTAAAACTTAGGCCTTAGGCTTAGGTTTATTATAATTTAATTTACTGTCAAGAATCACAGCTAAGTCGCGTGTGCATCAACGTCCTCAATCAATAGATTTTGGTAACTATAAGCGATACGGCCGATTACCTATTTATTTACGCAGAAGCGTTAGGTAGTTATAGATCTTCAAAGGTGCGTTGTGGTTACCAAAAATGAACTATAAGCGAAAGGCTGATTATCGTAAATTATTACAGTATTAAGTGCATTTGAAGGGTACAAAAACTGACTAAATACTCGGAAGCGTTTAGGAGTTATGGGCATTCAAGGGTGCGTTATGGTTCCCAAAAATGAAGATGAATAATACAGATTCATTGTTTTATTTAGATCTCATATTATTTATTGTTAAATATTCTAAATATTATTAAATTATTACTCATATTAAATAATACCATGTCATTGTTTTATTTTGATCTCATATTAATTAGGTTAAAAAAAAAAATATTTTGGTCGAGAATCTAGAAAACACCCAATTGCATTCGATGCATTTAGGCCATTTCATTGTTTTATTTAAGTCTTATAATAATTAGTTTGATATTCTTTCTTTTTTATTTCGAGGTTTTTTTTATCGGGAATGGCCTTGGTGTATTACAGATGGTAGAAAAATAGAGAGGGTTTACCAGACGTTTTCGTACCACTGGGTAGTTTTTATTTTTTTATTTGCCAATATACAGACGAGTATACATACCAGGGTATACCACAGAGTATACCAGGGACAGAGTATACCAGGCTATATCGTTACTTTGAGTCGCAATTGCAATATCATCCGCGTATCCAAATTTTTTGCTTATTGTATCAGAAAGATCATGGATATATAAGTTAATTGAATACATACACAAAAATATTCGTACCGTTTTATACTTTCATTTATTCCTGCACAAAAATATTTATGTTATTAATTGAAAAACATGAACATGAACGTGTTTAGATCATCTAAGAAATATGTAAAAAACAAAAATGAATAAATAAATAAATAATAAGATATTTGTTACATTTGTTGCAAAATTTAGCCCATTTTAAATTAGCCAATTGTTTTGCAATTTTTCTGAATATATTGCTTTTCCTCTTTTATTAAGTTGTAAGTTGGACCTAAATTTGAATGACTTCTACTTTTTATATTTTAGAAATGTGAGTACGTATTGATTTAATAAATCCTAACCTAACCTAACCTTGTCCTAACTTCTGTATGAAGTTAAATTGGTAGCACATTTTTCTACCGTTATATGTTTTTTGTTTCAGTGTTTTCCTCATTCCTGGTACTTGGCAGCGGACTTCCAAATGTACACGATGGCGTCACTGCTCCTCCTCGCCGTGCTTAAATACAAGAAATTCGCCAAAATATGCTTGCCTACGCTCGCAGTGATCGCCACCGTTGGTTTTTTTATCGTCTGTCACATCAATAAGTTAGCCGTCAATCCACCATTTTCGTAAGAAAACATTGTATTATTTCCCTCAAGGGTAACTAAAGGTAAAGTTGTACAAATGAATCGGATAATAGCGGCAAATCGCCTGAAAAGATTAATGACACAATCTTTGACAATATTGAAAAAGTTTTTAATTATTTGATAAAGTTAAATATGTCCTAAAGAGGACAGGTGAGAGTTAAAAATGCATTTTTATAAAACTCAGCGCTGGGTTTAAACCGACATCCTGCGCTCTCAAGTACAGGACCTCTTTAGAACCTTTATAAATATTATGCTATCCAGCACTTTATCAAATAATTAAAAACTTTTTCAATATTGTCAAAGATTGTGTCATTAATCTTTTCAGGCGATTTGCCGCTATTAAAAAACAATCATCAAATATAAGTCAAATAACTTTACAACTCAATTATACAATTATATATGGGTGTTTTTTTTTAGAGGCGTGGTTTTTAATCTGGCACTACTTTTTTCGTAGTTGGTGTTTTTGACAGCTGTCACTTGATTTATGCTTAGTTTGGTTTGCCATTTTATAATGAATAGACTTACTCCTGAACAACGTTTGCAAATAGTGCAAATTTAGAAAAAAACACTCTAAATTTTTTTTAAATCACTCTAAACTAAAGTAAAAATCGCGTCGTGGGCCTGTGGCGTGGCCTCCAAGATCGTGCGATTTAACACCGCTGGACTATTTTTTGTGGGGTTATGTGAAGTCGCTTGTCTACGCAGATAAGCCGGTCCGGCACTGCAATCTTTTATTTTTTTTTTAGTATCGATCAATCTGAGAATTTTATAAAATGGAAGGAAACATTCTTTTGTAAAAATAGAGAAAAAAATATTTTAATTCGAGATCATGGTCTTCCTGCTACGGCGTTTGACTGTTGACTCACCGGTCGCAGGTTTGAATTCACACACCCTAACTATATTACAAGGAAATTTAGCTTGGTTGAGTGGGGTCTAAAATAATTGTTTTTTGATGGGTATGGGTAGCGAATACGGGGCATTATTATAAAAGAAATGACATAACGCAAAAGGTAAATATTTGTGTTTATTTTTATATGAGCCATTTCCGTAAAATAAATCTCTTAAATCATAAAAATAATCATTCTAATTTATAATTATTTTTATTATTTTTTCAGACCTTTGAATGAATATTATTTCAAACCATGGACCCATGTGTCAGTTTATCTTATTGGAATGACTGTGGCTAATGCAATTTTTAATAAATACGCTAAAACTGTCCAGTTCCGAAAGGTACGAGATGCATAAAAAATCCAGTTAATTGGTCCTGCGAGTTCTAATATTATTTGTTAGAGGCCTATATAAAAATTCATCATAATTGCCGAGAAAAAAAAAATTGTAAACTTGACGTGATAATGGTAAAAGGATCTTGTAATAATCTCTTTGCTGTGAGCGCTCAGCATCATAATAGGTTCTTCCTCGTTAAATCTTCGTAATGGTCTTGGGAGATCCTGTAGGTAAATACATTAAAAATGCTCACAATAAAAGAACGTTCGATAGAATGTTCGACATTTTACATTTAAACCAGCCACTGCTGCGGGCAGTTATAACGGTTAGTATCGCTGTGTCTGCCAGAAAATAAAGGTAGGCCATCGTTTATTCATTATTTGAAACAAAAAATAAAACACAACTCTCATAACTAATTATGAGAATTGAATAAATTTTACTTTATCTTAAGCAATGTAAAACCTTAAATCTAAATGACAAACGGTTAATACTACTTTTATTTTCGACAAGCAACAAAAGCGACATAATACAAATTACATTAAACAAATATAATTATTGTTCTTTCTGAGGTCAGTTAAAGCAAATTTACTTGGTTAGCCGCCATTTTGCGGTTGTGAATTTGGCCAATGCTTAGTGGAGTACCTACTCGTCCATCATTTTTAGTTGGGTTGAGGCCTGCATGTTTTTGAATGAAAGTATTCTTGGATTTCACAATGGCTGCCGTATTATCCAGATGACATCTGTAAGTGATAGTGCAATCCAAAGTGACGCCAAGGTGTTTTGGATTAGGATTGTTACGCTATAATAACCGTTACCTCCTAAGTATTTATTTATTTAATTCCTTGAAATGCAACAACTTAAGTCGACTGCAGGCATCTCTAATTTAACATATATGTTTAACAGAATACGAGGATATGAACTAGCATCTATCTATATTTATATATGTGATAATAGTGTGTTGTAACACACTCTATCCCCTTTGGCTGATTGGCTACACATAGAAGTGTATTTTGCATGTTTTTACTTTCAAGCTGAAGCCATTTTATCTAGTTATTCATATTATAAAAAATAGCTGCTAGTACTACGTAATTGACAGATTCTACATGCAAACTTTAAGTAAGTAACTTTAAGTATCCTTTAGAGGCGTTATTCTGAGGATGAATTTGATTAACTACTGAACGAGTTTTCATATAGCTAACAAAAAAAATCCAGATAAAAATATAAACAATCTGTTGAGATAACAAACGTGAATGGTCACCTAATAAAATAGAAGTATGGACTGTTTCTTTTGTTATTTTAGATCAGGCATTCCTTTATTTACAAATTGTTCAATGTCATTCCCAAAATCACCCCTTAAAAGAATACTGATGACTTTAAGTTCACCCTGTATTTATTTGCAGCTCCGAAATGTAAACGCTGCGACACGAATCGAATTATTTCTCTTTTGTGTTTTGTCACATATTAATCCATTTTGAGGTTATCGAGCAAACATTATAATTATTTTAAAACTGTACTAAAACCGATAACAATGTATAGAAAACGTATGATTTTGCAGATTTTGATATTCAGCGTGTATCCGCGTCCGAGCGGATTGGGCGTGTTTATTTATTTATCTTTATTGGAGAAACGAACAATTTAACACAGTACACACAACAAAAAAATACATTTGATTGATCGATAAAAAACTAAAAATAGGTTTCTACTAACAAAAAGTATTAAAGTTAATAACAAAAATAACAAAACCATTTTATATCTATATATACATATCTACTACACGAATTTAGAACAGCTAATTTTTAGACAATAGATCATTGCTGAACACTTTAAATTGCGACTTATTCAGAGTCAATTTATCGAAGCAGTTAACAGTTTCATTAAAATAACTTTGCAACCGTGGTATCGGCGAATATGTGCTATTTAATTCTTACGTTTCGTGGATGGTCACGTAACCAGTCCTTAAGCAGTGCCCATTAGCTCGTATCGAACGAATGTGTCGAACCCTCCCCTGAGGACGGGATGTGTGATCATCTCCGAAACGAATGACGACCGTTAATGTGTAGTAAATAATATCTATGATGATGAATTCTTTTCAGGTAGTGTTATTGGTTGGTTGGTTTATGTGTCTTGCCACAATGACTACGCTGGTAATTACCATGACTCTTTTGTCTCGAACTGGCGAATATTCAGAATGGCATCCCATTCACATATCGTTTTCCAGACTTTTATGGGCCCTCTGTTTAGCGTGGATAGTCTTCTGTTGTTATTTCAAAATGGCAGGTTTGTTTATTTATGATTACATCTTCATTTTCGAGAACAAATTAAATAAATTACAAAAAATCTTTAACATATATGTTAAATTACAGTTTAACATATATGTATTCCATATCTGTTTGTGGAACAAACGCGTGATAATTCTTTGTAAATAATTCATTAAATAAACACATTAGTATGCAATTATTGTGGGCTAGGATGTGTAATGTAGATGCCAATATGAAGATATTAAACGCC
This sequence comes from Neomicropteryx cornuta, assembly GCA_020383195.1. Classification (NCBI taxonomy): domain Eukaryota; kingdom Metazoa; phylum Arthropoda; class Insecta; order Lepidoptera; family Micropterigidae; genus Neomicropteryx; species Neomicropteryx cornuta. The sequence continues at coordinate 5,282,974 of JAHKQU010000025.1, read as the reverse complement.
ATGGATTAACAATTATTTTGACTTCCCATAGCAGCTGAAATTTGATGTGATCCTGGAAGAAGTCCTACTTGCCCTCCGCCTAATTAGAAAGAGATGTCTTCCTAATTGATTACCTCGGAATAGTTACAAATCACTACCAAACATTAGATTATTGTATTTGTGGTACCAATCATGCTCGTCATTTCATCATTTCGTCATAACATGATAGGCCGGTTTTATTTCAATACTGACACAGGTACTGATTTTGTAAGCTGTGTCATACACAAAATAAAATAGTATAATATAATAGTATAATTATATTATAACATAGATATTTTGGAATATAACAATAGGGGAGGTGGGTATAGAGAGGTTGTGTAAATCAAGTTGAAGATAAAAACTGGGTTATAACGAAAATAGCTATACTGGATGAACTAGGTTTAATAAAAAAAAACTGTTTTTTTAATTAATTTATGAAAATTTATGAAAAATCAACAGAATTTATAAATTTAAGAAAAAAAATTATTTTGTTTTGGGAAAGGGTGTTCAAATACTGAAGCGGCCCAGGAGGCCCGCGCCAGCAAAACAGCGCGCTATTGCGTTTTCAACCATTAATATAAAACGATCTTGATTAAATTTTGAATTCGTTTTTTCTCTTTGGGAAACATTTTTTTATTTTTTTTGCTGTATAATATTTGACCGATATAGATCAACCCATAAAAGGTGCGAAGTGAAAAAAATACACCTGTATATCGGCATATACTATTATCGCAAGTTCATTAGTGTTTTTTTTTTTGTTATAGGTCCTATTGGATTTATGCTCAACTTAAAATTTTGGACAATTCTTAGTCGCCTTTCGTTCTGTGTTTATTTGACACATGGCTTAGTCATATTTTTAAGCATATTTTCAAATCCAGGAAGAGATTATATAACTGAGGATCGAATCGTAAGTTTTTGTACTGATAAATTTAAACAAAAATATTTATGGAACCGAAGTTAAATGTTGATTTCTATCTGGGGGGGGGGGGGGCACATATCCTTCAACGGAACATTTGCCTATACTGAGGTTTTAATATTAACCTCAATGCCATTTATGATAAGTCTGACCTTTTCGGTGATTTTTTAGCTAATTTGTATTTTTGTCATATTCAAAAATAACCAAACAAATGACTTTATTTGAACACTTAAATTGTTTCCAGTATCGAATATATGAAAGCCTACACCGCCGTTTTCATCTTACAACTGGGTAGCAATTATTATCTATGACGTCGACATTTTATACGTCGATTGCTATTTTATTTTATTTATTCATTAATCATACTATTACAATACACCTTACAGTGTTTATTCGCTTTCTTATACAAATAATGCAATATACTGTTTATAATCTTAGATACATAGTGGTATGGAACTCACTTAAAACCCAAGTCACAGGCAGATAATATGCATTCAACGAAATACATAACAATATATTTAAAATGTTTTTTTTTATTATTATATTTTCAGGTACAACATTATTTTTCGACCATTTGTTTGTCTTTTATATATGCCATCGTGCTGACTTTGGCTACTGAAACACCGATCATGGGCATCATGCAAATAATATTTTCAGGAAAAGGTATTTAAATTTTATGTAATTTGATAATCTATAAAATCGGCTTATTCAAATTACCAGTAGGCAAGTTAACAATAAAACGATTATAAAAAATGAAAAAGATATATGTATCGATAGTCGGTGAACTTCAAATAATTAATAAATTATTAATTAAACCTTCTCGTATGAATTCACTTTTTTGTAAAAATCACAATTTACCTATCAAATATATGTTTATATCAAACAGTAATTAAAAATGATCATGCTTTTATTTAAAAAAAAAAAATAGGTTTTAAAAAAAGGTATGCATGCCCTACATTTTACCACTTTTGCAAATTAGTAGTGCCTATCGTTCAAGCGTTCTGACTAGCACTCCGAGAGTCGGCACATTCCACGCTTAGCCTATCGTCGAGCTCACTTTGGTGCGAATGTGCTTTCTTGACGCTAGACTGTGAATTACAGCAATTCAGACTGCATTTGTGTGTGTGTGATTTGAGTAATATTATTGTAAATGTAATTGTAATAATTAATTGTATAATGTCATGTAATATAATGTATAATGTATTATAATGTAATTGTAATTGTAAATAACAAATAAGTAAAATATTAATAAACGATGGTACCTTGTTCGGGCAGACATAAAGATTTTAATCTTTTTAACTGCCCGCAACAGCGGCTAGTCTGTGCATTTGTGTGACTGTCCAGTGGCGGCCCTGGGGTAGAGCGATAGGGAGCGCTGCTCTAGGCGCCAATGGCAAGGGGCGTTAAAATGCAGAAAGCAAATAATTTTATATAGGAACTTGAAAAGACAATCTCGCTGTATCCTGATCAACAGTCCGCGCTGTTCGCTGCGACGTGCAGTCAGTCGTTGAAGCTTTCATCGCGGTGTCCGTGACATTTGAAACAAATGCCTGACATTTGTTTATTTGTCATTGTTTACAGAAATTACGCGGCACTTTGCGGCGGCTGTGTATGTTGAGTTGGTTAAATTTGCATGTTGCCAAAGACTGATTGTGGACAGTGGTGCGATGAGATCGAACGGTCTTCGCGTCTATCCTCAATCAAAATCCTCGATCTCTATCGTAGAAGATTCTATCAATCATTCGCCATCAGTGATAAAATCAAAAAGACCTTAGCATTCGCGATCGACTCACTCCTAGATACTCCTGTAAGGTCGTTTGCGTGCCCATCTAACCTGCGCACTGCCGTGTGAAATGGTAAAATAAGAACATTTTGTACATGTATTTGCGACCGTAACAACCTTTTAGTTCATATTTTTAATACACACATACTTATTTAAAAAAAAAACAGTTTATTCCGATATCGTAATTACGATATCGGAAAAAAATATGCTTTTTAATTAAAAAGCATATTTTTTTTTCAATTATACTTTATTTGTTTCAGGCAATGCGACAGTACGACCTGTAGGTACACAACATCAATCGAACAAAATTACCCAGCAGGAAATTAGAGAAGTTTGTAAATTATAAAAAACATATTAGAGATTCAATACAGTTTATTTAGATTTAGATCGTCTAGCTAAGGCTAGTTAAGAAGGTAGCGAACAGAGGTTGCAGAAATACCATTTAGTATGTTATTATACTGTTTTAGTATCAAATTGTATAAATTGTATATATTTGTATCCTAAGGACACAAAAAGTTTGTTTATGAGATAAGTAAATTAAAAAATAGCACATGTTGTTGCAATTATATACATTCATGGTAACAAATTGCTTTTTAATTTTTTAATCATAACATATATTTTTTATTCCTATATCATAAGTAGGTATCACTATTTCATGTTATGACCTTTCTCTCTCGCTACTTTTGTATACACTGGTGAGTCAATTCGGTGTGGTGGCTTAATTTTCGAGGACTTTTGCTATGCGTTTTTTTTTTAATTCTTTGTTTAATTAAACTTGATATATGAATATATATCAAGTTTAATTAAATATAGAATTAAAAAAAAACACCTAATTTTCGAGGACTTTTGCTATGCGTTTTTTTTTTATTCTGTTTAAAAAAACTTGATATATATTCCAAACCTGTTTGTGAAACAAACGCGTGATAATTCATTCCACATTCAGTATATTTTTTTGTAGATTTATTTGGTTTCACATTTATTTAAATCGAGATTTATCTTGTTCAATATTGAATTGTTTTTTAAATTATTTTCCACTTTCAGGGGTTGATTTAAATCAACAACTAAACAACTGGTAAACAATGATTTTGTATGCACTGACAATTAAACATACGTTTCTTCTCATTTCCAGGGACCTATAGTTAAAATGATTCAATTTCCCATTTATAGAATGTGTTTTACCTTAAATTCAAAATATCCAGATATTGATGTAAATTTAGTGGTGTTCAAACTCACTCCCCTGTATACTCACTCGGTGGAAATATATAATTGGTTTTATTTTATACTTATAAGTTGGTACCATTCTTTTCATTATTTTTATTTTTTTATATGATTGTTTATGTACTGCCTGCATATGATTTTTCTCGTGTAACTGTTTTATTTTCCTAATAAAGATAAATAAAATAAAATAAATAAATAAATAAATTCATAAAGTTGGGTTCTCCCCATAGCGCTTGAGATGTAGAAACTGGAGGAATTTTGTCTGCACTTGCTGTATCGTTTTTACATATTTGGTTTCATAGTATAGTGGAACATTCGAATTTGCTCCTGATTAAACCTGCATATAGAAATTCAATAGCCCGAGGGTTGGAGAATTTCTTTTGAGAAATCCCAATAATTTACTTCTTTTATTTATTTATTCATTTTTGTTTTTAAACTCCTTGTGTACGGTTTAATGCGATGATAAACAATGACAATAAAATGTAAAATGGTTATTCTAAAATTCAATATAAAATGAGTGCGCGCGGGGCCGTGCAACCGCTCGCTTCCCGCTGGAACTAAATGCGCACTGATTTGACACTTCACCTCACACACTGACGTCGCCGCTACGAAATGTTTATTTTTTACGGTATCGTATTTTCCTACCCAACACATTTCACATATGAATTTCTCTCATTGTTCAATTGTTTTAAAACAATCAAAATCTAACCGTTCAATATCAGGTTGGTCGTACGGATTAAAATCACTTCAAAATGGTCAAAAAGACATGCATGCACGTATGCCTTCCTGGAAATAACTTTTATACCTGTTCCTTCCTTAGAACTAAACGCAGTGACCGGTTCGCGGAGTACACGTTTTTTCCTCTGCTCTATAGTCTTCCATTCTTCGCACCGGAGGCCGGCGCTATTTCCTTCGCTGGAACAGGCTTTATAATTTGTTGAGGAAATGGTCTTTGGAGTAGAGGTCTTATTTTAAATATTGACACCTGCCCACTATTCACGACAAGTGACTCTAAATGGTACGTACACAAATCGATCGATTGGACGCGGTGGCACTATTCCACGGCAACCACGCTCGCCTGACCGTTGACGATTAACAATAATAAAAGAGAGTTGAGACAGAAATTAAACCTCTTGGCTGAAAGAGTGAAACGTAATGAAAGAGCTTTAAAAAACCTCAGAAGAAATTTCATAAAATGTCAATTGAGCATAAGAGTGGGTTTTTTAATTGTTTTGGCCAATATCCCAGGGCTAGTTTCCCTGCCGCTAACCGGAGCTGAGCGGGCGCATCAAACAGCGCCAAGCAACATTAACCGATTAATTAATTGGTTATTTCCACCGGAATTTACAAAAAAAAAAATGTGTCTAGAAAATATATAACCACCTTGAAATTGGAAAAAAAGTAACAAAAAATATTTTTTGTCGGTCGCATAAGTATAAAATTATTCATTGTAATTTATTAACTGCTAATTATTCAACCAAACGATTACATCACAGATTGCATCTGATTGTGTCGTTAAATATGTCTGAGCAATAAATTGTGGTCAATAAATAAAATTAAAGTAACAGTATTACGCAGGTTCGATTATTCATAGTGTGCCAGTGTGCTTTGTGTGCGCGTGTGTGAGAGCCCGCTAGTTGCCAGATAAAGAGTACTGCGCCATTGCCCTAGGAAAACCTGTTCTGCAATAGGAACAGAAGCGCCTATACTACTAATGTTGGCGTAATACTGATTAGGAAATACGTTTTCAAAATGCAGTATTGTAAAATATAGTATGAGTATTATTTTTTAATTTTATTGATATATAATGTTATTTAGTGAAGTACAAATGAAGTAAAAATAATACTAATAAAAAATAGTAGACTATTCATTTAATGTGATTAACCAGAATTTCATTAGCATCCCCTTCAGAGTTCCGTCCAGAAATACCAGAAGCACCCGATTATTTCACGTCGCCCGGCGTAATACTAACCATGCACAAAACGCGAAGATGTGTAGAGTCCTCAGCGCATACAATGAAATATTGAACGCAGTTGATATATTCCAAGAGAATAAGGGGTTATTTATGCGTGAAATTCATAACGTAAGTTATAATATTTAGTGTAAACGTATAAATAAATGTTATTTCATTATAAATATTAAACATTCGTAAATATATATTATTATTTTGAAACTATTTATTATATCGCTAACAATATATTAGTTTATATACACACACTAAACGCACGCACAGTCACATACACACACATACATGTCCATGCCACAAATGGCACCACTCGTTAGATACCACTCACTTCATGCACAGTACACATTGTTTAAGTTTGATTTATTAATTTGATGTTTTCAACCATCTTTATATTTGGTACATTTTTCTGGCCATATAAATGTAGTATTAGAGAATTATCTTCTTGTATCGCCATTTTATATATTTATAAATAAATAAATAAATATAAAACTATTAAAAATGCATATTTTAATATTCCTGGCATAACTGAACTTTGACATTAGAGAAGGCCACATTATTTTTACTTCTTTACAACCGTAACTACTTATGTTTTCTAGTACAGATATTTTTTTGTAGGACAGAATTTAAAAATTGTCTTCATAGGAATCTTTACAATTAATAAAAGTGCTTTTAGCTTGAGTAATCCGCCCACGTAGACGCGATCAGATAATCATTAATCGTCATTATAAAGAAAAAAATAAAACTGTAACAAAAATTCTAAGCGTAAACATATTTAAAATTGTAATGGGAGTTAAACGATGTTAACGCTACATTTTAATGGACAAATATTTTAAATAATTTTTTCATACATTTTTCATCGTTTAGATACGGCATCGTTTTTCTTAAATAAATCATATTTAGCACCTAAATTGTATAAGAAATTTCCCATTTTTTACGAGTATGACGTGTTTATATGACGTATCTATAAAACAAATTGAAAGCAGTTTTCTGACAAAATGAGCGGTTTATGACAACAACTTCTCTGAGCCTGTGTGTCAATATTCCTTCCTTTTAATTACTATTTTTTCTTTTACTTGTCTACTTTTATTCTTCTCTTATACTATATTTGGGTTATAGTTACCAAATAAAATGATCCCTGCAGATTGGTTGAATTATAAATTTTAAAGTCTTCGTTATTCAATATCCGGCGACGATACACATCGAATGCTTATTTGTTCTTGTATACAGTACACGTGAATAGCGAAAGATAAAACATATTATTTTAATTTATTTAATTATCAATATTCTTTCTCATCTTCGTTACTAGCTGCGCAGTCCTCAGTCCGCCTTGTTGCTACATTTATGAGCGTTATTTTACAATATTTACAACTTGGTATCAAAACGACTGTTGCCGCGCGATCCACTCCCCTCGCGGCAGCTCGCGCACCTCAACCCGCCGCCGCGCCGTACCTTTGCGCAGCGAGAGTGCGTATACTGAATCCCTCTTCAAGTTCAAGTTCAATGCCGTCAACAACGGCGTTTATTTCATCATTGTTTTTATTACAATAAAATGAGCAAGGACCCATTAATCAGAGACTGTCGACAGGTCCTTTTGTTAAGTTTCTTAACTAATATTATTGCATACATAATTAAAAGGTATAAGTACATGCGGTAACGGTAGATTGTGGCATAACAAAAATAGAACATAAAAAACAAAAACAGAACAGTAGAAATAATATAAAACCTAACATGACACATAGCACAGATATTATTTTCAATTTTTTATTTTATTGGTACATATACTGTGCCGTAAGGGCTGCCCATATCAACAATTATTTCAAATAAAAAATGTAGGGAAATTATAGAAAATTAACATGACATTAACATTCAGGGAGGTACGATTTTTCGAATTTTGAAAGACCAATTTTTCCTACCCCTAGGAGTAATGGTTGGTGCTATCAAAGAAGTTTACTAAGATAAATTTTAGACCATTATCTGAGGAATAATATAAAATTTAAATGAAGTCGATATTTTGAATACTAAGAACGTAATAGCAAAATTTCCCTTTTTCGTCCCCCGGTCTGATTTTGCCTATTAACGAACTTGACCGAGAACTTGTGCACTTTAATTTTTTGTATCAATTTGAAAGTGATTGGTGTAAAATTACGGTAGAAAGTGAAGAAAGACAAGAAAGAAAGACAGAAAGCAAGAAAGTGATATAGATAGATAGATATACTCGTATATAACCTTTAAACTGAGGGTGGTTTTGGGTTCTAGGCGATGTGAAATGCAAAGATATGTCGACATTTGTCGGAAGTCATGACATAGTACCCATTGCAATAGGAAGCTTTCCTAATGAAATCTATATAAAAGAACGAAACAACATTATTGCTCGATTAGTGTAAGACGAGGTCAGCATCAAAAAAATGCTTGTTATCAGAAAAACGTTTTTGCTTTGTATAACGATAAAATCAAGGGCTATTTTACATTTTTTAACAACTTTCCTGTAACAAAACTGAAAAAAAGCTTCGGCGTCGTGGACCGCGCGCGCGCCGGCTGGGATATCCCGGGGTTTACCCGTCATTTTTACGTATAATGGGTTTACAATAAAAATAAAGGACTTCCAACTAAACTGGTTTGAATTCAAGTGAAACCGTTCTATTATTTATTCGCGGTCTCGTATAGGTATGTTAATCTTAATTTACTTTTCGCGGTGAGTGCCGAGTGATAAACGTCGCGTTTATTTACTGTGTGCATTAGATCCTCAAATTATTTTAATTTGCCAAAAATCGTTTTTTATATTCAAAAGCTTAACGTTGTACTATAATGCAGCACATTTTTAGTGCTTTTGTGTTTTCATTAATTTCTTACCCAATATTTGGTTTTGAAATAAAAAATAATAGTGTGTTGAAAAATGGCAAAGACATTTTAACGAATAGGAGTGTTATTCTCAAGCCTATAATTGATCGTTTGGACTCGAATGGTTTTATGAAAAGCGTTGAAATGTTGTTATACGACTGGGACGGGACATTTTCAAAAGACACTCAATTTGATGAATGCCTTAATGACACCCGACTTTATCTGGATTCGATAAGGAATGGACACCTGTGGGCATTGACAAGTAAATATAATTTTAGACTGTTTTTTAAAATAAAACAAAACAAACAAAAGTATGAAATAAAACAAGAACCAAAATAATCGACTGTCCACGATAGAGTTAAAAAATCTGTTCTTTTTTGCAATATTGTATTTTTTAATGTCACTAAAATACATTTATTTTAACTTTTGTTTTTCTTTGGATTTAATCTTATTCATTTATATATTATTACTTTAGATATTTATTACTATGTAATAAAAATCTAAAATAATAAGTAACTTTTGTTTTTTAAATAAAAAAAAAAATATAAGTTGCATTTTCATTACCATAATTATTTGGGTTATCAAACTGCTTTTTTTTTTGTTTATTCAACAAATTTACATTTTTTTTCTTCTATTTACTAGCCAAGCCCAAGGCCAGTTGTGTAATATACAGATTAATATGTTCAAAATATGTGAAATATGTTCAAATTATTTTGTTCTGTATTTTACACGTTCTTTACAATATAAATTTAAACATACATTGATATACATTTCTATAGCTTAGTAGTAAATTACGAACAAAAATTAAGTATAATTATACAAATATTTTAAAACAATAATTAACATGCTATGTTAATTTATCTCCAATCAATTAAAGAAAGTGTTTTTGTGAGATTTCATAGCAAATATTTCTAACTTCATATTTAATTTTTTTTAGGGTTAATATTACTTTTTATTAAAGATCTTGGCAAATTATTAAAAAAGAATGGTATAATGAATTGCAACGCTCGTTTACCGTAAACATTTCTTATTTATTATAATATACATTTTTAGTCTAGTTTCAAAATATATTATTATAGAACCACATCACGGAAATAGATAATAGGCAATTAAAACTGAACTGCCTCTTTAAGGACAGGTTCGAGTAGTTTATTAATTAATTATGATCTTCGTGTATTACCGAAATAAAGTAATAAAGTGTAAATTACCGAGTAATTTAATGTATTATGTTATTTTATTTTGTTTTTTAATGATTATTTAAAGTTGCACAATCAGCACAAATAAATAATATTAGGATGATTTGTTGATTATTTTTACTCTTATCACAATTGCAAAAATTTAATTTCAGTGTTAGATGCGACGGGTAAAATCCCCTCGGGCATTCTTAGGGGCAATCAATTTGAGCCTGGAAATTACTATGAATGTCTATCCATGGACCAAAGTTTACCAGATGTAGATAGAAAAATGGCAGCGAAATATTGTCCAATGACTCTTAAGTTACCAGAAGTATCCCTCAATAATTCTAACAGCCACGGAGTTATAAGGAGCCAGTAAGTTTTATTTTAAACAATGACCTAGATCACGTTCAGTTATTTTGAGCCCCACTCCACTAAGCTGAAATTGCTTGTACAGTCAGGGGAGAGGTAATGGAACATTAAAATAGTATTATTATAATGTTTAGATTCTAACCCGCGACCTTTGTCTTAATGGTCATATGCGGTAACAACTAACATAAAATATAGTCTATCGCTTATTCTACCACACATAATATGTACCACACTTAATAACAGGAATCCATGAATTTTGATCGTCTTTACAAATCATATTTAAAGTCGTAGGGTCAATGAGCTGTTATTTTATATCTGGAATAGTCTCGGAACAACCTGTACTTAAAGTAAATAATATTTATATAATATAATATAATATTTGTATATTGCCTCGATTTTCTTATGTAGCACGATAATTTCAATATTTTTTATTTTTTGACCATCGTTAAAAAAATATACAATACAAGTATTTTATATTTTTAACACCTACATTAAAAGTTATTATGTGCTTTATAAGGTTAACACTTTCTCAGAATTCGTAAAGGTTCAGAAGTGTTATCGCACAGAAGGGAAGCTTAGCATGCATCTAAACCTACTTCATCACTCGTCATCATAAGATTTTTATTAAACTTATTTTTTAAATTGACATATGTAGGTTACATGATTTGTTTGGATTGCTAAAAAATACTCAAATGCCTATTGGAATTACTGTTGGATTTTGCATTCCATGGAGATGTTCGGAAAATCAGTGGTCAAAAATATTATCAAAAGCACTCAAAATCGACGTTAAAGTCTACAGCAAGTGTCGAACTGTTAACGATAAACCTTGGACGAGATTAGATATTGTGGCAGCGTACGTATTATTAATATTATTTTTTATATTTTATAATACTAAAATACTAAAATCATTTGTAGACAAGTGTGATTACTTGTTTTACAAAATTGTGTAAATTACCTCTTATTTCGCTCAGCAAGTCGAATCGACGCGATGCGAGTCGCAACCAACGATCTTTTAAAACATATATAATTATACGTCATGTTATACAAATTGTCCTTGTGAAAACCCGACACCGACGATCTCCCGCCGTTCCGCGCGCCGCAACACTCCACCATGACTGTGACACGCAAAGTGGTGTACTCGACACAAAGTGGCGTACTTGGCGTGGTGCGTTTTTCACCCTCAGTTGCCGTATATATATGTTTTAAAAGATCGTTGGTCGCAACATTGACCGGCGCAAACGCATTCCTTATAACCCAGCTACGCGATACACGACCAGTCTATTACAATCATGTAAAGTTTACAAATGATTTTCTCCGAAACCATGTGATGATATGCTGTCTTTGTAATGTTACTTGAAATCGCAGGATTAATTAGTTAGTTTTTTATACAAACAGTGTTAGGACACTATTTCATACGGTGTATTTCATGTTTTCATATTGTATACGGTGCTTTACGCATTTAGACGAAATAAATTTCTTTTGAAGAAGTTTGGTCTGAAAAGTTGAACGGCTTCAATCTCTAAGTTCCACAAAAGTTGTTTAATTTTGGATTTTTTTCTTTTTCTATTTTCTCTTTTTCATTCGATTTTGTCACTCTGAAGGCGTTTTTATTTTGTTTTATTTTGTAAAATAATCTCCGTTTAGATAAAGGAAGTAAATATAGATCCACGTGGGATATTTCATTCACGGATATTTCAAGGACGGAGCTTGCCTCAATAGAGAAAACCTCACCGAGAAAAGTTTTTATTTTATTTATGTTTTTTTTTTCGATCGAGTTAATTTATTATGGAACGTTAGGGAGGTAGTTTTAGACCGTGCAGATTCATAAGTAATGCTAGTAAATTATAATTCGGCGCACAGGCGTTTCTCGCTCAGTAGGTTGAGTTTCTGCCAGATGAGCCCTTCAGGCTCTGGCAGGAAAAGATATATTTTTTTCTTTGTAATGTTATCTGGTGAAAAATAAACGTCACTTATGGTGGCATTGAACTGAACTGACTGGTAGTAAATTCGCTCGCTGGCAAAACTTGAATTTCATGACATGGAGGCATTTAAATTCCATGCATCAATACCATAAAGCAGCTATGACCACATGAGCATTTGTGCTCTAGCATATTTGGAGATGTGGATGTTGGTTACTCAAGAACGCAAAACGTTATGCAAACAAAAATGATATTTCGTTAACCTCGAAAAGGAGAGCGAAGCGACCCATAATTTCTTCCTAGTAAAAGCATAGTACTTACCAAATGTATGATACAGAGGAATGAATTCCAAGTAGCGACGTTTGAAATTTTTATAGAATACCTATTGGATTATTTATGAAGTGTTAACGAAGATATTATCTGCTTTCCTAATAAAATTGATTATATTTTCAGAATTCTACTTCCATTGCTCGGAGGTCTCATGGCATTGGGAACATTAATTGACATATTATTCAGAGAAAGGGGTAATATATTAATTACATCTCTATTATTAATCATTGTAAACGTAGAAAATACTATTGTAACGTCGCATCTTTTTGCACGCAACGTAATGATGACGTGACCGCCTCGGCGACAGATTACGTAATAGATTACCCCTCTTTCTTGTTAGTGGCGCGGGTTGGGGGGGGGGAGAGGGAGGGAGGGAGGTGTCGCTTACTAGTCTTGGAGGTCCAAAAATTACGAAATAAAAACAAGAGCAGATTTATTATAATCAACCATCGTTAAGGAGCCAATTAAATATCTGAATATCTCAGAAACGATTTTGGTTTTTTTTTTAACCCGTTACCTATTACAAACCACTTACTATTTGCGTTTTTTAATTTTTTTTCTAGTACAATTTAAAAGAAAAACAAAAAAAAATGCATTACTATTAAAAAATACGATATTAAAAGTATACCTACTAGTAAGTTGATTTAAATAAAAAAAAGAACACATTTGTATTTAAATGGTTCTCCATTTAAATACAAATGTGCACAAAACAAACCCGGATATGTCAGCTCCCAACCAAAATAACTTCCCAATGATTTATTGTCAATTTGACAGCGTAGAATCAGTTTCAATCAAAACTGGCCAGAAACCCTTCAAATATCACGTCGGATATTATGATTTCAGTCAAAGACGGGCATGTCCATACAATGTTCTATTTTTTAAAAGTTATTCGCGAATTCATCGAGACTCCCGTAATACTAAGAGATATTGGTTTCTTTGTTCTGGACCGTTTGACTAGAGCGCGGAAGCACACGCTATTTAGGCGGTTAGCGTGTCGTACAAGTATAGTCTAAGAAAGTGAACATTTAAAGAATGTATGTTTTATTTAAAATTTTTGCTTTATTTATCGAAAGGGCTAATTAAAGTATATTTTTATATTCTAAATATTTATTTCTACTAACATTATTTTATTATACTACTTATATTATTTTATTTCAATAGCAATGAAAAAAGTAAAATTTTGAAAAAAAAAAAACGCAGGTAAATAAAGTGATTGGTAAAGATTACAGGATAACTTTAACGAGATTTAAAATTTATCACTGCTTTACCGTTCGTTTGTCCTCCATCTTAAGTTCCATCACGAAAATTAAACTTGCCAGGAAATGCGTGGGAGTTAGTTAGGGTAGGTCATTTTTTTTTGTTTGTCTTTTTTTAATAACTATTGAATATTGTTAATTAGGTTAAATATGAATACCATAAAAAATATCTGTCTGAGGTTTTAGGGAGCATATTTTCAAAACGCAATAAAATTCAAAAAGTTATTTTTTGAAAATGCCAATCCAATGCCATAATGAGTCGAGTGCCATTGGACCGATTTAAACCTTACTTAGAGATGAAAGTGATGACCCTAGACATGTAAATGTATTTTTTTTAAAATGTAACTTAAGATTTCATATTTAAATCACAAAAGTTTTACTATTGCACATTTTAATAGCTTATATACAAGCTACCCGAAAAAGGCACTGAAAAACTAATGGCACTGATTCTGTGATTTACTATAAAAAAAATATATTTATACTTTTTATTATATATGTGCAAATAAGCAATACAATACAATAATTTTCTTAGTGTTACATTTATTTATTGTTTATTTGGAAAACGAACAGTATAAGAAATGGTACATATAATTGCGTCTAAAATTGCAGGTTTTAGCTAAAGTATAGAAATACTCGTACATGAAAAGATTAAAATTAAATTACATTCGCACTAGGCTATTATAAATATACTTTAGAACTTTTATAAATATTATGCTATCCAGTATTTTATCAAATAATTAAAAACTTTTTCAAAATTTTTCAATATTGTCAAAGATTGTGTCATTTATCTTTTCAGGCGATTTGCCGCTATTAAAAAACAATCATCAAATATAAGTCAAATAACTTTACAACTCAATTATACAATTATATAAATAATACGCGCACAAATCATGTGCTTTAATTTTACACTTTTACATTTCCATTATTTTTATTTTTTTCATCAACTTCATACATAAATCACTCATAAAATCATCTCATTTCACCACCATCCTTTATCGTAATCACAAATCCATTATTTTTATATTTTTTGTTAAAATACTATCCTTTCCTTATTTCATCTAATTAGATGGTTACATAATATTTGACAATATTTTACACTAAAGAGGACAGGTGAGAGTTAAAAATGCAATTTTATAAAACTCAGCGCTAGGTTTAAACCGACATCCTGCGCTCTCAAGTACAGGACCTCTTTAGAACCTTTATAAATATTATGCTATCCAGCACTTTATCAAATAATTAAAAACTTTTTCAAAATTTTTCAATATTGTCAAAGATTGTGTCATTTATCTTTTCAGGCGATTAGCCGCTATTAAAAACAATCATCAAATATATTATATATTAACATATTATATTATATATATTATATATTAACATATTACATACATTATTTTGAAACAATAATAGGTTCAAACTGTTAAAGGCCAAAGGAAAGAAAATGGTGTTTAAAAATTAGTATTTTTTAGTTTTTTATAATCTGTTTCTTAAATTTTAGGTTTTCTCGCAACTCAATATGAAATGGGTATTTATTTAGTAAAAAAATATTAAACGAGGGAAAAATTCATTATATTGTCGACATGATCGTGTGACCACTGTTAAAGCATTTGTTTTGTATTGCGGCGGAAAAAAAGACGGTATTCTAACTGTATGGTTAGATAAGTCTACAAAATATAAATAAGGTCGAATACTTTAAATTATCAAACAATGTGGACTAGTATGTGGTTCTTCTATTTGTGGCATTTAAATGTGTGTATGTGGGTGTATATGTGTATAGCGTATATAAATACTATTAGTATTATAATAAATAATATGTCATTTTAAAATTATGATTAATATACATTTATTACGAATATGTAATATTTATATGGGGAAGGAACGCTGTTTTGGTTTGAAGCTTGTGTCTTTAATATTTGAGTTTGGTTTTAGCTATGTAATATTAGTTGTTTTATGTGAAAGGAAAATATCTGTGTGTGTAATTTAAAATCTCTTTTCAGAAAAATCTTTGACGCATCAGCTGCTGGTTCAGTTTTCCGTCATAGCCAATTCGAGGAGGCTCTTCTCGCTGCCAAATTCAAGTCAACCCCTAGACAGCTTCCATGCTCTCAGATCAATATCAATGTTTTGGATTATAATGAGGCACCAGCACAAATTTGTAGCCTTTGGATCTTCTGCTGTGAATTTTCTGGACGATTTAAATGTAATCACCAGTTTTTATACCAGGTTACCGTGCGCAGTGAGATGAGAATGTCTAGTATTTTTATGTTAGTGGAGCTGGTAATCGTCAATAGTTCATAGTTAATATTGCAGTTCTATACAAAGTCTATACGGCGTCTAAAAACATTAAGTATTATCCACTTTAAATAAATGCAAATGAAAATAGTTTTTTACTAAATATTTTTGTGTTGTTATATTAGGTTGAACAAATTAAAAAATGTATTTACTACTGCCTATGATCGCTCTACCCAACAAAAAATTAAATTGTCAAATCGTCGTACCGCGCCAATTCCGTGGATAAATGATAAACTAAAGCAACTTATCAACCGTGATAAATTGTTTAAAAAATGGAAATCAACACCTAACAATCCCATTAACAAAAGTGAATATCAAAAATTTAGAAACAAAGTTACATTTGAAATTAGGAAAACTAAAAACATTTATTTTGCGAACAAATTAGAAGTAATTAAAAATGATACAAAGCAATTGTGGAAATTAATTAACTCATTTTTAGGTTTATCCACACAATGATCAATAATCCGGATTGACTCAATAATTTTAAAATATAAATTCGGAACAAAAGAATCAATCGCAAACGAATTTGTCGATTCCTTTATAAATGGCGTAAGTTCAATTCAACATAATTGTAATTATAAATTTCTACCCGCAGTAGACGATGAATGCGATAAATCGCTCCGCATTCCGCCGGCTAAGTGTGGCGATATACTAGCGATCATTAAAAATATCAATGTAGAAAAGTCACCGGGCGCGGATGGTACATACTCGTATACCATAAGACATAAAAAATCACAGCAAAATATTAGCACCAATTTTGACACATCTCATAAACATTTCTCTAAAAACCAGTATATATCCGGATTTATTAAAAGTAGCAATAATACGTCCAATTTACAAAAATGGACCTCATAAAGAGTGTAATAGCTACAGGCCGATATCTATTTTATCAATTATAAATAAAATCTTTGAACAATATTTAGTAGGTCACATTTCATCCTTTCTCCAAACATATTCAGTTATTTCTGTTAATCAATTCGGCTTTCAAAAAGGTAAAAGTACCACTATGTTACTAAACCGGTTTGCAGATTACATCAACAAGAAACTAAACGAAAAATGTCATATTCTACTTTTATTAATTGATTATTAAAAGGCGTCTGATACCCTGCGACACGACTATTTAGAAGATGCACTGAATAAATGCGGGATTCGCGGGCCGATATTAAAATTGATTATGAATTAGCATAAGGACCGTTTAATTAAAGTAAAAATTGACGGTGTTCAGAGCCAAGCGAGGGGGATGGGGTGCGGTACTGCGAAGGGGTCGAAAATCGCTCCAATTGAATACCTAATGTATGCGAACGGCTTAAACAAGTACATAAAAAAATGTGAAACCCTCCAATTTGCAGACGATACTGCCCTTATTTCATGCCATCGTGATTTGAGTGTGGCGAGGCGGTCCCTTGAACGAGATTTATTAACGCTGACAGTGGCTTAGTGTTAAACAATGCCAAGACAAAAATATTAGATATCCATTCCAGCAAAAATAACAAAGAAGTACTCGTCCACACATACCCTTGCTTGTATAGTAACCCAAATGGAGGTACACATGCTCAATGCGCATGCCCTGTATTGGAATCGGTTAGAAAGCATAAATATCTAGGTATAACAGTTGATAATAAATTTAATCGGTTTAGTATGCAATCGTCTTAGACTCTGTTTGATAAAATTTGTGCATCTGAAACCCTACTTAAATGAGTCAATTTTACGTAATATTTATATATCCTTAGTTGAATCTATTATTTTGTATAGTATTACAATTTGGGGTCTTACATATGAAACATATATACAGCGAATTTATATTCTACAAATTCGTATCTTAAAAATAATTATTCCAAAAAGTAAAAAAATTTCAATGCAAGGCGTCTATTCTAAATTGTTCACCCATTTCAAAGTTCTTCCGGTGCGTCAACTTTGCTATTATAGAATTGCAATTAACCACTTTCAGATGAAACATAAAAAAAATCTTGACACTAATAAGTACTCTACTAGACAAATGTCAAATGAAAAATATATTGTCGAAAGATGTGTAAATACGTATGGGTATCGACAATTAAAGTATGTAATACCCAGCCTATTTAATAATATACCCCTTGAAATTAGAAAACCTAAAAGGAAATCGGAAATAAAAATTAAATTAAAAGAATTTATGGAAAAAAACATATTAAAAATTATTTAGGTTTTAGTTAAATTAGGTTAATTTTGTTTGTAATCACATAAGGTAAGTCAACTTAATTTTTAAGTACTTTGTATTTTATTTTATGCATGTTAAAATAAATTGTTTTAGTTAAGATTAAGAAACCGGCAGATAAGACATGTCTATTTACATTGTAATTGTATATATTTGATTAATAAAAGTTGCTTCTGGCAACATTGAAATTGAAAAAATTGAGGTAAAACACAATATTAAAAACACATTATAAAAAATAGTCTTGAATGTATTATATCTAAAACTAAACTATATCTAGGGTATTTAAAATATATATGTATGTAAACGCGTATGTAATATAGGGTACAGAACCATTCAAAAATAAGAAATGCATTCTACTCTCGGCATAACATATAAAATTATACACACAGTATAATTAAATAATAAACATATATTTATTAATTTTATATAAAAAAATATAATTATATAAAAACATATAAGTTGTACTCGTACTGTGTGTATATTATACACACAGTATTGTCCGCTTCATTTGTATTAATTTATTTATTTAATCGAGGAAAAGCAACGGGCACAAGAGTTGAAAAGAATACTTAAAGAAACTTATAATCTAGGTTAGGCTTGCATCATTACAAGTTTTTCACATATAGAATGATTTGTTTCATTAATAAATTAAATAAATTTTCTAACAATGAGTTCATGATTGAGTGTTCATAATTGCAAGCATAACTAATGCAGTAATACTTTACGTATACAAAAATATAAGCAGTAATATATATAATATATATATATATAGTTCATAAACTTGACCCGAACTAACCCCGCGTTAATTACAGACTAGTTTATTGATCATGTTTCCAAATACACCACAATGTCCACTCGTATGCGCTAAAAAAGCAACAACTTGGTTACTCACAGTAACGACGAGAGATGAATTCATTGAAAGTAGTGCTTAATTACGTCACGGTGACGTAAATTGAGCGATACGGCACGCCAAGGTACGGTTCGATCTATTCGGAAAGATCTATTAATTTGAATACCCACTTAGAAGCACGTTAACTACCGTAAGCCTTACAAGTATGTGTTAAATTTCATGTTAAAAATATTCCCATAATAAAAATGGGTATAATTTACCAATTAATAAAAATTATAATTTAAATTACAATCATTATAATTTAAAAATGGGTATAACTTTGATCTTCGATAATAACCAGCCGTCACCAATGTCGATAATGTTACCAACAATAAAAAGACAAATTTGCGAAAAAGATTGACAAAAATATATGTTTTAAAATAAATATTGCTTTTTATTTCGTGCAATTGGCTTTCAAATTGAATTGCTAATTTGCAAAATGACCAAAGTATTAATATTTCTGAAAATAACGTTAAAGTAGATTTTTGACCTCCGAGTCATATTACACGTAATTCGCATGAAAGCTCAAAGTAAGCCAATTTTACTGTTTCCATAACTCTTCTACTGTTTTTTTTTAGTGGAGCATTGACCTGCGGAGTGCCTGGGTATATTCAATGCCATTTCCAGTTGACACGTTCTTCTTCTTGAGTGGATTCCTCGTTACGTGGACTTCACTGAAGAAGTACTCCAAAGCAGGTAGGCGATTGCATGGATTGCATTGCATTGCATTCTTACCACATATATACATATACCGCACATATAAATCGGGAGGCAGCTTAAATTCCGTATTTATACGTATACGAGTATGAATAAACACTATGAATAATTTATTTATATCAAATTTTAGACTTTACTTTATCAGAATTATGTAATTGCTATAAGGCATAATTAGTTGTCTTTTTCGATATTTCGTGTAGTGTGATGTGGGAAGTAGGTTTCATGTCGCATTAGTTTAAAATACCTCCACTGTTATTTGTGTAAATTATTCAGCAATGCTTATTTGCCTTCAATAATTTTACTAGATAGGTTTGCCTCGAAGTTAATCCTCTGTTTTGCGAACTTGCTGGAATGGAGTTTTGTCGACACAAAACTCACAGTTCACAAGTCACAATTTCTAAAAAAAGTTACATCTAATGTGCATTTAAATTGGGTGAAGTAGGTACTTTGATTTATTTCATACTAGCTTTTTTTAAAATTAAATCTAAAGGATATTTATATAACCACAATACTAACGGATTGTTTACCAATCATTGTATGTGTTATTTTTTTTAATTCACATTTTCGCTACAGATAAAAAACAGATTAGACTGATCACTTTTTAAAACAAACTACCGGTTTCGGCATCTGGTTAACAAAATCCAAAAGAACTGATACAGAAAACATTTTTTTGTGAAAAAAAAGCTAAAAAAAAAATTTTCCTGCATCAAATCTACGCAATAGTTTCGTCTTTGTACCATATATGCGAAAATTAAACTATTATCCACAAACCACAATATTCTGTCGAAGTACTTTTATTAATACCACCAATTATTTAAAGTTTAAGTTTATAATTTTGATCTAATTATCATCCGGGTTCATTGTGCATTAAACAATATCCCTTATGCAATAGATTTAATCTTTTTCTTAAATACACTTTTGTCATTTCAGTTAAAATTAGGTGTTCAAGTAATTCTAGAAATATTTTTGGCAATTAGGTTCGACCATAAGGCCTTTTGTTTTTGAACATTTAGAATGAAAGCCTAAAAAGGTAAGAAAACCAATTTCAGACATATAACCCAAATAATTTAATATTGTCATTGCAGGGTGGAGAGAATTTGTAAATAATTTACCATCGTTTTATATCAAACGATACGTCAGAATGGTTTTTCCGATGGGAGTAATGATCGTGATCACAATGGGGCCACTATTCCACGTCTTTGACGGACCGCTCTGGTTTGGCAAACCGGCTAACGACCTCAGGAAGTGTGACAAGGCCTGTTGGACTAACATTGCCTTAATAAACAACTTTATGACCTGGGATACAATGGTAGGAAATATTTTACTAAACTCTTAGTATGCATGAATTTTAATTAATTAATTTGCTTATTGCGTAATTGCATTAATCAAATGTGGGAAATGAATGTATAATAAATACAAAACACCTTTTATTGTAAACGGGCTTTGAATCCTAATCTCTTTATAAACACTAAAAGAATATTTATTTATTTATCACTCATAAATTCAATAAACTTTACAAAAATTTACGAATTAATTTAATTTTGTAACGTATTTAACTTTTAAATATATTTTTTTTCAGAACAGAGATACAAGTATATTGAACACTTGGCATAATGCCTGTATCGATGTATCATCGATTTTATCACCTTTATATCAAATGAATAGGTATTCAAAAATATTAAAAACTTAATCATCTCCAAATAAATTTTATGCGTGCTTCGAACACCGATAGGTGTTCGAAGCACGCATAAAATTTATTTGGAGATGATTAAGTTTTTAATATTTTTGAATACCTATTCATTTGATATAAAGGTACGTATATAATTACTTTATTATATTTGACGATAGTATTTTAATATGGGCTAATCGCGTGAAAAGTTGAATGACACATTCTTTGTTTTTTTATTGTTTGATAACTAAAACCATAAGGCCAGATGGGTTAAGTGAGATAAGTCAGACGTATAAAAAACCAAATTATAGTGATCAACCACTAAAGAAATAACTATGTTCATAAGTTGATTAATTAAGGAAATATTTATATATATATTAAAATAATTGCGATGACCTAGGTTATTTTAATTAACTATTAAACTTATTAAGTATTAAATAAGTAATTTTAAGCACGCTTAAAAATTATAACTAATTATTGCAATACATATTTATTTTATGAAGATCCAAAATAAGCCTAGCTATAGGCAAACTTACCTGCACATCAAAACTGAGATGACTACCGTGCGGGAAAGTCCGACTACCGTTTGAATATTCACACAGTACGAGTGTTTCTCGGCGAGATCGTTACAAAAGAGTTTCTCGCAAATTTTGTTGTCACTTGTAGATGATTTTATTATCCATGCGTTTGGCATTTTATTATCCATGAGATATTTTAAGTATCGGAAAAGTTTGTCATAACATGTTGCTTTCTGGGATTTTCTTTTTATTTGGAAGTTATTGTATTTCCAATGGAATCTCAACAAAAATAATACCTTTCCTAATAAGTTTAATTAATAAAATGTACTCAAATAAAATATTCGCCATATTGGGCATACATAAGTGACTAGTTTTGGCCTAAACTAGGCTATAAGGGTAAAACTAAAAAAAATATTTGAAGAATTAAATTAGGTTTGGTTAATTTACAAACATTGCAAATATTTATGTTATTATTCTAAATAATTAGAGTCTGATTAGTTTAAGTATTTGTTATGTAGCTATATGCGAAGTGTGCATTTTGCCACATTAAATTGTATTACGTTTAAATTATGTCATTGAATAAAATAATGAATTAGTAAAAAATATAAAAACAGCTTAATCTGATTAAAAGAACCTAGCTTCATACAAAATAATAAGGTATATATGACCAAAGGAGTTGTAAGGAAAATAAAGAAAAGGACTACTCAAGGCCAAAATTCACACACTCTGTCCGGATTTACTTCAGGCGAAACTGAAAGCAAAACTGCCCATCTATGGTAGGCTTTAGAAACACGAAAAATTTGAGTAAGGATATTTTATTCTCGTTTCAGAATTTTCCTCATACCTGGTACTTGGCGGCGGACTTCCAAATGTATATATTGGCATCGCCGCTCCTCCTCGCCGTGCTTAAATACAAGAAATTTGGCAAAATATGCTTGCCTACGCTCGCAGTGATCGCCACCGTTAGTTTCATTATCATCTGTCACGTCACTAAGTTGACCATCGATCCACCATTTTTGTAAGCAATCGATTTATTTATATTATTCTCAACGGGTTACATAATTATGTTATTTTGCGTTAAATATTTCGTTGCGTTAAATATTCTACAAACAAATATATTTATTTTGCCTTTGTTCACTTTATTAAATATTATATTTTTTTAATATTATGTAATTCACGATTTAAACCAAAATTGTATACAGCTAAATCCCTCCAGGAAAATTTATTATTATAGAAATCTCATCCAAACACCGTAAAATCAGCAGTGCAGGGCGGGACTTCTAATTGGCACACAATTGTTGTCACCTGAGTTGCCATGAAATAGTCTACTATAAAATGTAAACAAGAATGGCTATGAAGCTACAATATAATATTAACCACTTTTATTTTTTAGGTCTGAGTAAGTTAAATAAAAGTTAACATGACAGGTAAAAAATAACATCGCTCGATGCTAAATCTACATTTGTCTCGTGTGCGGTTTATTTTGTCTTTCTTCGTTGGGCGAGACTACCGTCAGATAATTGGAGCGAAGCTCCCATGTGGTGACTCAAATGTCACTCTGTTCACGGACTAAGGCTCTAGAACTACAAGACCGATTTTGATCATTATTTTTTTAAAATGACCATGACAATGTCTTCTGTGCATAGATACCAAAAAACATATACATTTGATTGCGCAAAGAATTATAAAAACTTAAATGGTAATCCCTATGGAGAAATACATTTATATACTAAACTCCGCTCAGTATGCCGCAGCGAAGCAAAGCGGCGCCCTCGTTTACATTTTATTATAAAGGTGAAAACATAGAAGCAGGAAATTAAAGGGATTTATTTTCATAACTGCTCCGAACAGCGGTTTGATCATTTTATGCGCTTGTGTCTTCAGACCTGACAGCCGCTTGTTGTTTTTGAAATATTTTACATTTTGTCCTCGATAATGCAGCGATTGTTGGCTCCGTGTTGCATATCTACCACCACTTTTTTATATTGGGGTCTGCAATATTTTCAACGCTATGGGTAGTTGATGTGATGGCACTTCCATGTTGATGTGACTAAATTTCGGGCATATCAGTATCTAATATGTTTTTCTCTGACGTTGGGTCTAAAATATTCGTTAAAGACAATCAATTTGTGATTACTTTAAAGTGCAAGGACGTCTTCAAACCCACCTTCACTAGTTAGTACTCCAAACATTGTCTCGTATTTTCACTGTGCGGTTATTTATCATTAGTTATTAGCCGAATGAAGCGTATTCCCGTAATTTTGTCATCTGATTTGTCTCCAGCCGATGGCATATTTTCAACGTCCTGGATTGCTCGTTCCACTGAATCCTACCTTTGGCTCTGTCTAGGTAATATGACGATTTTTAGGTTACCTTTGACTAGGGTTATCATAGACTCTCACGGTAAAATACGGACTCCAAAAATACCGATGGGTCTGTGGGATTTTTCAAAACCTATCATTGTAATAATGCAGTTTTAGGCCGCTTTTAGAAAAAATAAATTGTAAAAACTCGTATAAATTCATACAATAAATTGAAATGTCAGCTTTTAGCACAAAAGGTAGGTAAGGTAAATCAGTATTAACACCTTCAAAATTTAGAGATATAACATGAAACTGTATTTAAAAAATATAAGAATTTTACAATAAATTGCACAGAAACAATATTTATCTTTAATAAAGTTATAACTGTCATGAAGTAAGCTGAATTGAGTAAGATTGCCACCCACATTAATTTTAAAAGCTGCTTTTACTAACACAAAAAAACTTGGCAATAAAAGAGGTTAGGCATCACTGGCTGAAAGTTGTAACCAGACATATTTAACTGAAGATAGTACTTTTTTAAGGAAAGGGCTATTGTCTTTAATGGTTTCAATTTAATCATTACAGGACATAGATATATCACTGTCACTTTGATGGTAAGAATAGCTTTGTCTTTCTCTATTAACAGACTATTTCTATTGGGAGTCCATAAAATTTTCATAAGTGAAAACATTGGGGAGAGCGTTGTGTCATTCTTACAGCTTACTGTAAGCTTATACTCAATACAACATTTTATGAAGCATCCAAATTACGGAAATTTGTCTCTTTTTCCCTTTGTACGGCACGGCTCGTAAAATACAAACCGTACCTACATAATACGGACGTATGGCAACCTTACCCATGCTCACAGTCGTGCAATTGTAAAATTATTTGTCCATCGTATTAGCCAATATATTCTGGAGATTTTGCAAACTTTTCTGTTCCAGCGGTTGTCAGACCTTTGGCACACATGACCTACCACTTAAGCTTACTTATTGTTTGTCTTCAACTTTAGTTTTTTGGCGGATAGTATCTTGCAAATCCTGTCGTGCAAAGAGATTCCAAGCATAGCCCGTTCCATGGCTCACTGTCTGGACCTTTAATTTGTGGATAAGGTCGTCTATTAGTGTCCAAGTTTCTGCTCATTAGGACAAGAAGGATGCATTGGTTGAAGACTCTTGTTTTCAGGCACTGTGGTATCTTATTATACCTTGTGTTATCCAATTATTTTAGTATCTACAAAATAATTTCTAAATAATCAATTTAACCGTAATATACTCGTATATAAAATCATTACTGTCCTTAAAGAGGGTTGATCTATATTAACTAAATCGGTCTCAAAAAAAAAAAATATTTTTGAAACGAAAACCGTCCGATGCGTGGCCAAGGTCGGGAACAACCAGCCAGTATTCAGTAACGCGCTCATCCTCTCCCCGTTAGGCACTTAACTTCGCCCCTGCACGGTCCCATCTTGACAATCATATAACTTTCTCAAACATTCGAAACGTTTTTATTAAATTGAAATTAGTTTTTCTCATAATTGGGAAACATTTTTTCAATATACGAGCTGATTAATGTTTGATTGTTGGTCTAGTTCAACTTTCCAAAAAGAAAGTAGTGATTTTAAATACACCCCGTATAGGACGTTACTATTTAAGTATATATATATTTACTTGAAATATGTAGTCAAAGGCACTCAGAGCTTTACCCCGAGCATTTTGAAACGTTGAAGTTGAATTGCAAGTTGCTAATATCAAAATTCACCATGGTTTACGAATAAAAAAATTGAAAACTTTACGTGATCATATGAAATCGCTCTCGTTATAAGTTCGGTCACTAGCGCGCCGGGTCATTGACCGGCATAGGCCAAGCGCCCGCATACAAAAAAGGAATTTACACGAGCGCTTTAATAACATTAATAAAATTGGGAATGAATTATTTTCGCATATTGTTTATACAATTTCTTACGCGTAATAAGGTACATAAACACCCCCGTATTCAAGAATGGTCTTGGAACACCTTTATAGGGCCACTAGGGAAAATTCATTCTTTTATCAGCCCTGTTCTCATATATCTTCCAATAATCGAATGGGTTTAATGGAATGGATTTAATCGAATAATGGAATGGGAATCATAATGGAATCCAGGGTTTTCATTCCAAAGCCTACACTCTCATTCCTTGCCGATGTGGTTTTACCATGGAACGTCTATGAGGCGACACTGCAAATGTTCTAGGGTGACACTTTAAAGGCATAGGCCTTACATAAATAAAAAACCCATATAGGATATTAGTTATTAATCAAAATTATAAAAATAATAATAAGAACATCGGCTATATTTACTTCAATTGTTAAATTACATGCATTTTGTAGCAATATTTACATATACATAGCTACACACTCTGTCTCCTTTCAATCTCCTTTCAAATTAAAGCTTCATTTACACTTGACTTTGCGCGTATTATAAGGTTACCCACTACTTTACAAACCTAAAATAAAAACACTATTATTAATAAATAAATAATAAATAAAGAAACAAATGAAAAATATTTTGTGTAATGCCTTATTTTTTTTTAAGTTATTGTCATAAAATAAATCTCTTTTAAACTAACAATAAATTCATTATTCACAATTGATTTTTCAGAGGACCAGGTGAATACTACTCAAAGCCCTGGACTCACGCACCAGTGTATCTCATTGGAATGACTTTGGCTAATGCGTTATTCCATTCCGAAATTAAAATTTTCAAGTTACAAAAGGTATGAATGTATGTGTACAGGTACGAGCTTATTATATACAACTGTTACTGCTAAATATTAACATCCAACTTCATACATATTAATTATCGTTAAAAGAGTTCCCCGTTAATATTTTGACCTTGTTATTCACGCAAGGTAAATCCCTCAAGGGAACCCAAATGACGTCACAGTGAAGTCCTTTTAAGAACTCATTTAAAAAAAATGACACGTGTTAGGTAGATGTTTGTTTACGCGATATCGGGGATTTTTATGCAGGTGTTTCTCGAAACGAAATAAAGGAGTGTCACACATTTGTTATTGTACGAAGAAATTGTTATATATTTAATGTTATAGCTAAGCATAGAGTGTAAGTACACTTTTAGAAATCATGTAATTGGTATAGTATAATTATAATAAGTGATAATATTGGCTTGAGAACTATCAGAAACCATAGAATAAGTAGGTTTTATACTTTTATTTAGGATATTTAATAAAAGATGTATTCTTATAGTGTTATATGCCATACTGAAGTATTTAAGCTAGATATTAAGTTGATATAAAATCATTGATGTTTTCATACAAAATTAATTATTAAAAATATTGGAAATTATATAACTAGCTTAAGGTAAAATCCCGAAATGCGCAGTATTCACGAATAAAAGACGCCGTCGCCGGCAATACTGAGTGCATTCCAAGTTTAAGCAGCCGCTGTGACGCTGTCCGTTTTTGTATCTTTCTAATTACTCTCACTTTTCGAATCGTTGTAATATACAGTCCACATTAAAGAAGTTATATTCGAATTGCGAGTTTTGAATTGACTACTACGTAGCGAGTTTATCTTAACCTGAGGGTTGAGAGTAAGGCTTGTGTCTACAAATCTCTGTGTCATCGTAGATCGGGCGGCAGTACGAAAGGGTTTTCGTGTGACTGTCGTCTTCACCTGGAGGCAGTTCTAGCCGGACACGATAGTGGATTTAACAACAACGATGTCAAATACTAAGCCATTGAGATACATAAAAATTAATTTAAAAATTAAAGTAGCACTTGCTTGCATTAGAAATCGCGGTTCTCGTTTCGAAAATCTTTCACTGTTATATAAATTAAATGATTAAATTGGGGTTTAATATTACATTACCTTTCACATAATTTAATTTTTTTAGACAGTTCGGTGGATTCAAAATCTATTTCTGTTACAATCAAGTTAACTAACTGTCTCAAATTGCAAGGATACATACACTGTTAGAAAGGTTTCTGCGTCCGCGGTAGAGGTTTTCGTCACTTACGGTCTAAATAGAAAACTACTATCTACCAACAATTTATACCTTTCTGTTCCAGTTAATTACATACAAAATTTCTATTCAATTTTGAATTAGTTTTTCTGGTAATTTAAAAACATTTTTCCAAATTTTTTTTGGTGATTAATGTTTGATTGTAGATATAGATCAAGCCCCTAAAAGGAGACCAGTGAATTTCAATGTACCCTGTGTCGCGCTGACAAACAGTATGATTTGTTGGTAGCTCTATAGGGGAGCCATCGAGCGGAGCATCGAAAACTAAGCGTAACTAAGCGTACTAAGTACGCTTAAAAATTTTTCTAACATTTAAAATACAATTCGGTGTCGTAAAATCGCATTAAAATTCAAGCCATATGGAGGTCAATCACTATCTGGTTTACACCAATTTAAAATATTTCTGCCGCCTTTTTCTACGTTTAAACTTCATTATTTATTAAACAGGTTTCCCCATGTACACATTACAATATGTAACATACAAGAAAAATATACTACTAAAATAAAAAAAAATACATTAAAAAACAAAAAATAAAAATAACCAGAACTAATGAGGAAAAATACAAAGTTAAAAATAATGCGAACAATAACAAATAAATAATTCACGCTGATCTCACAAAGATGTAATAGACAGCAGATTTTTAATCCCATTGGGCGAACAGACAAAGATATCAATCTCCGTGGAAATGGAATTTAATAATTCGACTACTCTCCCAATCGGACTATACACGTCGGTACGATGCGCTATTCTTTATCAATAGCGTGTGCTTTCGCGATCTACTCTAACTGTCCGGAATAAAGAAACCAACATAGCTGAGTATTACGGAATTGTCGGTGTATCCGCGAATAGCTTTTAAAAAATAGAAAAATGTATGGACTTGCCGCCTAACTCTATTGTATCAAAGCCTAACACCCTAATACAAATGCAATTTACAATTTCCTAATACAAATGATATTGTAAAGACACAGATACTTGAAATGATTATACTGTCATTTAAACTGATTTCAGAGTGTGCTGTTATGTGGTTGGTTTGCTTGTTTCACCATCATGATTACGCTAGTAATCACAATGACTCTGTTGTTTCAAACTGGAAAATATTCCGAATGGCATTCCGTTCATCTGTCGCTCTCCAGGCCTGCGTGGACTCTCTGCCTAGCATGGATAACCGTCTGCTGCTACTACAACATCGCAGGTTCTTTTAACTCTTAAACTTTCACTTTCCTCCGATCCCTGTCATTTGGGATTGAAAGCCAGATTGAAAATAAATAAATAGGTAGTCTATATATTTTTCGGAGGTTAAAATAAAATAATTATATGTAATTATTTATTACGATATGAAACAAATATATTTCCTGGTAGCTGTTTGAGTAATCTTAAATACATATTTTACGTTGATAATAACTGAAAAAATAATAACGTAATAATTATTATAATCAGTTTTATTTGAGAAATTCTATGATCTAGGTCATGTACAAATATTTTAGGTCCTACTCAACTAAGCTAAATGTGCTTACGCTAAAGCTGGTGATACACTGACGCGTGAGTAGTATTCACCAGGTCCTCTGAAAAATCAATTCCGACAGTTTAAAACATATAAAATTAATTGTTGGCTTAAAAGAGATTTATTTTATAAAAATAACTGAAAAAAAAAACGCATTACACAAAATATTTTTCAAAGTGCCTAATGATCAAAAGTATCTTTTGTTTCATTATTTATTATTTATTTATTAATAATAGTGTTTCTCGAATTAGCGACTGCAGGGGACGGGACAACTAGACTATCACGATCTCATATTATACAGGGTAAACTTTTTCTCGTTTACATCCATTTATAGGGTCGTTCTACACTTCAAACTAAACAGCGTTAAACAAGTTTTCTTGATTTTGACATATTTTTTTTAAGCAAAATAAGTAATGTCCCAGAAAACGTTTGCCTTATATTATTAAAAAACTTCTCTTCGAAGAACTTCACGAGCTGCGCACTGAGACTGTCACCGCATCACCTCACGCCATGCATTCTCAAACATTTATACGATTTCTATTAAATTTTAAATTCGTGTTTCTCGTAATATGAGAAACATTTCTCAAACATTTTTACTGATCAATGTTTGATTGTTAATTAATATGCTATTAATATTCATGATTACAAACATGATGACATTTTACTGAAATAATGATTCGGCATTTAGTAAGTTTAGATTATAGACATATATATTATATTATTAATTTGTACAAAAATTCTACATATTATTTAATTACATTGTAGCGGTGTGAGTGGACACCGCTACACACACACACGACATCACACGCACACACCCTCGCGTCGCATCGGCGGCGAGCGGGGCGACCCGAGCGGCGGCCGATTTCAGCCGACTTCAGCCGAGTGGAGCCGAAGCGCGGTGCGCTTGCGCAGGGCCGGACTGGATCGCCGGGCGCCGGGCGACAACGGACAGTCGTTCGAAAAACAGAATCAAGAGAGCTGTTGAGCGCGCGCAGCCATTCGAACGATCTTGCTATTTTAATTTATATACTTTACCGTCGTACATTTTATACCTTTGTTAATTAGTTTTAAGTACTACTACTTGCAATTATTGAAATGTTTCCCAAAAGGGATTACATGTAAATAAAGTAATAACGCCTGCTAAATAAACGGCTTCAATGTTCGTCGGTTTCATCTTTATTCAACCTACCTGCATCCAGCCCGGACATTGGAGACGAGCTATAAACATAGGCGTTATAACATTGTTATTTATAATTGGGATCTAACCTATGAAATTATAATAAATAATGGACAATAAACTAGTTATACTAAGATGTTTAATAAGTCAGCAGCTACTTAATAATATTACTTATAATAAAAAAAAGAATAGTTTTATTAATTCTCTTTTCTTAGACCTGCTATTTTTATAAAAGGAGTCAAATAACTAGAATCGAACGTTAAAGCTAAAATTTAAATAATTAAACTTTTAGAAAATATTATAATTCTACTAAATAAACTGACAAAACTCTTATCTTTAATCTTTTAATCGTTACCTTTCTTATTATTGGATGTTTTTTTTTAATATACTTTTTATTACAGGTCCAATTGGATTTATTCTCAACTTAAAGTTTTGGACAATTTTAAGTCGTCTTTCATTCGGTGTCTACTTGGCACATTGTATGGTCATATATTTTTGCGTACTTTCAAATCCAGGAACGAATTATATAACCGAAAACCGAGTAGTAAGTGACAAATGACACTTAAATATGTTTATAACCTAGTTTAATAGTTTAGGGATGTGATCAGAAAGCTGGAACCGCTTGGAAAATAGATTGCTTGGGTTATAATTCCTTTGAAGTTTTCGTAAATTACTTCTTGAAGCATGAAAATGTCATATTATTATTTTTAAAAAATATAACCGATTTCAAATATAATTTCATAACACTAATGAAAAAAAAAACTTAATATTATACCGTTTTTTCTATATAGTATATTAATATAGGATCGTTTTGTCATAAGTACGCCAGATAGTCGTCTTGCCACGCCAATTTACACCAGCGCTTTGGTGAATTATTTTTGCGTTTTTTATATAATTGCTTACTCATAATAGGAAACCTAAACCACCCCTTAAGCCTTCGAGAATGGTCTCAGTTCAGGCGAAACGGCTTCTTTCTAAGAAACTAACAGCTTCAATGCGGTACCTAAGTTAAAGCTTCTATATTTTTAAAAAAAACAAGCTTAAGTATATTATAATACAAACAAAATTCATCTACAGAGTGTTCCAAGACTTTCCGAAGACTTAATGGGGTGTTTGTGTACTCTATTATTAGTAAAAAATTATAATAAAAAAATCATCCTCGAATTAAATATTTCTTTTAACATTGATGCTGTAAATGATAATTGAGTGGTGCGGCGCGACGCGCAAAAGATAAGGAGATTTGACCATGTTACGCGAAGGTTGACCTCGCCTCGTGCGGCGATTGGCCGGTTGTTTATGACACGTACATCAGCTGTGCATAACAAAGATGCACTCATGCCAAAAACCGTTTAATATTATCAAGTGAAGTTTACATTTTTTTGTCGTAAACCATGAAACATTTTGATATACCGCCTTTACAAATAATATTTGAAAACGCAGGACTTTTCAGGTTGATTTTTCAGAAACGGTATTGGGACACTTGTATATCTTAAATACATCGAAATCTAAAGATTTCAAGCTTTTAATTATTCTATTTTCAGGTACAGCAATATTTGTCGACAGTTTGCTTGTCAATTATATTCGCAATTGTTCTGACGTTGACTTCAGAAACACCGATCATGGGAATCATGCAAATAATATTTTCTAGAAAAGGTATTTAAATAAAAAAAAACTTTACAAATGCAAGTAGAGTATCATGCAAATTAATAATTTCAGAGGAATATTTTATAGTAAAACTGTTAACTGCTAGTAAAATAATAGTTTAGTAATATTATACAATTTGTTTAAACAAAACATCCCCTCTTTTGGCGCAAAAAAATGTTTTACTCATTTTGGCTTGGACTTGGATTTTATCAACAACTTACAAAACCTAGAACTTTTGTTTAAATCAAAATTTAATATGAGAAAGTGCGGCGCGGCGGGGCGGGTTGAGGAGTTCGCCTATTCCCTACTTTGATCCCGTGAAAGACTTCACGGGATCAAAGCCGGGGGGGGGGGACTTTGAAGCCGATGGCGGGGGTAGACACCCCCGCCCTCGGCTTGCCGAAAGAGATTTTTTGAATTTCGTGAATTTTGACGTGACGTGTGCCGGTTACTTGACTAAGCCAGAAGGGATCCTACACATTAAAAAACTCGAGCCGTTTAGTTTACTACTTTTAATCTATTAAAATCCTCTACATAAGTATATTATACATAATATAAGATGGAACTATATTTATTTTATTCAAGAATATTTATACATCAGTTTATAAGCGGCTATACCACACTGATGTTTTCTGCTACCGTCGTTTGTACCAAAAGAGGCAGTGATCGTCGTTTTTTATTAATTAATATATAAATAGAGATAAAAAGGTGCTAAAAAGTGATATTTTAAAATAATTTGTTGGGTACCAACAAACTATATACACTGGATTGGCTGTTTATCGCCCATCATCAAATTACAACTTATTTAATATTTTTGATAACTTGTGCATATTTTTTATTTAAAGAGATTTAGGAATAATGATTTTTTAATTTTTAATTGCCTATCCTGTTTTTCAGGCAATGCGACAGTGAGAGCGGTAAAACCCCAGACGATACAAAAGAACCACCATGAAAATGTAGAAATATCCAAATGTTAAAAAGTATACTTAAGTAGCCTAAGGTATGTACCTTAGGTACGAGTAGTACCTAAGGTACATAGCTATTAGGTACGAGTAGTACCTAATAGCCTAATAACAATAATAAAAAAATGTTTTTGGCCAATTTAAAAATATGTTCCTTAAATCAGATCAGTCTTAACGTTTAAAAAAAAGATACACCTTGTATTATTGTACCAGATGTGTAAATGTAAATAAAAATAATATAAAAAAATGCACTCGGAATTTTATTATTTTATTTTATTACCCTAGTGGGCGGTTAGGTTGGTATCGGTTACTCCCAGACCCAAAACGAGCTACTATGGCTCTGCTAGGCGGAGAGAGGGCGGCACGTACCCCCTTCCGTTGATCCCAGTCTTTATTTATAGGCGAGTGATTAATCTAGGGGTGGGGTTTACTGACAGTCATCATATACTTATCCAGAGTTTATAATTCAAGTACAGATTTTACAAGTTACGCACCGTTCTATCTCTTCTCATAATGTCCAGTTAAGGGTTTTAATTTGGAAATAATCTGTATGGCACCGCCCACTATTAGTCAAAGTCATTTGTAATCACGAGTCTGACATATGGGCTGCGGTCCGTAAATATTTTTCTCCTAAAAACTCAGTTCATAGTTGTAAGTTATGTCTGAATACGTGTTAGATGTTATTTATTCAAGTACGACTTTCCCACATATGATAGTATTATAAAATTAAATTTTAAAAATGTAAGAGCGTTATTAGTTAAGTTTGGAAACGAGAAATATTTATTGGGAGTTAGTCAATCTTCTCACCTGGAGCAATGTAACCACTGGACCTTGGATTGGAGGACATCTAAATTGATTAATAGTGGTTTTCAGATATGAATGAGATTTCTCACTCTGAAAACTTGGGCATGTAGGGATGAAGACGGAATTGGTTAAGGCCCGGCCTCATTTTTTAAGGCCCGCGGTTTTAAAACCTAATAATTACGCTTTTTTTCTTGACATTGAAGGATTATTGAAAAGGGAACATTTGAAATCACACAAAATTCACAGCTCCGTCGGTAGTATAAACGTTTTATTATAAATAATTTATATTATTTATTACACCATATAGATAATTTTAGCTTTCTTCACTTCTTCTTCAAATACACTTATAATATGCTAAATCTCAACCCTCGTGCGCGCAATATGCTTAAATAGGGGTTCAAAAATTTTCCCTTCACGTATATAGATTAGATATATTTCAAAATGATCTCCTTATACTATCATATATTTATTTATTTCTAAATGGACTAACAAAATATTGAAATACATAACATGTTAACATACATGCATATATTATGAAGACAATGGAAGATAAAACACAGATTATATTAAATAGAAAAATATACATTATATTATATAATATATATTATGTAGACAGCAAATATGGATTTTATATGATTATGTGGAATATTACATATATACTCGTATATAAAGTATGTAAATAGAATGCATAACGTACAGAACGATTTATAACAATAAATATATAAATAATATAAGAACACAACTATGTTTGTTTGTGTGATATAGATATTGTACGGTTCTACATGTGTCGTGGGAAATATGAGGTAACTCACATTCAGGAAATTGATTTAGCGAAATATAAAGTTGGCAGCCCCAGTCGGACGATATAGTTTTAGGTTTTAACATTATTTTTCAAATACGACGCATGAGGCGGCGCGCCAAACAAAAACGTCTAGGCACGGATTAGGATACGCGACCGGACCGTAATAAAGATGCAGAGGGCTGTAAAACCCTTGTACCGCCATATTAACGAACCGGGAAGTTTGTTTTTAAAGACGCCGCGAAGGTCTTTCAAAAATTGGTAACGGTGAATTCTAAATATTCACATTTATTTAATATTTTTAATAGTATAAGAAAACTATAGTTTTGGTGCCAAAATTGACTGAATGTGAGAAGTGATCACTACCCACATATGTATAAATGTTTTTTGTCTAGCTTGTAAGATTGTAAAACTGTATAATGATAATATTTGTTGTTATTTAAAGTATCCATAAGGTAGATACGTAACATTAATATAGGTAAGATATTTAAATCTTCAGCCAAAACAATATCATTTAAGAGACATTAAAGGATTACGCGTTTACTAATGAGTTAAAAATACGCGACGGAGTTAAACGAGAACCTAATTACAGATCATTAGCGCGCCGCGAAATAATCTATATTTGATATTTAATTCAAAGGAAAAAGTCACTGGATTTAGGTTTGTAGGTCATAGAAACAAAATAGAATTTTAGTAATGGTTAAGGCTAAAAACGGATTGTTTATTTTTATATTATAATTACAAAACCGTTTTTATCAAATAAAGAAAACATGTAAATATATCTTTTAGATTAAGGGAATATATTTGTTTAGCATAATATTAGCAAGCAATAAGTATGGTAAAAAATTTATTAAAAAAAAAATTATGTGATTTCAAATATTCCTAAAACGCTCGTAGGTTGTGGGCAAGAGGTATGAAGGGGGTGCGTCCGCTGAAGGGCGAAAGCGGAAACGCGTGAATAAAAGGTCGCCTCATACCTACATTCGAGTTAGTGTTGTTTAGTTTTTTTAGCAGACGTGACTGAGCACCGTTTTCGCTGTCAGTTTTTTATAACGTCAATCGATAGCCGTCGCGAATATTAAACTTAGTTTAAAATTTTTAGAAGTTGGTGTAACTCTATTAATTACGTACCATCCAACCAGAGGTTTTGGATACCACGAGAGCTAAATGTTAATCACGCAACGAGATAAAATCGAGCTAAATCAACGAGGTCACAAATTACCAAAAACAAATGTACTTCAGCGTTCGAGACTCGTTTAGTGAACGATTGAGAAGTTAGGCTGAAATCTACATATCGGTGAGTGAATTGAAGACAATCTGACATTTATTTCATAAAATAAATAGTCACAAATTGTCACTATCTCGGAGAACTGTATTATAAACTGTCAATGTTTGTTCGCATTAATTTAATTAGTACTGAACTTTATTCTGTGTTTTAAATTGTGATTCAGACAATATCCTTTTGCTTATTCAACGGATTTACGACCCGTTGAATATACTGGTTTGAATAAATAGTGTGATAACTTTCAAAATCTGTTTTTATTGACTTTAATCATTTTTGAACTTTTTGAATTCGTTGCATTATAAATCAGGCTAGCTTGATTTGAGGAGACTGACTCTTGGAAAGCTCGGATCTACAGTCCACCTTGAGAACGTGGCATCAGAAGCCACCCAGCTGTGTCCCGACTGAAGAGGACTGGTCTTCGGATCCGCTGGAAGCGGATCGGCCGGGACATAGCATCTTTGTTGGTCCTTTCGAGCGCAGATTGGACGAGCCCCGAGTTTTCTTTGACAAGATGTCAAAAAGTCAAGCGAGCCAAAAGGATATGGCAGATCAGGCAACTCCAGGAGAGAGGAAGAGCGAGCGCCTGAGGCAAAGACTGTCAGGCAATACAAGTCGCGGTTCAGGACGAACCATCAGCGCAGGACGCCGACAGGACAGAGCCGAGGAACAAGCGCCGTACACAACGGAGCGTCTGAGCATGACGGCACAGGATTCCCAGGAAGCCGAACAGGTCAGCACGGAAGCAGGCCCATCCAGGCTCCAGGAGAGGCTGCAGGCAGCGGCCCAGGAACTCCCTGCATCACGGGCATCATCCGTAGCAAGCCGCAGGTCCAGGACGTCAGCCGCCTCGAGAAGCAGCGTCACCAGACAACTGCTGGCAGCGGACCTTGAGGCGGCAGAAGAGAGCGCCAGGCTGCAGGCAGAAAATACCAGGCTGCAGGCACAGGCCGCTGCAGAAGCCACCCAGATACAAATGGATCTGGTGGCAAAAAGGCTGGAGATCAAGAAAAAGATGATCGAGGCCGAGGAAGAAGATGAGGATGAGGGCAGCATCGCGGACTCATCAGCATCGTCTAGGTATTGTCGCGAATGGGCCGCGACGAAAATACCGGAAATCGACACAAGGGCGGACGATTTGAAACAGTCGTTTCGAAATCTCCGCATTGGCGCGACACAAGAGGGGCGGCCGGGCGAGAGCGAGACAACGCGCTACCGACAACGGTCGCCGATAAAAACTGAAAAAGTGTGTGTGTCAGTGCCTAATACAAGTGATTCGTATCGAAATAACATGTTAGTGTCGGCGCGTGCAAAACTTTTACGAGACTTGCCGAAGTTTACCGGAAACACTAATGAGTTTCCGATATTCATTAGTTTATTTAATCAGGGGAACGAGATGTGCGGCTACTCCAATGCAGATAATTTAATCCGTTTGGCTGCCTCACTCAGCGGGCCAGCCAGGGAGGCTGTGAGGTCGCTGCTAGTCGAACCGGAGAACGTTCCTGCCATCATGAAGGTGCTTTATCGACGCTTCGGCAGACCAGATGCTCGCATAGATGAACTGATGACAGAGGCTCGCAGTGTTCCGAATATTGGGGTAAGTGACTCACTTTCACAATTAGTTAATTTTGGCACCATTGTTTGCAATATTGTACACTCACTTAAAAGCATGGGACATGACGGATATTTAATTAATCCGCCATTGTTGAAAGAACTAATTTTAAAATTACCTCAATATTTAAGGCTTCAGTGGTATAAAGATTTTAAAGGCGAACATCCCACACTTACAGATTTCGGGGAATGGCTAGAGTCATTACTGGACGCGGCCGCAAAAGAGGAAACTAACTCAGGTAGTTCAAAGCCCGCGGTCAAAGAACGCAGCGAGTTAAAAACGCGCGCGATTAAAAAATTAGAGCCGACGCGTAGGCATATTTTTAATACCTACGAAAAATCGTTAGAAGTTAAAAAATGTCTGTACTGTAAAAAAACAAATCATGATTTAAATGTTTGTAGGAATTTTGCGGCTCTAAGCCTAAACAGTAAACGCGATTGGGTCAGGGAAGAAAACTTATGTTTTATTTGTTTAAAATTAGGACACACCGCACTTCAATGTAAAAGAAAAGTGTCGTGCGGAATTAACGGATGCAAAAGTAAACACCATAAGTTACTTCATCCGATAACGCGTTCGGAACCCGGCCAAGCAGCCCCTCCGGAGGGGTCAACCACGGTCGAGACAGGTCACGTGACGCACACACGTCATGAGAACGGAAGCATTGGACTCAGAGTTGTCAATGTGAAGGTCACGGGCGAGGCTGGGTCCAGGGATATACTCGCGTTATTGGATGAGGCATCAACTCTGACTCTAATCGACGAAAAAATAGCAAATGAAATCGGCGCAAAGGGCGTTACATCGACATTAAAAATAGTAGGTATTAACGGTATGCGATCACAGGACTCGTGTATTAGGTCGGTAGATATAAAAATTCAAGCCGAAAACAATTCCGTAATTTATAATTTAAAACATGTGAAAACTATGAAAAATCTAAACTTACCTTATCATAATTTAGATATCGATAAATTACGAGAAAATTATCCGTTTATATCTAGGTTACCTATTAAGTCGGTTCACGGAAAAATAAAAATGCTTATCGGACAAGACCAGTATGGCCTCATCTTGCCCCAGGAAGTGCATGGTGATTGGCGCAAGGGACCTGTCGTCACGAAAGCGTTAATTGGGTGGTCATTAAATGGTAATTTCGGCGTCGGCGCTAATAGCGGTCACGTGTTACACCTACGACTCGACGAGCGCGACGCGCAATTACAAAACGATTTAAAGGGCTATTTTCAAATAGAAGAAATGAGCGGCCCTAAACGACCATATCAATTTAATTTAAATCAACGCGCAAATAAAATCCTAAAGGAGACAACACGCAATATAGGTCACCGTTATGAAACCGGTTTATTATGGAAATCGGACGAAATAAACCTTCCATATAACCGTGCTATGGCCTTAAAACGTTTAGAAAACGTAGAAAGGCGTCTGTTACGAGACAAAGTTTTATCGGAAGCGTATAGCAATACGATAAAAGATTTTCTGGCAAAAGGCTATGCCCGAAAATTATCAAATAACGAAGTAGCGTCCGTGACAACTAAAACCTGGTACTTGTCTCATTTCATGGTCACTAACGTAAATAAACCTGGAAAATTCAGACTTGTATTCGATGGGGCCGCGAGATCAGGGGGCACTTCGTTAAATGATAATCTTTTAAGCGGTCCAGACCTATTAAAACCCCTTATGGGTATATTATGTCGGTTCCGACAAGGAACTATTGCAATTTCAGCTGACTTGAAAGAAATGTTTTTGCAAGTCCGCATGCGGCCAGAAGACCAACAGGCTCAAAGATTCCTCTGGCGTGACATGCGGATCGAAGAGCCAGCTCAGGAATATGCAATGCAAGTAGTTCTATTCGGATCTACTTGTTCGCCGTGCTCGGCGCAATACGTAAAAAACGTAAACGCCGAGGCACATAGGTCGGCTTATCCAGACGCAGCGCGGGCCATTCTCGACTCTCATTATATGGACGACTACCTGGATAGCGTAGATGACCTACAAACGGCGAAAAAATTAGTACGAGATGTCACCTACGTACACAAACAAGGCGGATTCGAAATTCGCAACTGGTCGACAAATAGTCCGCAAGCCATAGAGTCGGTGAGCCCGGAAGATCGCTCACAAAAAAGTGTGCGATGGACTACACATGGCACTGATAGCAGCGAAAGAATCCTAGGATTAATTTGGCACCCCACAACAGACGAATTAGCCTTCGATACTAATTTTAGTAAATTACCTCCCGGACTAGTGAGTGGGGACATTATACCTACAAAACGGCAGGCGTTAAGTTTATTAATGTCAGTTTTCGACCCGTTAGGTATTTTGGGCCCGCTCACTATAAAAGGAAAAATACTTATGCAAGAAATGTGGTTACTAAAAACGGGATGGGATGATCTCGTAAGCGAAGGAGTGGGACGCAAATGGGACGAATGGCTCGAGGACTTGAAAAAAGTTCAAGAGCTCAGGATACCCCGTAGCTATCAGTGCCACGGCCAGGTAAAATCCGGAGTGCAATTGCACATTTTCGGAGATGCAAGCCAACAGGGTATTGCCGCGGTTGCGTTCGCACGTTTTTTAGACGCAAACCGTAAAATACGAGTGTCATTTTTGGCCGGCAAGACTAAAGTTAGTCCGCTAAAAATAATGTCTATGCCAAGAAAAGAATTGCAGGCAGCGCTTTTAGCCAGTCGTTTGGCGGCTACACTGAAATCTGAACACACCTGGAAGTTCGAAAATACTGTCTTATGGACGGATTCGAAAACAGTTTTACACTGGATTCGGAACGACCCGAGACAGTATCAAACGTTCGTAGCGCATCGATTAGGTGAGATCGACGAACTAACCGCAGGTGACAGCTGGCGCTGGATTCAGTCCGCCGATAACGCCGCCGACGAGGCAACGCGAGACGGAACGCCATACAAAAATGACACGTCGTCAAAATGGCTGCATGGGCCCGCCTTCTTATACGAAGACGAGAAAAAATGGCCGCCCGAAAAAATAGGTATTGCACTTCAAGAGGATGTGAATTATCACGATGAAGTGATAAAACACGCCTTCGTCACTCACGCACCGGAGCCCGAAACACCTTTAATAGACGCGTCAAAATATTCAAAATGGACGCGCCTAATTCGCTGTACCGCGTGGGTGTTTCGAGCAGTCGATATTTTTCGAAAAAGGGGGGAGCGGGGGGCGCTTTCCGCGAAAGAGATCGATAACTCGGAAAATTACTGGTTACGACGAGCGCAAAACGAAATTTTCACTGAGGAGATAAGAGAAATAAGCGCAAATCGGCCGGTAAAAAAGTCGAGTAAAATACGTCATCTAAATGCATTTTTAGATGACGAAAAAATACTGCGTGTAGGCGGCCGCATAAGTGCAGTGCAAGGTGTCGCATTGCAATTCATTAAGCCGGCCATATTGGATGCAAGTCACCCCTATACAAAGTTATTAATAAGACATGAACATGAGTCGAGTTCCCATCAAGGCCGAGAGTTCGTATTAAACGAACTAAGACAGCGTTTTTATATATTAAAAGCCAGAGGCGCTATTCGGAAAACGGCTCGAGAATGTCAACATTGCCAGAATCAACAGGCAAAGCCGATACCTCCCCGTATGGCCGATCTACCTGCCGTACGACTTCAACATCACGAGCGACCTTTTTCCGCAGTCGGGATCGATTACTTCGGACCCCTGGAAGTAACGGTCAACCGACACAAAGAAAAGCGCTGGGGGGTTATGTTTTCCTGTTTACAGACTCGAGCCGTGCACATCGAAATAGCGCACTCACTAAGCACGGACGCGGCAATTATGGCAATAAAACGCATGTCGGCGAGGCGCGGCGTACCTAAGGTATTTTATTCCGACAATGGCACAAATTTGCACGGAGCAAATAACGAATTAAAAAGGGCCATTGCCGAAATAAATGAGGACAAATTAAAAGAAAAATTTTCAATTAAAAAAATTGAGTGGTTTTTTTTACCAGCAGCCGCTTCGCACATGGCCGGGGCGTGGGAACGAATGATCCAATCAATAAAAAGGGCTTTGTACGCCATATTGAAAGAGAGGGCACCTCGAGACGAGGTATTAATCACGTTGATGGCGGAAGCTGAACAAACAGTAAACAGTCGGCCATTGTTCCACGTGTCACTTGACCATAAGGACGACGAGAGCCTTACACCTAACCACTTCCTGATAGGAAGCTCATCAGGAAAAGCGGCCATAGGGGAAATTGACGCTACTGATTTGTTCGGAAAAAAGCAATGGCGCATAGCGCAAACATTAGCCCACCATTTTTGGCGACGCTGGATACGTGAATATCTGCCCACTCTTATACATCGAGAAAAATGGCAAGAACCCGCGAAACCTATCCAAGTAGGGGACGTGGTGTTTATAGTTGACGAAAGACTTCCGCGAAACGCTTGGCTGCGCGGCATAGTAGTGCAAACACACCCCGGCACAGATGGACAAACCCGGGCGGTAACCGTCAAAAGCCACGGGAAACATTACAAACGACCGGCAGTCAAAGTGGCAGTGTTGCGAGTCCACGACCATCAAAGTCTGAAAGAGTAACGTTTCAGAGAGGGCGGAATGTCGTGGGAAATATGAGGTAACTCACATTCAGGAAATTGATTTAGCGAAATATAAAGTTGGCAGCCCCAGTCGGACGATATAGTTTTAGGTTTTAACATTATTTTTCAAATACGACGCATAAGGCGGCGCGCCAAACAAAAACGTCTAGGCACGGATTAGGATACGCGACCGGACCGTAATAAAGATGCAGAGGGCTGTAAAACCCTTGTACCGCCATATTAACGAACCGGGAAGTTTGTTTTTAAAGACGCCGCGAAGGTCTTTCAAAAATTGGTAACGGTGAATTCTAAATATTCACATTTATTTAATATTTTTAATAGTATAAGAAAACTATAGTTTTGGTGCCAAAATTGACTGAATGTGAGAAGTGATCACTACCCACATATGTATAAATGTTTTTTGTCTAGCTTGTAAGATTGTAAAACTGTATAATGATAATATTTGTTGTTATTTAAAGTATCCATAAGGTAGATACGTAACATTAATATAGGTAAGATATTTAAATCTTCAGCCAAAACAATATCATTTAAGAGACATTAAAGGATTACGCGTTTACTAATGAGTTAAAAATACGCGACGGAGTTAAACGAGAACCTAATTACAGATCATTAGCGCGCCGCGAAATAATCTATATTTGATATTTAATTCAAAGGAAAAAGTCACTGGATTTAGGTTTGTAGGTCATAGAAACAAAATAGAATTTTAGTAATGGTTAAGGCTAAAAACGGATTGTTTATTTTTATATTATAATTACAAAACCGTTTTTATCAAATAAAGAAAACATGTAAATATATCTTTTAGATTAAGGGAATATATTTGTTTAGCATAATATTAGCAAGAAATAAGTATGGTAAAAAATTTATTAAAAAAAAAATTATGTGATTTCAAATATTCCTAAAACGCTCGTAGGTTGTGGGCAAGAGGTATGAAGGGGGTGCGTCCGCTGAAGGGCGAAAGCGGAAACGCGTGAATAAAAGGTCGCCTCATACCTACATTCGAGTTAGTGTTGTTTAGTTTTTTTAGCAGACGTGACTGAGCACCGTTTTCGCTGTCAGTTTTTTATAACGTCAATCGATAGCCGTCGCGAATATTAAACTTAGTTTAAAATTTTTAGAAGTTGGTGTAACTCTATTAATTACGTACCATCCAACCAGAGGTTTTGGATACCACGAGAGCTAAATGTTAATCACGCAACGAGATAAAATCGAGCTAAATCAACGAGGTCACAAATTACCAAAAACAAATGTACTTCAGCGTTCGAGACTCGTTTAGTGAACGATTGAGAAGTTAGGCTGAAATCTACATATCGGTGAGTGAATTGAAGACAATCTGACATTTATTTCATAAAATAAATAGTCACAAATTGTCACTATCTCGGAGAACTGTATTATAAACTGTCAATGTTTGTTCGCATTAATTTAATTAGTACTGAACTTTATTCTGTGTTTTAAATTGTGATTCAGACAATATCCTTTTGCTTATTCAACGGATTTACGACCCGTTGAATATACTGGTTTGAATAAATAGTGTGATAACTTTCAAAATCTGTTTTTATTGACTTTAATCATTTTTGAACTTTTTGAATTCGTTGCATTATAAATCAGGCTAGCTTGATTTGAGGAGACTGACTCTTGGAAAGCTCGGATCTACAGTCCACCTTGAGAACGTGGCATCAGAAGCCACCCAGCTGTGTCCCGACTGAAGAGGACTGGTCTTCGGATCCGCTGGAAGCGGA
Organism: Neomicropteryx cornuta; assembly: GCA_020383195.1. NCBI lineage: Eukaryota > Metazoa > Arthropoda > Insecta > Lepidoptera > Micropterigidae > Neomicropteryx > Neomicropteryx cornuta. Next base: position 5,238,480 of record JAHKQU010000025.1, on the reverse strand, counting down.
TCGGCCGGGACAACATGGATTAGGGAAAGCGGATTGTAGGTTTTGATGGATTAGAAGGTTCACAGCTGAAAGTAATAGACAATCAACAAGAAAACAATAGACCAACCTTTTCTGTGCGATGATGGCCGTCTGTGGTTTGTGGCCTTAGCTTTTTTCTCACTGCTTCCTTAAGGTTGATTTCACGAGCTCGGTGAGCGATGTGACGAGATGTCACCGATTACAGGATAAGTTCGCTGCGAAAAAGGCTTTGGTTTTGCACGCGCGATCACGGATTGCAGAGGCGCGGGTATCCCTCTTGTATTTCTTTTTCAACTGACACTTACCGACAGCTGTGATAATGGAAAAAGATTGCCAGTAACAAAAACTGGGAAAATTCGAGAATGGTGATATTGCAATTTATAATAATCATAAAACAATAATATACATTCATAGAATAAATATTAATATGATACAATATTGAATTTAAATAACGTAATTTATAGGGTGACGTCGGGACAGATATTATACATATAACAAAAAAAAATCAACATTAACTTTATAAGGTTATTTAGGAAATGAGTATTTCCGTAATTATTTTAAAACCACGTAGTTCTTCGTGGTTAGCTTTTAAAACTACTAGATTCCACCTAGAAAAGTCCTTTTAAATAAGTTAGAAAGAAGACGTCTCCGATAATTCGAAGATAATTTTCAGGTGATCACGTTAGCATTTTGTCAAGGTATCTTTCCTAAAGACGCACTTTTAACAGCTTCAGTCAGAGCTGAAGCTATAAAATTTCGAAATGGTTGGCTTTTTGTGTCACCACGATAGGAGGATTCACGGGTCCGCTTTCTAACCAATATCTATATTTTAAATTACTCTTACATCAGCACGCTAAAACAAAAAAAAGACAGATGAAGCCAAATTATATCAAGGGCGATTGCAAATAAATACAGCGACTTACGTAGATTTTATGCAAAAAAACCGGTTTAAACCGGTTTTTCAACGAAATGGGATGTCATTATTAATCAATTAAGATCTCTTTTCTAAAAATTGTTAATGTTTATTTATCAATCAATTTCGTTGTCGGATTGCTCGTCTTGTTGGTGTTAAAATTGATATAATGAAGCAAATTTTTAATTCAACATTACCCCCTCTAATTTTTTATCTTATATTTTTATATGGATTAAAAAAAAATGGTGTTGTAGCAGAAGCCAAAAATCTTTTAAACAGTGAAAGAGTTAAACAACTTACAAATATGAATAGTTTCATAAATTTGTTGTATAATTCGAATGGAAGGTTTACAAATGACACAAATTTTAATGAATGCCTTAATGACACTCGACTTTATTTGGATTCACTCAGGAAAGGACACCTATGGGCATTGACTAGTAAGTATTTTTTTACTCGTAAGTTCGATACTGCAACGCTGCGTATCAAATACAGGCCCTGCGGGCAGCGATCGGCGCATTTTCAATATGAAATCAACAATTGTATTTTAAACGTTTATCTGAAGTAACCTCGCTGAATTTGGTGTTGTAGGTATTAAGTAAACGGTACGGAACAGAGTTTGCATTGCGCCTTGGCACCTGGAACAGAGTAGACGCGCGCGTGGTGCGAGAAGGCACTCGCAGGTTGATATCTGGTACCAGATATGGACTGTGTGCTCTGTTATGTAATAGATCGCGAAGAAATGCCATATCTGCTATGGTATGTCGGTCCTCGAGAGTCTGCATATGATAATAATTAGCCATCTAGTTACATGTATTAAATTCCAGGTGGTCGCGACGTGCGATATATGTTCCATTCTATTCTTGTACACATCATATTGCGGAGACCAGACAGGAGATGCAAACTCTAACAGACTGCGAACGTACGCAAAGTATAGGGTTATGTGTGCCTGTGTCCCCGAAAAAGGCTTTCATGATCTAAATATAAAGTCATGTGTTTTACATGATTTGTCAACAATATGTTTATCACCTATTAATTAATGATCTAAACACATGTAGTTTCAATTATATCGTCTTTAGTCGCACAGATGGTATAAGTGAAATTGGTTTTTATAATATTTCTCGTATAAGATATATTGTTGCATTTAGTTGAGTTTATATCTATGTTATTATTTGCGAAGTATACAGATAAACAGTCGAGATATTGCTGTATGTTAATGCAATCGTCCGAGTTAGACATTACTGAATAAATTTTCATGTCATCAGCGTAGAGGTTGTGCTCCGGCTCGGAAGTGTGATAACAGTTACAAATATCACTGATATATGCATTAAACAATAAAGGCCCTAAGTAAGTTCCTTGAGGAGCTTTAAAATATTAAATATTAAAAAGCATTCGTATTTTCCAAATGTCAATATAATGTAAATTTTTTGCCATTTCCAGGTTCGTAAATAAGTTGCAAATTAATTTAGATGTAAAATTCAGGAAATGTAATGCTTAGATACTACTTATAAATAAACTAGCATAAGGGAAGAGAAAATAGGGGAGTAGGATTTTTGTCAAAGGAATACTAGGAAATAGAAAAGTATGTTTGTATGTAAGTATTATATCTAATTTAAAAAAACAACAATGTATTTTAATAAAAAAATATAGATGCAGGTAATTGCTAATCAACAGGCAAGAGAGATAGTAGCAAAACATGTTATGTTCCATGTAAACATATTTAAGCTTCAAGGATTACTAGTAGGCATTCAATGACATTTTAACTTGTGCGTAAATTTGCAATAAAATATCTATTAGAAGAGGTTGTCATGTTTTAAAACGAGTATTATAAAAGCGGATTTAAATGTCAGATTTAGCATATCAATGACTAACATTTACATATCAATGACTAATTTCACGAAAAACCTATAAAAGTAATAAAAAATAAACGTCTACAACGTGTCCAATGTCAAATGTCTATTATATACCGGGATGTCCTTTACAAATAAACATTGTTCTAGCACCTTTTTAAGTTTTATCCGCTATTTAATGGACTCCTTTCAAATATATAGACTATAACCTTTCAAATTATTATGTTCGTATGAAAATAATAATAGAACACGAAAGATAAAGCATGTATTGTTACACGTAACCTGAAATGAGGATTTTTTAAACATGTATTTATTTATTTATTTCAGGAAACAAACAGTTGATAAATACTTGAAAAATACACACAGCAGTACAGTTGATAAATAGTTGATGTATACTTGAATTAATGAAAGCATTTTATTTTATTAGTCTAGTTTGGTCTAGTTTGGTTTGGTTTGGTTTAATTAAAAAAAAACAAGTGAAATAATTTAATGTGCACGGCTTCGTCACCATAAACTTCTTTTTTAAACAACCTGTGTGGTTGTTACAATTATTTTTTTTTTTTTGATCATCTGATCATTTTTGAACTCTAGTGGATCGATTATATGTAGTTTATGACTAATGATCTACATAACAAAAAAAACTACGATATCATGAATAGTGGGAGTTTAATGTTCGCTAGTGAATTTAAATCTTCATCTTATGCAACTGTCATAGAATGGTATTTCCTGGGTGAAAGAGATTACTTTAAATTCTTTTCTCTAGTATAGGGGTAGGCTTTGAACTGCACTGGCTTGGTAAACAAAAAAAAATCGCCGATACTCCTGACCTGTTAGCTGTTGTCTCCTGGATCGCGTCCCAACTACCACCAGCCGATTCGCCTTCCCATCTGCTTTCTCTCCTCTCTGCTTTAACCAGTCAAGCGTTGACAAGCCCCTCGTGCTGCTTCTCCGGTGGCTTGCGTTATCATGAAATAAACAATTTTATATTCGTGAGAGATCCTGCTAATCACTTGCTTACCATCTACTCACATCCCGTCACGGCGGACCGTCAGAATTCTCATCGGCCTTCCAGCAACGTTTGTTCATCTCCCCATACGCGTCATTCCTGACCAGAATATATGGCCCTATTCAGGGCAAACCGCCGGTTGCTTTGAACCGTGGATTTCAAACATGTGAGCATCCTATAGGGTACTTATCCCATAAATCGTTAGATGTGACAAGATAAAGGCTGCGCATTTATATGCTCTTTCGGCAGATTGATAATATAAATCTTGAAAACTAAATCTAATTTTAGGGCATACATAGCCTTTTGTCCGGCTCTTAATAGATCGATCCCCACCAGGTACCCAATTCATATAACACAATAAAAATTACCCGCTGTACAGCAAATTTACACAAGAAATCCATTAGGTAATCATCAATATTCATAAACATATATTTATCTCAATTCCTTTTTACTGGGGTCGGCGTGGCTTATCGATTAATCCGTCGTCTGCTCTTCGGCGGCCGGCGCGGAGTCTATAGGAAACTCCGCGCCGCCGGCATGCCTTTTTTTTCTAACCCATGCGGCAAGGCCGACTCCTTCCCGTTATTATAATACGAAGCGGCGCCAGGCGCCTAAAAAAATTTCGCTCACCAGATCTCTGAGCTCACTCCTCTGTGCCCTCGTCCTTACATTTTTTTCCCTTTTTTTCTGCTTCCTTTCCGATCCAAAAAAACCAAACCCTCCCTTCATTTTCTTTTTTTTTCTCCTTCCTTTTCTCCAACCGTCCTGTCTTCACCCCCTCTTCCTTTTTTTTCTCGGTCTACCTCCCTTCCGTTTTTTTTTTCTTAACGGCCGGCTCCGATTGGCCCATTTTTGCCTCCACCGTGTTCCGTCTTCTTGCCATTAAAATAAAATATGTTCACTAAACTTTTAAAATTATTTAGAGTACTTTAATATGTTTCACTAATTTATTTTTGTTTCTTGAATATTAACTTAACAACATTTGTACATATTTCTGTTTTTTAAAATATCTTTCATTTTATTTCAGTGATTTTGGGTATTCGAGCGGGTTGCTCATCACACGGTTGACAGATATGACGGAGCACTTACATTTCACACTTTCTCAAAAAAAAAAAAAAATATTTTGTTTAATAACTTAGGTTAATTGACACTGTTATTATTTCAAAAAATTGTATACAACTCGCAATTGTTCTCATTTAATAATTTCGGGTTTTGCCTTTGACGCTTATGTATGTGTCGGTGCGACGGCCATTTTGTCGTCATACAAATCAGGGTCTACCCACACCATTACCCTACACGCACTGTGCCCGTGTCTTCTAAGTAAAGCGCACTGCACATATTGTTAGGTACTACATACGTAACAATATGTCGTTTTCTTCAATTTGTGGTATTTCATTTTCAAAATGTAAATTTATTTCAGTGGCAGATGCAACTGGAAAAATACCATCTGGAATTCTCAGGGGCAATCGATTTGATGGTGGAAATTTCTATCAATGTCTATCCATAGACCAAAGCCTGCCAGACAGACATAACAACTTGATGGGAAAATATTGCCCTATGAAAATGAAGTTAGCAGAAATAACAGTTACTCCTCTGAATCAATCTGAAAATTTTGGAGATATCACGAATGAGTAAGTTTATATTTCTATAAGTATAAAGATTTACAAATTTACAAATACACAATAGTAAACAATAGTTATTTATACCTAATAGTTTTTAGTTGTTCATAAAAGTTTATTTTTTGTATATTTAGTATACAAATTAAACGTAACTCAAATTATAAGAATGATATGTTTATTAATTGTAAATATTGTATGTAACACAGATAAATAATATGCATTATTTATTACAATACATTACATGTATTTATTTCATATACCTATAATGATTTTCTTTTATGTAATTTATTCCTTGATTTTTCTATTATTAATTTCTACTCATATAGTATTTTTTAGTTTTCTGCCACCTTCTTCCGGCCACTCTTGAATTAGGTTTTTTTTTCAAACCTGTTAGAGTGACCATGCTAGTCCAAAAGCAAAAATAAATTACCAATATTTAACTAGTTTTCATGACCAGTCTTCAGTGTTATTGTATCATGCATACTATACTATTATAAAAGAAAGTTTGTTTATACGTGGAGGGTAATCTTCAGAACCACTGCACCTATTTAAAAAAATCTTTGACTATTTGAAAGGTAAATTGTTCCAGATATAATATATTATTATGTGTATATCTCCTATACTAATATAATAAAGAAGTAAAGTTTGTAAGGATGTAGGAGGTCCGATTTCAATAATTTAGTCAATATTTAGAATGAACTTACTAGTGGTGGTCCTTCATAATAAGCAATTACATAGTGCTTTACCAAAAGATTGATTTGAAAGCTGAACAAAATATTTATATCGATTATCATAATATTATTCGGGTGAAGAAGCCCGCACCGGATGAACGCCTTTCTTGGGCAGTGTTTCCGCGCACGTCAGTTTTTATTTTGCTACCGAAGGCGGAGGTCACGTGTCGCACAGCACTTTCAGTTCAGCCGAAACTACCCTCTTTAAAAGAACGAGCATATCTGCACTTCGGCATCGCGGTCGCTCCTGATTTATCCGTCGAGCGACTCTTTGCTGCGCAGTGTGCTTTCAGATTGTCTTTTTTAAGACAATCCGTCCGTTCTTCAAGCATCTTTCAGTTTTTACGAGAAATTAGTGCTTTTTGATAAAAGAGCAGTGCGTCTCTATCGCTCTATAGTGTTTTCAGTGTTGTGTTCTAGTGGCCTTGTAGAGTTCCCTTTCCCCTTTCTCTTCCTCAATATAATCTGCTACGCCGCTGCTTGCCAAAAATCCCGTTTTCGGGTTGCAAAAGCAATGAGTAGCCAATGCAATAATGACCTGAAGGCTTATGAAATGCTGTCGAGTCTTCGCCCTCAACCTTCTCGAGTCCCCAGAAGTCTCCAGTCGCCGGCTTTTTACCGCAGTCACCTTCTAACAGCTTGGAAACTGAAACAGCTGATGAAATGGAGATTGAGCCTAACGTAAATAAGCGTCGTCATGAAGCACGCTCCAATGACGATGAGGACCTACTCCCTTCTCAACGGCGGCCAACTGTAAAACTCAGAGAGGAATCTACCTCAGCTTCCTATAAAATAATGAATGTCAACGAGGCTCCTCCGCCTATCCCTCCACGCAGCCTACATTACCGGGGGTGCCAGAGCTCTCTTGGATCTCTAAACTATTGCTATGAGGACGTCCGTTTACCAGAATATATTCACTCGACAAGCTGGAAAGCCCCTCCAGCGCCATCATACGCAACCATTGCTGCAATAGCTGGTCATCCAGCTCCTTCGACATCCCGTTCTCAAGAGCCATCACTAATGCCAGCAGAGAAGGGACCACCTAGTATGGTGGAGCGACTAGCGGATTGGCCAAAGCGTTTAAAAGAAATCAGGGGTAAACTCGGAGGCAGTTTACTAAATGGACAGTTCTCGTAGGACCGGGCGCCCCTTTCCGAGGGGCCTGCTGATTTCGCGTAAACATAAACACAACTTCGCGTAATGTGTGGTTCCCTACTTCGCCCGGGAAATCAACACTTTGTTCGTTTGTCCCTCATCCCTTTTAGGGGATATGGCTTCTACTGCACATTTCTAGTCCTCCTCTCGCTGATAATCTTCGCACTTATTAAAGGTTATAAAACTCTAAAATGTATATATTAAAACTATATTATATTAAAATTTAAATATTAAGACAATTCACCTGTATTGTTTTGTATTGTATTTCTGCGTTGTTTTAAACTTTATTCTGTTAGCATGTATTGCTTTTAGGTTTTCTATTAATGAACCACATTTTTGTATGCTTTTTATAAAAATAAACGATGGCTATCCTTTGGTTAGATAGATATGAAGACTAAATCTTTGAAACTGCTCAGTCGGCGACTAGTCTAGAATGTAATATTTTGTTGACAGAAACTGTTTAAGTGAACGTATCGTTCGAACATATGCCATCTATCGGGCGAATATGGCGATTCGACTTATCTGGAAATCGCGTATATACGCAGCGTATGTTTATAGATCTTTTACTTTACTTTATTTGAACATATACACACAAATCACACACACTCACAATTACCACAAACATCACTCACAAATTACACATAACACATCAAAAAATTATACTGTACACGACGTATATAAATTCATAATCTATGTATATTTTAAGAACACTATCACAATTTTTTTATGCTAATGTTAATATTGTAAAATGTCCGAAATCCATAATTGGTTTTGTATACTAGTAATAAGTTTTTTTTGTAATGATAAAAATGAATACTGTTGGATTTTTCAATAAAGAATAAATAAAATAAATAAATAAAAAAATAAATCTCTTTTTCGGTTTTGTATAGAACAAGGAAAGCCCATTTTAGTCCGATAAACGAAGGGTTTAACCCAATCATTAATTAACACAGCGAGATAGCTTCACAGGCACGTGTACTTTCCTATAGTAAATATGTTATGCAACGAATCTAACAAAATTTTTTATCGGAGGTTAGGTATTTTGTCAAAAAACCATTAAAGTACAATAACTTTTTCTGGAAAAATAGGTCGTCGTTAAAAGTTACACATTACGATAAATATATTTCATTTAAATATGGTATTTCCGTAATCCGGCAAAATTTCATATTGTAAGTTAGGTATTTTGTCAAAAAACCATTTTAAAGTACAATAACAATCATCATCACACTGGCAACACTGTTAGCGCAAACATGTGTTTGAACCGCTGCTAACGTTTAAGCATGATTTGTAATTTTGGTGTAAATTTTAGGGGATACCGTGTTATCATACTTATCTCATATATCTCAGATCGTTAGTGTGTTATTGTTCTGATCGGAGTACGATTTGGTGAGAATTCAACAGTTAAAATTACTGACAGTTTTGACAGCCACCGCCATTGATGACCGCCCGCTTCAATCGCGGTACAATAGCGGCTGAATGACGTCACTATCGACCAAACGGTGTTGCACTGTGTTTGAGAATATCGTGAGTTGTTTCAGCAAACGTACATAAATACTGAGTAAATGTTAATTGAGTAATAAACATTATTTATATAATATTTACCTATAAATTATACATCATTGTAAAATTACCTATAAACTATATATTAAGGTAAAATAAAATACTAGAATAATAGAAAATTACTAGCGGCGCACTATCCCGATATCATGTTCGTCTAAGAAAAAAAATATTATTGGTGCAATTGTATAATATTATAATATTGTCTTATAATAAGTAAAAAATAATCCGAGTAAAATATCTAGTTCATCTGTTATACTATAAATACCTAGTGCAAAAAATGAAGTGTCAAAAATGCAGTGATGCTCTTGCCTTGGAGGAAGAGATAATATGCTCATCGTGTGATAATATACTCATCGTGTGATAATATGCTCATCGTGTCATTCATTATGCTTGCAGCTTGATTACTAAAAATGTATTTGATGACTGGTGACCTTAAAAACAAATGGCATTGTTTGGATTGCAAGTCAAGGATATCAATTTCTATATGGGCACCTTTTGGGCTACTGGGTAAAGCTTCCTGGTCGAATTTTCGGTTGCAGCAATCGTCGCAAAACCAAATTCTTAAGGCAACCTCTGATTATGATCGATTTACAGCATATATTGGTGATAAAGTTTAAGACAACAATCATTGAAGAACTATTATCGCACATTAATGGGCTGTTCACAAGGGTCGTTATAAATGATGAACAAGGACATTTCCTCAAAATTAGGCATGATCGATAACCTTAAAACATCGCTTGAAAATAGCTCAAGAAAATGATAATGAAAGAATTACTTCCCTAGAAACAGAAAATAGAAATCTCCGTCAGAAGTCGGGCGAATTGGATCAAAGACTGGAAGCGATGGAAGAATGAAACTTAAAATGCAACATGGAGGTACAAGCCGTTCCTCAATACAAAAACGAAAATGTCGTTGCACTAGTCACTAGCCTGTGCTCACGGATATCTGTTCAGCTGAATAAGGACAATATAATATCATGTCATCGCGTTGCCTCGACCAGACCACGAAATATTGTTGTCTCATTTTTGAAAATTTGAATTTGAATTTTTGAATTATAAAAGATGTAATTCTTGTGGCTGTTAGAAAACACAATAAAACCAACAGCAATGATAAACTAAATAAAGTAAAAATAAACTAAACAGCTCGCAAACCTCGGTGGTCGAAAACCTTACAACACACCTGCAGGAAAAAAACTGAATAGTCTACAAGGACTAGCCAGTAGAATTGTAACCAGAGCCATGTTCTTGACCCCGACTGCGGCACTGGAAGTCCTGCTAAACTTGACACCGCTCCACTTACAAGTGGAAAAAGAGGCGATGGCGGATATGTTGCGAGTATACACGTCGAACGGTGCAAAGAATTGGCTCTCGAGTACTCTCAAAAGACCCAAGAACAATGTTCAACCCAGTAATGGAAATGATCACAGACAATCTGACAACCGAATACAACTTCATCAAAGCATTTACCACGGAAATACCAGAAAGAACCAAAGTACAATGAAGGACCCAACTTCGAAAATGAAGTAATTGTATGGTATACCGATGGCTCCAAGAACGGAAACAATATAGGATCAGGCATATGTGGGGCGATACCCAGACTCGAGAAATCGATCAACCTGGGATATCCTAGAAGAATAAAAACATTTACTTACTTTCAGACAGCCAAGCAGCTCTGAAAACTCCAATTAAGTCAAAGCTAGTGCTAAACTGTGTACAAATACTCAACACCCTTGCAACACACAACAGGGTCACACTTATATGGGTACTAGGTCGCTCAGGCATTGATGGCAACGAAAAAGCAGACGAACTGGCCAAGAAAGGTGATATCATGACTATGATAGGCCCAGAACTGGCCTGCGGCATAGCTAAAAGCACTACCAGCAGACTGCTAAAAATCTGGGCTTGGAAACAAAGCCAAAAATACTGGCAAGAACTGAATAACGAAAGAACTCATAGTTGGATTCTCGCAAAAAAGACTCTCGGAGCTATTGAAGTTAACCCGAAACCAACTAAGGATCTTAACCAGAACCTTAACAGGCCACTGCAAGCTGTTACCTGTCACCTGTCGATAGGTTTAATTAAATGAATGATATAAAACAAATGGTATTGTAATAATTACTTACTCCCGGCGACACGCTACATGGCTTCCGTCTGAAAATGGTACATGTTTAAGAATCTGAATGCTTTTTAATTGTAATATCTTTGGCTGCCACCAAATGAATGGGGACAACATCAGGAGCGGTCAATATTGCAAGAAGTAAGCAGGAGTTCGTATTGATTTTCCCAGAATCCCACGTTGATATTGATGCAGTCGAACAGAATAAACTGAGGGACTGGGTTACTATTACTTTACAAGGAATAGAAATGTGATGAGGAATGATTACTCCATAGATGGCATAAATATTGCAAGAGTTGATCATATTATAGACCTTGGAATCATTTTCGATGAGCGCTACATTTTTAATAAGCACGTTAACATGTCTGTGAAAAAACCAATAGACTTTTGGGATTTATTTTTAGAATTATGAAACCTTTTCTTAACTTAAAGTCAATTACAATGGTTTAGTATTCATTAGTGAGATCATTATTGGAGTTTGGCTCAGTAATTTGGAATCAAAGTTACAATAATCATAGTCAACGAATTGAATCAATTCAAAAAAAATCTCAAGAATGCTGTCCTTCAAACGCGGAATGGAAAAAACTTTAAATAATTATGAGGAACGACTTCATTTTTTCAAATTAATGCCACTTTACCAACGTAGGATGATAGCTGATATCTTGTGCCTCCACAATTTACTGCATTGCTTGACAGTTCGAACAACGTTTCAAATATAAGCATAAAGGTGCCTTCTCGGACTACTCGAAGTAACGACACATTTCTTATTTCAACTTTCTCTAATAATATAAACTATACAAAACCTTTAAATAGAATGTCTTGTTCTTTTAATAAATATGCTAATGACTGTGATATTTTTCATGACAATTTTGCTTCAATTAAAAATCACATGATTACATTGTTCAAAGAATAATAATTGTATAACCTCAAAGAAAAATAATAATTATCATTATGAAATGACTTCATTATTTACTTCACTTAAATAACATTTTCGTATATTTATAACTACAAAATTAGAACAAAAATATTATATAATTCATATTTAATATATATGTAGAAAAATTTAAATTATTTTATATTACTTTATATCTCTTAAATGACACCTACTTGTTATTATCTAATTTCTTTATTTTCTTTCTCAAATTCTAATGTTAATAATTAAACTCAAATGTATTAAATTTTGTATGTATCTTAAGTTTATCCACATGCATGTTTTGTAAACATGAAATTGGAGAGTATCGAGTGCTGGCAACCTGCGTATAAAATATTTAAGAATGATTACGATTACTCTCTGTATGTTTACTTTATAAAAATAAGTCGTCCTTAAAAGCTCATTATCAAAAACAATCGTCATTATGAGACATCTTTAATTTTTGGTTGCCCTAGCACAAAGCGGCTCATAAGCGTCGTAAAACTCGTCAACTTGCTTCAATCAACAGCAGACGGTGCGCGCGTACTTGTATCACTACAAAATACCTAACTTCCATTATAAATATTGCTGGGTCTTGGAAATACCATATTTAAATGAAATATATTTATCGTAATGTGTAGCTTTTAAAGACGACCTATTTTTCCAGAAAAGTTATTGTACTTTAATGGTTTTTGACAAAATACCTAACTTCCAATATGAAATTTTGCCGGATTACGGAAATACCATATTTAAATGAAATATATTTATCGTAATGTGTAACTTTTAACGACGACCTATTTTTCCAGAAAAAGTTATTGTACTTTAATGGTTTTTTGACAAAATACCTAACCTCCGATAAAAAATTTTGCTAGATTCGTTGCATAACATATTTACTATAGGAAAGTACACGTGCCTGTGAATATATCTCGCTGTGTTAATTAATGATTGGGTTACGGCCTTTTTTAGCGTTCGTTTATCGGACTATTTCGCGCTAAGACGTCATCATGACGATTCGCGAGCGGTGAGTTGCTAGCTGCATTGCACGAACCTCATTCGATTAACTGTTTTGACTTGTTGGTGTTGTGTCGGCATTGTTTTATTTTCCTTAAATAATTATTGATCACATGCATATAATTGCAAATAGTTAAATTTGGTTTAGCAGTTACTTATATAGTTTATTTTGTATAAATGAAAGTAGCACCGCATACGAAATAATACCCCACCCTCTAAAATGTTGCTTGACCAAGGCTCTGAAATCAAATTATATTTGATGAAAACATTTTTAGAAAAATTTTACAAGAAAACATTTACTTAATTGTGAGACAGGTGAGAGTAACAAATGCATTTTCTTAATACTCAGCGCTGGGTGTGAATAAACATTTTGATAAGTCAATTCTATTAATTCTTGAGTACCTACCTTTATATTTATATTGGTGTTTGGTTTTATATCCAACGCTTTATAAAAAAAATATACATATATATTTATTTTTCAGGTAGAAGCCTTGCAAAACTATCATCAAATATATTTAACATATATTTTACTAAAAGAGTTTTCCTAAACGCCAAAGCTAGAAAAGACTTTAACAGATATGAATTTATTGAAGGGTGAAGTTTCACGATGAAAACATTACTTCTGATTTTTGAGTTTCTAAAATTTCCCAAACTTTCTTTGCCATAGGTTACATATAAACGCACTGGAATTTCTCAAAAACTCACATTCGCCTACTGAAGTTATTATTGGATTTTGTATTCCATCGAGATGTGCAGAAAACCATTGGGAAAAAATATTGTCAGACACACTTCAAATCGACGTTCAGGTCTACAACACAATATGTCGAACTGTTAATGACAAACCTTGGACGAATATGGATACAGCAGGCGTGTAAGTTAAAACATATATTCTATTTAACATCATCGAAGCCATTTCCATATAGAGAAAACAGAAGAAGAATGTTTAAGGATATTTTAAAAAGTTTTCTTGGATGCAATATTTTTGTTTCCCAGTTCATAGACAATTTTATATTTGAAGGTTATTTGAAAGGTATGTAGAAAATGAGTTCCCCCAAATGTGGCATAATTATAGGTTCTGCCAAGACATGTAAAGGTCCTTTAAAATTGCGAGAGGAGACTGTTTTGACCAGCAGTTATCGTAGTTTTTTACATACTTCCAGGATTTCATATTTCCAATTGAAATGGTAATAAACAATCAACAAAAAATATTTATGCTGATTAACTTCGGGGCAATCACAATTTTCGTCTGTTGCATCTTTCAATTCGAAAATTACAAATGCGAGAGTCAATTTTTTTTTGTGTTGATTGATGCTCTTGAAAACCAACCATGACCGAAAAAAGGTCTTGAAAAACCAAAATTTCTCATGCACATCCTTTTATGGCGTCATTCTATACTTTATTCTGATCAACTTTTCTTTTACAAGTTTTTCAATATGTCAAAAAAAGTAAGTGAAAAACAGTAGAAAACAAAATCTTAATAGCGTTTAAACGCATAGTTACCTCCTTCTAATTACTGCTACCCAAGAAAAGGTTAATTAAATACGGATAATAGCAATTACGCATTAGGATCGAAGTATAGGAATATATTTATGTATGTCTCCTGTACAGGAATTGTTGAAGTAAAATGCATTCACGTAATTATATATATTTATAAGGATGAGTTTGTATGTGTAAAAAACGAATATTTAATTATTTCAGATTTTTGGTTATATTGCTTGGAGGTCTTATTGCATTGGGGACATTTGTTGATACATTATTTAAAACAAAGGGTAAGCGATAAATAAAGTCTTATTTAATGTTTTGACAATAGTTTGTAATTGGTAAATATATATAGACTGACATATTTAAAAATTGGCCAATTGTTATACTCTGATCCTAACTATGTATACTTGACACCAATCTATATATATATATATACTCCAACTTTGTTTTATTTCTATATATCAAAGTCGGGTTAATTAAACCATTTATAAGTCAAAAATAGCTGGACCGATTTTTAAGATCTTCGATTTGTTGGATTTGTCTTCTCCCCAAATAGTAGAATCAACGTAAACATCGGAAAAATTCACGAAACGAAATTAAGAAGAAAATTTATTTTCTTATACATTTTGTATGGAATGGCTTTTTTGGTGACATCTCGAAAACGGATTGACTGATTTCGACGAGGTGAAGATGCCCGGGTTGGCAGCTAGGTCCTGCATTGGAGCATAGCGCATTGGAAGCACTCAATCGAACTGTGAAAGATCTGAGCAATGACTCAAGATGTTTTGGAGGAGTCATTATTCTACAGTCTGGCAATATTCGTCAAACACTACTAGTCATTTCAAGATCAACCGCTTCCAATGAAACGCTTACCTCAAATCATCAACTCGGTGGCGCTATGTGAATAAACTTCAGCTGACGACAAGCATGCGAGTTGCACTGCTAAACGATCCATCTGTAAGATTTCTCCAAGTAATTGCTGACTATCTCTGTATAGTACAATTAATAAAGAGAAATTTTAATTTGAATTTATCAATAATGGCCGTATTCCTGTCGCCGAATCGAACGGATTAATTTCGATGCAATTTCCTCTCAACGAAGGAGGAGCTCATCAATAAAGTATTCCCGAACACCATTGTTAACCACAAAACCCACAATTGGTTGAGTCAACGAGCAAATCTTGCGGCAAAGAACAAAGATGTGGTACTTAAACAACTTCACAATTTAAAATCAAATCATTAGTTAATTGTATTCTTTCAAATCTATCGAATGCGAAGCAACCAACTAACCAACTGAATTTTTAAACCCATTGGATCGCCACTCAATTTACAACTGAAGGTTGGCTCAGTAGTCATCGTGCTTCAAAATCTGAACCAACCAAAACTATGTAACGGAAAGTGTGTTGTGGTGAGAAAACTCATGGGCAATGTGATTCATGTGACGATACTCAAAGGAAAGTTCAAAGGTGATGAAGTTCTCATTCCGAGAATTCCGATGATCCCAACTGATATGCCATTCGAGTTTAATCGGTTTTAAGGTCCGATTCGTCTTGCATTCGCCATGACCATCAACAAATCTCAAGGCCAATCCTTGAGTGTTTATGGCCTGAATCTATAAAATGAATGTTTCTCTCAAGGACATTTGTACGTAGCATGTTCATTGTTCGCGTGTCGGCATATCATCCGCTTTGTTTGATCTCGCACCTGTCAACAAGAGGAAAAATGTCGTATATCACTATCAAAAGGTGCTTCAATGAAGGACATCAACCTGATGCAACCCATATAGGAAATAGTGCAGCAATCTTACGCGAATCATCTCGATTCGTTTCAAAAAGCAAATGCCTTGCTGCCACGTGAGTTACATTCATTACAATATAATTAAAATACAATAATTAAAAAAGAAATAAAATATATATAATTTAATAAATTACAATATTAATAATAATACTATTATATTAAAATTAATAAATTATAATAAATACAATAAAATGAAAATAAAAAACTAAATGACTACAATATCACTTTTCTAAATTAGTAAAATTAATTAATTTTGAGTTTTCTTAAAAAAATAACAGAATTTAATTCAGCTAATAACACAACATTTATTGATTCTGAGGCGGTACGAAGTTTGTCAAGTCACCTTTATTATGTATGTTTTTATTATGATTCGTAGATAGATGATACATTCGTTTTTAACATATATTGCACGAGACTAGGCCAACATCTGTGGACATAGCTGTGGGCCGTATGAAACTACATTTTTTTTTTAATTAACTTTAAGTAGCTACCTAATCTATATTAAAAAAATATTTTCAGAAAAATCCATGATAGTGCAGCTGCTGGGAAAATTCTCCATTACGATGAACTTGCAAAGACTGTTTTCATTACACAATTCAGGTCAACCTCTGGACCATCTTCACGGTCTACGAACATTGTCAATGTTTTGGATTATAATGAGACATCAGCATGTGATGGCTGGTGTAGCAACAAATACTTCAAATGCTCTGGATGTGAAAGAGGTATACATAACATTTCGTTTCATATTTTATATTAGAAGATGGAAGCCCAAATTACACCTAACAAAATGTAATACTAACAATTTGTTAAATAGTTGCTGTAACTCTTACAGATTATGAAAATGACGCAATATGTAACTTGAAAAATAAATATACTATTTTATTTTCTTACATCTTACAATTTATTACATCATACTTTCGGAGATGAAAGGAGAGGACACATATTTTTTTTGTACCGACATTTTGTTAAAAAAAAACAAAATCAACATCAAAATAATATAAAAATATTTTTTATTTTTTTTAAGAAAGCCTTTATTATCGATATAGCACATGTTAAAATGAATATATTACAAATATTTACTATTTTGGCCCCAGTAAGCATATTTTTGGTTTTTATGACCTGTGGTATATTTGTACTACTGGACTTATCAGTGTACCAAATCACAACCTATAGTACCCGAAATATTGTTAGAAAAAAGTTCGTCCTACCAAACACTGTATAATATAAGTTACTGTATAGGTATGGAGATAGAACGATTATATTCCTTGACTAAACATGGTACGACACATACGATGCTACGAAAAAGGTTGGCCAGCTAAGTTGGGAAAGTGTGTTTTAGCGTGTTATAACTGTGACACAGGATGGATTTCGGGTGCTTTGTTGCTGTAGACTAAAAACAACGGAGTGCCGATTATCATCAGATATGAACATCGAGTCATCTAAGAAGTGGTTTGAAACATAGTTACTACCTTTCAACAAAACAACGTAATTGTAGTGGATAATGCACCTTATCACTTAAGACAAGAGGAATAACTACCATGTAGCAATACAAGAAAAAGCGAGATAATATCACATTTGAACCAGTATATACCGAAACAAATAATATACACATTGTATTATATGGAATTGTATTGTATTAATTGTATTATATGGAATTGTATTGTATTAATTGTATTATATGGAAATTGTACAAATAGCACAATTTTGCAACGTGTTTATTATAAATGAAGTATTTTCCTTTTTTGTTACATTAATATTATTCCCATAAATTGAATATTGTACAGATATCAAATAATAATATTATTATTTTTTCAGTGGGGCATTGACCTACGGAGTGCCTGGGTATATTCAATGGCATTCGCAGTTGACACGTTCTTCTTCTTGAGTGGATTCCTCGTCACGTGGAACGTACTGAAGAAATTCTATAACAAAGGCAGGTAACTCACAGAATGGGATCTCTTTTCCAAATATAGCCATGTTTCGAACTGATATGTATTCTCTTAATTATTTATATTATATTATATACTCTTATATTATATACTAGTATAATTTGTAGGCTCACATGTACTCGTACACTCAATGTAGGTAAATTCATTTTTGTTCATAAATGACACTAACAGTTCAATAATACGCCTGTAATAATAAAAGTGATATTCAGTCCGCTCTTAAGAGTCAATTTAACCTCATTTTTATTACACGGGTTGCTTCATTTTAAATGTTGAACAAAAAACAATAATACACTTACACAAAGTTTTTGTAGTCTTATGTGATTATACATATATAATTAGTCACTCATAAAATCATCTCATACTAGAATCACTAGAAACTAACTCTGATCACAAAAATGTAAAAACGAAATAAATACTTTTGATAATTAAAAGAAAATCACAAAAAGAATAATGTAATATAATTAACGCTCTTGTGAGAGCGTGGTTAAAAAAGGAATATCACATGAATAGTATATGTAATTACTTAACCAATAGGTTGATCATATTTTATTTTAATAAGTTTTAGTTTTTTTATTTTTGTCTTCGTACGATGGTACGAAGTACGATCGTACGATGGTACGATTGTCGGCGTCACGATGGTAGCAGCCCAAGGCGCCCCGGAGAGTGCAGTCGCCGGCCAAGACACTGCAACAGGGGCGAAGATGACGTCGACACCGCATGCCGAGCTCAGCAGGGTGTCACCCGCGCACAGCGAGGTGAGCCGCACCAGCAAAGCCAGGCGGCGTCAACTGAACGCTGCACTGAAGGCCCAGCAGGAACGGGAACGAGTCGAAGCGGAGTTCGAAGAAGCGCGGCGCCTGCGACAACTGGAGGACATCCGCAAGAGGTTCGAGATCCTGCAAGAGCTGGAAGCCCTCGCGGACGACGAGGAGAATTTCGTCGAGGGCCCCGACAAGGCGCAGGATTTCCCAGTTCCTGCTCAGGAGGCGAAAATACAGCAGTGGCTCGACAACACACCCGACCCACACAGTGCAGCGGACCCCATCGTCGACAAGCTAGTGCAAGCCCTGGAGAAGGTGGCGAGAAGACCAGCCGAAGGTCTCAACCACGACAAGATGCTGGTGCGGCAAGCCATGCCCCGCGACCTGCCTACATTCGACGGTCAGCCTGAAGATTGGCCCATATTCGCCGGCCAATTCGACCTGCAGATGGCCAGCTTCTCACCGACAGAGATGTTGATGAGGCTCCAGCGCTGCCTGAAGGGAAGAGCAAAGGACACCGTCACCGCTCTGCTGCTATCACCGGACAACGTCGGTGAGATCAGGGACTCATTGGAGATGAGATTCGGCAGGCCCGAGCGACTCATCGAGCAGCTGCTGCAGCGGGCCCGAAAACTACCGGCGCTGTCGGATTCACCCGACATGTCGGCGATCCTCGACTTCGTGACGGCCGTTCGAAACCTCACGGCGGCCCTGGAAGCATCGAAGAAGACAGCGTACATATATAACCCGCAGATGTTATATGAGCTGGAAGCCAAGCTGCCGACACTTCTCAGACTACAATGGGGAACTGTAGCAAGGACACAACACACGGACAACCCGTCTCTTCGAGATTTCAGCAATTGGCTCGGGGAAATGGGGAAGACAGCCAGCCGTTTGGATCACGGGACTGCAACAAGATACGCGAGTTCAACAGTGAAACCAAGACAATCTACCGTGTCAAATGTGCCGCGTTCGCGAGTGTTTACAACCAGTGAAACGGAAAAAAAGTGTTCGTTCTGCGAAGCACCAGGTCACCGGACCTACGAGTGCCGCAAGTTCGCGAGGCTCGATGTTACCGAACGTCAGAGCTGGGCAACAAAACACGCCGTGTGTTACGCGTGCCTAGAGAGGGGACATTTGTGCGGAAAATGTCCACGGGGAAGAGCCACGCACAGGCTACTTCTCAACCCGCCGCGAAGTGTTGCGAATTCATCGCGTAGTGTAAGGCATGGACCTAGTGAAAGGCAGAGACCTAGTGCAAGGCATGGACCTAGTGAAGTGCAAAGACCCAGTGACAGAGACACTCAAGCGAGGGATGATCGGAACAGGTCAGGACCAAGCGACCACACACTACACACGCGCAGTGATCAAAAGGTTTTATTGCGTGTAGCACCTGTGACGATAAGTGGCCCGAAGGGCAAAGTGTCTACGTTAGCGCTGTTCGACGAAGGCTCCACTGTAACCCTCGTCAACAAGAAAATTGCTGACAGCGTGGGCCTAAAGGGGCCCAGAGAAGTGCTGAGACTACAAGGCGCCAGCAACACGATGCGCGAAGAAGTGCCTTCAGAAGTAGTGTCCTTCGGCATCCAGGGAGAGGTCGGTGGACCGACATACGAGATCTACGGAGCAAAGACGGTGACAAATCTGTCATTACCAAGACAGCGAGTAGCCGTGCAAAGTTTGCAGACACAGTGGCCTCACCTAAAGGGGATACACCTGACTGACGGTGAGAAGGAAGCCGGGTTACTGATTGGCCAAGATCAGTGGGAATTAATTATTCCGCGGGAAATACGCGAGGGGCCAAGAAACGCACCCGTAGCAACACGATCGCTACTAGGGTGGACGTTAAGTGGACGTCTGACGACCGTAATACCCGAAACCCGAAGACAGCAAGTACTACACCTACGTACTACAGAGGACGAGAAGGTGGATGAACTCATCACACAGTACTTCAAAACAGAAGAGCTAGGCGTAGTAGCCAGACGACCCGAGCAAAGGATCCACGAAAGAGCCGAGTCAACGTTGAAGGCGACAACCCGTCTCACCAATGACGGACGCTGGGAAACAGGACTATTGTGGAAAGCAGACAGCCTAAGACTCCCACCAAGCCGTAACAACGCCCTTAAACGGCTAAACGGGCTTGAGAAGAAACTGGAAAAGAACCCAAAGGTAGCCGACAGTTATCGGGCTAAAATAGAAGAATACATAAGCAAGGGCTATGCTCGCCTACTAAGCCCCGAAGAGGCAGCAACTCACGGGCCACGAACATGGTATTTGCCACATTTCTGCGTAGTCAACGAAAACAAACCAGGCAAGATTCGTATCGTGTTCGACGCAGCAGCCAAAGCAAATGGCAAGAGTCTCAACGACTACCTCGAGAAGGGACCGGATTTATTGAACGCTCTCATAGGAGTCCTGTTCAAGTTCCGGCAAGACAAGATTGCCTTTGTCGCTGACATCAAGGAGATGTTTCTCCGCATCAAGATTCGTGCAGAGGATCGAGACTCACAACGCTTTCTCTGGCGAGACATGGACAAAGCCAAAGACCCCTTGACCTACGTGATGGAGTCCATGATATTCGGGGCATCCGCATCACCATGCTCAGCGCAGTATGTCAAGAATAGGAACGCAGCAGTGAACGCCACAGAATTCCCGCAAGCAGTAGATCCAATAGTACACCGCCACTACATGGACGACTACTGTGACAGCGCACCAACGGAGGAAGAAGCTGTCAAACGAGCCACAAGTGTATTGGAAGTACACAAGCGAGGGGGGTTCGAACTATGCAATTGGTATAGCAACTCGAACGTCGTACTTAGCGCCATGCCGGATGCGCAGGTACGAAAGAACGTCGACCTAAATCTAGGAGAGGAGGCAGAACGTGTGCTTGGCCTACAATGGAATCCAGATAGAGATGACCTATCCTTTAATCTGCGATTCACAAAAGTGTCAACTGAGATCATCAGCGGAGACATTCGACCCACAAAAAGGCAAATGTTGAGTGTACTGATGTCTATTTTCGACCCACTGGGAATGCTATCACCGTTCTCTATAAAGGGGAAGATTCTTCTACAAGACGTCTGGAGAGCTAACACCGGATGGGATGAGCCATTGAACGACGCAAACTTCAAAGATTGGCAGATGTGGCTTGCAGAGCTACGAAGACTAAGTGAATGCCGTGTTCCACGCTGTTACCAACTTAACGGAACAGGCAGCACGGAGCTGCACATTTTTTGTGATGCCGGAGAAAAGGCATACGCCACCGTAGCATATTTGGTGCGAAGACAGGCCGACAGAGGGAAGACTGCTTTCATAGCTGGTAAAGCTAAAGTAGCACCTTTGAAGATGATGACCATACCAAGGATGGAGCTGATGGCTGCATTAGTAGGAAGTAGACTAGCTGCCAACATAAAAGCAGAACACACCTTGAAAATCGACCGATTGTGCATGTGGTCCGACAGCAAGACAGTCATCCAGTGGATACGAACAGATCCGCGACGCTACAATGCATTTGTAGCACACAGACTCGGAGAGATCGACGAACTCACCAAAGTGGAAAACTGGAGATGGCTACCGTCCCAAGAGAACGTCGCTGATGAAGCTACAAGAAACATCGCAATGAGCGACCTGGGACCGGAGTCGCGATGGTTCAACGGACCGTCATTTCTGCAAGGACCTGAAGCCGAGTGGCCCCAAGAGGACTGGGAAAAGACGGAGCCTCTAGAAGAAGTCAGACACACCTACCTGACTACCGCACAGCCCACATCAAACTCGCTACCAGACGTGGAACGTTTTTCATCATGGAGCAGACTCATCAGAAGTACAGCATGGGTCCTGACATTCATTGATACCTGTAAAGGAAACCGTCCACGGGGGGGAGGTCTGAAACAAGAACATCTGCAGAGAGCTGAAGATCTGTGGACAAAAAGAGTGCAACAAGAGAGTTTTTCCGACGAGGTGGAGCGACTGAAGAAAGGGACTTCAGTGGAAAAACACAGCCGGATCTACGGATTGTCACCTATGCTGGACGAAAAAGGTATCATCGTCCTAGAGGGAAGAATCGGAGCAGCAAGAGAAGTGACAAAGGAAGTAAAAAATCCAGCTATATTGTGTCCGAAGCACCGCTACACCAAGCTGCTGATACAATATCACCACGAGAAAGGAATGCACCAGGGCAACGAAACCGTCATAAACAATCTAAGACAACGCTTCTGGTTACTCAACGCTAGAGGAGCGGTGAAGAGAGTAACCCGAGACTGCCAGGCGTGCAAGGTGAGAAAGGCGCAACCATCTACACAGCGAATGGGCAACCTGCCACACGCACGACTGGACCACCACATCCGTCCATTCAGCAACACCGGCATGGACTACTTTGGCCCGATTGAAGTAACTATCGGACGAAGAAGAGAGAAGCGCTATGGCGTACTGTTCACGTGCCTGTCAACCAGAGCCGTGCACATCGAGTTGGCTGCATCCCTGTCAACCGACTCAGCCATCATGGCCATTAGGAGAATGGCCGCAAGAAGAGGAAACCCAATGAGAATGTTCTCTGACAATGGCACAAATCTACGAGGGGCCGAAAAAGAGCTACGAAAAGCCATCGAGGAACTCGACCAAGGAAGGCTGAGAGAGGAAACATCGACTAGGGGCATAGAGTGGCACTTCATACCACCATCATCACCGCACATGGGAGGCGCCTGGGAACGACTGGTGCAGTCTGTCAAACGAGCGCTCCGGGTGGTCCTGAAGGCCCAAGCTCCAAAGGAAGAAGTGTTGCATACTCTACTGGCCGAAGTGGAGTACACAGTGAACAGTCGTCCACTGACACACGTGTCTCTTGACCACCGTGACGCAGAAAGCCTGACGCCAAACCATTTTTTGCTGGGAGCACCTCACAACCTTCCACAAATCAGCGCACTACCACCAGAAGACCTGTGTCTACGAAGGCAGTGGCGAATCAGTCAGGCACTGGCTGACCAATTTTGGAAACGGTGGGTACGAGAGTACCTACCCACCCTGGCAAGGAGGGACCGATGGCACGAGGTCAAAAGAGAGATCAAGATCGACGACGTGGTCATATTGGCAGAACCAAGTATGCCAAGAAACACCTGGCAGCGAGGCATCGTGACAGCCACATATCCAGGCAAGGATAAGCTAGTACGAGTAGCAGACGTCAGAACCGCGACAGGGGCCATTCTGCGCCGGCCGACCGCAAAGCTAGCGGTGATTACGTCGGCTTAAGCAGCTAAAGAAAAGAGGCATACAGAGTCTGCCGGGGGGGGAGTATGGAGCTGCGGAACGAGTCAGTCGGCGGGAAAGCGGCGAGGCGACAGGACGCGCCACTACTACGAGCGACAGGACGTGACGACGACGGCAGCCTAGGCCGTATTCAGGGGCCAACACAGGCCGAGGCGCGGCAGTGGGAAACAAGACCGAAGAGGAACATTGGACTGGAGGAAGAGGTTCATCCAGCAAAGGAGGACTTCGCCGGGGACACCGCTTCCGTTTGTGATTGCGCGAAGAGACCGCAAGCAACCACGGTGTTCTTCTTGCCCACCGCTAACCTCAAAGTTGAAGCCGCCTGCTAGGCTTTTGTTTTTCAATAAAAAGAGGCATAGCCTTCAACTTCACCGTCTTTCCTTTCAACAGCCCTTGGCACATGTTATAGGACGAGACAACACGAGCTACTCGGACCCGACCGATTCTTACGGCGCCACTGAACGCTGACGTTTAAGAAATCGGGGGCGGGTCCGACAGATATTTTTTAGCTTTCGCCATTCGGCGTCGTCAGAAAATATATGAAAGATGACGTTTAAAATGCAACCTTCATACATTCGAAAATCGCATTTACAACAAAAAGATAAATATATCCAGCCACTATAATTATTATTATGTAATTGCAGTTTTGCTAGATAAATCAACCAGTATTATGAAATGAAACTAATTTCTTAAAAGAATATATCAAGCATCACGCGTTAAATGCTGTTAAGTTAGTTTATTTTTGTCTATTTAAACCTACAGATCTGCAAGCGCCCAAAACCCAAATGTGAGAAAGTTCCCATGTCTTTAAATCAATTTCGCGGGCAAAGACTTCAAACCTTTTACATAAACTTTTACAAAACATTAACATCGAAATCCCTGCCGGGAGTTCTCGCGTGAATTGGAACGGGTAAAGCGGAAAGTAATTTGTTACAAGATAATCTATGATTATTAATTCTAATGTTTAATAGCGTCGTAGTCTCACCAACATAAAACGCATCACAAAACTTACATAGAAGTTGATATACAACGTTTCTGGTGGTGCACGTTATGTTTGTGGTAATTTTATATGTATTTTTATTGTTTACGCTTGAAAATTTATCGTCTCTTACAATAATTTTGCATGTATTACAACGAGGTCTTTTACATGGTTCGACCCCGTTTTTCAGAAATATGTTATTTGGTTGGTTACCAAACGTTTTATTTTTATTTAAAATATTACGTAAATTGGGAGGACGTCGGTAGGACAATATAGGGGGACAATCGAGTATATTTTTCCAATTTGGATTATTAGAGATTGAATATAAGTCTTTTAAGATTGGATTTAATTTTTCAACACCAGGAAAATAGGTGGTGTTCGAAAAATTTTTTTGTTAATTGAGTTTGTTTTTATTTTACGTGTAAATTTTGAAGAACAGTCTAAAATTTGTTTTTTTAGGAGATCGGGTGGGTAAATACGTTCTAAAAGGGTTTTTTTTAGGTTAGTGAGATATGTTTCTAAATCATTTTTATTATTAGAGATTCTATGACCGCGAATAAAAAGGGAATATGGTATTGATTTTTTTGTGTGAAACGGATGGCAACTCTCAAATTGTAAATATTGTTCTTTATTGGTTGGTTTTATGTGTACTGAAGTTTTGAACTGACCACCAGAAACAGCTATATCAACATCCAAGAACGTAATGCAACTGTCTGAGATATCATGTGTGAACTCTAATTGCCCAAAAGAATTTAAATCGGATATGAAATCCGTTAGAGAATCTCTGCCATGTGGTCAAACAACTAAAATATCATCGATAAAACGAAGACAAACTAAAGGCTGTAAAGATTGACTTTTGAAATCATGTGCTTTAATTTTACACTTTTTACATTTCCATTATTTTTATTTTTTTCATCAACTTCATACATAAATCACTCATAAAATCATTTCATTTCACCACCATCCTTCATCGTAATCACAAATCCATTATTTTTATATTTTTTGTTAAAATATCATCCTTTCCTTATTTCATCGAATTAGATGGTTACGTAATATTTGACAATATTTTACACTAAAGAGGACAGGTGAGAGTTAAAAATGCATTTTTACAAAACTCAGCCCTGGGTTTAAACCGACATCCTCCGCTCTCAAGTACAGGACCTCTTTAGTACTTTTATAAATATTTTGCAATCCTACGCTTTTTAAATAAGCTGGAATAAGCTCGTCTAAATTTTTTAGTTTTGTCAAAAACATAATATGAAAAGCGATTATTTTTGTTTCAGTGCTTTTCCCATACTTGGTATTTGGCAGCTGACTTCCAAATGTACCTCATGTCATCGCTACTCCTTCTCTTGATGCTGAAATACAAGAAATACGCCAAAATAGTTGTATTCGCATTAGCAGTGATCAGCTCCATTGGTTTCTTTATCAAGAGTCACGTCAATAAGTCGGCCATAAAAGCACCATTTTCGTAAATACACCTATATATTTTTTTAAACTTGAAGCATATCTATGACATGCGTTTTTATAACATTTTTTTTATATAAATATAAGAATGTATTCTAGATTGTTTAGTTATAATAAATAAAACATAGACAGTTCGATATAAAACGCTATATCATATTCTAATTTCAAAAATATAGTATTCATTTTAACTATTTGATTATAAAAATCTATGGATCTAAAGGTGTGTAACAGCATACACATAGCTGTACGTGTATATAGCAAGTAAGAGAGCGCAGCGCGCTCGACCTAATTTCCATCCCCCCTCGGCGTGATGTGCGCCGGCCCGCCAGTCTTTAGTAAATTCTCTCACCGAGTACTCGCGTTTTACTTATTGACAGCCTTCGCGCATATTAGAATGGGTACCGCTCCTGCTAGCCAAGCACCTGCCACTCGACCTTATATATATTAACCTTATAATATACTACTACATAAATATATAATACGGTACACTGGTGACCCCGACAAAAAAGAACACTAAACCGCGAAAGTGAAAAATCGCCACGAGGTAGCAACCGCGCAGCACGTGATCGGACCACCTCGTGTCTTTCGCAGCGAATCAAAGGTGTCAAAGTGAAAGTGAATAAACAGTTAAACTCTCAGTGATAACATAAAAGTGACTGCAGCAAAGATATAGACTCATTACAACCACCATGCAGCAGTCACACCCAAACGTGTCAGTGCCAACCGCCCAGCCAAAGCCACCACCACCACCCACCCAAGTGCAAACCTCCTATGACGCAACAGGTATGGCTGCCATGTCAGTCGCAGGCCGCGTCCCAGATTTCTGGCGTCAGGACCCGCGTACAAACGCGGGTCCTGGCAAACGCGGGTGGTGGCTTTGGCAGAACCACAAGGTTCTGCCAATTCGAAGCAGTGATGGCACCACAGAAGCAAGGTGACGAAGCGAAATTCCAGCTCGTGATAGCGAAGCTCCAGCTGCAAGATCTACAACAAGTGAGTGACCTACTAACAGACCCACCCGCAGAACATAAGTACGAGCAGCTGAAACAAAGGCTGATCAGCGCATATGCTGACACAGAGGCTCGTCTGTTCCAGAAACTGCTGGGTGAAATGGAATTAGGAGATCAAACTCCTTCAAGGCTGCCCAGGCGCATGAGCAAAGCCGGATCGATACCCAAGAAGAATTCACGTACATTCTTCACAATTGATCTCACCAGAGCATACAACCACATTCCCATCGAAGAGGCAGGCATAGAAAACACTGCAGTAATCACACCTTACGGTTTGATAGAATGGAATCGCACATGTTTCGGACTACGTAACATCGGTCAAACGTTCATGCGTTTCATGAACATGGTACTAGAAGGCCTACCATATACATTCTGTTACATTGATGACATTTTAATAGCATCCCGCAACGAGCAGGAGCATAGAGAGCACGTCAAAACTAATTGGATCGAACATTCGATTTCACATTTTAGCATCATATTGTGGAATAACAAGTACATAAATATATTTTATATGATACGTCTATAAATGATTTTTTTTAAACTTAAAAATAAGAAATATGTCCTTTCTATAATAATACAAAAACGCACAAACGTAGTATTTTTCTTTCTGCATATTTTATTCACTCTATTCGCAATCAGTATACCCCAGGGTAACTTTTCATGTAAAACAATACTATAAGCATTATTACAAGACGAGTCAAAAAAAAATCCATCTAGACAAATAATTAGAACGATTGATGCCGCAGCCGCTTATCCCTTTTTCCGTAGATTTGTCACAATAGAATCAATACTTCGTTACTTCAGCCACACAAAGCGATTGATGCTGTAGCCGCGTACCTTTATTTAGCTATGATTTATATCATAAAACATTGCTATCCATTAGAAAAAACGTTAGAAAAGCAATTGATGCCGTAACGAGGCATTAGAAAAGCAAATGATGCCTTAGCCCCCAAAACACACTACTCAAACTGTCGCCTCTATGGCTTTTGGAAGCGGCGATAGAGCCCCGGAGGCTCTTTGGCCTTGTTGGCCTTGGGTTATACCCAAGGGCCAACATAAACCAATCCGGCCCGTGGAACCCAGGCACGAACTGCCCGGAATCCGGCCCGCCAACGTGTATATTGATTACATTGTAAAAAGTATATGACACAAAATCGTAGTAGATCATGGTAGTCTAGTGGCTAAGGCGTTGGTCTACTGACCCAAAGGTCTCGGGTTAGAATCTGCAGATAGTCATACCATTTTTAACGCTTTATTACCACCATCTCCCCTGACTCTAGCAGAGGTACATTTGGCCTAGTTTAGAAGAGCCCAAAATATTGTAAATGACTTAGGTCATATAACAATTCTTTAATATGTATAATAATATAATTCAGATGGTTTTCATGGGATCACGCAGCAGAGCTTTTACAGAACGTGCTCTAGCACTGCTACTCGCTACAAGATGGCGTTGTATAATTTGACTAACCAAGCATAATTGACTTTTTAGCACAATTCCATCACTCCCCGCAAGATGGCGCTGTACCACTAATCATAACTTCTTGTTTCTGCTCATTTTGTGCACAGTTGAAAGTGGGTGAGTTCTTTTTACTCAGCCACGTATTTTATTAACATTAGGATTGTTTCCTTTTCTCTATTTAAAAAGAAAGAAAGTTAGAACTCTAATTGTTGTAAATATTCAATTATGTAAAAAAAATACCAATCAATATTTTTCAGACCTGGAAGGACAGTCTACATGAAACCGTGGATCCACTTATCTGTTTATTTTATTGGAATGGCTCTAGCCTATGCAATTTTCATATCAAAACGTAAACGTGACAAGTTGCCTAAAGTACGTGTGCACTTTCTTTTTCTTTCACTTTTAATGTACTTTATATTAAGGACACTCCAAAACTTTCTATTAATTTACCACGAGATGATATTTATTTATTTTTTTATGTTTTTTGTATTTTTTTAGTTTTTATTACAATATAAACATTATATGTACAGTCAAAGGCACTCGGAGCTTTACCCCGAGTATTTAAAGTTTACTGAAACGCGTAAAAACAGTTGAAATATAAAATGTTATGTTTCATGATCATTTTAGATACTGCTGGTGAGTGGTTGGATTACATGCATAATTGCCATGGCTACAATAGTAATTACTATGACTCTTCTTTCTCGAACTGGCGAATATTCAGAATGGCATCCCATTCACATTTCGTTTTCCCGACCTGCGTGGGCCCTCAGTTTAGCGTGGATAGTCTTCTGTTGTTATTTCAAAATGGCAGGTTAGTTCATTTTTTTAATATATCCAAATTTACGCGGTCATTATTTAATTAATCGCGAGAGAATATTGAGTGGACCTCGTCACTGTATGCGTGACGAATTAATTATATTGGAAATCTCTTTTTTGAACGATAATAAGGAGGTATTCAATATATCGATTTCTGAAATATCTTTATTGTTATAAAGGAAGCATATACGTGGTGTGATGCTATTGTTCATAGAATTAGTCTGATAACGGGGAATACGGAATAATTCTTGTTGCCTAGTAAATCTATATGGCACATTTATATTTATTTTTTGCAATAATTTTGGACAATCAAAAATACAATTAAAAATTTTGAATAAAAAAATTAAATCAGCTAATTGTCTACGATGTACAAGAGAATTTAATTTATAAAAAGCTGAAGCGTCTTCAAGGCTTCGAAAACAGCAATGAGATTTAAAGTTTAAAAACCTAATAAATTTATTTTGAATATTTTGAATTCTTGCTATGTAGATATTATAATGAGGACACCAAATAGACGAAGCAAATTCTAAATGAGAGCGAACAAAAGAGTTATATAATAGTTTTAACAGTAAAATATCATTAAATGGTTTAGATACTCTTATAATAAAACCAAGCATTTTAAAAGCTTTATCAACTATATTATTTATGTGGTTTGCAAAGCTAAGTTTGCTAGCTAATATTACGCCTAGATGTCTCTAATGTAATAAACAGTTTTTATCGGAATGTCGTCAAAATTATATTGGTAGTTTATTATGTTTCTATTCCTTGTAAAAGTTATCTGAAAGCATTTTTCTACGTTCATTTTAATTTTATTGCGGTTATAATAGTCTCTCAGTGCGTTTAAGTCTTCTTGTAATAATACGCAATCGTTTTGAGTTTTTATTTCTTTGTAAATTTTAAGATCGTCTGCGTATGATAAAAACATTGAATGTTTGAAACACGTAGCGATGTCACTCACATAAATATTGAAAAGAATCGGACCGAAATGAGACCCCTGTTGTATTCCTGAAGGAATGGTTGTGCAGTTTGAACGAGCTGAACCAATACAAACACATTGTGAACGATTTTTGACATAAGAAATCATCCATCTAAAAAGATTACCTCTGATACCAGTTTTGTATATTTTCTCCAATAATATGTCATGATTCACACGGTCGAAAGCTTTTGCAAAATCTGTGTATATTGCATCTGTTTGTATTTTTTTGTCCATGGAAGTTTGCACATCGTTGGTAAATAAGGCAAGATTCGTCTCTACTGACCTACCAGGAATAAAACCATATTGTTCTTTATTAATATATTTTTTTAAATGATTGAAAGTATTATCGAGAATTATTTTCTCGAAAATTTTAGCAAAAATTGACATTTTAGATATAGGTCGGTAGTTCGAAACATTTGATTTATCTCCCTTTTTAAAAATTGGTGTTACTAATGCTACTTTCCAAATAGACGGAACAATTCCTAAGTTTAATGAGGTATTAAATATTATTGTTAAAGGTAAAATATTATTGTTAAAGAGATTTGGCGCACTTTTTGATAAAATATGACAGAATACCATCATAACCTGCACCTTTCGTATCGTCTAAATTTTGCAAATAAGATACGGTCATTGCGGGTGTTATAGAAATACTAGTTAGAGGTAAATCATTCTGTTCGTCAATTTCGATAGTGGTGTAACCGTTATCTCTTCGACTATCATCATATACAGAATTAAAATAACTAAGAAAAAGATGCCAAATATCATTCTTGTTGCTCGATGATTCATCACCTAAGTGCATAGTTTGAGGAAACGCTGGTGTATCCTGTTTTGATTTGACATATCGCCAAAAAATTTTAGGGTTGTTCTTAATCGATTTTTGTGTGATTTCTATGTAATAATTATAACAATCCCTTGCTACAGCTTTCTGTCTACAAGTGAGAAAGTTTGATAATCCAAAGGATTTTTATATTTTTTCTATAATTTGAAATATTGCCATTTTGCCTTAATAATCCTAATTAGAGGTTTAGTGTACCAAGGAGGATAGCCATTATTATTAATTTCTTTGGTAGGAGTCATTGATTGCCTTATTTATAATATAATAAAATTTGTCAAGACACGCATCTATGCATTGGTTATCAAAATCGTCTAAAAAGTCATGGTTCAGGAAGTATTCGTTTATTGCTGCATAATTCCCTTTCCTGTATAAGCGAACGGTTCGCGAAGTAGTATGCAGAGAGGATGAAACGCTCTGGGAGAGATATCCACGCAGCTTTGTGGTGCGGGTCCTCTTTAACTAGCGGGTGAGGAGCATGTTCCACAAATAATGCTTTGTTACAGATAAACAAATCCAAAATTTTTTGATTGTGATTATGCAAGTTGTTATATTGCCATGCATTGGTAATCGATAAGAAGTCCATGAGGGTAGTACTGAGACAATTCAAATTG
The DNA here is from genome assembly GCA_020383195.1 of Neomicropteryx cornuta. NCBI lineage: Eukaryota > Metazoa > Arthropoda > Insecta > Lepidoptera > Micropterigidae > Neomicropteryx > Neomicropteryx cornuta. The sequence continues at coordinate 5,206,195 of JAHKQU010000025.1, read as the reverse complement.
CTAAAGGCAGTGGGCGAGCTATTATCGTTAAAAGAGTTCCAATCTAACTGCGGTAAGTTGTAGTCGCCAACCATTAAAGTTATGTTATCCGGGTTATTACACATAATATCGCAAGCTTTATCTAGGTGATCATTTAGAAGTAGTAGCTGATTTTTGTCCTGTCGTAAATAAATACAACCTAAATTAATTTTAGGCAAGTTAGGAAGGTTTATGGTAACCCATAAATCTTCCGCAGCAGATTGCCAAGATGGATTACGCGACGAGGATATTTGAGTTTTTATTGCTATGAGCGATCCTCCACCTCTATTCACATCTAATTCCTTGTAATTTCGGTCACGTCGATATACATAATAATTGCTATTGAAAAGTTCACCGTCAAAAATGCCTTCGTGTAACCATGTCTCTTGTTAGACAAATAATATCATAATTCTCTAATAATAAATGTTTATAAAAAATGTTTGTTTTACCTTATAATATAATTATTATTTTTATACTAAAAGTTTACTGATTATAGGGTAACTTCAGCGTTACACATTCCATACTCTAAGAACATCAGAATACTATACATACATTTATGTATGCGAAGCTACTATCCCCGTACTTTCACCGTCTATCTGTCCGTCTGTCCGTTGCATCTTTCAACTCAAAAAGTACAAATGCAAAAGAGTTGTATTTTTATATGTAGATTAATACCCAAGAAAAACGACCATAGCCGTTTAGATCACATCGATAGATGGTCGGATAATATATAACTGACATATGACAATAATAGTATGACATGACGCTCATCATTAGGATTAGATTAGATTCGAATATCTAACATTTGACAGCGTGGCTATTGAAACATTTTATTTATTGCTTGCCAGTATAAATGAATATAAACTTGAGATGAGATTGAGCGCAAATAGAAATATATAAAAGAATGTTCAGTGCCACGTTGTAGTTATTATAAATTGAAATCTAATGTCCGTCTTTATTTATGTATTTAATGTGGTTACACAACATAAATTGTACACAATACAGGTAATGACGTAAAAAATAATAAAACTAAAATATATTAAACGAATTTAAATAAATGGAAATATCCAATTTAATACGGCACTAAATTAGGAATTTTGTACGTAATTTTGTGCATTCGTATAGTATTTGTATTACTGCTGGTATAGTATTGATATAAAACTCGTCGCCGGGCTATTGAAAAAGGTAAATTTGGGAGAAATTAGTATTGAATAAATCACAAATTCAGTCAATATAAAAGGGGAGGGGGTTGTTTTATTACTAGCCGGACCTCGAACTTTATGAAAAAAAAACTGAAATAGTTCTTATGACGAATAAAAAGAATGTCATCGTATCATTGTAGCAGTTTTTTTTAATTTAATCTACTCAACACCAAAGTACAAAAGTTGAAACCACAGACGGGCACGAGAAGTCTGGGGGACGCCTGTTGGACATAGCTGTAAGGCGTCAGCTCTGTTACATAATTTACTACTTAACGTTTGGTTACATTATTTACGACTACTAAACAATGTATAGAAGCCGTTGATAATAAATGATAGCTACAGGTGTTAAAAAACATACTAAAGTATTTACATTATTTAAAAACATTGTTTTACTTCAAAGTATTTGTTAAAAAACATTTTTTAGGAAAGAAAACGTGTCTGACATTTCTTTGCGTCAATGTACAATTAAACAATCTCTCGGATCTATTTGTTTTAAAAAAAATACTGCACATCTAAATTTTCCACAAATAGGATAAGGAAGGAATTTATATCAAGAGTCCAAATTTTTAGATTGCAATAACAACTAATTAATTTCGTTTTTATAGTTTCTAAAATATTGTAACTACTTATGTATTTAATTTAAAATAAGTTTATTTCATTAATTTGATTTGATTTCAAATAGGCTACAACATGAAAGTTGTCAAGTCAAGTAAAAAACCTATTATATTAACTTATTATTGTGAAAATTAACGAACATTCAACACAGGAATCATTTACATGAACCTAACAATAACGAATGATGGTCGTTAATCTGTATATTATCTAGGGCATTTACGAATAACTAGGTAATCTGTAAAGCAAAACCACTTTACGTACAATAACTCATTTGCGTAGTTAATCTGTAGAGTAACTAGATAATCCGTGCTTTGACTGTTTTACAGACATTAACGGTTACATATTCATATATGTATCAGGATTTTGAGATTAAGTGCAAAATAACATTTTCAATGCACCGGTCAACAAATATTATTTGTCTTAGCGCTCTTCTCAGCTTTGACCAAAGTATTGAGTGGTTATGCACAATGATAATATTATTTTTCAGGTCCAATTGGATACTTCCTTGACATGAAATTTTGGACAATTTTGAGTCGTCTGTCGTTCGCTATTTATTTGACGCATATGCCTGTCATATTTTTTAACGCTTGTTCAAATCCGGGGTCGAATTATGTCACTGAAGACCGAATCGTAAGTTCTATGCGATAATTTTGAAATTTATATAATTTGTTATTTGCGAGTACCGTTGACATTGTGTCACGAAGCGAGGTTAATCAGAGCTCCTGCTCCGAGAGGTCATTCCAGCCATGCTCAGAATGCAACTTCATAAGCGTACAATGTAACATCAAGAGAGCATCATGTTTGAAAACCATGATAAGAGCAAACTCACTCTTATTCGCACTATTCAGTCAATTTCCAGACAATATTTATAAACATAAAAAGTAGAAGGTTCCTCAGAAATATTGCAATATTGGAAATTATAAAATTATAACCAATGAAGTAACAATTACGCTGAATAAAATATCGAGCTCTGGTTCCACCGGAAAGTTCAGTAGAAATATAATTTGTTGTGGGTACTGAATTTTACTAGACAAATTTGAAGTATATTGTAGTGTATACAAATTGCTCAATATACTGTACAACCCAATTCCTGTAGATTGATAAATCGTTCACCTAACAAAACTTTCTTGTGATCTGTACCAAACAATCTCCGTAGATGCAGCATTCAAATGAAAACTTGTGCCCACCTTCCAATACTGTTTTGTTAAGTCTACCAAATAATAGGTAGTAGACTCGCAAACACATCTCGCGCCTCTTGGCTATTTCACCATTTTGTTTGTCTATTGAACAGTTCGGTAGCGCTTACATAGCACATTACGAGTGTGGTCATTACAAATTACTAATATTTCTTAGTTGTATTGCTTAATAATACAGATATTTACAAAATTGCTACAAATCCCGATACCATTTGACACCCGAATTAATACCATTCAAGAAAATTAACAACTCATTAAATTAACTAACAACTCGTTTTATTAGTCTGCTGATATATTGAGAGTGTTGCCTAGTCGTATTACCAGGAAGAGGAACACAGGTAAACACAATATTTTTTCTGCTACAAACTGTGTTACAATCTATACATTATAGTTTTATTTATAAAAATACTTTTAAATTCAAACCGTCGAACATTCTAACTTTTCTACAACTAGATTATTTAAAATTTTATTTGGGTTATTTTTTTAATATGTTTCATATTATTTTCAGATACAATCTTTTTTTTCAACCGTTTGCTATTCTATTATTTGTGCAACAATCCTGACATTGTGTACAGAAACTCCGCTCATGGGCATCATGCAAATAATATTCTCTACAAAAGGTAATTAATTTTCTAATAACTAACACTGAATAATGGATATGGTATGTTTTAAGATAATATTTTTTTTTTTTAAACTAAACCAAGTATCGATTCGCAAACAGAAATACAAAACAGGTTAATTAATATTGCCAATTAATTTAAGTAATCATACATCTTTATATTGTGAATGTATTCAATAATAAATGACAAAATTTGACTATTTATTGACTTTTAGAAAATTACCAAAATACTGATTGTACATATAACGATTAGACACTTAGGTTGTATTTTTCGTTAACCAGTTTTGTTAAAAATACATTTTTATTAACTTTTACAGGGTTTTACGTAGGTCTTTTATACTCACACTCTTGCACTTAGTAAAATAACCTTTCTTAGAACAGGTAACTCTTACCTAGTTAGAAAAGACAAATCAAATGACCAGCATAACTGGTACCTAGTGGGTACCTAGATACTCGATTTTCATTTTTTTTTTATATTTACTAATATATATTTGTATATTATTTTTATATTCACTTTAAGTAATACTGAACATTATGTTGCCGATAACTAAGTTTGTATCATAAAAACTTTGAAATTGAATTCTCAAACATCAATTACCATAAGCATACCCACTCAACACATTGACCAAAACACAATTTAAATGCGCATAATATAACACATACAATTGGGAAAAAGTAAATTGATTTAAAAAAAAAAACATTTTAAATTATTTATGCTCTTTTAATTTTTACGGTTAAACCTATATTCATTTCATTTTCTTCGTATTACTTTTTCTTTGTTTCGTTGATAATAAGAAACGTTAATTAGTTTTAATTTTCCCAATTTTGAATTGTAAATATAATTTTACGCTTAGGACGCCTTTATTTTCAAAATAAAATATTTAATCAGGGCATCTTTTTGGATTGCATCAGTGTTGTACTCTCAGCTTCTACTTATTTTTCAGAAAATGCTACGGCGCAAGTTGTACAAACAAAATGTCAGTCAAGCGAAAGAAACGACCAGGGAATTGGTAAATCGTCTACATTGGAAGATATTACTAAATTTTAGTACCTATTTTAGTACTTTACTTATAATAACTTATACTTAGTTTGAAAATAAAACTTTAATGAACTTTAATGAATCTTGACTCAGTGAAAACGATAATATTTTATTTTCTTAATTAATAACCTGTATTAATGTTCTTTTTTTATTTTTTTATGAAAGACCAAATTATTTCTCAAAACCGAGTTTTAATTACAGTGATATAACAAATAAAACAGTGAAACAACAAAATATTATGTATTACTGTATTTTATATATAAATACGCTACATTTTTTGCCCCTGTAATAAGGTTCTAAAACAGATATAAACCCCCAGATTTATATAGGTAATGTTTTCACAGCCGTTTAATTTTTCCCTCATCATTTCCAATCTTCCCTTAGTAAGGTCATAAATCTGGACATATTATATTCTGTGGCTATTGTATTATATTATATGTATTTATATATTTTTAGTATGTATACATTATGAAAATAAATATCTTTTGTAATAGTATGTTATTCAAATCTGCTATAATTTCTAAGCATCAAATAGTAATATAACATTACGCAATAAATAAATATGTATATCCCAAGATTCCGCGCATTAAAAAAAACAGCTAATAGGTCTTACGATTCTTAGTGTTATTTGTTAAGAAACTATCAAAATTCATTATGGTATTCGAGAAAAAAAATGTTAAAGTTTCTATTCTAACTCATGTGAAACAGATATTTTTCAATGGCTCCTCCCTCGTCATAAGTACGTCACTGGGTCAGTAGGCCGCGGTCGTTCAAAATCGAGGTTAATGCCCTGCCACGTTGTTCGAAACGCCCCATTAGGGCGGAGTTAAATGATCGCTGTCTGATATTACTGGTCGAACAGAGGGCGGTCTAAGAAGAAGGGGTAACTCCTTACTCCTTCTCTGCGGTTGTAAGAGGGATGCTATTGGTCGACAGATAATATTGATTTATCGATTTATAAGATCGATTTACACCAATTTTATTACAAAAATAAAAAATTTGGTGATGAAAATTTTTCGCATTTTGTTACATAATTTCTTACTCTTAATAGGGAACTTAAACACCCCCTAAAGTTTGTGGGATTGACCTTGGGCCACCCTATATGTTTATATATACTTATGTATATATTTATATGTGTATATATGTATATACTCCAAATAAAATATTGAGTGCCTCGAATATTTATCACTTCGATACAGGCATTACGCCTAGTGAAGTGATTATAATCCAATATGCCTGAAACTCTTTTCTATAGCTAATTATATTATACCTTGAAAATTAAATTAAAAAAAAAAAGAATTATGTACTTATGAACTATGAATTTACGTACTTTGTGCATACTGTTTGTACTACTATGGATAAATAAATAAATAAGAATCAAGGGTTCATCACAGTGATACGATAATTAAGAGGAAAGCGTTTTTTCTCTTTAGCTGTTAAATAATAATAAAATAAGAATATTACACTCAAAAGAAAGTTTATAATAAATAGGTTTAGAAAAAATAATAATAATAAAATATGTGTTTTACCGTTTAATATACTTACTTTTGTATATTTACTTTTTTAAGATAATACAATAAATTATGAAAACTACCAGTACCTAAGTACCAGTAGAAACATATTAATAAACTTTATATTAATAGGTCGACAACAATGGCTGCAGATTACAAACCGCTATTTAGGATGTTTAGAAAAATCAGTGCCAAAAATCTTATGGGCCATCTTTGGCCCATAAGATTTTTGACTTGTTTTGACCCAGATTGATGACTGACGAGCGTACGCCATCTTCCTCTGTGCTGATGACGTCACGTTTTTATCCGGCGTCTTAGCCAACGAAAATATTTTAACACTAACTTTATAAGGTTATTTAGGAAATTAGTATTTCCGTAATTATTTTAAGACTTCGTGGTTAGCTTTCCTAAAGACGCACTATTAACAGCTTGTCAGCTAAAGCTATAAAATCTCGAATTGGTTGGCTTTTTGTGTCACCAATGATAAGAGAAAGATTCACGGGTCCGCTTTCTAACCAAAATCGATATTTTAAATTGCTTTTACATCAGCACGCTAAAACAAAAAAAAAATCGGAAGAAGCCAAATAATATCAAGGATAAATGCAAATAAATACAGCGACTTACGTAGTTTTTATGCAAAAAAACCTGTTAAATCGGTTTTTCAACAAAATAGGATGTGATTTTTAATCAATTGGGATCTCTTTTCTAAAAATTGTTAACGTTTTTTTATCAATCAATTTCGTGATCGGATTGCTCGTCTTTTGAGATTTCTCGTCTTTTTGGTGTTAAAATTGATATAATGAAGCAAATTTTTAATACAATATTACCCACTTTAATTTTTTATCTTATATTTTTATATGGATTAAAAAAAAAATGTGTTTTAGCAGAAGCCAAAAATCTTTTAAAAAGTGAAAGAGTTAATCAACATACAAATACGAATAGTTTCATAAATTTGTTGTATAATTCGAATGGAAGGTTTACAAATGACACAAGTTTTAATGAATGCCTTAACGATACCCGACTTTATTTGGATTCACTAAGGAAAGGACACCTATGGGCATTGACTAGTAAGTTTTACTTTACTCGCAAGTTCGATACTGCAACGCAGGGTATCAAATACAGGCCCTGCGGGCGGCGATCGGCGTATTTTCAGTATGAAATCAGCAATTATATTTTAAACGTTTATCTGAAGTAACCTCGCTGAATTTGGTGTTGTAGGTATTAAGTAAACGGTACGGAACAGAGTTTGCATTGCGCCTTGGCACCTGGAACAGAGTAGAAAGCACTCGCAGGGCGAGAAGGCACTCGCAGGTTGATATCTGGTACCAGATATGGACTGTGTGCTCTGTTATGTAATAGATCGCGAAGAAATGCCATATCTGCTATGGTATGTCGGTCCTCGAGAGTCTGCATATGATAATAATTAGCCATCTAGTCACATGTATTAAATTCCAGGTGGTCGCGACGTGCGATATGTGTTCCATTCTATTCTTGTACACATCATATTGCGGAGACCAGACAGGAGATGCAAACTCTAACAGACTGCGAACGTACGCCAAGTATAGGGTTATGTGTGCCTGTGTCCCCGAAAAAGGCTTTCATGATCTAAATATAAAGTCATGTGTTTTACATGATTTGTCAACAATATGTTTATCACCTATTAATTAATGATCTAAACACATGTAGTTTCAATTATATCGTCTTTAGTCGCACAGATGGTTTAAGTGAAATTGGTTTTTATAATATTTCTCGTATAAGATATATTGTTGCATTTAGTTGAGTTTATATCATCTATGTTATTATTTGCGCAGTATACAGATAAACAGTCGAGATATTGCTGTATGTTAATGCAATCGTCCGAGTTGGAGATTAGTGAATAAATTTTCATGTCATCAGCGTAGAGGTTATGCTCCTGCTCGGAAGTGTGATAACAGTTACAAATATCACTGATATACAAATATCACATTAAACAATAAAGACCCTAAGTAAGTTCCTTGAGGACCTCTAAAATATTAAATATTAAAAAGCATTCGTATTTTCCAAATGTCAATATAATGTATTTTTTTTGCCATTTCCAGGTTTTTAAATAAGTTGCAAATTAATTTAGATATAAAATCCAGGAAATCTAATATTTAGATACTACTTATAAATAAACAAGCATAAGGGAAGAGAAAATAGGGGAGTAGGATTTTTGTCAAAGGAATACTAGGAAATTGAAAAAGTATGTTTGTATGTAAGTATTATATCTAATTTAAAAAAACAACAATGTATTTTAATAAAAAAATACAGATAATTGCTAATCAACAGGCAAGAGAGATAGTAGCAAAACATGTTATGTTCCATGTAAACATGTTTAAGCTTCTTGGATTACTAGTAGGCGTTCAATGACCTTTTAACTTGTGCGTGACTTACAAAATTTGCAATAAAATAATCTATTAGAAGAGGTCATGTTTTTAAAACGAGTATTTTAAAAGCGGATTTCAATGTCAGATTTAGCATATCAATGACGAACATATCCTTGACAATTTAATGAAAAACCTATAAAAGTAATAACAAATAAACGTATATAACGTGTCCAATGTCAAATGTCTAATGTGTATATACAGGTGGTCCTTTACAAATAAACATTGTTCTAGCAGCACCTCTTTAAGTTTTATCCGCTATTTAATTTTATTATGTTCGTAGGAAAATAATAATGGAACACGAAAGATAATGCATGTAATGTTACACGTAACCTGAAATGAGGATTTTTTAAACATGTATTTATTTATTTATTTCAGGAAACAAACAGTTGATAAATACTTGAAAAATACACACGACAGTTCAGTTGATAAATAGTTGATGTATACATGATTTAAAGAAAGCATTTATTTTATTAGTCTAGTTTAAAGCATAGATTAAAGCTTTCGTTTAAAGTCTTTCTCTAGTAGGTAAGACTAAGTTTTTGTAGGGATACATCAACTAATAGTTAGGGTAATGTTACAAAGAGTCGATTTTAAAAATTAATAAAAGACAATACACTGGCGGACTAAACTGGTCAAAAAGCTACGTCGAAATGTATGAATTGTATGCACTTAAAAAGAATGTGTCTCCAGAAATTTAGTGATACTTATGAAAGTCTGTATGAGCGAGTAAAGCCGTGTCAGGAACGCAAGAAATACACGGTGCTGCACGTAAAAAGTAACTTAAGTAAACCATGCCTCTGCTTGTTTTTGGTTCATTATTTTTTTGAATTTGCTTGTACATTTTGGAAATAATAGGAATATTTGGAATAATAATCTCCTAAAACAAGATCTACAAAGCATAGTACATCCATAAGAATAGAGGAAATTGAACAAATCGTTAAGAGTATGAAGCGAGGAACTGCACCAGGAAAGTATCAAGTTGCCCGACTATTCCAAGTTCCGCCAAAGAACTTCTACGGGAACTAAATTATTAATAATGATAATATCTTCGAGCAATATACCAGCAGAATGGAAAAACACAATCCCCATACTGGAAAGGTTTTAGTTAAATTAGGTTAATTTTGTTTGTAATCACATAAGTTACGTCAATTTAATTTTTAAATACTTTGTATTATATTTTATGCATGTTAAAATAAATTGTATTTAGTTAAGATTAAGAAACCGGCAGAAAAGACAATGTTTTATCTGGATCTATATACATTGTAATTGTATATATTTGAATAATGAAAGTTGCTTCTGGCAACATTGAAAGAAAAAAAGGACTTTTCCTAAATGTCAAAAATACCACTTTATTAAGCAAAACCTATTTTTTTTTACTTTTAAAAAATATTATTATACATCATTATAGTACTATTTTTTAACAGTATTCCGAACGTATTTTATTCAGCCATATACCTACGGACATCATATAATATCTTCGAGCAATATACCAGAAGAATGGAAAAACACAATCCCCCGAAAAGGACGTTTCCTAAATGTCAAAAATACCACTATTTTTTTTTTAAAATATATATATTATTAATATTTTTTTAACAGATAATAACATTGCGGCCTATCACGCATACCGCTTACTGTCCCACTACTTTTTTTTAACAGTATTCCAACAGCATTTTAACAGCAACAGTGTGGACTAAATGCTTATTGAATGGTTAGTCATACTTGAGGAATTATTTTGAGGGTATATTGGTACGATTTGATTTTTTTTTTTTATTGAGAAAACATGTTGGCCGATGAGTACAAATCTATAAACTTCCTAACTAGGTAAGAGTTACCTATTCTAAGGAAGGTTTTCTAAGGAAGGATTGTCTAAATATTTTTAGATTTTAGAAAAGAGAATAAAATCAATGAATATTGTAACAGGTACATTTGTTACTGGAATGATTGAATAAAAAAACGCCAAACGTCTATTGACGTGTGAAAGATGAAAAAAGAGATGCCACGATATTCGCTATCGCGGTCTCCTCTCTTTTGGGTCATCGCTAAACGATAGATGTCTAAATGTAGGTAAATTATTTTTAAAACGCAGTTAAAAAGTACACCATTGTGGTCAACCATTTAGATTAATGGATGGATTTCGCAGTATGTTTTCCGACCGAATATTTGAATGCAAAAACTTCTATTTTATCTACTTATCCTACTGAAAAGTAAATAACTACGCACGTTACGCTACGTTTACGTTATGCATAAGATAAATAAACATTTTTTATTTTCATAGCATAACCCCCATTTCAGAACTTTTGTTTTTTACCTCAATAAAGATAAATTATTTTACGACATTATACTTATAGTGCTTAACAATTAACAGGCAAAATATGTCGTTTTCGTCAATTTGTGGTATTTCATTTTCAAAATGTAAATTTATTTCAGTGGCAGATGCAACTGGAAAAATACCATCAGGAATTCTTAGGGGCAATCGATTTGATGGTGGAAATTACTATCAATGTCTATCCATAGACCAAAGCCTGCCAGACAGACATAACAACTTGATGGGAAAATATTGCCCTATGAAAATGAAGTTAGCAGAAATAACAGTTACTCCTCTGAATCAGTCTGAAAATTTTGGAGATATCATGAATGAGTAAGTGCATATTTCTATAAGTATAAAGATTTACAAATTTACAAATACACAATAGTAAACAATAGTTATACCTAATAGTTTTTAGTTGTTCATAAAAGTTTATTTTTTGTATATTTAGTATACAAATTAAACGTAACTCAAATTATAAGAATTATATTTTTATTAATTGTATGTAACACAGATAATAATATGCATTATTTATTACCATACATTACATGTATTTATTTCATATACCTATAATGATTTTATTTTATGTAATTTATCCGTGATTTTTCTATTATTAATTTCTACTCACATAGTATTTTTTAGTTTTCTGCCACCTTCTTCCGGCTACTCTTGAAACAGTTTTTTTTTTCAAACCTGTTAGAGTGACCATGCTAGTCCAAAAGCAAAAATAAATTACCAATATTTAATTTGTTTTCATGACCAGTCTTCAGTGTTATTGTATCATGCATACTATACTATTATAAAAGAAAGTTTGTTTATACGTGGAGGGTAATCTCCGGAACCACTGCACCTATCTAAAAAATCTTTCACTATTTGAAAGCTAAATTGTTTCAGATAGATATAGGATAGAATCTCCTATACTAATATAATAAAGAAGTAAACTTTGTAAGGATGTAGGAGGTCCGATTTCAATAATTTAGTCAATATTTAGAATAAACTTACTAGTGGTGGTCCTTCATAATAAGCTTTACCAAAAGATTGATTTGAAAGCTGAACAAAATATTTATTTCGCTTCTCATATTTTTCAGGCGACGAATCCCGCATCGGATGAACCCTTTCTTGGGCAGTGTTTCCGCGCACGTCAGTTTTTAATTTGCTACCGTAGGCGGAGGTCGCGAGTCGCGCCGACTTTCAGGGTAGCCGAAACTACCCTCTTTAAAAGAACGAGCATACCTGAACATCGGCATCGAGCGGTCGCTCCTGATTTATCCGTCGAGCGACTCTTTGCTGCGCAGTGTGCTTTCAGATTATCTTTTTTAAGACAATCTGCACACATTGTGTGTTCCGTTCCTCAACCTTCTCGAGTCCCCAGAAGTCTCCAGTCGCCGGCTTTTTACCGCAGTCACCTTCTAACAGCTTGGAAACTGAAACAGCTGATGAAATTGAGCTTGAGCCTAACGTAAATAAGCGTCGTCATGAAGCACGCTCCAGCGACGATGAGGACCTACTCCCCCCTCAACGGCGGCCAACTGTTAAACTCAAGAGGAATCTACCTCAGCTTCCTATAAAATAATGAATGTCAACGAGGCTCCTCCGCCTATCCCTCCACGCAGCCCACATTACCGGGGGTGCCAGAGCTCTCTTGGATCTCTAAGCTATTGCTATGAGGACGTCCGTTTACCAGAATATATTCACTCGACAAGCTCGAAAGCCCCTCCAGCGCCATCATACGCAACCATTGCTGAAATAGCTGGTCATCCAGCTTCTTCGACATCCCGTTCTCAAGAGCCATCACTAAAGCCAGCAGAGAAGAGACCACCTAGTATGGTGGAGCGACTAGCGGATTGGCCAAAGCGTTTAAAAGAAATCAGGGGTAGACTCGGAGGCAGTTTACTAAATGGACAGTTCTCGTAGGACCGGGCGCCCCTTTCCGAGGGGCCTGCTGATTTCGCGTATACATAAACACAACTTCGCGTAGTGTGCGGTTCCCTACTTCGCCCGGGAAATCAACACTTTGTTCGTTTGTCCCTCATCCCTTTTAGGGGATATGGCTTCTACTGCACATTTCTAGTCCTCCTCTCGCTGATAATCTTCGCACTTATTAAAGGTTATAAAACTCTAAAATGTATATATTAAAACTATATTATATTAAAATTTAAATATTAAGACAATTCACCAGTATTGTTTTGTATTGTATTTCTGCGTTGTTTTAAACTTTATTTTGTTAGCATGTATTGCTTTTATGTTTTCTATTAATGAACCACATTTTTGTATGCTTTTTATAAAAATAAACGATGGCTATCCTTTGGTTAGATAGATATGAAGACTAAATCTTTGAAACGGACTAGTCTAGAATGTAATATTTTGTTGACGGAAACTGTTTAAGTGAACGTATCGTTCGAACAAATGCCATCTATCGTGCGAACATGGCGATTCGACTCATCTGAAAATCGCGTATATGCGCAGCGTATGTTTAAAGATCTTTTTTTCGGTTTTGTATAGAACAAGGAAAGCCCATTTCGCGCTAAGACGTCATCATGGCGATTCGCGAGCGGTGAGTTGCTAGCTGCATTGCACGAACCTCATTCGATTAACTGTTTTGACTTGTTGGTGTTGTGTCGGCATTGTTTTATTTTCTTTAAATAATTATTGAACACATGCATATAATTGCAAATAGTTGGATTTGGTTTAGCAGCTACTTATATAGTTTATTTTGTATAATTGAAAGTAGCACCGCATACAAAATAATGGTAATCCCCCACCCTCCAGAATGTTGATTGACCAAGGCTCTGAAATCAAATTATATTTGATGATTGATATATTTGACTCAGCGCTGGGTTTAAACAGACATTTTAATAAGTCAAAAGGTCTAATAAGTCATTAATTCTTGAGTACCTACCTTTATGTTGGTGTTTGGTTTTATATACAATGCTTTATCAAAAAAATATACATATATATTTATTTTTCAGCAGCCTTGCAAAACTATATTTAACATATACTTTACTAAAAGAGTTTGCCTAAACGCCGAATTTAGAAACGACATCAACAGATATGAATTTATTGAAGGGTGAAGTTTCACGATGAAAACATTACTTCTGATTTTGAGGTTCTAAAATTTCCCAAACTTTGTTTGCCAAAGGTTACATACAATCGAATTTCTCAAAAACTCACATTCGCCTACTGAAGTGATTATTGGATTTTGTATTCCATCGAGATGTGCAGAAAACCATTGGGAAAAAATATTGTCAGACGCACTTAAAATCGACGTTCAGGTCTACAACACAATATGTCGAACTGTTAATGACAAACCTTGGACGAATATGGATACAGCAGGGGTGTAAGTTAAAAAGTATATTTTATTTAACATCATCGAATCCATTTCCACAAAGAGAAAACAGAAGAAGAGCGTATAAGGATATTTTTAAAGTTTTCCTAGATGCGATATTTTTGTTTCACAGTTCAAACACAATTTTGTATTTGAAGGTTATTTAATACCCTGGATGTATGTAGTAAATGAGTTCCCCCGAAGGAGGTCCATACATAATTATAGGTTCTGCCAAGGACCTGCAAAGGTCCTAAAAAAATGTCTATAGGAGACTGTTTTGGCCAGTAGATATCGTAGTTTTTTACTTACGATTTTTTCGAATCTTTCAATTCGAAAAGTACAAATGCGAAATAGTAAATTTTTTGTATATCAATTGATGCTCTTGAAAAGCAACCATGACCGAAAAGAGCTCTTGAAAGCCAACATTTAGATCACATCAGAGACTGGTCGAATAATATATATACAGAATGAACTTTTTCTCATGCACATCCTTTTATGGGGTCATTCTATACTTTATTCTGATCGACTTTTCTTTTACAAGTTTTTCAATAGGTCATAAAAAGTATGTGAAAACCAGTAGAAAACAAAATCCTATTAGCGTTTAAACGCATAGTTACCTCCTTCTAAATGGGGCGTCCGCGAGCTTGACCTTCGCACGGCGTTTAGTTGGCGCGCGGCGAGTGAACTCAACGTTTCCTGAACGGCCTAGCCGTAAGACGTCAGGTTCTGGTTAAATAATTTACTACTGCCAAGAAAAGTTAAAAAATTAAAACCTTTTAATTAAATACGGATAATAGCAATTACGCATTAGGATCGAAGTATAGGAATATATTTATGTATGTCTCCTGTACAGGAATCGTTGAAGTGAAATGCATTCATCTAATTATATATAAGGATAAGTTTGTATGTGTAAAAAACGAATATTTAATTATTTCAGATGTTTGGTTATATTGCTTGGAGGTCTTATGGCATTGGGGACATTTATTGATACATTATTTAAAACAAAGGGTAAGTCTTATGTTTAGAAAATAGTTTGTATTTGGTAAATCAAGTAATAAATAAATATAAAGACTGACATATTTCAAAATTGTCCAACTGTTATACCCTGATCCTAATTATGTATTAGACACCAAAATGTGGCCCAAAGTAATTTAGGGGCCTAGATATTGATAATATACCTATATTTCTAAATGACCGTTATAAAATCCAAGATGGCCGACCGAGGAGTTGGTTCCTATCAAATATTGAAAGCAAGGTACTCAACTAGGACATTAAAAAAAAGGGTGCTTTGGTCCTGTGTGTCAGCTGTGTTGGCAGCTAGGCCCTGCATTGGCGCATAGGCGCATTGGAAGCACTCAATCGAATTGTGAAAGATCTGAGCAATGGCTCAAGATGTTTTGGAGGAGTCATTATTCTACAGTCTGGTAATATTCGTCAAACACTACTAGTCATTTCAAGATCAACTGCTGCCGATGAAACAAACACTTGCCTCCAATCATCAACTCGGTGGCGCTATGTGAATAAACTTCAGCTGACGACAAGCATGCGAGTTGCATTGCTAGACGATCCATCTGTAAGATTTCTCCAAGTAATTGCTGACTATTGTGGCGCGGCTATGTTGCCATGCGCACATCACTGAATCCCCTAATCATTGTCTATGGTCAGCGCTCGGCCGCGTACGGTCGAAGCGCGCAGATTAAATTCAGTCGCAATAAACGCACCACCACAGCACTACGCCTGCGTTGTTACTTCTTACCGTCGCGACCTCTATAGTGGATAATACCGCGTGTGGTCTCGGAGAGCCGCACTTCCACGACAATCGTTGCAATAAGCATATTTATAATATAACCAAATAACATATAACCGGTACACTGGTGACCCCGGCATTCAGAAAAACGCATCTTCTGGGAAGTGCAACGTTAGCGAAAAAATCTCCCCGCGGCCACACCTTTAGCGAGGACCCCACACCACGTGTCCGTCGCTGCCGCGTTTCGCTAACGTTCCAACGCGACTACAGCAAAGCAGACAACTACGACGCAGCATGTTTATAATATAACCGAATAACATATAACCGGTACACTATCCTCTGTATAGTACAATTAATAATGAGAAATTTTAATTTGAATTTATCAATAATGGCCCTATTCCTGTCGCCGAATAGAACGGATTAATTTCGATGCAATTTTATCTCAACGAAGTACGACCTCATCAATAAAGTATTCCCGAACACCATTACTAACCACAAAACCCACAATTGGTTGAGTCAACGAGCAATTCTTGCGGCAAATAACAAAGATATGGTACTTAAACAACTTCAAAATTTAAAATCAAATCATTGGTCCACTGCATTCTTTCAAATCTATCGAAGACGAAGCAACCAACTATCCAACTGAATTTTTAAACCCATTGGATCTGCCTGGCTTACCGCCACACAATTTACAACTGAAGGTTGGCTCAGTAGTCATCGTGCGCCGAAATCTGAACCAACCAAAACTATGTAACGGAATGTGTTTGGTGGTGAGAAAACTCATGGACAATGTGATCCATGTGACGATACTCAAAGGAAAGTTCAAAGGTGATGAAATTCTCATTCCGAGAATTCGATGATCCCAACCGATATGCTATTCGAGTTTAAACGGTTTTAAGGTACGATTCGTCTTGCATTCGCCATGACGATCAACAAATCTCAAGGCCGATCCTTGAGTGTTTGTGGCCTGAATCTATAAAATGAATGTTTCTTTCAAGGTCATTTGTACGTAGCATGTTCATTGTTCGCGTGTCGGCATATCATCCGCTTTGTTCGTTCTCGTACTTTACAAAAAGAGGAAAAATGGCCTATATCACTATCATAAGGTGCTTCAATGAAAGAAATCAACGTGATACAACCCATCTAGCAAATAGTTTAACAAAAAGCAGTGCAACAATCTTACGCGAATCATTTCGATTCGCTTCAATAAAGCAAATGCCTTGCTGCCACGTGAGTTACATTCATTTCAATATGATTAAAATACAATAATTCAAAATAAAATAAAATAAATATATATAATTTAATAAATTACAATATTAATAATAATAATATAATAATATAATTATTAAATTATAATTCATAAAATAAAATGAAAATAAACAAACCAAAATGACTAAAATATCATTTTCATTTTTGTAATTTATTGAAATTAATTCATTTTGAGTATTCTGAATAATAAAAACTGAATTTAATTCAGCTAATAACAAAACATTTATTGATTCTGAGGCAGTACGAAGTTCGTCAAGTCAGTTTGTATTATGTATTATATAGATTCCTAGATAGATGAAACATTCGTTTTTAAAATATATTGCACAAGATTAGTCCAACATCTGTGTACATAGTCTGTGGGTCGCATGAAACTACATTTTTTTTTAAATTAACTTTAAGAACTTACCTAATCTATATTAAAAAAATATTTTCAGAAAAATCCATGATAGTTCAGCTGCTGGGGAAATTCTCCATTACGATGAATTTGCAAAGACTGATTTCATTACACAATTCAGGTCAACCCCTGGACCATCTTCACGGTCTACGAACATTGTCAATGTTTTGGATTATAATGAGACATCAGCATGTGATGGCTGGTGTAGCAACAAATACTTCAAATGCTCTGGATGTGAAAGAGGTATACATAACATTTCGTTTCATATTTTATATTAGAAGATGGAAGCCCAAATTACACCTAACAAAATGTAATACTAACAATTTGTTAAATAGTTGCTGTAACTCTTACCGATTATGAAAATGATGCAATGTGTAAAAAATAAATATACTATTTTATTTTCTTACACCTTACAATTTATTACATCTTACTTTCGGAGATAAGAGAAGAGGTCACATATTTTTTTAAACCTACATTTTGTTATAAACAAAACATAAAATCACATCAAAATAATATAAAGATATATTTTAAATTTCCTAAGAAAGCATTTATTGTCGATATAGCACATGTTAAAATCAATATATTACAAATGTTCACTATTTTGGCCCCAGTAAACAGAAAAAATATTTTTGGTTTTTATGGACCTATGGTATATTTGCACTACTAGACTTATCAGTGTACCAAATCACAACCTATAGTACGCGAAATATTGTTAGAAAAAAGTTCGTCCTACGAAACATTGTATAATATTTGTTACTGTAAAGGTATGGAGATAGGACTCTTATATTCCTTGACTAAACATGGTATGACACACACGATGTTACGAAAAAGGTTGGCAATAAGTTGGGAAAGTGTGTTTTAGGGTATCTCGAGAAAGCGTGTTATAACTGTGACATAGGATGGATTTCGGGTTCTTTGTTGCTGTAGTGCCGATTATCATCAGGATATGAACATCGAGTCATTCAAGAAGTCGTTTGAAACGCAGTTACAACTTTACAACAAAACAACGTAATTGTAGTGGATAATGCACTTATCATTTAAGGCAAGAGGAATAACTACCATGTAGCAATACAAGAAAAAGCGAGTTAATATCGTATTTGAACCAGTATATGTATACCGAAACCAGAGCATACTACAAATAATATACAAATTGTATTATATGGAATTGTATTGTATGGAAATTGTAAAAATATCACAATTTTGCAACATGTTTATGTCTAGACTATGGAGATTATGTTTGTCACCACTGTGTGCTGTCGATCTATACGATACGCTAATACCTATAAATTAAGTGTTTTCCTTTTTTTATGCATTCATATTATTCCCATAAATTGAACAGATATTGTCAATTAATAATATTATTTTTTTTCAGTGGAGCATTGACCTGCGGAGTGCCTGGGTATATTCAATGCCATTTGCAGTTGACACGTTCTTCTTCTTGAGTGGATTTCTCGTCACGTGGAATGTACTGCAGAAATTCTATAACAAAGGTAGATCGTGTATATTGTACAAATTAACACCAGGGAGCAACTATAAGCCGAATAAATGAGGCAACAGAAAAATTAGAAGATAAAATTCGAAACATGGTTTAGCTCGTGAAATACATGGTTTAGGTACTGAAGTTGCATAAGATGGCGTTGTCCCGTCCAATCCGCTTGCAGCGGACCCGAAGACGATGCTCCTTCCAGTCGGGACACAGCAGGTGAAGTGAGATTTCACCGCCACTAACCAGTTCGCTTACCTGGAACCGGTGAAGCCTGCCGTTTATGCTTACGACAGGGTCGGCACTCTCGTATCAGTATTTAACCATAGAATTCTCCGCCAAGAATGCAATCTATCAAAGATTACTGATTCTTGCGTCACACTCGGGGCGAAGTTCTGATGTGGGCTGAGGATCCGAGTTTTAAGATGTCAAGCACACAATCAAGTTAGCCTGATTAAATGTTAAATTCACAGAATTCCACTGAATTAGTTATTGATTAAAAAACACAGTTGAAATGGAAATGACACTTTTATTATCAGTATATAAAAAGGGGTCGTAAATCCGTTAGAATATGTCAATAGATATTGTTTGTTAACAAATATTAAAAACACAAATAAATTCAGTTAACAGAAAGCACAATGTGAACATACGTGACAGTCTTAGTACAGCCGTCCATTTAATTTGTAAAATTCTAATATTTTACTTCATAAAAATATAATTTCAGATTGCTTACAATTCACTCACCTAATGCCATTAGCTTGATTTCGCAGTACCCACTAGGTAAATCTTGAATACTAATTTTATTCTTCTCTAGTAATTAGTGACCTTAGTTGCTAACTCGATTAAACTCTATTCGCGATTATTAAAGTTCAGCCACGTGTTATCACGACCCAGGTCGGAAGGTACGTTAATTAATCGAGACTTGCCTGCTCGAAGAATTCAAAATTAAAACTCTAAATTTATTTCGCGTCTAAGAAAATCGTTGAGATTAACGGACAAAGTAACGGCGTCTCAGTCGATCTCTTGCTAACAACTGACTGTTCGAGTTAGTGTTTCTGCGCTCAAGAGTAGTGCGGGCACTATCTCGAGGCTTTTTTCCAGCGAGGGGCTTATTAGGCCCCCTTGGTCTGGGGGTTCGGGTGAGTCGGCCCCGCGGGCCGACTTGCAGTGGGGGGTGACAGGTCTTCCTTCCTTCCGGGTGGGATGAACTGAGGGGATCGTCGACGATTCGCAATCGATGCGGTGTCAGAGTGGCCTCCGCGCTGGGTGGACTTACTCCAGGAGTAAGTCGCGCGGGTAAGGCCTGCGGCGTCTGTCAGGCGGACGCGCGTGGAGCGGTGTGTCGCCCTGTTGAGGGGCAATGTTTCCCTCTGGAACATGTTTTTCGCGAGGCGCCGGACATATGTGTCGATCGATTCAGCCTTGAAGTCGCGGCTGATGTCGGCGTTCGGGACGTGGTACGCGGCACCTGCGATGGTACATGTTGAGCATCGACTGCCTAGTCTTGATGGGGACGCTTTCCGCCTTCAGCAAGGGCCTCAGCAGGTGGCGCGCTGACTTGGCGCCAGCGATGGCAGCTTTAGCTTGTCTGCTGAAGTTCAGGCGGCCGTCGATATGGGCACCGAGATACTTCACGGACTCATTCCAAGGGATGGCCGTGCCATCGAGTTTCAGAGTCGGAGGTTTCTGCTTCCTGTGGTGTCCAACCAGCAGCGCTTGGGATTTCCCTGCGTTGACGGAGATACGCCATTTCTTCAGCCGTTCCGGGAGGGCGTCCAGCTGCTCCTGGAGTAGAATGCAGGCCCTGTCCGCGTTCATCGACTTCGCCTGGAACATGGAGTCATCCGCGTAAAGGCGGAGCCCGCGCCCCTCTTTCAGCGGGATGTCGTTGGTGTAGGCGTTGTAGAGGGACGGGGCTAGGACGCTGCCTTGTGGGACTCCGGCTCTGATCGGGCGTCGGCTGGACCTGGCTTGTCCCACCTGGACAAAGAAGGATCTGTCCTTGAGGAATGACGCCAGCACTTTCTGGATTGGCTGAGGGATCGTGGTCGTGGTAGCCAGCTTGTAGAGCAGCCCTTCGTGCCAGACTCGGTCGAAGGCTTTCTCCACGTCTAGGAAGACAGCGTCCAGTTTGTTGAAGGCCTCGGTGAGTTCGTGGACTACCCGGACGAGTTGCAGCGTGGTGGAGTGTCCATCTCTGAATCCGAATTGCTCGTCCCTGATTGGCACGTGGCGTCGCATTCGCGTCAGTAGGCAGCGCTCGAATGCCTTGCCGAGCAATGCTTGCTGGCAATGGCGGCAACCTTGTAATTGCTGGTAACATAAAAACTGAAAATACCCATTTAGTTTTATAATATTTCACAGATTTCACAGATTACAATGACAATAACCGTATTAACAGTTTACATATGGGCTTAGCTTATTACCAACGGTAAGATGGCTTTGTTATTACCAACTAAACTTTAAAAGAAAGATATCGTGAAAGTGACTATAAAATATACATTTTTTTCAGGAATTGAATCGTTTGTAAGGAATCTACCTTCGTTCTATATAAAGCGATATCTCAGGATGGTTGTTCCGATGTGCTTTACGATTGTGGTATTTTCGGGACTGCTATACCGAGCATTTGATGGACCATTCTGGCCCGATGTCGCTTTTATCACCGGCCATTGCAGCAACAATTGGTGGACCAACGCACTCCTAATACATAACTTCATACCCTGGGATAGTATGGTACGAGCTTTGTTATCTATGCGCATCTTTTCCTATTACAAAACTTTAAAAGTTCAACAATTACCAAAATCCCAAAATGTTCGATTTAAGAATCCATTATTCGGTGACGAGATGCAGCGCTAAATACCGGAAGGCAGAAAGGTAAATAACGGCACGTATCTTTTGCTGCGATCTGCCTCCTTGCCAAACTGTAAAACTCACCTATATGCTCTCCCGGGAAGATGGTATCACTCTTGACACTCGTCAAGAGCGATACCATCTTCCCGGAGTACGGAGATTCTGTTCTGCGCGCTTACACTCGTAAGCGCGCAGAACAGAATCTCCGCACTTCACCATAAACGGCTTCCTCAAGCTAGAGGCACAAAGATACTTTTTGCGGGCGTGATTATGGTGAATTTATCAAAGGTCAAATGGAATAATTTATGACTTTTATTATTAAATTCCTCGTGGCCATTATTTATGACAATATCGAACATATTTCTATAGGAAATTAATTCCTTGCGGACATTCATTCCTTACGAAAGCAGTTTCAAATGCTAATTCTGTAAATCAGCCATGTCAAACTCAAAGTGGTGGGCCACTGGTAGGCCAAAAGTATGAAGAAGTATGAAGACCGCAAAACCTAATCTTAAAGAAGGCAAACTACTGAAAATCTTTATGAAAAAGTACTATTATAGGACAAGTATATTTGTTAAATTTTCAGATTATTACAAATATTAATAATATTATATTACTTAATTATTTATAAATATATATATAGATTATATGTATATATAATTGTATAATTGAGTTGTAAAGTTATTTGACTTATATTTGACGGTTGTTTTTTAATAACGGCAAATCGCCTGAAAGATAAATAACACAATCTTTGACAATATTAACAAAATTTTTTGAAAAAGTTTTTAATTATTTGATAAAGTCCTGGATAGCATAAAATTTATAAAGGTTCTAAAGAGGTCTTGTACTTGAGACCGCAGGATGTCGGTTTAAACTCAGCGCTGAGTTTTATAAAAATGCATTTTTAACTCTCACCTGTCCTCTTTAGTGTAAAATATTGTCAAATATTATGTAACCATCTAATTAAATGAAATAAGGAAAGGATGATATTTTAATTTTCAATTTTGTTTTGTTTTCAAAAACATAATGTTATTTTGTTTTTAAAAACATAATGTTATTTTTGTTTCAGTGCTTTGCCCATACTTGGTATTTGGCAGCGGACTTCCAAATGTACCTCATGTCATCACTACTCCTTCTCTTGATGCTGAAATACAAGAAATACGCCAAAATAGTTGTATTCGGACTAGCAGTGATCAGCTCCATTGGTTTCTTCATCACGAGTCACGTCAATAAATCGACCATCAACCTACCATTTTTGTAAATATACCTATATATTTTTTAAAACTTAAAGCATATCTCTGACATGCTTTTTTACCTTGTATGTTATATAAATATAACAATAAATTCTAAATTTTTTAGTTATAATAAATAAAACATGTCAGTTCGATAGAAAACGGGAATATCATATTTTAATTTCAAAAATATAGTTTTAATTTTAACTATTTGATTTAAAAAATCTATGGATCTAAATGTGTAATAAAAAGCATATTTTTAATTCTATTAAGCGAACAGACGAATATATTAATTTGCGCGGAAATAGAATTTAATAATTCGACTATTCTTCCAATCGGACTATAATTATTAATGTCCAGTGCCGCATTATAATTATTATAAATTGAAATATTATGTCCGTGTTGTTTTATTACTAGCCGTAAATCGAAATTAACAAAAAAAAAAACAACCAAAATGGTGTTAAAATTTATCATGATTTGAAGAAATGTCTTCATACTACTGTATGTTTTTTTATATTAATCTATCTATTCATACCTACTTAAAAATAATAATGTGTTTGAGGGCTACGGCATCAATTGCTTTTCTAATGCCTCGCTACGGCATCAATTGGCGTTCTAATGCCTCGCTACGGCATCAATTGCTTTTCTATTGCCTCGCTACGGCATCAATTGGCGTTCTAATGCCTCGCTACCGCATTAATTGCCTTTCTTATGCCTCGCTACGACATCAATTGCTTTTTTAATGCCTCGCTACGGCATCAATTGGCGTTCTAATGCCTCGCTACCGCATCAATTGCTTTTCTTATGCCTCGCTACGACATCAATTGCTTTTCTAATGCCTCGCTACGGCATCAATTGGCGTTCTAATGCCTCGCTACCGCATCAATTGCTTTTCTAATGCCTCGCTCGGCATCAATCGTTTTTCTACAACCTCGCTACGACATCAACAGCTTTTCTAGCGTTTTTCAATATCTTTTCTAATGCCTCGCTACGGCATCAATTGCTTTTCTAAAGTTTTTCTAATGGATAGCAGTGTTTTATGATAGAAATCATAAGTAAATAATTTGATCGCGATACTATAGTTTTTAATGTATGGTAAATATTGTTTTTTTATTATATCGATTCACTATTATGCAATATGATCTCATTATAAGTAAACATGTACAGTACGTTCGAAAAATATTTTTTTTACGCAAAACATTTGTTTAAAAAAGCCGTCATTACATTATCTTCAAAAAATAGATATTACTATGAATTTAATTTATTTTGTAAAAGAAATACGGAATTGGACTTTTGGTTTATAGTCAATTTATATTAAAAACAATGTATTCGTTTTTTAAATGTGAAGCAATAATCTCGCGATCAAATTATGCAACTGTCGTATACACAAGGTTAAAACTGCCGTCTGGAGAATTTTTAAATGCAATCCACGCCGCCAATATAATTGCAACATGAACGCAATGGAGTGAAGGTTACTTTAAGATTGTCGATGTTGGTTTTTATTACCAACAAGACGTACTTTTAGCGGACCACACAAAAGTAGTATTTTTCTCTCTGCATATTTAATTCACTCAATTCGCAATAAGTAAACCCCAAGGAATCTTTTCATGTAAAACAATACTATAAAAATTATTCCAAGACGAGTCAAAAAAATCCATGCAGATAAATAATTGGGACGATTGATGCCGCAGCCGCTTATCCCTTTTTCCGTAGATTTGTCACAATAGAATCAATACTTCGTTACTTCAGCCACACAAAGCGATTGATGCTGTAGCCGCGTACCTTTATTTACCTATGATTTCTATCATAAAACACTGCTATCCATTAGAAAAACGTTAGAAAAGCAATTGATGCCGTAACGAGGCATTAGAAAAGCAATTGATGCCTTAGCCCACAAAACACACTACTCAAAATGTCGCCTCTATGGCTTTTGGAAGCGGCGATAGAGCCCCGGTGGCCCTTTGGCCTTGGTGGCCTTGGGTTATACCCAAGGGCCAACATAAACCAATCCGGCCCGTGGAACCCAGGCACGAACTGCCCGGAATCCGGCCCGCCAACGTGTATATTGATTACATTGTAAAAAGTATATGACACAAAATGGTAGTAGATTATGATAGTCTAGTGGCTAAGGCGTTGGACTACTGACCCAAAGGTCTCGGGTTAGAATCCGCAGATGGTCATACCATTTTTAACGCTTCATTACCACCATCTCCCCTGACTCTAGCACAGGCACATTTGGCCTAGTTTAGAAGGGCCCAAAATATTGTATATGACTTAGGTCACATAACAATTCTTTAATATGTATAATAAATAATATTCAGATGTTTTTCACGGGATCACGCAGCAGAGCCTTTACAGAACGTGTTCTAGCACTGCCACTCGCTACAAGATGGCGTTGTATAATTTGACTAACCAAGCATAATTGACTTTTTAGCACAATTCCATCACTCCCCGCAAGATGGCGCTGTACCACTAATCATAACTTCTTATTTCTGCTCATTTTGTGCACAGTTGAAAGTGGGTGAGTTCTTTTTACCCAGCCACTTATTTTATTAACAGTAAGATTGTTTCCTTTTCTCTATTTAAAAAGAAAGAAAGTTGGTTGTAAATATTCAATTATGTAAAAAAAATAGCTATCAATATTTTTCAGACCTGGAAGGACAGTCTACATGAAACCGTGGATCCACTTATCTGTTTATTTTATTGGAATGGCTCTAGCCTATGCAATTTTCATATCAAAACGTAAACGTGACAAGTTGCCTAAAGTACGTGTGCACTTTCTTTTTCTTTCACTTTTAATGTACTTTATATTAAGGACACTCCAAAACTTTCTATTAATTTACCACGAGATGATATTTATTTATTTTTTCATGTTTTTTTGTATTTTTTTAGTTTTTATTACAATATAAACATTACATGTACAGTCAAAGGCACTCGGAGCTTTACCCCGAGTATTTAAAGTTTACTGAAATGCGTAAAAACAGTTGAAATATAAAATGTTATGTTTCATGATCATTTTAGATACTGCTGGTGAGTGGTTGGATTACATGCATAATTGCCATGGCTACAATAGTAATTACTATGACTCTTCTTTCTCGAACTGGCGAATATTCAGAATGGCATCCCATTCACATTACGTTTTCCAGACCTGCGTGGGCCCTCAGTTTAGCGTGGATAGTCTTCTGTTGTTATTTCAAAATGGCAGGTTTGTTCAATTTATTAATATAACCGAGTTTACGCGGTCATTATTTAATTATTCGCGAGCGAATATTGAGTGGCCCTCGCCACTGTATGCATGAATTTTAAAATTTTCGGATCAAATACTGATTTTATCTATCGATTGCTCAACGTCTGAAATCTCCCAGATATTCAGACGGATCTTGGCGCGGACTTCGAAGACAACTTTGATACGTGTCAACCACAGTTGTTGATTTTTTATTGAATGAGGCATAGGCCTGGCCCGTGGCCCCTACGAGCCCTATGCCTATGGATCGACGCCCCTCGCTCGCGCGGTGCGGACTTTGGTCGCGCCCGGCGACACGTGTCCGGTGCGCCTCCCGCTACAACTACATAAGCTCAATTTATTTGAGGAGTGATTGTTTTCAATTTCTATATAATCTATCTAATCTATATAAATGATATATAAGACGAACCGCCCCGCTTAGCTGATCTCGAATCTGCGATAAAATTCATTATCGGACCAGAGATTAAAAAGATAGAACGGTTTCCGTTTCGCAAATTTTTTATTATTTAGAAACGTACAGAGTAACATTTCTGCAAGATGACGACTTTGTCTTGGCATAAATATATCAAAAGTTACAAGTGATCTGTATAGGTTCAGCAATGCATCTTTGGCTGTCAGCATCATTTTAGTGTTGCGTCCAGCGTCATTTATTTTTAGATTTTTGAATCCGTCATTAAGGCTTTAGTGAGCGTCGATATCCCCCTTAGCACCTCCTGCAAGATATTCGTTGTTATTCATCTTTTGAGGTTCGTTTCAACCATTCCTATAGCTCATCCTTTTTTAGAAAACTTTATAGTTTCAAAGGGTTACATTTGCGGCGTCCGGAGTTCGGACCATTCGCTACTCCATTAGCATAGCTAACTATTGAGTATTTTTGCAAGGTTTTAACTCTTCAAACTTATTTTATATGAGTTTTTTAAGCTTTCATTTTGCTTTCACATGGCCCCGCCAGTGACTACCCACAGTTTGACGAAAACTCAATAGTTTCTAAATGGGTCGTTGAAAGTCTTCAAATTTTTGACAATCAGGTGCTTGTTTAGCTTCTGCATGCAATTATTATTTTTCCAGGATTTTGACTCTGCAAACTTGATTTATGAGAGTTTTTTAAGAAATCTAAATATCGGATATTTGACATAAAATTAGTTTGGTTTTTATAGTTTATAGGGCATCTACGAATAACTAGGTAATCTGTTAAGCAAAACCACTTTACGTACAATAACTCATTTGCGTAGTTAATCTGTAGAGTAACTAGATAATCCGTGCTTTAACTGTTTTACAGACATTAACGGTTACATATTCATATATGTAACAGGATTTTGAGATTAAATGCAAAATGACATTTTCAATGCGCCGGTCAATAAATATTGTTTGTCTTAGCGCTCTTCTCGGCTTTGACTAAAGTATTGAGTGGTTATGCTGCACTTGCCTGTGAAAATAATTTACAATCTTAATATTATAAATTTTTCAGGTCCAATTGGATACTTCCTTGACATGAAATTTTGGACAATTTTGAGTCGTCTGTCGTTCGCTATTTATTTGACGCATATGCCTGTCATATTTCTTAACGCTTGTTCAAATCCGGGGTCGAATTATGTCACTGAAGACCGAATCGTAAGTTCTATGCGATAATTTTGAAATTTATGTAATTTGTTATTTGCGAATACCCATATCACGTGTCACGAAGCGAGGTTAATCAGAGCTGTTTAATCTACAGGTCATGCCGACATGTTTTTCCTCTCCTGCTCCGAGAGGTCATTCCAGCCATGCTCAGAATGCAACTTCCTAAGCGTACAATGTAACGTCAAGAGAGCATCATGTTTGCAAACCATGATAAGATTTTTTCGCACTTTTATTCGCACTATTCAGACATTTTCCAGTCAATATTTTTAAAAATATTTATTAACATAAGAAGTAGAAGGTTAACATCCTCAGGAATATTGCAATTGAATTAGCTTGTTTGGAAATTATAAAATTATAACCAATGACGTAACAATTACGCTGAATAAAATATCAAGTGTGGTCATTACAAATTACTAATGTTTCTTAGTTGTATTGCTTAATAATACAGATATTTACAAAATTGCTACAAATCCCGATACCATTTGACACCCGAAATAATACCATTCAACAAAATAAACAACTCATTAAGTTAACTAACAACTCGTTAAGTTAACTAATAACTCGTTTTATTAGTTTGCTGATATATTGACAGACTTGCATCGCGCTACCTAGTCGTTCACGTAAAAGAAACCACAATATTTTTTCTGCTACAAACTGTGTTACAATTATAGCTTTATTTATAAAAAATACTTTTTATTTCAAACCGTCGAACATTCTAACTTTTCTACAACTAGATTATTTAAATATTTATTTTTAATATGGGTTATTTTTTTATTATGTTTCATATTATTTTCAGATACAATCTTTTTTTTCAACCGTTTGCTATTCTATTATTTGTGCAACAATCCTGACATTGTGTACAGAAACTCCGCTCATGGGCATCATGCAAATAATATTCTCTACAAAAGGTAATTAATTTTCTAATAACTAGCACTGAATAATGGATATGGTATGTTTAAGATAATATTTTTTTTTATAAACTAAACCAAGTATCGATTCACAAACAGAAATATAAAACGAGTTAATTAATATTGCCAATTAATTTAAGTAATCATACATCTTTATATTGTGCATGTAGTCAATAATAATTTACAAAATTTTGACTAATATTAACGTCGATTTTATTGACTTTTAAAAATTACGAAAATACTGATTATGTGCATATAACGATTAGATACTTAAGTTGTATTTTGCGTTTTATTTGTATTATTAACCAATTTTGTTAAAAATACATTTATATTTACTTTTACATGGTTTTTCGTAGGTCTTTTTTACTCACACTGTTGCACTTCGTAAATAACCTTTCTTAGAACAAGTTACTCTCACCTAGTTAGAAAAGACAAATAAAATGACCAACATAACTGCTACCTAGTGGGTACCTAGATACTCAATTTTCAATTTTTTTTTATAATTTACTAATTTATTTGTGTATATTATTTTTATATTCACTTTAAGTAATACTGAACATTATGTTGCCGATAACTAATTTTGTATCATAAAAACTTTGAAATTGAATTCTCAAACTTCAATTACCCTAAGCATATACACTCAACACCAATACCAATACACGATTTAAATGCGCATAATATAACACATAAAATTGGGAAAATGTAAATTGATTTAAAAAAAACATTTTAAATTATTTATGCTGTTTTAATTTTTATGGGTAATCCTATATTCATTGCATTTTCTTCGTATTACTTTTTCTTTGTCTCGTTGATAATAAGAAACGTTAATTCGTTTTAATTTTCTCAATTTTGAATTGTAAACATAATTTTACGCTTAGGACGCTTTTATTTTCAAAATAAAATATTTAATCAAGGCATCTTTTTGGATTGCATCAGTGTTGTACTCTCAGCTTCTACTTATTTTTTCAGAAAATGCTACGGCGCAAGTTGTTCAAACAAAATGTCAGTCAAGCGAAAGAAACGACCAGGGAATTGGTAAATGGTCTAAATTGGAAGATATTATTAAATTTTAGTACCTACCTGAAATGCATCTATTACATACTTTACTTATAATAACTTTAACTTAGTTTGAAAATAAAACTTTAATGAACATATCTAGACTCAATGAAAACTATAATATTTTATTTTCCTAATTAATATCCTTTTTTATTTGTTTATGAAAGACCAAATTATTTCTCAAAACCGAGTTTTAATTACAGCGTAATGACAAACTATATTATGTATTACTGAATTTTCTATATAAATACGCTACATTTTCTGCCCCTGTAATAAGGTTCTAAAACAGAAATAAACCCCCAGAGCTATATAGGTAATGTTTTCACCGCCGTTTAATTTTTCCCTCATCATTTCCAATCTTCCCTTAGTAAGAATCAAGGGTTCATCACAGTGATTCGATAATTAAGAGGAAAGCGATTTTTCTCTTTAGCTGTTAAATAATAATAAAATAAGAATATTACATTCAAAAGAAAGTTTATAATAAAATAAGTTTAGAAAAAATAATAATAATAAAATAGGTGTTTTACCGTTTAATATACTTACTTTTGTATATTTACTTTTTTAAGATAATACAATAAATAATGAAAACATACCAGTACGAACATATTAATGAACTTTATATTAGTAGGTCGACAACAATGGCTGCAGATTGCAACCGCTATTTAGGATGTTTAGAAAAATCAGTGCCAAAAATCTTATGGGCCATCTTTGGCCCATAAGAAAAATTATTAGCACTGGTGCCCATTGGCACTCCTTTTTTTCCTATATTATTCAGCCCTACTAATTTGAAAGTGACTTTTCGAATACTTGTAGAATATTGCTAGAATGTAAGAGGCTATGAAGGGTTTTAAATGTTAGAATTAATTGTATCTCTACTTTTTTTCAATGTAATTTTCAGTGTCTCATTCGAAGTACTTGTAGTAATAATTGTGTTTATGGATTTAGCAGTAAATGAAAAAAAAACCATGTTTCAAGCATCATTCTTAGCGAGATTTTACATATAAACTTTTGAAATCTACGTGTCTATGTGTGACAAAAAGATAAACAATTTATTCAATCTTGTTGTTAGTTGCAAAAAGTCTTGTTATTATTGAACTATGTGTTATACTTAAATGTAATACGATGGACAGAGGCTTTAGCCTCTATTATATTATTTAGCGTTTTATTAAGATTCCGAACTTCCTTATCACACGTATATTAAAAAAACTTTAACTTACACTTAAACTTATTTAAACTTGATCGAAAATCTAAGCTTAATTACTTAAACGTAAACTTACACAGTTAAAAAATTTAACTATGTACCTACCCATTCCCTAAAACTAATGATTAAAACAATTTTTGTTATAAGTAACCCTTATATAGGTGTTTTTTTTGGAGGTGTGGTTTTCAATCTGGCACTACTTATTTCGTAGTTAGTGTTTTTGACAGCTGTCACTTGATTTATGCTCAGTTTGGTTTGCCATTTCATAATGAATAGACTTACTCCTGAACAACGTTTGCAAATAGTGCAAATTTAGAAAAAAACACTCTAATTTTTTTTTAAATCACTCTAAAATAAAGTAAAAATCGCGTCGTGGCCCTGTGGCGTGGCCTCCAAGATCGTGCGATTTAACACCGCTGGACTATTTTTTGTGGGGTTATGTGAAGTCGCTTGTCTACGCAGATAAGCCGGACACGATTAACGCCTTGGAAGAGAATATTCGGCGCATTATTGCTGACATACGGGCCTAACTTGCTGCAAAAAGTGGTTGAAAATTGGGCCTCTCGGCTGGAATTTGTTCGAGTCAGCCGCGGCGGCCACATACCCGAAATCATTTTTAAAACATAATGGCAAACCCTTATCTTTATAATAAAACTAAATTCTTAGCCATAACATCAAATTATATGCGTTTTATCTCTTCTTGAAAACCACACCTCTAAAATCATCACCCAAGGGATGGCCAAATGTTTCTCCGAGTGGGTTTCTCGTAAGCTAAATATATGAAACGTTTTTACATTTATTCAACATTGGTGAATTAAGTGTTTATTATCTCACTGATAGGATGAAAGCCTTTAGGAAAGATTCAGATAGTACTAGAAGATTTTAGAGAAATATATAAGATTTTGGAACATTATAGAATAATTTCGAAATCTTTGGAATGTTCGAGAAACTTCCGGTTCTTTTTCTAAATTACTGGAATATTTGAAAAGTTTAAAGAACTATATAGAAGTAAATGAAAGTTTTCAATATATTCCATCTCGGACAATTTCAGAAGCTTCCAGAAGGTTGTAAAAGCTTCCTGAACAATCAAATTTTGAAAGTAATGTAAATAACTTTAATAATATTAACAACAAAATTAAGCAAATGGATAAATAATCGGAGATTAAACATTTTGATTTTTGGTCTTGAATCTGTACAATAACGTGAAAAACTACGGCGATTTACAAACACTAATATGTGAATATATAAATAAACTTCCTTACAAATAAATGAAAATCACATTAGCTACATTTCTCGCCTGGGAGCTAGGGGTCATAATAAGCCCGTATTGGACCAATTTGTTAATTTTGGTACTAAGCTAAAAGTTCTTCAGAACAGCAATAAGCTGAAGGGAACAAACATTCGGATATTGGAAGTAATCAGCGAATCGAAGGAAAAACTTTAATTCCGTGTCTTATAGCAGCGCGAAACGAGGGTCACTCTGCACAGTTAAAGGGCATTCAAACCTAACGATGATAGGTTTGAATGTTCTATACTGTCTACCACCAAATTGATGAATATGGGAGTTCCTCAAGGGCCAATACTCGGGCCATTACTGTTTATTATATATACAAATGATTTAAGTCTGAATATAACTAAATCAGAAATCATTCAGTTTGCCACCAGCTGTGTGGTTGTAGCAGATGAACTTGACGATCTTTTAATTAAAATCAATACATCACTCAATGAGCTGCAATGAGCAATGAGCTGCAATGAGCTCAATGGGCTAATAAAATGTCTTTAAATATGTCTAAAACGGTAGTACTAAATTTCACTAATTTCAGAAATGAAATTCATAGAACTTCAATACTCTGTTAAAGTAAAGGATGACGTTAAATTTTTGGGTATTCACTTGGACAATAAACAGCCTGTTACGCCATATCACAGATTCGAATTCTCATGAACATAAAAACTGTTATTTCTGCATACCATACGCTCGTAGAATCGCATTTGAGATATGGTATACTTGTTTGGGGAACAGCGCCTTATAGTTCGGATATATTTCTTCTTCAAAAAAGAACAGTCAGAGCGGTTTAAGGTCTCCCAAATAAAAAATCTTGTAGACCTTATTTTAAACAACTGGTTATTTACATTTAAACAACTTACGATTTGTGGTAAATATATACTAGAAGCAATTTACCTTTTTTATAGTCATAAAATACTTGCCAATAAACATAGTGATATTCATGAGCTTAATACACGTCATAAAATGTTCAACCTGTGTCAGCCCGTTCCGTCAAATACCAATCTACATGTCATTATTTAGGCGATATTTTAATATGTTATTTAAAAGCTTTAAAAGTATAAATAATTTTCGCGAATTTAAGCGAGTTTGAGGTTAAAGAAATATATTCTAGAAAAAAATATTTATAATTTTAAGGAATTTAGATAGTTACTCGTAGATCAACCTGTTTCTCAACTGTCTTAATCCGTTGTTTTTTTTTTAATTGAAATGTAACGGTATGTACAAATATGCAATTGTCATTCCTGTACAATAAGTTTGTTTATGGAAATAAAATTATATTATCTTATCTTAACGAAAATATTTCAACACTAACTTTATAAGGTTATTTAGGAAATTAGTATTTCCGTATTATATTTTAAGACTTCGTGGTTAGCTTTTAAAACTACTAGACCAGAAAAGTCCTTTTAAACAAGTCAGAAAAAGACTTCTCCGATAATTTCCAAATGATCACATTTCACTATTAACATCTTCAGTCAGCTGAAGCTATAAATTCTCGAATTGGTTAGTTTTTAGTGTCACCAACGATAAGAGAAGGATTCACGGGTCCGCTTTCTAACCAATATTTATATTTTAATTGCTAGTAAGTTACACGAGCTCGCTAAAACAAACAAAAAAAACAAAAACAGAAGAAGCCAAATAATATCAAGGGCGATTGCAAATAAATGCAGCGACTAACGTATTTTTTATGAAAAAACCTGTTAAATCGTTTATTTCAACGAAATAGAATGTTGTTTTTGAACAATTGGGCTCTTTTTTAAAAATTGTTAAGGTTTATTTTCTATCAATTTCGTTGTGGGATTGCTCGTCTTTTTGGTATTTAAATTGATATAATGAAGCAAACTTTTAATACAATATTACTCGCTCTAATTTTTTATCTTTTATTTTTATATGGATTAAAAAAAAAATGTGTTGTAGCAGAAGCCAAAAATCTTTTAAACAGTGAAAGCGTTAATCAACATACAAATACGAATAGTTTTATAAATTTGTTGTATAATTCGAATGGAAGGTTTACAAATGACACAAGTTTTAATGAATGCCTTAACGATACCCGACTTTATTTGGATTCACTAAGGAAAGGACACCTTTGGGCATTGACTAGTAAGTATATTTTTACTCGCAAGTTCGATACTGCAACGCAGGGTATCAAATACAGGTCCTGCGGGCAGCGATCGGCGTATTTTCAATATGAAATCAACAATTGTATTTTAAACGTTCATCTGAAGTAAATAACCTAGGAATTATTTTTGGATCTAATTTAAATTGCACTAATTACTTATTTAAAGCGTGCAAACAAAATATTTGGTTTTTTGTCGCGCGTCTGCAAACAGTTCAATAATACAGCCTAATATTTTATTTTTTATTTTATTAACTAACAGGTAAGCATACAGCGAAGTAGTAGCATATACATTTTATCAAAGACTTTAATAATAAGGCGAGGTAAAGCTTACGCCTATGTACAATAATATTGTTGAGCTTAACTATATTTTAGGTGTACGAGTATATGTGATGTGTACGGTAGGAAAGTGTGACTGAGGGTATGTATGAACATCGTATATGTTGTGTATAGATAAATTAATGAATAATATGCAACGTTTTCATTTTGAATAACACTGGCATGAAATAGTTCGGATTTTTTGAGAGAAACCCGCCACGATTTAGGTCAAGTACATGAACCTCGCTGAATTTGGTGTTGTAGGTATTGAGTAAACGGTACAGAACAGAGTTTCTGGCATAGTTTGCATTGCGCCTTGGCACCTGGAACAGAGTAGACCCACGCGTGGTGCGAGAAGGCACTCGTAGATTGACACCTGATACCAGATATGGACTGTCCGTTCTGTTATGTAATAGATCATGAAGAAGTGCCATATCTGCTATGTTATGTCGGTCCTCGAGAGTCTGCATATGATAATAATTAACCATCTCGTCATATGTGTTAAATTCCAGGTGCTCGTGTCCTGCGATATGTGTTCCACTCTATTCTTGTACACATCATATTGCGGAGACCAGACAGGAGATACAAACTCTAACAGACTGCGAACGTACGCAAAGTATAGGGTTATGTGTGCCTGTGTCCCCGAAAAATACTTTCATGATCTAAATGTAAAGCCAAGTACATTTAGTAAAGCCAAGTGTTTTACGTGCTTTGTCAAAACAATATGGGATATATGTTGATCACCTATTAATTTATGATATAGTATATTACGATTTTTGTAAAAAAATATTTAGTGTAAATAATAAACATTGCAAATTAGTTATCAAAAATTCCTGAGTAAGTAAGATATAAGATATATATTATGACCTATGTCCCTATTAATGATATGACCTATGACCTTGGTCATATACAATTATTTTTGGGCCCGACTCAACTCAACAATTCAAAAATTAAAAAAAATAATATTTTGGACTGCTTAGAATCACTCTTTTTTGATAAATGTCATGATAATCCCTTCCCTCCCTTCCCTACCCCCCCCCCCCTTCTTTCCGAGGACAGAAAAAGTATTTTTGTACGTAAGTCTTTGTTATATCTTTAAGCTATAATAAAAGTCATTGTTTCCTAAACGGAACTTTGTTAAGAATGACTCGCCGAAAAGAAACGGCTACCCGCCACTCCGTACATTAATCGACGAGTATCAAATAAAAACAGATGCAGGTAATTTGCTAATCAACAGTCAAGAGAGATAGTATCAAAACATGTTTCAATGTTCTTCTTCAAGCTTCTGGAAGTATTAGTAGGCATTCTATGACATTTTAACTTGCACGTGACTTACAAAATTTGCAATAGTATTAGACGAGGTTATCCGGATTTCAAAATCAGATTTAGCACATAAATTACTTACATATGCGTGATAATGTAATGAAAAATCTATAAAAGTGATAAAAAAGAAAACACAGGTGTATCAAATGTGTCCATTACAAACAAACATTGTTTGAAAATCTTTTTGTTGCAAATTACAACCCTCTTTAAGTTTTATCCGCTATTTAATGACACCTTTCATATATACAGACATATAGCCTTTCAAATTATGTTCGTAGGAAAATAATAATAGAAAACGAAAGATAATGCATCTATTGTTACACGTAACCTGAAATAAGGATTTTTTAAAATATGTATTTATTTATTTATTTCAGGAAACAAACAGTTGATAAATACTTGAAAAATACACACGACAGTACAGTTCAGTTGATAAATAGTTGATGTATACGTGATTTAAAGAAAGCATTTATTTTGTTAGTCTAGTTTAAAGCATAGATTAAAGCTTTCGTTTAAAGTCATTCTCTAGTAGGTACACTTAAGGTTTTGTAGGGATACATAAACAAATAGTTAGGGTAATGTTACAAAGAGTCGATTTTAAAAATTATAAAATATACACTGGCGGACTAAACTAAACTGTACTACTGGCGGACTAAATTGTATGCACTTAAAAAGAATGTGTCTCCAGAAATTTAGTGATACGCATGAAAGTATGTATGAGCGAGTAAAGCCGTGTAAGGAACGCAAGAAATACACGGTGCTGCACGTAAAAAGTAACTTAAGTAAACCATGCCTCTGCTTATTTTTGTTTCTTTTTTTTTTTGTATTTGCTCGTACATTTTTAAAATAATTGGACAGACAACAAAGACAAGGTTATAATTTCGAATAACATGACAATTGACAGTACAAAGCGCAGAAAATCAATAATGACAAGATAAAGATACAATATCACCATTGCACCATATTGCAACACAAATGGATGTTGATCTATCAAACATACATCAATCAATCATACATTAATCAACAAAAATATTGGAAAAATGTTTGTCAATTACGAGAAAAACGTCTTAAAAATTAAACAGAAATCATTTTAATGTTTGAGAGCGCGGTCGAACGCATAGCGTGATGACCGCGTCAGAGATGTTCGCAAAGCACCTCGGAGAAAAATATTTTTATTTTAATAAAAATTACCAAAGATTACTTAAGATTACTTTTTTTAAATTATATTTTTTTTTTTCGTGAGACCGATTTAATTATCGATATAGCTCAACAACCTAAAAGGAGCGCCCTAAAATTAAAAATATCCCGTATTATTATACGGGATATTTTTAATTTTCGGCCTTTATTAAGGCCGAAAAGTTTCGCTTTGGCGGAAAAAGTTCCGCCAAAGGACTCTTACGGGAAATAAATTATTAATAATAATAATATCATCGAACAATATACCAGAAGAATGGAAAAACACAATCCTCATACCAAAAAAACGTTTCCTAAATATAATATCACTTTTTTTAAGAAAAACCATTTTTTTAACTCACAAAATATATTATTATTATTTTTTTTAACAGATAATAACATTACGACCTATAACGCAAACCGCGGACTGTCTCACTACTTTTTTTTAACAGTATTCCGAAATTATTTTATTCAGCCATATATATACCTACGGACATCATGCGTTTCGAATGTCAAAGATTGTGGATTAAATGCTTATTGAATGGTTAGTCATACTTGAAGAATTATTTTGAGGGTTTTTGGTACAACGTCTATTGACGTGTGAAAGATGAAAAAAGAGATGCCACGATATTCGCTATCGCAGTCTCCTCTCTTTTGGGTCATCGCTAAACGATAGATGACCCAAAATGATGATGATAGATGTTATTTTTAAAACGCAGTTTAAAAGTTGGCTGTGGTCAACCATTTAGATTCATGGATGGATTTCGCTGTATGTTTTTCCGTCCGAATATTTGAATGCAAAAACTTCTATTCTACTGAATAGTAAATAACTACGCGTTACTAAATAACTTATGCATAACTATTCGTTACGCTACGAATACGTTATGCATAAGATAAATAAACATTTTTATTTTCAATGTGATATTAGCACAACCTCAATTTAGAACTTTTTTATTTTTACCTTAATAAAGATAAATTAATTTGTGACATTATACTTATGGTGTTTAACAATTAACAGGCAAAATATGTCGTTTTCGTCAATTTGTGGTATTTCATTTTAAGAATGTAAATTTATTTCAGTGGCAGATGCAACTGGAAAAATGCCATCAGGAATTCTCAGGGGTAATCGATTTGATGGTGGAAATTACTATGAATGTCTATCCATAGAACAAAGCCTGCCAAAGAGACATAACAACTTGATGGGAAAATATTGCCCTATGAAAATGAAGTTACCAGATATAACAGTTACTCCTCTGAATGAATTTGAAAATTTTGGAGATATCTTGAATGAGTAAGTATATTATAGAGGTCCGATTTCAATAATTTAGTCAATATTTATAATTTACCTGCCAGTGGCGGTCTTATAATAAGCAATTGCATAGTGATCACCAAAAGATGTTTTTTTTTTTTTAATATTCTTTATTTATAAACAAAACATACAGGTTCTATGTGATTGCTCACTAAACCCTTGCGGGTTTTTATGTGAACTAGTTCGTTCCCACTTTTTACTTATTTAATACAATAAACAGAATAACAAAACAAAAACAACAAAAGCTGAACAAAATAATTATATCGATTATCATAATACTGTTCGATTGCCATCTATCATACAAGGAATCACGAGTCCTGTTAACTGGAAATCACTATATACGCAGCGTATGTTTATAGATAGGATTTATAAGATTTTTTTCGGTTTTGTATAGATTATGCTTCGTGCTAGACGCCATACATAGCGACTCGGGGGTGAGTTGCTAGCTGCATTGCACGAACCTCATTCGATTAACTATTTTGACTTGATGTTGTGTCGGCATTGTTTTATTTTCTTTAAATAATTATTGATCACATGCATATAATTGCAAATAGTTGGTTTTGGTTTAGCAGTGACTTATATAGTTGGTTTTGTATAAATGAAAGTAGTAGCATACGAAATAATAGTAGTCCCCTACCCTCCAGAATGTTGCTTGACCAAGGCACTGAAATCAAAATATATTTGATGACAACATTTATAGAAAAATCTTACTTGAAAACATTTACTTAATTGAGAAACAGTTGAGAGTAACAAATGCATTTTCTTAATACTCAGCGCTGGGTCTGAACAGACATTTTGATAAGTCAAGTCCATTAATTCTTGATTACCCATCTTTATATTTATGTGGGTCTTGGTTTCATATCCAACGCTTTATCAGAAAAATATACATATATACTAGCTGACCCGGCCACGCGTTGCTGTGGCTAAAGTTTTTGTTATATTACATTATAGTAAACAATCTAAGAGGAACAATAAGAGAACATCAGTCACGGAGTCCACTATGCTTTTTCACACAGATGGTATTTGTAAAAAAATATGCTGATCTCCTTATTTGACTTTCTACTACTATAACCCTTTAGTACAATGAAATTATTTACGAACAAAGACGAAAATGTTGATGTTGGTATACAAATTCACTGGATTGAGATTTGAAGGGGAAGTACGTTGAACACAATTAATTAAAATGTTCTTACACTTGATACTAAGCAGAAATCAATAGGTAAAAAATAAAAATTTATCAGATTTATTATTTCCATTTAATTTTATAACAAATATAAGTATATTACAGTATAATACAGTAAATTACATGTGACGCTTAAACTCATGAATGAGGTAGGCAAGGCAGACAGTCTTAAACTTTTAAACATTAATATCTTTTTTTTGAATTATAAATACTTTCAATTTCAATTTAATTTAACACCAATCGGTGCACAATGTTTTTGGTTAACCTGTCTTTAGCTAACACAAATAGATTCGACGGTTTCCCAACACGTGAACACGCAACATATAGTTGCCCATGAGAAAAACATGGATTTTCCAAATCTAAACCACAAATGGACATTGTTTGACCTTGAGATTTATTTATAGACATGGCGAAAGCTAAACGAATTGGAAACTGTAGCCTTTTGAAGGGTATGGTAGAATCTGATGGTATCATCGGAATACGTGGCAGCAGGACCACTTTTCCTTTAAACTTCCCAGCCAAAATGGTTGCTTCAAGAATGTTTCCGGTGATCTTTTTGATGACCAAACGCGTACCGTTACATAATTGAGGTGGATTCAAATTACGGAGGAGAATAATAGGGGAACCAATCTTTAATCGAAGATTATGTGGTGGCATTCCAGGGATATCTAATGAATTTAAAAATTCAATCGGAAAATTTACACTTTCATTTTCATCAACAACAGTATCGATTGATTTAAAAGACATCAGATCGCCTGGTAACAACTGTTGTATCTGGAAGTTAATTTCGTCAACATCAACGTTTTTGGCTGCCAAAATCGCCCGTTGACTAAGCCATTCATGATTCAAATAATTATTCTGTATATCCGGGAAAATACTCTGAATCAATTCAGTTTTATCCTGAACAACAGTGCAAAAATTGTCTGGTAGTTTAATGCATTGCGTATTTGGTTGCAGTTTTATTTTACCGTTCCCAATATCTAGTAGTTGTTCGGAAAATATTAGTGCTGATGGATCATTTTGCAATTGTACTCGCATATTTATGGTCAATCGAAGTGTTTCAACACTTCGCCATAAGAATGATTGTTTCAAACATGCATTAATCTCATCCGCGAAAGTAGAGCGAGGTATAACCGGTAAGGTCTGCCGGAAGTCACCAGACAAAAGTAAGATAGCACCACCGAAAAGTTTATTATTGCTGTTTAAATCTTGCATAGTTCTGTTTAATGCTTCAAGTGAATATTTGTGTGCCATTGTGCACTCATCCCAAATTATTATAGAACTCTTCCGCAACACTGCAGCTATTCCACTATTCTTTTTGATGTTACACATTGCATCTGGTTTATTATGAACGTCCAATGGCAGCTTGAATGTTGAATGTGCTGTTCGCCCACCATCCAGTAAAGTAGCCGCAATGCCTGACGATGCTAATGCTAATGCGATTTTTTGTTGCGACCGTATTTTGGCAAGAATCAACGATATTAAAAATGTCTTACCGGTTCCACCGGGTGCATCCAAGAAAAAAAAACCGCCTTGTTCAGCAGCAACAGCCAGCATAATCCGATCATAAATAATTTTTTGTTCTGCTGTCAGTAATGGTTCACTGTTCATGATAATTGTTGCTAAACTTCCATGGTCATATTGATTTTCTCGTTGTAAATCGGTATTGACTAAGTCGGTGGCTGGACGATTAGGTGATGGCATACCATAATGATTAAGTGGTAAATTTGAAATAAGAACACATAAATCCTCGATCAAGACCAATGCTTCATTGTACATCTCTGGTGTATAATCTATGTTTTGGCATTGATTTGTTTGTCTAATTCGGTGCAAGATGTCTTCTGTCATACAATTTTTATATTTTTCCCACAAAGTTTGTGCTTGCGAGGGATAACATGTCGCCAAAATAATTGCAAACAACTGACGAATGTTATTCGGTGTTGATGTCAACGCAGCATCAGCAAGCGTTAAGTCCCAATGGTTATCGTCTTCTAGCAATTGCAGTTCACGACATGCATCCTGGTATGTATTGAATACTCGACCATTAGCTGTTCGTAAAAATTCAAAAGACGTTGGTCCGGGAACATTCACCAATAACAAACGTAAATAGAAGCACTCACGTTGCTTTGGATGTACCGTGTAAAGTCTCCCCAATGTCTTAGCTTTGAATATGCCTGTAATGGAAGGATGTGGTTTTCCTTGTTTCCGTGGCTCCCATTTTTTACTGGATTTGTTCCATGTGAAATAACGTGGAACATCACCATACACCAATGTCTTCGCGAATTGGCCAAAAACATCAGGTTTTTGACACAATGTAAAAAATTCAGTTAGAGTCGTTTTCGGAGCTTCGAACGCTCTTTGGAGAACATTTTCTTCCGTGAAGTATACACGTTGACCGTTTTCAAGATGTATTGCCAGATGTTGGACAGCAGGATCTCTTTCGTGGATGGGAAAGCTGAGAATATGCCAAATAGCTTCATTGCTGCTAATGTATCTGCCCATTTGGTATCGTGCTATTTCGTCATTTTTATTTATGTTTTTTACTTCAAATATGGCCAAATCACTGCCTTTGTTTACATATTTACAAATATACTTAATTGATTTAACAGAACTGCAAAGCTCAACATTGATATGAGCTTTGTAAGTTTTTGAAAGTAGTGGTGAGTAAGTCATCGCATCTTGTATGTATTCCTGCATGTTCCGTGGACTGCCGATGTAGCTTGAAGGTAAAATGAAAGCATTACCGATGTCATTGGGATTTAAATTTCCATCGATGTTTCCAGCAACAGCATCTCGTAAGTGAATATATTCTTCCGATCGTAGTTTTGCCTGGTTGAATCGAAGGAATCGCAAGCGTTCGCTTTCGACCTTAGCATACATATCAACAATGTATTGATGGAACAGCTGACGATATCGAAGGATATAATTGTCTTGATGTTGTCTAACCATTATTCGGTGTGCGTAGTAGTTCATTGAGCTAACTTTATTATTTCTGTAATCACCTAAAAAAATAAAAAATAAAATGCAATACGAAATTAAAATCTATACATACAGTAAGAAAGTAAATAGATAATTGTCAAATTTACCGGTATTTGGATCATACTGTTTGATATTAAGGTGATATTCATCTTGTCCTTGCCAAAATATCAATGGATATTGTAGTGCGTCATATGAACGGTGTAGATCCGAAATCGTACTGACAGTGTTGTCTCGCCGTGTAATGTTTATAGATCTTTTGTCAACTGGATCACCAACCATGATAACAGCAACCTCATCAACAGTTGGAGCGTTGAATCTACCAGCATGTTCACCTAATGGTACTTTGTCGGCTTTTATGACGATTTGATAATTGTCATTTTGCAGTCGTGGCGAAACTCTTTTGATCAATTGAATTAGTTGATTTAGTTGGATAACCATCAATATCCGTGATCGTGTCATTCGTATGTGGCTTTGGGAAGTTTTTTTTACATTTTCCATTTTCCATGCACGGTGAGGTCATGTTGAAAACACCGCATGGCCCATGGATCATGTGTTTGGTGACAATATCAAATAATTCTTGATCAATTAATGGGTCTGGAATTTCGGCTGAAATTATTTGATCGATTTCTTCAGGACGGATTCTATCTTTAAGCCAAACCAAAATGTGGGCATGAGGCAAACCTCGCTTTTGCCACTCTATCGTATTCAGCCAACAACGTGTGATACCAAAAATTGTATATTTTACAATAAAATCAATTAAGGATTTCAATTTTTGTTTAAACACACGTGCAGTTAAATCATGACGATGAATGGCTTGTTGTCCTGGCAATAGTAAAGTTTGTATCTCTTCCCAATTCGGATTACATGTGAATGTAATAAATAAATCCGGTCGGCCGTAATGACGTACGTAAGTCATCGCATCTTGTATGTATTCCTGCATGTTCCGTGGACTGCCGATGTAGCTTGAAGGTAAAATGAAAGCATTACCGATGTCATTGGGATTTAAATTTCCATCGATGTTTCCAGCAACAGCATCTCGTAAGTGAATATATTATTCCGATCGTAGTTTTGACGTTTGCGTTTTGACGTTTGCCGCTCGCGTTGTTGAGGTTAGATTTTTTCGGTGGCATTTGACTGAAAATAATAATTTTCTTGTTCTTATGATATTCTCTTGAAGACGTTCGTTACACTGTTCTTGAGATTCTTGTGCATGACCTGCTGTCCTGATTCTTTGAGCTAGATTTCTTGATTCAATTTGTTTTGCCAACTGATGGGCTCTTTTAATACGTTTGCGTCGAATAACTGTCACTGT
This sequence comes from Neomicropteryx cornuta, assembly GCA_020383195.1. NCBI lineage: Eukaryota > Metazoa > Arthropoda > Insecta > Lepidoptera > Micropterigidae > Neomicropteryx > Neomicropteryx cornuta. The sequence goes on along the minus strand of JAHKQU010000025.1, from coordinate 5,161,964 downwards.
CAAATAATAACAGACATTAGCGCCATCAACCCAGTCGAAAGGTATCGACATCTGTCAGTTTTATGACTGCCAAATAATAACGGACAAAAAATTAGCGATAAATTAAAATTGCGACTATAATTTGAGATTTAAACTATCCTATCTCTCAAGTGCACATCGAACTGCACATGGTGTTCAAATTTTATTATAATCGGTTAAGTGTTTTAGGAGTCCATTGAGGACAAACATTGTGACACGAGATTTATATATATTAAGATTTATTTTTCATGCGATTTTCTGCCTTGCAAGAATATCATCAAATATATTTAACATATTCATATCCTTATTTTAATTCATAAAAGAGATTTCCAATATCATTAATAGTAAAGACAAATAAAAACTAATTGTATTGTCATATTGTTAATGGTTAAATGTAACATGTAACATATAAGTACATGTAATTGCAATTACATATAGAATATGTAATTGCAATTACATAAATTATTTTTATACATACTGAAACCATACATAATTTATTACTTTATTTAAACATAAACATACAAATCACACAAACTCACAAATCATCACTCATAAATGTAAAATGACCGAAATCCATAATTGGTTTATATACTAGTAATAAGTTTTGTTTGTAATTATAATGATTAATACTGTTAGATCAATAAAGAAGAATAAATGAATAAAATAAACCTATATTTTACTAAAAGAGTTTTCCTAAAAAATAAACTTATAAGCAGATATGAATTTATTGAAGGGTGTAGTTTCACGATGAAAACATTAGTTCTGATTTTTGAGTTTATAAATTTCCCAAACTTTCTTTGCCAAAGGTTACATACAATCGAATTTCTCAAAAACTCACATTCGCCTACTGAAGTGATTATTGGATTTTGTATTCCATCGCGATGTGCAGAAAACCATTGGGAAAAAATATTGTCAGACGCACTTAAAATCGACGTTCAGGTCTACAACACAATATGTCGAACTGTTAATGACAAACCTTGGACGAATATGGATACAGCAGGCGTGTAAGTTAAAACATATATTCTATTTAACATCATCGAAGCCATTTCCATATAGAGAAAACAGAAGAAGAGTGTTTGAGGATTTTTTTTTTAATTTTCCTGGATGCGATATTTTTGTTTACCAGTTCATACACAATTTTATATTTGAAGGTTATTTAGTATCCTGTATGTATGTAGAAAATGAGTTCCCCCAAATAAGGCATAATTATAGTTTCTGCCAAGGACCTGTAAAGGTCCTTTAAAATTGTCGAAAGGAGACTGTTTTGGCCAGTAGATATCGTAGTTTTTTACGTACTTCCAGGATTTCATATTTCTAAATAATATTCCATAATAAACGATCAACCAAAAAATATTTATGCTGATTAACTTCGGGACAATCACAATTTCCGTCCGTTTGTTGCATCTTTCAATTCGAAAAGTACAAATGCGAAAGACTCAATTTTTTGTGCGTTGATTGATGCTCTTGAAAACCAACCATGACCGAAAAAGAAAACATTTAGATCATATCAGAGACTGGTTGAATAACTTTTTCTCATGCACATCCTTTTATGGGGTCATTCTATACTTTATTCTGATCAACTTTTCTTTTACAAGATTTTCAATATGTCTAAGAAAGTAAGTAAAAAACAGAAGAAAACAAATCCTTTTAGCGTATAAACGCATAGTTACCTCCTTCTAAATGGGGCGTCCGCGAGCTTGACCTTCGCACGGCGTTTAGTTGGCGCGCGGCGAGCGAACCAAACGTTTCCTGAACGGCCTAGCCGTAAGACGTCACGTTCTGGTTAAATAATTTACTACTACCCAAGAAAAGGCTAATTAAAACCTTTTAATTGAATATGGATAATAGCAATTACGCATTAGAATCGAAGTATAGGAATATGTTTATGTATGTCTTCTGTACAGGAATTGTTGAAGTGAAATGCATTCACGAAATTATACTTGTACGGTTGTACATGGATTAGGGGAAGCGGATTGTAGGTTTTAATGGATTGGAAGGTTCACAGCTGAGAGTAAATGGCAATCAATAAAAAAACAAAAGACCAACCTTTGCTGCGCTATGATGGCCGTCTGTGGTTCGCCTGTCTTAGCCTATTTTTCTCACTGCTTCCTTAAGGTTTTGAGTTGATTACACGAGGTCGGTGAACGATGTGACGAGATGTCACGGATTGCAGGAATAGTTTGCGGCGAAAAAGACGTTGTTTTGCACGCGCGATCGCGGATTGCAGAGGCGTAGTATACCCTCTTGCATTTTTTTTTCAACTGACACTTACCGACAGCTGTGATAATGGAAAAAGGTTGCCAGTAACAAAAACTGGGGAAATTTGAGAATGGTGATATTGCTATATATATTAAATATAAAACAATAATAAAACATTTAATGAATATGATAAAATATTGAATTTAAATAACGTAATTTATAGTGTGACGTCGGAAAATTACTCGTATATATTTATAAGGATGAGTTTGTATGTGTAAAATATGAATATTTCATTATTTCAGATGTTTGGTTATATTGCTTGGAGGTCTTATGGCATTGGGGACATTTGTTGATACATTATTTAAAACAAAGGGTAAGCGATAAATGAAGTTTTGACAATAGTTTGTAATTATAGAAAATATAATAGTAAATAAATATATAGACTGATATAATTAAAAATTGTCCAATTATGACCCTGAAACAAATTATATTGATAATATACCTATATTTCTAAATGAACGTTATAAAATCCAAGATGGCCGACCGAGGAGTTAGTTCCTACCAAATATTGAAAGCAAGGTACTCAACTAGGACATTAAAAAAAAGGGTGCTTTGGTCCTGTGTGTCAGCTGTGTGTTGGCAGCTAGACCCTGCATTGGCGCATAGGCGCATTGGAAGCACTCAATCGAATCGTGAAAGATCTGAGCAATGGCTCAAGATGTTTTGGAGGAGTCATTATTCTACAGTCTGGTAATATTCGTCAAACACTACTAGTCATTTCAAGATCAACTGCTACCGATGAAACAAACGCCGAAATCTGAACCAACCAAAACGGAACGCGTTTGGTGGTGAGAAAACTCATGGGCAATGTGATTCATGTGACGATACTCAAAGGAAAGTTCAAAGGTGATGAAGTTCTCATTCCGAGAATTCCGATGATCCCAACCGATATGTCATTCGAGTTTAATCGGTTTTAGGGTCCGATTCGTCTTGCATTCGCCATGACTTAATAAATTATAATAAAAAAATAAAATACAATGAAAATAAAAAACAAAATAACTAAAATATCATTTTTGTAATTAATTAAAATTAATTAATTTTGTGTATTCTTAATAAAAAAAAACAGAACTAGGAGACTAGGCCAACATCTGTGGACATAGTCTGTGGGCCGCATGAAACTACATTTTTTTTTAAATTAACTTAAAGTACCTAATCTATATTCAAAAAAATATTTTCAGAAAAATCCATGATAGTTCAGATGCTGGGGAAATTCTCCATTACGGTGAATTTGCAAAGACTGTTTTCATTAAACAATTCAGGTCAACCTCTGGACCATCTTCACGGTCTACGAACATTGTCAATGTTTTGGATTATAATAGGACATCAGCATTTGATGGCCGGTGAAGCAATAAATACTTTAAATGTTCTAGATGTGAAAAAGGTAGACATAACATTTAGTAACATATTTTATATTACAAGATTGGAAGCCCCAATTACACCTAACAAAATGTAATGCTAACAATTTGTTATATAGTTGCTGTAATTCTTACCGATTATGAAAATGACGCAATATGTAAATAGAAAAATAAATATACTATTTTATTTTCTTAAACCTTACAATTTATTACATCTTCCTTTCGGAGAAAAGAGGAGAGGACACATATTTTTTTTTGTACCTACATTTTATTAAAAAAAACATAAAATCAACATTAAAATAATATAAAAATATATTTTAAATTTCCTAAGATAGCCTTTATTATTGATATAGCAGATGTTAAAATGAATATATTACAAATGTTCACTCTTTTGGCCCCAATAAGCACAAAACATATTTTTGTTTTCTATGACCTATGGTATATCCGCCCAAATCACAACTAATAGTACGTGAAATATTATTAGAAAAAAATATAATTTAAAAGGTAATTAAATAATCAATGATCCTTAACATCTAATCATCTGGTTTACTATACACATACTATACTATACAAATGCGCTCTGGAAGTTTGATATCTTTACAGGAGGTTTGGTAGGTCGATGCAAATCTTTTAGGAGCTGATAGAAGACACCATTTAAATCATATTTAACCATACTCACCTTTGTACGAAGTCTTACGGTTTAGAAGATATTTAACATTTTGAACTTTTTTCAAATAATATCGAAAACAAAATTTCATTATTATTTTTACTTAATATTTACTTTTTTTGTTATCATATTGCGCAGAATAAATACATATTAGAGCAGTAGAAAAAAAAGTAATGTTCAAAAATACTACCTTTCAGTATTATGTTATTGGCGTATAATTGCTTGTTTTCGGCATTATTTGAAAAAAATAATTGTAAATAACTCCTAAACCGTAAAACTTTGTACAAAGGCAAGTATGGCTAAATATATTCTAAATGAGGTCTTCTATCAGCTCCTTAAAGGTTTACATCGGCCTACCAAACACAATATAATATAACTTACTATATAGGTATGGAGATAGGACTCTTATATTCCTTGATTAAACATGGTATGACACATACGATGCTACGAAAAAGGTTGGCAATAAGTTGGGAAAGTGTGTTTTAGAGTGTTATAACTGTGACACAGGATGGATTTCGGGTGCTTTGTTGCTGTGGGCTAAAAACAACGAAAACTCGAGTGGCGATTATCATCAGGATATGAACATCGAGTTACTCAAGAAGTGGTTTGAAACATAGTTACTACCTTTCAACAAAACAACGTAATTGTAGTGGATAATGCACCTTATCACTTAAGACAAGAGGAATAACTACCATGTAGCAATACAAGAAAAAGCGATTTAATATCCTATTTGAACCAGTATATACCGAAACCAGAGCATACTACAAATAATATACTATGGCAAATTGTAAAAATATTACAATTTCGCAACATGTTTATGTCTAGACTACGGAGACTATGTTTTGTCACCACTGTGTGCTGTCGATTTATACGATACGCAAATACCTATATAAATTAAGTATTTTCCTTTTTTATTCATTCATATTATTCCCATAAATTGAACAGATATTGTCAATTATTAATATTATTTTTTTTTTCAGTGGAGCATTGACCTGCGGAATGCCTGGCCATATTCAATGGCATTCGCAGTTGACACGTTCTTCTTCTTGAGTGGATTTCTCGTCACGTGGAACGTACTGAAGAAATTCTATAACAAAGGTAGGTAACTCACAGAATGGGATCTCTTTTCCAAATATAGCCAAGTTTCGAACTGACATGTATTCTCTTAATTATTTATATTATATTAAATACTCTTATATTATGTACTAGTATAAATTGTAGGCTCACATGTACACTCAATGTAGGTAAATTCATTTTTGTTAATAAATGACACTAAAAGTTCAATAATACGCCTTATGTGATATTCAGTCCGCTCTTGTCAATTTAACCTCATTTTTGATACACTCGTTACATCATTATTAATGTTGAACAAAAAGCAATAATACACATACACAGAGTTTTGTATTCTTCTGTGATTATATATAGTTAAACAAAAAGCAATAATACACATACACAGAGTTTTGTATTCTTCTGTGATTATATATAGTTAAACAAAAAGCAATAATACACATACACAGAGTTTTGTATTCTTCTGTGATTATATATAGTTAGTCTCATAAATATTTATCTCATAAAATAATCTCATCAAACCATAATCCTTCATCTTAATAACATTTTTATTTTTTTATATCATCCCTTTCTTATTTCATCTAATTAGATGGTTACATAATATTTGGCAATATTTTACACTAAACAGGAGAGAGTTAAATATGCATTTTTATAAAAGTCAGCGCTGGGTTTAAACCGACATCCTGCGCTCTCAAGTACAGGACAAAAATATTGCCAAATTACGAGAAAAACGAATCCAAAATTTCAAAGAATTTATTTTAATGTTTGAGAATGCGGTTAAACGCATAACGCGAACCTTGCGCCTTCGCGGTTCGCGAAGGACTTCGAAGAAAAACAAACATTTTTGATATTATAATTATTTTAGTATGATTTTGTCTATACTAAATAAGCCTTAGGCTTAGTATAATAAGTAGTAATATTTTATCTTATTATGAAACTAGAATCAGCTCTGATTACAAAAATGGTAAAAACGAAATCAATACTTTTGATAAGTAAAAGAAAATCAAAAAAAGAATAAATTGATAAAATTAACGCTATTGCGAGAGCGTGGTTAAAAAAGGAAAATCACGTGGATAGGGTATGTAAAAACTTAACCAATAGGTTGATTATATTTTATTTTAATAAGTTTTAGTTTTTTATTTTCGTCTTCGTATTTCACGAGCTAAATACATGTTTCGAATTTCATCTTTTAATTTTTTGTAGCCTCATTTATTCGGCCTATGAGTTGCTCCCTAGTGTTCATTTTTATATTATACACTAACTCTTTTATCACAATATTACATTTGAAAAGATTTTATCCGTGCACTCAAACGTCCCGCTCTAACAAGAGTTGTTAGAGCGGGACAGACCAGTAAAAATGAACTTTTCTATTTTTTTTTTTTTACTTTGACGATCGATCTTTTTGTTTCGAATTTTATGAAGCGACTATGAAGGACTAATGAAGCGCAATTTACTCGAGTTCACGTTTGGATGGGCGTTATTGGAAATGCAATAAGTGTACCACATTTTTTTTCTGGAGCGGTCATTTGTACTTACAGTTTCTACAAGATACCTTGCCTGACATTCTTTCCTAAAATCCAGTAATTAGAAACTTCATGACATTTCAACATGATGGAGCAACACCTCACTCCACACTTCCGGTGATAAATTTCCTTAGAGGCAGGTTTGGTTATCGAACCATTGGATGACATTTGCACATTAATTGGCCTTTAAGGTTACCAGATCTAACTCCACTTGACTTTATGTATGGGCAGAATGAAAGAATTAGTGTATATTGTACAAATTAACACCAGTTACCAACTCATAGGCCGAATACATGAGGGAACGGAATAATTAGAAACATGGATTTAGCTCGTGGTTTATATGGTTAAGATGGTGTGTTTGTTGTATTCTTTCTAATTTTTTTCGTTGTGGGTTTATTTTGTGGTTGGTTTGAATGTGGTTTTATTTTTTATTTTTGTTTTCTAATTGCTGGTAACATAAAAACTAAAAATACCTATTTAGTTTTATAATATTTCACAGATTTTTATATTTTTCGATTCGGGAAATTATAAATCCAATTACAATAACCGTATTAACAATTTAAATATGGGCTTAGCTTATGACCAACGGTAAGATGGCTTTTTTATTACCAACTAAACTTTAAAAGAAAGATATCGTGAAAGTGACTATAAAATATACATTTTTTTCAGGAATTGAATCATTTGTAAGGAATCTACCTTCGTTCTATATAAAGCGATATCTCAGGATGGTTGTTCCGATGTGCTTTACGATTGTGGTATTTACGGGACTGCTATACCGAGCATTTGATGGACCATTCTGGCCCGATGTCGCTTTTGTCACCGGCCATTGCAGCGACAATTGGTGGACCAACGCACTCCTAATACATAACTTCTTGTCCATAGAAAATAACGTAAGATGTTATCTATGCGCATATTTTCATATTACAAAACTTTAAAAGTTCACCAATTACCAAAATCCCAAAATATTCGATTTAATTATTAAGAATCCATTATTCGGTGACGAGATGCAGCGCTAAATACCGGAAGGCAGAAAGGATAAGAACGGGATGTATCTTTTGCTGCGATCTGCCTCCTTGGCAAACTGTAAAACTCGTCTATATGCTCTCCCGGGAAGATCGTGCCTACGCTGACGAGTTTAAGCAAGCGCTCAGAACGGAATCTCCGCACTTCACCATAAACGACTTCCTCAAGCTAGAGGCACAAAGATTGCGGGCGTGATTGTGGTGAATTTATCAAAGGTCAAGTGGGATGATTTATGACTTTTATCATTAAATTACCCTTGGTCATTATTTATGACAATTTCGGACATATTTCTATAGGAAATTAATTCCTTGCGGCCATTCATTCCTTACGAAAGCGGTTTCAAATGCTAATTCTGTAAATTAGCCATGTCAAACTCAGTCACTGGTGGGCCAAAAATATGAAGACGGCAGACTTAAAGAAGGCAAACTACTGAAAATCTTATCGAAAAAAGTACTATTAAAGAACAAATATATTTATTAAATTTCCAATATTAAGGACATTACTAAAAAATACAAACATTAACTTCTCGGATATTTGACATTTTTTGCCTTTAATTAAGTTGTCCATTTGTGGCGTAAATTTATCGACGGAAATATTTTTTAAAACTGAGTCCAAGTGTGCGTCCGTCAATCGCGATTTTGCGGGGAATTTGTTTCCTTTCATCGAAGAAAATAATTGTTCACACTTATAAGTACTTCCAAGCATTGACAGGGTTTTACAGGCAATTATTCTCATTTCTTGGTATTGAAGAGGCAAGTAGTCAAATTTTTGTTTTAAATGGGTCTGACACTGCATCTCAATCACTTGCATCTATAAGTGAGGAGGAACATTATCAATGCTAAATGTTTTTCCTACAACATTATCCACTGCTAAATGTTTTTCCTACAACATAACTTGACGTGGTCCTTGCAATTTCGTATTTAAGTCCGACAAATGGTTTGTGATATTTAAAAATCTCGTAAAAAAGGTACGTCGGATAATAAACTGATATTTTGTCCTTTCACTTCCATGTAAAAGCGTATTTCTTCATGAGTTTCCAAAACCGATCGAAAACCATAGATCAAGATAGCCATCGTATCTCTGCATAATTAGGTAAACCAGTGTACTCACTTTCTAAATCACGTAAAAATGCAGAACGCTGATTAAAGCCACATACATTACCTTATGAAGTTTATCATTTTTTTCGCTGACTTTAAAACGCTTTCCAACTTGATCACTTTTGAGCCTAAAGCTTCTTGGTGAATTGGTGGAAAATGATGAAACTCTGGTTTGTCACTTCCCGTTTCTCTGATCTTTGTCTGTAATATTTTAATGAAGCCATTTTTTACTCCAGTCATTGAAGAAGCTCCATCTGTTGCAACGGAACACAGTTTTGACAAATCTAAATTGTACTTTTGCAGAAGTCCATAAACAGCATTGAAAATATTCTCCCCAGTTGTTGTATAATGCAATGGTACTAATTCCAGTAATTCTTCATAAACGTTGATATCAACAGCACGCAGAAAAACAGCGAGTTGTGCCACACCACACACATCGGTACTTTCGTCACAGGCTATGAAAATGCTATGAAAGAGTCTGATTTTGTTTTTATTTGATCACTTATATTGGCAGCCAACTCAGCAACCCTTTCAGTGACAGTATTCCGGGACAAGGATATATTTTGAAAAGCCTTCACGCTCCCGGGACTTACAATTTCCTCAGCCTTTACAAAGCACTATTTTAGAAATTCACCTTTAACAAATGGTTTTCAGTGTTTTGCGATCAATTCCGACAGTACGTATCTCGCTTGAACGGCAGATTCATTTTCTTGCTTTCGAAGTGGAGTGGAGTGCTTTGGGAAGCCGCTGATCTTTTAACCGAGATTTAACTTATTTAACTTTTCGTTTCTAATCATGCCTGTATACTTGTCAAATTTAGTTTTATGACTGTCATAGTGACGTTTTATATTATATAATTTTGGGACACCGACTGTACTGTTACAAATCACGCAAATAATTTTGTCTTTTACTTCACAGCAAAAAAACTCTAATTCCCACTTTTCTTGCAAGATACGATGCTCATCTACAAGTTTCCTCTTACTTCCACTTGGTTTTGGTTTTGTTGGTTTTAAATTATCTGAAATTATAGTCGCAATTCTATCGCAATTGACTCATAACTGACTGAACTCAATCGGGATTGTGATTTATACGGATATACAGATTGTGATTTCTAAACAGTTCTTTCCAGAATGTTCAGATAACGTCATCTTAGTTCATCTTTCTAAATATAGATATTTAATAATTACTTGATTCGTCGAAAGCGGTCGTGGACTTGTTGCAGCGAGAATGTTTTCAAAATTATCTGGCTGTTTTCAAAATTGATTCGGGCCGCAGGAAAATATTCAGTGGGCCGCAACATGGCTGCTGTAAATGATGTTTTTTATAGAATTATCTAAAAGTACGCAACCTTTGTAGGCAAAGTATTCAATAATCTAATCAATGCCCTACTATTGAATATTCGCCCACCACAATTTTGTTATTTTTTCCTTTTTTCCAAAGTTGTTATTGTTTCCATTTTAAATATGTTTTCTACTTTAGTTTGACCGTATTTTATAAGCGCACAGATGGATAGGTGGAGTGAAAAGCTTTCATAAAATACAGGCCTGTATTTAAACCAGCGTGCATTACCTCAAGCGATGCAACTATCTGTCCGTTCGGTATTAATAACAATTTTATATTGGTGAGAATTAAAAATGCATTTTTATAAAACATCCTGCGCTCTCAAATGCAGGATCTCTTTAGTACTTTTATAAATATTTATCAAAATATTAATAAGCTCTTCTAAATTTTTCAATTTTGACAAAAACATAATAATATGTTAGGCGATTATTTTTGTTTCAGTGCTTTCCCCATACTTGGTATTTGGCAGCTGACTTCCAAATGTACCTCATGTCATCGCTACTCCTTCTCTTGATGCTGAAATACAAGAAATACGCCAAAATAGTTTTATTCGCACTAGCAGTGATCAGCTCCATTGGTTTCTTCATCATGAGTCACGTCAATAAGTCGGCCATAAAACTACCATTTTCGTAAATATATCTATGACATGTTTTTTACCTTGTATGTTATATAAATATATCAATAAATTCTACATTTTTCAGTTATAATAAATAAAACATTGACAGTTCGATAGAAAATGCTAATTTCATAATCGAATTAAATTCGTTGAAAGTGTTTGATTTCTTTTTACTTAGCCACTTATTTTTTTAATAGTAAGATTGTTTCCATTTCTCTATCTATAAAGAAAGAAAGTTAGAACTCTAATTGTTGCAAATATTCAATTATGTAAAAAAATATCAATTAATATTTTTCAGACCTTCAAGGGATTTCTACCCGAAACCTTGGATTCACTTATCTGTTTATTTAATTGGAATGACTATGGCCTATGAAATTTTCACATCAAAACGTAGACGTGACAAGTTGCCTAAAGTACGTGTGCACTTTCTTTTTCTTTCACTTTTCATGTACTTTATTAAGGACAACCTAAAATTTTCTAATAATTTACCACGAGATGATTATTTTTTTGTATTTTTTAATTTTTATGTAGAATATAAATATTACATGTACAGTCGAAGGCACTCGAAGCTTTACGCCGGTCATTTAAAGTTGAACTGAAACGCGTAAAAAAAATGATAGTAGGTATGTGTGTTCTGTATCTATGAGAACCACCGCTTTCGCATCTCAGTATGCGCGTAGAAGAGATTAATATTTAACTATATATACTTATATACTCTATCGAATCCTTTTTCAAAGTAAAACCTACTTTGCCCTCGACCGTACTAACTACATAATTTAAATATTAATTATTAAACATTTGACAAGTTTTCTGTTTTTTTTTTGTTTTATGTTAAGTATTTAATTATAAAGATTAGTGTGTCAATAATAAAAAAAATATTTTTAGGATGCCTAAAAAATTAAAATTCTAAAAAAAATAGTTATACGCGGTTACTACTTCCTAATTACAGTGAAATAAATAAAAACAGCCATCTAATCAAATGCTGAATAGTTTATTACAAATAAAATTGTATGTTGTTAAATCTTGTAGGAATAAATGGTCTATTGATGTAGTTTTTTCCACTATTTTTTATTGTTTATTTTTTAGAAACTACACTCCTTTGTCCTTTCTGATCCTTTTATCCAAACGAAATGATACAGTCCTGTTAGATGTGTCGAGAGACCTAGTGTGATTGCTGTAGGTTTAACTAAATAACTAATCATCTCCAAAATATTTGCCGTTCTTAGAAAAAACAATCTAAAAAAGCGTTAATGTTAGGTTTAGTTTAACTTCAGCATTATTAAGAGATAGTTTTTTATCATTCGTCCTTAAAATCTTACTTTAATAATTTAGAAAGCGACCTTCTAATATTTTTTTATTGGCTTACAAATTTAATTCGATCAATAAAAATATCTTGTAACACGACTAAATATGAACTTAAAACTGTACTAAGTTGTAACGTTATTATTTTTCTTAATCATCTGTAATCTGTAGCTCCGAAACAAAGCCACACACACCCACCTTTATGATTTTTATAGAATCAGCCCTTTGAATTTGGCAGTGGAACACTTAGGTCGCTGTAACTCGACAGGGTTAAAAATAAAACCTATTATGGACATTTTTACCTAAAAAATATAATATATCTGTTGAACATTAGCCTTCTATCGAGCCAAAATGTTTGCTTTTATTAATGAGCCTACTTAATATTATGTTTAATGATCATTTTAGATAATGCTGATGAGTGGTTGGATTACATGCATAATTGCCATGGCTACAATAGTAATTACTATGACTCTTCTTTCTCGAACTGGCGAATATTCAGAATGGCATCCCATTCACATTACGTTTTCCAGACCTGCGTGGGCTCTCAGTTTAGCGTGGATAGTCTTCTGTTGTTATTTCAAAATGGCAGGTTTGTTCAATTTTTTAATATAACCGAGTTTACGCGGTCATTATTTAATTAATTGAGAGAGAATATTGAGTGGACCTCGTCACTGTATGCGTGAAAATTAAAAAGTAGGAAGTGGTAAATTTGATATTTCATTCAGCTATTTATAATTCCTAAATATTGTGTTTCTTATTTCAAGAGTCTTTTATTCATATTAGTAACACTTAAAATATATCCGAGTTTATAAAATATATAATATATAATATATAGTATATAAAATATATAATTTTTTAATATATCCGAGTTTACGCGGTCATTATTTCATTGTCATTCATTGTATTTTGTGTGCCTAACGCGCGCTTGAACGCGCCAGTCGTAAACGAGTATTCGCCAGCGCTCCTTCCTCGAAGAGAGTTATATGGCAAAATGTTGCTTTATGGAAAATGACGAGTTTGCATGGACGAGATTTTGTGATCTTTATGGATTAGGTGACTGCACAGCAGTCACTGTACAAGCATTTTTTCTAACGAGCTATTTTCTCGAAGAGAGTTATGTTGAAAGAAGCTATTTACCTAATTTTAGGTAACTTTGTAACTTCCTGACTTTGTGATCTTTTGATAAGGCTATCAGCAATGGCTACTTTATCAGTATAAGAAAACAAATTAAAAGAGCTAATTTGTGTTGGGGTCAAATCGTCTGTTGAATGGCCTATATTCTATTAAATTACGGTTATAAAATGGTCGAATAGTTTTGAAAATATGTGCAAAATCAACGAAAAATAAAAACAAAAAACTCCACGGGATTACATTCCACAAGAAAATAGAATATTATTGAATTTGATTGAATTTAAAATTCTTAAAAAACAACAATGGCTACATTCGTATGTCAGTCTGGCTGGCAGTCGAAACTTTGTCGCGTCGCAGGGCTGGGTAAAATTGTAATCTGTAATGTAATACCTGTATTATCCAATTTTTTTGATTTTACCTTTATTATAAAGGTTCTTGTTTGATAGTCCGCGAATATTCTACAGCTATTTTCAACAATTTCTTTATCTTTTTTTTAACAATTTAATTCATTTTTTATACAGTTACATTTAACAATTTTTCTTTAATTTCGTAAACACAAGCATACATTATGACATGGAATTTTTCGCATTTTATTATGAAATTTGACTTTATAATTTGTCGACGATCTTGTATGAAAAATATTTACTTAATTTTTCATAATTAAGAAAACTATTATTATAAACTGATAGCATATGAAGCTATATTGTTCTTTAAAATTAAATGTATAAATTAAGTAATTTTACTTCAGTTTTATTCTAAATGAGATTTGACATATTGTTTATAAATTCATTTAATTAGTGAATATTCTGTTGTCAGATGGTGTAAAATAATACTGTAATAATTATCTAATAGTTTACTGATTATATTGCTTTTAACATACATTTAATATAAAGAAATGATATGACATATTGTAGTGCGGAATCTCTGTATATTTTTTTTTCTTATAATTTATTTTAGTAATTAGTAAATATACTGTCAAATGATGTAATATAATAGTTTTATAATTATCTAAAAATTTACTGACTATTGCTTTTAACATACATTTAATTAAATGAAATGTTTTAATATATTTTTGGCAAATATAATGACTGCTGTCTGTATGTATTTAAATGTTATAATTATTTAACACATGCTGATATTTAATGTATACTTTGATAGATACCTAATAAATTGCTTAAGTTCCAATTTCAAAAATATACGACTAATTATGTCAAATAGATGCAGTAATCTTGCTATCTCCTTGTGAGTTACGTTTTTCCTTTCGTAAATTACTTCCAACTTATATTTCTATTGTATAATAAATTATTTTTGTACGGAACCCTGAACATTATGTATGTACAAATTAGACATATTATATCGCTATAAATAGAAATAATTATTTTTCCTAATAATATCGTTGCGTGCAAAGAAATAGGTTTCGTACAATGTGCCAGCCCTGCTTTAACAAACACTCATTCCGACCATTCCGACACGGAATTGCAATTGTATGTGTTTCCAATTGCAGCGCGGCCACCATTCTCCATCCGAATTGAAAAAGGGTAACTTCAGCGTCTCTAGTAAAGAGGGTGCGCTACACATACTTGCCTGTGAAGATAATTACAATCTTAATATTATAAATTTTTCAGGACCAATTGGATACTTCCTTGACATGAAATTTTGGACAATTTTGAGTCGTCTGTCGTTCGTTATTTATTTGACTCATATGCCTGTCATATTTTTTAACGCTTGTTCAAATCCGGGGTCAAATTATGTCACTGAAGACCGAATCGTAAGTTCTATGCGATAATTTTGAAATTTATGTAATTTGTTATTTGCGAGTACCGTTGACATTGTGTCACGAAGCGAGGTTAATCAGAGCTGTTTAATCTACAGGACATGCCGACATGTTTTTCCTCTCCTGCTCCGAGAGGTCATTCCAGCCATACTCAGAATGCAACTTCCTAAGCGTACAATGTAACGTCAAGAGAGCATCATGTTTGCAAACCATAATAAGATTTTTTCGCACTTTTATTCGCACTATTCAGACATTTTCCAGACAATATTTATTAACATAAAAAGTAGAAGGTTAACATCCTCAGGAATATTCCAATTGAATTAGCTTGTTTGGAAATTATAAAATTATAACCAATGACATAACAATTACGTTTAGTAGAAATATAATTTGTTGTGGCTACTGAATTTTACTAGACACAATCGAAGTATATTGTGTTGTATACAAATTGCTTAATATACTGTACAGACCAATTCCTGTAGATTAATAAATCGTTCACCGTTCAGCATTCAAATGAAAAGTTGCGCCCACCTTCCAATACTGTTTTGTTAAGTCTACCAAATAATAGGTAGTAGACTCGCAAACACATCTTGCGCTTCTCGCCTATTTCGCCATTTTGTTTGACTATTGAACAGTTCGGTAGCGCTTACATAGCACATTACGAGTGTGGTCATTACAAATTACTAATTTTTCTTAGTTATATTGCTTAATATTACAAATATATACAAAATTGCTACAAATCCCGATACCATTTGACACGCGAATTAATACGATACAATAAAATAATTAACTCATTAAATTAACTTAAGGAACTTATTAAAAGGACCTGTCGACAGTCTCTGACTAATGGGTCCTTGCTCATTTTGATTGTAGTAAAAAAACTATGTTGAAATAAACGCCGTTGTTGACAGCATTGAACTGAACTGAACTAACAGCTCAACATAACAGAACTAACTAATAACTCGTTTTATTAGTTTGCTGATATATTGACAGACTTGCATCGCGCTATCTAGTCGTTCGCGTAAAAGAAAACACAATATTTTTTCTAAATTGAGAAATGTCTTACAATCTATACATTATATTTTTATTTATAAAAAATACTTTTTCATTCAAACCGTCGAACATTCTAAACTTAAACTTATATTTTTATTAACTTTTCTATTTTTAGATTATTTAAATATTTTATTTTTAATTTGGGTTATTTTATATAATTTTCAGATACAATCTTTTTTTTCAACCGTTTGCTATTCTATTATTTGTGCAACAATTCTGACATTGTCTACAGAAACTCCGCTCATGGACATCATGCAAATAATATTCTCTACAAAAGGTAATTAATTTTCTAATACCTAACACTGAATAATGGATATGGTATGTTTCAGTATAATATTTTTTTTTATAAACCAAATTAAGTATTGATTCACAAACATAAATTTAAAAAAAAAGATGAAAGTTTATAAAAACGGGTTGATTATTATTGCCAATTAATTTAGGTAATTATACATCTTTTTATTGTACATATATTCAATAATTAATTACAAAATTTTGACTAATATTAACGTCGATTTAATTGACTTTTAGAAAATTACCAAAATACTGATTGTACATATAATGATTAGACACTTAAGTTATATTTTTCGTTAACCAGTTTTGTTAAAAATACATTTTTATTAACTTTTACAGGGTTTTACGTAGGTCTTTTATACTCACACTCTTGCACTTAGTAAATAACCTTTCTTAGAACAGGTAACTATTACCTAGTTAGAAAAGACAAATCAAATGACCAGCATAACTGGTACCTAGTGGGTACCTAGATACTCGATTTTCAATTTTTTTATAAAACTAATATATATTTGTATATTATTTTTATATTCACTTTAAGTAATACTGAACATTATGTTGCCGATCACTAATTTTGTATCATAAAAACTTTAAAATTGAATTCTCAAACTTCAATTACCCGAAGCATACACACCACACATTGACCATTACACATAAAATTAGGAAAATGTAAATTAAATTTAAAAAAAAACATTTTAAATTATTTATGCTCTTTTAATTTTTGCGGGTAATTCATTGCATTTTCTTCGTATTACTTTTTCTTTGTTTCGTTGATAATAAGAAACGTTAATTAGTTTTAATTTTCCCAATTTTGAATTGTAAACATAATTTTACGCTTAGGACGCTTTTATTTTCAAAATAAAATATTTAATCAGGGCATATTTTTGGATTGCATCAGTGTTGTACTCTCAGCTTCTACTTATTTTTCAGAAAATGCTACGGCGCAAGTTGTTCAAACAAAATGTCAGTCAAGCGAAAGAAACGACCAGGGAATTGGTAAATTTTAGTACGTATCTAAAATGCATCTATTACCTACTTTACTTATAATAACTTATACTTTTAGTTTGAAAATAAAACTTTAATGAACACACTCAGTGAAATCGATAATATTTTATTTTCCTAAATTAATATCCTGTATTAATTGTCTATTTTTATTTGTTTATGAAAGACCAAATTATTTCTCAAAACCGAATTTTAAATACAGTGTAATAACATACTATATTATATATTACTGAATTTTCTAAATAAATACGCTACATTTTCTGCCCCTGTAATAAGTTCTAAAACAGAAATAAACCCCCAGGTTTTCAGCGCCGTTTATTTTTTCCCTCATCATTTCCAATTTTCCCTTAGTAAGAATCAAGGCGGTTCGATAATTAAGAGGAAAGCGATTTTTCTCTTTAGCTGTTAAATAATAATAAAATAAATGTTATATTCTTACATAACATTCAAAAGAAAGTTTATAATAAAATAAGTTTAGAAAAATAATAATAACAAAATATGTGTTTCATACACTTACTTTTGTATATTTACTTTTTTAAGATAATACAATAAATGATGAAACCTACCAGTACCTACCAGTAGGAACATATTAACGAACTTTATATTAGTAGGTCGACAACAAAGGCTGCAGATTGCAATCGCTATTTAGGATGTTTAGAAAAATCAGTGCCAAATAAAATAGGCCATCTTTGGCCCAAAAGAAAAATTATTAGCACTGGTGCCCATTGGCACTCCTTTTTTTCCTATATTATTCAGCCCTACTAATTTGAAAGTGACTTTTCGAATACTTGTAGAATACTGCTGGAACGTAAGAGGCTACGAAGGGTTATAAATCAGTGCCAAATATATTAGATCGTGGTAGTCTAGTAGTTAAGGCATTCGGCTATTGGCCCAAAGGTCGCAGGTTCGATTCCGCACATGGTCATACCATTTTTAACGCTTCAGTACCACCATCTTCCCCGACTCTAGTATAGGCATATTTGGCCTAGTTGAGTAGAGCCCAAAATAATTGTATATGACCTAGGTCATAGCAATTATTAAAAAAAAAATGTTAGAATTTAATTGTATCTCTACCTTTTTGGATGTTTTCTAATAAATCTATCTAACGCAAATAAAACATTATTTTTAAACCTACATTAAACTTAATACACCTCCATCAAAATCTCTCTTTCACCACGCACACACACACGCATCCTCAAACACAAGCACACACACCCTCATCCGCACACACACATACATCACATGCACACACACACACACACATGCTCCTCATACGAATGTACCTGCGTGTTTGTATTTTAATAATTTGATTTGCATCAATTTAGTTTGATACCTACTGTATAATAGTATGTTTGTGAATATGTAGGAAATCCATAATCGGTTTTGTTATCTGCTTAATTCTTGATTGTTAATATTATTGTTATTACTGTGTGTTTTCCCATAAGAAAATAAATAAATAATGAATATTCTTTGTTTTGTTTTTCCTTTATTTAATTTTGTTATTGCAAAAGTCCTTAACTTTAAAGTTTATGTTCTATTTTATACCATAAAACATGCTCCTCTGTGTACTGTAAGTTTTATTATCGTGGTAAAAATATTGTACAATAAATTACTTGAAACGTGGTTATAAAACCACAATACTGAGAACTCTTAACGCAACTAAGAGTAATAATGTCAATCCTTTTGAGACGATTTTCCTTATTAAGAGAAACATACATTAATTCATTCATTTTATTATTTACATAACGAATAATATATTTCAGATGCAACCGATATACTAGCTGCTACACATACACGGATATAGTAAATATTTTTCAGACTCTGAAGAAGTTCGATCCTTTTTTGATGTAAAATGAAACATTAATCAGTAAAAAATTAAAAATGTTTCCCAATTAGGAGAAAAACGAATTTAAATTTAATCAAAATCTATCGAGTTTGTAAATCGCGATGGCGAGCGCATCGAAGTGTCCCAAACCGAACTAACCATGACCTGTCACACTCGTTTGAGCGGTTGGGATCAGTTCGGCGGAGGGGTCGCTTCAAAAGGGTATTCTAAGTATTTAACAATGACTAAAATTTGTATTTTTTCATACTTAAATACTTTTTTTTCATAAAACCGTGTTAGCTGTCTATATAAGCTACCCCTTAAGTTTTAATAGTGATTTTAAATACAAATACTTGGTTTTACATCACTTGGTACCTGGAAACTGGAAAGTAGTAGGTAATAAAAAATAAAAAAGCTTATGCCTTTTATTGGATTAGTTACAATATTATATTCCTCGCAGAACTACTACTTCAGCTAGTTCTGTTGGGCGGTGTGTTATGTTATGTTATGTATGTTAGTGGATGTGGGGGTTTGCCCCCCGCGTACCGCGTCCTTTCCAGAACTATTGTACTTTTAAAGCCACTCTACCTCAAGTTTAGTGGTAAAGGGAATCTATTTTCACAGTTAAGCATTATAACTTCATATTTTAATGTTTTTACGCGTTATAAATTACTATAACGACAAAAAAGTTTCATTTTCTGACAGTCTAAGCGAATGACAGAGGCGCCTCGCACAATTCAAAATTTATTCATAATCTGAAATTAAAATATTACTACATAGTTATTTTGAATTCCAATACACGCTGAATTGTTTTTTCAGTTATATTGTATCTGTAATAGTAGATCGAGTGAATTATATTATATGATTGTGTGTTGCTACGGTATTTTGAGATACTAAATTTGTTAAATAATTATAAGTCATTAAGTTAATAAGAAAATATGTGAAATAACGGACAGACGATATTTAATTTAAATTATATGATATATTAATATTATTACGTATTTCTCTTATATTATTTGGATAACTTTAAAACATATTATATTTAAATTTAACTATAACGATAAATATTAAAACTGTATTATAATTATTTAGTCTAATTATTAAGTAGTCATAGCATGAGGCTATGCAAACACACCCGAAATATACTCGAAAGTAATGTAATACATCAACATGTATTACTTTCGACTATATATTTTTAGTGTGTGAATATCAGTATCTCACTAATAAATAAATTTTAAGATTGCTACTCGGGAAAATCATGGGATGAACAAGTAGAAACTAATCTATAGTTTTAGATATGTAATATTTATAAATTATTATTAATTGTACAATGTCATTGACTTAACAGTACCTATGTAGCGGATTATAAAAAAAAAATGTATGAGTTACGATGAATAGTTGGAGTGCGATAAACATGATGAATATAATGTGTGTGGTAATGTGGTAATTATTATTATCTGTTGTGAAATTCACATGATAGGTAAAATTTATCAAGGCCATAACTCTTTATCCAAAAACAAAGTAAATTACCGTTGTTATGGTTTGATTTTTACTTATATTTATTTAATTTATTAATCTATTAACTATTTTTCAGGCTTTATATTTTTATTTAATTAAATATTTTTATGTACGTAATTATATTGTTATCATTTTTTTCTAACGTCTATCTATCATGAGTTTAAAGAAAAAATAATAAGTCCTACCTAACAACTTTGTTTGATGAAAACAAAACAAAAACTATCGTTTTTATTTTATCGAGTACTGCACTAGCGCCCTGGCGCGTTGCCATATGGTCGTTTCTGTTTTCCCCGCGTACCTCAAAGCCGTGCCAAACGGTTCTTATACAAATTAATTATCTGGGTAATCTAACCGTCAAAACTAGAATTTACTAACGGGCAATTTTAATACATGTAAAAACTTGATTTCACTAGGAAAAACTATTGCAACAAAAGCTCGTCGTCCAAACTGGTTTTGTTTAGTTAAAACTACCGAGCGATGCGGATGAAGTGACCCATCACCCGTAGGTGAAGTTACCCGCAGGGTCTAGCAGCCAACTTGGGACCTTTAAATAGCGCGGTAGACACATAAATGGCCCTATTCGGAGCGAAGCAACCTATCCCAAATGCCGCAAGCACGACCCCTACCGCGCCGAAGGCGCCGTCAAAGTTGCCTGCGTTATCAAACTGCCAACCCGGAGCGAAGCCTAGTTTCAACGGCTAGTTTATTTTAACAAAGGTCATTTTTTTAAAACTTATATACCTACTTACTTCTTAATAAACTTTATTTTAGATTCAAAATACAATTGTTTTTTTTAAAAGTTAAAGATTCATTTATTCTTAAAAAATATGATTTTATATTATACTAAATAATCCAATTCAATTCCAGTCCAATTTATAAGCGGTTGTTTCAATACTGTTTTAAATTGTGAAAAATATTAATTACTTACAAATATTTAGTAAATTCAGATTTTTGCTGTGAATATAGTAGAAGTTAGAATTTTGGTAAATACCAGTTTTACGACACGTGAAAAATATTACAAATAGGCTAAACCAGTTATGACGAAGAGATTTTGTTTTACTAGTTTTGACTAGGAAAAACTAATTTTAACAAAAGCTCAAGGTCAGAATTAGATTTAACTAGGTTAAAACGGGTTTTAACTAAATTTGGGTTTTTAAATGTAACAAATACACACGACGCGCTAAAAACGTTCAAGGTTATCGACCTAGTCATATAGATAATTTTATCTATATAAATAATAGATCGATCGCGTGCGATTGTGTGTTTCGTTGTGAAAAATGGCCGCTCTTATAATAATTGCAATTACTTTCATCACAGTTTTATTATATTATAACTTTAAAAATAAAAAGTTTTGGGACAAAGTTAGAAAAATAAACGGAAAGCCAACATTGCCAATCATTGGAAATGCACATCTAATGAAAGCGGACATATATGGTAAATAGAGAATACAATTATACTAGTATTATATAATAATAATTAGTATTATATTAACTTATTAAACTGATTTTAAATTTTCACTGTCATCATTCATTATAAACTAATAATTTGGCGGATTTGGCCGTATGTTATATAAGCCTGACGTTATACTGTTTTCGACGAAGAAACTTTCAGTGTTCAATTTTCCCTCATAGATTCATTATAAACCTCTTGATAAGATAATAATTTAATAAACCTATATACTCTTTTATTGTCTCTTTTCTTATTTATCAAAACGATATTCCCTGCCCACTTCTGTTTCATCGAAATCATTCGATGTACCACATCTGGTACCTTTTGGTGATCTGAAAGACACAAGGTCGAAATTTACATACATCAAATATCGCCAAATTCGTTTTTTTTTAAGAACGTAATCAATTGAACCGCATTTACTGTTTTACTATTTTCAGAAATTTTTACGGACTCCATACAAATGTGGAAAGAGCTAGGATGTAAAACATTTAAATTGGAGATTGGCTCCCATGTCGCTGTAATTTTGTCGACACCAGAGTGCGTTGAGGTGACTTGATTTATTATTTATTAGAAAAAATATACAATATAAGAAAATACTTTAAAAAAAATAAATCTAAAACTGAGAAATAATACAATATATTCTTATTGTTAATAAACACCCTAGCATAAAATAATGCAGATGCATAAACATAATTATTATACAGATGGCAGAAACTTACTTTTGATTTATATAATGTATTTAATTCATATTTCTATATTTTAGGTTGTTTTGAAACACAGCACTCAACTCTCGAAACCAATTGACTATGAATATTTGCATCCGTGGCTTGGACAGGGATTATTGACAGCAGACGGTTCGTAAATATTTATTTAAACAGTGACGAGTAACATTTAAAAAGTGTTGGGATACTTTTTATCCTAATATTAAATATATTTTTTTTTGCGGTTTCAAAAACATAAGCTACAAGTGTTTTTTAAAATGTTCAAAAGATTGTCCTATATTAGTAATTACCAGGTTTTTAACTAAGCTTTTTTTAAAATCTATAGGCAGCCAGTTTCTTAGCGTAATAAAAAATATTTGACCCATTTCATAGATACATTATCGTGGTGATTCAGGTTGTTTTTTAGAACATTTATTGATGCAGAAAGATGCCAACTAATGATGCAACAATTTTTCAGAGCTATAGATTCACGAATTATGTTTTTATTTATTTATTTATAAACGTACAAAACAGCGATATAATAAAATAACACTCGAATACTATTATATGGCCAAAAAATCTACCAAATATAAATATGGTACGGAAGGCGAATAGGATATATTAAATGTTTTCCAATACCTAGCCATCAACCTACCTATATGCAAGCATGTTTAGAGTTGTTTTACACTAGTGTAAATGATAAGTCTATAAACTATTTACATTGATATTCCTATATTATTTAATGTCCCTAGATCAAGGAAACACAACCTAACGGGTATGTACTATAAGTTTAGTCCAATTGTGAGGGCAGTCGAATTATTAAATTCCATTTCTGCGGAGATCGATAGATTGTTTCGTCCACCCCATGCCCGATAGGATTACAAATTTACTTTCTATTTACAACTTTGTAACAACAACGTGAATTTTTGTTGTCTTTTATTTTCCACTACGACCTGTTGTTATTGTTATTTGTTTTTTTTTTTATTGCGCAAATTGAAACGTATGTTATTGGAAAACCTGTTTGATAAATAAATACTTAAAATACGTAAAATAGTCTCATTTTTTAAAATGAAATAAATTGAACATTCAACACACATTGTATATGTGATGATATTAAATACTAACTTGTTTAGTATTTTTAATTTTAAAATACAAAAAAAGCATTTATATATTTGTTTCAGGTGCAAAATGGAAACGACAGCGCAAAATAATAACGCCAACGTTCCACTTCAAGATATTGGAACAAACCCCGGACGTTTTCAATAAGTACAGCAAAACCTTAATGTCTGTGTTAAAACCTTTTCGGGGAAAGGTTATAGACATTTACCCGTTCGCGACGCGGTTTGCACTTGACGTCATATGCGGTTAGTACCTATATACTTTTATTTAGTTTTTTTTTTGCATTTCATTATTTCCGTTGCATCTAAAGAAGTACCTTTTTTATGAAAATGACTTGAAAACACCAGTTTATATAAATTGTTTTACTTTATTTGTGAAAAAAATGTCAGAAACAAGACAGAAGTAGTATTTTTATAAATCCTAATTTTAAAGTATATTTTTTTTATTAGAAAGTGCCAATGTCAATTCTAAAATTAAACGTAGATTTTTGAACATAGAATATTGAATATGTATTTATCTACTTTTGTAATATAGTTTCCTTAGTAAACTTTAACCTACACATTATAATAAATACAGCGCTGTGTATGAAATTTTAGATCATAACTGACAAGGCGAATTCTAAAAAGCATTTTGTCCATCACTCGTCATTCTTCAATAATACAAAAACTAGAAAGGCCTGTAGATATTATACACCTGTAGATATATAAACACCTGTAGATATTATACAATATCAACTTCTTCTATAGATTGTTGAGTAGTAGTAAATTATTTAACTAGAACTGGATGTTTGATTGTTGATATTATTATAGATCAGTTCCATAAAAGGACAAAAGTGTTTTCGGTTTTTAGTTTCAGTTTTAATGCCGTTAACAAGGGCGTTTATTTTATTATAATTTTTGTATTTTGATAAGGTTCTTAACTAATATTATTACATACATAATAATTTTACAAACAAGGTAGATTTTAGCACAAACAAAAATAGAAAATGAAAAACAAAAACTGAACATTAGAAATAATATAAAACCTAACAAGACACATAGCACTGATATTATTTGCAAAATTTTAATATTTTTGTATTTATATGGTACATATTATATCGTAATAATTAAGTTACATATATTTCTAAAAGGTATATCTTAAATTTTTTTTTTTAAATAGTGATAAAATATCACTCAGTTTAATATCGCCAGGCAGCTAATTGTATAGAGTGAGGACTTTATACAAAGCAGAGGGATCGTTATTTGATTAGATGGTGGTTTCAACATTTATTTTACTTTTTTAAACTAATATTAAAAAATAGGTAAACGGAGGATGGAAAAAAGAATTCAAGAATTTTTCGTTAATTAGTAGGAAGATTATTCTCATAGTATTTTCGTTATTATAAATGTTTCCTATTTTAAACAGATACTGCAATGGGAAAGTCAGTTAATGCGCTAAATAATGAGGAGTCAGAATATGTCAAAGCAGTACATGAGTAAGTCAAATGTTGATCATTGTTCTTGAGCCATTGTTATATTAATTTAACAAAGGCTGTATACAGGTTGGCCAGTAAATAAAACTTAAGGAGGTGGTAGAAGGGGTCATAATAATATGCAACAAAAAAAAACTGCCAGTGTCCAGTTATGAAGATTTTTTTTTATTTTTATTCATTAATTTAAACATTGTATATTATGTAAAATCTAACCAAGCCCAAGGCTTATCAGTTGGGAATCATTGAGCGAAGCATGTTTTGTAGGTTCCATGATTGAGTAGGTCTGTACAGAGCATGCTTCACCTTCACAATTTATTCTTAACATTGTTTTACTTAAATCTAAAATATTATTGAGATTAGCAAATTCGTATAATACAATAATAAGTAATATAATAATATATTACCATAGAGATATTTTACAATAAGTTTTTAAGGATTTTGGACAATTCAAATTATATTTTAATAATAGTAAGTAGAGATAAATATCTTATGTAACTAAATTTTTGCGCTTATTTATCAAGTGTCCAATCTCGGTATTATTCGTTATCAAATTCATAGCATTTCGTTTTTAGGTCATTTTTGACTAACGTTTTTTTTCTATGTTTCCATGAAATTAGCAACTTGTTAAATAGAGAAAAGTTGTCCAGCTGAAAAAAATAACAATTTTTCCTAATTCCCATATTTTCCAGACCGATTTTTTCCATTTTTCTCTTCGCAAAGCCATTCGAAACGAAAAAATAGACAATCCTATACTAAATCATCTTTTTTATTTTCTGAATATTCCGACTTTTCTGGTCGATTTTTCCAAAATTTTCTTTCATACTTATCTTGTACTGATAATTATGAATACAACAAAAAAATGATCTGAATTAGAAGTTTTCCAGTGAAAATGTACCCATACATACGATTTTTATTTATATAGATGAGGTAATAAAAGTAAGGTAATTATATCTATATTAATGTAAACGTATTTTTTATAAACACGTGTACACTAATATTTATTTATTTGTTTATTTAATAAATTTACATTTCTTTTCTTTTATGTACCAGCCAAGCCCAAGGCTTAACTGCTGGAAACCAGGTGTGTAATATATACAGATATTAATATTTGTGATATATGTCCAAATTAATTTGTTCTGTATTTTACACGTCAAATATAAACATACATTTTTATGGCTTAGTAGTAAATTACAAATAAAAGATAAGTATAATTATATAACATTTTAAAACAATACTTAACACGCTAAGTTAATTTATCTACAAACATTTAAAGAGAGTGTTTTTGTGATTTTTCTAACTTCCTATTTAATTTTTTTTAGATTTTTATTATTTTTAGTAAAGTTCTTGGCAAATTATTAAAAAAGAATGGTATAATGAATTGCAACGCTCATTTACCGTACACATTTTTAAATGAAGGTATAAATAACGTTTCATTTTTAATTTGCCGTGTACTATATGAATGTTGATCGAGTGTTTAGATACGCAATGATGGCACTTTTCTTAAAGTACCATCATACCGTCTAAAAGCAGATAGTTAAATTCGACAAAGTAAGATTTCTGATCCAGCGCCGTATTTTATACAATGCATTTTTAACACTCTCTTTAGTATATATACATCTTGCTTTATATTACTTAAAAATACGCACTTTCTTTTCAGTTTGACAAGGATCGTATTCAACCGCATTTTTTCAGTATTTAAAAGGAACCAGCTCATATTCAACCTAACCGCAGATGGAAAATTACAAAAGAAATCCTTAAAATATGTGCATGACTTTTCGAACCGAGTAAGTTTATTGGAATACTTACTTAATATATGGGAACGCTACTAATCCATCATTGATTTTATTAATTTACACATGTATGTTTTTTCTTTATTTTCCTAAAAAATAAATAGATATTACCGAAAAGCTTAAAAAAAAACTTGAAAGTAAAATTCATAATAAGACTTGAAATTCTACAAAGGAATAATTTACCTCCTAAAAAAGGGGAATGTATTCTATAGTTTACACTTGTCAATAATTGAAATTGTTGAAATAAAATGATTGAAAGCCAAAGCTAGGAATAATTGATAAAAAAACCTTAAATATATCTTTATATTGCGTTTTCTATATAACACAGTGCTACAACCTACATACTTCATGTTGTACGAGCATATATTTATTCTATTATATGTAAATATAGGATAAAATAAATGTAACATATTATGAAAATTGGTTACGTAACATATAAAATTTAAGGTTATTGTTATATGTTGTTTAGATCAATAAGTTTCCTATAGCTGTCGTTTAATAACCGTTGAATATTTAATTATAATAAAAAAATGTTTAGATACTTTCAACATAGTGGAGGTAGATTTTTAAAATTCAATTAATATTTCTGAGAATTCTCATAAATGATAAACTGCTAATAGTTCTTTTTTAGTTGAATTGCTCTCATATAAAATGCATTATTTAAAGGCACGAATAGTTTTATTCCGAATAATGCACTACTAGCCCAATCGGATTAAATTGTAGAATTTGCAAAAATCCAATACCACAATTTATTTTTGATTAATTGGTAGTCTATGGTGTGACCTGGTTATTATTAGATAGTTTTTTATTAGCAGGCTGTAGGGGTTCGTACCTGATGACTTGGCACAATTCAGGCCAGCATTAGTCAAAATGCGGTTTTGTGCGAATTTGCGAATATGGCCAGAGAGAGATGCTAGACAGGTCGGCACTCACGTATTAGGTATTAGCACATTGACTCTTTAACTTGTATGGATAACTTATTGCGGAAGTTGTGTAAAGTTGAGCGGGTACAATAAATGCGGGTTTATGCGGTTGACACGACGGCGAAGTCAACATTTGAACTGTTTGTGTTTGCGTACCTTCCATGAAATATTTTGGTTAGGTGTATAAGCGGTTGTGGTGTAAAGAGCGGAATATAAAGTAAAGTAAAGTAAAGTAAAGTAAAAGTTTATTTCCAAGAACAACTTAATGAATAGGAAAGACAATTTTCAATTTTCAATTGGTTCACAAAAATTGATATAATGTATTATACAGATACATCATGCCTAGAGTGTTCGACATTTATACTACTCGTACTCTTATTACAATGCTAAAAATACATCAGAAAAAATATATATATAAATATAAATTGTAAATAGAAGTTTTATAATTATGCTTAAATATACTATTTTAGAATTAGTATGAAGAATCAAAGATTAGTATGAAGGTACAAACATATTTAATGCTTTTCGACTATATATAGAACCCAAATTCCAATTCCAAAATACAAGTGTTTATAGGGGCATAAATTTATTCAATAATCTCCCCAGGAATATAAAAACATTAGAAAAATATCACAGCTTTAAGACTGCATTGAAAAAATATCTGATTGAAAAAACTTTGTACAGTCTTGATGACCTTAATTTATGTTTATTTATTTTTGATTGCATTTACTGTTTTATTATTGTATTTTCTATAAATTTTATAATTTTATTATACTTTTTAGTTAATATAATATTTACGCTCTTTAACTTGCTATCTCTTTTCATTTATTTGAATAACTGTGTATAAAGTGTAGGTATGCTTAGGCTTAATTAATACTCTTGTTGTTTGTATCTTGTTATTGTTATATTGTCCTATTTAATTTATTGTTTTATGATACTCATTTCTGCCTTTCATACACAACTGCAAAGTTGTTTCTTGAAATAAATATACTGAATAGTGATGGCACAGTGACTTTATAATAATAATAAAATAATATTCTATCATAAACTGGCCAAGCCATATTTCCCCCAGCTATTCGAAGTATTTTCGAATATACGTAAACATATAATGTTAGTTAAAACAATAATAATTATATGATTATGAAAGTAAAATAAAATTTAAATTTATATAAAAATAATAAATATACTAAATTAAATTACTGTTGTAATTTTAAATTAAAAGTTTATGAGATTTTAGTTTTGATTAAATTATTTTTATCATATTTAAAAAAAAAACTTATTTCAATCTGCAGTTGATCAGGAGCCGCCGCGAGGAAATGAAGGAAGAAATAGAGAAGGTGTTTTCCTCAAAGGGAAATTATGACGTATCGCAGCACATTGAGTCGGGACAGAAGAAGTACCGGCCCTTCTTGGATCTGCTGCTCCTCAGCAAACTGCCCGATGGACAGCCCCTGGACAATGCCACTATCAGGGATGAAGTCGACACATTCATATTTGGGGTAAAGATCACAATAATACTCTTTCCCGTGCCGTTCGGTGAGTACCAATATATGAGCGCAACCACGGTTGAAAAAATGTATTTTAATGTCTTAAACTGAAGCCCAATTTATTTATAAATAATCAAATATTCGATTCGTATCTATTTATTTATTTTTAGTCTTTTTATTCGTATAAAAAGTCGTATACATCAAAATACATATATGTACAGAGCAGTAATATCAGGTCAATGTCAATTAATCTAACCAAGAAGCGACCGGCACCTACTCCATCGATGATCCCTGCCTTCTTAACTAGACGCCGTCTGTACCAAAGTGGAAGTGACTCTCATCTCTCCTCTTTATTGTGAAATATTGTCAAATATAATTTGAAATATATAATTAAGAAAAGGATGATATTTTAACAAAAATTATGGATATGTGATGAAGGATGATGGTGAAATGAGATGATTTTATGAGTGACTTATGTATGAAGTTAATGTAAATAAAAATAATAGATATGTAAAAAGTATAAAATTAAAGCACGTGATAAGTGTGTGTATTATGTTTATAATTGCATAATTGAGTTTTAAGGATATTCGACTTAAATGATTGTTTTTTTAATAGATTATATTTTTATTTAACATGATTGAAAAATTTAGAAGAGTTTATTATTTTTTAGATGAAATCTAGCACATTAAAATAAATATAATAGTATTGAAGAGGTCCTGTACTTGATAAAGAGCACAGGATGTCTGTTTAAACCAAGCGCTGAGTTTTATAAAAGTGCATTTATTTTTATAACAATGCCAGACGTTTCGGCGCGAGATGCTGCCACCCGAAA
This sequence comes from Neomicropteryx cornuta, assembly GCA_020383195.1. NCBI lineage: Eukaryota > Metazoa > Arthropoda > Insecta > Lepidoptera > Micropterigidae > Neomicropteryx > Neomicropteryx cornuta. The sequence goes on along the minus strand of JAHKQU010000025.1, from coordinate 5,131,335 downwards.
ATACACAGTGCTAAACCTGGTAGGCTGAAGAGATTTTAGAGGGAAAATATCAAGGCACACACACAATTTACTAAATAAAATACACAATTAAATAAATACACGTAAATGATGTTAACAATAAAAATATAATTACAAAATGTGTGTTTAAATAAATGAAGATTAAGGTTAAACGTCTTTTGGTAACTAAAAGCTATGGAGCATGAAACTATGAACGGGTGTCGAGCGATTAGTCGCAAAAGAAATATCGAGTCGAGAGTACTCGAGAGAGAAAACAATTGCTACCAAATTACTGCAACAACTAACATAATATACGAAATACGATCTCTGTTATGCAGTCCTCAAATTGTTGTACAAGCTGCGTGTAAAAATTGAGGAGGCGACGATAGAAGGAAATATATCTGTCTCGTTCTAACCTGCCAGTACAGGCAATATCGCCGGAGCTAGCTCTGAAATATTATAATTGATGATAAATGTTGATGTTTTTTACAGGGCCACCACACGACCGCGTCGGCTATAAGCTTCATTCTGTACGCTCTGTCAAAACATCCCGAAGTTCAAACGAAGGCATTCGAGGAACAGAGAATGTTATTTGAGTCAGACAAGGAAAGCGATGCGACCTTCTCGGACCTCCAGGCAATGCAATATTTGGAAATTGTCATAAAAGAGTCGATGCGATTGTATCCTAGTGTGCCCTCCTTCGCAAGGCAAATGAACGAAGATCTCTTGCTACCAGGTACGTATGATTTACTATTCTTAGGGCCAATTTCAATAACAAAACGATAACAAGCTACAAAAACAATGAAATAGTTTACACCATCATCAATAGTCATCACCATCTCGGCATTATTACCTACGGTATTATTATCCTAAAAGGTTCCGTTACAGATACACATCAGGCGTGCTAGCAGTTCTTTTTAAACTGGTCAGTTTATTTACAAAATGTGTCTTACAACATAAGCAGAAAAAGAGACTTATCTTTTTCCATACAAATTACTAGTTATCTGTTGTCGCCCAATGCAATTAAAATGACTTATCAGCTCATTCACCATGAAGATATCCTAACAAGATAAATCCTAATTCTTTGCAGCACATCGAGCGCATACTACAATAGTTAGAACCACAGGTTAGCTTGCAACAAACACGAGACCTGGATTCAATTTCAAGTAATTTGGGAATTATTTAATAATTATTGTGCATTCATCTTATAATTAACATGAAAACCGGAAACTGAGTATAATCAACACTGACTCAGTCAGCTCAGTTCATTGCCATCATAAGTGACCTTTATTTTACATCAGATAACATTACAAAGAAAATATATCTTCTCCTGCCAGAGCCTGAAGGGCTGATCTGGCAGAAACTCAGTTTGGAATTATGTTTTATTCTTAATCCTAGAATATTAAAAAAAATGTAGGATTTTTGTTATTCTTCTAATGCAATGAAATCAATATTCCTAATGTTTGTCCTAAAATTCCTATAAATAAATAAAATAAAGCATTTTTAAAACCTTAAAAAAAACCCTTTTCGTGACAGCACATGCATAATGCACATAGCACTTTATTAATATATATTTCCGATACAAACATCGGCCAAATGAATAACAGCGCTACTCAACTTACTAACTGCATAAAAAATTACAACTTTACAATCGTTAAAAATATAAAGGCTTCTAACAGACATGCAGCGAAGGGTTCCAGTTTTGGAGCAATTTGATCTGGAAATCTAATATTATGTAAAATATAATGTATATATAATTTTATTTTAAATTAACAAATTTTATTAACAGCTAACAACAATAAACAACAATATTTCGTTACAAAAAGAAAACGATCGACCTGATATTACCTGTGTATGGTAGATAGATACAAATGTATTATTATAAATCATCTTCGACACAATCAAATACTTATGAATTACATTACGTTAGGAACATTTTACAATTATACCTAAACCTACAGAGATATAGGTATCTTAGAAACCTCTTCTATAGAACCTTTAGAATAATACGAGTAATTTTATGAAGACTCCAAACAATGGAGTTGTATCCTAAGTTTAGCACTAATCAATATCGACAAAAATTTTCATAAATATGTATAGATTTATGAAAATACTTTTCTACATAAATTTCAGATGGAACCGAAATTCCATCTGGATGCGTTGTCCCAATTTTCGTATTTGGAATGCACAGAAATGGCAAGTACTTCCCGGACCCTGAAAAGTTCAAACCTGAACGTTTCCTAGAAGATCCGACGAAGGAGTTTGGCCCGTTTTGTTATATACCTTTCAGTGCTGGGCCTAGAAATTGCATCGGTGTGTATAGTATTTATTTCATTCTCTATACGAAAGAACAACTTGCCGAATGCTAAAATGAACTTAACAATGCCAAAAGGGCTTCCAGATCTTTTAAATATTGTGTTATAAAGCTTAGAGGCTTAAGAAGCTTAAGCCTAGAAAATATCGTATATTTCGATGTAAATTCCTAACAATCAAAAGAACGAGTTAAAATAAAACTTCTCTCGATTAATGTTTCATTACATGGAAACCCACAAAAGAATATTCGTAGAGCTTTTGGTTAGTTTATAAACTTATATAGTTTTTAGTTTAATAGTTTAGTTCTTAATTCTTTATTTATTAGTTTTTCATTCTTAGTTCTTAATTCTTTAGTTATTCAAATTACTCATTAGGTTAGTTTAGCTTATTTTTTGTTGTGAATGAGATACATTGAGTCGGAGGCGAGCAGATACCTTTGGCGCCCTGGATGAGTCACTTCACCTAAAAGCACTAACTTGAAATATTTATTTTTAATGTGTAAAATTTATACCGGGATCCCGAAGATTTTTCGGGGCTGAATTAAATTGCGAGTGTCACATGTTAGTGATACTCCGACGTGATACGACTAAAGGCCTATGTCCTAGAGAAAGAGAGTATTGGAAGATGAGTCTGGTATGCAATTATGTACTATGTAACTGACATTTATTAATTGCAATAAAAAACAAACGAATTATCAATTTTATTTGAATTTTCTATCCCCTCATTAGATTCACATGCAAACGTTGATGTTTACGCATCTTAACCGTGAGTCTCCAAACTTTTTTAAATTTAATTGCTTAACGTGCCTTATTTATTTTATATTTTTTATTAAAAACTAATAACATGTAAATAAAATTTATAACAATAATATATTTTTTAAAATATAAAATTACTAAAAATTATTAATATTAATAATACAAATTCACACCTCATTATCCTAATTAAAGACACTCTGAAAATATTTTTGTTTCTAACATGTAATTGGGAAATACTTTTATTTGGCAAATGTTTCAAAAAACAATATTTATTTTAATAATATTTGTGTGCACAGCTGTAATTTTTTCTGCAGTTCAACAATCAAATAATTTAAAGGTCAATTTAGGTTCACGCCTATGTAAACTTAATTTTTTTGAGTATATAGATGTGATTGTTTGGTTTTTTTTTTAACGTTAAAGTTGCCAGTGGAAAAGTGTAGGCGTTCGTATGTGTGCGAGTGGTATGCGCGTGCGTGATTATGAGCAAACTCGCGGAGTGAATATGGTTTTTAAGAGTATATATGGGTTTTTAAGGCGTATAATATATACATTTTTGGTCATAAAACAGCTCTTATTGCCGACAGAAGTCTGCTCCACCTCAGTTCAAGAATAATATCAATCACGTTGCATTTGGCGTTGTAGATATCGAACGTATGATAAATATCAAAAATCACATTACAGATTATGTATGTTCAAATATAGCGGATACAAATTGTTACTAATGCACTTAGCCCAAAATTAATTTAAAGAGCATTAAATTACAAACATTTGAAATTTAACAGAGTCCTAAAATTATTTTCAGGTCAAAAGTTCGCCATGCTGAAACTGAAATCCGTGATATCCAAGATGTTAAGACGCTATGAAATATTGGATGCAGGTCCTAAGTATGTGGTTAAATTAGCAGAACAAATTACTCTTAAATCCGTAAATGGTGTCAATATTATATTAGAAGATAGGAAATACTGAATGGGCGATTTATTGTGAGTGTACGACTGATATACTAAACGTTCGTTTATCGTGACTAACTATTTTATTTATTTTTTCCTATTTATTCACGTTGTTTAGATTAAGTCATCACTTTACCGAGTATGCCTAGATCTTAAAAATAAGAAAAAGTTTAGAACAAAAATAGTTGTTACCTATATTTGCGAGTGCACCTGCTGATGCCCTGCATTCGTTTCCGAGAGAGAAGTGTGCTGATTTTCAGCACATCCTGAATACACACTTGAATAATCTACACAGCTAATCTATTCTCAAGATATATAATATAGTGAATAAAACAGAACATTTAGCTAAAATATTATTAAAGCCAGTCTAAGTTAGTCAACCTTTTTTAAATTTTAAGTGTTACCTATTCTTTTTGTATCTTACACATTTGTATTTATAAAAATAAACTAACTTAAATATGAATAACAATATTAATATTAAAATATGAATAATTTAGCGATAATGAAATTGACGAAATGGCAGAGATTGGGCAATAATAATAATAAAGTTGAACTATTAACCTGCAGACGTTATAATTTATCGGTTTTGTTGCAAGTTGGTTCCGACAACTTGTATCATCTGTAAGGGCCATCAGTTTATTTGTCCGATTGGGCATAAATTGAGACAAATTGTGAGCCGGCCGAGATTTCATCAGCATCCGAGTTAACCAAAGAAGGCATCCGCTACGTTTTAGTGTTCACTTAAAAATTAGATGATGTCGACGACCGTTTGAACAACAAATGGTTGGCCCACGAGCAATTCGCACCATACCTAATAGCTATTGTTGCGTTCATGGAGGTTTGGCTCTTATGAATATTCACCAATTAATATTATAAAAGGCGGTATGAGTCGCTCGCAAGGCCTGGCTTTTAACCCGGGGCAGGTGCTCTATAGCCAGGACTTTTAATAAGGGTTGCGGGGCCTAGCTGTAGGACCATGCGAAACAGGGTGGAATCCGCTCTAATATTATAATATTCCCGAAAGCTGATTATCAAATTTTAGCTCTTCAGGATGTAAAGAAGTTGGTTACGAGATGATAAAATTATTATTATTTTCATTTTGTATTTTATAGTATTGTAATATTGAACAGAAAGAAGTGGATAAGCAGATAACTACACCTAACCTCAACGCTGTATCAGATTGATTTCCTATGGATGGCGTTTGGTAACCGTTGAATGTTTATTTATAATAAAAAAATGTTTAGATACTTTCAACATAGTGAAGGCAGATTTTTAAATTTAATCCTATTTCTAAGAAATTTAATAAATATTAAACTCCTAATAGTTATTTTTTAGTTGAATCGCTCTCTTATAAAAGACATTAGAGTCCTAGGGAAAAAAATATTGAAAGCAAAATGAAGTTTCTAAAACATAGTAAAGTTAGGTTTTTTAATTTCTATATAATGAGGCTCTAATTAAATAAAAAACAACAATTGCTTTCTGAGCGCGCAAAAAACAAAACCTAACACCCTATAAAAATAAAGCACAATATTTCAAGGTCAACTGTCAAAATACTTCGCCATAATCATTGTATATTTTAAGTTGGCATTTTACCCCTCTAACGTCCGTCCGTAAGTTGCAACACCTTTTCATTTGCAATGACGCTAAACGAGTCGCTAAATGCAGATACGACATAGGTCCACGAATGTAAATTTTACAGGAGACAATAAAAACATAATATCTTTGTTGGTGATGAAAAAATCGTGGTGTCGTTTCTACATTTAACTGTAAATTATGCCTCCATATTATTTTTAATCATTTAAAAAAATATATACTTTGTTGTAAAATAATAAAAATAAAATGTTGATTTGATTAAATATATTAGTAAAATTTAGGAAAAATTTACTCAGGTGAACGGCGTACTGAACTGATATTAGGTATTGAAAGTACATATGTCCAGGACATATGCTGTAATTGCATTTAAGTTAAACTTCTTTTGATGCTAGTTGCGGAACTATTGGTGGACATGATCATTTTTAACAGAAAATACGCAAAGCAAAAAAGTAAAAAAATATATAAAAAAGTAATTTTCGTAGAAAAGTGGACATATGTGGTTTCTGCATTAAGGATTCGTTACGTGTGTGTTAGTAAACAGGTAATCTCAATCTTGTCTCACACGAAAGGTTATTTGAAAGGCCGTCATTAACAGGCCAGTAAACGTGAGGTTTAAACATGATTAAATTCAGAGCAGCGATTTAATTTATTTATTGGAAAGTATGCCTAACTACAATACGTTTGGCTTATTTGTCCAACAAAATTTGTGTGTTTTATTATCAGTATTTTTCACATTTTCGCATCTCGTCAGGTGAAAATCATTATGGGTATCTTTCTTTTAAATTATTAAAAACCGTGTTATCTTCACACAGTGCATGAAAATCCAAAAGATGTCAAGGGAACATGTTTTTTTTAACTAAAAAAACATTTTTATTTTTAACTCAGTGGAAAAACATTGTGGTAGCTACTTTCTTTGAATTTAAAAAAGAAAAACAAGAAAATAATACCACACAAAGTTATCCAAATATTCAACATTTGGGAACATAATAAAACCAAATGTTGACCATAACGTGTTAACCATAATGTTCTAAATTCGTGTATAAGATATATTATATGTATATATATTGATATAAAATGGTTTTGTTATTTTAGTTATTAACTTTAATACTTTTTATTAGTAGAAACCTATTTTTAGTTTTACATAGTTTTTTATCGATTCATCAAATGTATTTTTTTTTTATTTTATATGTACTGTGTAAAATTGTTGGTTTCTCCAATAAAGATAAATAAAATAAATAAAATAAGGAAGTTAAGTTAAGGAAAAAAAAACATAGTAGTGGTTTTTTTGGTATAGGGCCATGACGTGGGCTCTACGCTACTAGACGATCAACATTAATTAACACCAACATTAATTGGTTTCCTATATAAACGTGTGTCATTTTCAGAAATTAGGCAAAAAAACCCCGCCTTCAATCTAAGTAATAAAATAATTTTAAAAATGTATTCCTAAATATAGTAATAACATATGTATTTAAGATATCAATCAACCGAATTATTGTAAAATAATTAAAGCATTATGAAGGAAAACGGATATTACGCTGGTTTCTTATGAGATGTACCTCGGGATACTTGACTGAATGGTTGGTTTTTAACTTTTGAAGCCCGCTGAGTTATTTCAAGTTATTAAAAATTATGAATTTGAAAACTTGTGTGTTTTTGTTATCTTTCTCGACTAACTGTTTTGTTTTTTAAATATTCATAATAAAAAAAAATAGATATAGCTAGTCGATTGATTATTAAAACGATGCAAATAATAATAACTTGCAGGTGTCATTTGGAGAAAATAAATTATACCGCAGCGAAAATTTTTAGCGAGAAACTTTAAGGTAAGAAAATCTTTAATAAAACTCAAATAAAAAGAATTTATGGAGAAATCTACTAAAAATATTTAGGTATTTTAATTAAATTAACTCGTACATTCTTGCTTTTTTAAATCACACGATTTATGTTAACTTAATTTGTAAGTATTTTGTATTTCATTTTATGCATGTGTAAATAAATTACATTTTAGTTAATATTAAGAAACCGGCAGAAAATACAGTGTCTTAGCTGGATCTATCTTCAATGTATTTGTATATATTTGATGAATAAAAGTTGCATCTGGCAACGTTAAGATTGAATTGATATAAAATCTTTTACGAATATTTGTTTTTTTTAAAGTTGTAGACTTAAAAATATAACATTATTTTAGAGAATTTTCTAAGCTTAAACAAAATATACACATTGTTACATGTACTTTATTTTACCAGAATAGATGTTTCTCTAAATCACTCAAATTCGCCTGTCGATACAAAAAGCTCTGGGTGACGGAAAAAAATCCGGTGTTTAGCTATTTTCGTTTGGGCAAATAGGGTTTATAAAGGATTAGTTAGTGTAAGTAGATACTTGACACTCATTGCATCATGTGGTATCAATCTCGCCGTGCGCAGTTGAACAGGTGTTGCGCTAATACTCGCCTACACATTATCTCGTGTAGGTCTTGTCAAACATATTTAGAACAAAACCTCACTTCATGCATTTGAGGGAATCATTTGAGAGAATCATACAGCCCCGGATTCATGTAAGAGGTGAGTGTCTGAGTGCGTAACTCAAATCGACTGGTTTGCATGAAGTGCGCAACCTAATGCTTACAAAGGTATGTAATATTTACTGTACTTTTATTGTGCGAACGAAAACAAAATAATTGGAATGGTGCGTGTATAAAATTTATAGTCCAAGGAAAAATGCTAATATTTATACCTGTATTAGATCGTAAATCATTGAAACACCCCGCAACAGAGGTTTGTCTGAATCGAATCGAATTATGTACGCAACTGTATTGATTCATTCTAGGGTTAGATTAAATTAGGTGCGGATTCACTCGGTGGAAATATTTAATTGGTTTTATTGTTTACTCATAAGTTGGTACCATTGTTTTCATTCTTGTTATTCATTTATTTTTTATATGATTGTATATGTACTACCTGTATATAATTTTTCTCGTGTAACTGTTTATTTCCCTAATAAAGATAAATTAAATTAAAATTACTTTCAACCGCAAAATTAAAACGGGAAGAACCATTTCTTAAACATCTCATTGCGAATCGCACAATTTACGTAATAATCACGCGCGCTTTTTGTAGGTTTTTATGTACTTTCTAGTTTTATATCAAAAAATGCCATTATTATTTTTACCCACTGCAATAACAATAAAAATATGTTTTAGATAAGAAAAAAAAACTTGTTCCCTCGATGTCATCTTTTGGATTTTCTTATATTGGGTAAAGAACACGGCCTTTATTGCTTTATAAGAGAGATTTTCCCCGATGAGCAAAAATGGGAACAATATTAATTTAAAAAAAAATCACATACAAAATTTGTTGTACAAACAAGCCAAAAGTATTGTGATTGGGCATACTTTAGAATAAACAAAAAAAAAAACTCCGTTCTGAATTAAATCATGTTTTAAGCCTACTTTTACTGGCCTATAAACAGAATTAATCCGCGAGAGGCCATTTTATCTCTACAGTCGCCCCGCGCCGTTGGCCTCGGCTAGTCGAGTCGAGTCGAAGCAACACGTTTCGTTGTTTTGTTTGTTAACTTGTGACCACTACGTTTATTTATTTATTTATTTAACAGGTTTCCCCATGTACTGACTGCATACGCACTAAAGGATTCTTTTAAACCATACTTTGCAATGGTTTCATGTAATCACTATGTAAACACATAGGTATATGGGTCAAAAATAAAACGACGGTAAAGAATGTTACGTTATTGATGTCTGCACATTAGTACCCACTATAAAATCCTAATCTTAAAGTAAGTTTTATATTAGGATGAATTATTCTAGTCATGTTTGTGTTGAATGTGATTTCACCAACGATTTCAGAATTTTTATCAGAAAGTTTTAATCGAATCTACACGAAAAATACTAGGTCGTGATGGAGCCGTAATTTTAAAATTTGAAATAATATAAAAAGTTATGTTTAAAAATATACTATCTATGGGAAATCCCGTTTTAATTTTTTTCGCGCACAAATTGTTTGAATTTTATAAACTATTTATTTGAAGTTTGCATTTCTCCGCTCCAATATGCTAGGTTTCACCTATGCGATTGCGCCTACCTAGTTATTATTATTAATGCACATTTAACTCTAATATCATTATTTATTTATAATTAAGACGAAATTAATATAATTCATAATACACTTAATTGTTACCACGAATGCGAGAATTTCTGTTGTCCGCTAAAACAGACGGATTGGGAGAGTGGTCGACCTGTTTACTTAATATTTGTTATTCAGAATGAAAACATTATTTTGTATCAAAATATATTTTTTAGGTAATGTGTTAAGAAACGAAATTTAAAATATAAGAAGAAATTTAGATTCGGATATGTTTTCTCGAGGAACTGATAAAAGAACGCTTTGGTAGCATTTTGGCATTCATACCTAAATACCTTTTACTTTTAATACCTAAATCGTAAATCGTTCTATAAGAAGCCACAATATCACACTAAATATGAAATTATAGCAGCGTATGAGACTAATTATTATTTTTCCCACAGGAAATGGCCGGCAAACACCGAGTCAGCAACGCTCAACATCTGGCTACAATCAGCAGCCCCGGCGAGCGATGGCGAATCCTGAAGAATGTCCTGGTTCTTGGTTTCGCCTTCATGATCCATTTCACAGCCTTCCACGGAACTGCCAATCTCCAGAGCTCGATCAACGCTGACGCCTCCCTCGGCACCTTCACCCTGTCTGCGATCTATGGCTCACTCATCATCTCGAACATATTTCTGCCGGTGATCGTCATCAAGTGCGTTAAAGTCATCATATTTTTTGACGCGTAAACATTTATAAACGTGACCCCTGGGATATTTCGAGGTGGAGTATTTTGTTATTTGGTGACATTGACGCAGTTACGTTCCTGACAGTGACGCGATGCTAACTACTTACTTGTAACGACTTAGACCGCTAGAGAGCGTCAGTATTTTTATTTCTAAATAATCATTGTTAAACCTCTAGTGAGCGCTAGCCATTTTATATGTAGATATAATGATCGATCGATACACTCAGTGTGTAGTTTGGACCTATAAACCACTGGAGAATGTATTGATTTGCGCCAAACGACTGATTACAAAAGCAAAGTTTTGTAAACAGTAAACAAATCATTCCGATGAATAAAAACCGTAAAGTTTTCTAAGAAAATCGCATTCTGATTCGTTTCCAAATTTTCAATCCTCCCATTACGTTCACAGACGAACACTGATGGTATCACATCTTAGCCGTGAGTCCCATCACTTTTTTTTTTAACCCGAATGAAACTACCATAAATACAAAACGTATCAGTTGATAAAATGGAAAATGATAATCATGGGGGAGTGGGGGGGGATCAAGCTTTGCGCTTGCTATCTGGAATGGTCCAAGAGCTGGAAGCTGGTTAATCCTCAACCCTTGTTAGGGAATACGACTATAAATTAATTTGGTTTATTTACATCTATAGATTTACACTTGTCTAGAACTCAACTATGAGAAAGTTCCTTTATTCGGTCTTATGCATAGTGGCGTTAGTTCGCTGCTAAACTTGTAAGTGTCCACTAACCGACAGAAAACACACGTGAGATCACTTTAGCAACGAAGTGAAGAAAGGGGCTCTTTACCTATTGTATTTGCGAAATATTAAGATAATTATTTATTTTTGAGTTTTTTGTTTTAAGTTTCAGTTTTATGTACCAAAAATACCATCCAAGGTTGCAACGATAATTCAAATTAAAAGTGATCAATTTTTGGGGTTGGTGAAAATTGAGATTCTATAGAACCATTTTTTAACAGATGAGGGTATCTAAAGTTCTAATTAATATCTAATTTTGTGAAGAATTTGGCACCCCGTTGACATTAATTTTAATTTTATTATCATTTGTTGATATTTTTTATCTTTGGTTTATTTTATGGGTAAAAAAAACGTTTTTTTTGGGCTTTTTCGTATAGGTCTGTTAAAATATTATTCGCCATAGGAAAATGATAGAATCAGAAACTCTTATGCGGACCTTTATTGTTAATTTTATTATAAATAACAAACAAGAAATATTATTAAGTATTTATAATATAAATATTTATTTTTTTAATTTGGGCTTCCTTCCAACCGAAACGGCTAATAAAATTTTAAATTAAAAAAAAAATCATCCAAAAATGCATAACTAATGTAATGTAATGTAAGTATAATCATTTTTTTTTCCCTAGATGGTTAGGTTGCAAATGGGCTGTAGCGCTGTCTTTCATTGCCTATATGCCCTTCATAGGAGCTCAGTTTTGGCCGAGAGTGTACACTTTGATCCCGGCAGGGCTGAGCGTGGGTTTGGGAGGAGGACCGCTTTGGTGTGCGAAGTGCACATATCTCTCAGTAGTAAGTTACGCTTTAATATTAAAATGATTATTTTATTGTAGGCACGTGGGCCTGGGTTCGGGGTCTGACGGCGAGTTGGCGGTAGGCCAACGTTTAATACTTAATTATTGGCGGCAAGTCGAGTTACAGAAATCTGACAGTAAAGGCCATCGGATGTAATTCAACACAGAGGATTGGCAAATAGTATAAAATCACTGACCTTGATGATGCTGATGTCTTTGCGTTTCTGCTGCGGCTGAAGCTTGGCTGCTACACTTCCACACCTAATGTTCGTATTTTTGCAACCGAGGGATAACTTTACCAGGGCGAGGGCTGGTTACCCAGTTGCGGAGTGCACGAACGATCTCAAGACGACACAATTCACGACGTGGCGACGATCGGCGTCTAGTATTCCACCGGGTGGACCCGGACCGTGCACACCAGCTCGTACAATCGTATCGGATCGACTGGTCGCGCGCGGTTTGTTTTGATATCCATCATTGAGCTCGTGCGAAACTACCTCCAGGTAGTGTACATATTTGCTTATAAGGTAAGGACAGAGCGTACATTTTATCATAAAGGTGAAGATATAGGAGCAGGAAATTATAGGGATTTATGAAATGTCATAACTGGTCCGAACAAACATCATTTTAATAACAGAGTAGAACGTGTTAGCAGTTTTATTTAGCTACAAAAATATTCAGATTGAACACGTTTAATGAGCAATCAATTTACAATTTACTTTGTTTCGAGATGACTTTTTATGAGTTTTAAAGGTCATCGGTCTGAAAGTACAGTAACGTGTTTTTTTTTGCTATAACCTAGGTTTTATACAATTATTTTAGGCCCTACTCGGCTTAGCTATTTTTTCTTGAGCTAGAGTTAAGAAAGTTGGTAGAAATAAAGCGTTAAAAATAGTTCGACGTTATGCGGATTTAAAGTGATCCCGATGTATCATACAGTAAAATGTGTATATGTGCAACTGTATTCAATATATACGAGTATATGGATTCCGATATAGTGTGGCATTAGCGAAGGTACTTTAATAATTTCATGTAAATTTATTTAGTCTAATTCGATATTGTATTTTTTTAAAATGTGGAATTAAAAGGTAATATTACAATATCATTTAGTAAATGAATAATACCTGTGTATATTGTATATTGTAGTGAATTAAATTCAAGAAAACCTGATGAAAATAGCATAGGCACTCGCAAACATAACCTACCAGCGAAACCTATATTCGATTTTCCAAAATAAACGAATCTTAATTGTTTCAGATCGCCGAAACATATTCGCAAATATCAGACCTATCGACGGAAGTGCTTATCGTGAGATTCTTCGGTATTTTCTTTATGTTCTACCAAATGGCCCAAGTTTGGGGGAACCTCATATCTGCATCAGGTAATTTTGACCTTATATGTTAATGTACATAGCTGCGTACAAAAAAAAAACTATATGCGAATTAGGCGGCAATGTTTTTTAGTATTTGTCATGTTTATTTATTTGTTTAATAAATTTATAGTATTTTCTTTTATGAACCAGCCAAGCTCAAGGTTTATCGGCTGGAATCCAAGTGTGTAATTTACAGATATTAATATTTGTGAAATATGTTACTTAGTAAGTTTACTTAATATGGGTCTGTATTTTACACGTCCTTTACAAAATTAATATTATAATCTTATATACATTTTTATAGCATAGTAATACCTACAAAGAAAAAATAAGTATCAATGTAATTATTTAATTTTAATTAGTCTAATTCTATTGTGTCTGTGTGGTTCGGGTCTCGCTTGACAGCTAGAGTAGGGTTGCCATACGTCCCGGTACACCGGGACATGTCACCGGTTTAGAGCCTCGGTCCCGGTTGTCCCGTTTGACCCACCATATGTCCCGGTAAACCGAATAATTCGTGCGACGACGTTAGATCACGTTGGCTGGCGGTGAAAGTGTAGGGTCAAGAGATGTACTGACATTTTACAAATATTTTTCCATATTTACAGCACGGAATGAAAGACTGAAATACCTTTGTGAGGGAGCTGATGTAATTCATAGTAATTTACGATCTCACTCAAGAACTAGGCGGTTAACTGTCTTTGTTCCCGGCCATTGAACGTATTCTCAAAATGTGGAAACCATTGAAAGATTTTCTTTTTTCACAAACCAGATTGCGGCATTATGGGGGGGGGCAGTCCCCCCCCTTCATCCTATAACTCCCCTATATTTCCTCCTATCAGTCCCAGTCGGAGTCAAACCATTTATGGCAACCCTAAGCTAGGGTGACTTGCGGGACCAATCTGAAGTTGACTCGCCGATCTACGCTGTCAGTTTTACGTTTGTCTGATCCAATAAGCATATAAAACCAACCTCAAACTGATGCGAGCGGTTGGGGAGTCGGCTTCAAACTAACACCATTGACCGTTTGCAAATTAGGACTGTATTATTAGATGTGCTTTATATGATCTGCTTAGAAAACACATTGCTGGAATTTGGCAACCATTAGATATTTAATAATAAAAATAATATGTTTAGATACCTTGTTCGTATGTCCTCAACATAGTAAAGGCAGAATTTTTAAATTTAATTCTATTTTTGAGAAATTTAATAAATGATAAACTCCTAACAGTTATTTTTTAGTTGAATCGCTCTCTTATAAAAACATTAGAGCCTTAAGAAAAAAAGTAATAGAAAGGAAAATGAAGGTTCTAAAATATAGTAAAATTAGTTTTTTTTATTTTCTATATAATGAAGCTGTAATTAAATAAAAACCAACAATTGCTTTCTGACCGCGCAAAGAACAAAACCTAACGCCCTATAAAAATAAAGCACAGAATTTCAAGGTCACCTATCTTTAATTAATTCCATTAATTTTAATTAATTTCAGTACTTTCTTCACAAGGCAACTTGACGGAAACTTACAATGCAAATGACACTTTGACACAAAACGAGACTATACGAAAAATCAGCATCATACAAGAAACTTGCGGTGCAAACTTTTGTGTCGGACAAACGGCTGAAGTAGGTATTGAAATTACTTTCTTGTACTCGTCTATTTTGTTTGAATATTAATATAATAAAAATAGGTGGTTTCAAGGTTTATATCGCCTTTATGTAAATTTATTAATTTTTTATTCAAAAACTCATTGGTCGTTCTTATTTTTCCTTTTCAAACAATGCAATAACCTATAAAAAAAAACCAAAAGATAATTTAAAATGGTTATGACTCAAATGAGAAAATAAACAAATAATATAACGTATCATTTAAAATAAATAAACTTCCACCTAAATAGTTTTTTAACGATCATTTTACTATATAGGATGTATTTAAAATCAATACTGTCCTTTTAGGGGGTTGATCTATACCAACAATGAAACATTAATCAGCGAAATATATTGGGAAAATGTTTCTTAATTACGAGAAAAACAAATTTCATAATAAATAAAAACTCTCCGAATGTTTGAGATTGGTTTTGTGTATATTTTGTCTTGCTAAGGCGCAGAGGGCAGAGTGAAGCTCCTGGACACAAAGGGGATGGGCACGATACCGAGTACTGACTGGCTGTTCTCTATCCTGACCACAAGTATTTGACCTAGATATGGTCGGCGCGGTGTATCGCGCCGCACACAATATATATACAACAATGAAAAATAACAGAATTTTAATATCATATCTTTATAATAATATGAAACTAATTTCTACGTTTTTTTTTTTGTGAGACCGGTTCAGTTGATCTAGATCAAACCACTAAAAGGATAATAGTGATTTTAAATACACCTGTATAAATTCGCATGATAACAGCTCGTCACTTTATTTTTTTTTTTGATATTTTGTTATTTTCTTTTTTTATGATAATTATTCATAAATAATATTTATATATATATATTTATTATGACATTTGAATTATTTGATTTGTTAGTTTAATTTTATATAACTAATTTTGTGAGATAAAAAAAAAGAAATAATGATTAAATGACTCTCTTGATGCTATAAAATTATTCCTCTTATGGCGAACTATGAAACTCATTAAAACTAATGTACTCGTAGGTACCATTTACCATGTACAAGTAACACTTGCAGATGGTCAATAAACGTCTATTTTATTCAAAAAAACAAAATTAAAATTAGCGTTGCTAATGCTGGATCTGTTATTATATATTGTGTGTTTTTTTTTCAGATAAACCCTAACTTAGAACCACCAAAACCACACAAAATACAATTAATATCCGGTATATACTTGGCTTGTATGGTGATCGCCGTTTTGTCCGTAGTCGTGGGTGTAGACTCGTTGAGTAGGTAAATTGCATACTTTAAAATACACAAACTCGTATATCAATCGTTCAATCGTTGGCTATCCGCTGAGATGTTATAATAATCGCTATTGAACCTAACCTACTTTTAACTTCTTCTAATTCTTTTTTTGCGCACGGTTATTTATAACCTAGCATTTTATATTATAAATTTGAATTTACCACGTTTTATTTATTGGTTTATGGATACTATCAGGCGCTCACATTATGCCAAAATATTTTTAGACTTCCCTGTAACTTACAACTTATTTCGCATGAAATGCCTGCCTGCTATGATGTATCATAACATTAATAAAATAATATAATATATAAATATATTTATAATAATATAAATATAACAAAACACCACTTCTTCACAATGATCACAACGTGTACCGTATCCAATTCGTGTTTACCTAATGGTAGAATCACAGATAGTAAATTAAAATATCGCCGATATAGAAAAAAAAATAAGTTAAAACGGTCATGTCCACTTTTGGAGAATATTAAATATATTTTGTGCATTATCTAGATCGGTAGGTATGGATAATGGAATTTTATTTTCTATGGTAATGGCAGGTATATGGGTAAAAATTTTACAGAAATGATACCAAATTACTTTTACCTGCAAGCGGCGATATTATCTTTGTATAATTTAATTACCGAATTTTGTAAAAAAAACTAAATATAGCAATTTATATTAATAAATTAAGAATCTTATTTTTTGAATAATCACTAGGAAAATGATTTTTCAAACACATTGAAAATCGATGATTGAAGTTATTATGTTTCACTAGAAACGACATAGAGCGTTCAAAATATGCCCCATGAGTTGGGTACAGTAGACAGTCGTGTGCTATTACTACTCTGACATATTATGACGTCACTGTGTGCCCGCTATGTAGACACAGGTGTATATATATATGCTTGGGGTCATGTTTTTGACTGAAGTATTTCTATGAAGTAGCTTCTCGAGTGAATACCACAATAGTATCTGCGTATATGGTGTGGCGTTCTACTGTATCGTATCATATTGATCACTAAAATTATATATTTAACGAAATTGGTCACCGCGAAAACTAACTGATGTAAAGAGATTTTTCCCAAGGCGACTGCGGTTAATCGCAGAAAGTCAATTTGTTAAGCACCTCGCTCACAGTACTCAATAGACTCCGCGCCGATGACACAAAATTGTGTCATTGCTGTATATCACCAGTGGCTCTAGTGACTAGGGTTGCCATACGTCCCGGTAAACCGGGACATGTCACCGGTTTAGAGCCTCGGTCCCGGTTGTCCCGTTTGACCCACCAAGTGTCCCGGTAAACGAATAATCATGGTTTTATATTATTGCTAAAATAATGCGAATAATTCGTGCGACGACGTTAGATCACGTTGGCTGGCGCTGAAAGTATGGGATCAAGGGATGTACTGGCATTTTACAAATATTTTTCCATATTTACAGTACGGAATGAAAGACTGAAATACCTTTGTGAGGGAGCTGATGTAATTCATAGTAATTTACGATCTCACCCAAAAACTAGGTGGTTAAAAGTCGTTGTTGCCGGCCAATGAACGTATTCTGAAAATGTGGGAACCATTGAAAGATTTCCTTTTTTCACTAACCATATTGCGGCGCTATGGGGAGCGGTACCCCCCCCCCCCCCCCTCCTTCTATAACTCCCCTATATTTCCACCTATATTGATATCCGTCCCGGTCGGAGCCAAACCGTTTATGGCAACCCTACTCTAGTCACAAACCCACTCGCAAATCGCTCGCTGGCCCTTTGGTGGTGTTGGTTAGAATCGCCGAGCGTTTGGCCCCAAACCATCATAAATATACAATATGGATACGTGAACCTCTCGCTCGCGGTCCCGACTAGCCCTGCCCTGCTGACGCCGTGCGCGCGATATCGTGTCATCGTCTTACTACACTTCTATTATTATTTAAAATAGTGGCATCTCACGTACTAATACCCAAATTCATGAAAGGTATCTTTGTTTTTTTCATCTCATTTCGGTTTTGATGACCGTAGGGATTGTTTGAGTGAAAAGTGCGCAAGTGGATTTTTGGTGGATTTGGCGGTAAATAATTTGGGTTTTATTTACAACAATGATTACTTTTAAATCTAAAAAACGGTTGTCAGGCCCGCATGCGCTGTTTGCAATTTCGTGAGATATTCCGTTCGCCAAACGACTTTCACCGAGCGTTGTTGGCATTGCTCGTGCAACAAATATATATCATATCTTGCGCATTTTCTCGCTAATTTTCCTCTCTTCCATGGTCCGAGATAAATCGCCATCATTAAATTAGTTCGAGAACAATATTCGTCCTGCACGGCTTATTTGTAGGGAACACATAAAATTACATATTCAATAGCAAGAAGGTTACAACCCCACTGATTTGTGCCCTAAATGTGTACCTATAGGTATGAAAACGGCCGCAAAGGTAGCGGCTCTGGCTTGTCTGGTGTGCGACTTCTGGCCGTGACCCTCAAGCAGTTGAGGCACAAGTACCAGCTACTTCTTCTTCCGATCACTGCCTTCATTGGCGCCGAACAAGCATTTATCGCTGCAGACTTCAATGCCGTAAGATACCTAAATATAAGATACTCTTTAATGATAATGGGAAAGTTTAAAAAGTCTAAATGTATAAGACAGACTGTACTTACTGAAAAACTAGTATTACAGACTTTCCTGGCGTGAAAGTACAATGCTTGTTGGTGGCAGGTTTGGTTTATACGCAAAGCAAAATGGAGAAACACAAAGACAAACTAGTCCCAGGGTATTTTTTCACCGGGGTATGATGCAGTGTCACAAATGTCCATGTCTACATGTCGAGGGAAGTGTGAAAAATGTACCTAGTGCGAAACCGGCGAACGAAATTGAATCAACGAATGAACCACGATGACGTCACAGCGTTGTATAAATGCTGCATAAATGAGGAGCAGTGAACTCGCCAGCATGCGACTGTGGTGCTGAACATCAGACAATTCAACATATTGTTGGGGAGGGTAGAACCAGAGCGTATTCATAGGGCATCCGATGAAGTAATAACCTGGATAGATAAGCTAGATATACACTTATAATCTTAATTTCGACACTTACTAGTATTTTTTTATTTATTTTTATTTGACAACTGTTATTATATTTTATTTTTCTCTTTTTACTCATAATACCGTTTCTTGTCTGCTTCGATTTTTTATTGTCCCATAAAACAAAACGTTGCTGTCCCATAAAACAGAATGTTGTTGTCCCATAGAACAAAATGTTATTTTTGTCCCATAAAACAAAATGTTGTCGTCCCATAAAACAAAATGTTGTCCCATAAAACATTGTTATCATTCCTCAATTGACTTTCCCAGGCTTTCGTCGGCTGCGCGTGGGGTATCAACAACATTGGCTACGTGATGATATGCTTTGGCGTCTTCAATGCCTTGGCGGCCATGGCTGCAGGGGCTGTCGTCAAGCTCACGGGCAGACCGCCCGTCATGTTCGCCGCCTTGGTAACTAATTCTCTATTTAACTCGACGTTCTTTCTTAGGTAGGTTTCATTAGGAAAGCTACCTATTGCAATGGGTACCATTGTCATGACTCCGGAAAATTTCTACATATCTTCGCGTTTCACATTCCCTAGAACCCAAAACCACCATCTTTTTTTCTTTTTTTTAAATATTTGCTATGAACTAGGTCATGTACAATTATTTTGGGGCCCTACTCAACTAGGCCGAATATGCCTGTCCTAGAGTCAGGGGAGATGGTGGTAATGAAGCGATAAAAATGCTATGACCATGTGCGGATACGAACCCGTGACCTTTGGTTCAATAGTCCAACGCCATAACCACTAGATTACCACGATCTCACTTTCTTGTGGACACGATAACTCCCGTAATTTTACACCAATCACTTTCAATTGTTACATAAAATTTAAGGGCACAAAATCTTGGTCAACTTCGTTATTGGGCAAAATCAGACCAGGGGGGCGGGAATGGGGGGTTTTTTTCGAAAAAGTTAAATTTTACTATAACTTTCTTAATATATAAGATATCGAATTTATTTAAATTATATATTATTCCTTAAAGGGCCTACAACTTATCTCAGTAAATTTTTTTGATAACACGACCGTTGGTCCTAGGGGTGGGAAAAAGTGGTTTTTGAAAAAACATATCGATCTTATTTACCTATCTCGTTCGCTACATCTCCATTTGAGCCGTGCGGAATAATACTATGCATCTCTGTCCTTCGCGTTTCTCCGTTTCTACCTGGGCTCCAATGGCGCTCAAACGCATATAAGAATATTGTAAAAATCACTTAAAATCACTTTATCTTCTTTTGTCTTCCTTGATTCCTTCCTTGTCTTATTTGTACAGGATTAACTTTCCTCATCATCATTTTAAGGAATTATTCTACACTTCAAACTGAAAAACTTTTGACCTATGAAGCTTTCTTAATTTTCACGTATTATTATAGATATTTTTCCATTTTTAATAAATGATGGCCCAGAAAACGTCTGGTTTACTGGATGTAGCGCATTCAGCAGGCCGACAGAACTGCGCGCCGGCCGTCCTCTCAGAAGGAAACACATAAAGTAACTGGGCGTTTATTTTTTTCTACTGCTCATTTTAAATATATTTTTAGTTGAAAAAAAAATAAAACCCCCATAAAATAAAAGGTTCAAAAGAGTGCTTCAGTAAAGTTCAACCTGTATACAGGTGAACTTTCATGCGGCCGTTCTACACTTCAAACTGATCAACTTTTGTTCCACAAGTTTTAGTTAAAACGATCAATAGAAAAAAAACCTACCATTTACTTGGATTACTAGCATTTACTGGTACTGGTACATTCGGACGTACGACGGCCGCAACAAACTTTTTAAAATAATTATTTTCTGAAGGGAATTATAATTGTTTTTTTTTTATTTTTTGAAGAACTTATGAAGTAATTAAGTACTTATGAAGTAACATAACATGTTTGTAAAAATCTGCAATATATATACCTACGTATAATGCCTAATTAAAATACATACTGGATTGAATTAGGATATCATTTGTTTATGCAAAACACGTCAAATTAGGAAAAGTTTTTAAGTTTTAGGAGTAGGTGTTATGTGCTTAAGAAAAATTCACCCTGAGCATATCATAGGTCCTGCACGTGAGTCTCCTGGCCGCCATGATAGCGTGGAAGCCACGACAAGACCAACCCTTCGTGCTGTTTATCCTGGCTGCCGCGTGGGGAACAGCAGATGCTGTGTGGCTTGTACAAATAAATGGTGAGCCTTAAGAATGTACTACTCTACTGTATCATAAGATACATGATAAAATTTACACCTAGATCCGACGCGTCTTTGATCTTCAATCATTCACTGCCTGTCTTATTGTCTCACCCAGGCTCTCAGCCCAGATAAGGCTCAGTCACGGACGGGGACTATTCAATTTAAATTCTTTATGAACGCAATGTCAAAATGACCATGTTACTGACAAATTATTTATAGTAAAATAGTAAAATTTGTGGTGAGTTTTCTAATATTTCTCATTTTAAATTCATAATTTTTCCTGCCCATCTATATGGTAAGCTGTCAAAAGCCCCAAGCACCCATGCATATCCAACGAGGAGCAAACAAGCTTCAGGTTTCTTTTAAACTCTCCGCGTCCAAATTATGAAACAACCCACTGCCATCGCTTAAGTTAATATAGAGCGCAGTTTCATTTATTAAAACCAGATATCGAACCAGTCACGACATAATTCCCAATATATATAATATTGTATAGTTATAACACTATTCATTATCTAAAATATCAATAAAAACCTAAACAATTTTACCTACATAATCGTGACATGACATATTCCGTTATTTTTAAACCATATTTATCTTTATATTTACATTGTTTTATTTTATTTAATATATTCTAGGGAAACATACAGCGTAAATTAATTTATAAAACAGTAAAACATAGTTATAAATTTAGCCAATTACATGAAACCACTGTTTAACAATATAATTGAGATGTCGGTTCACCTAAAACTGATTACATAAAAAAAGAAAAAAATGAGAATCGTACATAAAATAAAATAAAATAGTTTCGTTTTTGCGTTTATGTTCTTAACCCTTTTTTCTATTTTTTATGTGTTTTTTGTGTGTATTTTTATGTTAAAATAAATTTGTATTTGTAAGGGTTGTGCTGAAAATCAGCACTTCGCTCGTTTAATGAGCGAAACTGAGATACAAAAAAAAAGAAATCCTACAAAATTGTAAAATTCCACATACTCAATAAATGAACCTGATATTTAAAGACAAAACCTGTGCCTATCAACAAAAACTGTGCAATTTATATAATTATAAACAAATGCCAGTTACATTTTTATTTTGATATCATTTTATGTAACTTTGTGTTTCAGCCCTCTCGGGTATCCTGTTTCCCGGTAAAGAAGAAGCGTCCTACTCGAACTTCCGCCTTTGGGAAGCGACGGGAAGCGTCATAGCGTACTCCTACTCGCCGTACCTCTGCACACGTGTCAAACTCTACGTACTCTTGTTACTTTTGGTGATCGGTATGGTAGGGTACTCCGCCATTGAGTATATGGAAAGTAAAGCGAAAAACGGACTAAAGGTTAAAGCAGACTTTGAATTAGTCGCTAGTAAAAAAGTTAACGATGACAGCGTAGAATAGATTATTTTAAATATTACATTAATTCAAACATAATCCAAGAAACAATTTTAACCGCCATATTAATTTAATATATATAAATATTTTTAAACTACTGCAGTCTAATGTCATTTTTGCGACTACAACACAGAAATTATGCATGTGCGGACAGTACAAACGACGGATGTCCATTATCAGCTATCCGTCACAGAGAAATCATGTTTGTCAGGTTGTGTGCCCGTCGTTTTAATAAAGTTATATTTCAATAAACTTAAAGCATCTCCATCATATCCTTAGATTTCTCGTACTGATTACAACATACTCTGATTTGTAGATGTTTAGATTTAAGTAAAAAGTGAACAGAATCCGACATTCATTTTAATGGACACAGATGTCTAGTAATACAATATTTGCATACGAGGGCATAGGTACTCATCCGACAACTTCTTTGGTTGTGGTTGTGGTTATTTTAGTCTATTTCTCGAAAGTCGATATATGTGGGATAAATAAGTATGTGTTGAATTCTGTAATCATTTACGTTGTGTTGTAAATATATTGGTCTGATATTTATTTTTTATTTACAAGTCTATTTCATATAAATCACACATACTATTTTATCAGTATCACAAATTTAAGCCTTTTTCTTCAAGTTTAAGCCTTATTTTTGAAATTTAGGCCTTTTTCTTCAAATTTAATTCCTCTCCACTGATGAGTTGAATTGTATGAAAATTATTGTTTGCCCAAAAATTGTACCCAGAATCTAAAAATAAAAAACAATTTATTATATTAAAAAACGCTATTAATGCAAAGGAAAGAGATAAAACATAAAAAGCGATATCTCACTTGTGGTTAAGGTTAAATTGTGTGAGATTTACCAGTCATATACATTTTTCTATCAGTTTTTGATATATTTTTATGTATTTGTTTATTTTTATTTAAGATTTTTGCTTCTGCAAACTTGTTTATAGATTGTTATAATGATACGATTGATTTTTAACTGTTTGTTTGCTAGAGAAAAAAATAATTTCAAATTTAATAAAAACCGTACATTCGAATGTTTGAGAACGTTGTATGTTTGTCATGGTGGGGTTTAAAGAGGCGAAATTAGGTGCCTGGACGCGGGTGGGGGGCACGGTACCAAGTACTGACTTCGACTTAGATACCCTTGCAATATATTGCTTTTTTAGTATTTTGATTGCTGTTTTCAATACGGTAATTTTATTAAACGTTAAACACTTACCGAGAATAGCATGCTGTTGTCAATGTTACAAAGCCCACATGCGGTAATTTTTGGTTTTTGGACTTGCAATCGCATTGATATAATCAACTGAAACGAATAATAAATTACTAGATTTTTTGTAGATTACAGTAAAACGCATTGTATAATTTGTACTCACATCGTGTTCCACCTTTATTTCCATTTTATTTAACATCATATGGTAAACTATGCCTGCTTTCCTAGCCTAAAAGTAAAAAAATATTTGTAATATTAGTATCATAAAAAAATCTGTTTTTGATGATAAGAACGCTGGTTCTTTAATATGTTACAAGTATTTAGTTTACCCATAAATTAAGGATAGTTTAATGACAAAAATCCTATTGCTTGATGGCACAAGTGTTAATGGTTTAAAATGTTTATTTTTAATGTGTGGACATATATACCGGGTCCCTGAGAATTTTTTAGGTGGAGTGACAGTGACGCTTATGGCCGTGAAGCCACAGCATACGCAATGTGAGACTATGCGCGCAAGAGAGCACTGAAAGTAGAGGCTGGTATTTAATTACTAAGTAACTGATTAACTGGGGAAGGGGGGGCTGGCATTCATTTACTTAGTTTTTTTTTTTCTAATAATTGGTTGAGATTCACATTTTACTTAATATCAATCACCCAAGTCAATCACCTTCAAGGTCCTTTATTAGATGCTACACCCTATAAAAGCACTCTAATGACTTTGGAGCCTCAATTATAAATCACTGCAAATCTGCGATCTCATCAAATTAATTGACCACTAGTATGGTGAACATGAACATAGTCTGACATTGACGCTTGGGATTTGACAATTAGCGGATGTCCTACGGAGCCAAATTGGGCAATAATTCAAACCGACTATTTAAAAATTTGAACCATAGCTACATTTAAGATTTCAACTATATACCTAGTACTTAAAACGAGAAATTAGCCGATTCAAAATTTATTTTCCATCAACATATAAAAATAGTTTTTATAAATAAACTTACCTTTATTATCATTCTGTTTGCCATTGAAGAAATGGCTACAATTTTACACAATACTGTCAGCGGTGATATTATCATAGCAATTATTCTATCCGGCGTAGTGGGAATTTTCCCATCAGCAATCAAATACCATTCCAAAACGGACATGATTAAGAAAAGTGTTATCATTGAGATCATGTAAGTCATTTGAAGACCAAAAATCTTATTAAATTTTAGAGATAATGAGACTATATCATTATGAATCGAGCATAGATATCGAGTTATGACAATCCTAAAATTTAAACGTTTACTTTTGTCAATAAAGTACAAAGTATCTTCATGCATACTGAAGCATTTACTGACGGCTTCGAATCGTTCCGTCAGTTTTGAAATAAAAAAACAGTATTGGATTATAGCTAAAGACTTCACAATGACACCCCAAAGTTGGTAAATCAAAAATAATATCCCTTCTCGAGTTTGAATTATATTACTGTGCATACGGAAAAATGTATCCACAATCAATGTGGACTGTAGGACAATGAAAATCTTAGAGAAAAACCTCCTCTGCTCCGCGAAATTAAAACGGTGACCGACAGAGCGCAGCTTTTGGTCCAAAGTGTTAAAGTCGTTGAACAGTTCGGCGTAGGAATGCCTGTGAAGAATGATCGCGAAGATTTGAACGGCCGGACAAATCTTATCGAAAAAAATATACAGCCTGAAAATAAAATTTGTGAAATCGTCTGATGCGTAAGAAGAACGGCCTGTTTTCATAATGGACATCGCCGCTGCCAAGGCCAATGAAATCGCTCCGTATATTACGGACACTTTCGAGTGATATACGACAAATCTGCCTCCGATTCTTTCTGTATAAAATGGGGCCAGCGCTATCAACTTTGATGACAAAAATAAAATTCTGCCCTCGTAGAGAATGTCATTTTCAGAATACAGCATCCCAAACACAACTTGCATTATCCACAAAACTAATTAAAATGATATTCATAAATATTAACATTTTGCATACACATTTACTTTTTTTATTTTTATTATACATCTTTGTATACTCAATTAAATTACCACTTATCGGATTAAATTGAAAGTTACTTTTTTTGACTGAAGTTCCATTAGCCGAATTAATTTGTTTCATTACTTTCATTCACTTATATGTGAATGTAATCAATTAGGTAAGTACCATGTCATATTGCGTCTTGATCAAAACTCATTGAAAGGTATAAAAAAACCCAAATAAATATAATTTAATCTTTTTATAAACACACTATGTTATGGTGGCCATTAGTAGGAATAGTGGACTCGAAAACACCTCCACAATAACTAATCTTTCTATGGATTACAATCAATAGATTTACAGTAAAGATGGGTCAAGATAGAACTTGCCAATCTGTAACCTTGAATCTTCGATTAAAAGTTTCCTTTACCTAAATTTTATTATAAAGAATCACATCAATCTTTTGATCTTTGCTCGCCAAGGTAGGAGTGAACATAGTCATGATATTTGTATAAGAGGTAATAAGAACTGCCTCAGTCATGGGTAAACCATAATGGCATGCGGTTGCATGCAGATCATTGCCTAAATCCTCCGCTATCAAGCACCTTAAAATCATCATGTCATCTAATTTCCATTTGGGAATTGCTGATATTAACGATAAAGTAAAAGTTTAAATGCAAGTAGACAAAACGGTAACTAGATATATTTTCAAGCATTTCTATCACTATAAATGTTAAAACAATAAAAAAAAATCTGAATTCAGATTATCTAATATCTCAAATGCACATTCAATATTCCAGAAGTTAGTGGTAAAAGCTTAGTTGCCATGGAAACCACTGAGGTCAGTGGATAAAGGAGAAATACTATAAGCGAATAATAATTAGTGGTCCTTAGTTCAAGCTTTACAGTATTAATGTTTCACCCTACTCTCACTTTTTCCGTGTTCAGACGTGCGGTGCTACCAGTACGGTAATGGCAGTGTTACAAAGCCGTTTGTTTTCTGGTAAGTACTAGATTTTCAAGGCAGTGGAGAGATATGACCAAAAATCATCTCTACTGAGTGAAATAGTACTTTAGAGCAAATTTGTTTTAATTTGAGGTTTACTATATTAATTTGATTTTTGGTTGGTAATAAATTGTGGTTGTCTTTTGGGACGGTTAACTCAGCTATTAAAGACTTTTTTGAGGGACTTAGAGGCATGGAGAGAAATCATCTGCTTTGTATATTATAGAGATTGGGAGCGATCATTTGTTGATTTTAGGTTTCTAACCAGGCAGTCAAAGATAATATGGATTTTCTTTGCGTCCGTTTGTCATAAATGAATCAGAATTATTCTGGTGTTCTATAAAATCTTTTAAGTTTCGAGGGCAGCTGGATATGTTTGTTGTCTCCGAAAAAATATTTATTTTGTGCAAGGAAAGAAAATTTTTAATATTTTAAAAAAATACACTTTACTATACATAAAAAACATAGTAGCTTCTTAAATTTTACCTCGACACTTCATAGGTTAAAATAAAATTATTAAACTTAATTATTGGTTGGAGAGGTCACTATTTCAGAAGTCCTAATTGAAATGGCCGGGAAAACGGCCTATGCCCACTACATAGATCTCCTAAAGGAACATTGATGTAGTTTAATTTGAAAAAGGGGTCTTTAGAGATTTGTAATTTTTGCCCAAATTTATCTTATGTAAATTGGCTATCTTCTAAATCAACATACATTTTTGTAGTTGATTGTAAAATCATTCAAATTGCACTTCACAAGTAAAACAAATCAAACTGATTCTGCTAATTGCGGCCGATCTATTTAATTTTGGATACAGAATTGATTTTTCTCAATTAACTAGGTTCAATGTTTGCTTTTACTTGAAGTAAACTTTAATACACATACGAGGTGTGATCAAAAAGTAAGGTGACTTTTCAAATTTCGTGGGCTACGTCCGTTCGATCCTCGTTTTTTTTTTTGTTATTTTGTTAAACTTGTTTTTAACATCTGTGAAAAGTTTCAAGAGTATAGCATTTTTGGTTTGTTTCTGAGAGGCATTAAGGTTAGAAGTGTTTTGCGTGCTCGGCGATTTTCTACTGTCGAAGAACATGGAAAAAAGGGGTTAGCATTAAATTTTGTGTAAAAAATGGAATCAAGTACTCTAGAACTCTTGAAATGTTGACAGTGGTATACGGTGAGTCTACTTTAAGTAAAAAAAATGTTTACAAGTGGTATAAACTCTTCTAAGAAGGCCGAGAAGACACCAATAACGAACCTCGAAAAAGCACGCCAAGTTCAGTCAAATGTCAAGGTTTTGCTCACTGTTTGTTTGATTATCATGGCGTAGTGCATCAGTTTTTACCACAAGGTCGTACAGTTAATAAGGAGTATTACTTTGAGGTTATGCGCCGTTTGCGTGAAGCGATACGAAAAAAACGCCCGGAATTGTGGAAAAATCAGTCATGGTTATTGTACCACGATAATGCGCCAGCTCACATGAGATTGCTTGTTCGTATTTTTGGCCAAGAACAACACCGTAATCATGACCGCACACCACCGCACTCACCGGTTTAAGCCCTCTGTGACTTTTTCCTGTTTCCGAAACTCAAGAAACCCATGAAAGAATGGTGTTTTGCAACAATTGAGGACATAAAGACCGCATCGCTGGATGAGCTGAAGGCTATACCAAAAAGTGCTTATCAGAAGTGCTTTGAGGTTTGGATAAAGCGTTGGCACAAGTGTATTGTATCTGAGGGGGGTTACTTTGAAGGGGACAAAATAAATATTGATGAATAAATAAATATTTTTTGATAAAAATAAAAAGTCACCTTACTTTTTGATGCTCAACACGCGGTAAACGCGTGGTGCTTACATATAAAAGTGAAGTATCCATATAAAAAAAATAATCTTAGCGTTATGTAGTCGAGCAGAGTAGTTAAGCACAAGATTACACGAATAAGAAAAGGAAGATTTAGGAATACACAAAAGAAAATGTCTACGATTAATTTTAAAACCATAAAAGTATTATTACCTCTGTAACCACTTGGCCAGACATAATTGTAAGAAAGCACACTTTCACTAGAGCAAAGGCCGGTATTTCTAACATCACGATAAATTTCAGCGATCTTTTGGGTATTACACCGACGGCGAGGAGGTACCAGTCGATTGCCGCCAATATCAAAAAACATGTTATCATAAAGATAAAATAATATGTCATGTGAACTTTGAAGATTTCAATGAATTTATGCGCCACATTGACAATCGCTCTGTGAACCGAACAGAGAAATTCAACATTTTTCCGATAGCTATCGAGGCCAGAGATTCCTGCGATTCCGCAATGTTCCACGCCCATTTGACGGAAGCACTCCGTGATAATCTGAAAGCGTGATTTCAAATTCCACAAGAAAAAACAAAACTGCATACACAAAGACATTTTTATCAACACACCCCACAATTGAAACATCAGAAATATATATCCTTTATCTGATTGGATAATACCCCTGATCAATTTTGAAATTGTATCAGATATCACTGCTACACAAAACACAATGAACACATATTTAAATTTTTTTCTTTGATTTTCGTAATTGGTACGCTTACCAATCGCATTCAATTGCCTGTCCACATTTTCGAAACCTGCGAATAGCTCAACGTATCCATAATAATTAATTATTGTACATAAAACTTGTAAAGCAGGGCAAAGTCTTTCAAATATACAATACAATGAAAAAATTTTCTGCGTATAAATATCACCAGAATGCGTAGCCCGGAATGGATAATTAATACTGATTATTATAGAAAATATTAAAAAAATTATGGCCAATCCGATGGTTACATTTGAAGTGAGAATATATGTTTTTCCGTTGTGCGAATGCAAACGCACAGGTGCGGTAGCGATATATTTTGAAACAAAAAACAAAGGATAGCCAACCAAAAGAACACCAAGGCCCGAGGTGGAATATTTATCCGACAAAATGTTATCAACCATAATTTTATTATTGTTAAGTACATAAATTTACCCACTGATTTGATGATCTATCAAAAGTAGGCTGTGCTTAGAAAGCGTAGGCTCGGTTATGAAAAAAACAGAATTAGTAATTTAATTAAATTACATTCAATCAACAAAAACCGGCAAATGAAATTTAAAATACAACAAACCTGCCCTTGTACAATTTGTTATAATTAAAACCAAAATAATGCTTTTATTGTTAAGGCAATTGCGGCATG
Organism: Neomicropteryx cornuta; assembly: GCA_020383195.1. NCBI lineage: Eukaryota > Metazoa > Arthropoda > Insecta > Lepidoptera > Micropterigidae > Neomicropteryx > Neomicropteryx cornuta. Next base: position 5,101,006 of record JAHKQU010000025.1, on the reverse strand, counting down.
TTAAATTAATTAATTAAATTAATTAGTTACAAATTAATACTCGCACTTAAAGAAGTTGGATCATGTACAAAACATGTCATATCTTTTTTTTTTTTTTTTTTTTTTTTTTTTCGTGCCTATCTGCAATCAGTCCTTTGGACTATAATCAGATGTGTTGAGCGATAGATGGCGTGCAGGTTAACTCCTTCAACAAAGAGTCGACCTTCATATGGAGCCTGTCTGCTATTGTCTGCTGGCCAAGTCTGAAATGTCAAAACGCTTCAATCGCCTAACATTTCCAGTGACATTTGTGAGGTTAGATGCTAGTGCATTAATATGTTTTTGTAGTTTGAAATTGTAGTTCTCACTGTATTTTTTAACTTCATATTTCACAAATGGCATTTCAATGTACTCATGGATCTCGATGTTTTTTGTAAACCATGGGGCGTTGACGATTGATCTCAGGACATTGTTCTGTTCATCTAAAAAAAGCTGCGTGGCGCCTAGTTGCTAGTCATGGCAACACTACCATCAAGTCCGACTTGCTAGCGTCCCCGAGTGGTCTCTGACCCCGCGGTCCCTGTAAATTTGGCTCTGCCAAAGCCAATAGCAAGAGGGCGAAAGGCGATCATCCCGCGCCTCAAAACGGGACTAACCAGCTAAGGGAAGGATACCCTGACAGAAAAACCAATCATACCGTAACCCTGTGGTCATGTTTCTCAGGACCGGGGGTCTTAGCTTAATCGCCCGGACTGAGAGGAAGAGAAACCTCTATAAAAAATACCCTAATCCTTCGATGTGGTACGCGTCTAGAGGATGAATGGCCGGTAGGTATTCCGGTCTCTAGCGACCAACCTCGATGGATCGGGCAGTCATCGTTGTATAAGCGCCTTCTCGTGGGGATGGGCGTAACCCTGCGAGCGACATTATCGTCCCATCTCGTGGGAATAAAAATGATACAAAATGAAAACGAAAAAACTAATTCAAACCAGCTAAGCGATAAATCTGACAATAGCTTCAACTCCTATTTAACGGACAACGTCAACCTTATGGATAAGACTGAAACTCTCGAATGGCAGATGGCCCCGACTCTGAGGCAATCAAAAAGAAAAAAACCCTCTGATACCCCGCCTAAGGAAAATGTCCCCATTACCACACATAACAGGTACTCAGGCCTAACACTCGATCAAGAACGCGATAAAGAGAAACCTAATCAACAAATCAAGGTTAACAACCCTCCACCAATAGTGTTGTACAGTATCTCGGATCTAAGCAAACTGACTGATTTCATCGAAACTATAATAGACAAATCGGAATTCTCAATCAAAATCATTACAAGGCAACAGCTTCGAATTAACTGTAACTCTATCCAGACCTACAAAACTCTATTAAAAGCTATCAGAGAAAAGGGACTGATTGGTCATACTTTCACTCAGAAAAATGACAGACCATTCCGAATCGTCATAAAGAACTTACACCCAAGCACCCCTCTTGAGGCGATCAAGAAAGCCATAGAGGAAACCGGTAATAGTGTGAGAGGAGAAATTATAAATGCTCGTTATGGGCGCGACAAAATCCCACTACCTACCTTCTTCGTAAACCTTGATCCGAGCCCCAACAATAGGGCAGTGAAAGATATAAGATTCATCTACAACACTGTCATAACCATCGAGGACCCAAAAAAGAGAACTGATATTGCTCAATGTAAAAGATGCCAACAATATGGCCATACTAAAAATAACTGTATGAGACCTTTCCGATGTGTCAAATGTGCCCAAAGCCATGATACGACAAAATGCCCTAAATCTGACAGAAGTACACCGGCAAAATGCGCACTCTGCCTCGGAAATCATCCTGCTAATTATAAAGGTTGCCAAGTCTACCTCGAAATCTTTAACAGAAAAAATGCCAAACAAACGATACGGAAAATTGTAGAACGTCCAAGTACAGTTATCAATGAACAACCATCCAACGAATCACCTTTAATCTCAAACTCCAACAGACTCTCAATAAATCCACCACAAGGTATCACTAATACTCCAGAGTACCCCAGAAGGCCCAAAAGAACATATGCACAAGCCATAAATAGCGTGGACGAAATAGAACCAAAAATTGATAAATCAAACGAAAAACTAGAAATGCTTCTCATAAAACAAGCCGATAAGATCGACATTCTCATCCAACAACTAAGCACCCTAATGAGTCTGATCACAACGCTTGTAAGCAAACTTTCGTGATGGCCAATCTTAGGATCGCTACGTACAACATTAATGGGTTAGCCCCAAAAAGACAAGAAGTAGAGACTCTAATTAAAACAAACAACTTAGATGTATTACTTTTATCAGAGACACATCTCACGGAGCGAAGCTGTGTGAAAATTGCAGGCTTCTCTATATACTGTACTCATCATCCAGATGGAACTGCCCACGGAGGCACTGCTATCATTATAAAAAACTCAATTAAACACCATGAACTTTCGGAATATAGATGTAATCAAATTCAGGCAACGTCGATCTCAATACTTGACTTGCATGGAAGCCTCACAGTCACATCGATCTACTGTCCGCCCAAATACAAGATAAATGAATCAATGTACTCACAATTCTTCAATAGCCTCGGCAAACGATTTATAGCGGGTGGAGACTGGAATGCCAAGCATACCTTCTGGGGATCTAGACTAACAGTGACAAGAGGCAGGGAACTCAAAAAGAGCATGGACAAGAACGCACTTGACTCTTTGAGCTCTGGGCAGCCCACTTACTGGCCGTCAGACCCCAATAAATCTCCAGACCTTCTTGATTTCTTCATCATAAAAGGAGTTTCTAACCTCTATTTCTGCATAGACTCATGCCTTGACTCCTCCTCTGACCACACCCCAGTGATAGCCACTTTCAGTACCACGGTAATCCAACGCGATAAACACGAATCCCTATACAACACAAAGACCGATTGGGAAAGCTTCAGAAGGTATCTATGCTCTAATATTGAACTGAAACTCCCGCTCAAAAGTGAGGATGACGTAGAAAGTGCCACAGGGTACATCACAAACCTTATACAAGAGGCTGCGTGGAGATCTACCCCAAACACCGATACTAAATATCAAGGAGTAAACTATCCACTAGAAGTCAAGCGAAAGATTGCAGAGAAGCGAAGAATGCGACGAGTATGGCAAACTAGTCGCCATCCTTCCGACAAGACTGCTCTAAATCAATCGGCCAAGCAACTAAGAACCATGATTGCGGACATTAAAAATGAAACATTCAAGCGGCATCTGGAATCTCTTTCGGCCTCGGAAAAAGATGACTATTCTTTATGGAAGGCCACCAAACACTTCAAGAGACCTCAGCAATGCATTCCACCAATAAAAATGATTGACAACAGGTGGGCAAGAAGTGACCAAGAAAAAGCAGAAGCATTTGCAAAGCACCTCTTCAAGGTGTTTCAACCCAATCCCGCTCCATCTAACTCCTCTGAAACTGATATTGACGAGGAATTACAAAAGGACTTCCAAATGAGTCTTTTGCCAAAGGTAGTTACTCCTCGAGAGATACGTCGAGAGATTACAAACCTTAAAATGAAAAAGGCCCCAGGGTTCGATCTAATAACACCAAAAGTTTTAAAGGAGTTACCTAAAAAAGCATTAGTTTTCTTGACCTACCTGTTTAATGCTATTATGAGATTGTCATACTTCCCAAGATTATGGAAAGTATCACAAATCATTGTCATACTCAAACCAGGAAAATCCCCAAGCAAAGTCTGTTCTTATAGACCTATCAGCTTACTGCCGATTCTATCTAAATTATGGGAGAAGACTCTCCTAACACGCCTGAAACCAATTCTGGAAGATCAAAAGATAATCCCTGACCACCAATTTGGATTCAGGGAAGCACACTCCACAGTAGAACAGATCCACAGAGTCTATGATAAAGTTAGACAATCGCTGGAACGTAAAGAATACTGCTCTGCGGTCTTCCTTGATATTCAGCAAGCATTTGATAGAGTTTGGCACAAAGGATTGCTCCTCAAAATAAAGCAATGGCTACCACACCCGTTCTATAGCATTCTGAAGTCGTATCTTTCAGACAGATTATTTCAAGTTATCCAACAGGACGCAAGGTCTGGATTCTACGAGATCCAAGCAGGAGTCCCTCAAGGTTCTGTGCTGGGCCCCATTCTCTATACCATCTACACAGCAGACTTTCCGATAACCAGAGGTGTCATGACAGCTACGTTTGCTGATGACACTGCGATACTTTCAAGTAATCCGAACCCACAAACAGCCTCTGACATACTACAAACCCAACTCGATAAAGTTAAGGAATGGCTAAGTAAATGGAGGATCAAGGCTAGCGCTTCTAAATCAAACCATATCACATTCTCTCTACGTAAAGGAGACTGTCCAGCCGTGAAACTGGGAGGCGAAATCCTACCCCCCAAGAATGTCATTAAGTACCTCGGCATGCACCTAGATAGGCGGCTCACCTGGAGAGACCATATTAAGAACAAGAGAACTCAGCTAAACACCAAGTTCAAAAGCATGTACTGGCTTATTGGGCGCGGATCATGCCTTTCACTCGAAAATAAAGTGCTCGTTTATAAAACAATCCTCAAACCGATCTGGACATATGGCATTCAACTATGGGGTACGGCCAGTAACTCCAATATTGAAATACTTCAAACATGTCATATCTGGCTCAAAATTCTTTTTTGCGTTGAACCAAAAATAATTTAATATAGCTTTAATAATAACCCAATCAGTTAGTAAAAAAGAGCTAAACTTATAATTATATTCTTCACTTCATTCTTCTTTAGCAATGTAATATTTAAACAATAGGTTAAGGTATGTAATTAAAAAAAATAAGTAATGTTACTAGATATGATGTCTAACCTAGCGAGTATCTGGTAGACGAGTAGACAGACTCTTCAAGAACAGGTAAACTGCATACATAAAATATATGAAATAAAGGTCTCGAGAGCGACTTTGAACATGAATTTTTAATTGAGTCATAGTTTAAACGGGTTGCGGGGTCTAATGAGAGACCAGGCATAACCAGATGAACCAAGAGAATTGTATTAGTTCGCTGTACTAGTACGTAAGTGGTAAGAGCGTAACTACCGTGGACATGATAACTACTATATCAGCAAAAATATTATCTTCTCATCATTATTTCACTCGATTGAAAAACATTCAAGTTTAAAAATTTAAATAGGAAATTAACTGTATTAAAATATATGAAAATGTATTAGGCAATGACCAATTTCAGGGATCTTGATTGATTATTCACTATGTCAACAACTAGACCCTCAAAAAGGAATTTTGAGACCATAACTGTTACTGTCATTCAAATAATAAATTACTCAGTTACCAACAAATCGTAGTCAAGTATAAGCCTCGAAGCACTCCTTATATCACACGTACGTAAACTGTATAAATACCTACACCGATTCGAGAGATTGATATGCGTAACATGGCAAAAAAATCTAATACAATCAATAAATAGCAGTACAATCAACATGAACAGCAATTTTATTTTCAGAATCATCATTTTTTCACAAACACCGTCCCTCCATCAGACGTATAAGACACTTTACATGAACATCAAAGTATCATCAAACATCTAACAAAAGTAAGTACATAAAATAAAATGATATTAATAAATTATGTTGATTTTATTTTCATAACTAGTTACTAAAATTATAAAAGAATTACAAAACAAGTTACTAAAAATGACTTAGGATGATATTCGTTGTAGTGTGGATATTATCGACAGAATCAATACAGTTTAAATTTTGAGATATAAAACATTTAAAACTCAGAAATTTCAAATTCGTTTTCGACCAGTAAAAATTAAAATACGTATTAACATATTTACAAGCTTTTAATAAGCATAAATGCCGATGACATCAACTAACCCTGATTACATGTTTATATTACATAATTTAGAAAAATTTTACCTATATCATAACAATATTTAAAATATCATTATAATTTGTTTCTTCAGACAGATAGTCAACTATGAAATAATTAATTAAAAGGGATATTTTGATACTTCATGCAGTATAACTTCTCTTACATAACAACAAACAAAAATATTGAAATGATAATATATTTACAAAATAATAAAACTACAAATAAATTATTTTATTATCATATTATAGACATTAATTAATAATTCATAGGTCAATCAAATCCAAAAGCCCTCGTCTCACTTTGCGAATATTATTAGAAGAACAGGATTTCTTCGATTCTGGCGTTATGATCTCCTCCGGCTTTCGTTTCTTTGTCTAAAAATAAGAAAACATACAAATAACATATCGGCACACATAACATAACATTACATTAGCTTAACATAACTATTAAATTAACATGCATGACAAAGTTGTCAAAGAATTCCACACTCCTCTATGCCAACAAAATGGCATTAACAAATCAAACCAGAAAAAAAATGGCAAAAAACAACTTGGCCAGTTTCCAAGAGAATTTCACTAAATGATCAAAAACATTTTTTTTTTGATACATGAAGTATAATTCAATTTATTCTAAAAAAAATTAAATTTTCTTTTACTATATACAAAGATTAATAAGTTGCTGTACCAGAATTGTTTATGTTACGTTATGGAAATACCAATACGATTCACCTGACATAAGTCAGTAACATCTATGGCAACTTCAGTTTACACTTTGAATGGCAATATTTATTGAACAGGCATATTGTATTTGTAAGAATATTTAAGTTGGTCATTTCTCCATACAAGCGCTGTAGTGTTGAGACTTATTTGTCGATAAATAACATATATTATTTTATCTCCTAATTATCAAGGTTTCTATACAATTAAAGAGCCTCGAAAAGTATGTAACTTTCCATAAATTTTATCAAAAGTTTAGACGTAAATATCATATTGACTAAATACCAGAATTACAGAAGCATAGCTGATTTAACCCTTGCTGGCATATGGACGCATATATGCGTCCGTATACCACGCGTGCATGGCGACGCATATATGCATCCGAGCGAGAAAGCATTCCCCACTTCGTTTGATCATTTCTGCTAATATAACAGTATGATTAATTGACTTGACGTTTGCACCATTGAGATCGCAACAAGCCAATCAGTACCTCTGATTTTATTCACAAGTCAATGTAGTGTCTAATACTATTTTTAAATTTGTATTGAAACCACATTGACGCACTTCCGTCCCAGCCATCAGCTGCCCCGTATTTTTTTTATTTAACTTAATTTTTTTTTTCTTCAACTACATTCTTTGGAACAGTGATAAAAGGTAGTGTATAGTGTCTATCTATATCTATAGTGTATAGTATCTAACATATATTTGAAAGTGTAAAAAAAAAAGCGTAATATTTGACAAAACATGTCAAATTAGTGTAACATTGTGTGGCCAACAGGAAAAAATCTATAAGAGCAGTTTTTTTTTCAAAGTGATATTTTATAATAGAGAATTTCATGGTGAATCAGATAATACCAGATTTGAAAAGATTGAACGACTCATGCCTGCACTGTGGATTTTATATAGGCTCTTTTGCGCCAAAATTTTTTGGAGCGAAATCCTATCTTAACGGGATGTAAATTCAATTAAGTTTTTAGAAATACTTTGTTTCTGTTTCTATTTATGTGTTAGATGAGACAGAACGATTTAAGAGCATGTGCAAGACATAGAAGAGCGCCGCCGGTAAGAGCCTTAATGTTCGCAAATCAGTCTGACAAGTTGCATTAGCGGGCACAGACAAATATGTACATGTGCTTGTGCTTGTCTACAGTCATGTTTTGTGAGTGTTTTTGTGTATTGAATTATTTAAATTTACTATGAAATAAAAGTAAAAATATCAAATAATTATTTTTATTTTTTTACCTAGTCTGCTAAGCCGATTTATTACACAACTAACATTATAATGTCTTTATGATTTTGAAAGAACTTTAAGTTTTTTTTTCCAGCACACTTATAATAATAATTCCTTTATCAGAGATCAGTTTTAAGATGTTATTTTAATTATGAAAGAAGAAATGAGATAACAGTCATCATTAAAATGATGACTGTTATCTCATTTTACGTTGTTAAGACTATTGAATTATATTTAATTGACAATATGAAGAGTAAAAAATATGTAAATACGAGTAGGACCAACCATAATATCCTGGCATTTGACCGGTGGACTGCTTTTTGCAAAAACCAAGTTTTTACTTGTGCCATCCACTTTCTTGCTCAGAATTTCATCGGTGTTAGAGGAAGACGATTCGAGCAAAGCAGACAATCGGCTCAAAGATGTAGAAGCACGCGAAAATGTTGCAGATGTCCTCTGAAATTATGAACCACCCCCTGATTAGCACGGATAATTAAGGTTCTACAGTATATTCAACACATAATGGTATATAAATATTACTTTTCTTAAAATGGCTCAATAATTTCTTCGATCATTACCAGTGTTATGATAATAAATAAATATTCATATTTTGAAGATTTGTGGTGGTCAAATTAAATAATTTATTTATTGAAAAAACAATAAAAACAAAGAATAAAATCAATTAAAAAAACAAGATAGAAAGCAGATTTTTAATCCACTCGGGTGAATATATTAATCCCCGCAGAAATGAAATTTAATCATTCGACTGAGTAGTCGAATTGGGAGGACTCCCAATCGGACTGTACTTAATTGACAGAAAAGTGAGTGTTTCCACGGTCTGATAAAATGGTCCGGAACAGAAACACAAATCTCACCGAGTACTTATTGGTGTCTTTATGCCTTAGTGGGTAGTTGAATTTCAATGTATAATAAAACGATGAAATATGTAAATTCAAACCAGCCCCCTTTTTGTGGTTCACAAATTTTACCTCATCTCGGATTTAACCTAGTCACTAAAAAATGAAGCAGACAAGTTGTTGGTACCTATTAATTATGTTAAAATGCTTGATTAGAATTAATATTCTGTATTCATTAATGAAATAAATTGGCAATTCTGAAGGTGAGGTATAATAACAGATAAATTACTTACTTTGATTATCAGCAATGAGTCCTTTTTCGGGCTGGGTAAAGTGGTTTTATTCACAGCCACCGCTGTGACTTCCGTATGAGATGTAATATGAGATACCCGGTCTTCGAGGTCATCTTTTACTACACCGTTTGTAGACATTTCTTTGAGCTGACAAAAAACACAATGTAAGAAATATAAAAACTTAACAATAAAAGTAAGAAAAATATTTTGTTAAACACAATTATTTTGGGCCCTAATCAACTAAGGCAATTTTTCTTGTGCTATAATCATGAGATTGGTGTAACGAAGCGTTAAAAAGGATACCACAATCGATTAAAATACCTTAACCCGAAGTACTTTATTTTGTATTTTTTTTTTAAATATAAATTTCTGCTTATAAAAAAGTACTAAAATAATAAATTACTGCAATAAAATACACAAAAAAATATGCGCATAATATATGCTTTTCTACCATCGACTTGGTGTATAAACATTAGCTACTGGTCGGGAATAAGAAATGTCTTTAACAGTTTGGAACCCAAAATAGAAAAAATATTTTTAAGCTAGCCTTAACCTTATGATATTTAGATAAATATTAAGAGAAGATTCACACAATTATTCGGCAAAATCTGATTAAAGGATCAAGATCTTCCTATCGAAAAATAAAAGATTAATATCACCAACAATTATCCAAAATCAAATTTTTTATGTTTCCTTACCTACTGATCAGTTTATATGATTATAACCAAACTGTTTTGAAGATTTAATTATACCACAACCTGTTCCAACATTAATTTTGAGTGAAAGGATAAAACAAGCGAACAGACTTTTTAGTCAGGATTCGTCCGTTGTACCCATCAGCCGTAGGGCTGCCAACCCGGTATGAAACCCAGAGTTAAACAATTCATATAATATGAATCTGTTGTATATTACAAAAAAAAACATTTAATATTCAAAATTACTTTCAATTCCCTGAGGTATGCTTCCCTTTCGTGTCGCTGCTTCCTCCAGATTGCTTCGCACTCCAACTCCTCCAAGTATTGTGACCCGCTTTCCTCGTCAGCATTGCCAGAAGGGTCCGCCGTCCAGTCTGTTGTGAAAGAAAACATTTGAATATACCGTATTTACCAAATCAGATGCTACGTATTGTGTCCCTTTATTCTATTTCTCTAAGCAGACAATTGCCACTCGAACAAGATAGCATATTATATTTACACTGAAATCGTAACAGTAGTGTTGTTTATCTTAGGTAAAGTGACATATGGTTTATAATGACCAAATATAAAATTCGTTGAATGCTGTTTTTTATTTTGGTATTATATATTTATTTTTTTATAGTTACACCATTACATGAAACACAGAAAAAAGCATTTTACTTACAGGGAAACAAATACAATATAAAAATGTAAACATCGTGGTCATGGAGCGAAAACTAATTAACTTCAAAACAGTACTTCAGAGATAATGCCACTTTTAGTTTTGGTGCAGACGTGTTGAAATAAAAATTCAAATATGTAAAAATTTAATAGCAAATATTAGACTACAATTCTTTGCAATTTTATCAATTGAAATAAAACACCACAACACACACAAACAAGAATACATTTAAAAATTGTGAGATTGTGGTAGTCTAGTGGAAGGTGTTAGACTATTCACCCAAAGGTCGTGGGTTCGAATCCGCACATGGTCATACCACTTTTAACGCTTCATTACCACCATCTCCCCTAACTCTAGGACAGGCACATTTGGCCTAGTTGAGTATGGCCAAAAATAATTGTATATGACCTTAGGTCATAGCAAAAAAAAATACAAAAAGATGATAAAAACTTACTTGTTACTTAGTAGGTTTTCGAAATTTATTAATGGACTTGAAATGCACTTAATCATATACAGTAGTAAATAGTACCTTGACGGTTTGTTCTCAAGTCACTTTTTACATAGATAGAAGACATCAAAATATGTAGTTTGGTAAAAATCTCAATTTTGGAAAAAATGATACATAGTCACTTGTCGCTCTACAACCACGATATACAAAAAATAACAAAAAATTGTATTCAGCGAAGTGAGAGGACAAGTCACTCTGGAGGGAACTCTGAGAGGAGTAGTGGCGACAAGTAAGGCATGTGGGCTATAGTATAGTTGTTCAAGAGATTGCTTATGAAAGTGGCTTCATTTTTTTCTTATTTATACCGAGTGTATTTAAAATCACTACTCTCCGTTCAAGAGGTTGATCTGTATCAACCATCAAACATTAACTAGCAATTGAAAAAATGTTTCTCAATTAATCAAAATCTAACAAAAGTTTGTAAATTCCGATGTCGTCGTCGCAGAGCGCATCGACCTGACCCGGACTAAGACCCGGTGTACGCAAAGGTTTATGGCGCAGATAGGCAGAGGAGTCGCTTTAACGCAGCTTACAAACTTTTTTAAGAATGGATTTAAAAATGTATAAATAATTTTTTTCTCAAAGTGAAATATTTTTTTCATAAGACGGTTTAGTTATCAATTTAGAATAGTAATTTAAAATATACATTTTACACAAAGTTAGACACAGTGATTCTTAATGCAAAATACAAAAACAAAACAATGACCATTTATAACTTAAAAGATTTTACAGATTGAATTTTAATAGCTCAGTTTATGATACACCCACATCAAATATGACGGCCAATGTCAAGAGAAAATACCTACTTAACTATCTTCATAAAAAAAAAAGAAATATTTGCAGCAAACATACTTGCCTCAGATGACATTATACATGTTTTAGGGTAAAGCTTGTTTTCTCTAAATATTGAGCAGGTTAAGACTACAAGACATGTGTAAATAAATAAACCTATAGTACTAACCAAAATCTTTCCACTTGAATTTCCTCTCCCTTGATCTTCCATTGAGATCCCCATCCTCTAAAAGGATCTCCTGCAGAAGGCGCACTTCTCTCTTGTCCTCGTCTAGAATTTGTCGCCTGAATAACATCCAATTTTATTTATTATTATGTATACTTTTATAACACTGTATCTAATAGACTACCTCATTCTTTCTAACCTATATCATTTAATTTATCTAACATGCAAAAAATATCTGAACCAGATAGGTAAATTATGAAATTGCCAACCATATCTTGCAGATACTTCGAGTGCATGAAAATTTGGATCCAGTCTACATCCGCTATCTCATTCTGCATTGTTCTCACTCACTCTAGAAGATGTCGTATTATCTTGCTTACTTGTTCAGTTCGGATTCATCAAGTTGGTCCTTTATTAAATTCAATTCAATACAACTAATTGATTCAATTCACAGCTCTCAACTTAACTCTCTGGGTTTTTAATATAGTTTTCCATGAAACACCAGTAGTTAAAAATAGGAAAAATGGCATGTCCAGCATAAGTACATCTTTCCCTATTTTTTATTACCTACTCGTGAAATCATTTAAAAATATTCCAATAGAGAGTATACAATCTAAAAAATATTACAAATAAAAAACCATGTTTGTAATATTATTATCAGGCTTATTTATAAAATATTATCCTAATTTATTTTATCAATTTCCTAATTCCAGATTTAATATATTATTATAAAATAAAGGTGCTCTTTGTATAAGAATCTTTATATCGCAAAACTGAAAGAATACCTTATTAATTGAAGTTAAATAATTCCTTAATTTACAAAAATATCAAGTATTAGAATGGCACATACATATGCCAATTGGGTTTTTCAATGATTTTGTCAGAAAAAAATATTTTCAGTGATAATTTCTACCTTAAATACAAATGACTAAAACAGATGTTAGCATTGGATTATTATGTAAAAAATGTGGAAAAAGACACTGTTTAAATAATGTTTCTGTCATAATCTGAGACAAAATCTTTATGTTCATAATTTTATTTAAATTAATGAATACTGTCCTTAAATAATTGACAAACTAATATTATAATTCTACAGAGGCTCACTCAGGGTTAAAATGAACAAAGCTAGTTGGGTGTATTAGAAATATTTTGAGCGATCGAATGTCAGTTTGTCGCTAGCTTTTGGACACAGGTATATCATTGTTTTGTGATGAGTAGCCAAATTTTTCCTTTTATTGCATTTTTTTTTTTTTTTGCAAACATGGGATGCTAAATATTGTCATAACATTACAGGTTTACTAACATATGAATTCTTTCCAGCTGTTTCTTCATTTTCCTTTCGTTGAATTTGTCATCATCTCCTTCTTCCCGTTCTAGAGTATCCAAATCAGCCTCGTCTTCATCGCCAGAACCCTTCCATTCGTCTTCCGATGTCAGTTCAGCTTCATTTTCAAAAAACTCAGCCGCTTTCAAGTTTTTTGGCCTTTCGTTCGTTGCAATCTATTTAATAAAATATAATTAAGTAGGACAAGCAGCTCAATACTGCTCAGAGATATTTATTTATTTAAAAAACACTATAACACTAACACTATAAATAAGGACTATAATATAACAGTTATTAAGGCCGATTAAAAACTGCACATTTAAAATTAAAAATTAAGGTGACAGTTGTGACTTGCAAAATTAAAAAAGACTAGACAATAAAAACAAAGTTAAATAAATATTTCATACCTGGATATAGTATGATAAGCCTAAATACTAAATATTAAAACAGACAGTAAAACAACACTGTGAGTAGTGTAGGTATGTATGTCATGTAAATAATAATGAGATGCTTGTTTATGTATGTGTGAGAGAAAATCGTAACGAAAAGCTACTATAGTGCATGAACTAGGTGTTGAGGTGGAAGAAATGGTGTCCCGAATGCAATTTATAAATGATTTGTGAAGAAATGGTGTCTCGAATGCAATTTATAAATGATTTGTCTAAGTCAAACAAACTTTTTTTAAAATTAAGGTTAGTAAAATTTTACTTGAAAGTATTTTATTTTAGAATATTTAATTGTTAAACCAAGAAATAGTCAACTTTTATTTTACTTCCTACATCAGAATTAAACAGTTTGAGTAGATATTGGATTTCTGGTAGAGTCCTAACCTATTATTATTTTATTATAAATGTCTACCTCGTTTTCTTCAGAGTCATATTCCACTTCTCCCTTATCTCTAGCAGTTATTATAGAAGCAGCATTTTCGACTCCATCAGTCTCATCTTCACTTGAAGAACTATCATCATCTGAGGGTATGGAATCATGAACAAATTTATTAATTTATGAATAAAATTACAATGATCATATAAGTAAAACATATAAGTATAAATTTATAACATATAAGTAATAACACTTGGTTGTTTTTAGTGTGTTACCTACCAGTGTGGCTAATTCTTATAAAATACATAAAATAAGGTTGATTTTGGAAACACCTGTGGTTTTCACTAGATGGCACCAATGCAGAGTATGTCAATTTTATACCCTGCCTTTTTTCGCCGCCATACTTTGCATTTGAAGCATAAGTCAGGAGTGAGAAAGGAAGACAGTTCTATTGCGAGCAAGAGAGAGCAAGAGAGAGAGAGAGAGACAGCTTGATCAAATTCGTAGCAGCGGCGCGTAGCGTCCAAGATCAGACCCAAAATGCTGCTTCCAGGTATTTATTTCTATGTTCTGTGTTCATTCTTGAACATATGTTGTGTTAAATGAGCTGTGATTTTTTCCTAATAATTTGCAACAGACGTTTAATATCTTATAAAAATTTAAAAACAGCAATACTAAATTTTGGTCTTATATGCCTAAATGAAACATTTTCAATGTTAAAAGTGCATGGATCTAAGAAAAAGACGCCACCAACTCACACAACCGGTAGCATTTGACAGACACCCAGTTGATCCAGGAATCAGATCAAATTAGTTTTATTACCATGGATAGGTATGCAATAAAAAATAACCAAAACGGTTTTCACACTTGCTCTTAGAGCGCAATGGTTAGGTTGTAGTACAGGATAAATTGCCCAGAGCAGACAGGTCCAACCAATGGCGGACGAGAGTGAACACTTAGTGGGACTATCTGAATTAGGCCGACGGAGTCTCTCTCCTCCGTAGCACCTTTACTAACGACACAATCAACATTTATAAGCATAATAGTTATTAACTTACAAAACGAATATACTCTTACCTGAAATTTGCAGAGCCAATCTCTTAGCTGCTTTGGTGCGATCTTTCCTTTTGAGAAGTTTTTTCTTTTTTACAGAACTTTCTCTATCCGCCTCCTCTTCCTCCTCTATTTCCTCCTTGCTCTCCTCGTCAGATGACATTATAACTAGTTTTCCTTTTTGATTCCTAACTCCTATATCTTTGTCTTCGCCAATCGGATTCTCATTTATAATGTCGCTAAGTGGTATATGTGGTTGAAAAATATCAATATTGTTTCTATCTTTATTTGTAGAACTCCCACTGCTGAGCCAATGGCTCAAACCGTTTGATTTTTTTTGTTTATCATCACCATTTGCACTTTTAGTGAAGGACGATCTGGGTTGATCTGGTTGGGGTGACAATGTCAGTTCCTGTAAAATATTTTTTTTAATCAATCAAAAAAAACATAAGTAAATGTTTCAATTGAATTATATGAATTGAATAATACGGAGGTCAGTCGAGAGACTACCCACTGTTATAGACAAAGGCCGAGAAACTGAATGAAAAGTGCACTGGTCACTTAGTTTGAATCGGACGGATGTGTCAAACTCTACCCCGAAGACGGGATGTGTGATCATCTCCGTAACATCGGGTACATGGCATGTAATACATAAAAAACATATTTTCATAAGCTTGAAAACTAAAATAAATTTACAATTAAATTAGGTTAGAAAAAATAGATAGTGTTTTCTCACTGCATAATCAGGTATGTCAAAAAATCAACAACCAAATATCACTGAAAAACAAGTTTTGAGGTACCTTTGGATAGATTTGTTAGGCCATTTTAAGTTAAATTTGTAATAACTACAAAAACCTTTGTTAAAAGTATTGCAGTGTTTCCATTGTCAACTTTTTTATACAACACTACTGCCTGCCTTGGCTTTGCCAGGGTCAGTTTTTTTTTCTATTAAAAAATTTTTTATGCACCAACCTACGTAACCTAACCTAACCTACCTTAAAACCAAACCAAACCTAAACCTACCTCTTTAAATTAGTAAACTGCTATGAAAATCCTATGGCCCTTTTCATACAAAAATTGAGGGTCAGGATATCTGCTCCCAATAAGCTTCGACTTTATTGAATTATTAATAGCCTAAAACCTTGCCGAAGATCCAAGCTATCAAGCAAGCAAGCTATATTTGGAGGAGAAATCTAACAAAGTGAAACTCTCAACTCTGACAACTCTCTTTATAGCTAGAAGTGATAGTGATAACAAATTCAAAACATCTTGAAAAAATATATTTTGACCTACTCGTATGTGTGTGGTAAGAATATATCTGTCATGGCAATCACTGGCTGAGATCATACCGATCATGAGAGGGAAGAGGGGATTTGATATAGGAACTGATTAAGATTTTGTGATCTTTAAAAAAAGATATAAAATGATAAATTTAGTTTGAGTTGAGTTTCTTGATGGCTGAAGTGAGTTTTGTAATATTTATATGACTTGAAAAGGTGGTCTTTGGAAATGATGACTTCTATGGGACAGTTAAAACTCAACTATTAGGACTATTTTCACTGACTTGGAGAACAGTAGAATATTTGGACGTAATGTGCTAGGATAGAGGATGTAGAGAGGTAGTGTTACTGGTCATGGGTATCCATTTTTGGAATACAATATGAATTATAAAATTCAAAACTTCAAGCATCGTCGTACCTTTTTTACAAACCTAAGCACTGTCTGTCAAAAAGTTCTTGCATCATGAGAGGCGGCCATATTGTTGTTCGACTATGTTGCTGATTGGGTTTCCTGGTATTATTTTCTGATATTAAAAATCTAAGTAGCTAGATAACTAAAAACTCGCTTATAAAACTCCACTATGCCATAGTATGATAAAATGGCGGTCAATTTGAAATAACTTTAATTTGACATATGGCAAGAAGCTGAAGACATGTCGTCTATCACTATAGAAAATATCTTTTGATATAAATTATTACATGCACTCATATTTAGAATTTAGAGTTTAGATCAACCATAAAACATGGTCGCCAATGAGGTGGCTTTGTGAACTTGATATACTACCTCATTGGCCATGTTGATTAGCGAACCAATTGAACATGTCAATTGAATATATAATCTTTTTTTTTAAACAAACTTCAATATACGATTTAAATAATCAATCAATACAATAAACAAGAGGCGACGGATAAGAAGAGTGAGGAGCATACGCAGGGAGCATCTATGTAAAGAGAAATGCGCTTATGGTTACAATCACACATAAAAAACAAATCGGTTTAACGATTCTGGGGTCGCTGACCATTAAAGGGCTTCCTTGGACAAGTCCATCGACAAACTTTCCAGTACACAAATCCATAAGTTCACTGTCATCAATAATTACTCTGCTCTGACTTTCATCCACTGTTTGCGACTCTTCTATAGGAAATTCTTGAACCTACGGAATAATTAAAAGCTTAATATAAATTCAAACATCAAATTTTAAACTAATTTCTAGGATAAGAAACATTCACCGCCGGGAGTTAAACACCCAAAACCTTGCAATTCCGGATCAGGTGCACAGACCACTACGCGCTATGGGGGTTTAGCAAGATCTGAAACCATCCTTATAACCTCTCAAGCAAAATTCATAATGTACCTACTATTATTTATTATGAAAAATATATTTAGAATTGGACAATATACAATAAATATAGAAGGCAGTGAGAGAGTATGTGAAAATGTTTAAGTGAAAAAAAAAATAACTTTTAATAAAAGATTGTTTAGGAAACTACGCAGACCACTAACTTTCTAAATTACATGAATTTCGAAATCGTTGCGCTCCTCTAACTATAGTAAACGTGAATCTATCCCCGGGTTACGGCAAGAGAGATAAATTTGACACTCAAACATTAACACTCTCATTTTTTTCTTCAAACAGTGGAGGTGCACGTACCCGCCTGTGCATAGCTCCCGATTACTCGACCTAAATTGTTCATAATGGTAAAGTTTTGCCTACCATCGAAACCTATATTTTACACTTGGCCCTATTCAAAACTTAGGTAAAGCCTGCCTGATGAGAACTAATGGTGTTTGCACACACGGCTCGAGCTGTTATTAGATAGACAGAAACGACCAAACGATTTACTGCAGTGACATAACGTGAAGTTTAAATTAAATACGCAAATCAGTTATGAACAAGCGATCCAAAGGAAAGAACGGGTCGCTTCTCATGAAAGTTTTGAATAGGGCAAAAACTGTATAATGGTTAATTATACAGTACAATTGTCCAGAAACTATTCTGCACGAAATAATCTTACTCATCTTGGTATTACATTTCGCAAGTATGTAATAAAAGGTATATTATTATAATGAAATATTATGGATATATAATTGTTCAGTTTTCAACCGGTAGATGGCGATATTTTAGGAACCACATGAACTGTGGAATAGTGCAGGCGATTGAACACAACAATAGCGACGTCTCTCTCTAACGCACTAAGTTGAGGTCTGTGAGATTGAAGGAAAAATATGCACCACTTCTGCTTCTCACCACAACCCCACCCTTAAAATTAGCATTGCACGTTTTAGTAAAAACTAAATGTGTTGCTCACTTCAGTAAGGCGATACAGAAATGAATTCCAACTTCATGCTAATATACCTTACAAAAGTATTTTAGGAAGAATGGTTGTGCGATATTTACTTTAAACATATTTGCGGTAGCATTGTAAAATACCTGTAAACTGTAAAAGGTTCTTTATTATGTTTATTACTTATTGTGTAGTAAAAATATGTTTTAATTCAGCAAATCAAGTTGTCAAAATTAAATTGACTTTTAGGAATTAAAAACAATACTGAAAATAAACAGAAAAAATATATAATTCACCTGATTAATTTCAATTGATTTTTTTTCCATGTTAACAGTTCCATCATCATTAACTGCGGAATCTAATTTTGGTGATTCAATAAATGTTTTATTGGGGGAAAATAATACATCGTCTGCTGTAAGTTAAATAATAAATTTATTAGTGAGTATAGTTAAAGTCATAGTATTAACCTTAAATTGTTTGTGGAAAACTATAATCACAGTACTCACTCTCTGTATCAAGACGTAAATGAAAATCATAAAATTCAGTCATTTCGGCTTCATTTGCAGCGACTTTGTCAGAAGTTTCCAAAGCAACTCTATTTTCACTGGATATGGAGTGAGAGATTTCTTTATATTCAGATTCCATTTCGCATTCGTCACTTGAATCAGCATTTTTTAACACTCTATTTAGCTTCCTTTCAGAACATTCTAAATCTTCATCAACCTTACCATCATTGTCATTGTCATCACCATCACTGCTACTGGAAGTTGAATCGGTATCAGTTGAAGCATCACTTATTGCTTCATCTATATGTTCTTCGTCTGGTAGTCCATCGTAAGACGTATCATTTTCCTCGTCTTCCAATTTCTTTACTTCGGTCTCGGTTTCTCTAGATATCCACTCCTGGATCCTCCGCTGAACTATTATTTCTCCAAGTGACTGTTTGAGATCAAACGCACGATTTTTCATTCTAGAATTGTACAGGAATTGAAATCGTTAATTCTGGCTCTAGTGTTTGTTTACTCATAAAGCCATGACTCTAGAGTAATGGACATTATACTAATGTATAACAAAACAAATGTATATACTAAGGTTCCGTACAGACTTTTGCAGTAATTAGTTAAGGATGGGGAAAGACATTTCAAGTAAAAGTGTAGTGTAGTGTAGTAAAAACAAAAGAAAGACTGCCTGTTGTCAGAAATTGTTTGTTATGTAGTCGGACGTGGAAACAAGGAACCATCCTGTTACCCACAGTCAATATCATCCATCTTCGTCCTGAGGCTGATTGATCATTTGGATATGCCTAGATGAATGTATCAGTTTTACCAATAGACAAGTTAGTTTTCAGTCCGAAGTAGTAGCCTCTACATATAATTACCTTTAGTACATATAATTTGGAGTAGTTCCTCCGGTGGTTGGCAGATGGAATTAATAGGTTAGTTTTTGACCAAAAGTTTAATTTTGTTCCTTAGCTGGGACGGGTTTCTTATATTTATGATACATAAACTGTAGATCTACGTTGTCACCTAATAGCTTAATAGATGGTTCACCGTTAACTACCAAGACAATCAGCCTCATTCACAGTCGCATTAGTTTGTTGCTTAAGTGATAGCACCTGCATTTTGTTAAAATAAGTGATCACTTTCAAGCTTAAATTACTTTAAATAATGAGAATATTTACCACAGGTATTGTTATATACTTGAATATGAGACATCATAAAAAAATATCCATTGAAAGTTTTGTGTAAAGGACAAGATTATATATATAAATAAATTATGGTATCATCCTCGGTAGGCCAGAATTAAAGATTTATCTTAGTCTGTACATCTACATCTGACGGTATTCATACACACAAATATATAAACCATTTAATACAAAATAAACAATATCTAATGTATTGTGCACCTTCAAAATCATATATTATATTAATAGTACAAAAAAAAGTTGATGATAATTAAGTAAATATACTAAAATCAGCATTTAGGCGTATTATAATATCATGTACGACCAGAATTTAAGTGCAAATAAACTTTTACACAAATTACTTTTTATCGTTTTCTCTTTCTAATTCAGCGGTAGTCCGTAATGATTGCTGTTTCAAAAAATTTTCCCGCAACAAGTCAACACCAGTCAACTTCTTCGGCACCTCGCGGAAAATTTCACCCGATAGATCGATCACTTGGCCGGCTGCGAGACATGGCTTTAAATTTGACACAGAATCACTGGAATCCGGTATCGGGTGGTCAACTAAAAATAGAAAATTAATTGTTTACTGAATATTTAATTTTAACAGGTAAAATTGTAATTAAAAATAATAAAATTCTACATACATTGTAAAAATCTAAACATAATTAAAACTTTTCAAAATAAAACATTCTAAAGTCCACTCTCTTTCATTTTTTACACTTTGCTAGTCATTATTTTTATTTAGTTAGTTTACCAATCTCTGATCTCATCATTAGGAAAATTATTTATTAATTATAGGAAATTTCTATTGAAATAAATCACTTTATATGTGAACAACTTGTAAGGATGCAAGTCTAACCTAGATGATATGTTTCAATATTATTTTTCACCTTTTGTATCCGTTGTTTTTCTTTAATCAAAAAAAATATATAAATAAAAAAATATGCTAATCCTAAGAATATTGTAATTTTAAACAAATAAGACATACCTTGCTTAGTTTCTTCATTTTCTAAACTTTCAATCAAATCTTCGCTAAGATGTTCCTCAAGAGCGCTTTCGCCTATAAACTCTGTACATCCCTTTTGTCCAATATCCAAGGCTACATCTAATAATTTATCAACTGTCTTTATATCAATTGTTTCAGAATGTTCAGTATTTTTGCTAATTTCCATAATTCCATTATCTTGTGCAACATGTGGCAGATCGCTGTCATTTTCACATATTACTTTATTAGCTATCTCTTTCGGTTGTGGAGTGGTCCTGTAAAATATTTTAGAGTAATTATTTTTAATTTAAAATACTCATGATGCTCGTTGGTGAATAAAATCAGACTTATTCGCCACTCTCTAAAATTTATTTTTTGTTATACTGAGTCGATTATACCGAGAAACACTTTCAAATTATTGTACCCAGGTGTCCCTAGCACATATGATTATGTTAATAACACAAATAGGTTTCATTTTCTACATGTCAGATTAAATATTTATTCAACACCTTGTTATACAATACAAAATTGTACCTTCCAGCTGGGATAAAAAAGCTTTGGGTGCACAAATTATTAAAATAATATTATTTTTAAATTTGTAGTTTACAACTTTCATTCGTCTTCATATTCATTATCTCTCCGGGCCCGGTCTCCTGTGGATAATTGAGGTTCTATGCTGTACATATTCTGCTATGATTTATGTTCTATGCTGTACATAAATTGAGGTTCCATCTTTATATATTCTATTCCGCTACATATGTACTTACAAAAATATTAAGAATAATTATTTATTTTTTATTCCCCTTTATGTATCTTATAACAAAGTATATACGTATTTCTATCTATGTCTATCTCTGTCTCTCTCTTGTAACCCGGCGGCTTGTATCTTTGACTTTCAGTCGCAGTAAACACCTCAACCCGGCGCTACGTGTTTCCTTTCTTACCGACTCGTTCGTACCCACATAGTGGAGCGCCAAGTGTGACCACTCTCACATATTTTGGATAGTTATAAACATTATAACATTATCCTACATCTTATTATATCGTTGCAATCTGTAATCAGTCCTTTGGACCATAATTAGATGGGTATCAGTGCTATATGGCGTACGGGCTAACTCCTTCATCAAGGAGTTGATCTTCATGTGAAGTCTTAAAGCTATTATCTATTTTCCAAGTCTGCAATGTCAAAATGCGTCAA
Source organism: Neomicropteryx cornuta (assembly GCA_020383195.1). Lineage (NCBI taxonomy): Eukaryota > Metazoa > Arthropoda > Insecta > Lepidoptera > Micropterigidae > Neomicropteryx > Neomicropteryx cornuta. The sequence goes on along the minus strand of JAHKQU010000025.1, from coordinate 5,078,562 downwards.
ACATCTAACATTTTCAGTAACATATAAGATTGGAGGCTAGTATATTAATGTTTTTTTAGTTTGAGTGTTCTTGAAAAATTCTTTACTGTCATATTTCACAAGTGGTATTTCAATGTAGACGTGGATCATGAGGTTATTACCATGGGGTTTATATACCATGGGGCGTTGATATTGATCTCAGTACATTGTTCTGGAAGCTCAATTTTCAAGAACGACTATTTCAAATTTTCAAAACCAAAATACGATAGCATACCTAATGAAATCATTAAAATAACATAATTATACAAACCCAATATTCAAATGTGACTCTATAACTTCCGTATATAATAAATCTGAGTCCACTGATAGCGAGGGTTTCTTCATTTTAGTAGCAAAAATGTCCCTCAGACTTATTTGACTCGGTCTGTGATATGGAAGAGACGCATCTTTTGTTCTGAGCATTCTGCTAGCTTCACTTTTGATTTTTTGCATATTTTCCATTGCTTGCTTTGCTGAAATCTATTTCGGTACAAATAAATAAAATAAATAAATATTTAATAAATAAAATTTCTAATTTTATTTCAGTAGATGAAATTCCATTTTATTTCTTTATATATATATATATATATAGTTTAATTTAAAACAATATATTTTCGAAATGAATATCTTATAGTTAATCCTGATGAGAAATAAATTAATATATAAGTTAAAAAATTAATTTTATTTATTGAAAAAATCTCTAAAATTAAATCTTTTGAATAAAACAAATAACATGAAACATTTAGAAGTTGCCAATATACACACAAGAGTCACTTATTTGAGACAAAAAATCAGCTCACAATTTCTCAATTTCAGAGGTTAAAATATACGTTTTATGAGTGCTATGAGTAAAAGTATATGCCAAACTAACTGATCAAGGCCTTGAGAGTCTTTCAAATATTTCAAAATAACATTTTGGTTTTAAAAAAAAATAATAAAATTGCTTATAACTTAAAAATTTAGGTGTTCCTAAATTAAATTAGGGGATGTGTTATTATTATACTTTAATAGTTTTGGATTTCTGTGATATACAGTTCAAAAGTCATAAAAACCAGTTTTAATCAACTTTCCCGGTATAGCATCAATTGGAAAAAATTGAAAGGTCACCTGGGTTTGCCCGGGCGCTTAATTACTTACTGATCGGTTTTAATGACAATTAAATCTCTAGAAGTTGAAAGTTCAATCTACATTGACCAAATGAAACAACGCAGTTTATCCAACTGGGTGAATATACTAAGGCCAGCCACATTGGAAGTAATCATTTCTGAAAGCACAGTAATTCCTCAAAACTAGTCGAAGAAGCCATAGTATCCAAACTTCTATATAGTTGGCAGCATTAAAACCACTCAGTCGTGGCGTCCAATTACAGAATAATTGAAAAAATGTGTCAAATGTTTACTCTTTCACAATAGTGCGAGATCCGAAGAACAAAGTGTTAAATAAAATCACTTTATGTTTTGCTTTATTTAAATGCTATTTAATAGTGCTTTCATACAAACTTCTTATTGATGTGTAAACATTTATACTGAGACCCTTGGATTTTTCGGGGCTGGAGTAAATTGCGATTTGGTAACAGGGACGGTCATGATGTCACGAGCGTACACAATGATTTCGAGGGAGCTGTGCGTGTGAGAGAGTACTGGAAAAGGAGGCTGGTATTCAATTACTTAGTACCTGATATTTATTAATTGGATCAATAAAAAAACAATTTTTAAAATTTTCAATCCTCCCATTAGATTCACAGACCAATGATGTTTACGCATCTTAACCGGAGTCCCGGCACTCACATTTTTTTTTTGTAGGAGTTATAAAACAGTTATATACTGGATTACGGTCTTCAAACAGTCTTATACAAATTAATAGTGACTGCAGCGAAAAAGATTTAAAAAATATTTGATAAAGAAAACCGATTTAAAAATATCTCAGTACTTTTGCTTTTTAGAATTACTACTTGAAAGCATTTCGCCAAAACGTTACTGCTCACTTTAGGTAATGTGCAATCGTACGGCTTGAGACTGCGCACTAATTATTTTATCAAAACTTAAACATAAATATTTATTTTTGACTGAATATAAGAATCGAAAAACAAAAAAACTACTGAGTCATGTTTAAATGATTTCAATCAAATTCAACTAAGAGATATGAATAAGTTATTTACAATAAAGGTATTGATTCTGTTTTTTTATATTATTCCATATTTTAACAGTGTTCTCTTTTTACAAGCTGTTAGACGAGATTAGAAGAAAGAGAAAAGCACTTTCGGGAATAGGCCCTTTAAGGTATGTTAAGGGAAATGAAGAAAGGAACATGACATAACATATAATCTGCTCTAACCCTCTGTCCTTTAGGTGATGGTGGTTTTGTATTCTCCCCTCGTTCATCAGAGACATGATCTTTCGGAAAATTTTCTTCTTCATCTGAAGCGGATAATCTTTGCATATTCTTACCGGGGATGTTACTTTCATTTAGTGTGGATGATTCACTTTCACTTTCGCTAGAGCTATTTGTAGATCTTGAATCAGAATTGATATCTTTGTTATTTTTTCTAAACATTTTATCAAATTTTCCACAAAGCTTAGTACGCCTCATCTTTATTCGTTGTGACTTGGACGAAATTATTACATTATCATCGGATTCCGAGTCTATTTTGTCGCGTGCACCTTCAAGGTTTTTCACCAAGAAGCCACTTTCATTGTCAGACTTCGGATCCTCAGGATCGCCAGCAGTTTCTTTAAAATCCGTATTTTTATTTTCGACAGCAATATTTTCAATGATTTTGTCTATACACGAAGTTTTATTAAAATCTTTGCCCTTGAACGTAGATGGTTCAGAATTTCTCTCGTCGTTATCATTATTGATATTACTTTGAATTTGATTTACTGAGTTTATTTTTTCGTTTAATTCAATTTCAGAATAAACAGTCTCCATTACTGAAGTTTTTATAATGTCGTCGACGCTAATGAAAAGTTAAAGGTAATTTAATATACAAAGTTTATTGATAATTATTTTGAAAGTTTAACCTCAAAATAATTATCAATGCTGCCTCTTTTTCAGCAGGTAAATAATAAGTCAACTAGTTAGTACAGACGGCCGAAAAAAGTGTTTTTTTTTTTGAGAAATAAACAATCACAATACAAATATTTTATTCTGACGTTGTGGAACAATACAAACACGAACAACACCAAAAGAGAGCAAACAAATACTAATCAAAAACACAGAAACTTCAAAGTATTATCGAACTTTGGCGGGAAAACTACCATTGATTCGCTTTGAACAAGGCGCATAGTAGCTAACTATCGTACACTTCGCTATCGCAGTTTCGTAAGTATTTACGTAAAGCGTTGTTGAGAAAAAAATGAGGATTCCTATGTGTTATTATGCATTTTTCCTATGCATAATAACTCAAAAAAAAAAATGTTATTATTCTTTAAATATTTATCTTCTGCCCCCGCCAAAAACCTTAATATTACAAGTATATCAATATATAAAGTGTGAAATAAAAAGTTCTACACAAATTAAAATTATTAAAACGTTAACTATCTTTAAACCCAGTGTCAAAAATATTTAATTTTTAAAATTAGGTTGTTCACGGCTTGCACGTTCCTTTGGATGCGTCCAGAGGATCAATGCAGAATGTTCTTATTCAATTTCTAAGTAGTCAATTACCTATTATGCTTAACTATATAAAGGGATAATTTCAAGAAAGATTCAGCAAATGCGTCTTTTTTCCCTTAAAATGTAAAAAACTATGCCACTGAATTGAACAAAGGTCAAACAGGCTGGCGGACAGTATTTCTCAAAATTTCGTCCATTGCAATTTTATAGTATCCCCAGAGACACGAACAAAGAAACACAAAAATATACCTGCGAGTATGATGAATAAGTATAATATATTTGTATAGTTTGAACTTTGGAGTTTGGACTTTGACGGCTTCCTGAGCATCAATGCATCATATCAAATGTTACAACAAAAAGGCCAAAATGTGATACCTACCAAAACACAAGGAGTAAATTAATAAAGCATTCCTTTCAAATAAACACATTGAAAATAGGCTGTTTCATAAATAATAAAAAAATACAACCATTTTAATAAATAATGTTTTTTGATTTTTTATGAAATGTGATAATTTTATATTTTTATCTATAAACAAGAATCTTAATTTAAACATTGGATTTTGTTTTATTTATTAGGTAGGTACCTAATTAAAAAAATATTCATCTACTCTCCAGAGGTACAAGTAGATACTGTCTGGAAGAACATTATATACCCAAGAGGAACAAGCATGAATTGTTCATCTGTTCAAAATAGGGATTTTAATTAAAGTCTAAAAAAACAATATGTAATTGAAACCTGCAAGAAAATTTTCAGTATTTAATAGAATATTAATTACATTACCTAATAAAAGCTTATTTATATAAATACGTACCTACCTATAGTTTCAAGGAAAAAAAACGTTTAGTGTAAAGAAACAAGAAGATGGTATTAATTAAAAAAATCTCTGCCATGTAAATTTATGGACGCAAGGTAATTTATAACTGTGGCAATATGGTGTTTTGCAATTTGTGTGTTTGGCTGCGAGTGTCTGTATATACATGTACTAATATTTTGAACATAGCAAAATTTTATTATACTGTTATATTATTTTTTTTGTTAAATACATAAATAATAAATACCTATATATATCTATTCTCCCAGATCCATATTACAATTACTTACTTCCGACTTATAAGTCGGTTGGTAAGTATACCAAATTCTTCGCTTGTTTTACTAACAAATATTATTTGCTGTGGCAATAAATAATATTTGACAGTTTTCTTTAGAAGTTAGGTAGAAATTTATTAGTTCTGTCAGTGGAGCTGTCATTGATTACTATTGATTAATTATATAGTGTTTTACACTATATAATCAATGGTTCTGTCTTACCTCTGAGTTCTGTTGTCAGTGGCTGTCAGTCAGTTTTAAAAGTAAACAAAGTACATTTAGTTTTATCTTTTTCGTATAACAATTTGTACGGAAAAATAGTACCGCATTTAGTTTGCATAACTTTTTGATATTTATAGGTGTTATGTTTCGGTAAACAAAGCAATGGAATCAAACCCAAGTAAAGTAGATAACACCGGTGGTATTGATCGAATAATTGAATCTGAAAGGGACGATGCTGTAAGTATTGGTCGACTACACGAATAAAACATTGATTTAAAAGTTGATTCTATTCCGAGGTAAATTTTTTTTTGAGGTTCCTGAAGTAAAACTGCTAAAATTTGTCTTACGTTTCGTAGTCATTATATTGACCGAAAAAAAGACATGTGTTCAATTATTGATTTCCCAATCTAAGATAACAGCACGAGATATTCATGAATATGGTATAGAACTGATTATTTAATAATATTTGAAATTAGTATAAAGTCAAGCATTAACACACTCATTGGCCTACCGTAGCTGACTGATATGCCAGCATCCTTTGCTTTCTCTATTATAATCCTACCACCCCACTCCGTTTGACGAGTTGGGTTTTAACACAATTTTCTTGTATTCAACAATGAGTAGTGCCATATCTGTTTCTTTTTTATTTTCGCGTGGGATGGTCACATTTGTAGTGCAATATTGAAACAATTGATATTTTCCCCTAAGACTAGTACTTACCTATATTTTATTTATGTTTCTTTTAGATAACATCATTTTTAGCTCTTATTGTGGATTCTAAGATCCCTGAAGTATCAAGCTGTTTCAATAATCCTGAGGATTTAAAGATTCACGATTGGAGCAAAACTCGGAAACTATTGAAATATGAGATTAATATTGACGATTGCTTCGATTACGATAATGATTACATGCAGGGAACAGATATTACGGTATTATTACAAAATAATAATTTATTTTTTATCACTGGTATAATCGAATATAATGTATTACCTACATAGCATATACCTCACTTGCAAAAAGGCATTTCACATAATGCAGCCATGTATATATGGTAAATAGTTTGACTGGCCAAGATGAATTTCAAATGTTTTTATTTCACTAAACATACTTATTTACATTAGATATGTCAAACATTATTAAAAGCAAATAAGTGAAGCGAGTTACATTGCCACAAAAAATACCATAATATTATCGAAAACAAGTGCTAACATCTATCAGCCCATTTTGTCAACGCTATAATAATACTAAACACATGTCTTACTTAAAATCAGTCAAACAGTAATGCAGTTAATTTTGTTCATGTTTAAAAACAAAATCGAAACAACCCCAAAACGAGCATTATTTTTTTCATACAGAGATTCGTTTATCAACTGGTGGAAAATGGTAAGTTTATCATTATTGGTACGATGTCATGGTCTCGTTCACTTGATTACACCGCTTGTACCTAATTCCAATGATCTGTAAATATAGCTCATGCGCATAATTACTTATAGAGTAAACGATAGAAATATTTATAACTGGTTTTTATTGTCTACTTACTTCGCTTTGCAATCAATGAAGATACTCCACATGCAAATGCTTCCAGAAGCGCCGAGTACATTGTTGGACCACTTTCCATCACGATTTAATTGATTTAAAAATGTATTCTTTAACTGTCAGCTCCACAAGATTGGCCGAAACCATTTTGTATTTCATTCATTTTGTAATTATATGTATGTCTATTGTATGTCATTTTAGTATGAACGTGATATCTGTACTGGAGAAGTGATTGGTGATTACGAATATTGTCTCACTCCGAGTTCCATTGCAATGGAGCTTACAATGCAAAGGCCCCCTATGCCGCCTGCGCACTCTGTTAGGGGTTCAACACTCAGTCATCCTTTCAGCTTTGCCGATCCGGAGGAAGAACTATTTAATAAGATAAGAGATTCTAGCATGTACAAAAATAATGTTAGAATCATATCCGGAGATACCTTCCATGGAGAAGGTATACATTTCAGTTATTAAACTTATTAATAATCCAGCAGTTCAATCTCAAGCTTTGCCTGTTTTGCAGCTAGGTCCTGCATGCGGCTGCGACTTGTGCCAGTGGTACTTGGTTGCTTTACTGTCCCTCACTGAATTTTATCATAATCTGTGAAGCCCTTTGCAAGTTCAAGACAGACAAAAAAAATTCAAAAATACATTTTTGACTTCGGTGACTTTGAACAATATTAAAATTGGCCTATTTTTGCTATTTTCAGTGTCTCTTTTGTCAACTAAAAATACTTGCTACCAAAGTTAGAGCTGAATTAAAAACTGTTTGACGTGTTTTATACAAATAATAAGCGTTTTTCTTACCTCATTTTTTTTCCTTTAACTCTAGTATAAAATAAATTAACATTTATATTATATGAAAGAGTAGATTAGAACTGGCAAAGTCAGATCTCACATTTAGGATATGCAGATGTTGTTCAGGCCTTTGTTGCAATTCAACACCATTTCTAAAATTAAATAAGATTGTTATTTATACAATGTGAAGAGTAATGAAACAAAAAAAATGTCTTAATTAGATGTGGCGAACTACACTAAGAAAAAAATGTAAACTTGAGTTGTCACCTTGAAATTAAATAAATTACACTAAGTACATTAGATTTGATTTTTAATGATTTAATTTGATTTTACTTATTTTAGAATTTTATCTGCTACCTCCTACTTTCAAAGAGCTTGTTGTCTTTGGAGAGGATGGTTGCACACCTATAGCAGCACAAACCATAGAAGAGATTAAGGCTTTTAAAACTATAGGCAAAGTTAAAGATTTGCCAATGGATAAGGACTACACTGTGGATGAATTGGCTAAATTAGAAATTCGCGTTGCCGGTAAGTTAATTTCGATTCCAAATACGTTGTCAAGCCGAACTCCGCGGGTTGCTCCAGTATAATCTTCAGTGGTGTAAAACTGTACTTATTTGAAAGCTATCAGTCCTGCTTTTAACGGAAAATTGCAGAGTGAATTCGTCAACAAAATTTATTTTGTTATAATTTATTTATTTTTATTTTCATTCTTTCAATAGATCACATTTTTCTTTAAATTTCAATGTTTATTATTGGGTTTTTTTTTTAGATTTTTGGAAAGACGACGAAACTAAAGAAGACCATAACCCTTCAAAAGAAGACGAATCAATTGATGATCAATCCATTGAAGAAATAACCAATATACACACTACGGAACTTCCTGTACTACGTATATCCGAACAAGATCCCGCAGCAAGGCTAAAAGGCAGCGAATGGGCGCGGGAGCTCGACGTATCCAAAGACATAGACGATTTTAAAAGTAAAGTGTCTATGGCGATGAACTTTCCTTTTGAATTAGATTCTTTCCAAAAACAGGTGACTGTTGAACCATACACCTCTGTATATTATTAAAATTAAATCATATTATTTATGTGCAACTAATGTCAGATGGCTGGTATGACACTCCTATTATTCGTGTTATAATCTTTTTAATTGAAGTTCAAACGCATTTGACTCAACTTCAACTGAATTTAAATGTGTCATTATTACATATTTGTACATATACTTTAGGCAGAGGTATTTACACTGATGGGACTCCTAGTTATCATTTGCACACAAGTGAACCTATACCTGATGTTTTTTTTTAGTGTTCTGTCTAAACTGCTATTGGTTTATATTTTAAATTAATTGTAAATTTATACATACTTAAAGTTGCGTGCAAGTTAGAAGCTTATTAATTTAGACTGTTTATGGCGAAGTATATTTTAGATTAATTGTCAATTAATACAAAAAACAACACAGATTACCAGATGAACTGCAATGAGGATAGTATACCATGTCTGAATAGTGATGATTAATTTTCCCACAAAAATAATGTAAATAATAGTTTTTATTTTATTTTTATATCTTCATTACAACTACAGTTATTGAATTTCAAAGTTGAGCATCTCAAATCACACTCTGTTTTTAGTGGTGACGACACAACTGCCGCTCTGTTTCACGCGTCCCTGGTCCGGTACGAATTGGGAGAGGGACCAGATACGTGACGTTAGCTGTTATGACATCGCCTAACGAGAATAAAAAAGAATGTTAAACTTTTTTTTAGATTTTTAGATATTGAAAAGTAATTTTACCGGGTTGTAATTGTAATTTTTTGAAGGCTTTTTTTTGAGAAAATAAACCAATCAAGTATACCACCTAATTGTAACTAACTTCACATTAAAGCCCATTTTGATAGATAGTTCAATAAACTAAACATGCAATCCAGTAATATTCGGAATTACTGGAAATGAATGACATAAAAATATTTGTTTTAAATACTTAAATATTAAGCTTAGGGCAAGCTATGTGTATTCCCATACCACTGTTTCACTTCATTAATTTAATTGATTCATGAGTTGAAACCTGTGAACATAGGATCATCTCTGTTGTATTTTTATTTTTCATAGTTTTAATATTTGTATTTTTATATTTGTCTTAATTTTTTAATTACAATCAAGGCGATTATGAAACTTGAAGAAAATTCTCATATACTGGTTGCTGCTCATACGTCAGCTGGGAAAACGGTTGTGGCTGACTACGCTATAGCACTTTCTAAAGCTCGCTGTACTAGGTGAGTCCAATAGAACTATTTTACTCGAAACACAGAATTTGTTTTAATTATTTCATTTTACCAACATTTGTGGTTTTAAAGATTTAAAATCAGTGTTTCGTTTCTTTCCAATCTCCTTTCCTTTCGTGTGAGCCAGTAAAGCCACAGGCATAATATGTTTCACTCGAAATTTGAAAATTGTATGTTTAAAATAATTTAGAGTACCAAATAACACTTATTATAGTCAACGTTGGTGAACACATCGATCTGTCTTAAACCATGACCTGGGCTACGTGAAGGTTAGTTGAGTAGTCCGGCGTCGATGGGCACTCTGCCCATTTAGCGGTTGGTCGCTTCAACTCAATTTTTAAATTATATCGGGAATTGATTTAAAAATGTATATATCATTTTTTTAAAAATTAAATATTTTCTTTCATGAGACTGTTTTAGTTGTCGATATAGATTTAAAGGACGGTAGTGATTTTTTAAATACACTCTGTATGCCTACATATAAAATATTTTCTTCATAATATTGCCTGATCTGATTTGCTCCCAACTCTCTAAGCCTTCTTATATTGGTCGTAATTACCATGCTTTTAAGATAAAACTATATTGAGGAAACGGAACATTGGGTTCAATATTTTTCTTTACAGGAAAATTTACAAATGGCATGCTTTACCTATGTTAATATTTGATCCTTTTCCGTGATCTAAGGCTGTTGTTTATAAGCATTAAACGTTAATTTTTCCTCACCTACTAAACCTAACAGTGTTACCTCCTAAATATTGTATGAATTAATAACAATTAATTAATATGGGACAGCTTACATATCATTTTATACCTTTGGGTGATGCTGTTTTTGTGTTTTTTTTTAATTTGAATTTTTTGTAGGGCAATATATACCTCACCGATTAAGGCCATTTCAAATCAAAAGTACAAAGACTTTAGGAGTCTGTTTCCCGACGTTGGATTAATTACTGGCGATTCTCAGATTAATCCCGACGCAGGATGCCTCGTCATGACCACAGAAATACTTCAGAGTATGCTAAGAAGGGGATCAGATATTCTCAGGGATCTCGAGTTTGTTATATTTGATGAAGTCCACTATATAAATAATTCTGAGGTACTAGCATTGTCAATCTAATAAAAAAATAATAACAGATTTACTGGTTTAAGATGTTTTTGCAGTGTGAAAGGTCTAAAAGCATTGATTTATTAAAAAGTATATAAAATAAGGTTTTCAATATAAATAATGCATGCGTTTTGATCCTATACACATCGTTGAACAAACTCTCAGTGTAATAAATACAGTTGAATTAACTGTCAGTTTAATACAGTTAAATAAACTCACGTGGGCCTAGAAGGGCTATTGTTTTTACCAATTGACTTAGAATAGGCCTATCTAAAGACAGGCAGCATACGGAAAGTTATAGTAGACAAATTATATATATTTTTTTTAAGGTATAATTTTATTAGATATAAATTTTACACGTGTACTGAAAATGCATCTTTTTTCCAACATTTTCTCACACTTAAGACATATGGTTTATCTGTCTGTTAATAAATTTCCAGAGAGGTCACGTTTGGGAGGAAGTGATCATAATGTTACCGCAACATGTGACTATCATAATGCTCAGCGCCACAGTGCCCAATGCTATACAGTTCGCCGATTGGGTTGGACGTACCAAGAAGAAAATTGTCTATGTTGTGTCGACAGCAAAACGGCCAACTCCTCTCTGTCATTACGTTTACACTGGTAGGATTTTGTTTTCTTCTCATTGGTAGCGACAGCTAAATGTGTGATAGGATGAAGCGTAAAAAAAACATGAGAGGGAGAAAAAAAGAAGTTAGGGAGAAGCAAGTGATCGAATCAAAAGTTAAAGTTGAGAAAAATGCTATGCGGTTAGCGCCAAGATAATTATTAGGTCAAAGAAAAAATATGAATAATACTTGCACCAGGATAATTGGTGGAGATTTTGTGGAGCATTAAATTTCTTTACTCTAATATAACGTCTTTTCCAGATTCCGGGAAAGGGCTTGATATCTGATTTCCGACAGAACCTGGATAAAGTCAACACTGGAAGCAATTTTCTTAGGGTTTAAAATTATATTCATATTTTTCCCCCTATTCTCAGGACTATGTGATCAATAAGTAAATGAATTGAGTCTTTCAAGTCATGTTGTTAAAATCATGTTTACCGTTTATAGGTTTAAATGTGTGATAAGCACATCTATACTACTCACCACATGCATCTCGCTCAGCAGCCTATCATGATTTTTATTTCTTCATGTAGAAATTTATTCTTTTGTTTTGTTTACTGTTTGTTGGCATTTTTGTTACTTAGTTTTGCTGAGGTCTATAGAATTTTGAAAAAGGTTATTTATTTTTTTTTATTTCTTTGTTTTTGCTAAACCTAGGTTATATACAATTATTTACTTCCTTACTCAACTATGCTGAATATGCTTGTGCTAGAGTCAGGGTAGATGGTTGTAATGAAGTGTTAAAAATGGTTTAACTGCGGATTTGAACCCGCGACCGCTGGGTCAATAGCCAAAAGACCTTAACCACTATACCACCGTCTGTGTTGTATCTGGACGCAAATTGCAATGGCTATTAATACAATTATTATATTTTATCTTTATTTTCAGGATTAGGTGCTTCATCAAAAAACAAGAAGTTTCTTATTCTTGATGAGAACAATAAATTTAATGAAGAGGGCTATAAGGAAGCCTATGAGGTCATGAAGAGTAAATCTTCATGGAAAAAAAACTATGGACCAAAAAGTAAGGCATTTAAAGGCGACACCTGGAAATATATATATAAGTTTACCATTTAACTGCTCAAATATCTGTGGTAAATAAAAAAAAACACTGAAATTCAACATACACAAATAGAGGGTGAACTTTTTCTAGTGCACATCCTTTTATGGGGTAATTCTATCTCCAAACTGATAAATTTTTGTTCTACAAGTTTTTCAATGTGTCAAAAAAAGTAAAAAACAAAATCCTATTAGCGTTTAAATGCATAAGTTACTCTTTCTGACTAATGTGGACTCAATTTGTTGTTTCAAAATCCATTTATCCTATTTGATTTATAGAAAATCAAGGAGATTTAACTGGCAATCAGGAGTCTACGCTTTGGGTTGCATTATTACATCAGCTGCAAAAGGATGACAAACTACCGGTTGTTGCATTCACGTTTGGCAGGCAAAGGTATGTCGTAGTAAAAAGATCTCCAAATTGCATTATTAAGATAGGCCGATGCAAGGTATATAATTCCATTAAGTGATTAGAGCTCAATGCATCATAAATTAGGCCTCGTGTTGGGTAGCTCGGAATATGGTTCGTAGTCTCCGTGAAGCTAGAAATAGTTGTAGTAAGCATCAATCTTTTTCCGAGGTACCGCAAGAGAAACAAATTTGACATTCACATATCACAACAGTCTCGAAGTGCATGCATCTTCCTGTGGATCTTCCAAATATTGGGCTTCAACTGTTTAAAATGGTTTAGTGTACCGTGGTACAGTTGTGCAGAAACTATTCTCTACAAAATAATCTTACTTATATTGGTTTTACATTTCTCAAGTATGTAATAAAAGGCTTATTTATATAATGCAGTATTATTGGAAAGTTGACTTTTGAGCTGGTAGTTAGAGATATTTTAGTTTAGTTTAGTTTAGTGTGTGAACGAGTTCTAGTTTTATGGTGGTATCCATGAGATACATATACATATCTAAACATTGACCTATAGAATAAAAAATATCTTAGCGTTTCAGCCTGATTTTTTCCCATTACCTCTCATAAACATTGATTGTCAGCTAATTACTCCCATATCTCTCTTTACCCTTAAAATTTTTTGACCATAATTTTTGTCATGTTCCTTCGTAATTTATTTTATCTCTGAAACGCAGCTGCACCAGTCACAGCCTAAAATCTTGGTTTCAACTGCCAAAACCTGCAGATCAGTTAACACTGTCGCTTAAGGCATAACTTTGCTGCCAACTTAAAGCTTCCATCACTGCTGTGCAGTCTTAATAGTAGTCTGAATAGTGGTCTGATCCCATGAGAATCAAACATCCCGAAAGACAAGTTAAATAAATATCAAGAATTAACTTCATTTATCAAGAAAAATGGTTTCAAATTTCAAGGAAAGGAGCACCTGTGCTGTCGAGGTAGAGGCACCGGGTCACCCAAACATTTAAACATTTCGGAGGTCCTCAAAATGCTTTGAAAGACCTCCATGATAGGATGATTGAGTCTGGATATGAGTCTGTGAAGAATTCTCGAATCTCTTGCCAATTTTAAGGATTGCAAATACTTTTCCTTATCCATATAATGATGGATCTGACCCCGTGATTTCAATGGCAGCTACGATCCTAATACATTTTTTATATAATGTACAAATTTTACAGAAATGGTTTATGAGAAGTACCATTGCCATAGTACTAGTACCATATACTGCTAATGTGCCTTAAGAGACGTAAGAGGCAAGTGCCCAAAAAATTTCCAGTTCTGATGGGTAGTTGGGTGTGTTATAACACTCTATTTTAACACATTCACTCATTTTACCCAACATTGATCATTAGCGTTTGCTTGGTCTGTTAAAAGGACTTTATACTCAATTCTGAAGTTGTCAACCATATGATATGCCCATATCAAGATCGGATAACCTGTTTACAATGGCAACATGCATGTTTGTAGGTGACCTGTATTCACTGATATTTTTAGGTGCGATACCAAAGCAAGTAATCTCCAGGCGATTGATTTGACAACCAGTCTTGAGAAGAACACCATCAAGATGACTTATAAACGCATGCTCTTAAAGCTAAAAGACAATGACAGGACTTTACCACAAGTAAGTACTACAGATTCATTATGTAGAAACTGCGTGGGCGACTGAATTCATAGCATTCTGTACTTATTAGGTTTACATAGCAATCAAGTAGCTATTTAATGCGCCTACATACCTGAATGCTACAAAAATGCGAATTTTATAGGTTTTCAAAGGCGTTAGGAGAGATATGAGTAAGAAAGATAATTTATTATTCTAAGGAATTTACCTTAGGAAAGTTCTTTAAACATTATGCAAAAAATATTAACAAAAAACCAAAACCACCATGTTTTTGAAAACGCATTTTTTGAAGTCACCTACTTCTGAAAACAGAAACATCCCGTAGAAATATATATATTTTTATGGTGAGAATAGAGTCAGGGAGAGATTTACCAAAGCAATTTGAGATATATGGTATAATAACTTACAAATAAAATAACAAAGTTTACCTAACATTGGAGATTTTTGTTATAGTTTTTAAATATGAAAATGATAATTTATGCTAAAAGTTTTTAAATTTTCAGGAAATATATGTTCTTGTGTAATTATTTAAAAAGAAAACTATACCCAAGCAATTACCCAAAATGAAAATGATTACCTTACAACAATATTTTAATTTTAATTTTAGATAAAATCAATGGAAGTACAATTGCTAAAGGGCATTGGAGTCCATCATAGTGGTATTCTTCCAATCCTGAAGGAAGTGGTTGAGATCCTATTCCAGCAGGGCCTCGTGAAAGTGCTATTCGCAACTGAGACATTTGCTATGGGTGTCAACATGCCTGCCAAAACGGTGATCTTTTCAGAAATAAGAAAATTTGACGGTCAGCAGGTCAGGAACCTTGTACCGGCGGAATACATACAGATGGCCGGGCGCGCTGGAAGACGAGGTTAGTTTATTTGTAAATGCTATAAGGGTTTTAGACACATTTTCACATGCACATGCATGCATGCTTTTTATTGGTTATGAAGGCGTTTATTTTGAGAAAATCCATATCAACACTGGTTTTTCTACTTATTTTTAAAAGCTAAAAGCTTTTAAAAATAAATTTCGGCTACTAAGGCTTAATATACTAAATATTCATAAGTACTAAAATTATTTTCTAACTTATACAGGATGTGTTTAAAATCACAATTGATCTATATCAATAACTAAACCGGTATCATGAAAATTAAAAATAATTTTGAAAAAAAAGGTTGTCCAAAAATAAAATAAATCAACGTTAAATTTGTTTATAATTACAGTCACAGCCTAGGTCAGTAACAGACAGTTTAATTCACGGCGCCTGCGTAGATGTTCACACAGGTTTCTTGCGCATAGTTTCGTAAACCCATTGCTAACTGTCAACCGAGTCCGAGACCCTCTTTTTGTGCGCTTGGTACAAATATCTGAATGGTTTTTGTTAAGGGAATCTTACTTCAGTAGAGACCAGTCGTCCTTGGGATGGAAATTGGTAAAATGAGATAGATGGCGGAAATTATTGTATCATCTAACCTTGTTCCCACATAAACTTCTACCCCGTCGGCTAACATCTCCAAAATTAATTTTGTAGGTTTGGACAAAACTGGTACCGTTCTCATACTTTGTACCAATGATATCTACGACCTGATGGAACTGAAAAATATGATGTTGGGGAGCCCAACTATGTTGAGCTCACAGTTTCGGTTAACTTACTCTATGATGTTGACATTGCTCAGGTAATTAATTCTAATTCCAGGCCAGAAATCCAAGTAGCAGAGGCAGTGCAATGACCATTTGACGACTACAGCAAGAAATAGGAGTAGTATTTTTTTTCATACAAGAAACGTAATTTGTTGCTTCCACATATTAATAAAAATACTGTGTATTGTTATACTGTAAAAAATATACTACAAGAAAATGCAAAGAAACAATTAAACATAACAAAATTTTAATTTGTTCCCTAATAACATGTTATTCATATTTAAATAAATATACTGTATAAAAAAGTAAATTATTAATTCTGGCTGTTCTTGTGTCACATAGTATCACATAGTAAACTTATTTAATTCAACATCTCTTTTTGTAATAAGTATAGATTAATTTAAAATTAAATATTGGTCATTTGGACCAAGACCGAAAGTACTAATATAAATATTCTTTTTTCATATTATTAAAAATAGCGAGCGATAGTAAATAGAAAGTTGATTTCAGAAAAAAAAAACTTTTTTTAAAATAGATTTAAAAATAACACAAGTTTTAATCTGACTTCTTTAAAAAAAACCCTAGCATTAAGTTTGTTGAAAATTTTTTGTAAAAAAGTATAAAAATAAAAACTACTGGCCAGACCAGTCATTGTGGCGTTGTGTTAAAGGACCGTTGCAAGGTCTTAAATTATTAAATAAATTTGATAAATTAAAATTAGAAAAATTAAATAAATATGACAATATTTCTATAAGACTATCAAACCGGCCGAAACGCCTGAAGATATATGTCTAATGGTCTTTCTTTGGTTCATTTTTTTGGATTGGCTCGGGACTTTGAACACAGCCTCCTAATCCTCCTTTTTCAATGCCTACGGAACATGGGTCACTTTTTCCCTACTGTTTTGATGACGTCGAAATTTATTTCAGAACTCCTAGCATGAGTGTGGAGAGTATGATGCAGAGATCGTTCTGCGAAATTTACAAGCAAGACCAACTATCGAATTATGAGAAGGAGCTGAATAAACTCACCCAAAGTTACGTGAAGAGTTTTTCGAAAGACGTGTTGCCACACCAAAAGAAACTTGTAAGTTATTTGTTTTATTTTGAATCCCTTCCCCGCACCCTTTTCTACTGGTTATATGATATTTTTATCTTATCAAATAATACAAATAAATGTCGCTATTCATGCCAGAGCATGATGGTAACAGCAAACTAACACAGAGGTCACTCGAGGTGATTGAGTTCCTTCGTCTGAAACGTTATACAGGATGTCTAGTAAAAAATAGATAATAGTTAAAGGAGGTAGTAGAAGGGGACATTTGCAACAAAATATTCATTTTTATAAAAAATCATATCAGGGAGGTACCTAGATGGGGTTTATTACCCCGCCGCCATACTTCGCATCTGAAGCATAAACCAGGGGTGAGAGGGGAAGTCTCGATGTGAGACACAAAATTCAGTTCTAATGCACCGTCTTTGTGGGGAAATGTAAAGGTATTTTGTAAAAAAAATAATAAAGATTTAAAAAAAAAAAATGCAAGCGCAAGAGATACACGTAGTTGACAGCTTGATCAGACTCGTCGCAGCTGCGGCGTCCGGATCAAACCTAAAATACCGCTTCTAAATACTTCTATGTTCTGAGGTTATTATCAAAATATGCATGTCTCACGATGAGACAAAAAAATAAAAGTTAAAGCGTTGTTGTCATTTTGAAGAAATATAAAAAAAATATAACTCCAAAACGGTTGAGCACCGACCTTACAGTGATTGAAACTTTTTTGTTGCAAATGACCCTTCTACCTTCTCAAGTTTTTTCACTACTTACTAGATACCCTATGCATTCAAGACAAAGTTTAAAAGCATGCAATCAAATACACCGAGAATTTGCAAGACCCTACAAGCACCGATGGCGCGTTGGGCTGCGTTCGTGGTGCATCTGCATCCTATATGATGGACATTACATTATAAAAACTCTATATAACTAAGCTTAGTTATAACTAGCTCTATATAACTATTGGCAATTTCGTTATCTTGATCCAATAGTAAATTATAATTATATAATAATTAATTACAGGAAGACTTCTGCAGTGTAGCTTTCGAATGTGTGGATATATTGGAAGCACTTATGCCTACGTTGATGATTGGAAACCAGATGACCAAGCATTTGGAAGCTGGCCGTGTCCTTATTATCACCAATCAACGGCTCATGAAGCAACCTGCGATGCTGCTCCCGTCGAAAGGTTTCACATTTGATAATATTCTACATTACACGGGCGATGGCCAAAATCAACATCTGGTAATCAGGTGATCGGAGCTTACTATACTATTGCGTCTCCACTGCTAAACCGGTTGGATGTGTGTTCTCTCTTACTCGATTGGAAAATATTTCCACACAATTTTTCACCGCCTTGTTTGATAGAACAAACAAATATACGGTTCATGTCTTTGCAATCCTTTTTCTGTCCTACTCAAAAAAGATAAAATATCTATCCATTCTTTTGACAATATTCTAACTGATAATAAGCTTGTAATAAAGATTGGTCAAAATGCAAAATCCAGCAGCAAAGTATTAATTAATAACTGTACAATTAGAGTAATATCTTTAAACAAATAACAAATGTTATACAAATTACTGGTATGTTCATCCTTGGAGTTTTGCTCTTTTATTTCGGACCTTATTTAAATTCTGACCTTGAAACAATTAGTGGTTAATAAGGGTATTAGGCGCTTTCGCAGATATGACATTCCGTCAAAATTTTTATCTGACCTTAAACACGAGCCCTTAAGTTTTAGGCGTAAAATATGTCATCTGGTTAACTAATTGCATCGGGCACAGCAAATCAATATGCACACATCACCCGAGATGGGTGAGTTCTCTTTGGGAGGTAAGGTTTGAAGATAAAAAAAACAATTGGTATTTTGTGTCCAAAATCGTCATTATTTTTTCAGGCCAAAAATCACTACAATATGAATTCAAAACCACAGCAAGCGATACAATATAATAGGAGTGACCTGTTCGAGCTCCGGCTGCAGTCCTACCTGACGGTTGTTGCACAGCCACCACATGAATGGCCGTTAGACTGTACTTGCGACACATTGACGCTCGATCCAACGAATGTTACACGTATACAAGCCATGCTTAAAACTTTCAGCATGGTCCTCGATTAGTGAATCACTTCAAGAACCGTTTTATATTTGGGTAAAAGGACCAGTCCTACAAAATAAAAAAAATTTCAAGGGGAAGATTGTCGGTGTCCATTCTTTTCATCCACGTACTATCAAAGGATGAAGTGGTCTTAACTCCAGTGTCATAAGGTGGTACATTAAACATTGTACCACCTTCCAAACCAACTATACCACCGGAGGAATACCTCCAAAATATATAGTAAAAAAATGAATAATGATTTTTTCACATAACTATTCCCACTCTTGCGCTTTACTTTTAGGGTTAAAAACATATGTTTTTAATTTCCAATAGGTGTTAAATTCACGCTGCAAGGTAACACACTGCCCCTAAAAGTGTTCATTCTGAAGAACTACGCCCCCGAACCAGAAATGCTCGACACAGACGCTCACTATGCTGAAGCGATCCGATCACCCCTTTGGTGGAAACTCCTCAGCTACACAGCCGCCTATAGTGGCTACGGCTGCACTGCACCCAAGGACCAACACGAGATCATTTCTATCAAGTATTCTGATGTAGATGCCGTTTTGAAAACGGTTATTAAAGGTTTGCGGTGTATTAATAAAAAAAAAAAACAATTTTTTTAATTAATTGCACAAGTTAATTATTTTTTGTTTATGTTATTTATTATCAGTTTATAAATGTGGTCAGTAATAAAATATAAAAAGTAAAATACGGTGTACATTGTGTAAATTACAATAATAGAAAATAACAATCTATTTCGAGCTTTTAACCTTTAACAAAGGCATAAATAATGCGTTCATATGAGCACACTCCAAGAGCCCTACTCTTAAAGACGCATGTAGACATCCACGTCCTTTCAGCTCATTCAGACGGTGGCACCAATTAACTTATTATCTTCTCAATGAGATAGTGGAAATTAGATAGCAACCGGAATGATATTTTATAATAGAGAATTTCACGGTGAATCAGATGACACCAATTTTTTTGCAATTTAACGTCTCATGCCTGCACAGTTAATTTTACAGTAGACAGGTGACTTTAATGCACAATTCAACCTCACGGAACTTTTTCGCCCAAATCTTTGGCGTAATTGTCATCTTAGAGTCTAACTGCTTTCATAAAAGAACGAGAATGAGATATGAGCAAATAGCTGCTTGTTCAGCGAACAATAATAATAATAAAAACGCACTTAGCTTTATCAATAATTTTTGCCTTTCTTTGAACCCCTGAAACCCTGTTGGAAGTCTCCTCCAAAGGCTTTACTGTATCTGATCTGACCTTGGAAATTCCAAGCATTTCTTACAAAACCCTTCATATTCCTGAAGACTCCTGATATTTAAGCGAGTCGTCTTGATGAAAATCTTGCTTATTCTTCATTCTATCCTTGCTTGTGCTACATTAGTCCAATTGGAAGAGCAATCGAATTATTAAATTCCATTTCCGCGGAGATTGATATCTTTGTCTGTTCGCCCAATAGAATTAAAAATCTGCTTTCTATTACACCTTTATAAGATCAACGTGAATTATTTATTAATTCATTATTAATAATTAAGGCATTATTTTAATGTTTAACGTATTTTTCCTGATTAGTTCTATTTTTTTTTTGGTTTTTTACTCTAATTGTTTTTTTTATTTTTTATGTTGTTTTTCTTTTAGTAGTTTAATTTTTTACTTTAATTGTAATGTGTACATGGGGAAACCTGTTTAATAAATAAATAAAAGTAAAAGTATATCATTTTTGTTTAAATAATTTATCTTGCTCTATTCTACCTCGCATCACAAAGACAACAGCAAGGCAGTCGAAACTGCCCTCAAATTGCCTGACAACCAAAGCCATACTATAAACAAAAATATTTATTAGACTATTACCTATTCGCTCATATTTTTTTTTCACCTTGCTCAACTAAGCTATTTTGAGTTAAGTGCGTGACGGATTCAGACCCGCAATGCTTGCATTAGTAGTATTGCCTCAACCAATAGACCACCATAGGTACATGAGTGGGATTATTAAATAAATTATTAACCCAAATTATAATCTTGAATTGTGTGTACTTAATACTCAGAATTTTACAAGCATACAGGAACGCACGGAGTGTTTGAATGACATCAATTTGACATTTTGCTCATTATTGATTTTTTTGTTGTTACTTATACGTAATTCTACCGGTTTTTACATTTTTGTCTGGTCTGTCCATAATATAGATATGTAAAATGTCGTCAAATATTTAATAATAATAATGTCTTAAGACAATCTAACCTCTAATCATTATTATCATATGGCTTTCAGGAAAGCACTGTTAGCACTCTCCTCGAAGAGCTGTGGTCTGCGGTGAGCGTGGTCATAAATCATGCTATTTCACCTAAAAGTTGTTAGGTTCTGCTAAGCTTGATGAGACATACATATTAATAATTTACTTCTTTTTAATAGATAATATTGAATAACAGAAGTAATGTGTTTGAAAAACCTTATTTGAATGTGCGTCTTTATGAAGTCTGTGGTTTTATTTTCTCATTTCTCCTTTTCAGATCATGTTTAAGTTTAACAGAAAGAATAACGTTTAAAGTTTTGATAAAATGTATAGAAAAATACAGACTTTTTTTAATCTCTTAACTTTTAGACAAAGTAGAAAATTACCTTTTTAATTTTATATTATCGGATAAAACAATATCCAGTATTATTTTTCTTTATGTCTAAATACTAGAAAAGGAGTTACAACACTACAACTTTTGTATGATAAATGACTGAGATGTATCCTCTTAAATAACAATATAACTCTTAATTTAATGTATGTATTTCAGTCAAACACGAGAATGTCATAAAGGAGTATGAGATGCGTCAAATGCCCCGATTTGCTGACGCTCCCACAGGTGACACGTGTAAGCAAGTGGTGCAGGAACTCATGAGGATATCCCTTGATATAAACCTCAACCCCGAGCTCGTAACCAATCAGAACTTGCTGCGGGATATTAAATCCTATCGACAGATTATTGAGCGTGAGGCAAGTATGCCAAAGTAACATTTTGATTTTTCATTTTTTACAAAATATATCGCCTCAAAACTTATAGATAGCATAACTACTCATAAAATTGTTATCCTGAAAGGATGAATTCACAGATTTTGGGTTTACTCAACAAATTTTGCAGTGATGAAAAAGGTGCTGTGGAATATTTTTCACCTTCATTAATTTTTTTTCTTTGATCGATTTCACCTGGCCAGATTGGAGTCAGAAGTAAACGTTTAAACCATTACTCACCAGGCCAGTTATAAAGGAGTGATAACATTATTTGTACATCTTTTAAAGATTTGATGATGCTGTGATTTGTTTGGTTATACATATTGTATGTAATTTTTTTTATTATAGCGATGTTCGCCTTATAATGGTTTGCAGAGTGAACAGTCTCATGAGAAGGTTTATTTATTTATTTATTTATTGTACATAATTAATTCAACAAAAAATAGTAATGTAGTAGTAGAAATCACAGTTACAAATTAATATTATAAATGCACCGGGAGCGATTAGCACTGCTACATTTTATGCCCTGCCTTCTTTACTAGACTATGTCTGTACTAAGGAAGGCAATTGGCTCTCATGCAAAAAAGCCATACTGAGGTTGCCTATACTATCTGTGCGTCGGTGAAATACCCATCTCTTACAGAATCCTTAACAGAATCCACCTCATCCATTCTAGATTACTATTGTTCTCTCATACCCCAGTGTAGTGGTTTTTAAACATTCGAGCTAAGATACCAAATTAAATAAAAACACCATTTTCATTTCAGTAAACTATGTATGCAAAATAAAGTCACTCCCAGGTACTATGGCGTTCAAAACCATTAAATCACTACTAGATGTCATTTCAATCATAAAAAGGGGTAGTACAAAAAGACAAAACAAGAATTTGTGATCTTAAGAAGCGACGGACTGGTGGGTCAATATTTTTTGTTACCCTACCCGTCTGTCGAATTTACGTCTATTTACTCTACTCATATACTCTAATATAATCTAATCATAATAATCTCTTTGTAGCACTTTTTTTTATATTAATGTACAT
Source organism: Neomicropteryx cornuta (assembly GCA_020383195.1). Taxonomy (NCBI): domain Eukaryota; kingdom Metazoa; phylum Arthropoda; class Insecta; order Lepidoptera; family Micropterigidae; genus Neomicropteryx; species Neomicropteryx cornuta. The sequence continues at coordinate 5,055,339 of JAHKQU010000025.1, read as the reverse complement.
GGGAACACATTTTTATGATGGACCTGATCTCTAATAGGTTGCATTTAGCGGTCACTGGTTTTTGCCTACTGAGCTTATTGATTTGAGGTGGTACGTAGTTCAGACAAACTTGGTATAAAGTAAAAAGTCACCTTAGTAATTGGTCAACTAATTATTCCATTCATTGTATTATGTCTTCGAGATTATGAGCCCATGCGTTTACCCAGTCTTCATATTAATTTTTTTTTTTTTTGAACTTGTAAGGAATGGGTCAAACAGGCAGACAAATTTGACAAATGTACATTGTTAAATTGTAAATGTAAATTTGTTAATTATCAATCTTTCTGTAAAGTATCTGTACTTCACATTCCAGTACAAACTCAGAGCCGTGTGAAATCATCTAATAGACGATTCACACGCTGTAAATTTCCGTAGAAATTTAAGCAATGACTGGACAAAGACAGCCAACTACTTTTCAAATTTCAGATTTCAAAAAACCATTGTGTCGAAATCGCATAGTTGCAGTTCTCACGCTTGACATCACGAGCGACAAACAGTGAGACGCTCTAGAATTTCCTTTCCCACAAAAGTTTTCCTTACCGAAGTTTCAAGTGGCAAATTCAGTCTACAGCACTCTCTCACCACAACAAGTATTCATCACACCTTCCGTGTGACTTTATTATTATTATTATTAATTACCAATTTACACTACGTAGTTGTTAAGACCTGTAACAATAACTCAATACATCAACCCTTCAATAACTCTTCATCAATACATCAACCGTCAACGGGGCGAGCATCATAGACCCCCCCGTTAGATATCATTAAATGGTCTCGAGAAGGCATTTGACTATTTTGAAGTCATTTGAATCGCTACCTTAGACTTTCTAATGCTACTATGAAATCAAAAAAATAAAAGAAGCCTGTACTGCATCAACTGCATTTGAATCATTGTGTTCGCGGTCATCTTTATTTCACTTTACTCACATGCTCACAATGATCAATCTTATTCTGAATTATCTTCATTTGTAAAATATTTTTTAACATTATAGCAATTCCTTCATTTTGAAATGTTTCTTTCTTACCGAATTCTTCCATTCCAGTCGAAGCTTAAGGATTTAATGTTGTGCACTGACATTGCAAACTTTGAGCAAGAATTTGCATATGTCTTCGAGAAGCAGAAACTCTACAATGAAATTGCAAATATAAAATACAATTTAAGCGATGAGAGTTTGGCTCTTTATCCCGAATACAAAGCAAGATTGGAAATACTTAAAGAGTTAGAGTAAGTGATCAATTCAATTATTCAAACTTTTCAATATGTTAACAGTAATCAATTAGGGTGAATCTAAAATGAGTGATTTATATTAGAACTGATGTACAATCAAGTTCAAAGAGACCCACCCCCGAAGGTCATGGAGTGACTGTTATGGCATTTTCACCGTTCTCGTCAATCAAATTTTATGGTACGGAGTGGCGCGTACCGCGGATTTATGAGTGGTGGTATTTATGGTATCAGGTCTTTAAATCTCTTATATAAATATTACTATGTCCAATGTTTTCAGGATCTTCGTGAGTTCCCCATCCCTTACTTTCGCCCAATGCGAGGGGCAGAGTATTAAAAATAGTGTTACTGTTACCACACGGCACTGTCATTCCTACCATAAAAATTCAGATGTTGATTCCAATAAAAATTCAGATGTTGGAATGCACCACCGGAAATCACATTTTTGAAATCTTATAACGTAGGATATGTCAACTGCCTGATGTGGTACCCATTTACAGTAGATAATTAGTATCGAACATGGGTTGGGAACCGGGGCGGTGACGGAATATGATAATAGGCGTGTAAAATATTTTTTTTACATCATTGTACTCATAGCTATGTTATATGTTGTGAACGAAGGTGGTCATAAATGGTATTCTTCGTCATTTTTCCATTCTCATATCTCCATCCGGCACATTAATTTTTGCTGATGTAGTACTCAATTTTATTTCTAAAATTGAGTACTACACTCAATTTTATTTCCGTCCCGTTTAAAGTCATTGATTCAAGAATTTGTCATCTGAAGCAAAAATAATGTAAAAAAACTGGTGACTATTAAAAGAAGTTGACGGATGAAAGGGTCCCGAATAACTGTATAATCAATTGAATACGAGTTTAGTACTATTTAGAAGCTAATTATATACTTAAAAATGCTGATAAATTAATGGTAAATGGGAAATAAGGTGGTATAGTAGAATTTATTCTTACCAACAGACATGACAATGTCACACTGAGTTCAAATTTACCCATATCATCTATTTACATCCTAAAGCTGAACAATCATCTGATCCCGTCTATATGAGTAACTTTAGTCTGAAGTAAATTAACCTTAATTGTGGTTTTAGATACTTCATACAATTATCATTAGCTCAACTTCATAGAATTATCAGGCGCACAAAAAATGATTTTGAGATGTTTTGATGACGAAATATTAATCATATTTGATAATTAACGTTTCGTTGGCCAATAACCTAGGCGGAAACCGCATAGAAGCATAAATGTTTACAGTTTATTTATTTTATAAAGTAAACATACAGAGAATAATCGTATTTTCAAATACGTCCAATTGTATTTAATTATTTGATATACGAGTATACCAGTATTTACTATTTACTAGTAAATACTCTATGCTGTATACGAAAATTGAATACATTTGATTTTAGTTTCTTATAATTTTAGACATTAAAAAAAGCTTATCTTACCAATTCACATATTGCGCACTGTTTTGTAACTGAGTGGTTGTCTTATAAGTAAATTGTTCATAAAAAAAAAAATGGTATATTTTACAATAGTTACATTGCTGCCAACAACACGGTCCGACTGAAGGGCTTTGTGGCCTGTCAGATGAGCTGCAATGAGCTTCTCCTCACTGAGCTTATATTCCACAATGCGTTCATGTCGCTCGAAGCAGCCGATATTGCAGGCCTCCTGAGCTCCCTCGTCTACCAAAACAAGACCAAAGAGCACGAGAGGGATGTGATCCCACCGCACCTCGTGAAGGCCGTCACCGACACCAAGATTATCGCCAAGCAGATTAATGATCTCGAGAGCCGATATGATGTAAGAAAGACATTCAATTACATTGAGTTTGGTATCCACGTATTATGTTTCGGTACAGTACAAGCTTACAATAATAATAGGGTAATAGAGCATGGAAGTGTGAACCATGAGCATAGGTATAAACACTTCGCTAAGAGAGAGAGCGTCCTGCCGTGTCACTCCTTGTCAATAAAGTTTCCTCTTTTTTCTCCTAGCCATACTTTAAGCATATTGCTCTCCATATCTGAGCCATATTAACTCATTCCGCTCCGTATGTGCGTTGCTGCCCGATCGGCGACTGAACAGAATATCCCACGCGGAGGCTGCCATCCATTTTTTAGTTTAAGTTATAATTTGTTATAACGCAAATAATATGTACAAAACTATAAAAAATTTTATTTTTAATATTATATTGAGAGCTTTTGTAAATGAAACTTGAATTATTTACCGCCAAATCTCAACTAAAAACACTTTAAATTCACTAGCGCACTTTTCACATAACCAATCAAACGTCAAAACTGAACTAAAATGAAAAAAAAACAACGATTAGTCTATGCCTTTCATGAATTCAGGTATACGCTACTTGCCACCATTTTAAATATTAATAGAAATGCAATAAAACGATGACGTGTTTACTTGCATACAGCACCTGACGTATACAGCAATGATGAGATATCGTGTGATCGGCGCTGAGTGTGTTAACATAAACAAGTATCCATAGAAAAAGTACTTACGTTTGGCCACATGATTAATGAACCGTATATGCTCTATACCAGGGGTGCTCAAACTTGAACTGCTGGCGATCGACCTCAATATTTTTAGACTACTTACGATCGACTCTGAGAGACTGCAAGTGTGTGTGATGCAGGGTTGTCGTACATACACGATACACCCTACCTACCTAGGTAGGGCGTACCGTAGCATATATAGATATTAGCTTTCTGCACAATATAGGTACATTTGTAACGCTTGTCCTGCGATGTCCTGACTCATGACTTCAATACGCCTTGTTACAGTCGGACGAGATAACTGAAGTTCTCTAATAGCAGACATGATTTCTGTTTTATTTTCCGCTAGTCCCTGCAAACAGGACTAGAAATTCCTGCAGGCGCAACATTTATATCGGCGTGAACGAAAGTCTCGAATGTTCCCGTCAAACGCGCCGCCCGAAACTAGACTGTACTTTCTCTCGTTGTTTCTAGACTAGACTGTACTGTGTACTGACTATTCTAGAAACAACACGGCTTTTCTTTGAAAAGTGCCAAAGTGCCAAGTTCCTTTGATAAAAACCACCTTTCCACCTTTCCACCGTTCCACCTTTTGCCGCAAGCAGTGTTATTTTATTACGTAATACATTTTTGTAGTTTAGTTATCTACCTACTTATTAAAAATTTTTTTCTTCTCGAGATCTACTCAAAAAGCACTCGCGATCGACCAGTCGATCGCGATCGACCGTTTGAGCACCCCTGCTCTATACCAGAGGCGTCCAAACTTTTTGCTGCGAGGGCCGGTTTGGTATTTAAATTCATTAGCGGGGGCCAAGCATTGTAAATATGTGAATTAAAAAACCTTATTACAAGTAAAGCAGCATTGAATTTTTTTATTGTTGCCACATATATACACTATAAAAAATTTGTTATAGTAAATTACAGATATAACAATACTAAACAAACATGTCTAAATTATATTATTATAAAATTATTTCATGCAATTTTTAATGGGAATGGTGGAACTGGGTTTTTTCCTGGAGAGTTTCTTCAAAGTTGGGATTCAAATCGGAAACACCAATTATTAGCAATGATTGCAAATGATCATCCGATAAATTTGCCCTATATTTAGATTTCAGATACTTCATCCTGGAAAAAGTTTGTTCGCACATATAGGTAGTGCCATACATAGAAATAAATTTACCAGCCAATTGCTTTAACGAAATTTTTCAAAATCCTTGGCGGGCCGGATAAAATCACCTGCCGGGCCGGGTTTGGCCCGCGGGCCGTAGTTTGGACACCTTTGCTCTATACCTATATTATTACTCTAAGAGTACAAAGAGTAAAAAAAAACAGCTTTGATCATGGAAACAATAAAGCTAAGAAAAAACTGAAAGGGGTGTACACAGACTAAACCGTGGCACCACTCTATGTATGATACAATCGATACTTTCAAATTAATCTTTTAGATTAACTTTGACCAAGTTGCCTAATTCAATGGTTACTCCCAAAAAAAAATTAACAGCTTTTATGCAAAATAGTAGATACTGCAACATTTTTATAGGGGGACGTTATTTTATTAACAAGTCGCCACACATTTTATATTTTTGATGTTTAAACATTTTTTTAAAAAACTTATATTACATACTTACGCTTATAAAATCTTCTAGATCTTTTTCCAAACAAGCATAAAGTTGATTTCTGATAACGTTGAAATTGATTTTTAACCACTGATTATTATTAGCATAGAAAATTTAATAATACCAGTTTTGTTACTAAGTATTTTACTATTAAGTTAGACTTTCAAATATTTTCATTTCAGATAAGGAGTTTTCAATCGGCCGATGTCAACTTTGGCCTTGTGAAAGTAGTTCGCGATTGGGCATTACAAGAAACATTTTCGAAAATAATGGAGGAAACGTCAGCTCAGGAAGGTGACATTGTCCGTTGCATACAGCAGTTACACGAGGTGTGTTTGTTTGTACAAGTTACTCAATTAACCCAATAAATATATTCTTAGGCCGCTTGTTAACGTACGGTTTTTAGCCGTACTTACACACAACCGATCGACCGCATGGTCGATCAGGCATGCTTGTTTCATACAGGCGTCGGATGGAGTGGCAGTTGCGTGATTGTCTTTGATCTTCAGACGTATATTATGTTGAGTGTTAAAAAGAAAAGTTATTTTTGCATTGTATATATACATAATGAAAACAAATGCGTAGACTTCGTAAATATACAACTTTTATAAAATTTAAAATTCAATAAATTATTAATATTATACACTTTTCTACATATTCGATGATTCCGGAAACGATTTATAATATGCCAATTCCGTAACATTAACAAAAGTTTGCCGTATAGTGTTAATTTAATCTGAATTAAGTAATTTTTCCTAAATAGCAATTAAATTATCTTTTTTTTCTTTTCTACATATGGTTTTAAATTCAAATGAATATTTCTTTACTACAAAAATTATAAAGATAACATAACCTCAAATATTTGCCCGTACGAATAACAAATATAAAGACTTGGGTACATGGCGTGGTCATTTGCAATAAAAATACAGATTTTTAATAATATTGATATTGCTTTTATTCATATTATTGAAAATTAACTCATACATAATTTAGGCGGTTAGATACAAACGCCGTACAAGATGATGCGCTACTTTGGCTGATTGTTGTGTCAAGCCAAATAGAATAAAAACTATTGGAGGCGTTATTATTCTGAATAAGTTCGCCTATTCCTATAATGGTATTTTTTAAATATTTCCAGGTTCTCATGAATGTGAAAGAAGCGGCAATCACCGTTGGCGACCCATCGCTTAAATCCAAAATGGAAGAAGCCGCATCGTCCATTAAAAGAGATATTGTCTTTGCTGCCAGTCTTTATACAGAGGAACTTTAAATCTATCTTAATCTAGCTTTTGGTTATTTTATTTTATAATTGCAGTGTCTCTCAACATTTTTTTTTACATTGACTCTTATATAACAGTAAATTATAGTATTTTAATATAATTGACTCTTATATAACAGTAAATTATAGTATTTTAATATAATATTTTTACACACTTAAAGGACATAATTCCTACAGTATTTTTCATCAATATGCTACAAGGGTTTGATTTTAAATGCATATTGGAGACAGAAATTTAAAATCACTTATTATGTATGTTTACAGTGTTTTGTTTTTTTATAATATAGTGTTTTATCACTGATGATATTACAAATTCAGATTCCTAGAACTAACTAATTTGTGAGTATTTTACTGATTTCTGAAACCATTATGTATCTAAATTTATAAAAAGTGTTGAACGTGCTCCTTTGACATATATTGTAATATATATTTATATATCTATCTTACGGAAATGAATAAAACCAACATTTTTCCATTCATCCTTTCGATTTCTAAAATGTGTTTTCAAAATTTATTTACAGTTTGTAATTTTTTTTTCGTATGATTTATACTAGGAATGATTTCATTTCATTTTAATCACGGCTAATTTGAGATTTTCAATAAAAACTGTGATATTCTCGACTAACAACATCTTAGAGATTTTGTATTAGAGATAAAAGCTACACCATTTTCTTAACTAAAATGGAAGTGTGACCTCGGGAAGTACTACAAAGGTTGCCCATAAATTTTGATCACCGGTTATGGGATTATGCCAAGCCGGCTAGATATATCCCACTATCCTCTCATTTTGAAACTATGAATTCCACCCATAATACCATTATCTGATAGATGCCTAACTGAGAATCCCGGTTCATCGAGATGCTTTAGGCCATCCTAATTAATTAAAAGTTATGGCCTAATTTGAGCCGATAAGCCCAATTTCTGTAAATTGTTAGGGAGTAATGAAAATGTGAAATTAAATGAATTTTTTATTGATATTGGCGGCAGTGCTACTTAGGCTAATATTAATAAAAGTACTTAAGTTTTATATTAATGAAATACATTTAATAAAGAGTATATAATAGTTTACAAGAGTTAATTTTTTTATTTTGATATCCTAGTCATTCCCAATTCAATTGCTAACCATTCTATATTTAATATTTATTATAAGCAAATTATCCATAACATAAAGTGGTAAAAATAAGGAGTCTATATTTATAACTGTATGCATATACTGTACTCGACAAACACTGATGCGATTTAAATAAAACTTTCAGTGATAAATAGTTTATCGTTACACTTTTAGTAAAAACTGAATAACCAGAACTCAGAGTAAAGTAAAATAAAATCATAATTTTTCTTCTTGTTTCACCAAGAGAGCTTACATTCTAAAATAAAACAGAGGCAATGCAGCCTTGATTTTTTTTTAATAAAGGTATAAATAGATGACACGATAAAAGCGAGAATGTGCCGTGGATCCGTGCGTCCCCCTATTGAGTTGATATTGGCCAGTCCGCGCAGTGAAATTCATAAATAACAAATGGCCATCTGGCAGTGAAAAACGGAGATAAACACGTTCACCAAGCGGGATACTTCATACTTACCAGACAACTGTTTCAAACGTTGAAAACAAGTGTTGTGACTCTTATTTGTAGATAAAAAAAAGAAGAATACCGCTAGCTAATGTTTTATCTCCTAGTTAACTGGACGTAAATGTATAAAGATTAATTGTGTCTGTCTGTCTGAAGCATTATAACTCATAACTACTCGGTCGATTTGGCTATTTTTTTTTTTAAATATTCGTAATAGTTTGAAAATGGTTTTTAGACAAAGAAAAATTGCCCGGATAATTGAAAAAACTGAACATCTGTGGCACAATCGCCAAAGCCGCCTGCATCGAATAGGACGGTAGGCACGTAATGGCCTGAAGAGCCTAGAGATGGGGTGCGAAGCGACCTATCCCGAGTGACGCAGGCACGAGTTGTCGTCCGCCAAAGGCGCCTTCAAAGCCGCCTGCAGGGCCTAGCTGCCAGTCCGAAGCGGAGGCTGGGGTTGAACAGCTAGTATAGAAATAAAAAATAAATTGCTACTATGTTTAAAAGTCTGAAATATCTTAGCGTTTGAATATCTTAGAATACACATAAAAGTACAGAAGCACGCAGAATATGCAAATTCAACCAAGCTTTTTAAAACACATTGATTCTGAGATTATTTTTTGAGATTATTCTAGGTATAACATTACAGTGTTACTCTTTCTACAACATTAAGAAGGAACCCAAGATAAAGAAAAGCTCTTTTGGAAAAAGGCCTAACACAAACTCAGGTAATAAGTGAAAAAAATAGTGACTTGTACATTTAGGAGTTTGACACTAGGTGGTAGAGGTACTTGGAGTTTTGCGAATAGTATCAACATCAGGCACCTGAAAACAAAAATAAAAACATGTTTTCAACTAAAAAATAAAGTTCCCTGGATCAGATATATTGGTTTTCCCTAAGGCCCCTCTACACCCTGGGCCATGACCATGGCAGACCATTGCGGCCGTTGAATAAAATTGATATTAAATCAGATCGTTTTGACTAAATATATATTCCCTACGACCGAATAATGCCATTCCGCCTTGGGCTCTCAAAGCAGAAGCACGCTTATCTCTGTGATAAATTAATATTATCTTGAAAGTAGCAAACTTCGCCATACTTCTGTTATGTGATACAGCTTATTTTATCATTATGATGATCGTACTTTTAGAAAGATTGATTAAGACTTTATCATTTTTACGTCTGTTTTCACCAATCCCACTTTAGGTCTTCCCTAACTATGGAACTCCTAAGCATAGGTTAATTCTTAGGCAAAAGTTTGACGTTAGGGATACTTATCTCAATTTAAGGGACTCTTAGCCCTAAGTGAGGGGTTTGGTGAAAACAGCTCACTGTCTTGTGGAGCTAGTCTGAACCCGACTCTCCACTCGCTCACCGTCAGTTTGACGTTTGTTTAATGCATTAAACTGACAGCGAGCGATCGGCGAGTTAGCTTCAAACTAGCCCCACTGGCCATGAAGACCATATGTGTTATTGTTTTTATGTAACGTGTTTTCAAAAATGACAATAATAAACATGACACTGGTGTTTAATATGTTATAACACCAGTATCTGCACATAGGCGAATATCGGTTGTTTAGTTCTTCAATGTTCGTTTTCTGCCCTCGCCGTAGGTTTAATTGCGGTCAAAGGGGAGGTCACTCTTTAAGTTTTCTGGCCTGGCCAATAAACATTTCTTTTTAACAGTTTGCATGTTACTTTATACTTCCTTAAGTTGGTAATTGGTGATATTTTATTACATTAAAATACAATTAAATATAGTACACAAATATAGGTACTTTATTACCGCCAATCCAATCCAATTTCACGAAACAAACAAATAATGTTATTTATAAATTTTGTAGATTTTATCATGGTGTTTGAGAAAAGGTCTGAGAGAAAATTAGGAATAAATAAAAAAATACTGATAATCTATAGATAACAATAACACTTAACAATTTTTCTACGTGTAAATATTTACTATAAGTATATATTATTATACACAGACAAACATGTTCTATAAATAAATACAATAAATTTGATTTACCTATTTATCCTGTTTTTAGTTAAGTATATTTTATTGCAGAATATGACTTACGTGCCCAATTGCAGCATCCATGATCCAACAGCTTTCCTGGAAAATATCTTAGTTGCATCAATATTACTTTCTAATATTTTTACTGCAATTTAGATGAAATACAGTCGAGCAATCCTTGTTCGTTTCCCTAATACGGCGTTTATTATCGATGTTCCCTCGTGTAGGAATACAATATCAAATGTTTTTCTGATCCGTCTTTGGTTGGTATAATACGTGGGATGGGTATTTATCTATTAGCATAGGTGTAACTAGCCTTCTGATCTGGAAGGGGGGGGGGGGGGTAATGGAGGGACTTTTGAAAAGTTTATAAAAACCACCAAATTTTTTGATCATAACAAAACGAAACTACAAAATATTTTTTGCTATACGTACAAAGTAAACAAATAAAAACTATATATTTTTTAAATACAATGAAAATCTATTAGACAAACGACAAAAAAATACTGCGCGGCTTTTAAAAAATACACTAAATAAACTCTAATTTTGTATTCTGTTATGAGGTTAGTTCAGCAACACGGTGAACAACGCACCGCGCCCAAGTACGCCACTTTGCGTCGAGTACACTCCTCGCGTATCATACGTCTCGCTTGCACGCATGTGTCATCGCGGTAAGTCTCTATCCAGCATGGCGGAGTGTTGCAGCGCGCGGAACGGCAGGGGAAGTCTACCTGTGTCGGGTTTTCATAATGACGATTTGTAGGACATGCCGTATCTATATGTTTTAAAAGATCGTTGGAGTATAAGTACAGGTATAAGTCAGCTATTTCCAGGGGGGGGGGGAGGGAGCGAGGGCGGCCCCTTTGTAGTTACGTTGGTGTTTCTACAGTTTTTTATACACCAATAGCATTTGGACATTATTCTTCGTAATAATATTTTTAAAAATATATTTTTTTTAAAAATACGTATTTTTATTGCCTTGAGGGATTGCGCGGTCATTATACACGAACATACGCAATATGCGCAGTGCCCAACTATATCCATATATCCATATGACTGACATATACATATGACTGATTATATCCATATATCCATCTGCGGCTGGAATAATAGGTGGCATTATCGATGGTATGTCAGTCGAAATGCGATTAGACCGAATTAATTATCTCGGCCGCTGCATCGGAAATCGACAAACTGGAACAGACGCATATATTTATTGGAACACGCGCATATGACGCATATTCATTAAGGGTATAAAAAATCCCTAAACTTTGACACGGAGTAGAATTCATTTGTTTACGCGGAATGCGCAGGGTAATAGTTTATTAAGATACCCATAATACAATAAACATACCTATAATACCTACGAACCTACAATAATACCTATAATAATAAAGAATCATTAGAAAAGTTAAAAACATCACTTCCCCTCAAAATAAACATGGAAAGGTCAATATTAAGGTGCATTCAAACAGCTGCTTGCATTCACCAGGGAGTAGTTGCGACTGCAGATACCTTCAAGTGGTCGATAGTCATAAGTACCTAGGTCTAACTGTAGACAAAAGCCTAAACTGGGGAGTTCATATATCTTTGATCTGTGATAAAATGAGATTCTTCTTGAAAACTATGTACCATATCCGAAATATTTTGAATTATAATACAAAAAGAATAATTTACGTATCACTAATCGAGTCTATTATGTCATACGGAGTCCGAGTCTGGGGCACTACCTTCGACAGCTATATGGACAGAGTACACGATTTACAGCGACGAATTTTGAAACTAGTGGTACCCGCTAATATTAGGGCTAAAAGTAGAAGAAATCCGTCGTTGCTATTTGCGCACTGTAAGGTGTTACCTGCTAAATATCTAGCTCATTATAAAATATTACTCGATCACTTACTTAGCGAATCTTTCAAGGTACCCATAGGGCACCAGTTGACCACCCGACAAAAAAGTAGAGGCTTGTTAGTGGTACCTAGGTATAACAATTATTACGGCAAACGCACTCTTGGTTTTCTTATACCAACTCTTTTTAACGAGTATATTAATAAGAATTTTTCCAATGTACCTAAATATAAGGTTAAAGACATGATAAAGGAAAATATAATAGAAAAATTTTCTGAAAAAGGTGTGAGAAATTTGTATACCTGCTCCCTCTCTATCTGCTTGAGATGGAAAGGAAAGGTTAGTTAAGTAAGTATAGGCTATAGATCTACGAAAACCCATATATATTTATATAAATATAAAAATATATGGTTTTGTCTATTTTTATTTTTTTTGCTTTAACTTTGCTTTCGATAGGTTTTTACTTTTTACTTTTTACTTTTGGTTGTTATCTACTTTATTGCTTTTGCATTTTATTATATTGTTTTTTGTTTTTCCTTTTTCTTATTGATGTAACCCTTTTGAAACTTTTATACTGTATATAAAATGTTTTTTTTTCACCCACAGAAAAGGCACCGTCTTTGTGGGGAAATGTAAAGGTGTTTTGTAAAAAAAAAATAATAAAGTTTTAAAAAAAAAAAAAATAGTTTAACTATGAAACTATTAATAATTAGATATAAACGTTTATTCTGACGTACAATCACTTAATATTCTGCTAATAATCGCTATCGGGTTTGCGACCCCCGGAGTATGTATCTCGTTTGAAATCCCGGTCATAACTAACTATTTAAAAGTTAAGCTTGCGAGACATGGTCAAAGCGACCCTCCCAGTCTGTCCACTATTTTAAAAAGTTTCTTCTGTTTGTTCTATTCATTCTGTTCTTTGATAAATGAATAATTATAGCGTCACACTTCACGCTATAATTATTATAAATTTAAGTATTATGTCAGTGATTATTTATTTATTGTTTTAATCCAATAGAAAGTGTACACATTACAGGTAATGACGTAACAACAATATACATTAAAATTCGAAGTACCTTTATATTCCTAAACTGACTGACTAATAAAGATAGAGGTGAAAAAATGTATTAAAATTTATTTAAAGAATTTATATAGGGGGGGGGGGGGAGGCGTCAACATTTCTGAATTGAAAGTCATGTAATGACAGACGCGAGTGTTCAGGAGAGGGAAACGGCCTATAGAGTCTAGCTGTAAGACGTCAGGCTCTGGTTAAACAATGTATAGAAGCTGTTGACATTGTATGATAGCTACAGGTGTCATGGCCATTCTGGTTTTTATCTGACGTTGTAAATCTGTAATTCAGTGGTAATTATACGATTTTATGGCTGCTATAACCTATTATGAAGCAAATTACAAAATTGCGGACCTAATATTTTTTTTACGAATAAATTAAAAGTGTCTATAAATGTATGCCTTTAATATTTTCTTGATCTTCGAAAATACTGAACGACATTTTTTTATTTATAATGAACTATTTTGAATTTCTTTGACATCTTAAAAATATCTTTGATTGCGCCGAATTCTTAGGAATTCAATATTGACAAAACCACAACAACTATTGGTAACCAGACCGCAATTTTACTTATTTTGATAGCGGTTTTATAGAAACTATGTGATTTATAATAAAATTATTACGTTAATTTTCAACACAATATTTTGACAGATAAAATATACCAAGTCGTTAGGAAGAATAATATTTAACGAACATTTATTTCATATGGCGAAGGTTATCGCGTTTGGCTAGGTCCTATTATAAAACAATCTTAGGTTAACGGATTAGGAAAAGTATGTAGAGAATTTCAGCGACGTATAGGTATGATTTCTTTTATTGTTCGAGAGTGGGCAGAAAGAATTCTGCAGTCCTATTTTAACGTGTTTCAGTAATAATTGCATAAATTAATTAGATTTTATTCTGCTGGAATTGGGAAATTCCTTATTATGAGGGTTTGCGTGGTTGGTGGTGGCGTGTCCGGTCTGTGCTGTGCAAGTTACCTCAAGCTGGAGCCGTCGATCGGCGAAATAGTGGTGTATGAAGCATCCGGTCAGATTGGCGGGACTTGGGTCTATACGGACCAGACGGGAAGTGACCAATACGGGGCGCCTATATTCACCAGCATGTACCAACACTTAAGGTATGTAAACCTCATTGTAGTGTATGTTACATTTTCGTTTTTGCTCTTTAAATATACACAATACGCGACTTTCCTATTCAGTAGGTTCAACTACATATTTATCTTCTATATTCTGTGCACATTCTTTAGATAGCTGACTTAAAAGCCAGTATATCATGAGGTGACCTTGAAGTTCGGCCTTTGCAAATGGTGTCGGCCACGTGCACTTCGAGCATCCGTCGACAACACCAAAGAATAAACATTTGACAGTTTTTTATTTATATTAAAAATATAAGGCAATTAAAAAAATCTAAGTTTAAGGTTTTCTGTAGAATTTTATTGCGGACATTTTTATGTATAAATTAGGCTTACGTCACATATGTAGTTTGTTTTATGAGAATTTTAAAAAATAAAACAACAATTTCATTTTGTTTTTATGTAAACATAGGATTATTTATTTAAAAAACCAGCTTAAAGGTTTGCTAGAAAAATGTTCAGTTAATCTAATTATATTTTTTATATATGCCTGGTATGAAAAGCTATCTTGGCAGTAGACCTCAAAAACATGCATAAAATGCAATTCGAGTGCGTTATAGCTCTTAAATTAGGGAATGCGGATTGAGGTGCGCGAGTTGCAACGCGGGGAATAGATCGCGCAATGTTTGATACAAGTTCGTAAAATTGGAGTTCGCCTATCCCCTACTTTGCTCCGGTGAAATCTACCTCCGCCTTCCGGCGTGCCGAAAGGGATGTTTATTTTATAAAATGCATTCTGCAATACCTATATTTTTTGGCTTTATTGTTTTCTTCATTTTGTTTAATAATCCAGATCATGTTTACATTTTGTATTTTCTGTTGTTACACAATTCGATATCAAATAATATTTAAAAAAATAATAATATTGGTAAGATTTGTTAATTAGCATACACATATATATGATAATTCTTTCGTATGATTTTAGTTTCGTATATAAATGTTAGTAAATATTGCATTTTTAGTACTAGTACTATTTAGTACTGTTCGTTCAGTATATATTTTTTTATACCTACTATTTACTTTGTTCAGGACAAATTTACCTATACAGGCTATGGAAATAAATGCGATAAAATGGGCCAAAGATACTCCGTGCTTCCCAGATGGAAGCGTTGTTCTTAAATATATTGAAGATTTTGCATGCAGATATCATATTCAACAATATATCAAGGTAACATATTTTATTGCGTTTAGTAAGATATAAAAATATTTACCGCTTTCATTGGAGACAATATTTAACCTAATTTAGTATTTTTCAAAATTTCATATGTGAATATAGGATTAAAAATATATTAAAATAATATTTTGACAGTTTCATGTTTTGGTGACGAAAGTCTCGCGGACAGACGGAGAATGGATTGTGGCCGCGACGAATTTGCAACTCAAGACGAACTTCACAGAAAAGTTTGATGCGGTTTTCATTTGCTCGGGACATTATAGCGAACCTGATGTACCAAAAATACAAGGATCCAACGTTTTTAAAGGTTAATAATTTATGCTAACATTACCGACGCTCAAACCCCATGTTCAAAATGAAATATTAGACAGTCTAAAACCTACATATCGTTTTAAAGATTTTTTATTCTGAAAAGATTATAAAAAGTTGACTCGATCACAATTTAATAATTGCTAGGTAATATACAATTATTTTGGGCCTTACTTAACTAGGCCAAATGTGCCTATCTGGTCAGGGGAGATGGTGGTAATGAAGCGTTAAAAGTGGTATGACTACGTGCGAATTCGAACCCGCGCCCTTTGGGTAAATAGTCCAACACCTACAACAAACCACTACGATCTTATCAGTTGAAAAGTGTATCAACAATAAATGTACTACCTACTACTAAAAACAACCCTAAAAGGTGCAATACATGTTATTGCTATATTCTAGAATATTATACAATTTCACATATCACAATTTCGGTTTATGAAAATGATGCAATGAAATTATATAAGTTAATTGAATAACATATATTATCATAGACACAAATTAAACACTAGTCATTTATTGTTCATTTTGGAGTAACATCGAAACTTTTATAATCCGAAACACAAAGAAAAATTAACCACAAAGAACAGACAATACCCAGCACTTTTCAAAATGCCCAAAAACGCCTTCCTAGCATGCTATCTAAACAATTTTCCATACCCTTTTAGGAGTTGATATTTTACTAGGTGCTTAAGCTACCTCCCTATTAGATTTTAACAAGATCCGTTCAGCGGTTTAAACCTGAAAACCTTTCAGACAGACAGTCGCATTAATAATGCCAGTATGGATACATGGTTTTAGGTTATAAGCGTTTTATAATTTTGCAGGTCAGACACTGCATTCTCACGATTATCGCAGCGGAGAATCATTCAAAAATAAGAATGTTGCGGTCGTGGGTCTTGGTCCATCCGGTGTAGACATTGCCCTCGATTTAAGGAAGGTTGCGAAGGCAGTCTTCTTGAGCCATCATTCGAGGAGACTCAAAACTGATCATTACCCATCAGATATTATTTTGAAACCAGATCTGAAACTATTAAAGGAACGTTCTGTGATTTTTATGGATGATACTGAAGAGGAAATCGACGTTCTTCTGCACTGTACAGGTAAATGTCATATTTGTTTTTTAATTTATACACAATATTATAAATACGAAATCGTAAATAATAAGTAAATATTAAAAAAAAAAAATGCGCGAGTGCCGGGACTCATGGTTGAGATGTGTAAATGATCACTCCAACATATTTTACTTTACATTTTCAAACATGAAATTTTGTAAAATACTAAATTAGGTTAAATATTGTCTTCATTGAAAGTGGTAAATATTTTTATACGTTACTAAACGTAATAAAATATGTTACTATTCATGCATTAAACGAAAGCAAACAAAATTACTTTATTTACGAACTAAAGCCAACAAATCGGTCAAGATCAGAACCTACGCGTGAACGGTGAACTCTCGATGTATGCTAGATTTGTGCGCAGTCAGCGATCCAAGTAGGAACATAACCTTTTGTTTAGATTTATAAGTTACATAATATAAATGAGTTGATTTCCTTAGTCAGCGGTGCTCACAAGAAGTAATACACACACACGCACAGAAATCCTCACGTGTCGTTCAGAGAAACCTTCGCTATTGTGAGAGTAAATACTAAAAGTATTTTTGATAACAACAAAAAATGTTAGCTTGTCAAAAGTCAATACGAAAACTTATAGGTATGTGTTATAAGTACCTATGTATCCGTCTATTATTAAAACATTTTTTTTTTCATACAGGCTATCGCTACAACTTAACCTTTTTAGATGATTCCTGCGGTCTGGAAGTATCGAAGTATCGGATATATCCTCTGTACAAGCATTTAGTTAATGCCAACCATCCGACCATGTTTTTGATTAATACAGCGAAAGGAATAACAGGCTTTCCAGCGCTGTCATTAGAGGTTTAATTTTACTTATCCCAGCTAAATAAATATGCTTATGTCAAAATTCTAAGGTTATAAACCCAAGTTTTAATTCATTATTAATTCATGAACCTACCATGATTTATGAAGTTTTATTCATTATTAATTCATACCTATGAGACTTTTCTGTATGGTACATAACACCTTTGTCCGCGCAAAAAAATATATTCTTGAAAAAAAATCAGTTAACACCTTTGCCCACTCATCTTTTTGGTTGGATTATTTATATAAAGTCTTTTTTTTACCCATGCCCTCATTTCTTCTTTTTTAGGGGTATTAATCTCCTATATTTACTTCTTCGCAAATAGTTATTAAAATTAAAAACTAAAAATCGATTTTTTGAATTAAAACCCTAGAATTGAGACTTTGATTATTTTTTTTTGTATTTAAAAATATTTTTTCTGTTTTTATTATTAAATAAATAAAAGTAAACAGGTAATAAGACTCATTATTACGGTGACGGTAAATATATGATTTGTGAATGAGGAAACATGTTTGTGGAAAAATAAATAAAACCTGATCCTAAATGACTGAAAGACTGAAACTATTCTGAAAAGGTGTTTGTTCCAATAGGCCCAGTATTGCGTCAGAGCGCTGGTGGGCGGCTTCGCGCTGCCGCCAAAGGGACTGATGCTGCAAAACATTCAGAAGGAAATCGACGAGAAGCGAGCTCTTAGATTCAGGGAAAAGGATTTTCATACAATGGCGCACAAAGTGGTTAATATAATAATTTTGTTATTTTATCGACGTAAAAAAGGCGATTATTAAATAATTTTATTAGTAATATTCTTTTAATATTTTTTCCATTACATTTCGCTAACTTCTTTACATTTCATCAACAAAATAAAAATCTCTTTTATCAAAAACATAAAAATTACGAAGAAACATTAAAATGGCTACCGGGATTCGTCTGTGTATTTAAACGCAGCTAACCTCTAGTAGACCTTTGTCATCTTGTATATAAATTGTATTTGTATAATGGTCGATTTTTAATAAATAACAATAATAACGAATACTTTATTTAACACACATAACTACGTTGCAAAAAAGCGAGCTTATCGACGTAAGGCAATCTCTATCAGCTAGCCCAGATAAGTCACGTAAGAAATCATATACATAGCGAAGTGTCATATACAGTATAAATATAATGAGAATTTAAAAAATATATTTTTTTAAATTTTATTTCTTCACACAAATACGGTGCCTTTTCTGGTGTCAAAAAATATACAATTATACACATTAAACTTTCTAAAAAGCTTGGCCGTTACTATTAAGTAGAATTAAAGAAGGCACTAAATCAAAAAAAAAAAATAATAATTTAATAATAAATATTATTATTAATGCGTACTAGTCCTTATAATTTCTAATTTAATCTACTCTCTTTCCTTTCATTACCTGATAATGAAAGAGAGTAGCTATATATCACTTTTATTTCAAAAATGAGGATTCTGAGTACATTATAAAACTTTAAAATTCAAAAAGTTACAAATTTATTTTCAAATTGATAAAATATCACAATAAAATATTAATTTCACTAATATTGATAACGATCACAATGTTCTGCGAAAATAGATTTGTTTGTGTTGCAGATTGAATACTGCGATGGATTGTCTTCGGAGGCTATGGTAGAAAGTATTCCTCCATTTATTGGCGTCATAACGGCGGTTAATATAAGGGCCATAGTGAGTGACTACACTACCTTTAGGGATTATATATACGAGGTCGTCGATGATTGTACCATCACTCAGAGACTACCGAACCAAGGGAGCCCTAAAGTCATCAGAGCTGGCCTTTGTGACGTTTGCTCGTCCAGTTCAATTTTGGATCATCGTTTATAAGCACTTTCGTATAAGGATATGTATGAAGTATAAATAAACGCGAAAAAAAATAATAATCTTTTATTTGACGACATATTTTTGATTTTACCTGTTGTAGAATTATATATTAATTTAGTTTTAGATTATTTATTCAATGAACTAAACAATGTATGAACGGTTGATATGATGACAAACCACATTGATTATTAACCGGTCTATAATAAAAGTTCTTGATAAAGGATATCTGATTTTAAAGTAGTAAAAAGATTAATTAATTAAATACATACGTATGGACATACACACGAAAATCTAAATGATCGATCCCACAACAGTTCATGATTACTCAATTTAAAATTAACCAATCGATAGCTATGATTTATTACAACTCAATTCTTCTTTCGTATAGATCAATAAAATAGTAAAAGAAATAAATTTAAAATAGTCAAAAAATGTAAATTTATTAATAATCGTCAGATAGATTTTTAGTCTTATAAAAAAACTAATGTATATATTAAAAAAAAATATATGTTTATTATTTTGAGGCATTTCGTAGGCTGAATGTCCAAGTCGAGCTCGTGCAGCCATTTTTGAGCATCAGGTCAATTGACACAAGTCCATTGATATGTTGGCATATAATATTATCTATCGATATATTAACTTATAATTTTCTGAGGTACGAAATCCTAAAAACATTGAAATTAAGATAATATTGCACACGTTGCAAATGCAAGTTGACCTATCATGGCTGCTCAAGGGATTATTTATCAGTATTTCGGCGGAGGCTTCAAATGCCCTTGAAGTTTATGAGCGCACACAAGTGCGCGTATTTATTGTCCACACGTCATAACCGTTACTGAAAGATAGAGAGCGGATCCTGCTCGAAATTAGGACAAAAGTTTACCAAAGTTACAAAAGTTATTCTGCCTGGGAAAGTTTCAGTTCTTTGGTTTGAACATATATTTTTGGCCTGCTAATCCTATATAAATATCACACTTCCCCATGATGATGGGCTGGATTCAATCAACGGAAAATAACATTATTCTAAAATTTAAATAACGAATTGACGATTGATTGATATGTGTCAAGAATCGGTTCTATGGAAAAAGAATATTTACTTAAATAAGGGGTAAATGGACTGGCAAAAAGGCGATTTTTTTATATTCGAAACGGAAACCATAACAAACCACAAATAATTATTGCAATCTGAAGATTTTTTAAACATAAATGAATTATTATCTGCCTGCGGTCTCCTTGTGCCTTATCAGTATTTCGTCTCTCCTGAATATGTCATTGCCTTGTTTGTAAATGAGATAATAAATAGAGATATGTGTACAAAATCCAAAGGAATTTTGAATGTGCTCGCTTTATCTACACACAATAAAATCATATTAATTAGTATCATAAGTAGCGGCAACGATGCACGACTGCAAATTATTTAATATTACCGAACTGTTCTTTTTTCAAACTTTTATTTAAATTATTTGACGCTGTTGTTCTACGCGCAAAATCGTTTTGAATTATTGTAAATTACTGTTCGATTTTCAAACGCTTTATTCGATTGACAATTCTTTAAAATGAGGGTTTGCGTAATTGGCGCCGGCCTGGCTGGACTCAACTCTGCACGATACCTCAACCGCGAGTCGAGAGTCGAGGAACTGATGATTTACGAGCCGTCCAGCAATATAGGAGGAACCTGGGTGTACACTGATAAAATTGGTACCGATGAGCAAGATGCTCCTGTCTACAGCAGTATGTATAAGAACCTCAGGTAATGTTTGAAGCATTCAATTTATGCATAGTTCACTGCATGCACACGCATTTTATTACTGGACACTTTTAGGGTAGTTTTTTTTATTATTAAAAATTTCGCAAAAGCAGCCAGGACCTATGTGAATTTTTATGTAAAGCTCTATTCTCATTAATGTAATAAATAATATGTTTAGGGCAAACCTTCCGAAACAAACAATGGAACTTGATGGGCATCCATGGCCTGATGATGTACCGTGCTTTCCCAAAGCTGATGTGGTGCTGCAGTACATCAAAGATTTCGCATACGAAGAAGATCTGTTGAAATATGTGACGGTAATAATAAACTCTTCGCTACCACGTGAGCACGCACCACTTCCAAACTGCGGGGCTAGTCTGGTTGACGATCGACACTCGAAAATCGACTAAACTGTAAGCCTCATCCATTTTTTCGTTACAACCGTCAGCAGCACATGAAATAGACGCCAGTCGAGTCGATTGTCGAGTGGCAACCCAGACTAGGCCCACTGAAACGCAACGAAAGTATAATTTACTAATATATTCGCGTATTATTTATGATCATTCCTACAATACCATATACTAAATTTATACAAAAAGTACTGTAAAATTGTACATAAAAACTAAAATGTAATTTTAGGTGTTTTTTTTTAGTCAAAATAGGAGAATACTCGTATGACAAATATTATTCTTAAAAATAATAATTTAAAATTTTCAGTATATATTAAATAGCTTATTTGAATATGGCGAATACTGACTCAATTATAATTATATTAATGACAGGTAGGGTAAAAAGATTTATTTATTATAGTAATGCTATTTGTGTGAGCGGAAGATTTTCGTTTTCACATAAAGTATGTATTTATTTGTTTGGTAGAGCGAGAGGGGTGTATAATTTAGATTATGCATATTGTTAATTTGAGATGTATCTCAGCCTTGTTTTTTGATAGTCGATACATAGGTCATATAGTCGATAAAACAAAAAACGATATAGCTACCGTATAGGACCGTTAGCTAGTGTCGACCGGATGGGTATAATAGTGTAATTAATGATTAGTATCCGAGGATCTATTCAGCTCTATAAATATGTCCGCCTTTCAGAGTTCAGTATTTTACGAGCAACGCGCAAGCAACGGTGGCCACATTCAGTAAGTCATTTTCATGGGAACAGGTGGGGTTCTATTCTATATGGGTATTTCTCTCGGGGATCCTAAAGCAAAATTGAATATATAGATTTTGAAGACACCCGCATCACACAGTTTAAATAGAAAATGGTTTGTCTTCAGTATGTATTTAGAATTACAATGTTAACGTAGAACAAAAGAATTACATAGCCACAGCTACTTAAATAGAATACACCTAATATTACATTTTATTTTAATACTTTATAATAAATTGTTTTATTAAAAATATATAAGTAATAGCAATATAATAATAATTAGATACGAATATACAAATACATATTATAAATTAAGATACTTAAATATTTACTAAAAGATTTACATGAATTCACTTATAAATGCACCTATTATTTTGACTCCGTTTTGATTATTTTTATGAGAAAAATACTACGAGTATATATATGTATTTATGCCATGGATTTCTCTTAATATTTTTTTCTGCCTTATAAAATAACCGTTTTTTAATAGTTTTTAAATTACTTTCCTCTTGTAGTCCATTGTCTTTGTGAGAAACAAATTATTTTTTATATTAAAATATGTTATGTGTCTTATTCCTGACGGTTAAAATGCCAATTAAACATTATTTAACGCCTTTCAGTATCATACACTGGTGACTAACGTGTCGCTGAAAAATGGAAAATGGCAAGTGAGAACGAAGAACTTCTTAGATAAATCGCAGAGAACGAAGGAATTTGATGCGGTGTTCGTGTGTTCCGGCCATTATAGTGAAGCTGATATACCGACGGTACCTGGATCGGATCTGTTTAAAGGTGAGCTATGCAGGTGTCCCCAGACCATCTCCGATAAAAAATCCAATTAATTGGCCTGGCGGTTTAAAACATGATTTCTTAAGACGACATATCAAAATTCATCATGGTTTCTGCGATGATATTGAATAAACGTGATAATACGAAATCGTTGTTAAGCGTGCGCCAGCTAATCGTGCGCACGCAACGAGTAGGTCGCGTTGAACGCGCCCGCTCAAGGCTACGATATATCGATCGCGTTTTGCCACGGCAAGGGCAATTTTCGCCAGGGCTTTAATAAAAATAATAAATTTGGGGATGATTTTTTTTCGCATTTATTTATATAATTTGTTACTCGTAATAAATTATAAACATAAACACCCCCTAAGTCTCGGGACCTGCAGCTTTACGTTCCTTATAAAGTCAATACGAGTATTATGTCCAAATGTTAAAGAGGCGATCACAATAATTGACCTGTCATCAAACCTAATCTACTATTGTTATACTGAAGACCGGGTATTTCATGTTATTTAATTTATTTGACAATGATACATTCCCTGACCTCCGAACTTGACAAAAGTCTATAGGCACCAAGGAAGGTAGTTTCCTAAGAGGGGGAAAAGAAATGCTTCGTAGCCAACCGTCATAATTGGATAATTAAAGTCATATAACACATTATTTCGAAGACTTTATGTGAGAGTTGCAGATTGCATATGACAGATTAGTTTGTAGGCCATTGCATCTGCTTTCCCAATATAGACGTGTAACAAAAATGATCTTCTAGTCTGGAAGTAGCAATGGGTACACATTAGATAACTAATTTATTAATTATTTACTATAATTAGTATGCATATAAATATATATATTGTCGTATTGGTAAATTTAATTAATATAATATCTCTATATCTTTCTACGTAAAAGGTGTCTTTATCATTCTATCTTTAAATTAAAGGTGAAGTCATACACGCCCACACTTACCGCTCGAGTGAAAAATTTAAGGACAAAAACGTTCTAGTTGTTGGCCTCGGCCCGTCCGGTGCTGATATTTCTCTGGAACTGAAGACCTTTGCTCGGAATGTGTACCTTAGTCATCACTCGAGAATGGTCAGCACAGACCTCTGGAATGGCATTGCTTTCAAGCCAGACCTGATGATGCTAAAAGAGACCTCAGCCGTTTTTGCGGACGAAACGGAAATAGATTTGGATGCAATTATTTATTGTACAGGTATATTGAACATTATGTTTTTAAAACAATGCATGTAAATTTATTTTTTTTTCTTTGTATTACATACAGAGTTATATTGGTTCGAAAATATTACAAACCTAAATTTAGAATTACATTGTCAAACTATGACCCATTTATTACTAATTTCATTGCGTTAACTCATTATTTTATATTTTCTGAAACATTTACTTTAGGCAAAAATAAAGAAATAAATACATTAAATCAGGAGAATCCCAATACATACATTATTATGTAATACATTATACACATAATCACACAATACCATGTATTAGGGTAGGTTTATTTATTGTTGTACAGAGTGTGTGTGAGGGTGTATGTGGAGTGCGAACACATGTGGCAATAAGGCCAGTGAATTGATTTTATTGGAAATATTATATAGTTTAATAATGTGTAAGTATAAGCCCACATAATATTAATACATAACCCTTAGACTCACACACTCAAACACACCTTTTCTCACACAATTATTGACAAGTAGTACTTTAATCTCACATACGCACCTTTAGTATCTTTACGTCTCTAAACACAATACATACACATTTTATGATATAACAATTTAAAAAAAAAATTTTTTTTACTGGTTTATTTATTAATTTTCAACACTCAATACAAATTTGCATCATTTAATAGGAAGTACAATTACAATTGATAAATAAATAAAATTAATACGAAATAATGCGACTGGGATCTATTTCTATTGATTGGGATCTATATAAAATTCTTTATGATATTTATCTATTTTTGATTATAAACAATACACTTTCTTCACAGATTTCTTTTTTTAACATCTTGATTGTATTGGAAACATGAATTTTTTTGCAAAGTAAAAATAAATTATGTTGTTAATCAGCAAAGAATATAGAATTTTAGCAAAAAAAAAATCTATATATATTTTTATTTTTATTTTTAATATTTTTATTTGAACTGACACTACTCAAAGGTGAACGAAATCATATGAAATAATAATATGTGATATATAATATACTAATCGCTTAATGCAGTATGATGTGCCATTTTGACATGATTTTAGGCTATATTTACGACTTTCCCTTTCTGGACGAGTCATGCGGGCTGGAAATATCAAAGTACAAGATTTATCCCCTCTATCAGCACCTGGTAAACGCCAACCACCCCACCATGTTTCTTATTAACACCGCGAAGAACATTACGGGATTTCCCGGAACAGCACTGGAGGTATTTTGCTCACTATTTTAAGCCGTACCAAGCTCCGCACTAATTTCTTGTTATAGATACCATTTTCACAGGCTTTAACCGAAGGTCCGATACATTTCATATTTCATTAGAGCACAGGACGAAATAAAAAATATAAAAAAATAACGCCTTTATTAAAATGCACTAAAAAATGAGAAAAATAAATATAAATAAGCGTTGTAATAAAATTATTGTGTGTGACATAAATGCATAGATTGCTAACGAAGATTATATAAGTATGTTCCGAGACTATTTATTCCCGAAGATTTAAGGGGGTGTTTATGTTTCTTAACTCTAAGAAATTGTTTAAAAAAAACAATTGCGAAACTAATTCATGACCAATTTTATAATTTTATCAAAACGCTAATGTAAATTCCCTTTTTGTACTTCACTCTTACGTTTGCTCCTCGCGGTTAACCACGGCTGGTCAATGACCTGGCGGCATGGCGCGTCTTCGAGAGCGGACCACCTTATGACAAGAACGATTTAATGTTATCACGTAAAGTTTACATTTCTTTTTCTCGAAAACCATAATGAATTTTGATATAAAGTCAAAATAAATTATGTTTGAAATCGCAGGGTCAATAAGTTGATTTTTTTTTATCGCAATGGTCTTAGAACACGGTGTATGTATACGTCAATATAGGCCCAACTTTTATGTCACATAAGTACAATTTAATTACGCCATTTAAATTTATTTTTAGTGCATTTTAATAAAAGCAATGATTTAGTTATTTTTTTTAAAAATGCAAACGCAGATTTAGACTAGCAGCTGTATAAGTGAAAGTGGCAGTCTAGTTGAGGCGTTTGACTATTAAACCCAGCGGTTTATATGAAAATTATTAAAAAATAACTAATTTTGAAATATTATTTTAGGCTCAATACTGTGTGAAGGCACTGCTAGGAGACTTTAGATTACCTTCTAAAGAAGAAATGCTACGATCTATTGAAAAGGATGCTGAAGAAAGGCGTAATTTAGGGTTTAAAGAGAAAAACTACCATGGCATGGCGCACAAAGTGGTAATATATATTTAATTTATTTATCAATTAACTTGATTCTACACTAATTAATAATTAATATGTTAAAATAGTTATAGTTTGAAAGGCTATATTACGAACGTCTACATTTTTTTGTAATTTTATAGCTTTGTTGTTGTTACCTACTTCCTGACTATTTTACCACGTGCAACATGATGTTTAGACGTGTATAACTAAAGTCGTATCGGCAGAACTATCGAGTTATGTTTCTGTAGAGATCGATCCGATAAAGTATTGACTATTTTTTTAAGACTAGTTTAACTAAACACGAGGAAGGGATGATATTAGTTTACACAACAAACGGATACAAATGTTTGTGTACCGAACTAGAATAAAATGATTTTAAACTCGGTGATAGCAGATGATGTTATCTTGGTCAAGGGCTTAAACCAAAAATGAATGCGTTCTCTTTCTTCACTTTTGACGTTAAGAATATCACATAAACCAGTAGGGAATCTCTGAAGGAGAAAAACTGTACTATGATTAGATAAGAATAAGAAGTGGGTCGTCTCTGTTTGGAAGTTGCGATGCTTCGGGAGACCAGGAAAAAGACGAATGGCGCCGTTGCACAGCATTAGACTTCGGCTGCAAGCAAAAGCCTTTGTTGGATATGTGGAAATGAAAACTGAAAGTAACGTTGATAAGGAGGTGGCTGCTCACTGAACTGTCGCACCAGGCCTCCTCATGGGCTACTCCTCATCGTTACCCGGAGGTTAACGCCTCACCCGATGAACCAGTGACGGTTGTGTCAATCGATTGAATCTCTCGAGACTAAAAGGAGACAATATAGATAACGTCTCGTGTACGACAAAAGTACGCGTATTACTTTCGTCAAAGAATAGCTTACCAGATATTTCTTATAGGACAAAACTATCCCAATCTTTACAGGCCAGCTGTCAGTTCGAATAATATGGCGTCCACGGAGAATTAGTGACAGCAGAACGCCCTAGGAACGTAATTTTCGAACACTTTCTGCCGAATCACGACAATGTCAGTTTGTACAGCTTAAAAATCCCGACATAACTTCCAAAATTGGAAGGTAGAATAAAATAAGTTAAAAAAGAGAAAAATAAAACATGTTACAATTTGTTTAGTGCTAGGTTTTCACCCTAATGAATTATCATATCACTGTGTTTTTATCTTGTTCTTTGTGAATGTTTAATATGCCTATGTTTTATATATTGTGTGATTTTTACATTATTATAGCCTCACAAAGAGCATATATATGAAAGTATCGTGTTTTATCTTTTTATTTACTAATATATTTTTTGAAAATATGAGTAAATTTTAATAATAAAAAACAATGTGATTAGTTTGCATCAACTTGTAATCGATCCACTTTTTTTTATTTAGCCCTAAAACACACCTCTGACTTTGTTATAAGACGTGATGTAATATGGGTTATTGATTTAAATGTTAGCAAATAGCACTAAATGTTTATTACCAATTTTCATAATGTTTTGATTTTGCGAGCATACAGCGCCCAGCCATATAATCCCATAGCGCACTTCGGGGGATTACATAACGATACAATACAACTTAAGAGTATTTATGTAAAATATACCTGTGAGCCTGTTCTTTCATTTTTTCATGCGATTTGTACAAATATTAAAACCAAAAACGCTTAGTTTTGATAATGAAAAAGAAAAAATATTTTTTATAATAACCTATAAATAAACCTATAAAGGCACAAACAAAACAGAAAATTGTTACCAATATATCTGATTACATCCCATGTTTTTAAAGCCTCGTAATAATTTTGAAATGCCTCTTTAGGTTTCTCGGTACGATTAGATACGATAGTCAGACATAATGGTGGCTTTTAATTTTTGACAGGTAAAACCTACTTTTAAGCAGGTTAATTCAGATTTGCTTTTTTTTTAGACGAAAGTTTTTGCTTCGGCCAGAAATATAAACACCTCTGTATATACGCAGAATGAAATTAGTCCCATTAGGCGTTGGTTCTTTTTACACGCCCGCTACTAAACTCGTTGACCTTTTGTTAGATAACTAAATGTTAAATTAATCATAGATCAATAGAGGTAAATTGGTTTTAATTTTTGTTTTGTGAGCATTTATATAATTTTCAGTTTATGCCCTTGCATAAACTGAAAACTGAGGGTTTATGCCCTTGCATTCCTTAATCTGAATCTACTAAAATAGTGAATTTCGCTTAAATTGATGAAAACGGCCTTTTTGACAGAACAGTGACGAAATGATATGCAAACAGAAATCTTGCAATGGCCTGTTATTATTGTTGTACTATTATTGAAACAAAAAACTGATATCGCTTTAGGTTTAGGGTAAATGTCATAATAATTATTAATATGTCATCTTCATTTTATCTTTATTTCAATCCTTGTTAGTTAGCTAGGTAATCCTTGACAGCGCCCAAACTACACTACCTACTATATTCGCATGTAGGTACCGCAGTTTTTTAAGCTGTCAAGTTGACAGAACTGAACGTATCGGCACCATGCTCAATACTATGTTCCTGATTGCCGGTTAATTAATCGACCAATCGACTGTCAAAAATATTGACTCTTTCCGATGAGCGTCGGTTGCTTAAATTACTAGGTACCCAATATTTATTAACCATTAAAATTTAGACAATTTAAGCATGGTATTAGAAATGAAAGCTAGAATCTTGAACGTAATTTCCGAAAACCTTGACGTATAAGGCAAGACAAAATATGAACTTTTATTTTAAGCATGACCTAATTTCACACCCAAGAATGGCTCCAGACGAAGGAATTCCTCAACGTTCAACAGCACAGACACGAAATTTATTTTAAAATATATTTTTACTATTAATTTATTGATTTACGGCCTAGATTATGTTTTTCGCTTATCACAATGTCAGAGTTTATGAAAGGAATCCTAATCTCCTAAAAAAGGGAATTTCAGTTTTTTTGGCAGGCAGTGTTTTGTATAAGTTTTTATTAATGTAATATGCTTGCATATTACAAAAAAATAAAAATACATAGAATGATTACTTAAATATTATTGATTCTCTACAGCGAAAGTACTACGACGATTTGTCGGAAGAGGCAGGATTGGCTCGCGTGCCTCCGGTCGTCGACGCAATGCACAAGGCAGTTCTGAAGGCAGCTTTCGCCGACTTCACCACCTTCAGAAATCACGTGTACGAGGTCGTCGACGAATGCACTTTCAGGAGACGCTTGCCGCACGCGGACGAATATGAAACGATAACAGCTGAAAACTGTACCGTTTAAACATTCTAAAAACAGGTTTAACAATACTGCGAATCTTCTTTGATATTTTGCAAAATAATAAAGTTGGTTTCATCCTCAAAATTGATTGTTTTTTTATACTAAAATCTCTTATCGTTGAAACGGTCATGACTACAACATTACATATTAAAAACATTTTGGATATAAAAATTACCAAAACGCAACTTTTAATCTAAAATAAAAGTAGTGCAGTTCTTATTACAATCTGTTATTTTTATATATTATGAGTAATTTCACAAACTTTATATGAACTTTTATTTTAAAGTAATAAAGGAAACATATAACTCGCGACCTAAATTCAATTTCGTTATACTACACTTGTGTGTATCGGCTATAGAAACGTTATTGAATACTTTAGTGTTATTGAAAATTTTATTTATGAAAGTGTGTTTAATTACAAAGTTTCTCAAAGTTTCTTTTGTTTTCCAACTTAAATGTTTTTGTTTCGAGAATGGCTTGAATAAATTTACTTTAAATGGGCATAATATTGTGTCAATTCTAATGGCAAAATTAGAATGATAGACCAGTGACTAAATCGTGATCCAGTGTGTTTTTGTTAGAACTTCGCGGGCTACTTAACTAAGCTAAATTTTATTATGCTAATGTAATGGAGATGACGGTTATGAAGCGTCCAATAATCAATCGTCAATGTATACTAACATCGTTTTGGAAATATAAATTAAATAAAAAATCTATTCACTTTTATTTTTCGCTTCGCGTTCGATAATGCAGCTTAGGATTTAACCTTAAATACGTGCGAATTGTAGATAAAATAATACTGTAGTTCTTGGCAAAGCCTCACTTTTATTACTAAATTTAGACTAGGCCGTAAATCATTACTCGCTAGCACGATCAAAAACGATGTCTCGATTGAATAATATTGGGGTATAGTATACGTCCTAACAATTTCCGTTTGATTTAGACAATGAAACATGCGACTGCCGCGGCTAAGCGCCATACTTTAGAACGCAGAGGTTAGGTAGGAAGGGAGAGAGGGCTGTCTGCTGCCAGTTTAATCAATAACATTATTAGAAAATGGTAAATAATAAATTGGTTTTAATTTTATTTACTTTATTTCATTAAAATAGTAAATAATGAAAAGAAAACTTGGCGATTTACGTAGAAATATATTGGACTCAAAACATCAATGGATATTTATTCATTAGCTATTAATAGCTAAACAAAAACTAGATTCTTTAAAAAAACGCATATTAATCTATAATTTAAGTAATTAATAAAACATAATTAAGATTCGCTACTGCAACATAATTAAATTTACGAGCATAGTATAAAGTTTGAAAAGCTTGGTAGTTATTTATTTATTTTATTTTATTACATTTTATTAGTAAGTAGTAAATTATGAAGATAAGTCATACCTAAGGTGGCTGCGTCAATACTAAGGTTAGATTAGGGTGTATGCTTTTGTTATTTGTGAAAAATTATAGTTTTATCCCAAAAGATCTTCAATGCACGAAATCAATACTTCCAGCTCAGGCGAGGATAAAGGATTTCTTTTTGAACTCATTCTTAATAAACTACTCTACTATTCGAAAATAAAAAATATATTCTTACTGCTAAGATGCTATGAACTTTGTAGTTTAAGTGATTTGTGTAAAATATATTGTATTTGAATATGAAATAAAATAAAATTAAAAAAACGCAAGCGAAAATATTCAATGATAAAAACGATTATATCTAATTTAAAACGAGCGATGACTATTATTTATGTAAGATATTTTGCATGGTTAGGTATGTAAGTACTTCATTTCTCTAATTTTTGTAATATTAATTTCTTCTTATTTCGTCGCTTAAACCGCAATGGGTCTCGAGTAGGGTTATGCAATATAAATAATCTAATAAATAGATGAAAATAAACAAGAGAAATAAAACCAATGACTAGATTATTAGCTTTATTAAAAATATTCAATTAAATGCAAATAATAACTATTTAATGGTTGCCGTTAAAGATCATTATCTTCGACCTTAATGATGACTGGTTCCTCGTTTGGCAGACCTTTAGAAAAGGTGCGTCTGTCTATGATCTTGTAGACGTAGTTTCTATAGTTCAGCGGATCAAACAGTTTGGTCTTTATCCCCTCCCTATGTATCGCCACCGCCACCACGTTGACCTCCGCTCCAGATTCCTCGGCTAATTCCTTAAAATAGTTCAGCTAGAAGAGAAACGACATTTTTCATTAGGTAGATTCTTTTGGGACGTTTGACCGTGCGTGTAGTAAGGAAAGAAACGGTACTGCACTCGCTTCTCGACAAGAGAATGGCATCGCACGTTTTTACCAGTTTGAACTCAAACTAAATACATCGTCCAATGCGATAGTTCATATTAGTTATTAAATTCGTAAATTTTTATAACGAAAGACGACCGTGAATGTTTCAAATCAGTTAATGGGGACCTTGGTAAAGAAATAAATATATAAATATTCCGTACTATTTTAATTAAGAAATTCGCAACTGACTTATTACTAACCTCTTTATATGCGAGTATATGGAAACCTATTCCGAGACCGAGATTTCTTTTTTCTTCTACTTCATCTTGTATGGTTTGCAACATTATTTCTTGCGACGGCAGCTGAAACTTTCCGCTCAGCGAATTTATTGCATAGCGAATCTGAAAAAAAAAATCTGCAGGTGATTTCTGATAGGCATTTCTGTAACATAATAATATGTGAATACACGCAACCACAGTTATATCAGATATAATACCCTCACTCACACTTTCCTACCATACACATCACATATACTCGTACTCCTAAAATATAGTTAAGCTCAATTTGTTTTTAAATACTATTGTAAAGCGTAAGCTTTAATTGGCCTTATTAATAACTCACTGAAAAAATGTATATGCTACTATTTCGCTGTACCTGTTAAATAAATAATTAGGAGCTATGAAAAGGAAAACGGGTGCACCTTGACTGTTTAAAAAGACTGTGTGTATGTCAAATTTGCATCTCGGTGACAGATTCATGCTAGAAGGTGCGCTTTAGCTTCACGATTTAAAGACAGATATTTCAGACAGTGCCCACCTGAATTCCAGCCGTGATGAAAGGGGCTATCCTATCGGTCACATTGATGAGGAACATACTCGGATGGCGGACGTTCACAAGGTGTCTGTACAGCGGATACACTTTAAACTTGGTGACATCGAGGCCACAGGAACTGTCCAGGAACGGAAAGTCGTAGACGTACCCTAATTATGCATATAATTTTAGTCATTATTAAAAAACAATAATTACATACTAAATATAAGGTACAAAAAAATTGTAATTTTTATATTTATCTTCTCTAAAAATTAAATTTAAACAAGCATATATTATTATGTATTATTAGAGAACACATACATATGATGAAACGCAACAACGCGAACAAATCAGCCAAGCAAAAATTTTCAAAAAAATATTTTCTCATTTTGTATGAGACACAATGTCTTATTGCTCTATGGTTTTTTAATTTCTTGGACTTAAGATGAACTGAAAAGAAAGCCGATTTTTTAAAAAAACTACTGACACACAGTGGGTAACTATAGGATGGCAGGACTGGTAACATTCCAGAAAACCCTAGCCCAAGAGGGCTCTGGTGACCGTAAATTAATATAAAACTGCGCAAGTGAAAAAAAAAAATTAACGCATTCGTAAAGGAGAAATAAAAATAACGCACGGGCGTCCCACTTTCTGTTATGTATTTTATACGGTAACTGTAATACATCTGCCCTTATCAAATAAGTTTCAATTACCCAATTTATTGTACTTTTTTTATACATAAAATACTAGCTGTTCAACCCCGGGCTGAACACATGCCGCTTTGCGATTCATCCGGTGTGCCGCAGACACGACAAAATCTAACAACATTTTTTTTAAAAAAAAATGATAACACGGCTGTTATAACGTATTATTTATTACTGGCCAGTTAAAATTAATAACACTCATCTATATGCGCAAATAGAAACATGTAAAACACATGCAGTACTACACAATTATTGCAATGATTGCACTGTGCAGTACTAGATAATTATTATAAATTGAAATATTATGTCCGTATTGATATTCACTATTACCTGCCCGTCAAAATTACAAAAAAAACTATAATAGCGTTAGAATTTAGGATGATTTGAAAGAATATCATAATACCATTATAAGTTTTTTTTTATTTTAGTTATGGATATTCAAAGAACATCGAATGGGCTAAAAGTGCCGCAGGCACAAATGGAGATAAGAAATGAAGAAACCCATCACAAGTTGGTACCACAGGCGAGTAGTCTGGGTGAAAGAAAATTTATCAACAATTATGTCTACTTTGAACCACGTGGACCCACGAAATAAAATAATGGCGACTCCGGGAGTGCGAAACACTACCTTAGTTAATTATTTACATATTTGTAAACATGAATTATTGCTTGTAATACATAGGTTGAATTGATAAAAGTTAAATGAACCGTCAAAATGATTAATAAAAGTTTGGAGGTATTTAAAACAGTTTTGTTTTTTTGTTATTTTTGAGCAGGATCCGATGTTGAATAGTTTATATAGACTAATTTATATAGAATATAGATTATGCTAACTATCCCTAGCTTTCAACTCAAAATATAGTTGTGGTAAGATTTTATAACTATTTATTTATCTATTTTATTATATTTGGTAAAAATACAGCAGGTGAACATGATCCTAAACTGAAAAAATAGTAACATAATGAAATGAAAATTACATATTTTGTTAAGTTTGATACATACTGTAAAGCGAATAAGGGGAAGGTACAACAATCATAAACATCGATAAAATATAAAAATATTTAGTTTAATAGATATTGTACAGTAAATCACCTGTACAGTAAATAACGGCATCCACAATTGCTTCCGTGCCGTCCTTAAAAACAGCAGAATTTGCAGTGAATTCTTCAACGTCGGGTTTCATTATAATCTTTGATGGAAATTTGTCGGTTGCGACTTTCTTAGAGTGGTGGCTAAGGTATATGTTGTCAGCGAACATCATCAAATCTCTAGAAATATCTACACCCGATGGACCAATACCTACTAAAAGAACCTTCTTACCCTCGAAGGCATTTGGTGAACGATAGCAGTGACTATGCATGATCGTGCCTGAAAACATATTTGATTTAAATTAATTAATGAGTAGAAGATGATTAATATGCATGTTGTCCAAAATATCAATCTTAGGTAATTTATTATCTTGGTATCATGGCCAATGTTTTAAAAAATATTGCAAAAATATTTCATTCTTCGTTTCTTGACCAAAACCATTCAACCATCAAAACCAAAACCATCAAAGGGAGCGTCTGAATGTGCGTCTGTTAAATAAAAAATACTCTATATATTTTTTTTTATTTATCTAATAAAAAAATTACGTAAAAGCAAATATTATGTTTGTGCACTATGCAAAATGAAGTCTCAAAGCATGAAATAGTGATAATGCGTTATAAGAATAATATATTATATAATTGTTTACTTGTAATTGTATAATTGTAATTGTTGTAAAGTTATTTCACTTATATTTGATGATTATTTTTAATAGCGGCAACTCGTCTAAAAAGATAAATGACATAATCTTTGACAATATTGAAATATTTAGAAAAGTTTATTCATTTTTTGAAAAAGCGTCGCCTTTTAAAAAACAATCATCAAATATAAGATACATATATATATAGTAAAATTGTATAATGTATTTCTTAAATACCATATTTAGATTATTTTTACGTTAAAATAGGCAAACGCCGTTAGAAGCCTCAAAATATTAAAAAGAATTCGAATTTTCCAAATGATATCAATACACTGTCAGACTTTTATATAAAATATATAAAAATATAAAATATTATAAAAATAGGGGTGAAATTTCATACACAATCTCGTAAATTATTATGTGATTTAGTTAGCTAAGGGTTGAAACTATATACAACAACATAATTACAACGTTAAAAATGCAAAAGTTCGATATTTTAGAGGTTTTTTTCTTTGTTGCGTTGGTGTCCTCGAACGCGAGTATTTCATCCTTTCTGCATACTGCTTAAGTTGGTCGGTCGTAAAGTGTTACAGGGGGGTTCGAAGTTATGGGCGATAAATAGGTCTCATGATTTCGTTACAGCCTTATGTTACGCTCTCCACCTTTCTGTGAGTAGAAGAAACAAAAAGACTGCGCTACTTAAACTAATAAAACGATTAAAAACCTTCAAATAAACTTTCTCCTTTGATTGTTGGCATGTTGGGTTTATGGTGGTGTCCAGAGCAAACGAATACAGCATCAAATTCTTTTGTGCTCACAGTTTTGTAAAGATAATTGTACACAGTAATTTCCCAAAGATCGTTTTTTTGAGTCACCTTTGATACCGATTTATTTAGCTGGAAACAATGAAAAAATGTTATAACTGCCGTTCGCTTTCGCAACTACTGTTTGAATCAATATTAAATGATATTTACTTTATCATTTAGGTATTTTATTGTATTCAAGATACGTAATGTCATTCTTTGACCCTATATTGTCATTAAAAATTATACACATATTCATATAAATAAGTGACGGACCAGAAGTGTTTTCTTATTTTTAATACAAAAAATAAAAAGAGTGTATTCGCTTTTACACTTTTTCAATAACTCGGTAAAAGTTTCGCAATGCTCTCTATTATACTAATATATACAATACCAACAGCAATACAAATACTATACCAATAAACAAAACCACAGCCAAAATTTCTACTTTAGTTCTGTAATAAATAATCAAAGTTTAAATTTAATGTTGTAATTTTTATTTAATATTTTTTTTTATCTGTATATTTTTTTTATTTATTTAAATTTGTTTAATACATTTTAGTATTATTTTTTAAGTCATTACCTGTATTGTGTACAATTTCTGTTGTGTAACCACAATTAATAAATAAATAGTCACGGACATAATATTTCATTTTATAATAATTATAATGTGGCACTGAACATTCTTTTACATTCTATTTGCGCTCATAGACAAGTTTATATTGATTTATACTGGCTAGCAATAACAAAACGTGCCAATAGCCGTGCTGTCAAATATTGGAAATTCGATTATGATCGCACCCCAATGATGAGCGCTATGTCAGTTTCATACTAAACCTTTATTGACTTTAGTTTTCAATATTAATATCATCTGATCAGCTTTCGATGTGATCTAATCGGCTATGATTGTTTTTTGAGAGCACAAAATTTTGACTTTTAAATTTTTCTCATACATGAATGTATAGAAGGTAAAAGGATGCATCAGAAATT
Organism: Neomicropteryx cornuta; assembly: GCA_020383195.1. Taxonomy (NCBI): domain Eukaryota; kingdom Metazoa; phylum Arthropoda; class Insecta; order Lepidoptera; family Micropterigidae; genus Neomicropteryx; species Neomicropteryx cornuta. The sequence goes on along the minus strand of JAHKQU010000025.1, from coordinate 5,018,045 downwards.
GAACTTCGGAACTCGCGTCTACCGCCCCCAATATATAGACAAAGTAAATATAATGTTTGATATCTGTCAATTTGATAGATAGTAAAAAAACTACACATGTTGAATTACGCACCTTAATATATTTGTACAAATCTTCTTTTTCGGTAAGGGTTTGTAAATAGTTTAGAACAGATCGCCACGTGTTATATGACGGAGTCTCGTCAGGCCAATGGTATCCGTCCACCTCCATAGATTGCTTTGGGATGTTGGTCCTGGGGAATAAATAAATTATAATGATTAAAGTAAAGACAAATGCAAAGGTGGTCTTTATTTTTGGGAAACTAAATAGGTAATTAACCCCCGCTGGCACACAGGCAAAAAAAAAAACACTTTCGTTGCAACTAACATTGCTCGATTTTGTTGACTTTAATTGAAATAGTAAAAAGTAATATTCGAATTTTATTTCAGTTTAAGTGCTCTGTTGAGTTGTAAACATTTCATTAATTATTATTAATATATAGTTGTTTTTTAAGATCATAAATCTACCCACAAAAATTCAACTCTTTCTCATTTGTACTTTTCGAGTTGAAAGATGCAAGACAGACGGATAGATAGACGGCCAACAAACGAGAATAAGATAACCTAAAAGCTGGTATAATACACGGTATTGCGTATTTTATAATCCCAAACATTTGTATTATATACGAATTCTTTTATTCGTTACAACTTAGGTATACGCACTTTGTTTTTTTGTTTTGCTTTTTCTAACAACAATGTATTGTTTCCATTAACAATGTATTGTACTTTTTCATCTACCTAGTTTAGTGACAAGATGTGACAAACCGCAATTTCAGAAAACTAGATTAAAGTAGCAGCCGCAAATGCTACTAACACATTCGAAAGGTGCCACTCTATAAAGAACTCTCCGTACTGCAATTTGCATACATCAATTTGGAAGAAAGCACCCTTTTTGCAATAACTCAAACGTGCGCGAGTACTAACAGTAATGATTGTTTTATTGTTTATTCTCTTGAATTGTTTTATTTTTACTAAATGTCTAATACACAATAAATTGTCTCAGAAAATATGAAATATTTATAACACGTCGTTATGAATTTTGTAAGTAATCATTGCTGTTCATAAAAAAAAATACTTGAGTCTTACTTGAGATTTTTGTACATGCTAGTGAGGATAGGCGCTCCATGATCGTCGGTTCCAACCATGTCCGTGTAGACCCAGGTTCCGCCGACTTGCATCGATGATTCGTACACCACCAGCTCCGACACGAACGGCTCTGACTTGAGATATCTTGCAGCGCATAGCCCTGATAGACCGCCTCCAATTACGCACACCTTCATGTTTTACAAAGCCACTTAGTTGAATCTCTTCGCATATAATAAAACGTAGGTGTAAGCAAATACCTAGGCTTATATTCGGGGAGTCGAGTACTGAGAGACTGTTGGGGGGGGGGGGGGGGGGGATAGAAGCTTCCTATTGGTCCGAAAATTTTCGGTAACGCAGGTTGCATACCGAGTTCTTTGATAAATATTCCATTTGATAATGCGCAAATGGCCCAATAATTAAGGTGAAGCATATTGGCAGTCGTCTTGAAATTCGGTGATTTATTTTTGTATGGCGTCAAGTTCTAATCTTTGCTCGGTCAGTAAGAAATTATTGGTTTTTATTTAATTACAGTTTCATAATAAAGAAATTAAAAAAAAACTAACTTTACAATGTTTTAGAACCTTCATTTTCCTTTCAATTACTTTTTTTCCTACGGCTCTAATGAGAGAGCGATTCAACTAAAAAAGAACTATTAGAAGTTTAATATTTATTAAATTTCTCAGAAATAGAATTAAATTTAAAAAATCTGCTTTTACTATGTCGAAGACATAAGAACAAGGTATATAAACATTTTTTTTGTTTTATTAAATATCCAATGGTTACCAAATGCCAGCTATAAAAATGGGTCTAAATGAGTCGAAATTAATGTTTATCTTTTGGCTCCGCTTTGGAGACCAATTAAAAGAAATAGCGAATCATAGGCTAGTTTTAGAGTGGCGCTTTTGAAATGTGTTATAATTACGATAATTATATTTCAATTAATAATATTGTTAGATATATCCCTTATCAAGTCTATGATTCGCAATACGCACCTGACCACAAACTAAAGTTATCTAATTTAGTTACTATCTAATAACAATAATAACCACAATATTGTGGTAATAATATTGCACTATTTATAATGGTAATATATTTTGTTAATGTTATTATATTGTGGTGTAATGTTAATTATAATATTATTATTATGTAATAATTTTATTATTGTCGGTAAAATTAAAAAAAAAATGTATTTATTTCATTATTATAATAAAATAAATCTGAATTAACGTCGTAGTAGATAACATGCTAATGAAATATTAATAATAACGATATTATTATTATTGCAATTTCAATCATAATAATATGTAATATTTATTTATATAAATTTATACATTTTTAGAGTCAAAACGGGAAGTGTACGATATGTAGAAGGTGTGGGTAAGAGCATGCATGTATTTGTGTATGCATTAGTGCATACGTACGTGCATCGTGCATAAATGCACGGGGTAAATGGGTGGTTTTGCGTAAATGCAAGTAGCTTATGTGTAAATGTAGCGTTTAAGGGGCTTTTCCCGGTGGCACTCTTCACTGTCTTATGCGTGCCTTTAGATCGTTTTATCTCATCTAACGCATTTTCACCCTGTACGGTTGTTGGTTAATTATTAAAAATAGAATCAATGTATGTCTAAAAACTTTTTTGTGAAATAAACTATGCTTCTGTAGTTTCATTTTCTCGATTCTTTTATTCAGTTAACAAGAAATTTACGTGAAAAAATCCAGACTTTTGAGGCTTTAAAATTGAGGATAGGGGATAGAAAATTGATACTAATCAAATTTCTATCCCCTACCGTCGACGACCAGTCATATTCAATTATTTTGAGCCCTATTCAACTAAAACGGAGCCCCTGTACTAAAGTCATGAGAGATGCTGGTGATGAATCGTTAAAATTGGTATGACTATATTGTGCGATCGCTGGGAGGTCTCTTTTTTGACTCAGTCTCAGTAGTGACTGTTTTTAATTTCAATAAATGACGTCTTTATACCATTTTTCCATTGTTATTTAAGAAAATCCGCATGCGGTCGGCTACTCTGACGTCACAAGAGCGGTGCTATGCTGGAAACCTACTTATAGAGGGTTGTGACGTCACGCAACGAATTTTCCAAGCGTAAAATAAATTTGCCTATAATTTAGGCGGTCAACAAAATATGAGTCTTGCTCAGAATTAAAATACATTCGAGACGCGAAATTATTGAATTAACGGCAAGTAATACGAAAAGGCTTTGCTTTCAATGTTTTTACGAGCAGCTTTATAACAATTTTAGCAGCAAACATCCAAATAATACTTCTAAATAATGACCTGATTAGATTAGATGTAATATACTCTCCATTTTCATACACTTTGTCAAGCCCTTAAATTAAGTGACCTACTATGAAATAACAATGACACTACACTATCTTTCTTTTTTCCCAACTGTACTCGTATAAGCCTCAAAAAGTAGAGTAGTTGCTTTTCCCGGATTTCCACTTCTCTGTATTGATTGGCAGTGAAACCATCAACCTGCCTACTGAAATATTGTTCTTTGAACTAATGATCATTTAGATTGATCGTTTAGATAATTTCATAACTACGAATCTCGGACACTTTATAAACACAGCCGCGCGTGAAAATATTCGTTGCTGTCTCGAATAGAAAAAATTGAATGTGCCGACAAAATAATTTTATATTGTTGCACAAATTGTTTTTTAGATGAATAATCATCTAAAAAACAATTTATAATTTAGATATTTAAAATTAGATCAATTATAATAATAGAATTGATCTAAATTTTAAATATCAGATCATTTTATTACTTCCGAAATAATATCAAGCGCGGACTTGGTAAACATTAAATATCTTTTTTATTTATTTAGATATTTGAATAATTATTTCACCACTGATAAAAAAATCCTTATGCCTTAGAAATTCTATTTATAAAAAAAAGACTTCTGTGCCAATGAAGACTTTCTTTCCCAATGTGGTGAGTTTGTCACACTTTCGTACTGTAATAAAAATATACAATGCACGCGCTGTCACTTTAAAATGAAATTAACACAACTATGCATAGGCTGTTTATCCTGATGTTTCTGGCTTATTTTACACGCGGTGTGTACATACGATTATATCGTTATACCGCTGTCTACATGTTTAAAAGTGGAGTTACAATATTATCGTATCGCGGCTAAAATAATACAGTCGACTGCGTTTTGAAATATACTAAAAGTGTCACCTTTTTTGTGCTAGATTTAAAACCATTGTTTATAATCTTTCTAATTTATATTTTTTAACATCATGATATGTGCAAAAGGTTTTAAAGTATTTTAAATTAAAAAGGTTTTTCAGTATAGTATTTTGTTTATTTAATTGATTTCTAGAGAAACTTAATTTCATAGAAAACGTCCAACCACATTTTTTTATTAGTTTAGGAATAATAAGGAGGAAAATTTCAAACTTTTAACTCTTGAAATCGTAGAACGTATTTTTTTAAATCATATTTACTTATAAAAAATACAATTTTTCTTGATTGTGTTATGGATTTTTAATTTTGTTTTTTTTAAAACTTTGAATGCGTTTTTCTCAGCTTGGTCAAAAGTAGGTTGGATGTTTTCTATATAACACGGTCCATATTGTATTGTGATTGCTGGAAAGAAAAACGATAGAATTCCAAATCTGTTTTTTTTTTTGACAACTTCAACGGATTTGAAATAATCAATACTAGTCAGTCCGTCGGTCCGTCAGCTGGAGACTTTTTGGAAACGATTCGAAAACAGTTGACAACGATTCAAAAATAAATATTTAAATTCATAAACGTCAATTTTATCTGTCATCTACTATACTACACATTATTAACGAGTCGTCGCGCGCCGAAGGCGCCTACAGAGCCACCTGAAGAAGGGCCTAGCTGCCAACCTGGGGCGAAACCGGGGTTGAACAGCTAGTATTTTATAAAGAAAGGTGCAATAAATGCGTACATTTTATTCGAACCCATTGGGTCAAGTGATTAGGTTAGGACAGCTAGAGAATACGTTGCCTTACATTAAAAACAAATTCTACTACTGGCAATCGTACTTTGGTAGAAGAAAGTAAAACAATAGTTTGATATTAAGAACATTAGATTATTAAAAAAAAATATTGCAAAAATACAATATTAGACTATGTTATTCTTTGGAAGTTATACAATTGATGAAAAAACAAATACCAGTACTAAAAAAAATACAAAATATGGCCAAATTTATGACCTTAACGAGATGGCATCAGTTTGTTATTGCATATGTTATGACATAATATTTCTGCATTAATAAATGCTTGATAAAATTATAAATAATAATAAATGCAAACAAAATATAGGTGATAATGGAATAATCTAATTTGTAGCGGTCATAATAAAACTATTGTGGTTTCTGTATGCAAAATAATCTAAAATTACCGTGCAGACATTTCTATAAAAAGACATTTATTATTGGAGGTTATTGCAGTTTGTGAAATTGTATATCGTGCAATAGAAAGTGCATGCTGGAAAATTTAGTTTTTATTACATTTTTTGTTTGTTGTGTAATACCTAATATATAGCGAGAATGAAGGTTTGCGTGATCGGAGGTGGTTTATCAGGATTGAGTGTCGCTCGTTATCTTAAAAGAGAACCTTCGGTCTCTGAGATTGTGGTTTATGAGGCTTCCAGCCAGATCGGTGGAGCCTGGGTCTATACCGACAGGATTGGTACTGATGAGTATGGAGCGCCTATATATACAAGCATGTATAAGCATCTCAAGTAGGTCTCGCCTGATTTAAAAAATGAACCATAAAACAGAAAAAGGCGTCTGTTTTCTTCTAAAAACAATACTTCTTTCGAAAATTTTTCATTTTATTTATTTATATTTTGGGGAAACATTCAGCGTAACTACAATAGTTATTAAAATAACAAATAAATAGTGAATTCAATGATTTAACAATTAAATTAAAAAGTAGTCACTAGGTAGGTTCCTAGACAACTGATTATACAAACAGAATGAATAGTATAATAGTTTAGTTTTGCATGTTTACCTACACTGAAAGCTATGTTAGTAAAATATAGGTTTGCCAAAATGCACACTTAAGTAGGTGGTAGATAATTTATTACAAATGCAGCAATTTATTATGGTCATACTATTTTAAACGTTTTATTAAAGCACACTTCTCTTAGTTGAGCAAGGCCCAAAATAGTTGTTTAAGACCTATGTCACAACAATTCTTAAAAAAAACGTTTGTTGTATTAATGCCAGTAAAATAATCAATTAAAACAACGTCATTTTTAGAGCTAACATTCCGAAGCAAACTATGGAAGTAAGCGGATATCATTGGCCTGAAAGTGCACAAACTTTCGTTGGCTCTGAAGAGATACTTCAATACATACAAAGCATTGCTGAAAGGGAAGATTTGAATAAATACGTAAAGGTATGCAACTTTTGAATTTATTTTCTTAAATATTATAAATTGTAATTGAATCTACTACTCTAAGACAAACAGGTGTAAACTGCTTTTCATTCCAGTTTCACATGGGAATAACTAAAGTTACCAGAAAAGAAAATCTATGGGAAGTCAGAGCCAAAAACTACAAAAACAAGTCGGAGATTACGAAAAACTTTGACGCTGTGTTCGTGTGCACGGGGCACAATAGCAGACCGAACGTGCCGCAGATACCTGGAATTGACTTGTTTGAGGGTAGTTTTTTATTAACTTTATTTTATTAAATTTGTCGTATTGTGTCAAATATTCCAAATTTAAACATTCAGTTTTGGGTTTATTTTCACACACAAAAAAAATATTTAGATGAGACATATATTCGTTATGTATTTCTCTTTTGTAAAATAGATAAATAAATACTTATTACTACAAAAAAGAAACTAGCATAAAGAATATCAAATAAAAAGGTTGTAAAAGTCATATTTCCTCATAAGTAATTTAATTGTGAATTTGATGACATTTAAATTTCGTATATTAAATGATAACGGCTAGTGTTTAATAAAAAAAAAAATAATATCTACCTACCGAAATTAATATGTTATTATACCTAGTAAATTGTAAAAGAAAGAAATTTCACATGCTATTTACTATTTATTTATTTAATATATTCTAGGGAAACATGCAGCGTAATTTGATTATGATTTAAACATATTTCAGGAGAAAAAATTCACAGTCACGACTATCGAATACCCGACGTGTACAAAGACAAAAAGGTTCTGATTCTTGGGATTGGTCCATCTGGAGAGGATATATCCAGGGACTTGGTGGAGTTCGCTGACAAAGTCTACCTGAGCCACCATTCTAAGAAAGTCAACACTTTGACATTTCCACCCAAGGTAGTGTTCAAACCCGACATTAAAGAATTCACGTCGAATGGTGTTATTTTCGAAGATGGAACCGAGGAAACCGTTGAATCGGTTATACTTTGTACCGGTAAGTATACCAAAAAGTTTATGGTGACATTAAGATTTCAGGAGATCTGTAAGCTGAAAAAAGTATTATATAAATGTAAGTTCATGATCTTACGATGTGGAAGCTTTTGCCAATATTAACTGGTTTATAGTTTGTTCAAAGTTGCTGACTGAGTTTAATAATAATCTTATTTGGATGTACAAATACAAATTTAAAATAAGTATATAGTTAAAAGCAGTAAACCTTTAATTAGAAGGCGTAGTACTTTTTTTAAATTATTCGAGTAATGGCACTAGTTTGTCTGAACCAGTTTGTAATCTCCAAATGTATCTCCGAATAATTCGGTGTTGATTTATTTTTTTTGTAATTTTTAATAGCTCTCATGTGACAATATATAAAAGTATATAAAAAATAACAATAAATAAAAATATAACAAAATCAAAATAAATCTGATAAAATATAATATTTTATCGTGTCCATCATATCAATTATATAAGTATCTAATAATTATTTTTCTCCTTGAATGTGTATACAAAATTCACAGCCATTGCATGAAAAATCTTTTTTATTTTTTAAAGCGAACTTTCTTGATGGATTTTTGAAGGTTATGACTACTATTTCCCGTTCTTGGACGAATCTTGCGGGTTGGACCTTTCCAAGCACAGGGTGCATCCCCTCTACAAACATGTCATCAACGTCAATCATCCAAGTTTGTTCTTCATCAACATGGTCGGAAGGTTGGCTCCTTTCATCGAGGCCGATGCACAGGTAATCATTAATTATTATGATAATAATAATAAATACTTTATTTCACACACGTAACTATAATACAAACCAAACGACGAACCCGTGTGGCTTGGTATTAAAAAAAATCAACCCTACAAATTTCAGTCAGTATATATAAAGCATTATTTGCGACAGTACACCAATGAATGATGGTTTTATTATAAAGATGGCCAGGTAAAAAAAATACCAAATAAATAGAAAACATCATGTTCACAACATCAAGTAATATATGATAGTTCATAATAATTAAGCACTTAACCGCTACACTGCTAGCAATAATTATAATAATATAATAAGTTTTACTATCGGTATTTATTTCAGCTTGATTGTATTGGTTGAGTTTTTATGGTTTGAGATTAAATTTTAATAAAAAAAAAAATACAATTTGAAAAAGAAACAAATAATAATTGAATGAATATTTATGTTTTGAAAGTATATTCTATATTTTATTATCTACATACATACATACATACATACATACATATAGCTACATACTACATAATACAAATGAAATCTACATATAGCTACATATTTATTAAGTATGTATATTATTATCCTATAAATAACCTGAAAGATACATATTTTCAATTGTTCGTGGCATAACGAAAGTGTATGCTGCTCAGCGCGTATGTTTATGCATAAAAACTATATGCTAATAAAGAGAGGACTACCGTTGGATTGGCATTACCTAGTTAGGTAGAACTTGCTTACTAATATGAAATAAAGGTAGCGAAAGCGACATTGAATTTGATTTTGAATTTGATTTGATATGTCAATTTTGATTTGTTTGTTATGTTACTATGTTAATAAATAAATAAATAAATATAATCAAACCAAAAATGCTCCATTTGCTCTGACAATTCACAAAAGTCAAGTTATCTTAATTTTAATCGTCAGTTTTTAAAATGTACTATTTTGTTTGCTTTTTTATTATACTTGATGAATATAAAAAATATTACAAATATATAAGTAGGTATATTTCAATATTTTATAAATATTGTATAAGAAAATTCATCATTTAGTTATCATATTTCAAATTATCTTATTTATTTCTTGGAAAACATTCCTTTTTATATATCAGCTTGTTTCCAAGAAGTACTTAAAATTTATATTATTGTTTTTCTATGTGTTTGAAATTACTGTCTAAATTAACTAAATATATAACATACAATGAACTTTCTGCGTATTTACTAAAAAAAATGTTTTCCTAATCGTTAGGCACGCTATGCTGTTAAGGCCGCCGTCGGAGGCTTTAATCTCCCTTCCAAAGATGCAATGATCCAGAGCATCCGAGACGAGATCGAAGATAAGAAGAATCGCGGTATTCTGGACAAGCATTTCCATACCATGGGCTATAGGGAGGTTATATCATGGATGCGTTTATATTTTAATATGATTTAGTGAGAATACATCTGGTAGAATTGTGATGAGAATGCGCGAATACATTTCTTCATCAACTTTTCGATGCTTATACACACGACCTGAATTACATATATTTTGTCATTATAGGAGTACGCCGCCTGTGACACTCCTTTTAAATAAAGGAGGGGGTACTAAACTGGATCTGTATATATTTTTTTTAAGTGATTTCTGGTTTTTTTTTGTATCTCATTTATTTTTATCAGATTATATCAAGTGTAGGGTTAAAAAATAAGTTTTCCGTTTAAAATGTTTTTGTGTTAGCCGATTTTTATTATTATAATCGATAATTGTACATTTCGCTAAAAACATTAAAATATAAAAAACATAAAAATACAACCAATTTTAAAATAGCTGATCCATTAATACGTTAAGGTCAAACGGAAAAAACATGGTTTATACTGAAGTTGCATGCGTCGACTCAACGTTTTGGTGGATTGATTTTTTTTATTTTTGAAGCTTTCATCGGGATAAATATAAAATTAAAACCCTCCTTAAAGACACGGGTAATGGGTAAAATCTGCACAAATTAAGCCTATCGACCGACGACAGGTGCAGACTTTGCCAAGAGAGCTTAGATCCCCTGTTACACCTACTGGGAGAATGTGGGCCCCTCATTTATAAAAGTTACCAGTTTCTAGGGAACCATCTCCTCAAGCCAGAAGAGATTAGAACCATCGCATCCAAAAAGATACTCAATTTTATCTACAGTACGGGACTAGAGGGCGAACTATAAGTGGATTTAAAAGTACAATAGTTCTGCAAAGGACGCGGTACACCGGGGGCAAACTCACACATCCACTAACATAACATAACATAATGGGTAAAATGGAAAAATTGTAGAAATCGCATAAATCCAGATTTATTTAATTTGTGAGTTACATCCCACTAAAAAATCTGGCGGTGCCTACTCGCGGTTGATGTGTAAACATTTTTACATCTATAGCAAGTCAAGTCATAATAAAAGAGTAATTTAAAAACGAGGGAGAGGAAATTGTGATGGAGAATAATTCCTTGGCTACTAATGGATTCTAATGTAGCGCAGAAAGTATCCTTTGTAAATAGTAGTAGTAGGTGGTGTCCCGGTGATGTCATTTACGCATCTAAAATTAACAATTTATGAAGCAGGCTTGTAACCCGATCATACCTATGTATTTTAATATTCGTACCATGTGCTTTTAGCTCGACTACTTCGAAGACCTGTCCGCAGAGGCTGCCACGGAGAGAGTTCCAAAGGTATCAGTCGCGATTCATGTTTACATTATGGGTACGAAGATGGCCAGTCCAAAATATTATCGCAAATATGTTTACACCGTGACCGACAACTGTACTTTCACCAAGGAGCTACCAGAAGACGACTCCATTGAAACATTCATGGTTGATAATTGCAAATAAATTTTAATATGCACCTCATTTAACGTCATTTATTAAATTATATTTTTTATTTATTTAAAGAAAATATTATTGGTGTCCTTTGTACCATTTATGTCTTTGTTTTTAACGGGTTTTCAGTACTAGCATTGATGAAACTATTGGATTCGTTTTGCCATCGAAATTCGGAATGTCCTAATTTGTAATGTATCTTGTAGTGTTTTCTTATTTTTTTAAATAAATACTAAATCGATTTTATAACCGTGCTTTTTATGCTCATATAAGCACAGAACAGTACAAATTTGAATCAAAATTTACATTGCAACTTAGTGATTAATTTATATTAATTCTACATGAACTTATAGGTAAGGTAATTTTATATATCAAAAAAAATATATTCTTATAAATGGCTTTTACTTTATTATTAACCTAAACAATCTATTTTATATAAACAGTGTAACAGCGTTTCTGTAAAAATAGTTACGCAGCTGACGATTTTTTAAGAGGAACTCTTTAGAACATTAAATTTATGTTATTCATATTTTTTTAAAATCTGTCGAACTGAGCAACAATACTTCAACACTACTTTTGTAAGTTTATTTAGGTATCAGCATTGTTTTATTTTTTTTTTTTTATTACGCAACATAATAAAATTAATATAGTATAGGTATTCACATTTGAACAATAATGCAAAATATTCGTTACAAGAATAAAAGGCGACCTCACAACAGCTTGTCTATTATCATTACAAAAAATATGGCATAATATTTCATTTTGCGAGATAACAGTCAAGGAAATAAATATGTATACAATTGCATTCATTACGGGACGGTATCTACGAAGACATATATGTACATAAAATAAAAATAAAAACAAGCAATAAAGTACCTACGCATACTCGCATAATAGGCGTATTTTTATACAATAACATTGTATTGTAGGGTATATTTAATAATATTTTTTGTTAACCTAATAATAGTAATAAAACAATACGAAAAAGTACTTTGTATCATTATATCATAACCACTGTAGTTATAATTAATTGAAAATGCATCCAGACATTCACTAATATTTTCAACCAATTAAATAAAAACCTTCGTTCAATTTTCAATATTGTAACAATTAAGCTGGATATATTCTGCTGCTCAACTTAACACACTTGACGTCTGTTTTTACACACGCATGAATAAATAAATAATTTTAGAAAGCGAATGAAATGTATTTAAATTTATGTCGACCTGTATACGTAGATATTCCATTAAAGTTGGCTGATCACGCTTCGCGTTATCAGCTTGGCAGGCGAAATTTTCCTTTGCACGAATTTTCATGACGTGCAGATCGGAGATAATATTCACATAATTTTCGCTTATGCGTGCTCGGAAAATGAATTTTTTTGAAGGAAATTCACGCTTTTTTAGCGTTTTCAGTTAGGTTACATATTCATTACAAGTATTTCTTGACTGAGTATTTCTTTAACTGGTCATTTTTTATATATATTAAGCAGTGTCCTGTACTTACATCATTATAATCATTATAATTCAATCTTCCTCAGCTTGTCGCTATTGACTTTTGGATGTAAGCCTCCTCCATTTCTATCCTTGCTTCTTTATTGGTTGCAGTTTGCAGCCAAATGTTGCTTCCTGCATTCCTACGGATGCCACTCGTCCATCTCGTCTGCGGTCTTCCGACTCCTCGCTCTGTGGTCCTGGGTCTCCACTGAACGATCTTGTTCGACCACCCGCCCAGTGCCATATTTCTGACTGGCAATTCGTTGCAAGATTTCCTAGACCTTAATGCATTTTCGTATTTCCTCATTGCCCACTCTCTCCCTAAGCACTATGGCCCTTATCCGATTGACACTCGCCTTTGTTAACGACACTTTCTGTCAGGGCCTGGTTATTCATTAAGATTTCAACTGGATCCAAACTTAGGATTTTCGTCTTCTGCAGATTCATCTTCAAGCCGATTTTTGTCGATGCTTCATGAAGTTGTTTGAGCGTGGACTTAAGTTTTTCTGGGTCGCTACTGATCAAGATAATATTGTCTGTGAACATTAGGTGGCTTAAATAGGTTCCGTCGACGTTATTACCCTTGCCTCCTTATTCCAGGTATTTAAAGATATATTCCAATGCAAGAGTGAAGAGTTTGGGTGAAATCGTATCTTCTTTTCAGACGCCTCTCTCGATTGAGATGTTCTCCGTCACCATGTCTTCTTCGATCTTAACTTGGAGCGTAGCTTTGGCGTAGATATGCTGTTGGTACTTTGCCGCTGGTACTGGCCACGTTTTGATGGAGTCGAACGCTTTTTGATAGTCAACAAATGCCAGATGAAGCGGTATGTTACTGGTAATTTGTCGCTTTTTCGATCAGCTAGTGTATGACTCGGATTTTTTTATGGTACTGTATCTTACTGAAACCTGCTTGCTCGACCGGCGGATAGAAGTCAAATTTGTTAACTAGGGGGTCCGTGACTATCCTTGTGAAAAGCTCGTAGAAAATAGTCAACAGGCTGATAAGTTGGTAGTTCTCCACGATAATGCGTTTCGCTGCTACTGCAGGCATTTGTTCAAAAAAACTTTAATATTTATTAACATTATGAATATATTAACTGCCAATCGCTTGTCAAAATTATTGACCTTATTTTCGGCAGTATTGTTGGGTTTTTAACGTGATTTATTTTAATAAATTTTCAAATATAATTACTATAAATGATAAAGCTAAATCATTAAAAACAATTGGGTCAATTTTACTCTCAATCTATATATTATATAGCCACATACTACACTCAATTAAAACATAAATATATAATTATGTACATATACGAAAATGTGTGTGGCGAAGATATACATTAATAACATTTTAGTCTAAAATTATTATTTATATCTATTTATCAAAACAGCATCGGGTACAATATACATAATAATATATATGTTTTTAAAGAAGAAATAAAAAGCCATCATTGATGTTGATTACTGACTTTTAAGTTTTTATTATTTATTTAATACATTGATACTTACTTGACGTATTTTCATAATAACGCATAGTTAGAAATAATAATTATAACATTTTACATCATAATTTATATATATATATATTAGAGATAAAAATTACATTACAACTAACAATTTAATCTTACTACGATATTTATTTCAAACATTATTTATTTATTTATTCTTTATTGAAAAATCCAACAGTATTAATTTTTATAATTACAAACAAAACTTATTACTAGTATACAAAACCAATTATGGATTTCGGGCATTTTACATATTAAAATTAGCATAAAAAATTTAGAACAGTGTTCTTAAAATATATATAGATTATGAATATTATATGCGTATCAGTAGATTTTTTAGATGTCTCATGTGTAATTTGTGAGTGTTGTTTGTGGTAGTAGAGTGTGTGTATATGTATATGTATGTACGTATGTGTGTATGTATATGTTAAAATAATGTAATAAATTAAGTATGGTTTTAGTATGTATAAAAATAATTTATTATAAAGGTAATGTAAATATAATATGTATGTATATTCTATATGTAATTGCAGTTACAAGTATTATATTACTTAAATGAATTAAGTAATATTAAATGAATGAGAAATAATAAAAAAAACCTAAAAAAATAGAACCAAATATTGGCAAAATTTCACTTCTGTAAATTTATTGTAGTGGAAATGCACGTCGCAGAAAAACTGTTTTTAGGATCACTAAATTTGTATCTAAGGCTAATTGCATATTTTCTCAAATGAAACGCCTGCTAAATAATAGTTCTTAATCATGGAAAGTATGAAATATGTTTCGCGATAAACGCCCCTCGGTCTTACAAACTTTGCCCCCCGTTGCTCAATTAATGCGTTCGCTAGCGAAAACTTTCGGCTGCAGGAATGAGTCGTGCCGCAATAATCAGGCGTTTGACATTGGCTGTCTTAAGATTTATAATTATTTATTTATTTCAAAACAACAGCTATTACAAAAGTAAAACAATCAATAATAATTCTAAGAGTCCTATACGCATGGCTTAATTGAAGCATTAACATTTAATATGGCGAAAACCAAGCGTAGCTACTATCAAAAGCAATAATTTCCAATATACGAGGTCATGCGAAGTCAGTGATATTACTAGAAGTTTAGAAATATATTCGTCGATAAAAAAAAAAATCTTACCTCGTTCGTAAAATCATATAGCTGGTGTTTTTTCTCTAAAACAATAAAGAAAACTTATAATATAATTTAGCTTTATGAATTAAAATATACAGTTTGCTGATACCGTAAATTACATTTTTTTATATATATATTATTTGTAATATTAATTATGACATACTGCTAGCTCCGAAATAAAGCAATTTTATAGACACCCTTTCTTAATTATACATTTTATCATATTGAGTCATAAATTCAGCACTATTTAATTGAAAATTACCTTTAAGAACAGCCTGTTTAAAAAGATTTAATTTTTGAATATCCTTGTCAGTGCCACGAGTTAGTGTACTGTGCATAAGTTAGAGCATAATAACCTTACGCAATATTTCATTTATTAATATGTCAGTTTAGCAAATATTAATTTTACCTCCTCGTAACCACAAATTATATTTTTTCAAGGTCTTAATCGAAATCTCTTATTACTACTACACAAAAAACACTATTTTAGCTTTACTTCAGTTGTACCTAAGATTTATGATAAATTACATATTTTTTTTATTAAAGCTACTGATCACAGAATTAGTAATAATAATAGCACACAGTTTAGCGATGACGCGACTAAATTAGACTCAATCTGAAGTTTTCAGAATTGTTTTCAAATAGCTGATGCTTGCGATTGCCCTAAGGCACCATCGCAATAATCCATTAATCATCTCTCTACGTCCGCACTGCTCCCTATCGCGGCCTAAGTAAGGGAATAAAGGAAAAGGAAGGCTAAAGTTCAGGTAGGTACTTTTTATCATTGACGATATTCATAAACGAACGCTTAACTGCGAAGTTGCGAACGCTTATTCGATAAAGTTAGCGAACGTCTTAGCGGTAATGAAAAGAAATGATTTATATTGATCGCCTTTGGAGGCGTAAAAATTGTCGCACAACCCTCTAAAACGTTTATTTATTTATTTAGTTTTGATAAAGTCTACAGGTGCACAGTTTTGAGCGAAGAATAAAAAACGTGAATACTACATAAATCTAGAAACATAATCCTATTTCATACCATGTATGACACTAAACGAACTTAGATGTATGTTATGAATTACATTTTCCCAAAGATGGTGAAATATGTTTGCTTTTCGCTATTATTTATTGTAATATACACATTTTTTTTTTATAACCGAATGACATTTAACATTGGCGATAAAAAAATTACCCCAATGTTTTACAGTGTTTTTTATGTCTCATGGGAAATTACGAGTAAGCTAAGTACGAGAAAATTATAATGATGATGAATAAATCTTTCTGATTTCGGTTTTGTTTAATATTGCTTAAACCACAAAACATATAAAAAGGCACTCTACGGATATTACTCCTAACGCGTGACGCGGTTTCTCGACCAACATCCCATCCCAATGAGTACAACGGGCCCAAAGAAGTATAACTTCAATAAATATATTTATAAGACTCCGCTCTATGTGAGTGTATTTTGTTTTTTGTTCAATATCAAATGACGTCAATAATGACCTAGCATAAAACATGACTTTCGAATGTATCGTTAGAGGGTAGGTATTTAGTATCTATACTGCAGAAGGCGCTCAGGTGGCGTCCAATTGAAGCTGGATGGTCTCGATGGGATTTTCTTGCCGTTTAAAGCTTTTATTTTTTCAACTGAACTTATCAACAAGTAACTTTCATTCATTACGCCGGACGATTTACGAGCGAACGTCGGATAGCTTTGTTATTTATTTTCCCTATTGACTTCGGGGAAAACTTCCTCGAGTGGAAATCCGAACGGAGCGCAGGCGCTGCTTGGAAAATAATTGCTAACTGCCCTGAAGAGCTTCCGTGACAAAAGCGAGACGAAACATTGCAACTAGCAAACGTAATGAAATCCCCATTACTAATAAAACAACTTTATGGTCTCAACATCGCTGGACATTTCTAACATTTCTAGGGATGGACCGATTCTGGATTAGGCCTAACTTCGGGCGCGTAGGAATGCTACAGTTTGTAAGTAAAATGAAACGGAAGTAAAGCCATTTTTTTTGTATTTATTTAGAAATTGTTCAAGTTTATTTTATCATTTGTAAACGTATCGCAATGCACCTGTACTTACTCCTTTGTGGTCAATTCATACGACTATTTTTTTAAGCAAAAATAGGCCGTTCATTTTTGTTATATTATTGTTTTATTATTTTATTTATTATTTCGACTCCCAATTTTTTTAGAGCGTAATTGCTATGAAGGTAAACTTCAAAAAATCTATTAATAATCGAATTTCGAATGAAAATTCGAGAATTGAATAAAAAAATTATAAAATTCAACATGTGTAAAAACAACTGTGTAAAATGCAAATTAGAAACAAGAGAAATTCTATTCTGAATTAAACGCGCAGTGTTAATTTAAGTTGGATTTGAAGCGAAGACAAATATGAAAATAAAACAAAAAAAAACATATATATTTACAGAAATAGCTACCTCTTTTGTTATTTCAACAATTCTAAACATAAAATCGACTTTTAAAACAGTTGGAACGTTTTTAAATTACAAGACGAATTTAGAATTATTAAAGGGTTGATTGATAAGACACTTAAAACACAATATCAAAAATAGTAATTATAAAATATAATATTTATTGTTTACTTATAATCAGGAAATGAATTATTCATATTTCATATTTCATGAAAAACATTGGGGTACAATTTTTTTAATTTAAAGTGCGAATGTGAGTTGTTTACAAATCTAACATATATAATAAAAAACATTTCAATAATTGAAAGATACATACGGCATGATCAT